>OZ059837.1:35480225-38411928 GCA_964057195.1 Orthosia cruda
TATCAACAGTTCTCTAAATAAACAAAGGGCCCTACCTGATTTGATGAGAAAAGCAAAGGTTTGCCGAACAATTTTGTAGATGTAACCTTGTAGTAATTAGTTCGGGGAACCGGGCAGCCTGGTCGCTTTGACCCTCGATTTGAACGACCAGTGACTAATTATCGTGAAATTTCTACTGGCCAACTAGTTGGGACAGTGTTGTTATGATATTTTTGGTGAAGTATCGATGTTTCAGTACTAGGATAAAATAAAAATAAATAGATTATTTTACCGCCCTTTCTTCCTTGCATTCGATTTCACGTTTTTTTCTGTCCAAGTCTGACAACCAGGACGAATTTAATTAAGTAATCCATATTTTTATCTTTTTTGTCATTATCCTATTAGCTCCTAGTAATTTCGCAGTCTTGTAATATCACTTCGATTAGCTGAGTGCTCAGTAATGCAGTTATTAGCGAAACTGTTAATCACTTTAGTGTTAGCCGTGGGTATAACTATTACCAAGCTACGTCACAATCGACTTATCTACAACACTAGCAACTAATGGGTAAGTATTAGAGATGAACTGACTATGACTATGTTAAGTCGAACAAGTCGACTAGACTACTAGTCAATGCTGAATTGGTAAATTAATCATCCAACTAGTCAGCGATTACAAATATAGCCGTTTTCCTGACAAGTTGGTGACAAGTCGGTTAATTTTTTTTAGTTAATCTTTATTATTCTGAGTCCACCTTATCCCAGTGCAGATCAAAGGTCATTTTTTTTCCTTTTTTTAGTTTCAATCGTTTTTATTTTGTGAACTAAGTATACTTACTACAAATTATAATTATAGGACAGTAGTACGTACTGTTCTTGCATCCGTATGTAAGTACTACAGATTTATATACTTTTTTATGTAGCTCAGTAAGTTCCGAATAGTGATCGATTATAAATGTAGCCAACTAGTCGGCTTGCCAAACTCGTCGGCTTGCCCAACTAGTCGGCCCATCTCTAGTAAGTACACCTACTCTATAACTCCGTCAGCCCAAATTGGATTAATTTACAGAAGCATACCTCCGACAGGCTTGATTTAATGAAACCAGCGTAACAGCGTTATATTAAATTATATTTAACAACCAACCTTTGGTAAACAGGTATAGTTCGGCTAAGCTGATTAAATTGAAATATGTTTAAAATAGAAGGGTTTACAGTATCTTTTATATAAATTATTTCAATAGCTTTATTGATTTTAGAGAATTAAATATAGAAAATTGTATTGGTATGTTTCATATTCATATTGTAATATTGTATTTTTTTTATATCGTTGAATCTTAAAAACTTTTAGTACTAACTTTAAATTATGTACTTGTGACGGTAAACTGCAGACAAAACGTAAAAATAAAATAGGCAAAATTTCAACGCAATGGCGTTTTATTGCGTTTCGTTTCGTTTGAACCGTTGGTTCAGAATCATATTGTATTAATACTGAATTCATAATAATAATAATTCATTCATATACATTCCAGTATCTAAATTCCAAAAATTAAAATGTTTTACCAAATATTGATGGTTACTGAAAATTTTGTAACAAAAATTATTTTTTCTGTTTTCCCATACACAGTAGTAAACTGTGTAATAACAAATACATAGAATATCCAGTTTTCCAACAAAAAACCTCCTACTGAAAGGAAGAAAATACTCGATTTACTCCCTTTCACAATCCCTATGCGTGTTGATTCACAATTCCTAGTATAGTTCCCGCTATCAATGATATAAAAACTCTATTTTATGATTATGCAACATGGCCGGACCTATCACAGGTTGTTTACAAGGAAATTATGCAGGAATTCGAAGCCCTCGCACAGTTCAGATAGTTTTTCAGCATCGAGAATTCAGTTTTAATTAGAGGAATTTATGTTACGCTGGTAAAGTAAAATGCTTTGAATTTTAAAAAATCAAAGGTTTGTTATGAGTATAATTTCTTAATAAAAGGGAATTAGCATACGTGGATAAGATTCTAATAATATAAAAAATATGAAAAGTTTGTATGTTTGTGTTTCCATCACGCAAAAACGACAGAACGGATTTGGATGCAATTATGCACACAAATATATTTAAACCTAGATTCATAACACATAGAATACTTTTTGGTCGGGTACCTAGTAAATTTCGTTCATGGTTTTCTTCAATTATGCGGGTAGTCTCTCAAAGCGCTCTCAAAACTTTATCAATGGACAATAAAATTAGTACATACAACATTCAAAGTGGGGTAAACCAAAGACAAAAATCCAACATATTTTTTTTCTTGTTTATGGGTTGGGCCCATAAACAAGAAAAAAACATTTCCTTCTCAACACAAAAATAATCTCAAGGAATAAGCTTTCCATTATGCTGCCAAAAATAAAAAAAGATAATTCTTCTCCACTTGGGCATTCACTCATTCACCAGACATACCCTTGTACTAAATCCTTTGGAGTTGAATGCCATTGGTTTTAGGGTAAGAAGTAGTGGGGGACAACACTATTTACTAAGAATCTTCAGCCAGTCCAGAGGGCTATAATCCCAAGGGAGTAGGGATTGCAAAAAGATTTCGTTTGTAGAATTAATGTGATGCACTAGTCGTGTTTTTGTTATTAAATGTTGTGGGTAAAGATAATCAATTACGGTGTTTTTGTGTTGTGTGGTAAGAGGAGTATTAATGTATGAAGCAGGCGGATTTTATTGGTATATAATACGTGCATTAATTTTGTATGTTACGGTTGGTAGGGTGGCAAAAATAAGTCATATACGATCTCAATTATGTGTATTTTTAAATCACTTTGTGATTCCTTTTACGCACTAGTTTCACTATTGCGAGATGACGTCTATTTTGAATCCAAGTTCGGCGTTTTGAATGCAGCTATCACTCAAAATTTATAGAACATGCTGATCAAGGACACATGAATAACAGTTTGTTTATGTAACAGTTACACAACTGAATAGAACTAACTTGGAGGAGTTGGAGTATAGAATGGGTGCGGCATTGGCTCCATATCGTGCAAGTTCACCAACCATTATTACTGAATGTCCTAGGACAGATTACATTAACATACATACATACATAAACTCAAGCCTTTTTTCCATGGGAGTAGGCAGAAACTACAGAACGCCACCTGCTACGATCCTTATATACTTCTTTTGCTTCACTCACATTCATACATCCAGTCATACACACACGCCGGCTATGAGTACTGCGCATAAGGTCTATGTTTGTCTTTCTAGGGCGTCCTCTCCCGGCTTTTCCATTTACTTCTGCCTTGTCGTTCTCCTTAGTCGCCTTTCATTCATCCTCTCAACATGACCAAACCATCTTAACATACTCTTTTCCATTTTTAGTCACTACATCTTCTTTTAGACCACAAAGTTGTCTATTACCTCATTCCTCAATCTATCATTTAAAGTTACACCACACATACTTCAGATTACGTTAAGATGGAGATACAAAAAATAAGAGTTCGACGTTTCAATTCTTCAAGACTGGATTTATTTTGTAGGTAGACCCTGACTGTGGAGGCGATCGGCGGTGGTGACCTCTCGCGTCCGGCCCTGGTTCAGGCCATGGTACGGAGCGAGAGGGTATGGGAAGCTGTCACCTCCTTCTGCGAAGCAGTAATGCTCGTGAAGGAGGAATCGCAACGCGTGAGGGAGACGCAACGGAGACGCCCTCACGCCCCCAGCCACCGCAGGAGACGTCCCGAGCGTCGGGCGTCGCAAGACGATTTCCGGCCACCGTAGGCGCGGGCTTGCGGACGGCGAGCAGCGGGTAGCTCGCCGTCCGATAAGGACCAGGCCCGAGTCGACGGCGGGTAGTGTTCCACGCGCGCCTCAAAGAGGTGTCAGCAAAACTGACGGGGTCCGCTAGGGCCGATGCCTGTCTGGGTCGCGGATAAATTTGAAAAAGAGTTACCGCGGCCCTGGCTCAACTAACTGAAGGAACACGGGTGGGTTTTAGTCAGTAAAAGTCTGACACGCCCTCCTCCTCCTCAGTAAAAGTCACTGGATGATTTCCCACACAAAAAAAAAAAAGTTAGACCCTGACAATCACCAACTTAAGTATGAATGAAATTAACGATGAACTCCAATTATTTCTCATTCTGGTTAAAACTTCAAAAGCAGTTTATTGATAGCAGTTAAAGTAAAACAATCGATGGCGGGAACTAGACCACAGAGGCGTTTATATAGACGGACTTTCGAACTGACATTATTTATGCAATTCGGATCGATAAGACTCGTCATGTGCATAGGTGTGGCGTGAGTTTTTTGTAGAGTAAGTGAAGCTTTTAATCAGTATATTATTTTAGGTAGGCTTTGTTAAATGGTAGTTATTGTGAGTCTCTATAAGAGAAGTCTTTTGAATCTTATGTGTTTCTTGGAATATAAGGCCCTTGTTCGAGTTCTAATCGAACACTCAGCGAAAATGCATAATTGCATCGAACGCAAGTATGTACATTCGCTCGGTTACCAAAATGTGGGCCAGTTCGCGTTTAGATCTCGCCAGAGACACCACGTTCTCATAACCAAATCTATAACCATTTTACCATACTTTTTACCATTAATTTAGTTACATAGTTTACCATAATTCGCCATTTCGTGTATCTAAGTGTTATATAGTGACTATCCTTATAATGCAAGACTTTAACTTTTACCATATCCTATCAAATACAAGAGAGGTGTGTTAGGTCACCATAGCACCAAGCACTACTTTCTACAGCCCTACATACCAATATTTAATAGGTAGGATGATATCTACTATTACTTATCAGAGCAAGCCTATGTTGCAGAAGTGCGAACGGTATAGGCTGATAATGCTAATTTTAGATCATCTGCCTAGATTTTTAACAACTATGTTGAGGTCATCTTCTAGGGCAACCGTATCCAGCTGACCACCAGTATTTTACATCAGGAGGAACTACCTATTTTGCCTCCACAACCTATTTAAGTACTGGATAATACTCTATTCCTTGCTATAATTGGTTGTCACACTACAGGTCAAGTCTAACATAGTTTTTCCCTGAATTAAAAACACCTTAAAATGTCAAAAAAAAAACATACCAAACGCCCTCAAAACTTTATAAAAAAATATTTTGCGGACGCTACATAATCCGAAGTTTGCGAGTGGCTTAAACAAGGAGAGTTGCTCTTAGCACGACGCTCTCGCTCCGCTGCGTATTTTTAACAAGAGCGACAAACTCCCGACAATACCCTCTTTGGATACTAATTGATGATTTTCTTGTTTTTCCTGACGTTTTACCGACAAGAAATGGGAAAAGGGATCAGCTGTTTGTTTTAGGTGGTACTCGGATTTGTTTCAATTGTTTTTTGGGGGTAGGTGTGAATTGGGACGTTGGTTGTCAATGTCAAGAAATTTTTTGAGTTTCTCTGTGATACAAGGGCTTAAAAGTAAGGGTAGGAAATCATGCATTGGAAGGTTAGTGGCATTCTTAAACAAAGCGAGGTATCAGAAACTGATTCGTAACAAAGTTTAGAATAATTAAAGATTTGAGGATGCATTGCATTTAGTCTGCGCTGAACGCTGTCAAATAAATTCGACTTTCTTGTCATCACTTCCTTGATAATTCTTTAGAGATCATGGACATTTGAATATTGAATCTGATACCTGCTAAAATATACATTCAATTCTTATAAAAATACAGGGAAAAGTATCGAAAAATCAAATAAGCACAATCCTAAAATCTAAAACCAAAGCTATACAATCCCATCCTACCCACGGTGGCCGCACAGTATCGATATAAATCTTCACGCCGGCACATCACTGGGGTGGCCAGCGATTTACATAGTGGACAAACATAAAACTGTCACCGATATATCTAATGTGCCGACAGAAAGACGGATAGTCTATTTTATTGTAATACATGAATCTGTAATGCTGTCTTTTGATCTTGGATACCTTGAGCGAAGGTATTGGAAAATGTATTCAATATTTTTCTTGAAAGCTTTGTGAATGTGAGAAAGGATTTTTCTGTATATTATTATTTTGTAAGATTATAGTCCTAGAGGATGTTGAGATGCGTGTGCGGAGTGACCAGAATGGATAAAGTGAGAAATGAGTATATTAGTGGAAGTTTGATAGCGGCGACAGTGACAGAAAAGTTGAAAAGGCACCGTTTGTCCTGGTATGGTCATGTGATGAGGAGGGATGAAACAAGATGCGTTTCACTAAAAGGGTTATGAATATAAATGTGGATGTTTGGAGAGGGAGTGAGGACTGATATGAAAGAAAAGAGAGTCAGTGATAGCTCGAGAGGGGACAGGACGGTATGGAAGACGTGTTGCGCCGACCCCAAGTAACATAGGTGAAGGGCAGGAAGATGATGATGATGTTGATAGTACTAGCGGATGTGCTTTTTATTTGACTGATATACTATTAGTTTAGGGTTACAAAAACCTTACAATGTTTCAGGTTGCATATACTGAAATAGTAAAAGATACAACAGATACAAATGCACCCATCACTGAGCTCAGAACCCAGCTACCAACCACGCCGACTAAAATTTTTACAAAATTACTAAAGACTAGTTTACACTGGGGGTATTTAAGTCAAGCGTGAATAGATTACTTTCAGTCAAATGTGCACAAGGATAACCACAGGAGAAGCCGAAGAATTGCGAAACTTAAATGGCAGTGGGCAGGGCACATAGTGACCGCGAACCGGAAGACGGTGCGTTGGAAGGCCTCCCACTAGGTGGACCAATGACCTGGTTAAGGTTGAGGGAAAGCGCTAGATGCGAGACGCACGGGATCGTTCAATGTGGCGACGCCTGGGGGAGGCCTATGTCCAGCAGTGGACGTCTTTCGGCGGAAATGATGATGATGATGAAATGTGCTCGATCGTCAACCGCATCATTGCTTACTATCAGGTGAGATAATGGTCCACACCAAGGCAATCAATAATCATACTTGTATCTACTATAAAGCTTGCTAATTAAGTTTTATTCTTACTTTAACTTAGGTAATTGTTATGTCAAAACAAAACCCTTTAAAAGAAGCTCCCATAAAATCAAGTTGCTTCAGTCTTCGCAAAGCTTTCCGCTTTGTTTTCCTTCCAAGCTGTCCAGCGCTACAGCTTTTTTCTTACAGGACTTAGTTTTTTGCTTACCCCCCTAAGTTCGTCGCTTGAGAGTCTAAAAAGGAGATTTTAAACTATCCACTTGAGACAAAAAGTGGGCAGACTGTAATCTATTTTAAATTGGAGCTTTTTGTAGGTTGTAATTGAATAAATGGATGCTAAACAGGTGGTAATACAAACAAAATAGTGTTGTTTATGATTGGAAATATTTCTATTTTTTAACCGACTGCCAAGGAATGGTTATGTTTTTCGTATCTTGTATTGTATGTTTGTTAATTTCTTTATTACCACATATCTTCCAAACGGCTGGATGGATTTCGACAGTTAAGCTATCATTAGACGCGTCTTTATCGTCCAAGTGTTCTTAAATAGGAGACGTTATAAAAAAAGAACATGGTGGATTAGGGCGCCATATTGTGCGGGTCCCTTTTTAGGGTTCCGTACCCAAAGGATAAAAACGGGACCCTATTACTAAGACTCCGCAGTCCGTCTGTCTGTCTGTCACCAGGCTGTATCTCATGAACCGTGATAGCTAGACAGTTGAAATTTTCACAGATGATGTATTACTGTTGCCGCTATAACAACAAATACTGAAAACAGAATAAAATAAATATTCAAGTGGGGCTCCCATACAACAAACGTGATTTTTTTGCCGTTTTTTGAGATAATGGTACGGAACCCTACGTGCGCGAGTCCGACTCGCACTTGGCCAGTTTTTTCTTCCAGACTCCTCGAGTGGGATACCAAATAAAGGGTTTTTAGAGGTGGTTACAAAAATATATAACATACCACTTATACGTTTAAAAGTAATTCGAAAAATAATTATAACTAACATCAAGGATACATATTCAAGACCTGATCCTCCGACTGCGCAGCATAATTTCCTTCTTGTTTACATATTTAGAAATATAGAAATCGGGATTTTGATTTCTAAATTAACATTTTTTTATATTTCTTGATGAACCAGCTTTTGACTTCGATCTTTGTTGCCTGATGGAGAGCGAATTATGGTGTCTACTATGGAACGTGAGAGCACAGAAAATATCCGTTCAGTTTCGCTTTGAAGGTTTTCACTATTTAGTTATTCGTACCATGGAAATACATCTATAGCTTCATAAGGAATAGCCATATTTACAATCCAATTACATTTGCATACGTAATAGTTAAATATTATCATATTTGAACCATAGCCAACTAGGAAATGCTGGACGATAATGATGATACTGAATTACATAATCATAGTGAAATAAACGAACTTGCTTTTATGAATACTAATACCAGTATTGCTAACCACAATGCCGAACATAGGCTGTCCCTGTAGGCTGATACAATGAGCAATTCTGTGGGGTATTGCCATAATTCAGCACGTGGCAATCATTTGAAATTATGTGGTGGAATATTTGTGATAAAATATTAGGTGATATTTATTTATCTACGAAATTGATTATTAATCAAACTGATCACTTTTAACGGTATTAACTACGGCTTGAATTTGAAATTCGAAATTAAAATTAAAGTTAAAGTTGTTATTATTTGATTATGTTATTCATTATTCAAAATCAGTATTTTTTTTTCTTTGGCTTTTATGGGATAAATCACCATATATATTATATTTATATACGGTGATTTATCTCTGTTAAATCACCGTATTTATTATCTAAATTAATTTATTAAACTATGTTCATTTGAAATATGAAAGACCCAATATTTGATGCCGATATTGTACTACTGAAAACAATATGCCTTTCGTGGTGTATCCGTTTAATTTTGAAGTTGAGTTATTTCCAAAATTGCTCCAATTTAGACTTTACCCTAAATATTGCTATAAGTGTTGAAATTCTAACAATACCTGCCTGAAAATTTGAACATGAAACAGGCAGTTCCACAGTGCCCAAACTATACAAAGTTTCGAACAATAATCAGGCCTCAAACCCAGGTTTCTCTCGCAAACATTGTGTCCATTTAAATTGGGAGTTTGACAAATACACCGGAGGATCAAAACAAATTAGTTCTCGAGGGAATTAATTGAATAATTCTCAACTAAACGCTTCAAAACCGACAGTTGCCGAGTATTGATTTCTAGTGCCCTCAAGTGGTGGATGGTTTAAGTTGTAAGAAATTAGCGGAGGGATGACAGCTGTCCAAAATGTAGGTAATAATAAATTATTATGACCTATTAGAACATTTTTTTTATTGAAGAGCAGATCTTTATCACTATTGTTCTAATAAAGCGGAAGGTAAGTAGTGCATGACTGTAGTGTCCAATATGCAACATTACACCAAAAGCTAAAATGCCACGGCTGCCATAATGACCTATGCATTAGCTTAGCTTTGTATCCGTTTGTAGAAAAACATTGTAAAAAGGATATATATGTCAATTAGAAATTATTTTGTTAAATAGGTATAGATTTAAGGATCTTAACTTTAAACTAATAGAGGACTCTTAAACAAAACAAATAAATTACAAACCATTTCTTATATCGGGCGGTAAGTCCAAAATCGCTACCGCCTGTAACTTGTACCAAGAACGATGGCACCCCACAAAAACAAGGGGTGGATTTGCAGAATTAAATAAAAAAGTGCACCTTACTGGACATAGAAATGGCGTTAAATCTATTGGATTTTTTTCGCAGACAGCGATTTTTTCGACGGAGAGCATTATCATTTGAACGTTATAGTGTGGGGAGAAGTTCTTGTCACTTTTGATTGTATGAAGATGTTATGTTATTGGAGAATATTCGAGATGATTTTGTGGCTTTTAGGTGTCTGTAAGTTGTGCTAGGGGAATAGTTTTCGTGGAGTGTGAGTAGGTGGGTACTTTCAGCTGAAAATGTAAAAGCAGATAAGTGGCGAATAAGCCATTTGAAAGCTGGCACTGTTCAGTATCTTTCGCTATAGTCATGTTTGTTTGAAAAAACTTTCAGCTACTATTTATAAGTTATACTGCTTTTCAACTAATTATTAGTGGCATATTATATTAGTACCGATTTTTATTGGTGCTGGACTGGACCTACTAAATAAAAACGGACAAAGATAAAGCGCATCAAAGTTCAGGAGTTCGGGCTTGTGACGTCACTTTGTCAGTATAAAGTGTAGCACACCGTGTCGTCGCACGATATTTCAACGCACTGTATCGTCGTAATTTTTGATTTACGTGGAAAATGAAAAAAATACGTGTCCAATATTTTTAGGTTATCTAGGTAACTGACGGACTAAACAGATATTAAATCTAACCTAACGTATAAATACACATAAGTTTCAATTAACATCCACCGAATTAACCACACTATACAGCATGTTCCACATCCACATACTGCCACACACAGGGTGTTTCATTCCTGAACATGGAGCAAAACTATTCATAAATTATAGACGCACAATTGCGCGTTTACGCATAAAATCTGACCGCCTCGTATACAGTCGCCGGCGCACATAAATCTAACGAAATAAATCAATATTTGCAATGGCGAGCTAAAAGCACCCTTTCTGTTTGTACAAATGCAATTCATTCGATTTATAAATGATGCATTGGCTGCCAGTGGTAGTTGGTCTACAAATACTGGCACTACAATGGACATTCAACTTTGTGTGGCAGAATTTATGGTTCAAAGTCAGTTGTGTATTTGAGGGTCATGTAAATAATATAGTAGGGCTTAAGATTATTTAATTCGTGTGCTTTTCGTGTTCGGAGTTTAGTTATTATGGCGGCAAATAAAGGAAAAAATGGGGGACAAAAAAAAGTTATAACTTCTTTTTCTTGTTTTTCGAAAAGGAATTCTATCTTTATTCCGCCTGTTTTTAACAATTGGATTAGATTACAAGTTGGATTTGTATCCCCAATTTCTATTCTTTCTAGCCTGAAACTGTCAAACCTGGCATTAAAATAGGCTTTGTCAAGTTCGTAACGCCAAATTCCTAATTCAGAAACCAATCCTTAGTCTCAGACATGAAAATCGCAAATTAATTTGTTTAGAAATCATTATAAATCCCCTCTTCATGCTTACTGCTTCTTTTTTTTTTAAATCTATATGCTTGCGTTTGACCACTATCTCGCCTGATGGTAAGCGATGATGTGGTCTACGGTGAAGCACGCTTGTCTAGAAGAAACCTATTCTGCTATTAATAAAGTGAAAAAGGGATCATTGAAATCTAGCATAACTATCAAGCTATTTGGTAAGACACCATCTGAAACTCCAAGATCCTCTGTACAAGTCTAAGCACAGCTTAAATCTCAAAGCTAAGCTACTCTAAATAAACTTCTAACTTAAACTAGGTACCAGAAACTAAACTGGTTTAGTCTAGAACCAATAACTAAATTACTCCCTAATACGGAGTGACGTTAAATTTACGGGACTAGCCGTGAAATGGTGGAAAATAGATTAAGAAAAAAGAGTGTCCATGGAGTTTCTTGAACAATCTTCTCCATATTGATGCACCTACGCTTTCAAACGTGTAGTTAGCTTCATCTTTCGTACTCAATAAAATACCTGGATATTTAAATTGAAATAACTGTTTTGTGTTTGAGATATTTCCAGTTCGAAAACAACAATATTGCTCTTTTCACATTTCAGAGTTAATTCCATAGTTTTTTTTTCTAAATCATGATTAGTTTCACCCCTTGAATAATGATAAAAAAATATAAATACACCCTGTATACTTTACTACTGATAATGAAATAAGACACAAGTGACAACCCTAAGCCAACAGTGATGTCAGCGATGCGTCCTGACATTTTATTGGTCGCGCAACGCTTTGATCTCGCCGCCGCGTTTTCAATTACCAATTAGATGCGGCATACGATACGTGCATGAGTGTAGGGTTGGCAGTTTGACTACAATGGGTGCGTAGGTCGGTTGTGTTTCGACTTGGCTTCAATAGGCATATTGGTTAGAGGATATATTGTGTATTGGTAATTACTGAAGCGGGAATCAAACTGAATTTCCACAAAGGAAGATGAGTAGAGCTATAGTGCTGTACATCAAGGCAGTGGTTATCTGAATTAATATTAGGAAGATGCAAAACTGTTTGTTTGTTTGTATAAGGTAATATCTGGGATTACTGATCCAAATCCGTTAATTCTTCCACTATATACATAGGCTGCTTTTATCACGACAAACAGCACGGGTTCCGTAGGCAAGGCTACATGAGATGAAGTCGTATATAAAAAGCTCACATTTAATAATGAAATTGATGAATAGATTAATTTATTTGCCTGAAAACAAGAAAAGACTAGGCATTTCAGGAGCCAATGATTAAAAAATCATATCTAAATTTATTGCCTAATGGACTTAAGGGCCTTCCACCGCTTTAGTTCCGTAAAACGTTTACTTTTTAAAGCATACTCCTTAGTAACGGCTGGGTTAAAAGGTTTGAAATAAATATATATTTATTGATTCATGTACATTATTTGTGAATCATGGCTTTTTCGTCTAACTAATAGAATGCTTTAAAAAAAATACTACACGGTATTTTTTCGCTAAATTTTGGGTACTCCTCCAAAACGACTTGGATGTTTAAAAATATTTTAACACAGAAAATTGGTCGCTAGAATTTATTCATAACTGAAATAGCATTTGTAACTTAATAGTACATTATTACAAAGAGCGAGAAATAGGCAATTGCCATTTCCGCCGAGGCATATATAGTGCTTTTCTCAGAAGAATGCAGGGAAATAAAACATACTTTTTATATTATACATTTAATTTAACTAATATTTAAAGTTACAACAACATTGCTGAAGTGTTGTAATATTCCAAATTCAAAAAACGCTCTTGCAATGGATTTAATCAAAATTGCTGGAGCGTTGTAATGTTCCAAATTCAAAAAACGCTCTAGCAATGGATTTGATTTTCTTTGTCCGTAAATTCGGTACTTTGCGTGTTCTTTTTTCTACAATAATGACAATATTTCCATGCATGTTTGAGAAAAGAATGTTATGCAAACAAAACTGTCTAAAAGGAGGTTCAATATTGATATTTTGGCTCCGAGCGGGCGCACAGCCAGTACTGCGTTAATATTGGCGAATATATACGCCTAAAGGTGCGTTTACACTTGCAATTATTGGCAGTTTTCCCGACCAAACATTGCTGGGTATACCAGCAACACCTAGCAATCCATGGCAATATAGTTAAATTGCCAAGAATATATCAATTTCACTTTTCCGTGTAAGTGCACCTTTAGAAATAAACAAAATTTTGTTTCTGCCACAACGTTTACCGATGTTAGAAATGTAGGAATACTCTAAAACATTCAATTGATTCCTCACAAACCGAATAAAGCAAGAAACATCTTATTTTTTAATGAAACAGCTGGCCGTTCGTAATGGTCGCTCGTCGCAACGTGATCAAGTTACGTTAAAAATAAATGACTGAAACTTTCAGTTATCCGCTGTACATTAGTTAACAGATGTCTCTTTTATGGGCTATTTTTTGAAGTTGGTATGTTCTTTGTCTTGTGGTTTATTGTGTTCAAATAGGTTTGAGATCGTTTAAAGAAAGCTTTCGGTAGACAATCTTCAAAACTGTTGGACTTTGATCCATATCAGTCAAGGCTTTAGAAGTCCGCAGCATGAGGTTGTCAAAACTGTATGCAAGGAATTGTGAAATACTTTGGCATGTGCTCTACCAGATTTCGCATTGGGGAAAACGATGAACTTTCATAAATTACGTCTTCTGGGGATACATTCTGAAAATCCTTACTTTGAGCTCAGTTTCTTCTAGATCCAGCGTTAAAGGTTATGCGTTATATGCCAGTGGAAGAATGGCGAAATGTGCTTGTACTCCTACATAAAGGAATGGGCTTAAATTGCCAAAAACAGAGTAAAATTGCTGAAGAAAGGCTGCATTTTCCCAGCAGTGAAACTCTACAGACTCATCACACTTCACAAGTTCACATCACACTAATATTATAAAGGCGAATGTTTGTGAGTGTGTGTCTGTTTGTTACTTCTTCACGCTCAAACGGCTGGACGGATCTGGATGAAATTTGGCACAGACATAGATTATAGTCAGGAATAGCACATAAGATATTTTTTATCCCGGCCATATATGTATTCCTTTGGGATAGTTTTCGACCTTCACGCGGGCGAAGCCGCTGGCAGAAGCTAGTAAATTAGGTAGAAGTTAATCTATACTCCTATACTATCTATTATATATTATAAAGAGGAAAGATTTGTATTTATGTATGTAACGAATAAACTTAAAAACTACTGGACCGATTTAAAAAATTCTTTCACCGTTGGGAAGCTACACTATCCCCGGATAATATAGGCTTAGTAGCTTTTTATCCCTGTACTTCCACGGGAACGGGAACTACGCGGGTGAAACCGCGAGGCCTGCGCTAGTCTCACATAATTGTTTATTTATAATAGCAGTCTATTTATGTAAATTGAACTTTGGTGTGCCACTAATTAGTTCAGCCGGTAAATTAAAGTCTTGTCTAGCTACTATATTTGGTAATATAGTTACCGACTATTACAGTAAGTATCAGTCTTGTCAGAATAAGTATAGCAATTGACTTTCAATTGTCCTAGTCAATGATTGACGTCAGAAGTTTTAAGTGGATTTAATTTAATTAAGCATTCATTAACTTATTAGAGTTTGTTAAGGATGGTCTGTTACTTGATTGGTTATTGAGTGACTTAAGTTGTTTTAATTCTTTTTGGTTTTTTATATAGCTTTTGCGTGTGGCCAGTAAGTTAAGAAATGCTGTGGAATTTCATGCCAGCCTCTGTAATTGACATGTTCATAACTTCTAGTTTGTATTCCCCATAGGGTAAAAAAAAAATCCACTACTTCGTCTATTATGTAACACATTGCCTAAGAAATTCGTTTCGAATATGAACATTTAGACACATGATTATAAAAAAAAAAAAAAAAAAAAATAACATTTACGAAATTACTTTTGTATGGAGTTTTGATATAATTATGCAACTGGCAGAATGATACTGAACCTGTTACCTCTCGGAAAAGCGCGCGTTGATTTTGTGTATATAATCTGTGGTTTTTAGTCTGAACGTTTCTAATAAATTGTTGTTGGAACTTATTTGCATTTAATTAAGTAAGCTCAACAGGTAGTGGAAAAGAACCCTACGTGTACGAAATGAACTATTTACCTATAGTTCCCTGTTACTGGTTTGCGGCAATTTTGAATTTACAAATTAGAATATATTTTATAAATCGAAGATAAGCTCATTTTCATTTTCTCTCCAAAGCAATCATTTTTATTTCGCTTTCCAGTGTTAAAAAATACTTACACATATAAAACAAACCTCGACCACAGCAGCCAAAAAGACCCCTATCTTTCTCAAGACCGGCTTTTTTTAAACCACATTCATCCGGGGAGACTGGGGTAATCCAGACCCATGTAATCGACTGATCGAATATCTAGCCGGATATTGAATTTTCCCGCGCACGTACCGGAAGTCGTCGCGGCTCAATCCGATTGGTCGGCTGGACGGCGCCATGCTTTTTATCTTGTTTATGCTCGTAGTAAACAAACTTCGTAACTGTATCTCTTAAGTTTTACTTTGTCTTATGAATTTATGGGTTTTATCTTTCTTTTGTTGCTGCGACTGCGATTTTGACCCCGTATGATCTATTTGGGATGTAGCAATAAACTTGAACTGTTTGAACTGCAGGTAGATACTTTAGATACAAAAGTGATTTGACATCAAAAGTATTACTGTTTCAGCTGTTTTGATACCGAAATTGCTATTTTCGATTGGTCTTTCGCCTTTTTGAATTAAGGATTTGATTTTTTTTAAGTATTTGTCAAATTCTAATTTTATTATTATTTATTCAAATTATTCTAGCCTGAAAGCCTGTCAAAATTTGCCATTAAAATAGGGTTTGACACGTTCTTAACACCAAATACTCAATGAAGGCTTGCGTTTTTGTGCCCGCCAGTTGGCGCCACTGGCAAAGTATTACATGTAGCTGATAAACGTCGTTATTACGCGCACGGAAGCAAAATTTTAATTAAAAACTTTGGTTCCGTGCGTATTTGGAAAATATTCACAACACTAAAAAAGTAGTAAATAAACTCATACTTAAAGCCAAAAAACTATGTAATTTGGCGTTTTGTACACCTCATTCTACACCAGCGCCCCTAGCGGCAAATTCAAATGCGATAGCCCGTTTGATCATTCAGAAATCGGCTAGCTATGTTATTTGTACAAATTACCTGCAGTGGAAAATCTGATATCAAGAAAAAAAAAGTTAAACTTCTATAGGTTGTTAATCGCTATTGCAAATAATGGTATGACAAAGAGATGAGTTAAATGCAATTACAAGCTTGCCAGAATATCACACTTCCATGCTAAAAAAATCCATCCATTTCGAAGGCAACATTTTTCATTTCCAATATTTTTAAAAGCCCAAACTCTCACGATACGATAATCGTTTTTTAATCCGCTTATCTTGAAAATCGTCACCGACACGCGCGTGATTGACGTACGATGACGTCACGGTCATGACGTATGATGTATTATCACATCAGATCACATCTGAGGCCGATGACGCAAACAATTTTACAAATTGCTGCTGCAATGATTAATGTGATAGATTGTGCGTTAGATGTAATGTTGTTAGAGAGTGGAGTGGGGAAAATGAGTCAGCAGTGGGAATTAGTTGTTACTTTTTTAAAATTTATATGTTTTTAGGCTACCTCGAAAGAACCCTTATAGGATCACTTTGTTGTACGTCCGTCCGTCTGTCTGTCTGTCAAGACCCTTTTTCTCAGGAACGTGTGGAGGTATCAAGCTGAAATTTTAAATCAAGTATTCAGGTCTACTGACCCTTAAAGCTGTGTAAAAATCGAACTTCTAAGCCAACGCAATCAAAAGATACAGCCGTTTATCTCGCAAGGGAATCAAAATCTACAGGGTTCTTCCCGTGAATCTTGAAATTTGGTACGAAGCAATGTCTTATAGCACAGATAAAGGAAACATTGCGAAAACCATAAATTTTTAGTTACATAATATAATAAAAATATTTTCAATAATTTTAAACTTACTACCCCTTTCCTCATGAACGCGTAGAAGTATTAAATTGAAATTCATATCAAATACTCAGGTCTATAAAACTTTTAAGCTGAGGTTTGTACGGAACCCTCGGTGCGCGAGTCCGATTCGAACTCGGCCGGTTTTTGTTTTGTTGGTATCTATAGATTTTCGTTATTATTGCAAGAACTAACAATTAAAGAACTCACTTACCTTCTTACTATAGGTAAAACTATTGGACACTTAAAAATGTGTGCTTACTCTTTGCAATTTATTCCTCTATATCTTCTGTTAAACTACAAAGTTGTCTTTTTCTTCATACCTCAATCTATCATTTTAAAGTTACACCACACATACTTCGCAAGGAACGCATTTCTCCTACTTGTATGTCTTTTTTACCATCTCAACCTTCAGTTCCGTGTATAAGTGTAGGCACCAGCACGCTGTTGGGACTGTGTATGTGATTTTTATTTACAGCAAAAACAATAAGCAGTCTTATAGATAAATTATCGCAAAATTATTGTGACAAATTGTTAAACGCATGTTAGCTGCTATGATTGGTTGTGTGAATTTTTGACAGCTCATTCAGACAACAAGTTCAGACAGGGAACTGCGTTTTTGTAACGCGTCGATTTTTCTTTTAAGATATCAATGTGTTAGCTGTTTTTCATCCGTATCTTTTAGTCTTATAAGAAAAGAAAAACAATAAAATTACCATTTAATTTGTATGCTGCTAGAAAAACATGTTTTACTTTACTATTCCTGAACAAATATTTTAAGCACAACATAAGTAGTAGATGGGTACGATAGCAAAATATCTCCGACACTGCAAAAGACACGGACAAGAATTTTAAGATGCGACGGCAGTTTGTCTTTAAAAAGTTCCAAGTTTATAGGAGCATCCCAAGTGTTTATAAGATGCTGAAAAAATTCACTGTTTACTTGGTTTTGAATAATGAATTAAGATGATCTTTTCTCTTTCATAGAATTTATGTAATATGTATGTCTTTGGTGTTGTAAAGAGCTTTCTTTACGACCACTAAAATCATTTTTTTTTTCAAAGAATTCGATTCGATTTTCTGTGGTTTGAAGCAGATCAATTCTAAATTAAAGTATTAATAATAAATATAAAAACAATTATCTACTGTTTTATGTGCGTAAGTCGTAATCACACTATCACACTTCACTCTAATATGATAAAGGCGAAAGTTTGTGAGTGTGTTTGTATGCTTGTTACTTCTTCACGCCAGAACGGCTGGACGGATCTGGATGAAATTTGCCACAGAAATAGATTATAGTCAGAAATAGCACATAGGATACTTTTAATCCCGGGAATATGCTCCCTCGGGATAATTTTCGACATTCACGTGGGCGAAGCCTCTGGCAGAAACTAGTTAAGAGATATTATCAAAAATAATGATTCAAAGAACATGTGTCCTAAGTTTTGTAGATTTAATGCAATTATCATATTCAAGAGTGTAACCCATTGTTGCGAAGTTCATTACCGCGACGTACGTTACTGCGAAAGTTTACTATCGCGACGTTCGTTGTTGCGAAAGATCTTTACTGCGATGTACGTTACTGCGAAAGTGAAAAGGCCCACGTTCTTTAAATTTAGAATTTGAAATTGAGTATTTGTCAAACACTTTAGCATGGGCATCTGTCAAAGTACACAAGCGCGGTATTATACACGTTTTGAATTCCAAATACTGAATTGAAAAGCTGGTCCTTTTTGTAGATATTTGAATCATTAGTCCAAACAAAATTTCGCAGAACTCGGCAGTCTTTCAGTCCGCCCAATTACATCTTTACACGGGCAACCAAAACACGGCGACAATAACCTCAGCATCCATCATCTTGGGAGGCGAAAAAAATGTTTTCTCGACAAATAACACTGATTTACAAGCACCACCGTCACATATAACTCTCTTTTTAATGGCATATGTATCAACGAAGCGGAAATGTGTGCAATAAAATGGATTTATACCACGGCCTGGATTATCGGGATATGACTGTTTTGATGTTAATTGTCGTATGTTTAAATATTTTGGAAATGTCATCCGATATAGGTATCTTATTTTTTGTGTTTGTTTTGACGTTTTTGAATTAGATAAGAAATAAAGAACTCGTTAAAAAGGGTAGTTTTTAGGGTTCCGTATCCAAAGGGTAAAAACGGGACCCTATTACTAAGACTCCACTCTGTCTGTCTGTCTGTCACCAGCCTGTATCTCATGAGCTAGACAGTTGAAATTTTCACAGATGATGTATTTCTTACCGCTATAACAACATATATTTAAAACAGAACAAAATAAATATTTATGTGGGGCTCCCATACAACAAACGTGAACCAAAAACGGCAAGAAAACGTGTGTTTTTTTGCCGTTTTTGGCGATAATGGTACGGAAACCTCCGTGCGCGAGTCCGACTCGCACTTGGCCGGTTATTTATAAATCTTCTGCAACAGAATTTAAACGGGCGAAATCTCGAAACGATGCTGTAAAATGTTTTTCCTAAGACAAAAATACCTAAAAACAAAAGGAAAATGTTTAAAACAAGATGTGTCTACAGACGCATATTATTCTACAGTATAACAAAATGGCCGCGCAATCAAAACACAAGACAAAAGCAAAAGAAAACCGTTGAAAAGCATAACATTTATAATTAATTAAAATGCCAAAATATACTACATACATGATTGACACCGGAGACTCTGGTCTTGTTCAATTTAGATAAGTTGGTGCCCATTCGGAGCCATTAATGCCGGTCCTCCCCAACAACCTCTAATTAAACTTGAACCTTATTCGCGTACACATAGAGTCTAAGTTCTCAGTCTGTTGTATAAATTCAACGAAATATTTGGCACAGTTTTAGGACACAAAATGTCTTGAACAATCACTATCACACTAGTCTTATTATATTTTGAACACAGTTTATATAATTAATTGTTAGTAAAAGCCACTTTGGTACAGTCAGTTCACGGAAGAGCTGAAACGAAAATTATGTTTTAACATTTTAGTTACTCGGGGAAACAAGAAAAATTAAAAGTCAAAAATGTTACCATAAAACCAAAATTGAAAATAAATAGTAAAGTAATCTAATAAATTATTAAATAACGTATTGAAACATAATAACCCTTGTATCTATAATATACAGCAAAAAAAATTTTTTTTGGAAAAAGGAGCTAGCCAAGAAAACCCAAGTCTAAGCTCGCCTGTGTTCACAAGCTTAATTAAATTTCATATAAAAACTTGTGTGTAAAATAAAGAATTAGTAAAAACTTATCTTTACCTATTTTTATTTTACCTGCGAGTATCGCGTACGTGCTATAAAATTACACCATGACCAACATTCCTTAATTAACAACAGCACTACCAATATTTACACGAAAAAAAACCTCATTACTGCCAACATCAGCATTTATAAATCTGTCAAAATTACCACATCATGCAACCAGAGCGCAGAGTAAAGATGTGTCAATGCCTTATCAGTGGCGTAGCTTACGACATCGCCCTAAAAAGGGCAGGTCTCGTTCATTCGGCCCACGGGCCACGTGGCGTGGGCGATCCAGTATGAATCAAAGTATCAATGACCATACTCTCACTGCGCGATTTAACTGTGTTTTGTGAATGGGATTCTTGTTTTTCGTGTTTATTTGGTTAGACTTACTTTTCATTCATGGTATTATGTATTTTTGCGAGGATAGAACATTATCAATACCGATTTTCAACCTGCGATGCTTTTAGTAGCAATAAAAGAAAAATAACCTTATTGGTTTTTTTTTGTATTTTTTGCGTGGATAAAACATTATCAATGCCGATTTTCAACTTGCGATGCTTTTAGTAGCAATAAAAGAAAAAAAAAACATCGCATGATTTTTTTATTGATTTGTCTTTTAAGGTTTCACTTCTATTGCCAGTACTGCAATTTTTTTTTTATATTGTTAATGGACATGATTCTGTAAATTTTTTAATCTTTTGAATTGTAATTTCGTAGTTAACTTAAAATTCATCAATTTACACCCCAAACGGTGTAAAATTGAAAGATTATAATCAGCAATCTAGTACACATGTCCAAATAGGTCGAGTTTCCCCTCATTATGCCGCAGCCGTGGGGTAGGCAGTAAAACCAGTGAGTCATCCTGCACCGACCTGCATTCGGTTTCGTAATCGATAAACTTAGCTTGTTTTAGATTTAACAAATGTGGATGGTAATGTTTATTTCTTGTTTTCATGGGTTCATGTTTCTGCCATGTGGGTATTTTGATAATTTCCATTTTCTCTGAGTTTTTTTAGTTATGTTCACCATCCTTCAAGGTTAGACATTAATTTAAGCCATCTTATATTTGATCCTTAATGGACTTCAAGTAGTTTTATTCCTTTTTTTAATTGTCTTTCTGTCTCTGAATTTCATTAATTTTAGCCATCTCTGTGTTATCTATAATGGAAATTGCATGTGGTTTCTTTCAGCATAATTTACACGGTGTTATTAAGAAGAGCTGCCACTTTTTACTGCTATTGTTATTTTAAAATTTTAAAAAGAACTCGGCAGCAAATTTTTTGCATCTTTACTCGTAATACAAGTTTCACCCCTAATAATTATTTGGTGTAACCCAAAAGCATCATTACCAGACATGTGTCCGACACTCTGAATGCATAGAGACCACAATACATGGATCGATATACGAGTTAGCGTAGTTTTAAATACGGCAAACGAAGGGTTGGGCCCTCGCTGGAGATAGCCGTTCTGATATAGATTAGTTTTGTGAGTGATACCAACGTTCGGCAGAGAGATGAATGAGTTTCGGCTAAAATGGTTTTAGTTTTAAGTTTAGACTTGTTTATGCCTTCTGGCAGATTAATGATTAAATATTAGATACTAGATTGTTTGGCAGTTCTTTAGCTAGATATAGTTGCTATAATAGTTTGTTTTTGAATAGTTGTCATTCAAAATTATGTAGGAACGCCTAATCTCAAATACTCAATTCAGAAATCGGCCCTAAGCGAACTGTCTTGCAGTGTGGGGATGAATGAGTTTCGGCTAAAACAGTTTTAGTTTTTGATTAATTTTAGTTAAAACAGTTTCGTTTATTTTATTGTATAGCAGTGGCCTACGGATATTTATTCTAGTAGATATTAGTTTTGTGAGTGATACTTTCGTTCGGTACTGAGATTAATGAGTATCGGCTAAAACGGTTTTAGTTTTTGAGTAATTTTAGTTTTAAGTTTGTTGTTGTTTAGGCCTTCTAAAATATCTATTTGCGTTGATTGTTTACTTGCTCTTGGATGACTGATTGAGTTGCCTTACTATTCTGTTCCGGAGTGATATCATTCAAAATTATTTAGGAACAGTGTCACTATTTTTGAAATTATCTAGGGGATCTGTCAGACAGTGACAATAAATGAGATTCGGCTAAAACGGTATGTGTTTTTGAGTCAATTTAGTTGTAAGGTAAGTGCTGTTTAGGCGTTTGAAACGAATTTGGTCTATTATTTTGTATAAGTGGTTCTCTGTTTAGAGTAAGGTGAACGGATAAGTTGTGGTAGGGTTTCTAGTCCTTTTGGCGTTTGTAGCAATTTTAGTACATCAAATTTTTGAAATATTGTTTGGTAGTTAGAGGTTTTAATTTAAGAGTACTTTTACTTTTAAGTTTAGTGTTGTTTTGTCGTTTTAAACGGAATATCTCTATCATTTTGAGTACAATAATAAGTGGTTTTGTTTAGTTTGAGTACTTTTAGCTCAACTACTAAGTTTAGCTCTATATAACATTACAGGCATGGATGTCTTTACTGCCAATTATTTCCAATGTTTTGAATTATTTTGAAACAGTAAACCTTTGCTCTAGGAATCGGTTTCTCCTATATGTAGCAAGCTTTAGCATGATTTTCTATTGAGTTTGGTGTTCAGGCGTCTAATGAGGTTTATTTTGTGCAACTGTTTAAAATTTGATTAAATGATTATGCTTAAACAAATGAGTTACCTGCAGCCAAATAATGAATTCCATAATGGTCTGTTTGGCAGAGGTAGAGTGAATGAATTTCTGCTAAATGCTTCAGAATTTTGAGCGATATTGTTTGACTTGACAAATGTAGGCGTTCTAAATATAGAATCGTTTTGTGAATGAAGCAGAATGTTTGGCAGCGTTTGGATAAATGAGTTTCTGACAAATACTAAGCTATATACGAGAAGTTGGATATTGTTACATAAGACTGATTTGTCAGTTAGTTAGTAACCCTCCTTTTGGCTTCGTCGTATTCGGGTAAAATAGAGTTTGTTTTATTTTCAGGGTTTTATGCCATAAAAAGTAACAACTTTACTATGCCTATTTGTATATCAAACAGAAGATATTATTTTATCAAAACTGACTCCCGATGTATTTTTTGGTGTTGGTTTCATATTGGTCATGTTGACAAAAATAATGATTAAATTGTAGGTTTGTTTAATACTTACAGAGGGTTAGTAACAACTAGGTTTTAGTGAATTGTAACCTTTATTACTTTATAATCAAATTAATTATCGTTTCTGCTCAAGTGGGACTATTTAATTGCGTGAGGTGGGTGGCTGAACAATGTCGGTGCTAGCAATGATAGATATAAATAAAAATATATCTATATTTACAACGAGAAAACCTAATGACAGAGGTAAAAATAAAATACTTTCGTAAATAATAAAATCAAAATTGTTAGTGAAAGAATATGAATTTACTCAAGAAAATAAAAATCAAATGAAAGAATCACCTTGAAAAATTGATATAAAATAATTTTTGACTCCTTATCGGTTCCTTTCGTTTGAAAACCACACGCGACTTGATAAGAGAACACGTGACGCACGGAGACACGACCGACCACTCAACAGCGGAAAAATTATCGATCAAAACACATAAATGTTTGTAAACGAACGTTCTTACAAGGTCACTTCGCACTGACAATCATTCGGGAATGTCTGTTCGCGATCCATCCAGCGCTTCGCCTATCACACGACCGAATACGCGTCCTTTCTCTCCGGGATCCGACCCCAAACTGAATCGTACTCGTAGCCCGTAGGGCGAAGGGAACTCTCGCTCACTCCCAAAGAGAGGGCCAAACTTATTTTGCCTCTTTGTTGTCCCTAAGAGGGGTAAATTATTACGGTTTTGCGATAACATAATAGAATTGCGCACTAAATAATCGAAAGGATAACACTTTTTAGTGTTACGTTAAATATTGAATTTAGTTAATAGCCCCATATTTTGGTGGTGAAAGGAGAAAACTATGGTGGGGGGGAAAGAGAGGGCGATATGGTAACCAGCTGTTTAGTATGGGAATGTTGGTATTTGTTTACTAACAAGACCTTACCGTCTTAGCTTTTATAATGATTTCTATGAAGGTTGGCAGAACGGTAATGAGTTTTTGATGAAGTGAATCCGTAAGGTAACGATACCAGAGAGTACAATGTCGATTTAATAATCCGATAGTAAGTCTGTTAAAGTTTCTTGAGACTAAAATGATTGAAATGATCGATAAACACTAAACTGCCTTATATTTTGTACATTCGTGGAGTTATACGAGCAAAATTGTACTGAACCCTCAGAACAGCCGATTTTTTTCTTTTCGTAAGACATCACATATTAGATAGGTATAATATAAGTACTTATGTACGTATCTGAAAGAGCAACCGTTTGCATTTTATTATCACAGATATGAAAAATTCTACAGACTAGACTAAGGTCTCATAAAAATAAATAAGAAAAATAAAATTCATAATGATGAAAAAGGGCAAGAAACGTTGCGAAAATAAAAATAAAATACTGGTAGGTACCTGGTACATACTAAAAGTGAAATATGCGACGATAAATCCTGAAAATTTTATTTCAGTGGCGTTTTATTTCCACAAGACAATGTGGCGATTCAACTACTTTAGGGTCTTTACTCTCAGTCGCCATTTTGGGAAAATACCTAGCTTTTGCCTGTGATTTTGTCTGCGATTTTTTAAGGATTTTAAGAAAATGAGCAAATTACTAAATATTAAGTCGAGAAACGCATACCAGTAGGTATACAAGATACACAACACTTTTACTTGAAATTACTTAGACTGTAGCCAAATCTGGATTCTAAGGTTTTGTAAACTTTTATTGAGATTTCCTAAAACATTTTCACTTTCAGCACTAAATTCTTAGAATTAGAATTTGGAGTAAATAACGTGTTAGTATAAGGTAGCTCAGCGAGCTATGGAAAGGGCTATACTAGGAGTCTCTCTGAGGGATCTAATCCGGAACGAGGTGATCCGGCAGAGAAACAAAGTTGTCAACATACGTCAGAGAGTAAGCAAGCTGAAGTCGCATTAGGCCGGTCATATTAGCCGAAGAACTGATGACCTTTGGGGCAGACGGGTTCTTGAGTGGAGACCGCGAACTGGTAAACGTAATGTAGGACACCCTCAGGCTAGGTGGAGCGACGATCTTCGCAGGTTGGCTGTTAGTAGCTGGATGAGAATTGCCGAAGATCGAAGCAAATGGCCTATGTCCAGCAGCAGACATAGGCCTGCAAGCTGCAAGCTGATGATGAACTTGTGATGCCAAAATTTGTAGGATTTTTTGGCTAATGTAGAGTTTGACAAATACATACTCAACTTCAAGTACTTAATTTAGAAATCGGGGTTTTGTTCCTAATGGACTCAGAATTTCTAATAAATTGTCAAAGACTTGCATTCCAAGAAACATTTGCATTTTTAATTAAAAAAAAGTAATCTCCAATTCTCAAACTCACAGCTGCTACAAACTCTATGTCCATAAACAATATAAACAGTAAAATATAAAATAGAGTTGCAGTTCAAAACTAAATTAAATTCAGTACCTAAGCACTTAGTCTGGTCTCCAAATCCATTAAATATTGCTTAGATTCAGTCTCAAGAATTTGTAACTCAATAGAATTGAAAATGTCAAAGTGCTAGACGAGAGAATGTGTTGTTTATATCTTAGTTTTAGGAAAGCGAAGGGCTACGACTTTTGTGAAGTAAAGGAAAGAAAATACTGACGAATTTCGTTTTGGAAGCTTGAGTAGACAGTTTGCAGTACCTACTTTTTACCTGCACCTTGCACTTACTGAAAAATCCCCTTTATTTTTATTGTCCTTAGACCAGTTGGGCTCTTGTCTCCTGTTCAATACTTAATTTGATTATTACCTGCGAACAAAGAAAAACAAAAATTAGTATTGTATGCAGTATTGCCATTTACAGCAAAACTATTTGAAATATAATTATAACGACAACTGGGACAAAAACACCAAATAACCAATCGCTTCAGAATTTATTGTAAAAGAAAAACCGAGAGTCGTTTTAGATTTAAAAGTACTACTTTCATAGTTTAGCAAGATAAGCTGACATATTTTTTTGACATAGTCCATTGTCTACAAGCAACAACATTCCCAATAAACAAAATTTCATGAATGAACCCAACGTAATTAGTTCACCAGCTGTGAGTGAATTGAGTGAACGAAAGACATGCGATAAAAATAGTCCATGGTCCTCGGCGTGGGACCCCCGCACCGTTACATATTATTAATTTATTTATATGTTTGTTTGTAAGAACATGTGTTGACTTACTTTTTTAGTCTCTTGCATAAATATTGGGCTCTTGTTTAGTCTAGTTTCAATGTCTCCCTGAGGGGTAATGAGGGCTTCATAAATCTTGAGATTGAGAAAGATAAGCCTAAATCGTGTTTCTTGTTTTTTTTTTAGAACGTTATGGTCTTTCCCTAGGTCAACTAACCAGTAGTAGATACTATTGATTGATGCTTTGTACGAGTATTATTTGAAAGATTTTATTTGAATTTGGAATTTGAGATAATTATCAAATTGTGAAACAACCAACTCTATATCATACACACCATAGTTCAAATTCCATTGCAACCCATATTTTTTAAAGATAGAACGCTAAAGTTGGTGACGATGGAATGAAATTATTTTAGGAATTATAAATTCGAGTATGCAAGTCATTATAGTCTGTCTGAACTAACGCTAACTTGGATAGTTAGGGCGTTTGTGCACTAGAAGGAATTTTACTGTCCGGCAGTCCGATTTTTTACGGTCCGATATGGCATGCCATAAATGTACATACTAATTTGTGCACTATACGTAATTTTACCGTCCGACATTTTACTTTTCTCCATTCCGGGCTGTTTAACTGGTCCGAGATGACAGCAATAAAAAACGTGTTTATGCTTGTGCACTGCGTCCGTGATCAGTATTATTCATAAGAGGTAAATCATAAGGATCGGACAGCATATAAAAAAAAACTTTCGTCCTGCCTCAATTTATTGTGGCTTATGTATAATGACCCTGTCAGGTATCTTTCACTTTTAAGGGGATGAACCCAAAATTATTTTTGTCTTCTACGTCTTCGCACCTAGAGTAAAAAAGCAAGCAACTGCCGACGTTCCAAGAAACTCATCGTGCCTAGCGTAATTACGCGTGCGTGACGTAGTTTTAAAGCTACTCAAAATTGCGCTGTACCAATCCGAGTAAATACGGACAAGTGCACAAGCCAATCATCCGTTTTTTTCGTTCCACATCGGACCGTAAAAAATCGGACTGCCAGACAGTAAAATTCCTTGTAGTGCACAAACGCCCTTAGCGTTATATTTCTCTGAAAATTTCGGTCGTGCTAAATACATATAGCACACTAGCACAAATAATGAGTTCCTAATGCAATACAATGGAATAAAATAGGAATCAGTGTCAAAAATGTTTTATTTTTTTCTTAAATAATATTGGTTATTAAACCAAAAATTAGCAAACCTACACCCCTGTCCACCACCCATTGCTCAAGGCGTGACGGCACATATTTCCCGTAACATTATCTCCCCCTTCCCCCCCTAACTACCGATAGGCAGGCATCCATCAAACATCAAGCCAGCAGATAAAGCCTCGATCGCACTCATTACGCTGCCAGGAAAACTGGCCGATCCATCACTGGCAGCTTGGCACACTCTGGCATTATGGTGCCAGAGTAATGAGATCGTTTTGTAAGTTCAATTTTGTAGAAAACGTTTCGAAGGTAACAATGTAAGATGTATTAGTAAATTTAGAACGAGCTTGATTTAAGGTGGGCGTATTTTTTACTCGTTGGACATTATCTTGGGATACATACCCCCTGCTGATAACAGCGCTGCTGATAAGTTATACGATGCAAAATAAGGGGATTTTGGGATACCTACAAGTATTTATATAGAGGCAACATTTTGAGCAGAAAACTGAAAAGTTCAGGATCCCAACCAACCCAGAAGTTTCCGTCTGGTCCTAAAACTAAACAAGAATGAAAACAATTAGAAATTGCTAATTGCGATGCTATCTTAAGACCGTAAACAGTTTAACCCCTGGTTTTGGAAAGAATTCTTACTATCTATAAGGTTGCTAATAAAATGTATTCAACGAATGACCAAACACAAAAAAAATGCAATAGGTAGTTTTCGTCCCAAAAATTGGGCCATAAATGATTGTAATAACCGACTCCTTTCCTCCATCTTCAAAACTGACGCATTGGTTGACCAATATCAAAACCAATTTTCTCTATTCAACAATAACGGATCCATGCGGACGACGTCACTGGGTATCCATTTGTTGTATACCAAAACCTTCTCCAGAATGTAACGAATACTTTTCCGACAACCGCACCAAAATCGGTTCAGCCAAACACGAGAAAATCGCGGACAAACATAAATACATGCAAACATACGGGTCAAACTTAAAACCTATTTTTTTTTAAGTCAGTTGTTGAAAAATCTATAAATATTTCTGTATTTAATTACCGAATAATATTCGAATTTTCTGAAGATCTGTCACAATCCACATAGTCAACAGCATTTTTTTTATAAAACTACAATACATTCCATTGCTAATATGATTGAGCAGAGATAGCATTAAGAGGAAATGCGGGCAGAGAGCTGCGGCTGAATTTCCTTAGTAAAAAGTAGTTCAAGTAATTCAATGTTTGGCTCTCGCCTTTTCTCTTCTCCAGTATTGGACAAATTTAAAAGATATTCCATAAATTGAATAAAAAAGATATGATGCTGTGCTTCTATGTTTTTCTTTTATGTTTATAGTTGTGAAATTTGTACACTAGGCCTCTATTGACAGCGCAATTTTCAGCATTTTTGAGGGTTCTAGTGCTTTTAAAAATAATGTATTATCAAAAAGGAAAACATAGGGTCACAGTATATTCTTTGTCAGTACAGAGAATACCTTTTAAATTGGTCAAATATTGGAGAAGGAAATAGGTGAGAGCTAAACCTCGAATTACGACATTGTACTTAGGATATTCAGTCGCAGCCCTCTGCCCGCATATCCTCTTAATGCTATCTCTGGCCAATCACACTAGCAATGGAATATATCGTGGTTTTATTAAAAAAATGCAGTTGACTATGTGGATTGTGAAAGTTCTTAGGCATATGCGAATTTAAATACAAAAATATTTATTGTTTCTTAATTACCTGACTTCAAAAATAAAGGAAGTTCTCAGTTTGACCCGTATGTGTGTATGTATGTATGTTTGTCCGCGATTTTCTCGCGTTTGGCTGAACCGTTTTATGCGGTTTTGGTATACAACAAAATGGATACCCCATGACGTCGTCCGCATGGATCCGTTATTTTTGAGTAGAGAAAGTTGGTATTGATATTGGTCAACCAAAGTGTGTTTACATGTTTTGAATGACTTAGGATATTCTGTCGGATGTCTGCGAGCGCATTTCCTCTTAAGCAACACTTCGAACCACAGATGAGTGTTTTATACAGGCTATTACCCAAACGTATCGTATGACTCGAGCTGGAGATGTCAAGCATGTCAAGTGGAGTCAATTCAAGTCACAGTGTTCAAGATCACTCTTGTCAAGTTGTCAGAGTATAATAGTGTGTCATTTGATTACGTGGTACTATTTGTTCTCGATATATAGATAAGGGTAATGAAATGAAAATAGTGTTTGGTGGGAAAAATGATCAAATAGAGGCTTTGTTAACCGACTTTCCAAAAAGGAGGAGGTTCTATGTTCGAGTTAAGTTTGTTTTTTATTTGTATTTATCACCGATTTTTCCATCAATTTTGGAACGATTTGGAAAATATTTTTTTTGTTTGTAAAGGTATGTTCCCAAAATGGGACCACCATTTAAATTTGATGAAGAACTTCGAAAATATACAACAGAACTCTTCAATAAACGGCAAATCTCTCGGAATGGCTGCAATCACATACCTGTTTATTGTTTACACCATTTCATATAATAATGTACAAGTACGCTTTGAAGGGGTACGCAGATGTGAACATTTCACCTTGGTACACTCTCATTTCACCACTCATGTTCAAGTTGCTTGATATTCGGGTAATCTATTCTGGCATGATTGTCAAAAAACGACGAAAAGAAAACAGGACACCGACTTCCGAAAAATAAGTTATTTTTTACTTTGTAGTGTTTTTATTTGTTTTTTTTTTTTGTAAAAGGTTTTTTTAGCTCTCGGCCTCAATTTTGCCTGATGCTGAGTTTTACAAGCTAAGAAGTTAAGTTACACAAAAGTGCTGACTTTTGTGTAAGTTAACTTAGAAGTAAAAATCAAAACAAAAGTAAGAACCTACCACTATTTATCTCTGCAGCACCCAAAGGTTGACTGGTAGAAAATGCCTAAGGCATTAAGTCCGCCTCTGTACATTTGTGTGCTTAAAGTATTAAATAAATAAATAAACATAAGTAGAAGTAAGTACATTTAAGGATTACACTAAAGCTATATGAAAAGAAAATGTAAATAAAATAAAATACATAGTTGGAAATGTTTCTCGTGGAAAACAAAATATTCAGACCTGAATTCTGAGTTAACCATTTCAACGGTTTTAGAAATCTTGAACCGGTATATTCAGATGTCTAACAAAATCATTACACACATACCTTAACTCATTACAGAACGCCATCTATTATGATCTTAAAAGGTTCGTTTACATCCATTGTGTATATATCATTTAATAATTGAAGGCAAACCCACCTAAAATGAACAAACCACATATTGGTATTTACATATTTATTTACCAAAAACATCTGATATACCTGTGCTCTCCCCTTTGAGGGGTATTTAATTAAACATGACGTTTTGAATGTGCGCGACTGAGCGGCGGCGGGCAATGTGAAGTGGGTTCAGTTCACTCTGACAGAGCAGGGTACGTCATTTGTGACAGTAGAGGTACTTAGTAGAGGTGTTCTCAAATACATTCGTATATGTTTAAAGTATGTTAAGTAAATATATTTAGCAATATGAAGACTTGAAAATTCACACCTCTATAGAATAATTTGACCAGAGAGAGTTTCCTGGTAATGGATCAGAAATTTCCTTCCTTGATTCTTAAGTTTGAAACATACGGCCGCTCTTTAAGGCAATGCTGGTTAATACGTGGTGTTAGTAAAATATAAAAAAAAACATCATTGGTTATGTGTAACGCAATTACCTACCCCGCTGAATTATTTTATTGATTACTAGCTGACCCTCGGGGCTTCGCTCCCGTCAATTGCCTACCTACCCTGGCTACCCTGCCTACCTTGCCTATCCTGCCTACCATGCCTACCCTGCCTACCATGCCTGCCCCTACCCTGCCTTCCCTGCCTACCCTGGCTACCCTGCCAACCCTGCCTGCCCTGCCTAACCTGCCTACCCTGCCTATCCTTCCTACCCTGTCTATCCTGCCTACCCCTGGCTACCCTGCCTACCCTGCCCCTACCCTGGCTACCCTGCCTACCCTGTCTTTCCTGCCTACCCTGCCTATCCTGCCTACCCTGCCTACCCTGCCTACCCAGCCTACCCTGCCTACCCAGCCTATCCTGCCTACCCTACCTATCCTGCCTACCCTGCCTTTCCTGCCTACCCTGCCTATCCTGCCTACCCTGCATACCCTGCCTAACCTGCCTTTCCTGCCTATCTTGCCTACCCTGCCTACCCTGCCTACTCTGCTTACCCTGCCTACCCAGCCTACCCTACCTATCCTGCCTACCCTGCCTTTCCTGCCTTTCCTGCCTACCCTGCCTATCCTGCCTACACTGCCTATCCTGCCTACCCCGCCTACCCTGCCTACCCTGCCTTTCCTGCCTACCCTGCCTTTCCTGCCTTTCCTGCCTACCCTGCCTATCTTGCCTACCCTGCCTAATCTGCTTACGCTGCCTACCCGGCCTACCCTGCCTTTCCTGCCTTTCCTGCCTACCCAGCCTACCCTGCCTACCCAGCCTATCCTGCCTACCCTACCTATCCTGCCTACCCTGCCTTTCCTGCCTACCCTGCCTATCCTGCCTACCCTGCCTACCCTGCCTACCCTGCCTTTCCTGCCTACCCAGCCTATCTTGCCTACCCTGCCTACCCTGCCCACTCTGCTTACCCTGCCTACCCAGCCTACCCTACCTACACTGCCTTTCTGCCTTTCCTGCCTACCCTGCCTATCCTGCCTACACTGCCTATCCTGCCTACCCCGCCTACCCTGCCTACCCTGCCTTTCCTGCCTACCCTGCCTTTCCTGCCTACCCTGCCTATCTTGCCTACCCTGCCTAATCTGCTTACGCTGCCTACCCGGCCTACCCTGCCTTTTCTGCCTTTCCTGCCTACCCTGCCTATCTTGCCTACCCTGCCTACCCTGCCTACTCTGCTTACTCTGCCTACCCTGCCTAACCTGCCTGTCCTGCCTTTGCCTATCCTGCCTACCCTGCCTACTCTGCTTACCATGCCTACCCTGCCTACTCTGCTTACCCTGCCTATTCTGCTTACCCTGCCTACCCTGCCTACCCTGCCTACTCTGCCTACTCTGCCTAACCTGCCTATCCTACCTACCCTACCTACTAATTTGTATCTATCATCAATAGTTTTCTCAGCGCACGCCAAATAATGTATTTTACAGACAACATTTTGCTACCTTGGGTTACATTATTGCAATTTTCATAAGGATCTCTATTTTTTTTTGAAAATATTTTATAGCCTATGACACTCAGGAATAATGTAGCTTTCTACCGGTGCAAGAATTTTCAAAATCGGTTCAGTAGATCCAGAGATTACCCCTTACAACGTCACAAACTCACAAACTCACAAACTTTACCTCTTTATAATATTAGTATAGAAGTATAGATAACAATTTGCTACAAAATAATTTAATACTATAAGTAAGACTTGTTATATATATTGGTATAAGTTAGATAATTCGAGGAATAAAGCTGATGAGTTATATTTTGAGAAAAAGTTTTGAAATGATTTTTACTTGTTCACAAATTAGCGATGCGCGCGCATCAGCGCTTTTATTTTTTTAAGGCATAGGCACAAAAACAGCCAGTATTACTAATAAAGTAAATTAATATTTTTGTGTTTTGTTACAGATAAATGGTTGTAATTTATGGTCAAAATTAAAGAATTAAATGTTTATTTATTATATTTTATCTCCCAAAGTTAATTTTATTCATAAAAGGTTGACCACTTTTATGACATAAAAACTTTTTTGCTAAAATTTAAAAAAGTACCGTTCGTTTTAGACGAGCATCTTGATAAACCGTGCGTTTTACATTACAATAACGCACATGTACGTAATGAGATACATTACGATATTGAAATTGGTGAAATAAGAGACCCTTTACAAGCAAATGTATGAATCTTTACTTAACAAGTCATCAAATGTAATTGTATAGCTCCAGTTCCCATTGCATTTATACAAATATAAAGTCACTTATTAACGTCCTGTCTTCTAAATTATATAATACTTCAGTCTGTCGAAAGACAGTAGGTATAGCCACAAAACTTGTAGATTAATTCCCAACCAACTCACAGACTAAATTAAAAACCTTCCCTCCCATAATAATCTCAAACAATGAACTCTAATTAAAACTAAATTTTCGCTTATCAAAGTCTAATATAAAACTCCGTTGAGTCTAGACCAGCATCCTCCTGGAATGCTAGAAGGGGTTCTAGGTATACCATACAAATCTGCACGTCTCTATTATAGCAGGCAGACGGGCAACGGTCGGGGTACAGAAAAGGCAGGCTTGTTCTACAGTGGGGGCAAAAGAATGGGCTGGGAATCAGCTGTTTTTGAATGAGGAGGAAAGGTCGTTAACCTGTTGATGTTTGAAGAAGAAATCAACATGAAGTGATCTATCGGAGGTAGATTTGGAATTTGTTTTATTTGATTCGTGTTTAAACTAGTGACGGTTGTTGTAACTTCCGTAGGATCCTGGATGCGATCGTAGCTTTGGTCTGATTAACATTTTATGTCATAAAATTACCTCACATCTGTGTTTTCTGAAGGGGAATGGCAGAAGTGTACTTATCGTTGCGTTTTATATCTTACCTATCCAAGTTGGTCTTAAATAATTAAAAAACCGGCCAAATGCGAGTCGGACTCGCGCACGAAGGGTTCCGTTCCATTATCGCAAACAACGGCAAAAAAATCCCGTTTGTTGTATGGCAACCCCACTTAAACATTTATTTTATTCTGCTCTTAGTATTTCTTGTAACAGCGGCAACATAAATACATCATCTGTGAAAATTTCAACTGTCTAGCTATCACGGTTCATGATGTACAGCCTGGTGACAGACAGAGGAGTCTTATTAATAATAAAAACATAAAGAAATGAGAATGTTAAAAGTATTGAATGAAAACTTAGCTTGAGCCTAGCAAATGCGCATGTTGACCAAACTTTCTTAGCTGCAAAATCTTAAACAAAACTACCATTAAATTGATGACCACACTGTAGATATCCGTCTAAGATACCTATTTACTGTACACAGGTGAAAATCACCGTCCAGGTGATTTGTTATAGAGAGCGACCATCTTAATATTTGTTTCGAGATTCTACTATGGGTCTATAACTCACGACTCGAACGAATCTGGCTTAGACATAAATAAAAAGCACAAACAATTTGGAACAAACAATGATTTAGACTTTTCCATTGCTAATTAGTTGCCCTTTTTAATTAATTGAAAGAATCTTACATACGTGAAAACCACTCATCATTTTCCTGCCCTTATCCCATGTAACTTGGGGTCGGCACTACACGTTTTCTTCTTCCATACCGCCTTGGTGTCACGCTATCACTGACTCCCTTTTCTTTCATATCACTCCTCACACAGACCATCTTTTCTTTGGCCTTCCTCTCCCTCCACAATTATATTCATAACTCTTTTAGTAACATGCGTTTCATCCCTCCTCATCACATGACCATACCAGGACAAACGGTTTCCTTTTACCCTTCACCACTAAATGTTAAAATTAGTGCTGTCAACATTTTAACTTAATAAAATTATCATTTGAACTTGTACAAATTTAAGTAATGAAAAGATCCAACAAAAGGATGCATGCAGATTTGGATACAATTATTAGCTGAAGATTGTGAAGGATTTTGCCCAGGAATCCTGCAAAACTCACATTTAGCTCAACTGTTAATTTCCAAGTGACTTCAAATCGAGAATACCCTTAGTACGCCCTAGGTTCTGTAGTGTGTACGTCTAATATTTTTATTGCACCGTCAATATCGAACCTAGACAATTTATGTTGAAAAATATTACCTCCGCTATTTATCTAGTGTTCTTGAAGTAGTGTTATGGCGTTGTAAATTTTATAGCTTTAAGTTTAGAGTGGATTTTAAATGTGAAGGATTTTTCCTTCAATTTTGATGTTGGGTTTTCAAAAATTTTATGGGAGTTGGATGATTCTTGGAATGTTAAAAGTTTTTTGTAAAGTTATCGTCGATGAGCCTGGAAAGGTTTAGCTTTATTTATGAGGTTTAGAATAGTTTAAAATAGCCTATTGCGTCAGGTAGAATTATATTCTAGTTTTAGCATTATATTATATCCAGTACAAAATCACATATTGGAATAAAATATACGAACAATTTCCGTAAACATCTTCTATTCGGACACTGCTTTTTTGTTTAAAACTTCTGTAGGCTCTATGCACCGCACTTAAAGCCTCACAATCTTCTGTATGAATATATTTCCCATAAACTCTCACAAACATAAAACCATTAAACGCACCTTTGTCCACACCATAAAAACATCCCTCTAAGCGTTTTCGTCACCCACGGACCTTCCCTCATTTTCATTCAAAACGCTTTTTTAACAAAACAGACAATTTCGCGGAGAAACCCTCAGAAAGCCATAAAAAGCACCATAAAATTTCCATTACTATCCGTCCTAGCAAAGCGGGTAAACTGCATGTCAAAGGTTAAAAATGTCGAAATAAATTATGAAAAGTTGAAAAATTTGGCCAAGAGCAAGACAGACTTGTGCAGTAAGGGTCCCGTATCACCAAAACTTTTGCATTTTGAGGCCGTATTGAAGGACCTACCTTCACACAAATTTTGAGTTTGAAAAAAATAAGTGATTACTTACTGTGATTTAAGAGATTGAGCTCTGTGACTGACTGACGGTGTTTTTTTTATAATCTGGGTCCTGTTGGCATCAAACTCAAATTTAATGATGCAGCTAGTTGCGCATTCCATCGCCATGAAAAATAACGTCCAAGAAACCTTATGAACGCGGACTTTGAGTACGGAACCCAAAAAAAGCAAAATAGATAGTTGGTAAACAAAAGCCGATATTAATGGGCGTAGTTGATGTTGGTTATTTCTCAAAATAACCCCCTTTGTGGGCGAGATACACTGCAGACGTGTATGGATCGGTTTTATTGTCAGTGAAATGGGTTCCGCTGTAGCTTTTTTAGCGATAGATAGGTACATATGCAAAGATTCTTTCTTATTTCAATGCTTGGTTTGGTACAAGAGTAATGACGTGACTCCATTGCTTTGTAATATAAAATTAATAACTTGGAACATGCACTTGAAATAAGTGCAACCTTAAGTTAAAGGTAGAAAATATATTATATAGGTTGCTGTGGAAAACATCGTGAGGAAACCTGGGCTTATATAGTTAATGTAAGACTGAAATAGCCAAGTCAGAGGCCTGTGGGGTTCCAAAGGTGGCTTAATTAACGGAAAGCTGTGATCATAATTTTAAAAACTGTTTTTGTCCATGTAAATGAGCAACTCTCTCCAAGGAAGTCATGGTCGATGGTTACAAAAAATGTATCTCCCATACTTTAGGTCAGCTTTGTATGGAAAAGCCAAATTTTCACACCATCATTTGTTGCACCCTGTGTAGGTTGCTTTTCCGATATCTTTCCTTTATAAATTTTCTTCTGTATTACTTACTTCTTTTGTATTGTTAACTTAACTCAGACTTAATTCCTAACACGAGGAGGTTAAATTTATAATATTGAATGACATAATGTCATTTTTACCCCGTGTTAGCAACTAACTCTGAGTTAAGATTCTCGTGTAAGTGGGCCGTTTGCTTTGCCAACCAGGTTGGAGTCGGCTTCTAGTCTAAATGCCAGTATTACATGGAGCGACCGCCCATCTAAGCTTAATGTGGTAGCAGAAATCTAAAGTACACATGCTCAAAAATACTAAATATTTTTCAGACGTTCGCTTCAGTCGAGACTATGCTTACCCAGACTCCAGATATCAAGACTATTTCCCAACATTCGCCCATCATCATCATTCAGAAAACAAGTCTCCTCTCTGTGAGAGAGTGCATTCGCCCAATTATAAAGTTTCTTATAACTTAGGATTTTTCTAGCGACCATGCAAATAATATCCGAGGCAATAACCTCTGAAAAAGTTTAGTCGTCTGGCAACTCCGGCGGCGGATAGTTGGCAACACTTTATATTCATGGCATTACGCGGAAATTGGGTGCCAATGAAAAAGCGATATACTCCTACGCGATCGAATAAACTTGATACTTCTTGTAAGACACAGTAAAACAAGAGTTTTTAACTTAAACACAAGGAGTTACAGAACTCTCTCCAAGTTTTTAAAAGCTTTGCAATTAAATCAAATTGATTGTTGTATTCGTTCATCTTACCAGACTACAATTGAGTTTGCTGACATAAATTGTTGTTGTAGCTATAACTTGACAAAGAGCTAGTAGCTAGAATAGGGCTAGTCTCTAAGTCAAGTTAACTTCAATCATTATTGTCTTTTGTGTTTTTACTTGCATTTGCAAATACATAAACGTTTAATGTCTTCCAAGCTGCTAAACAAACGAATATCATCCTAGGTTACTGCATATTTCAGAGCCCTTTTACTTTCATAGTTATTTTTATCTACATAGAGCTCGTATCATCCACATACTGCTACTTTATTCCATAACTGTTAAAGCAATCCTGTGTCAACCATCACAACCTTTAGAGGAGTAACAGTTTCACCAATGGATACACTCATAACAAAATCAGGTGAATATCCTCAAACAAATATGCCATCGAAAGCTTTCAGCTAACCTTAGCTTTGAGAACTTTGTCCTCTCCAATAGCTTTTAGGCTTGTCCGACTATCATCAAAGGTTCCATCCATTTGTTTCACCAAAGCTTCCATACGGGAGCCAGTAATTACTGTGAACAGTATGCTCATAGCATTACTTGGCAGATGGAGTAGGGATGTACTATCCCTACTTCGAGTACGTCACAAATGACTGATGCGAGAGGTTGCTATTGGCAACTACGAACGCCTCATTTGCTAGCTATTTCATTACCTCTGTCTGTACCAGAGTACGTTTGATGAGGGCCGAGCGACCCAAACCTTTGCGAACTTTTCGAACAGCTGAAACAATCGAATATCGACACTATTCTGTGTCATATAAGAGTTCCGTGGTATGAATTTGGTAATGTGCAGATCAAGTTTGAGAGTTTCGAATTTGGATTAAAGTTCGCACATGCAATTTTCAGTTTTATTACAATAAGTTAAGAGTAATTGGAGGTGCTTGTATAAGTTAGTTCGATTTTGAGAGGCATCAGGTAATGTTAATATTAATATGTTTGTTTTTGATGTGACCTCAATTATACAGGCGTTTAACATGGAACAGAGATTAATGTGAAGGGTCCAGTTCGTGAAATATTACGTTAGTTGGGCAACATGTATCGTTTTATGTATGGTTTGATCGCTGAATGTTACAAGTCATTTACAGCTGATTTATTACGATATAGGCAAATATCTAGTGGGATCTAGGCAGACAAGCGCGACGTGACAATGCGACAAAACTTTTCTAAAGAAATTGTTCGTTTTCATATTGTCACTTCGCGTATGTCTGTGAAAGTTCATATGAAAATCTGATATTTCTTTCATAAGAAACAGTGATTAGAATGGTCCTGAAAATTCTAAAATCTCACAAATAGTTAAAATTTCTATAATATTCCGACCAGTAAGTAAACAGACACAAAGCTTCTATAACCCACTAACCGAATCATAATAAAATGCAAGAAATACGGACTCCTATCGCAGCCTCCTTACAGATGATGTATTTTTTGACAACGAATCGGTGCCTAACGGTGCGACTTAATCATCTGGAAACTATTCTCTATTCAGAAGCTTGAAATTTTACGAAAAAAAGGTCTAGGGAGACACGTTCCGGGTCGAAGGACCATTTTAACTTGGTCCTTCGAGTCGCATAGTTACACCTTTTTGTGTTTGCAACTGTACGGTGCGAAGGGACGTGGAAGACCATGGTATCTTGGTTTTAAAGCACAACAACGATGTGCTCGCTCAGCCATTATTTCCACGTGATTAGACATGTCAATGCCATGGATGTGAGATAATATTTAAAAATAGGTGGAGTCAGGTGAAAATATTGTATGTTATTCAGACTATTATTATTTTTATAGGGAAATTTGATTCTAGGGATCATTTTTTTATAGGTGGGGGTAAAAACTATTCAAAGTTTTTTCATTTTATTTTATGTGCTATCAAAAAGAACAGATAGTTAGTAATCAAAGTTGGAAACCAGGTGTTGTGTCATAAATTAGGAGTATCATTGTCCAGCAGACTTTGACTGACTGACCATCGATTGTTATTGAAATATAATGAGAAAACTACTGTATCTATATCATAATATTATAAAGATTTTTATTTTTGTATGTCACGAATAAACATGAAAACTACTGGACCGATTTAAAAAAAAAACACCTTTGGGAAGCTACACTATCCCCGGGTGACATAAGCTACTTTTATCCCTGTATTCCCACGGGAACGGGAACTACGCGGGTGAAACCACGAGGCGCCCGCTACTGCTTCCATAATTTTGATTACAAAGTAAAACACAGTTTTAGAAGTAGGCAGGCACTTAAGGTGTAGTCCATATCAGCTGAATACAAACAAGTCAAATCAAACGGGCATGTTTATTTGCGAAACATTTTTAATATTCTATGCTACTCTTAACAAAACTTCCTTTCACCCAACCCCCTATATAAACGCCCAGAAGAAAACTGAAAAATATGATGTGAAAAATCCACGATAGCTCTCAGCGTTCCCATGATATATCTTGGTCGGTGCGTGCAGTCGACGTGTAAGATTAACATGGCTGGATGTGGCAGCCAGGACTAATGTCCGCATTTATCATACGCCATGATATCTTTGAAAACAATTTTCTTATGGGAGATTTACTTAGTTCTGTGGTTAGGAGTTTTCGTTGGGGTCAATGATATTCAAATAAACAGATACGTTATACACTCACAAAACAATTGAAAAAGTGTTCCGCGCAGCAGCAGCAACACACATACACACTTTTCATTCATCTGACGTTAAAAAATATTTCTTTTAATCAATAAATAAATAAATTACAAATACACACGATGGCATTTTATTTTATTTTGTTTTTGTTTCAACAAAGCCTATCGCTTTTCGCCATGCGTGACATAAACTAAAGACTAAAGGTCACAATTGTGACCTATTCGAGTCTTCACAATGCGCGCGCTCATAACATATCTGTTTATTTGAATATCATTGGTTGGGGTATAATTTTGAGAGTAACTTGGGTCTTGAAGAGGTTGGTAGTACTGTTTTCTTTTTTTTATCTACATGCCTTCTGCCCGCTTACGCCACCCTGGGTAATCATACTAACTTCGAGTTAATAGCTAACGCGGACCACATATTCATTATTTAACCCCTTGTTAGCAACTAACTCTGAGTTAAATTTGTAGCGCAAGTGGGCTTTAGGATGTTCTTACCAGTCAACCTTTCGATCGATGTGCGTTTGCGGTCAATGAAGATATGAAACGAGGGAATGGCAGCTCAGTTTTCAGAAAACTGTACAAAATAACAAAAAATTTGATAAGGTTCATTCGACTATATTAATTTTTCTTACTTTCGTTCTGTTGTCAAATGTAAAATAAGTACCGCATACAGTGAATATCAGAATCGTATTGAACAACAATTTGTAAAAGAACCGAGGAGTTTTTGGGGTTTTATTGGTAGCAAGCGTTCAAAACGTAGCAAAGTGAAGATAGCTAGGAATGGTGAGCCGTTGCCAGAGCATGAGTGTGCTCAGGCTTTCGCTGAATACTTCCATTCGGTTTATGGGGCGGTGGTGCCGCGGCTGGATGTGGCTGCCGCTGGGCAGGCGGCGCCCGAGCGCGGCGCCCGCGTTCACGTGGGGCAGCTGTCTCTCGGCGAGGTGGGTGCTGCGCTCTCGCGCCTCAAGCCCAAGCGTTCGGTTGGGCCAGACGGGGTGCCACCCTTCATTGTTAAGGATTGAAGGAGTGTACTGGCCCGGCCACTCTTACATCTATTCAATAGCTTCTTACGAGAATGCTTGTATCCGGACGGCTGGAAGTTGACCAGGGTTACTCCGGTACCGAAAGGTGCCCCAAGCTCAGACGTCAATGGATATAGACCAGTAGCAGTACTGTCAGCATTCGCTAAAGTATTCGAGACAGCGTTGTGTTCATCTATCCACTCGCAAGTAGCCTCACAGCTCAACGACGCGCAGCATGGCTTCCGTGCAGGCCGCAGTACGAATTCCAACTTGATGTGTTTTTTAAACCAGGCCGCCAAAATACTGGACTCAGAGGTAGGTGCCCAAATGGACGTGGCTTACTTTGACATCAGGAAGGCATTCGATAGTGTGGATAATGATATTCTGCTAAGAAAATTTGCGAGGGCTGGTTTTACGCCTGCCCTTCTAAAGTTCTTTTCCAGCTACTTGGGCAACCGCAAGCAAATGGTGGAATACGCAGGCTACACCTCGAACCCGTATTGCACCCTTACGGGGGTAAGCCAGGGGACGAATTTAGGACCCTTGGAATTTATAATCATGGTCAATGATCTCCTCCGGTCATGGTCATTGAAGACGCTGGCTGTCTATTATTTCCTGACGATCTGAAGTTGTTCATGCGGATAATCAACGAGTCGCACTGTGAAAAGCTTCAGCGTGACATCGATCGGGTGGTAGCATGGAGTATAGATAATAAGTTACACTTCAATGTGACAAAGTGTAATATGATGTCCTTCACACGGGCCGTGGTACCCCGACGTCACGAATATAAAATGGGCGGTCACGTCATACTGCGGGTAAAGTCGGTGCGAGATCTTGGGGTCACTTTTTTTGAGGATCTGTCATTTCGAGCTCATATCGTGCAAGTGTGTAAAAAGGCATTCAAAAATCTTGGGTTTGTCATGCGCGAAACACGTGAATTCACTAACATGGCAGCAGTGAAATCGCTTTATAACGCGTTGGTGCGAAGCAACTTGGAAACTAGTGCTATCATCTGGAACCCTTATGAAATTAAATATTCTCAGATGGTGCAAAAGATGCAGAATAAATTTACACGGTACTTATACATGAGGCAATTTGGCGTCTATCCGTTTTATCCGCTTATGTACCCAACTCTCTTTGTAATAGGGATGGTTGGGTACTATAGGTTTGAGGTGAGGCGCAATCTTGCTCTGGTAAAATACGTCTTTATGGTTTTTCGGGGGATGTTAATCAATCCTCAAATCCTAGAATCATTGAGATTACTCGTTCCAAACAGTAGGCAAAGGTTGGGGCCGAGGGAGAGTCTGTTCGAAACTCCGGTAGCACGTACAAACCTATTAAAATTTGCACCAGTGTGTCGGGCTGTTATGATTCTTAATAGCGTCTCTCAGCGTTTGGACATTTTTTCCTGCTCTTTGGCGGAATTCCAGAGGGTGACAATTACTATGTTGTCCTCTAGTTAACATGTGCGGATGCCCGGAGCCGTTACCTGGGACTGGTCAATCATGGACGCGAGTAGGTGTGTGATCAGTTTTTACGGGGCGTCGCTGAGTGTCGCATTGTATGACTACTTTTGTTACCTTGGGTTCTACCTGTAAAAATAATTGTATGTGTAAATGAATAAATAAATAAAATTGTTCGGATAACTTTTACTAGGGGACCAACCCGTACGTAGCGTTTACATGCTAACAAAAGGATGAGCACACTGCCCCCTTTTAAGGTTTTAATCTTTTTCCATGACACTGTATGAAGCATACTCAGCAGCCTTATTGCGTAATGAATTCAGGCAATGAGCAAAGAGTATGAAAATCGACCAATCACATAGACGGAAATCCACATCGAGAGTTTCATCTCGCATGTGATCAATCGATTTGTATACTCTTTGCCCTTTCCTTGCCGAATTAAGTACGCAATAAGGCTGCAGTGACAACGGAAACTTTACTCCAGTTAGTTACTTTAGTTACTCGGTAAATTTCATAAATGCAGTAAATTTCTTTTCGATGCATAAATACAATACCCTTACTTAATAACCCTCGCATCAATATCCACAACCCTTAGTTGATTGTTAGAGAATGACTGGTGTCCGTCTATGTACTTTTATGTTGTATGAAGTTTAGATAAATAAATAGGTAAAGAAATCAGTTATTATAATTTCGAAATATTGAAACCGTAGGACTTACAAATAAGCGTTACACTTAGCGAACTACAAATACGTGACGTCACATAAATGCTACTGCCACGGTTCCACCTCTAACCATAGTGAAACAAATCAGTGCTGATACAGGCATTCAATATCCCCCGCCAAGGGACAAAGGGGGCAACGCTTATCCCGATCGCCCCAATATTTCTATTGGCAAACGCGTCAAATGGGGACACTTGCACCCAAATTTATTAACGTGAATCAGCGCTTTCTGAATTTGACAGATTTATTTTTTCATCCCTGTATGGATTTTCGTTTAGGTCTAAGAAATAGTGATGACAAGTGTGTATCATGTAATCATGCCTGAGGGATGAGAAATGTGTGGTGTGAAAATGCTGTGTCATGTATACGAGATTGTCTCGTAAGTGGATCATCTACTCAATTGAGAGGTATGACCGAAAAACTGCTTCCCTAAAAGATGACAATACTCTTTGTAGGGTCCGTATCTCGAAAGAAAAAAACGGAAACCTTATAGCATCACTTTGTTGTCCGTCCGTCTGTCTGTCAAGACCTTTTTTCTCAGGAACGCGTGGAGGTATCAAGCTGAAATTTATATCAAATACTCAAATCTACTGTCCCTTAAAGCTGTAAAAAAAAAAACAAATTTCTAAACCAACGCAATAAAAAAATACAACCGTTTATGCCTCAAATTACCGCAAATTTTTGACACTCGCAAGGGAATCAAAACCTACAGGGTACTTCCCGTGAATTCAAAATCTTGAAATTTGGTAAGAAGCAACGTCTTATAACACAGATAAAGGAAAAATTGCGAAAACCGTAAATTTTTAGTTACATCCTATACTCAAAATATTATTAAACTTAATACCCCTTTCCTCAAGGAAGCGTAGAGGTATTAAATTGAAATTCATATCAAATACTGAGGTCTATAATACCTTTAAGCTGAGGTTTGTACGGAACCCTCGGTGTGCGAGTCCGACTCGCACTTGGTCGGTTTTTTTTATTATTATCTTGAGTATTTGCCTCAAAACCTTTTTTCTCCAATGTCTTAATATTATTTCTAAATATAATGAGCTCGTGGCCAAATAATAACCGCACTGGTCGATCATCACGTTTAAGCAACGCTTGAAGGGGTCGGTCCGTGGATGGGTGACCATTCCAACATACCGAGTTTCCTCCGTGCCTCGGAAAGCACGTTAAGCCGTTGGTCCCAGCTGTCTTTTGAAGATATATGACAGTCGTTACGGTTTGTCAGGAGCCTCAGATCTGACACCAGTCTAGAAAAGAGGTATCGTGTTACCCAGTTACTGGATTGTGGAGGTCAGATAGGCAGTCGCTCCATGTAAAACACAGGTACTCAGCTGAATCCGGTTAGACTGGAAGCCGAACCCAATATAGTTGGGCAAAGGCTAGGCAGATTGATTGTCTAAATATTATTTTCTTACCTTTTCATAAAAATGAGGTGTCATATGGTGAAGTTAGACCGATGGTGCGTAAAATTATGCTATTGAAAGCTCAAGGCTGGGTTATTATCCAGAGATGGATGCTGTACGGGAGAAGTGTCCATTTTGAACATGAACATGGCCAGAGGAAACCTGTGTTTTATCGGTGGAAAACTTTAAAGACTCACCATGTTTTTGATGCTACGTTTTTATGATTCTATTTTTATGCCAAGTCGAGTATACAGTAGAATTTTCTAACCACCTAAAAAAACACCATCTTTTTAATTCAACTCGCATCCTATACGTCGTGATGTTATCGACATTTCAGCCTGCGTTCGTCCGATAGGGTAGCGGGTTAGAGCCCGAGTCGTGCTGATAACACGGTGATGTAGGAGCGCGTGCCCCCGCATATGTTCCCAACATTACTGATAACACACACAAATATACAGAATTTTCGTAAGCGAAAAGTAACTTTATGGCGATGAGATAGGGTTGGTGGTGAAGGAAAAATATTTGGCTCATTGGCTCAGCTGTGTGTTCGTTATTTTAGAATAAAGAATGGTGTTATGTAAAGGTGATGAAAATTAAGCTGTTGTTACTTTATACCCTGCTTAAAAGGCCAGGACGGTCATAAAAAATATGGTTTTTATTTTATATTTTTGTATCGCCCTTGACCACTATCTCACCTGAAGGTAAGCGATGATGTGGTCGACGGTGAAACACGCTTGCCTAGAAGAAACCTATTCACTCTTGACTTAAAGACCCCGAGGTGTTAGCTATCTGCAAACACAGAATCCGGCAGGGAATTCCACTCCTTAGTACGCATAATAAAAGTATTCTCAAAATGTTGCTAGTTGCTGGTAGTTTTTCCAGCTGTATCGGGAGTTTATTGTCACCTTAGATAGTGCATTTAACATTAATTAATTAGATTTCGGTATGAAGTTACTTAGTTTTGAATGTTTATGCGTTTTAACTGACTCCCCAAAAAGGAGGGGGTTTATATACATAAAAAGGAATTATTGTTTCTTTTTATGTATTTTCACCGATTTCTCCGTCAATTATGGACCGATTTTGAAAGTTCTTTTCAGGTTTGAAAGGGTATACTTCCGAGGTGATCCCATTGCCAAGTCAGAATCTGAGGATGGGTTTTTTTTTACTAATAATAGGCTTGCGCTTGACCACTATCTCACCTGATGGTAAGCGATGATGTGGTCGACGATGAAGCAGCTTGCCTAGAAGAAACCCATTCACTCTTGACTTGAAGACTTATTTTTCAATTCACAAGTTTAAGCATCTACATATTAACATTATATTAATTATCTATTTTATTTAACTACGTCCATGTGTCCAGCGGGGTGCCAATTGAAAATCAGCGCTGGGTGTCTGACGCCTAGCAAACGTTTCGGTATGGGCACGCCCGGCGCAATCCTTAAACCTTGTTTGTAATTTTTACTATTATTTTGTTACTTTGTGATTGAGAAAACATTTATTCGTTTTTTTTTAAACTCTACCCAATTTCACACAACTCTCATTAAAGAACTACACAGCAAACATTTTAAAATTTATCCCATAAATCATTTCCGCGTCACGAACTTAGTTGACTAAACAACTATTTTTAATAGTCAGTCGGTCCGTGAGACCCCTCCCGACCTTAATAGTCAATAAAGTGATAATTACTGGGGTCTGTCGATGATCCATCATCATTACGGGGTCAACTGATGCAGGGAGTGTTATGAACTGTTTTTATTAACAATCATCAGTCTAATTAGAAAGTGAGATGAATTGAAATTGCTCTATTTTGTCGTCTTACTAATAATATAAATGTGAAAGTTTGGATGGATGTGTGTGTGTTTGTTACTCAATTACGCCAGAACGGCTAAACGGATCGGGATGAAATTTGGCATACAGATAGATTAAAGTCTGGCATAGCATATAGGCTTTTTAATGCCTTAGGATAAGAAAACTCTCGCGGACGCCTCGCAGTTTCACCCGCGTAGTTCCCGTGGGAATACAGGGATAACAAGTAGCCTATGAGCGATGTCACCCAGGAATAGTGTAGCTTCCCAACGGTGAAAGATTTTTTGAAATCGGTCCAGCCGTTTCGGAGTCTTTTAAAATCGGTCCAGCCGTTTCGGAGTATATAAGTAAAATACATACATAATTTCGATTTTATTTATTTACAGATTTAGGGGAGTGCCGGTTGAAGATCAAGGGCTAAGTTAAGTTCGTTAAGCTTAGCTTGCATAGCTGAGATATCTTTTCACTCTTGTGCAGTTTGCGGTCTGCAATCAAACTTGGATAATTACATAAGTATTTAGCTCTTGTAATGCAAACAGCAAGATTTTAAAATATTATTTGCAAGTAAATGTTAGCCAAATATCTCGAAAAATGCTGCACGCTGTAGTATCTAATCATCTAAAGCAAACCTCATAATAGTAGATGGAATTTATTGCGCGTTGTTCTCCACGCAAATACTTTCAAATTCCTGACGAACTGACCGACTACTTGATAATTGAAAAGTGCCTGTATATGGTTTACTTCGGACTATATGCTCTGAGTTTGAGTATACTAGCTGGCGATGTTCGGATACTAAACACTGGAGTACAATGGGCGAATATTTACAGAATACTATGGGAGATGTGATGTGGCGAAGTTGGGATACCTAAATAATGAAAACCGCGAAAATCAGATAACCACCTCAAACAAAGACAATACAAACTATTTCAGCACACATTCCTCAACAACTAATGACTAAATCATAGGCGAGTTAACCGTTCACTGCGCGCCGATCTTATTAAACCCTTTGTTGCTGGAAGGGTCGCTAAGACCCAGCTGCCGAAGAAACTACCCCCGTCTGATATATGGCGGAATTAATACCCACTTACACTTAAGTCTGAGGAATCTATTGTTGAGGAAATTTCGAGTTTATAGCCAAGTGACAATATGGACACGGGAGGATTTTAGTTGTTAATAGGGAAATAATGGGTTGGTATTTGAATTGTTGTGTTCTGTACAATGGATAAAGACTTATTCATCAAATTATTAGACTTATAATACAAATTCCAACTAGCAACTGAATGTGCACGGACTAATTATGGCAAAAAAACTGTATTAGTGGAGGGACCACAGCTGTTCAATGATATACCGGAGGTACATCCTCCGGTATGTATATGTAATAGGTGTGATAATATTTACATATTTAAGAGTAAACTAAAAAATATGTATGTACCCTACAATGTCGCCAACGCCCCAGTGGCAAATATTATATTATTATTTAGATTAAGAAAAGTAAGAGTAAACAGGCTTCTTCTGGGTTAACTGTTATTTATAAGTTCTTATGGAAAATAAATATCTTTAAACCTATTATAATGTCATTACATTCTCAGACACAGTACAAAAATTGTATTACACGTTGAAGATTCTTACCTACCTCTTCGTAAGTAGTTTCTTTCAAAATTACTATTCATTCACTGTTAAAAGAACCGTCTCAGTTGGTTCAGGTGGTTAGAGAGCGATTTATACAAAAAAGGTCAAATAAATTCTACAGAAAAAAATATGGGCCTTATCAAAAAACTAAAGACACATAAAAATCGCGTTTAAGGCTAATTTGGCCTTAACAAATTATTGTTACACGCGATTTCTTGGCTAAACAGTTTGAGGAGCAATAAAAAATATTACTTGTTAGTACTTACGCCAGTTCCAAGCTCCATTACTTCTAATTTATTGCTGGACTTACCTGAAAATAATGAAAATAACAATTTGTAGTAAGTTCGCTATCACGAAAACCAAAATCTGGGCTAAATAAAAGTAATCCTACTAAATGGGTAAGACCTGAATTATGGCTTCGACCTTGACCATAAACAAGCTAAAGCCGTTTGAAAAACATTTATTCAGGTACTTTCCAGAGATTTCTAGATTATTTCATGTTTTTATTGGGGTCATATCAAAATACTAGATTTTTTGCATTCTCATTAAAACTATGGATCAACCAAACAATTTACAATTTTACATACATACATAAACGCACACATTTTCCCATGGGGGTAGGCAGTAACTACAGAACGCCACCTACTACGACCCTTACATACTTCTCTTTAATTTTACATAAGAAAAGTTAGGACAATAGCTTGGAAAATGCACAAAACGGTATCATAAGAACTTCATCCTTTTCCAATTGAATTAAGTACTCGAAAATCCGTCAAACCAAACCTTATCCAAACAGGTAACGTAACCCTTACACAAACTTCAAAATCAAGAATGTACCGTGAATATTACAACCGTATCTCATATACGTTCCTATAATCCGTTTGAAGCAGACTTAATTCCTCAGCCAATAATATTCAGAGAAATTAATACCTACCTACCATGTTTGTTACTCAAACTCAAGTGCGTTGGGTCGAAAGTACCCTGGCGGTTAGTTAAGGGTTAAATCTTAGCGAGATAGAGCGTGTTGTTTGCCCGTATGTGTATATGTTTATGTGTGGAGAATATAGGTGTATTTACCATGTTGATATTGGGGAATTTTGGCCGCAGGTTGGGGTTAGTGTATTTATTCGTTTTAGTCGCAATTTGCATTTGTCAAAATTGTTTCATCGCTCCATCCTGTACAGTGTACCTGATCCGGTTTATTTGTACCACTGGGCAATCCGTACCCACTTCTCCCCCTGCCTTTATCGCAATTTCTTGCGTGGATTCGCCAAAGATCAATAGAAATCCATAATAACAGATGATCACGGGTAACAGACTGTGGACAGCCGAAAATGGCTTTGCCAAATGTACACCCGCGTCTAACTAAAAACCTTCTCTGCCTAAGTAGAAATAACCTAAAAACAATTATAGGGATAATTACGGGCCACACCCTTCGTAACACACGTCTTTTCAAGATAGGTGCCACAGACAGCCTATTTTGCAGAGGCGTTAAAACAGCTGAGGATTCAGCCGCCCACGTAATCCTGGAATGCGAGGCCGTGGCATCTCAACGCGAAGAAATCCTCGGAACAGTGAGGTCGCTCCGTGAAGCCTGTGAAGCACCCAGGAAGCTTCTGTGATTTTGGACGGAGCTAGGCTGTCTATATTAGCCGGAGCCCCACGCACAACGGACCAAACGTAAGTCTAAGTGCCGAAAAGGGATTCCTACTACTATTACTACCGCTGGGCAATCACTGCCTATGACCTATGCCTACGCAGCTGAGAAATAGCTCAAACTTGTTTCTACCAGCGGCTTTGCCCGCGATAATATTATCCTTCAGAAATATAGGTAGCGCTTACTGCACATCAAAATTTTGCGATTATCATCAGCCATTATTGAGGGTCATGTCTGGGTCGCAGATAAACCTGTCTGGTTCGTGGATAAATTTAAAAGAGAGTTACCGCGGCCCTGGCAGAAGAAACTAAAGGAACAGGGGTGGGTTTTAGTCAGTAAAAGACTGACACGCCCTCCACCCAGAGCGGGTGAAGTCATTGGATGATTTCCTAAAAAGAAAAAGATGGCCGTTACTGAGGATAGCACAAAAAAGCCTGTAAAACACGAGACTCCTTTTATCTAAACTTTTCCATAAAATAATTTGAGTACACGTAATAAGATCCACGTGCAAAATCAGAAGTCAAAGTCATTGAAGTAAATAAATATTTACGTCAGTGATATTGATCTGAATCTGAAACATGACAGTGGCGGAAATACGCAAATAAGTTTGATTTACGTAAGAAGATCTGTACCTTATACAAACAAACCTTCTTACATAATATTAGGAAACATCGTAATTATAGATACCTATAAAAAGTGACTGTAATCTGTAGATATTCATCTTTTCCTGTATCTATCTGAGATAGGAATGAGTCACATGCAAATATTCTGTAGTTTTATCTAAGTCTGTAACACGTGATTCAAAGTCAGGGTCATCTAACAACCTATATGTATGTCTATGTTATAAAAAATCGTGCTAGAATTACAGTATTGAAATAAAATATGAAAATTAGATTTTGCATATAAGACTGTAAGCTTTCTGTGGAATAAACAAAAGCTTTGTAGATTTCCCGATGCGGAATACACATACCATCACATAAAACGTTAAACAATCTGTAACAATTTTCCTTTTTTTTTTGCAACTATGCATGTCTATACTGTCTTTTAAAATGTTTCGAATTTCTAAAACACCGATACACTTGGATGACTATTTTAAAAAGTGTGTACAGTCATAAAATGACACCCCAAAACAGAGTGTTTTTAACTCATAAAAATCTTGCGGTGAATTTATATTATAACATTTTTATAGTGTCACCTACCGTTATGTTATCCGGACAAATCGAATCGCATACCGGGATTTACGATCGCCCATTAAATTTGATACCTCGCACTTTTGCCAGCATTTTACTGTTAATCATAAATGAGAGAATTTAATTAAGAGGGTTCTTGAGTTTCAGTTTATATAAGGCGATGCAACTTGAACATTTAGGAAGCAGAAAAGGATATAATATATATATTATGAAAATTTGTTATGAGGATATATTCGCCCCATTGCAGGTTATACCGCACCTTATTTCCTGCCTTTCATGAACAACTACCTTAACCTTCCAAGATCTATCTGAACGTGGAAACGTCCACACAAAGAAGAAGAAGAAAGCTAAATAAATGATGATGAAAACATAAGTAAAATAAAGTAAAACGATATTGATGCAAGAAAAACTGAAACTTTAAATAACAAGTTTAAGTGAGAGTTCTTTGCCCAGCAACGGTTTCAGGAGGACGAATCGAATCATGATTTAGACAGATATAATTATGATTGTAGAAAAAATATATGTCTACTAATAATGAGAATTAACAATGCTCAAGCGACGCCTGGTTTCAACACGCAATCATTAGTAGATAAACAGTAACAGACATAGATACTAAGTCATGTGAAAGCATGACAATCTGTCCGATTTACAGAAGGACAGGAGCCGATACACAAGTATACAAATGACAACATAAGCGTCTCAACTATTTTTGACATGACCGATAAAGATAATAATCTACTTCAGATAAAACGACCAAATCTCAAGTGCAAAACTCATGTATAATACTCAGTCAATTCAATACCGCAGTGAACCAAATACGTTCGCCAAAATGGTAGTCCAAACTCAAGATGAACCGACAAGTAGAGTGTTTAGAAGAAAAAATAAAAAGTGTCTCCAAAAAACGTGCAGCATGGAAGTCGTGAAGAAAAGACTTCCCATCATTGAGTGGCTTCCAAAATATAAATCTGAATACATCATTCAAGACATCATAGCTGGGATCACAGTAGGACTCACTGCGATTCCTCAAGGAATCGCATACGCAGTCATTGCTGGACTATCGCCCGAATATGGACTATATGCATCGCTGACCTCTGGAATCATCTATGTGATCTTTGGAAGCTGCTACAATGTTACCGTTGGACCCACGGCTATCCTTGCCGCCATGACAGCTAAGTACGTTGCTGATTATTCTGCTGACTTCGCCATACTCACTGCCTTCCTATCTGGAGTGTTCATGTTTCTCATGGGTATCCTCAATCTCGGATTTTTAGTCGAATTCATATCGATGCCAGTGATAAGTGGATTCACAACCGCTGCTGCTCTTCAAATTGCAGCTGCACAACTGAAAGCATTCTTCGGATTGAACGGTACTTCAGGTAACTACTTTTTAGAATCGTTCCAGAACTTTTTCAACAATATAACCACAGCTAGACTTTGGGAACCTGTTCTCAGTTCAGGGACTATACTTATGTTGGTATTATTGAAGAAGTTGGGACAAGGCTGCAAAAGAACAGATGGATTTGTGAAACAAATGAGATGGTTTATATCTTTGTCAAGAAACGCCGTTGTTGTGGTTATAGGAATGATTATAGCTTACAGCTTTAAAGCAACCTTAGGTACGGAACCTTTGTTGATTATTGGTGATATTGGCAGCGGACTACCAACATTTGGTTTACCACCATTTAGCACAGTAGTTGGCAATCAAACGTACAATTTCGTGGAAATGTTTGAAGTTCTAGGAGTGCAATCAATTGTTATCCCTTTTGTGGCAATTTTGGAAACGGTGGCTATTGCTAAAGCTTTCGCTGATGGTGGAAGGATTGACGCCACTCAAGAAATGATTGCAGTCGGACTCTGTAATATTGTTGGATCCTTTGGACAAAGCATGCCCATCACTGGTTCCTTCACTAGAACAGCATTGAACCATGTATCTGGTGTCAAGACTCCTGCAGGTGGAATCACTAAGGTGTTACTTCTTTTTGTTGCTCTAACTTTTTTGACTTCGACGTTTTATTACATACCAAAGGCTTCGTTAGCTGGTCTTATTATAACAGCTATGTTTTCAATGATAGACTACAGCATTTTTGCGAGTTTGTGGAGGAATAGTTTAAAAGAGTTGTTACTTTGTTTAGTGACCATGGTTGTATGTTTACTGGCTGGATTAGAATATGGAATCATAACTGGAATTGTAATCGAAGCTTTATTGTTATTATATAACGTAGCAAGACCAACTGTTGAAGTTAATAAGTTGAAGACTGAGAAGGGAGATCTCATGGTTGTCAGTTTGTGTGAGAATGTATCTTACTGTGCTGTGGAACACGTCAGGCAAAGAGTAATGAGAGCTACCTCTCATGGTACCACAGAAATACCAGTCATCATAGATGGTGGGAATTTAAGGAAACTGGACTTTACAGCTGCTTTCAATTTAATGGCTATAATAAAAGATTTGGATAAGACCCATCAAATTTTACTCTTGAATTTTAATCTTGATTTGAAAAAATTGTGTTTGGATATTGATTCGAGGTTTGAAACTAAGTTTGTATATGCAGCTAGTCCGGCAGAATTGACTGATGTTTTTCCCAAAGATGTTTGAGAAAAGAGAAGAGCCCTTAGCGTCGAAAAAAGGGCAAGGATTTGAAAATAAAGCAATTTTTTTTTGAGATTTGATAAAAAATACTGTTGCAAATATTTTGAACTTTTGTTGTTATCGTTTTGTTACGTATTATCAATGATCCTCAAGAAGATTTAAATAAAGAAAATACATTTTGGCGAATAAAGGTCATTACTAAAACGTTGTAGAGATGAGATAAGATAAAGTTTTGATGTATTGATACAAAATATGATTTTCCTGACAAGTCAACGTGTGTAATTTTATCTTCAAGTGTTACAAATTTTGAACTGTGATTATGAAGATAAAAATGTCGGAATTACCAAGCAATAGTTATGTGACTGTGTGATATGTTAAAGATAACTTTATATGGTATTAAGTATTTTTTGTATGGTTCTGTGCATCTAATATAAGTATGATTTTACCTGGAAATTGTTTTAATTTGCTAGTTGTTATTATTTCCACTATTTCCTAATATAAACTTGCAAAGTGCATGACGTGTTATGATTTAGCCAAGGCAGAATTTTTTTAAGAGAACAACAAGAAAAAAAAAAAAAAAAAAAAAAATTTGATATGTGTCTTTAATTAATAATTAACTTTATGTATGAAATTTAAGAATGAGTGTAAAGAGACTCACCGACCCCACAGTCAAACCATTACTACGGTTTTGTGGGGCTTAGTTTATAAGTTACTTACCATTATGTGAATATAAATAAATAAATAATAATAAAATAATTTTGTAAATGTCGCCGGATTCACTCTTGATAAGATCACAAAGAAAACGATCTTGAGGAAACCGGCATGTCCTAGAACCAAACATTCGAAGACATGTGACGTCCCCCAACCCGCACTGGGTATGCCTGGTGACCTGGTGGATGATGGCCCATTCCCAAACACAGAGAGGAATTCTGAGTCCCTGTAGTGGGACCGTGATAGGCTGATAATATGTTAAGACAAAACAAAACTATAAATAGAACATATTCTTATAGGATTTTTAATTTTAGATAAGGAACTATTTCTGAATGTAATGCAACTTTGCTCGTATCTGCTAGACAGTTTGACAGCAAGCATCAAAAGGATCAATGGTTTTAGCTATGTTTTAGATAAGCGGGAAGAGATAGTTTAGATATTCTGTTCAAGTCTTTCTTTTGTTTTATTAAGTACGAGTAAACTTGTTTATGTATAAGAGAGATTTAAGGTTATCCGATAATTTTATTTGCGTTGAATCGAAATTGATTGCATTCATAATGAGATGATGGAGAGCAGTAGTGGCCCAGTGGTAACGGCCGCGACTTACAAGTTGTAGGTCGTGTTCGAACCCAGGCAGGCGATTTACTTTGTGTAAATTATTTCATCACCACTGCTCCCAAAACGGGTAGGAATACATGGTGAGGAAATCGGCATGTCCTAGAACCTAAGACCTAATATGACATCCACCAACCCGCACTTGGCCCCGCGTGGCGGATTACGGCCCATTTCCTCTCAGAGAGAGGAGGCCTGTTTCCCAGCAATAGGGAACATTAAAAGACTGATGATTATAAGTTACCTAAAATTACGCCTGTATCAGAAGTGTTTGGCAGAAGTCTATATATTTGCAATGTACTCACATTTCGCGAGTTATGTTTAAGTCTCACGCTAAGAGGCGTGTATTTATCATCAACCGGGCATACATCCAGACTAATTCACATTAGTTCTAAAATTAAATTACCTAGCAGAAAACTGCTGCCCTTCGCATACGATTAAACCTTAAATTAAAATGAAGTCTCTGATAAAGTAAACGTATGTACCTCATGTTTAATTGGATTTTCTCAAATATTAACAGACAGAAAGGCCAAACTCCATTAAAATTCAATATAATAAGTACTCGCTTTTGAGAATACGCTGCTCGGTCGTTTTAAATTTATTATTTTGGACGTGTACCAACGTAGAGTATAGAGAGGATACGAGATCACTTTTATTCATTGGCGATGTACAGTCTGCCTCGAAAGTTATATAGTTCCATTTAAATGGTAAATGATTTATTTCTGTAGATTGGTTTGTACAAACACTTTTACATGTCGATCATATTTTTAAAACTAGATGAGGCCGGCGTTTCCTATCTAACTACTCTGAGAAGAAAGGCCGAAACAAACTTTTACAGTTTCTTTTAAAATCTAGAAAAATCTTGGTTAGATCATGTGAAACCATGTAGATTGATATCTGAAATGGTATTTTGAGGACAGAACCAGTCAGATAGAGTGGACTTGTCCAGTCAGTGCACGCATTTGTCAATAACCGTGCAGCCCAACTCAGAATTTAAGGAACTCAACGATTCGACGAACAATACCAAAGAAAGAACATTCGGGTAGGCCGCATAAATTACTCGAATTATCAGACCATGGTTAAATACTAACCGAGAAAATAAAATAAAAAAACAAACAAAAGAAAAAAGAATGATCCACATAGTCTTCACATTCACAATAATTAAAATAAAATAATATAATACTTTAAAAAATAAATATTCTTATCATAGCAAGAAAAAAAAAACAAAATACAGGATGCAAAAAAAAAAATTAATAAATTAATTGGAGCAGCTCAATCCATGTCTTTTTGTCCTCAACGTAAAATAAATACGTATACTATTAAATAAAAATATTTACATTTAATACACACATGAAAATTTTCCTGTAACACAATAAATTGAAGTACATAAATACCTGAGTAAATAGATAGTTTCAGCAGCATTGTGAAATTCTGCTGAAATGTATAAACAGCTGCAGAATATTGGATTTAAAATCCTAAAAGCCAGAATTTTCCATTTGGCTTGCGGTTCGCCGCCTATATAGTGTTTAGGGTTCCGTACCCATGGGTAAAAACGGGACCCTATTACTAAGACTCCGCGGGCCGTCTGTCTGGCCGCCCTGAAGTTGGCTACAATGGCTGCGCAGTAGGAAATCTCATACAAAAACAGCACCGTTTCGTGCCTCGCGCATCCGGTAAACCAACTTCAGGGCGGCCATTAAGTTTGGCGAGGGCTATAGCTAGGCAGTTGAAATTTTCACAGATGATGTTCGCTCATGTTCGTTCGTGATGTTGTGTTCGCTATAACAACAAGTACTAAAAACAGAATAAAATAAATATTTAAGTGGGACTCCCATACATCAAACGTGATTTTTTTTGCTTAATGGTACGGAACCCTTCGTGCGCGAGTCTGACTCGCACTTGGCCGGTTTTTTTCTTTTACTACTGTATTTAATATAGATAGAAATACGTATAGATATCGAAGTAAATATTTAAAAATCGACTCAAGGTTGTTCACCGCACTTTACATAATATAAACTTAGGCGGTCTTACCGCCCTGGGCCATTGGTCCTAAAAGCCTCAGAAATAACAATATTTATTTACATCCACAAAAAAGTAAAAGATGGCTGGTGGCCAACCCAATTTCAATATAAAAACCCTTCAAAATAATATTCATAGATACAGTCTATCCAATTATAAAACGAAATATTCTCATTGTAATTTTCTCATTTGAATTCAGTTATTTATAATATAATACCAGTCTGTAACTATCCCACTACAGTGCACAGGCCTCTTCTCATACAAAGAAGGCACATGGAAAATTGCCATTTATTTTATCGACTGTACTTTTAAGCGTAGCCTTGACTTTGCCAAAAATCAGCGTCTAGACTGGAAAACGACTGCAAGTATAAATTATTTAAATTATATGAATATTAAGCAAAGATACGAACGTGTTTTGTATGTAAAATGATTTATGGGATGGGAGTTGGAGGATGCAGTTTCACTTCGAAAGGCTATGTGGACTTTATTATTCAGTCATAGTAAAAGAAAAGCGCACGGGCGCAAGTTTGACGCAGTGATTCAGCGATTGACTGCTGCGCTGCGTGTCGCAGGTTCGATTCCCGCACGGAACAAATATTTGTATGACCTACAGAAGTTGTTCCGGCTCTGGGTGTTGTGTATGTGGGTTTAATATGTTTGTAAACGCACCCACGATACAGGAAGAAATTCCTAGTGTAGGACAACGTTTTTCTAAAAAAAGAAAAGAAAGAAGCTTATATTCGTTTCTGTAGTTTTATTAAACGTTTTCCAATCATTGGTGATGATCAAAACCAGAAACTATGGTCACTAATCCGTCTGCAAAGTTCTTGACATGAGGCAGCTCATATAGACCTAATTAATCAGGCAAAGTCATAATATTTATCAGTGTACTAGCTGTCCCCCGCGGCCCCCGTCAACCATCAAAATGAAACCGGTTTGGGGCACATCGGTTGGATGGTTTAAAAAGTCTATAACTGACATAGGTAAAACGTTTTTTGTGTTGTTTTTTTATTAGGATAAATTATTTGAGCCAAAATGTGGCTTATTAATAAGAGAAAGATATAAGATAGTGTCAATATCTTTGTAGTACATGGTACTTATGTATAATTAGCCGCTACCCCAGCGCACGCGGATAAACCAGTTCATAGCGCTTTTTCTTCCGACTGTCTTTACAAATATAAATATTTAAAGCTAACCAAGAACTTTTGCGTAATGCTACATATACTATATAGCGTTCCTCATGAATGTGGCTATCATATACAAAAATATTTTTTTAAATCCGAATGGTCGTTCCAGAGATTAGCTCGTTCACACAAACAAACAATAAAACTCTTCCGTTTTATTATATTAGTATAGATATTCAAAGGAATAGGAAAAAATGTGGTATTCAATAAAAAATATTCTGTTCTTCTTTTCGTGTGAGGATGTGGCCAACTCTGGTGTCAGAGTTAATTAAGCCGCCTCTGGGAACCCGACAGGCCTTATATTTGAATATGTAACAATAAACTATTTTTTTTTACTTAGCTCTAGACTAGCAGAAGTCGCGTATTTTACTACGGCCGCCATAGAATCTGCGTCAGCTTGACAAAATCGAATGCTGTGCTATGCATATGCTATGTGCGCGAACGTGTTAACGTTCAAACTGTGAGTGTCATATCTATAATTCAGAGTAATGAAATAATCATATCATGTAGAGTAGAGAGTACGTGTGTAGGTACCTACTGCTAAATTCACCAAACGATAAATATCCCTCCATATTCCCTTGTCGTTTGCGAGTAACTCAACGTGCATTTAACTGAAATCAAACGCGATTTCCAATTAACTATTGTATAGCAAAACATTCCATTTTGACGGCTGGTCAAAGTAACTTCAAACGCACCCCACTGTACCTACGTCATACAAGTGTCAAATGTGAAAAGCGTTGAAAATTGTCATAGATTAGGAAATGTAATTCGTATAGAGGCGTCACTCCTAAAATGGACTGACACACAGGAGGAAAATGGTGTCCCAGTGTTTACGGCCTTACTTCTTTCAAGTAGGCATGGAGTTTACTTTGAGCAGTTTATTTCACCACCACAACTCTTAAAACGGGAAAATTAAAACATCGAGAAGAAACACTTAAGTGTGACCTAGTGATTTCTATCTATTGGGTTCGCGTTGTGAACTACCACAGAAAGAAGACCTGCATGTCCCAGCAGTTTATTATTACCTTCAGTGGCCATAATTAGCAAATATAATAGAAAACAATGGCGTCCACACCTGATTCAGGTGTTGCGGCCATCGTCGAGATATACTGACGTATGTTATGTTTATGCTAAATCTATATCTTTCTATATATAAAAAAGAAAGTATGTATATATGTATGTTCCTTATAGACTCCGAAACGTCTGGACCGATTTTAATGAAATTTTCAGAGAAACTTTAGATTGACCCAGCGGATAATCCTGTATCGCAATCGGCGTTATTTTTTTGTAACTTTGAACGCAGGCGAAGCCGCGGGCAGAAGCTAGTCTATACCAATATTATAAAGAGGTAATATTTTTTGTTTGTTTGTACCGAATAGGCTTCGAAACTAATGGACCGATTTAAAACATTCTTTCACCAGTAGAAAGCCACATTATACCTGAGTGACATAGGCTAATTTTTGAAACGGGTCCTGTGGGGTGGTCCACGGTAGCGAAGCCGCGGGGAACAGCTAGTATACTATAAAATGGGTGACTGAGCACACCCTTCAAAACTAAACTTCTACTAAAGCTCGACATAATGAGCGATATTAAAATAGTTTTAAGTTAGGTAAAATAACTTTTTCACGCATGATTCTAAATACCAGTCAATGCCGTCAAAGAAACCTCCATTTTACGTACATTTTTGATAAGAATTTGACATTATACTTCATAAAAGATAGCTTGATCTCTGTGACATATGTCAAACTGACGTATACGTTATTGTTAGCCTGTCAAGCGCTATTTATTTATATTTATTTATATATACTTTATTGTACACCAAGATAAGACAATACAAAAGAAACATTAAAAATTAAAACAAACATACAATAGGCGGCCTATATAGGCGCTATTGTTACTGTATTGATACTGACAGCTGTTGCAGAGATCAAGCTATCTTATACGAAGTATAGTTGCCGTTCGTACGAGATTGCGATTGCATGAGCGTCACTTCTGTACAATCTCACTACTCTATGCCACCCTGAATACGGTGCGCACGGTGAACAAGGTGAACAAAAGAGGGGCGGCGCCGCGCGGCTCGCTTGTTTATCGGCGACACGTCAATCAACACTTCCTGTAATCGGAATGAGATGTTGCCGACTGTGGAGCAGTGTTCAACATGTTGAAAGTGAGTTTCATTTGGTTTTCTCTTCGTGGAATGAATGGACTCGATTTTATTTGAATTGATACTAGCACTTTTCAACTTCATGAGCTATATAGTTAGATTTGTAAGTGTTCAAGTTATTATTATTTTTTGAGCTACACTTACGAAATAAGGGAAAAAAATGTTTAGATGCCTACCCATATTGAATAAAAACGTGGTTTATCATTAGTGTTTATTTTTACTACGGCAAAGACAATAGGAAGGGTTATGCTTTTAGCTGTCTATGTATGCATGTTTGTATTTACGTATACGCGAGTATTTTGCTGAAATATATATTGTAGAGATGCTAAAAAATAAGTTTATTAGAATTCATGAAATGGGATGTAAGAGACAGCAGCCTTGCTCCTTTTCAATGCACAAATGTCTGATAACATGGCAAAAATAAATTTCATCTCATCAAAAGTGATTTTAAAGCCACCCATCACTCCAAATCCTTCACATTTACTGCCTGAAAATCTCAAAAACACCATAAAACAATAAAGCCCATAGATAGCTATTTACTCCTCATGGCACTTCCACACTTTAACGACGAACTTATCACCGCCTCACCGGCACCGGCGCCTAAATCGGTGAAACTACATGCAAAAAAAACATACAGTCGAACATAGAACCTCGTCTCTCTTCGTGCAGCGGTTAAAAATAGAACAGGTACTCTAGGTATCAGCTGATAGGAATGTATTTTTAGATAAGTTGCTAAATACATAGTTTCTGCAAGTAATGCAACCTTTATCTGTCGACCATATCTGCCAACAGTTTGACAGCAAGCATCAAAGGGATCAATGGTATTAGCTAAGATAGGCTTAACACGCGTTGCAATTTTTAGCCGCGCGGATTTTATTCGTGCGATTTTTTGCCGCGTACTGAATCTAACTAACACGCACTGCGGATAAACATCCGCGCGATATTTGTATCTTTCTACCTGTTCTTAGAGCTCAAAATATTCGCACGTATTTAAGATTCCCGATTCGCGATTTTGCAGCTTTTTTTTTGAGATTTATGTACCTACATTGTGTGTGCCAAATAAACTAGTTTTCTTTCTTTCTTTTTAATTAAATCCGCGCCGCGGTGCGGGTGATTTGGGTGGCAAAACACGGCTTTCTTGCGGAAATATTTCCACACGATTTTTTTACCCTTCATACAATTCCATAGGTCGCAGAATGGGCGGAAAAAATCGCGCGTATAAAAACCGCAGTACGGGCTAAGTCTTATAGATAAAGAGGGGCAGTTTAGGTGACCTGAAGAAGTGTAATATTTTTTTACTTAAAACTGCCTTCACGTTTCCTTCCTGAAGATTTCCAAAACACCATAAAACAATGAAAGCCATATTTACTCCTCGCAGCACTTCCACACTATAACGACATACCTACCACCGCCTCTCCGGCGCCTATGGGGGACCGGGTTCAAAACTGAAAGGTTCTGTGACATTTCGCGATGTTTAATATTTGGTTATCTTTAGGAGCTTCCTGTTGGGGCGAATCTGAAGTCATAATTTTTAACTAGGTATTTTAAAATTATGTTCTATTAAACCTTTTAAATACTGATAATTTCTTTTGACTGATAAGTATCAGTATGTAATCTAAACGAATATTATATTATACGAGGTAAAGTTGTGAGTTCGTTTGTTTTATAAATGTTTATAAAAGATATCTCTAGAAGTTTTGATGCTAATACCACAGATAATATAATACTAGAGAGAGACAGATACCTCATCCCATACAAAGAAACCGTGCCGAAGTAACTAGCGTTTTTCGTCTGATTGAACTGATTATTTTTTGTACATCGATCGCGTTCGGTTCCGTTCCACATTTGCAAGTAAAGGGGTTTACTCAGTTCGTAAATATTTTTCTTTAAATACAGTGACCATTTGTTTTATAGTATTTTTGGACGGTTTTACAGTTTTATTGCACGAAAATGTGTTACAATGCAAATTTAAACGATCGAATGGAATGCCCCAGAAATTTTAAACCACGCCATCTATTGGCATCGATTTTAAATGATCCGTACAAATAATCTTTGAAATATGAATTAAGAACCCAATATTCCATAATTTGGTAATTAGGCTAGTTGATTAAACAACAAAGATGATTAAACAACAAATATACAATTTTTATATTCAATTTCATAAAAAGTTAATTTTACACAAAATTGAATAACAAATCGGTGCATATCGTGCCATCTAGTGAGATTTATTTTAACCAAATTTTCATTTTTAGCGCTGGGACCCCGTACCAACACTAAAATTCTTCAGAAAGCTTCACTGTCGTCAAGTGTTTTTTACGCTGCCCGGAAAAATTCACAAACACAGACTTAGTAAATTAGGTATTTCAAAAATGGACTTTTCCTTCTTCGTCTTCATCAGCCTACATCAGACATTATGAAATAAAAAAAAAATTGTCATAGAACTGGCTTACTGGAACCAAAGCTTGATACTTAACCCTAACTCAACAAAAGAACTGATATTTTATATTTCGATCATACAAAACATGTCTCAAACTTTATTCCATTCGAGCAATCAACTTAGCCAGTGATAGATATAGGCTTTCCCCAAATAACTAAAACTTCCTTTCTTGACTCTCAATCGAAATAAGTGCCGAAACGTCTCGAGAAAATACTTTTCTAGACAAAACGAGTCCCTAATCTAGTTTCAAAAGCAAGGTCATACGATAGTAATAGTTATAGACACTAGCTTCTGCCAGCGACTTCGTCCGCGAGATAGTCGGAAATGATCCTACGGAAACAAACTACCGGAATAAAAAGTAACCTATGTGCTATTCTAGAATAAAATCTAACTCTGTACTAAATATCAACTAAATCCGTTCAGTCTTTCTGGCGTGATTGAGTAACAAACATCCATCCATCCGTCCAAAGTTTCGCATTTATAATTATTACTAAAAATTCAAAAAGTGCCAAATTTCATCCAGAGCCGTCCAGCCGTTTGAGCGTGAAGAATTAACAAACACAGTCACAAACTTTCACCTTAATAATATTAGTGTGATTAGTAGCTTCGACTAGTTCCAGATTATAATCTATCTCTGTGCCAAATTTCATCCAGATCCGTTCAGCCGTTCTAGCGCAATTGAGTAATAAACATTCATCCATCCATACAATCTTTCGCATTTATAATTATTAGTATGATTACTAGGATATAGACAGATATACCGAAGATTTTCTTTTACATATCATCCCCTTCCCTTCTCAATCGCCCTAAGTGCCGGAAAACCTTCCAGAAAATACTTTTCTTAGCGTACACAAGTCCCTAATCTAATTCCAGAAGCTTTTCCATTCAAGGTCGTTTTTACCAAAACAAACTGTCTCGTGCAGGGTTAAGGCCGGTCAAAATTACCCTCCTATGTCCTTGGAAGGTTATCTAGCTTAGCTACATAGTGCTGGATATAAGCCAAGCCCATGTTGTTATGGTTTTGCTAATACATATATTATTCGAGAAGAATTTCTCGATCGTTGACTTTTGATTGTTATTATGAAGATAGTGCCAAGATAATCAATGGTTTTGTTTGGGAAGCTTTGACTGAAAGAATAATAGAGAGATTTATGTTTCTATTGAGATGATTAATTTGAGACATAATATTGATAATATCTGTGCTTCTTATAGTCATGCCGAGCTATTTTCAACACTTGGAAATATAAACTTTCTCTGTAGCGATATATATAGACGAATTTTCAGTAGAGATCCAATGATCCAGACTAAGGTTTGCTCGGGGAATAATCGAATTCATCAAGGTTTGCTGGCCGAATATTAAAAGTTAAGCTGACCTTTGCACATGAACTTTCAAATCACTGTGTAGTTACTGTAAGGAGTTTGCTATGACTACTTTACCTTTATTAATTAATAGAGGACGCCTCGCGGTTTCACCCGCGTAGTTCCCGTTTCCGTGGGAATACAGGGATAAAAAGTAGCCTATGTCACCCGGGGATAGAGTAGCTTCCCAACGGTGAAAGAATTTTTTAAATCTGTCCAGTGGTTTTGAAGCCGATTCGGTACAAACAAACAAACAAAAAAATCTTTCCTCCTTATAATATTGGTATAGATTCCTGGCTGTATCTAATTTAAAGTGTCATTCGTATTGTTCTCAATGTCATCCACGATGTTATCTTTGGACAGGCCCCTAAAGGCGCTGGGCCCGTCTGTTTTGATGTATAATGGAAATATAATAAATTAATAGAAATAAACCCAAAATATAATTAAAATACCGCGTATCATTAACGTGGTAGCCTCAGGGCTACCACAGTATTATACTACTACAATCTTTGGTATACATTTGTACAATAATGAACTAGTAATTCCTAGAAATACCATGGAAATACAACCAACCTCTTTACCGCAAGAAACGGTTTCAGTTTCTGTGTGACTCGCACCCAAAAGTTCTTAGGTCATCAAGAGAAACTTAAAATGTCAATGCATTCCACTACCTTCCTAGACAAATCTTTTACTATCCAAGCCACTCGTCTATGGAATGCATTGCCTGTGACTATAAAACGCGCGCAATCACTGACGATTTTTAAGCGACTTGTGAAGGAGCACTGCTTGTCGCTGTGATCATAATCTTGTATAAGCTGAATTGTTTTCTTGTCTGTATATTAGTTGTATGTGTGTATTTATGTATCTACTTTTTATTTATTTTTTGTATTTAGTACCTACTTTATAAATAAATTAATTATTTGTTGAAATATTTGCACCAAGTGCAACTCCATATTGTGTCCAGGCTGTCTCTTTCCATTCTAGGTTGCCTGGAAGAGATCGCGGAACTCGATAAGGCCGCCTGTTGTATGTTTGTTTTTGTTATAAGATGTCTTTTTGAATTATTTTATCATCGTGTACAATAAAATATATATAAATAAATAAACCAATATCTCTATTACTTGAAAACAAATTCCTACTTGCTTCAATACACTTTGCCTAAACTTGTCTACTCGAGCAACAAAACCACCAGAGCTAGACATCCCAATATAGTCGACCTTAACCACTTTAAAGCTACCCTTAAAATTACCACAAAAATCTTTACTTAGCTAATTACAATAAAGACACATAATTTTAATCAGAAACCGCATTATCTGTTCGTACAAAATTCCTAATTACCAACTGTCCACTTAACCTAAAAACTTTTGCTCAAAAAGCAATCTCCATTTCCGTCCTCCCAGGGTCAGGACGAAAATAAACCAGGTAAGCTAGACGGTAGACCGTCCAGATACAGCCGACCTTGAGAGGTACGGTATTACGGTCGTATCGATTGCACGGTCCTGACCTCTCGACGCCGATTGTTTTCACTCTCGAATAACAGATATATTGAGAACTTAGTCTTTTGCTGCTGAAAATTGGTCGGATGTATGTGGTTGGGAGGGAATGGTACAGCTGATTTTGTGTGGTTGATCAAATGGCCTAATCTTTGCTTTATTTGGATGAGGGAAGACTATGTATAAGTCGTAGTATTCGAGATTGTGGCATACGGCTGCGTCCAAGTTACAATAATTTAACTTATGGGTTCTAATGATAACAAGTTCGATTCAAATAAGTGTTTTGCTAACATTTGACACATTGCCGATACCGTGTCTGCATCATTAACCGACTTCCCAAAAAGGAAGAGGTTCTAAATTCGACTGTGTGTATTTTTATATACGTTTACTGATTTCTTCGTCAATAATTGTGGACGGTTTTTATAGACGTCCAAGTACGCTTCCACATCGCTATATTCTCCACATCGCTGTTATCTGGTAACGTGCTCAGAAGACTGGCAGCATTGCCACATCAAATGGCAATGCTGATTCTTTGCGCAAAAAACAAATCAGCCCACTGGTCACGCCCAATGTCGATCAGTCGGCGAGAGGTCTCCTTAAACATACCGTCTCCGTTCCGTCGTGGGTAAAAAGGAGACATGCAATATTATTAATTTGTTTAATCGTGTGATTTCTAATGAATACGTTAAGCCGTGTCCTAATATCTCGTAATGACCGAATAGCACACGTGGTTCTTAAAACCGACTTGCGGAAACAAGGAATTTAAAACAGAAACAAAGAACGCCAAGCATATAAATTAATACATAAACTTTTATTTAAATAACACATAACGCATTCAAATCCTGGCATACAATGCTTTTATTGCCCAAATCTTCCGGCTTAACTGCTACCGCAGTCTCAGTGACAGGAAAGCATTAACTACCGGTAGCTTTGGGACCCTGTGGGCTTATAATGAACTATCCTGTATAATAATACATTGTGTTAAAACCTCTTTTATGTTTAGAGAACATTTCTTCTTTAATTATGATCCGGCAAAAGCTGGGCTTGGGATGTTGTGGTCTAAAAAATTTGTGGTTTGAAAAACTTATTAAAATGACGTTATTTCGTTTTTTATCCCTTTTTTTTACCCGGTTGCAAGGAAAGCGCTATGTTTTTCGCGCGTATCTTGTATGTATGTATGTGATATTCTTTATAACCTCGTATCTTTGTAGGGTTTGCAATTTTTTTTCTTCGAATCTCTTCTAGTGGGGTATCAAAATGAAGGGTTTTTAGAAGTGATCAACTAAAAAGTTGTAAATATTAAAAGCTAATAAAATCAAAAAATCCGACTGCAAAGATGTAAACAAGAAGAAAATCATGCTGTGCAGTCGGAGGATAAATATTCGCGAGCTGGCTGACCAAAACCAGATGTATCCTCCGACTGCACAGCATGATTTTCTTCTTGTTTTCTTCTTTTGTAGTTCGCTTTTGAAGCAGTCGGGTTTTTTGAATAAACTTTTTTTATTTACAACTTTTTAGTTATTTTTTTTAATTAGGTACATTTAAACATATAAGTGTTATATATTTTTGAAATCACCTCTTAAAACCCTTTATTTTGATACCCCACACGATGGTTTTGGAAGAAAATAAAAAAAAAACTCCGCCCAAAATCCGCCATTTTTTTCTTTTCCAATTTTTATGTAGCCAGTGACACTTACAGGGTTAAGACAAATCGATTGACGTAAGAATCATCAAAATAGGCCAACGCGTTTGGTCTCTAGAACGCCACATAGGAACAAACATACATACATAGACTGATAAACACATTACCCTCCTTCGGCAGTCGGGTAAAAAAGAATCTGCTGACTAGGCAACAACTGTCCAAGATAGAATACATACAACTTACAGCTTAGGAGAATTTTAATTATGTGTACGCGGAAGTAAATACTCAGCTACACTATGTCTTACTATATACTCGTAGCACATGATAGGTATATGTTTCATCAATTTAGTCCACTATTTAATAGACATCAATATATCTGTGAACGTGATAAAATTCCAGCTTTTGTCCTTCATACGCCAATTTAAAGATGCCATGAAAATAAGACATGTCGCTATCTGTTATTCAATATGGAAGATATAATGAATTTTCACTACCAACAATAAGGAACTCATTCTATTTCTCGGAGAACGAAAATATGCTTTGGTAAAGTTAAACCACTGACAAAAAAAAACATCTAAAATACAGGCTAACAAGTAACAACCTGTTACGTCTAAGCAAACAACTATAAAAGTGAGTTGTTTCTCACCACACTATCAAGTAAACAAAATTAATAACTTTAAATAATTCCCCGGTGGAAAAACTGGCGAAAACCCGGAATGGTGACGTGTACTGCCGTCACATCCGGTGGCTATGAAAAATGGCGTCGGCTGCATTTCCGGCCGGCCACAGATAATGGGTTTACCTTGCATTTTATGGTGTTTTGTGCTCGCGTAAACCCGTTATTTTTTTGTGGGTAGTTTTGAAATACCTGCCGATATCTTTGCGGATGGTTGGGCGTTTCAAACAAACGGATTTTACACTAGGTTTGTCAATATTCGGGCAGTTTTTGTGGTGTTAATAAATCATGCGTTGGTGTTGGATTGAAAAATGATTTGTTGTGACAATGTTTCGTGAAAAATGTTGGAAAGCTATCAGTTTTGGTTACCGATACGTGAGCCAGCAACATTTCAAAATGCACATCTGAGCAAAAAATCCTTTTGTGTTTTGAATGAACCAACAAAACTGCTTTACTGCAATTTCAACATGGGATTCCACATTCTGAACTAATCAGCTACTAACATCGTCTGTAGTAAAGCCATTGTTATTACAGACTTACAAAAAGGCGATTCACACACTGTCCCGTAATAAGCTGCGGGGTGCGTGGCAACGAAGTCACGACGCTGCGAAAAAATCCGTTTTCTGTATGTTGCACAACGCGTGCTTTCAATTCGAAGAGAGATACTTTCAAGCAACGGAAGAACACGCACACCCGCGCTACGCTGCGAAATGCGGTGCGGTGTGCGAATCGCCAAAGTGAACAATACTACTTATGTTAAAAAGAACCACCTCTCAGACTTCTATGACTTTTTTTAAATTCATAATTTTTATTCCAACCTGAAGCATTTTAACAGCAGATAACCTCGACCCATTCCACCATCGCTTAAACCCCAACTAAAAAGCACGATGCTAAATCATAGACGGCGCCATTCCGACGTCATAGCATGCCATTTTTTATGCACCCCATAGAGTATAGACGAAGCATAGACGCTTGATCCCGAATAACGTTAGAGGGTTGAAATTGCTATTTTATGAACGGAAGCGAGTTATATGGCATAGAAAATTGGTAGACTATTTGACGTTTTAAAAATAGGTCTTCGGAGTACCTACCTAAGTTAATAGATAGTTATAGCGTGATATTATTATATTGTGATGTATTTTCTAGAGGGATGTGTTGTCATGTCTTTTTTTTAAGAGGAGCAATGTATAAGTTGCGTCTCTCTCATTTTACGTTTGTTGGTAGGTATGTTCCATTCGAAAGTCCACAAATTTTTTGAATTTACTTTCATAATTGTGTTCTACAATTGCGACGCACTTTCAATTTCTAAATAAATACAGACAAGTATGAATAAAATAGAAAAGAAAAAGCCCTCATGTTTTGAGGTTACTATGAACCGAATAGAGCTGAAATAACGAACTTTGAAAAAAAAAACAAAGTTATCTTTCAAATAAAACCAACATGCATAGAAATATTTTCTTTAATTAAAAAAAAAACACGCAAAGTACCGAATTTACGGACAAAGAAAATCAAATCCATTGCTGGAGCGTTTTTTGAATTTGGAACATTACAACGCTCCAGCAATGTAAAAAATATTGCATTCTTTTGAGAAAGCACTAAATATGCCTCGGCGGAAATGGCAATTGCCTGTCTCTGTGAAAGTTATACTCGACCTGCAATTGCCTATTTCCCTGCCTTTGCAATAATGTTCTATTAATATAAAGATATTTTAGAGAACTTAAAATTAACAATTAATTAGGCCATTGTTGGCAGAAAATTCCTATAACATTTCAGTAGATTAAGTCCAAAGAGGCGAAGAAAAATCACAGAATTTTCACGGCAAACAGTTTTTACCCTGACCACAACACACTCTCATTTTTAACGACGCTCTTGACCAATGTTTGTCATAAACGCGAACCCCCACATTTAATCCTTGTTGAGCAAACGCCAATTGGCGCCAACCAGGCGAGCAATCTCACGAGTGCCTCCGAGAGTTATCGACTGTCTTGACGATACATTAGGGCATCCCTTGCAATATCGTAAACACCCTATAAATAATGTGCAAGTAGTTTTTTTGTTATATCTTATTTTCTTAAAGGAAATATAGATCAATATTTTATTGGTCAAAATTCAAAAGTTAGGGATCTCGATACTTTACTATGCTTACTATTTCACATCGATCATTTAAAAAAACCGGCCAAGTGCGAGTCGGACTCGCGCACGAATGGTTCCGTACTATTAACGCAAAAAACAGAAAAAAAATCACTTTTGTTGTATGGGAGCCCCACTCAAATATTTATTTTATTCTGTTTTAAGTATTTGTTGTTATAGCGGCAACAGAAATACATCATCTGTGAAAATTTCAACTGTATAGCTATCACGTTCATGAGATACAGCCTGGTGACAGACGGACACATAGGGTCCCGTTTTTATCCTTTGGGTACGGAACCCCAAAAAGGCTACTGTTTTAAAATGACCTGATGATCTTGCTTTTCTAACATAGTCTTATATTGGACTGTTGCCTACTCTTATAATCAAGGGTTTTATGATGTAGTTCTATAATGCCTGAAGAATATCCACTAAAGGAGTTAATAAAGACTTGAAGATGCAAATTACTGACAATTTGAAAATGGAAAAAGGTTTTTTTGGTTTGGTATTGATATTTTTGTGGAAAGCAAAAGATTTGTCGAAGTGGTAAAGCTTGGGAGAGGTGTGTTATGGTTGACCTTCTCATTATGTTCTCAGTAAAAATCTCGACACTTACGCAAAAAGAGTAAAAATCTCGACACTTACGCAAAAGAGTAAAACCTGAAATGATTTCATTCCCAAAATACAACAGTCAGTTCCCATTAAATTATGCCAGCATAATCGTACAAATCCATTGGTACTTATATCCTCCCCTCAGCACAGTCCAACCCTTTCAAGATGCGCCATAAAGCATTCAGATCGACAAAAGCAGAGACTTAATTCGCATGCGCGGGCGGAAGTCCTGTGACCGGATGGCCAGTGTGTAATGTGCAGTAATACAAGTTTGAAATTGGAAAAGAACAGACCGAAAACAAAACACGCTCGTGTGGTGATTGTGTTCTGTTTTTAAAAAGGAGTTTGAGTTTGTGCCAAATTGTGGCTTGTGTTTTAAAAGACTTGTTCCAAATTATGGTTTGCGAAGATATGTTGCGTTTTTCTTGAAGATGCAATGATAAATAGAACTTTAAGTCGGGCAGTTATGACTGCCAAGGACAAAACATCAAGAGTTTTGTCGTTAGAGAATAATTATATAGCAGACCTGCAAGTAGATCGAATTGCTGGCAATCGAGATGAATGGTGTGCAATTGGAACTGCCTATGCCCAGCAGTGGATTGCTGTAACCTGCTGATGATGAGGTGGATAGGTGCTTCTATTTGATTTACGACGTAGTTATTCGTCCTCACGAAACCTGCAGTCTTCAATAAGCTGGAGCCTAAGCATAATAACGACTGCATGTTGCATAAGAGCATAACCACATTAAAACTGTGCTAATGCTGATATGAAAACCAGCAAATCAAAAATTGTTGACATGCGCTTTTTTCCCAAGGGCTAAAAGTAGTATTAACTATAATTTAGGTAGGTTGCAGGGCAAACGGTGTTTTATTTTAGGTTACAATTTCAGCAAAACAACGTATCTACTTGACTCACTGTCCCCATCCAACTGTGCCGGAAGCAGACACGAGGTTTGGGCGGGCACCATGCACGCTTCCGAAATACATTTGCATATGCGACAAAATATTCATGCGGGGCGTGTCAGCAATTTGTCCTAACATGCTTCTCTGTAATTTTATTAACCAGACCTAGATAAATGCGAAAGAATATGTTAGGACCACTTAGGAACGTTTAGATTAATAGGAGTGGCACTTTACCTTACCGAGAGCCGGGAGTGATAAATGTTTTGCTTACCTGCAATAAGAGAAAAAGTTATGTTAGATTATTTTGTGAAAACAAATGTATGGGGGATGATAGTATTATTAAATTGAATGATGGCTTTGATCAATTGGTGTAAAGGCTCCCGCTAACAAATGGTTGACAGATCGTTGTCATACTGTCACTTTGTGCCTATCTGCAGGCGTCTTCAAAGCCGTTCGAAAGGTTTTTCCTAAAAACTGTATTTTGGTTTTAATTATCATCAATTTCATCAGTTGATTCCCATTTCTTTTCCAAATCTTAGCTTCACCTCTATTTGACAAACCAAACACACAATTGTCTGTCCTATCTCTATTATTGATGACGTAAGAACAGAAAATATCCTATTTCCCTCACAATTCTTTATCAATCGGACGTCCGCTATAATGAATAACATCACGGTTACTCATTTCTCACACATTGTTTCCTCCCTTACAAAGGTATACCGGTATATGGAACGAGTAAGGTATACCTTTAGGGATGTACCAGTAACAGAGGCCACCGTAGCGGAGGTGGAGAACCTGACTTGCGCGGAAATGGAGGTTAAAAGAGACGAAAAAGAGCATTTAACAATTTTCAAGTAAAACTAACGATCTATTAATTGCTAATGACACTTAGACGAGGCACAAACTACATACATTAGTATATTTTACACAAAAATTAGTTCTACTGCTTCTGTCACCTAAGCAATTTCTTTGTGGCTCATAATGACAGGCTCCACTAAAAAGTTGCACACATGGTACTGAACCTGGAGACGACAGTGACATGAGACAATCCCACCGCACTATTCCCAAACCACTGCAATTCCTGAAAGCCAGAATCAACAGTGGTGACCACCAGAAAAGCGCCGGGGCAATGAAGCTCGAAGAAGTCCCGGAGAATGAATTTTACTGTCTTGGATCCCGCCACGAAATTAATCAGAAAATAATAATGGAGGGGTAGGAAAACAAATTTCCACTTCTCTCTATATCAAGCAGGAGACAGAAAAAACAAGACCAATAGACACAAAGCATCGTTTAACTGGGATAAGCCCCGTTGCCTAGCACCACGGATAAAAATTAGTATTAATATTAATGGGTCCTAACATTGTGAGCTGTTATATTTGATTCCAATAATGGATATGGCAAAAACGCTTGAACGCACGGCAATTTGTTCTAGTTTCCACAAGGTCCGTATAGTAAAGAGCTCCTGGTACAGCCTGTACATTATTGAACATAGTATTGCGATAATTCTGCCAAAGAATACACTCCCATGTCATCCTATGGGATGCAGATTGTAAATATTCGCAGTCAGATGTAGAACACTGATATAAAGGCGAGGCAACGAGCTTAAAGGAAAATAATTGACACATTGAATACAGTGACATGAAGAGTTAAAACTTGAAAAGTTATAACGGAGGCAGATGCGGAAGATTTTTCTTGTGGCAGTTCCGCAATTGCGGATTTGGAGGAGAGGTACAGAAACAGCCCTATTGCCCTAGTTGGGGCGCGCTTCCTCTCTTCGTCAACTTTTCATATTATCTCTTCTGCACCATTAGTCCGGCGAACTTATCAATTATTTATTATGTACGGAGAACGTGAAGCTGGTTCCGTACCTTTAATGATGTGTATGTGTGAGTTTTAATAGTGGTTCGCGGTCTTATAAATGAATTATAAAACCTCAGAAAACGGATCTTAGAGGATCCGTTTTCTGAGGTTTTAGTAAACGTATTTGCTTCGGTTGTCTCTTAATGTTTTGTTTAAACTTATTATTTAGATAGATGATGTATAAAGCCATAAAGACGTACAGATTATTTTTCGTCTAGATAACGCTCAACCTGTGTACGCATTTACAAGTTAAACATTCAACATGCGTTGCCAAAGTACTGACGAGTTATTAATACAACTCCAATCAGTTTTAAACATAACACACCTTTTCTAGTGCAGTATAATAGTCACAGCGGATCTTTGTGTCTCTGAGGTTGGCTCTGCCAACCATTGCGCAAGAAACAGTTTGTCAGCGAGTATACTGAATAGAGTAAGCGAGATAGGACGATGCGACAAACGTAAGCGAATGAAAGACACAGTTATACAATGCTATCTTCACCTTCAATATTGACACAAAAATAGCTACTGCGCAGGGTCTTGCACCCAATTTAGAGACACAAAGATCCGTCGTGAGTATTATACCGACTTGAAAAAATATAGATGTTACTTAAATATAAAGTACTAATAACCAACCAATAGACCACATAGACCATCCGATTGTCATAATTAAAACTGACAGCCCAATCACCTAACTCAAAACCGATTATAATGAAAACCACAGTAACGTAACGTTCGTTAACCGGTTAACTGAAAATTCGTTCATTTACATCAAAGCTCAATTTCGCTGTCAGCGTCACATTAAGAATGTATGCCGTCCACCCTTCCGGTGCAGTGCTGTTCATGTACGGGCTGTTGTTGGACTTGCTAGAATTGATAGAGTGTGAAAAATACAGATGATTAACCTCTGCCCTGTCCAATGAATCATATATGACTCACTTGATTGTTTAACCATTGTGTCTACTATGTGGACAGTGAACCTGCTAAGACAGACGTAATTAGGGATTTCAAAATACATAATGTTAAGACCACAATTTATATTATGTTGTGTTTACGGATGTCCGTCTAACATACATATAATGAGACTGTGGAGATGGTGCCATAAATGTGCTTACAGCAGACAGGAGAGAAACCAGAGATTGCTAATAAGGGGGACAAGAGGGCCAAATGTGACCAATGTCACTTTTTTACTATTGATATCGTTGATAAAATTATCAGCTCTAAAGATTGTCGAAAAATCTATGATTTGCAAGCGCTAGCAAAACTTTTAATTTTTATTTTTATATCCAATAGGCTCGCGCTTGACCACTATCTCACCTGAAGGTAAGCGATGATGTGGTCGACGGTGAAACACGCTTGCCTAGAAATAACCTATTCACTCTTGACTTAAAGACCCCCAGATTGTAGCTGTCGGGAAACACAGACTCCGGCAGGGAATTCCACTCCTTAGCTGTACGCATAATAAAAGTGTTCTCAAAACGTTTTGTGCTTAAAATTTTTGACACTCGTTAGCGTAAACACATTCAAGGCCAAAAATCTTTCTGTGCCTTTGTTGCAGCAGATATCAAGTTCGTGGTACCTTCCTCTAAAGGATCAACAATCAGCACTAACCTGCTTATGTTACTGAATCGCATATAAACTACACCCTGTACACCCAAACCCACCTTTCGCTTTAATCGCATTTTGTCTATTTAATAAACAATGAATTTGTGATCTCGTTAGCAGGGCGTGGTCGAGTACTCGTCTATATTAGTGTCAATAATTAATGGCATACGTGTTAGAAGTGGTGATGTCATGAATAAATTTAGGGATGACTTTCAGGAGTTATAATTGGTGGCAGTAGAATGAGGTTTTGTTCAACATCATTTACCAAGCTTTACCCGACTGGATTGGAGTGGCCTTAGTATAGTATGTAGTGATTCTGGATGCATTGTCCTCACACATATGAATTTATTAATGTATGTACTTATGTACCTAAATATTGTAAAAAAACTTTTTTTTTTTTTTAAAAGAGTAAGTATGGAGTTTCTTGTGCGTTCTTCTCCATAACAAGCTACTTTCCGAATGCACGGTAGAATCAATTTTTATTCCTTTTATTTTTTTATGTATTGACGTTCAAAAGTGCCGCTTGGTGGCCTAGTTGAAATAAAATATCTTTGTTTTTGTCTTTTGTCTTCGAGTCTTACCGGCGGATACTGCTGAATTAGCTGAATTTCAGTATTTTATAGTGAGCTACTATCTATCTGACCTCCACAAACCAGCACATGTAGCCAAGTTGATAATCTACAATCGATAACGAATCAATGTATGGGAATGACACATCTGAACGTTAAAAACGTGGTCGGACCACACAAATAGAAGGCGTTAACGATTGTAGAAAGAGATTCGATACAAAGTTTGTAACTTGGCTAGGGGGGTATTATGTAATACGATTCTTCTTGGTATATTTTGCCTTTGTACAGTGTTATTTAAGTAAAAATCACTATATAGTTTTAATAAATAAATAATAAAGTGACTTAACTAACTGAGGGGTAATCTCTGCCTATGTCTGCGAAGAATACCTATAGATTTGATATACAAACATTTTTTTTTCTTATTTGTTTTTTATAAAAACATTCTTAAAAATGTAAATAAGAGAAGAAAACTGAATAATCGAATTAATAATCTTGTGGATTTATAGGCAAGGAATGGAGCATGATTGAATGCAGTAGGCTCGTCCACAATCTCATGGGATTTAACTGCAAAATGTGACTGAACTAACTGAGGGGAAATCTCTGCCTATATCTAGGCAGACTACAGATTTGATATCCACATGTTACTAGTTCAATTAAACCACTAGATCTCAAATAATTATTACAGTTTGTTTATTACAGCACGAATTAATTTTAACAACAACGTGTTTCCCACTTTATTAAATCCACCATAACAGTATTAAGCGTATTCATCTTGTTTTTTCATGCCTCTACATGCTGTGTTAGCGTAATTTCAGCACAAAATAAAACATGTTTTTTCCTGAATTTATGCATTCAACATTTTAATTTACGATGTGTGAAGTTTATGAATTTCTGTTTGTGAATTCTTTTTAGGTTTTTAGGAGTAAATTACGACGTGATTCTGAACATTTGTAAGGAGTGAAAAAATACCAAAACGGGTTATTGTCCACCGTTGATTCTTAATTTTGAAATAAAAGTTAGAACAAGGCAAAAAGGCTATAGAATGCTATTGAATTACTAATTGCTATCTCATCATCTTCCTGACCTTGGAGCTCTTTTAATTTAGACGTTTGGTGCGGGAATGCTGCGGTGCCGCAGCGGTGAGTTTGTCGAACTACACACGGCAAACATCGCGGTGCGGCGCCGACGACGCGCACGCACCTTAACACAATGACTTAGGGCTGATTTCACCGATGAAACATATCGCGAATAGTTCAACTAAACTCAGTTTATGCAAATACAGCGTTCTGATTGGTAGTTTCTCAGTGGTCTCAACCAATCAGATCGCTGTTTTTGCATAAACTGAGTTTAGTTGAACTAATCTTGATTAGTTTCATTGGTGAAATCGGTCCTAAGTGTATACATAAATTATATGGAAAAATCAATCGGTCGTGTGCAGTCCGACAAACGCACCGCTGCGGCACCGCAGCAGTCTGCCACCAAACGTCTTAATTAAAAGAGCTCTTATCGAATTAATTTGGGATTAGCACAATATGTCTTCACTATTTAATGAACGGTAGCACGGTAGAATCAATTTGTAACGTTCAAAAGTGGTGGCTCCTTTAAGGGCTAGTTGAAATAAATACATTTTAGTTAAATAAACACACTTTGACTGTAATGTCATCTCAATAACCTACTTCCATCTTTGTTCTATCATTTTATTTGAGATCGAAACATCTTTGACACAATCGGATTGGTGGAACTCACACAAAATTTTTTTCTGAGACAGGTTTCCTCACGACTTTTCCCGATTTAAAATATCAGACAATTTAACACTCGCTTATGCTCTTAGAAAACCTGAAAGTTTCAACCCAAGCGATATAAAAATAAAACCTCTCCTGTAATGATTCAGTAAAACTAAACTCGAACAATAGTGTAGTGCGTATGACACTTGAGTTAATGAGTTGCCAACTCGTTCGGCCATGTTTACAAGTACTCACATAAGTACATGTTAGCGGTTTAATTAACTTTGTCAGTGTGCCAGGACTGTTAGTTAGTCGTGCAGGTTTTGTTGTAATTATGGGGAACGGGCTGAAAGATGGAGTATTTAGACAAATTTTTCAGTAAGAATAGACTGACCATAAATTCAGTCGAATTCAGAACTTCGTTCCTTTTTCTGAAGTAGGTTAAAAAGAACATTCATAAAACAGTCTACTTCCTTGACTGTTTTATGAAAGACACCAACCAAAAAATACAATCTTAAGCTATTGGCTATAATTTGATAAGGACAATGAGTCCACCCCTTACGCTAAGTATCACGTCAGTTCAAGTTTCAGTAAGTCAATTAAAATATAAGATTAGGATAAAATTGCAGTCGGTATCTAAATATTTTTATTTTATTTTCATATACTCCTCTTTTCAGGTACTCCAACGACTTATTCTCCAATACATATTACATAAAATAACTTATTTAACTATTAGTATCGTGAATTTGTCACTTAAATAAGTACACAGCTTAAACATAAGTAAAAAATAAATACAAGAGAACTTTTCCAAAGTGATTTAAATTACACTAAACATATTTTTTGTTCCAATTAGATATAAATAAGAGCTATTTTACCCTAGGATGACAATATAAAGAAAATACAACATGTGATTTACTTAATCAATAAATAAATTATAAAAGCTCAGTTTAATTTTATTGTGATCAGAGAAATATGCAGAAATTACCACTGAGCCGTTTTTTGCCTTCACTACTTATGAGAAATCTAGATTTAGATTCCATCAATTTCAATTTATTCTCTATCTATATTAACTTACTGCAGAATTGGGATTTCCTGCAAATACAATTTTTTTATCAAGCAGGCTTCATACCCTCAGCTGTAAGTACATCACATCTCATCATGGACGGTGCGAGTACATGATTCACGTTTATTGATAATAATTTAGGGAACAAACAAGCAATTTACTTGATATATTGTAATTATCTGGTGAAATGGCCTGTTTAGACGTGAAACAAAGTGTTAGTGGATAAAAATAATAGTAATAAATAAGTAAGAAAGAAATAAGAAAAGAAGAAATATTTAAAAATGTAAATATAAAGTGTGTACAAAGTTAAATAAACGAAATAGTAATAATATGGAGTTCAATGTCTTAATAAGGTTATAATTTTGAAAATAAATAAAAAAATACGCTTGAACTCGAACACAAGAAAAGCACCCTAGAAAATATTGTTTTATAAAATAAACATTATTTTTAGCTTTGTAGTTTTAATTGCCAATTCTCGCTTTGTGTGAGAACTGTTAAATGCATTTTTAGAAAATGTACTATCAGGCAAAATTCATATTCTGGTTGAATGTGTTTTTTTTTGCCAGGTAATGTTGAAAATATCGTCTATATACCTATCTTGTTAGTTGCACAAGATAATGTCTCACAGAGCCGACGATCAAGCAATTACGTCCAATCTGCAAGGCCAATGTGGTAGAAGCCTCAAATCGATACGTCTCTTGTAGTTAAGACTAGGTCCTCTCTGTGCATGGTTGAGGATAAGCATGTCTCCTAAATTAACTAAGCTATAGCTACGATTAAGACTGCTACAGACTAAAGTCTGTTTTCTATACCATATTGTAGGGTGTCCCGAATTGATTGAATCTGGAAAATTTTAATTCGATTTACGAGTATTTTTTTCAAATCGCTTGGTCAGAAGTAACAATGTATGTGCCTGCAATAATTTCAAAATACCTCATTATGTGTGGTTTTTTCATAAATTTCAAGGCAAATCTTGTAAGTCATGTCCTACATGAACCATCCTATTGACATTTATAATTTACTAGCTTCTACCAGCGGCTTCACCCGCGTGGATGCCGAAAATTATCCCGAGGTAACATATTCCCGGGATAAAAACTATCCTATGTGCTATTCCTGAATAAATTTTATCTCTGAGTGTGAAGAAGTAACAAACACACACTCATTTATACACTCACAAACATACGCCTTTATAATATTGGTGTGATTATTAAGTGAAAGTAATCGAAGGTTTTTCCATTGGCATGCGACTGGAGGTCCTTCAAACTGACTTGAAATATGGGCCTAAGTTACCAAATAATGATAGGAAAAAAAAAACATTGTTGGTGTGGTGGTGGAAGAGAAAACCTGGTGTTGGTCAAAGTTAAGCAAATTAAAAAAGACCTCGGTTGCCTTTTTTTAAGGTGATTGAAATTGGAAAATATTCCTTTTCAGATAAAAGCGTCATCAAGCCAAAGGAGCCAAACCATTCACAACATCAAACACTGAAAATTATGAAAGCTCAATTTGGGAACCTGAGTGTTCCTGAAGCTGCGTTCAAAGGGAACGTACCGAAACTCTTTATAAGCCAATCTGCGAACTTAATGGCTAGCATTGGGAATAACCTGCTGGAAGCTGCATTAGGATTAACTGGTGTTTTGGAACCTAGACTGTCGAACTACGAAATTGGACTTAACTACTGTTTGAATTAGCTAGGTTTAGTTTCCAATGCTTTAAAGATTTGCTTAGGCTGATAAACACATTACCCTCTTTCGGCAGACGGGTTAGAATAAACATTTTCCATGAATTTGCATTAATCTCAATAATCGTAATAATAATGGACTGTAAATATTTATACTCACGAGAATCGATACGAAAAAAAGAACACATTTTAATTCAGTTAATAATATAAAACTCACGTACCAAAGCAATTACAGAGAACTAAGCGCCATTTTATGACCCTGCCGCTAACTTGCTCGAATTTACTTAATTTTAATCAGTTAAATATCGCCCTTATCACAAGGGAATAGAGTCTAGACTATTTGATGGCTACATTTATAAGGCTATAAAGTATATTCGTTCAGGGAATAGGTACCAGTTTTAAGTATAGGTTGCACACTTGCATATTAATTTATTTTTAGAAAAGAGAAAGTGTGGGTTTACACGGAATCTAATTTATTGAGACGTGTCAGTGAATTTCGGCACGAAGGACCAGTATCAGAACACGAAGGACCAGGGTCGGGCATAATAGTTATTTTTCGAACATTTTGCAGATAAAGACATTTAGGCCCAGTTTCTTGAACAAAAACTGTTTTCCAAAAGTGTAAGTTACGGAAGTCCGTGTCAAAAAACGAAGAAACAAAAACAGGAACACCGACTTGTTATTTTTCACTTTGCAGTATTTTTTTTGGAAGTCGGTTGTACTTTTTTGGATAAAGTTTTTATTTTTTCACTTTTTAGCTGTGGTACATAATGAGCAAGTTCTATACGAGAACATAACCGGTGAAATAATAGTGTACCAGGGTGAACTGTACTTATCTCCTTCCCCTTTAGAGCGTACCGGCGTGATGTTATGTTATGAATTGGCGTAAACAATAAACACACAACAGACGTGCGATTGCAGCAATCCCGAGAGTTTTGCCGTTGTTTATTGAAGAGTTGTGTTGTACATCTCCAAAGTTCATCATCAGATGGGATCTCATAAGAAGTACCAGCTTTTAGAATCACCAAAATCGGTTCACCTAGTATAAAGTTCAGGGACGAAACACAAAAAAAATACAGTCGAATTGATAACCTCCTCCTTTTTGAAGTTGGTTACAAACTGACCAAAACTCATGTGATAAATTATTATCAAACGTGCGTTAGTTGTTGTGGTTGGTTGAATACATTTTCAACAACAAATACCACCACTTGTCTTGCATTTCAAAAAAAATCAAAATCATTTTTTTTATTTCACATAGGCCTACATGGGCACTTATAAAACGTCGACAAAATGTGCACGGTTCGGGTTGGTCGTTTCCTATGGAGAAGAACCGGCAAGAAACTCCATGGTTACTCTTTTAAAAATGGTTTGGTTTTACAATATTTCCATGATACAGCATTAGTACTTAGATATGGGGGGACAACGCAGGCCCGACTTATGACAATAAGTCGTAAAAAACTAAAAAAATTAAAATAAAAAGATTATATATTAAATAAAAAAGTTAACAAATGTTAACTAGCATCAAGAAGGCCTACAATGTTCACACATTCACAAAACAATCGGTAAAAGAATCTATACATAGGTAAAAAAAAAAATAAGTATAACAATTTAATTTGTGAATGGTAGATAATTTCTTTCCAGAAACAGGGGGTAAGCTTTATTCTACTGGATTGGCAGCCCATAGGTGGCGATCTTTTTGCATCACTTAATATGTGCATCTTTCCTTCAACCATGACGGTAAGATGTAGAGCAAATTCGTAGAACGTACAAGACGACATAAAATTAGACACATTTGTTTTCTCTTCATACATTTTCCAGAACTACCCAACCTCACAACATGGAGTATTTCCACCATATTCATTCCGAAATTCCCATAATAAATTACCGCTTACACAACGTTCACGCAAAACCCTTTACAATGGCTGAAACATTTAGCGCTGAAAATATGAAAATAATGCAGGCGGGTACTTCCGGCAGCAGTACCGTGCCGCAACGAATGTATTCCAAATTTGAATGTCTGTGTGTAATTTTAATGTCTGCCATGAGCAAACGCGCAGATTTAATTTTGCGTAAAATGGGGGCTTAAGTTAAAGGATAGAGCGGGGATGAATTAGAAGTTCAGAAACGATTTTCCATGAATTGACAGAATGGATGGGAAGTATTTTACGAGCTTTTGTTTAACTTGCAATCTATGTAAGCTTCTATGTAAGTGTGTTTGGGTCAAATCTTGCAACTGAATTTTAAAGCAGTTATCCTCCACCGATTAAGATGAAATTTTGCATACACGTTTAGTTCGGATTACAATGCATGGTTAGCTAAGGGACGTCATTCTAAATCCAATATGGCGGACTAGTTATTTTTGTGCACTGCCATGGGTATCAAATGAAAGGGTTTTGCTGAGAAAAAAACGAAAAAAGCTTGTTTTAAAAAAGATCTTCAATGAATGTTTTTTTTGGTATAATACCATCACACCATTCCAAACACTGGAACTCTTGAAAACCAGAAACTACGGTCTGTGGCAACCTCCAGCAAAACGCCGAGACAAGGAAGGTGAAACCTATTCAATTTTTGATCTCACAACGTAAAAAACGAACGGACGGATTGTGTGAAAGAAGATATTACAGATAAGTTAGTTGATACTGAAGTGATGGCTGGTAGAAATGTAAAAAATAAAAACGACAAATATGCTGTACTGACCTTAACAATTTAGAATTTTGGCATGCTAATGAGAATAATTTAAAGTAAAAGCTCGCGAGCATGTTCGTATGAAGATGGCAGTAGTATCGTCACAGCGATAATGTATGCCAGATAACTGCTACCATTAACTGTTTAAGTATTAGTGTATTTAGTTTATTTAGTTTATATGTTTGAGTAACTATTGTATGTATTTATAGTATGTATGTATAGCTTTGTATTTGAATATTAGGTATCGTGATTTACTTTAAATATTGCACCTACCACTATTTGTCTCTGCATCACCCAAAGGTCGACTGGTAGAAAATGCCTAAGGCATTAAGTCCGCCTCTGTACATTTGTGTGCATGAAGTATTAAATAAATAAATAAATAATATTTTTCCCATTTCTCAGACTCGTTCATTTGTATTTATTCGTCAAACTTAATATCAAACATCTAAAGTGGCCTTTTTACCCGACTACGGCGAAGCCCAAAAGGAAGGGTTATGATTTTAGCAGTCTATGTATGTTTCTCCGTACCGCCTAAACTATTCATCCGATTTTGATGAATATTAAGGTGTGAATCGATTAGTTATTATGGCCCGTGTAGCATTAGATAAAAAAACCGTAGTATTAGTAGTAATCGGGTTACAGTTTTTGATTAAAATTTTTGTTCTGAAATTAATTTCACAATTGTTCTACCTTTTGGAGTTTCCAATATTTTGTTCTACTTATGAAAACGGTTTCCTCCGCTCATCGCCCTAACAGGTACCACAGTACAAAACTGAGCACATTTTCTGGTAACACAAATGTTCTTACTCTAATAATGTTGTAATTAGGAACTGAAATATGAAATTGTTAAACCACTTAGATTTAATGCGAGTAACGATAATGTTTGTTAAATACCTGTACTTTGTTTAATTTAAGTACTTTAATTAGTAATTAGGGTTTACAATTCTATATTTATGAGCATTTTTTTAAATTTAATCTACTATCGGGTCACCCATTTCTGGATGAAGGCCTCCGCCACCTGTTTCTATCTAAATCTTTTCTGGGCTGTTCTGGTCCACTCTATCCCTTTTATACTGCTTAGCAGTATTAATTCCAAAAAAGAAGGGATCTTTTTTCGAATTAGTAATAAAAATTTTAAATACTCTTTTTTTTGGCTTACCGTGCATTGTCATCGAAATCAGACGTGTATGATAAATTTCATCTAAATCGGTTGAGGATAACAGCTATAAATTTCAATTGCAAGATTTGATCCGAACACACATACATAAGTACATGCATTGCAAGTTAAATAAAAGATTCTAATAACTTTGTTTTATTTTCTCCGCAGTATTCTAGGTACTATTTACTCATCGCTTGATATTTAATTTTCTGCGTTCTTTCACCTAATTGATAGGATCGTGAAACCCTATGCATTTTTGGACCTGTCCAGTCAGTACAGGCACAGATAACATAATACTAGCATACAGATTGCCTCATTCCATACAAAGAAACCGTGCCGACGTAACTAGCGTTTTTCATCTGATTATACCTATTTTTTTTTTGTATATCGATCGCGTTCGGTTCCGTTCCACGGCGATAGATAGATCACCATCTATATCTCGGCACGGCTTCCTTGTATGGGATGAGACAGCACTGGTACATTGGTCTACTGTCCAATATACGTCATCTTAATCGCAAATTAATCTTTTTTGTTTATTCCCCAAGCCCATACAGAAGTGGACATTGGATCCCTTAATTAATCATTTGTAAACTCGTCTCGTTCAAACAGTTTACGGGATCTATACAAGCAGGGTCCTTCGGCGTCACTTGTCATTTGGGTAGGGGACCATTTGTAAAGGTATTATTCGCACCTGTGCCTCCTGACCACGGAGGTGGACGATATAAATTAATATTTGGATCATGGGTACGGATTCCGGATGGACGGTAAAATGCTGCTTGTTGACGATTGTGCAATGTGGTGCAAAAATGTGTGGCGTGCTTTACAACCTGTGATTTATTTTTCAAGCAACTTGACAAGATGTTGTTCAAATAAACACGTACTTAAATAATGTTAATTCGATGGTAATCAGTTTTATTTATTACAAGCGGACGCCTCGCGGTTCCCGTTCCCGTGAGAATGCAGGGATAAAAAAGCCTATGTCAGCCGGGGATAGTGTAGCTTTACAAAGGTGAAATAATTTTTGAAATCGGTCCAGTAGTTTTCAAGGTTATTCGTAACATACAAAAATACAAAACTTTCCTTTTTATAATATTATTAAGGTCTAGCGGACGCCTCGCGGTTTCACCGGCGTAGTTCCCGTTCCCGTGGGAATACAGGGATAAAAAGCCTATGTCAGCCGGGGATAGTGTAGCTTTCCAACGGTGAAAGAATTTTTAAAATCGGTCCAGTAGAGTATAGATATAGAAGTATAGATTTTTATTCAACTTATGTTGTTTCACTGCTGGCCTTCGATAGTGGAACGCATAGCCTTCCACTGTTCCCGATGTGTTGTATTTTTCGACCAATCCATCATAAACGCCCCTTAGTCGTCACGCCAGCGTTTCAGGCCTTCTTCAGCTACGACACGTGACGGCCATCCTCTGGCTTCCACTGTTTACCGACTTTGGCCCATCAATCTTGATGCATTCTACAAATCAGTTCCTTCAATTTTATTGAAGAAACTTGCAATGTGAAAAGGGGCTTATCTCAGTAGGTCAGTATGCTATTCAAGTACCTCTTTACTTAACATTTTAGTCCATAGTGAAAACTGTAAGTGTTCTGTAAACAAGCTGTTTGCTAAAGTTAACAATAGAATGAATTTTCTTGTGATCATACTAAAACTTAAAAAACGTTTAACAAATAACTAAGGCCCTCTTGGGCAACCCTGTATTATCTTACGAACTCCTAGTTAGTAGCTAACTTGGCCAATATGTATGACATATTTGTTTTTAACCTCGTGTTAGCAACGAACTAAGCGCAAGTGGGCCTTTCTTATTCATAAAATAAATAATAATTTAATCTATACCAATATTATAAAGAGGAAAGATTTTTTTGTTTGTTTGTATGTTTGTTTGTTTGTACCGAATAGGCTCCGAAACTACTGGACCAATTTAAAAAATTCTTTCACCTTTGGAAAGCTACATTATGCCCGAGTAACATAGGCTATAATTTTGACGGGAGCGAAGCCGCGGGGGTCAGCTAGTGCCCAATAAACTTGAAAACATGTCTACTCATCAGCTACGTGCAACAAACAATAGGCTATAGACAAGCGAATCGCCGAGAAGCGCCATCTTAGTGGCCCCGCACCACCCTACCTACTCCAGCGGTCACTGACCGGACCTCAGATGCGCAATTTACGACAATACCGCGTAAAAACGTATATTAAATATAATAACATAATTCGATTTCGACATATGCGGTTGAAATTATATTTTTATATTGAAAATGCTGTATGTGGGTGCAAATTTTATGTCTTTTTACGATTTTAAAACTGCTTACGGCGACATTTTAGGTCGTGAAATTGCATTGCAATGTCTTGGCAGTTGGTAATAAGTTTTCGGTGAAAATATGGTTATTTGGTGATTCAGCTTTTGAAATAAGTAAGAAACAAAAATGCAGATGTTTATTGAAAAAATACGCTATATAAAAACAGCCTTCATGAGACTAACATGAAGACGAAAGGAAGACAATATGCACAGGAACCAATAAAAACTTACAGTCACGATGATAATAAACGAATCAGGCGATTTATCTAAATAAGTACTAGCTTCCTAGCTTTATGATTCTTCTTCTTTTCGTGTGAGGAAATGTGAGTTGAGAGCTCAATAATCCATAAGTTAATGCTTGTGAGAGATGATTAAAAAAGAACATACAATTTTTATGAAATTTTTATTCTAGAAAATGGTATTTTACACACAATTCAATAACGAATCGATGTATATCGCGCCATCTAGTGACATTTATTTGAACCAAATTTTCTTTGTTAGCGCTGGGACCCCGTGAATATACATACATATTATAAGTCCAGCAGCCTATTTTCGTAAGTGAATTCGGCAAGGAAAAGGGTTTGACCCCATGAAAGAGTATGACAAAAAACTCTTTTAATAATTAGGTATTGCCAAAAATTATTGGACTCTTTCGAAATAGTATCTTCACCAATGAAAGCGTCCAATAATTTCTGGCAATACCTAATTATTTAAGGCGCAGATATTGTTACTAACTAGAGTCTTAGTAAAAATGAGAATCATGTCTAAACGGCTAGTCCTAATTTTTTGTAATAAATATATATGCTACCTGAGACCGTTTTTTTAAATAATTTGATTTATGAAAATTCAGAGTTTTATTCGAACAACATATTGTAATTATTTGTAAAGTTATGTCTAACACGGACAAAAAAACGATAAAACCACCGTATGTTAATGAAATTGTCGCCATCTCAAAGACAATTTAATTAATAAAATGACAGATAAAATGTAGTACTGTGTTTTTTTTTTTAAGTCATAGAATAATAAGGCAAGTACAAAAATCTACTATAACTCAGAACGCATCCAGTGTGACAAAGCCCACAGACATTAACAGATTTAAAAAGTGTGTTAGTGTCTCTCAACTGACCTATTCCCCTACCAGTGAATGTCTGTAAAAGGGTTGAAAAGAAAGAGGTAAGTTGATCTACTCCTCATATTTTTTATTTCAAGACACCTAGCGACTCCAATACAGAAAACCCACTCCTCGATCCAATCTCTAATTAAAACGACATACAAATGCATGTATAACGTGGTTGTGATTAAAGCAGGTGTGTACACCCCCTTAATTAAGGCACGGTGCTATCGAGGGAGCTCTTCAGTTGAATAAAAGATATGACACGTGTCACCTCTGCTTAACCTGGTTTTACAGTGATGTGTGATGATGTGTAGAAGGGGATCAAAAATTTTGGTAAGAATTCTTGGGTGATTTGTCAGAATAATTTGGGTAATCGTTGACTCTGGCATAGATAAGTATGACTGCGGTTTTCGATGAAAAGTTCTCATAGATTTTTATGACAAATCGTTGTTACATCATTGTCGTTTTTATTTATAAGACTTTATGAACAAGTACAAAGGCGGACTTAATGCCTTAGGCATTTTCTACCAGTCGACTTTAGTGTGGTGCAGAGATAAAATATGGCAGGTGCAACTATGTGAAAATACAAATAGAGAAATATTAAATTTACCTTGGTCAGAGAATAAGCATTGCCATACAACGTGGCAATGCTGCCAGCCTTTTGGGCACATTACCAGTGGACATCTATGTGGACGAGTTTTTCGACGCCATTTTTTAGTTTAGTATGTTTTTAGGTTTAGTTAGTGAGTAGTTTTTGGTTTAAGTGTATATTTTTGTAGTCTTAGTTTAATATTTTTTACATTGTATATACTTGTATCTATGTAAATAAATTAACAATTTAATAAATTAAGAAAAAAATAGAGAAAAGAAATATAAACAAAAATAAATTAGCATTAAGTAATATAATAAAGTAATATATTTTTATTTTTTAAAGATAATTGTTTATTTTTATTATTTTATTAACGATATACTGTCTGTTTGATCAATATCTCACCTGATGGTAAGCGATGATGTAGTCGGCGGTGAAGCTCATTTGCCTAGAACTTCACTACCTGTAACTTCAGCAATTTAAGTAATATGGTAAAAGTTTAGTTGTTATTTATACTAAAACATTCGAAGTTTCAACATACGATATTATACCTATCAACGCCTGAATGATAATGCTTTAAAAAAATTAAAATAAAGGTGTCACATTTTATATCCTGGCAATAATTATGTCTTCTCTGTACATTACACTCATAAAATTAAATAAAACACATAACCATATAACGTTCCAAGATTTTTACCACCCATTTTAATGTTTTAAAAAAAGAAATACCCTTCATAAAATTATTTCCAGCCAGCTGTCATTTCACCGAAAACAAACCGTTAATATGTAAACGCTGGACCTCACAAGCCTTAAAATTCTGCCTTCCAAACATATGTGGCCAAATGTTGTGTATTAGCAAGTAAAATGACCTAAAATTAACTGGCCCACCCTTCATTAATTTGTGAAATTAATTGTCCAAATCTGGCAATGTTGGTACAAGTCTAACCTTGTTTATGGTACAACTCTTATGGCCGCCATTTTACTTTATGGGACGCCATGGGATCACACTGTTTACGTATTTAGATGGTTTCTGGGTGTGATTTGCATTTTTGAGTTTGTGTGTTGTGTTGTTTTTGGTGTACCAAAGCTAAAATTGTTTGTTTTTCGTTTGTCCCTAGGTTAGTCTCTGACACTACTGAACCTATTACGAAAATGATGTTTCTGATGAGGTAATAATGTCTATATAATGTCTAATGAGGTAATAAATCTACTCAATAAACTTGACCGCCTTCTAAATAACTGCATTCGATTTGTCTTCAACCTCCGTAAGTATGATCATGTATCCACTCATCGATCACTTTTGAACTGGTTACCCATTCGTCAGCGTAGAGCGCTGAGGTCCTTGACTACCCTGTTTTCTTTAATTGATAAACCCACTTCTCCTTCTTATCTGACTTCTCATGTTCAATTCCTTTGCTCTGCTCACAGTAAAAATCTTCGCTCCACCAATAATCGTCTTCTACAATGTCCTTCTCACCGCTCTGGGTTTATCCACTTCCTTCTTTGTCCAGGCTATCTCTCTTTGGAATGCGCTCCCTCAGAATATCAGGATAGCAAACAGTCGGTTCTCTTTTAAATTTAAGGCACGTGAGCACATTCGCAAGAAGTTTGCAGAATCATCACAGAATTGATTTGTTGGTTTCGGTTTCTCTATAGCATTGTTTTTGTATGTATGTATCTAAGTATATATATTTTTATATATGTTTTTTTTTCTCAATTTATCCCTTAATTTAGTTGCACCTGCCTTATTTTATCTCTGCACCACCCTAAGGTCGACTGGTAGAAAATGCCTAAGGCATTAAGCCCGCCTTTGTACTCGTGCATAAAGTTTTAATAAATAAATAATGTACTACGCACAGTACATAATTATTATCTCGATGTGGATAACTATACTTCATAAAAGATAGTTTGATCTCTGTGACAGCTGTCAGTATCAATACAGTAACAATAGCGCTTGACAGGCTAACAATAACGTAACAATATACGTCAGTTTGACATATGTCGCAGAGATCAAGCTATCTTTTACGAAGTATACGTACAATATCATAGTGTCAAGCTGCTTTTTATTAAGCAAAAATGCATGGTAGGTACCAGTTGTGTTTACTACGGATAAAGCCGCGGGATAAAGACAGACGAATAAATCTAATAAGCATATTAAACTTGACTAAAGTTACGTTCAACTCCAAACATTATTAAGATGTGTTGTCGTCTCAACAATTCATACAAGACAACAAGACTCAGACAACACACAGTCACAGGGGTTTCCTCATAGTTTGTTCCGTGCATAATATTTTAAACAAACAAATTGTACTACGCTTTATATGTGCATATGCAAAGCGGGGACGAGACGAGGACGGGACATGGTCATGTCTAAGACAGTTTATAAGGCTCGTCACAGACGGAGCAGCATAATTCTCAAGACCCGACAGACGTTCTCCTGTTCAATTTTCTATTCGCATGCAAAAACCACATTGAAAGAACTCTCTACTAACCGATGGCTCTACTGCAAAAGCCAAAATAGTGTATCCGATAGCCGGAACGAACTACATTTCATTTATATTGATTAATTTTAGGTAGATTGGTGTTAAAATAAATAACAGTTGAAATAGAGTCCAAAATATTGTACCAGGTTTTTTTCTCTATGGATTTATTTCGAGCTCGATCGTGCCTAATTCTACTCAAAACTTGACAGTAAAGAACACGCTCGAACATTTTGCTGCAATCTGTGCTGACCCTTAAGTTTGCCCCGGACGACAAGCAATGTCCGAATCGGGTGTACGTGCATTGTGCTTTAGAGATGCAAGGGAGTTATTGTTTAAACTGTGCCCCTAACTTGTACATAAATGGATCTACATAACATTATAGGAACGAGTTCCTAGACGTTACCTTGCCTGCATACTATATTACGCCTTTTTTTAGTTATATGATGATTAGTGATTATATTTTCAATGCATAGTTCGCGACACGATAACTGAAGCTTTTAGGTACAATTGGCTACGATGCGTCAACATTATTTCAGCCGGCAGGCGCTAACAACAACCGTAGCCACATCAACTCAAATCGACTGATCATCTGTTTCTCGCTTCCATCAGTACAAGGCACAGATATAAATCTAACTAGATGTCGCGATTGTATGTACTTCGCGTGCCAAAGAACGGAGTATAGTTACGACCAATGATCGTAATCTGAGCTTTTCATTTAGCATTATCGACACCGGAAATCCACCGAAATCTAGAAAAATTACTTTTAATGCCATATACATCGCATGAAAAGAATGTATAGAAAGAGTTGGCGAGGCATTGGAGATGTTTTCTTTCATTGGTAAGCAAATTAGGCTTTAAATTGTGTGTGAAAAAGTGGCACGCTTGGTTTTCATACAGATGAAGAGGGGCTTGCGTTATCTAGTTAGATTTATGTCTATGGTACTAAGGTTATTATTGACGACTGATGTCTACAAACCTTTAAATTACCCCCAATAACAAACTTTCAGTTTCAAAAGCAAGCTTTGGTTGAAATCAATCCTACACATTTTCTTAGCAACGTTTGTGTATAAAACCCGTAGAAAACTGTTTTTTTACAGTCCATAACTTCTCTTCCACCATTAAAATCAACCAAAATACAATTATCTATTCGAGTATTAATATTAATTCAGCCCATCTCGAATCACCGCATAATATTTTTGATTATTATCATTAAAATCAAAATCAACCCTTGCAATTATAACTTGTATCTGTTTACAAGTTTATTTAAAACAATGAATGCGGAGTGAACGGTGAAGGGTTAAGTCGGCCCCTTCTCGGTCACGCTCATTTTAACCTGTAATTATATCTGCACGGCGAGCAACTTCTGTGTTTTGGAGATGGGAAGGAATTTCAGGATTGGGTACGTGGCAGAGGAAAGTTGTTTAATAGAGAGAAAATTCTTGTAAGCACTGCAGAATATTCTGGGCTAAATATGCTTTTTGTAATTGCAAAAGAGCTTCTGGAACAAAGCTAAAATGAATTTTGAATTTGTCTCTCCATATTTCTGCTGCTGCAGCAAAATAACACAGCAGGATCAGCTGTTTTAATCATGCCCAACAGCCCAACGTTACACACAAATGAGTAATTAAAACTGCAACAAAAAAAAACATTTGCATAGATTTTTTTTTTATTTAGCTGAAAAACGTGTACAGATCCTCCACTCTTATTCTACTCTTCTTTTTCTATTATTTTAGTGGCATTGCCTGCCGAAGTCAGTGTTTCCCGATAGCTACAATCTCGGTGCCTTAAGTCAAGAGTGATTAGGTTGCTTCTAGGCAAGCGTGCTACACCTTCGACCACATCATCGTTTACCATCAGGTGAGATAGGGGTCAAGCGCAAGCCTATCTACAATAAAACCAAAATAATATACAGGGTGTCCCAGAAATCGACGTCAAGCCGTAAATGGGTGATAGACCAAGTTATAACAGTTCTCAGAAAAATACGAAAAAAAATCTATCTCATGTTTAAAAAAAATCATGTTCACTTTAAAAATTTACTAAAAATATCAATCCCTGTAATGGTTCTTTAACTCCAATTGCTACAAATCCCATAATTTATCAATTTTTTTTATTATTATGTAATCTTGAATAATGCTTGTGTAGATTTTTGCCTAAAATTTAAAGCCAACTCCTCCTACTTAGAAGAAAATTAAACTTTTTCAAAACCAAATTATTGAAATTTACTGTTTCGCCCAACTTTAACTGACTGTACTGAAAAAAAAATGTACTACGCTAGTTTGGCAAGTAACATGAAAAGTTGGCGCATTTAATAAGGATTCAAAAATGGTGTAACACTTGCTAGATTACGTTTTCAATAATTGGTCAAATTTTTTTTTGTAAATAGTATCGGTTTTTACCCAAAATGTCCATACTTCCTTAAAATGACTTTAGCTTACCTAAAGCTTTGCTAAACTCCGTTTCTAATTCGATAGAGACGGAGAGAGTCATTTTACGAAGTGTGAGCGAGATAAGAAATCGTAATTTTACGTAATTTAAGAGCAAAGTTTAAGTCGATTTCTGGGACACCCTGTATATATATTAAAAGTATCTATCAAAGTAAGTAAACCGAAAATGCCATGTACTGTGTTCTCGGCTACAGTACACTGCCATGTACCCTTCTTACCAAAGTTTCTAATGTTTTGATTTCTAACGACGGGACACGTCTTATAATTTCTTACTGCCCTTCCTTACAAACAAACCTGCCAAAAACGACTTATTTTCAACCTTATTCTTCAGGACATAAGACTGTGACAGATGCAATTGTTTTGTTCAGATTCGAAGGTATTTGCAAGTTTTATTGAATGGAAAAGTTTCTTTGAAATGTAAGCAGCACGGAAATGTTATTAATTAAAATTTACATTCCCTAACTGGAGTAGATTTTTGCATGTGATTTTTTTTTTTTTATAATCTGTAGGCTCGCGTTTGACCACCATCTCGCCTGATGTTAAGCGATGATGTGGTCTACGGTGAAGCACGCTTGCCTAGAAGAAACTTATTCACTCTTGACTTAAATACCCCTAGATTGTATCTATCAGGGAACAAAGACTCCGGAAGGGAATTCCACTCCTTAGCTGTGCGCACAATTAAAGTATTAGCAAAACGCTAATAGTTTTTGTAAGAAACTAAAATCACTTATGATAAATTAGTATTATTATATTATATTATTATATGTCGTGGTGGCCCAGTGGCTAAGACTTAGCCTGTCGTGCTTGAGGTCGTGGGTTCAAATCCCGGCAAGTACCAATGTGACTTTTTCAAATCATATGTACTTTCTAAGTTTATCTCGGACATCACAGGCAACGGTGAAGGAAAACATCGTGAGGAAACCTGGACTTGTATAGTTAATGTAAGCCTGAAATAGCCAAGTCAGAAGCCTGTGGGGTTCCCAGAGGCGGCTTAATTAACTCTGACACCAGAGGTGGCCACATCCTCACACGAAAAGAAGAAGAATTAATATTAGGTATAAAGTACTCATTCAGTTTCTCAGTCGTCATTTCAATGTATTATCTATACTAATATTATAAAGAGGAAAGATTTGTATTTATGTATGTAACGAATAAACTTAAAAACTACTGGACCGATTTCAAAAATTCTTTCACTGTTGAGAAGCTACATTATCCCCGGGTAACATAGGCTAGGCTTTTTATTCCTGTATTGGGAACGAGAACTATACGGGTGAAACCGTGAGGCGTCAGCTAGTGTTATATATAACCATTTGCATAATAATATTTAGAGTGTCAAGACACCTACCAAACCACCAATTTAATTCTACAAGAAAACATTAAAACCAGGATATAATCTGGCAACATTAAGAATACACCACAGCAGCTGGTGGTCTCTCCTCAGAGAATCATAAACACTGCAGATTTGCATATCTCCTTTGAGTATGCAGCTTGTTTGAATAAATAAGACCTGTGGTTTCTGGCGCTAAGCAGCAAGGATTTACAGGAACAAATATTTTTAGAGTTGCCTTGTGTAGGAAAATAAATGGCGGAGTATATTATTGTAAATAGGTGGGTTTATTAAACGAATGGACATTGAAAAGGCATGGAATTGGTATTGTAAACATGTTGGAATTTTTGACTATTTTTTGATTTTCATCAAAACTCACTTTCTTGCACAAATTTTTCGTTTTTCCATAAAAACGCTACAAAAGTGCATATTGAATTATTTTCTTTCCAATGTTCTTCTATTAACATCTGCTTAACTTCTGGATATACATAAGTTACTTTGCTTTAGAAACAAATTTGAAGAATTTCTGATATCTAAAACATATTTAAAATAACGAATCAATTTGCCTAGCCTTTTCATATTCGGATCGTCTTCCATGCTAAGCAGATGCGACTGTAAACTAGTATTTTACATGAAGCGACTGCATATGTTACCTCAAAAACCCTGTAACTGAGTAACAAGGTACCCTTTGCAGAACTGAATATGAAAAAAACACAATCATCCTTTGTCCCTCATAATCACCCAATTTTTCTCCTAACTCATACTCGTATAAATACCAAAACACCTACGCATAGTGTGTCCATCTGTCCGTCTGTTCATACACATAGGTGCAATAATATGTATGATAAATGGACGCCATCACTTATAGGCTTTGACCTCCCATTTGTATTGAGGGGCAGAATATTGCCATGTCTAGATTATGTGCGTTAGTTCTCATGGTGGGGTCACCATATGTGATTTGTCTCTTTGTTTTGTGATTATGTAGTGTTGCAATTTTGTGTTAGTCTCTATAGTTAATTTTGGGAGATGCATCGCCACCGTTATCATTGTTCTCATGGAGTGACATACCAACTGCAAAATTTTGCCTTCCTAAAGCAAAACTATTTTGGTGGTTGTAGATTGCATAGTTTTGGCCGCCCAAAACAAAACCATTGTGGTTTCGAGTGAACGCGTTCATCCGCTCCATTTTTATTTTCATTACTTTTAGGTAAGCCAATTGAAGTCTTTGTATTAACCTCTGACTGCACAGCATGATTTTCTTCTTGTTTAAGTCTTTTTAGTTCGCTTCTTAAGCAGTCGGGTTTTTAGATTTTTTTATTGGATTTTTTAATTTATAACTTTTTAGTTAACATTACATTTAAACATAATACAAGTGTAATACATTTCTGAAATCACCTCTTAAAACTCTTTATTTTGATACACCACAAAATGGGGATGGAAAAAAAATATTGCGCCCCACAATATGCCGCCCAAAAGCCAAAAAGCCGCTATTTTACTATTTACCAATTTAAATGTAGCCAGTGACACTCACAGGACAGGTTAAGATGAATCGATTGACGTAAAAACCATCGAAATCGGCCAACGCGTTTGGTCTCTAGAACGCCACATAAGAACATACATACATAGACTGATAAACATATTACTCTCCTTCGGCAGTCGGATCAAAAACAACTTAACGTCGTTTTTCAATGACTCAAGAAAGTTGACCTACCACATAGGAACAGAATCCCTTCCTTCCATCTTCAAAAAGGAAATAGTACACATCTGTCAACCAACCACAATAACACATTAACTGTTCGTCGTGGCCTTTTAAAGATGAACTTCTCAGAAAAAGCGAGTAACAGGTGCAAGCAACGCCGCGTAATATAACTAGTATTTATTGATTTTTCTTTAAGAACCACTTTGAGTCTTTGATGTTTGCCGGAAACACTGATACGGATGGACGGACGGATTTTATAGGTTTACAGAATGTCATCTGACTATAATTAGCAGGAGAATTGGGAAGGATTGCCCGTTCAAACTAGTTTTAAGGAACAGTGTCTGTACCGAAAAAAACTAATAAATGTAGTAATTTAATGGCCATATTTCGCAAATAAACTAAATCTGAAGAAAAAGAATCTGAAAAGCCAAGAGGCTCATTGGCAATGAGGCACTAGTTGCGTCAAAGCTCCAGAGCCTTGAACATCGTCGCCGAGTTGCCAGCTTGTTGGTTTTAGGGTTCCGTAGCCAATTGGCAAAAAACGAAACCCTTATGGATTCGTCATGTCTGTCTGTCCGTCCGTCCGTATGTCACAGCCCCATTTTTCCGAAACTATAAGAACCGTATTAAGATTTTCACACAAAAATAGAAAAAAAAAACATTAAATTTTGGGGGTTCCCCATACTTATAACTGAAACTCAACATGTTCTTTTCATCAAACCCATACGTGTGAGGTATCTATGGATAGGTCTTCAAAAATGATATTGAGGTTTCTAATATCATTTTTTTTCTAAACTGAATAGTTTGCTTGAAAGACACTTCCAAAGTAGTAATATTTATTATTATTATTTATTTATTTACTCATTAATTATTATAACACCTTTACAGAGACTTCCAAGGCGATGTTATAACACATATATAAAACATTAAAATACAATACATCAATCGCTACAATAAGACATTTCAATATGTTCTTCCCCCCCTGTACCTTCTAAAATAAGATAATGATAACTAAAAAAAATATATGTTGTACATTACCATGTAAACTTCCACCGAAAATTGGTTTAATTCCATCAAACCCGTTTCATCATCGGATTTCAAGACGTACGGCGAACCGCCATCGGTACATGGTGGACATCGCACCCATACGCACTAAATGTTTTGGAAATACTTTCATTATGCGTACAGCTAAGGAGTGGAATTCCCTGCCGGAGTCTGTGTTTCCCGATAGCTACAACCCCGGGGTCTTTTTTCAAGAATGAATAGAATACTTCTAGGCAAGCGTGCTACAACTTCGACCACATTATCACTTACCGTCAGGTGAGATAGTGGTCAAGCGCAAGACTATCAACAATAAAAAAAAACTGAGCTTTTCAGGCAGGGGATAAGATTGTAATTTTATCAATATATATATTTATCAAGATATTATTATTACAGGAAATAATAATAACGTTGCAAACCAGGCCAGCACAACATAAATAGGAGATGCGTCGGTTTACCTTATATTCAGCAGTAAAACATGGCTTACAATGATCTTGATGATAAATAGTAAAGTTATCCAAAACACTTGTGGTTCCGTACCATTTTATGGTTAAGGGACAAAAAATAGAGAGAAAAGTAAATAAACCTGCTCCTATTACCATCTCTAACCATTTACTTTGTTTCGTAAAAACTTCATTGTATTTTCTCTCCGCACCATAAAATCCAATTTCACCATAATGACATTCTAACTAAAAGCATATAAAAAGGCAACTAAACGAATTACCTTTTGTTTGTTCGTAAACTCAAAACTAAATAAAAAATATCGATAATAGTGCTGCGCTCCGCCACCGTTCACTAAATGATTTAGCTGCAAGCTTGGGAGTGCATAGAATCTAATCTAGCTTTCCTAAGCACTTTGCTATTGCTAGTATTTTTTCAAAACCTTTAAACGAAAACGTAGTTGTGTCTGTTAAGAGGAAATGTGGGCAGACTGAAATTCCTTAGTACCTAAAAAGTCATAATTCGAGGTTTGGCTCTCACCTACTTATAGTTATCAAATTTGTACAATAGGCAGCAATTTGTAGCTAGGCTCTGTTGACAGCCCAATTTTGAGCGTTTTTGAGGGATAATGCTTCTAAAATAATGTATCATAAAAAAAGAAAACATAGTGCATAGTATTTATCTTTCTTTTTCAGTTTATGGGATATCTTTTAAATTGTTTCAATATTGGAGGAGGAAATAGGCGAGAGCCAAATCTCAAATTACGACTTTCTACTTAGGATATTCAGTCGGATGTCTATGACCGCATTTCCTCTTTATCAAAGGAATAAACTGAAGTCAGTGTAACTTAAAAATTCCAAACCAAGACAAAACATAAAACCATGGCTAAAGCCCGGCTCTGTAGCTATAACAGTACAATCACTTTTTATAGTGTTAAAACTTGACTCTAGAAGGGAAAAATAAAATATGGATATAAATGATAAATGATTTTATTTCTGTAAGTTGGTTTGTACAAACACTTTTACATGTCGAACATATTTTTAAAACTAGATGAGGTCGGCGTTTCCTATCTGACTACTCTGAGAAGAAAGGCCGAAACAAACTCAGAGGTCACAGTCTCTTTTAAAGTTCTGACAAAATCTTGATTAGATCATGTGAAGACCATGTAGACTATGTCTGAAATGGTCTTTTGAGGAAAGAACCAGCCAGATTGAGTGGACCTGTCCAGTCAGTGCACGCATTTGTCAATAACCGAGCAGCTCAACTCAGAATTTAAGGAGCTCAACGATTCGACGAACAATACCAAAGAAAGGACATTCGGGTAGGCCGCATAAACTACTCAAACTGCCAGACCATGATTAAAAACTAAGATAAATTTAAATAAAAACAAAAAAAAATTATCCACATAGTCTTCACATTCACAATAATTAAAATAAAATAATATAATACTTTAAAAAGTAAATATTCTTGTCATTGCAAGAAAAACAAAAAAAAAAAATATATAATTTTTATAATAACAAAATGCATAGTGCAAAATATAATAAAAAAACAAAATTAATTGGAGCAGCTCAATCCCAAGCCTTTTTGTCCTCAATGTAATCTTTTGTTGTATAAAACGCTTTCTGGCACAACTTACGTTTAATGAAAGACTTGAATTTATTAAGACTTAGATCTTGTACGTGGCTTGGAAGCTTATTATAAAAACGTACACATTGACATCTAAACGAGCCACCTATTTTCTTGAGCCTTGTTGTAGGTACTACAAATTTGTGTTTGTTCCTAGTATTTATGTTATGGATATCACTGTATTTTTTAAACAATTTTATATTTTTATGGGCATATAAAAGATTTTCATAAATATACTGAGAAGGCACAGTCATTACATTAATCTCCTTAAATTTCTCTCTGAGAGAGTGTCTCGGGCTTAATTTATAAATTGATCGAACAGCTCTTTTCTGCAAAACAAAGATAGTCTGGATGTCGGCGGCATTTCCCCACAACAGAATACCGTACGACATTACACTATGAAAATAGCTAAAGTATACTAAACGGGCTGTCTCTATGTCAGTTAAATTACGAATTTTTCTAACAGCATATGCTGCGGAGCTTAGCTTCTTTGACAATTTATCTATATGTGGGCCCCACTGAAGCTTAGCATCCAAAGTTAAGCCTAAGAATACTGTGCTATTTTCAGGATTCAATTCTTCGCCCTTTATCAACACATCGGTTTTCACCTGCCTAACGTGAGGTAGGGTAAACTTAATGCATTTGGTTTTTTTTTCATTAAGAAGTAAATTATTAACATTGAACCAGTGAACTACTTTTGAGATCGCGCTATTTACATCGTCAGTATCCAGCTGCTGACGTTTAAGTTTAAACAAAAGTGAAGTATCATCCGCAAACAACACTATATCATGGTTATCCTTTATGAGGTAAGGCAAGTCATTAATATAAATAATAAACAAGAAAGGACCAAGAATCGAGCCCTGCGGGACTCCCATTGTTACCATAGATCCAGGAGATCTTTTTCCATTAACGTCAACGGTCTGAATCCTATTACTCAAATATGAAGTAAGAAGATCCAGAGCGCTGTTCCGGATCCCGTAGTGGCGGAGTTTCCTGATTAGCGTTTCATGACAAACACAATCAAATGCCTTGGACAAATCACAAATGATTCCCAAGGCATCGCACTTATCTTCCCATGCATTATAAATATGTCCTAAAAGCTCAACACGAATCAGTAGTTGAACGACCCCTTGTAAAACCGAACTGTTTGCTATGTAATAATTTATGTTTATTAAAAAATCTTTGCAATTGCTCTAAAATTAATTTCTCAAATATTTTGCTAAACGTAGGTAGTACTGAAATAGGTCTATAATTTGTAGGGTCTGATGTACTACCTGATTTAAACAAAGGTATTATTTTACTATTTTTCATAAGGTCAGGAAACTCCCCACAGTCGATACAATTATTAAAGATAATAGCTAAACTAGGTGCGACAATGTCAATAATAGTCTTAGCAACTTCTACAAAATGACCCCACAGATCTGCAGTCTTTTTAACATTTAAAGTGTGAAAGGTTTTAATTATGTCTTTACAAGTAATATGTTCAAAACGAAATTCCGAATTGCAAACATTAACATTTTCTTTTAGCAAAGACTCAGCAACAGAAGGTGATGAATTTAAGTATTTAGTAGTTGAAATGGGAATATCTGAAAATAAATTTTCAAAGGCCATTGCGACTTGTGAGTCTGATTTTATGATGTTGCCATTAATAGACAGGCCGTAGTCAATATCTCGGTTACCAGATCTTCCTGTTTCACTATTAATAATATTCCAAGTCGTTTTAATAACATTACTACTGTTTTTAATCTTCGAGCTCAAATAACGCGACTTGGCCAAACAACAAACTTTTTTAAATAATTTTGAATAATTTCTAACATATAAATTAAATTCAGCAGTGTTTACATAAGTCCTTTCACTGTACAGCTCATAAAGCCGTGTTCTACTTTTATGAATACCAATGGTAGCCCAATCACTGAATGATGCATTACTATTAACGGAGATAGTCTTTGGAACAAAGGTCGAATTAAATTGTTTACAGTATATACTAAAAAAATCATCATATAGAAGATTAGGATCAGCATCTATTGACAAAATTGGTAATTTATTAATGAGTTTATCTTTAAAAGCTGCCAAGCGACTTGCAGTTTTGGGGTTAACAGTGATATCCTTTTTAGCCACTTTGTTGTTTTGGTTTGGTATAGTAATCCTCTGCCCGCAATGATCAGAATCTAGTAAAATTATAATTTCTTTGTGGACTGGTATAATATTAGTATAAATATTATCTAAGCATGTAGCACTAGTTGAAGTTATTCTTGTGGGCTCCAAAAATAGGTTTACAAGATTGTAGGACTGAAACAGACTTATTATTTTACTACAAGAACCTGAGTTTTCTAATAAATTAACATTAAAATCACCACAAGTGATAATGGATTTATTCGAGTTACAAATCTTGTGTAACACTTCATCCATTACCTTTTCAAAGCAGTCATACAATCCTGAAGGCGGTCTGTATACGCTTAATACAATAAACTGCTCCAATTCTATACAAGCTATTTCAACTGTCCGCTCAACAGATAGGCTCACAATATCCTTACGGTCTTTAAATTTAAGCTGGTTACTTACTAAAATCAATGAGCCACCATGTATAGCATTAACTCTGCTGAATGAACTACCAACCTGGTGATTATTAAAATTGAACAATAACTGGTGGCTTTTAAGCCAATGTTCTGTTATACAAAGAATATCAATACTGTTAAAGTTCATAAATAATTCTACTTCTAAATCTTTGTTCATAAATCCTTGAATATTTTGATGCACCAGGTTAATACTATTTACCGAATTTAAACTTTTATTTGATTTTATTTTGCAATTTTTGTCCTGTATAATTTTGCAAGAGGTTGTCCCTATTGTCCTAATTTCTAATTTAAATTATTATCAATATCAATTTCTGATACCAAATCATTGGCTGAATTAAATAACATTCCTTGGCAATGCTCAATAGAAGCAAGTTGTTTCGCCAAATTCTTGGCTGTAATAGAAAAATAATATGATAGCGACACAGCTATCTGTCTTTTATAATACTTTGAAAGAAAGAAAAATTTATCTTTTGTTTTCATGAAAAATTTATCTTTTGTCAAATAAAAGTAATAAAGTAAAGTAATAAACAATATAAAGTAAATATAATTCGGCAACATTAAGAATACACTGCATGAGAGACCGTGCAGTGCATTCTTAATGTTGTCACCATAGAGAATCATAAACAGTACGAATTTGCTTTTTGACTTTGAGTACAAAGATCGTTTGAATATCGAAAAAATATCGAGAATAGTACCGCGCCGTTCCCTAAATGATTTAGCTAAAAGCCTGGGAGTGCATTAAATCTAATCTAGTGTGAAGACCTAAAACTAGGAATGAAGTGATTTTATCTAGAATCTAATGCTACTATCCACTTATGGTGGCATATGGGAAATGAATTTGATTTGGATACGGCTGTGATAGGAGCAAGGGTTGAGCTCTATATAATTTATGTATTTATTAGGGACAAAAACAGTTACCTTTTAGAAGCTTTATCTTCTAGAAAGGGTTCATAATGAAGGGTTTCAGAAATAAAAATTGTGATATGAAATTGAAAGAAAGAAAACATTTATTGCCACTAAGAAATGTTACAACATAAACAAAACACAGTTTTAAAGCACAATATTTCCAGTATGGCAAAAGGAGCGGGCTCAGCCGATGGTCACCAGTGTGCAGCATGGATACTACGCTTCGCTATCTGCAGTGGTTATAAATCCTTTTTTTCCATTGGGCAGGCAGAAACTACAGAACACCACGTGCCACAAATAAAAAGAAATCGTATCAATTCGCTGAATGGATTTTAAAACCTAATCAGCAATTTTGTTTCGCTTTCAGCAGTGGAACTTAAGTCAACCAATATATGTTGTAGGTGTACCAGACCAATTAAAATATAACTACTCGTAAAAGATCTAAAAACTAGTCTGTTTCACTTATTTTTGTCCTCGATAACTTCAGTATCATTCTTTTCAAAATTATTCATTTGAAATTAATTTCAGCCTACACATCTCTACATTAACTCACAACCCCAACATATTACACAAAACCAATAAATATTCAATTATTCCCAATAGATCCATAACAGCTTTATGCTAGTCCATACATAATTGTTTGTTACAAATGGCCGCCCCCCGTGTCGGCTGACGTGTTGCCCGAATAAGAAACAATTACAAGACACGAGGACGTGCTTAAGATCGCAATTGACAAGGAATTCGGACGCACTGGGTTGGGATAAAGCTGTGTGTGGCGTGGATAACAGCGAAGCGTGAGAATGACTGAAAGTGTGTTCAGCAAATGATCAGAAAGAACGTCAAGTTAGGGATGTGTAACGGTGAAAAGGACAGCTAGGCATTTGGTCCTATTATGCCCAATAATAAGCGACTAAGAAAGGGAAAAACTAATATTAACCTTATATGTGTTTAAGACGTGGATCCACGCTAGACACAATGGCTATTCCATTGTTTCTGAAGCTGCAGCTGTATTTTTACAGCAGGCTAATTGCGTAACAAACTATATTCGAAAATTGCAGCATTGATCGCTTTTCATTGTCGAGAAGGCGAAATTTTCAAACATATGAAACAATTGATTGGGCATTGCTAACAAAATCCTTCGAATTGTGATAGAAGATTATTTGGATTTATTAAGAAGGTAAACTTCAAAATTACTGAAATGTAAATTGGTAATATTTTACAAAAGCTCGGTAATTTTCGGGGAATTGAAAATTCGAATTGCAAGGTTCCAAAAAGTTACGTCGTTTAGTTATTTGGCCGATCAAACTCAGCGTTTCTTCAACCCAGTGCGAACGACGCAAAAGGGAAGGAGACGCATAAAGATCTTGTCTGAAACAAGGGTGTCGCTGTCGGGTCATCTGACGCCGCCCTGTTTAATTGAATCCCTTAAGTTTGATTAGCAGGGACATGTTACGATTATTGCCATACTCGATCTTAGATATGGATAGGGTGTCGTTAATTTGGAGGTAGTTAATTAAGGAAATTAAATAATGTATCGGGAAAACTTTGAATGTCTTGCAAGACTGATATTTTCATCGACCAAGTAACCTTTTATCAAAAGAGTTAGCTGTAACTTAGCTATCGTCGTGGTGGCCCAGTGGCTAAGACATCGCCCTGCGTGCTTGAGGTCACAAGTTCGAATCCGGGCAAGTACCAATGTGACATTTTCAATTCATATGTAATTTCAAAGTATATCTTGGACTTGGACATCGCTGACAACGGTGAAGGAAATATCGTAATGAAACTTGGACTCATCCAACATCCACAGCCCGACTTCGCCCACTGCTGAGCTTAGACCTCTCTCTTCTTGTACCAATCACCGAAAATTGGACTATAGTGAGTTTATTATAAAATTGTGCTCCATGGGTGTAATTGCTGCAAGGCGTTCCAGTGCGAGGATAAACGAATAAACAAATAAAAGATATAAATGTCTGCCAAAACAAGGAAAACTACTAGCGCAAAACTAGGCTGCTAACAGTTACATATTTCAGTAACGAAGATCATTCTCTAGCTCTCTTAAATAGACTTACTTTTAATACAACAACATTCTGAGTATTCGAGTATCCTAGACAACAAAATACGAGGATCGTATTCGCACATAGCTATGTTGCTCCAAACTAAAATATAATTCTCCTTAGAAACCTAGACAATTTCCTGTAATGTAACTACCGACCCAGAAATAAACCCCGCACTTTACGCTTACAATAAAATAAATCACCACACAGAGTAGCCGAAAGGTATTACAACAACAAAAACAATGATAAATGTCTAAAGGTGTCACAACTTTGCAATCAAAATATAAGACTGCAAATGTGAGGAATGGCATCCTGGAGATCAGCCAAAGAAAATGCTATTCTAACCCCCCCATTACAAACCCAACCTTACTGACCAAATAACTAAACTGGAAATTCAATCTACCAGTTTGGCAGTTCAGACTTTTTGTTGCAAAGAGACTCGAAAGCAATTACCAATCCAAATTCAACCTCATCCCGCAGTAACTAGAATACAAAATCGAAGAGGTTGTATCTAAAAATGTAGTCTTAAATACGTAACGTAATGCAAGTAAGGCATCCGGCTGAAGGATCCACTAATTGCATTGGTCACGCACATTCCTGCGCACACGGCTGCGTTTGAGATGCGCCCGCGCCGACTGCCTGGCCAATTAGTAGAGGAATTGATTCATTTGTATATTTCCTTGACGATTTGTCTTGCCTGTTTGTTGCAGAGGGCAATGACGGGATGTTGAGTAATCAGATTGTGAGGATTTTAAGTGAATTTGTGATCATCAGGTTAAAGAAGTTCACAGCTGAGTATATTATATTTTTAAGCTTCTGCATTAACTACAAAAATAGCGATTCAAACACTATGTTTAGGTAGCAGAAAGTCTGCTGCTATAATCCCGACTTTTACAAAACCAAATCAATATAATCTCTAAATTCTGATAAATAAACATTGGTAAACATAATGTCGTTTGCTAAACATAATTAGTTCGTACATAAACCTTTAGAACCAGCCATATTCCGAAATTATTGTTATTTGGAAATAATAAATAATATATACAATTGAATTTCTAATCTTATGACTATTAAAAAATCAAAATTATATACAAAGGGGAGAGAGAAAAGGCCCATTGCGCGTCAATAAATTCGTCCACATCGATGTCAATGGAAAACGTTCCTAGAACGCTGGCAGTATCGCCACGTTGAATGCCAATGCTGATTTTCTGGCTGAAGAAAAGGTTAGCTCTGGTAACGCGAACAGTCGACTAACCAATAAGCCGTATTCCTAATTTTAATTTCAGCCAATAAACGTTCTGTGCTGGACATCTAGGCTTATCCCAAGCGTCGCCTCATCGAACATATCCGCAATACTAGAACTCAATTATTTTCCTTAGCGCGCAAGATGGACGTTACAGATCACCGGATACTTATTGCCGTGACATGCAAGTTTTTATCAGTGTTTTTAAAGTCGCAAAACCTAATTTAACATTCTCATTTCCACTAAAGACAGTACTCTATCTCTCTCATTATCTCGGATCAACCCTAATCCTCCAGCATTCCGTTCAGCTAAGATCTGTTAATAAAACGCATGTCTAGTTCGTCTGTTTGTGTCGTTAGGTAAACAATGTTACTCTCTGCTGGCAGACGGAGATCGGCACTTTAATTAGTATGTAACAATGTCGCTTTTGACTTACATTCCTGCTGTGTTTCCATTTAGATCTGTAATGCATAGTCAGAATCAGAATTGCATTTGCTCTAAATGTAGGTACAGAATAAGATTTATAACATCAAAAATGATAAGCTACATTTTACCTTACGGCGTGCAAAACATTATATTAATAACATACAAATAAAAAAATGTCTACATTGGTTGTTTGTAAAAGTGCATCTATCATAAAAAAAACTTTTTGCAAAAAAATACTACCGACTTCCAAATACTAAACTACAAAGTGAAAAATAACTGAATTTTTTGAAGTCGGTGTCTTTCGTAGGTACCATTTTTTTGCGTTATGGACAGCGACTTCAAAAAATTAAGTTATTTTTCACTTTGTAGTTTAGTATTTGGAAGTCGGTAGTATTTTTTTTGCAAAAAGTTTTTTATTTTTCACTTTTTAGTTGTACGTACCTAATAGACAAGTTAGTAAGGTAACTTTAACGCCAAAATAGATTTCATGAAACTTGAACATATCCGATGAAATGAGAGATCTGCGTACCCCTTAAGAGCGTACTGGCGTGATGTTATGTTCTGAAATGGTATAAACAATAAACAGAAATGCGATTGCAGCAATCCCGAGAGATTTGCCGTTATTTATTAAAGAGTTCTGTTGTATATCTCCGAAGTTCTTCATCAGATCTTCACAAAATTAAAATGGGACCAATTTCGAAACATACTTTTTCAAACACAAAAAGAATTTTCAAAATCGGTCCACAATTGACGGAGTAATCGGTGAACAAACACAAAAAAAAAAAAACAAACTTGAAGTCGAACATAGAACCTCCTCCTTTTTGGGAAGTCGGTTAAAAATAAGGTGACACCGACAGCAAAACAGCAGTCATCATAATCTGCTTACTTCTTACGTCAGACTTTACATTTTCTTTTTTATTTGTATTTTATCTGATGTATATTATTATATGAATCTAGTACCTTTATTGTGTGTCTTTTAGTCTGTGCTAAATAAATGTATTTTCTTTCTTTCTTAGCCTTTTGTCAACTATGTTGGTGTCGGAGTCCACCAGATTAATCGGATTAATACCAGTACCTTTAGAATTCAGTAACTGACGTAGGAGTTTCAGCCTTCTGACTGACTGACTTCTGATCTTAGGTACCAAAGAAGCAATCATTGATTGATAAAAGAGATGATGAGAATATTAGCAGCTGTTTCCTGTTCGCAGAAAGCGAAAGTTTTCTCCCAGACCATATGATGCCGTAAGTGTCCTTATAGCTAGATATTTATCCTTATTATAACTAGGTGCATATTTTGCTAAAAAAGAAGGCAGGTATGTAGAATCAAATCTTAAAATTACAGCCACTGAAGCTCGAAGAGAATGTTCAAATTCAAGTGAGTAATTTTAAAAACGAATTACAGAGTTTGTAAACACTAAATCAAACTGTTCACAAACGCCTCAAGGTCTTTTTAACCCCCGACGGAAAAAGAGGGGTGTTATAAGTTTGAGGTGTGTTGCTGTGTATCTGTGTATCTGTGTATCTGTGTGTCTGTGTATCTGTGTATCTGTGTATCTGTGTGTCTGTCTGTGGCATCATAGCGCCTCAACGGATGAACCGATTTTGATTTAGTTTTTTTTGTTGGAAAGGTGATTGTGTCGAGAGTGTTCTTAGCTATGTTTAAAAAAAAACGGTTCAGCCGTTCAAAAGTTATGGGCGTTTTACTGTTTGAATCGGGATGTTTTCGCAAGATAAATGTGTCGGGGGTTTTTTAAATTTTTAAATTTTACTTGTTAAACTCATTCATATGCACATGAAACTCTCTATCATAAACTTCTCCAGACATCCCATAATTCATCTCAATATGTTTGTTACCAACACAACTAGGAATAACTCTTTTTCCAACACAACCAAAATAATTTTAAAGAAACAGCTAAAAGGAAAACAAAAGAAACAGCCTTTTGCCATTATATCTCCGTATATATTATTATATTTACGAACATATCTATCCGTCTTACACACAGTCTCAGTACAAAGCTAAACACAGACAGTCGGCAAACGAAAGACGCTGTTTACCAAGTCCTGGACCCTGGAGCCATCGGTCCCAAGTTTTAACGGAAGGCTAATGGAATCTGCATGTGCAATAAATGTTTAAATGTTTGAACTTCGCTAAAACTAGTGTGGGGTGTACGGGGTGGAGCGTAGTTAAGATTTGAGTGAGTAATGTGGTGGAAGGGGGGAATAGTAGTCTGTATGAAGAAATGTTTTGTATGCTTGAGGCAAATGAGGTATCTGTCGCCTCACAATATTAAAATAAGTATTATAGATGTATGCTTCAAACATTTCTGCCACTTTATGAACAATGCTTTGTGAAATTCAGGAAAACCTGTGAATGTTTCTCATTTATGTAATGTATATCACGACGGGCTTCCTCGAAGAGTTGAGCAGAGGTGTATTTGGGTGTATACAAGGGCGGATTTAGGGGGGGGGGCACGGGGGCACGTGCCCCCCCCAGACGGTATTTTGTGTACTGTGGAGATTCCATCACAGTACATTCTTAGGTGCAGGCCACACAGAAATGGCGTCGGGCGCGGACATGGCGTGGAAATGGCTCGGAAATGACATAGAAATGACGTGGCATAGAGCAGTCTGTTGTCCGGCATGGATGTGTCATCAGCATGTCATCCTCAGAAGACGAACACGCTCTTGCTCTCGTACAATTAATTAATAAACAGATGCATAGACGATTTTGGGTGCATCCTGTTTGGCAATCGGGACATGATCCAAGACTATTTACAGCAATGCGAAACTTGAGGCACTATCCTGATCGTTTTCATGACGTTACTAAAACCAGACTCCAGGAAAAGTGCACAAATTCGCAAAATCGTCACGCATTTTTTACCAGACTGCCGAAGGAGGGCAATGTGTTTATCAGTCTGTTTGTATGTTTGTTCCTATGTGGCGTTCCAGAGTCCGAACGCGTTGGCCGGTTTTGATGATTCGTACGTCAATCGATGCGTCTTAACCCTGCGAGTGTCACTGGCTACATTAAATTAAAAAAATAGAAAAATGTCAGGTTTGTTGCGCCATATAGTGGGGGCCCATTTTTTTTTTATTCCATCGAGTAGGGTATCAAAACAAAGGGCTTCAAGAGATTGCGATTTTAAAAATATATAACACATATATATTTAAACATATATATAACACATATACATTTCTAAAAAGAAAAAAATCATGCTGTGCATTCGGAGGATACATCTGGTTTTGGTCAGCCAGCCAACTCGCGAATATGTATCCTCCGACTGCAAAGCATGATTTTTTTCTTGTTTACGTCTTATCAGTTCGCTTTTTAAGCAGTCGGGTGTTTTGATTTTTTTAGTTATTTTTTTATTTAACACTTTTTAGTTAACATTTTTTTGAATTAGGTACATTTAAACATATAAGTGTTATATATTTTTGAAATCGCAATCTCTTAAAGCCCTTTGTTTTGATACCCCACACGTTATTTATTTCCATGTATTATGTATGAAATTTGAATGGAATAGGAAACCACCCGTGCCATGTCCGCGCCCGACGCTATTTTTGTGTGGCCTGCGCCTTAGAAGCAAATCAAATTATCAGAGTTGTTAAAATATATGAATAAAATAACAGAAATAACTATTCACCACTGCACTGAAGGATGTCTTCAAGGTTCTGGACTGGAGAGAGCTAGGCATTAACGTCAACGGAGAGCACATCACTCAGTTCACTCACCTTCGGTTCGCCGATGATAAAGCTGTCATGGAGACCATGGAGGGCCCCAGTACAACGCTCGATGACTTCAGTAGAGCTTCCGCAAGAGTTGGTCCAAAAATGAACATGGACAAAACCATGGTGATATTGGACGCCCATGTCGCACCCACTCCTATAAAGGTCGGTGACTCCACAGCCGAAGCCGTGGTTGACCATGTCTACCTGGGACAAACGGTCCAGCTAGGCAGGTCCAACCTCGAGAAAGAGGTCTACCGTCGAATCCTACTCGGCCGGGCAGCATTGCTTGCAAGCTGCAGTATCTTTTCATCCAACTTACAACAGTGTCTCAAGACGAAAGTCTATGACCAGTGTGTGTTACCAGGTAGGACCAATGGCTCTGAGACGTGGTTGCTCACAATGGGCCACATCAGAAAGCTTACAGTCACCCAAAGGGCAATGGAGAGGGCCAGGCTCGGAGTGTCTTTGCGTGATTGAATCAGAAATGTAGAGATCCGCAAGAGAACCAGGATAACCGACATAGCCCGAAGAATTGCTAAACTTAAGTGGGACACAGGGCACATTGCTTACAGAACAGATGGCCGATAGGGCAGAACAGATTTCGTGTGGTTACCGCGAAACGGAAGACGTTGCGTTGGAAGGCCTCCCACCAGGAGGACCAATGACCTGGTGAAGGTTGCGGGGATCCACTGGATGCAGAACGCACGTGACCGATCAATGTGGCGACGCTTGGGGCAGGGTTATTTCCAGCAGTGGACGTCTTTCGGCTGATATGATGATGATGAATAGAAAGAACATGATTCTTTCATAAACTTTCCATATACACTATACATACTTGAACTTGTAGAAATAAACATGAAGTATTACTTCAAGTTTATTACTGACAGTTCATGTTGATTTTTTTGCCCGTCCGCCCCTTGTGCCCCTCCCAGAAAAAAATCCTGGATCCGCCCTTGGGTGTATAGCATCCACATATTTCATCGCTAATGTTTAAGAACTAATACATATTTATTGAAATGTGGGTACAAGTTTTAATCAATATTCCTATTGTTTTCTGGTCTAAAACTGCGTTTAATATAATAACGTAGAACACAAAGCAGCAGCTAAAAACCTAAAGGTTTAGCTATACCCTAAAAATATTCAAAAGGCCTAAAAATCTACCATTTTTTTTCTAAAAAATATTCTACACCTAGCCACGTTTTTACGCACAAGTGCACTACAAAAACATCCCTTTACCTTTGTGCGGTACAAAAACCCGTTGTGCTAAATCTGCTGGGAATTCAGCCGCTGATTGGCTGCATCAAATTGATCGTGAGCCGCTTCTCTCCTTTTGTTTTCACGATCGATTATTATCGGTGTCCGCGAATTGTCTGATTTTGAATTGGCAAAGTCGCATTGGGATTTAACTGCGGATTTTTAATCATAACTGCATAGCCGAGACCCTTTAGAATCTAGACAAAACGTCATTATAATCGCCGAAAGAATGCCACTTTGTGTGGATCCCCAAGCCAATGTTAACGCTGTTGACGTGGCGGAATTTTAGTTGGAACTCATTTTACTTGGAATCATCTATACGGTGAAGAAAAATGAGAAAAAGAAGTATCGTCATCATTTTAGAAAGAAACATCCAATAATCAATCTTTTTTGCGATAACAACCAAAAGGTTTGGGTAATCACTCTTGATAAGAAGTTCTCTATGTCATTGAAACAGCAGAAGACCAAAGAAACGATGGATGGGGGGAAAATAAAGTCAAGGAAGATACCACTGAGCTGACGACTAACATAGAAGTATGATAATTATTAACAAAGAGAATGTTGATGATATTAAAATAATGAGAGCAGTGGTGGCCCAGTGTAAATTAATTCATCAACACTGCTCTAAAAACGGTGAAGTAAGAAAACATTGTGAGGAAACTGGCATGTCTTAGGCACAAAAATTTGAAGAAATCCACTAACCCGCACCTGCGTGGTGGATTAAGACCGAATCCCTCACTAACAGAAAGGCGGCATGTATCCTAGCAGTGAGAACATCAATAGGCTGGATGATGATGATTAAAATAACCGAATACTTTCTAGTAATCCCGAGAGCTGAAATGATACAGAACAGACAATCAAGTCAATTCTAAGCCTTAGTTTTCTTAAAGCAACCACAACACACAATCATAGACTACAAACACATATAGACAATACATAGAAATGTCTGACTGAAGCGGGAATCGAATCCACAACCGCAGACACTGCCACTGCTTTAATTGGGTCGTTACAAGTTACTATAACAGCGGGAAGGCGCTCCAGTTAAATGGCAAGACAATAAAGATAGATAATATAGCTGACTTGTAGTTGACTGTATTTTGAAGGGACCTTCGTCTGTTGTTCTTAATTTTTACGGCATGTCTTTATGAAGATGCTCTTACCAAATTTTTACTTACAAGCTTTGCTTTCCGTCACTTTTACCATGCCTCGCTTTTTTTTACAAAAGCCTTCTACAAATCCTTTCAGATACTTTTATCCCACTACGTCTTTCTGGGTATCGACGATGCCTTCCATCTTTAGGAACCCATTGCGAGTTGTGTAAACCGTTGAATTAGAAATATCATCAAACTCCCAGGCTCAAATTTAGAATTAGATTTTCAAATATTTTTTACGACGTCAAATAAAATATATGTGCCTACTGTAGGCAGTTAACCACTGAAGATTGATCTTCAGTGATTTAGTCTGCGTTGTTAATCAGTACCTATATCAGACATAGAACTGTATGAATAGAGCCCATTTATCTGTTTTCTTTTTCCAACACATCAAACAAATCATTTAACCCCTTTGTTCCGAAATATCAGTTCTGTACTCACAGGTACTGAAAAAAGTCTAAAAAACTCAAGTTGGCCCCTCAATAAACGAACACCCATTTTTCCGTAGCTTTGACCAGACTAGCTGTCGAATATTGAAATTCTATGCGCAAATAATATACGGCCCCAATGCTAGCATTCTGTCTGTTGGTCAGATTTCTCCAGCAAAAATATGTGACAACTACGCAATATTTAAAGCGATTCTCTTTAAATTTTGATAGTATTTTTTGGGGTTACGAGTATTTTCGAAATCAAACTATTTTGAAATATGTACTACGTTTTAGTTATAATCGTAATTAGCTTCTGTCAGCGGCTTCGCTCGCATGAATGTCGGAATTTATCCCAAGCAGTCATGGTATACCTGTGTGTTTCATACAAATACAGCCGTTAAGACGTGAAATGGTATCAAACAGACAACTTTCTCATTTTTAAAATTAGTATCGATGTATATTGAACTATAGATTTGATGAGAAGACCGGTTTTTAAGTTTTGCGTAAATGTCAGGTAATAATGCTTGTGACTGTACCTGTTCACAATTCGTGTACTCAACGTACGCGGATTGTGAACAAATGTAAACGAGTCATGTTTAAATACCAGTGCAATATCCCGGAAAATATCAATAAAACTCAGCTCAATGAGTATTAACGGTACTTCTCGCTTATTGGTCCTCGAACGCTCCGGCGAGCAAAAAAGTATATTCTGCTGAATTTTACCAACACCATTTTTAATTGAACAATCGATAGAGGCTGGGTTATAGAGTAAGATATAGAATAGACCGGTCACAATCCAGTTTTGTGTAATTTTGAGAAGACTGCTTAGGACCTGATACATTTAAAGCGTTTGTTATGCAGAAAACACAGAATGAAACTGGCCGCCAAGCCGCCACTAACAGCTGCCCTTACCAACTACGTCTCCTTGTTTTATTTTTTAAAGGAAAGTCCCTAAACTCATTCTTTTTTTTTCAGCTATGGATCCAAGCGTCTTTAAAAGCGGTGATTGAGCATTGATAACCATACAAACCCACACAACTTATTAGATACCAGATAATCAAACCTGGTACTTAAGGTTTCCCCAGAAAGGCACAGTGAGACAATGATGCGATAACTCTTATTGGTACAACTGTAGAACAGTATAAGATTTTTTTTTATCAAACGTCGCGATAAATTAATTTACGAAAGAAAATGGCAATTTTCTTTAACCTACTTTTTTATTTTGTCGCATCTGCCCAATTCCATCAGTTAGTTTCTGACACAAGGTACGAGATTCCTCGAATCGGCCGCCTATGGGGGAAGCTTTAATTAATAGAAGCCAAATATTGACAAGTGTCGGATCGTTAAGGCGCAGTTTTTTGGAGCCATGTTGTTCTCATAAACGGGTTCCGTGTAAAGGGAATGTCATGCCATTTGGATGAGGATTTTCGCCAACTTTGATGAATTCTGGACTTCGTAAGTTTTTCGTATGATTTTTGTGTTAATCTAATCAAAATGACACATGAAATGGCTGTATACCAATATAGCCTACAAGGAAAAACTGTCAGTGATCTACTTTTTCGGCAGCAATAAAGCTTTCCACAGCTACTAATTAAATGAAATTTAGAAGAATAATTTGAAGTGGTATGAAGCTAAAGTAATTTTATAAGGCTATACAATCACTTAGTATCATGGGGTACACAGAGATGAGAATGTTAAGATGGACGTGCGGAGTGACGAGAATGGATAAAGTGAGAAATGAGTATATTAGAGGAAGTTTGAAAGTGGCACCAGTAACAGAAAAGTTGAAAGGAAACCGTTTGTCCTAGTATGGTCATGTGATAAGGAGGGATGAAACGCATGTTACTAAAAGAGTTAGGAATATAAATATGGAAAGATGGAGAGGGAGGGGAAGGTTAATGAAAAGATGGATGGACTGTGTGAGGAGTGACATGAAAGAAAAGGGATCGGCAGTGATAGCGTGACAGGAGACAGGACGGTATCAAAGAAGAAAACATGTTGAGCCAACCCCAAGTAACATGGGATAGAGGCAGGAAGAATAAGAAGAAGATTTATCGTGGCAAATGCAAGTTTAAGAATAAGCCATGGGAGCGTAGCCACGGGAAAAAGCTAGTTTATGAATAAAGCATACTAAAGTAAACGTGTATATAGGTATATAATAAACCAAAGAAATATAAAAAATACAGAACACTCTTTGCAATGAGCGGTCTTATCGTTCAAAGCAAATACAAACATAATCATCAACTTATACTGCAAATACGCTGTGTATTTTGCTTTTCAAACCACACTTCTCCTTAACCCAGGTACCCATAGAAACCTTTACAAAATAATTGTCTCAATCTAACAGCCATATTTAACGTTCTGGATTACCTCTCCCCTGAGATTGAGTGCAAACGAAAAATTCAATCAGTTCCCGTCTCACTCATACCTAATCCTTTAAAAGGTTTCAATCAGTTGCCTCGTCTTTTGTTTCGGGAGATAAAAGATGATTGAGAGGTAGGCAGGCTTGTTTGCGTTGTTTAAATGTAGTTCTGTTTTTTGTTGTTTTAAAAGGTAATTGGTGAAACGGTTTTCGCGACCGACTAAAATTTTCTGATAGGTAAGCATAACAAAACAATCTGTACTGAAAATAATGCAAAATTATTCTCTGTGGTGATAAAGTGAAGAAATTTGCAGCGTATCTAGGAATTGGGTTATCATTCCGACATTAATGGTTGGAATGATTGGTACCTGAATGTTACACGTGAAAACATTGAAGAACGTACTTCACGGGTACAAAACATTCATAATTTAGTAGAAAAGTCTTTTTATTCAACGGTGTAGCCCTGATAGATTGCTTTATTCATAGGCTCAGCTAACTGAGACCAGTGGTGGCCCAGTGTTATTGGCCGCGACTTACAAGTTGTAGGTCGTTGGTTCGAATTTAGGCAGGCGCTTTACTTTGTGTAAATTATTTCATTACCACTGACCTCAAAAACGGTGAAGGAAAACACATTGTTGAAAAACAGGCATGGTGGATTACGGCCCGTCCCCTCTCACAGAGAGAAAGCCTGTGTCCAAGCAGTAACTTAATAGGGTGATGATGATATGCTCAGCGTCTTTAAAGACATAAATAACATTAAATAACTGACCTTAATAAGTTTGTTCTGCAACTTGGTGACGGCCATCCGTTCCCTCTGCGTCCTTCTCTTCTCCTCTTCCAATTGTGCCTCCAGTTGCTTAATGCGCTTTTCAAGGAGTTCCTGGAACAAGAAGAAAAGTATGGTAATGAACATGGCATCATAAATCATGAAATTATGCCTTATTATTAGGTGTCAAAAACGAAGAAACAAAAACAGGAACACCGACTCCCAAAATTGAAGGTGAGAAAGTACTTCACGCCGGAACAGCTGCTCAACTTGTATCAAGCGCAAGTTCGATCGTGCATGGAGTACTGTTCTCATCTCTGGGACGGATCTACCAAATACCAGCTAGATGCACTAGAGTCGATCGAAAAGCGGACCAAGAGACTCATCGGCAATGAGGCACTGGTCAAATCAAAGATCCAGAGCCTTGAACATCATCGCCGAGTTGCCAGCTTTATCGGTTACATTTCGGGGAGTGAGCGATGGAATTGCATGATTTAATTCCGCCCAGCCCGTTCCGATCATCGGACAACCAGACGCACGGCGATGCGTCATCGGTACATGGTGGACATCCCACCCATACGCACAAAACGTTTTGGGGACACTTTTATTATGCGTACAGCTAAGGAGTGGAATTCCCTGCCGGAGTCTGTGTTTCCCGATAGCTACAATCTAGGGGTCTTTAAGTCAAGAGTGAATGGGTTTTTTCTAGGCAAGCGTGCATCACTGCCGACCACATCATCGCTTTCCATCAGGTGAGATAGTGGTCAAGCGCGAGCCTATAAATAATAAAAACAAAAGAAGTTATTTTTGACTTTGTAGTGTTTTTATTTGGAAGTCGGTTGTATCTTTTGTGAAAAAGTTTTTCATTTTAGTGTAAGTCTTTTAATTTCACATATTCCAACTCATATACCTCAAAATTAACTAGAATTTCTTAGCCAACACACTGAAAAGAAACTACTTCCACCAAAAAACCAAAAACAAAAAACCGTCGCCACTCACTACAGCCGTTTACTCTAAAACGGTCATTAAGCGACGCCATTTTGTATTTTTAATTATTTTTCCCTCGTAGCTCGTAAGTTATGGGTATTTTCTTGATTTCGTGCTGAATTAACGCGGCCAGTATAATGAGGGCGTTTGAGGGGCAATTCTATTTTAAATGGCTGCTGTCGATTTTATACGGTATATTTATGATTGAAGTGCGGCTTTGATCTCCTGGGGATGGTGTTTTTGAGATTATAGTTCATATTCCGATGTTTAAACCTAAATCAAAATAAAGTTTTTTTCATCGAGACTGATTAGTAAGATCACTCTTGTCCTGGGCACAGATAACATAATACTAGTATACAAATGCCTCATCCCATACAAAGAAACCGTGCCGACGGAACTAGTGTTTTTCATCTTATTATACTGCTTATTTTTTCTAAATTTATTGCGTTTGGTTCCGTTCCACGGCGATAGATAGATCACCATCTATATCCGTGTAACGGAACCGAACGCGATCGATGTACAAAAAATAATCAGTATAATCAGTACAGTCAGTCGGGACAGTTTCTTTGCATGGGATGAGACCATACTTAATATCACAAATCTTAGTATTTACAATCTGATCCTATTTAAGCATTGCTCTTCTGAAGTTCATAAATAAAGATATTATGTATTCTTCCATAAACAAGTATGTTGCATAAATGTTTGCTAGAGGTAAATTACTTTTCTTCTGAAAAGTACACATGTGGTTATAAAATGGGATTCAACGGGAATAGGAAATGGGACCCATCGTTAATACCTAAAAAATAGGATCTAAAAGTGGGATACAACGAAAATAAATCAAAATATCCGATCAGAGAAAGTTGTATATAGATGTGTAGAACATTGCTCAAATTGCTAAGAAACTTTTTTTTTCAGTTCAAGACGCTCTATTTTCTACAAACGTTGTCTATGAGATAGTTACTTCACTTATGTCATAATTTTTTATCTATGTTTTCTCATTAAACCCAATAAAAATAAAATACGTTCCTAACAAATGCTCCCATTAAACTTGTCTAAAGTCTACATCACGGGAAATGGCGCGATCGAGCACAAAGCTAACCGGATGTGACATCGTTTATCCACTGTCATTAGCCGGAAGTACCCACAGTGCCCCCTGCAGGGTGCTATCTGAAATATGCGGCGCGAGATGATTTTGAAACAAGAATGTTATGTCAAGAATTTTGATAATTTTAAAGTTGCTTTGCTATATTATGCTGAAAATATAATGATTTATATCATGCTACTGAAGTTTTGTCATTAAGCCTTTGTTTGGTGGCACAAATTAATTATACATTAGCAAGATACAACATGATAGGCGTAAAGCTATGAATGTTCTTTTAAAAAAAGGTTTTTGTTAAAACTAACACTTTAAAGTAACTAACTAGAAAACAACTAACAATGTCTGGAAAGCATACAAAGGACCTATTTTCAAATAGCTGTTTATTTTTAAACATTGTCTTTAAAAAACCGAAATTCACTAACCTTAGGTGGTACCGAAACAATTTGTGGGTTGAAAACACACACATAAATCTAACTAAATAACGCAAGTCCCTCCATCTGTATGAAAACCAAGCGTGCTACTTTTTCACAAACAATTTAAAAACAAATTGACCTACCAATGAAAGAAAACATTTCCAATGCTCAGCCAACTTTTTCTATACATTCTTTACAGCTCAATATGACATACTCGTAAAACGAAATTTTTCTAGATTTCGGTGGATTTCCGGTGGCGATAATGCTAACTAAATGAGAAGCTCAGATTACGACCATTGATAGTAACTTTACTCCGTTTTTTGGCACGCGAAGTACATACAGTCGTGTCTTCTAGTTATATTTATATCTGTGGTAGAAAAGCATTAGTAAGCTCCATGTCCTGTGAATATTAATTTAACAGTTTGACCAGATTAAATCAATCAGAGCTTGAAAATCTGCAATACAGTTAATAGTTACATTTCCTTACTCACCTCTTTTTCTATCACCCCAACCCTATCACCATAGAAACTAAACAAAAGGTGTCAATAATCATGAAAAGATCTCCATTATCGTTCGGTAACTGTCCTATAAATATGACGAACACAGCCCACTTCCTTTCAAAACGGCTCATTAGCAAAGGGCACCGCTTTCCGAACGAAATCTCGCGAACAATGCTTGCCTATCCTCAAATACCAACGTAAATATAAACATGGCGAAGGAAAATGGACCTTATGATGTGGTGTTAGAGATAGAGACAATTAGAATGGAATAGATTTTTTGCAAGACGTTTCAATGAATAAGAACAATGGAAAGTGCGACAATTTTGTTGTAGAGCTTGGAAGGGGTAGATTGGAGACATCCGTTTGGGAAAATCTGTACCAACCGGTACATAATACCAAAGATACATATTTAATTTAATAAAATTGAGAAGAAGTCTCTTTGCAACATCGTCATCTCAATAAAAAGATGTCTTCTCGGGCATAAATTTTTTTTCTTTCTTAAGGAAAACCTCCAGACACAATCATATCTAAATTACAGGGCAATAAGTATATTAGCCAAAATATTCAGACATTTTCTCTGCTTTCATCGAAATTATGATTCCTCTTCTGTGTCTGTCTTCTATGTTTCTTCTCTGTTATATGTTAAGAAAAACGCAAAGTGACCTTCTTCTTGTCTTGTTGAGTCTTGGGACGATTTGAGGGAGTCACTGACGAGCTGCCTCCACGCCACTCTGCCTTCAGCCTTCTTTTCAGGGCAGAGTCACCGTCAGTTCAGTAATTGCCCTTATCTGGTTTGACCAGCGCGTAGGTGAACGTCTGCGCGGTCTCCATCCATCCGCCCTTTCCACCAAAACCAGTTTCGCCAGACTGTCCGGCTGTCTCCGAGAGATATGACCAAAGTCCTGAGCTAGGACTTGTTGGACTATCAGCCATCACGATTGCCAAAAATTGTTTGGACATGTGACATTTGATAGCGCAAATCAATACAAAGCAATGCGATCAATTCTTTTGCAGCTCCTCAAAGCCATAAAGGACTTTTTACCCAACGATATCGCAGCAAGACTGACAGTGTCATCCCAGACCTTCTGGTCAACTTCTCTATCACTCTCCTAACTCTTTAATTCCCAAAGCGAGATGGCGCCAAACAGGACGCATGCGCTAATAAATAATAGTTACTTCCCCGAGGGGGTGAAATCTTTCGGAATGATCGCTATATTAATGTCCAGTTGTATGGACGTTGATATGCAGGAACTACTGTCACTTGTTTCTTTCGATTCAATGTTTTGTATGATGCTGTAGGAATTTGAAATTACTTATGCTTGTTTAGGCAAGTGGACTTTATTGAAATTTAAATTGACGATCGTTACTGCTGGTATTTTGTAGCTCTGTGTGATTGAAAACATGCTAAATTTCTATTATTTCGACACATATACAACTTTGTAAGTACAAGAAGGATCCTTTCCAATGAATTTGTTTACACCACGAAAAACGATTAGATAATTTATGTTCAGACAGACTATACTTTTTCTAATTTCTACCAGAATCCACAATAATCCTCACTAACTTGCAATTTAGTCCCTATAAAAGCTTCAATTTCGTTAGACATCCCATAACCAATCTCAAAATGCACTAATCTGCAACTACCAAATCAGACACTAATAAATGCCAAAACTACCCGCCAATCGACACCGGCCATTAGCCCACAGTGTCAGGATAAGCTGAACAGTTTCCAGCTAATCATTCAACGAGATAACATCACCAGTGGGAGGGCGAGATGTGGGCAAAAATACGGGTGGACATCATCTGTGATTGGTAGAGGCAGGGGTGAGTTTTTAATGATGAAGTTTTGGGAAATTTAGAAGAGTTTTTCTATTGATATTGTAAGATATAGATAGTAAATTTTTAGATTTTATGATATTTATTTCCCATAAGAACTTATAAATAACAGTTCACTTCTTCTTCTGCTTTTCGTGTGAGGATGTGGCCGCTTCTGGTATCAGAGTTCACAGTTCACTTACAATGAGATACAGAATTACTTCTAAATAATCATATAATATTTGTCTCTGGGGCATTGGCGACGTTATAGGGTACGTACATGTTTTTTGAGTTTACTCTTAAATATGTTATATTATCACACCTCTTTATTTCCTGCGGAGAACAGAGTTGTGCTCCCTGCACTAATACCTACTGTTTTTTGCCATAATTAGTCCGTGCACGTGCAGTCATTAGTTGGAATTTGTTTTTACTTCTTGTGTTGTTCTTGTTATTGTTGACCTTTTAGTTCAGATTTCAGCAAAATCAATCAAATGAGATGAGACCTATTAAGCCTACTATGTCGTTCAGGTCCTAGGACATACTCAGTTATTTACTTACAGATGATGAATATGGGTTCGATATTTAGAATGGCTTTACAATTCTTATGTACAATACGTATGTATGGAAAGAGTTAATAACTTCCAGTGTGCAGCAGATGTGGATCAAATTCATGAGTTTTCCTTTGCAAATCCACAAGAAAAAGTAGCTGTTATAACCGAATATCACGGATTTTGGTAACAACTCTTGCTAGATTCTTCTGTAACCGCATGAAATGAGACAATTTGATTCATTGCTTTCAATTGTTTATATTTAGACATTATACCCACTTCAATTAAGCATAGAACATCAATATCAGTATAGCTTGCTCACGGGACCACCCCGGGGTTGTCGCTGCGTTGTATCATTTTTCACGCGCTCAATAAATTCGTTGCCGCCCTTGTCGAGATGTCAACTCGGAAGAATCGCTCTATCTGTGAGTGTACATACTTATCAGTTTTATATTATTTTTTCACAAACATGCATGGAAATATTGTCATTATTTTCGAAAACAGAACGCGCAAAGTATCGAATTTACGGACGAAGAAAATCAAATCCGTTGCAGGAGCGTTTTTTGAATTTGGAACATTACAACGCTCCAGAAATGTTGTTGTAATGGTAATGTCATTAGCCGCCGCTCGCCTACGGCTCGGCCTTATATCTCATACTCGACCTGCAATTGCCTATTTCCTGGCCTTTGCAATAATGTGTTATTAGTTATTTTTGATAACAAGCAAAAGAGTGCAACATTTAAGTCTTCTGATTGGACTTGACAAAAACCTAAAACACCAGCCACCAAGCACAGCAAAATTCATTAAGTAGGTGTATTATATAAGGGGGCTTTATGTTATGAACCATCGACTAGTTAAAGAAATAAAACGAAAGGTACATAGATATTTGGCTTTTATTATTTATTTTGTAATTTTATGTACACGCAATATAATAATAGCAATTGAGTAAATAACTATTCAAACGTTCGGCCTCATTCAATTCTTCGTCTACTTAGGTGCCTCAGCAACAGCGCTATAGATACCTATCTACCCGAGTACATCATTGATAAGTTGCTTAATTTTCAGCAAAATCTCCCATTTCTCAGTAACACTTTCCAGCATACTACTAACCCGAAGCCCATCAAATCATTTCCTCATCTGTACGCACACAGTGGGATTGTGTTGTCGCTTTTATTCGTTCCCCACAATCGGCGAAGTGTCCCATTGTGCAATTGTGGCCGACTGTCTTCACATTGTCTTGCACCATTTGTCTGCGCTAGGCCTTATTGTATTGCAGCGTAATTATTTATATGGGTTTTACCTTGTTTATACTATGTATTGTGAATGTAGAACAATAGGAAATAGATTTTCAATGTACACATAAAAGTAGGAAATGGAAATTTAAGATGGTTATACAAAGGACCACTGAAACCTTCAGGAAGAAAATCTATGACACAATAAAACCACGATGAAAATTTTTATTTTATTTTTTAAAGCAAGGCGCGTACATTGATAGTTGTTTTTAGGCGAAAGAAGATATATAATTTTGGTTACTCTTTGATTAGGTTTTAAATCAACGGGCAGTTGAAAGTTCCTTGTGGAAAAAGTTACGAAAAACCAAAAGCAATTAAGTTAATTGTGTATCACACAATCAAACCTTTGATGTGGACAATTCAACAATATTTATTACGTTGTAGAAAACCAGAATAATTTTTCAAACCTTTGAAGCAATGGACTAAGAATTCTATTCAAAATCCTTCAGTCTGTGCAAGAAAGTATGTTACGCAATCCGCAAAACACAGGTTGCTGGAATGAACACTAGAATCAAATCGTATCCAATTAGAAACACTTGTCAACCAATCACTGACAAGCACGTCAAACAACACTAAATACATAACCGCTCCACACATCCGTGCTAACACAATTAAAACCTTCACATTGACGGATCAATCGAGAGTGGCCCTCTCATGTATCGTTGACAAAGCTACCGTGACCGCAGCCGGCACTCGAACCCCCGTACCTTCAGACAATAACGCGAGATTAACCCGCCCGAATTAAACTGAGACCCTATGAAACCTTAGAGAAGTGGGAGTGTGGGGTAAGAAGTAAGAGGTAGCGAGGCAATTTGGATTTAATTATAGTGGACCACAATAAATAAAAGGATCTATCAAAATTCGACAGTAAACAAAGAAATAGTCTTTATCGTAATTATAATGACATGAAAGTATAAAAGCATGGGGAATTGCGATCAGATAAACTCGAAAACTACAAGACTAATTGAAGTTGCATAAAACTGATGCAAACTTAAATATGACTAAACAGTAGCTTCTCCTTCTTTTTCACCTCTTTGAAGGTTCAAAAATGCTGTGCGTATTAGCTCACACATATGCCAGAGAAAAAGGATTCATTAACCTATAGAAATTGGGGGAAAGCTACTTTCTTTTCGCCTTATTTCTCTAGAAGTGGTAGAAAAATGAAGGAGAACAGAGAAATAATGGTAAATGAAGATTTCGTGTATCATTCTCCTAGTTACTATATGCAATTTCTAAAAGAGTTCATGATGGTCTCAAACTACATTTTTGGAAAACTTATTTGTATGTCCTGCACCGCGCTCGCCTCTCACTCAAACCCCACCACACAAAACACACCCTCTTTCATCGATCATTAGCGGACAATGGCTAATCTAACGTGTAGCCTGTAGATGTGGAGTGTAGCACCGTAGCCCTGTATCCCTGTAGGCCTGTAGGGTACTTCATCACGTGTCAGAGATCGAGATGATAATTATCCTTTGAAGGAGGAACTTTGCTTATTATTCTCGGCTTGGCCGATTCCGGTAAATTAGAATTTGGTATGAATTTTCCAGGATTTTTGAGATGGATTGGATTTTCCTAATTTAGATTGAAATGATAAGAATCATTGAGAGGTCCCTGTTATGGTGATATGACGCCACTGTAACTGGAACAACAGGAAAATGTTTCTAGTCACATCAGTTTCAGTAACATGAATAATATTTCCTTTTCTACGTCAATACAATACGGTCTGAAAACATGCCCTTAGAATAGAAATCTTTGCCTGTACCACAGAATTTGTTATTTTGGACAATGCAAGTTAATTTGCCATTTATTTTCGGATAAGGACAGAAAGATGACGATGATGATTTTGAATTGACTACTTCACAAGTGACCATTTTACCCCTTTGTCCCGTTAACCCTGGCAATGTTAATTAAATTATCAACGTGTTCAAATATAACACTGTATAACATTTTTTATTACAACAATTGTATATAAATAATACATAAAGTTTGTTTTAATTTTCATTCCATATGCTTGGTCTTCATGTAAGTGACATTAAGATCCAATTTATAGAACGAAAATGAATTTGCTACAAAATCATCTCCATTCAAATCAAAGACTTGCCAGCAACTCAATCCATAGAGAAAAGCGTCGATGAAAAATCGCAAAGTAGAAACACCGATCAGTCCTATCCAGTCCCACCGATTAATAGAACGACTGTAGTTTGTAGTGGTTCCTTTTCCATTCCTTTTTGCACTTGTTTTCTGCCATAGAGCACGGAAGCTACAGACAGAGACTAGAGAAGCCATCCAATCTAATATTATGAATGCAAAAAATATCTGTTTTATTATTATGTTTTCACGCTTGAACCAATTTTGAGGTATGGCGATGGATTAAACATAGGATAATTTTATCCCAGAAGTTCGTTCCCTTGGAATCATTTCAGACTTTCACGCATGCGAAGTTACTGGTAGAAGCTAATTAGTATTCTTTCCCGCGCTATACGCGCTGGGTACAAGTTTTTGCTGTCAAAGCCTTAGTCAAAATTGTGCTGTAAAGTAAATACGGTCTGAAAGGTATAAGTGAGGCCAGATATTGTATTTTTCTAGAATTCATTGTGACTTTTGTCATTACGACATATAACCGAAAAGAGACAGCAGAGATATTGACCGCACATTCAGTTGGTCTTTTTCTACAGAGCAGTCAATTTTATGACGTCAATGCTCAGTCCAGTTCTCCATGTCTATGGTATTGTCAATCTCAACTCTATCAATGTCCGCGCAGTCGTCTCGATGCTCTGTGTTACCATTTCTTGCAAAACGGTGTAACCGCTCGCAGCCGGTTTAGTTTTTCATTCCTTTTTGGTCGGTGCTAAATTAAAATTGAGAATAATTACCCCATTTTAATTGAATAACGAATGTAGAAACGTTTATTGGATTTTGTTTCAGTTTCATTAATAGTTTTAATTTATGTTTGTGTATCTTTAGCTCCGTAATATGAATTTGTTTTTACTTTTTTTTCACTGGTTCAATCATTTGATGTTTGTGATCAATGTTGGTGAGGCATGAGTCTAGTAGTGAACTGTGATACTGGAATGAATGATTAATTATTCGTTGGCACTCGTAGGTAAACCAAACTTGCTGTTTATTGGTAGGTAATTCTGCGTATCCTTTTCCTAATTACGAGTATGTTAGGGTCGGCTTTCATTGTAACCGCATGTATATAAATACCAATATTTAACATGGATCGACTGACTATCAGCAGCCTTATTGCGTAATGAATTCGGCAAGGTAAAGGGCAAAGAGTATAAAAATCGACCAATCACATAGACGGCAATCCACATCGCGTTTTTCATCTTGCATGTAATAATAATAATATAATAATAATATCGCTGTTCCCAACACACATAACATACAGAAAACAATAACCGAAAAAATCAGTAAATACGCAGACTAGAAGGATGTGGTAACTAGAATATGGCGTCAAGAAAAAGTTTATGTTGTGCCTATAGTCCTCTCCACAACAGGCGTTATCCCAAATCATCTTCTTCACAGTTTAAAATTGCTAAATCTAAAAGAAACCCTCTATAGACCGATAGCGCTAGGCTATTTTGATGTCATAAGTTTAAAAAATTCTAAAGTTGCTTATTTCTTGCCTGTGGATACAGTCGTACCTATGAAGGTTATTATTGCGTTTTGTGTCACATCTGATACTTGCATTTTCAGTAATTCGCTGATTTGTGGTTGATAATTTTTATTCAAATCAAAACGGGCAAAAAATATTTAAAGTTTAAAATATTTATGGTATTATATCTAGGATAGTTTGCGGAGTGTGCAAACCCAATTTGTGTCATAATCGTCCAATGCAAACTGACATAGGGTCAATATGTAAAATATAGTGCAAAAAAAAAATTACAGTTTATGAAATAACTATTTCCTTTATCAGATCACTTACATATGCCTATTAAATAAATTTGTGCCAAATTAGGGCACGCAATTTTAAGATTTTTAATTATTTTGTTTTTCTAAGCTACAAACGCTTCAAAAAAATATTACAATCATTAGAGTTCACTTATTTAATATCATAAATGCATGAAAAATCGACATTGTAAATTTGTGTCATTTTCATTCACGGTAAGTATTAAAATGAATAAAACACAAAAACAATGGTTGCGGTCGAAGCGGGCGGACGCGGCGGCGGCAAACGCACGCAAACTCGTTCGTTCGGTACAATTTCTTCTTAGATGCGAAGCGTTCATAAATAAATAACATACCTATCATATTGAGTATTGATTGACTATTATCTTCGCTACGTAATGAACAAATGTGTAACCCATAGAGATAAAAATAATGAAGTGCTAATTTTGTACACAGCGCGTCTGCAATCTCATTACCTACGAATGTCAATGGTCAATGCTTAGAAGACGGTCAATGTGGTCAATATTATTTTAGATTGACGCTTCGATTCGCTTCGAATTTAAACCTGAAAGCGGTAGGTTGGTAGGTATGCCGACACCTACCTACCTACCGCTATTTCATTATACTGCATCTCGATATCCCGCGCCCCGCTTCGGTTAGATAGTGTACTAGGTACCGCCCTTTTTGCGTCGACCATAGCCAAATGACTTGTTTGATTTTTTGCCGTCTTTTTTTAATTACAAAAACAAGGGGCTGACAGGTACTAGAGAAACAGTCACCCGATGCTGCGATAATATTGGTTGATGAGTATGTCGGCGTTAATTTAGCGGGCGACCCCTGCAAGCTAAAATAGTCCTTACGGTGATCAGATATAGATTTGGCCGATTGTACCTACAGTCAGTAAGACAAATAATACACGAAGTAAAAAAATACTAGATATATTTGTTGTGTGGTGATAGTGATTATTGGTGTAGTTTTATTTCAGCACGGTCCTTAAAACAGTCTGCTTTTCCGTCATTCCTTACAATGCTTGATTCTATGAACTTTAACAATCCCCTTTCACAAAGGACAATCACTGTATGTAACGTCCTGTATCCACATATCAACACCCAATTTGAATAACATTATAACTTTAGTTACACATTGGTACAACTTTATGTCATATGAAATCAGCAAGGACAGACCTTTATTTCTGCCTCTTAACCGTATTTAAGAGGCAGAAATAAAGGATAAGAAAATGTGAAATTTAATAATTTTATTTGATTTGTAAAATGGAATAATTTTATTGTAATTAAAAATGAACAATGTTTCTACTAAAGTATACTTGTCGATCAAGTTCCAATACCTACACAAAAGTTTTGGTAACAAGGGTTTCTTTGTTTTAAAGTAATTTAAATTGACATACAATGTAATACATTTTAAATTTTGCTCTATTTATATTTTACTATATTGTAATTTAATTTGAGAGCAATGGTGGCCCAGTGGTAACGGCCGCGACTTACAAGTTGTAGGTCGTGGGTTCGAGCCAAAGCAGGCGCTTTACTTTGTGTAAATTATTTCATCACCACTGCTCTCAAAACGGTGAAGGAAAACATCGTGAGGAAACCGGCATGTCCTAGAACCAAAAATTCGAAGACATGTGACATCCACCAACCCGCACTGGGCCCGCGTGGTGGATTACGGCCCATCCCCTCTCACAGAGAGGAGGCCTGTGTCCCAGCAGTGGGAACATTAATAGGCTGATGATGATGATGATATTGTAATTTTAAGTTACAATGCTTTTCTTCTTAAATCTAAACAGTTAATTTAAATGTTATCATTGTAAAGAAAGATGCAGTGTTGACATCGAGAATAGGTTTTTAGTACATCAATTGAATATAGTAGTATCAGCATAAATGGTCTTGGAGAAAAACTAAGAGTAGGAATGAAATAAACATTTTTTTAGACTCATTCAATATTACAGATATGTGGGTAAGAAGAATAATACAAAAAAATGTGTAGAAGTAATTGCAAACGATAGGCGTCGTAAGCATTAGGATAGGACAGGATAGATGGACCCCCTTTTCTGAACTTAAACTCCCATTTGGTCTATTGTGCGTTTAGGCCCCCTCTCTGTAAGAGGTAATGGGCCGAAATCCACCACGTGGGACCAATGTGGTTTGATGGATGTTACTCGTACATGTCTTAGATTTGCATTGCAATGCAATGCATTTTTACTTCAGTGTTTTGAGAACAATAGTGATGAAATAAATTACACAAATTAAAGCACTTGCCTGGGTTTGAATCCACGACCATACTTGTAAATTGTGTCCGTTACCACTGGGCCATCACTGCTCTAGGATCTACTATCCACTGCGTGGTAAGCTTTGCAATAGGGGGAATGCATTTCATTTATATTTGGAAGGCTTGCGCTAGACTACTTCTTCACCAGATGGTAAGCGATGTCGTGGTCGACGATTAAACACGCTTGCCTAAAAGTTACCTATTCACTCTTGACTTAAACACTCCTAAGTTGTAGCTATCGAGCAACACAAACTCCGGCAGGGAATGCCACTCTTTAGCTGTACGTACAATCTACGTATTCCCAAAATGTTTAGTGTGTATGGGTGGGATGTCCACCATGTACCAATGGCACATCGCCGTAAGTCTTATAGTCCGATTATGGAATGGGCTAGGTGGAATCAGATCGTACATTTCCATCGCACACTTCCCGAAATTTAACCGATTAAAACCGACAAGCTCGCAACTCGGCGACGTTGTTTAAGGCTCTGGAGCTACGATTCGACCAGTGTCTCATTGCCGATCTTCTTGGTCCGTTTTTTGATCAACTTAAGTGCATGAAGCTGGTTTTTGGCAGATCCGGCCCAGAAATGATAACAGTACTCCATACATCATCTAACTAGCGCTTGACGAGCTTGACACAACTTGAGAAATTGTTCTGGCGTGAAGAACCGTCTCACTTTTGTGGGGATCCCCAATTTTATGGCAGCCAGTTGAACCTTTGCCTCAATGTGTGGATCAAAATTGAGGATCGTGTTAAAAGTAACGCCAAGAAGCACAAGATGATCCATTATCGGCACGTTTACACCTCGGAAGGAAAGAGCCGAGTAGAATTGGCACATTTTAACAGAGAAAAACACGCCTGAGTTTTAGCAGCAAAGAACCAGACCAAATTGGCATCGCCCCATTTGGAGACTGGCTTCAAAGATAAGCTCAAACGCTCCACCACAGCCTCACAAAGGACAAGGATGGAACAGTACCTCTCAGCAACAGTGCTGTCGTCTGCATAGCTAAGTTTCAAGCAATTTACTTACTTTACCAACCCTTGAGGGACCCCGGTATAAATATCCAATTGGTCAGACGAGAACCCATCGATAACGACTGGAATGGACCGATCCCACAAGAAATCTGCAATCCAATCACACATACCATCACCAGGCAGACCGAATGAAGGAAGCTTACTAATAAGGCTTCCGTGCCAGACCCTATAGAAACCATTCGAGTTATCGAAGGAGATGGCAAGCACCTCCCCGCGCCTCTCGATGGCCTTACTGCAGATGTGAACGGCATAAGCTAGAAACCCTGTAGAACCGTATTGGCAATCACTTCAGGATGTCATTAGCTTCTAGGTATACCAGGAGCTTAATATTAAGCACACGAAGAGATGGGTATATAATTGGCAGGGTCAGCTCAACTTTCCTTCTTGGACACGGGCTGTACGTTAGCTTACTTCCAAGCATTCGACTCTTTCACAGTTTCACACGAAAGGCAAAATAGACGTGTCAAAATCGGAGACAGTTCGGGCGCACAAGTTTTAAGGACAAGTGTAAGTATCCCGTCCCATCCCGTCGGGATCACTAGCTTTGTTCAAGTCGAGGTTGATACGAACATCCTTTTGATGGATGTGAATGTCCGACATATATGTCTCACATCCACCAGGAGAAAGAATACATCCGCGCATCACCAGAATGCTGACGCGAAGATTATGCAAAAAGAGGCAAAAAAGTTTGCCTTCTCCTTAACGAAGCGGGCCAGCGATCTGTCGGGTTTCAGCAGTGGTGGTAGTGAGGGATGGCAGAAGTTCGACTGAACCGACTTACCCAGGGACCAAAACGTTTTACTATCTTCTGGGTAAGAAGCAAGTTATGTCCCTATTCGGCCAATGTGGTCGAACCGAGCCCTTTGCAACACCTTCTTGCAGGACTTGGCAGCACTGTTGAAGGCCTTTTTTCTGACATACGTCACTCGCATTCCCAAGGTGAAGTTATCGACACAGAGTATCGGCCTGGATCTATTGTCAGCAGAAGGTCCAAGCAATTGGCCGTGTGCGAATCAACATCCCCCGTTGCTGTTGCCTCCCGAACCAGCTGGCGGATTACCGCTAACGAAAGCTTATGCATTTCCCATCCAGCATGATTACTGCACTGGTATGGGAAGAACCACGTTACTGCTGATGGTGAGCATTAAAGTCCCCCTGGATCATTAATTGGGTGGAAGAGTACCACTACTGTGCCGCATCAGCCGCTTAACTGAGGTAATCTGTCAGCCTGCTTGTCTCCTGATCGCCGCTGTGCGAACGGTAGACACGGGCATAGATAATTTTATCCAGACCTGTGTCCACCAGAGCCCAAAGCGTTGTGAATATTAATTGAATTATAATAATTATTAAAAAACGAGTTTATTAGCTCTTCCATAGTACTTTACATGTCTTTTTATCTAAATCTAACATTGACACACATTGTAATTGTTGCTTACAATAATATTTAACAAAGTTTTTTTTTTGTCGGTATAATTCGTAATCGTACAATAATATTCACAGAAAAAATCTTTCAAATGTTTTCAAGACTCTATTGTAACCGTAGTTACAATGTTTTTCATATTAAAAATGCTAAATATCTGTAAATTGTAAAATTGCGAAAATCATACTTGCAGTGGTTTTATCAAAACTGAAAGAGCAATTAAAATTAGTAACATGAAACCTAAAATAAAGCAAATAAACTTTACAAAAAAAGAAAATAGCTGTGTTGAAAACTATGCAATGTTGAGTTACTATGTTATTCATATTGGGTGTCGACATAACACATTTATTAAATTCAATCTCCATTTTAGTCTTTCACAGCTTCATACATAACTAACTTTTAAGGCCCACTTGCGCAAAAAACTTAACTCAGTTGCTAAGACTAGGTTAAATTGACAGTTTGTTATACAATATTGTCAATTTAACCTTTGTCTTTGACCTTTGTCAATTTCATCTCGTGTTAGCAACTAATTCTGAGTTAAGTTTTTCGTGCAATGGGCCTTAATCAATCAAATACATCCTAAATAACGCACGCACTTTTTTGTTGCAACTTGCAAAGACCGAATGTAAACAAATAAACGCGCCGCGCGTATGGCTTGCCGGCACCCGCGCCGCTTGTGCCTGCGCTTATCCCCGCGCTCGCCCTTTGTGCGAAGAAGTCTAGATATTTTTTTTAGAATAATACGATTTCGTGGATAAAAACGACACAAATTATGAATAGTGTTTTGTCACACCATAATAATGAAAAACACATAAACTCTAATAACTTGTATTTTCTTTTGTGGATTTTACAGGGTGTTGTAGTAAAAAAATAAAATATCTTTAAAAGTCGTGGATGAATTTGACACAAAATATTTTAAACAACAGATATCAGTACTCTAAAACGCGTAATACCTATTTAACCTACTTTAATATTCTTTTAGAGCTAGTTGGCTACGTGTTAGGTACTAGTTTAAGTATTAGGATTCCCGTGGACAGAGATGACACAAAATGCCTATGTACATCAGTTACTACTTCGTTATTATCATGAAAGTAAAATTTTCATCTCTAATTTTCTTTTCGTCCGATACTGGTCGAAAAGACAAACAGCTAAATTTCTACCTATGCAAATACCTAGGATGACACAAACTAAGGTATTAGGTTGGGCAAATGGTCCGGCAACTATATGCGAAAAACAAACAACTTTAATATTTTTGAAACCTCAAAACCTAGCGCTATCGGTCTACTATATTACTTTACAAAAAGCTCCCATCTTAAATACATGTCGTATAGTTAGAAAGTTCTTGCAAATAGAAGAAAACGAAGTAGGTCCACATCAAAACACACCCTCCTCATAACACACCACACGCTGCATTTACTCGGTTTTGGCCCGTAAATGTAGCTTAAACCAGCCTAAGAGCTGAGTAGTTAAAAAACTTTACAAATATAATTTATTCAACAAGTAGTTTGTACATGGCATACATAGTTGTCTTACATACTTAAATGTTATAAACAAAAATCAGTACAACAAATATAAAATGGATCTTAGGACTCTCTTTCCTAAACTAGGCAGGAAATCTTAGGAAAGAGTATCCATACATAATGAGTCTTATTTTGGTTACAAAAATTTTGGTACGTGCAGTGGATAAGCAAAGGATAAGAATAAAAATAAAAATGTGTGTGATGGTGCATACGTGTGTATAGAATGTATGTGTATTAGACTGTATGTGTTTATGTTTGTTTGTTTTGAAGCGATGTGATTGGTCGATTTGCCTTATTCTTTGCCTTACCGAATTCATTACACAATAAGGCTGCTGACCTCCTTAAACCACATCACTAGGTAACATGATACCATTTGGCACACTGCATCATCATCATAATCATTTCAGCCGAAAGACGTCCACTGCTGGACATAGGCCTCCCCCAGGCGTCGCCACATTGACCTAACCCGAGCGTCTCGCATCCAGCGCCACACACAACACAACTCGTCAAAACAAATTGGGAAAAATAATAAAATGCAATGCACAATAATAAGTTCCGACGGGCAGTTTCTGATATTTGAAAGCCTTCTTTATTGCTATATTTATAATTATCAGTCCAAACAAAATGTCATTAAAACTTTAAACAAGGACCTCAAAGTCAACCTCTTCCAAAGCACCAATGACATCTGAACACCACTATGCAATTAACATCACAATAAAGGCTCTGCCCATAAATCTACGGCCACTTGCAAAAGGTTTCGCATTTTTCTTTTTATTTCTATTTAATTCTAAACAGCCCTTTGTCCTCTCAGCCATTCGTCTGTCAGGAGCTGATAGATGATGGATTCATTTCGAGGCCCTTCGAAGACAATTTAGGAGTGCAGTTTGTGTTTGATGGGATCGTTTAAACTTGAAGACAATATTCTGAAGATACGTCCAAGAAAAGCAAGAAAAAGACTTATTCAGAATAGCGATCGAGACCTTTCGGAACTAGTTAACGAATCAATGCTATCTCTATTTGAATCAATATCGTAATGATTTTAATGAATAAACAACCAAAATTTAACATGCCAGAACTAACTTTAACTACTGAACGGGTCTGGATGAAATTTGGCACAGAGATATATTAATAGTCTGGAATATCACATAGGATGCTTTTTATCCCGAGCATGTTTCTTTGAGATAAATTTCGACATTCAGGTAGGCGAAGCCGCTGACAGAAGCTAGTGATATATAAAAGAATCGTAAGCAGGTGATTTTCTAAAATGTCTGTCTACCACCCTGGAAAAAAGTTTTGTACACTCAAAGCTTTTCCCATGGTTGTATGATGATTGTAAGAAATTGTAAGCAGCAACGATGAAACAGGAATCTTACACATTATATGTTCAGCTAACATTAAACAAGTCAATCAAGGTGTTGTAATTTCCTCATTAGTTGTTATATTTATATTATAAATAACAAACTGCCTATTAACATTATGGTAAATCATTTTATAAACTCTATTGTAATGACAAGTGCCAACTAATAATAAATTACGTAATGTTTATACGTGAGAACGACTCTGAAACATTATTCACATCTAACGTAATATTATAAGTCATCTCTTGTGTGTTGAGTATCGACTATCAGTGGTTCGTGTATCTTACAATTGTACTATCGCGAAAACAGTCGCTGATGATATCCGAAACAAAATATGTATCTGAATGACAGATCGATTTAATGAATAGGAAATGTTTTTGTTAACCACGAAATGATGCGAAATTATTCAAAGGTAACTTAAGCTTAAGGTCAAAAATTCTTCCATACAAACGTAGTCTAGAGATTACTCCACTGTTTGACGATGTACGTTCAAAATAAAAAACTATATCAATTTGTCTCATCATTATCTAGCCCTGTATGGACAGAAAAGTAAAAAAATAAAATATTTGAAAGTTCCATAGCGTCGAAAGTTCCATATTTCAACACTAATTTTAACGCATCTTTGGGCGGAAATAAGAAGAAGGAAAATTGCAAAACGGACTCCATACAGGGATAGATTAGTAATTCAACAATGCAAATAATTTTATTTTGAGAATATACATTTAGTAGTTTTTTCATGATATCTAGACTCCCAAAGGTCTGTTTATAAAATTTCACGCACTCGTTTTCGTCCTAAATCATCATCCATTTCGATACAAATTTGCAAAAGTGCTAATTCATACGAGAACTAGCTTCTTACTGCTCATCACATCATCTATCTCTTTCGCACGTGTTGTCGGATAAGCTAGCATGCATTTTAACCACGCGCACAAAATAGTTCGTGCCGTCGACTAGGAGAACCTTAAACGTGTTTTGCAAATGTTGTACATACATATTGTGTTTATCGACGTTGCCAGTTGCAATTTTTTTTGATAAAATCAACTCACTAACTTTCTTGTACTGTTCAGGGTGGCCTCGTTGGGCGGGAATGGCCGAGCACTCGCGGTCGTTCCCGGGCACCTCCACTAAGGGAGGGGCGTGAAGGGCCCGCCATAAAGGTGGGCAGTCGTCGGGGGAGGGCTGGTAGTCAAGGCTCTGCCGGTTCCCCAGTCCTCCTCCACACAGACGAAGCGGGAGTGCCGCTGGGTTATTTTAGTGGATATACCGGACTTGCCCGGGGAGTCCCACATAGCCCCCCATTCCCCCAATGGGTGGGTATGCGTAATGCATTTTTTCCCAGCGTGTTAAAAAAATAAAATAAAAGGGTGGTTAAAGTTACAGGTTCTAGATTAGTAGTTACCTAGGCAGACAGAAAGGCAGGAAAAAGGTCTCGTGGTCAGCCGGTAATGTTCCTCAAAAAAGCAGCTCAGAACAAAACCGTATCAATTGTTGAGAACAAAACTTGGAAACATCAGATTACATACAAATGTGTAAAGATACAAAACCAGGTGTTAAGGTTGCACGAGTCGACGGCTTGAATTATTTTGTACGCGGGGTTTAAATTCATGCATCATTCATCTCATCTGACAACACGTGCGAAAGAGATAGATGCTGTGATGAGCAGTACGAAGCTATTAGTTAGTTTGTTTAACTACTTATCTATCCCTGTATGGTGACTGTTTTGCAATTTTCCTTCTTCATATGGTATTTATTTGCGCCCAAAGATGCGTTAAAATTACTGTTGAAATATGGAACTTTCGACGCTCATAACTTTCAAATATATTTGTTTTTTACTTTTAAGCTATTGCATAGCTTCTATCGCGGGCCTTGAGCGCGGGGACCGAATCCAGAAATTCCGTAACGAAAAAACCTCACGCTCCCAACTCCGACGGGCACGGCGGTGATACTTTGACTTTTAATAAGGTTTTTGAATTCTGTGGAATCTGAGTGGTGAGGGGCAGGGGGGGGGGGAGATTTGTTGCACGTGTTTTCGATTTCCGTGTTGGTATTTTTAGAATGAAATTTTTTTTTGCGGGGGGTGGTAAACGGTTAAAGGGGGGGGGGTAAATCCTATCTTGTTCTCCTGGATGAAGTAGCGGTGGGCAGGGTGGCAAATTTTTTGTCAGATATGCGCTAACTCCAACCGTTTCTGAGATATGAGGGTTTTAAAATTTTTGTTGGTCGTATTTTTTTTGCCTTTCATCGGTCTCTCTGAGCTGTTTCTGTGACAATGGTGATCAATGTGGACCTTATGCTAATGAGAATAAGGGTCACTTTTGCTTATCAAAGAAAAGCGACCTTATTTCAATGTGAATAAGGGTATTTTTGTTTTGTTTTTTAGAGTTTTATTAATCGTAAATAAATGCGGGTTTGGCTCGCTACGTTTTCGAGTTTTTAACGTTTTTAATTTTTATGACGCATTTTCCAGGACTGGATCTAGAATAAATGCTATGCAATAGCTTTACCGCGGCAGTCCCCGAGTGCCACACGACTTTTTTTGTTTCCATACAGGGCTAGATAATGATGAGACATATTGATACCATTTTTTATTTTGAACGTACACCTTCAAACGGTGGAGTAATCGCCAGACTACGTTTGTATGGAAGAATATTCGACTAGTGTAACCTTAAGAGGGCCTGCCAGGTCATAAGTTAATCTTCAGTTGTTTTTTCCGGCAACTCAATGTTGTTGACGTAAATCCGTTCCTTTATTCACGCCTACGTATAGCCATAAAATTTTAAATCCTTAGGAAGTCACTTAAGGAAACGTGTAGTTTTCTAATTCGCGTGTATGTCGTTGTAGATCGTTATAAGTGAGCATCATTACTATCGTTTAACCTAAATTAGAGTCATTGTCGCGTTGTCTGGTGTGCCCCTTATTAATAATGAGTTGTGGAATGTGGAAGGGGTTTTACGTTACAATTTACTCGTAGAAGTTGCTGATAGAAAGAGTCTTTATAACGGCAAAACGAGTTTTCATCAAACACAAGTTGTGATTTGGCAAAACTATTGGGAGGTACCATTTATACGTTAGACTAATTTTATCTGGCTTTTATGTGCGGCTCATAGGTACTCATGTTTTTCAGCAACATTTACAAATAAATTTTATTTTAACCGACTTCAAAAAAGGAGGAGTTTCTTAATTCGTCGGTATCTTTTTTTTCCCCCGTTTATTCAAAGACGTCAGGACCGATTTGGAAAATTCTTTTTTTGTTTGAAAGTGTATACTTCCCAGTTGGTTCTATGGTCATCAGGTCAGGATATGATGATGAGATCATGGAGAAAGAGAAGGAACTCCTCAAATATTATAGGGTATACAATAGGTACCAAAGAAACCGACATCGAAAAAGAAAGTTATTTTTAGCTATGTAGTGTTTTGTTAGGGAAGTCGGTTTGATTTTTTTGTTAAAACATTTTTATTAAGGATATCTCTTGCATTAACAGGAATTGTAAGAGCAACAATCCAAACTAAAAACTCTAGGAGAAGATTTACATCAGTAGCGATGTGTGAGGTGTAGACTTAGACATTGCAGCTATCATATTAAGCCTAACATATATACCTATAATATATGGGAATCTCATACCTAAACATTTTATTCAAAATTAGCCATATTTATATCCATTACCACCGAAAACATTGCAAACAGCGCAACAAAGCTCAGACAATGCAATGCAACACAGCGCAAAAACAAGGAAACACGTTGACGCGTCCATTTATCTCCAGGCTACGCTCACAGGTGTGCCGGCGTCACTTACAAATGTTGAGCCATCACGCGGTCGAGATACGGAGCGATCTTACAGGCGTTGAGCTGTAGTTAGACGGGCAATTGTTGCCGGCAACAGTTGGTGTAGGTGTAACTTATTATTACTACAAAACATCATCATCATCATCGGTCTTATAATGTGCCCACTGCTGGGACACAAGCATCTTCTCTGTGAGAGAGGTAACGGGCCTTAATCCACCACGCGGCCAAAGTGCGGGTTGGTGAATGTCACATGTCTTCGAATTTTTGGTTCTAGGACATGCCGGTTTCCTCACGATGTTTTCCTTTACCGTTTTAAGAGCCCCCTTTAAAACTACTAAGATTTTCTATAGTGGCCACCTTCTCCCACCTCCGTCCCACCTTCTCCACCTTCTTCCGTTTTAAGAGCATTGGTGATGAAATAATTTACACAAAGTAAAGGCCTGCCTGGGTTCAAACGAACTACGACACGTAAGTCAGGCCGTTACCACTGGGCCACCAAAGCTCACCACTACAAAACATAACAACTTGAAATTCAAACTTCGGCTGCTACTGAGAATTCTAAAATCAAAATCAAGCATTTAGTTTATCCATTCGATTATCTCAAAAATATTTGTTAGTATCCAGCCTATTGCCCAGTTTTGGGCAATTTAAGTTGCCCGTGTATGCTCACGTTTACAGGTAAAGGATGAGAGCGAATTAATATAATGTTTTTTTGCTTTTAAAGTACACGGTTGGGTATTTGTCGGTTGTTTCTTGTTATGCTCAACATACATGTTTTATTGTATAGAGAGCAGTATATCACTCTCAAGTATACATAGCAATTGCTCTATTGAATTACTGAGAAATTGAGTCCAAGTGTTCATTGTGACTGCATGTTCAATGCTCAGTTGATAACGACAGACTGCTTTGTGTGAAGAATATGATATAAAGACAAATTATCTAATTTAAAGGATCACTATTCTTGAATAAGGGAAAGAGTAAGTACGGATTTGTAGATGAAAAACATAACAACATGCCCTGTATTCGCCTATTATCCCCCATTGCGCAGAGGTACCTATAGAATACCCACGCTTCGCCAGTTACCAGATATCTCGTAGTTCTTGCGAAAATTATGGCCGCCCTGAAGTTGGCTTTCCGATGCGCAATACCCGGATCGGAGCTGTTTTTACCCGACTGTCGAAGGAGGTTATGAATGTGTTTATCAGTCTATGTATGTATGTATGTTCATATGTCAATCGATTCGCCTTAACTTTGCGAGTAACAGTGGCTACATTAAAATTAGAAAATAGAAAAATGGCGGCTTGTGGGCGCCGTATTGTGGGGACCCAATTTTTTTTCTTCCGAACCCATCCTGTGAAAAATCATGCTGTGCAGTCGCAGGATACACTGGTCAGCCAGCTCGCGAATATGTATCCTCCGACTGCACAGCATGGTTTTATTCTTGTTTACGTCTTTTTAATTCGCTTCTTAAGCAGTCGAGTTTTTTATTTTTGCAATATTTTTTTTTTGCTTGAGATTAACTACTGCGCAGCCATTGCAGCCAACTTCAGGACGGCCAAGAAGTTTCGCGACAACTATATATAGAAAACATTACACATAATTTTGGGTAATCTACTAAAAAAAGAGGTAAATCTCACCTTAAAATAGTTCCCATTACTGCTTTTATTATTGTAGAAATTGTTATAATTATTGTAGTACATCACATTCGCAAAATAACACTTAATCAATATCATGTAACACTGTCCAATCACAAAGAATTTTTAATTTTTCGCACTAAAAATCAACTCTCTATCTCATTTACCACCAAAATGAAAATTAACACTGCTAGAAATATTTTACAACGTAATTTAATTATGTTCCTATCCGAAAAAAAAACAATACCAACTTTTTTAATACACTTCTTTTATACTTACTCTAGAGACGAATTTATTAAAATATTACAAAATGTCTTTAAAATTGAATACAATATCACATAAAAAACAACATAAATCACTTCAAATAATCACTATAGTATCAACACCACTTCCAAATTTAAAATTTGACATGCAACAGTAACTCCCGCGCAAACGTTTGACAATCGTACACGCAACTGTCAAATGACGATGCGCGAGAGTCGAGCATGTGTATGAACTGAGCCACATTTTAGAACGATTTCAATTAATGTGCGTAGATTACTTCGATGATGCAGAAAAAACTGTATAGATTTTATATTGTTCGTGATTGGCAAAAAATAACTTGTTTCCAAAGTAGTTGATCTTGTTTGACCTTGATAGTTGAAATGAATCTACGAAGTTCTGATAGCCTTGGATTTTGCTGGACCAAACTAGAGTATAGAAATACTCCTAATTTACTTTAGTTAATCTAACTTCAATATGCTGACTGAATAAAAGGTTTTCAGAGGAAGTAGGTAGGATTGCTCGCAACTGCACTGAAAAAAAAGGGACACCCAAACAGTTTTGTAATTTTAAATTTAAGCAAACTTTAATTATTAAAAAATAAACTTTACTTTAATAATACAAAATACTAATTAATAACAAATATCAAAACTCTGTTTTGTTCCTAGTAAGACAAAGATCGCATGTCACAAGAATTTCGTAACCAGTAACCAAAACTTTGGTAACTATAAACAAACGTTTTTTTTTTGTGTGACGAGCTTTTATTTAACTTGCAATGTATTTCCAAGCCTTTATTTATCTTGCAATGTATGTAAGTATGTGTGTTCGGGTCGAATCTTGCAACTGAATTTTAAAGCAGTTGTCCACCGATTAAGATGAAATTTTGCATACACGTTTAGTTTGGATGACAATGCATGGTAAGCCAAGTGACGTCATTCTAAATCCGATATGGCGGATGGCCCAAGATGGCGGACTATTTATTTTTTGTGCACTGCCATGATATGGGTATCAAATGAAAGGGTTTGCTGAGAAGAATACGGATAAAGCTGTTTTTTTTTTAAAGGTTTTTAATAAATATTTTTATTTTCTTTTCAAATAAACAGTATAAAAGATATTCTATAAAACCGAAAATGTAAAACCTTTCATAGTAGAAGAAAATTGATACAATAATGTTGTCAGTCTCTGTTTCGTCGTATTACTCTGTGATCAATTACTCGTATATTAATATATCGTCCCATTGATGTCCCACTACGGTATTGTTCAATTAATCGATTATTACGTTCTGTTTATGATTGATACGATGTTACTATGTAATATACTATATTGTTTATGAGTCAAACTATTGTCTTCTATGTTTGTATTGATTTAATTGATATTTAGTGGAATGTCTTGACGTCAAAGTGCCCATTAGACACCTTATAGATGATGGGTACGATTTTAATAGGGTTGCCTAAATTTTTGAAGTTATTTGCATTCTGCTGCTGACATCTCGGTAGTTAGATTTTTTCTGGTATGTGTGTTTTAAATTAGTTCTAAAATATCGTACTTAGTTACAACTGAAATTGCTCTGATAATTAGTTTGTTTTATAGCTAGTAGAAAAATAATTTAAAGTTTATGAATGTGTAAGTGTGTTTGGATGTTTGTTACTCTTTCACGCAAAATCTACTGAACGGATCTGGATGAAATTTGGCACAGAGATAGATCATAGTCTGGCAAGTAGGATACTTTTTATTCACTATATTTAGGCACTTTTATCCCGGAAATATTTTCCCTCGGGATAATTTTCGACTATAACGTGGGCGAAGCCGCTGGCAGAAGCTAGTAAAATATAAGTGTCTAAAGCCTAGTTTCTCACCTCTAAATTATCGCACAATTAATGTGACAAATTGTCGAGCACGCGTTATCTGCTATGATTGGTTGAATACATTTTCAACAGCCAATCACAGCAGATAACGCGTGCTTGACAATTAGTCACATTAATTCTGCTATAATTTAGAGGTGAGAAACTCGGCCTAAGGCTTACATTCCAAGTCATGTCGTCAAACTTCACTCCACCTCGAATATAGCTTTTTATTTGGTGACATTTAATAGAGGGTTTTTCCGTTACACGAATAGAATTGAGTAGAGTTTTTCTAGGTAACGAAATCCCCACAAACAAAAAAGTTTTACTGTAAAAGCACAACCATACTTTGCTTTGTAAACAGCTAATTAATCTCGAAACAGTACTAATCTGCCTGAACAGATAGAAACGAATTATCACAAGGTACAAAGCACAGGGCCATAGGGCCACATAGGGCGGGGATAGGCATCAAAGAGCAAGGCCATATATCCATTTGCGAAATTTGTTTTTCCATTACTCAAATTGGGTTCGTCTAGGGGTAACTTTTGAATAGTGAGTGATGACGCGACGATGTGTATTTTAAGTTAAAACTTGCAAGTTATAAGTATGGAAATTGGTGTGTTTTAGCGCGGCTTGTGTTAGGAAGAGGAAATTAATTAGATGAACTTGGTTGAGAGGAAAATTTGGGTTCCGTTGTGAATTGAGGAATACAGTTTTTATAAGAGAAGGAGTAGAAATTGAATTACTACTAGATGTATGAATGTGAGTGAAGCAAAAGAAGTATGTAAGGATCGTAGCAGGTGGCGTTCTGTAGTTTCTGCCTACCCCCATGGGAAAAAGGCGTGAGTTGATGTATGTAAGAATAGACAAGGTTCAAAAGTGCAGTCACACACTAAAAGCCAGTGCATAGAATTTCTTTGGAAAAGAAGTTTGGAAGTCCATTATAAAGAATGTATAGTAAAAAAAAATTTAACTAGTATACAGATTCAATGGAACACCCATTGAATCTCTTCTACAGATAAATTTCATACACTGGATCGTGGTAGAAAGATTTTTACTCTTTACTGCCCATATAATTTTATTTTTTGTACCGACATAGAATACGAATGCAGGTTTAAATTTTCACTAGAAAACCAATACTGAAGCAATGCAACAAAAAAGATTTTCGTTGATTTTCCGCGCAGTGAATTGGTTTTTCACTGCAATATTTCCGCAAAATCCACGCACTCCTCCACCAAAAAACTCGCCATTTTTACAGACACCATATTTTCGCTTCAGCTTTAAAAAAAATAAAGCAAGCAGCAGCCATATTCCCAGCCTATCATTATTTCAACATAAATCTCTTACAAAAACACCATTGGCCACCGGCCAACGGGTATGGCAGAATTAATTACTGCGAGCTGCCGACAGATGGCGCCACCAGGTGTACCGTGTATCATAGACAAAGTTGCAGTGTAGTAGTCTACGCGACCTATGAAATTCAGATTGTGCTGGGTATAAATTTTCAATGGAGTTTCCAGGAACGGTGGGTAGCTAAAGTGCTTTTGATCCTGTTTTGGTGGTGCTGGGAAAATATCAGGATGTAACTTGTATTAGTTTTCCACTTTGACCTATATAAGACATCGTTAAAACGTTGCTAATTTCTTGTCCGTTCTTCTCCACGTAGTTATTTGCCGAACGGACGGTCGAATCACTTAATCAAGATCCAGGACTAGTTGTCTCCCCAACGACGCCCTGAGCCGAGGTTCGTATCCCATAGGGCCCTCAGCGTGGTCACTTAGGTTAATTTTTGTGCCCGGCTGGAGGCTCTAGTTTAGTCTTCACAGGGAAAGTCCGGTTAAGCAGTAGTATCAATTGGTTAAACTGCGACAAGCTAAAAAAAAATTTTAAAAATGGTGCTAATTTTCACAATTTCCCACCCATTTCAGACTTGAGACAGGCCATTGGTGCATAATGATGTGACTTTTAAGTTAAGACTTCTTTAGCTAGCGTACCTACTGTTACTTGGCTTAGTAAGTATAAAGACAGAAGACAGATTTCACGGTGTGTCAAATTTAAAAACCCTTTAGAATCTGTTATCTAAAATAAAAACTAGCCAAATGCGAGTCGGACTCGTGCACGAAGGGTTCCGTACTATTATCGCAAAAAAACAAAGAAAAACACGTTCGTTGGTATGGGAGCCCCACTAATTAAATATTTATTTATTCTGTTTTTAGTATTTATTATTACAGCGGCAACAGAAATACATCATCTGTGAAAATTTAACTGTCTAGCTATCACAGTTCATGAGATACAGCCTGGTGACAGACAGACAGACCGTGAAGACCCAGTAATAGGGTCCCGTTTTTACCCGTTGGGTACGGATCCCTAAAACTAACTAACCATGGAACAAAAATGTGTTCATTTTTAAAAACAATCGAAGCTAACTAAATTACGAATCAAAAAAAGAGCACACAAAGCACAACTGACCATCAAATCCGATACATTTAAAACCCCGATGGCCATCAGACAAACATAATCTCTAAACCAATTTATTCATAACTCAGATCGATATTTTAATGAAAACCACCGGTCAGAGTGCGCATCAACCGGTCAATCTGTTAAATGACAGTTATCTCCGTGATTGATTGCATTTGCATGTAAAAAACGTGGACAAAATCTATCAAAGCCTCTCTCTATGCAGGGTGACAGATTTTCGGGTCGGCATGATTTTGGAGTTTAGTGGGACTGTCCTGGAGTAAAGATAAAAGTTTTGGGACAGATGCACCTTACAAGATACGCGAATCTGTGGATCTGGCCACGTTGCTATTGTGGATTTATTTAAACTCCATGCAAAAAGGTACAATGGCGGACTTCGTGACTGAGGCATTTTCTACCAATCAACTAAGGCTAGTGAAGAGATAACATGACAGGCATTGTTTCATTTTAAAGTCCTATTTTTGCTAATATCTTATTCCCTCCGATGGACATCTATTTCAAACATTGGTTTGTCTTGCCATAGGTGATCCACCTACGTCTCCCTCAGTCTTCCGCTTGTATTTAACTTTTGTAGTAGTTATTTGTGGACAATCCTACTTGGAAGTAGTGTTTCAATCTAGTAAAAAAATATCACAGTTACATTTTTATTTTTCTATTATCATCTTTATTATGATGCCACTTTTCTTTTATCGCGCTCATTTTATAACACCACAAATAAAATATTAAAATTATTACTGCATTACCCAAAAAGCTTATCCTATTCCAGTCCACAAAATCTAACATAATAAAAAGCCATAATAAAATGAATTCAAGTATTTTTATTATGATGCAGAAAATCTCCCTGTCCTTAAAATTTCACAATACATGGTGACCTAACACACTCGCTCTCGATCGACAAACGTAAAGTGAGCTCTCAAGTCTCTAACGTTTTTATGTTTCAAGTGTGTTTGTTGTAGATTTATGTGTTGTTTGGGTTCCAGTTATATTGGTCGTATAGCTAATAAAAATGCGTATGTATGTCGTTGTTAGAGGGTCGTATTTTATGCATTATCTATTGATTATGGGCAGTTAACTTTTATTTTGTTTGTTTAAGGGCATGGGACAAACGGGGTTACGTTTCTGGTTGATGGTTTAGGCCAATATTATATATTCTGACTAGATAAATTCACGATTATCGTATGCCATTGCAATAGTTACCTACTTACTCTTTGTATTTTTAAAGGGACCTAAAATTTATGAAAAGCGTTTAAACAGTTCTAAAATATATCTAGTGTGTTAAAAGTTGTCAATGAAACTTAAATAATTGCAAATAAGCTCTCATTATTCAATTTGAAAGTTTTTTTTTGTCTAGCCATTGCTAACCCACTGCTGGGAAAAATACCAAAAATTAAACAAACAGACATCCAACATGGAATTCAGTGTACAAAATAAATGTAGACTCCTTATGAAGTGGACAGCACCAAAATATCGTTTTACAAATTTTAATCCAAAGACGAAATACCACGATATAATAGATATCACTATCTTCCAGATCTTCCAGACATGCCGCTGCAGAAACATACCAGACATCCGTACACGAAGACATTACAATCTATAACGATTTTTTATTGCCCCAAGGAGGAGATGCCAACAATCTGCGAGATTAGAATTCATTCAAGACATTTATTTGCCTACATGGCACTTATGGGGTAGACAGCTGTGGGGTTATGTAATTTCATTGCGCCAGAGGTTATGGAAGACTGCATTTGGGAACTTGACTTATAGGAAAAGGTCGTTTGAGGAATATTAATTGTGTGACATTATAAATGCTACCGACCAAGGTTACCGACATAGCCTAAAGAATTGCTAAACTTAAGTGGCAGTAGGCAGGACACATTGCTCGTAGAACGGATGGCCGAAAAGCCGAAAAGTTGGAGCCAAAAAGTTATGGAGTGGCGACCGCGAACGAATCGGAAGGCGTTGCATTGGAAGGCGGCCCACTAGGTGGAGCGACGACCTGGGGGTTACCATAAGCTCTTAGAGTAAGGTAATTTTGATATCGCGTAAGTGACAGATTTATACAAGTCATATACATCTGTCCCTTACACACACTCAAAATAACCTTACTCTAAGAGGTAACCCCCTGGTCAAGACTGCGGGTGTCTGGTGGTTGCGAGACGCACAGGAGCGATCAGTGTGGAGACGCTTGAGGGAGACTTATGTCCAACAGTAGACGTCTTTTGGGTGAAATGATGATGATGATTATAAATGTCCAATATCTATATTCTTCACATGCTCGTTCTTCCAATAATCTCCTCTTGCTTTGTCCTTCTCATACTACTGATTTTGTTCACTCTTCCTTCAATATTCAGTCCATTCTTCTCTGGAACGCGCTTCCACTCGAGATCAGGACGGCTACAAGTCGGTTTGCATTCAAGCGGAAATTGCGGTATTATTTTCAGTACAACTAAGAAGAGTCATCTCACTTTCTTCTTCTCTGTTACTTCATAAATATATATTTTATATAAGTATATATTATATTCAATATATATGTACGTGTATTTTACCTATTTTAGTATGTTAATAACAACTCTTTTCTTGTTAAATTGTTTAAACAATGCACCTGCCTTGTTATCTCTTCACCACCCTTGGTTGACTGGTAGAGAATGCCTAAGGCATTAAGTCCGCCTTTGTACCTTTTTGTGCATGAAGTCTAAATAAATAAATAGTCGCATAGCAATCGTAAGTGCATGCAAAGATTTTTACGAAGCTAATACTAACGCTGTCGACGTAACTGAATTCTTGTTAGAACACATTTGATTTAGAATCATCGATAGACGTAGAAGAATAAGAAGTGCATATTATAACAAATAAAATTAAAAAAGAACCGGCCAAGTGCGAGTCGGACTCGCGCACGAAGGGTTCCGTACCATTATCACAAAAAACGGCAAGAAAATCACGTTTGTTGTATGGGAGCCCCACTCAAATATTTATATTATTCTGTTTTTAGTATTTGTTGTTATAGCGGCATCCGAAATACACCATCTGTGAAAATTTCAACTGTCTGGCTATCACGGTTCACGAGATACAGCCTGGTGACAGACAGACAGACGGACCGCAATAGGGTCCCGTTTTTACCCCTTGGGTACGGAACCCTAAAAATATAAAATGCCTTGACACATTTGTATGTCATGTTACATGATTTATCTAGGAGTAGACACACTTCGATCGACAATCGATTAATTGAACACGTAATTATGATACGATATCTTACGAAAACACCCCGATTCAAATAGTAAAACGCCCATCTTTAGAACGGCTGAACCAATTTTCATAAAACATAGCTACGAACACTATCCATAAAGTTACCTTTCAAACAAAAAAATCAAAATCGGTTCATCCGTTTAGGAGCTATGATGACACAGACAGACAGGTACAGACGTCAAACTTATAACACCGCTCTTTTTCCGACTGGGGTTAAAAACAAAAGAAATTAATCACCTTTTGCTCCATATTAGCTAGATAAACCATAAAATAATGTACAAAGATTAAAGCTATAATCCATGTGAACATGGAATATAGTCATTTAATTAAGGAGACTTTGTTCTTAAATAATGATCACTAGCTTTGACTTGAGTTCTTGTTACTTTCAAAATTGCCTGAAAACGGTGCAACTAAGGTACGATAACATTTTTATACTGTCAATTAAACTTTATCAACAAAAAGCAATAACTACCAAGTAACTCGCAAAAACCGCTGCTCTAGGAAACAAATCCGTGAGAATGCAGTAGGAACAAACGAACAGAGATCTAGATAGCTATCTTTATTGCTAACCGTGGCATCAGGCCAAAGCACAGACCACCGAACCGCCTCGGCGGCCACTGCTAGAAACTGCATTGTCAAAATGCTTCACTGGATTGTTTAAACCAGTGTCAAAATTTCATCATCATCATTTCAACCAAAAGCCGTCCATTGCTGAATATAGGCTTCTCCCATCGACCGGTCATATGCGTTTCTCATCAAGTGAATTGCCGCCAGTTCATCGATCCACCTAGCTAGTTGGAGGCCATCCAACGTTGCATCTACCGGTACACGGTCGCCACTTCAAACAGAATGGCGACCGCGAACCGGAAGACGATGCGATGGAAGGCCTCCCACTAGGTGGACCGATGACCTGGTCACGGGGTCCCAGCGCTAAGAAAGAAAATTTGGTTTAAATTAATCTCATTAGATGGCGTGATATGCATCGATTTGTTATTGAATTGTGTGCAAAATTAACATTTTCTGGAATTGAACATAATATGTTTCTTTTTAATCAACTTTCATGATCTCAAAATTATGAAATATGGTGCTCGTAATTCACATATCAAGGATTAATTAACGGATCACTTAAAATTGATGCCAATACTGCCGTCCTAACGAAAAGTGCAATAACTCGATTTTTGCCCCAAATTGAGTTAAGTACATATTTGGAATCTGCAGAATGAGATCTATATATTCTTTTTAGACACTTTTTACGTATCCATGACGTAGCCGGTTTTAATACTAAGCATAACTGCAATATCTAAGTCGGTGCTTTATGATTTACATATCAAGACCGACATAACTATAGTTAGGAATAACTTACTTCCGTTATTAAGTAGTTTTCCTAGCCATATCGGCAATAAGTATAGTTAGTTCATTTATAATTAGCATAGGTCGTCATTTGTAATATTCTATTTACTAGTTATAAATGAAATAAGTTTGAGTTATTGCAGATATGATACGGAACCTTATGTATGCTATTAAATAATGTACTAACTATTTCTGCAATAAGTAGAGTTATTGCATTTATAATTACCATATTTCGTTTCTGTGATCCTCATTTACAAGTTATACGTACTATAAGCTTGAATTATTGCTGTTATGTTAAGGGATCTTATTACTAATTATGAGAAGAATACTAAAATTGATGTAGTAAGTAGATTTATTGCATTTATTTGTAGGGAGATTAAACGAATATAGTATACCTTCGCGAAATAAACTGCAATAAATTCACCATTTATTGCGTTTATAACTAGCACCAGGGGGTGAGGGGGTACAAGGGGAGTAAACTATTTCGTTCAAACGCCAGTCGCGGCTAGACATCGATTCGAGTCGGACGATCACAAGCACGTATTTAATATTACTTATATTATGTGTACATGTCACGGGCATTAATACGCTATGATGTTATTTAGTCAGTGCTGCTTTGTTTAGTTATTAAAAGACACATTGTTTTAATTAATTAGTTAGTGACCAACAAAAATATTATTTAGGTACAAAATTAGTAGGAATCTCCTACATAATTATTCATCTTACGTTTTAGTTTTCTTAAATATACGGTGAACTTAAGCAGCTACTTAATTTCCGGAGAAAACCAGTATGTTCTTCTACCACGAGATTTTTGTCCCTAAGCAAAATATTTCTTTTTTCTGGCAACATCATGTCCAGAAGAGACAAAATTCTTTTTTTGACTGTATCGCAAAATCAAAAACCAAAACCACATGTTTCTGAACCTACCAACCACCAGCTGATTCCAAGACTATCGATAGTTAAACCGACTGCAGAAGAATCTTTTAATACGACCTTTAAGTTACCAGACAGTTTCTAAAGTGCTATGAAACCCTACCATCCTCAGATGAAGAATATGACAACATTATCAGAGCTGTAAATTTTTTTGTAGATTCCGACGACAGTGCCATTGATAAAGACTACTGTCCTGAATTTATACTTTCAGATTCTAATTCACCAATTCGTATTAAAAGAAATTTACTTGAATATAAAGAGACTAGACGTAAAAAAAACTTTTAACAAAAAATACAACGGACTTCAAAATAAAAACACTACAAAGTGAAAAATAACTTCAATTTCAAAAGTCGGTGTTCTTGTTTTGGTTTCTTCGTTTTTTGACACTGACTTCCGAAATTGAAGTTATTTTTCACTTTGTGGTGTTTTTATTTTGAAGTCGGTTGTATTTTTTGTTAAAAAGGTTTTTATTTTTCACTTTTTAGTTGTGGAACATAATGGACCATTTCTCCAAAGTGAAGCCAGAATAGATTAACCCAGAATAATGCAACTTAAACAAAAACGGTGGAATTAGAGTATAACAGGGTGAACTGTTCACACCTGCGTACCCCTTTAGAGCGTGCTAAAGTGATGTTATGTTATGAAATGATGTAAACAATAAACAGACATCCGATTGCAGCTATTCCGAGTGATTTGCCGTCATTTATTAAAGTGTTGTGATGTATATCTCCGACGTTCTTCATCAGATCTTGATGAAATTTAAATGGTACCACATGACAAGCACAAGCTTTCAAATGAAAAAAGATTCATCAGAATCGGTCCACCCAGTAAAAAGTACTGAGGTAACACACAAAAAATACAGCCGAATTGAAAACCTCCTCCTTTTTGCGAAGTCGGTTAAAAAGAGGAGACTGGACGTGGGGAGATACCGTAAAATATTTTGAACCTGGCCATACGTTCATTTCGACTGATAACTTTCATCATCAGGTTGAATTGGCATTAAAAAAAAAAGAAAGTTTATGATTTTGCTGACTTTGTAGATTCCGTAAAAACGGCCAATTCAAAAAGAAACAGTAAAAGTGATGACAGTATCCGATTTTTACAGTTATGAGGATATGTCGTCTCAGCATAGAAATCGAAACATGGAACCCAGAGTCCATCTAAAAGACACCATGGCAGTCAGAGCCGAAAGAGGGGCATTTACAATAAAGCACAAAGTTTCCTACGTGTCTGATTGGAAAGAACTAGATTTTCTACAAGTAAAAATAACTAAAAACAAATGCTTTCCTAATTTTGCAAGCAAGAATTCATCGAGAGGAATAACTAAAGAATAGCAGACTTAGTACCTTTGATGCCTGAAACCAGGAGATGCTTTTGGTTAAACTTACCTAAAACGTCCCAAGCTTCGAACCTAGACTAAAAATATTTAATTACTTATAAGTGTTATATCAGACTGATTAAATTATTGATCTCAAATTGTGCCTTAAAATAAAAAGTAGATAACTTTTTTTTAAATTTATTTTTAATATTTACATTGTGAGGTACCTTAACTACTATTAAGATATTTTAACAAATGAATATATTTTTGATATGTGTGTGTTTTTAAGTTTAGTAACCGTTGATTTTATATATGATGGGTAATAGACCAGAAATAATAAGTAAGACAGCAAAGTGATTCCTCCTATTATAATTGTACTTTTTTAGTTTGAAATCAAAGCGATTTAATATTTATATTGTTTTATTTATGAAATTATAACTGAAACCACATTTTTTTAAACACATCTGAACACAGATAAAATCGGTGAGAGGAGAAAAAATAAAGTTATGCAAGCTTCTATTAATTCATATTTGACATAAAATGTAATACCTCTGTTTTTCTAATAGTAACAAATTACAACTTTGTCGTTTTAAACTTGTCTCTTACTAATGAAAACCGCAATATATAAGAAACTTAATGCATCTTTAGTTAGGAAACAGTTCATAAAAAAAATTATTCGTTGCTACTTAAAAATGCATCATGTTAGTTTCCTAACCATTAGTGCAATAAATAGGTTACTTATTGCAGTAATGGCTAGTAAACATTATTTCTAAATAGTAATAATACTTAACATTATAGTATTTATTGTTTTTTAAAGCGGGAATAAATGCGGGTACAAACATTAAGTATCACGTAATATTCTCTACATTGGTACATATCATGTAGTGAAAGTTTCAACTCGATACCATGTATAGTGATGGAGATACAAACAAAACAAAAAAAAACTCTTCTACCGCGTTTTTCTCGAAATCAGGTTTAACCTAGTTATTGCACTTTTTGTTAAGACGGCAGAATAGATGGCGCGGTTTTAAATTTCTGAGACATTCCACTCGATTGTTTAAATTTGTGTTGTAACACATTTTGGTGTAATGAATGAAAAAATTACGCATAGGGGAGATCGGTCAATGTAGCGGCGCCTAGAGGAGGCCAATGTCCAGCAGTGGACGTCTTTCGGCTGAAATGATGATAATGATACGGAGGAGGAGGTAGCACTGAGTCGTCAAGTCCACGCAGATGTCATACTGCGCTTATCTTTTCCGACATTAGTCAAATTGGTGTCAACGCCGCGCGCCGCCGTGCCGAATCGAAAGGTAGGTTTTCCAAGTCGAAGACCTCTAACCAAAGGGACGCCAACTGGTGGATTAATTGATTTTTTCTGCAAACCCTCATTTTGACTAATGTGAAAAGAAAATTGTGCTCAATTCCATTGCACGGGCACGAATATTATTAGGAATGACGTCTCTATTCGTTGCCGAAGCGGCCTTCCGTGGACTATGGGGCAAGGAATCACCGAACTTCTGGACATACAGCGGTCGCATGCCAAGCCAAAAGTTCTGCTGTGCTGTTATCTGGCTCACGAAGTAATAGGTGTTCCGATTTGCTGTGTAGAACATTAATTGTTTCCACACTTTGTAGTGCTGGGTATTTCAATTAATTAAGCTTGCTTTGGTTTGTTTTGTTAGCTCCTTTTAGATTCTAAGATATAATAATTACATCTAAAACGACATCTCATCATCTACAGCACACCCACATTTCATCAGTTATGTTAAAGTCTTTAGTCTATAGTTAAAGTAAAAGAAGGCAAATTTATTGCCAGCATGACTCCAGGTTGCTAATGAAAACTAAAAAATATAAAAACCCAGTATTGCCCAATCTCAACCCACTATCAGTTAATATTCAATGATTATGTGTTTAGTATCTTCATAAAAAAGAGACAATTCTGTAGACACCAGTAGCATGCCATCCAATAGGTACCACGCCATCTTACAGTTCACAATAACACCATATATCATATTGTGTCCACTGACCTCTATCATACAAGAGTATTGTGTCACTTTAACTAATGCCCCTAATGCCACACGAGCAGAACCAGAGACAAGTTTAGTGCACACTAATTTAGGGTTGTCATTACCTGCGTTATGGCACGTTATGGTACGTTATGTCACGTTATGGTGGTATCCTGTAAACGGTAATCTTAGAACAGTTCCTGTGTATGTCTTCAAATTGCTAATTAGGCATTCTGAATTGGTGCACCATTGCATCGTTTGATGTGGGTTTATTCTACGATTGGATAATCAAATGGTTCTACTTCTATGGTTATTCAAGTAATGTTCTATTGGAAAGTACTAAGGCGTTGTGGGGATAGGGGTCAATATGCTTTGTTCCTTTTTAGACTGACGTGTCACTTCAACTTGATTCTGTCTCAAACGTGTCTTTGAATTTCAGGAAAAAACTAAAACACATTCCACTCATTTAATTTAAGTATACTTAGACAACACTAGCTATAAAAATATTGAAATAGTACTTTACCTAAACAAGATAACAACTAAATAAGTACAATTTATTCCGATTTCTTAATCAAAACAGTGTTTTCTTTAGAGTCAAACGCACTAACTTTTTTCTTTGAAGAAGTGTTTGATTCGCAAGCTTTAGCGTTGTTGGCGAGGACTTCGGGCATCACAGGTTTGACTGGAGGTCTACCTCTGACATCCACGATGACGAAGAAAATAAACATTGCCAGTAAGACTAGGAGGATCGCCCGATGATTCTCTTCAAGCTGTGACATTAAATATGTTGCAGGATTCATGATTTCGTTATTTGTGATTTCCTGTTGCCTGAGTACTATCATTAGAAATTTTGCAAACTGATTTTGTTGTCCAATTCAGAAATCGGATACTTTTCGAAAGAAATTCGACTGTCATGTCATATTTGCACTGATGCTGTCAGAAATAATTTAAAATAAGTTTTTAATTTTGATGTCTATGAGGTTGGGATCTTTTTAGATCTACTATTTTTCAGTTTTAAATTAAAAACTCGGTTACAGAGTATTTCAAAGAGGTTGATTGAGAGTTTATTTCTTTTCTCTAACTCAAAAACCAGCTCATTCACAAAGTTAACAGTTTCCTGTATTGTATTTGGGTCATATCTTGCAACTGAATTTTAAAACAGTTATCCTCATCCAATTGAGCTGAAATTTTGCTTACAATTTTGGTTTGGATGACAATGCTATGCTAAGCTAAAAAGCTTGTTTAAAAAAAGTTTTTTTTTTCGTTTTATTTTATATTAAACACATTACTTAAACGCTCTTTTAAAAGAAATGAAAGCAGCTACAAGATCTGACCGACTAGATTTTGAATACAATAGATTCAAAGAAAATAGAAGAGTCCATTTTATATCAACTAGCGAATTGAACTGTTTCTTAAAACAACCTATATAAGAACAGAATCAAATAAAGAAACCCCTTCTAAAATTCGCTGAAGAGGTAAATTAAAATCTCAACAACTAGCCAATTACAGTACATCCTCATAACCTGACAAATTCAACTCCTTTTCAGACAGGTCCAGAACTACCTACTACCAAAGAGCTAAATTGGCCATTCTGCAGCCATTAATATGAATAAAGCTATCATTGACGACGCTACACGCTCAAATCTGTAGACCGTCTGGAAGGCGCATTATCGGAAAGCGATTTGCATAGTTAAGTAGCTGATCGGTTTCCACCGTCTATAAACTTATTAGGATGTTAAGTGACGGTTTTTGTCACATGAAATATAAAGTCTTTAGTTCCGTATAAAAATGTTGATATTGCAAATCTAGATAGATCATTATAATCTAGTATTTGTTTAACTTTTAAAGCCATTTAGATCATCATTCGTTTGCCCTTTTCCCAATATACTTGGAATCAGCGGCAAATATATTATTCTTCCATATCTGCTTCTCTAGTCGCTAACTCAGTAGTCTCCCTTTAGTAAAGTAGTTGTATTTGTGGTCGTTTTTAGGGTTCCGTACCCAAAGGGTAAAAACGGGACCCTATTACTGAGACTCCGCGGTCCGTCTGTCTGTCTGTCACCAGGCTGTATCCCATGAACCGTGATAGCTAGACAGTTAAAATTTTCACAGATGATGTATTTCTGTTGCCGCTATAACAACACATACTAAAAACAGAAGAAAATAAATATTTAAGTGGGGCTCCCATACAACAAACGTGATTGTTTGCCTTTTTTTGGCGATAATGGTACGGAACCCTTCGTGTTGCGAGTCCGACTCGCACTTGGCCGGTTTTTACTATTTATTGTAATCGAACAAGCTTCTTTACTAAATCAATGACCATCTGTCCCCATCTCTAGTTTATTACTGTGTCATCATCATCATAATTTCAGCCGAAAGACGTCCACTGCTGGACATAAGCTTCCCCCAGGCGTCGCCACATTGCCCGATCCCATGCGTCTTGCATCCAGCGCATTCCCGCACCCTTAACCAGGTCATCATTCCAACTAGTGGGAGGTCTTTATTACTGTATGCTGTATTTTTATTCAGTTAAACTTCATTGTGATCTGTATCTGTACTAACTTACTAAGTAAGTTATGATTACTACTTATCTGATGTGTTTCAATAATCATATGCCTATTATAATACAACATCAGTGCTTAATTATTATCCCAAAACTTGTAAGAAGTCGCTTTTGTGGTAGAATCTAACCTTATGAGCCTCCCAGGAGCATACCTTACTTGGTAAATTTTAAATTCCTGTAGCTAGCAAAACCTGTACCCGCTCAGCCCTAACTAAACGCGAATCTACTCCGTCCCTATTAGGTTCTCCGATTATAGCCGTCCAGCAGAATTTCTTCTCACCATAAACCAGCCTGATAATACAGATTCATGGGTACCACACAGAGGTCGATTTACTCACAGAATCTGTGCAATTAATTCAATTTACGGTCGCCTATCGCATTTGCATGTCTGGAGTGCAATAAGTTTTGGTGCAGATACCAGCTCGGTTTGAATTTAATTCGAATGTTCATGAGAATTTTTTTTGGTATTAGTTTTACGATTGTATTGGAGACTATGGATATTAAATTGCAATTTTGCGCTGATTGCGGTGATTTAAAGGGATATTGTTTGAGCTTACTGGTAAAGTAGCAATTTGTAACTATTCAGAGGTAACAATTTCAATAGTAGAAAGGCTTTTCTAAGGCCTTGGGCATACGAAGGACTAAGTTAATAATAACAGTCGTTTTCAAGCTATGTTAAAAAACAAAGCTTTCTTCTCAGTATCTTTTCAATCAACCAACTCAGCTTATCATATTCCACTCTAGACGTTGGCCTTCACAAGCTGCACCACAGCACTAGGTCCTCTACCTTACGGTGGCACATTGGTCACGTGCTGCCGTGCACAGCGAGGCTCAGGGGAGACGCCTCGCTGTCTCCGCAGGGATGTGCCCTAACAGGCGTTGCACAATGGGGGTTCCGTGGTGGTCTTTTAAGAGGTATCGGGGCGCCTTCCATGTGCTGATGGTGATCACCGGGGTGGTTTTAGCGAGGTAAAAATCCCAAACTCCCTGGTCTTTTCCCCCAAAAGTCCAGACGACTATAGAAGGTTTCCAAACAAAAACAAAAGGTCCTCTACCTTGCATTATATCTGCTCTAGACACCTTTTTAAGTTCGTCGGATCATCCCACACTATGAGACTATGACAAATAAGAGCTATCCTGTTCTGCCCACCGGCTGTATTCTTTTTTTCTATATTTCTCCAAAATAGTTACTCGAAAATAAAAATAAATCTATTAAAACAAAACTTAAGAACAAACTTCTAAAGCCTCAATCAAAAAAGTATCCCCAGAATCTTTAAGAGTCAATCACAGGAAGATTTGGCGAAGGCTTTCAAAAACCATTTAGTGTCGACTAAAGACGCATTATGGTGCATCAGTCCAATTACATGTGAGGAACCCTCGATTAGGGGATGAGGGTGGAAATATGGTTCGTAGGAAGGTAGATAGGTACTTAGTTGATCAAAATATTTTGTTCAATATTAACTTTGATGTGAAGGGGAAGATTCTTTTAAGTTTTTAGGTCAATTACCTTTGGATAAAAGATTTGGAAATGTGTTATTCTTTTCTTACTTTATATGTATTATGTATTTATTTACTTGTTTAACAATTTATGTGTGTATGTAAGATACGGGAAAATTATGTCAGCTTTTATGGCCAACTTACGCTTCCATAGGTACATTTTAAGTCATTGCAGCCTGCAATTAACCTAATGCGACCTATCTAACCTAACTTCTTTATGCATGTAATTAATAAAACAAAACCAAAATTATTGCACACAACGCAATAATATAAAAATTCTCTGGAAAAACAAAATTGCATAAACACCAAAACATACCAAACGTGAAGTTTGAAAAGATTTCTGACAAGGGTCAGTCAGACCCTTTGCTGGACTTGAAATTGAATGCGTCCCAAACTGCCAACTCTGGCAAGTTTTACAAAGAATTCGTAAGAAAGATTCTCGTAGTTCGATTGGACATGAAAGTTTTGAAAAGGAAGCATTTGGTTATGGTAAATTTGTTTACGGTTTAAAAGTAAAGCCAAAATCATACTTGCCATCGGCTAAAGTGGAGCCAAATTGGCAATTTTTGGCAAGGATGAAAAGTAAAATTGCAGCAATGTAGAGAATTCTCTCAAAGTTGCTAGATAAGCAGGTTGTGCGATTCAATTTATTATACTACTAGTTTTTATGATGCTAAGGCTATATGCACTTTATCACCCATAATAACCCTAACAATATATTTACGACTGAAAATGAAATGCATTTTTTTTATAACGATAGAGTCAGCGCCACCTACCTTATCACCGTCGAACTTCTCAGTCGGCTCATCATAGATGCGAGCATCGCGTTTCTCCCGCGAGCCGCGCCGCGCCAACAATGGAGTTTGCGGCGGCGACGCTAGCGCCACGCTGTTCCTAGCGCTATCTGGCGGCGACTTTATGAACTCAATCTTTCCACCCTCCACGCAAATATTTGGTGTTAGAGGATACATTGGCGACATAGCTACGTTCGTATTCGCTAAATGATTGTAATGGTTTTCTTCTAAAGGGAGGTTCTTCGGTTTGTTTTTCTTGCGATAGGTGGAGTCGTACGCAAGAACTTGTGTCTTCTCTTCCGGGTGCACCTGTCGTACCTTCCCGGGAGGTCGGTCAGGTGGCTCTGGGGAGACGTTGCCATCTGTCCCAGGACTTTCATCCCTTTCATTATTTGATATTCTGAAACAATAGAAAAAATATTATGTTAATATTTATTTTTCAGGTAAATACTGGGCCTTGAAATATTTTAAGTAGATAAAACTCGCAAGCCAATAATTGAACAATACAATGTTAAATTTGTAATTTCCACACTGAAAATTTTTCGCTGCTAACTTCGAACTTAGTTGCGTCACAGTTCGCTAGATAGCGCTGTTGTGAAAACAATTTATAAAATTTATAAAAACGGGCAAAACAGCTAAATTATACAATAATTTTAATAAATATTTTCAGGGTAGAATTGTTTAATAGTCATAAATTTTTATTATAAAATTGCTAAAAAAAATACGAAAGGTAAAGAAGTTATAACCGAAAATCCTATATCGCGCAAACAAAGTTTTCAGTCCACTATGTATAAGGTCGCTATTTCACGAATTCCAGTTGGAAGTGTATTCTCTAGTGTGATGTTACAAACTGTATATAGATCGCTAGCTCTAGTTAGAAGATCTACAGCACGTGATGTCACGCGCTCGGTTCCAGGCACTCGCTCCTTGTAATGTGCGCTACGGACGCTCGCCCGCGCGGCTGCGACGGCTTAGTGGCGCACGTTCCTAGGGCTGCCTTTCTGCACCTTACGCGGTATTAGTTAACTCGTTAGCTTAGCTCCGGTTCAATTGAGCACTTCCATATCATGGCGGCGAGAATACTCGATTGCCAGTTTTTTTGTTTTTGGTGTAAGTTTTGGTTTGTTGTTTTACATTGATTTTTTACTTAATTTAGTAGGTATTCGATATGTATCGTATGCTACTTTGCAGAAATTGCTAAATGTATTGTTTTGTTAAGGTTGGTGGCATACGACCACGGTTATCCTCAGAACACGACTATGAATATGTATGAAATACAATAAAATATGTATTACATGTAAGTTGTTTATTTAATATCCGATAAATATCGAATAGTTTCCACTTCACAATTTCGGATGCATTATTTTCTTGTTTCATACTTTTTAGAGCGTGAAGAACTTATTTTTTTACTTATGTACCAACCTATATCTTTATTTATGAACGCGCGTGAACGAGGGGTTTAACCAAGATAAGCATAGCACCTACACGGGGTAACACTATAAAAACAGTCAAACAAACCATGATTTTCCTTATCAGCCAGGCTTATCAGTTCGCGGCGTAGTTAGGAGCAGTGTTACTGCAGACATATCTAACTTAGGTAAGTAGGTACCTATCTAACAAACAATGATGGTTACACTGGAAACGAGATGAATCCGTGAGTTTTACAAATTGATCACTCGTCAATATTTTTATATTATATAGGTTCTGATGTGGTCGACGGTGAAACACGCTTACCTAGAAATAACCTATTCACTCTTCTAGATTGTAGCTGTCGGGAAATACAGACTCCGGCAGCGAATTCCACTACTTATCTGTACGCATAATAAAAGTGTTTCCAAAACCGTTTCGTGCGTATGGGTGGGACGTCCACCATGTGCCGATGGCGCATCGCCGTACGTCTGGTAGTCCGATGATGAAACGGGCTGGGCGGAATTAGATCGTTCAATTCCATCGCACACTCCCCGAAATGTAACCGATAAAATACCGACAAGCTGGCGACTCAGCGACGGTGTTCAAGGCTCTGGAGCTTTGACTAGGCCAGCGCCTCATCACAGCTGAGCCTTTGCCTCAATGTAAGTAGGTACTTCTAGGCAAGCGTGTTTCACCGTCGACCACATACTTAAGAAAAAGGTTCCGGAAATTCTGGCAAACTGAAAGAAAACGGGCATGGATTATGTCAGAGGAGTACTATGAAGAAAAGGGAGTCATTGAGACGAGAAACGTGGTCCTGCCAGCTAGGTCTATAAATCATTTGAAATGAATCGTGCACAGATCAAATTTTAAACGGATCAAGGCAGTGTTGCAAAAGGAATAATATGTAGGTAGGTATCGCAGCATATCTTCTGTAATTTCTGCCTATTCTGGCATGGGTTAAAACGTGAGTTTATGTTATTTATAACATAAACGCCGCGTTCTGTCTTGTTTGCTGAGTTCTTCATTATGAGAGGCTTATCAACCTGCTTATTATAAACTAAAGTTTTGAAAATGGATTTTTGTTTTAAGGACATCTAGTTATCTTTATGAACGGGATTCCTTACCTCACAAAGATCCTATACCTATCCTAAAGACCTATCACAAAGTGTATAGGCTAGCAGTGGTACTTTCTATTTAAGCTGATTCTACTGGATTTAAGTAGGTAGTACTTTAGTGATTAAATCATTAGCCTATGGGCTGCCGAGCTAGTGGTTTAGGCTTTTGGGTCCTGGATAATAAGGTTTGAAACTAATTTGCTGACTTACTTATCTTTTCACCACGGTATGAACTCCTAATTCTCGAAATGTCGTAGATATAACACGTGCTGACACGACACACGACCACTTCAGGGTATAAATAGAAATACACATTTGATATCTATGAAAATGGTAGTATATTATCTATCTAGGTATAGTAGTCACAGTGGATCTTTGTGTCTCTGAAGTTGGCTGCAAGATCCTGCGCAGTTGCTATTTTATGTCAATGTTGGAGTAGAAGATAGCATTGTATAACTGCTTCTTTCACTCGCTTACGTTTGTCACATTATCCTATCTCGCATAATCTAAACTTCAGAGACACAAAGATGCGCTGTGACTACTATACTCCTACATATTTGTGCAAGTTACACCAATTTTACAGTATACTCTACGAATATACCAACTTGTCTATGTTTAGTACCTATCTATCATTATATACGCATTTAATCACACCTAACACCTAATCAATCATTCACACATTCCACGCTTCAATTAATTCCAAAATAATGGCATGTATCATTCTACTCAGCGTCAATACCAATGCTGATTGCGTCAAAATTATTGATAACGAGATTTGGCCAGCGGCTTTATCCGCGTGCCAGTCGGCAAATTATCTCAAGGGTTCAAGGTATTCCCTCTACATCGCGGGTACTATCAAAATACAAAAAAAGAGCAGTGGTGGCCCCGACTAACGTGTCGTAGGTCGTCTCCAAGCAGGCAATTTACTTTGCGTAAGTAAATTATTTCATAACTACTACTTTTAAAAGGGTGAAGGAAAACATCGTGAGGAAACGGGCATTTTTTTTATTTATTTTTTATTATTGATAGGCTTGCGTTTGACCACTATCTCACCTGATGGTAAGCGATGATGTGGTCGACGATGAAGCACGCTTGCCTAGAAGAAACCTATTCACTCTTGACTTAAAGACTCCCAGATTGATAGCTATCAGGAAATACAGACTCCGGCAGGGAATTCCACTCCTCCGGCATGTCCTAGAACCAAACATTTAAAGACATGTGACATCCACCAACCCGCACTGCACCCGCGGAGTGGATTAAGGCCTAGTCCCTCTCTCAGAGAGAAGGCCTGTGTCCCGGCAGTGAGAACTAAAAAGTCTGATGATGGTGATGAAGGTACAATCTACCTCTATACCAAAATTCATCAAAATTGGTTCAGCTGATTAGGCGTCATCATCATATCAGCCGAAAGATCGCCTCCCACAAGCGTCGCCACAATGACCGGTCCCACGCATCCCGCATCCAGCGGATCCCAGCAACCTTCACCAGCTCATCGGTCCACCTGGTGGGACGCCTTCCAACGCAACCCCTTCCGGTTGGCGGTTGCCACTCCAGAACTTTTCTTCCCCATCGCCAACCGTTCTGCGAGCAATGTGTCCTTATTCCTCGGGCTATGTCGGTAACCCTGGTTCTCTTGCGGATCTCTACATTTCTGATTCTATAACGCAAGGATACTCCGAGTATAGCCCTCTCCATTGTCCTTTGGGTGTCTGTAAGCTTTTTGATGAGGCCCATTGTGGGCAACCACGTCTCTGTCCCCTAAATAATGACTGGCAACACACACCGGTGTATTATGTACACATGTACTTCTCCAAGATCCCATCTATCTTTATACCAAAATTCATCAAAATTGCTTCAGCTGTTTTGATTGAAAACATAACAAGCAAACAGACAGAAAAAGATAATGTCGGATTTATAATACTAGCCGTTTATTAAGATGAGAATACATTATGATTTAATTACTAACTTATTATTATTTAGACACTAATAGTTATGATTAATGGAAGTTTTAGTGGATCGTTAATTATAATAGAAGTGACAGCTGTATCAATATGACATTTAAGTTATTATTAGTTATGGTAGGTAATCAATCATGGACATAATAATACATTTTAGGACCAAAATAAGTAAATATGTAAGCACATACTTTTCAATGCTCTAAAATTAAATGTTCATCTATCTATTCGTCAATGTCAATCTCGAAAAGGACTGTATAGATTTGGGAACGATTTTTAATAGATGTTTACCTGCTAACGGCTGGTTTGAATTGACAATTTTGGAGCTAAGTACCTGTCAAACCCTATTTTAACAGTTGAGTGCTATTATTACCGAAACAATTAAAAAACAATGTGTTCGCGTGGATCCACGTTTCGGGCACTCAAGGGGTTAATGCCAAATCTTGATAGGTTTTTTTGGCTAATATAGAATTTTATAAATAGGTACTCAAATTCAAATTCTTCAGAAAGGGTAAGGGTCGGATTCTTAATTGGGAATTCGGAGTTAAGAACGTGCCAAACCCTAGATACCTTTTCTATCTTTCTTTTGAGTTTCACAAGTTTTCAGGCTAAGTAGACGTTCACAATCAGATACCTACTTACTCAACTTCAAATTCATTATATAGAAAACTGTTTTTAGAGACATTTGCTGTTTTAAATCTAAGGAACGAAGCCACTTAATAATTCCATAAATAAACTCAGTTAAGGCGCAGCCTAAGCCCATAATCATTCCTGAAAGTGTCCTAAATCTCAATGTAAGAACTTCGCGACATTCTCATTCAAATTGAACTCATTTAGAATGTGAAATTAAGCCAAACAGCTCATCAGCCAGTCGTTTGTTTTTAGACAACTTCATTTAGTTCATTCGTTCATTCTAAATACACTCTTGAGAACGGGAAGGAAGCTAACTTGAATGTTTAGAAGAGCCTTAAATCTCTTTTGTGCTAAGACAATTTAAACTTTATTACAAAGTGGTTAAGTGCATTTTTCTGTGCTGTACGGTTGTCGTTAAAATGTGGCCAGTGTCGAGCAATATTTTCGTCATTGCTTTGTTTATTTTATTTTAATGTATTGTTTGACTACGTAACATGTGGACTTAAATTTTTCTTGTTTTTTTTAAGTAAACCATCTATAGTTCGTTAGGGTTGGCATTACTTAGTTACTTTGCATAGTAAGTCGTATGCTTTCAGCAAATACCATAATGGCTAAGACATTCGACTGAAAATGTAAATTTTATCGAGCACTTTCAGCCTGAGCCAGACCAAGGTTTTCTTCGTAATATCCCGCTATCCCATTTTAGGGAAAACCTGAATAGGTTTAGCGAGGGATAGTGATTTTTAGGTTCACAAAATAGGTACTTACCTACAGAAACTCTGTATTAAGATGCCTGGATTTAATCTGTTTTTAAGGTGAATTTGAATAGGCTTTTAGAAACCAGAGGGATAATTCCCGTTTATTTAAGAACACATCACATCACATCATCAGCCTTTTTATAGTTCCCACTGCTGGGACACAGGCCTCTCATAGAGGGAGTGGGCTATAATCCACCACGCGGGCCCAGTGCGGATTGGTAGATGTCACATGTCTTTGAATTTTTGGTTCTAGGACATGCCGGTTTCCTCACGATGTTTTCCTTCACCGTTTTGAGAGCAGTGGTGATGAAATAAATTTCACAAAGTAAAGCGCCTGCTCGGGTTCGAGCTATTTAAGAACGTTTGCATTCTAATCTCAAACTCAGTCTGTTAAAGAATCCTCATCCTTTGAATTTTGGCAAGATTTTGATATTCATTTATTATCGTTGCAATGTTATCCCGACTTGAAATTGTTTTTAACATTTTTGAATACGAGAATTGGCAAAAAAGATGTAAGGAAATTAGATAAGCGCATGTGACATTCTAGACATTTGACAATCTACCAACGAAAGTATTGTTATCACAACGATTGAAAAAATAATAAATAAATTAAAAAAAAAACACGTTGTAATAGAAAAACAAACAAAAGATTTTTTTTTCAATAAATAATTAAAAAAGCGTGGGGTGCTTGATTTCAATTGTTATAATATTTTATTGGCAGATATTGTTACAAGTATTCATTTTGAAAATGTCTTAAAAACCTCCCCAAGCTAAAAGTAAAAAAAAAACTATTATTAGTTTTTACTTTTTAGTTCAACCCCTTATCTTGAAGGTCCTGGTAAGGATAATGGGACAAACTATTTAAATTATTGCATTGTCATCGGTCCTTGATAAATTTGCAAGGTTTCAAATTAATCCGACGTTTTGAAGGGGGTAAAAATCACGTTCAAAGATACCGTTACATAGATACATACATACCAAGCTAATAAAAGCGTGTTAAAATGGTAAAAAATGTAGGAGAACGCCAAACGCCATCGAAATGTCATAATCTTACAATTGGGTATATCGATCTTCACTGAAATAATCACACTTTGTCTATACGTTAGCCTCTGATTCTATTTCATCATCATCATCAGCTTTTTAATATTCCTACTGCTGGGACACAGGCATCCTCTCTGTGAGAGAGGTAATGGGCCATAATCCACCACGCGGGCCTAGTGCGGGTTGGTGAATGTCACATGTCTTCGAATTGTTGGTTCTAGGACATGCCAGTTTCCTCACGATGTTTTCCTTCAACGTTTTTAGAGCAGTGGTGATGAAATAATTTACACAAAGTAAATCGCCTGCCTGGGTTCGAAGTCTAACCCACTATCTACAACTTTTAAGTCGCGGCCGCTACCACTGAGCCACCACTGCTATTTACGAGCAAGTTTTTTTCACAAAGTCCGCATCTCTAGCGGTTTCTATACGAGTGACAGATAAAGCGGTGAGCAGTGACATCAAAGGGGCGCCAGTTCGACTCAATGCGTATCGTATGTGTAGTATGACGTAATGTTACACTTCCTTCTTGATTACTGCGTTTTTGCGATAGATGGCGGTGTGAATAATCGTTTCAAGGGCCCCCAAAGGTAGACACGATTTTGCGACATATCTGTACCAGTGTCGCTATTTACAGGAGCTTTCAGGATTACACAGTGCTTACGCTATGTTACAGAATGGAACGTAAAGTTTTATTAAAGCTAACGCTTGTATGGATAGGCCCAAGTTTATTGGGACTATTTGTATAAATAAGCGTGGCTTTTGTGGAAATACTCCCTGCAGCTGCAATTAGGAGTTACTCGCCTGTTTCTAATTAGCAGAATGAAAGCACATAAAAATGCAATAATTTTTATATGTTATTAGTTAGGTAGGTATCTAATTGCATCACTACCTGATAGGTGGCGTTCTGTAGTCTCTACCTACCCCCATGGGAGCATATCGTGAATATCTGCACTACCCTAAGTTGACAAAAAATATCTATTTAGTTCGTCAATTAGATAAAAAAATAAAGAAAATTTAAGAAAATACTAAAAATATTGGACACGTATTTTTCTTTTGCTACGTAGGTAAGCAAAAAATAAAAAAAGATAATTAAAAAAATCAAAAAACCCGACCGCTTGAAAAGCAAACAAAAAATACGTAAACAAGAAGAAAATCATGCTGTGCAGTCGGAGGATACATCTGGTTTTGGTCAGCCAGCTCGCGAATGTGTATGTAAGGGTTTGGAAGGAAAAAAAAATGCCCCTAGAAAATGGCGCCCAAAATCCGCCATTTTTTTATTTCCAATTTTAATATAGCCAGTGACACTCGCAGGGTTAAGATGAATCGATTGGCGTAAGAATCATCAAAATCGGCTAACGCGTTTGGTCTCTAGAACGCTACATAGGAACAAACATATATACATACATAGAATAATAAACACATTACACTCCTTCGGCAGTCGGGTAATTACTACGATACAGTGCGGTCCTGAACTTTGATGCGCTTTATCTTGTCATTTTTTATTTATTTGATAAAGCAAAAAATACGGGTCCATTATTATTTGATAATCGCACTGACGAATTAAAAATAGAATTATCATTTTTCTACCCAGGAAAAATAGGGATGTAATAGGGATTACATCTCTAAAGCCGGGCTAGGTTATTTTTTTTTGAGATAATTAATTGAACGCATCCAGCATTATTCCCTACCATAGGACTTTTATTATTATTCTGATTGAAAATCCAAATTGATTGATTCAATCAATCACCTCAGCCAATCGAAGTCATCTCCCTAGTTTAACACCTCATAAAAACACCTGGTTTCCTGCTCAGATCCAATCTACTCCAACTGTCTTTAAAATTGCCGACGTATGGTAGGCCCCGGAAATTGCAGTTATGACTGTCGCGACAACTTCCGAATCGGGATGTCGTTCCTTTGGAGAGGAACCATGGTGTTTACATCGAGTTAATTGTTACCGTAGGAATGTACCAGGGGAATTGGAACTCTGTTCGTATGTAAAAAATGTACCGAAAATCTGTAGTCAGACTTTATGAGAGTTAAGCTTAGTAGACCTGTCCTTCAGTTTTAAAGGTCAGAGTATTATTGTTCTCTGAACTTTGAAAGCTATCATCGTTGCTTAAAGATAAGGATATTTTTCCCTATTGATTTCTACTTATTCTTATATAAAAGAAAATCCTCATAAATATAACATTAGAAAAGGTTATTCACAAAGGACGTATTCCACATGGGGCATCCGTCTAACGGCACCTGAGGTATTCCACATTCGGAACCTATCGGAATTTATAACCAAACTACCAGGAGGGCATAATCATGAAGAAGTATTTGCGGGCCTAGAATCATATGTGGTAGAGACTAACGGAGTACCAGGCGGTCCGAATCAAAAATCTCACAATGGTTCGCTAAACCTAGATTTGGGTTGTTTATAACAAACGCCAGAGCGATAGATATATTTCAAATATCTTTCGTTTTTAGCAACACTGTCTATGGCCGAGTAAAAGATGATAACATCGCCGAATTTAGAACAGTAGGAAGTGAAGATTAGATACTTATTGCCATTATTTTTGCCTAACTCCACAAGAGCAGGTTCCAATTTCCAATAGTTACGTAACTAAACAAATCCTCAAAGCCCTGCATGATCAGTCAACAGCTCAAAGTGACAGAAGAAGTCATCCACATCAAAGGAACGCCAAATTGCTTGTGTGCAGGAAGTGACGTCACACTTCCGGCTGCTTCTGCGGTGTGCTAAATTATCAAAAAGCTTTGAGAGACGTCCCGAAAAGAGGACAGGTTTGAAGTGCGTCCGAAATGTTTGATAGTTTTTTTTTTGTATGTTGTATTTAGCTGTAGGTAGAGTTATGATGACATTCGCACATGTTAGAAGATGTGAGAATGTCGTTAGCTTTTAGAATTCAAGTTGACTGAAAGTCGGTTCGGTTTTACCGACTTCCTCCAAACCTTTGAATTTGAAGTTGAGATTGGGTTAAATAATGTAGATATAAATAATAAAGATAGACATAGCCCGAAGAATTGCCAAACTTAAGTGTCAGTGGGCAGGGCACATATATTGATCGCAGAACGGATTGTCGATGGGGCAGAAGGGCTCTGAGGTGGTGACCGCGAACCGGAAGACACTGCGTTGGAAGGCCTCCGACCAGTTGGTCATCGGTATGACCTGATGAAGTTTGCGGGGATCCGCTGGATGCGAGACGCACGGAACCGATAAATGTGGCGACGCTTGGGGGAGGCCTATGTCCAGCAGTGGCCGTCTTTTAGCTGATATGATGATGATGATCTAAAGTAGAGATTGACTTTAATGCTCTAAGTAGAATTGATCAAATTCACAACTAAAAAACCGGCCGTCGGAAACATACGTTTTTCCCTCAATTAAGTCCGTAGTTTCATATCAAACTGTAACACAACAGTGTAATTTTATGCATGGCTATCGTACTATATTTTTGCGATGCTCATAAACACCAATGCTCGATCACAACAGCACAACAAAATCCTGGTGGACATAAAAGGCCAAAAGTCATAGTTTATTTTTACCAGCAAACTGTCCATCGGCGAGCAAACTGCCTCGCTTATCCGTAACGTAACGATAATGACAATCATTATGACGTCATTATCCTCGCGACGTGACAACCTGGTGTCGGCAGACTTACGGCCGATGATTGCTGGGTGTGTTTTTAGAACTTGGGGAGGCTTTTTTATTAGAGATGGGCGAGGTAGCTAGGTGGTGTAAAGGTGTGTAGCGGTGCTGTAAGGCTTAGCACGCACTGCGATTTTTATTCGCGCGATTTTTTTTCCGCGCGTTCTGTGTTTTAACTCCATAGGCCGTTGTATGAAGCTGCACGCACTGCGGAAAAAAAATCGCGCTCAAATAGTACAAAAAAATTCGCGCGGAAAATAATTCGCGCGAATCAAAATCGCTGTGCGTGCTATGCCTAAATGTTTGATTATTTCCAATCCACCAAAGCTATCATCATGTATGCCATGTCATGCCTAGCGAAAACAAACTATTTTCTTTCAAAACTGTGTGAGGAGCTTATGCGTAGCGAAGCTTTGAAACGATGCTGATAAAGCGGAGTTGCGCGAGGATGTGTAGCTCTTTGGTCAACTCAACATGATTGCTGTTTCTGACATAGCCACTGGACAGAAACCACTTACTACACTATTTTTCTAGCTCCCGCACAGATTCCTGATTCGCTTCTCTCGCATACATTTTTCGCTCACATCCCTCGAATACTCTTGCTTTTGTGTTTATACAAATATCTTTTTTTTATTTACTGGCTGAACCTTCAAAAGGCGCCTAAATTTTGAGGAAAAGACCGGTGATCACCATTAGCACGTAGAAGAGGCCCCCATGTGCAACGCCTGTTAGGGCATATCCCTGGGGAGACTTAAAAAGCGCCTCCCCTCCCCTAAGGTGTATACAAATACCTAGCTCCACCAAGTCCGCTAGCCCTTTGCCACCAGAGCTGCGCTTAGTCATTCTAAGAAAACGAAGATATCTCTTTGGTGGATTTTTCCCTCGCACACCGCCTAGCTACCTCATACATTTCTGAAAGAGAAGCATCTTTACGGCCGCTGATTACTGGCTGTATTTTTAGATCTTTACCAACTGGTTCAGTAGACGATCGCTCAACGGGTGTTAATAAGTAGCGTGGCTGTTATTTTTATGTTGATGTGCGTAGAACGGTGGGTAAGTAAGGTTGTGAATAGGGGAATAGGTAGTCTAGTCGGTCAGAAAGTACTCTTAGGTTCCTACGTTAACTTCTACTAGATAGCAAATAGATAAGACGTACTTGTAGAAACAAAGAGTTTAGAAACTAATTATCCATAGTCTTGTGCGTAAGGCTAAGGTTGTAAATTTCTGATTATGCAGACAAATATGCACCCCATTATTTGATACTGATTGAGGAAATAGGCATAACATTTTTCTGCTCGTTCACTTAACTTTCGGCTTAAATAACTATACTCTTCCTAATCTCTTTATCAAGTAAATTACAAAACAACAAAATAAGTATTTTTACTTAAAACTGTACCTTGAATAAGTAGGGACCAAGGGTGGTCTGGTTTGGCAGCTCTTAGGACGCATCTAGCAATGACAATCAGAGGTTGTCTGTATCAGAGATTGCCCTGTGCGATAAGACCGCCCATTGTACACTTGCTTTTATGATTTTTTGTCGCGTACATATTTTTGTGGTGTACAATAAAGAATATAATAATAAATATATAAATGACACCAATCAACACACAAACCGTAATGAGACTGTTGTTTATTAATTGCATTTTGATTACATTTTAAACCCACTTCCATAAGCCTGGCAATGACATGACAACGGGAACTACTCCATAATAAATCGCTGATAAACCAGTCCAGACTGATATTTACAATTTTATAGCACTAGTACGTTTATTAAAACTGCACAGTGTACAACCTTGTTCGCGGAAATTGTTACCAGGTGCTTCAATTTTACTGCATTTTTTAAACGCTTTTATAATATTAATACTTTATTTAATTCCTGTCCGTTTAGAGTAATTAAAATTTTATTTATTTTGTGGGTACGTGCTTGAATAAAACAGGGTATTATAGTAAATAATGTGAGGGACCACCCGGATGTTATTCACAGCAGGATCATACGTGGACGTCGGACTATTAAAAGATTTTACACCAGTTTTATTTAGGTATCTTATAATCTTTTAAAAAGAAAAAGTTAATAGGCAAGAGTCCTATTTAATACAACTGACAATGCGATATACTTGACAGGAACCGACATATAGCCACATATTTGCCATAGGTGCCCTTTAATAGAGCAGAACATGTAGGTATTTATTTAATACTTTATGAGTTATGTACATAGACGTACAGTCGGACTACTAACACTATCGTAAAGGGTTTAGTTTGCAAAATCCACCCACTGTTCTTGTTCTTGTAATATTTGTCCTTTCAGACGCTTACAAAACTGAATAATTTACGTCTAGGCAAGCGTGCTTCACCGTCGACCACATCATCGCTTACCATCAGGTGAGAAAGTAGTTAAGCGGGAGATTATCAATATTAATTAAAAAAAAAAACAAAACAGATATTATCACTTGTAGCTGGTGGTTTTTATTAAATAGGCCTCTGGAGTTAAAATATATTTTCCAGGAAGATGCTTGTGGTAAGATAACAGTTCGTAGAATAAATACTGGGTATAATTAAAATGAGGTGCTAATGAATTTAAAACCGCAACAACCAAAACCAAACCCGATAATTTTGCATGACACCTATCCAGAAACAGGACACCTCACCTGCCTAACCCGATGGGTATAAAGGGGTGGTTTATGTATGCATGACTGCATATAAAACCGATCTCACATAAAAACACGACTGTATTACACGACGGGATGTGGCAGAGGGTGAGCCGTAATCCGGGCACAAATCTAGACTTCAATGCTATTCAAAAATTCCAGCTGGAAGAAGTGGAAATGGACGGGAATGGAAGCATGATCGGAGCATGAACAACGCTAAACCACAAAAAGTAAACCAAAATGCAGCTTCATACAATTCAGAGGCCTGATGTATTACCTAACGCAATCACTTGGATCTTGATGCCGTGGTTTGGTGGTCCACAATAGTGAGGTTACACCGTTAGTAACATTTTCTAGCTAACACAATAATTCTTGGCAAGACTGGCTGTCAAACTTTGGTTGGCCTCAGAATACCAGTACCGACTTTCAAAGATCTACAAATGACATCCATGACCAAGGGTTTCCTTATAAAGCTCGTTAAACTTTAACGAGCTTTATAAGGCACGGACACCTATAAAGACAAAACAGAGAACCTCAGAAATTCTACTCAAATTAATCAATAATTACGTTATTAATTAGGATGTTGTATGTCGTAAATATGGGGTCCAAATTGGGAGCCACCGGAGCGCGGAGGTATGCTTTTCGCACCCCAAAGGTTCACTTTTCCCCGGTTTAAATTCTGTTTAAACCAATCGACAAAAAGTTCAGCTAAATGCAGCTTCATACAACTCAAAAGCGTGATGTATTTCCCAACGCAATCACTTGGGTCACGGCGTGGCATGGGGGTCCACAATAGTAAGGTCACACCGTAAGTTAACTGTTCGTGGTTTTGTGTAATAACCACTTGGAAAGCCTTTGTGTTTTGATTAGAGACGCGAGATTGGAAAAGTGCATTGCGTGAGGTTTTAGGTGCGAATTGTATTGGCTGCTGGCAATTGGTTGAATTGTTATTTTCATATTGGGACAGGCCACCACAAAACATTTTTGGCAGAGATAAGCAGATATGATGAAGGCCGAAGAACTTAACGTAAGAATCTGCTTTCAATAAAAAATGTTGTCTGGATAATGCTCAATATTGTAACTAAACAGGAACTTATCAGGAACTGGTGAATAGGCTTTTATTATTGTTTTAGTAAGACAAATCGGTCTAAGCTTATTCCCAGATTAATAGAATTCTTCAGCAACTTTACGAAGATTTATTTTCTTAGGGTTTGGCATAGGTGTATCCTATACTCATATTATTTGGGAATGCACCTTTTGGCATAACATTTTAGTAATAATATTGTTTGGCATAACGTTTTCGCATAAATAACTTTTATTAGCTTAATAATATTATGCTAAGGTTAGCATTACTGTCATTAGGTCTAATTTGTTTTGGCATAATTTGGAGTTGCATATTTTTTTAAGGCATAAAATTAATTTGTCTATAACACATGACCGAAAAATAAAAAATTTGGTGTCATACTTAGATTATTTATTAAAGTTTGGGAATTGTTCTATTGGTGCGGCAGTACACGTGCATGTATCATTATGCGTTGTAATCTTATGCTTTACAAAATTATGCTTCATTATTATTATGCGAACAGTATTTATGGCAATAAAAATTATGGCAAAACATTTATGCCTAATAATATTATGCGCAATTATCATTATGCAGAATTACGTTATGCCAATGTAAATTATGACAGTATATTTTATGTTTGTCATTAGTAAACCATTATATTTTTGTGTATATTTTACGAAATCGTAGCACTTTTCTAGAACTCTTTCTAGTTATAATCGCGTGTGCCATTTCAGAAATTGCAGATCTATTTGCTCATACATTCAACCATTTTAGCCACCATTTCGCAAATGACGATAACAGCTCGCAATCTGCTCACAAGTACTACCTAAGCCAAAAGCCAGACAATGAAATACCGACAATTTTTCAACTTTCACTACTAACATAAGTTATAATAAATTGCTTCGCCAAGCGAAGGTTTCTGCGTCGCAGTAGAAAAAGCATAAATCAAAGAGAAAAACTCATTTGTGAAGACCTTGGGCCACTTCAGGCTGAAGCGGCCCTTCTCAGCGAGCGGTTAAGGCCATCTGTGCATGCAGCCGGCCTTATTTAGGAGCTTTTATTTGGCTTGAATGAGGGTAGGTTGGAAAGAAATGTTTTCTGAGCTAGACTATTTTAGTGTTCTTGGAATGTAGTGCTTTGAAAGGTCTTCAAGTTGGCAGGTTTCTTGAAACCTACGTATAATAAGTAGTTATAATATCTATTTATAAGGGTGGGTTCGCAAAACTTCCTGATTAAAAGGGGACAGTTTTGAAAACAGGTAATACGTATTGGAGTATAAAGATGATTAAGGGCAATAGCAACCTGTATGCCAATGTTTCAGTAATACAGTTTATTAATACTTTTTCAGGCCTTCAAGAACAACTCTATTTTCAGATTTTGTATATTCGTTATTATTTCAATAGCTGCCTACAATTATTGAATCCTAATTGCTAGGATTCAAGAACTGCAGGCCACAAATATAGTCTCATTGAAAATAACCCCAAAAAACCGGCCGAGTGCGAGTCGGACTCGCGCACGAAGGGTTCCGTACCGTTATCGGCAAAAGGGCAAAAAAATCACGTTTGTTGTATGGGAGCACCACAATTTTTTTTTTCTCTTGTTATTATTTTTTGTTATAGCGGCAACAGAAATACATCATCTGTGAAAATTTCAACTGTCTAGCTGTCACGGTTCATGAGATACAGCCTGGTGACTGACGGACAGACGAACAGACGGACCGCGGAGTCTTAGTAATAGACTCTTGTTTTTACCCTTTGGGTACGGAACCCTAAAAAGTGACTAATATAATTATTAAAGGAAAACAAACTACTCTTATAACCTCATAACAATCTGTCACTTTTTTCTTTTTGTCTCATCAAAATCTGTCCCTTTCAAACCACAAAGCACCTACCGCTTTTTATATCAAATCTAACACAAAATTAGTTGCGTGGTTCTGTTTACTTTATAAAAAAGACCACAAATTGTTTATTGTGTGGTCACAGAGGAATGTAAGTTTGTTTATGTTTGATTGAGACATCAGGCTTGACCCTTGGGTACTTAATAGTGAATTGAAGTGATTTGGCTGTGGGGAAATTTTAAGTTCACGCTAGGTTGTGTGTTGATTTTGAAGCAGGTTTGTTGTTAAATAATCTTGTTTCTTCTCTTGGAGAGGTTTTTAAATTGCGGTCTCGAAAATATGAGTTCATCGTGGAGGTTCCTTGCTAAAGGCAAAAATATTTCTTATATCTGGATTTAAACCACAGATATAAATCTAACTAGATAACACGATTGTATGTACTTCGCATGTCAAAAAGAGTGTAGAAATACGAGCAATGCGCAATGGTCATACTTTGACATGTTTCATTTAGCATTATCAGCACCGGACATCCACCGAAATCTAGAAAAATGTCCAATTATTATTATTGAGCTGTAAAAACTGTACAGGAAAAAGTTGGCGGAGGCTATGGAAATATTTTCTTTCATTGGTCAGTAAATTTATTCTTAAATTGTGTGTGAAAAAGTGGCACGCTTGGTTTTCATACAGATACAGACTTGCGTTATCTTGTTAGGTGTATGTCCGTGATTTAAATCCTCAACGCATAGTTTAGTGCGGGGCAGATTTGTTTAAGGTGTGCTTATATGTAAATCTATTACCATTTTTTTTGCTACTTCCCTTCTTTTACAATAGCTATACATAATAGAAACCACTACCTTTTAGGCTAGGTACTAATTTTTACGAATGAAATGAGCTCGTGGCTAAAAAATAACAGCCGGACGGGGCAACGCTTGACGAGGTCGGTTCGTGGAAGGGTGACCATTTCAACATACCGAGTTTCCTCCGTGCCTCGGAAATAACGTTAAGCCGTTGGTCCCGGCTGTCATTTGAAGATATTTGACAGTCGTTACGAGTAGTCAGAAGCTTGAGATCTGACACCAGTCTAGCCAAGGGGTACCGTGTTACCCAGTTACTAGGTTGTGGACTGGTACTCAGCTGAATCCGGATGGACTGGAAGCCGACCCCAACATAGTTGGTCAAAGGCTAGGCAGATAGATTGACTCATTTTTACGAATTGTTTGCCGGTAACTAAATTCCTCACGAACAAAAATGGGCCATCCATGGGTGATGGGTGATGGTTTCTAAAAATAAATCTAAAAAGCTAGGAAGAAAAGTACCCACGGAAATAATTTCTAATATCATTAACAACAACTCATTTGTTACCTACAATTATATTACTGCCAATCACACTAACATGGAGTAAAGGCCATCAACCAACAGTAACTGTTTGTTCCCAATAAATCTGTATTACTCACCAGTAAAACGTGGCACCTATAAATTAGCTATTCACTTAATTGCTTTAAGTACAAGGGCACTTCCTGAATAGTCTGTGCTCCTAGTACCTGGACCATAGAACAAGAAATTTGTATAGAAGCGACACTTAATTTACGGTACTTTCTTTTCTGTTTGTGCAATCACCTATGGCGCTAAAATATTACCCTATCAACCCTATTAAATATAGCTGCAAATGATGGGTAATTTAGGGATAACTAGTAGCTCTGTGAGCTGTAGATATACCTCGCGAGTCTGTCTTTATGTCGATTCAGATTTGAATGAAACTGAATCGACAAAAGGATTCAATATAATTATCGAACCCGCTCGCAAAATTTCACGAGAATCGATTGACAAATGCAACCTGTAGAGGGGAACAGCCTGACATCCGGACATACAAAAAAAAATGCCCAAGCTGAAACGGAGACGCTTCGCTCGGTAAGTGCGGTTACACACAAACGCACAGAGGTGGACTTAATCCCTTAGGCATTTTCTACCAGTCGATCTTCGGGTAATGCTGAAACAAATGGTGGTAGGTGCAATATTAAGAGTTAAGCAAATCGCCTTAATTGTGGCAGGTGTTGTTTAACAAAGATGAAAATGTAAGGAAAAAGCTAAATGATCGTCGCCTGTCACCTGTTTTCTGTTGGTTTTATTAAATAGGCCCCCTGTCCATAACAAACATGGACACAACAAATGACTCAAATGACCATATTCAATCCAGCCATTGCGTCAAGTTGTCAAGAAAATGAATTTTTCAAACATTGTGAAGCCACGGATTTGATTGTCTTGTCAAAATGGAAGTGATTGCTGTAAGAAAAGCATGTCATTATTAGAAAGCAGCTTTTCGCTATTAGGAAGCAGGGTGGTAAATTTATATGACAACTTATCTGTCGCCCGAAAACTGTATGAGCAGCAGTTTCGCTTCTACTTTTATTCTATGTCTAGTCTGCTAGTCCGAGACTACACGTACTAATCATCGGTATACACGAACGGCGCCGCGGGCCGCATCTAGTGTTGCTATAAATTCATTTGAGAGCACACGCGATGGTCTTACTACTGTTATGGTTTAGGATTACGGCTGAGTTTAAATTATTGGCTAAGTTTACTGTTTGGTATTGCAGAATTTTGAGTTTAAATAATCAAATCTGATCATTTAAAAAAAATTGGATACAGGAAATGTTTAAGCCCCAATGACGAACTGTCAACTTTCCTGTTACAGACATGCTGAAAAAAAAAATGTGATGAAGTAAGCAGTAGGAACCATTACGGTCTTCTATCCTTACGTATTTTATCTTTACTAAGTATTACGTGTATTTTATTTTAAGTACCTGAATAATTTAATTAAACTGTACAAAAATTCTTCAATACAAATACAATTTCAAATCATTTCTTAAATCTTTTTAGTTTGATATTATTATTTGGTTGCGATCGTGGATTGCTTAACGTATGTCTCTTACGTTTATTATACGAAGTTTGATACATATTTTTATAACCCAAGTTACAAAGTTCCCCAAGTTTTCATATTTTCTTTTTCACATAAAAGCTACTTTTATTTATTTATTTATCAATTATGAACGATTTACAGCTAAAACACGAACAAAAAAAAACATGCACACACACACAAAAAACAGCACACACACACACACAAAAAACAACACACACTTTTTTGAACAGAATAAAAAAAAATAGTAAGTGAGACTGACAGCCAATTAAAATTTATAGTCATATCTACAAGAAAAGCTTCTTCACCAAAAACCAGTCCAGTTTCAGTCAATCTAACAAATGTGTGTGTTACTGAACAAACACGCTTAAATTCCCCGTTGTCTTATTATAAATCAGGTACCTGTGTGATTCACCAGATCTAGGTTATATTTTAGTACTAACTCAGCCTGAAGCGATTGATTGCTGGCGAAGTTATTATAGAGAATGACTGAATATAAATGTTTTTTTTTGTAAGTTATTTAAGGCTTTTGGATAATTTAAATGATATTTAACATTGATGTTCACAAATTATATGTACCTAGATAAGTATGCAAATCTTTTTTTAACCACTTTACTATTTTTTTATATTTTATTTATTTAATTAAATTATATCCAAGTTTTCATTGATGCCGATATAAGTTAAGACAAAGACAATACAAAGTAGACATAAGCAGGTTTATAGGTTTTACCCGAAGTCAGCTAAGGTTCAACAGATACAACACAGAAAATAGAACCGGTTCCCGAATTGAGTATTCTTACAGAATGCCAAAAGCAGTATAAAGTAGTAAATAAAAAATAATCTGCTTTTCTGCAAATCATATCAGATAGTAATAACAAAATAATATATGGTCATAGCATACGGAAAACCAAGACCTCGTGTATAACTTTTAGGTGAGGCTTTTGTCTAAATAAAAACTTTATCACACAAAAATTAACCGACTTCAAAAGCAAAAGGCTAAAAAGTGCAAAATAACTTTCGTTACGGAAGTCAATGTTTTTCCCTTTTTTATAATTTTTAGACACCGACTTCCGAAACGAAAGTTATTTTGCACTTTTTAGCCTTTTGCTTTTGAAGTCGGTTAATTTTTGTGTGATAAAGTTTTGAAGAAGGTTTAAGGTTTTAAGTTTTGCTTTTGAAGAAGGTTAATTTTTTTGTGAAAATGTTTTTATTTCTCTCGTTTTAATTTTAGTACACCGTCACAAAAAATGAGCAAGTTCATAGTAAGGTACAAGCATTGACCAAATACCCATAACTCAATTTACACATATATCACACACACAATTTACACAGTTCGGTTGTATGCTCCATATGTTGAAAACTGCTGGACCGATTTTGATGAAACTGGCACTATTCCCTAAATCCAACACAACAAGAATGATCACGATCCGATAAGTAATTTCGAAGAAATGCGTGGACAAACATACATACACTTATGAAAGGAGAATGCCCATGGACAGTACTTTCAAAAAAAGAATTGTGTCACAATCATTTCTGGACAATAAATTAAACAAAAATATTTCAAGTATTTTGACTTCTTTTCTAAAAGATGAAAGAAGTGGGGTTAATTTTCTTGAATTAATAAGTATTTAACTTCCGTTTCTCAGCTCAAACATATTCCGCCATTTATATTAGGGTTTAGGCATGTTGACATGATCTGACATCGATTAATTGAGGCATCGTTTTTTTATAATCTACCTGAAACACTGAATCGATCCAAGGATCTCCTGTATCGAACCGATTCACCTCTTTAATGTTAAGAACTAATTGATTTTGAAATTGGTTTGATTTACTAGTTTAATGCAAACCAAGATAACAAATGAATCATGTTTTTAGAAATCGATTATATTACCGGTTTGGTAACATGCCTATAACTGTCAGACATTTCATTTGACAGTGACAGTCATGTGACAGTAGTCGTCTTTTCATTTGATTTGTTTGTATGTTTTTTTTTGCGTCGAGTTGGGTTACTTACCACTTATCTTAACAATACAACACCGCCGTGTGTTTATGAAAATAGTGCTTAATAGGACAGGACTTTATTTTTGTGATTTCCGACATGGCTACGGCTCGAAGTTGGTTTCTCAAATGTTCTTTGATGTTCGCACCATACATATATGCGCAAACATAATATAATGCTGCATTTTTGCATTTAAATTCCTGATAATATATTGACCATATTACGGGCTTACAATGTTATTCTTACTTACCGGTGTAGATCCTACACCGGTAAGTAAGAATAACATTGTATGTCTTACCAGCACTTGAACAAATGTCTAACGAATGCAAATCTTAAATATGCTGGCATAGAGTCCATATTGCTGTGAATATACTATAACCTGAAAAGGAACATATGTTGTTCAATATCTCTTAACTCCCGCGATGAAAATTGACTAAAGTTGGTACGTGATATTAATTAAGGTAATATAATCAAATAAAGGTGTTTTTATAGGACACGCAAATGTTTCGGTCAGTACATTTCTCCATACAAAATGGGCATTCTCCTTTGGCACGTGTCGTGTTTTCGAAGCCCAAAAGAGTAACATAATTATGTGAATATTATGCAGTTCCAACAATAATATATTACATACATACTATACATATCGAATTGACTAAATCCTTTTTTTTTGAAGTCGGTAAAAATAGACCGCGTCTCGCGCGTCTCCTCGTTTTTCTCTAAACAAGAACTGTTACCTAATTTATAGATAATATATATCCATACAAATTTATTCATTATTCATACTACATTATTATAATAACCGACTAAGATAGACACGTTAAGACGCCATTATTTTGATTGACAGTTTAGCGGATAGCTCCCGGCGCCATTTTTTTATTGCTAACTCGATTTAAAACGACTTAATTCCTATCGATTTATTTTGTAAAATAGACCTACTAGGTAAAATATTTATGGTTTGCTATTAATATCGTAAATCATCGCATTATATTGAGTGGAGTTATATGTAACTGTATATTAATTTTAAGTCGGACATTATAAAAATAGTTTATGGAATGGAATTTGGTTTTGAACTGCTGACCCGGGATCCTGAGTACGATTCTCGGGTTTGGAGAAGAATTATGGAATTTTTCAGTAGCGATGATGAAAATAGGTTCGCACGTAGATATATTGATTTAAAAATAACTGAATTGTTTGTGGACTAGATACCTACACCTGCCTGCCTAACAATTCGAGAAATACAGGTGTGATAAGTGATAATTCGATAGCAAAATCAGCTCAAAATAAAGTAAAAAAAACTGTCTGTTCATTTGCCTCTATATATTTACTTTGACGATGCAATAATAACCAGATGAGCAAATCATAATCATTTTACTCACGGCTGTCATCACAAGACATTATTTTGATTCGGTGTATCGAACATGTTCATGAGCACTAAAAGCTGAGCAAATGCTGAGTCTTGCTTGTCAAAACATGTCAAAATAGTACATTATGGTACAAGTGTGTAACGTTGGTGATTACCGCTGAGGCGCCATTGAGACCCGAGCCGTTAGGTGAGGGTCTTAAGAGAGCCGAGGACGGTAATCATCAATACACACGTGTATCATACGACGTTTTTCAACACACTTGTGAAGAAAATAATACAAAAAAATCATTTCCAACAGTAAAAACGAGTTGTGAATTTTTTTTCGCAATGGCGGGCAAAATTAATCAGTTTTCCTATGCGCGCGCATCTAACAATGGCGATCGGCCATAGACTAAAAATAATGAGTTATCTTTTTTTTGGCTTTTCGCGGATAGCGTTTTAGCCACGTACAAAATGGGGTATTTCAAGTTTTCTTTATTACAGACAAAAACAAAAGTTATATTTAAGTGAAAGTTTTATTTATTAAACAAGTACAAGTTGAAATTATCTATTTAAATACGAAGTTGCATGAAATGTGTTGCATTTGTACTATTGAGCACGATCTTTTTTGTATCGAAACTTTTTTTAAAACAAAGCAACTCAACCAATAAATTAGAAAAAAAAACTCTTTATCTCACTTGTGAATAATAGTAATGAAAAAGTCACAGTTTGATAACAGGTGTCATTATGTGCCTAATTGCGGTGAAATTAGAGTCACTTTATGAGCAAGTGTGTTGAAAAAGTTTTTACAGCATCTTATTTTTAACCGACTTTACAGAAAGGAGGAGGTTCTCAATTCGGATTTAAGTTGCTTTTTTTTATATTTGTAATTTTTCACTTTTTAGTGTTTATAATTGTAACTATTGGAAGTCGTTTGTATTTTTTTGTAAAAATGTTTTTATTATCAATCTTGTTTGAGACTTATTTAGGAATCGTAGAAATGATTTGATTTGTCCCGCAAATAAGGGCGACAACAATTTTTCATACAAATTGTACTAATACGTTTAAAAAATTATATAAAAACGCTTGATTGCATTGTCGCCGTGCGTCTGACTTTGGGGGAATAATCTTTCTTCTTCTTCTTTGTCCAACCCCCTTCCCAGTTCAGCTGGGGTCGGGTCTCCTTGTAGGTCTGCACCAGAGAGCTCTGTTCTGGGTTGTCTGAGTGCTCAGGTTCTCTTTCAGGACCTCTTTCTGCATGTTTGACCACTAGGTGGCGGGTGGTCTTCCCCTTCCTCGCGGTCGATCGGGGATATTTAGGGCCTTTTTGATAGGGTTGCCATCTCCACGTCTCAGGACAATAAGGCAAGAAAATAATAATAAACTTTTTTACAAAAGAAGACTACCGACTTCCAAATAAGAAAATTACAAAGTGAAAAACAACTTTGTTTTTGGAAGTCGGTGTCTTTGGTAGATACCAATTTTTTGCATTATGGACACCGACTTCCAAAAATAAAGTTATTTTTCACTTTGTAATTTTCTTATTTGGAAGTCGGTAGTTTTTTTTTTTTTAAGTTTTTTATTTTTCATTTTTTGTTGTACCTACCTAATAGGCAAGTAGTTAAGTAAGGTACCTATAATGCCAGAATAGTTAACCCGAATATCATGAAACTGAACATAACTGGTGAAATGAGAGTGTACCAACGTGAACTGTACATATCTGCGTACCCCTTTAGAGCGGGCTGGCGTGATGTTATGTTATGAAATGGTATAAACAATAAACAGACATGCGATTGCAGCAATCCCGAGAGATTTGCCGTTATTTATTGAAGAGTTCTGTTGTATATCTCCGCGGTTCATCATCAGATCTTCACCAAATTAAAATGGGACCAATTTTGAAACATACTCTTTCAAACAAAAAAAAAACAATCGATCCACAATTGACGGAGTTATCGAGGAACATATATAAAAAAAAACATTCATAATATCGAACATGAAAACTCCTCCTTTTTGGTAAGTCGGTTAAAAAAGAAGAATTCGTAGCGAAACTTCGTAATTAAGATTAAAGCAATGACGTCACATTACATGACCAAAAACTCAGTAGGTATAAGTTTTTACCCATGGCAGCAATATTAATGGCCCGCATAGGATATGGTTAACCGCTGAAATAATTTATATAGAGCGTGCCTAATGGCGGTTGCTTCATTTCCGGAGTAACGTTATCGTCATTTGTTAAAAATAAGTAGTCACAGTCCAATGCAGGAAAAAACTGATCTTTCTGAGGGTTAGAGTAAACAGGCGAAATCTAGATTTAACTGGTTAATCTTGATGTGGAACTGAAATATACCTGATTGTCCGGCACTATTCATTGTAGCTTCCAAAATGGACCAGAAGCGTCCAAGAGGGCACTACTATCGTCTAAATATTGGTAATCTTCTTAGTTATGTGGTTTAACCGAAACAGCGCTATTTACTTATAGATACCTGTCAATCAATGCCTTCTTGGCCTTGATTCCCAGCAGCATTATTAAATGAATAAGTTTTTAATTTGTGTTACAGTAAGGAGATGAATTTGTACGAAAATCCTCAAGCCACACATACCTGAAACAATAAAAAAGGTTCCATTAGTATAAGTATTATCAGTTTTTCCTAAATCTTGATAAGATGCACAGAAATAAAGGCTCAAATTAATTCCGCCACAAAAGATGGTGTGGCCTATCAAGATAGGACCACAGGCAGGCTAAGATCCATTGGATTCTTAGAAAAGTTTTTGCATATTTGCGTGTTTCTATCCTTTATTCAATTAAGCGGAAGAAATCATTTAGGCAAAATATAATTTTGTTGAAAGGTGACCTTTGCAAGAAACCGTTCTTTAAATCTTCACACATCAAGATTTTTTGTCTGGTTTTTATCAGATACTCAAATCAGGAATCAAGGTTGATGAAGGTCTATATTAAGGTAAGGTATATAAGGTCTATCTTTTTCCAATTTTGAGATGCCAAGTTATAGATGGTTTCAGATTAGATGACGGGTTAATATAATTCTGTAGTTTTCGATGGCAAATACAATTTTTAAATATTGTATTTGCGCCAATATTCAGCTAAGGCAACACCATTCGGTGACGCAGCTATAAGGCCCTTACATGTACAGGTTACAGGTCATACGGTACAAGACGAAACAGTCATGGTCAGTGGAGAGATTCCACACAAAAACTGGACAATGTTGACCATGACCCCATCTAAATCAGAGAGCCTAGCGCCTAGACAAAGTAATGTCCTATCGGTGTTAAAGACTATTCTATCATCTAAAATTGGATATGAGATTATTAGTCCCTATTCCAGATGATTATACTCGACTCCACACCTACCAAACACCTTCCAACCAACCATAACTCTCGAATTTGGTATATTATTCTTCAGCTTGACATATATGTACTCAATAGAGCAAAGGCTCAAACGCCCCAGACGTTACTGAATTACTACATAAAATGTGTAGTAGGTATTGTATGAAAATGAAACTCCAAGTTAGCAAGTACGAGTACGTTCCAACTACATGCTAACACTACTCAATTCCACAGATTGTGTGTTAAAAAAGTAACGTTTGGGGCGTCTAGGATTTTGGACTTAAGCACGTTAATCTCATAGAAAACAAACTAATGAATCACAACTATGCATTGCCAGTTTGAGTTAAGTTGAGATTTGAGCATGAGCATCTGGAATACCGGCCTCTTGATTCGCGCTAGAAATATCACGTGGTAAATTTGAAACATTTTAGCCCTCATCCTTATGATAATATCTCAAATATCCCTTTGTAAAAACCACAGGTCCTGACCTGAAACCTGACCAAACCCGGAGGCAAAAGTCCAATCAGCAGGATATTTATACCTTCTTAATCAGATGAGAGCGTGAAAGATGAATAATTCAGCCAAAATAAGCTTTCACTTATGCCGAACAATTTCGGATATCTCCTCCAATTATGATAAGGCAGTATTAATCGAACTTCAAAGGAACTTTCTCCATTTTAAATTAAAAACGTATGACTTCTCTTTATTTTAAAGTTCATTTGCGAAAGGTTTCGTTAATTAATTTTCATTCTAAAATTATTTTTATTCGGTTTTCGTTGTAAAAATGTTGTCAGGTTAATTTTTATCTTAATGGATTGATGTGAGCTTAATTAGGTACCTACTGCATTTTCTGGGTATCCAAGTGTAACATTTGAGATAAGGTGAAATATTAGCTAATTCATCTTATAGTTATTGTATACGTTCACGTTCGTTAGATAGGAAATATTCGTTGTCTTCATCATCATGTCTGCCGACTGATGTCCTATGCTGGACATAGGTCTTCCCGAGTGTCGTTACATCGACAAATTCTCTTCTTTTCACAAACAGTGGACTCCTGTTCCCATCAGCAGGTCATAGGTCCACCTTGTGGGAAGCCCCACAAGTAGTGTTTCGTTGTAACACTATAACTGACTGCTGCAACATTAGCTCCTCTCTTAATCAATAGACAGGGCTTATTGGTTTACAGCAAATAACCCTTATTTATTTTCACACTCTGCAGGCAAGGCAAGGCATCAGGACTCCCGCATACAAGTGTGACATTACAATGTCAGATGTCGTTTTCATATCAATTATGCTACAATACATATTTATATAAAACGCGGTCTGCAAAGGTTCAATAAATCCCAGTCAGCGTCCCAGATAGCCGTGAAAGTTGTGATTCTAATCATTATCGTGTATCAGGGAATTTAAAAACAGAAACATCAAACTAAAAAGCGCCAACAAATAACCGTTTAATCTGCTAAAAATAAACCACTTAAACAAACTAGTATCAACTTTCTTTCACTGCCTACGCGATGTAAAGCGCTCTGTTTAACCTATCTGCGAACTAATTGCGCCTGCGCAGGGTCAATGCACTTACATGCAATTGAGGTGTAATTTGCCGTCTAAAAATAAAGGGGCACATCTGTAATTTTATGCAAAAAATTTCGACGCCATATTTTAGAAATTTTTTAGGCTTATTTAGTAAGGGGTTTCTGTTTTAAGTCCATAAATTGTGAAAGTCAGTAAAAACATGACAAATGCAGCAAAATTATGTTGTTTACTTATTCGGAAGCATGAAAACTAATTGCGTCTAGTAATATTTTTCTACGATCTACGAGTTAATGTAATGAAAAGTCGAGTTTTGTCAAACAAATGTAAAAAAAATCTGTGGTTCAACCCCATATTTTTAAGAAGCATTCGCATTCACAGTAGTCGCAATCAGTCAAACGCACCCCTAATTTCTCTACATTATGAGAAATTCTTGTGATTTATTGTCGTTAAGATAATACTTCACTTTGTACGTTTTTTTACTACGAGAACCTTTCGACCTTTTTTTCTCCGTTTTGTGTTTTGGTCAGTTGTGCCCTTTTTGCTTATGGCGGCTGTACTGTATTTTTATACGGCCATTAAGGACGATAATATTCAGTGTGCTCTGTTCTATTGGTATTAATAAATATGATATAATAGGGAATAAGGCGCACTCTGTTTTTTAATGGGAGGTATGAATTAATAGAGCAAGATCAAAATGTAGATTGAGGTTAAGTGAAGGTTAAAAGGCAAAAAGAATGATTGATTTTTGGTTTTGATTTTTTTGATGCATGAGATTATGGTGGTAGATGCATCATAGAATATTTTAAAGTTTTTATTATGACTTTTTTCAAAATAGACAAGCAAGATCATTGATTCATTGGCCACAGATCATTGTTGAAAGGAATTTCTCTCTGTGATAGACCCAATGCCGCAGGTGGCTACAGGAATTCACCCAGACACAGGCGGAGAACTGGTGGGCCTCGACACCGGGCTGCAGGCAGTCCAAAGAAGCTCTGCCATCTTTGGACAGTAGGCTTACCAGGCGTCTTTTACGACTGGACAGGAATGGCCTGCGCCTGGTGACGGGGACCATCACGGGACACTGCTCACTCAACAAACACTTCCACACAATAGGCATCACGGACAGTCCTCTGTGCAGGGCATGCATGGAGGCCGAGGAAACCGTTACGCACGTTCTATTTGAATGCGCAGGAGTAGCCCAGATAAGAACACGAACCCTCGGGTCACCCTGATCTTACACATATATGTTGAGGAAACCAGGAGCTCTAATTGACTTCTGGAGGGAGGTGGGCTGGTTGGAGTGACCACCCAACGGCTGCCATGGCCCACGTACAAAGGTCCATTTGAAGGACTAAGTGCGGAAACCAAACCCCCCTAACATAGAACATAGACCCAATGCATACTAGCTTGTCTCGCAGCATGCATCTAAATTATAGGTAAGCACAGCAATTTTTTTAGATCTCACTACACAATAATAATTTACATAAGGGCGGTTAACAATAATATCATAAATAGCAATGATCTATTATAATTATAATCAAATTGAATTTTAAATTAAATTAGATAAGATTGATTGAATTAAAAACATAATAAAAAAATAAGATACACACTGAGAAAAATAAGTTAATGGTAATAATTAATGAGCAAGAATTACATCTTATTGAGCACAGCTCTTTTAAACTTAGTGATGCTGCCTGAAAATATCGTCATACGCTGTTTTTTTTAACAATATCTAACCCAGTTCTAACAGAATCACAACGAGAAATCTGACCTACAACAATAATAAATTCAACCAATTTGTCGAACCACAAGATCTCAATCTTTGCGAGCTCCTTAAATGGCAAGAGCACAAAAAACAAAAAATTTTCGCACGCCCCGAATTCAACACGGAAAGCCGAGCGATTCGACTAAACACGGTGACAGCCCTGACCTACAGGGTTCACAGTTCACAGCTCAACGTAAATGGCTGCTCAGGCGCAAGTGCGCACGATTGGCGCAGTGGTTGAGCGATTGACTGCTGCGCTGCGTGTCGCGGGTTCGATTCCCGCACGGGACAAATATTTGTATGATCTACAAATAGTTGTTCTGGCTCTGAGTGTTTGTGTATGTGAGTGTATATGTTTGTAATCGCACCCACGATACAGGACAAATGCCGAGTGTGGGGCAACGTTTTAAATAAAATATACGAAAAACGAAACTGGCTGATCAATGTTGAAGGCTCCTTCCCGCAGGAAGCGATGCGTCGAAACCAATTTTTTTATGAAAGTCGTTGTCGGGTTGTAGCCGCGCGCCAATTCAGCAGTCTAAATAAGCAAACATAAAAAGCCGATAATTTTGTTATTTTTAAATTAGTTTACATAATTACTAGGATTAGTTTTAGGATGCTAACTACATAATGCGACTAAAATTGTCTAAATTCAATTACAGAGACATTTAGATAATTAATTAGCCAAGTGGAATGCGTCCTTAAAAGTCTGGCCAGGGTATTTGGCACCGTTCACACGTTTTCTTATAAACAGATAGAATAATTTCTCTAAAAATACCTTTTAGTATCGTTGTTGCATTGTCACTTTGCGGCCGTCTGAGGGAGGTTTAAATGACTGCCCAAGCGCAAGTTGTTTATCATAGATAAAACAGACAAGTCAGACTGAAACAGGACGCATGACAGACGATAGGGCTATCTCGATTGTGCTTAACAAGTATGGTAAGCAGACTATTTTGTTCTTTATTTAACCATTAATGTATTAATGTACACACATTAGACAAGAAGAAGGAACAGAAAATAGATAAGATATTTCTAACCTAATCTCTTCCAAAATACATATGAGAGGAGAGTTGTTTTTTTTTATGAATGTTGGCAGAAGATGTTTGGAACAAGAGCTGGTTGAAATCTTGTTGATTGGTGGAATCAATATTTCTTGGAGTTGAAATTGATTTATTTCGGATCCCGATGAAATCGTGCTCGTTATTTATTGACATAGGTATTTGTTCAAATGTACTGTGTTTTTAACCAATTGATGTTTATAAACTGCAGGGCCCATGGCTTGAATAGAGGTACTCTTTTTTATCATCGTTTGCTTAGCCTTTATTCATCTAGGATGGCGTGAAGCTTGTTGTCTTCCTTCTTCTAGACTCTTATTGAGATTCTTCTCTCTATTTCCATTCGAATATTTTATGCCCGGCATCCAAATATGGAGAGGGCTATACTCGGAGTATCTTTGCGTGATCAAATCAGAAATGTAGAAATACGCAAGAGAACCAGGGTTACCGAAGAATTGCCAAAATTAAGTGGCATTGGGCAGGGCACATTGCTCGCACAACGGATGGCCGATGGGCCAGAAAAGTTCTGAAAGACGGTGCGTTGGAAGGCATTCCACCAGGTGGACCGATGACCTGGTGAAGGATCCACTGGATGCGGGACGCACGGGACCGGTCAATGTGGCGACGCATGAGGGAGGCCTACGTCCAGCAGTGGACGCCTTCGGCTGATATGATGATGATCCAAACATAGGAACGTGGTTATAAAACATGTAATTGTTTTATTTTATTTGCACTAAGATACCTACTTAAATGAAAGAAGTTGTAATTTACATGATATGTAACTAATAAAAATAAGAAAAATACAAGTTTCTAGCAAAATAAAACTGCAGTAAGATAATTCTACTGCAAAGCAGCTTAGCAAGCTTATTGCAGCTGAGATACTAACGACTATAACAAGTTAATTACGTCATATTACATAAAATTGTCGTCTAATCGGTTATTACCCAGCCGTTATAATATCTGCTAGAGATATAGAAGTTATATCGAGTCTTTATGAAACGCTAATGCAGAATAATTTTGCATTTTTAATATCTAAGTGCTTGGAACTGTTTTAAGATAAATTGGTATTTAATATTTTTGTAATTTTAGGGTTTTACTATGTGCATTATATTAGTAAGAGTTAAGTCATCATCCCAAGGTCACATCTCATTGCAACCTCTCAAGACAATCCTAGAAATAATAATTATTTGATTGGCCAAAATATTTTTTTTTGTATTTACTTGGAATTTCTCTATTAACAAATCAGGTGTAACTGTGTGAGTTACAAAAAAATAGTATTTGTATATACATTTGGTGGAGCGTTTGAACCTGTCCTTGCAGGCAGTCTCCGAATGGGGTGATGCCAATCTGGTCAGGTTTAATGTTGCTAAAACCCAGGCGTGTCTTTTATGTGACCGTGCCAATAACGGACCATCTTGAGCTTCTTGACGTTACGTTGACATCGACTCTCAATTTTGGACCATACATTGAGGCAAAAGCTCAGCTGGCAGTCAAAAAGCTGGGGATCATTGCGAAGGTGAGAAGGTACTTCACGCCAAAACAGCTCCTCAATTTGTATCAAGCGCAAGTTCGATCATGCATGGAGTACTGTTCTCATCTCTGGGATGGATCTGCCAAATACCAGCTCGATGCACTAGAGTCGATCGAAAAGCGGGCCAAGAGGCTGATCGGCGACGAGGCGCTGGTCAAGTCAAAGCTCCAGAGTCTTGAACATCGTCGCCGAGTTGCCAGCCTGTCAGTTTTTTATCGGGTACATTTCGGGGAGTGTGCGATGGAATTGCACGATCTAATTCCACCGAGCCCGTTTCATCATCGGATTACCAGACGTACGGCGATGCGCCATCGATACATGGTGGATATCCCACCCATTCGCATAAAACGTTTTGAGAACACTTTTATTATGCGTATAGCTAAGGAGTGCAATTCCCTGCCGGAGTCTGTGTTTCCCGACAGCTACAATCTGGGGGTCTTTAAGTCAAGAGTGAATAGGTTATTTCTAGGCAAGCGTGTTTCACCGTCGACCACATCATCGCTTACCATCAGGTGAGATAGTGGTCAAGCGCGAGCCTATTGGATATATAAAAAATAAAAAAAACATACACGTACAATGCTGCTGCAAATCATATATAATAAACTTAATTATTCTGTTATTGGTAGGTAAACAATAGTGCTGAACCACAATGTTATTCATAATAATAAAATTAATTGTTTCATTACGAGGAATACAGAACTGTTTCACCTAGTAGATAGCAAACAATGGGGGTAGATAAATCGCTATGTAAAGTTACGCGTTGAAAATGACACGATTTAGAAATAGTTAACTTGGTTAGTTTGTTACTTGATTGTTTTGGATTCTAAATAAATAACTCACTATTTATTTTTGTCATTGAAACAAAGAATAATTTATAGGATTTATTTTTTTATCTATTGCATGCGATTTTGTGTGCGCAGTATTAGTACTTCGATAAGCCTAATTTTTTTATCGCTCCGTAGTTATAGATTAGTTCACCATACAAACTTCTATACTCTTTCCGCCTTCTTAAGAATGATTGCCGGGATAAAAACTAACCTATGTCCTTCCCAGGTTCTCAAACTATCTCTATGCCAAATTTCATCTGAATCGGTTCGGTGGTTTAGCGTAAATAGGTAACAGACAGACAGAGATTTTTTTATTTTTATAATATTAGTATGGATGTAACAAACCTTTTGGTCTATAAAATTTTCCGATTGCAGAAGAGGATAGACTGGATAACTCTCTAAGTTTGATTAACAAAGAAAATATCTTACAGCCAGTAGTAGCAATAGTTGGCCAGGCAAAGTCTTTTAAACGAACTAACACCACCAGAGAGTTTGAACTTAAATTGGACTCATGATAACGAGCCTCCCAAAAGATGGCGCTTGAATACTTAAAGGTAAGTTCCCAAAAACGTACCAAAATCAGATCACAATTACAACAAACAGACTCAAATAACGAGGACACTTCCAAAAACTGCTGAGAGCAATAAAGCACGCGTGCTTACAGAAGTTACGTGAGATGTCAGACAACGTAGTTACTTTCCACACGAGTTGCATCTAAATTACAACACACATACTAATGCGTACCAAACTTTACTGTTACATGCAGTAGCAACACGAACATCAGAGAATATGAAATAGTATAGTATCCCGTGTCACCTTTGTCAAAATTTTGTATAGGAATCGTAACAGTACATTCATAATTGTATGGGTGTCTTTGTATTACTGGGAGTGACAAAAAGGGTGACGTTATCTAAATGTGGTTGGAAGAAGAGGGAGAGGAAGCCGAAGAAAAGGTGAATGGAATGAGCGAGAATTGATATCGAGTGACGGTTGATATATATCATGGATGAAGAAAATGTTTGCGTCGAACCCAAAAATATAGGACAAGGCAAGGGCAGAGATATGATGCGTGGCGAAAATGCAGGCAGCCCACTATATGGTCAAACAATCCCACCACACTATTCCCAAACCACTGCAACTCCTGAAAGCCAGAATCAACAGTGGCGACGCCGCAATCGCAGCGGCGAGGCAATGAAGCTCGACGAAGTCCCGGAGAAAAAATTAAGTTTAATTTTTTTGATGGTCTGTCACCGCTGCATATATGGACGTCTATCAGCAATATCAGAGGTTTCGCAGTTGCGTTATACCAGCTTAAATATAAAGCTGAAACTTGCGCCTGTACATAATAGGGCTGTGTCCAAAAAAATACTATGTAGTCTGTCAGTAAGATTACCTAAAAATATTGGACACGTATTATTTCTTAAGCCACGAAAACAAAAAATTACGACGATATAGTGCGCCTTACTACACTTTATACTGACAAGTGACGTCACAAGCCTCCACTCCTGAAATTAATGCGGTTTATCTTTGTAAATTTTATTTATTTTATGAAGCAAAAATTACGTGTCCAATATTATTTGATAATCTCACTGACGGACTAAATAGAATTATCATTTGCCACCCAAAAACCATCCCTATTGCACCAACACCCTCCAAACCTTGACGTCAGAAGCTGGTGTGGTGGTAGAACTTCCACAGACATGCTCCTTCGCAAATATCTCTACTACTACTTAAAATTACGTGGCTCCTGCATATTTCGTGCTACGATTACTGATGTGCATCTAAATGATAGCACACACATATACATACAGACCGTACTTTACTATTACTCCTGTGGTTACGTAAACTGTAAACGTTAACATTCGCGTTGCATCGCATTTGCGAGATTGCGAGGCGTGTTTGTTTATTTATGTAGTTCAGTCGTTTTCGCTGTGTTTTAGTTTTTTTTTTTAGAAATATAGGTACTACGTTCGGACATTATATCCCTGAATCTACATGAGATTATTTTATTTAGTAGGAAATATGCGTTTTTTTCTGGGATTGAATCATGAATATAAATAAATCTATTTTACTAAACGGCTTTTTAATCATACCTTTCCGAATGAAGATACCTATCTGAAGAACAAAAGGCATAGGTTCTTTGTCTTGTGCTAATTCTCAAAGTAAGGTTAGCAGGATTGGACACGACAACACTTGTTAGCCACTAATACCAAATATAGAGCAGGCATATATGGTCCACCACAAAATGCATAGAATTCCAACTTTATGACACCAATCCGGGTCCCCCAACAAACATTCCTCAAATCAGAGTTTTATTTAGTCTACTCTACAAATGGACTGCGCAGAAGATGAAATAGCTAAACAATACAAGATACGGTATGTTTGCTCGCGATATTTATAACACCCACGGGTACAATGTTGTGTATTATTTGCAGACTATGACTAAACAAAGGGTTCACCGAATGCTTTATAAATACGCTTCTAGTTAACTTTGATTGACTGGGTATACTGGGTGATTGAGAATTATGGACAATTCAAGCAATTTTACCAAGTGGGTCTGAGTTCTGAATGCTACGAATTGAATTACCGTATAAAGTCTTTCCTTGTCTAGTATTGCATAGTTTTTGAGAATTAGATATTAGATATAATACCTTGAAGTTGACAATTTTAACCACTATGCCAGTAAATCAGCCTATTCGATGAAGGGATAGGGGTTTTTTTCCCCTGTAAATTAAGGTCTGCTTGCAGTCTTAGGAGAGCAATAGCACGAAAAGTCTAGGTCAAGTGTAAGCTCATTTTTGTACATCTGGATATTTCAAATACATATTAAGTAAGTAAGTGATTGTATGTTTGTAACTCTTTCACGTAAAAACTACTGAACAGATCTGGATGGAATTTGGCATTGACATATATTATAGTCTGGAATAGCACATATAATACTTTTTATCCCGGGAATATTTTCCCTTGAGACAATTTACGACAATCACGCGGGCGAAACCGCTGGCAGAATCTGGTCATTTATAAAATTATGTAGTTTCCTGCACTATATATTTAGGAATACCTACATTCTAACTGTCAAAACAAGTTGTTATCAAGAACAGTGTCAATTATGCAAATGGAAAGCATGTTTACTTTGCTATTCGCGGTAGAACATTATAACTGTATCCGTCTCAAGTACGTGCCATGCTATCTATTTCCGTCTGTTAGCACTTATCTACTACTTGCTGGTGTAAATAAATAGATGTACCTATTTATGGGTATGTAACACCTTGGTTGTTATTGTATTCTGAGGTAACCCCATACTCGCCCTTGGGCTTTCAAGAAAATACGATTAAGAAAGAAAAATAACATGTTATCAACTACCCCCGATTTCTGAGCAAGCGCAGCCCAATTGTAGTCAAATTCAAGGCGGCCAAGAAGTTTGAACTGTACTTTGGAAAACACACGTAATATCTATCTATCTCTATAATTATATCTAAAAGGGTTTTTATGTATCTGGTCTATAAGGGAGAAAACGCCCTGCCCGGCACTGCCACTTTTTCTGATCGCAAGCGCAGCAATACATAAGATTGTTATGTAGCCATCATATTAATGCAACCACGTCGCACTGTTACATCCAAAACATAAACCGTACTTATAAAGACAATTTAAAATATCCTTCCTTTAATAAAAAGTAACGGTGCTCACGTAATTATTTTAATCGAGCCATTTGCTTTTGACACCGTTTTGTGCAAACATTTATGTTTTTTTATATTTTATCGTTTTTAACGCATTTTTATTTTTTATTAAGATAACCCAAATATTACGTTGAAGTATCAATCCTTTGTATTGATTTTTAAACTTGTTGTTGGTAATATCTTCATCGCTAATTGCTATTGTTTGAGTTCAATCAACTGACGATATAATTGATTTAATTATAACTTTTCAATTTCTGCCATTATGTTTTTAAAGTTGTCACGTTTTCTATATTATTTTATTTCACTTTACATAAAGCGGTTGTCATTAAGTCTACGCAAATATTAGAATTTTCCACAGGATTTAAGGATCATTTGAAGGCTTTTACAAACATTTGCGATGTGTCAGGGACGACGTCTTTTCATAGCCATTACTCTTAACAGAACAGTAAAATTTATAATGAAAAAGCTTTTATGAATTTTCACGTCGCACTTTTCGATGATTTTAATAAGTTCGTGCCAGTGCTACTGAAGAAAATTTTCTTTATGCCCAAGAAGCTTTACCATCTCGAAAAAAACACGTGAACAAAACAACAAATTTAAAAACGTTATGCAAAACTATGGTGATTTGAAAATGAGGTGAGCTTATCAGCACCTTGGCAAACCCACGCAAGAATAAGAGTCAAGTCAAGTAGAAATGGGTTAGTGTGATGCAAGTAGGCGAGCTAGTGGCGCAACAAGATAAGTTATTATGTGGGGCTGCGTTTATGAAGCGCTGCATACATTAATTGTAAAAGTAAAATTTAAAAATTTAAACCAAAAACTTTTACGAAGCAAATACTAACGCTGTCGACGTAAATGAATTCTGGTCAGAAGGCATTTGAATTAGAATCATCGATAGACGAAGAAGAATAAAAAGTGCATATTATAACAATTAAAATGTAAAAAAATAAAAAACCCGCTACACATTTATATTTCATGCCACATAATTTATCTAGTAGTAAACACACTTCGATCGACAATCTATTGAACACGTAGTTATGACACGATATCTTGCGAAAACAGTTTCAAACAGTAAAACGCCCATTACTTTAGAACGGCTGAACTGATTTTCATCAAACATAGCTAAGAACACTCTCGATAAAGTCACCTTTCAACCAAAGAAACAATATCTAAATCGATTCATCGGTTTAGTAGCTATGATGCCACAGACATTTACAAATACACAAACACACGCCAAACTTAACCGCCTTTTTCCGTCGTGAGAATTGACTAAGATACCTTTTGTAATGTACTTATAAGTTTAAAACCAATTTTATCAGGAAATCATGCACTTTTAAAGACAATCTTTAAGTATGGATATACCAATTAAAGAATGCTCTAAATCTGCTTACCAACTCAAAAAGATTTTGAAGAGATCGAATGATTATTCGTTTGTCCCATCTCTAATCTTTAAACCGACCAAATATTATATTTTTTCAGATATTGCATTTCACCAGAAATGATGTTTCTCAATAAACAAAACAATCTAGAACATATCGTCGCTCATCTTTCTAACAGACGTATCTGTATTTTCGTCAAAAATTAGTTATTCATACTAGTTAAAACAATTTTGAAGACGAAACGATCGGTCTAATAGACGTATCTGTATCTTCAAGCGTTACCGAGAAAACACATTTTGGCAGGTAGACGTAAGTAGCTTTTTATACAAATATGATTTCTGCTAACCGACGTAAGTACATACGTTATTTAGTTTGAATTTTTCGGAATCAATATTTTAAGCAAAAAGAGCCCTATCTAAATACGTCTTTTAGTGTGAACTAAAATATCGAATAAATTACTATATTTTTTCACTTACGCCTAAATTTAACCGAACACTTTGAAGATGAAACAGGAGTGCGGGGTGCGGGGTTTACAGATCACGCCACCTCGTTCGATTCAAAAATCAGTAGCCGACTAATTGTGTGGTGAAATGACGCGTTTGCTGGCCGCAGGGAGTGCACGTAAATACGGATCGTGTTATTGTAAGTAGGTACTTACCTATTTGTATTTTTATGGTGGTGTTATTTTAATTAAGATTTGTGTATTGTGTCCGAATGTTAAAATATTCTATAAATACTTAGTAGATAATATAATAGGTGCAATGCAACAGATCGGTAGGTAGTGCTGAGACCCGCGTGGTTCATAGCTCTACTCGCGCATGCTGGCGCTTGTTTAGACTGTCGACTGGTCACCGAACAAACTTTAACGACTGGTCGTTATCGTATATCGAGTAATACTTGACTTGCAGTTGCAAAGCATGGCGCGTGGAGTTCAAGTTTTGCTGGTCAATCTATATTTTGTAAGATGACCAGTCTTACATGCGCCAATAAGCGACTGACGACACACCAGTTACTGGATGCTCGAATACGAGTAGGTACTGCATACGTCGTCACTCGCTTACTGACGCACCCTACCTAAAAAAGTAAATTTACGACAGTTACTAGGTACTGTCGATTTTTTGCCACTGTGATACTTATTCTTGTGACATAAGTTAGCTGATCAGCCCCCATATTCACAAACGCTCGGTTTCGATTTCGATTCGATAAGTCGTATGTCTATCTTGTTTTGGCATTACGAAAGCCGATTAGGTTAATAATAAAATAAGTAGGTAGATACCGACTGTTGTATTTTACTTAGTAAATGTAACGTGTGATGGATACTTAGATATATCAGACATGTAAAAAGTCGTTTTATTTTAGTTACGTAGTAATATCATTATATTTATACTAACTATTCACTCTTGCTATAGGTACGGGCTAGCTGATCAAACACTCACCAAGTTTAGTTTCGGTTACTGGTTATTTTAAGGTAAGTAGGTATGTACGTATTTGTACTTACGTAATACTCAGGAATAATATTTATTTTCGTCAAATATCTGTATTTTTATAATTCTAGACTGGCAGAAATGGACGTAGCCCCAGATGTAATAGTAAAATGGCAGGATGGCTCTGAAAACTGTGTTTCAACCAAAGATATAAAGAGTGCAAAGAAAGGGCAAAACAATGTCAACCGTGTTGGTGCAAAAATAAAGATGCTTTATAAAAGGAAATGGTATTACGGAACTGTAGTGGTAACGGAAGTTGATAGCCAACCTAATCAAGTACCAAAACAGACACAGCAATCATCAAATACTGCTAACTCAGAGTTTTCGTCGGATGATGACCAACCATTAATTAATTTAAACACAAACCTAGTCGAAACAGCTTCAAATAAAGAAGACCCATTTTGTGATGATGAGGACTCACGTGATCCAGATTTCGTTTTGCCGTCGAACCAGCCAAGGAAGAGGAAGCTATCTGTGTCTAGCGATGCTACGGTTTGCGCAGATGATGTCATGTTCAATGAAAGTCTTGTTCTCAACAAATCTATAGATTTGCATCATAATACTTTGCATGACCAACCATTAATTAATTTAAACACAAACCTAGTAGAAACAGCTTCAAATAAAGAAGACCCATTTTGTGATGATGAGGACTCACGTGATCCAGATTTCGTTTTTCCGTCGAACCAGCCAAGGAAGAGGAAGCTATCTGTGTCTAGCGATGCTACGGTTTGCGCAGATGATGTCATGTTCAATGAAAGTCTTGTTCTCAACAAATCTATAGATTTGTATCATAATACTTTGCAGCTGTACAATGAAGGTATAGAAGCAACGCTTGGTAGCTACCAAAACCAAACATGCGAAGTTGTTGGGTGTACCGAAGAAGTTTTTAGTGCCTGCTCTAGGTGCTTAGTTCTGCAATGTTGGAATCATTTTGAAAACGATGCTTCTTGTGAACAACATTTTCAATGCGCACCAACATCTCCCAGTATTTTAACTACCCAAAATGATATTACAAAAAGCCTAAACATAAGAATAGACAATGATCAAATCTATCTAAGAGAGCCAGAAACCAGAAATGAATGTTCGGATACAGCTATATTACAGCACATGCAGATAGATCAGCTTAGTCCGATGACAGCGTCTAGTGAAAATCATCAAAAACAAACATGTGAAGTTGTTGGATGCCAAAAAGAAGTTTTTAGTTCCTGCTTTAGATGTCTAATTCTTCAATGTTGGGATCATTTTGTAAAGGACGACGTTTCATGTGAACTACACGTTCGACGCGATATACAATCTCCTAATATTACTACGACTATTACGAGCAAAGCTCCAGAGGACTATGAAATGGAAGGCGATCCTAGAGAATTAGAATTTACATATACTAAGAAAATAAATCAGAAAAAACAAAATAAGCTTCAGAAAGACCAAGGCAAAGAATATGCCACTCAAGTAAAAAAAACTAAAATGCCAGCAAAAAAACTAGGACCTCTATGCAATCTCAGTTATTGCCAACATCTAAAGCGAGACTGTTACAAATTTGATGAGGAAAGTCGTCATATTATATTTGAAGACTATTGGTCACAAGGCAATATACAACGTCAGCGTGAATTTGTAGCCAGACATGTCGAAAAATCTGAAACTCTCCGAAAAACAGCTGGAGTAAATTCGAGAAGAAAATTAACGTTTAAATATTATTTAACACTTAATGGAGTAAGAGTCAATGTTTGTCGCTATTTATTTTTGAACACTTTGAGTATAACTGAACGCGTTCTTAGAACTGCAGTCCAAAAAGTGTCAGAGTCTGGAGTTGTCATGAAAGATAAACGTGGAGGCCGTCCTCAGAGCAAGCAAGAACTCGACGCACGATCTCGAGATCTATGTGTTAAACATATAGATCGCTATCCTAGGGTCGAGTCACTTTATTGTCGTGAAGGTAGTACTAGAGAATACCTTCACTCAGATTTGACCGTTAAAAAAATGTACAGAATGTTTATCAGGTCTCTGGAAGGAAATCCATTGAAACCCAGCTTTTCCACATACAAAAGAGTTTTTAAAGGGAAAAATTTGTCTTTCCACCGCCCGAAAAAAGACCAGTGCAGCCTATGTCTGACATATTATAATGGTACCGAAGAGGTGAAAGCTAAACTGCAAGAAAAATTTCAAAAGCACCAATTTGATAAGCTTACTTTTCGCAATACGAGAAAAATGTGTTTAAACGAGGCGAAAGAAAATCCTGGCGTGGTACAATGCGTTACTTTTGATCTTCAACAGGTAATTCAAATACCTATAACAAATGAAAACGCAGTATTTTACAAGAGGCGTTTATCGACGCACATACTGGTATTTGCACGATCTACGCGGCCAAAATTATTTTGATGTTTAATTGGTTTCTAAACAACGCAAATAAGAAAAAAATACATATTTACACAACAAAAAATATATATTTTCAAAAATTGAGGTAGGTACGTCGATTACAGGAAAAAAAATTAAAATGCTAAGTTTCTGTGATTTTTTCTTCATCGCTCTCTGATGAATTTTCGATTATATTTGGTTCCGCAGATACGAACATAGCCAAGGTTTCAGGCAAAAATGTGTTTGCTTTCCTTTTTTTTACTGCTCGCTTACTACTTAGCAAAGGATCTGAACTAAGAAGAAGGCGATTAAAAATATCTTGGTTGCAACTTTCTCGGGAAAATTTCCTCGCAAAATCTTGGCGGTAACATCTAAAATGTTTGTTGCGAGCTTCAGCTGCTTCCTCGGAAAGCTGCCCGATTGGTAATAATGCCTTTTCGATGATAACCGCGCCATGGACTAGAACCTTGTGCATTGTTGGCGTCATAGGATGCCATTCATATAAGTTAACATAAACACGAGCAGTTTCTGAAGCATATCTTTCATATTTTACAGGATCAATTTGGTACCCGCTTGAAATTGCTTCCAATATGACTTTTAGTCTGTAAATTAGATCATAACTGATACCTGTTATTTCTGAAGCTAATCTCGGCTTCTCAAAAAACCTTCTGCTGGTATTTCCATCATTTGTATTTCCGAAATTGGATTTTGGCATATCTACTATTAGACCTGTTTCAGTGCGAAACCTTTCTTGTATGTGCCTTTTTTTTCGTTCTTCTATGTCTTTTTCCTCTTGCGTTTTTTTGCCCCTGTATTTCTTTACTTGTAGTTTGTAGGCTAAATGTAAGATGCTTTCAAATATACGAATTCTGGCGTGTAATACCGATATGCCAAATTCAAGAGCCGCAAAATTCACTTCTCTTGTATATTCCAATTTATTAAAATCCTTGGATGTTGCTCCACAAATGTAGCACCTACTTGTAGACTTTGTACCTGTGGCTGCATTGCAGACCTTTCCATCTACCATTGTCATGATAAAGGTGTGCTTTATAAATAACTTTTTCCCTGCTATGTCGACCACTGTTGGGACTAAAGAGCTAATAGCGCTTTTAACATGTCTTATTTCCTCTTCAGTGACATCATTATTTTCTTTGATAAAACGGAATCTTATTGGTCGACAAAATCGCGGCGAAGAGGGCGTTGGATTTTTCCATAAAACTTTTTCATTATTATCTCCACAAACTAATTGAAGAGGCACGAAACAGCTTTGAAAAAGATTTGCATCGGAATCGGTATCACTTTCAAGTTTTTGCTTAAACCGTGATTGTTGGGATCCATCGCAGCCCCATTTACTAATTATAGTTAATGATTCACGCTCTTGCTCCTTTAAAGTTATCAATACCTCTTCTAGGTACTCCGATAAACGCCTAACGGTAACATCCATTAGAGGCTGTAACTGAGCTTCGGCACTGGTACTCGTTACCGTACACGATTCTTCAGGTGGGTAACATTTCTTCTTGGCCTTTTGTAACGCACTGTAGCACGGAAAAAACTTCTTATTGGTCTTTCTTATAATTTCGTATTGTCCTTGCGTCAAATCTGCATCTACAAACATTTGCAACGCTTGCATTGGTGTCAAGGAGGGTTGCTCTTTACTTGATTTCGTAAGATGAAATGCTTTCTTATATTTAGTTGCTCGTGTCGGAGTACTGGTGATATCTTTAAGGACAATTGATGCATCTCTTTTACCAGATTTTCCCAGCTCCACTTGCGCAGCGTGAATAATGATCTCCTTTTCGAAACCAGAACGAAGTTCCTCAGTCTTTCGTCTTTTGCTCCTCTCACTTGCCTCTTCAAACATTTTGGGTGGTCGACCTGGCCTTGTTTGTGAGGTCTCAACAACAGGGATTTCAAACGTACCTTCCAGCCATGACCGGTTGTATTTAAGAAAATTGTCTTCTTTGTTATGAGCTTTAGTCCACCGTTGTTTAAGTTCTGATTTGAAATGGGCAAAACCACGTTTCAAATTAGCAATTTGATCTTCATTGTAACCGTCACATGACAAAAGTTCATCTTTTAGATGGTTTAATTTTGCATCTAAATTAGGCAATTTTTCTTTCTTCATACGGTCAAACAAGTATTGTCGGGTCACAATCCTTACTCCTGACGTACCCTGTGAACCTAAAACAAACGTACACTATGTAAAAAAGTCGATAACAAAAATCACATTATTTACATTTTATTGCTAAAAATCTTTAACCCCCCAAAACTTGATCTATCCGGACGTTTCCGGAGATGATTTTGATAGTAGTTATTAGGCAGATGTTCAAATAATTACCTAAAATTATAACCATAGCCCGATCTATCCCGATACACAAACAAAAACACTAGCAAAGAAAAAATATTGAAAGAAATTACGGTATGGAAATGAGTTTACGTATTATTAAAAAAAAAAAAAGTTTCTTAGTTGATCATAACTTTATTAACGTAGTTTGTAAGTCTCTTACCTGCTCTATAAGAATCCATCACTTTCAATTCGTAAGATCAACTTGAACATATAAAAATTCACTTTCGAAGTTAAGGTTTTAAAAAGCGCCGAGAACAGATACGTACACTAGGTGAAACGGTCAAATTCCGACTGATGCTACGCGTGAGGGGTGTGCGGTAGCAGGTAGATTGAGGGTGGGTATTGTTCTCTGGTTCGTCCTCTGTTCGTGGAACTTGCTTTTGTTAATGTTTTTGTTATTTGGATATTGGGACTTTTGGCCGCGTAGATCGTGCAAATACCAGTATGTGCGACGTTTAATTTAACTGTCTATGACTTAGGTACTCGTGATTGTTGCTGTTTTACATGGTATGAAGCTGTAAGTAAAAGAGGAGCATCAGAAATATCGACTGCCTTAAACATTTTTCTCAAAGAAAGCGACAGAAAAGGGTTCAAGCGAATTTATCTCTTTGCAGATGGTTGCGGAGGCCAAAATCGCAATTCGATTGTGGCTGCTGCATTGATTTATATCCTGACTAATTCTTTAAATATTGAAGAAATCACTTTGCGATTTTCAATTCCAAACCATGGTCAAAGTGCCGGTGATTCTGCTCACAGTGCAATCAGCTATGCTGTCAAAAAAGCTGGAGATGTTTTTATACCAGCTCAGCTTATCCCGATAATGAGATTAGCTCGAATAGAACAGCCTTACCGAGTATTTTCCTTATTACATACTGACTTTCTTGATTTTAAAAAACTGTCTACAGACATTCAATTACTCTCCCTGAGAAAAGACGACACAGGAGCTCATGTGAATTGGACCGAAATGACCGAATTTCGCGTTCAAAAGTCTGATCAAATAAATTTTTCTTCAAAACTTCTCATGATCAGGAATCGTACCGCAGTTTGACTTTAAAAAGACAAAAGATGTTTCTTTTATACGCTGAAATCCGTCCACTTAATGAATATCCACCCAAAATAGCGACTGAAAAATATGAAGACTTAATGTCTCTAACAAAAGGTGATACAGCTGTTATCAGACATCCCGATTATGTTGAATTCTACAAATCGCTTCCTCATTGATTTATTTATATTTCTCCTACCAAAGACTCAATATTATGGTACAGTTTTGATGGTGAGATAAGAAATACTTTATTTGTTTTTGATATGTTTAAAATATTAAGTTCCTATTTAGTATTAGTAAGAGCCCAAGCCCATTTTTATCTTAATTAGGTAAATAACGTTGACTGTGATTTGATTAAGCTATTAAGAATTGCTTTATTTCTATGACTGATTAGTTTTAATAGGTTGGGGTTAACATTAAACCTAAATAATAATGAGAATTTAAATTAGAAGAGACTGTTTTTACGAAACTTTAGGATCTCATTTCACATTTTGTTTTTTGTTTGTGTTGTTTTGTATTTTGTTTTTTATTTTGTATAAATAAAAGTTGATTCTGAGGTTTGTGTGTTATTTTGCTATCCTTTTTGATACAGACGTATCTGAAAATTATATGAAAACATTTTTTTACAAAGATCTAACAAAAGTGGCGTATCTGTTTTAAATGCTTATATGTTTTTATCTAACAGTAATATTTACAATTCATATTTATATATAGGAAGAATAACCAAATAATAATATAATTCATGTAATTTTATTTTTATCAGTCGCTTATTTTGAGAGTTACAATTCAACAAACATAGTGTGAAACCGCAAAAAGCTTGTCCTGAAAAGTCACCTCAAAGTTAGTTCCGTCAGTTAGTAAGATGAGCGACGATATTATTCTCTATAAAAATCCACTGATGTGGTTAATCCCCACAGTTTATGACCATTCTAACAAGCATGTTGCTCCATATTCCCTCATCCATCTCAAAATTCTTTAATGTGGTTACTCTATGGTAGTTTGACGGCATAGACAAAGTGATAATCCCGGGAACCCATTGACTGTGGTAAACAAAAAATGGGTTCCCATAAAAACATGGCGACATAATGTAACGGGACACTATGGAACTATGGCAGTGTCTCCCGGAAGAGAAACCGCAACACCTGGCCAAACACTTGGATGAAACTATTTCATCTATTTCATAGGAATGGGCTATCGCGATTGAATTTGCCGCTAGGGGCGCTGGTGTAGAGTGAGGTTTTCAAAATATCAAAACCTCCGTTTTTTTAGCGTGACTATATTTACTATTTTTTTATTGTTGTGAATATTTTCAAATATGGCAGATTAAGATAGATACGGGTGTTACCAAGCACTGCTTTAAGAGAGTTTTATGTTTCGGAAAATGTTATCACCCTTATTTTTTTTCGATAAAAGGTTCTGCGCAAAACTCGGTGTTATATTTAATCATACTTCTAAGGCATTAGAAATGATTTAATTCAAACTTTGCTTCCATGCGCTTAATAACAACGTTTAATAGCTGCTCTATATTTAAGGACCTCACTTGCCAGTGGCGCCAACTGGTGAGCACAAAAACGGTAGCCCCCATTGGGACTTTATGAGACAATATTGCTTTAGGTATTTTCTTGTTCGCTCAAAAGCATAATAAATAATAAAGGTATATCATGTTATCAGGTTATAAGTGCACAAACATCTGCTTGTGAACATGTATCATCTTCATTAAGGGATCAGAGGTTTTGATTATTCATACCAGAGGACGAGAGGACATAATTATTATCATCATAGCCAAGCGTACTACTCAGTACACATGCTAATTTGGCAGATGGATTTTCGATCTTTGCTCAGCGATCCAGCTTGCTGCTGAAAATCATATCACTCCTACCGTAGGAAGGACGAGGAAGTAGGAATACAAATGTACATTTGTATGATTCCTTAGCTCTGTAGTGTCTTTCTTTTCTGCTGTGTGTTTTCACTATGGAAGAAACTCAAGTTAAAGTGAGAGCTATTTTATCTTATATTTACTATATCATAGATTGGAGAAGAAACTTCAGACAGCTGGCTTTAGACTGGGATATCGCATACGAAGTTAATCAGCAATATTCAGCAACGAAGAAATGGATACCTGCGCTTGCTAATCTTAGTAGGATAGGCAGATTTCTTCAACTGATCAATACATTTCACTACGAAGGTTGATTTCGAAAACCCTAGAACGGATAAGATGCCATTAGTAAAATAAAATGCAGTGAATGCAAATTAATCCATGCAAATTCATGCTTACATCTGGATTAAGTCTTCAGTCCTAGATTACTTGCTCCCACACAAACACACATCAATTAGCGAGTTTAAAGCTTTATCTTGCGATTGCCTTCGTTCATTTGCGCAGTTTAATCTAGCCAGAACTTTAAAATGAATAATTCTACTTTCTCATTGAGCTTCATTCCAAAATTCTGCCCAATATCGTAATTATTAGGGTAACTCAGTAGGTAGTCCAAATTGACGTCCATATCAATGCAGCCTGAGAATGTAAGTAACTGATCAGGATGACATAGCCAAATTCAAGTAAATCAACCACATTTTCAAATCATGAGGTAAAACGGATCGTATACGTACCTACCTGTGCAATCTCTTAACCCCCAAGTGAGCGATATAGGGCCATTAAGTCCAGTCTCAATTTATCACATCACACTGGTCAGATAAAATGCTAAGTGCTGGTAAAATGGACGCGTATACTTAGTTGCTAACGTTGGGTGATTTTTATGCCTTAGTAGGTTCAAGGATCAAGGACTAAAAGTGACGGCTTTTGTAGAATACAAAGTAATAGGCCTTTTCAAATGCAACTTGGGCTATGCTTTCTGAATGGGATAGGTTACCTAACAAGGGTCCATAATACAATTTCTCTTACCATACGCTGGTATTATAATGTGACGTTTAACGTCTTGAAGTCTTCTTTTTCGTGTAAGGATGTGGCCATCTCTGGTGTCAGCTGGAGACCCACAGGCCTCTGACTTAACTATTTCAGACTTAAATTAACTATATATAAATCCAGGTTTCCTCACGATGTTTTCCTTCACCGTTGCCTGTGATGTTCAAGATAAACTTAGAAATTACATATGAATTATTGTCTTCTTTCAGCCTTGAAATAAAATACCGGTATAAAATAAAATAATTATATAATAATTAAAATAAAATAACGAGGACAAAAGGCAGTGGCAGACCGAGGAAAAGAATGCGGAACGCTTTGCATAACTTCCTCGAGAAATGGCGAGATGAACCACAACAGCGAGCTAACAAACCAAGAAAATAAAAAACCGGAATAAAACACCTACGTATAATTTTATAATTATTAACAATGAAAGCGATTAAAAATGCACACGTAAAAGCTTTGATAAATAATCGGAATCTACAATCAACGCTACTGTATTATACCTACTCTCTGCACAGACGTCAGTGATAGACGCGAATGACGTCAACATCGTCATACAAAAAGAACGCAGTTACAGTATAAAAATATCAAAATATTGTCTCGAAATAAACCAGCAGTGCGACAACGCACTCTAAAAAATGTTCTCTTATTACAAAATTGTTTCAGATACGACACGATAGCGTTTTATGCCTACGTGCGCTTGCGCACATCCTTATCTGTTGAGAAAAGGGAATGTTTATGGCATGTGCGGGCTATTACTGCCTGTGAGGTCGCTGCATACTGATAGTTATGCCTCAATCCTGGTGTAATATCTTTAAAACAAAGCTTCAAATCCTATTGTTTGTTGTAAATGCTTTTGGCTTGTATGTTCGGAATATCTGATCTGCAAAACGGTTAAACAAAACTATAAAATCTAGAAATGGGGTAATTTTGAATATATTTACAAAATCCAGAATACCAATAGCAGACGAATAGCTGCTGAATTGAAGTGGAACTGGGTTGGCCACATCTGCGGTATGTCGGAGGAGCCATGGGCGGAAAACACTCCAGAGGATCCCGAAAACGACAACACGGCAGACCCATAAAGAGATGGCGGGATGAGCTGAGGCTCTAGCTAGATACGTGTCATTCGACATCAGCGATGGCGATCTTCGAAGTGCGAAAATGTAATGGATTGGACTCCCACAATATGGCACCCAAAATCCGCCATTTTTCTTTTCCAATTTTAATGTAGTCAGTGACACTAGCACGAATCTATTGACGTAAGAATCATGAAAATCGGCCTGAGTGGTTTCTATAACGCCACATAGAAACAAACATACATACAGGTAAAAAGAAAGTAAGTCTATGACAACATTTTCATAACCACAAAGATTTTTGCATAATTATTTTTATTATAATTATAATAAAGAAATGCTAGCAATTAGCTACCGTATGCAAAACATACTTTCTACATTCATAAAAAAAACCGTCACGTCTGCACGAATATCATAATTACTTCGCGACATGCGCTCGCGTCGTCTCCGCCCGATGTTATCGCATACCTCCCGGACGCAAGCTTTTTAATGCTTTTTCTACATTATCACCTTTATTATTCATACATTACTCGCCGGCTATAAACCCCGAGTGGCTCTTGTATCGAGCTATAAATGAGTGATAATGACAAAATGATTATTGTTTTACTACGAAGTATTTTGTTTTAAACTTTTCGACCATAGACATAGACTATTGGCACAGATAATATAATACTAGCATGCAGATGCATCATCCCATACAAAGAAATCATGCCGACGTAACTAGCTTTTTCGTCTGATTATGATGATTTTCGGTTCAGTACCACGGCTGTAGATGGTGTTAGCAGCGACTTGCAAGTAAAAGGGTTTCCTCGGTTCGTGACTATTTTTTTCTTTAAATACAGTGACGATTTGTTTTATAGATTTTTTTTGCAAGTTTTTACATTTTCATTGTACCAAAATGTGTTACAATACAAATTTAAAAGATCGAGTGGTATATGCCTCAAAAATTTAAAACCGCGCCACCTATTGGGATCAATTTTAAATGATCCGTTCAAATAATCTTTGAAATGTGAATTAAGGAGCCCAATATTTCATAATTTTGTGCTTAGGATTTTGTGATGAGAATTAACAAAGTACATACAATGTTTATGATCAATTCTAGAAAATGTTAATTTTACACACAATACAAAAACGAGTCGATGCATATCGCGCCATCTAGTAACATTTATTTGAACCAAATTTTCATTGTTACCGCTGTGACCCCGTGCTATCGTGACACACAAATTCACACAATCCATCACAATTGGCACACAGCACACAGCCGCACGATTCTTTCTTCGAGGTTAAGCAACGTTTGCCGAGATCAGTTCGTCGATGGGTGACAATCTATTTCATACCAAGACTCTTCTGTGCCTCAGAAAGCACTTCAAGTCCGATAATCTGTGAAGAGAACTATTACAATTCTAGAAAAAGACAACAACTGGCCGCATCGTAGACAGAGTCTGTCTACGGGCCGCATGATCACTCCATCTCTCTCGCTCCTTATTGTCATGGAAGGCATAGACAAGTTTTCTATATCTATCGCTATAAATGAGTAATAATGACAAAATTATTATTGTTTTACTGCGAAGTCATGCGATGAGTTCGAGCATAGACTATGAGTGTAGTTAATTGCGTAACACTCAAATGCATATAATCGCAATGTTGGGATCGGGGATTGCGATCAATTGTGAGTAAATAACCAGCCGTACGATTCGATACTTCGACCCGTGGATGGGTGACCATCCAATACTTATATACCGAGACAACTCTGTGCCTTGAAAAGCACGCTTAGCCGTCGGTTTTCATTAAATTTGTAGATATTTGACAATCGTTGCACTGACATACGATGACATTGACAACCTGTGAAATAGACCAATCTCTTCTGAAATTGGTCCTCTACAAACGCTTTCTACTGAAAAAAAAACAACACTAGGGATGTTGTCTAGGTAGAAAATGATAATTATATTAAGTTCGTCAGTGAGACTATCAAATAATATTGGACCCGTATTTTTTGCTTTACTAAATCAATAAAACATTACAATGTTAAAGCACATCAAAGTTCAGGAATGAGGGCTTGTGACGTCACTAAGGCAGTATAAAAGTGTAGAGCGGCGTGACGTTTTTCGATATTTCAACGCATTATCGAAAGAAAAATACGTGTCCAATATTTTTTATTAATGTACTTGACGGACAAAAAACTAATTTTCAATAAACTACCCCATTGAACGCACCATTGCTTTTTCTCTCTCACACTTTTCTGACCATATTCACTTGACATCCATAGAAGGAAGGCTCCATTTCTCTAAGTCTATGGCTACAAGAAAGAGATAGTGTCAAAATTATTATTGTTTTACTACGAAGCCATTTTAATTCAACGTCGTGATGAGTTCTAGTAATTGGTTTCGACCGAGAGACGTTTTCTAGTCTATTAAAGTTTTGATTAGCCAATGACTGTAAAATTAATTCCTTTTAAAGCTTTTACAAGTTGATAGTCTGGTTGGATAAAGATCCGTAAAGTCTTGACTTATTTTTCGATTCTTTCAAATCTTTTCAAGATCAGTATTCGATTACTTATCGGTTGTCCAAATCTACACGTGCCAAAGGGCCAATAAATTATTTTCTTTTTATTTTGCCTCTGGCAACATTATGAGGTATTATAAATATAAGGAAATAAAAACGTTTTTTATCGAAAAATGTTCAATCGATTCCCGTTTCCAAGAATGAGTTGAATAATGTTTATAGCTGTATTTTTTTATTTTTATTATTGGTAACACTTAAATTCGGTAGTGAATACAAAGTTGCACATTAGTAACTTTATTTTATTACGGAACTTTTGTGTGTCAACATGTTTACACATTTTATTTTTTAAGATAAAATACTTGAGTTCCGATAACATTGAATTAAAATAAATAAGGTTTTCGCAAAAACCAATACACGTACAAAAAAAGAAAATTACTTACATAACGACCATAATATTTAAATTCGTTGTGGTTCTTTAAAATTTTAATAGTCAAGTAATTGCTTTGGCATAATTTATTTTTCTAATATAAAAATAATATTTTGGAAAGTATCCTTTATAGAGAGAGACTATAAAAAAATAACATTGAAGCCTCTAGAACTTTTCAGACTCCTATTTGAGTAATAAAACGTGTTCCAGACAAATCTATCCCCAAAAAGAAACTTAAGACACACCCATAAAAATTCCATAAATTACCAGAAACGCTGCCAAGCAAAACTTATAGGAAAAAATACGAGCATCAAATAAATTCGCGATATGATCTCAACCGTTCGACATTTAGTTTCGGATACATTTTTATTGGATCGTGAATCGTGTGAGATGAGACTTTGATTTCACTTCGAATCACGAAGTTTAAGAATTCACGATTACTCTTTGAATGTATTTTTTTAAATATTTATGCGTTTGACTTAAAAGGCGACATGATAAAATGTGTAAAGTTCTGTAGTATAATGTTGTTAGACTCGTTAAATTATAAAAAATAATTAAATAAAATAGTAGTGTTTTTCTTTCTATTTTACATTTAATTTTCTCGTGAAAATCAGAATCCAATGAAACGTACTCTTAGGACAAAAAAAATACTTTATCCTACTCCAATGTTCAATACTTCTCTGTACCAAAATCATCAATATTGATTCAGCGGCACACATGATTTGTTGTATCATATTGTATCAAATAATTCTTAGTCATGTTTTCTGATTACTCTGGAAGCCTACCATGAGCTAGGTTATATCCAGTGTGAGTAACGGACAGATTATCTGTTACACTTTTAGTTACATATTACTATTTTAGTATGTTACATAATATCAAGTATTTTATTTAATATATTAATTATTTAAAATTATTGAATTGGTTTGGACATTTTTACCAGCAATTACTTTAATGTTATTGATTTACCTTCTTTACGTTTATTATATGAATTAAATAATCCTTTAATTACATTAAATCTATTGGACATCAATAATATTGAAGATATGAATATTTACATTTTCATAATATTGAATATCCTTATTAGTTGTGTGTAATCACATCATACTAATATTATAAAGGCGAAAGTTTGTGAGTGTGTTTGTATGTTTGTTACTTCTTCACGCTCAAACGGCTGGTCGGACCTGGATGAAATTTGGCACAGAGATCGATTATAGTCTGGATTAGCACATAGGAATTTTTATCCCGGAAATAAGTTCCCTCGGGATAAATTTCGACTCTCACGCGGGCGAAGCCGCTAGCTGAAGCTAGTCTTATATAATTCTTATTAATTCTGTACCTTACGCACAACGGAAATAACCTTGCTCTAAGAGCTCATGGTTACATAAATAATATGGAAACAGATTGTTTGTTTTCAACTTCAAACGCAAACCTGAACGAAAAATGACTTTAGACAATCTTGCAAAAATTGCAACATTTAACGTCACTTGCATTTCTTAAACTTACTTAACGACCAGCTTATAAGGTAACTACTAGACTAGTATTACCTTAAACTAAGCAGCTTAAGAAGTGTTCCACAGTTCAACTACTCGTATCTAACTATCCCTAAACTGTCAAACTAATGCTGTACCTAACGACTTCCCGACTATTATTGGTTTAATTAAAAGTAGAACTATAAATCTTTAAATCCAAATCACAGAATAGTTTTCATGTGGGCATTTTGGTTATCACAGTTCTTCATTAAAATTGTCTTCAAAATCTTTCCATAAAGTGTAAGTCTTGCCAATATAAATTAAATTCAATAAGTAAAATTATAAATTTTTGTTACAGCGTCCAACGGGAATTTCGGTTTCGGTAAAACGAGTTTCGGTTTCGGCGGCAAACCTGCCGAATTTACAATCGAAACCGAAACTGCATCCGGGCTTTCTCGCGCTGTGATCGGTCATGTTCGGCGCGTTAAATTCCATCTAAGCGAGTAAGCGACGAAGACATTTTGCCGGGTCCACATGCCTAATCATGTCGTGACTGGCTTGTGTTTGCAGTTCTTTTTGTGAAAATATCGAAGACTAAAGCTATGTGATTTAAAGAAAAAAAAAGACTGACTGCTTATAATAACGTTTTCTTTATTTTTCCCTCAATACATGATCCTTGTAAGACAGTTTCGGTTTCGGCCGAAATGCGGTTTCGGTTTCGGTGGCAAAAACCAGTTTCGGTTGGACACTATTTTGTTATCTTTAAGCTCGCGCTTCACCACTATCTCAAATGAGGGTAAGCGATGATGTGGTCGACGGTGAAGGTAAAGCACGCTTGTCTAGAAGTAACCAATTTACTCTTGGGGTAAAGACCCCTAGGTTGTAGCTATCGGGGAACACAGACTGGGCTTATGGCTGATGTGAATTCCTAAGTGACCAAACCGAAAACCAAAAAGGTGTGTAAGGTTGGTTGGTTGGTTGGTGGGTCCAACAGAAACGACATATCGTCATCATTCCATATACATATGTGGCCTTTTTCCAATTCATTGGGGTTGCTATCCAATCTACCTGGATGCGTCTGTGTATATATAGGGTAGCCGACATGGACAAAGTCACCATTCTCCTATAGGGCATTCGTCTCATACAGAGACGGCGAGTAATTCTCTATACATATGTAAATATTTAGCAACGCCCGACCTCAGAACATTATATTGTACGTCTAATAAGCGTCAAGCATAGCACATACTCACACGGCACCGGCAGAGGTCCACGTGCTCAAGTGTCAAGTCAGAAGAGGTCAAGTGCGTGCGTTCATCTACACTGCTGTAGTGGTACTGGATGAGGCTTGAGATGTTGTTTAGTTCTTTTTTCGTAAGTAAATTAGTTTAGATTTTCTTTTTTTAGTGGCCAGTGTCATGTATTAAAGAGTAAAGAATGAATGTATGCTCGAAATATGATATGACAAGATAGGAGGAGACTATTGAGAGGAAGGCCTATAGAGATGCATGGCAAAAGAAGATATAATCCGACCTAAAAAAAAGTTGATTAAGGACAAGATAATGCATCGGCCAATTATTTTTGTTTGAGATTGGCTATGATTTTTTGAAGAACGTTTTTGTTACAATTCGAATATCCACCAACTCCTTCGGCACTTTTCCAAAACTAACTATACTTTTCTAGCACAAAAAAAGAGAACTGGCCAACTTTTTTCAAATGAAAGTTATGTCAATTTTGGGATGTAAGGAATAGTAACTGTTCTTATTTTAATTAATTCGCTTGGCAAAGGCATACAAAAAGTTTTTAGTACTAAAAGGTGGTCCATTTGGCATTTTGCCAAAGCCTTTGCTGCAATTGGCGCTAAACTCATTAGCAAGAACAGTGCTTTTATTAATGACCTAGTTAGTTTAATTACCTATTTGAACAAAGCGCTGGTAGCCTTTATTGAATATAAATTATTAGAACTAGCCGTTACCCGCGGTTTCATTCGTATTTGTTATTAGTACCATATATAGCTTCACATGCATTTAATAAAACGATGTTATTTTGATATTATGTACAAATATTTCATATTTTATTTGTATAGATTTGTGAAACTAGATCCGTATAAGTTTATAAAAGACAATGGAATACAAAGCTTTGCCTGCCTTTGTAAATTATAACTGAAACTTAGTAGAATTCATTGAACTTAATATAGTTTGAAACATTTTTCAAAGCAAGAGATGCTTCTATAGTTTAAAGAACTTATCCGAACTTAGCTAAAAGTGCAGCAACGAAACAAGAATAAAATTTAAATAAGGAAACCAGCTTATTGCAGAACGTTTCAAAGGAACAAGCTGGCGAATGTCACATCTAGCAACATTCCTGTTTAGTACCTCTTTGTTCTATTGTTGTCAGTCTGTAAGTAGGTAGATATGTAAAGTAAACTCACATAACTCTATATCATTAATATATTACTTACGAATATTATCGAAATAAGCCGTTATTATTATGGAAATATTACGAGGAACAGTTCGCGATCCTAAATTTGAATTTACCAGGACGTAATATAAAACGATAAGTTTTTGGTGTTAGGAATGAAATGTGTGGTTGGAATTAAGAATTTGAAAACTCGACCAACTCTACTTTAAAAAACCTGCCAAATTTTGGTACTTGAGTAGATTTATAAACGCTCTTTAAATCATAATTCAGAAACTGGGTGTAGATTAACCGGCTATCCAGATTTTGATCGGCACCTCCACTGTCTCCTGTGCACTTAACAGCAGAATCGCCATCATTCACTTCCTTTTTCTTCATTTTTTTAACCTCCGCCGGAAAAAGAGGGGTGTTACAAGTTTGACGTACCAGTGTATTTGTGTATCTGTCTGTGGCATCATAGCTCCTAAACGGATGAACCGATTTAGACTGAACTAAGGTTGACGATCATCGGTTGAACTGTTCTATAGTTATGGGCGTTTTACTGCTTGAATCGGGGTGTTTTCGCAAGATATCGTGTCTTAATTACGTGGTCAATAGATCGTCGATCGAAGCGTATCTATGACTAGATAAATTATGTAGTATGAAATAACTATACCAATATTATAAAGAGGAAAGATTTTTTTGTTTGTTTGACTGTTTGTTTGTTTGTACCGAATAAGCTCCAAAACTACTGGACCGATTTCAAAAATTATTTCACCGTTGGGAAGCTACTCTATCCCCGGGTGACATAGGCTACTTTTTATCCATGTATTCCCACGGGAACGGGAACTACGCGGGTGAAACCGCGAGGCGTTCTCTAGTATGAAATAAAAATGTGTCGAGGCCTTTTTAAATTTTACTTGTCCCTTACTCAGTTCACATACTGGAAATATTAAGCGGTAGATGAAGATTTACGTCCGATCGTTCGTCAACCTTTGACAAACTTTTAGCCAGAACAATACCATAATAAAGCAATATTATTTATGCTAATAGAAGCTATGTCCGAGGGAAATAATAGAACCCATAGATAAAAGACTGTTCACAATCATGGCTTCCAATATGCTATGCGTTGATAATGTTTCTGCATAATTATGATTGCATGCGAGGTGGTCTATGTTATGGGCAGAACGACCACCCTAGTGTTCTATAAGATATAGGAACAAAAGATAGGTTATGGAAGCTTTGTCAGGTGAATTAGCAATTGTGAAGGGTCTATTTTAAAACATAATTACGAATAATATGGCGTGTTTGCATGTGTTTTCCTTAGGATCTTAAGAAGTTAAGAATTAAAGACAGTAAAGTTAATTTTTGGTTTTTGCCTTTGACGTAAACATTGACAGACAAAAGCCTTTGCGTTAAAGATGAAAACAGAATATTTTTTAATTTAGAAAGTTTGTTTTAGGAAAATGGAGGAAGTATCTTCCTCGTAAGAACACTCAACCTTGGTACTATTATAATATATGTATTACACTAGTTTTTCCAGCAGATTGTTCCCTTGGCCTTTAAGCCTCAAGAACTGTGGATTTTTCTGAGATAAAAAGAAATCTTTGACACTCAGATAGTGTAGCTTTATATCAGTGAAATGATTTTCAACCGACTTCAAAGAAGAGGAGGCTCGCAATTCGACTGTATGTTTTTGTATGTATGTTACATTACACGGTTACTCTTATTCATATTCTTTATTGTACACAAAATATACATTTAAATAAAAAAACTTTTTTTGCAAAAAAATACTACCGACTTCCAAATACAAAACTACAAAGAGTAAAATAACTTTAGTTTTTGAAGTCGGTGTCCATAACGCAAAAAAAAAAAAAAAATTTTTTCCTTTTTTGTTGTACCTACCTAATAGGCAATTTAGTAAGGTAACTTTAACGCCAAAATAGATTTCATGAAACTTGAACATAACCGGTGTAATGAGAGATCTGCGTACCCCTTAAGAGCGTACTGGCGTGATGTTATGTTATGAAATTGTATAAATAATAAACAGACATGCGATTGCAGCAATCCCGAGAGATTTACCATTATTTATTGAAGAGTTCTGTTGTATATCTTCGAAGTTCTTCATCAGATCTTCACCAAATTAAAATGGGACCAATTTCGAAACATATTTTTTCAAACGAAAAAAGAATTTTCAAAATCGGTCCACAAATGACGAAGATATCGGTGAAAATACACAAAAATAAAAAAAATACAAACATAATGTCGAACATAGAACCTCCTCCTTTTTGGGAAGTCGGTTAAAAACAAAAGGAAAACTTATGTACACAGGCGAGCTTAACCCATAATTGGGTTCTCTGACAGCAAACCTCAGTGCTATAAAGAGATTTACAAAATTAGGACAGTTAACTACTTACTGTTACAGTTAACCAGTTACTCCGCCAATTATGAATCTATTTTGATGATTATTTGTTTATTTGAAAGCTGGTGCTTCTCATGTGTTGCCTCCATTTAAATTTGATCAAGATCTGAAGAGTAGTTTTTGAGTTATCCTTAATAATGCCAATTTTCATGGTCATATAAGGTACCAAAACAAATAAGAGATTTTGTTTTTTTTGTTTTGGAAGTCGGTTTAATTTTTTTGTTAAAAAGTTTTTCGTAATCGACTTCCAGTGACAGATTACCACCTACAACCAAACAATTTACACACGTTACAGTGAATATAGTTGTGGCACTAAAAATCATAGAATTTTAAACCCAATAGACACAAGACACAGCTCTATCGTCATATTTACATAATAAACATGGTAATTTTATTTACGAAACAATATGATTTATGCCCCGAAGATAAGCAGTTTACTGTGAAATAATGCTAAACTCTGTAATGCACTTAATAGCTTGCATTTAGTATTAGAACAGGATCTTATTTATTGTTATTGCTTTTCGCTGGTGGTCGGCGTTAAGGCGGTGACAGCGCGGTTTTGCGAAGTCGTATTAGGTAAATTTAACATTTAAATTTTTGTCTACAATCTGAGGGTCTTTAAGTCAAGAGTGAATAGTTTACTTCTAGGCAAGCGTACTTCACCATCGACCACATCCTTGCTTACCATTAGGTGAGATGACAAAGACTATAATATTATAGCTTTCTATTACTAAGAGTCTCTGAGCTAAGCTGTGCACGGACAGACGGACATGGCGAAGCTGTACGTGTTCCTTGTTGACTACGGAATCCTAAAAAGCTTATGGAAAGCCATGGTGCACGGCTCTGTTATTTTATTTCGTGGCAAGCAGACCACACACGGTGGTCACCTTCTATTTGACACATGTTTCGTGTCGTCAGTAATTACGAAGACTGCTTGAACATCTGAATAGGTAAATAGGAATATGAGCATATTTCCATAGATAATCTAAATTTAAAGAGTGTTGTATTTTTAACCCCCGACGGAAAAAGAGGGGTGAAGTTTAATGTGTGTACCTGTGTGTGGTGTATCTATCTGTGGCATCATAGCTCCTAAATGGATAAAACGATTTTGTATTAGTTTTTTTTTTGTTTCAAAGTTGACTTTATCGAGAGTGTCCTTAGCTATGTTTGATGAAAATCGGTTCAGCCGTTCAAAAGTTATTGGCGTTTTACTGTTTGTGTCGGGCTGCTCCCGCAAGACGTCGTGTCATAATTACGTGTTCAATATATTGTCGATCGAAGCGTGTCTACTACTAGATAAATTATATAGTACTAGCTTCTGCCGGCGGCTTCGCTCCGCGTGAATGTCGAAAATTATCCCGAGGAAACATTTCCCGGGATAAAAGTACACTATGTGTTATTCCTGACTATAATCTATCTCTATGCCAAATTTCATCCAGATCCGTCCAACCGTTTGAGCGTGAAGAAGTAACAAACATACAAACACACACACATTCACAAAGTTTCGCATTTATAATATTATAGTGTGATGAAATAAAAAAGGCCGGGGGCTTTTTATTTTTTTCTTGTGTTTTAATATTATTGTGAAAAGTTACCTAACGACACACCTATTTAACCGTTTATAAAAATTCTTTTACTAGAAAATGTCAGTATTGCTGATTCATCATCATTGCAGCCGAAAGACGTCCACAGCTGAACATAAGCCTCCCCCTCCCGCAAGCGTCACCAAAATGACCGCTTGCTGAAACCTATTTTTTTGTATTAACCGACTCCAAAAAAGGAGGTGGTTCTATGTTCGACTTCTTATAAGTAAACACATCAACACGGTCTAGGGATATTTTTAAAAAAGCGAATTACTAACAATGTGTTAATTATTTATATGACATGTACTCGTATATATTTAAAAGATACGTTATTTAATATTCTACCATTTTTTAATAATGGTTAAGGTACTTCGATTAAAATTTCAGGATTTCATGGAAAAAAAATGAAGCATAGATGGAAACCGTATATGAATTAACTTTTAATTTATGAGTAAAAACTGAAAAAAATAGAAAATCATTTAATTTGTGTTTATAAACTTGAAGTTAGTAGTCTGAGAAAGCGCCCATGATGTTCATAACACATCGGCAACGATTCGGCATGCTCAGAACAAGGTTGTCAATGTCTTGCTGCGGAATATTGTCCCATGTCCTCTGAGGTGCGCAAAAAGTTGATCTTCTGTAGCCAGATTTTCAGGAACTTCCTTCAGAGCTCTTCTTTGCAGCATATCCCACGCATGCTCAATGGGATTTAGATCTGGCGATTGTGCAGGCCAGTCTAAGGCCCTAACATTGTGTGTATGTAACCAAGCTGCTACCGTTCTCGCCGTGTGTGCCCGGGCATTGTCGTGCATGAGCAGGAAATCTTGCCCCATTTGTGTTTTGTGGGGCAAGATTACGGGCCCCAGCACCTGTTGGACGTATCGTTCTGCCGTCATATTGCCCCGCACCCAAACGAGATCCGTCCGTCCTCCAAGACGAATTCCTGCCCAAACCATAATTGTTCCTCCTTGGTATGGGTGAACTTCCTGAGGGTTCTGAAGACGGCTCCATCGTCCAGGAACTCGCCAAACACGCGTCCTTCATGAATCTGGATGGAAGCCGAACCTGGATTCATCCATGAACAGCACATTGGACCATTGCTCACGGCCCCAGTCCACGTGGTTCCGAACCCATTCTAATCGTCGTCCACGATTGCCTCTCCGTAAAAGTGGGACCCGGAGTGGTCTACGAGAGCGTAGATTGCTTTCATGCAGTCGCCTTCTTACGGTTTGGTCACTCAGAAGCACTTGGAGTCCCACTCGCAGCCTTTGGACCAATTGAGTCGCCGTTGCATTTGGTTGAGCTCGCGCAGTAATTTGCAAAAATCGGTCTTGTCTGGGGGTAGTGATACGACTTGGCCCCCGGTGCATCTCCGCTACTTCACCTGTGGCACGATAGCGTGTCCACAATCTTGAAATTACATTTTGGTGGGTCCCTATGGCCTCAGCAACATTACGCTGAACAGACCCAGCTTCCAGCATTCCCACAGCTCGTAACATCTCCGCCCTCGTCAAATGTTGGCGTTGCATGGCTACAATACCTCAATTTTAACTTTATCTTTCGTTTAAAAATGAAAAACAACTGTAACTAAACGTAATTCGTATTGTTTTCTAAATTTCGCACAAATGAAAATTCCCTCTCCTTCACATCAAGACATTTTTATGCCACCGAAACAAAAGAATTAAAAAAAAAAATAATTTGGAATTAGTCTGAGATAAATTACAAACAAATCGGTGTATAAAAGATTCCAATGCGGCCAGTACTTTTCGAGTTATTTAATTGAGTATGAAATATCCCTAGACCGTGTTGATGTGTGTACTAATGACCATTACTTTTACAAAAATGCACTGCTTCTATAGGATAGGGCACAGTTAGTGAAATAAAAGTTATTTTATTGGCAGCAAACCAGACACAATCAGGTACTTACAACTCATAAGTTAACAGATAAAATGGCGCCCCGCCAAAGTTAATCCAACTCAGCCAAATTTCCGGCTTGTATGTGTACGATAATCTCGAAAACCACTCAACAGGTATTGATAATGTTTTCATTTAACAGCTCCGGGAAATGTTATTACGTGCCGTTATCTTAAACTGTTATGCTAGTAGGAGTAAACTGTTATGCGTAGAAGGAAAATTTCATATATATTATATATTTGATAAGTATATTATATAATATTGTATGTATGTATTTTATGTTATCATGTCTAAGTAATATTATTTAAGTAAGTAATTTTGTACACTTGACAGCTCTAAATTCTTCTTCTATCGTTCAGTGCATCCAAAGGTTGTCTGTAAGAGATTGCCCTGTGCGATAAGACTGCCTATTGTACACTTGTTTTTGTGGATGTTCGTCCTGTACATATTTTTGTGGTGTACAATAAAGTATAATATAATAAATAATACCTATTGAATTAAGGCTCTGAGCAAACTTCTGCATACTGCAACTTGAATGACACTTTTTAAAAAAACAGCATGAATCTTTGACTCAGTTGTCATCAAACTATACTCTTTTTAATGAATTGTTTATATTATGAAAATAATGAGTAAGAAAAAAATTTTTCTTGCTTCAATCACGAGCTCTTAAAATAGACCTGACGATTAGGGATTGTAAAATACGGATTTAATTGAAATCCGGATTTCTGAGATCTCGTGCGTTTGAAATCCGGATTATCCGGCTTTTTCGAATTTAGTTGATTTGATAAAACTGATATAAAATAGCACAAATTATTTTAAATCTGCGTATTATAACTTAAGATAATTAAGCTATCCTCTTTTTTTATAAAAATGCAGTCTCAAGATTTTTTTTTTACGTAAGTCAGTAAATAAGAAAAAATAACAAAAGAATTGATTTCGGTCATCCAGTTGATCTATAGAATAAAAATAAAACCTAAGCCTACCAATTCAAATATTATTCGGATTTGCGTATTAGAGTAGTCAATATCGATCTACCAATTACTTAAAATAAAATTTGTGGATAAATACAAATATTGGATTCGGATTGTAATCCCTACTGACGATAATGAATCTATATTTACAATGCCATTACATCAAATTAATTTATCGAGACATAGAATTAAACTTACAAAACTAAATAGGTACGATAGGAAACTCCCATAAAATATTTTTGCAGTTGGTTCCCACGTTGGAACAAATATTTGTAAGGCCTCCCTGTACATTACTTGAGCTTATACAAATGTTTGCCCAACTGTTGTGTTAAAATAATGACACCTACAACAGAAGGAATGCCTGTGTGGTCGTGTAATAAACTTTTGGAACATGTTTTTATTTTAAGTATACTTAAGTAATTTACTTAACAAGGTATGACAAGGGTCTTTTTCAGAAGAAATGGAACAGAACTTGTATAAACAATTTTCTATCAGTCAGTTAAGTAATCTAGAAAATTACAAACAGACACAGTAACTGCAGCTGTAGCAATCTATTAGGTAAAATTCTCAAGCTTCACGTCTTAAATAACGTTATCAGTGCAACAAAAAGTTCATTGAATAACTTGAATTCCAAGAATAGTTTGTCAAACCAGACCCTATCGTTTACTTCATCAACAAAAGGTGCAATCGAACCGTTACGAACACATTTGTAACAATAACTGTTGTTCCGCAACGCACCTGTCGTCCAAATCAATCAACTGACAGAAAGCAACTGCGAACAACCGTAAAAAAGTATCCCCAAGTACAAAGAACCAATAAAAAACAAAAAAATTAAAATAGGAACGTTTTAAAGAAAAAGCTCCTTACGGCTCGCACGCGCCGAACACCAGCTTGCTGATTGGTCGGCTTTTTATTCCATATTCAAAATGAATCGAACATCAGTCGCTTGGCAGTCAGTCGAACTGTAATTATCTTCGGAAAAGGACGTGCCTCACACCTGCTACATTGTTTGAAGAAGTCGTTTCTTTAATTTCCAATACGAAGCTATAAAATTATGGCAGTAATAAGCAGCTTTTAGAGTTGAAACGACACTGTAACTTCCAAACGTTTAATGTGTTTAGAAACGAAACAGATTAAATCTTAATGTCCTTTCGCAAACAGTTTTGAAATTACCTTTAATTTTTGCAAGGATTATTTCACGAATGAATGCATAATATTTTCAAATACATAAATAATTACCTTCATCATAAAAAGTTCCGTTAACCACCAAACTTACAGGTTAAATAATAATGAATTGCGAATAACGGTGCCGAAACTTTTTCGTATCAACACAATCAATTTATTACGTATGAAAACAAAAAATCCTTACGCGCACTGCCCGTTTAAGTTCATTGAATCGATCGGTTAAAAAACTATAATTTATACGACGATTATGTGAGAACATTCGGGCAAGTCAGTACAAGATTTATTCGTTTTCGCAATGTCGCCAATCTTGTAATGTAGGGCTACCAATCAACCTGCTTAATTCAATCTCAAATTCAATTCATTTATTACAGTTAAACCATTTACATGTACTTTTGAATTTTCAAAGAATCTGTCAGTTCTTAAGATGAAGCTATTTGCAAGAAACACCATGGTAATTTTTTTCCTTTTCGCTGACTCCAACGTGGTTAGGGTCAGCTTACAGAGTTCCAGACAGATGCAGCTGAGTACCAGTATTTAAATGGAGCGACAACTCATGTGTCTATCTGACAACCCATTAAATTGGTAACACGATACCACTTTCTAAGACTGGTACCCATCAGATTTTCTGGCTCCTTACCAAAAAACTTGCTTAACTAGAACACCGAACTATCATTATTCTACTTCTTTCTGCCCTTGTCCCATGATACTTGGCGCGAAACGTGTTCTTCTTCCATACCGTCCTATCCAACTGTCACGCTATCACTGACTCCTTTCTTTCATGTCACTCCTCACACAGACCATTCATCTTTTCTTTGGTCTGCCCCGCCTCTCCGTCCATTCACATTCATAACTCTTTTAGTAACATGTCTTTCATCCCCTCTCATCATAGGACCATACCAGGACAAACGGTTTCCTTTCAACTTTTCTGTCACTGGCGCCACTTTCAAACTTCCTCTCTCACTTTATCCATTTTCGTCACCCCGCACATTCATCTCACCATTCTCATCTTTGCTACATGCAATCTCTTTTCATCCATCTTTTTCTGGTCTAATCATGTGACTATTTGGCCACGAGCTCTGCAAATAGCTGAAGATGCAAAATAACCTTATATTAGCGTGCTTCAAATATTTCTTCGCGTACCACCACAGGAACGCGTGACAATTTTCGTCATCCCTAATGTAGGCTACCGGCAGAGATAATACCCATAATAGCCAATTATATCATAAAATCGTGATTTTGAACGATAAACCACGTAATTGCTGGTCATTTTGTGATTGCGATCAGCACCGGTATACAGTGGCGTAAGAAAGACAAGTTATTGTATATCTCTTAAGCAATGTATAGATTTAGGTTGAATGTGGTAGGAATTTCGGAGGCCTTATAAGAGGGACAGATGGGATGGTGAAGATTCCGGAGATCAGGTTGCAAATAACTCAAGACCGTTCAATTGTAAAGATCTGATAAGGTTGCCTTAACTTCATAAGAGGACGTATGATATTAGACGATAGATGTAACTAATAATAGAAGATACAGACATAAAATACACAAGTAATCCCCTAAAAGAGAGAAAAGCAGAGCAGGGCAGATATGTAGCCACAATTTTAGAGTTCATAATCAACATTATCATTTCAACCGAAAGAACATAGACCTCCCCAAGTGACGCCACATCGACGGCCATAGTTCAAAACACTGACAAAGCTTATGTAGAAGGCAACACAAAATAGTTCCCACTAAAGAGCTCAACCTCTAGCAGCCCTAAAACACAAGATTCTTTCACAAGAAGCTCGTAGTGACTCGCCGGTCTCGTATTTCGGACGGACAGACAGACAGACGCGTCGCACCTGTACCTCACTTCCTGCCGCAAACAGTTTTTGCCCGACTTCGCCCGTTTCCTGGCACAAGCTTGCTCAATTTAACATTCAATGTTTTTGCTGCAAAGGTGATTTAAGTGACGAAATCGTCGATTGTTTTATTTTAGTTATGTTATGAGCTTGTAAAAGGGACGCCATTTTATGGGTATAGAACATTGTTTAGGGATTCCGGTGTGATTGCCGCCGGTTTATGAAGTGTTTTGATAATGAACACGTAAAGATGGCTCATGACGGATGACGGTTTTTTGCTTAAAATCTTAAAGGAACTTAGGTTTCTCGGTAATGAATTGGCGTATATAATAGAATATACTTAATAGTACAACAAAAAGTAACACATCTCTTTACAAGTACTTAAAAATATGGATACAAAGACAGTCTTGTCGCTAACAGCGCTATCTACAAGACAACCATACGGAGTATGTTTGTCATATGTATGGTGAAATCTAAGCTTTGTAAATCATTTAGACAATTGTTGTGTACAGAAACTATTGCAGTTAACTAATAGATAGAATAGCATTTTATGGATTTGAGTATCAAGTTATTCATAAATTAAATGGTGAAATGTATCCTCTTTGAGGAAAACATGCATTACAAAGAACCCTTTGTATCACTTTGTATGAACCGTGTATCCTTTGCTTTAGGTCCAAATAAATTATGATTACCATCAGTGTATGTAATGCTTATCTACAGGCAATCAGTGTACCCAACAAAAATAAACATCTAAAACAAATTTCAAAGCTTTTCACTCATTTTGTAACATGAATCGGTATAAAACATAATGATACATTGAGAGTCACTAAAGACTTCGTAATGAGGCTATTATGCAGTTCGGGCCCTTTCTGATTCGCATATTAGAAGCCAATCACGCGCAGACTTCGAAAACGTTATCACATCGATCAATGTCGCGTACAGTTAGCGGAATTAAATTCGACTGCATTGAGAATTTATGCTGTTACAATCGAAATTTCGGTAATGTAAATAAGTAAATGTTTTTTTTGTGCATGTCGTGTTTGCAGACAAGCATTCTAAAGGGATTTCGGGTTGCATATTTTGTAAAATAAGCTTATAAAGTGGCTTTTTAAAGTCATAATGATCTACTCTCCCATTGGCTTGCAGCCAATGAAACATCAAGAAATGTATCGAGATTGATGTTCTGTAATGGCCAAGATGTAGCAGGAAAGCAACATTATGACGACAAATACTTTTCCTTTCTTAGTACGAGAATAGAAGGAACAAGATCACACAAGAGTGTTCATGAATTCTTAAGATTTTTCTGCACTACGGTCATATCAAAATACCAAATGATTGGAAATCAAATTCGCAGTTAGAATAGAATACTATATAATTTGCAACATTTAAATTACAATCAATTCGATTTATTTACCACAACAACCAGAACTACTGCCCTAATCACACCATCAATCCGCCAATCAATACATCAGCCAATCCATACATTACTTTGTTGAACCGTAAACAAAGTAAACACAAACAAACCTGCAAGGTACCGTTAACTTAAGTTACCGGTACAAAGTAGAAAGGTATAACTTAGCACTTGCAAGCGAAATGTACGCCCTTTGTCACACCGACGTTTTAACTTGTATCTTGAATACTTAATTAATAATGTGGCGGTTCCCATGATTGGGCTGTGGTTAAAGTGATGGGAGGTAGCGGGTACTAAATCTTGTCAGTAACAAAATATTAAAAGTTTTAAGAGAATGTTGCTGAACAATATCTAAGGTTAACTGGAATACCAGTGTCAAACTGCTTCTGTCTGACATTGCAGAAACTGTCATTTTTGGCGCAACCAGAGAGAGGCACATTTTTTTTTTTACGGTGTTCGCCTTTTATTACTGTACTGTGTCAAATAAATGTTTTTTTTTCTTTCTTTCAATCTCTTATCTTAATCTTGTTAGATGATAGATATACTAAATTAACCGAAGGCTTATACTTTATCACGAAGAAGAACAGAGTTTGGGGGCCAAAGCACCCGTGGCTGTAGGAGAGTACCCCTTATGACGTCCCCGGGGGACTATTGTTGCCCTCAGGTGTTTGTTCAATCTCTCATTTAAGTTCACAAGAAATTGTAGACAGAACTAGGAGATTTATCACCTAATGCAATGGTGTAAAAACTTACCCTTATAGATCTCTTTCACTTAGGACTTGTCCTGTATATCAGTGCATTGCGTGATTCACTAAACGGCACAACGGCACATTTGAAAACTCTCACGGAAATGCAACACCTGGTTTTTGCGGCAAACTTATGGGACTTTTTTTGTATCCGTCATTCTGACTCAAGCATTGTAGATTTTATTTGCCAATTGTCTCAAAGGTCTAGCTTTGGTCTCAAAAACGTCAAGATATCTTTTTTCTGTCAGGAGCATTATGTGCCCGGCAGCGTATACCGCATAACAGCGCTGTGCATTGCAAACAAGAGACCAAAGCTTTATATGAGACGTTCTGATCCAGCCATTTCAAATTGACGATCAGTTTTATATAGCCAGAATAGGGTAGTTTACTGAAAATTAGTTTTTTGTCTGTCAGGTAGATTAATAAAAAATATTGGGCACGTATTTTCTTTTGACACGTGAACATAAAGTGACGATACTGCCTTAGTGACGTCACAAGGCCCCACTCCTGAAGTTTGATGCGCTTTAACTTTGTAAATTTTTATTGATTTGGTAAAGCTAAAATACTGGTCCTGGTCTAATATTACTTGATAATCTCACTGACAGACTAAATATAATTATCATTTTTCTACCCACGAAACATATCATTGGATATTATACGTAACACGTTGCAAAAAATTATAATAAAAACAAGATAAAAGTTGTATTCAATAGACAAGTTGAATACAACGTCTTTTATCCTGACTAAAAACAAAAGTAAGAGCCAGCAAGGGATGTTGATGAGTGTCCTACAATTCTGGTTTTATTATATTTACAGAACCATCCAATGAATTCATATACTTACGAGTAGCAATAAACACGGAACCTTATGAATAGTAAGAAATGTCAGCATATAAATTAATGAGCTAATTACACATTTTAATTAAAGTTAAGTGAGTTTTCGTGTCGTGTCACTTACGGGAGTTATGTTTGTCTGTCACGTTTATTTCCTTATTTAGAACTGTTTTTAATGATCTCTTGTTTGTAATGTATGTTTGTTTGTTAGTATTTATCTTGAATTGACAAGTGATCTGTCAAAGCTGAGGTGGGAAGTTGACTGAAATTCTTGGTTAGTGCTTCCTACTGACTCATTTGAACCATACAAATACTGGTAAGTGTTAGTTATTATATATCTGCCTATATTATTTTGTCAAAGAAAATGCGATCGGTATCCCTGTTGTTTTCCATTCTTCTACCATGTAATTTACCAGAGACCGATTAAGGACTGCTTATAAAATCGAGCAATTTCATTGATTGTTGAAGCTATCCGCCGCGGCTTCACACGAGACAAATTATTTATACAAAATCTTTCTTATTTATCGCTCTTTCTATTAGGTATATATATTTTGTTTCTCGGCAACTTAGGCATGAAAATTGTAATAATTTAATTAAGATTTTGTGTGTTGTGCTGTGTCTTTTGTGTGCACTAAATAAATGATTTATCTATCTATCTATCTTAGGGTTCCGGTCCTTTGAAAGGCGTGCGAGGAGCCGTAGCCAACTCGTAGAGGCCCCATTAGTCATGTATCAGGATATGTGACACCAACCGACGATTATCCCTGTATGCACTACGCAACTGCACCCAAGGACAATCCCCGGTCGGTGCAGGACTATTGCAAATTATTGAGAAAAAATATTATTGGGCTTTAGATTTAAATCATTATTATTATACTTATTGACAGATTGTTTACTACCTACCTACTTATTTCCTTTAAGCTCCCTCTCAATTGAAAGGCTTAGCAGATTTCAATCATCGTCCGACCATGTTAACCTTTCACAATGGACTCATTAATATTCATACCTTTAGAACATAACCCAGAGCAATTAAAAATAAATCAAAAGACACTTCATTCATAGACAACAAGACCTGCTGTCAGAGAGAGCGGATGACACTGACCATAAACGAGTCAAGCCTGGCTTCCCATCTCATTTCATGAGTTTATGGTTGGACAAAACATTTCCTGTGCACCTTGTGTTTAGCATGGACATTCATACAAAATTATTATACTACCAACTGTTAAATATAATAATGATGATTGTGGTTATTTTGTCTTTGGTTTCCCGCCTTTCTCTTTTAGTGCTGGTAGCTATTAAACTATGGTTTAGTGCTTTTCATCAGGTAGGTTCATAGGCGTTTTATTGGTACTTCACTAATTTATTTCCTAGTTCATTTCAGTTATAGGAAAGTTGAAAGATATTAAGGCATTCGCATTTTTAATATTCTTCTACATTATCATGTCGGCTGAAAGACGTCCACTGCTAGACATAGGCATCCCCTAAGTGTCGCCACATTCTTCGGTCCTGTGCGACCGGTCAATCTATACTAATATTATAAAGCTGAAGAGTTTGTTTGAACGCGCTCATCTCATGAACTACTGGTTGGAATTTGAAATTCTTTCTGTATTGGATAGTCCATTTATCGAGGAAGGTTATATGCTATATAACATCTCGCTACGTCCAATAGGAGCGCAACATAGATTAAAAATGTTTAAAAAACAGTAAAAACATTCCTTTTTGAGAGCTTCCGTTGCGTGCGCTGCGTAATCATGTGTATCTAGGGTAGGTAGGGTAGATGGGTAGGTAGGTAGCCAGTTGACGGGAGCAAAGCCGCGTGGGACAGCTAGTTTATACTATTAGTTAGGAATAATTTTATAGAGAGCAGTGGAGGCTTAGTGGTATCGGCCGCGACTTACAAGTTGTAGGAAGGCGCTTTACTTTGTGTAAATTATTTCATCAGCACTGCTCTCAAAACTGTGAATGAAAACATCGTGAGGAAACCGGCATGTCTTTGAACCAAAAATTCGAAGACATGTGACAGCTCGTGGCTAAATAATAACAGCCGTACAGGCAAGGCGCACGGTTGGCGCAGTGGTTGAGCGATTGACTGCTGCGCTGCGTGTCGCGGGTTCGATTCCCGCACTTAACAAATATTTGTATGACCTACAGATAGTTGTTCTGGCTCTGGGTGTTGTGTATGTGAGTTTATATGTTTGTAAACGCACCCACGATACAGGAAGTAATTCCTAGTGTGGGGCAACGTTTTTTAAAAAGAAAAAAAAAAAAAAAAAATGATATTCAAATAAACAGATATGTTATGAGCGCGCGCATTGTGAAGACTCGAATAGATCACAATTGTGACCTTTAGTCTTTGGTTTATGTCACGCATGGTGAAGAGCGATAGGCTTTGTTGAAACAAAAACGAAATAACAAAAAATGCCATCGTGTGTTTTTGTAATTTATTTATTTATTGATTAAAATATATTTTTTCAATGTCAGATGAATGAAAAGTGAGTATGTGTGCTGCCGCTGCTGCGCGGAACAGTTCTTTCAATTGTTTTGTGAGTATATAACGTATCTGTTTATTTGAATATCATTGCGTACAGGTCGATCTTCAAGGTTAAGCAACGCTTGCCGAGGTCGGTCCGTGGATGGGTGACCATCTTTACATAGCGAGTTTCTTCCGTGCCTCGGAATGGTCCCGACTGTCATTTGAAGATCTTTGACAGACCTTACGGGTAGTCACAAGCCTGAGATCTGACACCAGTCTTGCCAAGAGGTATCGTGTTACCCTGGTACTCAGCTGCCTGTAAAACACTGGTACTCAGCCGAATCCGGTTAGACTGGAAGCCGACTCCAATATATTTGGGAAAAGGCTAGGCAGATGATGATGAGGATTAATTTTATAGGTAAACAATATTCTAGAATTAAAGGTACCTAAATCCTTGCTCAAGGTTCAACTTGTCCTAGTTTTCCTGGTAACCGTGTAGGTAGGAAACTTATCGATCGCTGCTAGCTATACTCAGAAATGGCTCGTACCTGGAACAAAGGAATGAATACATTAATATTTGGTGATATTCAATGTTATGTTATGGCAAACGTTCTTAGAAGTTTCATTGTTTGTGATACCTACGAATAACATTAAGGTGTAAGTATTTATTGGAATAGACTAGAGATAGAGACGTTGTTAAACGTAAGCAAACTTCTGTGCATTTTTTTTCAATCTAAGCTAACACATCATCCTGAAAAGATGCAAGATACATTTTAAAATGCACAGAGGTCTATGTACCGAAGGCCCACTTGCACGAAAAACTACGATATTTATTAAATTATTTTCTTTTTCAAGAAGAGTTGCAGATTTCGAAATAAATAAAGAAAGAAAAAGTATTTAATTGCCACAAAACGACATACAAACATTACATTACAAGAACGATGGTATTAATATTTCTTAAATTATGTTAGAAAGGAAGAAAGACAAAAAAAAAAATGCGAGTATTATTAAAAGCAGATAAATGTCGTGATGTCGTGGCATTTAAGTAGATATGTCTCATAAAAAACATCATCTGGCTAAATTGATAGTAGGTAATCTCCAAAGTGTTAAGAATAAGGGGTACTGAAAGCTCAAACAAACAGTGATCAATCAATTCTCCAGTAAATCTGCTGTCACATCCTATTTTATTCCTTGTCATTCAATGTTTTCAACACAACAAAATCCAATCAAAAGCTTGCCAACACGTTTGACCACAGATTAAATTGAATAACCGATTGAAACCCTTTCAGAAACCGTCAGACACAAAAAACAAACTGCCAGTATTGCACGTCCAAAATTCAGTCATTTTGTTTTAAACATCGAACACACGCTGAGTACAAAAAACTGTTTTAAAAAGCTTTTGTTTCGAGTTGACCATAAATAGTTTATCGGGCTTGTATGACCGGTATAAATCATTTAGTTGACAGGCACGGACGCAGGGCGGGTCCGGGCGCGACGGGTGCATGCATGCGACCTCCGAGGTGCATGCGTGCGAAAAGTGCAATCTGATAACTTTATAGGGCTATAGTTATGGATGGGTCAATTTATTGAATTTGTTTTTGGAATATTAGTATATTTTGATAATGCTATTAAGCTTACTAACTGAAGGTGTGCGAAATTGTGGATTTAGATAACCAAAAAATATTTTGTTTTTTCTGTAGAATATATGACATGCTAGCTTCCGCCAGCGGCTTCGCCCGCGTGAATAGTGTTTTATCATCCCAAGGGAACATTATACCGTTATATATCAATGTAATCAATCAAGATATGTGCTATTGCAGACTATAATCATATCTCTCAATTTCATCCTAATTTCGATCAGCCGTTCTGGCGTCATTGAGTACTAAACATACATAAATCAATGCAAACTTTCGCATTTATAATATTAGTAGGATTATAATCAATTATCCACCACAACCATTTCTATTTACGTTACTATTTATTAAGCTCTTATCAAATTAATGATCTTAAGTCAAACTCATACCAAATCACATAAATGACCGATTACCTCTAAAATCACCATCCTAATCCCTCCCTGCACAGGGTCATCACCCGATAACCGTACGACATGCACTCGCGACACTGCATGCATTATCTACGAGTGATAAAGCTGAATTGATTATAAGTTTGATCGTTTTGTATTTATATTTTTATGTTCGTTTTATATTTGAATGAGTGGTTTTAGATTGAGTGGACCTGTCCAGTCAGTGCACGCATTTGTCAATAACCGAGCAGCTCAACTCAGAATTTAAGGAGCTCAACGATTCGACGAACAATACCAAAGAAAGGACATTCGGGTAGGCCGCATAAACTACTCAAACTGCCAGACCATGATTAAAAACTAAGATAAATTTAAATTAAAACAAAAAAGAATGATCCACATAGTCTTCACATTCACAATAATTAATATTAAATAATATAATATTTTAAAAAGTAAATATTATTGTCATTGCAAGAAAACCAAAAAAATATATATATATATATATATATTATAATAACAAAATTCACGGTGCAAAATATAATAAAAAAACAAAATTAATTTGAGCAGCTCAATCCCAAGCCTTTTTGTCTTCAAGGTAATCTTTAGTTGTATAAAACGCTTTCTGGCACAACTTTCGTTTAATGAAAGATTTGAATTTATTAAGACTTAGATCTTGTACGTGGCTTGGAAGCTTATTATAAAAGTTAAAGTTAGTTTTATATCATTAGGGTTTAGTTGAACTTTATGTAGAGAAGGATTGTGAGAAACGGTTTTGAAAGTAGCCTCTTAGTGCTTTAGTAAAATTAAAGTAATCAATTATTAATTCACTGGTGATGATTGTAGTATTAATATATCACTGCCGTGAAATGCAGAAGCAAGGTCCAAAAAGGCGGACTGCAAATTAACTGCTCGCCGACGGCAAATGGACTGCGCAGACGCAGACGATTGGTAATTTCATTGCAATTATGACAACTGTAAAAAAACTGCATGCAAACCACAACTTTGCAGCTGGCAGTTCGAATGCAATGTCTACTTAAGCTGGAACTTAGACGACGTAAATTCTCTTTCTTAAACCAAAAATATGAAACCAAATCAAGAATTAACTCTTGCATTAGTAAGAGCTAATTCATATATTCATTTAGTTAGAATCATGAATGGAACTTTATATAAAAGTTTTGATATCTAGCAAAGAGCTTTGAATGTCAAGATGGTTGTTGATTATTTACTGTGTATCAGAGTTCCAATGTATGTGGTGTGTAAGGGAAGGGTTTTATGAATAAAAGCACAGAAAGACAAGACTAGGTATTTATTTAAATAAGGCTTTTCAATTAATTCACATTGAGAAGGCTCAGTGAGCACGGTCACGATCATAATAATAAAAGTGATTCTCTTCAAAAGTAAAATAAAAACAATAAAATTAAAAAACCGAGCAAACGAATTCAAAGATAAGTGATACTCATCGATTCACCTTCGCTTCCCAGTGATCATAATATCATTACAAAAAGACAATTAATACTTAATACTTGAGGAAACAAAATATATAAAAACTCCATAGGGAAGCTCATTAGCTGTAGACATAATCGAGATTTTTATCTCGCAGTGATCGTTAAGACTCCTGGTGCACCGAATACCGATGGTTATCGAATTAAATGTATCTATCCGATTGTAATAATACTTCGTTTCTTGTAGGAAGCATCTGTACCAGGTAATTAGGTAATGTTTTTTCACATTACCTAATTACCTGCCAAAGATGCTTCCTATCCTCCTTCTGCCTGGGGCAGTTGGGTAAAATAGTATCCATTTTATTACAAACTAGCTGACCCCCGCCGAAATTGGCGTTTTGTCGTACTGGCCACTATGATCTAAAATATGTCCTCTTTGGTTTGGAATTCCAATTTTAAATTTACACAGCTAAATTTACTCATGCGTTTGGAAAACCGTAATTCATTTGTTTTTTCCTCTTTTGGTTTTTTCTTTGCGCCAGTCAGTTTACAAAATGGAAAACTTGAAATATCGAGCTATTTACGAGTATGAGTTCCATCGTGGCAATAATAAATATTATTTTCAGACCAGAGTCCATAGTAAAATTACACGTTACACACAACAAAATCAATATAATAACATTCACACACCCATACAGTTGCGAAAGTACACGAAATTTAGAAAAACATTTAACATATTTGAAATATGCGCTATGTAATGTATAAGATATACGAGTATGTATAAGATACATCCATATACTACCTAATTTCTCGGTTTCTCAATTGAAAATTGATTTATCTACAAAATATTTACGGGATGGAGCAGAGGTCACTATAAAAACATCCATAAATCGTTTAGTTTTCACATCCGTGTCCAATATAGTTGTCTCCAGAACCACTATCGAAAATAACTCATCATTCAATTAACATAAATACAAGGACCATCCGACAAGCGCCACCAGAAAATATGGCTAGTCTAAAAATACCTTCTCTTTTTTTGAAGATACTTGATACCAAGCATCCCGCTGTGAGAGGTCCTTTTGACCTCGGGTCGTATTGACCCCGAGTCTTCAAGACCCATCGTTCCTGCTGCGTCAACTTTTGTTTATTTTACACTTGAAAATTATTCTTTTTTTGAAAAAAGAAATTGTGTCTCGTCTCCCTCTTAACTGGTTTGCCATTTTAGGCGCGTGCCCTTTACTTAAGTGAAGGGATTAAAAGGATGAGTGTTGGTATGCAAATATTTATGAGAAAAAAATTGGATGAATTTATGGTGAGATTAATAGTTGAGTTTATGGTCAGTGCTAAGTGTTATCTGCTCTGCAAGCCTATAGAATATAGGTCAGAAGTATCTGCTAGGGACTAACTCCTTTATTACAAGTTATGTACTCCAACTCGACTCCACCTCGTATCATCAAGTTGACCAGGTATGTAGATTGTCATTATTGATATTAAAGAGGGTTTTATTCCCTATCATAGCGACTGAGTCGAGTGGAAGTTCTTCAAACTGACTTTCACTGTCTACTTGGAATATGGGCCTATCTTAACCCAACCAAAACCAGAATTGGCTTCCATCTTAACCAGGCTACAAAAAAAAAACCAAAAGCCATATTTCTTCTTTCAAACAATTATATTCTTTATAATTCCATCACATGCGATTTTAGCAGAACACATCATCACATGCGATCTTAGCATAGTGTAGGTCTGTTACTAAAAGCGATTTTCATTTAACTTCCACCAAAACTAATCTCAACGAAGACACCTTAAGGTTCCCCTAGTCAACGGCATGAACTATTTTGTGCGCGAGGTTAAAATGCATGCTATCTCATCCGACAACACGTGTTAAAGAGATAGATACTGTGATGAGCAGTAAGAAGACTAAGAAGCTAGTCCGCGTACGAATGAGCACTATTGCAAATTTGTATCGAAATGGATGATGATTTAGGACGAAAACGAGCGCGCCAAATTTTATAAACAGACCTTTGGTAGTCTAGAAATCATGAAAAAACACCTAAATGTATATTTTCAACATAATTTTATTTGCATTGTTGAATTACTAATCTATCCCTGTATGGTGACTGTTTTGCAATTTTCTTTCTTCTTGTGGTATTTATTTCCGCACAAAGATGCGTTAAAATTAGTGTTGAAATATGGAAATTTCGACGCTCATAACTTTCAAATATATATTTTTCCTTTTTGTTTCCATATAGAGCTTGATAATGATGAGACAAATTGATATATTTTTTTATATTGAACGTACAACCTCAAACAGTGGAGTAATCGCTAGACTACGTTTGTATGGAAGAATGATCGACTAGTGTAACCTTAAACATGAACTTCCACCAAAACTAATTCTCTCATCCCCTCAATACACGAACTCTAACATCACGAAAATCAGTATATCAGTCTGATATTTGCTCAACACAAATAGATACATTTCCTATTATTCTAGCGTACGGTCGAGCCGTATTCCAACTAGATTGCCGGCATTTATCTAGACTCAGTAACCGACGCAATAAATTTCTGAAATTGTCTACACCGCACGCCTTTATAATCTATGGAATTTTGAAGATAGGGCTGCTGGCTTTGACAACAGTAGACGGTATTATCGCTGTGTTAACTTGAAATAAAGTGCTGACATATTCGCGAGCAGGCTGACCTAAACAATAAATATCCTCCGACTGCACAGCATGATTTTCTTCTTGTGTACATCTTTGCATTCGGGTTTTTTGATTTTATTAACTTTTTATGTACAAATTTTCACTTAATCTTTTTTTTTCGAACAACTTTTAAACATTATAAGTGGTATATTTTTCTAATTAAAAACCCCTTCATTTTGATACCCCACTCGATGAGATCGGAAGAAAAAAAAATTGCAACTTCCCAATATGGCGCCAAAAATCCGCCATGATCATTTTTTTTAACGGCACTTATCTAAGGCAACTTGGGCGGTCAAGACCTATCTCGTCTTAATTATAAATAATTCCGTCAACTGGTTTAAAAATTATGAGGTAATAAAGAATATATTACATACATACAAGATACGCGCGAAAAACGCCCTTTCCTTGCAGCCGGGTAAAAACACAACGAATCTAACGATAATTTACGGCCACATGCATGGTACAAACTTCGCTGTGATCAAATCCAGATATAATGGAAAGTACAAGACAAGAATGACATAAAAATCTAAATAGGTAAGTAGATGTTCTGTCAGCTATATTTATTTAATTAGAACTCTTCCGATTAAACTTTAATCTGCATCTTATCATGTTTTGACAACCCTAGCAAAGGATAAATTCATAGCATCATGCCAAAATGATTGAAGCGGTTATATTAAAGTAATTCAATACTATATTTTACCAAGATATAAGTGTTAAATTAGTTTGAAATCCTTCACGACATCTTTACTTGAAGAGATAGAATACAGCTACAGTTTAGTCGTGCAGATCAGGCTTCCAAGTTCAGAAGCCGTTTTGTCGTTCGAAATCTTGCAAAAGGAAATGGCCTCAAAGTACGCTACTGATAAGAAACTTCATAAAAACAATAACAAAGTAGCAATAGGTGAAAATCAATTAATTCTTGGTACCATAACCATTAACAAATTGTCTATTGCCAGCGACACTCACGAAACTTCGCACAGAGACAGGTTCGTGACATTAACTTCCACTACAAACCTAGGTATCCTGTAGGTCTACTTTTCCACAATGTTAATTTAGGTCACAAATAGGCACGCAAGGTGCGCCGGCACACGGCTGCCAGTCTTCATACCGCGATTCGATACAGATTGCACTAAATCACTACAGACGAGGAGTTGCGAATTGTTGCCAAGGTGTGTCCTAGGATATGCCTTGTGGGACACCCGTTCTGACTTTACATAGGTATGCTTTAAATAATATTTATTTACCCGTAGTGGTTCGTACATCTTTATAATTATTTAAAATCTCTTTATTTAAAATCTTCATCATTATTGCTAGGTATGTTTAGTAGGAACTTGTATTTAAAATCTGTCATGCCTAGTTAGAGTAGAGTTGTCATCCTGATTTTCAGAGGGAGCACATTCCAAAGGTTCTCGCCAGGAAAAAGAAAGAGGAGTTAGTTTTATATTATAAGTTGATATAGATCGCTTCCAATGTTTAATTCACCTTACCTAGTCCTTCGATCTCATCAGTAACGACCGACATAATAAGTTAACCAAAGTTTAACAGATCAATGGTTTAAGGTGGTACCATTTAATTCGAACAATAGCTATCTTATACATTAACAGTATTATGTTGTACAGTTGCTAGCTCTAATACATAAAGGAAAACATCTTCAACCAAATTCCTATATATCTATAACCATCATTCATTCTTAAATTATTTCTCCTCTCCTCAATTTTCTCCATACCACATCCCCAATCCGATATGTTGCAGCTAGACGCAAATTAAAGCGATTAGTCGCAGTCGCAACATGCGCTGGAGTGGAACAGGATTAGTCGAACGTATCCCGTCACCTATGATCACCGTAACCCGTGTTAGGAGTTAGCTTTCATAATAAACCCGACATGATAAATAGGGATTGAGGTTGACGGCGAAGAGGAGGGAAAGTTTTAAAAAGTCTGGGTGAAAATTTTATAGTGTTATTATTGTGAGAAATATAACGCTCAAACTATTATAACGTAGGCCATTGCAAATATTCAGTACAAATTCTGCTAAACTAAGAAAGAAAGTCACATAACCAAAGTTTAAAAAATTAGGGTCACTACGACACTTAGGTCGGTCACAATAGTGCAAAGCACCTGCACCATGAGAGACCTTAAATTAGCGATGCCAGCGGTAAAGCTATATGTCTGAGTATTGGTATCGGAAATCATTGACACGAAGAAGAAGAATAAGGTTACAGTAGGGTAGAATTTACAAATATCTTGAGATGTTCTGGAGTAAGTAATGTCTAGCCTTATTCATTATCAAGAAAGTTAACAGCGTTGGATTTTGAAATGCATGCCATATTGTGGATTTCGCCACCAAATTTACATAAAACAATTAATAGGATCAGCATAATCAGATGCTACCAAACTATACCATGCTAAAAATTAAGATAACTTAAAACACAATATTACACACTAATTAAAGAAAACACAATTTCCCAAGAACACCCAAGAAACTAGCAATAAAAAAGTAAAATCTAATACAACTCGTGACGGCCTAATACCAGCGGAGTGATTCAAGTTAGCACAAACTAACGCTAATTATCTCCATTGTGAAGAAACTTTCTCCTTTACTACTAAATTCTAATTTATTCTGTGCGCTTCGTGATCGTGAAGTATGCGCGTGGAATGACAAATGGGATCGTAATGAACATCTGCATTAGCTGCTTTGTTTTTGTTGGAACCCGTTAGGTGGCCATAATCTTGGGTTAATTATGATAAATACACAAAATCACGTTTGTGCTGCCCAAAGGGTTACCCACATTTCACCTGTTATGTTTAATTCCGGTGTTAGCCCGGGCAAGCCTATTACCATGAACAGGGAACTTTAGACTACGGGCTGTAAATGAAAAGTTGCTAGATGGATAAACTTAACAGGTTCACTGTACACAACACAGCAGACCATATGTGGCTTATGGGACTGCAACCTGTTAAGAACAATAACACCTTAAAAATTACACCATTGATCATGAATGCAGTCATAGTGGTTAAGAAAGGAAAGATGAAGTTGAAGCATGGAACAATACAACTTTGCTTTAAAAGACGATAAGCAGAGGAGTAGTAAAGAAATTGGTAGAAGAAGTGACAAAAGGAGAAGGGGTGTTGAAAAGAGTGTGGCACATAGCATCCAATCTACAAATCAAAGCGGCAAATCTTTTACGATTGGCATAGAAAAAAACCACTAGGTTTAACAGAGATTCCGTACGCTTCTTTGTTCTGAACACAGGTGGTCATGATATTCACAGCAGTTAACTATGAAGTTAATGACATCCCAGACAAAGAAAAAAGTTCCACAGACCGGTTTCTTTATCTCTAACAATATTTTTAAGAAGAAGACGAGTCGAATAGCCATACAGCCTGGGTAATTCAAGATATTTATTGTAATGGGTGCTATAAGTACTGTGAGTCACAGAGGGATGTCCCTCCGTCGCGTCGACACGAATAATGGAAACCACAAAAGCCCGTCAACCGCAGCTACCCGCATGGCTTCTGTGGTTGAGGTACATGGATAGATTGACAACTATACATTTATCTGTGTGAATGTGTACAGCTACCACAATAGTATTGTAGTAGTATTTTCTAGAAATCTAGAACACAATGATGCAAAGTTTCTTCGTTTAGTGTATGCATTATGTCATTCTACATACGTAGAACTGAAAGAGTAGACAGTTATTTGAAAGTATGACTTAAATACTGAATATGAAACAGACCACACGATGACATTTTGCTTACTTGAATTTTCCACTTACTGAATTTTGAGGCTGACATACAGAGCGAATTGATATTCAGTCCTAAGGATGATCCGTCTTTGATTGCTTTAATGTTTGAGCTGAAATTTTCTATAAGTAACTTTCAAAGAACACATGATTCGTATAAAGAAATCCTCGCAATTAGTTATAAAGTAGACCATCTCAAATCAGCGGTATCTCCATCTATTGTTACCTCAAGACACAAACTCATTCCGACAGACAGTTGAACCAGCATCGCAACACAAACTGATCATGAAAACACACAAAGAGACACTGATCAAGATCCACCAATCAAGAACAGTTGTGTACAATCAAAGCCAAGTGCGATGCAATTAGGACAGCGATCTATTCTGACAATAAATCGTTCGGCGCAAGCGCACGATTCGTGATCGTGCCGGACAACGATCTAGCTTGAGAAAGAAGTGACGTGCTTTGGTAGTAACGGAGTTAAGATTTGCATGGAATTTGTTATATTGAGATTTTTGTCACAATTGTAATTATAAGTTACCGGATTCACGTAAATATTACCAAAGCTGGAAGCCTATTGACATAATTGCGAGTGTCTTTTTAAAATTGTCTACCAATGCTAAAATCAAATCAAATTTTTCATGAACATTCAATAGTCAACATGTACAATTGCCCAGACTGACTTCGCCCACTTCTGAGTATAGGGTAAAGATCCCTTTTTTATTACAATGTTGTGCGCAAACGCCATTCTTTTGTCCTAGTCTCAATTTATTTGGATTGGTATGCCTCTACTTCAATACATCTCTATTTATCGTGCTCTGAGCCCTCACCTCCAGTCTAGTTATTATTATCTAATTAACACTTTAACCTGTATTTAACTATTTGTTTTTGTAACGTAGGCATATTATTAGGTACATTAAACCAAATAAAAACATGGAAAATTTTAAGCACTTTTCCTCTCTGCTAGACACTGACTGTATCTAAAATGTTGCTGTGCCCTGTCGGACCCTGTCGGGTCCATAATTGTTTCTGTAACTTATATTTACCACCTGTATGTACATTATGGATGCAATAACTTTAATTTGAATTTTCAATGAAAACCCCTTCCTTTCCCATCTTCAAAGAACCCGTCTTCCATTCCCAATCCTTCATTTCAAATCCATATCCTGATCGTTTTTCCTACACCAAAACCGGAATCCTTCGATCCGCGATCTATCTCGCTTTCCCAGAGACGCGCAGGCGCATTCCCACGGTCGTTTATCATTCGCTAACGATCCATGGATCTGATTTAGCACTATGGTGCACTTGTTTGTTCGTCTTCTAGTGATAAACTAATGAACACCGTATGATATGAGGTGGGCACGATCTCGTGAGATTTTGTAGCTGTTAATTGTTGTAATGTGTGTATGTGAGGGTGCTGTGTTCTTGTGTTGTGAAGCATGTTTTGGTATGTGTTTTGCTTGATCTTTTTCAAGTTAAAATTGATTGATTAGCTGGTGTTAAATTATGGAAAGCGTTCTGTAGATAGTTAGTAATGAATCCGTTTTAGCCCTTAGATTCCTAGGCGACACTTAATGAAGTTTTTGGAAGGGGTTTCGACTGTGAAAGTATAAAGCGTCTTACTGTATTCTTGATGTTAAAAAAATGTAGGCGATAGAGCTTAAAGATAAATTAATTTTATTGATAATCGAAATGTTTACTTGCGTAACTATAATCATTTTCTAACCTGTCTGCATCTGAAATAATGTTTTAGTCTCATCAAAGTGTGACAGACACTCTGAAAATAATTTATTTAATACTTTACGCAAACAAAATTACAGTATGTAAGTACACAGACGTACTGTGTGAGCAGTGATATGGAAGAAAAAGGGAGCCAGTGATGACGTGACGTGGGACAGGACGGTATGGAAGAAGAAAACGTGTTGCGCAAACCCCAAGTAACATGAGAAAAGGGCAGGAAGATGATGATAAAGTACACACAGACGAACATTTATCGTACGTGTGTACTTACATACTGTAATTTACTTACTTTAACTTATATAGGCTTAGATGTAGCAGAATTGTGTGACAGAAATTTTAATTGGATATATACTCTAAATAAAAAAGACGTAAACAAGAAGAAAATCATGCTGTGCAGTCGGAGGATACATGTTCGCGAGCTGGCTGACAAAAACCAGATGTATTTTTCGAATGCACAGCATGATTTTCTTCTTGTTTACGTATCTTTAGTTCGCTTTTCAAGCAGTCGGGTTTTTTGATTTTTTAAGTATTTTTTTTTTTGATTTATAACTTTTTAGTTATTTTTTTTTAGAATTAGGTACATTTAAACATATAAGTGTTATATATTTTTGAAATCACCTCTTAAAACTCTTTATTTTGATACCACCCACACAATGGGTTTAAAAGAATAAAAAAATTGGTGCCCCACAATATGGCGCCCAAAATCCGTAATTTTTTTATTTTGCAATGTTTAATGTAGCCAGTGACACTCGCAGGGATAAGACGAATCGATTGACGTAAGAAGCATCTAAATTGGCCAACGCGTTTGGTCTCTAGAAAGCCACATACATAGACTGAAAAAACATTAAACTCCTTCGGCAGTTGGGTAAAAAAGCAATGGCAATCCACAACAGCTAATCACGCTAATTACCTACTAGCTACCACAATATAAACCTGTTCTAAATAAAACATAAAGCGCAGATTACATCAGCCAGTTTTTACTAGTATTGTGTTATCTAATGCCTGACCTACACCGTTTGTGTGGACTGCCCTATATGGGATACGGCAGTGGTTACAAGGTAGTGTGTGACTCTGCGCCTTATTAGTAAGTATGTATTTAAAAGTATTATGTGTGTTATCTTATATGGCATGTTAATAACTTATTATGTGGTTCGGTTTCACTTGTCGACGTAAAATTTGTGTCTAAATAATATTAAAAGTTGATAATACTTTTCAATTTTCATAACTACTTCAGCTAAACTCTTATGAAAATGATTGTAACACGTTGAGACAATGATCGAACTTTCGTGTTCCACTAATTTGAAAAATAAAAGATCCTGTCGTGGATCCACGTCCTTTACACAAAAGATTAATCAAAATAATAATATCAGTCTGTTACTGACTGACTGCAGAACAGAGGGCTCTTCTCGCACAGATAAAGCTTTAGGTACCTAATTATCAAGCCTGCTCAAGGTAAGTAGGCGACTTCAGACTTCAATTTTCAAGTAACTAAAAGATAATCAATTAGGTATTTTCGAACATTAATTTAGTCACCCTCATTCAGAACCCTTCTCAGAATCTTTACTCATAAGAACTTATTTTAATATGAAAAGCAGCAACGCACTTATTCGGCTAATCATAACAAACAATACAATCACAGAATAATCTTCCAATTAAAAATAACCGCAATATCTAATCGTTTAGTGGTCAATGTCATACAAGGTTTACAGCTTGATAAGTATCGCACATTGCCAGACAACTAAACCAACTTTTGCTTCACATTTTGTTTACAAAATACCTATCGTAAACAAACTGTCGATCATTTGTACGTCCAGTCATTATAGGGCAGCGACCTCTAGTATTGGCAGACTAGCAAATTAGCAGCCTGCCGCCGGTTGGCTTAATTACGATGTTTAGACAAAGGCTGTAGGCCTTGAAGTCTAACCGTACCAAGTAGAACTTGTAGCGGTATTTTATGCACTACTAAAAGGCCTTTGTACTGTTACAGACACCTCGGTAGGTCCATAAACATTTATTGTATTGCCTTGGCATAGAGGTAATACTTTTATTTTTATATCATCCAATGGCGTCATGTCAGACTTTTACTGACTAAAACCCACCCGAATCGTATTCTTTCAGTTGCTTGTGCCAGGACCACGGTAACTCTTTTTCAAATTTATCCGCGACCCAGACAGGTATCGGCCCTAGCGGACCCCGTCAGTTTTGCTGACATCTCTTTAAGGCGCGCGTGGAACACTACACGCCGTCGAAACGGGCCTGGTCCTTATTGGACGGCGAGCTACCCATTACTCGCCGTCCGCAAGCCCGAGCCTACAGAGGCCGAGGGCAAGAGTGCATCTCCGTTGCGTCTCCCTCACGCGTTCCACCTTCTCCTTCGCGAGCATTTCTGCTTCGCAGGAGGAGGAGACAGCCTTCTCGTGGCAAAGTGATCCTAACAGCCGCAATTTACTCTTTTTTCATACATCACAATGACGCTGTCGTTATTATCATCCGCAGCCTGACTTCATCCACTCAATCTCCTCACTTAGTCACGTTCCTGTACCAGCCTCATCCAGGTTCTACCGGCGATGGCAACAATCTCGTCTGCCCATTTTGCCTCAATGAAGCTATAGCAATCATTATCAGTGGCAGTGGTCATTGCTCGAAGAATGGATGTTCGATGGGGCCGATAAGTTCTGGAAAAGCGACCGCGACCTGGTTAAGGTTGCGCAAATCCGCTGGATGCGAGACGCACGGGATCGGTCAATGTGGCGACGCTTGAGGGAGGCCTATGTCCACCAGTGGACGTCTTTCTGTCTGAATGATGATGAATACTTATCAGCGACTACTATTTACAAACAATGGCTGCCAATGCCAAGGCCTTAATTAGTCTACTAGAAAACGCGACACCGAAATCAAGCACCTTATAGTAACTTAACTGATATTATTTCCAAAAGTTTATTTCAGACACAGTCACAATGACATGATAAAAAAAAAACAATTGGTCAATTAATTCACTACATATTTTTTCGCACTCGAACATAAAGATCTCTTTAATTTAATTGCAAACTTAAACAAGAAGCCTTCAAGGAAAATATCACTTAATTAAGATACAGACAGATCCGGAAGGTAAGTGCGAACTCAAATTATTTCGACCTCCAAGTCTTCAAGCAGTGTCCAGTATGTCCAGTTGTGTCCAGTGGTCCACTATTCAATATGGATGCAAATTTTATAAGATATAAGCGCCAGTAATAAGAGTAATAACAAATTAGCCTCGAGATGGGTGAGTCATGTGGTGGAGGGGCCATGATTTTGGAAAAAGAGCGGACTGTCTTTGGAGAGAGGTGGTCGTATTTCTTGAGTAAGCAAGACCATTTGCAGCGTACGCCTATTCAATAAATAGAGCATATATTATACAGACTAGAAAACTTCTGTTCTAAACAAAACGGCTTCGTGATAATAGTAAAATCGAAATAATTTATTCAAACAATGAATATCTAAAATTAGAAAAAATTGTGGAATTGACGGGTTTTTCAGATCACTATTTTACCAAACTTCTATTAATCGAAATACACAAATGTTCAACCAAAATCAACTAAACATAACTAATTTCCCATTTTTCTAGCTACAAAAAGAGCCAACAATATTATGACCTAGAGGGCTCTAAATATTATTACCTCTCTTTGTATAACACTACAAACCTACACACTTCTTGCGCATAATCTCAAGAAAATCCTCATTACAATTGACGTGTGGTCACAACACGAACTCACGCGCAGCCCGCAGGATATTAAAGTGTCCACCTCATATTCCGGTTCCACTAGGGCTGTACCAAGATTTATTTGCAAAGCAAAAGTAAAAGATGTACTATGTCAGGCGAATCAAGAAATACAGTACTTACTTCAAGTTAGTAAGTAATCAGAAGTATAAATTAAAGTCTTCTAATAATTTATTCTACTGACGTTTTGTATATGTATTTATAGCAGATATTAGTCAGTCTGTATGTGTATAAATATGTAAGTAAGTAGTGAGAGTAAGTGACATGAAAACTTATTTATTTATACCTATGTCTCTGGCAGAGACTGAAAACTGGAGGGAAAAGGCCTCCTTCTGTGAGACCGTGATGATCCAGAAGGAGGCCGCCGTGCGGGATCGTGAGAGGGATCCGATCCCTCTCGGAGAAGAAGGCGTCGGGGAGGCAACCGCCTTGATGTCTAACACGCCGAAATCCCGCCTGCGTCGTAAGCAGACGGGGCTTCGGGGTCGCGAGTACTCAGACTGGGAACTCTGTCCGCCCCCCAAGTGACTCCATGTAAGACGGTGGCACAGTGATCACGTGCTGCCGTGCACAGCGAGGCTCTGGGGAGACGCTACTCAGTCTTCACAGGGACGTGCCCTAGCCTGTTAAAAGACCACTCCGGACCCTCTGTGCAACGCTTTGCACAGAGGGGGTTCCGAAGGCCAGGCGCTATTTGAAAGGTCTCCTCTTAAAAAAAGGCTCTAGATAAAATGACATTCTACGAGCGATAACGATTGTAAAAACGTCCAGAATGTACGAGATGCGCAACCGAAATAACTATAGCTCGATCAAGCAAGATACCTGAGCATCCGAAATGTCAATGTCACTCTGACGTTTGACTCTCGCTATTGACTCACGAGGAGAACGCGGGGCGCCGCCGCCGCGCGGGGTCTGCAGACTTCGTTTGACATTTCAGGTGCTCAGTTATCTTGACCGAGCTAAGAGGTCACTCCCTTAAAATTTGACTCATAGACAATCGTTATCGCTGATAGAATGTCAGCTCGTGTAACGCCCAATATCTGAATTAAGAATTTGAAGACTTTTTTTTTCACTCTTGTCTAAAAACTTGTCAAACTTTGGGATCATAGCAGGGTTTGCCACATTCTCAATTATAAATCCTCAATAGGGTAGTTGACAAAAATATCTATTTAGTCCATCAGTTAGATAACCTAAAAATATTGGACAAGATTTTTTTTTTGCAACGTAAACAGCTTTAAAATATCGTGTGAAATTACGGTGCGCTACACTTTATACTGACAAAGTGACGTCACAAGGCCCCACTCCTGAACTTTGATGCGCTTTATCTTTGTCAATTTTTATTTGATAAAGCTGCATACAACCCGAATCTCTTCAAAGTTAGAGTGAACAGGCATCTTCTGGGTAAGCTCACTCCATCGTCGACTCTGTCTCTGTCACCTCTGACCTAGAATAGAGTCAAGAGCAAACCCAAAAAAAAAAAAATGCGAAAAATACGGGTTCAATATTATTTGATTATCTCACTGACGAAATAAAAATTATAATTATTTTTCTATCCAGGAAACCTAGCTTATTCGGAAACCTTATTTAATTTTTAACATTTACTTAAGATTTTCAAGTCATTTTTAGTCTGATTTTATCCGTTGCCATTTCAAGGCAGTCCAATTTTACCTCAAAATAAAATCATTATGCACAAAGACATCGCTTAATTTTAAAATCGCGTGTTCGCCTTGCAGCCCTATTTATTTCATCTTAAATTGGAATCTCTGAACTGAATTGAGTAATTTTCTTGATTATTTTAACCCTGAAAGACGTAATATTTAAGCTAGATTGCTTGAAAATGTACTAAGTCATTGTTTGAATTAGGCATTATCAGACATAAGAACAGACAAATCGACCTTTATACACGGAACGAAACGATGCATAAAAACAATACCTTTCTTAATACATCAGTACTCAAATGTTTTGGGATAATTACGTCTTCGTTCAAATGTATCCTCGGGTTTTCCCGACAGGCTTCATACATGACCGGCAGGCTTATTAGGTTTCTTTTGCAAGAGCAAAACGATAGCGATTTTTGCGCAATAATTGCTCTTCAATACAAAAGTTTTAGAATTGTTGGCGGTTTTTTTTTAAATAAGTGCATTAGACAAACAACGAGCTTACCATACATACACAGCAGGTAATGGCGACTTTTATGTTATAAAGCGTTTGATCGCTATTGTTTTGCTCTTGCAAAAGATACGTAATAAGCCTGCGGAGCTCATTAGCTGGATAAATCGAATATTATAAATGCGGAAGAAACTCTGGCTATCTATTTGTTACGTTTTACGCCTAAATCGATGAACCAATTTTTATTTTTTTCTTCTCTTGCTCTGTCCTTCTCATACTTCTGATTTTGTTCATTCTTCCTTTCATATTCAATCCATTCTTCTCTGGAATGCGCTTCCTCTTGATATCAGGACGGCTTGATATCAGTCAGTATGCATTTAAGCGGAAGTTGCGGCATTTTTTCTAAACGAATAGCAGAGTCGTCTCATTTTGCGCCTTTCTATTAATTTATATATATATATATATAAATTTATATATAATTTATTATATATTATTTTATATATAGTATTTATTACAGGAAATATTTAAGTATATTTATTCTAACTATATACTTTTGTACTAATTATGCGTTTATAATATTATTATTTCTATTTTTATGCACCTGCCATGCTATTTCTTCACCGCCCTTGGTTGACTGGTAGAGAATGCCTAAGGCATTAAGTCCGCCTATGTGCTTTTATGTTGCATGAAGTTTTAATAATTTTTTTTTTTTTTTTTTTTGTTTTTTTTTTTGGGCCTTTGACATAAGATATATAAAAAGTACTTACTTTTTATCCTGGGAGTAGGTCATCATCATCATCAATGAACTACAACATCATGAATTACTTCCATGAAATTTTTCGTTTACGGACAATTTTAAAACATAACCCCCTTTTTGTCGCAGTCGAGTAAGTTTTCTCTCCACCGACAGCCCTACTTTCAGTGCCACAACTCAGGATTAATAATCACATTATATTTTTTATATATTTAAACTTTTTTCTTTACTACGTCGGTGGCGCCAGGCAGGCACGCCTTTGCTTCGTTTTTTTTATAACGTTTTTACGTACGTGTTTAATTTAAGAAGAGATGCGTGTACGCATGTTTATTGGTAAAAATTTGATGGATCACTTGGTTGTGTTTTGTTTTTTTTAAGGATGTTAATTTGTTTTAAGGCTTCTGTAGCTGAGTTTAAGTTTTTGAGTATTGGTTTAATCTTTGAAAGTAGGCTGAGTTGGTCTTTGGGTGTCTAGGACCTCTCATTTGGATGCTTATGCTTGAATTACTACCAGAACTAAACATATTGCAGTAACGATTCAAGTCTAGTAGATGTCTGTTCTTGCAAAAGGAAGAATAATCAATCTGCCTAGCCTTTTTCCTACTATATTGGGGTCGGCTTCCAATCTAACCGAATTCAGCTGAGCACCAGTGTTTTAAATGGAGCGACTGCCTATCTGACCTCCACAACCCAGTAACTGGGTAACACGATACCTCTTGGCAAGACTGGTGTCAGATCTCAAGCTTCAGACTACCCGTAACGATTGTCAAAGATCTTCAAATGACAGCCGGGACAAACGGCTTAACGTGCTTTCCTAGGCACGAAGGAATCTCGGTATGTTGAAATGGTCACCCATCCACAGACTGACCTCGTCAAGCGTTGCTTAACCTTGATGATCGACCAGTGCGGTTGTTATTATTTAGCAACGAGCTCCTCGCGAAAGAAAGAATAATATCTACTGAATTTGTTATTGGTGCACTAAACGAATTGATTATACTGAGTCCAATATACGAGTAATTTCTTGGCTCTTTTAATTACACCAAAATACCATAGGTATCATTGACACCCAAAGACCAAACCGAATAAGGATCAAGTAACAACGTTACTTTTAATTTCTATTATTAAGTTTGAAGAAAGGGTTTTCTTCAAACGAACTCCAAATAACTCTTTCCTTCATCGGCAAAACTACAACAAACACTGCGTACAAACATTTTGATACTCAAAGCACGCATCGTATCGACGGCAATAATCAAACAAATCATAAAAATGTTTTGATGTCTTCAAATAGAAAGCATCGCATGCCGCGCCATTTTCTTTGAGCATTACAACCGATAACCAATTTACAGTCTTCATTATTTGAAATTACTACCACTTATATAGACCTCTTTGAAGAATGGCAAGTCTAGAAGTCATAGGTCTGTGGTATATGGACGCTAGTTCCAATGTAACTTGACCTATCTAGAGAAGTAATACTAATTAAGTTGTAGGTCTTGGTTCTCTTGGTAAGTTAACTAGGCCATGCTTAAGTAAGCATGTAGTTTTACGCTGTGTGCGTGCATATATGTCCAGTTTTTGTATGGAAAACTTGATAGAGAGTGGACAAACAGATAACGTTTTTGATATGCAGATATAGTCAGGTTAAATGTACTTGTACAATGTTGGTGTATTGACGTTTTGTCGTACGATTAAAGTTGTTTAACGGTTAGGTAAACGTTGATGTAAACAGAAAACAAGCAAAGAAATTAGGCAACGTAAATTAATTAAGCAAAGAAAAGTCTTTGAATTTCATATGGAGGTTAAACATACAGCACCTATCCTACGCAAGGCTACCGCAAAATGACGTGATTCTCCGTGAAACGATTCAAAATGTAAAATCTTTTGTAAATATAATGTAGTAATAATAATAAATGACGTGATTCTATAAGCGAAACGATTCAAAATGTAAAAACTTTTGTAAATATAATGTAGTAATAATAATAAATCACTTGATACTATAAGCAAAACGATTCACAATGTAAAATCTTTTTTAAATATAATGTAGTAATAATAATAAATGACGTGATTCTATAAGCAAAACGATTCAAAATGAAAAATCTTTTGTAAATATAATGTAGTAATAATAATAATAATTTTGTTATAATTTTCAGGACATACTTATAGCGATCGCCTTGAAGGCTATGTTATGGCTAAATTATGCAACTCACAGGTACCGATGATACGTCACTGGAAAAGATGGCCCCTTGCATTATGAATTGCGATAATTTTAAAATATTTAGGCAAAATTAATCTCTTTCTTATATTGGAAGCAAACTCATGGTTAAAAGATAAACAATACATGACATCTCTTGTTAGTTTTAGTTAAGGGTTTAATTTTTCGGACTACTTTAATTTTTTTATAAAACAGCATTTAAAAAAGAACGGTTATTTCGGCGTTCCTATCGATATATTCTATAAATAAGTAAATTGATAAGCACTGCCACTAAATGAGACGAGCTAGTATGTCTAGAACCCTTATAGGCCCAAAATATATTACAAACTATATCATACAGGTTATTAGGTGTTACACTGTCAAAAACACAAAACTAGGAAAATCTGGACAAGATGCGAACAGAACTAAAGCCTTGGATAAAATCATTTACTTTAAAATTTTAAGAAAAGAGACACTATACAAAATCAATACAACATTCTTAGTTCTTTGGGTACAATAGACAATGATGATGAAAAAGATAATAGTCAAGTCCAGATAAAACTAACTTCTACTTATTAACGCTTCAAACTTAGGTCACATTGAAATTCCTACTCACGGAAGACTAAACTCAGGCAGGTCCACACATCCTCACACATACACAATTAAACCATCCCATACAAAAGTGCATTGTTCCGCGTCATACGTCCAATGATTTTATTACACACGGACGGACTCACGTGTTTATGTATGTACAGTCGCATTATCTCACGCGTCATGTTTCTGTCATACAATACGAGGGAGATGGTACAAGGAAGAAGAGACAGCGATTTGTGTTTTCTCAGAGGTGTCGTGAGAAAACTTTGTTGGGAATAAGTTTTTGCAAGCGTATCGTAAGTTGATTCTATCCTGTATTCAGTAACGACTAGATTTATATATGATAAGACAAATTGATTGCCCAAAAACTACTACACTCATCTTTCTGCCCTTTTCATGTTACTTGAGGTCAGCGCAACCAGTTTTCTTCTTGCTTTCCATCCGGACAAGCGTCACACTAACACTGTCTCGCTATCTATACTACTACCTAAAAATTTTAAGTGGCCTGTGTCTCAGCAGTGGGAACATTCATAGGCTGATGATGATACTGCCCAATTCAACCATAAAAACCTATTGATAGAAACATTCAGACAAAAAATAACATATAAGTTTCTAATCTGTCATGGTCACTAACACTACAAAACTCAACCGACAAACGCCTCGCCTCGCTCTCTGTCTACGAAACTCGCTACAAACAGTAAACATGGTAAATATCCCGCTTATAATGTTAATGTTAAAAAATTACATTATTGTCTGGGATATAGATATATTATAGTCCTCTAATTTACCCGTGATTCGGTTTTGAATCAAAGAGACAAAATAATGTAGCTTACATTAATTTGGTGCTGAGACTGCTAAGTTGATTGTCCATAAATTGCATTGAATGAAAGTATTTAACACTCCATCAAATTGCACTACGTAAAAGAAAATTAGCTATAAACTACCTAACTAAGTTTCTAGAAATCAATAGCATTTAATTAAATTCTTTACAACACTTTCTATAACAATTTTATTACTTGTCCATCTCAGGTTTTCTTCGGCCAGAAAATTAGCATTGCTATTCAACATGGTAATGCTGCCAGAGTTCTGGACACATTTGCCTTTGAAAACAATGTGGACGAATTTTTTGAGGCCCAACCCACTAAGCGCTTTGCCTTTTGCTTTAAAAACAAATCTTGTCCGCCTTAAAACAAAACCGCTTCATTCCCTTACTTACGTGAGTTACGGGTCTTCACAGTCTGACCGTGATTTCCGAGAAGGCTTTCTTATAAAACATCGTGTAGTGTCAAATCCAGCATTTCTTTGCGTACATCTCACTTGCCACCGTTTGACGTACCTTTTTGGTGTTACTGTTATGTTTTAATATCTTGATTCAGCTCGATAAAAATTACGAACACTTTGATGTTATGATATTTGGCAAGCGTAAACGCCCGCCGTCGCTTGAGTACTCAATCGTTTAAAACGAGTTATCACGGCATATGGCGTCTGCTCTTTCTCAAATGTACCTATTCTTTAGAAAAAAATAAAATTACGTACTTGTATTAAGTACTCAAAATCAAAAACATTTTTTTTTTATTTCACATAGGCCTGCATGGGCACTTATAAAACATCGACATAAGGTGCACGGTTCGGGTTGGTCGTTTCCTATGGAGAAGAACCGGCAAGAAACTCCATGGTTACTCTTTTAAAAATGGTTTGGTTTTACAATATTTCCATGTTACAGCATTAGTACTTAGATATGGGGGGACAACGTAGGCCCGACTTATGACAATAAGTCGTAAGAAACTAAAAAAATAAAATAAAAGGATTATATATTTTATAAAAAAGTTAACAAATGTTAACTAGCATCTAGAAGGCCTACAATGTTCACACATTCACAAAACAATTGGTAAAAGAATCTATACAAAGGTAAAAAAAAAAAGTATGACAAGACTAAATTTAACATGTGGCACAAATGTTGTTATCAGTGCTGTAACTATTCTTAGCAAAGGGGAAAGATGATTGAAAACCATTGTAAAAAGTCTAATTAAAAGAAGGAAAGAAAAAATGAGATTGAGAATAGTTAGAGACATACAAATTTTTTTTTTTACTGAGAGATGAATTAGCCTTCTTCTCTTTGTCCCGATTTAGATAGGGTCGGTGCAACACGTTTTTTTCTTCTTTTCTCCCATATCAACCGTCACGCTATCATGGATTCCCTTTTCTTACCTAGGATTTCTTATAAAATTCATTAATTATATTCATCCCCCTTTTAGTCACATGAGTTTTAAGTACTTGATTATAAAACTTTAATTAAACCTCTTGCAATACAATCAACCCTACTGAGCTACTGCTGTTGTGGTTTCCCAGAAGGCTTCTCGTAAACATAGTGTTTCTTTTGTCCGTTCGTACTCACACGTCGCAACCGTCTTACACACCTGTTTCCGTAAGTAGGTAAAGGAAATAAGAAAAACCTGTCTAGTTCTATTGGTGATTGACTATACTACTGCTTAATTGAACTATAGTAAAGTTTAGTTCAAAACGTACCTAATGAGATGATTTATTATAATTATTTCGAAATCTAAAGGTAAGACATAAATTAGATAATAAAGGTCAAATCAGGAACTTGGACCCTTAAAGGTAAATCAAGGTGAAGTTAGAATTATGTAAGGGACATGGTCTTACCTGCGAGTAAGAGAATGTAAATTAATATTCCTAAAGGATGTTCTCGGTGAATGGCGATAAAGCTCGATATCAGATTAGAATCGAAAACTGTCATCAGTAAATTATCGGAGTACGACGACCTTGGATTGCCACTTCAGGGAATAAAGACCTGGATTTATGTTACTTTTATTAAAAGAAAACTGAATTGTTATTAGATGACGTTAGAAAAGCTTTTGATAAGTTGCAGTGTCGCGAAATTACTAAAACTATAATAAAACCACATAAAAACAGTTTTCCTTGTTCATTTTGCTTGACTATTTTTTACAAAACAAACATTCTATAAATATCTTCACAGTCCGGCAGCGGCAACTCACGCAAACATATCACGTTCCCCAAGGCACCATCCTAGGCCTCTATCTGCTCGATCTACAAAGAACATACTCGGAACCACGTATTTTCATAACGGGATTGAAAATCTCGAACCGGTCCCTCATTGAATAGATAAGGGGAGATAGTCTAATTGACTCTAGAATCCGTCCATGTTAATTAAGTATTAAGAAACATGTTTTCATCCAAGTCTGACTCATAGGACACTATTTGTTTGAATTTCTTTCCGAGTAATAAAACTGTAGTTAGTACTCAAGCTGGTTTCGCCTTATAAGTTGATATCTACAGTAATATAAATGCATGCAGTTCACGCCAAGACGTTAGATATTTATGTTTGAATATTTGCCACGGTCCTTTGCAAGCGTCTTTCGCTTCATCCATATTCATTGCTTCTCAAACATGCATTTCCAAGTGTAGTAACTTGTTTGGTTATGTTTATCATATCACTGCTGTACTTGGGGTTGCAACGACTTCAATGATCCTCACCTGTAGCCAAGTTGACAATCTATAATCGATAACGCTAGTAGAAAACGAATCAATGTATGGAAATGATACATCTGAACGTTAAGTCACGTGGTCAGACCATACAAATAATAGGTGTTTACGATTGTAGAAAGAGATTCGATACGAAACGTTTGTAACTTGGCTAGGGGAGCAGCAGCACTTCGAGGGCATTGTCTGAATCACCATATGTGGCAGATGGGTTGGTGATTTGAATACGTAGAAAATAGTTCTGTTCATATCTTCACATTACTTTTCTGCTTTAAAGTATATCACAATCTAAGCAATAGTTTGCCTATTCAAATTCATCAAATGAAAATAAAAACTGTGAACAGGTGACAATCCCTTAGATGGATAGTCAGATAGAATTTACTTTATTGTACAGCCCATCCCATAGCCTCGTCCTTTTCCCTCGATAGTTTCAAACCTCTAGCAATTACCCACAGCTGCTCATATTATCCTGTGTACCCTCATTCTAATTAAGCAGCACAGTATTTTTCTAATTTTACACTCCGAACAAGTTAATGCACTCGAATCTCTATGTTTAATGACGCACAAATTACCCGTTTTAACGCATGCACCAGGCACCACGCGTCTATAAAAAGAAGCTCAATCATTTCTTTTAGAAACAAGTATGCAACCAAATCTGTACCAAGATACTATAAAGATTTTATTACCTCCCCTCCCCTACCCTTTTTGGTACCCTCTAAAGGCCATTACTTTTTCTGGAATCGATTTTGTGATTAACGTTATTTCACGAACTACTGGCCAGTTGATTTGGGAATGAAAGAAAAAGCGTCAGCTAGTAATAAATCATTGTCAGAAATAAAACTGGCCAAAGGAACTCTAAAATGAGAACGCATATTCTGAAAACAAAAAAATTCAAGTTGATGCTTTTAAATATCTAGATAAGTTCTTTTTTCGTAATTTTAAAAAACTCCACAAAACTTTCACTCTCAAGTTACTAAAGATTCAAAAAACATTATCAAACTTATTCCAAGTCCCTATCTAAACTTTGCCACTCCATTTAACACAGAAACTACCAAACTACTCGTACTTGAACCAAAAGTTACTCGAGCGAATTCAAAAATTTTCTTCGAAGCTTTCAAAACTAGGACGTTCGTAGCCGACTGCATAATTTACAGCTGACTTGCACTTGTTTGCAATTCACGAGGGCTCTCCATAGCTCTTGGCTGAGTATATCCCCTTTGATCTCGCCAGATTTTGCCTCGAATCTTGATCAAAGAACCTGGCTTAGTGGCTGCAGCGAAGGATTTCGAGGACGCTTTTCAATGCTCGAAAATTCAGGTGTTGATTTTTGGATTGGATTGCGATTTGTATGGTTCTGTACAGCCTTGTTTATACCGTTAGGTTTAAGATTCCTTCTAAAGGTTTATTAATACTTATATGTGGTCGGTATGGCGGTAATAACATTAAAGAACGACTTAAGGGTTATACTGAGAATAACTTCGCAGTTGTAGATATACTCGTAGAAAGTGACGTTATTCGCTTCACGAACCAAGGTAATATGCTTACTGCTAAAACCGATTAGTGGATATCTGTAGGCAAACATATTAGTATAAGCACGGAGCCCCAGCGCTAACAAAGAAAATTTGGTTTAAATAAATGTCACTAGATGGCGCGATATGCATCGATTTGTTATTGAATTGTGTGTAAAATAACATTTTCTAGAATTGATCATAAAAATGGATGGAATATTGGGCTCTTAAGTAATATTTCAAAAACTATTTGTACGGATCATTAAAAATTGATACCGATAGATGGCGCGGTTTTAAAATTCTGAGGCATGCCACTCGATTTTTTATTTGTATTGTAACATAATTTGGTACAATGAAAAGGTAAAAACGTGCAAAAAAAACTATAAAACAAATCGCCACTGTATTTAAAGAAAAAATGTCACGAACCGAGAAAACCCTTTTACTTACAATTCGCTGTTAACACCATATATATCCGTGGAACGGAACCAAACGCGATTAAAGAACTTATAAAAATAAACCGGCCAAGTGCGAGTCGGACTCGCGCACGAAGGGTTCCATATCATTGTCACAAAAAACGGCAAAAAAATCACGTTTGTTGTATGGGAGAATATTTATTTTATTCTGTTTTTAGTATTTGTTGTTATAGTGGCAATACAACATACACAATCTGTGAAAATTTTAACTGTCTAGCTATCACGGTTCATTATAAACAGCCTGGTGACAGACAGACGGACAGTGGTGTCTTACCCTTTCGGTACAGAACCCTAATAATCAGTCAAAAAACGATGAGGCACCGTATGCTAGTATTATATTATCTGTGGTTTAAGTATGAACCAGTGTGCCGTGATTCGTTAAATTTTGAATCATTGAATGTCCTAACAAACGAATAGATGCGTACTTTACCTAAAAACGATACATCAACTTTGTATACTCTCCTTTTTCCCATACGTGAAACACTCAAACCAACCACAAATTGAATGTCAACCCTACTCATAAAAGAATTCTAATCTAAAGCGAAATAAAACAATTACATTTCCCAGAAATTAAAGCAACACACGAGAGAAGAATAAAAACGGAAATGATGTCGGCGCTGAATCCAATCAGTACAATTCCCAACCTAATTGTAACAGCAATAATAGGAATCCAACTCTAGAATCAAAGTTAAACCTTGTTACAAACAATAAGGTCCAATGTTGAACGAGGAATCGTAAATTTTATTGTTAATTGGACTCCGTGTATAGAAGTTACGACTGTTGATGATGAACGATCCAAACTCAACCTTATTGATGTAGATGAAGCTGTAGAATTAAGTGTAGGGAGTAAGGATGTTCTTAGAGATCAGTAAAGCATAAACATATTACGGATCGGAGGTCTAGGACCTACAGCCTGTTAGCATAAATGTTAATTTAGTGTGGGTTTTAATTTCAAATTTATAACTGGCGTCAAGTAAATTGGATTTGATGAGGCTACTGGGATCGCATCGTGTTATGTCGGCGGCTTTTATAAATCTATGAACTGCAGTCAAAGGTGTTCTATTTTATGTGTTGGCTGTGTCTGCTATGTTCACAGATATGTGCTTGTTTTTTTTTGAACCCTGTTCATATTGCTTTGCATGGCTATCTGGAAGTGGAATCCAGTCTCTTATATTAGATCGTACTTATGTTAGAATTTTACTGAAAATGGTCATAATTATAAGATATGGATTCCTATATGATATACAGGTACCTATGTAAGCCAAATCAATAATGGATTTGAATATGAATTATTGTTCCATAGTCTCGTAGGACACAACACCTTAATAGTACGTTGTGTATTAAGGGCGGTAGGTAAGGAATTACGATCGAGACTCTAGTAGAAGCCCGAAGTCGAAGACTGAGGGCTTTCTGAGTCGAGGTTCGTAATTCCCGTACCGCCCGTGATACATACATTGTTTTTCATCACATTTGCGAGTAATAATTATGAATTATAGCTTTAATACACTAGTCAGCACAGCTGTTATTACGAAATACGTGAACTTTTTTTTAAGCGGTTGGCGAATTTTTGCCCACACCACAGATTATACAGTGTTTCGTTCAGAAACTTTAAGGGCAAATACGTAGGTATACAGCCATGACGGAGTGTAAAAAGAATTAAATAATTTCGACGTTTTCATACTACGAGTATAACTATTAAAATCGATTATTAAGAACATTAGTTGAGTATTTAAGTAACATGTAGCGAGATTGCAAAGAAATTCCTATTTAGATAACATTTTAAGACAATTTTTCAATTGCGTGGAAACTCCTTGCTTGAACTTGCATGACCTGTGTGCTGTGCCATAAATTAAAAAAATATTACTTACCGCCCTAGGGTTTCATGACAAAAAGAAAGCCCGAGGGTTTTATTTGGGGCATTACGGCCAAGTTAACCTGTATGTTTAGATACTTTTTACGTGCAAGTGTGATGAAAAATCATTTACTGATCCTCTAGCAAATAATGCAATTATTACTGACTAGCTGTTCCCCGCGGTTTCGCTCCCGTGGATCACCCCACAGGACCCGTTTTCGGGATTAAAATATTGCCTATGTCACTCAGGAATAATGTAGCTTTCTATTGGTGAAAGAATTTTTTAAATCGGTCCAGTAGTTTAGGAGCCTATTCGGTACAAACAAACAAACATACAAACAAACAAAAAAATCTTTCCTCTTTATAATATTGGTATAGATAAGGAAAACTACAGTAGAAGCTTGTCGACGATACTCACACAAGTTCTAATGAAAACTAACAAACTCATTAGCTTTTCAGACCCACATCCTCATCTCGTACGTATTAACAAAAACAGTGTATATTACAAATATGCAACAAAATATCCAGGAGCTAGTCCAGGAAGCTAGAGCGCTGTAGCGTGACTGTAACACAACACACGGGCTTATGTTACACCGTTAGAAATGTTGGATCGTGTGTACACAGCTTTCGAGAACGGTACACTTTTGTTCGAATTGTATACTGAAGTGTAAAGCGGAAGCACACTGCATGAAGTTCTGTAAATGGTAGGTTTGTTGCTATGCGAGACCCTTCATGTTAAACTAGGTCTCATCTTCTCCGAGGCTTCGCTCCGGTGGCTTATTCCAGCAGTGCATTTTTTCCGGCATGATTAGCCTATGGCTTTCTATAGATAGAATTTCCAAGATTGGATCAGTAGGTACTACCTCATATCAAACGAATAAACCGTTTTATGTATGCATAAGTTAGAACTACAAGTAAGTTTAGACTAGTTTGTTGTAGGTCAAATTCAATTAGCGCTTTCTGAAATGACAGTAGGTCTCAAGACAGCACGCCCACCCAATAAACACAATCGTAAACCTAAGTTAGGAGCTTAATTAGACAAGCTAAACTACATTCCTACAACTTCAGATCACATCCGCTAAGTAGGCTTTTGGGCATTACTCTAACTTAGGTAATGTTACCGAAAACGTCGGTAGTAAAGCCAAAATGTCAATCCCTTACATAGCGCTTGTCAATGCCATAAATTTTGGACTTTTCAACAATAGTTTTTGCTCTCTTTGAGTACAACTGGAACGTAATATTGATGGGAAAATGACTCAGACAAAGAAACTTGGACACCAAAATGAAAATAAGCGTCCTATAATTTCTACCTCCTACCACATACTTTGAAAGAAACTTAGTGAAATGTAATTAATATTACCTACTCTACATTTTAGCTGCAATACATTTTGCATACAAACAGTCGGAATTATCATCGCCGATGCGGTATCGGAACCATTACTATGCACTGTCATGTCAGCGTCACACGGTTGGGTGGTCCTTTGTTTATAGCGCGAATTGACACAGAAAATACACATTACATACCTACTTTTATGGACTACACTGTTAACTGCAGCAAAATTGGTGGTAACTGGTACTTTCAGAAATCGAAAAATGAGTCTATAACACTGCAGTTGCCAACAATCCAGTTCTTTTAGTAAGTCACTTTACTTAAGGCGTATATGACCCCCAATGTTAACACGGTACTGGCCGTGCGTTCGCTCAGAGCCAGAATATCAATATCGAACCTCCTTTTGGCCAGTTTTGTTTGCAAAATATTTTTTTATTTATGTAATCGTAATTTTTCCTTATGTTATTATATTTTCCTGTGCAAAAATATTTTAAACATTCAATTTCTTTTGGAGGATTATACAAAAGTATTAAAATATCGTTACATTATTTGTAATTTTTAAAGCAATACTATTAGTTACACGAAAAAAACTATGTTTTACAAATAATGTACATGAATCAATAATAAATACATCTTTATTTCAAACCTTTTTACCTAGCCGTTAATAAGGAGTAAGCTTACGAAAGTAACCGTTTTACGGCACTAAAGCGGAGTAAGGGCCTTAAGTGTTGCTCAGTTTGCTTTTATTGCCGTTTTGTTAACTGACACCTTTTTAATAAAATTCTACTACCCGTTAGCAAAGCTTAGGTTTTGTAGTCAGAAAAGAATATGTAGTACCTACCTAGCATTTAAGATTCCTCTTACAATTATTAAAAAAACAAATTCTTCAGGCAAATTTTGCGCTTATATAGGTACCAAATTTAATTTTTTAATCTTTACCAACTTTTAACATCATACAAAAAGCAAATCTCTTTTTTGCTTATAAATGCACTTGCCGTCCGTAATTACAATTCTACAATTTGATGATCCAACTCACACGGCACCTTACTTACCACAGGAAGAAAACCGATAAGGGTGGTCCTTTAGTCCAAAGAAAGGACCACACATTCGCAATTGGTTTCTTTTAAAACAAAACACAGGTTGTGTTCAGTTGAATGTTCGTTTTGCTTACAGATAACGGAATTGACTAGAGATGACAATTTACTTAGGTATCTTACTGTATTATTATAAATATGAAAATTTGGATGGATGTGTGTGTGGAAGTGTGGATGTATGTTTGTTACTCAATCACGCCAGAACGGATCTAAATTAAATTTGGCACAGAGATAGATTATAGTCCGGAATAGCACACAGCCTACTATTCACGCGGGTGAAGCCGCTCGCAGAAGCTAGTACTTAATATTTGTGCTCAGTTGCTCACGTAATATGCGTTTGTCACAAGTTTCGTTTGTCATAGTCATAGTAAGAATTGTTCATCATCACCCAATGCCTTAGTTCACCCACTGCTGGGCATAGACCTCTCTTTTCTCGTCCTTAACCCCCGCTTCTGTAACAATCCCATCCAGGTTTCACTTGCAATTGTAACAATGTCGTTTGCCCATCTTATTGCTGGACGAAGAATTTTCACAGGCCGTGAATTACTATATCTAAGCATGTACTACAGACACGCATGGTTTGTACGAAAAGTGTGGAAACTGTCGTTTTAGCAGTGTCTACCGAGGTGTTTTGGTACACTGTGGTTTGTATAGCAACTTTGGACACTGCCATTTTAAGGATCCGAAAGGTTCAAACGGAACCCTATTGCTATCACTCATGTGTACGTCTGTCTGTCGCTTAGATTTAGTATGTTTTCGCTAGTCTGTCATACATTTTGTACCGAATAATTTTGCTTCCCATTGACCTATCAACTCGAAATTTGGTCATAATGTTTATTATTATGTCTATTTTACTACTAATACAAAACAATATATTGATAAATTGCTACGGAACCCTAAATGTGCGAAGGCCGACGCACACTTGGCCGGTATTTTACCAGTGGCCACCGAGACGTCTCGACGCTCTGTGTGCTGTGGTTTCGCTGAATGAACTCTCGCTTTACCTGGAACAAACAACATAATTGGAATTAACATAAGTGTTGTATAATCATTTCTTGGGCTTACAGAAACCATGGGAGCACTTCCGTTCTACAAATGAGGAGGTTTGTTGAATAAATTGATATTTTTAACTTTATTACACGAATTTTACACCGCACGGGATCGGTCAATGTGACGACGCCTGCGGCCTATGTCCCTATGCCCAGCAGTGGACGTCTTTCGGCTGAAATGACGCAGAAGCGTGCTCCATCATCGACCACATCATCGCTTACCTACAGAGGCTATAGACATGTATGCTATTAACGAAAGCATCGCGATAGCGATTGGTAATATGTCAAATATTCATAGTATTGCCTCTACATTAGTATTAGTATTGGACCAATCCCGTACATTTTTGCGTAGCGATTTGTGATTGTCACCATCGCTGATGACACTGTCTAGAGCAGGGTTTCCCAAACATTTTTTGTCACGCCTCCCTACTGCCTAAAAAGAAAATGCCCACGCCTCCTTTTGTATTTGTGTTTATACTTAGGTAGGTAACTCAAAGAAAAATTTACAAATAAAAATAACATAAACAGGAACACTGACTTCCGAAATTAAAGTTATTTTTATGTTTTTATTTAGAAGTCTGTTTTATTTTTTTTGTAAACGTTTTTATTTCTAATGCTTGCTGTCGCGGGCATCGCGATGTGCACGGGCGACGGGGTACTATCCATTCTCCCACAAACTCACGCCCTCCTTTATATGTTGTCTGTCTCCTTTGTCTGTTTGAAAAACACTGGTCTAGAGTATCAGGTGAGATAGTAGTCAAACACAACCTATCAGAAAACACATTAAATACAACACGAATGTTTTCACGACATTAATTCCTAACATTTCATTGCGAGGGCACGACTGTATCCCTATATATTTTCGTCTGTATACTCAGGGCAGGGCCAACAGATTACAAATTTCAATTTCGTGTCCTAATTGCTTAACAAAGTCACAATACACGGCAACAACACGAATATTGAATAAACAAACAGCTTAGTAGAACATTTACTACAATATTAAATGTTGTAATAACCTAGGAAATGAATTTGCAAGAGATTTATAGTTTACAATATGATAGAGCAGTTGAAATATATTTATTGTAACGATAGCACCAAGAAAATCGAATAATTAGTTTTTTTTTTTGTCATTTTAGACATGCAGAACTGGACTGAGCATTATCGTCACTAATCTGTAGAAAGAGACGAAGCGAATGTGATGCCAATACCTGTCTCTTATCTGTAGGTTATAGTGACGGAGGTGACACTAATAGCGTATAACGTGGATCAATCAGAACTGGACTAGACTGAACATTACCGTCACAAAATTGCCTAATCTGTAGAAAGACGCAAAGCAAATCTAAGGCCAATACCTGTCTCATTTCTGTAGGTTGTAGTGGACCAATCAGAATCCTCGAATCAGACATCCGCAAAGGGTTTAGTGCGAGTATTTTAAAGCAGTAGATAGCATTAACATAAATGTTCACGTAAGTACATCAAATTGTATGAAATAATTGTTTTTCTATATTGTTACCAGACGGCGCTTGTTCAATACCAGTGTAAATTGAAGTTTACGTTGAAGCGATGAAATACGCATAAAACTCGCACTAAGGCCACTAGCCGCACGATCGTTTGTCTCTATCACAATTTTCTGACGGTATTCACTTGACAGCCGGACAGAGAACGCTTCGTCCAGTCCTCTACGCTTCGATCAACAATAAGCAACTAGATAACGGCTCACGTACAAAATCAATGCTAAATTCTATCCGCGTGAATATATATTTACTACCCTGCATTTCCCATATCTATAAGAAACTGAACAAAATATGAGCTCACGTCTCAAATGAGCTGTTATTTACCGAAACTTATTCCCTGCATCTAGTTGGTATTGTTGATCAAAGCCTCTACGTATTTGTTTACAATGGATAATCGCGAGGTTAATCCATTTGCGTCAAATGACATTCGATTACAGAAGCGATTTAGAGATGGCGACCTTTGTGATCCGTGATATTATTATGACGGTGTAGACATCTGTCTATCAAAACAAAGAACGCAGGAAGGAAAGTTTCTTAATTTGTTCTCAACACGCGCAAATGAAAACAAAGTGAAAAGCTGTTGACGACGCCTTCCAGGAAAATGATATAATCAGGTTTAATAAAACTAATAATGTTGATGTTTTTCATCTTATACGTCTTACGTAGAATCTTTTTAACGTCAAATATAACGAGTGAGTGGATATAGGAGTAAAAGAGTCGAAATCTGTACGGGATTCTGTGTCTCCTGAAAGCTATACTTGGGAATCTTTGAGTCAAGAATGCAGAGGTTACTTCTAGGCAATCATGCTTCATCGTCAAACAAATACACACCGCTTACCATCAGCTAATATAATGTTCAAACTGCCGCCCAACTCCATTGAGAGAGATTAAAGTCATGGGGATGGGCAGTAAACATCCTCCTGTCTGCTAATAACAACAAACTGTTATCACCAATTTCTATGTCAAGTGTACTGATAATGGAAATTGCCCTTTGGCTTTGGACCGTTCATTGTAACGGTTATTGGGATATATATATGAGCTATGTTGGGCAATGAACATTTACGCATTCGAAGCCGATGGCAAAACCACAGGGATAGAATATAGATTTGGCGGTTTGCGAAAACCAATAGTTATCACACACAGGTGTTTTTTTTCAAATTTATTTCCTACTCCTCCGTTATTATTTTCTGATTAATTTCGTTGCGGGATCCAAGATAGTTAAATTCATTCTCTGGGACAAAGTCAAGCTTCATTGCCTCAGTGCTTTCCTGGTGGTCGCCATGTTGATTCTGGCTTTCAGGAGTTGCAGTGGTTTGGGAATAGTGAAACACAGGTGATATTGCATTCTTTCAAATTCATTCGATAAACAGACAAGAAGATATATTGTGCAAAATATAATAAAACGCGTTTCATTATAGAAGATGCGACAATCATAGACACAGTCGGCGAGGAACGGAAAGTCATCATCATTACCGATTCGATGCACTTGAGATAGTGCTGGGGACAGGATAGCGGACGCTGGCGTGCAGTTTGATTTACAACCTAGGTTAGAGAAAGATATAAAGAAAGTGTAAAAAAATGCTAGGCCTTACAATAATTATTATAATAACGGCTAAGGCAGTTTCTTGAAATTTTTATTTTAGGTAGGGCAGTGAAAAAAAAATGACAACCGCCGGCTGTAAAATTTACTTCCACCAATCGCACTACTGTGCCTGCTTGGTAGATTTTGGGCCACTCTCCCACAGAGAGTATCACTGTGTCCTGGCACTTGGAACATACATAGACTGATTATCTATACTACAATATTATAAAGAGGTAAAGTTTGTTAGGTTGTAGGGGGTAATCTCTGGATCTACTGAACTGATTTAGATGAAATTTGGCTTGGAGATCCCTATAGGAAAATTGTTTATTTGCGCCAAGTATAACGTATAAGAGAAAATATCTGATTTAGATCTAAAATTATTTCACTTGTTAGCCCTTCTTCACTAGTAGATATTTACACAACCTTAGTGCCTAAAATAATTCTGATTTGACGGCATCTTAGTTTAGCTTAATTTTGTTCGAATTCACAGAAATTCAGTCAACTGCACCCAACATCTAATTGAATATAGTTTTTGAATCTGGTCGGAACGTGGAAAGTCGGTGGACTACGGGAGACTACTTAATGTACGATCGAATCTGAAAGTCTTTAAAACTATTATACTGACGGCTTGTGTAATCATATCTCATGTGCTGAAGTTGAATATATAAATATAAAGTGTATTACTGAGTATAAATTGCTTACCGGTGTACCTGTGTACCTACGGCGTATAACGCCACAGTCCGATTCCCCTACACATCTTGCCTATCTACCGCACGTGGTGTATGAGCTGTGGCAGACAAGCATACAGAGAAGCGCGCGGCCACAGCGCCCCCGTTTCAGCACGCGCAGATTCCTGCTGCCTACTCATCCACCTACCTGCCCGATCGCCTGCTAATTTGCCTATCTCGGGCATACAACGTCATCCTGCCCGTCCTGCTGCCTGGGTGCGCACGCTGAACCAGAGGGTGCATATCTTGCGGTGCGCACCACCACCTCTTCCTGTCTGACCTGCTGCCCGGTTAGCTGCCCGACGTCGTGCGAAGCCGGCCCTTCTGTTTTTATTCTTAATATCCTTTTATTATTTTTTTAGTTTTATAATTATTTAATTTTATGAACGAGGCTTACGTTTAGCTCCCTCTGAGCTAAACGTAACGCTACAGTTTGGCGACACGTCATTTCGAAATGGTTGTGGCAAAAGATAGATCCTAGCCATTAATGCAAAGCCTCCGAGATAGAAATCGCGAAATCCTTCAAATATTAACATAAATTAATCATTTCTTTATCGCAAACAATTAAATCAGTTATGACACACTTTATCATAATCCAGCTGTCTATTATTGAGATAACTAGCTTTTGCCTGCGACTTTATCCGCGTAAAAAAAAAATAACAATATTTTTTTGCACCGAACCCTCATTCTTCTTCTATAGCAAGATTCACTTAAGTTACTCCTTATAACATCAGCTATCTGGCTGTGAAATTCTCGCCACAATCGTCAAGCCGTTTCGGCGATTAGCCGGAACAAAAAGACAGACAAATTTTTTTTTTTTTTTTTTGTAATGAGCGTTTATTTACATCAAAAGCAATTATTTTTACATAACCAACAGACACTTCAATTTTATTTATGTATAAGAATTATATGTATATATAGAAGATTATAAATTGGTCTTTTAATCCGGCTGAGTTGCAAGCCTAGCGTTTAGTAACCAGCTTTATTCTCAACATGTCACAGCCTGATTGATTTCGATATAAACGTCCAAGTAAAACGGCCAGTATGACAAGCTGTCACAAAAAGTTTTATATATTATGTAGTAGTGTTTAATTGGTAATCTGTGGGGCTATTATGGGGATCTAGACTTTGAGGTTATGCAAAAAGTCGTGAGGCTTAAGTGTAATAAGGTTAATTTGGTCTTTTGTGTATAAGTCTCGGAAAACTGCAAAAAAATACGTATTTCGGACTATAATTACGATAAGAATATCAATTCGTTTGCATTCCTTTTTGCAGCACCTTCTTTTGTAACTTTACAAGCCTAATACAGCTTTTTTAGATGGCGACAAAAATAAAGAGTTCTGTATAAGAGTAGCCAAAAGGATACCATTCAAAATAGTCAAAATTGCGACTACCGGAACAGAAGCGCAGCATCGCGAAACTAACATCATTACTCTAAACACCCATGCAAATTGCACAAAATATCCGTTCGCAACAAAAATGTGCACAAAATTGCATTTAAGGGTAGTTCCCAATATCGATTCACTCAAGTGGGGTAGTCTATTATGTTTAGAGGATTATAGAGGGGCGTCCTATTGTTGAGACCAGCCCCTAGGCACGTGCATCCGAGTGGGCTTTACTAAATTGGTAATTTTAGGTCTTTTGTCATCCTGTATAGGGTATTTCGGATCGAGTGTTGAGGCAAAATTGTGTGGCTGGTTCGTAGGACGGTATGAATGTTATCGGTTGGAGACTCAGGCGCACAGATGCGACCTTTGTAGGGGTTATATCCTGTGTGTTTTGTTTAAGGATCTTATCGTCACTTGTGGGATTATAAACGTCACATATACTTATATTAGTCGATGTTTATGCAATTATGAACTTAATTTAAAACCTTTTCCATTCATGGAGACTTACTGCCTTTTTTTTTTTTTTTTTTTTTTTTTTTGTTTACGGGGGGAAACCTTCAAAAGGCGCCTGGAATTTTGGGGAAAAAGACCAGGGAGTGTGGGATTTTTACCTCACTAAAACCACCCCGGTGATCACCTTCAGCACGTAGAAGGGACCCCGTGACCTCTCAAAAGACCACCCCGGAACCCCCTCTGTGCAACGCCTGTTAGGGCACATCCCTGGGGAGATTAATAATGCACCTCCCCTGAGCCTCGCTGTGCACGGCAGCACGTGATCACTGTGCCACCGTCTTTCCTGGAGTCACTTGGTGGGCGAACAGAGTCCCCAATCTGACCGCCCATGACCCCGGAGTCCCACCTGCTTATGGAGCAGGCGGGGTTTCGGCGTTTTAGGCATCGAAGCGATTGCTTCAACGACGCCTTCTTCTCCGGGTGGGATCGGCTCTCTCACGATCCCGCTCGGCAGCCTCCTTCTGTACCATCACGGTCTCACAGAAGGAGGCCATTTCCCTCCAGTTTTCTGTCTCTGCCAGCATGGCCCTCACAACTGCTGGCAGAGACAGGTCTCGCCCGATCCTGGCGACCAAGACCTGCCGCTCGGAGGCCCACGCAGGGCACTCCTCGAGCGTGTGCTGTGCAGAGTCAAGGTCGCCTCCGCAGTGGTGGCAATTTGCCATGGTCTCTCGCCCAATCCTATTCAGGTACTCACCGAAGCAACCGTGCCCGGTGAGTACCTGAGTGAGCCTGTAGGAGATGCGCTCCTCTCTCTTCAGCCAGGCTTCGAAGTGCGGCAGGACGGCTTCGACAACGCGCTTGCGCGAATATTGCGGCTGCTGTAGCCGCTCGCGCCACCGCTTGAGCGCGTGTCGCCGTTCCTGCCGCCTCAGCCTTACTACAGCGATTCCTGGCACGCTATCACCATTCTGGCGGATGGCGCGTATTCGGTTATAAACCCTCGCATCCATGTCCGCCAGAATGTCCAGCGGAGGCAAGCGTGCCAGGAGAGTTGCCGCCTCAAAGGATACCGTTCGGTAACCTCGTGCGATACGAATGGCCATTTTCCGCTGCAGGCTATTAATTTTAGTCCTGCAGCGTCGGACACCTGATAATCTGCTTGACCAAACAGGCGCCCCGTAAAGGACCATCGATCGCACGACACCCGCGTAGAGGCGGCGAACTTCCTCCCGTGGTCCCCCAAGGTTAGGCAGCAGTCTATGCAAAGCACCCACTGCCTTTTCAACGCGGGGGACCAGGCGCTCGAAGTGCTCTTCGAAGCCCCACCGACCGTCCAGGGTTAGGCCAAGATACTTCAGGTATCGACCCACCTGGACTTGCGCATCTCCAACTGTCACTGACGAGCTGGGTGGCTCCCTGCTCCTCGGCAGTTTATGGAACCATAGCGCCTCAGTTTTATGAGGCGCTATCTCCAAACCCAGCTCGCGGATCGACGCCACGACTCTTGCCACCCCGAGCTCGGAAAGCTGGATGGCCTCGTCGAAATTGTCCCCGCCGGCTAACACCAAGGTGTCGTCTGCATAACAAACGATATTTACGCCGACGGGAAGGTCTACACGCAGGACCGCATCATACGCGAGATCCCACAGGGGAGGACCTAGCACTGACCCCTGCGGAACCCCACACGTAATTTCCCTCCGATGCACGCTACCATCCCGGCCCACATAGCGAATGTGCCGGTCGCGTAGGTAAGCCCCGACGATGCACTGCAGGTAAGGTGGCACTCTATGATGTACCAGTGCCGCCCTAATCGCATCCCAGGGCAGGGAGTTAAAGGCGTTGACGATATCCAAACTTACCGCCAACGCCACCCCACCCCGGGACACAACCTGTTCCGTCAGCGAGCGGACGCGTAAGATTGCGTCCACCGTTGAACGCTGCTGCCGGAAGCCATACTGGCAATCAGCAAGGTCGGGACCAACTCGCGACAGGTGCCCGACGAGTCTTTCGGCAATTATTCTTTCGAATAGCTTGGAAACCTCGTCGAGCAGGCAAATGGGACGGTACGCAGAGGGAGACTCCGAGTCCCTGCCTGCTTTCCTCAATAAGACCAATCCAGCCTCCTTCCAGTTAGAGGGAAACACGCCCGCACGAAGGCAGCTGTTAAACAGCTGTCTTAGGCGATCCCCCAGAGCAGCCATAGCCAGAACCCACGCTCGGCCAGGGATACCATCCGGACCCGGCGCGGTGTTTCGAGCCCCCATGCGTCTAACGGCTCGGTCTAATTCATCTTCAGTCACTTCCAACTCGCCAGTCCAGTCCGAAGGGGTCAAGAGCGACGAGGGAACTTCCCTGGCTACTGGAAAGAGCGTGTTTACTACTCTCTCCAGCAGCCCTGCATCCATGGTTTCTGTGATGGGGGGCACCCATGGACGCAGCTTGGCCATGACCACCTTATAAGGTCGCCCCCATGGATCCCTGTCCAGTTCCTCCAGAAGCTCCCTCCAAGACCTCGACCTGGCATCCGAAATGGCGTGCTGGAGTGACATGGTCGCCTCCCGATACGCTCTGTAGGTTCTGGCTATTTCCTCCTCCTCTGCTCTTGGCTGCCTTCGACGTCGGGTGCGTTGGTACTGGCGTCGGGACCTAAGACATAAGATGCGTAACTGCGCGATATCTTCCGACCACCAGTAAACCGCACCCGGACGCTGAGCGCATCTGACCCGGGGCATGGAAGCGTCACAAATTGACGTCATCCTGTCCCGGAACCAAGCTGCCTTTTCTTCCGGATCGGGCGAGATCCCCTGGGAATGAGCATCTTCCGGCCACGCCACGACATTGGCAGCTGCAATGAGCATATCTCGATTGAGCCGCTTGAGGGCCCAACGTCGCGCCGGTGGGTTAAAATCTGGACGGCTCGGTCTGTCGGAAGGGCGCAGTGTCACATCAAAAACGATGTGGCGATGATCAGAGAGTGTGACCATCTCTTCTGCTACCCTCCAACCCGACACCATGCGAGCGGCAGAAGGAGTCGCCCATGAAAGATCCACAATCGACTCCCCCTGCCACCGAACACAAGTGGACACAGACCCCCGATTCAAGAGTCGAAGGTCAAGCGACGCCGCCCAGTCTTGTACCACGCGTCCCCTCGGTGTGTCCCGGGAGTTTCCCCAAGCTCTAGAGTGAGCGTTGAAGTCTCCCAGGACGAGCACTGGACGGGGTGAGCATTTGTATCGAATGCAGTTCGCAACCCCGTCCAGATATCCCTCGAATTCAGTGAGGGAAATGTTGGGAGACACGTAGCAGCCCACTACGGCCAGAGATCCCCATTCCACAGCTATAAATCCATGCCCCCTATCTAGTAGGCAGCAGTGAGGCCCACCGCTTCTACCAGCCCAATAAACGGCTACAGAGTCCATAGTATCTCGGAACCAGCAAGGATGATCCCTAAGACCATATGGCTCTGCTACCACCGCCAAGGCAACCGACCACTCCGCAATAGTCTGCAGAAAAAGATTCTGCGCGTTGCGGCAGTGGTTCAGGTTGCACTGGAGGACTTTTAAGGCTGGGAAGGCGATGCGTCCATTTTCTCCAAAGCACCCAACGGTGCTGGCGTCGATCTTTGCAAAGTGGCAGGAGCAAGCGAGGCTCGCTTCTTGCGAGGAGTGCATCTTTTGCCCCCCAGCCGGTGATCTGCTGGGAGACCCTGGTCCGCACACAGCGGACACCGCATGGTCGGCGATGTGCACTCTCTCGCTTTATGAGCTCCCCCACAAGCATAGCACTGGGTGCTCCGATCAACTGTACTTGTGCACTGGGAGCGGACGTGCCCGGGCTCAAGGCAACGGAAGCACATCATGCGACGCGCCCCCAAAACTTGAACCCTGACAAAAGTCCAACCCAAGCGCATGCGGTTGTCTGACGCCAGTTTTTTTAATGCCACCAGTGGGCCACGGACCCAGACGTGCCCCAGAGAGGCACGTGGACGACGGATTTCACCCACTTGAACGTCTCCGGGGGAACAGCCACCTACCTCGGCAATGGCAGCTGCCACATCCTCAGGCGTTACGGCATCGTCAAGGTCCATGACCCTTGCCTCAGCTCGCTTTGTTGGACGCGAGATTTTGACGCCAAACTCGGCGAGGACCTCACGCATACGGCTAGCGAGACTGTCCGCTTTGGTAGACGAATCGGTGCCAGCGATGGTTAACACCATTCCACCATCGATAGCCCTCTTTTGACCGACGGTGTCAATTCCGAAATCAACCAGTCGTATTCGCTGCCTCGCTGCAGTCATTACATCGCAGAGTTTGGCAGATGAACCCTCTGCTATTGAGATCGTGATGGCTTCCGTGGTTGGCACCCTCGGCAATTTCACTGGCTGCTTTTTGGTGGCAGATGCAGCAGCAGGCTTCACGCTAGATTGTGGAGTTTTAGACTTCCCAGCCTTCCTCCCCACCACAGTAGACCAGGCCTCCTTTTCAGCAATATCTTTATCACGCAAAGTCTGCGAGGCTGAACTGGATGCCGCAGATAAAGAAGTCAGTTCCACCACCGGAGCTACAGTTTTGTCAGTGTTCTTATTTCCCTTGGAGACTTACTGCCTTAGTCTCCATGAATGGTAAAGAAGTCTTCATGTCCTAGAAGCAAAAACTAGAAGACATATGTGACATCCACCAACCCGCACTGGACCCGCTTGTTAGATAAAAGCTCATTAGCTCTCTTACAAAGAGGAGACCGGTGTCCCAGCAGTAAAAACATTGAAAAGCCTGATGGTGATGATGATAAAGAAGTCTCTATTCCAGTCGGGGGATTTAAAAACGATGGTTAATGCTGAAGTCAACAACGCAGTTCCAATTATTGAATATAACATGTAAGTAGAGGTTTCCCATGAGCGGGGATTTCATAGTAAAGTTACATTGAAAACTAAGTAAGATTTCAATAACATATCAGAGACTCGAGCGATACTGGGCGATGGAGACTGCTGAGGCGATACTGAGCGCTCCTGAGCTTACGCACACAGAAACAATGTGCATCACACACACGACTAAGAACAACCCCCTGTCGTGAGATAAAACAACTGTATCAAACTATGAGACCAAAAATTATTATACCAAGCCTAACTAAAAATGATTAAGACGTGAAGTGTTGAAGAGCGGAAAGGTGTTAATGAACTAGGAAGAGGAACTAGTCTTGCTCGTGTCACACATAGTTAAACCCAACACATTGGGAAAGACTTGTAGTGTGTACCATAAAGGTAAAGAGCGTGTCGAAACATTAAGTTTTCTAATTATTAACATAATGAAAGCTGATAATTTGAGTGCTTACTTTCCTTATCAAAACTATTTTATTTAAGTAGCATGAAGTCGCACTAAATGGAGAGAGCACTGAGTTGGTAGACGCACTGTAGACACAGGAGAAATTCATGTTGGAAAATTGGCGATAAAATTTAACGGTTTATGAAGGTTATCCCTCAAATTGATCACTCGTAGGGCGTCATTTAGGTCTCATATGAGAACTGAGCCAACTTATTATCACAGTATATGACAATGGCGAAATTGTTAAAGACCCTTAAGAAAATTTGAATTTGACACGGAATAGAAAAAATCTAGTACGCCCACTTCTACTGTTCTCGGTCTCTACCTTATTTCTTTGTTATTAACTTTATTGTACACCTCATAATAAGCACAGGACAAACATTTGTACAATAAAATACTACAAGTGCACAAAGGGCGGTCATATCGTAATCGAGCAGAGCAATCTATTACAGGCAACCTTTGAAATCTTTGGATAGACTGAACAAAAGAAATAAGATTCTAGGCTGCCAGTGTACAAACATGAATGGTTAAACACATTCCCAACCACAAAGAAGAGACCATAAATAAGTCTGCTATTAAAAATCCGCCTTTATCCAATGACGTGCGACTACATAACGATGTCGTTTGGATAGTCATTAAAACGCTTATCAATGACGATTCTGTGTCACTCACGGGTCATTGGCTGCTTGCATGCGGGTAGATAAAAAACGGGTAAGTGCGTAGGCACTTGTTTTGTGAGAGGATTCCGGGTTAAAATTTCCTTTATGGGCCGCTGATTTATGGCACGGGGGGAACGGGGGAGGGTGGGGGGAGGGGTTTTATCCCCCACTTACCATCCCTACCACTCGGAGCCCCATGGTTATGGAGATATCCATGGTTAAAGTTTTTAGGTTAGAATCAAAATTTCTATCAAAGTCCATCGATTTTTGGGGCGGGAAGGGGGGTAGGGAAGTGGGGGGTAGTGGGGTTACCCCACTGTACCATCCCAACCCCGCGGAACCCCATGGTTAAGGATATATTCATGGTTAAAGTTTTTACAATTACTATTTAACAACAATATCGACGGAGCCCCGCTGCGCGGGGCTCCTATTTCTGTCTGAAGGGTCTAAAGTAACCTAACACGAAGAAGATGACGGGAGCTGAGTTCGCTCGCTTTGCTCGCTCACTTCAGCTCCCGTCATCTCTTCGAACCTAACCTGTCCGTGTCGAGGTGCCCTAAGCTCCCGAGCTCGCTTCGCTCGCTCCTGGACCAATTCTCATATTTTTACCTCACGAAATACATACAAAAAAACATAAAATTTCCGAGTCTTGAAAATTTGTAAAAAGCTTTCTATTTATGAGTACAACCTATAAAAAAAAAATGAACTTCCAAATCAACGGCCCATAATGGAAATTTTATCCGGATTCCGTATGGGATAAAAAAAATCAGAGGTTTAGCAACGATGGAAACAGCCAGGCAAATGTAAATGCTACTGCATACTTACTAGTACGCAAGATATTTGGAATATAAACTCAAGAACTTACTTCGGGAGGAATGTAGAACACAATTCTGATTGCATTTGGTCAATTAACAGAAACATATAGATGTTTGCATTTTAAAAAGCCAATTTTCCACCCCAAACGAGCAACCACTGGTTTGACAAACAGACTGACAACCGAACAGATGCGCAAATACATATACTCGTAACATTTAATCAATATTTGAAGTTCTTCCCTTTACCCCCACGGAACCCTAAATAAAACGAATAAAATATTCAATAATGCTATTGAAAATAGAAATAAAGAGGTTGCGTAATTTAGATATGGAGGTGTCAATTAAAACGATAACATAATGTGGGTAGGTAGTACTTGTCGGTTTTTGGATCATTAATTTTGATATAAGCGGGTTAAGATTACCGGAAGAAAGGTGTTCAACCTACGCTTTGGTAGTTAAAAAATAAAAAGTAGAGGTTCGATGTTTGTGTTAATGGGCTACCAAAAGCTAATAATAAATTATTTACACTTACATTTATTTTAACAAGCAGAGACCAAAGGTAACACAAGCAAAAAGTTTAAAAACTATAACCCGACTACGGTATTTTTTAGCTCAAATTACCCGGACCATAATAACGAATCGATTGACATCTTATTCGTCAATTTCGGATGAATAGTTTAGCCGATACGGAGGAACATACATACACATACATACTGCTAAAATCATATCTAATTGCGACTTATAGAGCATTCCAGAAAATCGTCCTCACTTTCACAACTTACTCGATATGTTTCTTCGTTGAATAAGCGCTCGGATGAGTTCACAAGCCGCGTCCGAACGACAATGCTCGTCATACCAATCGCACAGCTGTGTCCGATAATTTCTTTCCAGCTTAACCGTTCAGGGATAGGCAGGATTCAAAGTTGTTGACTACGATATGATCCTAGGCACAATCCATCCATATTTTCTTTGAAGGATGCCTCTACCCCTATAACTTTCACATTCATATTTAAAACCGACTTCTTCTAAAAGATATTTAATTTTCTTTCAAGCATTCATGATCAGCCTTGTTTAATGTTCCTACTGCTGGGACAAAGACCTGTGAGCTTAGCACACACTGCAATTTTTTCTCGCGCGAATTTTTCTGCGACCTATGGAATTGTACTGCACGCATTGCGGTATATAAAAATCGCGCGAATAAAAATCGCAATGCGTGTTAAACCTGAGAGGGAATGGACCGTAACCTGTAAACATAAACTGTATTTATCTAACAATCTATTTGTAAAGTAGTAAACACTGTTCTACATTTCCTATTCCTTTGTTTAATGCATGCCGTGGCAGCCTTTAATTAAGGCTACACTATACAATGTAATAATATGAGTGCTTCAACATTTATTTTTTGGTGTATGCTTTGTTGGTTGTCCTTAATTAAATAAATAAATCCACCACGCGGGCCCAGTGCGGGTTGGTGGATGTCACATGTTTTCGAATTATTGGTTCTTGGACATGCCGGTTACTTCACGATGTTTTCCTTCGCCGTTTTGAGAGCAACGATGATGAAATAATCAAAATAATTGTCCATTAACAATACTATATCAGACAAAACAAACTTTTACATAGAAACAATCATAATAAAAGTTCAATTTGATTCCCATATCCACAACTCCATAGATCGACAGAAAATTACGAAAGAAAATGTCCGAAAGTTTCTCCGAAACTTCACTTAGCGAGACCCTAATATGTTATCAAGACAAGCATAAAAGAAAATGCCTATTATCTACAACAATATACTTTTAATGGTAGCTACATTACTACCCTTTTAATATTTATGATATCCACAAAAACATAACATAATCTTCACGAAACATTTTTTTTTTTTTGCAGACGATGCTTTACTTAAAGTGCTGTGATGGTATCAAAAGTACTTATGTACGGACATAGGTACAGTCACGAGATAAAACATGTGACAATTATGCAAAATTCAGCAACGTTTTTCTCCTTAAGTATTGGTAGAAATTTTATGAGCATAGTATTTTTGAAAGTAAACTATCGTCAAAATATAGCTCTTTAAGATATAGTCGTTGTTTCAAGAGAATATAGCTTTTGAATTTTGTTAAGTGTAAATTACTTATGCTGGTGACTGTACTTGTACATCCTTTTTGCTGACAACGTAGGTGCCACTTCCATTTCACGTAAGAGAAATAATTACGTGCTTACAAGGGGAAATGGACTCTGTTTTATAGTGCAAAAGGTTCGTTCCTGACTGGAGCTTGGGACTATTTTCTAGACCGCCAAGTGCTTATATTGTGGATGGATGTACATAGGTTTAGGTCTGAAGTGCTTGTGTTGAGTACCTAGAGTGAGGTGGAGAATGTGAAGATGACAGGAACATCATAATAATAAATATAGCTTGTTTTTCTATGTTGTTTCGTTGAGGTTGAGGTTAAAATGTATATCTAATGGACCTGGAGAAGTGGAGAGTACTGTATATTTTCGTGCATTCAAGAAAGATAGTTGAATAAAAACAATCCTAATAGAAAATATATCGCTGCTTTGGCTTGACACAGGCCTTTGACGTCATAATTGTGGCCTGTTTTGTACCACTGCAGGGCAAAGGACTTCTTTCTTGCTTGCAATCCTCCCGGTTTAGAGCAATTGTGACCACATATCTTCCTCCTCACCACATATCACCTTCATATATTCTTATTCATATTATTTATTGTACACATAACAAACATATACAAATACAGAAGGACAACTTATGTACAAAGGCGAGCTTAAACCATAATTGGACGTCAACACCTTCGAACACATCATCGCTTACCATCAGGCGAGATAGTGGTCAAACCCGAGCCAGTACAGTTAAATAAAAAAAATATCCCAACACTATCGACTGAAAGAAAGAAAGAAAACTGGTTTATATGGCACAAACAATGTAGGTACAAATAAAAGGCAACTTAATTTTAAAACAATTACATACATAGTGTACCCCGCGGCCATAGCGGTTTTGTGGTCATAGGCATCAAGCTCGTCCTACCATCTCCGCCTGGGTCTGCAGCGATGTCGACGGACGGAGTTTCCCGAAACCCACAATGTGGTTGATTTCGCCCCTGAACCGTTCGAAATGCCGCACTATATCGATTGACTTAAAACCATTCTAATTTGTTTGTCCTTCAAGAATACTTTATTTGAGTTCAGTAGAACTAATCAATATTGGACCGATGCCTTTATGTGTCATCTTCAAATGTTTTCAACGAACTTAAAAAAATATTCCAGTACAGAAAAAGTAGGACATTTGTTATTAAAAATCTTAACGTAGGTACAATCGGCCAAAGCTTTATCTGATCACCGTAAGGACTATTTTAGCTTGCAGGGCTCGCCCGCTAAATTAACGCCGACATACTCATCAGCCAATAGCATCGCAGTATCGGGTGACTGTTTCTCTAGTACCTGTCAGCACCTTGTTTTTGTAATTAAAAAAAGACGGCAAAAAAATTAGATAAGTCATTTGGCTATGGTCGACGCAAAAAGGGCGGTAGCAGCTGTGGTCATTTTGTGCACGGGATTTTGTTTTGAAAGTGATCAGATGTAGCTTTGGCCCATAGTACCTAAGTACTTTGAGCCTTATTTATAAAAATCTCTGAACTGTTTATACTCCATTTGAAATAACATTACAAATTTTGACAACCCCTTTTTACAGTCCGTTCAAACGATTTTGAGTTCTATCCCGTAAATATAAGGATGTCATATAAAGCATAAACCTGTTACCAAAACCCACTGTTTAATTCAGCTGTCATTTGTCATATCAACAACGCAATAGAAGTCAAAATCGGTTGAACGGGCTGTAAAATGGGATTATTTAATAGTCTAATGTTATCTCAAATGGATTTATAGCAACTGCAGGTTATAAATGCATATTTTTAGCTATTACTAAGTATCTGCTGATAATCATTTGCTAAACATTTGTTATTAATTGATCTCTTACAAAGGACCGTTTTCTTAATTGAGAGTTTGGAGTTTAGAACTCAAAATATACTTTTTACTTTGGAGTAAAGTTGTTAGAGTTTGAGAAAATTATACTCAACTTCAAATTCTTAATTCAGAGATTAGGGGTGAGTTAGTTGTTCCCAAAATTCTGTACACCATTTGCCAAATACTTGAAAGGATAGTTTCAGTAGGTTTAAAATTAGATGCCAGAAGACGTTTTGGTAAGAAGTCATTAGTCAGTGCTCATTACGGCTTGCCACGTTTTTCTTCAAGATAATTTGTCAGCGGAGAAAAACGAAGATTTTTCTGAGTGGAAGGCAGGCGTCTTGGTCAAATAGAGAAATATTTATGTGGGCTTTTTATATTTGGCATTTGGATTTTTCTGGCTCAAAGTGCATGTTCGTATCGTCTAAACAAATGCCATTCTGCCAGATTCAGAGAAATATTTCTGTATCCTATGCTTTGACGTACAAATAGAAGACTTCTTAATTCTTTATTGTACACCAAAAACAACATTACAAACAATGTGATAATAAAGTACATGTACAAAGGCGAGCTTAACTCAATGTTGTTGTTCTTACAGCAAACCCTAGGGTGACAGAGAAAGATGACATTATAAATGGCAGACCAACGTTCAATCAACTTCAAAGTCAGGCAAAACTTAAAGGCTTACGAAAAAAACAGTATATGATAAACCACAGACAAAGCATAAAGTCTTATGTGAAATATTCAAAAGCATCGAACTTTTAGCATTACACATAAAATCATGCCAACATGCAAAAAACAACTTTCGACAGGTTACTCGGATACTCTTTCTAGATCTCCTTACTAAGCTACTGATTAGCTCAAAGAAACAAAAGACTCTCACAAAGAAGGAGTTCCTACAACGAGGCAATACCAGAAACCCGATCAATAATTCTAGACCCTCCTCAATACAGGATGAAAGGCCACATGAAAAGTACCGGTGTGGCGATCCACAGCAGTCTCATCAGGTACAAAATGATGGACAGATCAATCAGGCACATCCAGCCATACTTAGTGATGCTTAGGACGAAGCGGATTGGACGAGATTTGAATAGAAATGCGCTTTAAGTTGCTCATGTTTAATGTACTATTTAGTAACTTTGTTAAGGCTAGATTGATTCGGGAGGCGGATGACATAATCTAGTTGGTTTATGTGCTGGTGTTGAAGTTGATTGGTTTATTAGTAATGCATGTCTGAATGATAAACTGGGTGGACGTACAAGGATTTCGTGTTCAACAAAAGGTCTTCTCAGTTCGCGTCACGATCTGTGTCTTTACTCCAAAGCATTTTTAACTATAACATATCCAGACATTGGTTCGGAGTCACCCAGTTGACACCGGCTATCGCTGAAAACCAGCGCTGTGGCTCTGTCTCGCACATGAGTCCCAGCATTATGCTGCGCGATGACCGTTTTGCGTAGTTGTGACGCATACTTTGTAATGATTGTATTTGAGAGTTTTGTTATTTTTATGGTATGCGTCGTGCCTGGCGCAAATAAACAATTTTTCTTTCTTTCTTTCTTTTAGACAATACTAATTATTTAAATATCTACTGACAAAGTTCTTTCATTTATTACTGATTTAATTATCTCGGCAGTTCGGCATATAGTAGCTCCAAGACCTCTACAAAGTTGAACAAAAGGCTTGGTCCTCCGCTATATAAAAAATACTGAATTTAGAATCTGAATTCGAGTACAATTTGTCGAATTCTGTCATCTATACTAATATTATAAAGAGGAAAGATTTTAATGTTTCTATTTTTGTATATAACGAATAAACTTAAAAACTACTGGACTGATTTCAAAAATTCTTCCACCGTTGGGAAGCTACACTATCCCCGGGTGGCTTAGGCTACTTTTTATCCCTATATTCCCACGGGAACGGGAACAACACGGGTGAAACCGCTAGGCGTCCGCTAGTTACCATTAAAGTGGCGTTTGACACATGTATGTCTATTTTTATAGCACGCTCTACAGCCCAAACGGCTTGATGAATGTCATATGAGGTGTCGTTGGATTCATCTCAATCGTGGGAGTGACATAGTCTATATAAAAAAATGCCGCCTCCCCCCTAAAAATAAGGGGGTGATACAATTCTTTTTTTCGTTATTCTAACAATATGGATCAAATGAAAGCTACTAAATAGGCCATTCCAAATATAAATATATTGTAACACTTTTATGTTCCTGTTTTGGCACATATTCAAGATAAGCTTAACTTTGATAGCAAAATAAATAATCTTTTGCCACATTACTTATTTGGAGATGATGGAAATAATGAACGAGTCATTACTAAAACTAAAAATTCTGAAATAAAACAAATTATTATAAAAACAAAAAATCCGACTGCTTAAAATTAATTAACTGAAAAACAAGTACTAGATATAATTTAAACTTCGTTTGTCTCCGCTGGCAGCACCTTAATATTTGGATACAATCGAGGCAACTATACCCCTGGGGCAACTATCCTGTTTTCCAACCCTAATGTCAGACTACTTTATGGTTTTAATTCCGACTTAGGTTTACTAGCGTAAATATCTCGGGTATGTCGTCCAGAATTACGGCAGTAAATCCAAGTGTATAGCGATGTACATTGCTTTAATACTCAAAGGACTTGTTACATCATACACAGCGTAACTTCACGAAGTGTTTGACAAAGTTAAGCGGCATTTGACAGAACTAGTTACTATTGTGGGTTCTGCAATATCCTTGATAACACGCCTACCTGTTTCTCAGCGAGGTTCTACATCGCTGATCCGGGTATATTGTCTTTTTCAAACTTTTTTCTTAAATAGTGAAGAAATTGCAAGAAAGAAATCTTTCTTTCTGAAGAAAAATTGAGCATTGTCATAGAGAAACGGAAAATTATAAAAGTTATAAAGTAACATTCTGTTAGCGATAAATCTTACTAATATTTTAAATGCGAAATGAGAATGGTTATATGTAAGTTTGTCACTCAATCACGCCAGAACGGCTTAACGGATCTCGATGAAAATTGGCAAGATTATAGTCTGGAATAGCACATAGGATACTTTTTATCTCGGGAATGTTTCCTTGTACAGGTACAGGGTGGGCCAATAATTTTTGCAAATTGCAACACTAAATTTCTCGAATACCGTTGGAGGGAGGGGTGCGCGGGTGGCGGGAAACTATGCGTCGCTACATGCAATTTTAGTCACGATGGAGCGCTTCACGGGACAACAGCGTGCTTTTTGTGTTAAACAATTTTACAAAAACAACGATTCCTACGTTACTGTACGACGCCTGTTTCGAATTGAATATGGATTACGCCGTGTAAGCGAGTGTCCAAGTGTGAATTTAATCAAAGCTTGGGTCGTGAAGTTCGAGCAAACGGGATCGACAACGAATATTAAACAAACAGGCCGGCCACGTTCAAGAAGAAGCGATGAGAACATTCGAGAGGTTGAAATTTCCGTTCGGAACGATCCAGAATTATCTACGCGTAAGCGTTCGGCGGTTCTGGCATTACCGAGAACCAGTCTACGGCGGATTTTGCATCTAGACCTCAAACTGCACCCGTATAAGCTTCAAATTGTGCAGGAGATGAAACCAAATGATTACATTCAACGTAAGTTATTGGCTGACACAATGCTGGAGCAATTCTCTAGCCTGGAGAATGTATTGTTTACGGACGAGGCCCACTTTCACATCAACGGGCACGTGAATAAGCACAATTGTCGATATTGGAGCAGGGAAAACCCTCGCCTTAAACACCAAAAGCCACTTCATTCACCTAAAACGACAGTATGGGCTGCCATATCAGCAAAGGGCATAATTGGTCCGTATTTCTTTGAAAATAATCAAGGAAATAATGTAACTGTGAATTCAGCGGAATACGTCAAGATGTTGCGAGAATTTTTGACGCCGCAGTTGCATGAATTTCAAGGATACAACAGCAGGACCTGGATGCAACAAGATGGAGCAACATGCCACACGTCAAATGTGACTTTACCGGTAGTCAAAGAAATGTTTCCGAATAAATTGATTTCTCGCAGAGGTGATATTCCATGGCCTCCGAGAAGCCCGGATCTTACACCATGCGATTTTTTCTTATGGGGATACCTGAAAAGTCGAGTCTACCTTAATAAACCGACGAATATATCCCAATTAAAACGAAACATCCACGACGAGATAGCCGCGATCCCCCGCAGCATGTGTCAGCGAGTTTTCCAAAGTTTGCGTAGTCGATTGCTAGAGTGCCAACGACGAGACGGTGCACATCTCGACGATGTCATTTTTAAAAAATAAATTTCATTAAATTTTCAAAACGTTAAAAATATAATCAACAAAATAACAGTTGTAGTTTTATTTCTATTCATGTTTTAAAAGTGCAAAAATTATTGGCCCACCCTGTACATGTACGTTTTTACTTTCAGAAATGCCCACTTCCACTTTGTATCGGCCCTAGTCTTCATGTTTAAACGTTTCCAACATTTGTTTCCACAATTCAATTTGATGATGATTGCTTACAATGTTCGTTGTTCCCTTCAACCATTGTTTATTTGATAAGGGAAAACCTTTCATAGGAGAATATGTTGCGCATGCGACCATAATAGCCCTTTTCTTGACGGCAGTTTATGACTTTTGCGATAAGTTACCGATAAAATCTGCTTAGTAATTTAGGAAAAAGCCTAGCACAAGACGTTCCTTGAATAATATTTTATACATTTTGTTTTGACTGACGTATTTTATAGGCAGATCAAACAATCTCGGTACTTGCCATCGATAATTTAAATAGCTCTTTAAAATTCAGTGAATTGTATTTTTGGTTGTTTTAAATGTAAATTAAATTAAATCATCTAGAATATTCACATGACACATAGAACCAGAGAAAAAATAAAAGAACTACCAAGTGCTCTTGTTTTAAATGTAAAAAAAAAAAAAGTCAATTCACAAATAAGTAATTTATATCTATTTGAGTCATTTCAAAAAGGGTAATCGGCTATACCACTGATTCAACTAAATTCTACAGTCCACTTGCTTAAAATAAGCTATCTCCTAAACAAGACTATCTCCGACAGTCCGATTCCGATGGTTTATTTCTAAATGTAGGCGTTAAGATTAATCACCAATAAATATGTCGAGAGCAACACAGGGAAGTGTATTTCATCGATATTTTATCGCTATCGTCACGATAGAGCTGCGCCGCAATTAGATTTTTTTATCGATACGCGGAATCTTAATGGGCACCTCTATTTATCGAGTTATCGTGCATGTTTTGAGATGAAAGTACCTATCTATGTTCGTTAGTTGATGTTCTCTATCAATAAAGAATGTCGAGTATGTGTTCTTATTAACACTGATAAGAATTTTCCTAGTAATCTTAGTGTTAATGATCTAGAGTTTATAGAGTTTTCACTTTTTGTCTCATAAGAACCCTTATCATAGGAGGTTAGTTATAAAGTCTATAAACCTGGGTACCGTAAAAATCACTTCCGTCAAAATCTGAACTAAAAATAGTAGTAGTTAAAAAAACTTTGCCCCACACTAGGCATTTCTTCCTGTATCAAGGGTGCGTTTTGAAATATATAAACTCACATATACAACACGCAGAGCTGGGACCACTATCTTAAGGTTATAGAAATATTTGTTCCGTGCGGGAATCGAACCCGTGACACGCAGCGCAGCAGTCTATCGCTCAACAGTGGTTCAGCGATTGACTGCTGCGCTTGAACTTGAATTTAAACTTTTACTATGACAAAATTCTAGAGAAAATCGCACCAAACAAAATCGGTTCATCAATTATCGTTCCAGCATTCAACTAATTAATAAATAATTGATAAATAGTTAAGAATTTCACTACTACATGACAGCGTCTATTTTAAAATGAAAGCGATAAGATCAGTAACTTGAAAGTGACAGTGATATCATTATTTATTTTCGAACTACTGTCGCGCTCGATACTCAGGTACTCAACAGTTTTATAAATAAGTAGCTTTTTCCCAGTCTTCACTCCTGTGGCCTATTTCACAGGAAGCGTGAATTTACAAGGACAAAAGTATCCTATAACACGGTATAGTGTAGTTTTCAGATTAATATTTCTACGATTTTGTCATACCTGACAAATCCTTGCGCCTATAAAGAACAATTTTCAAGAAACTCTCGAAGAAAAAATAATAAAAACAGTTCTTAAAAAATAAATGAAACGGGCGCCAATAAAAATCAAGTAACACTATCATAAACACAAAAACACACCGAAATTAAAACAAACCATTGTTTCTTGCCTGACCTATCGTTGACCCAGAAAACATCAAATCGTAAAACACTGTTGACATTTCTCCACAGTCCACACACATAGTGACACATATTCTAGCACCGGTATAAAATTATACAAGCTTTATTTACCTCCAAGCTCGTTAACCCACGTGAAATGGCACCCACGCTAAATTACATCAGATGTTGATAAAAATCTAAAACATTAGAAATCACAGGCCACGCCTCTAGGCGATCTGCCGATGCCGTGAGGTCTTGTTCGGTAACAATAAGGATGGCAGGTAAAAGCAATTTAATGTTAATGATTGTAATTAAGGTTCCTGATTTATTTATGATACCTACCTACAGTTATTATCAGGATCAAAATTATGAGCATCACGTTTTTAATTTCCTAACATTCTGTGTTACGGTATTTAAAATCAATTTGCTTTTAGGTAACTTTTAAGATTTACTCTCTGTAAAACAATATCCAATGCTACAACTTCAAATTCACACTGTTAAGTGACAGATTTGAATGCAGAGGAAGAGGATACTGAGAAACTACCAATCAGAACGCTGTATTTGCATAAACTGAGTTTAGTTGAAGTAATCGGGATTGGTTGCATTGGTGAAATCGGGCCTTAAAGATTAAGAAAAGTAAAAATCTCTGCTAAGGCCTGCCTATTGATCGACTGCCTGTTTGACCTTTACAATCCAGTAACTGGATAACACGATAGCCTTTGGTATGACTCGTATCAAATTTTCTGGCCTCTGGCTACCCGTAATTACTGTCAAAGATATACTGACAGCTGGTTTAACGTTCCTTCCGAGGCACAGAGGAGCTACAATAATACTTAAAATCAATAATATTGTGCTTGCCTTCACAGACACAATAGAGTAATAATCCGAAGGTTTGGTAACCCTGTATAATATTTAGTATCACAACAGCGGTCGTCGACGGGGCCGCCCACGCTCGTTCTCAATGGGCCCGCCTGTCGCAATCCCTGATGCGTGTGCGCATGTGCCGGGAATTTTAGTCTTGATCGTTTTAGCAATATAACGAAATTCTAGGCATGAAGCCTTGATTTTTCTCAAAATACTTTATCTTGATGAATTTAAAAAGAAGTAGCTGTTCATCATATTAGAAAAAAAAACGATAGTTTCTACTACAAAGCCAAATCTACACCAATCGACCGGCAAAGAATGTATATCAATCAATGTCATTCAACGATGACCTATCTATTTGGTGTGGTGACACCCTGATAAGCGACACGCTCTTGCTGTAGTAATATAATAATATCATACATTGTAACTATCACTCTTCATCTCCCTAGCACTACTCCACTTTAGGTTGGCGTCGGTTCACCAAATTTTCTGGCGCCAAGTACAATCTGTCCTGGGTAGTCGGATCAGGCAGTTTTTCCACCAATAGGAATTTCGTTATGCTAGTCCACCACGTAGCCGAAAGTCGTCCTCTACCTCTCTTGTTTTCAGGCAGTTGCAATGCTTTCTTCACAACATGTTGCTTGTCTCTTCGCATCACGTGACCATGCCATTGGAGACGGCTCTTGGTTAGTTTCACCGATATAGAGGCGACTTTGAAACTACCGCGGATATGCTCGTTTCTTACTTTATCCAGTCGCGTTACTCCTCCAAACCACCTCAGCATCTTCATATCGGCAGTACAAAAATTATCCCACTACAGGATAATAAACTTTAGGTAAAATTGACGTTGCCAGAGTAATAATAAGTCTAAAATTACAAATTATTTAAGTTTTATTCATTGTATTAGTCGAAAATGCACTGCCTAAGACTCTCTCCAACCAGACTAAAACAAGCGTGGTGATGAGACTCGGGCCTTCTCTGTATGAGAAGATGCCTTTGCCCTGCAGAAGTACAGTAACAGACTGATATTACAATTAATACTCTCTATCAATTAGAAACAATACCATACCTAGCAGACGCAAAAACTTTTAAATTTCGAACAAACCACAACAATAGCCTTCATAAAGTATCAAAATGTTTAGTCGCGCTACACCCTCCGCGCCATCCAGTCTAGGGAAGTGATTGTTGTTTTAATGGGAACCATAATATTATAAACGGTGATAGTAGATGTAACCCGCCGTTGTGGCTGGATTTATTAACGCTTTGTGCTAATATTTCCTTTGATTTTGATTTATTTTTATGGTTGTTTAAGATTGTCCGCTTTAAACACGGTAAAAATTTGTTTATGGCCACTTAACCGTGGCCTAAATGTATTGTTTGTGAGAGCTGAACTTCTTCTTTGACTATTATTTTTGTAAATAAACCAAATAGTGTCGTGGTGGCCCAGTGGCTAAGACCTCGCCTGTCGTGCTTCAGGTCGTAGGTTCGAATCCGGGCAAGTACCAATGTGAATTTTTCAAATTCATATGTACTTTCTAAGTTAATCTTGGACATCACAGGCAACGGTGAAGGAAAACATCGTGAGGAAACCTGGACTTATATAATTATAATGTAAGTCTGAAATAGCCAAGTCAGAGGCCTGTGGGGATTCCCAGAGGCGGCTTAATTAACTCTGACACCAGAGGTGGCCACACCTCACACGAAAAGAAAGAAGAAGAATAAAACAAATGAAGTTTAACCTTTCGACATTAAAATCTGTTAGGTAGTTTCAGTTGTTGAGATGATACATTGATGAGAAGAATCATAAGTTGTTTATATCGAACTGCCAGGAAGGGCATAATATTAAGTTACAGAACATTTCTTTTTATTTTCGCTAGGAGTATGTATTCACCTCTTTACAGTCGACCTGAATATAACAGGGATTCACCGTTCAATTTCAAGACCATGTTTCGCAGAAGTTCTTTACAAGACAATGTGACCTGTCAACTAGCAATTCATTACCGCAATAATAGCTACGTCTTAGGTCACGTAAGTTAATCATTTGTCACAATATACGCACTTGATTGACCTGTAACCATAAAACGTGATTCCTACAGCATCGACAGTGTGACGCACTGACGCATTGGTACCTACTTATTTAATAAACACTTGTAGGTATAATGCTATCGGCCGGATTTCCTACAGTATGACTGTTTGCAATAATCCCCTACTTTAAATGAATGGATTAAAAGTTTCGTGACGGTTTTAGTAAACTCTTTCTAAATGTATCAGAAAGTATTAAACAATAATGTTATTCAGTCTGTTCTTGACCTAACTTTTCTTCACCAGCCTTTCCAAGATCACAACTCAAATTGTAAATTTTAGTAGTACAACATAATACTAATACTATCATTATTGTTTCATTAAGCATGTCAATTTCTGTGGCAATGACTGTTTTTCTTTCTTTCTAAATAGATATGTGTTTTAAAATAACAAGAAAATTGCCAAAAATAAGTGATACTAATAGGGTATTGTACTATGTTAGAAAAAATATTTCAATTTGTTGATTTCCTAATAAAAATCCACATAAACAAAATATTTCTGCAAATTAAACACGCTTTCTTACCATAAAAATACATTAAAATTATACCTTTTTAATTCCCGCAAATCTTTTTAATTCTGCAATTTTGGTGACGTAATACTGGTATGTAAGCAAAACAGTCGTGACGACCGGAACTAATTCAACATTTGATTGTTTGTTAGCTGTTTAGACTTAATTGACAGATGACAACTAATAGTTGTTGCCTATATGACGTCACGCCATGGTGGCTCGCGGCTCGTGTTATAGGCCACATGATATATATATTAAAAATATCGATTTTTAAATTTAATATATTAATACAATCATGTGGTTTCAAAATCAGAATATTTAAGTATTATACTTAAATTTTATCACATTTCATTGTTTTTTTAATGTACTGATGAGTTATGATGACTTTTAAGGCGTGCCGAAAAAACTAAAGACAGTTAAAATTTACAATACACCATATTAAAATTATTGTGATGAGATACCTGACTTGATGACGACCTAAAGTTTAATAATAATTGAGGATTCAGCCAATTGTCGCTTTATTAACCAGTTCTAAACAGCAAAAGCAACTGTTCCAGTATCAGTAATCATTTAGACAAGTTCACACAATACAAAATAAACTTGTCAACATACTTACCGCCATGGAAACAAGTGAATGGCACAAACAACGCTATGTATTACATAAACACAACCTATAGACAATCGACGATCTTAGGTAAGCAAAGACTATAGAAGTATAGACGATTGAACATGCCAAGTGCCACAACACATGTCATGTTGTTTGACACTCGATTAAGTTTTGCTTATGTCTGTTGTCAGCAGAAATAGTTTTGTTATTGTTATCCAATATACGAACTTTGTGTTCGGTACACAGTATAGTTACCTCCCTTACGATTAAAAATTACTGATTTCCCTTAGTGTATGAAATATGGCCGCGTGGCAAGGCATGGTGCACGCAAAATGCAAAAATCCTGAAGTTTTTGCATTCTGAAGCGATATGTTACAAAGAATACTTTTCTTTTTTCTATGTTTAAAAATCGATTAAAATTAGCTAATATATGTCGAGAAAAATTAAGATGTTTTATAGACAAAAACACATGCCATGCTACGAATTCATCCTTCAGAACGCCATTGATATCGCATAAAAATGCCAGACAAATACGAAAAAACTATTCTCGTACTAAACTCCGAAGCACCGATAAACAAAATCCATCCAATAAATGCCAGCCGTAAATAAAACATCAAAAGCATACTCTTTGCATCATGTAACAAAGTAATAAAACTGTTGTATCCACTATTTTCCGCAATGCCAAAGAACGTTCACAAAGATACGTTAGAAACCGTTTTTCAGACAAAAACCAATCTGAATTCTAACCACGAAAATCAATCGGGATCCGTTGTTTTATGGCCGACTGAAAAAATGGCCTCGAAGCGAACAAAAAATATAATAAAAAGGGTTTTTCGTGAGACTAGGATAAGGCGAATTGGTTTTGCATTGTCTGGATTGCTTCGGATGAATATACCTTTTGGAAAGAAGGTTTTGAAGTACAAAATAATGTAAAAGAGATGACATCTTTTTCTGAGAAGCGAATGGTATAAAAATGTCCATTCTGAGATACTGTGTATTCTTTCTACTTTTATTATAATCAATCCAGAGATTTTCTTCTGTTGAAATAACAGTAGTTTGCTAGACGGATGGCCGATGGGGTCGAAAGCATCTTAATGACGGCTTACCAAAAGACAGTGTTTGAGAACATCCCAACCCGCGGAGTGCCGAAATATGGACGAAGTACAGGACCGTTCGATCTGGCGATCCATGGGGATGCCAAAGTCCAGCAGTGGATGTGTTTTGGCTGAAAATATGATATCTAAAGGTGAATGATGCACGATAACCTTCACGATAAAGTATTACCACATAAAACATTGTGCACATCCAATAATAAATAAATTGCGCAATGCATGATGATTTTAAATGTAAATTGAATACACACAAATTAAAATATAACATGGTTTCTTGATAAGGCAATAACGATTCAGTATAAAATAAAGTATTGGTAATCAAACATACCTACAGTGAAACAGGAAAAATGGCGTTCTTAATAAATTATTCCCCGCTAATCCATAATAAAACAGTTTAGTAGAATAGGTGTAGAAGTAGGTAAGTGAGAATAAAGTAACGTTTTCCATGTGGATTTATAATATAACTGATGACCTCTTATACAGTGGATCTAAAGTTTAATAGTTGACATTACATATTGAAATTGCATATTTACCCCACTCTCAGCGGTAATTGCATATTATATTTAATATCTAGTGATGATACAAATTTTCGCTATATTTATTATATTTTTCGGTAGGTTACCCTATTGATAAGTGTAACAATAAACTCTTTTACCAAAATTTCGCCCATATACACTAACAATTTTCACTTATAAGAAAATATTTTCTTATCTGGTTGTTTACGTTTACAAAATGTAAAAAAATCGTTTTAGGGCATTATTATCGTCTACAAAGTTGTAAAAAAATTTGTATTGATAATTTTTGATTGAATAATTTACTAATTGTATGCTGATTAAGAATGAAAATATTAAAACCTACCACTTTTTTTCGTTTTCTAAAATTTCAATGTTGCAGATTTTATAAATTTTCATGCATATTTTTTGCATTTTTCATGCATATTTTACGCATTTTTCATGCATATTTTACGCATTTTTCATGCATGTTTTACGCATTTTTCATGCGTATTTTACGCATTTTTCATGCATATTTTACGCATTTTTCATGCACATTTTACGCATTTTTCATGCATATTTACAGCAATGGTTTTTTTTCGATGAGATATTGACTAGACCTCGAAAGTTTACACTTTTGTAGGAAATCATTGGTAAGAAAAATAAAGGTGAGTAAAGGTTTGAGCATAAATATGAAATAGCCAGTGTGAAAGATTTGGTTAGAAAGGTTTACTGAAATAACAACTAATATAGACTACAACTACCAACATATAAAGGACAAAAAATGAAAAGGACAATAGAATTATGAGTAGTAAAGAAAAAAACTGAATTCAAATAGAACAGAGACGAACATAAAACAAAGAAAAATAGAAAGCAAACATCAAAAACGTCTGCCATTAAAAATAACCATATAACCATAACTACAAATTATGAACAAAACCCACGTGGCTATAACATCGCCCACTATTGGCTTACCCACTGACTTGCTTGTATCATAGATGTTGGTAAATATTTGAGAAAACCATCTAAAAGACGCGCTGGTATTGTCTTTTCATAAATATGAGTGACATTTATCCAAAGTTTTATTTAAAAAAAAAAAAAAAAAAAAAAAAAAAAAAATATAATTTGCATTTTGTTGATTGTTTGCTTAAGATTTCTAAACGTTTGTGTGTTTTGTAAATAGTTGAAAGCCTTCAAATAAAATACAGGTACAGTGGGCTTAGTGCGACTTTTGTTGCGCTGGAATGCGTTAACACAAACGTCAATTTGTATTGAAACTTGATAGGCGCCGTCTGGTGTCAGTAAGGAGATGTCTATTTTTTGAGTATTTTAGAAAACTCGGAATAAGCATGCAGATATTATTCCAAAAAATAAAGCGAGGTGCAGCTGTACCTGAGTGTCTTGCTAAATGAGCCTGCCTGAAAAGTTAAAACCAGAATGTTTATTAGAAAACGGCTTTATTTTGCAGTTTCTTTTCCTCGCCTTGCTTTAACTATGACCTTTTATTATGCTCAAAGTCAAAGACGAATACGGTTTCAGTGCGAAGCAATTTCTGAACGCAGAGCTAAGTCATAGTGGAGAAATATGCAGCTACTATGCTCCACATAGTAACTGCGTGCTGTTTGCGTAGTATCCTGCCCTCTGTAGTCTGAACCCAAAAAGCCAAATATGAAATAGACCTCTGCATTGACGCCGTTGACACTGACGGACGACGCTGTGGAAGTGGCGAAGTATTGGGCAAACAAAATCGGAAGAAATGAACTGCAAAGTTGATCGTACTTGTTTCCAAGAAAAAAATAAATAATATGTAACGACTGTAACTCATAGTAGATGAAGGGTTTAAGTACAACCGGAGACGATGACGATTACGGCAGTAATCATGCAATTTATGTGTTAGGCCCCATGATCAGTGAGCTAGGGAGCTAATGCAGTGTCAGTGTCGCTATGTTACGACATGCATGCCAGGGCCAACTTATAATCTACAGCTACTATACACTAAACATCAAGCCTCACTCGCATTAGATAAAGCATACATATAAAAGAGTAGTTATATTTCTATCAATTGTTTTACAATGAAATTGAAGTAAATATTATATATCATGGATTAAGTGATTAATCAGTGCACTATGTATAATCCGTCGACTTTGTTGCGTAAATAGTAATCGTACTTACCTATTCTATATTAAAATCAATGTCAAAATTAAAATTATAAAAAAAAAAACATATTTTTATTACCCGGCCCAATAAGTGATGGGTATTATTCAGAAAGCCCGGTCAATTTAATTATTTCAATAGTTATTGGCATATTGCCTACACTAATTGCGCATTTTTCAAATAATGCTTTATTAATCCCTTGGTCCACAAAATATGTATATTAAATGCGTTTAGTGTTAAATCCATTTGGTGATTTTGAATTGCAGGTGAACCTTAAAATTGTGGCCAGATCCCACCCTTCCTAAGAATAATAAGAGCCGCTGAACTTATTTGCTAGTTAGGTAATTTCATACAAATTCTCTATCTGTCCATTCAGCGCCTTAACAGAGTCATTTCTAAAGTTTGCAACATTTTATTCTAAACTTCCAACATCTTATTATTTAAGAATGTTGTTTACAAGCCTAGAACTATATAATGTTTGCTACAATAGACTCAAAACAACTGCGCAATTTGAATAACCTTCACAAAATGTAAAATACGACCTATCCCACTTTTATCGTAACAATGTCGTAAATAATAATGTCATACGATGTTCTAAGGAACGCCTACTTAATCGTATGTTAGTATCCAGTCGATGATAAACAAAGATCCAACGCGACCTTGCCGATTGGCGAATTCATTAACACAGACTTGACTTACTGAACTTTGACATTTTCGCGATTATAAAAATAAAACAAACGCTTTAAAACAATAGTCGGGCATTCTGTTTGTGGATTTTTGACAAGATTATGGAACATAATAGTATATAATGTATCCTTGGGTTGATAAAACACTGTTCACGCGGGCGAAGCCACAGGCAGAAACCAGTATTTTAAAAGCGAAAGTGTTAATGGATGTATATTTCTTACTCAATCACGCCAGAACGGCTAAACGGATCCGGATCAAATTCTGTACAGACATAGATTGTAGTCTACAATAGCACATAAACTACTTTTCATGCCAGTATAATGTTTCCTTGGGTTAAGAAAACACTTTTCACGCTTCAACACTCCTTTGATGGACTACAGATTGGATTTTTCGATCGCCGATTCATCTTCATGTCAATTTTACTTAAATCAACCTAACCCTATGGGAGTACTCTATCATTGGCTCCTTTTAGATCTCAGGTTTAAGATACAAGTTATTGTGCCCGAAAAGGCCGCATAGCCAGCAACAAAAAATAGTAGATTTTACAATGAGTGCACAAAACGAACCATTTTTATCCGAGAGTATTAGCATATAGGATAAAATGGTTTTGTGGACGAGTTATAAACTCTGCTGTTCATTTCGATTGCGAGGAAATAAAACAGAAGTATAACATAACATTTCTTTAATTAATATTCAAAATAAAATTAGTACAGTTTTGAATACTGAAGGAAATTGTTTTTCCCAGATATTAACGGTATTTTTCAGAATTTGTGAAGATGACATATTTTTTTATAATCTTACGACATTGATATTAGGCTTGGGCTGCATACCTATACAGCCTACTATTAAATTAATTTTGTAATATATATAGTTTTATAAATTAATTAAATAACCTACCGTAATTTAATTAAAATTTTAATATCTTTTATGTCTTAAAAAACCCATAAAAGGCAAATTAATTAAAGTAAATATTAAAAAATAACAAATTCTATCTGTGAACTTTTTATTGTGTTTGGCTGTATGGCTCATTTTCTTTGCCTTAATGTAGATACGTTAATGCACTTGTGCACAAAACTCGATTTTGTGCAGCCTATATCCTGCACAAATAAGCAATTTCAGAGCATGAGAAGTGAAAAAGTAATTTAACCTGACAAATCAAATTGAAGACAACACACATTTCCTTCTAAATTTAAAGAAAATGGTATAAAGACAGTAAACCCCCAACGAAGCCCTTCTGCAATTACCTAAACACAACATTTAATTATGTTTCCCTTCCTCAACAGTGTTAAAGCAATCAAATAACAATTTGCCTTGCAGCAGTGAAGGAAGATATCGTGAGTGAAATCGACACGTTCCAAGTTGTAATGAAGACTAAACTGTGTAATGACACAGAAAGGTGACAGGTGAAACAGGCTTTAATGTTGAATAGGAATAATGACACGGAAACGTGCTGGAAAACATGATTGACAGCACGGAACTTTGTACTGAGGGAAGCAGTAAGAGGTTAAGTTTGATACTTAATTTGGGTATAAGTACTGTGTCGTTTTGAATTATTGAGAGGATACCCTTGGATAATAAGAAGAGATTAGATTGGATAAGATGGGTTTTCAGATATATTATTATAACCTAAGGTTTCATTCAGTCACAAAAACATATGCAAAACCATTGAATTAAATGTACTACGTACTAGAGGAGACACCTCAACTCAATTGTTTGTAACACCCGTTAGAGCGCGCGCACTCCAGCTCACTCAGTCTGTGGCAAGCGCTGGCTCCAACGTGACACGTTTGAGTACTAAGTTTTGTTTCTTATAAAATGCCTTCGTGTGTATTGAGATACTGATCAAACAACTCGATAAATATAAATAAAAATCAAGAAATGAGTTTTCAACAGTAAGTTGCAAACACGCTTAATTTAATTATATTTTATCAATTTATTGTATCTCGTGACGTCGCGTCACCGCGGAGGCGGGAGGGCGGCCATGTTTGTGTAAATGTCAAAGAGTAAGAAAAAGTTCATCTGTGCGCATTGATTGTTTATCTATGAGAACATAACCCCCCCTCCCCCTGCTTGCCCCGCTGTCACCGAATTACACGCAATCTTTTGTTTAAAATAGCTTCTCTAGTAAGTAGTACTACTTATATAACTCAATGTGCAAAACAAGTAAAAACGTTTTTATATACCTTACATTTTTTTATTATGACCCACGCGCTGTAGAGGTAAATTTTCAGCAGAATGTTGGATATAGTTTCGCTTACCTGAAAGCAAAAGAAAAAGATGTATAAATATATGTATGATCATATTAAATAAACAATATATACCCCGACTATATATATACTTATATAACTCGGGCTGACAAGTTCAGTTTTCATTTAAGTAAACATCGGGCAGATTTCCAAACTACAGGCATCTGAAAACCAAAAACCCTTTGGCCAAAGTTTCTAGAGAATGTTTCCAATATACGTAGATTCTGGTTTCAAGTGCATCTTTGGCACGCAGCATCACACCACTTACCCATCAACCATTAGAGATATGTGATTTTATTTGGCACACATTGCCAAAAGTGCTTCCTGGCACTTTAGCCATTTCACACTGTACCAATTATTTTGTTAATCTCCTTCAGGTTTAAATAAAGACTATAATACATTATGTAAATTAATAATTCATTTGGTAGTTAATAAGGTTGAAAATTGTTATCAAATGTGACGTCACACCTGTGTACAATGACACCATTAGGATGAGAACACGGAGTAGGTATAACTTGGAGTGCTTGTTTTTTTTATTTAGATTGCGTTTGCTCTTGACTCTAGTCTAGATCAGAGTTGACAGAGACAGAGTCGACGATGGAGTGAGCTTACCCAGAAGAAGCCTGTTCACTCTAACTTTAAAGGTATTCGGGGTCGGTAACTACTGTGTAAGATGCGTTGAAATATTGTTATATTGCTTTGCAATGAAATCATGGCGGATCGCATGGCTTTTTGTATATCTTGGACAATCGTTACGGATAGTAAGAAGACAGAAAATGTATCATCATACCCAGTTGCTGGATAGTGAAGTTCAGATAGGCAGTCTCTATTAAAATACTGGTATTCAGCTGCATAGGTTTGACTGGAAGCCGACCCCAAAATAGTTAGAAAAATGCTATGGGGATTGATATTGCTTTGCTAAATCATTGCAAGCATTAACATATTGCATACACATTTTTTTTAAATATATTGCAGGAAGTGAAAGTAGCCGTGTTAGTCCTGCAGTGGTAGTCAACTTTTTAAAATAGCTTTGCAGTTGCTGAAAAGAAGAGGAGTTTACTAGCAGCCTAACAAAGTTACAATTGTTTCGTATAGGATCTACAATCGTTAACGCCTTCTATTTGTTTGGTATGACCACATGACTTAACGTTTAGATGTGTCATGCCCATACATTGATTCGTTTTCTATTAGCGTTATCGATTGTACATTGTCAACTTGGCTACAGCTGCAGGCACCATGTAAAAAAGTTAGTGCTGGAGCGACTAAAAAATAGGGAGACAATCCGCATCCACAGAGCCTTTTTCATAGTAAGTATGCACTGATATATATTATTGTATAAAAGATATAGCACTTCATTAGTTATTCCCTCCATGATACAGATACATGCGCCTAGACATTCGAAAACATGCTATAAATCAGTCTCTTGCACGCTATGACGCGACAAGATAAAATGGACGTGTATTTTTAGAGAATTTGTCGTGCCATTGATCGTTTATATACGAGGTAGAAGTAGTATATAAATAGGTTCATTTTTCTGTCTATAGACTACCTCGTTGGTCTAGTGGCCGCAAGTGTTATTGCTAAGCATGAGGTCCAGGGTTCGATTACCGGGTCGGGCAGTGTAAGTGCAACCCTTTCGCTCTTACGTAACAAAGGATAGGCTTATGCAACGATTTGCTCTCCTCCGCAGCATCTTAGAACTTAAGTGTATTAAATGTTGACATTTTGAACTTAGGTGTAATGACTATCGACATTTTTAATCATTTGATATTTAAATCACTCGGCATTTCAATTTTAGGTTACATATAAAGTTTTCGATATAATCGATATTTAAATATTCGATGTTTTGTACATTGACATTTTACCCGTATAGGTACCTTATTTTAATTTTCGACGTTCAAATATATATCTGTAAAATTATTATGACGAATAAATGTTATGCCTAAAATATGTATGCAACTCCAAATTATGCGAAAATTAGTTAGACCAAATGACAGTTATGCTAACCTTTGCATTATGCCAAAGTATTATTATGCCATAGCATTGTTATGCCAATCAAGGTTATGCAAAAAAGTTATGCCAAACAATATTATGCCAAAAAAAATATGCCAAGTTCGGTATTCCCTGGAAATACAGACGTGATATTATATTGTTTTCAGTATAACTGTTATCATTCTGGTGACATATAGGTGCGGGCGTGAAGTATTGCCAACAGGTTATTTCCTTAAGTACAGGATAGGTACTACAAAATAATTACTCACGAATTGCTGATTCGTCAAGTCCTTAAACTATCTACTAATTACACAACATGTGGCAATTATGTTAATAATAAAACCATAAACATCTGCTTTTAAATGTACGTTTTTTTTAAAACTCCCGAAATATACGGTATTAAAAGCAGGTGTCTTTAAACCCTTTATACTTCTTTGTCACATTGAGGTAGGCAGCTCAGCGGTAAGCACCTCAATGCCACATGGGACTCAATTTAATAATGTGACAACTGTCGTGAGCTACACAAATGGGTGCGCCTTTACGTTACCACAGATTAAGGAATATGTATTACAAGCGAAACAATTGCTGGTGTGATTAATCATCTACCTAATCAAAAAGGTAGTATTGATGATCAAACGACAATACTATCTTAACTCTATATGTATGTACTATGTAACCATGTGCTTTAAGTTATTAGTTTTAAATTGAATAGTTCCACAGCATTATTTGTTGTTGCTATATTTTAAGAATCTCACCAATCTGTAAAAATTATCAAAATTACATTAGGGGTTTAATAAGTAAGTCATAATCATCATCTTCCTGCCCTTGTCCCATGTTACTTGGTGTCGGCGCAACACGTTTTCTTCTTCCATACTGTCCTGTCCCCTGTCACGTCATCACTGACTCCCTTTTCTTTCATATCACTCCTCACACAGTCCATCCATCTTTTCTTTGGCCTTCCTCTCCCTCTCCATCCATCCACATTTAAATTCATAACTCTTTTAGTAACATCACATGACCAGGACACCAGGACAAACGGTTTCCTTTCAACTTTTCTGTCACTGGCGCTACTTTCAAACTGCCTCTAATATAATAATTCTATTCTGAGTAAGTATGCTGCTGAATTTGTTAAAAATATTCAACGCCCTAAAACTGTAGACTTTTAGAATGATTTTTTTCAGTGCGGGACTGTCACCTCTATTAATTCTTATTCTATGGCACTACCTAGGAAATGGGCCAGTGACACACTTCCGACGACACAATAGTAAATTGCTTCCCTTGATGATATGTGGATGTGAATTGTGAAGCAACTAGTTAATGCAATTAATGTATTAACAATGGATGTTACTGAAAGTATTCAGAACGTGTTAGTTCAATAGACAATAGATTCTTTAAGACAAGGGTCTGCTCAAATTAACGGATGCGCAGTATTCATTAACAAAAAATAACGTTATTGATGATGGAAGATGATGACAGTATGAAATTACAAGGTGACACGTACTGGTGAAACAGCTATCTTAATAAAGTACAGGAAGACATTAGGGCTGGACATTTTAGCCGCAGAAGCGATGACCGTTGCAGTAGATGTGTTCTAGAGTGGAGACCGCGAATTGGTAAAAGTAAGGAGGGATGGCAAACTAGATGGAGCGATGATCTTCGTGGGGTCGTTAGCAGTTAGATGAGAGTTGCCGAGAATCGAAATAAATGGCGTGCGATTGGAGAGGTCTTTATCCAGCAGTGAATTGGTGAAGGCTGAGGAGTTACATCCAGGTGCTCTAGATAAAGTGACATTCTGATCAGTGTAACGATTCTCAAAAAAACTATTTACAAAAAAAAACAGCTTCCAAACAAAGTACTACAAAGCGAAAAATAACGTTCTTGTCTGCAGTCGGTTTCATTGGCACTAAGTCTTATTCTTTTTTTTCCACCGACTTTCGAAAAAAAGTTACTTTTTGCTTTGTAGTGTTTTGTTTTGGAAGTCCGTTTTTTGTTAAATAGTTTTTACATTTCTCTTTCTGGTTTTGGTATCTTATATTACCATGAAAACACGCATTATTAAAGATACCTTAAAAACTACTCGTCAGATCTTGATCAAATTGATAAATGGGACCACAAATAAGAGGCATCAGCTTTCAAAGAAAAAAAGGAATCATCAAAATAGGTTCATAATTGGCGGAGAGTAATCACGTAACAAACATAAAAATCATACAGTCGAATTTTGAACCTATTTCTTATTGTAGACGGTTGAAAAGATATGGAGCTAACGAAATATCTCGTGGACTGGTCAATCCGATAATAGTCACTTTGTCTACAGCCTCGTCAGACTTTCAGGGTTGGCCTTACTACAAACCGCTGTCAGGGACCACAATGATCACAACATGAACTATTGTTGTTTGGCTATAGTATTGTAGAAACTAGCACTGACAAATTTTCAAAAAGAGAAGAATTTGCAAAAAGTATTTTACTAGCAGCGTTTCTTTGCTGCCAGTCACTTTAGCAGTTTGTTAACCAGTGCTATATTTTACTTAAAATCTAGAATAAGTAAGTTTGTATATGTACGAATGCAATTGCGTAACTGTGATGTTCTGTGAAGTCTGTTTAGCGTCTGTAAATCAGCTTGTGAAATGCTCACGGTATTTTCAGATGGGTGTGGTTTGTTTTCATTGGCACTTACGTTAGGAGAAAATCATCTCGAAAGACTCGATGAGCACTGTGACCACTAAAAAAAAAAAGTCGTGTGGCACTCGGGGACTGCCGCGGTAAAGCTATTGCATAGCATTTATTCTAGATCCAGTCCTGGAAAATGCGTCTAAATAATTAAAAACGTTAAAAACTCGAAAACGTAGCGAGCCAAACCCGCATTTATTTACGATTAATAAAACTCTAAAAAACAAAACAAAAATACCCTTATTCACATTGAAATAAGGTCGCTTTTCTTTGACAAGCAAAAGTGACCCTTATTCTCATTAGCATAAGGTCCACATTGATCACCATTGTCACAGGAACAGCTCAGAGAGACCGATAAAAGGCAAAAAAATTACGACCAACAAAAATTTTAAAACCCTCATATCTCAGAAACGGTTGGAGTTAGCGCATTTCTGACAAAAAAATTGCCCCCCTGCCCACCGCTACTTCATCCAGGAGAACAAGATAAGATTTACCCCCCCCCTTAACCGTTTACCTCCCCCCGCAAAAAAATTTTTCATTCTAAAAATACCAACACGGAAATCGAAAACACGTGCAACAAACCCCCCCCCCCCCCCCCTCAGATTCCACAGAATTCAAAAACCTTATTAAAAGTCAAAGTATCACCGCCGTGCCCGTCGGAGTGGGGGAGCGTGAGGTTTTTTCGTTACGGAATTTCTGTATTCGGTCCCCACGCTCAAGGCCCGCGATAGAAGCTATGCAATAGCTTAAACAGTTTGGGAGAAGAAGACGTGATGCGCTAGCCCTAATTAATTGGGATAAGGACAAGAAGTGATGATGATCTTGAGGTCAATGTCACTTCATCATCAGCCTTTTAATGTTCCCACTGCTGGGACACAGGCCTCCTCTCTGTGAGAGAGGGAATCCATCGCGCGGACCCAGTACGGATTCATGGCTGTTACATGTCTTTGAATTTTTGGTTCTAGAAGTTCTAGAACATATCGGTTTCCTCTACCGTTTTTAAAGCAGTGGCGATGAAATAATTTACACAAAGTAAAGCGCCTGCCTGGGTACGAACCCACGACATACCACACGTAAGTCGTGGGTTATCACTGGGCCACCACTGGTCTGAAAGTCACTTACGCGTTATAAAATGTCAACATGTTTTTCTACGTGAGAATTATATATTTTCAACCCTAGTAAAGATAAAATTTACTGAGCGTTGTTATAAGAGGTCGGTAAACAATTAATTTCTCCGACATTACACGAGCCACACTTCGGGGAATAGGGCTATTCGCAAAGCTGAGTTCAGATGGCGCCACAGGAATCAGAGTAAACAAACCAAACTCTTAAAGTCGAGCGACAAAATTTCGCAGTTTATGCATACAAAATATAAAAGTAATAGTGAAAGAAAAGTGGAGCTAACTAAGAATTGTGGAAATTAGACCATACTGCAGCTAAAAACCCGGCTTCAAGAGCGCGGTGCATCAGTAAAAGGAAAAAATTACGGATTTAGTTGAAACGAATGCGAACATTGAAAGTCTTGTTTAACTTGCAGATATTTTGTTAATTTACTATGTAATGAGATTAATGTACATCCAATTAATATTCAAAACAATATTTCCAGCTTGATTTTATATGACCCGCATAATTATTTCCCAGTGGAACCATCTCGCACACGGTCACATTATAATGGTGAGCAGCAGTCCAAACTGATGCATTCTTGACCAACAGCTAGCAATACTATTATTTGGTTTTTGAACGCTAATTATTCTTAAAAACAGTAAATAAAGTTCGGGAACCACAAACAGTAGTAGTCACAAACACAAACTCACAATGTTGTTATTTTTACTCCACTCCGTCAAGCGCCATCTGGCGGGAGCAATTGGCAGTAATGAGAGCTCAGGCGAAAAATTTTAAAAGACAAATATTTTTGCAAATATTCAACACTGAAGCATTAGAATTAGTTTAGATGTCATATTATCTTGTATGATGCTAGGTATTAGATAAGTTTTTAAGTAACATGATAAGATGCTATGATATCAATGAGTGACATTAGTGACTTTTCTGTTTGATCTATTTGAGACTCTTTCTAGATAAACTAAAAACCTTATCACGTACCATACTGTCATCAAATAGAAAATAAGATAAGGTGTTCAACTCGGCAAATTGTATATTCATTGATAGAGTTCTATTGGTAGATGCAATGTAATTTAGAATGATATGTCATTCCATGGAGAAATGCCGATTCCACGTTCTGATTCTGCTTATACTTACAAACTACACTAACGATTTAATATTAATGATTTTATTAAATTTTAAATTCAACCGTGTTGCCCGATGGCTCAACCTAGGGATCTGAATAGGTTACTTTTTTTTTATTTTTTTTTATTTTTTGTTGTTTTTGCTCTTGACTCTAGTCTAGGTCAGAGGTGACAGAGACAAAGTCGACGATGGAGTGAGCTTACCCAGAAGATGCCTGTTCACTCTAACTTTAAAGAGATTCGGGTTGTAAGCGTTCGGAAACACAGACGCAGGCAGTGAGTTCCACTCTTTTGCAGTGCGCATTATGAAGGATGTTTGGAAGCGCTTGGTGCGAATTGGTGGAATGGCAACTATGTGAGGATGGTAACTTGCAGTGCGTCTAGATGTCCGATGGTAAAAGGGGGCCGGTGGGATGAGGTCGTGGAGTTCATGAGCACACTCGCCAAAATACAGTCTGTAGACTTACTTCTAAGAAAGCATGCTTCACCGTCGACCACATCATCGCTTATTATCAGGTGAGATAATGGTCAAGCGCGAGTCTATCTACTATTCAACTATGTACTCGACAAGTCCGAGCCAAACCGAAAGATTTAAAAACAGAACATTTACATGTATATCCACTTTTTAAACCACATCTTCATCTATCCAAAGCATTGGATTTTGACAGAGGAACCACTTACTGGTCAAATATAGATTCTGTGTTACTGTATTCAAAAAAGCTAAATTAAAATAGGTACTGAATAAAAGTAAAATAGACAGTGTTTTTCAGCCACAAATCCATCCGTCATCTTCTCCTTCCCGTGGGACAGGGGACACAAACCCCGGGTCGCTTCCACGTGCCGTTTCGTTTTACAACTTTTTAATTTACGTCACAAGTGGTGCTTACTCTCTTTAATTTATGATTCGCCCAAGGAACCACTCAGAAACTTTACGGCGGGTGCCACTAACACGCAGTTTTAAGGAATTAACTGTAATATAGGTTTAAGTAGGCGTTTAGCGTCTTGAAAGGTGTTAAAACGTTGGTGTTAGTTTTTTATGGTGATCCCTCTATAAATCTTTGGTCTTTGATCATGTGTTTATCGGTTGACTTTTGAGATTATTGATTATATATATATATTATAGATATAAATATTGATTCCGCCGTTGTGTGTGGCTAAATGTATAGTCATGTACCTATTTTGTAATTACTGAAACCTTTTTTTACATAATTGGTGTAATATGGGTGTGCATTTAGGTGCACCTCTACCTAACCGTCCGGGGAATGCTGGCGTGATGTTATGTTACGTCTAGGAAATCTTAATAAAATCACTATTCTTGATTTCGGTTTGATAATTAAGTTCATGAATACTCATGCCCACTATGTGCCTGAAGATGGCCATCGTAGCCGAAGCAGGCATATCAAATGCTGGTGTGAAGACTTTAGCCGATGATTCTTCCATGCAAACGTAGTTTGGTAATTACTCCACTGTTTGACGGTATGCATTCCAAATAAAAATTATATCAATATGTCTCATCATTATCTGGCCCTGTATGGAAAAAAAAGTAATATAAAAATATTTGAAATTTATGAGCGTCGAAAGTTCCATATTTCAACACTAGTTTTAACGCATCTTTGGACCATAAGAAGAAGGAAAATTGTAAAACAGTCACCATACAGGGATAGGTTAGTAGTTCAACCATGCAATAAATTATATTTTGAACAGTTACATTTAATAGTTTTTTCATGATATCCAGACTCCCAAAATGCTGTTTATAAAATTTTGAGCGCTCGTTTTTGTCCTAAATCATCATCCATCTCGCTATAAATTTGCAAAAGACGTGTGTATTCGTACGCGAAATAGCTTCTTACTGCTCATCACAGCATCAATCTCTTTCGCACGTGTTGTCGCCGACAACACATGCATGCTATCTCATCCATGCATTTTAACCCCGCGCACAAAATAGTTCGTGCCGTCGACTAGGGCAACCTAAGATTCGTTTCTGACTGATATAGGCCGGAGGAGGCGAAACGCTAAGAAAATTGGAAAGCAATGGGAGATACTTTTGCTCAGCAGTGGGACAGTATAGAGTACTTAATAATAAAAAAAACCTGTCCTGCTCCTATGCAACACCAGCACCATTCAAGGCCAGTGCTAGAGCGTGGATGAGTATTGGTCGAATAAATTTTAAATAAAGAACAAACAATCATGGACACGAAAAAAAAGAATATAATCAAATAGAATATAAAAAAAGCTAGAGTGCCGTTGTGAATAGTATTTACGATTGGTCGTAACATCAGACAAATAAGTAAGGTGATGAAAACACAATCTCCACAGTCGCTGGCCTGCTAATCTTTATTGAACGTTATTAACTTACAAGCCTATCATAATAATGTTATGTCAGTAAAACGTAAAACTTTGTTGCAAAACTAGTTGGTAATATTTACGTCTAAGTAGGTTTACATAACTTGAGTAAAGACAGCTCACTTTGACATTTACATAGGCTTCTAATACTAATATTATGCTGTCACTAAGTTGTAATTTTCGTTTGTTTTTTCCTAAAAATTAATAAAAATTTATCGATAAATAATTAGGTGCCTATTCTTCTTATTAACATTAGGAAACTTTATCGGAAACTTTATAGGAAAATCTGTACGAATATTATAACTTTGTATAATAAATGCGAAATCTGACCTCTTCATAATTATAACCTAATACATAATTGACAAATGCAGTTTGTAGCTAGAGAAATTACTATTGGTCATTTGTTGGGTAACAGAACTAATACTGTAAAAGTAACAGGGGGACAGATCAATTTTTTTTTGCCGATCTGTCCCCCTGGAGGACACAACAGGATGACATAATAATTCGTATACTTCTAACTTTGAAAAGAAGCTTGAAAAGTTAGAAGCTTGTGTGAACTCCTAAAATCTGCTCATAATTTTTATTGTCAGGTAGAATTAGTAAACTTACACTAGAGCTTTTAGTTGGCAATTAGCTCAATGCTACTTTTGCAACAAAATGCCTATAAAAGGAGATTACATAATATTTAACATTAGTCGAAGCTAACATTAAAATATTATGTAGGTAGTCTATCATCGATATTAGAAAGTTATCCAATAATAACAAGCGAAACTACGTTAGGCAGCAATTTGCGAAATTAATGGCCGACCTTCACCAGTAATTGGTAGGCTGGGCACAATATTTGACAATTATTTTATTATCTAATAATCTTATGGACGAAATGTTCTACTTTTCTTTATTCCCATGCTACACGATAGAGAAGACGGCGAAGTTCTTTTTGAATCAAATGTATATGGCAAGACTACACAATATAATATATATAATAGGAAGACAGATAATTGTCTCGACGATCGTGAGTGTAAAAATCTGAGGATAGCTCAAGGCTTTGCATCCTTATTCAGTCATATTGAAGGAAACTTTTCCTTCACTACACTCAGTCGCCCTACCAACGGCAAAATACTTAAAGGACGTTGAGAATTTGATTGAAGGAAACTGAGTCAAGGTTGTATCAAGGGAAGAGTACGGGTGTTAATAAAATGAGAAATGGCAATTTAAACAAGAAAATATAGACCGATATTCAATCACCAAGAAGATTTAAATCCATCCCGCTACAAAAGAGTAAAACCAACAATAGAGAAGGTATGCTTTCCAAAAAACAATTCCACTACGATCACTTTTACCCCAACAATGGACTAAACAATCGACAAACTGGAGCGAACGCCTGAACAAATTGATTGTTACAAAGTATTACTAGATAACAGTACATCTGACCTGTTCCGATTCGCAACTACACTAATGTACAGTTTTGGCAGCGTCTCTAGTTCAAGTACAATCAGTGGCAATGCCAAGGCTGGCATTCAAATGGTACGTGTGAACAAATTGTATATCAATGGCAGATACAGTGCTATGTTTTATTGCAACGGGATTTGTTTGTTTAGTATTTGCGTCAGTGTTTCTATTTGTTGTAACAGTAAATAATTTGTTTCTGTAATCTCTAAATAGTTGAACCAAGTCGCTGTCCGCCTTTGTCTCTTTCTCCGCTTATTTCTTTTAGACCATTCAAGAGATTTTTGGACTAATAGAAATAGTACTAAACATAATTATAATTTAGCCCGTGCGAAGCCGGCGAAGTTCGCTAGTACTATACAGGTATAAATATCTTCTTATATCTAAATATCTTCTTCGTTTTAGATTGTTCAACGATCAATTTTATTTGCACTGATTGATTCAGCCCAGCATGAATTAAGAATGTCGTCACAATTTATTAGCGAACCATGTAATTTAGCGGGCACAATTCCAGGCACGATCTGAATCTATTTATTTTTAAATATTTATGAATAAAAGTGATTGTCTTGTCCGTCAACCTTGAAATCTAAGCAAAGATCAGGTCGAAACAATCCTGTCTTGGTGTTGACAACGATAACCACTCTTACTATCTAAAGATCATTATTAAACATGTCATTATCATCAGAAAACTAATCTATCATTCAATTGAGAATCGTTACAAGATTAATTAATCGAATCTTACGTAATACCAAAAGTGAATGTAGGTACGATTAGGTCGTAGAGCGATAGTAAATGAGTTCTGTATGCAAATAGGTGAATATCTAGGCTAGATTGTGTTAACATTGCCCTGTTCGTTAGGTAACGAGTTTCGATCGATAACCACTCAAATTGTTCTGCAGACGGGTTGTGTGATTGATAAAAAGAATTTTTGTCGTGTTTAGTATCAAGTAAAAAATAGTGTGAAGCAAAGAAAAAAATATAACTCTTGGTTTATTTATAAAGGCTGTTTTAGTCATAAGGTGCCCACCATATGACTAAATATGCCCATATTTTTTTGACATCGACATCCACAAGGATAATAAAAGGCTGAGAGTAAATTGCTGTCAATAAATTGATAGAGATAATACAAACGAAGAAACAAGAACGTTATACAGGGTGTTTGGAAGGGAGCTGTACATACGCCTAGGGTAGAAACTAGGGATAGTCTGCTACCTACCCCCGCCCATTATAATATATTGACCTTGGCCTCAAGGTTTTTTTTTTATTTATTATTATTTTTTATTTGACTTTTTTATGATTTTTTGACTAAAACTACCTGTAGCTCAAAATCTATCCATGGGACCGGTCGGCTAATGGTCTTGTTTTAATCGTTAGAGTCTTAGGGTCCTGCAAAAAATTATTTTACACCAGAAAATTGTGGAGAAGAAAAGTTATGGGGCCTGAAGTACCGTAGTAAGGTAAAGAAATAATTTTAAGGGCAACTTTCTATGGGGTTTAAAAAAAAACTAACAGGGTTGGAGTTTTTCTGATTTTTTTAAAACATCCTCAGTCCATGCCCTTTCTAACGATATGCTAAAAGTGTAATTATCACTTTTAGTTTTAAAGTTATTAATTAATTTCCGCAACTAGGGCACTTCAAGCAAAAATTTCAACTAATGAAAATTAAATGTGTTCGATCGTAAAAGGATGGCAAATGAAACAAAAAATTTGGTAATGACTAATGTCATTAAATTACAAATTTTAATTAATTACTAATTTTAATTAATTACAAATTTTGTTCAAATTGATGACCATTGTATTAGAGTGATGTAATCGAAATAAAAGAGAAGTGTTCGATTCAACGATTCGTGTAATAATGCCCATAAAAGGTGTGTGCAGTTACAAATATAAGGTTGGGCGAGCTGCACACTACACCTCCCCTTTTTTAAAAAAAAATGTTGTTATTTAAGTACTTATTGCATTTTTTTTTTTTTTTTTTTTTTACTTAAACTAAGCTTACATCACTACTTTTAAAATTATTTACTTTTTAACATAACATTATACATAAAAAAACATCTTATCTTAATTAAGTAACCAAAGTATTTTAAGTTACAAACAGTTTTGTATTATTTTTATGAATTACATATTCTTTATCATCTTTTTTAATTTTTACATTTGGTGATACATCTTCAATGACTCTGTATGGTCCTAAATAAATTTTATCTAACTTATTTCCTACTTGATTTTTGATTAAAACTAAATCTCCACTCTTATATATTAACCGATTTACATTTTTATCAAAATTATTTTTTCTTAATTCCTTACTGAATAATAAATTATTTCTAGCTTCTGCTTGTGCTCTTTGAAGTCTGTATTTTAGCTCCAAAGGGTAAGAATCTGGATTATATAAAGGATCAGCATATATATTTTGTGCTATATTAGATGGTAAATTACAATTTTTTCCAAATACTAACTCAAATGGAGTGTATTTTGTCTCAGAATGCATTGTAGTGTTAAAAGAAAAGCACCAGAATGGAAGCCAACTGCTCCAATCTGTTTTGTTATTGTCACACTGAATTCTAAGATAAGCTCCTAGAACCTTATGAGTATTTTCCAAACCTCCCAGAGTTTCATGATGATAAGCTGTTGAATGCAGTTTATTAATATGCAACAAATTGCAAATCTCAGTGAAAACTGATGACATAAACTCTGTTCCCTGGTCTGTTATTATCTCTCTAGGGATACCATACCTCAGAATAAAATTGTTTACAAATAACTTAGCTACAGAAACAGTATCTTTCTTTTCTAAAGGATAAGCTTCGACGTATTTTGTTAAATCACACTGTAATGTCAAAATATACTTATTGTTTAAATTATCTACATCTAAAGGACCCATTAAATCTAAACTAACTCTTTCAAAAGCAGTGGATGCCGTGGATGTGATAACCATCGGTTCCTTCGTATGCCTATTGGTATGCTTTTGAATCTGACAACTTCTACACTTCTTTACGAATTCTGTTACGTCATTACTCATTCCTGGCCAATAATAGTACTTCCTAATATTATTTAACATTCTGTTTACCCCCGCGTGGCCACTCGTGGGTAACAGGTGGAAGTCATTCAAGATCACAATTTTCGTGTCTTTGTCAGTAACTCTTGTCACATCTTTAATAACAAGTAGCTTAGGAATATCATTTAAATGACTCATTTCCTTTTTAAAATTATTTAAAAAAATTTCGTTGCGCTTGTTCTTAATTATTATGAGCTCGTTTAATTTGATTTGCTTGCAAAAACGTTGTAATTCTCTCGCTAACACACTTACGGTCGATAACGATCGAGAAATTACAAAAACTGCTGACTTTTCAGGCACGAATTTGCAGTTACCATTGTCACTAGTGAAATGTTTTGATTTTTCTATCTGATTTAATGTATTTTTATTGCTAAGTAAAATCAATTCAACGCTGTCAATTGGTCGTTTGAGAATTTCCACTACCTTAGGTTGATCAGGCCTTGGAGTAGAGGATACCTCAGTAGTCATGTCGTTGTTGTCACAGTCAGTACGTAACCTTCGAGTCTGTGCTCTTGTCATGACCGATACTACATGCTTGTTCATATCCTTTAAGCTGTTGGATGTAATAGGTATACGGCTCAATGCATCTGCAGCTGCGTTTTGCCGTCCTGGGACATAGCTGATTTCAAAATCATATTCCTCGAGATATAATCTAAACTTTGTCAACCGGCTTGAAGGATCGGTCATATTAAATAAATAAATCAACGGCTTATGGTCTGTTTTTATGTAAAACTTTTTCCCATATAAATAAGGTCTAAAATGTCGAACCGCCCAAACAATAGCAAGTAATTCTAACTCAATCACAGGGTATCGTGTCTCAGCTGGTTTCAAGTTACGGCTGGCGTACGCGACTACCTTGCTATTGCTATTAGACAGCACGGCGCCTAAACCTAGTTTTGATGCGTCAGTTTGTAACGTAAAAGTATTATTATCGCTGAAGTCTGGATAGTCAAGTATAGTTGGACTAACAAGGATCTGTTTTAGCTTGTAAAATGCTCGCTCGCATTCATCACTCCATACGAACGCTACATCTTTCTTACATAACGCATTCAATGGATAGGCTATGTCGGCAAACTTTGGAATAAAACGCCTATAATAGTTAGCAAATGCAACAAATCTCTTGACTTCATCTACATTCTGCGGGACAGGGTACTTTTGCAGGCATTCTACCTTTGATGGATCGGGAAATATACCTTCTGAAGTGATCTTGTGCCCTAAATAAACGATTTCTTTACGTAAAAATTCACACTTCATCGGATTTAGTTTCAAATTCACTCTTCTCAGGCATTCAAAAATTTTTATAAGATTCTTGTTGTGCGTTTCAAGACAATTTCCTACGACAATACAATCATCTTGATATAAGAAGCATGATTTATAATTTAAACCAGACATTGCTATTGTCATGAGACGAGCAAAAGCACTAGGCGATGTCTTAAGTCCCATCGGACATCGTTTCATTTGATACTGCTTGTCTGTTGTAAATGCAGTAAACTTCCTAGACTTTTCTTCTAAAGACAGCTGATAGTAACCTTGACTGAGATCTAATTTTGAAAAATAGATGTTGTTAGATAACGAATCTAGAATCTCAGTGATGTTAGGTAAGGGAAATTTATCATCCTGTATCCTATTATTGAGTTGGCGATAGTCCACTACAAGTCTCCATTTCCTTTCTCCTGACCTATCTGTCTTTTTAGGTACTAATAGAACTGGGCTTGACCATTCTGAAATAGTCTCTTCAATGATATCGTTTTTAACCATTTCATCTATTTGTCGTTGTACCTCGCCTTTCAATGCTTTAGGCAATCGATAGGGCTTCACGTACGCTGGAGACGCATTTTCCTTTAGTTTAATTGAATGTTCTATTAAATTTGTAGTAGTGAGCGTATCTCCTGGCAAATGGAAAACATCGGCATATTTGGCACATACGTTTTCAATGCCTCTTTGTTCCTCTTTATTTAAATAAGTATGTAGTTGTAACGTAGTTAGCAAAGTTCGAACTCTATCCACAGATATACTATCGTCATCAAACTTGCAAACATAAAAATTATCTAGGCAGCTAATAATTAAATCTGAAATATTTATCTTAACCGAACTATCAGTTGTATTTAAAATCCTAACAGGAATAAGTCCATTATGTGGCTTCGATACTACACCCGCTGTGAACACACCTTTATAAATTTCCTTTGACAAAATGACGCAATCATTATTGTGTGACGTCGGGATGTGTTTAATTACTTCGCAACGAGGTGGAATTGTAAACAAATTCCTATTAACATGAACACTAACAGACTGATCTCGAGTTTCTAAACTCAGAGTTCCATTTTTATAATTTAATACCGCGTTATAGCGCTCAAAAAAATCCTGCCCGAGTATACCTTCTGCGGCGCAAGATAAGTGTTCAAAAATGTGAAACTTTTGTTGAAAAGTCTCATTATTAATTAAAATATCTAAATAAATGTATCCCATAGATTCTAAATTACCACTAATTCCTTTAATAACTATCTTATCCTGTTTTACTAAATTCAATAAATTCCTATGTCGCGACAACCATTCATACTTAAGCACACATAAGCTTGCTCCACTATCAATCAGTAAATTAAGATCAACATTACTATTTTGTAATTGACAATTAATAATACAAAAATTACTAAAACTAAGAATTGAATGAGTGTACGGTTTAGGTACGAAAAAATTCTAAGTTTTCATGACTATTTGCCTGATCATTGCGCAAGTTGTCTTGGACATTGGACTGTTGCGCGTTATGCTGAACACGCTGACAACGCACCGGACGTCCGCGTAAATGCTGACGCTGACCACCTGTGTGTTTACCTCGATTTACACTGTATGAAGTTCTTATACCTGTGCTATTTTCATAATTTTTATTATAATTATGATGATAAGTTTTATTGTTGTTATAAAACTGTCTATTTCCTCGGCCTCGAGAACCTCTAAAGCTTCCACGTTTATAGTTTTGGTTAGCCCTAAATTGCATAACCTGGTCTTGTGGCTGGACAGTCATGGATTGCTCATCTACCGCAGCCGTAATAGCTTCAGACAACGACGCAAACTGTCGTGAGGCAATGATGGTGCTGAGCCGCTTATCGGTCAAACCATCGCTAAACCGTTTGATTGCAGTCTTCTCATTGAGCGGACGCAAAACCTCATAGGCATCACGCTTATCGTTAGCCTGTGCAATCGTGAGATTCACAAATAACTCCTCGATCTCTGTACCGAATTTTTCTATGCTCCTACGGCCTTGAGTCACCTTAAGCAATTGTGTTTGTAATGCTACAAACGATTTTTTAGGTAACAAATAAATGCGAATATCTTCTATCAAACTTTCAATATCTACGTAAGTAGTTTTAAGACGCAATTTTGCACTAGGCGAGAGACGTGTTTTTAATACAAACTGTATCAATTGACTTTTACTGGCATCATTGATAAGCGAGCTATAAAGTAAGATACCATCAATAAGCTGATTTGTCACCTGCTCCTGGCCATTCATCATCGGCAACAGGGAAATTGCAGTTTTAATATCGAACGTTTCAGCCATTTTTGTAACACTATTTGAATGTTCTATAAAATCCTTAGAACTAGTTTGACTACTATTATCTACTGAAGTCAGTAAACCCTTTATTTTCTGATAATTTGATTGAATCTCATGGATTAATGTTTGGAAAACCTCACAAGTTTCTTTGTCTAGCTTGCGTTCTTTAATTTCTTGGTTCAACTGAGTCAAAATACAATCCAGTTTACTGTATTCTTTTTCTGCTTCTACTAGTTTCTTATAAGCTAAATCTTGTCTACGCCTATCTGGACCTAGTTTCACTAAATATTCTCTTAAATATTTTAATTTAGCGTGCAAATCTTGCAATTGTTGGGACATTCCTATTCCCCAAATCGAAATATAAAATAATACAACATGATCTAATTACAATATTATGGAATATTGTAGAATATTAAAAAAAATTGCAGTGCAAAACTTACATTGCAGTAGGTACGTATTGTACTGACAACGTATATGTAGGTCACGACGTGTCACGTGGCGTGGATGAACGGACTCCTCAGCACTGGACTCGGACTGACTCCGTAGGTCACGACGTCTTACATGGTGTGGATGAACGGATTCCTCAGCACTGGACTCGAACTGACTCCCAGCTGCTCCACATCGGACCCGAACGATTTATCTCCCGGCGCCCTGCATATCCTCTCATCATAAGGCTTGAGCATTCTCCCGGCACCCGGCAGCAACGTTCCTTTTCTGTCTTCTTATTTAATATTTTCACCGCTTCAAACTTATTCTTGGATTCTGATTTTTTTTCTTTTTTTTTTTTTTTTAATCTTCTTTTGTTTCTTTCTTCAAAATTTTCCGTCTTCATAAACTTCTATCAGTATATTTTTCAGGATTTCTTCAACTATTGACGTCTTCGCATTTTACGTAAGTTGCAAAATTTTAATTGCTGGCTAAGGGTCGCCATGTATTAGAGTGATGTAATCGAAATAAAAGAGAAGTGTTCGATTCAACGATTCGTGTAATAATGCCCATAAAAGGTGTGTGCAGTTACAAATATAAGGTTGGGCGAGCTGCACACTACACCATTGACCTGTAAACATGCTCGGCACCTCTTCCTCATCTCCACGGTCACCGTTCTAAGCAGCAGTTCCTCGCGCATTGTATCGAATGCGGCGTGGATCCTGTTAATTAGAACCTCCCTTGTTGGTACTTCTTCTGCGTACACCAACTCTTTCGCCCTTCCCCAGACGTAGAAGTCGAGTGGGGTAAGGTCAGGCGACCTTGGGGGCCAGGGAATTGGCCCACCCCGACCAATCCAAGAATTAGGAAAGCAGTTGTCCAGAAGCTCCCTCACTGCTAGGCTCCAATGAGCAGGACAGCCGTCGTGCTGGAAGACTATGGGCCGATCTTCGTCAAACACTTCTTCCGCTAAATCAGGCAAATCGTTTTCGAGGAAATCTAAGTAGTTTTGCCCGTTTAGGTTGTCTGGCAAAAAGTGCGGCCCTATCAACCGATTACCGATGACGCCTGCCCATACGTTCACGGAGAACCTTCGTTGAAAACCTCTGTGCCTCTTGACTCTCGGGTTTTGATCTCTGGGTGCCCAGTGATGGAGATTGTGGTAATTTACAATTCCTTCCTTGTCAAACTTGGACTCGTCAGTCCAGAGAATACTCCGTAAAAAATTAATATCTTCCACGTCCGTATGGAGCAAGTGGCGGCAAAACTCCACCCTTCTTGCATAGTCGTTATCCTCTAAGCCTAAAACAATAAAAATATCAACGTTAGCGGTTTCCTTATGAATTAGTAGCTATGTAACATTGATTGCTATCTCTGTCTTTTCATTTCTCTCTCTCTCACACACATGCTCATGTTAATTTAAAAATTGCCTATGAAATTCACATGCTAGTTCATTACATAAGAGCTAAAAACAAAAACTTTATGTAAAAAATTACCTTGAACAGGGGTGTAGTGGAAAGGATGACGTCCATTTTCGCGAAGAACCGACCAGACTTTCCACACGCTTAAACCAAGCGTCCGGGCTACGGTTCTTACGCTTCTGGTCGGATCTTCCTCAAATTCAGCCAATATGCGTTCTTCCGCAGCCAAATTTGGTTGAAATCTGTTCACGGCTGGTTCCCGGAAATTTAAATTTCCGGTTTCTCGCAGACGCCGATAAGTTGAGCCAAACGTTTGGTGGTTAGGCACTCGCCGGTTAGGATACCGTTCTTGATAAATCCTCCGTGCCTCGCGCCCATTGCAATCAGCCATTCCATACACCACCAGCATGTCGGTGTACTCTTCACTGGTAAATCCAGCCATTTTGCCAACAACAAGGTAACAAATAACAAAACTTAACAAAAACGAAGTAATAACAAACTCAACAAAATTAACGAAAACAGTGGAGCGTCGTAACGGCAAGTACGTAAGTTAGCTAAGATGGGTAAATCTCGACTGACTAACAAAGACCCCAACGAGTTACCTGCCCGGCCCCGTCGACCCAAGAGCGAAAGAGACATGACATGACATGTTTTGTCTCTTACATGTTGCTCTCGTGTAAGAGTGAGACAACAAATTTGCCAACTGTAGGCCAAACTGGTTTAAATTCTGGAAATTACATTTGTCTTACAAATGTCGACTCGTGGTGGTAAAAGTAGTCAAAAAATCATAAAAAAGTCAAATAAAAAATAATAATAAATTAAAAAAAAACCTTGAGGCCAAGGTCAATATAATGGGCGGGGGTAGGTAGCAGACTATCCCTAGTTTCTACCCTAGGCGTATGTACAGCTCCCTTCCAAACACCCTGTATATAAGACAAATCTTATAAGTCTTTGTACTTGTTCTAAAAGTTTTAATATATAACAAATTAATTAATAGAGATTAAAATCTATCACTACAAAGACCTATACAAATCTTGGCAATTGCCCATATTTTTTAGATATCCACAAGGATAATAAACGACTGAAAGTAAACTGCTAAAAAGAAATCGACAGAGATAATACAAACGAAGAAACAAGAACTTATAATTCCGTCTTTGTACTTGTTCTTAAAGTTTAATAAATAGATAAATTAATTAATGGAGATTAAAAATCCATCTCAAAGAACAATAAAAATCTTGGCAATGCTGATCAAAATAAACTGAATTCAATAAATGATCTAGCAAAAGACGACGAAGAAGACTGACAAAGTTGAAGTTGAAAGATTAAAGATTATAAAGGCGATAACAAATGCCTTGTCTTTTTACTACAAAATCAATGTATAACTATAAAAGAGTGTTCAAAGAATATAAAGTGAGGTAGGTAATGCCAGGGACGATGACAAATCGGTCACAGCTATATCCATAAAGCCTATATTTTGTAAGACTAAAGGTCGTACTATAGACACGGCTATTCGTTTTCAACATTACATCATACCCTATCAACTTTCTATAGGTAATTTATTAAACTCATTTAGAATTTTCATTTAGAATACAATAAAAACATCGGTTATGGTAGACCTTTGTATCGTTCTACAGACAATTGAAATAGAAACATCGTTATTGTTTATGGAAACTATGGGATTTCACTTTTTTATGGCATTAATGTTGCGAATGAAATTGTTTTGTATTTTTATTGCTTCAGAAAGTGATCCGTGATAGATTTTATTTTATTACCAATATCTTCCGGCACATTTCCATCATCCTCCTCTTCTTGCCTCTGTCTTATATTACTTGGGGTCGGTGCATCATATTTTGTTCTTTCATTCTCCCCTGTCACTCCCTTTTCTTTCATGACATTTATCACACTTACATATTTTGGTCAACACATCTAATGAGCAACTTGCTCGTTGTTAAGCCCTCAATGAAACTGAGGCTCACCTCAGCTTCCTCTTTACTGACGGTTGCAATTGCCCCGACGCACAGTGGTGCAGGTAGTACGAGCATGCGGAAAATATTATTTTTAAATGAAAAGACGTTGCGTTTCTTCATAATACTTTATTAAAATGATATAATGAATGTACCAGTACCTACACAAAGAGAAAGATATAATACTTGTTTTTTTTTTTCACATGAAATCAATTAAAAATATTATGCAAAATATACAGTCTTTAAGCATTTCTATATAAATAAATATTAATAAACTAAATATTAAATAGAGAAGACATATAGTTTTACAGATGGGTACTATCCACACACTTATTATCCAAACACTTATTAATATAATGCACTTTTTCTTAATTACAGAGCGTCATTAGTTAAGCACCTGATATTTCCAAGATCGCAGGTTATCGCAGTCAAAACTGATGTATTCTTAATCTATAGGGTCTAATTAATCTCCGAAAGTATATTATTACGCATCGGTCGATAACGGAGATTAGTTATGATCTCATGATTTAAAACAAAAGGTTCCAAATGACCTTCTTCACTAAAAATTTAATAGCAAGTAATTATCATTATATCATAACATTATGTTTACGTATTTTATTAATACACACAATAAACTTATGACTAAACTAAAGATAAAACTTGATAATTATAGTTTTTAGGTTCTATTCATACTTGAAATAACAATATTTTTTGCACGAAATTTTTTAATTCTCGATCACCCTACTTTGGCATCATATAATTAAATACTGTATAATTATTTACCCGTATTAATTTTAAGACTTGTTTCAACTAACATTCTAGTATGTGTGTACCAAATTGTAGACATTTTAAACAAGGTCGAAACGAAGGACTTTTTTCCGCCCTTGAACCACTGTGCGACGGGAGCGCAATTTTTCTTTTATGATGTTCCTCGATATCTATGTTGTCCTTGGCGTTGTGGAGTCCTCAGTTTCAGAGACCCCAAAATATTTCAACCATTACAAAATTACAGGCCTAAAAATATTTAGCCAAATACCTCGTTACCAGGAGATCATGGCACAGCTGAAAGCATCGTCAATAACAAGCTTGATTTATAGATATTCTCCAGTAAATACGAAGTTGCAACATAAATGAATTCGCCAGCTAAAAACATACCAATCGGATTTAGAGCAATTAAATTCCAGGTTATCTTGACCCCCCTCACCCTTCTCTCTTGACGGACCATGGTTGATTTCGGAGAAATCGTGAAGAGTAGTAAAGGTCATCGTAAATTGGATCGCAAGTGCATTGAAGTTTCAGCTTGGCGAGTTTCCAAGACTTGGCTTACGCCATTTCATTGCGGTGTTTATTATAATGTTATGTTTTAGGTGAATAAATGTTATGTGAGTGTAATTGTTACTGAATTAGCGTATGCTTACGAAATAATGGTGAATGAAATATATATTAAAGTGTTTGGGTTTCCGGTGCGATGTTTGTCCATTGGATACGACCAGCCGCTATGGCGACACTTGAGGCTTATGTTTAGTAGTGAACGTCTTTTGTCTTTTTGTGAAGATGATGATGTTGTTTGGGCTAAATGTCTGAGAGTAATTGTTACTACCGCCTAAACTAAAAGGTGATGATGACTCGTTTCAGGAAATTGATTCTAAATAATCACTGCAGTATTACCTATTCTGTAAAAACTCATCCTCGAAATTGAATGCCATCGGAAGTGAGATCGCAGTTTTTAGCATGACTACTAACACGTCACTGACAGTGGAGAGACAATAGTGATTGGAGTTTTACGTATTATTGAGTTCTTCTTTAGACTAGAAATACTTCTGATGTGGATTACAGTTGCAATTGCAAATTACCTAAAATACTTATCTGTGTAAGTCCATTTCAGGTTCCGTAATAATTGCAAAAGCCACTGTTATCGTTTAAAACATCATCCGAACTTCAGAAATACTGTTCAGGTACAAAAGTAGGTCGCCATTTACAACCGATACCACTACACGATATATAATTGTGATACCTACTATAAAAAGCCCACCTGACAGTATAATTACCATCTAAAACTCTATAAGGCCGTATCGCGAATTGTACAAATAACTGTTCCTCGTAACAGTTATTTTCAACGAGTTATTAGCCAGAGATTTTTCGCACGACGCGCTGATAAAAAAACCATTTTGAATAGGTACTCGATTCTAAAGGGTTCCTATTGAAAACGAGAGCTCTTTATACTGGTATTGTATGAGTCATACTTCAGTTAAATTGGTTTCTTTAAGTACAGGTTGTCGGTGGAGTTCCGTAGTGAAATTATGATTTATGAATATCGGTTGGTTTTCTGATCTTGTGTTAGGTAATGTTACTAATAGTTAAATTATGAAGAATTGAAGTGTCGCAGTATCAATATTGTTGATTAGACTATCACCTGATTTCTTATATATGCATTTGAAGTTGAGTATTTGACTGTACTTTATCCTGAAAACCTGTCAAAATTAGTCATTATAATAGTGTTTGTCAAGTTCTTAACTACAAATACTCAATTCTGAATCTGCCCTTAGCACTCTAAGGCCCATGGGCTATGGATTCCAAGTCTGTTAGTTAGAAGGACCTCCACTCAACTCAGTCGCGGTGACAACCCTCGGTTAATATCTTTAACAAGCTATAACTGTCAACTTGATGATTTGAGATAGAGTCGAGTTGGAGGAAGTGTCTTGGATTACGGGCTTGCGAAAATGTCAACTTTAGCAATGATTTCGTTGATGAATAGTGGTCTCTTTATCTCTTTGTAGATAAACATACCCAATTTGCAAAGTTGTATAACCCATTTCATTCTTCTGCCGACTGTCAAAAAATGGATTACATTTCAGAGGCATAAATAAACTTCGATTACTAAAAAGTTCGCCAAACCATACGCTCTCGACAAAGAATCATTCTATTAGCGATGGCGGTTGTCGGAATGCCAAAATGTAAGGGTCACGTGTCATTTCGATAGCTTTGACATTCCCAAACATTTCTGTCACTATACCAATCGCTATCACGATGATATAATGTCACTTGTCTAGAGCCTCTTATCTATTGAGAACCACAAACCCACAGCACTATTCCCAAACCACTGCTACTCCTGAAAGCCAGAATCAACAGTGGCGACCACCAGAAAAGAATTCCCGGCGAATGAATTTAACTGCCTTGAATCCCGCAACGAAACTAATCAGAAAAGAACATCGAAGGAGTAGGAAATCATACAAATTTCCACTTCCCTCCATACCAAGCAGGAGATAGAAAAAACAAGGCCAATTGGCGCAAAGGGTCGTTTACAACTGGGTTAAGCCCAGTTGTAAAAGAAAAATTATCATTACTTAATATAAATAGGTCCTAATATTGTGAGCTGTTATATTTATTTTCAATAATAGGTAACCTGGTTCAGCATTTATTTTTGACTCAGGTATGTACATAAACGTTAGTCAAAGACACTTAAGCTGACTTATAGAAGGATCGACCTCTTTAGCAGTCGTCCATTACGACCCATTTCGCTCAACTAGCTGATAAGCCGCTTACACTGTAAGATTTCATTGCATATCATTAATAGAGTTGAGTGCCTTTTAAATTAAACCTGTGAGGTGTCTAGAATAATGTTGAAAAAAAGAAAAAAGATTGTTCATAAAATAGTTAAGACGATGACTGTCGCCAACGACCTTGAGGGAACAAAATGCGCACTCGTTTCACACAAGACCGATCCAAAATTTAGTAGATTTATAGAAAGTACTATATTTAGTAAATATAGTACTTTCTATGACTATATTTCTAAGACTTTAAAAAAAAGCATCAGATCAACATGGTGACAATTTCATTAAAATACACCCGGCAGTTTTCGTTTGTGTTAGACATAACTTTTCAAATTAATTACGCTATGTTATATACGAATAAAACTCAAAATTTTCTTAGCTCAAATTATTAAGAAAATGGTCATAAGTAACAGTAACAGTTGGAAATTTTACAAAAAAATACGATTAGTCGTTTAGACGTGGTTCTCATTTTAAAATCAGCGAGTATCTGCGCCTTAAGTAGTCCTTTAAAGGTCCTGCATATATTAACCTTGAAAACCGAGTAATCTTTAAACACAAAATAAATATCTTTTCGAAAGAAGAATATCAGTGTTCCAGATTTTAAATTCAAGATTTGAAATAAGTAAGAACTGAGAACATAGATACTTATTGTAACCTTAACATTAATAGATAAGATATATCTACATACGATTCCATAACATAAGGCACGTCTTATTGATCATCAAAGCTAAGTTACAGACCAACAGACATTAAAACAAGGTCTTAGTGATACAATAAAGTGCAGTTTAAAACAAGTAAAACTACAAAGTCTGGAGTACTAACATAATAATAAACTGATACGGAACCTTATTCAAAATAAACTAAATAAATCCAAGACAGAGTGGTCAATTCTTTTTTACACGCAATACTGTATCAATAAGACATTCATAGGTCGCCCCATATTCGAGTAACCGAGGGCAACCAAATAATTAGGAATTAGATAAGACTGTCCCAATATTAAAGGTATAAATATTCCAGCTGTAAATGAAATTAAATGAAGATAATTTCCATATTATTTTTAATGGTGTCAGGAATGTCGACGCATCACAAATTAATGCAAGTCAAGAGATGCGATTGACAGTTGCAAAAAATTTTACCAATAGCCGCTGCGATGCTAACGCTCATTTGATAATTTGTCACAATGATTTGTAGATAATTTCCGTACCAGACTAGGCTTATGTAATATCTTCTACAAAATAATAAAATAAAATTAATCCTAGTTGTCTGGCATTTTGCTAAATTGGACTTATTTAGTAATACACTATGTAATTGATTTAAAATTAAGTTCCTTTGTATTTGTACCTACATTGTGTGTATCTGTATGTTCCAAATAAACTAGTTTTCTTTCTTTCAAATAAATAATACAAAATTTAAAACTGACGAACTAAAACATTATAATACAAATTCTTCTAGTGTTCCAAGTAATGCTAAGAATCGTATGGGCCACTGATTGAATGTCATTGGTCCATATCACTGACTATGGCGGCTAGTTAACTGTTACGTATTCCGCACTAATTACTGCCTCAAGGTCATTGCTCCGTAATGAGCAGCACGATTAATTCGTTATCTGTTAAAACAATGGGATTATAAAATGAAAAATCTGACGTCAATTGCGAATAGAGCAGACATTATTATTGTGTTTGCAGCAAAAAGTAATAAAAGGTTATTTTTGCTTTTTAATTAGGTATATTTGCCAAAAGGATGCTTGAATACATTAATTTAAAGGCAGTTAAAAATTATGTAATAAAAAATCTAAGAATCGTAAATTCACTGACAACTTGCGCAGGCATAACCTCGGGGTATATTTTTTTTTTTTATAAGACTTAGGTGAGCAATAAGGAGTATTTTTAGGGTTCCGTACACAAAGTGTAAAAAAAACGGGACCCTATTACTAAGACTCCGCGGTCCGTCTGTCTGTCTGTCTGTCACCAGGCTGTATCTCATGAACCGTGATAGCTAGACAGTTGAAATTTTCAGAGATGATGTATTTCTTTTGCCGCTATTAGAACAAATACTAAAAACGGAATAAAATAGATATTAAATGAGGCTGCCATACAACAACGTGATTTTTTTGCCATTTTTTGCGATAATGGTACGGAACCATTTCGCAAAAAATGGCAATTCTTCGAAGGTAACCCCATCAGGCTCGCGGCTTGTACGGTGTAAAACAAGAAAAGTAAAAAAAATGTCCTAAAATACCTGCCAACATGGTGACCCTATATTCAAGAGATTCGACACCAGATGAATGAACACAATTAAAGATAGCAACAATACGTTTTTTGTATACTTTACTAATGTTTCAAATAAAAAAACTGCACAATAGTGGTCGCTTGTACAAGATTTATTGGTATCACTCAAAAACACGGCTTTTGTGGTCTCGACAATCATACTGAACGGTTCATAATGTGGGTCATGCTTTTGTTTGGTGAGGTTCATTCATTTCAACACTATTCTGTCAGAACGTTCAACATCAAAATTCACCGTAAATTTTTGTAATAAATAAGGATTAATTTATCCTAAGTGCCAGTAATTGTAATTTTAAATACTGCTGTAGATTTTTCACTGACTAGTATTCAGAGAGTCATACAATGGATATTCATATTGATAATTTATTGATACTGCATTGAGAATCAGGATCTTTTAAATATGGGACAGAGTTTGTGAAGAAACATTTAGATAGAAAACCTTAGACTGACGGCGGTTTTACGTATAAAAGTGAAAAATAACTAATATACTACACTACTAACATAAAATAAAAAAAAGGTTGTCTGTAAGAGATTGCCCTGTGCGATAAGACCGCCCATTGTACACTTATCTTTATAAATATTTTATTCTGTAATTATTTAAGTGGTGTACAATAAAGTATATAATAAATAATAAATAAAATAAATTCAGTTTCGGCAGACGGTGTTCCTGTTTTCACACCGACTTCCGAAATTGGAGTTATTTTTAACTTTGTAGTGTTTTTTTTTTGTATTCCTCCTCCTCTTTGGGAAGTCGGTTAAAATAATACAGTCGAATTGATAACCTCCTCCTTTAATAGTTAAAAAGTTTCTGCGCAAATAAATTATGGAATATCAACCGATACGAATTTTCTTCTCCTTTCAAGGCGACAAAGCCTACATTACCTCGAAACTTCAGGTTCCTATAGCACATATCTACCTAGTTGGTTTCTAGACTTATGAAATTGAATACCAAGTTATTTATCCTTGCAGAAATGCTATTTTAGATCTGTGTTTTATGAGCCTAGATACTACAATCTGAAACTAGATAGTTCAATGTTAAACACACCATTCTATGTACAAATACGGCATCAAATATAATACTGCGTATCTTGCTTGTAACGCCTCGGGGATCATACATGTATCTATTAATTCAAGCATGTTAGCACTAAAAATACGACGGCTATTAAAAACTTTCTACCATTTCCTTTACGGCTTTTTGCACGACATTTTTATCGACAACAATAGAAATAAACAATAATAACAACTCTTAATAATAGAGCTCGGACAATAGACGATTTAGTGGACCGCGATATCTCGATGTATCGATGCTTAATAAATTTTATCGATGCTCAATCGACATAACGTGCCGCAACCCGACCGCGTGTTTGGTTTTCCGTACTCTGCTCCTAAGGAGAGACAACCGTGGTACGCTTTTTACAGTATCTAGAATTATATACTTTAGGTCATTATGGGGGCGTAAAAAATATAAATTCGGCTTTCAGTATAGTCGGAAGCAGCAAAAAATTTTAATTTCTATAAATGGGTAACACGATACCCTTGATAAGATTGGAGTCAAACTTTCAAGCTTCTAACATGAAAGATCTACAAATGACAGCCGGGACCACAGATCATAGAAACAACAGTTTCTATGATCTGTGGCCGGGACCAACGACTAACGCCAACGACCTTGAGGGAACAAAACGCGCACTCGTTTCACACCCGCGCGACCCAAAATTTTGTAGTTTTTTGTACTTTCCTTATTATTCTAAGACTTAAAAAAAAAGTTTCAGATCAAAATCTAGATAATTAAATTGTCTTTGAGATGGTGTCGATTTCATTAAAATACACCTAGCGGTTTTGGTGCTATTGTCGTGTTTTTATCCGTTTTAGACATAAATAACTTTACAAATTAATTACACTATGTTATACGAATAAAACTCAAAATTTTCTCAGATCAAATTATTAAGAAAATGGTCTTATTACATATATTTTTTCCAAAAAATACGACTAGCCGTTTAGACGTGTCAAGGGAATCGGCGCCTCTTTTCGAGACATGGAGGAGTCGTACCGCGACCACGGTGTAAATAAAGAATGGTCATCCATCGACGGACCGACCTCAACAAGCATCGATCGACCCTTTTAACCACGAGCTCCTCAGAGTACGGGACACCAAACACGCGTCCCGACCGCATCGTCCACATCGGTCCAAAATTAATGACCCGTCAATTCGACTGGATTAAATACTAAAAGAAACAAAATAAGTTAAAAGCTTTTACATCGCATCGTGATTTGTTTAAAAGTGCAGAAACGTATCTTACAAGGCGGTGTTTTGTAAATGTTAAGAAATTGCGGATAAAATTCTTTGAATTAAATCAATTGGATGTAAAGCCAGCCGACTTACAAAGTTGAGACAAGAAGGTATTAAGTGGAACATAAATTGTTTTAAAAAGTAAAGCAGCAAAAATAAACTTGGTATTGATAAAGACAACTATAATCGTGACAATCTAAGAAGTCCGATGACGTTTCTCATTTTAAATTTTAATAAGAAAAAAAAAAAAAAAGAATAAGCAAGAATTTGAAAAATAAATTCATAATCCTAATCAATTATTATATTACCCATACACTATAACGGGTATCATTCGTAAGCATCAAGTTTAATTTTATTATTATTAACTAGTTTTTAGCTGTCAAAGGCGACTTTTAAGATTGCGACGACTATGAGTTGAATAAATAATGATTGTGCTAAGGGTTGATCAAGCCAGTACCGCAAGGAGTGGGTATCGAATTCGAGATAACTCATTCGTCAGTCAGTCAATCAATACTGATGCTACAACCAAATAATAATCTAGTAATGAAAGCGTCGAGATAGCGATTGATAAAAAGTAAAACAAATGTATGGGATTGGCAAGACATCCGCAAGAGAACCGACATAGCCAGAAGAATAAGGCAGCGGGCATTGCTCGCAGAACGGATGGCCGTTAGGCCGAAAAAGACTGGAGTGGCGACCGCGTACCGGCAGACGCAGCATTGGCAGGCCTCCCTCTATGTGGAGCGACGACCTGGTCAAGTGGTCGGGAGTCTGGTGGATGCGACGCTAGGGGGAGGCCTATGTCTAGCAGTGGACGTGGACAGTGAAGTCTTTCGGCTGAGATGACGATGATGATCGAAATGTCACTTGATGCCTTACATTTTCACATTTTGACAATTGCCATCGCTGATTGAATTATATTTTACATAGAGCCTCTGGCCCAGTGGCCAAGAGGATCGGATCAATCACTGATCGTAAGACCAACCCTAGCTCTAATATAAACTGCAGGCCCATCCATCTCTTATTATTTTTTAATATGAACAGTAGGTAGTGGCAGTGACTCCTTTTTCCGCACTTAGACTCTGCGTGGGGCACTGGTTAACATAGCCAGCCTAGCTCCGTCAAAAAGCACATAAGCTTCCTGGGATCTTCACAGGCTTCACGGAGCGACCACACTGTCTCGAGGGTTTCTTCGCGTGGAGAAGCCACGGCATCGCATTCCAGGATTTCGTGGGCGGCTGATTCTTCGGCGTTAAAACAGCCCCTGCAAAGTGGTCTGTCCGTGGCGCCTATGTTGAATAGTTGTTTGTTTAGAAGGGTATGGCCCGTTAATTATCCCCTAATTATTTGTAGGTTATTTTTACTCAGTCTGAGGAGTTTTTTAGTTAGTAATATGACCAGTAATAAAGAAGTCATTATCCAATTAAAAATACAATTAAAAACTCTATCGACAAAAAATTACCTGTCTTTGCCACAAAATTTCCATAATTTGTATGTACATTCTGTATGCGTCAGTTCACTCGGTGGTCTTATCTATCAGCTGATAATATGATGGGCCACACAACGCGGCAACACGATCATACGGGCCCAAAGGGCATGCCCGATCCCATCTCTTTATCCAAAACGCTAGTAAAATCTTAGTACTTTAATAATTCTAAAAGTCTAACGGTACTAAAACATTTGATGGCACTTTTTGAATACCCGTGCCAGTTGTAAAATTTGAAGAATTTGCAAGACAAGAACGAAATTGTCTTTTTAATACGTCGTATATATTCTTTACTATCTGGAGATATTCTCACGCTCTCTTCTGAACTATAAAATTGCTATAAATAAAGTTTTTAAGGCAATGACTGATAAAGGTTATAAAAAAGATAAATAGTTGATAACGTACAGATAAGCTAGGTTAATCAGCTGATGAATAAAAATACTCATTTAGGTTTTTTATCTTTGGCAATATTATTAAGATTTAACACGAGTATTGAAGCAGCAAATGAGAAATCTGAGATAAAGATGAGTAACAATAAGGCCTTCTAGACACCATTCAAAGAACCAAAAAGGTAATAAAGAAGACATCAAAGACAACATACCGGGAAATAAAATGATAATTACCATAATGTCTAACTCTAATAATGTCTAATACTACAACCCAACATTGTTCTGGCATGTCATATTGATTCGACATTGCCACAATCGAGAATGTCGTAAAAATAAGACCGCCTACGGCCGACTCGTAATGAACTATAATTACTTTCTAAACGGTCATCGGATACGGTATTGGTATTGTAATGAATCTATTAATAAATATGTTTAATAAGATTCTTTATTAGCAATCAAATCATTAGTGGTTGCTATGCATGAGAGCTTGACAGATGACAGTTCGGCGCTGTTTGATCTTTACTTTCGATTCATGTCCGATAGTATTTTTTTTTTGTCTGCGGTAAGGGTATGAATTGGTAATTACGACATAAATGATTATAATTATGTGCATGATGATGAATAAAAAAACATCAGTCGAAACAAAAGTATATGGAATAACAATCAAGATAATTTATTATTTATACCAACACCAGAAATGATAGCTTTGCACACCTTTTTATGAAACATAAATAATATTATGCACACGAGATTTGGTATTGTTGTTGGTACTGAATGCGGAAAGCTAAAATATATATGTATAAATAAATAACTAAGGTACAGGTCATAGATGTTTTTAAATTTCTATGGGTACAGTAGAGCTTCGACCATGGGGCGACCATCTAAGTTGTTCATAAAAAGGTGGATACCTAAAAAGACATTAATTGTGCTCTTTAAGAGCTTGTTATATTGAATGATGTTCATCTCTCAGAACTCGATTTGATACTAGATTTTTATAGTATTAAAATTAATATTAAATCTGACAGTTCAATAGTTTAACCATCATTCTAAAATACGACCCTGTCTGTAAACGTATGTCAGCAAGCAAGTCTTACCAATACAAATACAAAACAAACCATAGTCAATTTTATGTATTAATATGCGGTATTAAATATATCTATTGTCTGACATAATTATGTGCAACCGTAATTTTCCGGCCAGTATTTCCCGCTTCCTAATATAAATAATTAAAAACAGAAAGCAATCATACTAAATAATTACTTACAGTACGATACAAGTCAGAAGTTTCATCGGCAAAAGACAAACTCAGTCAGGAAACTGACAGGTTCAAGTACGTTCAATGACTCATGAGGTAAATAGAAAAAAAAAACATAGTTAGTACCTGGTTATTACATACATACAAGTTTTGTTTGCTCAACCAGGCACAGTTAAAAACAATTTTCAAACACATTTAATTTCCCTCTCACAGAACGTAACATAAAGCACTTACTAATTCCATGGGCGCATGGCAACTTTACGAACTGTCATATTCATTCAAAATGTTGCCAATACCTAATCGGAAAAGTTGCAAAAATAAGTTTTATGGTGCTAAACATTTCCATTCCTTGTCTGTACATTGATGGAAACTTCAGCTAGTGTCATGCACATTTGATTTGTGCAAAGCATTGTTCATCTTCATAGTGAGATTTGTACAAAGTTGAGATGGACTTAATATTGCAAACGTCGCATTCATTTCATTGTTTCCGAAACTCATTATTTTGCGACGTCATTCTAGTTAATTGCATTTGTCTTATTATGTTTCCGTTCGTACTAATAATATTTGTATATTATTATTGTGTATTGTGCTGTTTGCAACATTTCGTTCGTAGAACAGTCATAAATTATTGACTTAAGACTTCACGAACCACAAATAATTTCCTGTATGGCTGCATAAAATACAAGTCACCAATTTATCAAAAACATCTCTGTGGTATCAGTGGAACTCAACATCTCATACTGAAATTTTACAAATGCTAAAATTTTCTGTGAGCTCCAAATTATTACTTACAGAATAAAATCAAAATTAGAATAAAATAAATCTCTAAGTCTGTATAATGTTTCAAGTCCAGATTATGTCTGTATAATAAGGTAGTTGGCTAAAAAAAAATATATAGTTCGTCAGTTAGATTATCTAAAAATATTGGACACCTATTTTACTTTTGCCATGTAAACGAAAAATTACGAGGATACAGTGCGTTGAAATATCATGTGACGACATGGTGTGCTATACTTTATACTGACAAAGTGACGTCACAAGCCGGTACTCCTGAACTTTGCTGCCCTTTATCTTTGTAAATGTTTATTTATTTGATAAAGCAAAAAATACGGGTCTAATATTATTTGATAATCTCACCAGGAAACATCCCTATTATGGTTTGATTCCAGATGATAGAGTATTTAATCTGTCTTAATAGTATTTAAGATAAAATTGTTTGTAGTTTGTTGTAGGCTGTCTCTGAAAGTTCTTAGACGATTACAATAATAATTTTACTTAAAGAAAGCTACTGTATCCTATCCCTATCAATCCTTGAGTGGTATAGGCATATATTTATCGCGAAAAGTGCACGCTTTATGTCGGCAAACCCACGGTAAGTAGTTTTCTTCCAAAATGGTTGACCCAAACACAAGATCTTTACAGTCAGTAAATTTTACTGCAATTCCTGTCTTTATTCCTAAGTATATTATTTTATTCAAAATTCACTGAGGGCAGTATTTCTCGTACATTTTTCTTTGTCTTGCGGGAATGGAGCGTCGGGCCAGTCCACTCTCGGATATTACGTAGCCACATTTTTCTCCTTTTACATTTATCAAATTGCGATGCTCTGCAGAATTCTTGTTACATAGCGTACTAGCTTGATTTCCTTGTAGCATCTGCTTGGCATAATAAAATGTGAAATACGAAAGTGGATATCTTGGAGAATAAAATAAGACAAAGCCAATTGAATTGAAGGATTGTTTCTCTCCTAAACCTGACAAAGGCAACATGATAGACTTACCACTATCTAATATATGCTTAAAAATTAGTTGAAGACCTAACAAAAGAGAACAGTCATTGTGGCAAAATAGGTAGAATATGGAAGTCATACACCTGCAAGCCATTATTCAAACGCTAATTTTGATAAAGATAATGTGGAGTAGGATGTGACCATACACTGTGGGACTAGCTGAATGATGGATAAGGTTCCATGACTGTGATAAAGGTCAAAAAAGTTACTTAAAAATGAAGAGTATTACTGTTACCTTACGAGAAGACGAAGCGCCTCACGAAAGCAGATAGAGACCTGTTTGAATAAAAACACAGCCTACATCTGGTCACCTGCCCATATCCCTATTAATTTTGGGGACTTATCTCTTACTCGTTAACCCAAATTTTACCTCTTTTCCCGATCATCTCACCAAATTAATTGGTTTTCTCCTACTTTTATTCGCATTCATACTCAAAAGTTAACCAGAATGCCAAAAATAGACATTAATTTATCAATATATCTTCAAATTAATAATTTAAATTATCTTTATATTAAGTGGGTTGTACCCACACAATATCGCCATCTCTAAAAAAAAAAAATATTAAGAGACTACGGATCGGATACGGAAATGAGTCGTCACAGAGACACTGTCAGTTTAAATTTGTCGATTGTCGAACAATAGCACCGGTGTTCGCCGACACAGCCAAACATTTGGGCATGCGTCAGGAATTAATGATCACGAATTGGAATGCTTGGGTTATGGCCAAATGAGGTAGACATGGTGTGAGGTTTTTAAATAAATTGAATATTGTTACAAGGTGTTGCATGTGGAGAGATTTGTTTTCTTTTGTGTGAAAGATTGGGTTTGGATTTGCGCAGTTTCCAGATGGTGGGACGACCTCGAATCATACTGAAAAGACTGGCCCGCACTAGCATTCTGTTTTCGAATTGTGTTGAAAAGGGAGAGGGAGGCTTATGCTCTGCAGTGGACCAATATAGGCTAGAAAACTAGTTAGTTAGATATAATTAGAAAACTTTTGGATCAACAACGAGATTATTGCCAACCTAAAAGTCCTTCGAAGATCAATGAACTGGTCTATATCTAGATTTGTGATTATTTCTAGAGTTTCGATATTGAGTTGCAATTTTCTTTGGCAGTATTTTGTTTGTCAGTAATGTCTCAATTTCCTGTCGCCAAAAGCGAATTCTTTCTGAGTATCACTACATGTTATAAAATTTAGTCCAGTCGCGTTAGTACGCGATAAACTCAAAAACTACTGAACCGATTTTCATGGGATTTTCACTAATAGAAAGAGTGAAAGTGAGGAAGGTTTTTGTGTATTAATTTGTCACGGGCGAAGCCGGGGCGGGTCGCTAGTTGAATATAAAGTCTTCCTCAGTAAAAAGTTTATCGTTTCTCGTCTAGGAAACACAGTAAGTATTTGCTCCTCTATCTACAAAACCCATGAAATAAAGTCACTGGCACTTATGAACAATCACGAAGTTTCTTCATCAATGATAATGTTGCCATCAACAATTTATATGCTAACACGAATCACAACAAGATCTGGTAAACCTTATATGGAAAAGAACGGAATGATAATAAAATAAGGGGAATTTTTAACTGCACCTCTATTTAGAAATTTAAGCAAACAAAATTTCTCCACTAATAACCTACTGCATATCAAATAAATGACTGTACTACAAATTATTTACGTAAAACAAAAATACTGATTTGCACACAAATTATTCAATATTACAACGGAATTTCCAAAATTATTTTCTATAACTACATAACAAAAAAATTTAATTAGTCCAAGAGCGAGCGAAGCGAGCTCGGGAGTTTAGGACACCCCGACACGGATAGGTTAGGTTTGAAGGTGATGACGGGAGCTGAAGTGAGCGAGCAAAGCGAGCGAACTCAGCCTCCGTCATCTCCTTCATGTTAGGTTACTTTAGTCCCTGCAGACAGAAAAAGGAGCCCCGCGCAGCGGGGCTCCGTCGACTTTGTTGCTTCAATAGTAATCGTAAAAACTATAACCATGGATATCTCCATAACCATGGGGTTCCGTGGGGTGGGGATGGTACAGTGGGGTTACCACTCAGTGTGCTAGTGTTTAGTGCATATTAAGTAAGCACTTGATTATTTTTTTGTGTACTTAATTATGTAAAGATGTCTGGTTAAATTGAGTTTCATTTAAGATAAACGATGCTCCTAAAAGTAAATTAGGTTATTGTTTTTCTTTAAAAATTTGAATATGTTTGTTGAACTAAGGAATTGTTAGATATACTATTTTGATAATAGTTATTCGTTCAGTAAAATAGTTCTGCAAATACCATTAAACTGTATATTTAATTTGTTTTTTTTAGTATGCTTAATTTGTGTGCAAGTCAGTATTTTTGGTTTAACTTTGAAATATTTTGTTCGAAAAAAGGGAATATACAGATATCGATTTAATTACATGCCATAAAATAATGTCGATTTTGAACGGCAATTTGTTTGAAAGTTTAATTAGTATAACTCCTACTATGTAGGGACATTTTGTAGTGTCTAGAACACCTTATGGGTTTGACAAGCAATAAATATTTTGACATTTTACATTATGGTGCGTTGTATTTCGTAAGTGATTTATTATCGCTATAATTCTGTTTGAGTGTTATTGAGAATGGTCTATAGCAAAATGGATTTGATAAATAAGGTAAAGTAACTGTGGTAAGAGATCCCGAGGGCATCTAACGTGTCAAGGCTATGATGATCATGATGCCACTGCAAAATATACTGACTTTGTTTTTGATGGACCTATAGTAGTTCAATCAGAGTGATTGGCTACTGCTTAACCGGGCGACCCTGTGGAGACTAAATTAGAGCCTCCAGCCAGGCACAAATAGCTAAACCTAAGCGACCGCGTTGAGGGCTACCCCCTGTGGGGTCGAACCTCGGCTCTGTGCGTAGCTGCAGGGATCATTAGGTCTCTAGTGGTCCCTGAGCGGATTAAGATTAAGTGATTCTACTATCCATTCGGAAAATACATACGTGGAGAAGAACCGACGAGTAAAAAAAAGTGATAGTGCTCTTCATCCTTTATAGCTGCGTCTCTCTCTCACAATGGAACTAAGATAGTTTTAACACATCAGAGTAACGGTGGTAATTAGAATGTACTTAAATTGAATGTCTTCAACACATATTATGGAGTAGCGCAATGAGAAGAAGAAGCAAGCTTAGAGAGATAGTATTAAAACAGAGAAGAGAAATAAAGAGCATTTTAAGACAAAAACAAAAGTTTAAGTATGATAATAGTGCGCGGCACATAAGTTGAACCAAAATGTACTAACGTTTAATTGAAACTAAACGATTTAAATCGAAATGAATCCCTTATAAATTACCTAACTGTTGACAATATGCAAATTTTGAACGGTTAGGTCGTATAATAAGAAAATAAGTCTGTAAATCGTTTAATATACATAAAACGTTAATACATTTTTATTCAACTTACGTGCCGCGCACTATTGGTACTAAACGATTTAGGTACAAATAGAGAGAAGATAGAATTACTGCATTATAATAAAGAAAGACGCTCAGTCAACATTTTTGTAAACTTTTCTGTTTGGCAAGAAAAAAAAATACTAAAACACAAATACCATCCTCTGCCAGAATTCGCAACAAATTCCATTATTTCTAAACCCCTTCACTCACGATCATTCTAATCCTACAAACAAACACGAGAGAGATATTCCAGCTGGCATTTCATGCGACACAGTGTGACACAATTCCACTCAGTGCTAACTCATTTAGTTCCCGAGTCACGCGACAAAACTAACACGCTTGAACACACAACATGCAAATCCTTTATTAAATTAATTCACACGCTCAACAACGGTACAGATAGTTTAGTAATCACTAATATTATAAATGTGGAAATCTGTATGCCTGGATGTTTAAGTGTTTAGATGCTTGTATATCAATCACGATTCAACAGGTGACAGGTGATTTTAGAATTAAGAATTTGAAGTTGAGTATTTGTCAAACTCTATTTTAGATCAAACTCGTCAAAATTTGGTAAAGTAGGACACGTTCTTAACTCACAAAACTAAAGTAGAAACCGGCCCTGAGAAGATTTGGATGATATTTAGAATACGAGTAGACGATACGAGTGGTCTTTTTTGGGTATGGGTATCCTCATAGATGTCTTCCGAGGTGTCTGTCAGAATGTTACTGACGAATACTTGCACAGTTCATCGCCGTTGTCCGGATTAGGATATATTATATAGGATACTTTTATCTCTGCAATACATGCCCGTTGAATAATTTTCGAAATTCAAGCGGGCTTTTCCGCTGGGTAAGGCTAGTTTAGTAATGAATATAAAAAAACAATGTTAATAATGAAAACGATGTTTACATTATGTTGCTATGTGAGCACGGATTATTTAATTGTTTGACGCAAGTTACGAGATTTTAGCTAACTGAAAAAAAAGAAAAGAAGGAGAAAGGAAATAAAAAGAAGAGTTTTTTTTAATAATACAGTGCTCCATTGGCGACCAAATTTACCATAAGGGGAGATAATGGTCAAACGCGAACATATCAATAAAAATAAACAAATCGATTTTAATCAGAAACTGTAGGTAATGATAAATATCCAAAAAAAACTTTGTTTAACAAAGAATTATGTTCATCAATACTGAAGTACAGCTTATCAGGATGTCACAAATTTTTTAGTCATAAAAAAACCAGCTTCATTATTTCGACATGATAAAACTCGGACTTTTGACTGAACACAACGTAGCTATAAATAAAGAAAACTAGAGCGATGTTCAAATAATGAATCTCAAATGGCATGCAGGATACTCAGATCTAGTTTTAAACTTAGAACACATAATTTTAAAAACAGAACGACCTAACCTATTTCTCTATACTCGCTCAAGTGGCAAAGGAAACGCTTCTTTCAGCCGACATGGAACTGGTTATAAAGAGAAAAAAGTAATAGCGAGTAAAATTAACACAATAATGCTGCTGTAGACTCGTGCTGTAAAAAGTGCGAATTGCTTCGAAATCAGGGTTGCCAACCATATAGTTTTACCTGTAGATTTACAGTTTATCGTTTAAGATGCTACAGCCATCTATTTTATGGCAAGATGAGATTGAAGCTTGTGGTAGGTAATACTTAGGAAATAATTATGTTGGATAATAATGCATAGTATGAGTGTAACTGTGATTTACTTACATGCTTATTTCATTAATCTGGTTAAAAGTTTGATCATCATAACTTTTTGTTCATTATGTTTTTTTTAATATATAAATTATAACCAAAAGCTGTAGATTTAAGTGTTTTTTTTAAAACTTAATTGAATGCAGTTATTATGGAGGCAGGTTGGCAACACTGTCGGAATACTTCGTAATAGCTCGGCGAAACGCGAGTGCGTGCGAGCAATTATATTTTTTAATATTTTCTACATAACATTACGACGAGTTTCTTTTGAAGTTATGAATGAATTTATGGTTAGTAATGAGTTTTCTTTGTTTTTTCTCATTGTTCAATTATTTGACTGCGGGATAATTTTTGCATAACTTTAATGTTGTTTTGCATTTGACTTTCAACTGTGGTAAGTCTGTAGGACAGTTGAGAAATATTTAGAAGGCTAATTTGTGATGATTTGTTGGTAAAACAGAACATACAGCGTCATTTTTTTTACCCTTAAAAAAGAAGGAAAAACAGCTGGTCAGTGCTTTTTGCTCGTATACCTTGAAGAAATGTAGGGGCCGCTGTTTTTTTTTACCTTCCTGAGGATTTTTGGGTAAACCATGTCTTAATGCCCAGAATATGCTGAGGAAAATCAGGCAATGTTTATTTATTGAAGCAAAAAACTAATTATTTTTGAATGACACACAAAGATAAGTTCATATGACCTAACGTGTTTTCTTTATAATAGAGCTGCGCTATAACTGACGAACCATGAGTTCAGGTGCGCTAGCAAATCCTTTGTCCCCTTTCACGACACGGAAAATGATAGATGCCGTCTATTTGTGGACGACCAAGTGACTTGACAGATGCTAGACATACTAGGCGTTAAAATAAACTGTCGTTAACACATTGCTAAGAAAAAACAAAACAATAAGTAGCCTCGCTGAGTTAACTCACATGACTCTTGTTCTAAATTCGATTTCGAAATGACAGAGATTAGAGCTGGTTGTCAAATTCTTTTTTTTATTTGACAGATGTCTAGCTGGTTGTCTATTGTTTGTTTACTTTTTTTATGTTGAATGCCTAAGCTGTCTTTGTAAATGTTGACCTGAGAGGAATAGTAACTGCGTCTCTGATAAGTATCTTATTCAGAAAAGGTATAAGTACTCTTTTGAAGTTAAATTGCAGGTAAAACTTAACATACAAATTGTACAAATATTACATTTTGTATCTACATAGGAATGAAAGAAAAACAAACGTACTACATACCTCGTTTCAATATAAAATAATAACAATTGGCAATAGTTTCTCATAAAATATTAATAACACTAAATACTATTATTTTGCTATATTAATATGAATGATTTAATGCTTGTTCCTACAATTCAGATAGGTAAACATAAGCAAGGACGAACTTTATATTAATGAAAACATATATAAATCATAAAATACATACTGTTGGTAATTTTCCCCATAAGATTATTATATTAATGTAAAAATTAATACTGGTCGTTTCCTTATTTATTCAAAAAACTATAATTATCTAGAAAAATAACAGCACAAAATGCTCAATAAAAACGTTTTCGTAAACTTTGATACACAATTTAAAATTCAAATCCAATTCAGAATGTAAACAAACTAAAATGATGCCAATTAAAACAGTATTCCACCCACCTTTTAGGTTTCCACCGTCTAATGAATACTCCAAACATATTGGTGTCAGATTCAAACTTCATTCACATCACTAGTACACTTCACCCTTCACACTCCGGTTCACAACACTACGCGAATCTTACAAACACATTTTGTACCAACAATTTTTAGTTTATTTTCACTCAAACGAAAGTAGAAACTACATAATCAACGTTAAAAATAAGCGTTCCTAATTTAAATTTCAGTGTTTACTAACAAACTAACACTAAAATAGAACACACGATACAATAATATTGAAGTTCGATTTATAGAATCGATTAGCGATGAGAGTATTCGATTTTTGAATGTTACTAAATATTTGTTATTCGATAACGCGGGGTTCGCACGTGTGGCGCGCGCAAGCGATGCACGGCGACTGGCTGGCTCATGGCTCCCGTTGCATTGCAATATGCAGCTGGTGTATATCCCGGCTTTGTATTAATAAATTTTAGATGTCAACCGCTTTGCGTGGTAGCTGGTTAAACTTGCTAGTTGTTAGGCTGAATGGGATAGTGTCATTGCCTTTAGTTTGCTAGATCTAGGAAGGAAATTATAGCAAATATAATAGCTATAACTTTTGTGTTACGCATTTGTTGTAAGAACTGGTAACTATGTAGATTCAAGTGGGTAATTTATTCGAAACGAGGCAACTAGTTATTGTAACTAATGGAACATTATGCTTTGATATTTTCGCACACTTCTAATATATTTTTATAGGTCTTTCTGGTAGACATCCCTAAAATAAATTACCCAGCCACAAGAAACATCATAAATTCGAATAATTCTAGCGAACATCAAAAACGTCACGTACAGTCAATCCTTTTTTCTCTAAACTAAATAAATCAGAGATAGCGAAAGGTCTCCACGGACAAGGAAATATAGGATAACGCCGTGGCCCACTTTCAAAGTATTCGTGAACTGGATCTATCAGCGTGGTCCCAGGGGCACTCGTCAAATGATGAGTAGGGTTGCCGACTGGCCCAATTTTTTACGCCATTTCCCATTTTGGAGAGGATGAAATTCGTTTAGACGTGTGATTTTGTTTGATCTGTGTAATTTTGTCGGGTATTTGTAGGACAACCCTATGAGATTGTGAGTTGAGAAGATTGATATTCGAGTCCCTACAATCCCTTCTAAAGAAGCTTGCAACAGCATCTAATCATTTTTATTGACAACTTGCGTAACCACTTTATAGACTGTAATTCAAATTATGTAATATTTTATCGTAAGCAATTTAAATAAAATATAGCAATACCTGTAACAAAGACAAGATCCGGAGTTTTTGGCGGGCTTTTTTCGGGTAAAGTTATTATTTGCAGATTGATTACTAGTGGTTATTGTGATATAAAATTGGTGTAGTTTTGTGTCTCAATTGTCTATGCAAATGTACAATATGTGGAAATAAATTGACAGAAGTGATCTCGGGATAGTGGAGCGGAGAATTTTATTGTAGTATTGACTACCTCCGCAAAGCTTACTGGGAAGCCTGACTCAATATAATTTGCCGCCAAATACTCCAAAAAGCATTAGAATATGTTACGTCCTCATTCTAATGCATAATAAAGAATATTAAAACCCATTTATACGTGGCTAAAAGGTCCTAGCAACCAGGCCATAAAACTTACATAAAAAAAGACAAGATCCACCAAACAAATAAAAAAACATAGTCGACTAAAAAAAAACGTTCCAATTTTAAATAAAATTTTCCGTTCCACCGAATATTCCCGGTATTCACATAATCTAATGGCAACACTACAGGTGACCTACTTCCGTTCACGGGATCGGTTTGAACGTAATAAGCCCCTCTCTTGTGGTTACGTGATTCTCATGGATTCATTCGGTTGACACCGGTATCTTTTTGTTCAGAGATGAAATCACGTTTATTGTAATCTCTTACGTCTTAGGCAGTATCATTTACAGTCGTCTTGATTTTTATAAAAGTGCGTTCAGGCAACAATTACTAATTTTCTATGTTTATTTGTAACTATTCTACAAAAAAATACAACCGACTTCATTTTCGGAAGTGTTCCTGTTTAATTTTTTCGTTTTTGACGCCGCCCTCCGAAATTGAAGTCATTTTTCACTTTGTCGTGTTTATATTTGGAATTCGGTTGTATTTTCTAATAAAAATATTTTTATTATTCATTTTTTAGTGGAACATAATGGACAAGTTCTATAGTAAGGTACCTAATAATACCACAGTGAAGCCAGAATAGATTACCCGAATAACATGTAACTTGAATATAACCAGTGGAATGAGAGGGTACCAGGGTGAACTGAAAAAAATACCATCCACAAATCCGTTTATATATTTATTATTATTTATTATTTGTTTATGACGGAATGTCGGAAAAAAAAACAATGTTTACACATTGAATTGAGAACCTCCTCCTTTTTGGGAAGTTGGTTAAAAATAAGCTCTGATTCTATTCCAAAACTTCTTTGAATGTTAGAAGATTTAACTGTACTGTTGGTACACGTCTGCCTAGCTCATTGGGTCATGCAGGCATGATGTTATGTACGACAGATAGCTTTACTATCGCCACCTATCCTGAGTGTCATAGGCTACTTTTTATACAGAACTAGCTTCTGCCAGCGGCTTCACCCGCGTGAAAGTCGAAAATTATCTTGAAGGAAAATATACCCTAATTACTCGTATTGATTTAAAAAAAAACAGGAAAAAAGCAAAATTGCAACACATGGGTCCAGAATCATGTTGTTTTTTTTTCGCGTCTGTGTATGACACCCTGTATAGATACTGGTAAAATGCTCGGTATCTGTGGAACAGGCAATGGAAACGAAATGCAGGCAAAAGCTATGAAGACTAATTCACCTGCAACTTCGTTGCTTTCGCTATTTCAAGATCGCAGAAACTGGCAAATCTTTTTATAACTGTAGAAAAGACCCATTCAGGTACTGATCCTGATTCCACAAGGAAACTTTAGGAATATCAGGTTAAAAAAATACATAACTTGTTTGCTTTCTTAACAGTAAGTTCGAAAGCAGAAAGGTGGAACGAGAAGATAGTTACTCCGTGAATACAGTACTCAAAATCAACACTACGCAACGAACAAGGGGTAGACCACCAGCTTCGTGGTTGACTTCTATCGTGAGAGACTTGAAACTGAAAGAGGAGATTGTATCAGCAAAGCCACCCCAGGGCAGACCATACTGGCGTAGACACACAAGGATACCCGACCCCAAATAAATTGTGAATAAGGCAAAAAGAAGAAATAAAAATTCCTAAAAAAAATATGCAAGCTAGAAAAAGTTTTACAGCTTCGAGTCGATTGGCAACGCAATACGATACCTACCGATTGCAAGATTATTTGATTGAATAGATTTGTAAACTTTGATGAGTCAATGGCGATGTTTAAGTTAAGTATAGAATTATTATGTAATCATTGGCTAATCGTTAATGTAAATATTATTTAGCTGCTTATCGAGCCGCTAGTCGACTCTCTTACTCGTAGTGTTGAACATCTCAAAGATTTTGTAACCATGCAATGTTTCACCTTTAGAGAAATTGCAATTAAGAGAATGTCAAAAACGCTTAGTGGTATGCAAATTTTGAAAAACGAATTCCATGTTCTAAAAATAAAATTAATTTGAAATTAGAATTCTTAACCAGACAAAAATCATTTTGATTTGAAATGCCAGTACTGCAGAGCGGCAATTTCGTAGGTAAAGACCTATTATATCGAATGGCGTTGAGCCATCAGAAAGATCGCTAAAACCTATAGAAACAATTTAGATACTCCAAAAAGTTTTGAGTAGCTTAAAAAGACCGTGAGAAAACAAATTAAACAATCAATTTAAAAAAAGTTGGAGGTAAAGAAAGATTGAACCAAAATACAGATTATTTGTTAGTTGCGTGACTGACATGACCTTGTCTATGCCAGTTGTGTCCCTGAACTGAACTTAATTTACATTGTATTCAAGTTTATCTTTCTATATCAAATAATGACAGGCGATTTTTGGCTCTCGTAGCAATTACATCATAGAACGAGATTGGTTTATTACACAATACGAGGTATCAAAGACTCCAAGAAAAAAATACTAGGAGTCAAAATGCTGCAGAATAGAGAGATTGATTTAAATCACAGCAATCATAAAATGAAAGAAAAGAATGATGGAATCGAACGTAAATGTTATGATTTTGATTTTGATTTTGACATAGAGAAGTAATCCAAAGTTGAGGTTACGCTATTAGCGCGCAATTTCTACCAATAAGTCAATCAACTACAAGTATTGTGATTGAAAGACTCGGGGCAGTTACGAATTCCATCCGATCCGTGTCCGTGATTTGAGTGCCAAGTTCTATTCAAATTGAAAATGGTCAGAATTATGACGGATGTAGTGCGTAAGCTTCCCTACAAGAAGTACTACGGCTACTTCGGAACCGAAACTTCTCGAATTCTGATCGGATGCAGTGCGTAACCGCTCTAATAGCTGTTTATAGGAATGGTCATTCATAGTTGAGTGTAAAATGAACGGAATAAAGTTTTTTTTATATATATTTTTTAATAAGTTCACTATCATTCGTCATCTCAGTTTCAAACCCGTTTCTAGCTATATCATCTTACACAGTCCATTCATAATTTCTTTGGTCTTAGACTCATCCAGATTCATACTCAACTTTAGTACTAAATCGGAATCAACTATCTGTAAGTTATTGACTGCGTCTCCGCGACTCTACGCTCGAAGTTGTAGATGATTATGTCTACTTGGGACAAACGGTCCAGTTAGGTACGATGTCTAACTTCGAGAAAGAGGTCAATCGTCGAATCCGACTCGGCTAGCCAGCGATAGGGAAGTTGCCGGTATCTTCTCGTCCAACTTACTGTAGCGTCTCAAGACGAAACTCTATGACCTGTGTGTTTTGCCAGTGATTACATACGGGACCGAAACGTGTACGTTCACAATAGGCCTCATCAGAAGGCTTAAAGTCACCCAAAGGGCAATGTAGAGGATTATGCTCGGAGTTTCCTTGCGTGATAGAATCAAAAATGAAGACATCCGCAAGAGAACCAAGGTTAACGACATAGCCCGAAGAATTGCCAAACTTCAGTGGCAGTGGGCAGGGCAAGTTCTGGAATGGCGACCGCAAACCAGAAGACGTTGCGTTGGAAGGTGGGAGACCTTCCAACGCAACGTTTAGGTAGACCGATGACCTGGTGAAGGTTGCGGGGATCCGCTGGATGCGAGACGCATGGGACCGGTTAATGTGGTGACACATGGGGGAGGCCTATGTCCAGCACTGGACGTAGTTCGGCTGAAATTATGAAGTTACTGATTACAAAAAGTACTATAACATTACTTGCCAATATTCCTTTCGTATCCTTCCCTGACTTTTGGAATAACACGACCTGCAGTACATAATACTTACGTGCATAGCACAAGAACAAAACGCCATAAACACAGGCTACAGCACTTGCATGGTACCTTTGTACACCCATGCATTTTTTTACGCTGCTTCAAATATTTGAGCATTTGGACCAAAAGCTTTGTTACATCACGTCTGGCTTGACTGTTTTGATGTTCAAATGAATGGGTTTTTGGAGAGCTGTTTTAAAAGTGTTTCCCTCGTTTTTTTGTGTTGTGTTAATGATAAGCCGAAGTCATAGAAATTTACAAGCAACATATTCTCATAGTTCATACAGCAAATTAGGATCACACATCACTTTTAATACATATGAATGTTTAAAACCAAAACCACAACCATCTCTGCTTATCATCGACATCTGCAATGAGACATTCCTCCTGATCGTAAGTCAGACATCTGTAATTATTAGAGACATTAAAGATGCGTTGACAACCTAATTATCCTTGAGGCAATGCTAAATTGTCTCATATGCCTGTAATAACACCACTACCATTACCAATCTCATACATCTCTTGTCTTCTACCCATTCCTACGCTTAAATCAAACCTGAATCTAGCAGCAATAATTTGCAGCAGAATTAGACATGGTACCACTCGATGACAGTTAGTACACAAGAGATTACCTAACGTACGTTCCAAAATCTAATTTCCATATAATTGCTCTCTCATATCTACGCTAATATTGCCAAGCGAGTATTCCCTTGAGGGGTACACGTATTTGCGTTTCAGTGTTCTCAAAGACGACGTCAGAGCTTAATGGGTCTGAATATTCAGGCATCACTTAACTATTAATCTTGGAGGTTGGAGCTATCAGACTATCTCTATCAAAGCGGATAGGGGAAACCAATCAGACGACCGCTATCGAGAAATTATTAATTAGTCAATGACCCAAAGGCTGGCTTGTACCAGAGGATAATCTTTGCCATATAACGTGGCAATGCCGCTAGATCTTTTGGGCAAATTATAGACCGATAGCGCTAGGCTATTTTGATGTCATAAGTTTAAAAAATTCTAAAGTTGCTTATTTCTTGCCTGTGGATACAGTCGTACCTATGAAGGTTATTATTGCGTTTTGTGTCAGATCTGATACTTGCATTTTCAGTAATTCGCTGATTTGTGGTTGATAATTTTTATTCAAATCAAAACGGGCAAAAAATATTTAAAGTTTAAAATATTTATGGTATTATATCTAGGATAGTTTGCGGAGTGTGCAAACCCAATTTGTGTCATAATCGTCCAATGCAAACTGACATAGGGTCAATATGTAAAATATAGTGCAAAAAAAAAATTACAGTTTATGAAATAACTATTTCCTTTTCAACACACTTGCTCATAAAGTGGTTCTAATTTCACCGCAATTAGGCACATAATGACACCTATTATCAAACTGTGACTTTTTCATTGCTATTATTCACAAGTGAGTTATAGAGTTTTTTTTTTTAATATATTGGTTGAGTTGCTTTGTTCTTAAAAAAGTTTCGATACAAAAAAGATCGTGCTCAATAGTACAAATGCAACACATTTCATGCTACTTCGTATTTAAATAGATAATTTCAACTTTTACGTGTTTAATAAATAAAACTTTCACTCATATATAACTTTTGTTTTTGTCTGTAATAAAGAAAACTTGAAATTCCCCATTTTGTACGTGGCTAAAACGCAATCCGAAAATCCAAAAAAAAAGAAAACTCATTATTTTTAGTCTGTGGCCGATCACTAGAGTAAAAATGTTCTGTGGTGGCCGATCGCCATTGTTAGATGCGCGCGCATAGGAAAACTGATTAATATTGTCCGCCATTGCGAAAAAAAATTCACAACTCGTTTCCACTGTGGGAAATGATTTTTTAGTATTATTTTCTTCTCAAGTGTGTTGAAACACGTCGTATGATACACGTGTGTATTGATGATTACCGTCCTCGGCTCTCTTAAGACCCTCACCTGACGGCTCGGGTCTCAATGGCGCCTCAGCGGTAATCACCAAAGTTACACACTTGTACCATAATGTACTATTATCAGATCACTTACATATGCCTATTAAATAAATTTGTGCCAAATTAGGGCACGCAATTTTAAGATTTTTAATTATTTTGTTTTTCTAAGCTACAAACGCTTCAAAAAAATATTACAATCATTAGAGTTCACTTATTTAATATCATAAATGCATGAAAAATCGACATTGTAAATTTGTGTCATTTTCATTCACGGTAAGTATTAAAATGAATAAAACACAAAAACAATGGTTGCGGTCGAAGCGGGCGGACGCGGCGGCGGCAAACGCACGCAAACTCGTTCGTTCGGTACAATTTCTTCTTAGATGCGAAGCGTTCATAAATAAATAACATACCTATCATATTGAGTATTGATTGACTATTATCTTCGCTACGTAATGAACAAATGTGTAACCCATAGAGATAAAAATAATGAAGTGCTAATTTTGTACACAGCGCGTCTGCAATCTCATTACCTACGAATGTCAATGGTCAATGCTTAGAAGACGGTCAATGTGGTCAATATTATTTTAGATTGACGCTTCGATTCGCTTCGAATTTAAACCTGAAAGCGGTAGGTTGGTAGGTATGCCGACACCTACCTACCTACCGCTATTTCATTATACTGCATCTCGATATCCCGCGCCCCGCTTCGGTTAGGTAGTGTACTAGGTACCGCCCTTTTTGCGTCCACCATAGCCAAATGACTTGTTTGATTTTTTGCCGTCTTTTTTTAATTACAAAAACAAGGGGCTGACAGGTACTAGAGAAACAGTCACCCGATGCTGCGATAATATTGGTTGATGAGTATGTCGGCGTTAATTTAGCGGGCGAGCCCTGCAAGCTAAAATAGTCCTTACGGTGATCAGATATAGATTTGGCCGATTGTACCTACAGTCAGTAAGACAAATAATACACGAAGTAAAAAAATACTAGATATTTTTGTTGTGTGGTGATAGTGATTATTGGTGTAGTTTTATTTCAGCACGGTCCTTAAAACAGTCTGCTTTTCCGTCATTCCTTACAATGCTTGATTCTATGAACTTTAACAATCCCCTTTCACAAAGGACAATCACTGTATGTAACGTCCAGTATCCACATATCAACACCCAATTTGAATAACATTATAACTTTAGTTACACATTGGTACAACTTTATGTCATATGAAATCAGCAAGGACAGACCTTTATTTCTGCCTCTTAACCGTATTTAAGAGGCAGAAATAAAGGATAAGATAATGTGAAATTTAATAATTTTATTTGATTTGTAAAATGGAATAATTTTATTGTAATTAAAAATGAACAATGTTTCTACTAAAGTATACTTGTCGATCAAGTTCCAATACCTACACAAAAGTTTTGGTAACAAGGGTTTCTTTGTTTTAAAGTAATTTAAATTGACATACAATGTAATACATTTTAAATTTTGCTCTATTTATATTTTACTATATTGTAATTTAATTTGAGAGCAATGGTGGCCCAGTGGTAACGGCCGCGACTTACAAGTCGGTTAGGTCGTGGGTTCGAGCCAAAGCAGGCGCTTTACTTTGTGTAAATTATTTCATCACCACTGCTCTCAAAACGGTGAAGGAAAACATCGTGAGGAAACCGGCATGTCCTAGAACCAAAAATTCGAAGACATGTGACATCGACCAACCCGCACTGGGCCCGCGTGGTGGATTACGGCCCATCCCCTCTCACAGAGAGGAGGCCTTTGTCCCAGCAGTGGGAACATTAATAGGCTGATGATGATGATGATATTGTAATTTTAAGTTACAATGCTTTTCTTCTTAAATCTGAACAGTTAATTTAAATGTTATCATTGTAAAGAAAGATGCAGTGTTGACATCGAGAATAGGTTTTTAGTACATCAATTGAATATAGTAGTATCAGCATAAATGGTCTTGGAGAAAAACTAAGAGTAGGAATGAAATTTTTTTTTTTTTTAGACTCATTCAATATTACAGATATGTGGGTAAGAAGAATAATACAAAAAAATGTGTAGAAGTAATTGCAAACGATAGGCGTCGTAAGCATTAGGATAGGACAGGATAGATGGACCCCCTTTTCTGAACTTAAACTCCCATTTGGTCTATTGTGCGTTTAGGCCCCCTCTCTGTAAGAGGTAATGGGCCGAAATCCACCACGTGGGACCAATGTGGTTTGATGGATGTTACTCGTACATGTCTTAGATTTGCATTGCAATGCAATGCATTTTTACTTCAGTGTTTTGAGAACAATAGTGATGAAATAATTTACACAAATTAAAGCACTTTAAGTACTAAATACCAAATAAGTAATAAGTAATAAGTACCAAATTTAAGTACTACTAATACTATTGTTAAGGGTTTAGCATAAGCATGTTATTATAATGTATGTCGTTTTGTGACAAATAAACACTTTTTCTTTCTTTCTTTCTTTCTTTCACTTGCCTGGGTTTGAATCCACGACCATACTTGTAAATTGTGTCCGTTACCACTGAGCCATCACTGCTCTAGGATCTACTATCCACTGCGTGGTAAGCTTTGCAATAGGGGGAATGCATTTCATTTATATTTGGTAGGCTTGCGCTAGACTACTTCTTCACCAGATGGTAAGCGATGTCGTGGTCGAAGATTAAACACGCTTGCCTAAAAGTTACCTATTCACTCTTGACTTAAACACTCCTAAGTTGTAGCTATCGAGCAACACAAACTCCGGCAGGGAATGCCACTCTTTAGCTGTACATACAATCTACGTATTCCCAAAATGTTTAGTGTGTATGGGTGGGATGTCCACCATGTACCAATGGCACATCGCCGTAAGTCTTATAGTCCGATTATGGAATGGGCTAGGTGGAATCAGATCGTACATTTCCATCGCACACTGCCCGAAATTTAACCGATTAAAACCGACAAGCTCGCAACTCGGCGACGTTGTTTAAGGCTCTGGAGCTACGATTCGACCAGTGTCTCATTGCCGATCTTCTTGGTCCGTTTTTTGATCAACGTAAGTGCATGAAGCTGGTTTTTGGCAGATCCGGCCCAGAAATGATAACAGTACTCCATACATCATCTAACTAGCGCTTGACGACACAACTTGAGCAATTGTTCTGGCGTGAAGAACCGTCTCACTTTTGTGGGGATCCCCAATTTTATGGCAGCCAGTTGAACCTTTGCCTCAATGTATGGATCAAAATTGAGAATCGTGTTAAAAGTAACGCCAAGAAGCACAAGATGGTCCATTATCGGCACGTTTACACCTTGGAAGGAAAGAGCCGAGTAGAATTGGCACATTTTAACAGAGAAAAACACGCCTGAGTTTTAGCAGCAAAGAACCAGACCAAATTGGCATCGCCCCATTTGGAGACTGGCTTCAAGGATAAGCTCAAACGCTCCACCACAGCCTCACAAAGGACAAGGATGGAACAGTAGAATCTATTCAATTAATCAAAGATCAGAACACTGAGATCCAGAAAAGCATGGATTTTCTTTCCTCCAAGTATGACGAAGTATTACAGAAAATGGTTAACCTTGAACAAAAAAATAAAGGTTACGAACTTAAAATCGAGGCACTAGAGAGCAAAATAGAACAGCTTGAGCGTAACTCACGCGCATCCACCATCGAAATTAGGAACATTCCTAGACAAGACTCGGAAAATAAGATTATTCTTCGTAACCTAGTCCAGAAGGTGAGCGAGGTCATTGATCAGCCATTATCTAACCTTGATGTTCAAGATGTCTATCGCCTAAAAACTAAAAAGGAATCTGGTAATCATATTGTGGTCAAATTCACAACTACTTCATGTAAAGATGGATTCCTAAAACAGTGCAGGAACTTCAATAAAATGCACAAAGACAGCAAGTTAAATACATCCCACCTGCAGCTACCTGGCCCTACTAGGCCGGTCTTTGTCGATGAGTCGCTGACAAGCTTGGGGAGACGACTAGCATACCTGGCCAGACTGTTTGTTATGGAACACAAATTCCATAGTACATGGACTTCTTATGGAAAGATTTTTATCAAAAAAACCCATGATTCACCAGCGCTGCGTGTGGACTGCGAACTAGATCTGGAAAAGATTGCAATTAAGTGACTACTCTACGTCAAATTACTATGTTTACTTTGTACTTTTTATGTTATATCCTTTTATATTTTTAAGTTTTACACTATAAGCTATTACACAATACTCCACAATGAAACACTCAACACATTAATAATAATAACACAACCATCTAACATTTTTAACTTTCCTACACTCATTTCACACATACATAGGGTGAACTATACATACGCAACGCAACAACATATCCATATAATACACACCTCTCAATTTTTCCACAGTGCTACGACACCATTATTTACAATTATTACTTGTTATCCATCTGTTACATATAACTACAATACATTATATACAAATTCATCATTATATTGCATTTGCATGAATAATTTTCAATCTACTTATGAGCTAGTAATCGTCACATCTTTTCATATCTCGCACGCTAACGCACTTTTAAATCACGCTTATTTTTCACATAATTCCAGTCTATTGACATGCTCGAATTCACCCACTTACTTAAATTATCAAAATTCGATAACATAAACCAAATTAATTGTGATCTTGATGATTTTGTTATAGCTGATTCATCCACTTGCGAAATAGAAGAGTGTCCTAATCTAATTAAAAGGCCACACTCTAGCCTAAAAATAATACATCAGAACATCCGTAGTGTTAATCGTAACTATCCTAGCCTGTTAACCCTTCTTAAAAGATCAAATACTGAGTGGGATCTTATCATACTCACGGAGTGTTGGCTACGCAACTCCCACAACATTCCTGCAATAGAAGGCTTTGACTTTGCTAAAACTGAAAATAACATCACCCAAAATGAAGGAGTCATCGTGTACTTCAAAGATAATTTAAGTCCAATAATATCGGAACCAACCATTCTTGATGCCAATTGTATTACAATACAGCTAGACAGCAATACCCTCGTCGTTGCAATATACAGACCTCCTGGTAATAAAAACATTAACCCATTTCTTGAATCTCTCAGTAACCTTTTAAGTAGCTTAAATTCCCCTAATATCATACTCATTGGAGATATTAACGTGGACATAACTCTCAATACCAACGATGCTAACTCATCATCCTACCTAAATCTACTAGCTTCCATGGGTCTCTTACCTGCCCACCAGTTACCAACACATAGTAAAACCTGTTTAGATCACGTCATGCTAAAAAGTAGTCTCCCTGCCTTTTGCTATGTCGCGGAGACGTCTATTACCGACCATGACAGTGTGATACTTGTGCTTGAGAACCACCACCATCCAAAGATAACATCTTCCATTAGGAAAGTTAACTACATAGGCCTTGACAACGATATGCAAAATATATGCCTCAACTCCATCTACGAAATAACTGATGTAAATGTGGCTACTACATTGTTAGTCAATGACCTAAACACTATAATCCTAGCTAACACACGAACCGTCTCTATTTCTAATCGCAACAGGATTATAAAGCCCTGGATAACAAGTGGTCTGTTGAGATGTATGAAAAATCGAGATAAACTCCACATAAAATCAAAAAAAAATCCCAGTGATGAAATCAGCAAGATCACCTATAAAAGGTATAGAAACTTTTGCAACTGGCTACTAAAAAAACTAAAAACGGACTATGAAAAAAACCTATTAGATAAAGCAGCTAAAACTAACAATAAAAAACTTTGGGACGCTGTAAAACAAATAACACACTCCAACAAAAAATCAAACCCAGCAATGGATCTTATATCCACCCCAAACCCTTCCACCTCTGTCAATGCAATAAACAATTTTTTCGTGTCTATTGGCAAAAACCTTGCTGAAAACATTCACGACGGAAATCCATCTATCTACACGCCTCACGCTAAGTCTTGTCCTTCCTCTTTCGTTTTGCTTCCCACTGATGAAGATGAGGTTCGTCAGTGTATCCTAAATCTAAAAAAAGCTAATTCAGTTGGACGAGACAATATCTCAGGAGCTTTTCTTAAAAGATACCACACTATCCTAGTCCCGCCCTTAACGTACATCTTCAACTTAATGTTCCACAGTGGTGTTTTTCCCAAGGAATTTAAATTTGCTGAAGTAATCCCAATCTACAAGAGTGGTGCCAGAGACTGTGTCAACAACTACCGACCCATCTCTATACTTTCTACTCTGTCTAAACTAGCTGAAAAACTTATTAACAAGCGTCTAATTAACTATCTTGAGACGAAATCCTTGTTGTCAAAATCTCAGTTTGGTTTTAGAGCTGGAATCTCGACCAATGATGCGGTTCACGGGTTAATCGATCATGTTGTTGATAAACTTGACCACAAAAAGAAAGTGATAGCGATATTCTTGGATTTAGCTAAAGCTTTTGACACAGTCTCTGTTCCACTCCTACTTACTAAGCTACAAAGTATGGGGATTCGTGATACACAGCTCAAACTACTTGGGGATTACCTTGCTGACAGGCAACAGAGAGTTAGAATTGGAGAATTCACTAGTGATGACTTACCTATTTGCTACGGCGTTCCTCAGGGTAGTGTGGTTGGGCCCACGCTTTTCCTCACCTTCATCAATGACCTGTGTGATCTGCTACTAAAAAATGGCAAAATTGTCACATTTGCGGATGACACTGCGTTGATCTTCCATGGTGACAGTTGGGAGGAGGTTTACAGCCTCGCTCAATCTGGGTTCAATACTGTAACTTCTTGGCTCATTAACAATGGCCTAACTCTCAATGTCAGCAAAACCAAAGTTGTACCATTCTCTATTAAAAACATCTCATCCTCAGTTCACGAAAATTTTAACATCAAAGCCCATTACTGTTCATCTTACCACTCTTGTTCCTGCAGTCGATTAGAAATAGCATCTAGTATAAAGTACCTGGGAGTCATGATTGATAGTTCTCTCAGCTTCAAACTCCACCTGGACCTACTATCTTCCAGAACTCGAAAACTAATTTTCATTTTTAAAAATTTAAGTCGTATTGCAGATAAAAATGTAATTAAAATGGTTTACATGGCCCTGTGCCAATCCATTCTCACTTATTGTATTACTTTATGGGGTGGCACTTGTAAAACCAACTTAATAAAACTGGAAAGAGCTCAAAGAGCGGTACTAAAAGTAAGCCTGTCGTTACCTTTCTTCTTTCCTACCAAAGATTTGTACTTGCTCTCTGATGTGCTGACAGTAAGACAACTTTTTATTCTGTGCTCAGCTCTAAAACAACATTCTTTAATTGGCTATGATCCACTACTTAATGCAAACAAGAGAGTCAAACACAGGGTTTGCCCAACACTCACTAATCGTAACACTGCCTTCTCACGCAAATTCTTTGAATTTCTTGGTGGACATCTTTATAATAAAATAAATAAGAAGCTAACAGTTTACCCTCTTACAAGAGCCAATTGTAAGAGGGTTATTACTGCCTGGCTTAAGTCGCTCAATTACGATGACACTGAAAGTCTGCTTATTGTACCATCCTAACCAACTGCGTATGCTGTCACCTCTTTCACCCCACACACACGCACTCACTCACACACTCACTCTGTCCCACACACACTCACTCAGACACATACACGCTCCCACACACTCGCACTCACACACACACTCACTCTGTCCCACACACACTCACTCAGACGAATACACGCTCCCACACACTCGCACTCACACTCGCGCACACATACTCACGCACTCATACTCAATTACACACTCACTCAATTTAGTTCCTCTCACCCACTTTGTACCACCATAACAGCAACAACCTCACTCACCTAGCTTAATCCCTCATAACTATTACTTCTTACTGATGTTGTATACAACTGTCATCTATTGTCCGGAGTCTGGAGAGGCTGGTAATCTGTCATACAGGTCTCCTAGTACAGAAACCAGTCTCTCACATAGATCACAAGAGTTTTCGCTAATGTTTTGTTTGTTTTTTTATATTGTCTGTAAAATTCTATGTGAGAGAAGAACAATAAACTTTATTATTATTATTATTATTATTAGTACCTCTCAGCAACAGTGCTGTCGTCTGCATAGCCAAGTTTCAAGCACTTTACTTACTTTACCAACCCTTGAGGGACCCCGGTATAAATATCCAATTGGTCAGACGAGAACCCATCGATAACGACTGGAATGGACCGATCCCACAAGAAATCTGCAATCCTATCACACATACCATCACCAGGCAGACCGAATGAAGGAAGCTTACTAATAAGGCTTCCGTGCCAGACCCTATAGAAACCATTCGAGTTATCGAAGGAGATGGCAAGCACCTCCCCGCGCCTCTCGATGGCCTTACTGCAGATGTGAACGGCATAAACTAGAAACCCTGTAGAACCGTATTGGCAATCACTTCAGGATGTCATTAGCTTCTAGGTATACCAGGAGCTTAATATTAAGCACACGAAGAGATGGGTATATAATTGGCAGGGTCAGCTCAACTTTCCTTCTTGGACACGGGCTGTACGTTAGCTTACTTCCAAGCATTCGACTCTTTCACAGTTTCAAACGAAAGGCAAAATAGACGTGTCAAAATCGGAGACAGTTCGGGCGCACAAGTTTTAAGGACAAGTGTAAGTATCCCGTCCCATCCCGTCGGGATCACTAGCTTTGTTCAAGTCGAGGTTGATAGGAACATCCTTTTGATGGATGTGAATGTCCGACATATATGTCTCACATCCACCAGGAGAAAGAATACATCCGCACATCACCAGAATGCTGACGCGAAGATTATGCAAAAAGAGGCAAAAAAGTTTGCCTTCTCCTTAACGAAGCGGGCCAGCGATCTGTCGGGATTCAGCAGTGGTGGTAGTGAGGGATGGCAGAAGTTCGACTGAACCGACTTACCCAGGGACCAAAACGCTATACTATCTTCTGGGTAAGAAGCAAGTTATGTCCCTATTCGGCCAATGTGGTCGAACCGAGCCCTTTGCAACACCTTCTTGCAGGACTTGGCAGCACTGTTGAAGGCCTTTTTTTGACATACGTCACTCGCATTCCCAAGGTGAAGTTATCGACACAGAGTATCGGCCTGGATCTATTGTCAGCAGAAGGTCCAAGCAATTGGCCGTGTGCGAATCAACATCCCCCGTTGCTGTTGCCTCCCGAACCAGCTGGCGGATTACCGCTAACGAAAGCTTATGCATTTCCCATCCAGCATGATTACTGCACTGGTATGGGAAGAACCACGTTACTGCTGATGGTGAGCATTAAAGTCCCCCTGGATCATTAATTGGGTGGAAGAGTACCACTACTGTGGCCATCAGCCGCTTAACTGAGGTAATCTGTGAGCCTGCTTGTCTCCTGATCGCCGCTGTGCGAACGGTAGACACGGGCATAGATAATTTTATCCAGACCTGTGTCCACCAGAGCCCAAAGCGTTGTGAATATTAATTGAATTATAATAATTATTAAAAAACGAGTTTATTAGCTCTTCCATAGTACTTTACATGTCTTTTTATCTAAATCTAACATTGACACACATTGTAATTGTTGCTTACAATAATATTTAACAAAGTTTTTTTTTGTCGGTATAATTCGTAATCGTACAATAATATTCACAGAAAAAATCTTTCAAATGTTTTCAAGACTCTATTGTAACCGTAGTTACAATGTTTTTCATATTAAAAATGCTAAATATCTGTAAATTGTAAAATTGCGAAAATCATACTTGCAGTGGTTTTATCAAAACTGAAAGAGCAATTAAAATTAGTAACATGAAACCTAAAATAAAGCAAATAAACTTTACAAAAAAAGAAAATAGCTGTGTTGAAAACTATGCAATGTTGAGTTACTATGTTATTCATATTGGGTGTCGACATAACACATTTATTAAATTCAATCTCCATTTTAGTCTTTCACAGCTTCATACATAACTAACTTTTAAGGCCCACTTGCGCAAAAAACTTAACTCAGTTGCTAAGACTAGGTTAAATTGACAGTTTGTTATACAATATTGTCAATTTAACCTTTGTCTTTGACCTTTGTCAATTTCATCTCGTGTTAGCAACTAATTCTGAGTTAAGTTTTTCGTGCAATGGGCCTTAATCAATCAAATACATTATAAATAACGCACGCACTTTTTTGTTGCAACTTGCAAAGACCGAATGTAAACAAATAAACGCGCCGCGCGTATGGCTTGCCGGCACCCGCGCCGCTTGTGCCTGCGCTTATCCCCGCGCTCGCCCTTCGTGCGAAGAAGTATAGATATTTTTTTTAGAATAATACGATTTCGTGGATAAAAACGACACAAATTATGAATAGTGTTTTGTCACACCATAATAATGAAAAACACATAAACTCTAATAACTTGTATTTTCTTTTGTGGATTTTACAGGTTGTTGTAGTAAAAAAATAAAATATCTTTAAAAGTCGTGGATGAATTTGACACAAAATATTTTAAACAACAGATATCAGTACTGTAAAACGCGTAATACCTATTTAACCTACTTTAATATTCTTTTAGAGCTAGTTGGCTACGTGTTAGGTACTGGTTAAGTATTAGGATTCCCGTGGACAGAGATGACACAAAATGCCTATGTACATCAGTTACTACTTCGTTATTATCATGAAAGTAAAATTTTCATCTCTAATTTTCTTTTCGTCCGATACTGGTCGAAAAGACAAACAGCTAAATTTCTACCTATGCAAATACCTAGGATGACACAAACTAAGGTATTAGGTTGGGCAAATGGTCCGGCAACTATATGCGAAAAACAAACAACTTTAATATTTTTGAAACCTCAAAACCTAGCGCTATCGGTCTATTACCAGTGGACAGCGAGGCAGAGGACTTTATCGAAGCAATATTTTAGTCTGTCTGTTTTAAGTTCAGTTGATTATTTCAGATATTGCTTTGTTTGTTCAAGTGTGTACTTTTAGTTTAGTTTCACTCATAGTTTTCTTGTCATTTATGGTCAAAAATTTACACAATTTTTTTATCTCTCACAATAAAATTCAAGATGGCGACTACACGTTCTCCTTCCCAAAATTATTGTCCATCAAAGTTTACATCGCACATTGTTCTAATTAGTACCCATCATGATATCGAAGAAAGTTAAGTACATGTGCGTGATATAAAATATTTATATCATTGGTGCCTTCTTTCAAGCGTTTCGAATGAGTAATTAGGTAGTATAATTGGCCAATGATTGGCTAATTAAGCACTTGATATGAAAATGCAACTTGTTTGAGTGTCAAAGTCAAATTTCTTTATTTCAATTAGGTCATTATGCGGCACTTTTGAACGTCAAAAATTTAAATTTTAAGGTTATATTCATTAATTCTGTAAATCTGGACTGGAATGGACGGTCCTTTCGTAAAAGTATCTTGGTATAGAGAAGAAAGGACAAAAACTCCAAGTACTAAGGTAATTCATCATTTATTTAAGTTTTCTTCGTTATTAGTTTCATTCATTAAAAAACCGGCCAACTGCGAGTCGGACTCGCGCACCGAGGGTTCCGTACAAATCTCAGCTTAAAGGTATTATAGAGCGGAGTAATTGATATGAATTTCAATTTAATACCTCTACGCGTTCATAAGGAAAGGGATAGTATGTTTAAAATTATTAAAAATATTTTTATTAATGATTTAACTGAAAATTTACGGTTTTCGCAATTTTTCCTTTATCTGTGCTATAATACGTTGCTTCGTACCAAATTTCTGAGTTCACGGGAAGTTCCCTGTAGGTTTTGATTCCCTTACGAGTGTCTAAAATTTGCGGTATAAACGGTTGTATCTTTTGATTGCGTTGGCTTCGAAGTTTGATTTTTTCACAGCTTTAAGGGACAGTAGTAGACCTGAGTATTTGATATAAATTTAAGCTTGATACCTCCATGCGTTCCTGAGAAAAAGGGTCTTGACAGACAGACGGACGGACTGACGGACGGACAACAAAGTGATCCTATAAGGATTCCGTTTTTTCCTTTCGAGGTACGGAACCCTAAAAAACCACAATTGAAGAGGAATACGAGACCTAAAACACTCAAGAAAATGTTACAAAGATATTTAATACTAAACAAAAATTCATGTCGGAGTTAAATTCAAAATTGTAGGTACTCAAAACTTAGCCTTCAAAGTGGCCCCGACATTCCAGGAAACGTTTATGTGTTGGCAACATTGCTAACACCTGACATTTTCGTAATATCAACCCTAAAGCGCTGGCGGCGGCGCGTGCGCATATCCAAGTTCAAAGTTGTAAGAAAGTAGGCAATTTTACGGACTATCCGTTATGTTTTCAGATTGTAGGGTATGCGTAATTTTGTTTTGATTTTCAAACGGCTAATAATACGTACTTGTGCCTTTTTGGGACCTTTGTTTATTGTGGAAGCAAGAAAAGGTATTCTAGTTACAGAGTCGTTCAAAAGGCAATGTTCTAATTTAGCTGATATTGACAGAGCTTTCTGTGATAAACTGATAAAAAAACCTTTTTTTTACACGACTGGCCAAAAAAGACAGTCGAGGTGCGGTTCCTTGGAATAGTTCTTTACAAGTCCCCCGATACGATTTTGCTGAAAAGATTGGTTTTAAGTCACTTACCTTCTTTGATTTTTTTTTGTTAAATTTTTAATATAACTTTTTGACAAGGCAGGCGTGTGTTTTTTTTTTTTGATAATCCAATAATAGTGTCAGTTGTCTCAACTAGTGTCAGTTTGACAGAATGAGTCTTTGCATAACTCTACACTCTACAATAACACAACTCTTCACCTGTTTTGAGGTTTATTAAGAGTGAATAAAGGTCCATTTTTAAGATGTTCCTATTATTCAGTGCGCTCCAAAACACATCACTGACGTTACTCAAGCGACAAAGTTAAAATGGGACTGGACTGGCCACGTCTGCCGTATGTCCAATGAGCTTCAGGTTCATATAGTCGCTATTCGTAGCTATGATACTGCCAAAAGGCGGCACGGCAGACCCCGTAGAAGGACAAAACAAAGAGACCCCTGGGTCGAAGAAACTGTCATACTGAGAAACGTTTGCCCAGCCATGCTTGTATTATAATTATCTGTGGCCCAGCAATAGAATGATACAGGATAACTGTTGAAACGTTCCGTATGCTACTGTACGTAAAGAATTTCAGCATCCTATGTCTTCCCGTGGGTGTCGTAAGAGGCGACTAAGGGACAAACCAGAGAATGGGCAGCAGCGTTCTCTGTGATTCTATAACAAACATACTGCGATCGCCAACCCGCCAAACGTGGCGATTATGGAAAACCCCCCTCAATGAATAGCACAAATAAAAAAGGCCCCATAGTGCCCGGCAGGCTGCCTACCCTCGACTACAGTAGCGGTCGAGGTTACGGCATGGCAAGGGGTGCTAAAAATCTCCGGACGAGATCCGGCTACCCCAATTTTTTTTCCTGGGGGAGGCTTATATCCAGCAGTGGACGTCTTTCGGCTGAAATGATGAATATGATAATGATGAACAATTAAAAATAACCTATAAATTATTATTTTCGCTTGCATTAGCAAAATCTTTTTCAACAATTGATTAATTAAAAAGTTACGATGACCTAAGCTCAGTTAGTACTTTGAAGTACTTTTCATTGTATGAATACAATCGTTTCCATTATGCCGTTGTATTGGAAGTTTCCACACAACAAACAATATTTTTTGCTTCGGCACGCCAGGTTATCGCTTACGCAAGATCTTATTGTCATCTTAGGAAAAAATAATCTTAATTCCATTTTTTTTTTTTTTTATATTTCTAAGACATGACTAAACGATAGCGTCACTGGCACTCACTTCAAAGTACTAACTGGTATTATATGTGTGTGTACATAAATTGTATAATAAATAAAAAAATAGATGTTTGAGCCCGCGTGGTAGAATACGGCCCAGTGGAACTCAGGAGTTGGAATAGGCCTACGCCCTCTCACAGAGAGGAAAGCAGTGTCCCATCAGTGGTAACATTATTCACTTATGAAAAAGATTGAAACAGAAATAATAAAATTGATAAAGAAGAACTGAAATAAGTTAGCTACACTGGGCCATACTCTAGACTGAAGAGTCTAGAAAGTCTTTTTTTAGGGTTCCGTACTCAAAGGGTAAAAATGGGACCCTATTACTAAGACTCCGCGGTCCGTCTGTCTCTCTGTCTGTCACCAGGCTGTATCTCAAGAACCGTGATAGCTAGACAGTTGAAATTTTCACAGATGAAACACAATAAAATAAATATTTAAGTGGGGCTCCCATACAACAAACGTGATTTTTTTGCCGTTTTTGCGATAATGGTACGAAACCCTTCGTGCGCAAGTCCGACTCGCACTTGGCCAGGTTTTTTCATAACACAAGCCTCCAAGTACGTCCTCCCATCAAACTCCACACTTTCTCCTTTTTTATCTCCCATAAAATATTTCGCAAACCAATCTAATGGTGAATAGAAGGGGTCCTATAAAAACGCGCCGTGAGAAGAATGCTCTGTCGTCGTCACTACGTCAGCCTGCCAGGCTTTGACAGAACACAGAACATTGAGAAGATTCAGCGGCCACTGCTAGAGACGGCTATTGTCAAAATTTTATTTAAAAACCGAACATGTCAGGATTGTCTCTGATAATTAACTATTAACCACTCTTGGTTGACTGGTACAAGTGTTATCACTTCTACCAGCATTCTCTACACTCTTCAGAATGGTTAAGACAATAAGTGCGCCTCTATACTTTTTCATCAATACAAATTTTGGCTATGACAGCAATGGCATGCGTTATTTCTGAGTAACATAGGCTTCTCATCCCGAAAACGGGTCCTGTGGGGTTGTCCATGTGAGCGAAGCCGCAGCCGAACAGCTAGTAAACAATAAAAGCACCGAAATTTGCTCTAACGAATAACTGGATTGAGGAACAAAATTAACTTTGCCGTTGGAAAACTTTTAACCCCATAAATCAACATAGGTCGCAGTAGCGGTCGCGGGCTTATAATCGCTTTAATAATCGTAGATTTACAAACAGACAGACAACGAAGTGATATAACATATTATAAGGATTCTAATTATTCTTGTGTATAATATTCTTCTCTAAAAACGCATATTGAGCAAGAACAAATATTGCACGTCTCGGCAATTCCGTGCTCTATGTTGACGGAGCTAGGCAAAAAACAAACGAACGTCTACCTTTGAGAAAGGCTGCGTAAGCTTTCGAGATAGGCGAATGTGAAGTGTTAGCGTTCTGAGGAAGTAGGTTACTTATCTAGGGTCTAGGTATTTTTTTCTGGCTGTGTTGGTGGCTGGTCTAGTCTAAACTGATGTGGCTATTAGCTTTTTCCATGGTAGTCGTCGAATACGGTGTGTAAAACTGAAGTCCTGAGGATAAAAAGAGTCCAGCAGCCTAATTGCGCATGACAACATGCGAGATGAAAGACGCGATGTGGATTTCCGTCTATGTGATTGGTCGATTGATGGCGGTCAAAACCTTTGCCTTGCCGAATTCACTTGCGCAATTAGGCTGCAGGGCTATAGCTATTGATCTAGGTAGAGAAAGATTTATTTCTATTATTTTTTTAGGGTTCCGTTCCCGAAGGGTAAAAACGGGACCCTATTACTAAGACTCCGCAATACGTCTATCTGTCTGTCTGTCTGTCACCAGGTGTCAGGTGTCTCATGAACCGTGATAGCTAGACAGTTGAAATTTTTACAGATAATGTATTTATGTTGCCGCTATAACAACAAATACTAAAACAGAATACAATTAATATTTGAGTGTGGCTCCCATACAACAAACGTGATTTTTTGCCGTTTCTTGCGATAATGGTTAGGAACCCTTCGTGCGCGAGTCCGACTCGCACTTGGCCGGTTTTTTTCTTACCACGTTCAATAGCTAGCTAAACAGCGAAAACCACTAACCCCCCGTTTCTGAATTAAGAATTTGCCAAACTCTACTTTGGCATGAAAACCTGTCAAACATATAATAGGTAATAACTATTAGGTAGAGTTTGACACGTTCATAATATCGAATTCTTTATTCAGAAACCGTTAAATTTAGTACTAAATATGTACTACGTTAATTAAAATTACTATATCAATCCTAAATCCAATACATGTTATGTTAGACACACGTACAGTGTAAAAAAAAACCTAGAAATCCCAAACAAAATCTTCGCCTCAAAAAATTCTCGAAAGCGAAAATTCAAACGGCATGCAAAACTGTATTGGCAGACTGTATATTACATTACCGCTGCCACGCAACAAATAACCAATCAGAGCATCGTATTCCAAGCACGTTCGAGCACAATAACACAATTTTCGTGCCGTCGGGTAAAGCAAGCAACTTTAGCTGGAAAATGAAAGGAGTTTTCTTAAGAAAGCTGTATATTGTAAATGCTTGTGTGGAAGATTTGGAAAAAGTACGAAAAATCGTTGAAATGCGACCTACATATTAATAAAAATATGAATGTCTGGGTGTTTTTTTAACCATTCGCTAAGACCTCGACCCTAGTGCTTGAGGTCGTGGATTCATATTCGGACAAGTAATACCAATGTGACTTTTTCAAATGCATATTTACTTTCTAAATTTATCTTGGACATCACAGGCAACGGTGAAGGAAAACATCGTCAGGAAACCTGGACTTATATAGTAAATGTAAGTCTGAAATAGTCAAGTCAGAAAACCTGCGGGGTTCCCAGAGGTGGCTTAATTAATTCTGACACCAGAGGTGGCCACATCCTCACAAGAAAAGAAGAAGATTGTAGCTCATCGCCTGAATGCATTTTGATAAAACATATTACACGGGACCCCATGTCCTGTGTGTATATCACGTTTTTTGGGTTCCGTACCCAAAGAGTAACAACAGGACCCTATTACTAAGACTCCACTGTCCGTCTGTCTGTCTGTCACCAGGCTGTATCTCATGAACCGTGTCCGTGATAGCTAGACAGTTGAAATTTTCTGATGATGTATTTCTCTGAAGTATTTTTGATGATGTATTTCTGTTGCCGCTATAACAACAAATACTAAAAACAGAATAAAATAAATATTTAAGTGGGGCTACCAAACACACAAACAAACGTGATTTTTTTAAATAAGTAAATCCCGGGGGTCAATTTCCAAATTATTGATGTCGCTGGTAGAAGCTAGTAATTCCTTATCAGAAATGGAGCATCTTCACTCACACTCACAAACTATGAATGTGCTACAATGAACTTTGAAGATTAAACAAAGATATTATCAACAGCATCCCGTGCAGGCCAGTACCCACTGGGTTTCAATCACAGCCTCCTTTTACGACTCCTAAGGGTACAGCGACAGACCTCGGCATCGTAAAAGACGACTAACGGCCGAATAACAAGTCGCAAGTAATTTGATTGAAGTCGGAACTCTGTCAGTACAAATAAGATGAATTGTAGTGGCCAAACTTTGGATAATATATAATAATAGTTTGAAAGTGAGGTTATTTCAGAATTCGGAATTTCAGTAATCAAGAAGTTTTACATAGGATTAGGCGAAAAACTTCGATATGTTGAACAAGATACCGGAAAGAATGATGGTTTATTACCTTGCAATGGAACGTAAAAGTCTAGAGGACTGGACATAATTAATAAGCTAGTGCCAATAGCATTATTTCTCCTGTCCATATGGCTTTAGGCATTGTAATGCCACTCTTCCACCTGATGACCCATGTTTCTGATACAATCAGATAGTACCCACGAGAAAAGCAACTCCCCAATTCTTACCACATGCAATTTGCAATACAAGAGATTCACACAATAATTAATAATAACATTATGTCATACATAAAGCACAGATATCTGCAATATTCTCATACAATGTGTCAATTGTGGGAATTAGGTCAGCACGAGTTTGCAATATCTTGTGATTATTATCCATTATGACTTTATTTCTAGTCGATATGTACTAGGCTGACATATTCGAGATGGTGTTTTATTAGTGTTGTCTTCCTCATTGAAAATATAAGTATTGCTAAGCATGGACTACTGGAGTTAGATCAACGGGCCGGGCAAAGTATTTTCAGGTGTTTTTCTTTTAGAATATTTTTTGTAACTGGCGGGATTGGTGCTTTTTGATCACCTAATATCAAGAGCTAGTTTCCTCGTTGGTATAGCACAAACTTTAGTGTTTGCAAGAACGACTACCGTTCCATCTTTGGGTCGATTTCCAAGGTGACCAAAGTGCTTCGAATGTTGGCATTTCAAATTCTCAGTAGTTACCTATCTGGAGTTGCTGCCATTGCTGGGATCTTTTACATAGAAGAGTACATGACGAAGTTATTCAACGTTTTAATGGTGGCAGACCTGACTGGCTAACACTATTACTAGTCATATATTTAAGTGCCTACCTAGATAGGAAGGCACTTAAATAATAGTGTTATCTTACGACACTTGCAGTCTATTTCCATGCTCCCTAAGATGCATATCAAGATCTTGTTCTAAGTATATTAGTCGTTCAGAATCCGGTATAACCCTACATTGTAACACAAGACATTTATTTCTTCACCATTTTTACAGTCCTTGCAATCTATAACTCTGTCTCAATTCCCGCTTACCATCTGAATTTGAACCTTGTTCTTTGGAATTAGAATTCAAATTTGTTGTTGAATGGTATATGCCATAAAAGTCGTAACGATTGCGAACGTATCCTCTATGGTGGTTGCCATTTACCACCACTTACCATAACATCGCTATTTGTGACGCAGGAATATTGAAATATACTTTGATAGTATGTAGATGGTACCTACTTGATCATATTATTGAGAACCTTTGATACGATAGCTACTGATGCTACGATAGTTTATAAAAAAATAATTTTCAAGATTATAAAAAACCGGGCAAGTGGGTGTTGGACTTCGCACATTTAGGGTTCCGCACCAAAAAAAAGAGTGGGATTTTTCAGTATGTTGATATTTGTTAGTAAAATATAAGTATTAATAAACATTATCATCAAATTTCAAGTTCATAGATCAATGGGAAGTTAAAAATCTTCTGCACAAAATAGTGTGACAGACGACGGACAGATACACACGTGAGTGACAACAATAAGGCTTCGTTTGGACCCTTCTAGTACGGAACCCTAAAAAGTGAGATTCTATAGATATTCATCACCATTGTTTCTATAGGTACCTAAGTAGGTATAATCTTCAATGTGGCTTCTAATGCCGGTCTACACTAAACAATTCCTAAATTAGAGCCTAAATATTATTATTGGATTTTCAACTGTAATTTTACCCAAAAGCGCCTTTTTATTTAGGCAATCAATTAGTTGTCACCTAGTGTTAGTTCAAATAAGCTTACCCACGTTTAAAAAAAATAAAAAAATCTGTAACGAAATTAAATTAAAGACGTGGTTAAGTGACAAAGTCCTACAGTGACGTAAATTCACTATCATTGTATAAATATCACACTTTTGACTATTTGCACATTACGAAAGTTTTTGACACCTATGTGCTAAATTATGTTATTACATAAAACGTCTCATTATTGACTCTTACGATAGAGTTTTATGGTCAGTTTATGGTTTATTAGTAACGTCCCATTTCTTTGTTGATACGGGAATGGAAACAGTAGAAATAGAGACCTGTGGGAGAAATGGAGCGGTGTTATTATTTGCAAGTTGCAAGATATTAAGGGTCATTTTACACTGGCGAAAGTGCCTTAGGAACATAAGTGGATTATACGCAGCGTCAATGACTTATAATTAACTAAGACGCTCCAGGTAGGTGCTATATATAGTGCATTACTGCAGCGGCCAGCAAAAGAGGCATTGATGGACGAACGTGTAAAGCCGAGGCACACATACTCGTACGTAACTCCATCAATGCCTAGTTGAGGATGTGGTTGTGGCCAAGGCTTGTATAGTCCTTTTCTCAAATAATGCGCGGAAATTAAAACTAAGTATTGCCTAGAACTCATTTTGTCAAATACAATTACTTTTCAAAATCAATGACGAACAACGAACAATAATATTTCCCGCGTTAAAGTGTTCATTTGTTTTTGTTTCAATAAATAGCTTTTTAATTGCAAGCTAGTTCGTAATTTAATTAAAACCTTTGATATGTTACCTCCTTGGTTGCCATGTTGCGAAGTAAAAGATCGTTCCATTTTTAAATTACAAGACAGATATGAGTTTACTACGTAATTAATTTGGCCGCTAAACCAATCCTGATATGGATTTTCATAAAACTTTTGCCAGTACTACTTCGATTTAACTGGTACGGTTGTCAAAATAATGCTCAAATTCCAAGCATGTTTGAGAAAAATTATATGTCATTCATATATCGATTCACGACATAACACCAAGTCTGTATTATGTACGTACATATTACCTGTATTAATAAGTAGGTATACCTTTGCTAACCCATCCATCGTTCGCCAGTTTTGTAAAGTCCCATCTAGTATGATTCGAGCGTACTAACATTAACCAGAACAAGGACTCGTTCTAGACAACCTGCACTCTAGAAAAACTTGAGAAGTGGTGAAAAGGCTTCATGAAGAAACGATATTTTTAGTTTTCCAGTTGTCTTATATTTTCAGAGCTTTCTTTTCGATTTCGATTGCCGACGTTGATACGCTGCGCAACTTCAACTAGTATGATAGAGCCCTTAGAATTGTTAGTAACCCAAGCCATTGTGATTGTATTACCTTTTAATCTAAGTAGGTTTATAGTCGCAACATGCAAATGTCTTCACAATACCTGATGCATTAGCAGAGCTTACGATAATACTCAGGTATTATGAGTTATTTACAACTGCCAAACTGCTTATAATCTTGCTGGCGCCGGGTTTCGCTTAGAGACGGTAAGGTGCGGTTAAAATTCTCGTAACATGCGCATGACACAAAAGAAATGCATCTGAAAACCTGAGAAAATTACTATAAATTAATTTTTACAAAAAAATACAGCCGACTTCTAAATAAAAACACTACAAAGTGAAAAATAACTTCAATTTTGGAAGTCGGTGCTCCTGTTTTCGTTTCTTCGTTTTTTGACACCGTCTGCCGAAATTTAAGTTATTATAGTAATTTAAGTTACACTTTGTAGTATTTTTATTTGGAAGGTGGTTGAATGGTTTTGTATAAAAGATTTTTCATTTTCACTGTTTAGTTGTGGTAGGTACATTGGACTAGTTCTATATGCTAGGCCAATAATTCCCTAAGTGATGCCAGAATAGATTAACCCAATAACATGAAACTTAAACAAAACCGGTGGAATGAGAGTATACCAGGGTGAACTGTTCACACCTGCTTACCCCTTTAGAACGTACCAGTGTGATGTTATGTTATGAAATGGTGTAAACAATAAAATTACATGCGATTGCAGCTATTGCCGTCATTTATTGAAGAGTTTTGATGTATATCTCCGAAGTTCTTCATCAGATCTTGATCAAATTTACTTGATCAACCACATGACAAGGACCAGCTTTCAAATAAAAAAAGAATCATCAAAATAGGTTCACCTAGTAAAAAGTTCACATAAATATATATATATACAGTCGAATTGATAACCTCCTCCTTTTTGGGAAGTCGGTTAAAAAGCCACCAGTATTTTTCCAAACATAGATATAACAAGGAAACCTGGGAAAAATGGATCTAATGAAACACATACTTGTTAAGTTGATACCTCTGTTGTTTTTGCTTTGTTTCTCTCTCATGGAGACAAGAATATTGTTTGTAGGTACCTGTAACAATAAGATATTACATTTAACAACAATGATGAAGATGAATAACAAAAATTAATAACAACTACCTCTTGAATGAATGAATCATTGTTCGATGGGAAATCAATTGCATCACATACTCATAAAAGTACGTCATGTTTTAATAATATTGATGTACAAATAAGTGCCATAATGTTTCCTATAACATAACAAAACAGACTTCGTGTGTACTTGATATGGAAGGGAGAATATAATCATAATTTGTTTCATCTATAGTGATAATAAGTGAAGCTCTTCATTTTCATCAGGCATCCTCTCTGTGAGAGAGGTAATGGGCCTTAACCCACCACGCGGGCCCAGTGCGGGATGGTGAATGTCACATGTCTTCGAATTTTTGCTTCTAGGACATGGCGGTTTCCTTACGATGTTTTCCTTCACCGTTTTATGAGCAGTGGTCATGAAATAATTTACACAAAGTAAAGCGCCTGCCTGGGTTCGAACTCACGACACGTAAGTCGGAGCCGTTTCCACTGGGCAACCACTGCTCTTAAGTGAAGCTAGTGAGGCGTTATCCGAAAAATTCTTACGATTGTAAGACAAGCTATAAATTATAGCATATGGCTGAATCACATCAGGCTCTGAACAAAGTCATCATCATCTTCTTGCCCTTGTCCCATTTTTCTTGTGGTCGGCGTATCACGTTTTCTTCTTCCATACCGTCCTGTCCCCTGTCACGCTATCACTGACTCCCTTTTCTTTCATATCACTCCTCACACAGTCCATCCATATTTTCTTTAGCCGTCCCCTTCCTCTACATCCATCCACATTTATATTCATAACTCTTTTAGTAACATGCGTTTCAGCCCTCTTCATCACAGGACCTTTGTGACTTTTCTGTCACTGGCGCCACTTTCAAACTGCCTCTAATTTACTCATTTCTCACTTTATCCATTCTCGTCACTCCACGCTCTGGATAAAGTAACTACCTAATATATTATATCACTTTGTCAGGGCTTATGGTCATGCTTTGGCCAATTAGATTTCATTTGCTTTTTTACCAAAAAAGTGCCCAAACATAACACGTTATAAAGTTCAGAAATCGAAACGCCCAAGCGCACCTCCACCTATTTTTATTAAGGAAGTAAAAATATAAAATGGAAGTAGAAATAACGGTAATATTTTCCGAAGAAAACTGGGTCGCGGAGTGGAAACCCTCAAAACGAGAGGGATTAAATAAGGCTTAGGGCTGCCTCGGCGAGAATCTGCAGGCTTTGAAGATTTTCAGGGTTAAAATACATTAGGGTAAGCGGTTCTACGCACATGAATTGATAGCCTCATGGTCGTTAAATGACACAATTTTACAGCGCGTAAACCTTGAAAAGTGTTAAGTGCTTGTCCATAATATAGACCTTTAAGAACCCTTTCACTTAAAATGTCACAGAAACGAAGAAATTGAGAAATGATTGCGTGACTCATCAATTGATCAAAGATTCACAATCATTACTCATTCTTAAATCACATTGAGCACCCATTTTAGAACCTTTGTCTAAATATGGCTCATCAGATACTCAGATCAAATTAAAAGTCGAGCTTTATTATTTGATCTGAGAGCTCGACTGACAAGCTAAGGCGTAGTTTCGTTGTACGTGTGTGCGTGTAACTGTGTATGTATACGGCAAGGTGTAGTTTTAACCGGCGTCACCTTGTTTGCACGATCCATCTTGACTTTTTATTTCATCTGAGATCAGATACTTAATAATAGGTATGTGGATTGTTATGACACTTTTAAAACCTGCTTCATGTTAAGTCACGAAAGATTATGATTGTAACATAGCTGCATCATCTGTCAAAACATTAATCGTTCATTCAGCATAATTAGGTAAATCAAGTAGGTTTGAATCAATCAACTGTTGAACGCGGATCTTCTTACAATGTACAGTGTGTGGTTTAGTCGTGTGTGTGTATTGGTAAAAGATGTATTCGGTTAGAGAATTATACTGCAGCCATTGTAGGATAAAAATTTAAACCTACAACCAAATATTTAGCTAATGGGCAATCCCGTTCTCAGGAAACGTCGCCACTAGAGAGTGCAGGGTTTTTGATAATTGTCAATATCTTTTTGAACGAAAAGTGTCCAACCAGTGTCAAACTCCTCAGCGCTGTCTTGCGTTGCGTTCTTGCTGTATATAAGAAATCCTAAGCTTGCTCAGGGTAAGAGTTACAAACAATTAGCACACTCTACCTGGAATTAATTCGATTGTAAGCATCCCCAATGATAACATTTTAATTAGAAAAATTCAGTTGGTACTGAGAGCTATTAAACGATGATGCGATACTATCCCCCGATTTCTAAATTAAGAATTTCATGTTGAGTATTTGTCAAACTCTACTTTAGCCCGATAACCTTTCAGCCCAATTGAGAAACCGACCCTGTACTATAATGAAGGAGATTCTCCATATTTTGTGGAGAAGAAGAGATTCCTATAAGAGATTTAAAAGATAAGGGGTCAGCCCTACAGTTGAGAGTATTCCAGTGGCGTATCGTCTGTAAGTTTCATGCAGCCCACCTCAAGTTGCGGGCTCGGTCGCATAACATGCTTCCTACCTAATTTGACGCTATTTGGTCAAATAAATAAAGGGATCTTCTCTGTAGTTTCGTATAACATAGCATTTCGTAGAGATGTATGTATGATTGATTATGTACATACATAGATCAGTATTTCATTTGAAACTATCACGCGATAGGTAGATGTGTAAGTAAATAATAGAATCACCTGAGTACCTTTCGCCGGTCAAAAGTCCCATTTAAAGGGACGAGCCTATTGTCATTGGTGAGACACAAGATCCAGGCTAGGCTACTATTGAAAAACCTCATCACAATGACCAATAGAGATATATTCAGGGCCTTCTTAAGTTCTTGAGACTGCTAAGATATTGGTACATACATATTTCACCAGTAATGTTAAAGTTCTATGGAATAGAGAGTGAGTCAATTCTCGTAAACCGAGAAAAATACAGACCGGAGTCTGAGAATTTTCTCGGTAGGAGTTGTCATTTGGCATTCCAAATAGGAAAAGACAAAAACAGTTTGCCCTACCAAGAAAGCGAGCTCATAGATAGACCACAGCACAGATAAAATAATACTAGCATACAGATGCCTCATCCCATACAAAGAAACTGTACCGATGTAACTAGCATTTTTCATCTGATTAAGTTTCAGTTCAGTTCCGTGCCACGGCTACAGATGGTGTTAGCAGCGACTTAAAAGTAAAAGGGTTTTCCCGGTTCATGACTATATTCTTCTTGAAATACAGTGACGATTATAGTATTATAGTATTTAAAGTTGCATTGTACCAAAACGTGTTACAATACAAATTTAAAAATCGAGTAGCATGCCTCAGAAATTTCAAACCGCAAATGGAATTCTATTTTAAATGATACGTTCAAATAATCTTTGAAATGTGAATTAATTAAAAAGCCCAATATTCCATATTAGTGTGCTTAGAAGAGTTGGTTAAAAAAAAAACAGAATTTTTATGATCAATTCTAGAAAATGTTAATTTTACACACTATTCATTAACAAATCAATTAGATATTTCACCTATGTTTGCAATATTTGTAAGTATGATGGAGAACCATGTTCCTATTTATCAAATTAATGAACTTATCTGTTAATGCTTTTAATACTTTATACCTTTACGTAGTATATATAGTGTGTAGTGCTATTCTGGGTGCATGGTCCTCACATATATTAATTTATTAATGTACCTATATACTTATGTAAATATTGTAAAGCACCATTTTCTTTTAAAAGAGTAAGTATGGAGTTTTTTGTGCATTCTTCTCCGTAACAAGCTACTTTTCCGAATGCACGGTACAATCAACTTTTATTACTTGTAAATTTTATTTTGGGTTTGACGTTCAAAAGTGCCGCTTAATGGCCTAGTTGAATAAATATATTTGACTTTGACCTTGAATTCATATCGCGCCATCTAGTGACATTTATTAGAACCAAATTTTCGTTGTTAGCGCTGGGACCCCGTGCAGTTCGCGTTTGACCTTTATCTCAATTTCGGCTCATTGTATTAGCCCAATAGAAGGCTTTCATAGATAACCTTATTCATAAAACAAAAGGTAAATATAAAAAGAAAGTTTCTACAGAACATAACCTTTCTTCCGGGACAGTCGGGTAAAAAGGGAAGCTTTCATTCAGGAAGGTCAAAAGTTAAGTGAAGTGCTTTATTAACCCTTTCTCGAGGCGGTATAGATAGACAGAAATGATACAAGATATTGTTTGTCGATAAGTCCCATGCGTTCTAGAAGGTTTTTACTTGGTTGAATTTTGAAGGACAATTCGAGAATCTGGAGACCTTATCAAGGTTTGGCTTTGTGATAGTAGATTCTACTAGTAAAATAGCCATAGAAAACTCCTAAGATATACACATAGATAAAAAGGCACAAGATGTATCTAATTTCGTGATATACACATAGATAAAAAGGCGCAAGATGTATCTAATTTCGTGATATACATATAGATAAAAAGACACAAGATGTATCTAATTTCATGATATACACATAGATAAATGGCACAAGATGTATCTAATTTCGTGATATACATATAGATAAAAAGGCACAAGATGTATCTAATTTCGTGATATACATATAGATAAAAAGGCACAAGATGTATCTAATTTCGTGATATACACATAGATAAAAAGGCACAAGATGTATCTAATTTCGTGATATACATATAGATAAAAAGGCACAAGATGTATCTAATTTTGTGATATACACATAGATAAAAAGGCACAAGATGTATTTAATTTCGTGATATACATATAGATAAAAAGGCACAAGATGTATCTAATTTCGTGATATAAACATAGATAAAAAGGCACAAGATGTCTCTAATTTCGTGATATCATAGATAAAAAGGCACAAGATGTATCTAATTTCGTTTGTAAAAGTAAGTAACCTATTCATTCACAAACTTAAACTGATTTTTCTTTCATTCAGTTAACCCGATTTATTTCATGCCTTGATTAATGAAACGTTACAAAAGCCCTTAACTTTTTCTGAGAGTTGAATAATCTTTCTTTAAATGGTGTACCATAGTCATACTACATTGAATTAATATAATTTAAATTATTTTGAATATAATAATCAAACTAATTATTTTTAATTGAATAATAATAATAATCTTATTAAATTACTATTTGGAATTGAAATGAATTATCTACTTAGAATTTAATTGAATTATTTATTTATAAATATGTATATTTGTATGTTTTTCTATGAAAAAATATTGTAACTCGTGGAATAACAGACACTTTTTTATTTTATATATTACTAGCAGACGCCTCACGGTTTCACCCGCGTAGTGCCTGTTCCCGTGGGAATACAGGGATAAAAAGTAGCCTATGTCACCCGGGGATAGTGTAGCTTCCCAACGGTGCAGCGGTGCACCGGTTTTGAAATCGGTCCAGTAGTTTTAAGTTTATTCGTTACATACAAAAATACAAATCTTCCCTCTTTATAATATTAGTATAGATATATTTTGAGGAAGATTAATAGAAAAAGGTGCGATTGCTGGGATGCTGAGTGTAGATAGAAACTTTCACGTATTTTCAGATAAGACACGATCAAAGTGTCAGAAAACACGAACTTAATAACATGCCATAAAACCAACACAAACAACACATAAACACCATATAATGTGAGATAATTTAACTATTACCGCCGTGACAGCCAACTCTGTGGTCGCAGGTTCGATGCTCGGCCGGTCACGAGAGCTCGTTACAACCAATTGCGAAAGATCACGACTCGTGTTCGTGAAAAAAAATATTGACTTTGGAAAAGTTGATTGCACTTTGCTTTAGATAGATATGTGTTTAGTTATCTAGATTGTGTATTATTTTGTGGCCTCAATTAGAAGGAAATAATTTAAAACATTTAATGCAAATTTTCTATTAAAAAAAACTTTTTATCAAAAAATCAAACCGACTTCCAAAACAAAACACTACAAAACGAAAATTAACTTTCTTTTCCGAAGTCGGTGTCATTTGTACCCTTTGTTTTTCGTTTTTCGATACGTCGGTTTGATTTTTTGATAAAAAAAAATTATTTTATCTTTTTTAGTTTTGGTAGGTTATAGCCAAAGTACATCTTGTGAAGATTCCAATAAGCCCAAACACGACTAGCTAGTATACATTGTTTTATTTCTGAGTTCCATTGCCTACCTTCCGGCTTCATCATCAGAACAGTTCGATGGTACCATTTTCATCAGCACCATTTATTTATAAATATTTGCTTCATCATAGTCGGTTAACTATTCGAGATATTTTATATCCGTGACATACTTATCATTAAGAAGTTCCAGTGGCCATCTGTGGTCTTCTTCATCAGTACCAGTTCACGAAATGATACTTTCTGAGTGCAAATACCAAAATCGCTATATGTAGGTATGCCTAAATATTTGAGGAGTTCCCTCCATTTCTCTAGGATCCCATCATCAGATCCTGACCAGATGACCATGGGACCACCTGTGAAATATACCCTTTCAAACAAAAGAATAATTTGCCAAATCGGTCTAGGCGTCTTTGAGAAATCGGGGAACATACATAAAAAAAGAAAAAAGATTCTGACGAATTGATAACCTCCTCCTTTTTTGAAGTCGGTTAAAAATGAGTAAATCTAATGCCATTGCACTAGGCGCTGCAGGCTGAAAATCCAACAAGGCGCTTGTATTTAGGAATAACTATACTCCATTTTTTTTACACAAGTTTACAACTCTTTTTACAGTCCGTTTAACCGATTTTGAGTTCTATTCCGTAAACATAAGGATGACATAAAAAGCATAAATCTGTTACCAAAACCAACTGTTTACTACAGCTATCATTTGTCGTATCACCAACGCAATAGAAGTCAAAATCGGTTGAACGGGCTGTAAAATGGGCTTATTTAAATGTCTAATGTTATCGCAAATTGAGTTTAGCTTCTGCCAGCGGCTTCACCCGCGTGAATGTCGTGTGTCGTTTACAGACTATGTCCCACTTGCTGTAGTATCCTAGCTGTCCATTCACTTGCAGGGTGACCTGTACAGTGCTTCTGACATTGCAATAAGCGTGGCTACCACAGAAATATAAAATACAGTCACTACTAAATATCTATGTCAAAATGTATGTTATGTACTACATTAGAAAGGGTGCGTATAAGGCTGCCTGTCCATTTGGCGCGGAGCGGAGAACTCCACTCCAACGCGCGAGCGGAGTTTTTATCCAATTCGATTGGTTGGCGTGGCCACCTACACAGCCCAAATAATTTAATTGAATGTACCGTGATCAAAAAGAAGATCCCAATGGAACATATTCCCGGGATAAAAAAATCCTATGTGCTATTCCTGACTATAATCTATATCTAAGCCAAATTTCATCTAGATCCGTTCAGTAGTTTTTGAGTGAAAATGTAACGAACACACTCACAAACTTTCGCCTTAATAACATAAGTGTGATGTGATTTAGGCAGTACCAAGTGTTAGTGAAAACAAGTTTATGGACCTACATAAAAATCATTTGCCGCATTTATTATAGATACTTTAGTAAGTTTCAGTTGTTAATACAAAAGGCAAATCCACCTAAAATTAAATTGTACCCGTGCAAAGCCGGGGCCGGTCGCTAGTATTGATAAATAATTTAGAGAGAATGTAATTATGCCTGTAAACACTACAAAGATCTTTTTTATTTACATAGATACAAGTATACAGAGTACAGAATACATTTATTATTCAAGCATTTTTATGTAAGATTAGTTAATATCCCGTTTCATATTCATTCAATCAAATAAAATTAAAGAACGCATATCCAATGAGATTAGAGTTAATATTATTATTAACCGGAAAGTAGATAAGATATTTTTTACACAACATACCTAAACGCAATCAATAAAGATTGCTGTTCACAATTTTACCATCTTCCGTATGAGCATCGATGGTTCAGTGGTAGAATGCTCGCCTGCCACGCGGGCGGCCCGGGTTCGATTCCCGGTCGATGCAATATATTTTTGCTTTTCACAATTTTTACTACCGTCAATGGAATTTTATGAATATTTATTTTAGATAAATTCAACAATTTATAGAGTAATAAAACTAAATTAATATTCATTTTTACTAATGAGATTATAAAATTTGTAACACAAACATCAAAGCATTCCATAAAATCGTATACGCTTTTACGCGACCTTTTCGAAATCGTAAAAATTATGACACCTCAATCCATTATAAACCTTAAATCTACAGAAATAAAGTTCAAAATCAATGTTGTAAAATTAATTGGGCCCGTAAAATATGGCCCTTTTCAATTCTCAGAGCTAATAGAACATTTTAACGATAGTACTACTGTATTATTTAAATAAACTATAATAACACGGCTTTAACTTCGGAACCAACAAGTCTTTGACACCTCCTGATGAGAATATTGTTTGTTGCGCATTCTAATTAGTGAAGATTATAAATTCTTCGTCTATAGTTAGGTAAATAATAATAAATAGGTACTTACAAACTAAAACTTTAACAAAGCTAATTTAAAAAACCCCCGGCACATTTTTATTTCATGCTACATAATTTATCTAGTGTACATAGTAGATACGCTTCGATCGGCAATCTATTGAACACGTAATTATGACACGATATCTTGCGATCACACCCCGATTCAAACAGTAAAACGCCCGTAACTTTTGAACGGCTGGACCGATTTTATTCAAACATAGCTAAGAACACTCTCGACAAAATCACCTTTCAAACAAAAAAAACTTAATCAAAATCGGTTAATCCGTTTAGGCGCTTTGATGCCACAGACACACAGATACACAGCAACACACGTCAAACTTATAACACCCCTCTTTTTCCGCCGGGGGTTTAAAAAAAACAATCAGAAGAAAAAAAAATATAACAAACAAAAAAAAACAATATAAACAAACAAATACATTCACAACACATACACAACCAACAACAACGACAACAACAACCTACCAACTCCTACCAATTCTACCAAAGGCAAAAAATTGTTTAATCGGACATCTAACTCACCAACCAGTTTTATTAAAAAAAAAAAAATAGTATAATTCTTACTATTCCTCTGCTAGGCAAATGCAAAGGCAGATTTTTTTTAAATATCTTCGTGAATACACGCGTGATATTATGTTATGTTCATTGTTGAAATGATTGAGAACCTCCTGACGCAGTCGGGTAAAAAGGATTACTGGTAAAAATGATTCGAAAATTCTTTTTCAGGTACCAATTTAACATTTTACCTTTAACTGTTTCACATGCCCTTAAATAAATTAAGATAAGAAGCAGAAATAAACTGATGGAATCAAAGAAGTATAGTTCTCGCCAATCTTCTTGGCCGCCCTGAAGTTGGCTTCCCGATGCGCAAGGCACGGATCGGTGCTGTTTTTGTATGAGATTTACTACTGCGCAGCTATTGTAGCCAACTTCAGGGCGGTCAAGATGTTTGGCGAGAACTATATATATGTTTTTTTTTTATATTCAGTCTATAGGCTCACGTTTGATCACCGTCTCGCCTGATGCTAAGCGATGATGTGGTCTACGGTGAAGCACGCTTGGGTGATGCGCTTGTGTTTTCATTTGCCGCACAAAGGTCCTTTAGGGTGCAGGTGTTTTATTCACTCTTGACTTAAATAACCCAAGGTTGTTGTTTACTTTGGCACAGATAATATAACAACCTTAGTAAGAACAGATAAGTAGGCATAGTAAGCTATTTTAATTGCCCTGACTATCACGGAAACATTAAACGCCTTGTAAAACTGCCATATTAGCAAAATATACTGACATTATATTTTGCTAGTAAGTACATAAATTGCTAAATATGGACTTATAATAAGTGAAGCGGTAAGCGAACATTTGATACGCTGTTACGGGTAGGCTTGAGTAGGCATATATGTTTTGTTAGGGTGCTCACTCATTAGATACTAAGTTTTTAATATTAAATAAGAAAAAAAGTTTTTATTTTTTTTATTTATCGGAAGGCTCGCGTTTGACCACTATCTCGCCTGATGGTACGTGATGATGTGGTCGACGGTGAAGCACGCTTGCCTAGAAATAACCTTTTTTTTTTTTTTTTTTTTTTTTTTTTTTTTTTTTTTTTTTTAATGCGTGGCGTCTCGCAGTTCGGCCAAAGTAGCCGTCCTCTGCTTAACCGGACTAACCTGTGGAGACTAAGCTAAGTAGCCTCCGGCCAGGCTTAAAGTTTCTAAACCTAAAGCGACAGCACTAAGGGCTACCCCAGTTGGGGTCGGACCTCGGCTCAGGGCGTCGCTTGGGGGATGGCAAAGGCCGGATCTGATAAAGTGATTCTACCATCCGTTCGGAAAAGCCTACGTGGAGAAGAACGGACAAGGTAGAAATAACCTATTCACTCTTGACTTAAATACCCCAAGGTTGCCCGACTGCTTAAGAAGCGAACTAAAAAGACGTAAACAAGAAGAAAATCATGCTGTGCAGTCGGAGGATACATCTGGTTTTGGTCGGCCAGCTCGCGAATATGTAAGCAGTCGGTTTTTTTTCTTTTTTTATTAACTTTTTTACTTATAACTTTTTTTTTTTTACATTTTTTTCTAATTAGATACAATTAGTTAAACAGGTGAGTGTTAAAACCCTTTATTTTGATACCCCACATGGGTTTGGCAGAAAAAAATTGGCCCCCACAATATGGCGCCCAAAATTGCCATTTTTCTATTTTCCAATCATTTTAACCAGTATTCAGCCACGACAACAGCGTTTTCATTTGCCTCACAAAAGTTCTTCAGGGTGCATGCAGGTGTTGTTTCATAGAGAGCAGTGTTTTTTTTTATTATTGTATCTGTGGCAGTAGTGCAGTACAGATCTAATCACATCACAATCGAGATTGATTATAACAAACAAAAAAAAATGGTATCCGTTTATAACATTAGTTTAGATCAGTATTTATTGGTCTCTCATAGTTTCACTAAAGCTAAAAAAATACAATAAACCTTGTAAACCACTAAGAATAAGGCGTTTAAGAAAAAATTTGTTTGTGTATAATCAAGCAGTAAGTTTAATAAAACTTCGCATTATATTAGATTCCAATACATAACACCCATTTCATAAGATCGATCCAATATAAATTCTGTTAAATATAGCCAAGCAACTTTCAACTGTAAAACCACATAGTAAAAGTCTTATTTCCGACTAAAGTATCAAGATTGATATTTCCAAATTTCAAGCAAAATCTAACGAGAATCCGAAGCCACTCACTTCAATCATATTCCCAGGCATCACGAAATGCAATTTAGTGGTATTTTATAAGTTCATGCAATACATTGGTGTTATAAGGTTAATTCGAAAAGATGGCTACGCAAATCCCTTGTGTCGAACGTCTGTGGGCACGGCAGTGCACCCGCCAAGTCGAGCAAAAACAAACAAAGGCGCAACCGTACCATACTTTTCTCGAAGCCATTCAGGTCATTATCGACCCCCTTTATCTTCGTTGTTGGAAAAGCTAGAATAGCCAGATGTCAGTGAAGAGAGGACATAAAATAACTAGTTATATTCCCAAAATACTCAAAAGAACAAAATGTCAACCTCTTATATCAAACCAAGTCGGGTAATATGTTTTTACCTAATTATTAAGTCACCTGTTAAAAAAATTATCCGACTTGATTTTACATTCGATCTCAAATCTTTTTCATCATCATCATAATTTCAGCCGAAAGACGTCGTCTGCTGGAGCTGGACATAGTCCTTCCACAGGCCTATGTCCAGCCACATTGACCGATCCCGTGCGTCTCGCATCCAGTGCATTTCCGCTGACCGCAACCTTAACCAGATAGATCATCGTGGGAGGTCTTCCAACGCACATCTTTTTACTTTAGAAGAACTGCGTTGCGAGACTTGTGTTTTTTACATGTTACGTTTTTGATCTTAAAATTGACAGCTCACGTCAAATGCTTGGCTTTTTATAGCTATACGTGGGCAATCATAGAATTGATTTGTGTGTGAGACTGAGAGGTGGGACGAAATGGTTTTATTAGATGGATAAATTGCTGTATTAGCTAAGTAAATTGGAATATGATTGAGTTGTTAAACGATATTGACTTTGTTAAGGCTCTTGCGACAAATTTCTTATTAAAAAGACATTTTTTCAAAAAAATACTACCGACTTCCAAAAAAAACACTACAGACTGAAAAATAACTTCAATGTCGGTAGTCGGTGTTCCTGTTTTCGTTTCTTCGTTTTTTGACGCGGACTACCGAAATTGAAGTTATTTTTCACTCCGTAGTGTTTTTTTGGAAGTCGGTTCTACTTTTTAGTAAAAATGTTTTTTTTTAATAATAGGTATAGGACATGAAGCTCAGAATATAGGTAGGGAGAAGAGTTAAATAAACAGAACATGTTCAGTGAGTTCATAAACTTGACTCCAGAGAAAGTCACAAAGAACTAACGAAAGATTTTTTTACCACGATGACGCTCCATGAGTAGGCAGTTCATTGGCATTACGAGCATAAATAAATTAACAATTCTATTGGTCGTATTTAAAAAAAACCTATGAACTGATCAACATCTGTTAGCAACAGGTTAGCGAAATTCTCTATGAATATGGATAACAGGTGCTAAGCAAGAAGTTCAAAGATTTTAATGAATAAAACTGGAGATCTGAAAAAAAAACCGTTCTGTAACTGTTTAGTCTTATTTTTTATTTCATTTTGAATTACAATGAGTGCGCACCCTTATAACAATGGCGACAGTAGTGCTGACAATCTGTGATTGAATTGCAGCAACGCATGTTTGTATCAAATAGACTGAACGTGATGAAAAATTGCAAATAAATATATCTATGTATGTACATATTTGCTATTTATTTAACCTAGTTTTTCATGCCTACTGTGAGCCTTCTTTTTGGAAAACTTTACTTTTTTGGACCAATAGTTTCATACAACTATGATTATATTCCTGATACAAAAAGTTTTAGGAATAATACCAACTATTATTGTCATTCTTTACGAACTATTAAATGCTAAGATTTCTAGCCATCCAACAACAAATTCTTAAGATATCAGATATCAATGAAGCCTAATGACGAGAAAAATAGGAAAGTTCTTATAAAAAGCTTTTGTTCCAATAAAAAGGTGGACAAATCGTTTATAAGATATTCTGTTCACCAGAACGACAGACTGATTTAAGGAAAAATGGTCCTCTCGTTACTAAATGAAGCCGTTGAAACCAAAATACATACTTAAGCAAATATACCACCAGGCATGAAAGTGGTAAAACGCGAGCTGCTCAAAAATATTAAAAAAATACTGAAATAAAATCTCCTAATATCATTATCTACGTAAAAGGAGAGAGCAATCTACTTAGGTCAATATTCTGCGGCGTACACCGTGTGTGCACGTGGGCGAACCAATTCACTGAATTGAAGACAATAAGGTCAGCGCATGATGAGCCGATCATTTGCATGTAATAGACCCACTTGAGGACAGCAAGGAGTTTAAATTGTGACGTCTTACCACTTCACAATATTAGGATATACCTACAGAATTACAAAACCTAATGAAATAACTACAACAGCGTCTTTTCAACAAGATTCATAAATTACAAGTAACATTTCAAAATTTTAAAAACCCCTGACACATTTTTATTACATGCTACATAATTTATCTAAAACATAGTAGATACGCTTCGATCGGCAATCTATTGAACACGTAATTATGACACGATATCTTGCGAAAGCACTCCGATTCAAACAGTTAAACGCCCATAACTTTTGAACGACTGAACCGATTTTATTCAAATATAGCTAAGAAAACTCTCGACAAAATCACCAAGCTAAATCAAAATCGGTTCATCCGTTTAGGAGCTATGATGCCACAGACAGACACACAGATACACAGCAACACTCGTCAAACTTATAACACCCTTCTTTTTCCGTCGGGGTTTAAAAAAGTTTTTTAGCAAAATAATTAAACCGACTTCTAAAGCACAACACTACAAAGCGAAAGATAACTTTGTTTTCCGAAGTCGGTGTATTCCTATTGTTATTCGTTATTCGACACTGACTTCGGAAAACAAAGTTAGTTTTCGCTTTGTAGTGAAGTTAACCGACTTTTATTTATTTTATTAAAAGGTTTTTTTTAATTTGTCTACTCTTTATAGTGTTGGTGACGGAAATCCTCATCACGTGTTTCATCTTGCATGTGATTGGTTAATTGTTCATACTCTTGCAAGGGGTTCAAACCATTTGCCTTGCCGAATTCACTTAAACAATTAGGCAGCCGTACAGCTGAAACTACATAAATAAAAAGCTTGTAAAAATTAAGAACAAAGTTAATATCGTTTTTGAAGGACTGGGTGGAATGAATAAAGATAGTTCCATTAGATATTACTCCAACTATTAGTCCCAATCACATGCTAGACACAAATGCAAACTCCGGCCTGCTAAAGAGAGAATCTTTAAACAAGTCGGTACATCTCCTGCTTTCATTATAAACTAGCTTCTGCCAGCAGCTTCGCCCGCATGTATTATACATAAAAAACCTTCCTCTTGAATAACTATCTATTAAAATAAAAACCGCATCAAAATCCGTTGCGGAGTTTTAAATATCTAAGCATACATAGGGACACACAGCGAGAAGCGACTTTGTTTTATACTATGTAAAGATAAGGAAGCCCTCAAGAATGGGCCAACAATAATTAAGATCTTTCAACATTTTATCCTCTTTTTAATGACTAGAGCCGTTATTTTATGAAATCCAATTACCTTTATAAACTCTGCAATCCGAGACTCAATGGCAAGGTCAGCTAACATTATGAAACAGAGGATCATAATTATCTCATCTTATCTGTACAAGACTTGGTCCTAATCTTCACTGTTGACTTAAATATTCCATGTTATAACTATCGGAAAACACATACTAAGGTAGGAAAACACTTCTTAAGTGTACGCATAATAAATTAAAGTCATCTTTAGCCCATCTTTCAGGCTGTTTCCAGGATGCAGCACGGCAACTCGAAGTTCAAAACATCGATGAACTAGTAATGCCGGCTGTACACTCTCGCGCGACAGCCCGAGGAAATGCTGTACAGTTTTTACCCGACTGTAAGTATGTAATATTCATTATTACCTCATATCTTTCAAACCGCTAGACGGATTTATATAATTACTAGCGGACGCCTCGCGGTTTCACCTGCGTAGTTCGCGTTCCCGTGGGAATACAGGGTTAAAAAGTAGCTTATGTCATCCGGGGATAGTGTAGCTTCCCAACGGTGAAAGAACTTTTGAAATCGGTCCAGTAGTTTTTAAGTTTATAATATTCGTTACATACAAAAATACAAATATTTTCTCTTTATAATATTAGTATAGATTATTATTATAGTATAGATTAGTATAGAAGACATCGTTAAATACTTGTTGACCGCCAAAATGTTCTTAGATAGGTGAAGATAAAAAAACAAACATGGCAGCATATGGGCGCCATAGCCATATTATGTGGGTCCCATTTTTTTTTTCATATCCATCGAGTGGAGTATCAAAATGTAGGGATTTAAGAGGTGATTACAAAAATATATACCACTCATAATATGTTTAAAAGTAAAATTCGAAAAAAAAATATAACTAAAAAGATGTTAATATAAAAAAGTTAATTTTAAAATCAAAAATCCGACTGCGAACTTAAAAAGCATTAAACAAGAAAAAACATGCTGTGCAGTCGGAGGATACATATTCGCGAACTGGTTGACCCCTGATCCTCTTCTTAGTTCGCTTCTTAAGCAGTCGGGTTTTTGATTTTTAAATGAACTTTTTTAAACAAAATATATCTTGATTAAACTCAGTACTGAGAGCAATGTATATCATCCTCGCCGGCTCTTGCGCAAGATAATAAGAAGTTGCATGCGTCGAAATATCGTACTATAAGGTCTGTAAGTATCTATACAGATTTTGAACATCGAAGTTTCGTAATACAGTCCACATAATATTTAATTACCATCCATTACGAAATTTGCATGCTTCATAAACACGTGTGACAGATGACATTCAAATATCCCACAGATTTATTCCAAGAACAGAATTATGTTCTGTGTATAAAATTAAATCCGTGAAAACTAAAATAGTTCCCGTGTAATAGGGCATTCGGTTGGTAGCACATCCTACGCTACTTCAGGTGAATAATAACTCTTAGATCATGGTTGGGGTGAACATACGTTGGGGATAGGGTAGGACAGTCCACGACCATTCTGTGCATGGCATTAAATACAAAACTAAAATAGTGTTTGTGTAATAGGGGATTGGGTTGGTAGCACGTCCTACGCACTGGTTCAGGTGAACCAGTTGATGGTTACTCTTTGATCATGGTTGTGGTGAACATAAGTTGAGCCTAGGGTGGCCAGTCTTATCCCAACTATGTTAGGGTCAGCTTCCAGCCTACCCGGAGCCATCTTACGTGGCACGACTGCCTATCTGACCTCCACAACCCAGTAACTGGATAATACTGCATAATAGCACTTGTTTTACTTTTACTTGTCACGGCCAATCACATGCGAGATGATAGACGCGATTTGGATTTCCGTCTAAGTTATTGGTAAATTTTACAAGCTTTTATTTAACTTACAATGTATGTATGTAAGTGTGTTCGGGTCAAATCTTGAAACTGAATTTTAAAGCAGTTATCATCCACCGATAAACATGCAATTTTGCATACACATTTAGCTTGGATGACAATGCATGGTTAGCTAAATGACATATTTCTAAATCCAATATGGCGGACGGCCCAAGATGGTGAACTAGTTATTTTTTGTGCACTGCCATGATATGGGTCTCAAATGAAAGGGTTTTGCTGAGAAAGCTTGTTAAAAAAAAGATATTTTATTTCATAATCCTTGCCCTTTGCCTTGCATTTGCCTTGAATTAATTACGCAATAAGGCTGCAGGTGTGTAGCACTCATAACCGGCGTGCATGTATGAACCGATGTATGAACATAAACGAAAGCAAAAGGAGTATGCAAGGATCGTAGCAACATCGTTCTGTACTTTTTTTTATGCCTGCCCCAATATAAAAAAGGCGTGAATTTATGTATATATATAATGAGAGGAGAATATGGGAAACTGGGCTCCAGCGCATTTGAAAATCAAATGTCCCATTTGAAACCGAAATCGTTGTCACTCTACCTCTGCACGCTGCACACAGTCAAACAGTCTATATCCGATAATAGTGACAACTCATTTGGGTCACTAGTCACTAGGAAACGTTACGGGACAGTTAAAATTAACTGGAACACATTTAACTAACTATAAATCATCGCAATATAAACAAATATGTCAAATTAACTGATGGAGTTCAAAATATTTCGCAATTGGTAACTCATTGAAGAGTTTTATTACTTGGCTAGTGGTCTGATGACTTCTTGTAAAGATGAGCTTGATGGTTTTACTTAATATTATAAACGTGGGAGTTTGTGAGGATGGATGGATGAATGGATGTTTGTTACTCTTTCACGCAAAAACCACTGAACGGATTTTGATGAAACTTTATAGAAATATAGCTTATACATCAGAAGAACACATAGGCTATCACACTATTCACATCACACTACTATTATAAAGGTGAAAGTGTGTGAGTGTGTGTGTGTTTGTATGTTTTTTACTTCTTCACGCTCAAACGGCTGGACGGATCTGGATGAAATTTGGCACAGAGATAGATTATGGTCTGGAATAGCACATACATAGATACAATACGCGGGTGAAGCCGCTGGCAGAAGCTAGTATCTTTATAAATGACTAGCTTCTGCCAGCGGCATCGCCCGCGTGAAAGTCGAAAATTATCCCGAGGGAACATATTCCCGGGATAAAAAGTATACTATGTGGTATTCCTGACTATGATCTATCTCTATGCCAAATTTCATCCAGATCCTTTTAGCCGTTTGAGCGTGAAAAAGGAGGTAACAAACATACAAACACACTCACAGACTTTCGCCTTTATAATATTAGTGTGATTTGATTAGGAGAAGTACTAATAAAACGCGGGCAGAGCCGCGGGCAGCAACTAGTAATTTATACAGAAATATGTTCTTTATTATGAGTCAAACAGCAAATTCTTTTTAAAGCGATATCTTCTTTTATTTACGACACGCTTTAGATAAAAAATCTTATCGGTTAGATGGAGTTCTAAAAATAAAATAAAAAAGATTTATCAAAAAAAACTAATTTAGTGAACTGAAACGTTGATTTTGGAGGTTTACCCTATTTTCAGAACATACTCCAATATCCGATATGGTCTAGTGGCTAGGATACCTGGCTCTCACCCAGGAGGCTCGGGTTCGATTCCCGGTATCGGAAAATTCTTTTCGGTGTTTTCTACTACTCATTTATTTACCGGCTTATATTTTAACTGTTGTTTTTTTATATAAATGTATAACTTAGATCTCACACTACGTTTTTGTATCTTTATTAGTATAATAAAATATTTGTTTAATATATTCATCAAACAGGATTTTACGCATTCACCATTCATTTTAAAATCATATTATTGTTCTTAATTTTGCATAAATTATTCAGAATATAAACTTAGTCCATGCGAATAACCTTTGAAATATATTCAAGATTTAAATCACAATAGTTTATGCAATATTATTAAAATTCCTGTCATTCTTGTTTTTTTTAATTGCATTTGAATATTTATTATTTCAACAATTATCATGATAAGCATTGTTTTTGTGAAACAAAAATCCTTTATAGCATAAATAATCATAATTTATATAAATATAGACTAAGCAGAAATTAAAACTTACAAGTTCATCTAAGCACGAGTGTTTTAATTTAAGTCTAAGTAATGTGTAATTTTCATCAAATATAGGTATTACATACTTTTCTTTTTTTTTTACTATCAAGACAGTTTCTAAAAAAATCGTGTGCTGGTCATGAACAACGAAAAATAGGTAGTTTTAATACCTATAGTCTTCGAACGAAGATCTGCCTTCAAATGCATTTTACATTAGCTTAATTTGCTCACTTCTCGACTATGTAGGCTAATTAGCAGATTCAGTTTAATTGTCTTCAATGATAAACAAACAACTATTATTCACTTCATTTAGATACTTTAGGTCTCTACAATTTTACTTGGCAACACATCTGGTATTTTTATCTAGAAATTAATGTTATGTGTTTATCAAAATAATATACTTAATACGAATAATTTCATAATAATTTATGCATGCCAGGTGCTTCTGGGCGGAGGCTATATTAGCTAGGACACCCTCGCATGGTGTCCATATATTATATAACTCATGCCCTGGTCAAACTGGGTTTGTGCTCTTGTCTTGACCTTTTAAGTATTTCTTAAACTCGTTCTAGCTCGTAACCAACACCTGAGAAGAACAATACCTATCCTAGAAACCACTGCTAAGAAATTAAATAGATTGATTAAGAAGGATATGACAAAGCCAACAACGTATGAACTAAAGAATCCGGGCCGTTTGGTTGGCGATATCGTCAATGTCGCAGGAAAGATTTGGATGAGGGACGCACGGATCCGAGAAGTACCTATGGCAGAAGAAAGAGTAGGCCTAAACCCGACATTGGGTGGTTCTGGATAGAAATGATGATACGCCACTATAGTTTGATGCAGTGCCGACACAGATAAGTCACACTTGCCAAAAAACTGAATCGGTCGTCGCACAAAGCCTTGAGAATCCGATAGTAAAAGTACAGTACGTTACAGTTACCACAAAAAATATCGTTTAGAAACTTTAAAACAATCAACAGTTGTTTCAAGTAGATCTCGGTTCCACTTGAGTTGGTGCCACGGTCGGTTGCTCATCAGTAACCAGTGACCAGGAAGTAACCATGGTTAGCGGGGTAACATACCCTGCTGCTGACTATAAATATACAAATTAAATGCTGTTAACTTGTGAAAGAGAGATTTATTACAATTTTGTTTCCGTTTGTGTGGCGATATTTGGGTATGGGAACGTTCCAGTTTTGATATAAATTGGGTTTTTTTAAATGATATGGTTAGTGAATCTGGTAGACTTGACACACCATGTTCGAATAGTCATTACAATGGAATTGTAAGAACGGATAAGGAGAGAATCTATGGCCTTATAATTGATGATTTAATCGAGAAATAGAGTGTAAAATAATAAAATATTACGAGTTCCTTGACTTGCAATATAAACATATTTTTGATAAAACATCTGGCAAACCGATTCAGTACTAGAGTTGAAAATAGTAGAAATCCTATACCAGTTTTATTCACAGCAGTTCACATAGAACCAAACGCAGTAAAAAGTTGCGGAAATGCAATAACTTCGAAGAAACTGAACCATCATAACACGAACGACTAATTAGTAGGTACTTACTACAGCAATAACACACACAATCTTTTTTAAGGAAAATTTCTCGCTCCGTTTCACTGTGACAAAAACTATGCGAGCGTTAATTCCATTGTTTGAAAAGAGAACGCAGCGTCAGCCGCCTGCGCATGACGTATTGTGCAAACTCACATACATTTAGCATAATTTTGACACGTTATGCAAAGAGTTTTTAAGGATTTAGGCCTTATTTGACAAAGAGTAAGTCATCTCAATATTTTACACTTAGCGTTAAAGCATAGTGATACAGGCCGAATTTCTAATAATTATAAGCAAAGTACCTACATTATTAGAAATTTGTTGCAAAAATTTCACTAGAAATGTATACTTCACTCATTTCACTCAAAGCAAATTTCAAAAGTATTTATTTATTTATTGAAACTTTATGCACAAGTACAAAGGCGGACTTTAATTCCATAGGCAATTTGAGTCCTATCTCCACAACTCACACAAATTATTGTCAAAATAAAGACGCGAGCATTCGACTTTCAAATTTTCAAATGCGATTGTCTTTTTTATCTGTATAGAGTCAGGTAGGTATCAATATAATGTTTTTATTTTTATAAATTCGCACTGAATGGTCTGTTCATGTGAATGATAGATACTAAGGAGTGGAACTCCTTGCCAATGTCTGCTCCGTTACTGATCCATATTTGAAGGTTTCAAATCTAAAATAAATTGGTGACTGCCGGGCAATTATAAATTATAAGCTCATTATCGCTTCCTAACATGAGGTAGTGGACTAACGATAGTCAGAGGGGTGACCATAAGCTCTTTGAGTAAGGTTATTTTCAGTCACCTCCCTGGACAATACTTTTAAAAAACTTTTTATCTCCATGATTGATTTAGCCAGCAAACTTTGCATTGTTTTTTCAATCTAATCAATTATAAGTTTAACAATAGGTATTGCAATGCTGTACACGATTCAAGTTCTTGCATATTTATTATTGTCACTGTGCATATATTGTTATATATTATCGTGACAGCTGGATTAGAACAACCTGTTTTCTATAAATCATTTTGCATAGTTGAATCATAGATATTTTGTGCCATACAATTTGATATACCTATTCAAGCAAGTAATATATTTAAATGGACAGTTTCATAGCGAGTATTGCTTTTTTGACACAGGGGATCTATGTCTAAGAAGTATCCCCAGTTGCTAAATAAAATACTTGCTCTTTCCTTAATTTTCACTTATATTTATTTCATTTATATAAATGCTTCAACCCTATTTGCTTGTTCATTTTGTTCATGGCTATCAATATTGTTTACCTAGGGGACTAAGTAGACATCAAATCAATAAACACCCAAGTTTTACCATTCGAAAAATGTCACTCTTCAATTGTAGATTCTATATAATATATATGCCTTATTTTATTTTTAATATATACCTATACAAAACACAATTATATTTTAATACCTTTATATCATAATCTTGTAGACACCGCTTAAAACTCTTCTAATACGATGAACCCATAGATAAGTTAGTGAAGAAAGAAATGACAGGTCTGCGAGCAATTCGTCTCACTCTACTGACCATTACGACTTGCTTGCTGCGATAAGAGCTACTGATATCATCGGCTTTCTATATTACACAATAGAAAAATATAATTTATGAAACTGTGTGCAATAAGAAATAAACGTTCCACAGTGATTTTGAAGTTATGCACAAAAATCTAATCGTTTATTATTTATTTTATTATTAATGTACACAGTGTACACACAGTAAAATATATACAGAAACACATCAAGACAATAGAGTACAAAGGTACTGCTTAATTCTTAAGAAATTTCTACCAGCAGACCGCGAAAAGGAGAAATGAAGAAGAAATGTTGACAAATAGTGTGTGAGAACAGCAAGAGAAGAAAAGTGAACGATTAAAACTTACACATAAATAGTGTAACATATAATACGTAACTTTAAAATATATAGATACTAAATATATATACATATGCTTATAAAGATCAGATTTGAGAGGAAAGACGCTAATGCTCTTTCAATAGCTTTTTAAAAAGCTAGTTTTAGACCTCTGATGTTGGGCGGAAGTGAGTGCCACAATCTTACAGCATGGACAGAGAAGGAATAATAGCTGGTTTTATATGTCAAATTCTAACTTCACTAGGTTTTTGTCGCGTTTTCGAAACATACCAGAGGTTCCAGACATAATGCATTATATCAGCGATGGTGATTGTTGAAATGCCAAAATGTCAGGCATTGATCACGTGACATTTCGATAGCTCGGGCATCGCATACATTTTTGTCATTATCGCATCGCTTTCGTTCCTAGAATGTCGCTTGGCTATTAGTCTCTGTAGTACCTTCTGCTGTAACTACAACCAACACAAGTCAGTTATATATATATTATATAACCATGAAGAGTTGATTACAATATTGGCAAACATAATTATATATAAATTAATTAATTAGTACCTGGGCGACCGAGCTCTTCTCGGGTGAAAATAGAGAAAACGACTTTTCCTAAAAATTAAACCTAGCTAGATCGATTTATCAAAACCCCCTGCATACTAAATTTCATGAAAATCGTTGGCACCGTTTCCGAGATTCAGATTATATATATAAATACAAGAATTGCTCGTTTAAAGGTATTAGATAGATTAAATAACGAATTACGGACATTCTATGGACGGGAAAAGTAAAAAGTGTTGCGCCGACCCCAAGTAACATGCAAGAAGGGCAGGACGATGATGATTAAATAATTAAATCATCCGTTTTATCTTCATCACCCTTTCAACCAAATAACATCCTCTACTGGACTAACGCATCCCCCAAGCATCGACACATCGGCCGGTCCAGTGGTTTATCGCAACTTAGTACTTGATTACTTGATTTTAAGTGGATGGCCACTTAAAATCAAGTAATCAAGTTATTCCGTATGTTTCTGACCATCAAAACCTAACAGTGGCATCATTTTAACACCTAATGAATGTAAATTTTATTCCAAATCCACGGCAGTTGCCTCAAACACGTGTGACGAAATCTCATTACAATAAAAATACATTAATTAGAATATGAAAAACACCTTTTTACAGTACGTTGCTCTCTTTATGTAACCCTGTTCCTTTAAACGCGCGTGTATATCGTCAGTGTCTTATTTACTTGGAAGATTCACTTGCCTAGGGGAATTCGAACCTTATCTCGTGTAGCTAGAATTTAAATAAAAGGTGTTCTTCAGTTTACTAATGCCGTATTTTCGTACTTCAGTGAGTTCAAACATTTGCTCTAACTACTTACAATTCCAAGGTTTTGTCTCGTTAGAGCTCTTGTTATGAGTATAGTCAACCAAAAAGTAAGCGTTATATCTTTCAGCTTTGCTTTAGGCTCTAGTCTTTGTATTTTCTTTGTCTTGCCTACTCACATTCAAACTACATGTTTCATCTTCATATTACTATCTCTATCCTAATTTACATATTAGGGTACATTGCAGCATGAAACAATTGTATCGTCCGTCATTGCACCATCAAAGTCTTTCCTATCGATACCATCCTCCATATCATTCATACATCCTTTCTATGCTCTTTTCTGCACCTGTATACTTTATGTATCTCTTCTGTTAACCATACCATTCAATATTAGCAAAACATTGACAGAGGTGGACGAACTTGAAATGTTTTGCCAATTAACGTGTAAATGCTAACTTGTGATAAATGTCCTGTAGTTAAGACTCTGGTGTATTATTGTGTACTTTGCCATTGGAAACAAGATGTCAACTTGTTAAGTCATCTAGTGGCATAGAGGCCGTTGAAGGCGATAATCACACAATAGACGAAATGTTGGACTCTGTTAAAGTTTTTTCTATCTTCACGATATCCTAATGTACCTATCTGATTAAAGAAAAACATCGTGTAACCAAGAAAATCTTAACTTGTGAGCCGTATAAGAAAATTACTGATGAAATTGTGTATGGTAATACGTACGAGTCCCAAGGAACCAGTACGGTCTACTCCATACAAGATAGAACAATATATAATTTGTACAAACCCTCAGGGTAAGCCAGCGAAGGCTATGTAGCAAAAGCTGATAGTAATTTTGTAAAAAAGGAACTATAAAATATTTAGATTGTAGATTAGAATAGAGATATGAAAAAATATATACGTTTAGATTTACAGTTTGAGAGTTTTTATAAGATTTTTTCATATAAAAATGAAGAACAGTTTGTGAATTTGCACTACAAAATTCTGATAATTTATTTATCGCGCCATCGGTACATTGTGGACATCCCACCCTTTTCATTATGCGTACAGCTAAGAAGTGGAACTCTGCCGGAGTCTGTGTTTCCCGATAACTACAACCTCGGGGTCTTTAAGTCAAGTTTCAACAGGTTACTTCTAGGCAAGCGTGTTAAACATGGTCGACCACATCATCGCTTACCTTACCATCAGGTCAGATAGTGGTCAAGCGGGAGCCTATATATAAAAAAATAATTGTAGGCCTTTGCCGAGAAAGATGTCTGGACGCCTCTCCCTCGAGAATTGGCGAGATGAAGGACAACACCGAGAAAAATGGAAAGAATGGGAAGGCCTTTGCTCAAGAGTGGGACAATACAGACAACTTTAAAAAAGCGTTTGTCCAGCAGTGGCAGAATATAAGTTGAAACAACCTAAGTTTACAGTACCAACCTAACAATATGCAAACTCACCATCGTATTATTGGACTATTACCGCTCCAAAATAGAACTTTACATCCTCAATCTAGTCAAAAACACAGCTGGATCTAGTATTAAATCGTATACCCACAGACCCCTGTCTTCGTTAACAAGCTACCCAGGACTATTAGCATACGGCAGGTGCCTCAGTTTTATGCAGGAAACACTAATTAGATACCGCAATTATACTAGAACTTTACTACAGATTCACCAGGATTTTAACCACGGCGATGGTCTTATCTGAGAAGTTGTTATATTTTAATGCTGTTTACCCTTGTTTGTTAAACCCTTTTGGATTGGAATCGTTGTTTGTTTTATTTTGGATTGGAATCGTTGTTTGTTTTATTTTGGATTGGAATCGTTGTTTGTTTTATTTTGTTCATTTTTATATTGCTTCTGATTCATAATATAATACTTAGACAAAGACACGAAGTCTTTGGCTCTTGGTGTTATAAAAGGTGAAGTGTGGAGTTTTTATACAATTACTTTACATTTGAAACAAAATATAATAGGAGATGCCAGAATTTTAGTTGCATTTTTAATAGAATTTTTGTTTGATGTTTTTATTGTATTGTTAATTGTATTTTAATTATATTTTGGTAGTCTTACTTACTTTAAGTTAGATATATGTGATAGTAGTATCTTTGTGTCTTTTTTGGTCATTACTTCAATCATCTTCATGAAATAGTCACAATAAGCATCATCTTCTCTTCTCTATCTTATGCCTGAATAGAATGTTGGGGCCGGCTTCCAGTCCAATCAGCTAAAGCTGAATTCTAGTATTTTACGTGAAACCACTGCCTATCTGACTTCCAGAACCCAGTTGCTGAGTTAAATATCCCTTGGTAAAACTGGTGTCAGATCTTATCTGACCTATGAGTAGGTAACCGTAATGACTATCAAAGATCTTCAAACGACAGCCGGGACTAATAGCTTAAACGTTATTTCCAAGTTACGGAGGGTCTCGGTATGTATGTAAAGAATGGTCACCCATTCTCGGACCGACCTCAGCAAGCCTTGCTTAACCTTAAAGATCGACTCGTGCGACTATTATTATTTAGTCATCAAACTCCTCCACAGATCTACCTATCAGCTGATGAATTAACAAGATCTACAAAAATGAAGAAAAAAAAATTAATTTAAAAAATATAAAGACGTGAACAAGAAGAAAATCATGCTGTGCAGTCTGTTCAGTTTTAGTTCGCTTCTTAAGAAGACGGTATTTTCAGTTTATGAATTTACTATTTTTGCTTCATTTGCCCTCATTTTGTAGATCTTGTTAATTTATCAGCTTGTAGGTCGGATCTGTGGTGAAGTTTGAAAACTAAACAAAAAAAAAATAGGTAATTTTTTAGTTAGGTTGTCGGCACGTAACTTGGCAAGAGTAAATCATTGCTTTTTTCGAATTACTTACTTTTAAAGATATGAGTGTTATATATTTTTGAAATCACCTCTTAAAAACCTTTATTTTAACCTGAACCATAGATTTGGAAGATAAAACATGGGTCCTCCACAATAACAACAGCCACCATTTTTCTTTTTTCAATTTTAATGTAGCCACTCGCGACCAATCGATGGACGTAAGAAAAATCGGCCTACGCGTTTGGTATCTAGAACGCCACATAGGAACAAATATACAAACATACATAGACTGATTAACACTTTACCCTCCTTCGGCAGTAGGGTAAAAACGCAAGCGGTCGGCCTCAAACACGCCACGTGCGTACAAGTATACTACATACGTACAAGTTCGTATCAGTAGACAGTACCTATTGCCTTATCAGTCAACACCTTATAGAGGTGACGCCGTTCCATGAATATTTATACAGCATACTAACGTAAAACGTGGTTTTACTTACTAATGTTTTGTAGACTGCTTAATTTTCTGGTCATTTGTGTGTTATTATGTGTTTAAAAAGCTCTATTCGTCTCCGTTTACGAACTTTAGAACTAACTAAGTTAATAATTTTTTAACGACTTCAAAAACGAGGAGGTTCTCATTTCATCGCATATTTTTTTTTTAATGATTTTATGTTATGCTCTGCAGTGGGCCCCGCAGAGCAAATGACTCTTTCCACCTTTCCTGTTCTTCTGCTATTTTGGGCTGTTACACAAAAAATACATCGGAAGCACTCCTTATATTTTTTCAACTTTTTAGGGTTCCATACCCAAAGGGTAAAAACGTATTACTAAGACTCCGCGTTCCGTCTGTCTGGTCTGTCTGTCTGTCACCAGGCTGTATCTCATGAACCGTGATAGCTAGACAGTTGAAATTTTCACAGATGATGTATTTCTGCTGCCGCTATAACAACAAATACTAAAAACAGAATAAAATAAATATTTAAGTGGGGCTCCCATACAACAAACGTGATTATTTGTCAGTTTTGTGCGATAACGGTACCCGACGGAACCCTACGTGCGCGAGTCCAACTCGCACTTGGCCGGTTTTTAAGTGAATACTTGTCAACCGCGTTGAGCGATTATATTGGTAGGTACGGCCAAAATGTCTGGGTTATCATCATCAACATGCTAATTTGACGTTCTGTCGGCAGTCCCCATGACTGACTAGTTTTAGAAGGTTTTCGCTTTCCTGAGCATCCGCAATGTTTGGTCGTCTAACCTACTTGTCAATCGGGCTTCTGTTGCTGACAGCTGTCCACTGTTGTTGTTTTTTCTTTTTTTGTTTTGTTTTTGTTTTCTTAGGAAAAAGAAAAAAAAAACAGTCATCAAAAAAATTCAGTCATTAATTTTAATAAAAAAAACACGCATTTTTCCTTTTGTCACGTTACCAAATAATGACCACAATACAGTGCGTGAAATTTCTCGTGAAAGCCTAAATCCTCAACTTAGAGGCGATTTTTTTTTGTCATTAATGATTTGATAAAGCAAAAAATACTTGTCCAATATTATTTCATAATCTCACTGACGGACTAAATTGAATTATCATTTTTCTGCCCAAGAATCAACTCCATTGTACGCTTTTTGTTTCGATTACTTTGCGTAATATACTTAAAACATACATCTAGATACATTTTAATCTCATGTTGCTATGGTACCTCATCTGATTATTTACCTGTAACTCCGCATTACTTTTTGTTTCGATTACTTTGCGTAATATACTTAAAACATACATCTAGATACATTTTAATCTCCTGTTGCTATGGTACCTCATCTGATTATTTACCTGTAACTCCGCATTACTTTTTGTTTCGATTACTTTGCGTAATATACTTAAAACATACATCTAGATACATTTTAATCTCCTGTTGCTATGGTACCTCATCTGATTATTTACCTGTAACTCCGCATTACTTTTTGTTTCGATTACTTTGCGTAATATACTTAAAACATACATCTAGATACATTTTAATCTCCTGTTGCTATGGTACCTCATCTGATTATTTACCTGTAACTCCGCATTACTTTTTGTTTCGATTACTTTGCGTAATATACTTAAAACATACATCTAGATACATTTTAATCTCCTGTTGCTATGGTACCTCATCTGATTATTTACCTGTAACTCCGCATTACTTTTTGTTTCGATTACTTTGCGTAATATAATTAAAACATACATCTAGATACATTTTAATCTCCTGTTGCTATGGTACCTCATCTGATTATTTACCTGTAACTCCGCATTACTTTTTGTATCGATTACTTTGCGTAATATACCTAAAACATACATCTAGATACATGTTAATCTCCTGTTGCTATGGTACCTCATCTGATTACTTACCTGTAACTCCGCATTACTTTTTGTATCGATTATTTTGCGTAATACACCTAAAACATACATCTAGATACATGTTAATCTCCTGTCGCTATGGTACCTCATCTGATTACTTACCTGTAACTCCGCATTACTTTTTGTATCGATTACTTTGCGTAATATACCTAAAACATACATCTAGATACATGTTAATCTCCTGTTGCTATAGTACCTCATCTTATTACTTACCTGTAACTCCGTATTACTTTTTGTATCGATTACTTTGCGTAATATACCTAAAACATACATCTAGATACATGTTAATCTCCTGTTGCTATGGTACCTCATCTGATTACTTACCTGTAACTCCGCATTACTTTTTGTATCGATTACTTTGCGTAGTATATCTAAAACATACATCTAGATACATTTTAATCTCATGTTGCTATGGTACCTCATCTGATTATTTACCTGTAACTCCGCATTACTTTTTGTTTCGATTACTTTGCGTAATATACCAAAAACATACATAGATACATGTTAATCTCCTGTTGCTATGGTACCTCATCTGATTACTTACCTGTAACTCCGCATTACTTTTTCATCCGAATTTAGTCATCCGTCCCGGCTCACTGAGCACAATAGAATGGCTGATCATTATCCATTTTAACGTCAAACAGATTAAAATTAAGAGTTACGTCATTTGGCTGTATTTGAACAGAACCTACTATAGGCACCTACATCAATCTACCTAGATTTTTTCCAAATATGTTGGGGACGGCTTCCAGTGTAATCGGACACAGATGAATACATTTATTTTATACTAGCGGACGCCACGTGGTTTCACCCGCGTAGTGCCTCTGTGATAGTGTAGCTTCCCAACGGTGAAATATTTTTTGCAATCGGTGCAGTAGTTTTTAAGGTTATTCGTTACATACAAAAATACAAACATACAAATCTTTTCTCTTTATACCGTTTGTATAGATGGAGCGACTGTCTAATCTGATCTGCAAAGCCCAGTATCCAGGAAACAACTAACAAGACTGGTGTCAGATTTTTAGGCCGCCAACCAACAGTAACAACTACAAACCCATCGCACTATGACCAAACAACTGCAACACCTGAAAGCCAAAATCAACAGTGCTGACCACCAGAAAATCGCCGAGGCAATGAAGCTTGACGAAGTCTCGGATAATGAATTTAAATGTCTTGGAGCCCGCAACGAAATTAATCAGGAAAAAATAACGGAAGAGTAGGACAAAGTTCCCTCCATATCAAGCAGGAGACAGAACAAACAAGGCCAATAGGCACAAAGGGTCGTTTGCAACAGGGATAAGTACAGTTGCCTAGCACCACGGATACAAAAACGAATTTGTTATATTTGTTTCCAATAATAGGAATGACCAGTAACGACTGTCAAAGATTTACAAATGAGACTTGGAATCAACGGCTTGACGTGCTTTCTAAGACAACGAGTCTCGGTATGGTCACCCATCCTCAAACCGACCTCGGCAAGCGTTGCTTTACCTTGAAGATCGACCATCCACGAACTCACACACACATATAATATTATGGGTATATGTACTTAATTTATTAGCTACAGTATATTATGTCAGAGATGACCTTGAATGGTCGGGCCTTGATTGAGTTCACACCTTCGCTTTTCTCGTCACAGAGACTTAACAGGATTTGTTTGTTAACGATATCATTAAGTTTATAAATAAAATAAATAATTGTCATACGTAACGGCGGATGAATTGTTAATTATTCTACACGTTCTACTTTTTCATTTTGCTAGCATTACCAAGGTATTTAATAGGGAAGTTTCCTGGGTAGAAAAATGATAGAATAGAATAGAATAGAATAGAATACTCTTTATTATGTACACCATATAAGTTACAGAAAGTATAGATGAAGAAAAAATTATACTGGGTGACACAATGGGCGGCCTTATCGCTAAAAGCGATCTTTTCAAGACAAAACAATGATGATAATTCTATTTAGTCCGTCAGTGAGATTATCAAATAATATACGACCTGTAATTTTTGCTTTATGAAATAAATAAAAAAATCACATAGATAAAGCGCATCAAAGTACAGGAGTGTGTGCTTGTGACGTCACTTTGGCAGTATAAAGTGTAGGAAACCGAGATGTCATATGATATTTCAACGCTCTACGATTCATATCGTCGTAATTTTTTGTTTACGTGGCAAAAGGAAAAATACGTGTCCAATATTTTTAGGTTATCTAACTGATGGACAAAATAGATATTTTTTGTCAACTACCCTATTTTATTGTTAATTAATTATATACTGTTTTTCTCATGCAATCTCCACGGTCTTGTGTCACCCTTATCCAGGCTCTATTCACGATGGCAACAATGTCGTCTGCTCATCATCAAATATACAATGTTCACAATGTTTAGGACCCATTAATACTAGGCAACTGGGCTTTTCCAGTTGTAAACGACCCTTTGTGCCTATTGGCCTTGTTTGTTCTGTCTCCTGCTTGGTATGGAGGGAAGTGGATTTTAATTTTTCTTTCTAGTCCTCCGTTATTATTTCTTGTTTAATTTCGTTGCGGGATTCAAGATATTTATAATTCTCCGGGACTTCATCGAGCTTCATTGCATCGGCGCTTTCCTGGTGGTCACCACTGTTGATTATGGCTTTCAGGAGTTGCAGTGGTTTGGGAATAGTGCTGTGGGATTGTTGGCCATCTTCCTGCAGGTGCCCAAACTTCCATTGGACGCCGCTCGGTCTCTGCCTTACTCCACTTGTCATCACCGTAACTTGCCATCTGTTCTCCCCTCCATTTGAGTTGCATACTTACTACTAAACTTTCATCGATACGTTTAAATTCCACAGTTTACTTTTGAAAAATAATAAAATTACTTTGAAAGCGAAGCGGCAGAAGTGGAAGTCCTTATTTATTCAACACATTCAAAAGTTTTCGTCGTACACTTTTAGCACATATTGTCACTAATGCCACAGCTAATGCTAAGTGGGATGTGAGAATTTTCCCATAGCATTGTAGGTAGATACTATGCGATAGGAGTTATTTTCCGCCATTTATTATGTGTGATGCTTAATATAAAAAAATCCGGGCAAGTGCATGTCTGACTCCCGCACAGAGGGTTCTGTATAAACAGCTACATTAACCAAAATAAATAGGTAACATCACTAAAGTTCATAAACAATGAATGCACAAAAATAAAACATGGTTTTATTTTACCACTTTGGCTAAGCTAAGCTCGGACGGACATGGCGAAGCTATAAGGGTTCTTTGTTGACTACGGAACACTAAAATGTGCGTATAAAGACAATACACATGCCAAGTAGCTTACATGCCATTATGCCATAATAACTTTAGATTTGTTAATGTCTTAATGGCATATAAGCTACTTGCTCATTTTTTTGCAAGTTACAGGCATGGCATGTGTATAGTAATCTTAATAAGAGTTGGGTATAGCTTTTGGAACAAGAGAATGCTTCAAGCATAGTCTTATTATCATGTTCGGAATGCTGGGACACAATCTGCCTCAATCATTGGTCTTAAGGTTACACTAGTCGATCATTCTTCCATACAAACGTAGTCTAGCGATTACTCCACTGTTTCACGATGTACTATTTTTTTTTCAAAATAATAAACATATATCAATTTGTCTCATCATCATCTAGCCCTGTATGGAAACAAAAATATAAAAATAAAATATTTGAAAGTTATGAGCGTCGAAAGTTCCATATTTCAACACCTTTTTACACGCATCTTTGGGCAGAAATAAATACTATAAGAAGAAGGAAAATTGCAAAAGGGCCTCCATACAAATTGACTATGGTTTTCTTTTTGTCTGTATTTATTAGCTGTAAGTCCTCCATGTACTAGAATAAATAAATAAACACAGGAATATATTAGTAATTCAACAATGCAAATAATTTTATTTTGAAAATATTACATTTAGTAGTTTTTTCATGATATCTAGACTCCCAAAGGTCTGTTTATATATTTTCGCGCACTCGTTTTCGTCTTAAATCATCATCCATTTCGATACAAATTTGCAAAAGTGCTAATTCGTACGCGAACTAGCTTCTAACTGCTCATCACAGCATCTATCTCATTCGCACGTGCTGTCGGATGAGATGGCATGCATTTTAACCTCGCGCACGAAATAGTTCGTGCCGTCAACTAGTTGAACCAACAAAATCGCTAGGTACCTCTCTACCTTCTTTTTGGGTTCCGTACCCGAAGGGTCCAAACGAGCCCTACTGCTGTCACTCACGTGCCTGTCTGTCCGTCGTCTGTTACACAATTTTGTCCCGAAGAAGTTTTAACATCCCATTGACTTGAAACTTGGTGATCATGTATATTATTACGTTTATTTTGCCAATATATTATTGATAAATCAGATTTTTCTTTGGTACGGAACCCTAAATGTGCGCACTTTGCCGGTATTTTTGTTTTTTAATCATCGAGTGAGTTATGCCGCTCTGGGAGAAGCGGGAGGACGTGTCAGGCTTTTATTGACTAAAACCCACCCGTTTCCTTCAATTGCTTCTGCCAGGGCCGCGGTAACTCTTTCAAAATTCGTAACCGACCAACTCTACCTGAGTTTGACTCCTAGGATCGTTCGTGGCCTAATTGTTTTTTTTTACCATCTTGAACGAGCATTCCAGAATATGGATTTGTTTAGGCGATGCTCAATACCTCCTCGCTCGTTTATTGCATTTCAAAATTTATGCTTTATTAACATTTTCACACATAAATGCCATAACCTAATGACATCATCTTTGGCTTGAATCGTTAACAAATGACTATTTTATAAGAGGCTATATATAACCTAAAATTATCATGACATAATGTTGGAAAGGTTAACATAACATTCGACTCGGAGGCCCTTCGGAAACATGAATTTGATGACTATGGTCGTTTCAGTTACAACTTTGATGTAACTCTTCTAAACAAAGGCAGCAATGGACATAGTACAAGATCAAGCGTAGAGAAGGTCATGTAACAAATTAGATAGGTAATTAATTGAAATTATTATTTGCATTTATTAAAACTGTGAACAGTCTTTATGTGATGTTGAGAGGATGAATGAAAGGCGATTAACACAAGTAAAATTCGCCCCGACACATTTCTATTTCATGCTACATAATGTATCTAGTACATAGTAGATACGCTTCAATCGGCAATCTATTGAACACGTAATTATGACACGATATCTTGCGACAACACCCGGATTCAAACAGTTCACCCATAACTTTTGAACGGCTGAACCGATTTTATTCAAATATAGCTAAGAACACTGTCGACAAAATCACCTTTTAAACAAATAAAAAAATACAAAATCTGTTCATCCGTTTAGGCGTTATGATGCCACAGACAGACACACATATACACAGATACACAGCAACACACGTTAAACCTATAACTCTTTTTCCGGCGACCTACAAGGCAGAATTTAGTGGAATCGCTGGGAGAGGACGTCCTAGAAAGACATACGCGTCATCATCTTATTGGTGATGATCTTCAGAAAGGTGAGGTGTGCAGTAGGTACTCATCAGCAGCCCTTTAACGTACCCACTGCTGGGCTTCCTCTTTATGAAGAAGGGAAGGTGGATGGCGAGCCTCTTGGTCCGCTTTCCGATCGACTATAGTGCGTCAAGCTGGTATTTGGCAGATCCGTCCCAGAGATGAGAACAGTACTTTTCCTTCACCGTTTTTAGAGCAGTGGTGAAGAAATAATTTATATTAAATAATGCAACTGCCTGGGTTCGAATCCACGCCTACGACACGTAGGTCGGCGCATGTACAACTGGACCGCCACTGCTCTCAGTAGAGCTCATAACCCGTTAATGCGGGTATAGTTTGACGCAAAAGAGGTCTTTTATCTGTTCTGTGGTTTGACGTATGAACAGAAATGAAGAATAGGAGTAGGTATTTTATGTATGCTCGGGCCTTCTCTTTATCAGAAGAGACATTCAGCCCAGCAGTGGGAACGTAACATGCTGGTAATATTATTATTATTATATATGTAAGAGAAAGAGATAAAGATCAAAAGATACGTCTTGTCAAACTTAATTACCGTTCTTAGTCTGTTTCTTTCAGCTGTAATTTTTATAAATAAATAAATAAGCAACTAAAATCTTCTTCGGATATATTTGCCCCTTTAACATAAATTTATTGCTCAATCACTTGAAACGAAGGGTTGTAAACGAACCATTTATTAAATTGCAATAGCAATTGCAATTTGTGTTAAGAAAATATCCATGCCTATAACCCTGAGGGCATGAGCAGTAATCATGTTAGTCAGCATAAAACTAAAAAGGCTATGCAACAACTTTGCCCAAGGGCAGAAGATACAGATAATTTTTAAACCGAGATTTTTCATTAAAGCAAGGGATTTTTAAATAAACAAGTCTGAGAATAATATGCATATTATTTTAATATTAACTTGTTGTTTTAATAAAGTGAGAATATACTGGTTTTACGGCGTCGGCGCCTTTATAGAGGCTAAAAAAGTCATTTCCTTCAAAAAGGTTTCATATTTATGAAGGAGCCACTTTATTAAAAAAACGTCACAGCATTTTTCGCTGTAATAAAACATAATAACACAGCATTAAAGACATTACCTGAGTTCAACATGAAATTTATCATACCTTTACATTTATCCCTTGAAATATTCACGGATGTGGTACCAAGTACAACCATAATTATTCTGCTGTATCCCAGAAACAAATGAGGAACAATTAACGTACGCGAACACAGAATCAGTCCTCAGTATTCACATATTAAAGGGAAATAAGAAACAGAGGGTGACCACCCACCGTGTCGCTATGAGGCTGTGAGCATTACAAATAGAGAGGGCCAATTTCCAATTAAAATCTCAGCAGGTGGTCTAGCTAGAGGGCAGCTCTAGAAAAATAGATTGCCCCGGTCTCCGGGACCGCGGGACGCTGTGACGGGTTCAGAAATAAAAGAAAAACTTAATAACGTTGTCAAATTAGAAATATTCCTATAATTAGTTAAGGTAATGGTCGTTTTGGGTTACGGAATGGTGTCTTAATAGACTAGGTACAAAAAAGTTTAAAAAGAAACGAAACGATTGAGGATATACTTCTAACTATAATATTATAAAGAGTAAAGATTTGTATGTTTGTATGTAACGAATAAACTTAAAAACTACTGGACCGAGTTTCAAAAATTCTTTCACCGTTGGGAAGCTACACTATCCCCGGGTGACTTAGCTACTTTTTATCCCAGTATTCTCACGGGAACGGGAAAAACGCGGGTGAAACCGCAAGGCATCCGCTAGTCTCGTATAATTTGAAATTGATTTTAAAGGCAAAGTTACTTCGGTTGAAGTTGCTACTGTTAAAGACGCCAAAAGAAGCCCAGGAAAACGATCTGGTTGTCTACAGAAAAAATGAACGAAAATTTATTGTGTTCACAGAAATATGTGCATTAATTGATATACATAGTACCGACTAGAATGTATATACATCGTAGAGCTCAGATTTTATGTCATCAGAAAATCTTTCACCCCTAAACCATAAGTAAGACATTTCCTCCACTGGACTTAGCCTCCTTCAATCCTTTTGACAGTTAAGTACCTATAAATTGTTATTTATTGTCATTAATCGAGGGTTATTCCGACTAAATCAAGTGTGTGGACGAAGTTTCCTGCAATAAGAATTAGAATATACCAAGGTATCAAAGTAAACATCGCCAGAGTATCGAACGAACTCAAGGAGCTCTACTTACCACTAAATACTTTGCAAACATGACATATACAAGTTTGCTGACAACTTGACATGAAGAGCTGTGGCGCCAGTCTGATAGTGTCTCTAGTGGCTGTACTATGATAACAGCTGATAACGTTCAACAATATGAAAATACGTGTTGTGACCCAAATACCTAATCATAATACTTAGATACTTACTGGTACACTTATGGTAATGAGTATAAGTAAATTTACCTAGGAGTCTACACGTCTCAGACATCACCAGCCGGTGGCCCGGGGGGCAAGTTTATATGGACGATGCGGAAAGTACTTTTTTTATTATGTTAATTAAAACAATCGTTTCTATTCCCACTCCTTCTCTGTTCTTGCAGTACGACTGTGAAATTCAGTTCCAAAGCCGTACTGCATGAATTGCCAAAAACCACTAAATACATGAATTCATTTTATCAAAGAACAGCGTAAATCTAAAATTTCACGTGTCCAACTTACAAACTGTAGAAACTTCATACATACTTTCAATCCCCTTTTACCCCCTTACGGGTGGCATTTACAAAAACCAATAAATACATGAATTATTTTTAATAATCAAGAGCATAAATGTAAAATTTTACGTGCCCAACTTACAAACTGTAGAAACTTCATACATACTTTCAACCCCCTTTTTACCCCCTTACGGGTGGCATTTACAAAAACCAATAAATACATGAATTATTTTTAACAATCAAGAGCGTAAATGTAAAATTTTACGTGTCCAACTTACAAACTGTAGAAACTTCATACATACTTTCAACCCCCTTTTTACCCCATTTAGGGTTGGAATTTTCAAAAAACCGTTCGTAGTGCGCTCTTACCGTCTCTTGAGGAATCTAACTGCCAAAATAGATATTTATTTATTTTATAGTAGTTAGGTATGTATTTTTTTATATATATGTATAATAATGTTGTTTTAATAATATTTGTTCACTTATTGTAATTTTATATATTATATTTGTATTAGTTTCGTTTTATTACCTTTCCTTGTACTTATACACATTGTGTCTGTTTCTTATCTACTTCTCCTGTCATAGGTCTGCTGGAAGAAATTTATCTAGAAATAAGGAGCACCTTTGTGCGATGCTAACTTTAGATCTTTCTCTTTTAAGTGTTTTGTGTGTACATAAATAAATAAATAACTCCTAAAATATCCTGTAAGTTTTCTGAGCACACTCATCATGGGCAGACCATTGAAGCGATTATCCTCCATAGTGCTTCTTAACCAGGTTTTTAGTCTCCCGAGGCTGATAAACGATCAATCTACATGGTTCTACCGTACACGTTGTGAACGATCAAAATATTCAACGAAGAAGAGAGAAGGTTTTTGTCTCTTTTAGGACATCGACAACAGATATGATAAGTGGACTTTGTTTTTTTTTTATTTAGCCAATAGTGTTCCTTAACGACGCCTATTCAAATGTACAAAGGGCCTAGACAAAGACAGTGAAATTCTATCAGCGATAATAGTCAAAAAGTCCTAAATATATGGTATTGATATAAGCCTCTGAAATGCCACGAGATCAATCCCATATACATATTTGGAACTCGTGGCAATAATCACCGCAGATAGAATGTATTTTTTCTTGATAATTCGTTAGATTTAGACAAGCTAACATCATTAATTGAGGCATTAGATGAGTTTGCCGAACATCGGCCAAAAAAATATAATGAAGACATTAATACCGAGGAAGATGCTAAGCTAATGTTTAATGACCGTGTTTATTTTGAGCATAAACCTCATATACAAGAAAATCACTGTGATCTCTGAATTTATAAGGTTTTTTGCAAAAGATACTTTTATGTACTTTGCCACTGACCAACAGATTAACTTCAGCGTTTAAAGTATCCTGCAGAAAACAAAACGAAGATTTTAGACAAACAATAACAAGATTATTTTAACGAAAGATATCGTGACTTCACCTTATTTTAAGTAACTTACATCAGTATACTAAGCCAAGCTAATACCAAAACAAAAAATGACACAAGACCGAAACACAAAAGAGTGTAATAATAAGTGGATAGATAAGTCACTCTTAAATCTTACCCGAATTTCTAAAGATATAAATCAGCTTTCTCAGTTAACCACAAATCAATACAATAAATAGAAATAACTTTGTCAAGGTTAACTATCGGAAAGATAAGTCGATATGCGGGTACAACGGATTTATTACTGAACGCTAAAGCTCTCCTCACTTCGCGTGATATGCTGTGATATTTTACGCTTTTGTTGTTACCTGACTTGTTTATTACAGTGGCGTGTAGGTACCCTATTTTGTAGATATTACAGTAAATCTTTTGTGGACCGAGTATTGTGCCCTGTGGAACACCTATGATTACCATATATTCTGTTTAAAAAAACGGAGGTACCGTTGAAAGAATCATTAAAGCTTGTAACATAGCGGCAATCGAAAAAAAAATTGGTAATTACTTTGAGCATGTTTGCTTGGTGTTCTAAAATATGTTTTTTCAATCTATAGACTAATATCAGAGGAAGATAGAGTGGAGTAGTTAAACCACGATAAGCTTCTTCTAATGAGAATCTTTACAGGTGGGTTTTTAAGAATTGTGTTACTATTTTGGTGATCAATCTATCTGCAGGGGTAAAATATCTAGCATTCAGTTTTAAAGCCAACTTTCTTACTACCAGAATTTACGCTACCAAAAACTTTAATCAATAACATATAAACGTAATTATTGTAATACATCGCTTAGCTTTCACTGGTGAATACAAAGCGATGATTTACGATGCCCTACACCGTTTATCATACAAGGTGATATCGCGACCTTAAACTTTCTCTGTGACGGTTAATATCAGTATTATTAGCAAATATAATTTTAATATTTGTATCATGTATTCAAATATTTAGACTTAAAGGCTTTAGACAAGATACAATCTATCAACGAGAGCGTCACGAATTTTTTTTAACTACTAAAATTATACTTATTAATAAATCCCTACTAATATTATAAATGCGAAAGTAACTCTGTCTGTCTGTCTGTCTTTCTGTCTGTCTGTCTGTCTGTCTGTCTTTGCTTCACGCCTAAACTACTGAACCGATTTGTGTGAAATTTGGTACAGACATAGTTTGGAACTTGAGAATGGACATAGGATAGTTTTTATTACAAAAAATAAAATATAAAATAAAATTTATTCCGGACATACAGCGCCATCTATTGGTCAAGAGTCGGCATCAGAAGTCACTATTCCACGCGAACGAAGTCGCGGGCAAAAGCTAGTAAATTATATAAAAACCAAATTATAATAATAACTAAAAAAAAATCAAATAAAAACAAATCAAACGATAGCGATAGGTAAAATATCGAAAATGTCTGGGAATACCAAGCTCTATAGAAATATCTCGTGATCAATCCCTTACATTTGGGATTTCGTTCGTCCGTCGCGTTTGCTTATTGAATGGCAGCTGGTTAGAGTATCTTGACTTTGATGAGGAGGACTGAAACAATATTATGTTACTAATGCTACTTATACGGTTACTAACGAGTAACGACCCGCCCCGGCTTTGCCCGTACCAATTATACACAAAATCCTGCCTCGTTTCTCACTCCTTCTATTGGTGAAAACCGCATGAAAATGCGTTCAGTAGTTTGTGAGGTTTTCTCGTACAAACGCAGCGGACTTTATTTTATAATATGTAGTGATAAATATAAATGTGGACGGATGGAGAGGAATCTGTACGAAAGAAAGGGGAGTCAGTGATAATATGTCGGTTGACAAAATGAAATGGAAGAAGAAAAGGTGTTGTGCCGATCACAAATACCATGAGACAAAAACATGATGATGATTTAAATATCTTGACATGTGGGATATGGACTCAAACACGACATTGTACCAAAAGTCGAGTTAGACAACGGCTTAATAGCCACGAGCCTCGACCGATACCTTAGGAGGCTCTCATTAAGCAGTAACACAACAATATAGCCCTTAACCTAAGGGCTATATTGGATCAGATTTGCAGAAGATAGAGCACAATACAGAGAGTTTTAGGAGCAGAGGCTTGATTCAGAAAGTGGTACTTCTGGAAACGGCTCGAATTATTTGGCGATTACGATTACGAGAATAATTAAGTTAATATTATTAGCCTATATAAAACTTTAAAAAAAAGACGCGGCTGATATTTCATTCACCTCTCTCTTGCACTCTGAAGCCCTGATCCCGGTAGCTTGGACTCTGTTCCCGATACCGATGAGTTACTGTAACTATTTTTATATCTTTAAATAAGTTTTAACTAAAAAACGATTGATTTTTTCTTACATTTCCAAACCCAACAAACTGCGTAACAGTTTGTTGGCAGGCGGATATGCACAAAAAAATTAGCGCTTTTTAAAGGGCTTCACGAAACATATTTAAATAAAGAACTTAATTAAGTATTTCGTTATTCTAATCGACTCCAGAAACAATGACATACCAAAGTCAACTCAATAACCATAAAAAATACAATGAACTACAAAATTGTCTTTGCCTCATTCTATTTTAATTAATACCTCCATTAAACTCTGCTCTAAAAGCATACGTTAATTGAAAAACAACTTGTTTAGGGAGCGGAGCGGCCATAAATGAAACACATGAAAGTCACCGTAGAAACATTAATTCATTGAACATGAAAATTTATGAAATTATATAATTCTCGTGAGTTGTGTGACCGAATATATAAATTATATAACTAATCAAACACGCATGGCAATTAAAATAAGTTGACAGAATAAGTCATTTGCTAAGTTATAATACAGAGGATTTTTCAAATCATGTCCTCCAACCTTCACCTCAAATCAACAAATTGCCAGTTATTTATTTATTGACATTAATCGATGTTTCTTGCGTAGTCATGGAGGTCCGGAAACGGAAACGGAATACGGATTTAAGAAAAAGTCCATTTATTTTACCAAAAAATCTAACGATCTATGGGGCTTCATGAGGCTCACCACTTGTTAGATGCCGCAAAATTCTATCGAAATACTATAACGTCGTAGATGTGGTACATTGTTTCAATAACTTGTAACATAATCCTGCATAATTCCTGATATATAATGTCAGTAGTCAGTAAGTAGTAGTCAGTAAGTATCTAGATGAATGTTTGTAATAATATCAATATAATAAAGACTGATATATATATAACTTTCGTCTGTATTTCATGAACGTGCTGCAAACTAAATGGTGTTTTACATGAATAAAAAACACCAATATAATTCTTCAAACCTTTTCACAAAATGTTGGATACCGTTTTCTATCATCTATATAACCTGGGATCTTTAAGTACGTTACTTCTAGGCAAGCATCCTCTACCGTCGTCAGTCACATCATCGCTTGCCATCAGGTGAGATAGTCGTCAAATGCGAGCCTACCGAAAATAAAAAATAAACAACTATCTCAGAAACCCACAGTGGACCCACTATTGCACCCTACGGAACTCCACTTGTTTCCTGTACATTTCTAAAGACTTTGCTTGAAAGATAGAAAAAAAATCACACGATTTTAGGTCTTGATAGTTAGCTGGAGGTTTCATTTGTGGACACCTTCAGCTCTTTGTTCGTTTGTAATCAAAGATATACCTAGCAGCAAACAAAGCAACAAACAATTAATTATATAATTAAATCTTAAATGTTGACAAAGATGTGACGGGCGGGTTTTTTGGGGACCGTCTTTATGTAGAACTTTGACATTCGAAAAATGCTGCCTCTCAGCATAACTTGAATAAATGACTTTTGATTTTGATGAAGTTATCTTCATTTCTTTCAACATCGCTTTTCATTCTATGTGTTCAATATATCTGCAGCATCATGTATCTGCCGTTCATTACCAATATTTAAAGTATTCGCCTCATGCAGAACAAAAACTGTCTTCTCAACACCTCGACGGTTGCATATGTAATGCGATACGTACCTAATTTGCCTGTATGACTTGCATTAGCGTTTTTTGCCGGGAGTCAAACTCGATACTGGTACATTAGCTGACTCAGAGGCATCAGCAAAAACTGCACTTGGTAACGGTATGAGCGTGTGTGTTATTGTAATGGTTAATTTGCTGTTATGGAACCTGGGTTTGCTTATGTTAATCTCGTATAAACATCTTTTATTCACATCATCTTTTGCCACTAACGGTTGTCTTACAAATTGTTCCGTTTTAGCATATGTCACGCTTACTACTAACACTCTTTTTTTTTCGTTCATCTTTAACATCCAATGACCGATCTCATCCACTGCTAAGCATAGCCCACTATTTTGTTTTGCTAATCCCTTCGTATATGTGCCATTCTTATCCAGGTTGAAATCTTCACTTATTCTAATTTAGCCCTTCAAATACAAAAAAAACCCTACTTGGTATATCAATAATTATTGCTATATTTAGATACAATCTATGGTCATTTCTTTACTATTTTTGAGATTAATTTCAGTTTAATAATGTTCAACAAGCTTCTTCAATAAGTGTGCAATTCTATACATAAGTTTTGTACAAATATATCCTGAAGCCTATTATTATAAATGTATAATATAATATATATAAACTCACGTCCTCGTACCAGTTACATCATAAGGATTCGCTGTGACATTGACTCGTGTGTCGATAGGTAACTAATCTTCTTTACTATATTAAGTAACTCCATATTTTATATTTTCAGTTTTTATTTTTACTAACTAATAAATGACTTAGCGACCTTCCTTATTGGTCGATATTATTTAAATCAATCCGATAGTCGATTTGAAGTACGAAATTACAAGTACGTTTCATCATCAACATCATCCACAGCCTGACTTCGCCCACTGCTGCGCATAGGCCTCTCTCTTCTTGTAGTCTTGTACCAATGACCACGTTCCTGTGCCAACCTCATCCAGGTTCTACCCGCAATGACAACAATGTCATCTACCCATCTCGCCGCTGGACGACCAATACTTCTTCTTCCAGTCCTTGGACGTCATTCAGTCACTACCTTACTCCACCTATCATCACCACGCCTTGCCAGGTGCCCTGCCCAGCTTCATTTCAGTTCTAAAATTCGTTTTCCGACGTCGGAAACCTTCGTTCGTCTTCGGATCTCAACGATTCTGGTTTGGAACTCGATCTATTAGCCGTATGCCAGAGAGTATGGAACGTTCCATGGCTCTATGTAGAGAGAGAACCATGGACAGAGAGAGAGAGAGACTCTCTCTTCTCAAGTACGTTTACATGGACGCAATGCGATACAATTCGACCAAAATTGCACTTGTTTTTTTTTTTGAAAATTGAGCGTGATTGCTTACCGATGCAATTTAAATTACGCCACGACATCCGGGTACACAGGTACAAGGTAGTAATGGTACCCATACTTACTTTCAGCTGGAGGTTTTTCATGAAGATGTTATAAGAAAATAAATTCTCTGGCAGAAAGTGCACTTGCAGATGGTTCAATTCTGACAAGTGATAGGTGGGTAGTGGGTGGGTGATTGATTATAGACAAACAATAAATAGCTACATACACTGATACATGTAAATTAACAAGTCGAGCAAAAGCGAGAGCAATTTTTGACAATAAATTTTATATTGAGTCTTATTGAAGTCTCATATATATTCAGCTAATGATGAGACCATGAGGATGACCTACTTTATGATCCCGGAAGTATGAATTTTACATGTTCCCTGAGCGTCTGATACGAAAATATTTTTTTCTACTTCAAAGAATCTGATAGACTCCAAAGATCAAATAGAAGTTATCAACCGTAAATCTTTTTCTACCACTTCATTCATTGAGTCTGTCAACAGTGCCGCGTTTGTCTGCAGTCGTGCCAAAATTAGTCCGAATTTAGATGCAAAAAAATTCTAAGGAATTTCCGATGTTCAGTTCAGTCTAACCGTCCAATATTTTATAACGAGTAAAAGCCCATTTTATTATTCCAAATATATCAAAACTGACATTCTTCAAAAAAGTAGAATCTTCATTTCACCAAAAATGACTTCAACATTTTTATGTTTAACGTTGAGATCATTTTTTACTAAACAAACCTACCTTTTAGGTTTCCACCGCTTCATAAATACTCCAAACATTGTTTTATCCTCGGCACAATTCACAATAATAACAACAATCACTTCACACAGGAGCAACTGATAACAAGTCAACGACTTCCGTTCAATCAATAACACAACAACGGCACGTAAATAATTGCACCAACGATAAGATAAACATCGAACTCGGTACCGAAAACGTCTGACCTAGACACAGTGACAGGGAAGCCTGGGAACACTGTCCTACATCGCGAGAATCTCTAAAATCGATTTATTCCTATAACTTTAATGCCTATAGCAAAGTTACGCAATCGTTTTTAGGATCTCACGTCATTATTTGTTTGTGTGTTGAATGAAACATCGGCATCGTAATCTTTCGGTAATAAACAAAACAGTACACGCGACGCTTCCGTCACTCGGTCTTGGCGCAACTGAAACTGACTGAGTCATACTCATTCGTTTTGACTAGAGTGGCGACTTGCGAGGCTGGCGAGTGTGCCGGTGCGCGTCAGGTGCGGTCGATCAGCTGCTAGCTTGTCGCCATCTTGTTTCGCATGTTGGCGCCATCTCGCGGTGACCTTTCAACTTTCGTTAGAGTTGTTTATTGGTAAACATTGCACACAATGCAATGCACATCCTTCTTCATGAAGTAGCGGTCAGTGTTACAGTGAAGGGAGTTTTAGGTTTGTTATGTATGGTTTATTAGGCAATACCGAATGCTAGGTTTACTTTTCTGTGTGGATAATTAAGTATCGTTAATTGACCTAGGTACCTAAACGTATTACGTACCTAAACGTAGTACCGTCTGTGTATTCAGATGTATAATCTTCATGAATACTTATTGATAGACAATAAACTGTAGTAGAAGTAGATAGATCGTCGACTGTCACTTTGTTTCTAAATCCACATTGTATAAATAAACCGTGAAAGAAAAGAACCAAACACAGACCTACCTATTTAGTTCAAACAGGCAGTGTCTTCTTTCTAGAATAGTTTTGAACATAAATAATATCTTCCATATTGACAATCCACATACCTACACCCACTAAAGAGACACTTGTGCACACATTGCAGAAGGAATGTGATTATGTAGGTACAATATGAGGAAAACAATTTCAAAACTTATCAGTATAGTTAGTACAACACTTGTACTAATATTGTAACGGAGCCACAGTGTTACTCAAAGGTATATTTCAACCACCTCATTGTAAGCATCGATGGTTCAGTGGTAGAATGCTCGCCTGCCACGCGGGCGGCCCGGGTTCGATTCCCGGTCGATGCAGTATCTTTTTGCATATTTTTTACAGTTTATGCTAACTGTGCTGCGTTTTTTTATCTAATATATTATAATTATGTTTTAAAATGGTATCAAACAATCATAAATAAAAAACTAAGTTTAAAAACTTTAAAACTAAGTGTTGTGTGTCAAAATTAATTCAAACTATAAATATACTATATATAAATTATAGTTACCTGTTTGCAAAGTGGTTTTTTTTTATTATTGACTAGAGGACGCCTCGCGGTTTCACCCGCGTAGTTCCCGTTCCCGTGGGAATACAGGGATAAAAAGTAGCCTATGTCACCCGGGGATAGAGTAGCTTCCCAACGGTGAAAGAATTTTTGTAATCGGATCGCTTTGGAGCCTATTCGGTACAAACAAACAAAAAAATCTTTCCTCTTTATAATATTGGTATAGATAGTCTCGCGTTTGACCACACAACCGTATCGCATTTAAACCTCACAGAGTGTTATTAAGTTGTCTCCCCTAAATAAGGTGTTGGTTGACCTTGAGCTATGTTCTGGCCTACTGCTAGGAGTTGCCTGAAATTCGAGGGACCTACTTAGGCAAGCATAAATAGACACTTGTTCTGCTAGTGATCAGTAAATAATTAGTACAAGTGTAACTGAACAAAATGCAATCTTTCACTGACTTAGGGAATCTGTTTGACTGAACAGTCAAAGGCCCGAGATGACGCGTGGCAGCGCGTGGTATTTCGCTTCTCCAGAATTGCGGTCGTATGCGGCCGCAGCGTGTGACGGGGTCCTCATGAATTCATGCGGGCAATGCCTGGCCGGGGGACCGTGACCAAATGAGCAAGCACTCCAGAGCTCCGGCCAAAAGTAGCTGCAGGTAACCGTGGGGTTTTAGTCTCTTAGAGTCTGACAAATCCCTACACTCGCCCCTGGGTGGAGAACATCCAAGAGGATTTCCGATAAAAAAGCTGAAATTGAAAAAAATCAAGCACTAAAATTTCATCATCATCCTTCTCACTAATCATTTCACAAAATAAAATAATCTAGTCAAGTTATCAATAATAAACAAAAAATTCCTAAATTATCTTTAATATATATAAATCTCGTGTCACAATGTTTGTCCTCAATGGACTCCTAAACCACTTAACCAATTATAATAAAATTCGCACACCATGTGGTAGATAGGGTAGGGTATTTTTATTTTTTTAGGTATAATTGCAGAATCAGTATGGAATGATGATAGTTAATAAGGTTGAATATGTAGTAAGTATAATATGTAGTATAATATGTAGTATAATAGGTAGTAATTTAGAATTAAATAGATATTATGATATGGGTAAGGTTGAAGTTGTTAATAAGCATTTGAATGATTTGCGTGTGGATCCTTTGTTTGCTCAAGATACTTTTGATATTTGTACTTATATTGTAAACAATCATGGGTCGTTTGGTACCCCTGAATTGTCTGGTTCTTATGAGAATGTTAAGAGGACCTCTTTGAAGAAAGACGCTAGTATTCGTTGGGTGTATTATCCTAGATGTAAAAAGCGTGTTGAAACTAGTTTATTAAATTCTAAGAGTCGTATTGGTGAGTGTTGTGGCCATGGGTACTCCTGATATTGTTAATGGTGCTCACGCTGGCAAAGCTTTTATTGGTTTTGATGCTCTGAATTTACCTGCTAGTAGCGATGCGAATTATTATTATGAGTATTCTTTGCGTTATAATATTAGTTATAAGGTTAATTTTACTTTTACTACATTAAATCCAGATAATTTTAAAGTTTAAATGGTTTTTTTATTTATACTGCCCCTGCATAGGTTCGCCCACCGCAACGCATGGGTGGCGCGAATTATTACTTAAATAGCGACATTTTGACAAAAAGGAGCGGCCCCCCCGTAAGGGGGGGCCTAGCGGCGACTTTCTTATAGAAATGGGTATGTTATTTAGATTGCGAGCGTAGCGAGCGCGCGTGACAGAGTGTTTTCTATTTTTAACCGACTTCAAAAAAAGGAGGAGGTTCTCAATTCGTCGGAATCTTTTTTTTTTTTTTTTTTTATGTATGTTCCCCGATTATTAGATTATGACGTCAGCCGCATCTCGCGCCGGTCTAGAACACCCTACCGGCGCGTCCGCTGGGAACGCAGCTGGGGGTCCTTCAGTTTTTCTAAGTCCTGGCTGATAGGATAGGGTAGGTAGGGTAGGTAGGGTAGGGTAGGTAGGGTAGGGTAGGGTAGGTAGGGTAGGTAGGGTAGGGTAGGTAGGGTAGGGTAGGTAGGGTAGGTAGGGTAGGGTAGGTAGGGTAGGGTAGGGTAGGTAGGGTAGGTAGGGTAGGGTAGGTAGGGTAGGGTAGGTAGGGTAGGTAGGGTAGGGTAGGTAGGGTAGGTAGGGTAGGTAGGGTAGGTAGGGTAGGTAGGGTAGGTAGGGTAGGTAGGGTAGGTAGGGTAGGTAGGGTAGGTAGGGTAGGTAGGGTAGGTAGGGTAGGTAGGGTAGGTAGGGTAGGTAGGGTAGGTAGGGTAGGTAGGGTAGGTAGGGTAGGTAGGGTAGGTAGGGTAGGTAGGGTAGGTAGGGTAGGTAGGGTAGGTAGGGTAGGTAGGGTAGGTAGGGTAGGTAGGGTAGGTAGGGTAGGTAGGGTAGGTAGGGTAGGTAGGGTAGGTAGGGTAGGCAGGGTAGGTAGGGTAGGCAGGGTAGGCAGGGTAGGCAGGGTAGGCAGGGTAGGTAGGGTAGGTAGGGTAGGTAGGGTAGGTAGGGTAGGTAGGGTAGGTAGGGTAGGTAGGGTAGGTAGGGTAGGTAGGGTAGGTAGGGTAGGTAGGGTAGGTAGGGTAGGTAGGGTAGGTAGGATATTTAGTAGATGAATGTTTGGTGTTTTTATGGCAAAACAAAGTTTGCCGGGTCAGCTAGTAATTATATAAATTTTATATTCAATATTACCAATTTTTTAATCAAATGGTCAATTATTTACTGTTATAAATTTTAATCAAACATTTTTATATTTTTTATATAATCCATAATTAAATAAGTTATATGTTTGTTCTTATCAATTCATCAGTCTTACAACTAATTTAATGTATTAACCTAAAATCTTATTTGTATATGTTGTGTCCACCTAAAAGTGACATGTTTTGCACAGAATTATGTATTATGTATAATTATATGTAAGATTTTTTGTAAACGTGTAGTTGGTGTTCCTATCAATAAATAAATCAATAAATCATTGTTCTCATCATGAACAAAATTTAGTATGAGATTGGCACAAATTGCGAAACAAAATCAACTGCCCCAAACCATTTTTGCATAACACGACAAAACATACCAACCACCAACTAATTTTATTCCCGATGTCAAGGTTCATCTTATAGTACAAGATTTCCCTTTTCAGGCATTGTTATTTTAGTTGAGAATTAAACGTTTAAGTAAATTTATTTGTAAGATTTACAAGAAGAAACCAGTTTACAGTAAGCTGTTACATTCGTTTTAAAATAACTAAGCTGATCATCGCCAGTGCTGCCCCCATTTAAATCAACTAGCAAAGAGATAACTGAAAGATATAAACATGTCTGCAACACCACTATTATCACGTCAATTGCCGAGTCAAATTGATTGAAACTATCGGCGATCGTTTTCATCGATACTATCAGCATTCGATTATTATCGGTTTTGTTTGGTGCTACCATGCATAGGAGTAAATTGACTAGACGAAAGAGGGCAAGCCGTAAAATATTTGATGTCATTTTATAGGGAATATTTTTTTAGGCATAATGTTGTTTGGCATAACTTTTATAAGAATAATAATACTGGCCACAGGCTTGGCCACACCTAATAATAATTTGGCATAATGCAAAGGTTAGCATAACTGTCATTGGTCTAATTTGTTTTGCCATAATTTTGAGTAGCATAAATATTTAAAGCAGTATTATTTATTCGTCATAATAATTTGATGGGTAAATATTTGAACGTCTAAAATTGAAATACCTACGGGTGAAATGTCAATTTCCAAAATATCAAAAAATTTAATATCAATTTGAATCGATCGAAAATTGTTTTAGCTAAGCTTAAAATGTCAAATTAAATATATTTGATAAAAGGACTCAAATTAATTAGGTTAAGATGCGGCGAGGTGGACCTTGGGCCTCCCTTGAGCCGCTAACATGTTTGTTTTATTCCAAAGAGCATTATGTGTAAATATATTATGCTGTATAAGATTATGCATCATTAATATTATGCCTACAGTATTTATGGCAATATGCATTATGGCATAGCATTTATGCCTAATAACATTATGCGTAATGATCATTATGCAGAATTTCGTTATGCCAATGTAAATTGAGGGTATATACTTTATGCTTATCATTAGTAAACGCATTTTATACACCCTTTTTTTTTGGGTGGTAATTCATCCAATGACTTCTCCCGCTTTGGGTGAAGCGGGAGGGCGTCAGACTTTTACTGACTAAAACCCACTCGTGTTCCTTTAGTTGCTTGAGCCAGGGCCGCGGTAACTCACTTTCAAATTTATCCGCGACCCAGAGAGGCATCGGCCCTAGCGGACCTTGTCATTTATTGCTGACATCTCTTTGAGGCGCGCGTGGAACACTACGCGCCGTCGACTCGGGCCTGGTCCTTATCGGACGGCGAGCTACCCATTACTCGCCGTCCGCAAGCCCGCGCCTACGGTGGCCGGGAAGCGGCTTGCGACTCCCGACGCCCAGGGCGTCTCCTGCGGTGGCTAGGGGCGTGAGGGCGTCCCCGTTGCGTCTCCCTCACGCGTTCTGCTTCCTCCTTCGCGAGCATTACTGCTTCGCAGAAGGAGGTGACAGCTTCCCATGCCCTCTCGCTCCGTACCATAGCCTGAACCAGGGCCGGACGCGAGAGGTCGCCACCGCCGATCGCCTCCACGAGGACACAGCGTTGCTCCGCCCAAGTGGGGCAGGCCTCCACCGTATGTTCTACCGTGTCCTCCGGGCGATCCTCACAATGGTTCTATACAACCGCGAGGCGTCCTCTAGTTTTATATATATGTATGTATATGACAGTATATCCTATCGTATCCTATTGTATTATATTTAGCTCCGTTATGTTTTATGTGTTTATTTTTCCCTTCTACACACGTTATCTACATCTCTTTTTTTCATCTTTACTTTCGCAGGTATGCTGGAAGAGATTTCATTAGAAATAAGCATCACCTATGTACTTATTTTTCTGTTCCTCCTTCTTGTCTGTATAAGTGTGTGTGCATAAATGGTTAAATAAATAAATAAATGGTGCAACACAGGCGTTTCCTCCCGCCTTATCCTGAACAGGAACCTCCCGAAGCAGCCATGTCCGGTGAGGACCTGCGTCAGGCGGAAGGTGAGGACGCCGTGACGCCTCTCAAACCACTCCTCAAAGAGGGGCCTTATCGCCGCAATTGTGGCGTGCCCAGCGCTGGGTTGCGACAGTCGCCCTCTCCATGTCGCCATGAGATCCTGCCGGAGCTCTGTCCGCCGAGCCGTGATTTGTCGCGGCAGCGGAATTTTATACACCCTGCCTAACGTATTTTGTCGAACTGAAGGGTAATAGCCTCTCTCTCCGTTTGCCACTGCTAGTGCTTTCGGCAGGGGTCGAGCTCATCCCGCCATCTTTGCCTAAGTCTGCCGAGAATATGTATACGTCAAAAATGTTATATTCGATGCTTTTATTAGCTGGCGATATATCTAAGCCGTGCCCCGCGGTTGCACCCGCCGGTAACTTAAGACGTATAATATATTCCCCAACGTTAACGCAGTACTGGCTGTGCGCCCGCTCGGAGCCAGAATATCAATATTGAACCTCCTTTTGGACAGTTTTGTTGCAAAATATTCTTTGATTTTCAGGTATGAAGAAATTCTAGCCATTATTTTTTCTGTGTTAAAATATTTTTGAACATCCAAGTCGTTATGGACGTATCCAATCCAAAAGTAGTGTTGTTAATTACTTTTTTTAAAGCAAAACTATTTAGTTACACGAAAAAGAAACGTTTCAGAAATAACGTATGTGAATCAAAATAAATATATATTTTTATCACACCTCTTCACCTAGCCTAGTTAGTAAGGACAAATAGAAAGTAACAAACTAATCGTTTTACGGCACTAAAGTGATTTAAGGCCCGTAAAGAAATCACTAAGAGCAGACTCAGCCATCCGCCCGTCACCCCCTCCCTCCCCGCTCGCCCGTTCGGTAAATAGTAATGAATTATTTTAATTTTATATTTTCCCTGTAATGTGCTTCCAGACAACATTCTTTTCAACACACTTGCTCATAAAGTGGCTCTAATTTCACCGCAATTAGGCACATAATGACACCTGTTATCAAACTGTGACTTTTTCATTACTATTATTCACAAGTGAGATAAAGAGTTTTTTTTTTTTATTTATTGGTTGAGTTGCTTTGTTCTTAAAAAAGTTTCGATACAAAAAAGATCGAGCTCAATAGTACAAATGCAACACATTTCATGCAACTTCGTATTTAAATAGATAATTTCAACTTGTACGTGTTTAATAAATAAAACTTTTACTTAAATATAACTTTTGTTTTTGTAATATCGAAAACTTGAAAATCCCCATTTTGTACGTGGCTAAAACGCTATCCGCGGAAAGCCAAAAAAAAGATACCTCATTATTTTAGTCTATGGCCGATCGCCATTGTTAGATGCGCGCGCATAGGAAAACTGATTTTTGCCCGCCATTGCGAAAAAAAATTCACAACTCGTTTTCACTGTTGGAAATGATTTTTTAGTATTATTTTCTTCACAAGTGTGTTGAAAAACGTTGTATGATACACGTGTGTATTGATGATTACCGTCCTCGGCTCTCTTAAGACCCTCACCTAACGGCTCGGGTCTCAATGTCGCCTCAGCGGTAATCACCAACATTACACACTTGTACCATAATGTACTATTAAAAAGCCAAATTTATCTTCATACAATTGCCTTGATGATGAAGTAATTCTTTCGCTCGTAAGGTAAAATATATACTGGTATTGCCAGAGATTAGAGAGTTCAAACAAACAATCAAACTATTCCTCTTTATTATTTATTTATATACCTATATGTTATGTATTATATATAGCTATACTATATATAATACATAACATAATAATGTACAAATAGGCAGTAGCTCCATGTACAATACTGCTATTCGGCTACATACTTGACAAAGGGTTAACCAAAGTAAAAATCGTTGCTCTCAAGATCATGTGTAGCCTCAATTGTAGCCTCGGTTGTAGCCTCGGTTGTAGCCTCGGTTGTAGCCTCGGTTGTAGCCTCGGTTGTAGCCTCAGTTGTAGCCTCGGTTGTAGCCTCAGTAGGTTTAGTTTCAGTCGTAGTCGTGGCAATAGTAGTTGCCATCTCTTCTTCAATAATATTATCCAATATTTCGTTGATTTCTTCTAAAGGGTCTACATCTAGTTGTAATAACAGTTTCTCTATTGGTTCTACTCGGCAGACTGCTTCGCAAATAGATTTAGTATGGAACTTGTTCGGAGATGGACAGCCTGACCACAACACGCGTTCGCATTTACCATTTGCGTGGGTGTATACAAACGAGGATATTTCTTCGCATTTCTCTTCGTTTAAAGGGATATTGCATGCTGAAAAATGAACGAGTTCTAGAGTTTATGAGGGATTAATATGATTATTACATGGTGAGTTTTTTAAGTGGGCGTGGATGCCCAAATCCGAAACTATGAGGAATAGCGGCAGACACTCAAAGGAATCTCGAAGCCGATTCAAAAGGAAAACTAAAACTGCACCATTGGATTTATTTTAATTTTTATTCCTAGCCAGTAATCGAAAACGTTGATTTTGAAAAAGTAAACATTTGCTATATAATTACAACATTCGAGAGTGTCGCATATAAGGATCAAATTCTGATAAGTACGGAAAAGGCTAATTTTTAACAAAAAAAAATTGTAATGAATCTACGAAGACTCGTATCATGCAATTGATGACATGAAAATGTCTTTGGACAATATTCATAACGGATTCAAAATTATTTTAATGCTGAATGTAGTAGTACAATGCTACAGTTATTTTTTTCGAAAGGGTATACTCTCGAGGTGGTCCCATTGTCACCAAGACAGGATCTGATGAGGGGATCCCATTGAAATTGAGAGAACTCCTCAATTTTCATAGCGATTTTGGTATTTTCATCAACATGGCAAGCATTTGCATTCAGAGAGTATCATTATTTTGGTGAAGTGAAACTGATGAAGAAGGTCACCTATGGCCACTGGAAGTTCTCAATGTTAATGTTAAGTATAAGTGTTGGGTACAAGTATATATCATAGTTCTATGACTGATTACTATGAATGAAGCAAATTTAAATAAATGGTTCTAATTCGTTCGTAATAAATTTAATTCGTTCTAATGGAAAACTTGTTAACAAAAAAACTATACCGAGTTCCAAAACAAATCAATACAAATCGAAAAAAACTTTCGGAAGCCGGTGTCAAAGACGAAAAAAAATAGTTACGTAAGTCAACGACTGCCGAAAAGCTAGTAATTTTTCGCTTTGTTTTTTTTGTTTTGGACGTTGGTATTTTTGTTTTGTTAAAAACTTTTTTTGGACTGACCAATTGCTTGATAATTCAGAAAGAAATGATTTAATTGAAATAAATGGTTTTAGTTGAGTATTGTACTGTGTGATGCTGCTTCGAGTTACGGTGGAGTTTGGTCAAATACAGTGGCGTATCAATAGAATGGCACAATGGGCGGCACTATTGGACCACGGGAACATGTCGTGGTCCAATGGGGCCGCCAGCCTATGATAGCAGAAATACCAGCCTACGATAGTTTTGAAGTTGAATCATTCCAGTGTTTATTTTGCGCTCAGTATAGTATTATATTATCTGTGGTATAATGTAGTTGTTCTTGAGTTCCCGACGTAATTGACTGACTCAAACTCCAGCTGTGACTACCTGCTTACAATACTAACTTGTCGTTCAGACTAGAATGCGATTTTGCAGTTGTTAAACAATCAGACTAAGATAACCTGACGGATCCGTGTTAGATAACCTGACGGATCCGTGTAAGATAACCTGACGGATCCGTGTAAGATAACCTGACGGATCCGTGTAAGATAACCTGACTGATCCGTGTAAAATCCAGGATAAAGAGTAACTCATGCATGATATAAACTAAATATTTTTATAAGAAAACCCCTCGAACGTTTGGTCCGTTGCTTGGTGCGTGAAAAAAATGCAGCCTGTGGTTCTTAGTGTTAGTTTTTAAACGTAAGTTTACTTTAAAACTTCAATTTGTAGATACTAACGCGGAATAAGTGCCATCTAGTGACAATATTACAAAAACATTCATTCATTCATTCCTTTGGCGCTACAACCTTTTGTGGGTCTTGCTTTTGGCCTCCTCAACGATTTCGCTCTATCACTGGCCTCCTTCCGCAAAGATGTTTTCCTTCCTATCCTCTTCAAATCTGCCTCGACACAAGCAATACAGCGCTTTTGGGTCTTTTTTGAATCAGAGTCCACTTGGACATGACTCTAAAGGCTCTGGTATCGTCAAATAAAAAACCTTTCTTTCTATTAAAATTGTCATGAGAACGGTTACGTTATTGCGACCGACGACAGCGTAAAAAAACTCACACTATAGTGCGAGTTTTTACTCGCGCGCAATCGCGTTAACGTAAACATCATTTTGTATTGAAACTGGATAAGCGCTGTCTGGTGACGGTAAGGAGAAACCACTTTTTTTTTATACATTTTGACATAAGAGATCGTTTACGTTATCACGAGTGAGCGTGAGTAAAAACTCGCACTAAGGCCTTTGGATACACTTTGATCGATTTCTTGTTAAATGTGTACCTAAGGTGCCCATAATAATTATTAAGAGTGCGTAGTAACGAAAACTTACGATCTTCTCTGGGAACTGGAGGTATCATTCTAAAAATACAATTGAGGGAGCAAATGTATTCGTTTTCAAACTTGTTGAGCGTAGGACAGCCCCTCCATGTTTCAAGTTCGCAACGTGACCCTGGCTTATAGTAGGAGAAGACTTGTTTCGGTGGAGCATTGCAGTCACTACGGTTGAATGGTGCCAGGCAGTAGTTTGGTGGTACTGTGGAGTCAAAATTTTTATTAATGGTAATCTGCATTCCTTGTACCTCCCGAGCATATTTAGTCCCACTTAAGGGAGAAAGCCTCCCACACGCCTTTTTTTTTTGTTAGGGCTTTGCCCATCAGTGGGACAGGGTGGGTTTATAAAAATAAACTGTCTTCTGCTAAAGTTGTGGGCCTGCCTACTTTTGGTAGGAGTCGTGGTCGTCGCGTCATCAAAATAAAGGGCTGTAAGAGTTAATAAAAAAAATAAAAAAAACAACTGAAATCATGCTGTGCAGTCGGAGGATACAGTTCTGGTTTTGGTCAGCAAGATCGCGAATCAGCAGCCGTATCCTCCTTCTTTCTTCTTCTTTTAATTAACTTAGTTTTTGCAATTCACGATGAACCAGCTCTTGAACTCGATCTCGTCTGATGGAAAGCGATGGATAAGGTCTACGACGAAATGAGAGTGACCAGAAGACCTAAGTTTTTTAATAATAATTAATAAGCATTTTAAAAAACTTACTTGTCCTCACAATATTTAAGAAACTTAACGTAGTAAATAGGTAAAATTGTAAGCACCGGCTTAAACTCATGGTGTAATTTACTAATTGGTAATCTATGGTAAACTCAAGTGATTCCAAATTTAAGTAACTTTTTTATGGTTAATTAGCGTAATTAAGGTTTAATGTACTATTTTAATAACTGCCGTTTTTAATTGAAACGATAAAAATTATAAGCGCAAAAAGATACTGCATCGACCGGGAATCGAACCCGGGCCGCCCGCGTGGCAGGCGAGCATTCTACCACTGAACCATCGATGCTTACAACTACTTGCTTAAAATTTATGTTCAGTCTGAAGTAGTGTCTTATTTCGAATTAAGTATTAATTTCACAAAATCCTTTTTTTCTATTCTTTAAAAACAACTTCGCAAGAAATTCAAAAATACAATAGCTGAAAGATACTACTATATTTTTTTTTTTAAATATTGAGGTAGGACTTTTCCAGGATTTTGTTGCCGAAAAACCAGTTATTACTACACTAAAATAAAGTTTGCCACTTAAATTAAGATCGTGCTGCCATCTAAGATAAGTTTTGTACATTAGTGTCATTACAGTCATCTCTAACCTTCTATCTGTTTCATCAAAGAGATCACAGATGGCGCAAATTTCAACATCTTTAAATTATTTTTGCGACCTTATTTTTATTTAATTTGTTTACAAACAGAAAACATTTTAGTATTCGCTTTAATATTTTGAAATAAAACATAAAAATAACTTTTTGGTGTCGTCGTCGTTTATATTTAATAATAATTTCCTTAAAATAAATGTGATATTAACTATATTGTTCAAATACAGCTAAAATTAAACGAAGCACTAGCTTAGCATTTACGCAAGAAATAACATTAATGTGAGTATAAAAATTACCCGAAATAATATTTTTAGGTAAATAACAATTTACAAAACATTATTTTGATCAATAAAAACAACTTATTTCAAAAGTCATTGTATAATAATGAAATAAAATTGATTGTCTTCATTGAAAGAGCTTATTTTTGATAGTTAGATTTTTTTTCTTTTGTAACTCGATGATTTCCTACAACGCCATCTAGTTGATGCTAACAACTTTAATTCTAAGGTGAGATCTCAACGGCCGCTGAACGATTGCTTGTTTTCGATGCATTTTAGGGCTTTTATTATTACTGCAGTAGTATTACTTTGATGGTTCCTCTTTCTGTTGTTTTCGTCTACTTAATATCGCGCCTATGATCATCAGAAGTACCTGAAAAAGAAAGAACGAAAGATTAAGTAGGTTCTGTTTGATATGTCAGACCCTTAGCTAGTAGTCCCCAATCTTATTGTCCGGGCCGAACATAGACTTTCCGATGAGCAAGGCATGGCACGCTATAGTTTAACCCGACTGCAAGGGAAGTGGTAAGTTATTCGCGCGTATCTTGTAGGTATGTATTTCATATTCTTTATTACTTTATACCGTTCAAAGTTTCAAACCGCTAGTCGGATTTATACAATTACGAACATAAGATACAGATCCCATGTCAATAAAAGAGACACTGCCGCCGAGTACACTCTCACCACAAGTTTGTCGCAGCGACAAGAGCCAACAAAGATAATACTAGCTCGGCGATACTCGGTTGGCGGTCAGAACTCAAGCCGAGAGACCAACAAGCGTGCAGGACTGACCGCCCGAGCGAGTGGTGCGAGTAGGTAATCGCCCGTCGCACAAAAACACTCGCTCATAGCCGAGCGGTAAAACTATTATATAACACTCGCTTCTCGCTGCTTGCCATCTCGTATCTGTCGTACTGATCGTCGGAGGTAGAACAAGTGTCCTAGACATAGTTAGATTCGTCTTGGCCTTCGACGCTGCTGAAGGAACACGGGTGGGTTTTGGTCAATAAAAGTCTGAAACGCCCTCCCGCTTTACACAGAGCGGGAGAAGTAATTGGATGATTAAAAAAACAAAAGTATACGTCTTGACTGCGCAAGTGTTCTTAGATCAGAGACGTGAGTGAGAATGGAAATTTTTAATGTCCCGAGGCATAATTTCCTGCCTTTTCTACTAACAGCGTTTTTTCATTACTACAGCTACCTATATATAATTAATTATTATTACCTCAACTACAATCAGCAGAACAGCTACAGTGAAGACCATAGAAGATGTCTCCTTGAACACCAGCAGCACCAAATCTTTGCACCCTTCCGTATAGTATGTCTTCTTCACTTTGCATAGCTCTCTGTCCCTTTCTTGCACCAGGTCGGACCGAGAGGAGACATAGGTTGGACAGCAGGAGATGGGAACGTTCGGGGGGAAGTAGTATGGGAGCTTCGAGCTTCGGTAGTCTTCGGGACTGTAGACACCACAGCAGTTTAACTGGAATTAACAATCACACTAATATATAAAAGCGAAAGTTTGTGAGTGTGTGTGTATGTTTGTTATTCTTTCTCGCAAAAACTACAGAACGGATCTGGATAAAAATGTCACAGAGATAGATTATGGTCTGGAATAGCACAATTAGAATACTTTTAATAATGTTCCCTTGGGATAAAAAAAAACTTTTCACGCGGGCAAAGCTGGTAGAAGCTAGTATGATCACATCACATTTACACTATAAAGGCGAAATCGATGGGTGATGAGTTGAACGTGTTAAGATGAAAATAATTACACCCTCTGCGACGATTGATCAATTGATCAAAATGCAAGAGAAGATACTCAGAACATAAATTATTATCTATCATCTGAGGGACAAGGTTGGCTTCAAAAATATGTGGGAGGAATTTCCCCAGCACTGGGACAACAGCTAAAGAAAAATAAAGTAATCTTGCAAAAAAAGGTAAAAAACCAAAGGGTAATTTTCTTAAAAGCACTAAAGCGCTAGTGTTTGACGCCCAGCAAATTTTGAGTTGATAAACATTTCGGTATGGGTAGGTATTCTCAGTGCAATTTTTGTCAGTTGTTTAATATTATTCATCTCCGTTAAGATGCTCCCACACTGCTGTTAAAAATATTTACAAACATTAGTTAACATTTTCTAAACAAAACATTTTTCACAATGTTATGAAAACCGTTTTAATGTTAGGTGTTGTTAGTAAACACAAAATTGTTAGCAAGTGCAGAGCGCTTTTTCTTTTGCCAACATTTTCCATCAGAATGTAACAATGCCTAACATTTGATTAAATTCTTAATCTTTGATTTAATTTGGTGTACATAGAATAAAGCAATAAATAAATTTGTTAGTAAACGTATTAGTGTTAGAAAATTGTTGTGAACATTTTTAAAATCAGAGTGGAGTACCATTACTTTGTGATTGTTGCTATTGTGTTGCGTCTGTGTCGAATAAATATTGTCTATTATATTCTTGGTATAAAGTGCCAGCTAGCGCACCAGATTAAAAAGAGGATTCAAACTTACATCAGATTGTGTCATGGCCCAAATCTTGAGATGCCTTGGGTTTTCTTCCCTGGCCTGATTGAAGGACTCTGCCAGAGACTTGAGAAGTTTAGCCTCGTCAGCTGGCTCCACGTTCACCGATATACCAGCGATTAGCGCTTGTACGATAGCCAGAAGCAGTAGAACTATAGCAGCCTGGAATGTCAAGTAAATAATATAAATAGTCGATACACATACGGATAAAGATACATTTTTAGAGCCACCTGCTTCTTCTACTGCCTTTGAAGCGTAAATGTTCTTCCAAATCAATCACGTAATCGTTCACTTCCTTAAAGTATTATCAGCTTTTGCCTAGCTGGGATAGTACAGGCAAGCTATAATATATTAAACATTGTTGCTCTCACATAAGTCATATAGAATTATTCGATAAATATGATAAGATGATCGAAGATTCTAAGTTTAATAAAGTCGGTAAGAACTATATCTGAACCAAAGTAGGAAAGTGTAACTGCAACCTCTCAAAATGGGGCCACCTCGACGGAACAGAGGGTGCAAATATGGAGACGAGTCACAAACCATGTTCCACCTTCTGTACCCCAAAACATGCAGCCATACATGCAGCATGATATATGCGCTGCCACCGACGATGTCGTAGAAGTGGCAAAGTTTTGGGTCAAACAAAATTAGATGACTGACGTGTCAGCGACACCAGAAGAAAGTAATAAAGTCTAATAAACAAGTATATCAGGCGCGTGGTCAAGACCGAGAGGCCATCACAATCAACTTGTCAAGTATGCGTGATATGCTAACGCTTTTCCATTGAACTTGAATATATTATGGACTCCAAGGGCGCGCGTAAGTTACCTTGGATCCCTTTTCTTGTGTTTGTAACTTGTGGCACGCTATTTCCTTGCGAGGCGTTGTTAAATCCTTCATGTTAGAATTTTAATTACTGTTTTATAGTTGCTGGTAATAAGTAGGTCTTCTATATTTTAAATGTAATTTTTGATGTATCGTCTATAATAAGATTAAGTCTTAGATAAGTCTTTCTATCATAATACTCAATTTTATACTACTTAATATAAAATTGCCAATAACCTCAACAACAATGTGACAAAAATATACTGTAGTTGGGTTGTTGGTCTTGTGTTAAGTATGCGTACTTTATTGTATTTGTGTTTAAGTTATTCCTTTTGTTTTTCATGGTGCAAATTAACTTTTTTCTTAATATTTATATCGTCGAACTATTGAACATAGGAATCGCCCGCTCTAGGTAAAAGATAATTTAGGATATTGTATTGCTTACATATTGTTACGATAGTCGTGGTTTCAGGATCTAAACATTGTAGCTTTCAGGGATAGATTGAAAACCATCTGACGCTCTAGACAACTAACATTCAACGGAAGCGTCGTCATAGTGCGAGCGGTTGGAGAAATTACAATAATTTATGGTATTGCGAAACGCTATAGAACTGTCACATGATCAAGGCATTACATTTTGGCACTTAGACCATCATCACCATCGCTGGTAGAATGACACTTTGTCTAGATTCAAGTGGCTCTAGAAAACTGGCATTCAATGTCAGCGAAGTCGATATAGTCAATATGTAAGGAATTGATCACGCGATTTTTCGATATGCCTTGTTATGGAATGGCAAAATTGTAACGGATTGCCTATACAATTTTTCCTTATTGACAATCGCTATCGCGACGCTTTCGATGATTTTTATTATTATTTATTATATTATTTATTGTACACCACAAAAAAATATCAGGACAAACAATCATAAAAACAAGTGTACAATGGGCGGTCTTATCGCATAGGGCAATCTCTTAGAGATTATCAACCTTTGATAGAATCACACTTGGCTATTATTTTGGTAGGTGGATACCTACGTCTATAGATTTTACAGGGAATTTATTTATTTATTTAAACTTCATGTACAATGGTGATACATAGGCGGACTTAATGCAGCAATGCATTCTCTACCAGTCAACCTTTGGGTTAAAAAGGACACAACAGTGGTAGGAGTACAAACATAAAATAAAATGAACAATAATTAAAATCAGATATTAATAAACAATCTAACTAATAAAATACATAAATAATTACTAAAACAATAGACTAATAAATATTATAATAAATACCATATCATTATTTATTCTAAATGAAACAGAAATTTAAATATAATAACTATGACGAAGACCGAGCTATGTGAGAGAGGACAAGTAATAGTTCCGGATTCTACGCTTAAATGAAAATTTACTCTCAGCTTTTTTTATGTCAAGGGGAAGCACGTTCCAGAGTTTTATAGTAGAGACAGTGTAAGAATTAGATAGAAACCCAGTGCGGTGAGAAGGAATATGGAGAAGTAAGTTTTTTGAAGCTCGAAGGTTAAGATCGTGAGAACTGCCCAACACTTTAAAATATTGTTTTAAATAATCAGGAGTACAAGGATCGTTCATGATGTTGAAGAGCATGCAGAGGGATCTGAGGGATCTCCTCTGACGGATAGGCAGCCATTTAAGCTGAGAACGGAAAGAAGAAATGTGATCATATTTACGAAGCCCGAAAATAAAGCGAATACAGTTGTTAAGAAGTCGATCCATTTTGTTAAGAAGTTCTTGGGATAGATCAGAGTAACAAACATCAGCATAGTCGATTATAGGCAATACAGAGCTTGAACCAAGGTGGTTTTAGTGCTAGACGGAAGAAAATGTTTGAATCTATAGAGAGACCGCAGTTAGAATGTGACTCTGGCTTATCTGAGCGACCTGCTTATTCTTGCTTAACTTGTCATGAATGTATAGGCCTAAGTCTTTAACGTGAGGCGAGAGTGGGATGACGGTATTGCCGAAAATAAGCGGCGATAGAAGGCTAGTGTCCAAGGTACGTAGAAAATACGAACTATCAATAAGGATAGCCTGACATTTACTGACATTGACAGTAACCCCAACTCTGCTAGACCAGTTAGCGATTGCTTGAAGGTCAGCATTTAACAGTGAGATGCAGTTATCCAGATTGAAAATGTCAGATTGCGCGTAGAGCTGCAGGTCATCAGCATACAGATGGTAGGAGCATTTGAGAATAGTAGTAATAGAGTTAATAAATAATGAAAATAATAATGAACGCCTGTTACCAGAGCGCACCAATCAGAGAATTTCTGATCAGCACGCACCGCCTGCTGGCGACCACGAAGATATGATGAAAACCAATCCCGTGCCAACGAAGAAACCCCAATTTGAGACAGGATGGCCAGGAGAATGTCGTGATCGACGGTATTAAATGCATTGGAGAAATCAATTAAAACCAACACCGTCAACCTCGAACTCTCCAAGCCGTTTCTGACGTCTTCAGTAACTTTAAGCAAGGCTGTGGCTGTACTATGGCCGGGCCGAAAACCAGATTGGAAAGGGGACAACAGGTTATTCCGGGACACGAAGGAGGATATTTGGTTTAGAGCAACTGTTTCCAGGTCTGGATCTAAGATAGATAGGAAAGGGAGAATGGAGATTGGTCTGTAGTGCGAATTTTGAAATTAGATAAGGTGGGGTTGGAAATTTTCGGAAGAGGGATAATGAATGCTTTACGCCAGGTGGTAGGAAACTAACCAGCCTGCAGAGAGAAGTTGATGATGTGTGTGATAATGGGAAGGATACTTTTAAAAATGAGGGATAACATGGATCTGCTCACTCCATCACAGCCAACAGCCTTGGACTTAATTGCAGTGAACATTTTGAGGATCTCAGCGTCAGTCACCGGGGAAAAAGAAAAAGATTCGGGAGGTGCAATTGGCATGGAAGTAATATCACGAATAGTATTATTCTTAACAACAGCCGTGAGCATAGTTGACGATGAAAAGTGATTATTCAAATCATTCAGAGACATATGAGATGATACAGTATGAGAGGATGATTGCGTGATTCCAATTGATTTGAGAAACTTCCATATGTCAGCCGGAGAAGAATTAAGGACATTTTCACAAATGTATCGGCGTTTGGAAGCTCTTACCATCTGATTACAGCGGTTTCTAGCCAACTTGTACAGGCTCCAGTTCTCCTCACTGCGATCCCTTCTATATCTCCGAAAAGCCCTGTCACGCCGTCTCATCGCCAAACGAACTCCAGGACTAATCCATGGATCCGGAGGGCGCTTAACACGGACAGCCCGGAGTGGCGCATGCGCATCGAAAAGCTGAAGCACGGACCTGTTGAATATATCCACTTTCTCATCCACAGTTGCTGCCTGAACAACTTCAACCCAATCAATATCTTTGGAATCACCATTAAGTTTGTCCTTGTTTAACCTCGCAAAATTCCGAAGAAACATAATGGCAGGCCGCTCTTTAGGTGGCTTAATTTTGTACGATAAGTAAATCAAATCATGTCTAGATAGCCCAGGGGCCGCAATCTGGCCATGGCTAACAACCAGATTTTCGGAAGACGCAAGCATGAGATCAAGCCAGGTATCGCTTGAGTCAGGATTAAGATGAGTCGGATTGAGCGTGAGAAGTGACAGACTCGACGATTCCAGGATTGCTCTCAATCTGCGCGATCTTGAGTTATCCTTCGAGAGGTCGGTGTTGAAATCGCCCATGACTATGAGATGTTTGTACTCCGAGGAAACAGATTAAAAGAGAGATTCGAGAACTGAGAAATAATCAATAGTGGGTGGGCAGTATACTACTCCAAGAACGGCCTTAACCCCTTTGACATCAATTTCAAGGATTAAGAATTCTGGATTGCCGCTATAAGTTGTCGGAGAAGAAGATAGAATTTTGAAAGGGATGTCACTGCGCAAGTATATGGCAACACCACCGCCCCTTTTTCCCGTGCGATCATTGCGAATTAATATAAAACCGGGTAAGTTATAATGTGTAGAGGGGAGTTCGGGCTTGAGCCAACTTTCCGACACCAGGACAGCGTGCAACGCCACATCACGAAATAAATCCAGCATCTCAGAGTGGTGTTGAGGGATACTTTGAGCGTTCACATGACATACATTAAAACACTTATTAAAACGCTGGCATTCACCATTTAAGACACTGTTAACTGATAGAGAATCGTTTAGAGAAGAAAAAGACGTAGAGGAACTATGACAAGAATGAAACGAGTCGTCGTCAGACATAATCATTGTAAAGCGTAAATAAATAGATATATAAAATAAAACTATATAGATAATATAAATGTGAAGATAAAATTCACATATTAGTTGCATAACCTGCCGGCAGACTGTTCACAAACAAAGGGGAATGGCAGGCTTGTATGGGCATTTCGTACCGCTAATAAAATTTCGTGTTTTGGGATATTTTTTGTTGTAATTGGTAGTTAATATCATAGATAATCCCTTTTTAAATTCTTAGATTTTTAGAACTTGGGACGTAAAAGTTATAGCCAGGTTTATTTTTTAATGTTATGTACTAGTGTACCAATGTAGTAAATTGTTACATATAGGTAAATGTTACATGTTGTGCAAAGTAAATGTTCTAAATTGTTTGTTGCTTTCTTGGTAGTGTTTTACTTATCATTAAGTAGCTAGATTGAGATGAGGATCGTACCTACTCAGTGCATTAGTAGATACCTATGTCCAGCAGCGGACTGCAACAGTTTGATAATGATGAGTTTGATTATTTTAATGGTATTTCTATTTCTAAATAATTAATTATCATTTCAATATTTGTGTTATTTTACATCAGGCAACTTCTATAAACATAACTGCGTTTAGTTTACGATTTAATATGTTTATTTATTCAAATATTTTTATTGTTATTATTAATTAATCCGATGTTCTAAAAATAGTAAACTTACATGAAAATAAATGGTTTAGTTGCCTTAATAAGTGGTACAAATTCTATAACCGAACAACAAAAAAAGTATGCGGTACGAAATCTGCCATTCACCTTTATACATAAATTACTAATGCGTGCATCCGAACGCAAACGTAATTCGCAAGAAGTAAAATACTTGGCATAGACAAGATTTCTATAAAAAGAAAATTATTAAGTCTATGGAAAAAACTAAGACAGTGTCACAGTTAGTCTCTTAAGACGGCGCATGTGTGAGGCATGGGGGAAATATTCATACCACTGCACACATATTGAAAATAAAGGTTCTTGGTTTAACAGTCTTGATGTTCAAATCAACTCTGTTCCTTGGTTTTGCAAAAATAATTTATTTGTAAGTAGAAAGTTTTATTCAATTATTTGTCGTATGCGCTTTGGTCATTGTAGATTAAATTATCATCTTCATCGTCTTAAAATGGTCAGCATATCGTATTGCAATTACTGTCAATCAGAAAAAGTTCAATCACTACATCATATCTTCTTTGAGTGTTCATCTTTCAACATTCAGCGCCTTGTGTTGTCGGATGAGCTTCTAAAAATTTATAAAACACCTGATAGGGTCCCGCTGTGCATACAGGAGTTGCTTAAGAACGCTTCAACTTATTTATATTTGTATAGATACATATTGGAGACTGTAAATGAGATTTAAATGGTTCTATTTCTTGTTCCTATGCACCTATGTATATATAAATATTACCGTTTTATTATTATTTATAAAGTTTGTATATTTAAAACTAGTATAAGATGTGTGTTAAAAAAAAAAACCAGAAGAAAATAAACATAAATAAGATGACATGAAATGGAAATGACACTTACCCTGGAATTGATTGACATTGACATATAATGGAAATGACGTTTACCCTGGAGTTGGAATTGGAAAAAAAAAAAACGGAATTGTGTAAAAACAAGATTTTAACTAATAATCAAAGACAAACTTATAATGACTACAACATGGATTAGAAAAACGAAAGACATGATTTCTAAACATATTACGAAAGAAAAAATACCTACGAAAGACTAGGCAGTATGGTTGAAAGACTATAGCCTGCCCGAAGGGCGAAAAAAAAAAAAAAAAAAAAAAATAAGACAGTGTCAGGTGACACCGACAGAACTTGTCAACAAAAACATAATTGATATATATATTATACAAAATCGGGTGCCGGTACAACGAACAAAAATATGTAATGTGTTATTGTGCGTGCTTAGCGTATAGATACGAATCGAATGAGTAACAAACAAGTAGATAACAAGCACAGACGGAAAACAAAGTGGACGAAATAAAGACTGTAAACATCGTACAATCAAAATTATTTCTTCTTTGTCCGCCTTGAGCGAGATGAAGCCTGTGCCGACGCGAGTTTAGAGCCAGCATTGGGGACCTGAGGAACCTCCTGTTCCAGCGATTTACCATGCTCCGTTCCAAGCGTCTTGCGCTTGCCGTCCGGAAGCTTGACGTTGATGTTGCCGTCCCTGGTCCACACATTCGTCACACCGAAGAGCTTGCGAGCCGTTATAAAAGTAGACTGCCGCTGTCGTGTAAGGAATTCAGACACCACATAAGGAGACACCACATAAGGAGATAAGGAGACCACAGTTTCGTCTTGGTTCTCCAGATCTCGCTTCTGACAGCGGAGTCCGCGCACCGAAGCAGGATCGGTCTAGCATGACCTTCCGAAGCAGCGCCTAGTCTGTGGCATACAGTCAACGACGAGTGGACCAGATCTGTTAAGCCGAGCTTAGTCTGCAGAATGGTTGCCACGGTTTCAGAGATCTTCTCACCTGGATTTTCAGGAACGCCGCCAAGCAGTAAAAACTTTTTTCTGTGACGCATCTCTATAATGTCTACACTCTTGTTCAACTCAGCAATCTGCAGCTGTAAGGCACTGAGAATACTCCAAACATGCTCCTTGAAGGCGGAAAAATCTTTGTGGAGGCCGCTTAAGTCAGCTCCAGGTGGTGATGCTTTTAAGTGCACCTCAAAATCAGTCATCCGCTGGTTCAGTGAAGAGATAGCCATTCGCTGGGTCTCCGCAATCTCAGCTATAGTGGTCATGGTATCCGCCTTTTGTTCAAAAGTCTGAGCCAAGTTCACAAGTGACAGCTCCAGCCGACAAGTTTATGCAACTTGCACTTAGGACATATGAATGCTACTGCCCACACAATATATGCTTAATGGTAAGCAAATTGTTTATAATCCGTCGGAATTTTGATTAAAATTGTATAAAATACTAAGTAAAAGTTAAAATTCTTCAGAGCGTATGTGTGTTATTTTTATTCACCTACCCGCGAAAAAAATCATTCCTCTCGTCTTCTCCTTTTTTCTTTCACCACTTGCCTAGCATCAAAAAGACGAAGTCAGTCGAAATCATCGCAGTATTGTCAATACTGCGATGCTTTGTTTGCATGCTTTATATCATAAAATGTCTTCCACGAGTAAAGATAGATATATAAAGTTAGATGTTAAACTTTTACGACTTATTGTACTAAATCACATGAGTATTGTTCCAATGAGAGTCTATCAGGGTTATAAAAAATACATAAAACGTTTTTATTACGATTCCATAGAGAACACGTAACGTAATAACGTTTTTTAATTGACTTTGAGATTATTTTATTAAACATACACATATATTGGTGATGATCTTCAGAAAGGCCAGGTGCCCAGTACCTACTCATAACCAGCGTGCATCGGAAGCTAAAAGAGTATGTAATGGCATTCTGCAGTTTCTGCCTACCCCCATGGGCAAAAGCCGTCAGTTTATGTATGTATGCTTATGGTTTGTAATTTACGACTAATTTCAGATAATCTACAGTTATATTATCATTGATTTTACCGAGTATAATTTCATGCGTCCAGATGCAGCTAAAATGCGGTAACAATACATTGGTCTTGAATCTAAGGTCCAAAGATTAAATTCAGGACCCAGCATGGCTCTTTTAGGCACATTAATCGCCGATTGCAGAATTAAGAATTTAAAGCTGAGTATTTGTCAAATTCTACTTTAGCCTAAATTCTTGTCAAACTTTGGCGTTAAAGTAGCGTTTGGCACAGTCTTAATGTCTATTCAGAAACCGGCCTTAGAAATAAAGTAAGTGTGACTGACTGACCATGACATTAAATTATAATCATCAAAATCAAATCCATAATCATCCACTAACTAGAAAGATATAGTTCATCGATGATGCAAAGACTACATCGCAAAAATATATGAAAACCACAATCGCAGAAAATATGCAACGCTGACATCTCTTTACTAGGAAGATCGTATAAAAAAAGAATAACAAATGTCAAGAACAAAGAAGTGCCAAAGATCAAAATAAGAAAAAAAAAGACAAGATAAGAAACACTTTGATCGTTGATGATGTTCTCACCAAAAAGGACCACATGAGCAATGGACAGACCGCATGAATATACGGTACTCAAGAGAAGAGAAGAGAAGAGTACGTAGTAAAAGTAAGTAATAAACAAAAGACGAACTAAAGCTCTGAGTGCAGGTCCAAATAGGTCAAGAGTTACGAGAGATAGAAAACAGTGTAAGTTGTTAAACGAGGTCTGTTAAGAGTCTCACTGTAGTAAGAGACATTCTGTAATATCAACTTAAATTACTACAGTGGAAAGTTTAAAAAAAAATAGGCTTATTATAAGAGCGGTGGCTGAGGTGTCGCAGAAGATAAAGCAAAATTATGGTAGGATTTATTTATATACTCATAATGTCTAAAGGACAGGCATCTAAGATACAGGAGCTATAGAACAATGGAAGGAGGGAAATAAAGCTTTTACAACGGATTAGGGCAATACGGACTAAATAATAATAATAACATTTAGACAAAGTATAAATTTTTCATTGGTAGAGATTGTTGAAATGTCAAATGAAACGTCACGTGACAATCGTTTTGGCATTTCGACACTCGCTATCGTCGTTTGTATGTCACACTAGCTTCTGCCAGCGGCATCGCCCGCGTGAATGTCGAATATTTTCCCAAGGGAACATATTCCCGGGATAAAAAGTATCTTATGTGCTATTCCTGACTATAATCTATCTCTGTGCCAAATTTCATCCAGATCCGTCCAGGCGTCTAAGCGTCAAGAAGTAACAAACACACACACACTCACAAACTTTCGCCTTTATAATTTTATAGTGTGATAATAAGTAGGTAATAGGATAATAATAATATAATATAGTGTGATACTAGCGGCTTCGCCCGCGTGAAAACTGTTTGCATATCCCAAAGGGGGGTTCAGCCATTCTAGCGCGATTGAGTAACACATCCACACATCCAAATACACATTTATCCAAACTTTCAAATTTATAATATTATAGTAAGATTGTCTAGACTGCCGCATAAAATGTAAGTTTTATTTTATATGCTCGCCTTTGACCAACATCTCACCACCGTTAAATAATTATATAGTCGACAGTGAAGGACACTTGCCTAAAAGTATAAACCCCCAGTTTGTAGATATCAGGAAACATGGCAGGGAATGTTGAATCATCTTGAGATGTGAAGAAGTATCTTACCACATGAACAGGCCTCGACTGCTTCTTGAAGACAGCCACCTCCCCATAGATGATCACACAGATGGTGACGGCAGCCGACACAGCCAGGAGTACCATGGCCACCATCCGGCTGGACTGTTCCGAGTCGTACGCCTTTGTAGCTATCGACGTCAGCACTGCCAGGATTATTAGGGATACTGCTGCTATCTGAAAAATTAGGAAGAAACACTACCGATATTGACTAAACTATTGGATATGTTTTTAAATGCAGACTGGGAATGTTAATCGATACTCGTATATGAAGTTGATATTATTGTCATATCTTCGACCCCACACTGTATATTATGCGTAAACTAAACATTTAACGATAGTATTAATAGGTAGTACTTAAATTAACTTAGTAAAGGCAAAATCACGATATACTGCATATATTTAACGCAAAGAAAAGAAAGAAAAGTAACTGAACAGAAACCAGGCACGTCGAGACTGTGACAAGAAGGCTTCCACTCAGAATGATGCTATGTCATGGGCGATCATTAACAATTTCATGAGTGCATTACCCATGGTCATGTATGAGAAGGGATGCAAAGCAGGTTACTAAAAGAGTTAGGAATATAAATGTGGATGGATGGAGAGGGACTAAAGAAAAGATAGATGGACTGAGTGAGGAGTGATATGAAAAAAAGAGAGTCAGTGATAGCGTGTCAGGGGACAGGACGGTATGGAAGAAGAAAATATGTTGCGCCGACCACAAGTAACATGGGACAAGGGCAAGGGCAGTCGCCTTGACAGCGGTAAAACGTACTTCGTCTAAAATGTCCATCAATAACAAACAAGCTATACTTAGGTAATTTGATTGAGTCGATGTCGAGATAATGGTTTAGGATATAATGGGTAGTACCAAAGTTAGTGGATTTGTCTTTGGCACTTTTCTTTTGGTTTCCTAGTACACTAAGTAAAAAATAAATAATTTTAGTAATGATGGTGTTATCTTAGTATCTCATTAGACCACTGATGAGCAAAGGCTTCTCTTGACTCATACATCTAATATATATGTTTGCTGCGGTTTTGGCCACGTAAAAGTAAAAGTTGGGTGATAGCCCAATAGAGAACCTGATTCCGGGATACAGAAAAAAAGGTAGAAAGAAAGAAAAATATTCATTTGTGACCCGCATAGGAGACATGAGAAATAAGCAAAAACAAAAAATTAGGCATATCTATATATAAAAGAGAAAGTATGTATGTATGTATGTATGTTTCTTATAGACTCTGAAACGGCTGGACCGATTTTAATGAAGTTTTCGGACAATCTTTAGATTGACCCAGCGGATAATCCTATAAAGTTTGGTGGCGATCGGAGCATTTTTTTTTTAACTTTGAACGCGGGCGAAGCCGCGGGCGGGAGCTAGTATCATATAAAGTATCCTATGTCCTTATCCAAGACATAGTCTACTCATGTGTCAATTTACTTTCGCATTTATATTATAAGTATGGATATGGAAGCATCGATATATGCCAGAAAATTCTTATTTGATAAACTCCTATTGCTTTTCGAAGATCACAGACGTAATGCTCATTATTTTATTACCCAATCACATATTAATATATCAAAAACAACTGCTTGCTTGAAATTCACCTACTAATTGAAAGCATGCTTCTGTGCTAGTCGTACCTAACTGTGCGTGCTCGTTGTGTGTGTAAAAAATATCATACTTCGTGTACTATTAAATATCATCAGTGCTTATGTGCTACCAACAACGACGCATGTGTATTCTAAGAAGAAAGCATGGAAGCACGTGCCATCCGAAGATTACTAGTTGAACTACGGAAGTCGTTTAAGAACTGATGCAATAATAAAAATATTTGTATCGCCACTTGCAGGCGTCTGCATCCGTCGAACAAACTTGTTCATTCATGCAGCCAGGCGTTCAAGACATGCTCAAATGCATCGCTGCAAAAATACTGTAGAGCATTGTGACCTTAGCTTCTGAAGTGTGCTGGTACGAGACTAGATAGTGACCGTTTTTAAGAAAACAGATTTTATTAAAAAAAAAATATGTAAAAAAAATTATCGATATACATCGAAAAAAAATATATAAAAAAATATATAGATATATATATTGAAAATATATATATCGGATTTAATGATGGTCACGTGATTCGGAGGAATTTGTATATGACTAATGTGTATAGTAATGTGTATATTCTTTATTAGAGATCCTAAATAAATGAATAAATGTATGCAATGGATGAAACGTCTTGCAGAAAATTTAAAATAGTATGTGGAGTGGATGATTATATTGGTTATTTCAAAGAGTAGAGAAATAAATAAGAAAAGTTGAAATGGTAATGATAATAAGGTTAATAAAAATAAGGTGACTACTAATGATCATGGTGAAGAAGACAACATGGCTGCACCAACCACAAATAAATTGATATAAGAATATGAGTCGGATGTTGATGGAATAAATAAATGATCTCAAAAGGAGAACCTACTTTCAGTTACTGAATAATATGATCTAGATTTACTATTTCTATCCTGAATTACTGGTAGATTACCGTTTCTTCTCAAATACCTACTACTAATAAGCTTATATAAATATGTGTTTAATTTTTGACATTTATTAGTCAAATAAGCGAATTTGTTTCCTTTTTGTCTCTTTACTTTTCTCATCCTATTCTACTGTTGCAGGTCTGCTGGAAGAAATTCCTTTGAAATTTGCAGTGCCTTTGTGCTCTTCTATCTGTTTCTTTTTTGTTAAGTGTTTAGTGGGTGCTAAAATAAATAAAATTCAGCTTCCCTATCGAGTGTATTGCTCATCATCATAGATTATAATAAACAAATCTAGGAGTTTCTGTTCTGTTCTTATAGTTACTGTTTATTTGAACAAAATAGAAAAAGAAAAGTATTTATCGTTATTCTCTTCTCATTTATTATTGTTATAAAAGAAATAAATTATATCACTAACCACTCCGATTACTCCTAAGATGACGAAAAAAGTCTTCAAGCACCTCAAGCATTCTGGACGCTTCTTATTCTTCTCGTCTTCAGCGATTCGTGACTTGATGTCTGGCTTCTCCTCCACACTTGTTTCGATGATGATGTCATGTCCGAGATTTGATTCCTTTGCTGTGGAAAGAAGAACGAGTTAACAAAATAGGTCTGCAAAATTTTCCAGGTATGCATTTTTGGAACTCTACCGACTTGTTTGCATTTTGTTATTTTTAAACGTACCTAACACTTTCTATATCAAAAAAATCTTGATCCTGTTTTTCTATTGTAATTCTTTTTTTGAAATGGATGAAATACACACATGATATGTTAAACTTGTCAGTGAATATAAGACATAACGTAATCGCAGAATTTCAAGATTTCGCGCAATCTATTTGCATTACCTTATCTGCGTTTTGTCAACCACGAGATTTTGATAAAGAATTTTATAACGCTAACTAATTGAAATTCCAGTTAACAAGGCCGCTATGTTCACGTCTAAACAAGAACTAAACACAACTAGATCTATCTGGGCTATGTTTTTTTCGGTATCTTCTCCGTTCCCTTCTCCTTCGCCTAATTCCTTCTTATCCCTAATCAAACTTGGAAGGCTAGACTTACCCCCCTTCTCAGAAGTGGCCATGTCGTCCCAATGTATGGGAGTCTCGTTCAAAATGAGCAGCGCATCCGACGCACCTGTATATATAGGCCAATTAACAATACACTGTGGTCCAATGCTCTACCGCACGGCTTGCAATATATAATGGAGTCGATTTCATTCACCATACTTTATGTCGCATTATGGAAAATCGTTTGTGTGTACTAGAATGCACGGGAGCCGAGATAATAGCTATCTTTGACGGTTTTTCGATAAATAAGAAATAAAGATTTAGAGAATTTAATTCCACCCCTGGGGGTCCTACTTTTCAGGGGTCTGCAAATAGTGGACCGCGAACCATAAATGAAAGTAATTGGTAACCTCTGATATTGGTAACTTAGTTTATAATAAATAATATTCAACCACCAACACAGTATTAACTTCCCGCAGAGTCTAACATTCCGTGGCCTACCTGAAATTTCCCGTACCGCCTCAGAACCCAAGTAGCGAGGTGTAACTACAACCTCGCAAAACAGGGCTACCTCGATGGTACAGCAGCAGGGTTTGCATGTGGTGCCGAGTCGCAAACCATGCCCCACCTATTATCCTGTCCTCTGTGCCCAAAACATGCAACCAGGGTAATCTATGCATCCCGTGAAAGCGAAATAAAGAAGAAGAGAATAAATAATATGACCAATGTTAAGTAAACAACGTTGCCTCCAACAGAGGGCCCATACTAGAAGTCAATTTCAAAGAAGGACCTCCCTCCACTCGATCCAGTCACCAAACAACCTCGATTAACGTCCATAAATAATTAGCTACAACCGTCAATTTGATGATTTGGATGAGTTGGAGGACATGACTTGGAATATTGGAGTCAGTTAATGTTTACCCGAAATATAATAGAATATAATATACTTTATACACCAAAAAGTTACACATCTCTTTACAAGACCTTAATACTTATGACAAAGGCAGCTTCTCTAACAGCGATATCTACCTAATATGTATCTATCCAAATGTCAGTGTGATGCACTTAAATCTGTGAATGTAAGAATTTAACAAGGCAAAGCCTATTCTAATAAAATAACAACCGACCTCATCTCATCATCATCATCATCATATCAGCCGAAAGACGTCCACTGGACATAGGCCTCCCCCAAGCGTCGCTACTTTGACCGGTCCCGTGCGTCTCGCAACCAACGTATCCCTGCAACCTTCACCAGGTCGTCGGTCCACCTGGTGGGAGGCCTTCCAACGCAATGTCTTCCGGTTCGCGGTCGCCACTCCAGAACCTTTCTGCCCCATCGGCCATCCGTTCTGCGAGCAATGTGCCCTGCCCACTGCCACTTAAGTTTGGCAATTCTCCGGGCTATGTCGGTAACCCTGGTTCTCTTGCGGATCTCTACATTTCTGATTCGATCACGTAAGGAAACTCCGAGCATAGCCCTCTCCATTGCCCTTTGGGTGACTGTAAGCTTTCTGATGAGGCCCATTGTAAGCGACCACGTCTCAGAGCCATAAGTCATCACTGGCAACACACACTGGTCATAGACTTTCGTCTTGAAACACTGTGGTAAGTTAGACGAGAAGATACCGCGCAACTTCCCGAACGCTGCCCAGCCGAGTCGGATTCGACGGTTGACCTCTTTCTCGAAGTTGGCCCTACCCAACTGGATCGTTTGTCCCAGGTAGACATAGTCGCCCACAACTTCGAGTGTATAGTCTCCGACCTTAATAGGAGTGGGTGTAACATGGGCATTCATCATGGATCATTCCAAATCCATATGTATGACTCCCAAAAATGGCGGACAACATTTTTGATATGCGTATCAGATGAAAGGATTTTCGGAGAGGAATTTGAATAACCTTGTTTTTACCCGACTGCCGAAGGAGGGTAATGTGTTTATTTAGGGTTCCGTTCCTCATAAAAAAAAATGTTCACAGGATTACTTCGTTGTCTCAAGAATGCATGAAAGTATTACGTTAATATTAATCTATATCTATACTAATATTATAAAGAGGTACAGTTTGTGAGTTTGTGACGTTGTAAGGAATTACCCCTCTAGATCTACTGAACCGATTTTGAAAATTCTTTCAACTTTAGAAAGCTACACTATTCCTGAGTGTCATATATTTTCAAAAAAAATAGAGATCGTTATGAAAATTGCAATAACGTAACCCAAGGTAGCAAAATGTTGCCTATAAAATACAGTATTTGGCGTGCGTTAAGAAAACTATTGATGATAGATAAAAATTAGTAGGTAGGTAGGTAGGGTAGGTAGGATAGGCATGGTATGCAGGGTAGGCTGGGTAGGTAGGGTAGGTAGGGTAGGTAAGGTAGGTAGGGTAGGTAGGCTAGGTAGGGTAGGTAGGATAGGCAGGGTAGGCAGGGAAGGCAGGGTAGGTAGGGTAGGCAAAGTAGGCAGGATGGGCACGGTAGGCAGGGCAGGTAGGTAGGTAGCCAGCTGACGGGAGCGAAGCCCCGAGGGTCAGCTAGTATATTATACTCAAGATGCAGTCTTGAGTATAATATATTAATTCTCTCATTAAAGCTGTGAAAAAATCAAACTTCTAGATCAACGAAATCAAAAGATTCGCCGTTTTTGTCGTCAATGTGAAGAATCGCAAGGATATCAAAACCTATAGAGTAGTACTTCTCGTTGACCCAGAATCATGAAATTTGGCAAGAACCTATGCCTTATATCGTGATCGTGTATAATACAGGTTCGCTCGAGAGTCAGGGGCTCCACATGTATGGTTGTAATATTTTTATGTCAATAAAGTTTTATTATTTATTTATTTATATTTATCAATTATTTTGGTAAATGTATAGCTATTTGTACGGAACCCTCGGTGTGCGAGCCCACCTCGCACTTCGCCTGTTTTTTTTCAAATCAATCATTTATTTCTTTACCAATGGACTAATCATGTTCCAACAAAACATATGAAAGATATGGTCATATTATTGAAATATGTCACGTCACTTTATAGGTCTGATAACGCATTAATCATTGTTATTTAGATACCTAATATTTCGTATTATCAAGTTGGAAGACGTCAACATTTATGTTACCGGTCATCAGACAACGTACCTACCTATTATATATTGTCTACTTAACTAGAATATCTGAACTAATATTAAAAAGAGATTGTTCTGTAATTATTTAAATATCTCATCAGTCATTAGTTCGTTAATTACTTGAAAACTACGTATCTTTATTTAAATGTTATATTACCCGACTTCAGAGGATTATTGTGATGATATTATGTATGTATTGAATAGTGTGTATGTATGTTCATAAATTATGTTCCTTTGTAACTCCTAAACTATTCAACAGATTTGGACAAATAATTTTTTGGTGGATTTGTATAAACACTCAGCGCTACATAGCCTAATATATGGCGCTACGATAAATCTAATATGACGGCTAAGGCTTAGTTTTTTTATCCGTATTTAACTCACCCAATATTTAAATATGCTAGAACGTGGTTTAAAATTTCGATAAAACGCGTTTTTTAATCAATGGTGAGCTTCGAAAATGGTTAAATAAGTTGGAGAGTCAATTATTTGACAATTTATGATACCTACTAACAATTGATGAATAAAAATGATTTAAAAAAAAATGCAATCTTTGTATAGAATATTTAACCATTGGTTGAGTTAACTACGGATAAAGAAACTGGGCCTAACAAACAACACAAAATACCCAACTCACAAAATTATATTTTTTTCCTGTAGTTGAGTTTTAGATTTATAATTTTGTTATGTGCTCTGGCTAGCTCTTATTTACTGCAAACACAATCACATACAAGCGATGCCAGCCTGTGTCAAGATGTAGCATTACCGCTCTCTCTCGATCAGATCTTATCTAGCCAAGGTACGAGTCAATACCACCTTCATCTTTGTGATAAGACTATCCCCCATATTCTAAGTCACTTAATCCGCTCGAATCAATTAAATTCATATTGACAATTATAATCATATATATTGAATCGAGGGTTTTATTCTACATGGCAAGTACTTCGATTGCAGTGGATGAAGATTACTTCAAAAAAACCGCACTTACAATATAGGCGTACGCCACAATGGTGCATGCAATCAGTTTGGGTCCGTTTTCCTCAAACAAAATTATAAGTAACCAAGAAATTTTACTAACCTGTACAGTAGTACTTGTACCAAACACTAACGTTGATCAAATACTTGTAGTAGGCGTATGCCACCGCCATTTCACTCTGAGAACATTGTTCCAATTTACACTCACTCGTAATATACGATAATCCATCCAAGAAGGGATCAATTTTGATAGTTTAATTAATATTTTCCGGCACACGGTCTTCAAATCTGGCCAGAGTTTCGTACTAATCTACGGCACAGACATGAATACTGTCGACTTCCTCCTCTTAATTAACACTTGCGGTGTCATAAAGTGCTAATTATTATTATAAGTGGTCGTGATATTAAACATTGTTATTGTGGTTTTTCGGATATTTTAAACCGACAGCCAAAAAGCCAAGCGGAGGAAGTTCTTATTTCAACACACATTATTTTTGAGTATTAAATCAAAATCAAATAGTTTATTTCAAATAAACCTTAGTGGTACTTTTGAATTGTCAAACAAAAAACAAGATGACTCTAGTTGCAAATTCGCAAGCGTCAGCCTTAATACCTATGACCACGCCTTCACGCATATAAAGTCTTTAGAAAAGGGTCATGTTGAAACCAATATAAGTAGGTTTGCTGTGAATTTTTAAAAATGCTTCAACCGACTGAATTGATTTATTTAATTATATTCAGTTAGTCTTTATCCCAAATGCTTACTTTACAAAAAAGCCAGCGATGAACCGCCGAGAGATTCTCTTCGCGATCAACAATTTACAGAAACCTAAAAATAGGCAACAGCAAAAATACCAAAATAACTTCTAAGATGACAGGGTATTATCTGATTATCCCACGCAAGTGATAACTGTCAACTGTAGGAATTGGGCCATTTTGGTGTTAAGAGACGTTAACAAGCCGTGCGGGATAATTATGATTTATTGACTGAACAGAACATTTTGGGCTAACGGCTTTTTGAGATGATAATAGAATTAGACACTGCTCTATTTGGTGGGTTAGTTCTTAGTACGATTATCTTTAGTACTAAATGGAGACTAAATAATGTGAAATGTAAATACAACTTCATATTCTTCATGTCGATGTTTCCTCGCTCAGCCACATCGACAGCCTCAGCAATGGCTTCGGAAAGTTCCCTCATAATACAAGTGTTTGGACATGAATGTGCTATGTGTGGCTTCCAAAGAGGGAAAAGATCAGAGAAAGGATAAATGGATTGTGAGAAAGATTTTACAAAGGCTAGAAAGAGTGGGTAAGAAAATGTGTGATTTGCCTTTCAGAGAAGGAGAGTATTCATTTTCAAATATCTTTATTTAAGCACACAAATTTTAACAAAAATGCACATACCCCAAAATATACATTAACACATAACAGAGTTTCAAAGTTTAAATCACATTTATTAAAAACTGATTACAATTTATAACTTAAACAACAATAATATTAAATTTTTGCAAATTTTCGGAAGTATTAAAATTTTGCTACATGTAAAGAGAAGGAGAACAAAGAAACGATGGATAGGTGGTATGAAAGATGAAATGGTGACAAAGGCAGTAAATACTAAGTTAGCTGATACAGGTGTATGGAAGAAGAAGGCATGTCGCAGTGACCTCAAAAAAAACCGGGACAGGAATGATCATGATTCCATTACTGTAAACTCCTAAGACAATAGACATTTCCCCGAGTACCGGTGGTCTATAGTAAGTACAGAGGATTTAGATAAAGAGACATTCTATCGCCGATATTGACTGTCAAAATGCCGAAAAGTTTGGGATCAACAACGTGACATTTCGGCGGCAATCCCATACATTGATGACATATTGACAAACGTTATCGCTGATAGCTGCTGCCTAGAGCACACCGGACCACTAACCTATTTTGGGTGGACCTTAAGTAAACAGTACCATATCATGAGTCATCCAGCTTCACCTGACAAGATGACATTATTACCTTGCGTTGACTATCATAGTTTTAAGACGTTTACTAACAACTAGTCTGCAATAAATGGATTTTATTTATTTTATTTTAATATAATTTACTTGAGTTGCTTGAGTACGTAATTTGATTTTATAGTCTGCGCTTTCTCTTTACTGCCGTCGTCGTTTCGACAACGGACGAATCGTCACATATTGTATCACATCACATCACAAATCATCAGCCTATTAATGTTCCCACTGCTGGGTCACACGCCTCCTCTCTATGTGAGGGAATGAGCCGTAATCCACCACGCGGGCCCAGTGCGTGTTGGTGGATGTCACATGTTTTTAAATTTTTGGTTCTGGGACATGCCGGTTTCCTCACGATGTTTTCCTTCACCATTTTTGAGAGCAGTGTTGGTGAAATAATTTACACAAAGTAAAGCGCCTGCCTGGGTTCGAACCCACGATCTACAACTTACCACTTGGCCACCACTGCTCTCTTATCCCTATTGTATCTATATTTACATATTTAAGTTTATTATTTAAATTTTAACAAAGTTAATACAAAAAGCGATGAACCCAAATGAAATTATATTGGTGACCCCTGTTCTATCGTGTCACTCATATTCCATAACTCATCATCGTCACAGCTCGACTTTACCAACTGCTGAGCATACCTATCTCTCTTTCCTGAGCCATCCTCAACCAGGTTTTAGCCGCGATGGCATAAATGTCGTCTGCCCATCTCTCTTCCAGATGACCGATACTTCAATATTTAAATTCTGTGCACGCTAAGAATCTGCGTTCCTCCAATAATTTGCTCCTACTGTGTCCTTCTCACACTACTGATTTTGTTCACTCTTCCTTTCATATTCGGTATATTCTTCTGAGGAACGCGCTTCCTCTCGAAATCAGGACGGCCACCAGTCGGTATACTTTCAAGCGGAAATTACGGTTTTATTTTCAACGGGGAGAAGAGTCATCTCGATAACTTCTTTTCATTACTTTATTAATATATATCTATATATTATATGTATTATATATAAGATATATGTAACTTTAAGCAACTTATTATTAGTATTTTTTTGTTTTATTGTTTTGCTTGTCACAGTTTAAATAATAGACCTGCCATATATGTTATCTCTTCACCACCCTTGGTTGACTGGTAGAGAATGCCTAAGGCATTAAGTCCGCCATTTTACCTTTGTGCATGAAGTTTTAAATAAATAAATACTTCATCTGTCAGTGAGATGAAATACAGTGTTAATTTCAAATTGAGCAAGATCAGCTTAAAAGTTGTACCTATTATGTAGTATTAATAAATACCATGCCCAAAAATAATGTTTCCAAAAGAAATTGGTGTGGATGAATACTTACGGCAGTTTTATGGCTAGTGCTGAAGTAATTTATGATTTCGGTGGTGTGGGGAACCATAGGGAAAGTACCTATTGTTCTTTTTTGAGGGTACAGTCGCGGTAGCAATGCTTTAAGAAATATTTTAACAATTTTTTGAAGAATTACAGGATCCGTGTTCAAAATAAAAAAAAGAACAGGTAAAAAAAAACAACAAGTCTATTTCTGAAATATGTTACTTTTTTTTGGTATACAAAAAAAGTAACAAGTAGTGTTTATATCTGCCCAGCGTTTTGCTAACTTTACTATTTTAGTGACGGTTTCCTTCCAGTCCGCAGCTTATGTAACCTGTTCAATCCAGTTTGCGGCGGCAGATGACTGCTGATCACTATAGATGTCGACGGTGATGGCTTTTTATCGTCCGCGACCATTTTGTTGGTCTGGTAGCGACGTAATAGTTTCTTCTGACACCATGTAAATTTATAGTATTCACGATTAACTCTTTAACGGAACGGCTACTGGACGTCTTCGGGGAAGTAGATAATGAAACCATGAAGCTCACCAAGATAAGTAGTCTTCATTATTTTTGATAATATTATAATACATGTCGTTCATGCTTGCTTGCTGGAGGCGGAAGAGGAAGTGCACACACTAGTGATATGCCACATGACATTATTAGTTAGTGATGTATCACTTAACAGCAGACTATATAAGACTGGTGGCAGATTTGTTGACTTCTGTCTACTGTTATTAATATCAAAGATCTACAAATGAGAGCCTGGACTAACGGCTGATCGTGCTTTTAGACTTTAGAGAGACTGAGGAGCCTCGGTATTTAATTAGTCACCCATCCACGGACTGATATTACAGGTCCTAAGTTTCTTTATTTATTTTCATAATATCAAGCCTGCATTCTCCCAAGGGTTGGGCAGGGATACACCTATTATTGCACCCATATTTCGCCAGTTATGTTTAAGTCGCCTTTTGCCGCCAACCGGGCACAAATTAAGGCTCCTGGCTGCTAGAGGCAGTATTTTACTTACATAATATGTAATTATTCATAATCATGATCAGCCTAGCCATTTTCTAGCTATTGGAGTCGATTTCCAGTTAAACTGAATATGGTTGAATACCAGATTTTTATATGGAGCAACTGCTTACGTCTATGTAGTTATATATTTTTTAAATCGTTTACGACAAAATAAATATGACCATGCTCAATATAAACTATAAGTCTTCCTGCCCCCATCCCACGCTTCTTGGGGTCGGCGCAACACGTTTTCTTCTTCCATATCGTCCTGTCCCCTGTCAAGCTGTCACTGACTCCCTTTTCTTTCATATCACTCCTCCCACAATCCATCCATCTTTTATTTGGCCTCCCTCTCCATCCATCCACATTTATACTCATAACTCTTTTAATAATATAAATTATGAATATGGTTGAAATAATCGATATTTACGGGCAAATAAGACTTTCATAGTTCATAATTTTTCCTAAAAAAGGTAACGGAAACCTGAAATTCTTGTACTTATTGGTGAAAAATTACAGTCCAATGAGTACTTTTGACAGCGCCAGTCCGGCCATAGGTCATAGCTATCAGGCATGGCACAGGTTGCCACTCATTGCGCGGTTGCCATGGCAACCAGGCCACAACAGAACGCACAAAGGCATTGACCACCCCTTCTACACCACTTCGCGCCAAGGACGCAGGAATTCGCGATTGTTCCATAGAGAATTTATTCAATTGAAAATAATCATAATTAGGCTGTTTGGCTGTTCGCAGTTTTTAACCTTTGTCTGTCTGTCTTTTTTTTTTTCATTCTTCAAATCTATTTAGTTTGATTTGAAATGGGTTTGCCGTTCTATTTAACACATTATTGTGAAATACATTGTCTCAAGGTCGTTTTGGAAATTATATTTATTTTCAATAAATTTGCCTAGACTTTTCTCATCAATGTTGGTGTCGACTTACAGTATAACCGGATGATGCAACTGTATACCAGTATTTACATGAACTACCTATCTGACTTCCACAACCCAGTTACTGGGTACACGTTATGGCACGATTTGTCGTCAGACTTTCAAGCTTCTGATTACTCGTCACGAATGTCAATTGTACAAATGACAGCCGAGACCAACGGTTAACCGTATTGCGTTTTTAAACGTCTAATTTTATCCAATAAAGTAGAGACCTACTTAATTAGACTTATATAACGTCATTAGGGATTAAAATTAATACAATAATCATACTACTATCTTGTTATAAATGCGAAAGTAAGGATATTTTTGAAAATTTGGCACATGGATAGATTATAATTTGGCACATGGATAGATTATAATTTGGCACCTGGATAGATTATAATTTGGCACATGGATAGATTATAATTTGGAATAGCACATAGGACTCGGCTTATTTGCATCCCGGTATAATGTTCATGGGATAAGAAAGCACTTTCCATGCTGGCAGAAGCTAGTGTAATAATAAATGAAATAAATAACTATAAGAATAAGTACCTAGTAGTTGCATTTACAATATATTATCATAAAAGCAAGGTCAGTTTTTCATCTAAGTTTAGATGACGTTGAAATTATTATTTTTAACCAACTAGCTATTTCAGGATACACCATTAATGATTTACAGTTGTAGGTGCTTCTTGTCATCGGTATACGATGAATACCGCAACGAAATGTCCCTCAGAGAAAAATTTAAAGAGATCGATATACTGACTCTACCTTCACTTTATATTTTGGAATGTATTTTGTATGTCCGTAAAAATCGGGGGCTGTTCAAAACTAGAAGCGACTTCCATAATTTAAATACACGCAGTAAGCACGAAATTGTAATACCCAAATTCAGATTAACGAAAACTAGCAAGTCTTTTCTTATAAACAGTATACGCTTTTATAACAAGTTGCCAAAGTCAGTTATAGAACTGACCGATGGAAGGTTCAAAAACTACATCAAACGTATCCTTATTAAAAAAGCATATTATAAAATCAAGGACTACGTTGAAGATAAAAACATTTGGCCTTAGCTCCTTCTGCGCATGCAGCTTCCCTGGTAACTTGTAAACGGCACAAATATGTGGATGTCTCTAACTATTCTCAATCTCATTTTTCTTTCCTTCTTTTAATTAGACTTTTTACAATGGTTTTCAAACATCTTTATAGCCCTTTGCTAAGAATAGTTACAGCACTGATAACAAAATTTGTGCCACATGTTAAATTTAGTCTTGTTATACTTATTTTTATTTACAATGTATAGATTCTTTTACCGATTGTTTTGTGAATGTGTGAACATTGTAGGCCTTCTAGTTGCTAGTTAACATTTGTTAACTTTTTTATAAAATATATAATCCTTTTATTTTATTTTTTTAGTTTCTTACGACTTATTGTCATAAGTCGGGCCTACGTTGTCCCCACATGTCTAAGTACTAATGCTGTAACATGGAAATATTGTAAAACCAAACCATTTTTAAAAGAGTAACCATGGAGTTTCTTGCCGGTTCTTCTCCATAGGAAACGACCAACCCGAACCGTGCACCTTTTGTCGACGTTTTATAAGTGCCCATGTAGGCCTATGTGAAATAAAAATATTGATTTTGATTTTTTTTTTTGAAACGAAAAGAACGGTTAATACTCATGCACACTGCGCTACCACGGGGAGGTAGCATAGTTATTTTGGACTCCAACCCACTAAAACTCCACGGTATCCTCCTGTGCCGCTTATGGCGGGAACACGGGCACGCGTGGGTGTCCGTGAACCCTCCTCTGGGGATTACCCCTCATCACCGGTGCACCAGAACACATTGTACGCCGTGACCACCCCAGGGATCAAACCAGCACATGGGCGCCAGACGACCCCGTGCATGGCTCCTTTGGTCCCCCTGTGACGGGTCGGGTCAGGGGCGCGCCACCTACCACTTTTCGGCCGCAAAGAATAGGGATCTCCCCTGCGGCCGAAAAGGTAGGGAGAGCAGCGCACTGCAATACCGGTACTCCTCTCCCGCCGCGGGCTCCAACCCTTAGCCGCAATATAGTATGGGAGACCCCATACGACATCGTGGCCTCAGTTGCGATGTTGTCTCTGTAACGAAACGGTACCGCAACCTACTTATTATTGGCCGGTACGTCGTCGGCTTGATCGGCAAAAGCCCTGACGAGCGGCCCCTCCTCGGGTTCCTTTTCGGTTCACCATGGGAGACCAAGCCACGGCTAGTGAGCCCCCTCGCCTCGACAATGCGGGAAACCACCGGGGGAGAGAGTAGACCACCAAGCATCCATATAAAAGGTCTTCTTTAATAAATCATATTGATGACGACTCCAACTATATTACAGAAAAAAATATATTTCAAATAATATCCAAAGATACAAAACGATCAATAATGACTAGAACAATCATACAAATATTGGATTAACACCTTCCAACTTCCACTAGCTCATCAAATAAATAGGGCAAAACAACACAAACAAATATACTTATACACCCCACATTGGTAAGTACAGTACTCTGCACTTCAGTGTTAACAAAACCAGCTTTAACCAGGCCTCACATTTTTAACCGACTTTCAAAAAAGGAGGAGGTTCTATGCTCGACTTCTTGTATGTTTTTTTTGTTTATGTTCACCGATATCTCCGTTAATTGTGGACTGATTTTGAAAATTCTTTTTGATAGAGTATGTTCCGAAATTGGTCCCATTTTAATTTGGTGAAGATCTGATCAAGAACTTCGGAGATATACAACAGAACTCTTCAATCAATAACGGCAAATCTCTCGGGATTGCTGCAATCGCATGTCTGTTTATTGTTTACACTTTTTCATAACATAACATCACGGCAGTACACTATAAGAGGTACGCAGATGTGTACAGTTCACCTTGGTACACTCTCATTTCGCCGGCTATGTTCATGGTATTCGGGTAATCTATTCTGGCATTATAAGTACCTACCTTACTAAAGGCAAGTTGCTTAATAGGTACAACTAAAAAGTGTAAAATAAAAAAAATCTTTTTTACAAAAAAAATCTACCGACTTCCAACTAAAACACTACAAAGTGAAAAATAACTTTCTTTTTCTAAGTCAGTGTCTTTGGTAGGTACCATTTTTTTTCGATACGGACACCGACTTCGAAAAAGAAACTTATTTTTTCACTTTGTAGTGTTTTTAGTTGGAAGTCGGTAGATTTTTTTTGTAAAAAAGTTTTTTTTTATATTGTAACTCCTTACTAGGCTTGGGCAGTTCAAGCTTAACGTTCTGTTTTCCCGTGAAATAACGATTATAAGTTTGAGAAAAGACTTGTTTCATGATAGTCTGGTTTCCAAAATGCTATATTTGTATAGATAGTTCAACTCATCTGTGCACGCGGCGCCGTGTGTGCGTGCGCTTGTAATTTATGTATTAGGTACTAGCTGACCCTCGGGGCTTCGGTCCCGTCAAGTGGCTAACCTGCCTACCCAGCCTACCCTTCCTACCCTGCCTACCTTACCTACCCAACCTACCTACCTAATAGTACCTATATCTTTTTATCTATCGTCAATAGTTTTCTCAGCGCACGCCAAAGAATGAATTTTATTAGCAACATTTTCCTACCTTGGGTTACATTATTGCAATTTTCATAAGGATCTCTATTTTTTTTTAAATATATTATAGCCTATGACACTCAGGAATAATGTAGCTTTCTACTGGAGAAAGAATTTTCATAATCGGTTCAGTAGATCTAAAGATGGGATAATCTCTGGATCTACTGAACCAACGTCACAAACTCACAACTTTACCTCTTTATAATATTAGTATAGATGCATTTGTGTGGCAGTGACGCGGTAGTCGTCGTCCGAGGCAACAACCACCCATACATGCTTACCCACAAATAGCGCCGAGCGCATCATCACCATCAGCCTATTAATTGTTCCCACTGCTGGGACACAGGCTTCCTCTCTGTGAGAGGGATGGGCCGTAATCCACCATGCGAGACCAGTGCGGCTTGGTGGATGACACAACATGTCTTCGAATTTTTGGTTCTATTGCATGCCGATTTCCTCACGATGTTTTCCTTCACCGTTTTGAGAGAGCAGTGGTGATGAAATAATTTACACAAAGTAAAGCGCCTGCCTGGGTTCGAACCCACGACCCACAACTTGTAAGTCGCTGCCGATAGCACTGGGCCACCACTGCTTTCCGAGCACCGAGCGCATAGATGAGTTGAACTATCTATATCAACATAAAAAAACTATCAAAAATATTGGAAAATATTTTGGTTGGTTGGATAGTTGCATCTATAGTACACCCACAATTCGTGAATTAGGAGGCGACCTTATTACTATCAAGCGGGCAAAAGTCCAAACTGGGGGCTGCTACAGGGATCATCTTTCGAAAAATTCTATAGCGCAATGCCGGCGCCGGAGTTTGGACCCAGGACCTTGCTGGATCGTGCTCAGCATTAGCGCTTACTAGAACACAGTAAACGCCGGCAATGATAAGGAATCGACGAATAATGTCGTTGATGCTGGCGTGCTGTACCATGCGGCCTGCGCTTGCAACAAGACAGGCCATGGTGCCCGAGGCTGCCGACAGCTTCACTACATTGACACCGATGTGGAGCAACACAATGAGCGCCTTAGCGTAGACAGGTTTCAAGCCGAAACGAAGAGTCAAGCATCATAGTGCCTATGGCGGATGACGGTAGTGCATGAAGCCACAAAAACGACTCCACAGTCCCATTTCCCCAAAGCTAGCAAACGCACACGCTCAGCAGTACTAGACGATGTATTTATAAAGTTATTCTGTATAATACTGCAGAGAGGCACATCCTATCGTCTCTGGGAGACCTATCGTCACAGATCCGTATTGGGACAAGCCAAGCGTCCAACGCATCGGTCAAACACGGTACCTCAAAATCAACCAGTAAGGAAGATAAGAACTTCCTTGTTAATTTATTGTAAGGACTTACGTTACGAGTCGGTGCTGACTGTACACCCACACTATAACATTTTCCAAACACACACATACATGCATTTGACAGTTACTAATGACACCCTATCGAGCCACGGAAGTTCATAATGTACTCAGACATATATGTAAACAAACGTTGAGGTAAATGACTTGGAAATTACTAGTGAACTAGTGTTTTGATGATGGAAAATATCCTGCATTCTCGCTGCCCTATTCAGTTCTAAGTTCGATGACATTTTATTTCTTTTTTGTTTTGTGTAATAATCCAATGACTTCTCCCGCTCTGCGTGAAGCATGAGGGTGTATCAGACTTTTACTGACTAAAACCCACCCGTGTGCCTTCACTGGCTTGAGCCAGGCCCGCGGTAACACTCTTTCAAATTGATCCGCGACCCAGACAGGCATCGGCCTTAGCAGGCCCCGTCACTTTTACTAACATCTCTTTGGGCGCGCGTGGAACACTACGCGCGTAAATCGTACGGCGAGGTACCCATAACTTGCCATCCGCAAGCCCGCGCCTACGGTGTTCGAGAATCGACATGCGATTCCCGACGCCCGGGGCGTCTCCTGCAGTGGCTAGGGGCGTGAGGGCGTCTCCTCTGCTTCTTTGGTTCGATGCCTGGGTTGGGAAAACCGTCATTATTATCGGGTATTTTAAGACTTTCTATTAAGATTTAGTAAATACATAGCAATACTGATTCTGCATTGGTTTCAACATAAAATCGTACTAAAAACGTATACAAAATACACAATGTGTAAATGTGTAAAACTATAAATAGTTTACGGGTACCTTAACTTTACCAAAGCTTGGTCCTTCGATATCTAAGTCGTTTCACGGTATTTTCTATGTGCAACTGTAACTTGCGATTAATTAAAAACAATTTATAAAATATCTATTAAAAAAGCTATTTTTATTCTTTTCAGCAAACCCTTTTATCAGATACCCATATCATAGAGGTGCAAAAAAGTAAATGGTCCGCCAACTTTGTGCGTCCGCCATATTGGCTTTAGAGTGATTTGAGTTAGCTAACCGTGTATAGTCATCCAAAACAACGTGCATGCAAAATTTCAGCACAATCGGTTGGGGATAACGTTTTTTTAAATTCAGCTACAAGATTTGAGCCATACATAAAAAATCTCGTAATTTTTAACAGCACAATTTTATTTTTAAATAAGGTAATTTTTCTCTACACAATATAACAGAATTTCAGAAACGCTTAATTATCAATTTTGAAGTACGTACGTATTTTTGGCATACTTTATCATATCCGATATGGTCTAGTGGCTAGGATACCTGGCTCTCACCCAGGAGGCTCGGGTTCGATTCCCGGTATCGGAATATTCTTTTTGGACTTTTAGCGAAAAACAAGATGAAGCAGAATTCTTTTTTAATTCGTGTTTATTTTTTACACTTAATTAACGAATATTTAAGGCATTTATTTTAGATTACTCTTAATGTTGTCTGTTGACCGTTTGTAATGAGGATAAAACACAAAAAATATAAATTTGTATTGGATTTTAATTAACTAAAGCTGTAGTTACTTGAAATGAAAAATTTTGTATTTTTGTATTATCCTCATTAGGTATATCATGTCTGCGGAGTTTAATCTGGTGCAAGTAAAGGGAAACCGTGTTTTTAGGGTTCCTTAGTCAACAAGGACAATGGGCTCCATTTCTTGATACACAAATTTATCCTTCTAACGAATTCACCTTTAATAAAGTGTTGTGGTGTATATAAATCGTATTTTGAACTTCAACTATCAACTCGTTTAAATTCGCATAATGATTGAATGTAAATTTTATTTTTTACATATCTCCACAAAAAAAAATCTATAGGAGTGAGATCTGGTGATCTCGCATAAAACCTGTGATACCACCCTATTGTGCCGTCTGTACCAATCCAGGTATTAAAATGATTATTAATGTAGGCAGTAGTGATTCTGCTGTTATGGTCTGGAGCCTGAAGCACCATCTTGCTGTAGAATTACTCACGTAAGGATACAGATGGATCTTAGAGTAAAAGTTATTTAACTTAAACCCATTGAATTTATAAGTCCAGATTTCATGGTTTTCCTTTCATTTAATTTATCAAGTTTGTTAGAGAGATTTCATCCTTATAATTGACCCTAACGATCGAAGAGAGAAACCCTGTAAATTTAATAACCTAAGCAATTGAAAATGGCCCCTAAAAATCTTATTTAAGAAAGTACTGTAAGGTGCTACCTCCCTGGCAACAGACATTTAGTTTTGGAAGAATAATCATATTTCAAGTTAATTTTTTCTCGGCCCTTCTGCAAAAGCCAACATAGGGTGAAGAAATGAAGACTATATTGAAAATATAAATAAGTAAAAGCAGTTTTCCTCTTTAATTTAACACGCACAAGCTACGTCCCAACAGTACTTAGTTGAAAACGTACCAGTTATGTAGTCTACCTAAGTAATAAATCCTATTCGTGTCAGGTTCAAAGCCATCGAACTTAGATAACTTAGCGCTAAGCTAGGACCTAGGGCTGATAAACTTGACATGGTTCTTAACATGTACCCTAAGACCAGGTAATTTATCACCGGAAACAGACTGGCTGAAGGAAAAGAGCTTTATTTTTACTTCGGTAGAAAATTGGTGGGTAAATTTTCTACAGTGGTTCCGTAGGTTTTGTGAATTTTCCTCTTCCTCTGTTTATTGCAATTGATTTTGTTTTTTTTTCTCAAATGGATGGAAATATAGTCATTATTTTCGAAAACAGAACACGCGAAGTATCGAATTTACGGACAATCAAATCCATTGCAGGAGCGTTTTTTGAATTTGGAACATTACAACGCTCCAGCAATGTTGTTGTAACTTTTATATAAAATGTATGTTTTATATCCCTGCATTATTTTGAGAAAAGCACTATATATGCCTCGGCGGAAATGGCAATTGCCTGTCTCTTATTAGTGAATACTCGACCTACAATTGCCTATTACCCGGCCTTTGCAATAATGTACCTACTATTATTTTAATATGCGTGATAGCACTGGTAGCTTAATATAGTATGTGTCATAATGGGCAAAGCTTACAAGCAAAGTAGGCATTCTTACTTGGAATTAAGTTGAGATCTCATCGTCATCATCATATCTGCCGAAAGACATCCACTGCTGGACACAGACCTCTCCCAAGCACCCCACATTGACCGGTCCCGTGCGTCTCGCATCCTTGTGTGTTACGGAATCATCCAGGTATCCTGAACTGTAGTTGTACTCTCTCAAACTTCATTATTTTACTGCTTAAAGACGCTTGACGAAATATTAAATTATACCTTTACCTCTTTTCTGCTGTCACTTCTTGATGACAGATTGTAAGGTCCAGAAAACGGTAATATGCAGAATGTTCTTTCTACTTGCATTCTAGCTCTGCTCGTGGGGGTCGCGGATAAATTTGAAAGAGAGTTATCGTGGCCCTGACATAAGCAACTGGTGGAACACGGGTGGGTTTTAGTCCGTAAAAGTCTCCCCCAGTTGGAACGTTTTTAGCTGATTATTGTTAATCTTCAAAATTTAATTTAGTGACGGAAACCTTTATGCAAATGAACTAGGGATCCCTAACACTATAAGGCAGTTACAAATACATTGACCCTACCGCGGCAAGTGTTAACTATACAGCATAAGATTTTGAACCGCAGAGGTTAAAGTCCCCAGTGGTTCAACATTGGTCGCCATGGCAATTCGTCGTATTCATGTTACGGACAAAAAGTTTCATAATTTTTATGAAAACAATTTTAAAAGCCTTTTTAACAATAGATACTGAAATATGATTTGCAAAACATAGCTGTCGAATAGTTTTGCGAATGGCCAAATTAATTTCTTAGGCAGAATTATTAACAGGAATCAAAACCTAAAGTTAATAAGCTAAAAATGCGTTATTCAGGTCGCTTAGCAAGATACATACAAAATAACTTTTTTATATTTAATTACTTCGTCCGAAAGACTTCCACCGCTGAAAATAGGCCTCCCAAACTGCCGCCACTTTGACCGTTCCTGTGTGTGTGATACCCGCTGCCTTAACCAAATCATAGGTCCGTGTAATGAGAAAATATTAAGAGTATTCTATCTATCGTAGCCTTCTGAAAATGTAACTGACCGACAGAATCCGCAAAACAATTGTGCAGTTATGATTGGACGGGTCACATTTGCAGGATCCATGGGGTCAGATGTGACAGGGTCACCATGCAGTAAGCACCTGAAGACGGACGTTGTAACTGAGGCAGGCTTTAAAAATGTGATTGGTCGGAGAAGGCAGGAGATAAAGTTGGCTAGACAGAAATGGCCTTTGCTAGAAGTGGGACTGCATAGGCTATATTATATAGAAATATAATAAAAAATCTATCTAAAATGTATTGGTAGGTAGTAATTATAACGTTTCCGACATTTAAATAAACGTTAAGTACAAAACTAACGATATTTATCTAGGTAAGTGTCAACATGGTAATAATAACAACCGTCATGTCACAATTATTATGAGTACGTCTGACTGGTACCTCTAATAATATGAGTAACGTGTTCTATTGATCAGCGGTCTATTTATAGAAAGACGAGGAATCTTTTTTAAAATGTATTTATATTTTCTTCAGAGGCTAAGTATCCTTCTATCAGCGACGGTGTTGTTCAAAGTGATAAAAATTAAGGAAATTAGCACGTGACATTTAGATAGCGTTTAGCAATAATTTTTGACATTTCAACCAGCGCCATCGCGCCGCTTTCATTGGTAGAATTGCACTTGTGTAGAGACCCTTAGCTGTCTTTTTACTCCCGACGGAAAAAGAGGGGTGTTATAATTCTGACGTGTGTATCCGAACGGATGAACCGCTTTTTATTTCCCTTTTCTTTTGTTTGATAGGTGACTTTATCGAGAGTGCAGGTCTTAGCTATGTTTGAACATAATCGGTTCAGCCGTTCAAAAGTTACAGGTGTTTTACTGTTTGAATCGGGGTGCTTTCGCAAGATATTGTGTCTTATTTACGTGTTCGATTGTCGATCGAAGCGTGTCACAACTAGATAAATTATGTGGCTGCATGAAATAAAAATGTGTCGGAAGTTTTAATTTTTTTAAAGTTTTACTTGCTGGTCAGCAGTTTATTTATAGAAAATGTATTTAGATCGTGATCAAATTGACAAAATTTTAGGAATTTATCACGTGTCATATAGCGTTTGTCAATCCCATAAATTTTTAACATTTCACCAAGCGCTATCGGGCTGCATTCTTTGATTAAATGTCACTTGTCCTAGAGCCCCTTGACTGTATTTACCGTCTTCAAAAAAATTGAGGTAATCAATTCGACACGTATGTATGTAATATTGTTGGGATTGCCCAATATTCACATATATTACTTTAATTGGGCTTCTAATCATGTGCGCCAAATTTCATAAGTGTATGTTTGTTTGTTTGTATGCTTGTATGTATGTATGTTTGTCTACGCCGAAACTACTTATCGAATCGTGACCATTTTTTTATTGAATTAGGTATCTCCCAAATGAGGAAATAGCGCAAGTTTCATCCAAATCGGAACAAAATCTAAACTAACTAACTAGGACTTATATATGTGTTTTCAAATATCGTTTTGTCGAGGCGATCGATCCGATCGTTGGATTCATCGGAATCCGATAAGTCCATTTCACCAAATCGATTTGTCCATTACAGCGGTAAAAAACATTTTAACACGTTCGGGGAAGCTTGCTTTATAAAAAACACATCTATTGTCATTCATCACAACACCTACAAATTACTATTACAAATTGAAAAAAATTTTAATGCTTTTTTTTCAACCCTACTGTGTTGTCCTTTCGGTTCGAATTTCAAATGGTTATAGGAGTTGTTCGCAATTCATAGACAAATGTGTAGAATAGTAAAACGTTAGCAACATAAAATCACGTCATTGGTCCTTGATGATTCATGACTTAAGAATAATTAGGTAGTTTGCATTAACCTACAGATTAATTGTGGATGGAAAGAGTAGGTATAGGACTCTTTCAATGCGTATATTCTTAAATTAGAAGCAATCAAGCAAGTCTACCATAAAAAATGAAAGCTCTTAGGTAACTAACCGCTTAACAATCTTAGATTTGAGACCAATAACCGATCGCCAGTTCCAACCGATTAACAGTGATCTCTATCAGTGCTTTACGACGTCAAATTTGAGGGTCGAAGTAATTTGGGGGTGGTGCCGGTGCGTGACTACATCCCTCACGCGACTTAACACCACCCAACTCTTGGGCTACTAAAATACAAAACGGGTCGAGCTTCGTCGCATTCAGCCAGAGAGGCCGGACGCGAGCGAACGACCGTGTCGCTATTTAAAAAAAAAAAGTTCTATTTCAAATTCGGAACTCCCGCTCTTTTGTTTGTCACTGCATTCAGTTTGATTCGAATTGTAAATTCTTTGGTTTATTATATTTTGTGATTTTCTGTGTTTATTTCTAATTGAATCGATTCAAGATGGAGGGATGCGGGATGAGCTGTATAAAATATCTTCTGGTGGTCTTCAATGGAATATTTCTGGTGAGTTTCAATTTCTTTCTCATAATTATGGACGCATATTGAAAGTTCCCAAATGGAATAATGAATTCGTTTTTGCGAGTACAAAACAGAAACAGATGTTTCTCGCTTCTATTTCAATGAATGGTTATTTTTGTCACCGGTCGCTTGTAGTTTTCGCAACGCTGCAGCTATCAAGAACTTAATTTACGAAAGAAAAATGTCGGACGCAAACTTTTGAGACGAACTTCACTCATCACCTAACACACGGAATAAATGGCTAAAATTTTTAGGTAAACTGTAATTTGATTGTAAAACGGATCATCGTGTGAGATTCAAATCTCGGTCACGTTATTTTTGTACGTCAACAAACGATATTTTCGTCTGCAAAATGAAAAGCCGCGAGTTTCAAGGTTAATTTTGAAAGCGTGCGCATCGCTGAAAATGTCAACTATGTGAATCAGCGTTTATAATTTATTTCAGTTAATGTGACGTCAATTAAAAGCTATTTACTTACGTTTATGTTTACGTTAAATTTTATAAACAAAGTAACCGTTTGAGTTTTTCAAGGATGGACGTTAAAGTGTTGAAAATTTTTGATTAACGAAATCAGTGTGTTCTTTAGAGATTTGTTCTAATTTGTATTACTGATACGTTACTTATTAGCCCATATTATAGAAGAAAGAAAGAAGTATTTGTCCAAGGCATAATTAAACAAAGATAGGTATTTTTAATCACCTTTAAATGTACAAATGAATAAGCGTTTAAATTGAATGCGTAGCAAAATAAAATATTGTTCGTTACATTTTTATATACTACAGCATCATTAACATTTTCTCAGTTATAATGGGCCTTACATAAAGAGACAAGGCAGATACAATCTTTTAAGGCCAATCAAGGCCTACACATCAACTTAAAAGGCCAGGCTCTGCCAAACAAGTACTCTAAGAGGTCTGTATAGATTTCTTTTAGCTAATCATGAATTTTAAAGTGTTGTGTTAGGAATAAGTAGGTAGTATAATTTATTATGTCACATAAGGCTTGGCAGGTAAATGCTCTAGTTTTTGTTTCATATAATTTAAATGCTAGGCGACATCTTAAGACGAAGATGGACGCATTAGACTAGACCAATAATACTGGCCCACAATGGCAGAGGACGGACCTGTGTTTAGAAGGGCTTGGCCCAGTAGTGGGACATGAATGATGAATGCAAGTCTCTTTTAAAAATTGATTCTATTAGGAAAGCCAGCAGTATTCTAATCAAATTACAAAAAATATACTACATCACGGTTTCAATTTAATGACAGATCAAAATCCATAATAAAGAATAGAAGCGCACAAGCCACATACCAAACCATAATACCTATATATATTAAAACTGTATAATAACATCAACTTAATAAAGCACATGACGGGTTTATATTAATTCAACAACCGAATATTAGTCCACACAGATAATTAAATTAAACTTACCCATTTGATAAAATTGATTCACTAAACTTCAACTATTAAAACAGCTACTAATAAACCAATGTTTATAAACAGTAACACACATTGTAAACATTTTTTTTAAACAGAGAATTGATTTTTGCGCGCCAAAACACAACCTAAACGAGTTTATTTTTCCAAAAAAGTTTTTAATAAACAGCACTATATTTTCTAACTATAATCGATGTATAAATGAGCATTCACTTAAAACCAATTTACCTATAAGACAAGTTTATAAGTTAATTCCCTTTCGGTCACTGGAAACCTGTGAAGGTTTTTCCTTGGGTGTTTAATGGTTAATTATGAGTAGCGGTTTAGGGTTTACCTGTCAAAAACGTCAAACTGACATATATAAATACGTACCTACGTCACTGAACGGTAAAAAGGTAAATTAAAGATTTGCCTGATTGAAAATTTCTTTTCTATATTCTATTAGTTTCCATTGACTGTTTTCCAATTATGATTCGGCACTATTACTTTTTTTCTGATTATAAAAAGTAAGATCTGGTAAATAATTAAAGTTGACAATACACACAAAATAAAGGTCTCTGAAGAATCTAATAATTTCTTACGTAATTGCAACCCGCAAGGTGCTTTTACAAGCACGGAAAATAATCTAGTTGCCCTAAAATAATAATTTGAATCATGTTTTTGTCGTTGAAAATAACACGGAAAGGTATCGAATTGGAGCGATCTCTTTATGGTCCTAGCACACGATGTGACACTCACAACAAACGTATTGAAATTTTCTCTGAAAAGTTACGTGTGAAAAGTCATGTAATCGACCCGAACTTGCGTTAAGTAGTTATTTTTTCACTAATTATGTCATGAATAAGTTCGCATGAGAAATTCCAGGTCTAAGTATATATCCGGTTTTAATAAATTGCTACATACCTATTGTCTTATATTATCATAGTAACACTAGTTACACTAGAATTCTAGCATATAAAATATGTAAGCAGTTACTAATGATATTATTCAACGTACCATTAGTTTGTAAAGGTAATAAGGTAAGTGATGGTCATTGGTCATTCTGAGTCATAAGTTCGTCACCGATGACGGCCATAAAATGTAATTTTTCTATTCTAAATGATGATGTTTCCTTTACATCATATTGTAACTATTTGCTTTGTTCTGTACCTTCCTCTTTTATACCAATAAGAGCTAAAGCTGATTATTTTTAATGCAGATTTGTATACATAGGATTCTTCGTTCTGACGTTTTAACGGTCTGATCGTGCCCTTAGTCTTACTAGCAAGCGAACAGACAGTCTTGGCTTACATATACATTTCTTGTTTGAAATAGAGTACTTCTTCATAGCACTTTATTTTTCAAAATATCTAATAGCTATATATAATAGAGGAAGAAATGTCATCAACAAATCCAGATCCAATCCATGCTGCTACTGAACATTTCCATTTAGAAAAGCCCACACGAGAATCAAACCTCGAAGTCAACCTCATTTTGTCAGCAGCACTCACAATCATTAGAAGAATGCAGTTTGAACCTTAAGCTAACAATTTTCTCTTAAGTTAAAATAATACTAGTTTCAAATTATATTTCTGAAGCAAGCACTACTTACAAACAATTTTGGATTCCGAAGCATCTACACGCCGAAATCACTCGACCGTGCAGACATTTGAATCAGTCATGCATTCACAAGCAGCTTGAAGTTACCCAAAGGATACAATAAATTACCAACATTTACACCATCTTGACGTTTAGTACGAAAGTTCCATTCTTAAATATGTTCAAAGAAAAAGGGACATTTGAACAAGAGTATTACATTAAAGTAATAACTATTTGAGTAACTAAATTCGTGGCAACTTGTATTTTCAGAATTAGGACAGACTACAGTCGGTGCATAGTTTTATGGAAGTTAGCTCTACTTCTCTCCTTAAACTTTGAAATATGTTAAGTACCAGTTAAGGAAACATTCAGTACTCAGTGAATTAGGATTCATGATCACAATTTGGACATAAAGACAGGTAGGAAGCAAGCGCGTATATGGCACGTTCGTGCAAATAGCTTCAAATTACAAACACTGATAGTACTTTAGTTCCCACAGTTACAAAATGATGACAAATGAAAAGCTTTGCTGACTACCACGGTAGCATCTGATAAATAACTGAATCTTATCCACAAAGTTCTTAAATTTCCATTTCAAAATTAATATAACTGGCACATAGCCTATTGTCACTGGGGAGTGGCACATCACAATCATGATGTGAGACCATCCAAATTTGGCATATTTAGTATAAAAGTTTGACGGCAAGGCGTATTTGGCCTTCCAATGCATAGACTTTGCTTGCTTCAAGCGCAAGATCGGTTCCTTTGGGATCTTCAGGTCACTGTAAAAAGTTCATTAACAAAAGAAAGAAAACATTAACGTCATAACAACAGGTAGTTAATAATGATAAAATCGATGTTGTAAATGCAATGTGTGAAGTCACGCGAGGACTTCATTAACTATAGATATTAAATGTTGTTTCACTATGGTTAAGTGGGTGATTCCGATTTTGCTTCATATTATTTCTGTTTCCCGTATATTTATGTTTTGTCTTGTCATTATCTGTGTCATTATTTTCTGCAGTGAGATAAGTTCTGGAGACTTAAGGAAAGCAAATAGTAGAATCAGATCTTGGAGCTCTTGCGCTCACTCTCTGGAGTAGAAACTGCCAGTCAATTCTGTAGACATCTCACCGAGAGCTCGAAGTGAGCGGTCATTCCAACTGACTGTCAACCGATGCTAGGGTTTGAAACTCACCTCAACTAAATCATCACGGTCAGAATTATACATAACGGCACTACTATAATGTTGTTGTAGTTTATAAACGTGACAACAAATGCGTGTATGTAGTTCGAATCGAGTCTAAAATCATCGTGAAGGACGATCGCGTTTTTGTTATACAGCTAAACAGACTGACAAATGTAATGCGTTAGGGTTGATACTCACCAATAAATTAATTTTGATATACTAGCTATTTTGCGGTGTGACTCACGTGGTCTACCCCATAGGAGTCGTTAATTTTGATCATCCACATTTATTTTCATAACTCTTTTTAATTCTAACATGCGTTTCATCCCTCCTCATCACATGACCATTCAGCTATTTCACTATCTCATATTTATTACTATAACTACAGCAAAATCTTATATTTCCTTTACGAACTAAATATTAATTTATTATAAAAGCTCATAACCAAACCGCTACATTTCAAAGTTCGGAAGTAATTGAAATTGATTTAATAACTGGAAGCTCTAAAACTTTCCCATTTTGTAGAGCAATTTTACTAATTGATGAAACTTTTAATTAATTTTTACCAATCATATTAATTTTTATCGTCATAAACCGGGTTTTACTCGCGATGGCAACATTCTCGTCTACCCATCTCGCTGCTAGATGACTTCTTCTTTAACTTCTTTCAGTCCTTGGACGCCACTTAGTCACCGCCTTACACCACCTATCATCACCGCGCCTTGTCAAGTGTCCTGCATCGCTTCATTTATGTTCTGTAATTTGTTTTTCGATATCAATCTCCTTCATATGTTCTCAAATCTCGACGTTTGGGACTTTTATAATTAAAGTTTCCGCCAGATAACAAAAAAAAATAAAGTCGTTAACACCTGTCTACCAATGTATTCCAATATTTCAAAACGATACGAAAAAAATGTAATGGCAGTGTCGCTAACAGGATCAAAACAAACGTAAGGGATAGAGAGGGGTTAATATCTCCTAAACGCGTGAACCGAATTACATGATTTAAACGGATATAATGGTTCTACACAATTCTCATATGAGAACCTAAAATCATGTCTTCAAGTGACGTAATTATACTTTTTGGTACAAGTCGGATCAATTACTTTTATTTTTTTGTTATCTGGCGAAGACCTTAGCCGTATGCCAAGCATGAAACGCTCTAATATGGCCAAGGTGGTCAACCATCTCCATCGTTTCATTTCGGAATTTAACAAGAGGATGTGAATTGCTGAATTTATTTGCCTATTTACCTTAAAAGAAGTATCAATTAATATCAATTAGGTTTCTACTATTACCTTAGTATTTATATTCTTAGTCAGCTATTATCTAAGTAAGTCTGCAAGTAAATGATGCCTTCATGACCTTAACGATACATCTACTGACATGGAATAAACACTGCAATTACATTACAAGAATAAAACGTGACGAGTCTTAGGTGTTCTCATTGCAACGTTGAAGGTGCTAGGAAGACAATGTTGGATTTTATCTTAGTAATTAATGTTCTTGATATTGCGTGTCAAAGTCCACATTCCCTTTTTTGTCTTTGAAATTCATCCAATGACTTCTCCCGCTCTGGATGAAGCGGGAGGGCGTGTCAGACTTTTACTGACTAAAACCCCCAGCAGTGTTCCTTCAGTTGCTTGTGCTAAGGCCGCCGTAACTCTCTTTCAAATTTATCCGCTACCACAGTTATCATAATTTCTATCGTTATACACGTTTTGATTGGGCTAAGACACTACTTAAATATCATAATTTCAGCTGAAATACGTCGGCTGGCCATAGGCTACCTGAAATGAATGTTTTATTGGTTTTTATTATGGCTGTATACCATTATTATCATTCGTATGATCTTATCTTAATTAATTTAGGGTCGGTGCAATCAACCCGTCTTCTTTCATACCTTTATTTTGTAAAGGGGGTCTATTGTGGTAAACACCAGGGAGTGTGGGCTTTTTACCTCCCGAAAATCACCCCGGTGATCACCATCAGCACGTAGAAGGGCCTCGTGACCTCTTAAATGACCACCCCGGGATCCCCTCTGAACAAATTTGTTTCCTGATAGCTACAACGTTGTGGTCTTTAAGTCAAGAGTGAATATATTACTTCTAGGCAATCAAATTTGTTCCGTATGGTGCCGGACGTAAAGAATTTCACCATCCCATGTCTTCCCGTGGGTGTCGTAAGAGGCGACTAAGGGACAAACCAGAGAATGGGCAGCAGCGTTCTCTGTGCTTCTATAACAACCATACTGCGATCGCCAACCCGCCTGCCAAGCGTGGCGATTATGGCAAAACCCCCCCCAATGAATAGCACAAATAAAAAATGGCCCCTGGTACCCGGCAGCTTGCCTACCCTCGACTACGGTAGCGGTCGAGGCTACGGCATGGCAAGGGGTGCTAAGAATCTCCGGACGAGATCCGGCTACCCCAACAATCACCGACGACTGGACCTGGCAACGTACAACACGCGCACACTTCGGACCGACGAGAAGGTCACCGAACTCGAGGAGGAACTAAGCAGGTTGCGATGGAGTATTATAGGGTTATCTGAAGTCCGAAGAGAGGGTGAGGACTCGATAATCCTCAAATCCGGTAACCTGCTCTATTTCCGAGAAGGTGACCGGCAGTCCCAGGGTGGTGTCGGGTTTATCGTCCACAAGTCCCTTGTGAACAACGTGGTGAAGATCGAGAGTGTGTCGACCAGGGTGGCGTACCTTATACTCAGAATATCCTCAAGATATTCGCTGAAGGTCATACAGGTCTACGCCCCAACCTCGGCACACCCCGACGATGAGGTAGAGACCATATATGAGGATATCTCCAGAGCCATGCATGGTTTCAAAACTCACTTCACCGTTGTCATGGGGGACTTCAACGCGAAACTGGGCAAACGAGACGAGGATGAGCTGCAAGTGGGGCAATTTGGAGTTGGACAACGGAACCACCGGGGTCACCTACTGGCCAGTTTTATGGAGAAGGAGGGCCTCTATATGATGAACTCCTTCTTCAAAAAGCGTGAACACAGGAGGTGGACCTGGCAGAGCCCCGATGGTGCAACAAAAAATGAGATCGACTTCATCATGTCAACCAAGAAGCAAATGTTCAATGATGTCTCTGTGATCAATTCGGTAAAAACCGGGAGCGATCACCGCATGGTAAGAGGCACATTGAACATTAATATTAAGCTTGAAAGGTCTCGACTGATGAAGTCCACGCTCCGGCCAGCACAGATCCAAGTCCAAAACCCCGAGAGCTTTCAGCTCGAACTCCAGAATCGTTTCGAGTGCCTAGGGAGCTCCGTGGATGAATATAGCAACGGGTTCGTGGAAGCTGTGCATACGGTCGGGTCTAAGTTTTTCAAGACCCGTCGTACAGATAGAAACAAAAAGCTCTCTGATCACACCCTCAAGCTTATGACGGAGAGGCGTGAGATGATTCTGCAGTCTTCAGATGAGGCGTGCAAATACCGGCAGCTCAATAGACAGATCTCTAAATCCTTGAAAAGAGACCTCCGCCGCTTCAATACCGAGCGTATTAAAGACGCTATCGAGCGAAATAAAGGCTCCAAGGTGTTCTCAAGGGATCTGGCTATTGGGCAGAGCCAACTCACGAAAATGAAGACCGACGATGGCAGGATCGTATCCGCCAAACCGGAGCTTCTCAGGGAGATCGAGACATTCTATGGGCAGTTGTACACTTCGATCAGCAAGCCCGTTGCGAGTCTACCAAACGACCCAAGAGCTAGATTGACCCGACACTATACCGAAGATATCCCGGACGTCAGCCTGTACGAGATTAGGATGGCTCTGAAACAGCTCAAAAACAACAAGGCGCCGGGTGATGACGGAATTACGGCCGAACTCCTGAAGGCGGGTGGAAAACCGATCCTTAGGGCCCTTCAGAAGCTGTTTGATTCCGTCATACTCGAGGGCAAAACGCCACAGGCATGGTGCAGGGGTGTGGTGGTACTCTTCTTCAAGAAGGGCGACAATGCCCGGTTGAAGAACTATAGGCCCATCTCACTTCTAAGCCATGTCTACAAGTTGTTTTCAAGAGTCATCACGAATCGTCTCGCGCGCAGGTTTGACGATTTCCAGCCCCCCGAACAAGCCGGATTCCGAAAAGGCTTTAGCACCGTAGACCACATACATACGCTGCGGCAGGTTTACAGAAGACCGAAGAGTATAACCTGCCTCTCTGTTTAGCGTTTGTGGACTACGAGAAAGCCTTCGATTCGATAGAGACTTGGGCTGTACTGCAGTCTCTCCAACGGTGCCAGATCGACTACCGGTACATTGAGGTGTTGAAGTGTTTGTACAAAAACGCCACCATGTCAGTCCGTCTTCAGGATCAGACCTCGAAACCAATCCTTCTCCAGCGCGGCGTGAGACAGGGAGACGTCATTTCTCCGAAACTGTTCACTGCTGCGCTGGAGGATGTCTTCAAGGTTCTGGACTGGAGGGGGCTGGGCATCAACGTTAATGGCGAGTACATTACTCACCTTCGGTTTGCCGACGACATAGTGGTCATGGCTGAGACCATGGAGAGCCTCAGTAAAATGCTCGATGACCTCAGTAGAGCTTCCGAAAGAGTGGGTCTTAAAATGAACATGGACAAAACCAAGATCATGGTAAATGCCCATGTAACACCCACTCCTATCAAGGTCGGAGACTCTACTCTCGAAGTTGTAGACGATTATGTCTACCTGGGACAAACGGTCCAGTTGGGTAGGTCCAATTTCGAGAAAGAGGTCAACCGTCGAATCCGACTCGGCTGGGCGGCGTTCGGGAAGTTGCGTGGTATCTTCTCGTCCAATTTACCGCAGTGTCTCAAGACAAAAGTCTATGACCAGTGTGTGTTGCCAGTGATTACCTATGGGACCGAGACGTGGTCGCTCACAATGGGCCTTATCAGAAAGCTCAAAGTCACCCAAAGGGCAATGGAGAGGGCTATGCTCGGAATTTCCTTGCGTGATCACGTCAGGAATGATGATATCCGCAGGAGAACCAAAGTTACCGACATAGCCCGAAGAATTGCCAAACTTAAGTGGCAGTGGGCAGGGCACATTGCTCGCAGAACGGATGGCCGATGGGGCCGAAAGGTTCTGGAATGGCGACCGCGAACCGGAAGACGATACGTTGGAAGGCCTCCCACTAGGTGGACTGATGACCTGGTTAAGGTTGCGGGAAGGCGCTGGATGCGAGACGCACGGGATCGGTCAATGTGGCGACGCCTGGGGGAGGCCTATGTCCAGCAGTGGACGTCTTTCGGCTGAAATGATGATGATGATGATGATGAATCAAATTTACCGTCGACCACATCATCACTTACCATCAGGCGAGATAGTGGTCAAACGCGAGCCTAGTATCGATAAATAAAAATAAAATAAACTTTTCTTTTAATCGTCATCTCAATAGTGTATTTATGACTATATGTATCATATTAATATATACCTACACATATAATGGGAGAATAACGCTGTTTAGAGAACAACAAAACACATTTTTTTACATTGTTGATAGGTTCGCGTTCGACCACCACCTCACCTGATGGTCTTCTTCTTTTCGTGTGAGGTGTGGCCACCTCTGGTGTCAGAGTTAATTAAGCCGCCTCTGGGAAACCCTACAGGCCTCTGACTTGGCTATTTCAGACTTACGTTATAACTATATAAGACCAGGTTTCCTCACGATGTTTTCTTTCACCGTTGCCTGTGATGTCCAAGATAAACTTAGAAAGTACATATATTATGAATTTGAAAAAGTCACATTGGTACTTACCTGATGGTAAGCGATGATGTAAGAAAAATAAATATATTTTAAAGGCTGTGCCGCAAGATCTCTCACACCTTATCATAACAAACCAATTTACCCTTGAACCGAAATGAAAACACTCCTAAAATTATTAAAATTTATTAGAAAAATATTTTGTCAGCCCTGACCAGTTAGATCACCATTGCGTAGTCTGCGAGAATAATTTCATAATGGCTTATTTATTCATCCGCTTACTCGAAGCGCCTCCACGCATCTGTGTGACTCGTACGAGTACGAACAAGAACCTATATACTTCCAATATAAACTGAGCTTACATAGTTTAAGTTTGCCAATCAATGACAGGTCAGTTTTTACTGGGACTATACAACGTATTATGTCGCCAGTGTACAACACTATTAAAACAAAATGGACATGAGTCCATTTTTTTGAAAGAAATACAAAAGTTTTGAGTCTGACAACCTCTGTTGCTGATAGATTATAAATTATTAAACAGTTTCGTTTCCATTCGACTACTTCAAGACTTTTTTATGGGTTTAAGTTTTTGCCATGTGGTGGTAATATAAAACTGTAATATTATCTGAAGGTGACTGGACATGCTCCTCTGTTTAAAGATAGATAGAATATAGTTTATGGTATTCCAAAATTTTAACACCACTCTTTTACAATATCCTTTAGAGCCATATAATGGCGTTCTTATCGCTGGCAGACAATATCAACGACTGACGATATCTACCTTGACACCCTTTGGATGGACTTAACAAATTTACAACAGAATGGTTGATAGTCAGTGGTGTATTCTAAGTAAATAAAATACTAATAAAGAAATACGTAATATACTCGTATAATGAAAAGGAAAAAATAATTAAAATAGTCTTATCTTACTAATATCATAAATGTGATACTTTGGATGGATGTGTGTATGTTAGTTAATCAATCACGGTAAAACGACTGAACATATCTGGATGAAATTTGGCACAGAGATAGATTATAGTCCGGAATAGCACAAAGCACAAAGGCTTTTTTAATCCGGTATAATGTTCCCTTGTGAAGAAAACACTTTTCACACAGAAGCTAGTAAATATTTAATTGAATGAAATAATGAAATGAAAATAAGGAAAAATAAAACAAGTGAAATATTACCAATCAAAGATATAAAATGAATGAAGTCCGGCTGATTATCTTACTAAAATATAGCATAAATAGAACCACATAGTTTTAAAAAGAAAAAATATACAATTAGCGTACCAGACCAAAACGCGAAGAATATTAGTCAAATCAAAACAAGGTACCTACGTGATTTGTAGTTGTTTACACGGTTCAGTCCACACACATTGTGGATTTTGGGCATGTTAACTCACAGGGGCCATTGTTTGGATTATTAATGTAACACGTGGTTCTACAGTAGTCAGTCGTGGCCATGAATTAACACAATTGTTAAAGTCGTTAGTTGACCAAAGGAACGAAACAAAACGATTTACTAAAATGACTTCTAAAGCAAGAATCGCGGTAGAAATTCTATTTGATTCTTGATATATAATTATCTCTGCTTGTCATTCGCAAGACCAAATCAAGCAAAACCTGCATCCTAATTGCGTAAATTCAAAGAATGGCATACATTCTTTGCTTGTATTAATTGCTTCATACGAGTACGTTCAAAAATCCGGCTAATCAACAGCGTCTCCTTCTTCTTCTTCTTTGTCCAACCCCCTTCCCAGTTCAGCTGGGGTCGGGTCTCCTTGTACGTCTGCGCCAGAGAGCTCTGTTCTGGGTTGTCTGAGTGCTCAGGTTCTCCTTCAGGACCTCTTTTTGCATGTTGACCCCCAGGTGGCGGGTGGTTTACTCGACAGCGTAAAAAACACGCAATGAATACAATTGAGTTATCGGCATGAAACGGAGCGCGCGTGCTTCGTGCTGTCAAAACACTTACGCAATTAGGTTGCTGGGCACTAATATCTCCGATGAACTACAACATGCCATAGATCACCACAAATGGAGGGAAATCGTCATGAATTTTAGTCAGACGCTTAACCACCGAGCAAATGATTGAAGTTTTTCCAGCAATTTTTCCATCATCATAATCACATATTTCTTTATACACTTACTTGTCAATATCTAAAAGTTGTAGTTATTTTTGTCACTACAGTCATATTATTACTATTTCCATCGTACACCTGAAAAACTAAAAATCGATTAGTTTCAGACGGAAAATTCCTGTTCTGTGTAATCGGAATATTTTCAATTTTCACCTGAATATATAATTTGTCCAAATATCATTATAATTATTTCCGTGACCGGGTCATAGGATTCCTATCATTAATGTTCTATGGATGTATATGTTTATTACTCGGGACTGTTCGACCTGTGGCCTGTCCATTAATTATGTAGACTCCGTCAATCGATACTCGTTAATGCATTTCTACTTAAGCTGAATGATTTCTTATTCATCAGACATCAGACTGATAAAAATGTTATGTGGAACTTTTATATGAAGAAAGTCTTTTCGTCTATCTTGTTTAGCCTTGAACAATAGCTGGCAGTTATTTATTTATAAGCATTGTTGATATGTTCTTCTTCTTTTTAATAGTGTCCCGCAAGATTTGACCTTTTTCTGATAGTCATCTCATCTAACTATTCGGCAATTGAAAAATGAATATATTGTACACTCTTATTTGTTAGAGATTCATATTTAGGTAGATATCATCATCATCAGCCTTATAATGTGCCCACTGCTGGGATACAGGCATCCTCTCTGTGAGAGAGTTAATAGGCCTTAATCGACCTCGCGGGCCCAGTGAGGGTTGGTGGCTTTAGGTAGATATACGTCCAAAATACAAACAATAATAATAATCGTGTATTCAGTAAATATACTTTTACAGGATCAGAAAATGAGAACGTACCTAATACAATAAAAATTACTTATGTACCGTACTAATGAAAATCATTGTATCACATCACAGAGACCTAAAACATTTTTATGTTAGCTACAAAAGATACTTCCAATGTATTTAACATACTAAAATTGCTTTTTCAATAATAATTGTGTAAGTCACATGAAAACATGAATGCGGCTACAATTAAGCTAAAAGTTATTTTTAAATGGACACTACAACTGGGTCGAGGAATTGGGTCGCGCCCGAGAAGTATGACATAGGTCAATATTATTCTACTATGCTATCGTGGAAAGTAGTGGCAAAGCATTCTATAGTATTGATATTCTTGCCTGTTGTGGTCAAAATAGCAGAGATACTAGACATAGTGACATTATATTAGCGACAACGATTGTCAAAAAGTACAAAATGCATCGCATTTTGTCTTTTCACTTGGTCTAGACTAGAAGCTTTAAGAACTAGCTTTAAGAATAAATGCGGTCACAGACATCCGACTGAATTTCCTAAGTAAAAAGTCATAATTCGAGGTTTGGCTCTCGTCTATTTCCTCCTCCAATATTCCTCCAATTTAAAAGATATTCCATAAACTGAATAAGAAAAATATAAACGGTGCCCCTATGTTTTCTTTTCTAATGATACATTATCTTTAGAAGCAGTAGAATCCTCAGAAGATGCTCAAAATTGCGCTGTCATCGTGTCAAGAGGCCTAGTGTACAAATTTGACAACTATAAATGAAAAAGGAAAACATAGGGCACAGTATATATCTTTCTTTTTCAGTTTATGGAATATCTTTTAAATTGGTTCAATATTGGAGGAGGAAACCTCGAAAAAAATAAATAAAAAACAAAAAATTCAATCGGAATTTAGTCGGAGGTCTGCGACCACATTTCCACAATAGATACACCTGTTCCTAAAAAAAAGTAGTTGTTAGAGATGAGTTAGGTAGGTATAGCAGAATGCGTAAATACAATATAAAAATAATGTGGTCACACTAAATCGATTACCGATTAATAGCAAGATGTCCGCTTATAATAAATTATGAGACTTTCTTTCAATAGCATTTGATTGAAATAGGCGATATTAAATAATAATAATGATTAAGATGATACCAATCAGTATACTGTCAAAACCGCGGACAGGTTATGACCCTGGCATATACCTGTGCCAGGTCATAGACTATCAAGTTTTACCTATCGGTAAGTCAGATACCTTACTTCTAGTTATTACATTTGTTAAACTGGAAACCAAAACAATTTTGAGCATCAAATAAGCTTTCTAAAAAGTTCTTGACATATTTCCAAAACAAACTCACCTGTTTTATTTTACAAGTATATCATTGCGGATTCACACTCGATCTGCATTCAAATTTTCCAAGTGGAACACTACAGTTTTACGATCGAGTTCGCGAAGTGGACATCAAAATAGAATAATACTGATGTCATGTGATGTTATCACGCTCCACTGCAACAATTAGTCCAATTTACTCGAATACTATGCGGCAGATGTTCAACAGATTTTCAAGAGTACTCTTAATTTCAAGGTCCATTGCGTTACAGTTAGAGACATATCATTGTTATTGTTTGTTGTTAATAGTTGGAGTAAATCCATTATGTGGTCCCACGACACCGACGGTCAAAATCTTTAATTAATAGTTGCAACATTTTATATAATAAGATCCTCTACCTGTGAAGTATGTTATGCCTCTAAGTTCCTTTAAAGTTTTATGCTTTTAAGCTCCGCTTCTTATAACGATAGATAGTACATATTTCATCGTACAAATCAATTTTGTACACAACTCTTTTATCTACAATATTCCTATTGTTACGACATCAAGATCTTCACAAGTCACAACCCTGATTAATATTAGCAATTGTTGTTTGCTACCTAATAAATATTTATTATCTTTCCCCTTTTTATATACAACCACATTGTCAATCAAGACTCGTGTTATGGCTTGCTCTCATTACCATTGTACATATGAAAGAAAATTTGCAACATTTCGCATCTGGTTAGGATTGACAACAAGTCTGTTTTTTTTTCGATTTCTCTGTCTCATTTGCTTCCTCCTACTGTTTAAATTTGATAATTATTCGTTACTTGTTCACTACAGAAATATGATTATTCGAATTAAAATTCAACTGGGATTTGTATCTCGTCACTCTGAAAGTTGATATCAAGACCCAAGGACTTATAATGATGACGACGCTTGAAACACAGACTCATAGTGTAACTACATGGATAATTGTACTCTCTGTGTACCTATAATCTACAGCTATGACTTGAAACTACATGACACAGAACAGATGATTACAGATATGTTGAAGTTGTACAATTATAAAAACATGGTGCATGACAAAACCATTGAGCGTTGAGAACTCGTAATCTTAAAATTACTATGTAGTGAAATGACGTAACAGCTACATACAGCGGTAGATATTACGGAATTGGTGACGACATTCAGCGGAAGCCAGTTTTAGCAGCACTGTCATAAAGACATAAATTCTATCGTAAAAGAAGCTATCATGTCACCGAGCTGTCTTTTATTTCTTCATGGTTGTTGTACCTGTTCGATAGGTTATTGTTTTGTTCACGCAATACTTGCTTTATTGATTTTTCTATAAAGTTGTTTTATTCTATCAGTTGTCTATTCATTTCGTAGGTGATAATACTTAATGGTCTCTAAACTAAGTGACTTTCTACCGGATTACAATTTATTGTCGAATGCGAAATTGAATTGAACACGTGGCAACTCTCTAGAGTATGCCAATACCATACATTTTTGAATTCTCGACAATCGGTTTCGCTGAAAAATGTCATATAGTCTCATGGGCGACGGCAGGACTATTTTCAGTTCATCTTCAGTACCCTGGCTAGAACAGAATGGGTTTTCTTTTCCTCATTTGTAGGTAGAACTAACTTTATCGACGTATGCAAAGATGTTTAAGAAATAAAGATCGAGAATTGGAATGCAAGAGCGAGTGAAGCGAGTTTGAAAATTATAGCAAAACGCCTCGTATTTTTGAACGGTTTTTTTTTAAAGTAGACGATTGTAAGCGCACTTAGACTATGCATGGGAGCTCCTATACAGTATAGTCTAGTAGCTAAAGTAAAATTTTTGTTTTCGTTTCTTACCATAATATACCAATCAATTTTGATTATTCTTTTATGGTTCTTAAATACTTCCTTATTGACACCTTATATTACTTAACAAATCTAAATTCCCTACGAGCATACTAAGTAGATTTTAATTCAATTATAGAAAACCAACAAGTACAAATATGTAATATAAATAGAATCATTATGTAGGACGCGCCCGTTGACATTGAACGAAATAACCATAGTCGTACAATACCTTGACGCCATGGAAATGCAGTGACGTCATAGCACCATACCTTATTGACAAGGCATCTATTAATTCACACATGTTCGTTGAAACAAAATGTTACGACGGTTTGAGAGTGACGACATTTTGCGAGTCTTGTGTCATCTGACGCTAACAACATTTCGGAATCTTAACTGCTAATCACAATTTTCGTGTAGGAAAAAAATTTAAATGATATAAGTACTATTTGTTTCTGTAAAGAGGTTTGGATGAACAATTTTTCTCGACAAAAAAAATATGTTCCAAAATCAGACGAGTTCCGTATTTTCGTAACCGACTTCTCTTCTTATTTGTGTTCTTCATTTCTAAAGATCGTGCCCGTCCCGATAAGCTTTGACGGATTCACTGACGAGCTGCATCCCGGCCACTTAGTCTTCGCCTCTTCTCCGGGCTATGGCCTATCCCACTACTCTGAGAAGAACTAGCGAAACAAAATTAGATGTTAGAACCTCTTTCATAGTCCGGACATTATCTTGATTCATCATACGGTTGATCATAAGCATAAGCTTAGTTGGTATTAGGTCCCATTTTCAACCTTTGGATACAAAACCTTTTTCCAACTATTTTGGGGTCGGCATCCAGTCTAGGTAGATGCAGCTGTCAAGGGCGGCCAGATTGGGGATTCTGTCCGCCCAGCATGTGACTCCAGGTAAGATGGTGGCAGAGTGGTCACGTGCTGCCATGCACAGCGAGGCTCAGGAGAGGCACTTCACAGTCTTCCCAGGGATGTGCCCTAACAGGCGTTGCACAGATGGGGTTCCGGGGTGGTCTTTTATAAGGTAACGGGGCCCTTTCCATGTGCTGATGGTGATCACCGGGGTGGTTTTAGAGAGGTAAAAATCCCACACTCCCTGGTCTTTTCCCCAAAAGTCTAGGCGCCTTTTGAAGGATTTCCCCCGAAAACAAAAAAAGGTAGTTGCACCTGAACTGCCTATCTGACCTCCACAACCCAATAACTGAGTATCACGATACCTCTTGGCAATACTGGTGTCAGATGTTCTGGCTTCTGACAATCTGTAACAACTGTCAAAGATCTACAACAGGAAGCCGGGGCCAACAGCAACAAATAAAGGCTTCTAATACAATTCTCAGCAGTACACTCATTAAATGCATTATAAATAAATGTAACGTGACGGACAGGAAATGTGCCGATCGGAGGCGAGATTTGCGGCTGAATAATTTTCACAAGGTCGCCATCAAAGTGGACAATATAACAACCATGCAGTTGGTGATTTACATACGAAAATAGCTGCAAATTGTCGAGTGTTTCACTACTTTATAGATCATAATAATATAAAATCGGAATGTGCATGCAAAACCCACTAGCAGTAGGTATATTTAATGATGAACTTATCGGGATAGAAAATACCACGAGGACGTTCACCTACTCGCTGGTCAGATCAGGCTCACGGTAACCTTTTTCCTGAGAAGAATCGAAGATAGAGTGGCTAAGAAGTTGGTCAGTGCTTCCATCAAAGCTTACCAAGACGCAATGAAGACAATGAATAAGAAGAGAAAGAGATATTGGAATATGAAATTGATATATTACTAAATTGCACTAGTTTGATATAACAATTAACTGTGGAAAGTACGTGTCGTAACAGATGATGTTCTGTAGTTTTTGCCTACCCCCTTAGGAAAAAGCGTGAGTTATGTATTTCTGCGTGTGTTAATCATGATAATAATGATGACAATGTTTTAGCATTCCCTAAGAATCGACCAACTCATTACTTACCACTGCAGTTACTGTTAATATTATCTACCGTTCTACCGTTTTATTTTCATTTACCAAGAAACAACCATGAACCAGCAAAGTTTCAACACTTGTGACACGAATTCGTCTATTTTACGTGCAGTTTATGGGCCATTTCCTTGGCCTCCCGTTCATACAACAGCCATAGGGCGGCGTGACCCATTTTTATGGCCCCTCTATCAAACTGACACGAAGAAACATTCAAAGCCCGCGATGCTTTAGATTTATGAGAAGATTCTAATCAGGTTCTATTCCGCCTTGATTATCGTTATATATATTAAATTGTAGATTCTCTTGTTACTTCATTATGAATTACAAAACCATGATCCAACGGCCTCTAACAGACATAAAAAAAATAGCAGTCATATTTGCATTTTCAACTTTAATGAATTATCCAACTACTAGCGCATTATATTCTTGTTTGCATTTAATGACTATTGTATCAAAAGTGCAAAAGCAACGTACAAGTTGTAGTTCCTGGGTTTGAACCCAGCGCGGTAGTTTACTTTTTGTTGATTATTTCATCACCACTGCTCCTAAACCGGCATGTCCTAGAACCAAAAGTTCAAAGAGATGTGACATCCACCCACACCCTCTCACAGAGAGAAGACCTGGGAGCAGCAGAAACGTCATGGTCTGATTAAGCTTATGCACTTTAAAATCAAGAATCATGAGATCAAAGTCAAAATTAGGACTGGCATGTAAAACCACTTGAAACTCAAATATAGGTAAAATTGTTTACAACATTCACACTTGAGGGCTCGTCTACAAACAACTTATCGTTTAATCAAGCAAACAAAAGATTTCTCATTACGACATAACAAAGCACGTAGACCTACGATAATAAGAAGAATCAACATCGACCCATTGACACTATAAATCAGTGTGAAAACAACGTAAGAACGTGGGCGTTGCCAAATAGTAATCGGATATTGCTACTAATTGACAACACCCACCTGAAGTTAGATGGCTCACGAATTTTTTAATATATGGCCGTATAGAAAATTGTTTAAATAATTTGATTTGATGAAACTTGGACATATGCGCTAAACATGTTTAACCTTATTTATACAAAACTCGAGACTGTCTGGCAAATTATTAGCATGTTCTAAATTCAAATTGTCTATAGAAAATATGAATTAGGAAACTGATAATCACTGATAAACAGCGACGATCTAAAAGAAATGTGCTCTAATTTAGTAATTATTTATGGAATTTTACTCTGTTTTTTTTGTGGTTAATAAGTTCTGTGAATTGAAGTCAATTTGGTGGAGGATAATAAGTGCTAATAAAAATTTCGAAGAAGTGCAAAAACCCATTAAAACTCGTGTTCTACATCACGTATATTATATTTCATAAAGAATCCAAATGAAATTGACTAATTATTAAAACGTTCTGTTGGAAGATATTTATTAAGATAATAAGACAGATAATAAGTAGGTAGTACTTATATCAGTTACGTCAAGCTTTAGAGTGAGACCTTCGAAAGTCTTAAAATGAAGATTATTCTTATTAATTCTAAATTACTTTAAAAAATCGAACTATTCCCAGAACAGAATGATCCATAAACCATCCAATCCTTTCAACTTGTCGTACTTTCTTTCTTGGTACCTACCAAGAAAGATAGTAAGACCAGTTGAACGAGTTGGATGGTGGTTGGGTTGGTGGTTGATGTACACCTTTTACATGAAATCCAAAGTAACCAATACATTTTCTTTCCGCAGATCTTCGGCATCGTCATCATAGCAGCAGCATGCGTGGACATGGGGATGATCAAGGGGTTTGCTGGCATGGAACCGACTGGCCACGAGACGGATGCCCTTCTGATAGCCATTGGAGTCCTCATAATCATCATCGCAGCGTTTGGCTGCTTTGGCGCCTGGAAGGAGAGTCCTAAGCTTTTGTACATCGTGAGTATAATTTGACCTAGATGTCTATCAGATAAGAGATATTGAGAAAGGGAGTGATCAGTTTTAGGCCAATGAGATTTAGGATACTATAGAGATGACGCCTAATATTCCCCCAGACCGTATTTCGACCACGGCGGTCAATCTCAGCGGATACTAGCCAACGGCGCGGGGGATGCACAAGTGTACAACGCAAAAAAACTTATGTTGTTGTGAACAAGCGCACCTTCAATCTCTGTTCCCACATTCTCATGTTCCGATGGGACAATAATACGATACGACCGAAGAAAGATCACATCGCGAACTTCCAAACTTCGGGCCGCCACTGAGAATGAAGCTTACTAAAGATATGAGAAAGGAGAAACATCCTACGCTGACCCTAATATAATTCAGATAAAGGATTGACAAAAATGATATCATTCTGTGTTCCCAGTGTAAATCGGGCTATCATTTATTCTATATGGAAGACCTACCGATAAATTCTATTTCCATTTCTCGTAAAATACTTGGAAAAATAGTCAACAGAAGAACGTTAAAGAAATATTATAAAAAAATATATAAATATAATCGCAATGTTGACGAAAATAACAGTCACCAAGTCCTTAAAGATTGTAATACAGGGTCATCTCATAATAGACAAAATGGATGATGATATTTAGTTTAACCTTGAATCAAATAATATGAGCGAATCACCAATAGACGCGTTAATTGACCAATAGAGTGTGACGAAAAATTGGTCACCATCGCGTGCCCACACTGTGTATAGTCTAAAGTTTTTATATATATTATGATGTTTTACTGTGTGTCCCAAGAAAAAATAGGCTTAGCAAAAAATTTTGATCATGGAACAAATATTATTCTTTAGTAACATTAAGCAGTCCTTTTTATATTGCCTCACTGGCCTTTTCCAAAGAAACCGTTTTGCCGAAAAAAATACGTAATTTTAGGGGTAACTTAAAAACTTCTCGACAGACGACTTTAATGGGAAGCACCAGCTTTCAAATAAAAAATAATCATCGAAATCGGTTACTAATTGGCGGAGTTATCGCGTAACAAACATAAAAAATACAATAGAGAACATTCCTTTTTTAAGTCAGTAATGATAGTTTACCTAGCTTAAGTTTTTGTTAGTTTATTTTTTTTCGTTTACAAACAAACAATATTTTATCTCTTTACAATTTAGTTTAGATAAAGAGTGAGGCTCAATTTATGATATTGCTTCATAATTCCAAAAACAGAAACGTAATACACATATTACAATATTACTAGTCACTACATTAGGATAATTTAATTAAACTTTTTCGTTACTATGTCAAACCTCAACTCTATACTACGAACTCCGACCCACCTACTCACTCGTGACTTTCACCTATATTTCAATATTGACCCAAAAACGTAATTGGTCATGGGTACGCCTTTCTATGGAAATGACGTAGGCAGCTCGATGAACTGTGTTGACGGTAAATGTCCTATTGTTTTGTTGGCAGCATATTATTCTGATAATGAGGCTGATAAAGATTACGACATAAATAAAGCTAGTCTAATGTTAGTGGCTTTAAATGGTGTGTACCTAATGGAAGTATATTGAAGAAGCAAACAATGGTTGCCTTGCAACTGATGCGATGATTTTAATGGCCCTTAGTTTGTTAAGAAAAGCTGTATGGCGTAAAGCACTGTAAAATATGTGCGTTTAGATTAGAGTTATACGTTCTTTAATAACATTGCCACGACGGCCCAGCGCTAACAAAGAAAATTTGTTTCAAATAAATGTCACTAGATGGCGCGATATGCATCGATTTATTATTGAATTGTGTGTAAAATTAACATTTTCTGGAATTGATTATAAACATTGTACATTCTTGTTTAATCTACTCTCCGCACAAAATTATGGAATTTTGGGCTCTTAATTAACATTCCAAAGATTATTTGAATGGATCATTTAATATTGATTCCAATAGATGTCGCGGTTTTAAATTTCTGAGGCAACCCACTCGATTGTTTAAATTTGTATCATTGCACCAAAATATACATATTGTAAAAATGTGCAAAACAATACTATAAAACAAATCTTATCTGTATTTAAAGAAAAAATAGTCACGAACCGAGAAAACCCTTTTACTTGCAAGTCGCTGCTAACACCAATAGCCGTCGAACGGAACCGAACGCGATTGAAGTGCTTATAAAATAATCATCTTAATCAGACGAAAAACACTACTTATTCGGCACGGTTTCTTTGTATGGGATGAGGCATCTGTATGCTTGTATTATATTATCTGTGACATTGCTTACTTTTGAAATATGTAGTATTTTTTGAACTAAGAAGATTACCTTTGAACATATTTACGAGCTTAAAAGTCGTAAAGGTGATATCAGATAATATCAGATTTAGATGTTGCATTCTTTATATCTTGGTATTTTTTTTTTGTTTAAAGTTATGCCGTTTTTTATCCTACTACTAGGCATTTAGTAGGGTCTCATATTGATAACGAAAACGAACAATAGTTTCAGAAAAAATACTAGGTGATCGTCTATTCGTCAATCCATATATTCTTTTATTATTATTATTTATTATTACTATATTATTTTATTATTCTAGTTCGTTGGCTGCTTGATCATCATTATTCTCCTGGAGCTGTCTGTTGGCATCGCTGCGGCCGCCTTGCGTCCTCAGATTGAGGGTCAGCTGAAGTCTCAGCTCCGAGCCTCCTTTATCAAGAACAAGTCCACCAAAGAAGAGGATTCTACCTACAGGGAGTTCTGGGACCGCATTCAGACTAGCGTGAGTGACCTTATTGCTATCATTTTATTAGATGCCACATCTATATCAAACTCGTGCTTAGAACGTCAGAAAAACATACATATAATTGAAAATATTATTACAGTATAATTTTCATAATATCTAGAATAATTTATTATAATAATAGATATATGTTTAGCAGCAACATCCAAGTCACAGAAAATTAAACCTTAATTGTTTCCTAGCGTACAGAAGCATCATTACCATAGTTATATTTTAATATTTCTATGGTCATTTCCGTAAGACCATTAGAAATCTGTTTATATTTATGTTTATTACTCCACAGCCTTGTCGAGTTTGTCGAGTTTATGTCATACAAGTGGAATGAACTTGACTCCTACAGAAAATACAGTAGCAATACACATTTAGAAGTAAATTCATAGTACCTAGTGTTCTCGCTCTGTCTACAGGACACATCCGCCTTTTAAAATACAAATCAAATCTTTCATAACCTTACTCCTTTTCCAGTTGGAATGCTGTGGCATCACCGGCCCCGACAACTACGTAGCTTCAGAACCCCGCATCAATCCTTCCTTCAGCTGTTGCCCCAATGATGGAACCGACCGTTCCGCTGAGATCAAACGCTCCGACTGCCTCTCATCTGAGAAGTACTTTAAGGAGGGATGTGAAGACAAGGTGCTTGGGACCGTCCATAGTGCTGGCTTGACCGTCATTGTTTGTGGGATTCTCTTCTGCTTTTTGGAGGTTAGTAATGTTTAGTACTCCATCACAGATGATAAAAAGCACATCGTTATGCTGGAAATTGACCTCCCCAAGACCCAAAACAACCGGTCCTCCGTCCTCCACAACCAAAAAAATGCAAAATAATATATTGTATTTTAATTAAAGCAATGCATGTAGCTTTAATTAAAATACAATATATTATCTCGCATGTATTTAAAATACGAAATATTAAATATTTGTAAGTCGTGTATTTGAAATATAAAATACAGTATTTTAACTATTTTTATTTAAAATACAAGTTAATAAATACAGTCGATCAACCATCGTGGCATTCGTACTTATAAACTACCTTAGTACCTACACTTCAGTTTCGTGAAAATAACCGTTGACTAACAATGGCAATGGACAAGATACTTGACAATTTGACGAACGCGGTCGACATTTTACTGAAAGCTATGGAGCGCTATTTTGCAGAACGCACCAATTAATAAGATCGCTAAATTTATGTATTTATGTTCAAATGTATTTTCAAGCCATACGTATTTGGAATACTAACTACCAAATTCCTCAGTGTCAGGTATTTGAAATACAATCAAATACCAAATAGGATTTTGTATGTCAATTACGTATTTTATTACTAGAATTCAAATACTGCCCAACCCTGCAACCAAGTAACTATATATGATATATTAAGCAAAGATATTGATCGAAAAAAACTTAATCTAAATAATGGCTAGTGTAGGTGTACACACAAACCCTCGTTTGTTATCCTCAGAACTTGACAATTTAATAACTAATTTGAAGTACACGCCCACCATAAGTTTTTACTGAAAGAATTCTGAAGAAATATGCGTAGCTTGGCTTAAAATAATATGTAGGAAGCCTTGAAATGTGGCTTTTTTTACGCCTTACAAAGTACCTTTGCATGTTCGACCAACATTTGCGTGGCATGGATTTATATTAATTGCACGACCAAACTAAGTCACTAGGTTATCACTCGTTAACTCACTAGATTACCACGCCTGAAGGTTAACGTGATAATGGGTTAATTAAGAAGTTTCTTTATGCGTTGTGGGGACTAATTTTCTTAACTTTGGACTTGAAAGTTAGTGTTATGGTTCTCTTCGAAAGTGAAGATGCATTCAGCCCATCCAAAGGCTGACTTTTAGATATTGTTTTCAGCTATCTATCGTATATTCAAACTCTCTCTGAGTACCTATTTTGGCCCGAACAGCTGTTTGTATTTAATAATATCTGTCTTCTATCCTTCTCTCATATCAGCGAGAACTAACCACATGATATGAGCATAGCTGCTAATACTGTTGCAAAAAAAAACATAAACTAAAGTCTCCGCACGATAACATTAAAATAAAAGTCGTTAACATCTGTCTACCAATGTATACCAATATTTCAAAACGATACGAAAAACTGTAAAGGCAGTGTCGCTTAACGATCAATAGAAATGTATCGCGGTAAGGGGCGTCCTTGACGCTTTCACTTGGCATGAAATTATTTTCAGTAATGAGTTAATATCTTCTTAACACGTGGACCGATTTACATGATGTAAACGGTTTTATTGGTTCGACGCCTATACCTTTCATTTGAAATCAAAATATATCCAGGAACAAAAAAATAAACATCTTTTTAAGTTATGTAATAATAATTTTGGTACAAATCGGATTAATGACTTTTATATTTTTGTTATCTAGCGGAGAGTTTAGTTACGACGCTGGGGAGATTGCCTAGTGTCACATGATAATATACAAAATCTTCATAAGAACTACTGTCGTATTCTGAATTAAGAATTTAATTTTAAGTACCTATTTATGACCATTCCCTTAGCCAACATTTTTATCTTGCATGACAACAGCCCCAACATTCAATCGACTTCGCAACCCTTAGTACAGCCTTCTGACGTCACGGAGGTCACGCGATACCAGAATTTAATGCCACAATCTTACATCTCCAACCTAGGCCGAGGGTTTTAACAGCCTTCCTTTATTGGACGGAACGCTAATCTAGATGACCTCGTTACATGCCTAGGTATCGTAAAAGAATATTTTAAAGGGTCGTGAGATCTGGTTCGCTGATAACATAAATTGTTTTCTAGGGTTATGAAAAAAATTAGGTGTTGTTTAGGAAACGAATTAGGAACTAATCAAGTAAAATTCTCATAGGAAATGAAGCCTAGGCAATTTACATGCTAACTTTTAATGGAAAAGTCTATTAACAAAGGTGCTGTGATGACTCATACTTGACAAAAGTATGTAGTAATGTAGTACTTTATTGTTAACTAGCTTCTGCTAGCGGCTTCGCCCGCGTTAAAAATGTTTTTTTATCCCAAGGGAACATTATACGGGATGATTAGTAGCCTATTTATTTAATAACAATATTTATTTATTTATTTAATACTTTATGCACACAAACGTACGTACGTACAGAGGCGGACTTAATGCCTTAGGCATTTTCTACCAGTCGACCTTTGGGTGATGCAGAGACTAATAGTGGTAGGTGCAATATAAAGTCAAGCAAATCGCATTTATTTAAACACATATACCTAAACTAAAAATACAATTTATACTCAAAGAATAAACTAAATACACAAATATACATAAACAATTAGTAGTTATTGATAATTATAGAAAATCATTAGCGCTGTGACGATACTACTGCCATCTTCTTACGAATATGCTTGCGAACCTTAATTTTGAAGGTCGGTTGGTTGCCATCCTGATTTCCTGGGGGAGCGCATTCCACAGAGAAATAGACTGAATAAAGAAAGAACAGTGAATGAAGTCAGTGTTTGTTTGTACCGAATAGGCTCCGCAACTACTGGACCGATTTAAAAAAATATTTCACCAATAGAAAGCTAGGCTGTTTTTTTATCCCGAAAACGTGTCCTGTGGGGTGGTCCATTGGAGCGAAACCGCGGGGAACAGCTAGTATTTAATTTAAAAAATGCTATGCTCCAGACTAAATGGCGTGATTGAGTAACATACATACATCTACGCATCCATCCAAACTTTGACATTTATAATATTATTAAGATTACAAAATTTTGGATTAATTAAATTTTCTATGTTATAACAGATACTAAATGTTAGCAGAGATCCATAAACTCATAGAAAAGATTGTAAACTTCAAGATGTACAACAAAACAATTATATAATATACAACATGGTGATCTTTCTCTATTCCAAAATATGATTGAACACTCCAAGATCCAAAATAAAAATAAATTGAATGTATCTATTCTGTTTTTTTCCAGGTTGCAGGCATCGTGCTAGCTCTATGGTTAGCGCACTCCATAAAAACCCAAGGGAAGAGCCGGGAGACCGCTTAATTCTACACCTTAAACACACAGCTACAGAGTATAATTTCATATGCAATGCACAATAATTGTAAGTTAATTATAAGTTACCTTATTTATTTAAGTATAGGAAATCTAGATTTTAATGAAGTCAGAATGTCAATAATTGTGATGACGTCAATTATACACTTTGACGTCAGAAAATTGATGTTGAAATAGAATTTGTAGCGTAATGGTGGGATATAGTGCAACCATTGATATAATACACATAAAAACTATTATTCTGAGTTATTATTATACTCGTAAATAACCTAATGTCATTACCTGGCCTAAAGGCTGACAGCTCTCTATTATTTTAAACATTTTATTTTAATAATAAATTATTATTATTATCTTTACAAATATAACACATTGTATATTTTTTTAAACCACCATTACGTAGATATCTAGTGTAAATGTTAGTTTTCTATTGAAACCAAAGCTGTAATAGTAATTAACATATCGATCAAACATAATAATAATAATATTATTATATTGAAATAGTATAAATAGAAAAATGTAGAACATTATAACATGAATCTATCCGAATAAAATAGTAAAATCATTCAAATAATTGTAGAAAATTAAAGTAGAAAAAAACAAATAACTTCAAGCATATTGAATCGCTCAATAAGGAAAAAAATATAATTATTTCTATGGTTTGATAACGCATTTAATTAAATTATTTTCATAGAAAAACAGAGCCACTAGTGGTACAAAGCAAAATCAAATGAAAATACGTATTTTACTATAAAATTATCAATGTCTTAAAAATTAAGCATGATAATGGGCCTCATTTATAAAAAAAAACAATCCATAATATTATGATTCGTTTAAATACTGAATTGACAGATTCTTAATTCAAACTCTCCATAGAAAGTTTGAATTAAGAATTTACTAAGGTATAATTAATCACTTGGTAAGATTTTATTTATAAAATAGGCTGTATATGAATAAGTTTAACCACCAGTTTAAGTATTGAGAATGCTTTACTAGTCATTAATGTATTAACAGTACTTGTTAAGTGCTATTGTGAATATTTATCCCACCATAATTTTTAATTCATTAGAAAATTGAGAAAATTCATTCCTAGAAAGAAAAAAAAAAAAATCTAGATGTTAAGTTTTTAGTTTCTTGAAAACGTTCCTTCGAGATCGAATTTGACTACTGAACTTGCAAATAAATTTTAATTTTACTAAATGAAAGTGCCCGATTAAAAAACAATTTCCTATATAAAATGACCGATAACCCTCAGTAACAAGGGTCGTATCATTTTTTTTTATATATTTTTGTTCTAAGTTTCTAGAATGTTAAGTATTATAATTTATATTACAACTTATACGACATTTTAGATAATTTTGACAATTAATATTTTGTAATTTTTCGAATGAATGATGAATCATGTTTTTAAACTTAACAATAACTTGACTAAATATTTCTTGTATTATTTCTTATATTCTGGCATTATCATATTAATTTGAATTTTATTATTCTGATTTGTTCTTTATTTTAATATTAATATTTGTTTGCCATTATTTAAGGCGTATTGGCAATTTGTTGTGTGTACTGTACTCATGTTTGAGCAAATATCATGTTACCCAGCTTCTGGATTTCGGAATGTATGATACCTCTGGTTCGACTTAAAGCCAACCGCAATATTGTTGAAAAGAAAGTTGAGTGATGATAATGAAAGCGAGATATTTATAATCATTTTTAAATAAATCATTTAAATGATAAAATAAATTAAATAAACCACCCTTAAAAAAAATTAAACGCAAGTTCAGTAGCTAATTCAATATAAAATGGCAATATTATTACTTATTATAAAGTCTATAAGTGTTTAATAAATGTTGAAATAGATTTTCTTAAAATAAAGTATCAGTGTTCCATATTTTGTAGTTTCATTTTAAGTTATTTTTTTTTAATTCAATCATATAAACTTAACTCATTTGTGAAACAAGTTACCTTTTTAATAACACGATTTTATTAGCTTGGTATGCAATGATATTCAAATAAACAGATACGTTATACACTCACAAAACAATTGAAAAAAGTGTTCCGCGAAGCAGCGGCAGCACACATACACACTTTTCATTCATCTGACATTTCACTACAAGTCGAAAGGGATGGCTTGATAAAACCAACAAGAAAAAAAGAGACAGCTAGTGTTTGTCACTTGCGTGTGAATGTAAACAAACATTATTCTGACTACCAATGTTGTTATCTTTTTCTAACCTCCAAATATCAGAATATTAGGAAAAAAAAGAAATAAATTAGTAAATTGAGGCGTATTGCGTTCTTAAATATGGTATGAGATCCCTTCTGTTTTATGTACTTTGGTATCATAATTGGTACAATTTCTAAATACACACGACGGCATTTTTTAACAAAGCTCTTCGCCATGCGTGACATAAATTAAAGACTAAAGGTCACAATTGTGACCTATTCGCGTCTTCACAATGCGCGCGCTCATAACATATCTGTTTATTTGAATATCATTGTTGGTATGTCTATCTATGGATCTATGTAACGGAATCTGTGAACTTGATTTTCACCCACTTCAAAACGTTGGATTACTTTGCACACTTATCAAGGATCGATGACAATGCAATAATTTGAATAGGTTCTCCCATTATCCTTACCAGGATTTTCAGGATTAGTGATCGACCAAAAAAAAATATTTAAAATATTAAAAAAACGCTTTAAACGGTTTTCTACCATACTAAAAAGTAGAAAATAAATTTGAATTAAGAATAGTGTGACTAACAAAAAAAAATATTTTATTGTAAAAAAGCGTGGGGTGCTTGATATCAATCGTTTTATAATATTTTATTTACATATATTGGTAAAAGTACATTCATTTTGGAAATATCTTAAAGAGCACCCCGCGCTTTATTATAATATTTTTTTTTGTTTGACACACTATTCTTAATTTAAATTTGTTGAACATTATTTTCTACTTTTTAGTTTGGTTTTCTATTAAAGCGTGTTTTTTTTTGTTTTTATAAAACTATTATTTACTATCTTATTGGGTTGCGAAATATGTCGGTGACTACGGTTCTTTTTGTCAGCCTGAATAAAATTGTCCGCAATATTCTGTCTGTAGGTACAATAGTAGTTTATGAAACTGTTGCATAATGAGGGGTATTAAAACATGAGTGTGTGTTTAAAAACCTCGCCTACGGCTCGGTTTTTAATAGCTTTCACACGAATGTTTTAATACCTAGTTATGTGCAGTTTCATACACTACTTTGTCTACACTAATAAATTGGGATTGAACCTACTAAATACCTCTTTTTGCATTTTCCATGCCATAAAATCGTGATAGCATTTGTCATATACTTTTCTAGACTTTGCTGGTAATAAATTAAGAGTAATTTCCATCGCCGCATCTAAAATATCGGGCGGGGTCATATTTTCTTCACATTCACTGATATCAGACATTCCTAAACAATAATTTAAATAACTCATGAAATTCAGTACAGCAAAACTTGCAAAACGTATGAATGGCGCCAAAACCCAGCACATCACCGCATTAACCGCGCATGCGCTAAGGTTTAGCACGCACTGCGATCTTTATTCGCGCGATTTTTTCCGCCCATTCTGCGACCTATGGAATTGTATGAAGTTGTTCGCATTGCGGTAAAGAAATCGTGCGGAAATAATACCGCAAGAAATCCGTGTTTTGCCACAGAATCCACCGCACCACGGCGCGAATTTTATTCGCCCGAATATTTTGAGCTCTATGAACAGGTAGAAGGAAACAAAATTCGCGCGAATAAAATTTGCAGTGCGTGCTAAGTCTAAAGCTGGCATTGTCATAGACAATTTAAAATAGGAATCAAATCTTTTTATAATAGGTACTATAAAATGGCATAACAAAAAAAAAAATTGATGGAAACTCCTTAGTGATTAGCTTCTTGGATTTGTCCTGAATCGTAATAGAAAAAAAATTGTTTTATAGCATTATTTTGTTAGAGAAATTGTGTTATAATAAGATTCTATTTTCAAATTTCGGTATTGTGTTTAAAAAGTATGTCAATATAAACTCGTTTTGAATTTTATAATTCGAATATTACGATATGAGAGTAGATAAATAATATTATAAAACAGTAAGGGACTGGACTGCTATTGCTAATGTATTTTTTGTGTTTGTGCTAATGAACAATACACGTTAACATTTATGACTGTCAATGAAAATGTTAATGCAGAAAATGTCAGTGAAGTTAGAATGTCAATGACTGCCAAGGGGCTTTAATCTAAATTAAAATGTAAGCTGTCCTACTCCAATCAAGTCTAATTGAATACTAAATATACGTGGTCGCTCACAATGGGCCTCATCAGAAAGCTTACAGTCATCCAAAAGGCGATGGCGAGTGCTATGCTCAAAGTTTGCTTGCGTGATCGAATCAGAAATGTAAAGATCCGCAAGAGAACCAGGGTTACCGACATAGCTCGAAGAATAACCAAACTTAAATGGCAGTGGGCAGGGCACATTGCTCGCAGAACGGATAGCCGATGGGCCAGAAAGATTCTGGAATGACGACCGCGAACCGGGAGACGTTGTCTTTGAAGGCCTCCCACCAAGTGGACTGATGACCTGGTGAAGGTTGCGGGGACCCGCTGGATGCAAGACGCACGGGACCGGTCAGTGTGGCGACGCTTGGGGTAGGCCTATGTCCAGCAGTGGACGTCTTTCGGCTGATATGATGATGATGAACATTGAATGTAATTTTTGTACAATTTAAAAGTACCTTCAATGCTCTGCATGATTGTCATATTATATCTTTTAGGTCGCGCAAAACTTATTTCTTAAAATTTTAGTCTTAAGTAGCTAAACAATTTTAAAACTATGTACTTGCACCGTACATAGAATATGATAGATGGACTCCCTTTGCCGCACTTAGACTTCCATTTGGTCCGTTGTGCGTGCAGCCTCCTCTCTGTGAGAGGGAATGAGCCGTACACGTAATTCACCACGCGGGCCCAGTGCGGGTTAGTGGATGTCACATGTCCTCGAATACATGCCGGTTTCCTCAAGATGTTTTCCTTCACCGTTTTGAGAGCAGTGGTGATGAAATAATTTACACAAATTAAAGCGCTTAGAACGAAGAAAGCTGGGTTCGAACCCTGGACCTACAACTAGTAAGTCGCGGCCGTTATCACTGGTCTACCACTGCTCATGCACCGTACATGTTGCCACCACAACGAATGATTTGATTTTGTTTTAGTAATTATTTATGTATTTTATTAGTTAGATTGTTTATTAATATCTGATTTTAATTATTGTTCATTTTATTTTATTTTTGTACTCCTACCACTGTTGTGTCCTTTTTAACCCAAAGGTTGACTGGTAGAGAATGCCTTGCTGCATTAAGTCCGCCTATGTATCACCATTGTACATGAAGTTTAAATAAATAAATAAATAAATAATGATAACAATAACTAAAATAAACAAATTCTCAATAAAAACATAAGAAAAGAAACAATGTAGAAACTGCAGAGCACTAATGTAGTAATATAATTATTATACATATGTCTATAGCTTCTAGTGATTTATCATCCCAAGGGAACATTATAACGAGATAATAAAATAAAATAAATCTACCTCTGTGCCAAATTTCATCCTGATCCATTCAGCCTTTCTGGCGTGATTGAGTAACAAACATGCAGCCATCTATTCAAACTTTCGCATTTATAATATTAGTTCTGACTGATTTTTGTAAAATCATTTAGGCCGAAAGATGTCCACTGCCTGCCACATAGGCTTCCCCCAGGCGTTGCTACATTGATCGATCCCGTGCATCTCGCATCCAGCGCCTTCCCGCAACCTTAACCAGGTCATGCTAGTGGAAGGCCTTCCAATGTATCGTCTTCCGGTTCGCGGTCGCCATTCCAGAACTTTTCGGCCCCATCGGCCATCCGTTCTGCGAGCAATCACTGCCACTTAAGTTTGGCAATTCTTCGGGCTATGTCGGTAACTTTGGTTCTCCTGCGGATATCATCATTTCTGACGTGACCACGCAAGTATATTCTGAACATAGCCCTCTCCATTGCCCTTTGGGTGGCTTTAAGCTTTCTGATAAGGCCCATTGTGAGCGACCACGTGTCGGTCCCATAGATGATCACTAGCAACACACACTGGTCATAGACTTTGGTCTTGAGACACTGCGGTAATTTGGACTAGAAGATACCACACAACTTCCCGAATGCCACCCAGCCGAGTCGGATTTGACGGTTGACCTCTTTCACGAAGTTGCATGGATCTACCCAACTGGACCGTTTGTCCCAGGTAGACATAATCGTCTACAACTTCAAGTGTAGAGTCTCTTGAACTTGATAGGAGTGGGCGTTAAATGGGCATTCACCATGAGTTTGGTTTTGTCCATGTTCATTTTAAGACCCACTCTTTCGGAAGCTCTACTGAGGCTCTCCGTGGTCTGAGCCATGACCACTATGTCGTCGGCAAACCGAAGGTGAGTGATGTACTCGCCATTAACGTGGATGCCAAGGTCAGTCCAGAACATTGAAGACATCCTCCAGCGCAGAAGTGAACAGTTTTGGAGAAATTACGTCTCCCTGTCTCAAGCCGCGCTGGAGAAGGATTGGTTTCGATGTCTGATCCTGAAGACGGACTGACATGGTGGCGTTTTTGTACAAACACTTCAATACCTCAATGAACCGGTAGTCGATCTGGCACCGTTGCCAAATCGAAAATGTACATTAAAATACATAAATAGAAATAGCACACTTCCCTTGTCACTATGTCTCTCAGTATTAAATTTCACTTCACTTAAGGCGTTAAAACTTGTCACTTAGTTCACTTCACTACGAACTTTTAAATCCCGTTTTTGGACTTGGCTACACCCTTCCTCGATGTCATCTTCTTCATCACGCCTTCTTCTGCTTCTCGCATTTCACGAACACTCCCCCTGTATTTTGGTAGATATTTTTCTCCAAACGTACAACGATTTTAGAGATCATCATCAGTTCCTTTTAATGTTCCCACTGCTGGGACACAGACCTCCTCTATGTGAGAGTGGTTATACTGATAGTGCAATATTAATAGTTATACCAACATATACCGCGATGTAGTAATATAAGGTGTCCACTGTCTGTTCTTTAATCGAATCTTCTTGAACGTCTCTACGTGCGTTTTCGTAGGCAATGAGGAGCTACAGATCGATGTGTTGATGATGTAGTTAATGGGAGAGATCGTGGGTATTATCATGGCGATAAAGGTCATTCACTAGAATGTCACTTGTTTGTTACATATATGCGTCCAACATGAATGAGTCACCTTGTAAGTTACATCTTCGTGTAAGTGACCCGAGTGACGTAAGTTATTACATAACTTTTTATTTACTTTGTGCACGTACATAGTTTTTAAACAATTTTATCTACTCTCATATCGTAATATTCGAATTATAAAATTCAAAACGAGTTTATATTGGCATACTTTATAAACACAATACCATAATTTAAAAATAGAATCAAAATAATGCTATAAAACATATTTTTTTCTATTACGATACAGGACAAATCCAAGAAGTTAATCACTAAGGAGTTTCCATCAATATTTTTTTTGTAATGCCATTTTATAGTACCTCTTATAAAAAGATTTGATTACAATTTTAAATTGTCTATGACAATGCCCGCTTCAGACTTAGCACGCACTGCGATTTTTATACGCGCGAATTTTGTTTCCTTCTACCTGTTCATAGAGCTCAAAATATTCGGGCGAATAAAATTCGCACCGTGGTGCGGTGGATTCTGTGGCAAAACACGGATTTCTTGCGGTATTTTTTCCGCACGATTTCTTTACCGTCATGCGAACAACTTCACAGATCGCAGAATGGATGGAAAAAAACGCGCGAATAAAGATCGCAGTGCGTGCTTAGCCTTAGCGCATGCGCGGTTAATGCGGTAATGTGCTAGGTTTTGGCGCCATTCTTTATTTTGCAAGTTTTGCTGTATTGAATTTCATGAGTTATTTAAATTATTGTTTAAAAATGTCTGATATCAGTGAATGCCAAGAAAATTTGACTCCGCCCGATATTTTAGATGCGGCGAAGGAAATTACTCTTAATTTATTACCAGCAAAGTTGATAAAAGTATATGACAAATGCTATCACAGTTTTTATGGCATGGAAAATGAAAAAAGAGGTATTTAGTAGGTTCAATCCCAATTTATGAGTGTAGATAAAGTAGTTTATGAAACTGCACATAACTAGGTATTAAAACATTCGTGTGAAAACTATTAAGAACCTCGCCTACGGCTCGGTTTTTAAACACACACTCATGTTTTAATACCCCTCATTATGCAACAATTTCATAAACTACTATTAAAAACTATGCACGGGCACCGTACATTCTGTGTTTAGAATAAAATAGACTGCTTTATTATATACCAAAATAGTTACACAAATATTTTACAAAAAAATATATTATGGGATCAATGGCGGTCTTATCGCATCTATCTGAAAGAATATAAAATGTTCATGCACGTGAACTCGCCAGTCTCTTCTTTAAGTTCATACATCTCTTCCCTACAAACAATTAGAGAACGTAGGACTATAAATAAAAGTGCTCGTTGCAGTGATAAACATTTTTAATAACATCACATGAGACAAACACTGTAAACATATATTATTTAAATTTCCTAATACGTATACAACATGCAAAATTTCGCACACACAATTCCAAATACTAAAGGTTACAAGATCACATGACGATCACATTGAGTGCCTTAAAATTAGTGTCTTACCAACTACTTTTTAGTATAATTATTATCTATTATAGTGTGTTTTTTCCTTTGATGTCTTATTCGATAAACAAACACTGCGAAAATCATAAGATTTCGCATCAATAACAAACATTTGGTTTGTTTACAAATGCGTACGTCTTGGTCTTTCAAAGACTGCAGGTACATACACATACGTAGGTACCTATAGGATTATCTACATTAAAAGCTGACCAGATTTGATTGGGTTAACACAACAACAACATTGCACACGACAACTTTCTAAACTTCGGCATCTTCTCAATACCTACGCCATATTTGTTAACTACATAAGACTAATGACTGGTTTCAGAGAATATTTCAAAATCTACATCAGCACAAAAGTAGAGTTTTACTTCAATTTCTTAATTCAGAAATCGGGGGTAAGTAAAGAAAAACTCTTAATTTAAAGACCTAAATCTAAATAAATGAAATCTTAAATCTAAGTACTTTCGAATCTTTCAAAGCATTTACAAGGAGCTTAATTTTTCATGGTGCTATTATTTTGTATCCTGAGGGGAGACAACAACACCCCACATGAAATAATTTGAAGTAAGGCACAATAAGGTCATTTAATGTTAATTCGCCTCGCAGTATCAAATTTACTTGCACGTGGCTGGCCAAATTAGGTTCTAAATATTCTTAAAATCTTAAGGTAAGTACTAAATTAATACAATGAAGACTATAGACGGTGATCTAGCAATTTGTGCGAAAAATATTTACATACCTACACATAGCTTAATAATAAATTATTATCTTTTTAATTATTTTATTTTATTTTGAACACTGTTATGTAATATTTAATTATTTGATATGTAATGTATATGTAATTCGGGTTTTCGGGTACCCGGATTTATCATACCCGGGTATCGGATATATATAGATATATGTTTATTATATCCGGGTAATCGCATCATTTGTCTTGATAAGATTTTATATGACTGTATTAATACACTCAAATTTATGTTGTGTCTATCAATAACTTTACTAAAGAGATGTATATATTTCCTTACATACCTACATTATAAATATTTTAGCATTTAAGAAAATGTCATAATAAAAACTATTTAAATAATTCCTTATGAGGTTCTCGGTGACTTAGTTTATAATGAATGATGGAGGATTCAATGTCAGCCGCCCGAACCCTTAGATAGCAAAATACCGTAAGACATAATGCTGTGAAAGTAAGTAAAAACCCGGACCACAATAGATCCCAATGGGTCGAAGTGTCCGAGTTGTTTCTCGGCCCCTCCACAAGATAAGAAGTACAAACCCGAGTAATGAAAATCACGCTCTAAAAAGTACGAAACAAGAAAATATTCTCATCTGAAACCATTATGTACAAACTATTCGATATGTATCGGGTATTAAATAAACAAATTACACGTAATAAATATTTTATTGTATCTCATAGTGGTGTTCAGAAAATAACCATGGTCGTAAGCCACCTACCGTAACCTCTTTACCTGTTCGCGCTTAAACCGCTGAACCGAATTTGATGAAATTGGGTATGGAAATAGTTTGAAACCCTGGAAAGGACATAGGATAGTTTTTATCCAGGAATTTGAGCTTAAAGGGATGTAAAGGGGGCTGGAAGTATATATTGACCGGGTATTATTTGACGATCATACACGATACACGACCTGGATATCCGGCTCCGAAAACCCTAAACTAGAATGACATAATATTTAAAATCTTACTATGCGTTCTTAAAGAATACAAAGTGTTTTTTTTTTTCACATACATAATATTCTTCCCTGCATTTGGTATGTAGAGACGATTTATTAAAGAATTAACTCTAAAAAATAAATCAGTTGCTTCCGACATTTTGTCGAGTTATACGTAGGTAAGTACAAAAATGTACTGAACAGTAATTGTAGTTTGACTTTTCATAGATTTGATTTGAGTCTTTGACCTGGAAAAATTTGGAGAGTGATAAAAAATCAGGGCATATACCTACACAATAATTAATAAGAAACAATATATCTCCAGACAGGTAATACTAAAGTACTTAGGTCACTATAGTGCGCACTTATACTATGGATATTTAAATATTTCCCTTATAAATCTAGTCGCTATCTTATAACTACCACGCCCTACCCCTCCGAGGGCAATTTTTACCGTAACCGCTAAATAATAGGCACAAAACTAACGGAAATAGGCAAATAAATAAAAAACAGTGCTATTTATTAATTACAGGCTGTATTAAAAACAAATTCAAGAAAGAAGGCATTTACGATGTAATAATGTAACCAGAATTATGTATTAACTTGTATTTAAAGAGTCTCCGTGCAGTTTCCTCCTCGTTCTTCTCCATAGAGATCTATGTTTTGTAAAGGGCAAGACACTTCGACTTTCTGACTGGGGGTTATAGTCGCCGGCATGTAACTTGGCAAGGATATGAACTGAACAACCACCATATAGAGCGAACTGAACGTGGACGCGACGCGATTGGTCCATCGATCCTTGTGTCAACTGACCAACCAATCGCGCGCTCGGAAACGTTCGTGTTCGTTCGTGCTAAACGTTCCCTGCGTCCCACTTGGTAAGTAAAGAAAGAGACCTAAAAACGACTCGTGCGCATCTAACGACTCTTGCCAAGTTACGTGCCGATAACTATATCACACTATCATATATTATATCTAGAATCATACATAGGATCCTATCTCTTATCCTAAATATATGACATTTAGAAATATATCTGTTATTACATTATCATTGTTCTATGATCCTACTTTTTTCATATTTGGTTGCAATGGAGTCCTCCATAGTAAGTTAGTTAGTATACTAAGTCGGTTGTGTGTACTACTATTGCTTCGGCAGAGTGTACAACAATGTCCCCAACAATAATTTTAGAATTCGAAATGCACTAAGCATATTGTGAATTTACGCCAAAATTTCGATGTGTTTAATTTATCCCATCAATAAAACCGTCACAATAATTAATTGTCTTAGAATTTAGAATATGGCAGTGGTAAAACTGAAAAGGCAAAATAACATAATTTTATGGACGGATTTTGTATCAGGCCTTATACCATGACGTGTTAAAACTATCATAGTGCGACAGTGAAAATGGGACATAGCTATTTGTATTGTATAGCTCGGTCCTGCTCTTATTTTTATGATCCTATCTAACAAAAACGTCAAAAATCTTTTATCAAAGACAAATAATCAATGTCTATATAAAATATCATATAAAGAACAATGGCCAAATTTCTATAGGAGCTGGACTTGACTTTTATTTTTCATGTCCCAAAGTAAATTATAGCTAGACTGGTTTGTTTTTATGTTGTAAACATCACCCCGTTTGAAAATCATATCTAAATGGCCACGATTTTTTATAATAATGTAAACAATGTGTTTGAGGTTAGATTCAATAACTACCTTTTACTAGACTGTGGCGTAGCCTAAAGAAGTCAGTTAAAAGATAGTTAGCAAAAACTCGACAAGCGAGGAGGGTAATTAACAATCTCGTTTCTATCTATTTCGATTTCTGAATAGAATTACACAAAAAATAGGACATTATGTCTTGTCTTTCTTTTCGTGTGAGGATGTGGCCTTCTCTGGTGTCAGAGTTAATTAAGCCGCCTCTGGGAACTCCTCAGGCACTAACACACTAAAGTCACAGTCAGTTAACAAGTATTCAATAAAACGTGAATAATTATAGTCTTTGAATGCCAAGTCATTTCATACTTTAAACGAATCGTCAATAGGTGCGTTCTGAACATAGAATTCTAAATAATTTCAAAAAAGTTACAGAAACAAAAATAAATGGATATCTTTTTTTTGTGGTTACTTATAGAGACATTTCTTGTGTTATTAAAAACCTTAAAAAATAAGGATATTTTTCATATATACGGCAGATTTGGACGCCATCTTTTCTTCACCTGGTACGATTTGGCCATCCTTCTTTGATTCATAGATCTGTGATATATGATAGTGTAATACCCTCCTATAAGGCTGATCACATGACAAAAGTGCCTTTAAATGGTTTAGTTGAAATACGGAGATGCTTTATGTTTAATTTAGAAAAAATATTGCAAAAATACATAATACTAACGACTAAACTAACTCAATTTTCTGTTTTTTATGTGTTCAATACTCATTATTCTAGAAATCCTATTTCTGTGTTTTGCTGTTGGTTACAATATAATTCTCTATTCTCTCATTATATATATTTAAATCAAATTAATATTTCTATATTCAAATCTAATTCTATTCAGGAAATAAATTGACACAATGACAATCAAGTAGGAGTTTATGACTAAACGCCGACAAACACTACGCCGACAGACTAAACACCGACAAGTTCGACGGGACTCTTCGCCAACAGGGCATAATGGTACCTAGTAATCTACGAAACTTGCTAGTATTGTTAAATACAGCCTGTACCGACCAAAAGTAAATGGTGCTTTTCTTAGGTCTAATGAACAAATATACAAACTTTTCGACTACCAATGTCCCGTAATTGCCGTTTCTAATTTAGGCGACAGATACGCAGCTGACATTATTTTAAATATCTAAGTAATATTCTTAATTTAATGCTATACTAATAAAAAGTATAGTATTAAATTAAGTATATGTACTATTCTTAATATATGAACACCAAGTTGCACGATGCACTCCACGACGCCAAGGACAGTCACAAAAGTTGATCTCCTTTCTGGGAAATCACGACCCTCAGCAATGAGGAACACGACCTATTCTTAATATCTAGGTAATATACTTAACTAAAAACTATACTATTTAACTAAAATCTTAATTAAGTAAGTAGTACTTAATTAAGATAATAATTATAATAAGTAATTAATTATTATTAATTAATTATGCTTAGTCGTGGACAAATTTAGAGAAACACGGGCTGTTTCCAACATTGTACCTAATTTATTTCTAATTTTTAATAAGTAATTTTAAGTTATTAAGGCAAATGAACTCGGAAAAAGGCGTGAAAACACGCGAAGCAACTACGGTGTAATTGACATTTTGGTCACTTGATACTCGGCTTAGTAAATACCTGCTAGAGTAGGGAAAAATCTATTTTACTTTAAGTTTACTATCTTAAAAGTATTTATTACTATGCGAGTTTCTAACTCTTAAAAACTAATTAATTTATAGAAGACACCTTAACTACGAAGCAATAACGCCGCAAAAAACATTGCGATCAGAAATAATTAAAACATATTTACCGCGACAGATAAACCTAACTAATTATTTAAAACCGATTTAACGAAAAAACGCATCCGACAAAAGGCGTCATACTTGTCTTCTTAATTTTAAAATAAAGTATAAAAATATATCTTTTTACGACAAATATAATTTATTCTATTGTTTAATTATTTATCTGACGATAAGGCTTAGCACGCACTGCAGTTTTTAGCCGCGCAATTTTTTTCCGCCGACTCTCAGACAATATGGAGTTTGTGAAAAAGTGGTACGGTTAGTTATCATATAGATGGAGGGACTTGCGTTATCTATTTAGATGTATGTCTGTGTGCACGCACTTGCGGTAAAAAAAACCGCGCGGTAGTAAAAATATAGCTTCAACAAATCTGTGTCTTGTCACAGAATCCACACCGCACCTTTTTCGCGCGAATATTTTGTGCTCTGTGAACAGGTAGAATGAGACAAAAACCGCGCGGAATTTTATCCGCCGTGCGCGTTAGTTATGATTCAGTATAATACTCACAACGGATCTTTGTGTCTCTGAATTGGCTGCAAGAGCCTGCGCAGTAGCTATTTTTGTGTCAATTTTGAAAGTGAAGTTATCATTGTATAACTGTCTCTTTCACTCACTTACGTTTGCCATATCATCCTATCTCGCTTACTCTATGCAGTTAAACTGTTTTTTTTTTTTTTTTTCTCTTTATTTTAGTTAGGGACTTTTATACATCCCATCGGACCTTCTAACGTAAAACGTAACAACACAAACTTAATTAACCTATTTGCAGCACCAGAGTTAGGGGTCGACAAAATATGATGAAACATACCAACATCGTACATATTTGTCTCGAGCTCTCTTAGTAAAATCTCTCTCGCAGACTGAAATCTGACACATTCCGTCAATAGGTGTATAACATCTTCCAGTGTGCCACACTCCTCACAATTCGGGGAATTACTTTTTTTCATTAAAAAACTAAAGTTATTGAGCGGCATGTGTCCAGATCTCAGTCTGTGAGCTGTTACTATGAGTTTTCTACTAAGCCTAGTGTTACAAAACCATGGTACATGAGGAGGCTCCGAAACTATAGACCTATACCAAATTCCCTTTTCCTTAGACCTTTTATCGAAGTATTCTTTCCAAACTTCATAGCATTTATTTTTATTTTTTGGCAATAATTCTATAAAATTAGTTTCAATATATATAAAACTGTTTCTTGCGCATTAATTGAAGAGAACCAACTTCAGAGACACAAAGATCCACTGTGAATATTATACTCACCCCAATAGAATATGCGCGCCTAAAAACCGCAATTCATGCTTAGCCTAAAGGACGGGTGAAAAGTTAACAGCATGGATGGACTGAGTGATGGGGTGTCTGACTTATGGAGAAACATTTAAGAAGACATGTTGCGTCGACCCCAAATAATTTGGAATAAGGCAAAGAGAATAAAGAAGACAACAACATAAAAAAATCTATGGAATAAAAGCCACAAATACAGTTGTGCTATCTCACGACGGCCAGTTGGTCTTTGTCGGGTGAGTAGATGCACATGCTAATTTGTTTCTGTGCGTAAACTCGGGAGCGCTCAGTATCGCTTACGCACACGACAAAGACCAACTCGCCGTCGTGAGATAGCAGAAATACTGTAACAGGATTTTATTCCAAAGATTTTTTATTTTTTTTATGTTGTTTCTGATCCTTAAAATATATGAAATTTAATGTTTTTTCTTAGATGCTTGACTGTACCCTGCATGTAAGCAAGCAATAACTTTGCAAAAACTTAAGATCTTCCTCATCAAGGGAATAAGATACTATGGCGCTATTAAGTTATTGTACCCTTACATCATTTGCATTTAATATACTTACATTAAAATCATAATTACACTCGATTATAGCACTAAAGTGGAAATACAGAAAATTGTGCGCAAATACAACGACATATTTTATCGTCTTACCAACAATGGACCATTTATATTAAAGTAGCTTCTGCCAGCCAATGTTAAAGCCGAAAATTATCCCTTGGGAAAATATTACTAGGTTAAAAGTATTCTATGAACTATTCCTGACTATAATCTATATCTGTGCCAAATTTCATCCTGACCCGTTCAGCCATTCTGGCGTGATTGTGTAACAAACATACGCACAGCCAAACTTTCGCATTTATAATTAAGTATTATTAAAGAATTTCAAAAGCCGAAATAAGAAAATAATTCTTAATTGGTTTTAATTATTTAAATCTGATAAACCAATAAAATATTGAACCACTGAAAGATTAGTTATCTCAACAAATTTTGTCTATTGTCTAGTTTAGATCGGATCACAGAGGTAATCTGTGGATCGGATACATTGGAAGTGAGAGCCACCGTTGCAAGACAATAAAACTTTAAAAATAAAATTGCCCAAGCTTTTTAGCATAACTTGCATCCAAATGAAAAGTGTATACAAAATTTCATCTTAATCAGTTGATGATAACTGCTTTAAAATTCAGTTGCAAGATTTGACCCGAACATATATACATTGCAAGTTAATAAAAAGCTTGTAAAAAAGAGACGATGTTTATTAAAATTATGTCCAGTTTTAAAACTGTTGTATATAAAATCTATTAATTTCACTCATTGTCAACTCCATTGCACATAGGATGTCTTAGGAGAAATTAAAATAATATAACGGCTACCTACTGATAAATTGATTCTATTCGTAAGTCGTTTTGGCTTTTGTAAGTTTTTACGATTTTTTAGAATATACACGCAAGTTATTTTAATAAATTATTTATATATGGACGTAATTAAAATATACTTAATTATACTTCGGCATCTACTCACAGTATTTCAATTAACGATGAGCTAATAAGCTTGGTTAATAATGAATTCGCTTATTCTTTTTTTTTTGATACAGGCATAAAAATAGAATACATAACTTATTCAATTTTTACTTTATTTTACGCTCGCCGTTCGTTAATTTACCTATTGTAGATTATTTTATTGTTATCCCAGTTAAGGCACAGGTATTTACAAGCAAACATTGTTCAAATCCAATCGTGTTGATTAAAAATAATGCATGCGTTTAATACATTCAAAACTTAACAATAGATACGGCGAAAATGAACAATTTTAGAGCTTAAAAACTATAAATCATTGGACCCAAACCGGCTTATTGTAAGCCACAGCTGATTTTTCACTACTAATATTATCACAGATTTTAGCTAAATTGATTCAAAATATCCCAGAGACATTACTAGTACTCCAGAATCCGTTGGAGAAAGGAATAAAATGAAAGAAAAATTTCAGAAAGAATTTTACAGGCAAAATGCTAGAAAATTTAAATTTGCGTTGGAAACGTTGAATATATTCTAAAATGTGACTTAATTTTATTTGCTAATATCTAATATATTTTTTAATTTAATTTTCACCTATTTCAATAGTAGAACTAATAACTAGAATTGACCCGAACTTTTAACTTAGACAACTTAAATACTTAGTTAACCTACAAAGTATTCTATTTTAATTACAACGCTAACATTTTATTAAAACTAAATAATTGTATTTAAGAGGCTTTTTGGCTAAATTACATTATCATTATTATTATTATTATTATATACTTTATTGTACACCACAAAAAAAAAACATACAGGACAAACGTTCAAATATACAAGTGTACAATGGGCGGTCTTATCGCACTAGGCAATCTCTTACAGACAACCTTTGGATGGACTGAAAGATAGGAGAAGAATTTAGGGTTGTCAGTGTACAAAATATCAAAAATAATATTACTTAGACTTAATAACATACAATACATACATACAATATTACTTAATATACTAATACATATCAAATATATAACAGAGAAAGGAGAAGAATAAAAATTATAGTGAAAGGTAATGCTCCTTCACCATTTTCTTGAACGTTGGCAGTGTTTGAGCACGTCTCACTTCAATAGGTAATACATTCCACAACCGAGCTGCTTGAATCGTAAAAGATTTGTCAAAGAAGGAAGTGGAATGCATACGAATACTTAATTTTAGATTTTCCGATGATCTCAAGGACCTAGAATGGGTGTCACAGAGGAACTGAAAGCGTTCTTTGAGATAAAAAGGAGTAAAAGGATTAAATAGCACATTATAAAGCAAAGAAAGTATGTGGGCATTCCGGCGAAGGCGAATAGGAAGCCATTTGAGCTTAGTACGAAATTCGGAAACGTGATCATACTTGCGCAAGCCAAATATGAACCTGATACAGAGATTTTGAAGTCGCTCAAGCTTGTCCAATTGGTCTTGGGTGAGATCAAGATAGCTGGCGTCAGCATAGTCTAGAATAGGTAGAAGAAGAGATTGTGCTATCGCAATTTTAGTGGTGATGGGAAGAAAATTACGAAGACGTCTCAGGGAACCCGCAGACGCAAACAGTTTTCGACTGACTTCCTGCAGTTGTTTGGTCCAGGAAAGGGTGCTGTCGATAAAAATCCCCAAATTCTTCACAATATGATTTATAGGAATAATATTATTATTGAAAGACACCTGGGGAAGTATCGACCAATCGATCCTAGAGACAGTCCGGGAACTACCAACAACCGTTACCTGAGTCTTCGTTGGATTGATCTTCAACCCGAAATCAGTGCTCCAGTCACCTATTCGAGCCAGGTCTGTATTAATTGTCTCAATGGCATTAGATAACTCTCCGAGAGAGGCTTGGGTATAAATTTGGAGATCATCAGCATATAGGTGGTAGAAAGATGAAAGTCGTTGAGTGATAGCATTAATAAAGAGTGCGAAGAGAAGAGGAGATAAAACGCCACCCTGTGGCACACCGGCAGAGGTATGACACCAAGAGGAGAAAGATTCATCAGTGCAAATGCGCTGCCGACGGCCAAACAGGTAACTATGAAACCAGTCAATTACCGGAGGAGATATGTTAAAAGAGCATAGGACGCCAAGCAAAATATCGAAGTCAACAGTATTGAAGGCATTGCTAAAGTCAAGCAGAGCAAGTACTGTTAACCTCCCCATATCCATGCCTGACCTGATATCATCCGTAATGTGCACAAGTGCTGAGGTAGTGCTGTGGCCACGTCGAAAACCAGATTGGAAAGGATTTAAAAGATTGTGCTTGGAAAGGAATGTGTTAAGCTGATGATGAACAAGCTTTTCAAGGACTTTGGATAGGAAAGGAAGAATAGAAATGGGACGATAGTCAGAGAATGATGCAGGATGTGATTTTTTGGGTAAAGGAATAATTTGGGCATCTTTCCAGGCTTGTGGGAAGACACCACTGGAAATAGAGAAGTTGAGGATGTAAAGAATGACAGGAAGAATGTTATCAAGGATGGGGATGATCATCTTACGGCTGACACAGTCACTACCGACAGCGTTGGATGTAATCGAAACAATAGTCTTTTTAACATCACAAGCAGTGAATTGACTTATGACAAAAGGGGAATAATCAGGTATCGGAAGATTAGAAAGATAACTAAGTGTAGTAGCTTTGGTGGCCCCATCCAATACGGGCGAAGTAGAAAAATGACTGTTAAGTAAGTTGAAGTCCATGTCTTTAGGAATAGTGTCATGAGACTTTTTTCCGATACCTAATGATTTAAGAAATTTCCAGACCTTAGCTGGATCACCGTTTTGAACTGAATTATGAATATGTTGGCGTTGTGCGTTCCTACACACCTTGCTGCAATGATTTCTAATTGAGATGTATTTTTCCCTGGTAACATTGTTTGGCCGAATTTTAAACCTAAATTTCGCAGCTGCTTTTTTGCTTATTAAAACTTTAATTTCGTCAGTCAGCCATGGCGCTGGGAGATGTTTAACTCTCACGGCTCGAATAGATGCATGTGTGTCGTAAAGCTTATTACATTTAGTGACTGTTATTATATTATGATGTATTAAAGACTTTAAAATTAAATGAACCAAGCAACTCAAACTATCACAGTCCACTGCTGGACATACATAGGACTCTTCCTAATTGCAACCCCCAACTCTTTAAATGTTACTCCCAAGTATGCATATAATTTTAACATATTATTATAATACTGTCTAGTAATACTGATACCTAACAACTAACATTAAAGCAAGAATGTATAATATTGATTTAGAATATTATTATAATATAGCCCAGGAAAATAACTGTAATTAGAGGTCAATCTGCGAAAATATTACTAGCTAAGTCATTTCACCGGAATTATGTTAATTTTGGTAGTAGTAATGTTGCCTGAAAAGTCCATAAAAATACCAACACAGCAAAAAAAATATGGGCTGTCAAATGGCCTAAAAATCAGTTTTTTGCTTAGTACTCGTTTAAGTTTTGATTATACGCATAGATTTAGTACAAAAAATAAACACAAAACAAATTATTTCTGCTCATATCTCGAAAACTAATGAACATTAGTGAATCTTATGCAGGAATCTTTTGTGCACAATTTAACAAGGAATTAAACTTACTCTGAGCGGATTTCAGTAAAATCATAACTTTACTGGAATTAAGCAATAAACTGATTTTTGGGCCTTTTGATAGCTCATATTTTCTTTTGCTGTGCTGATTTTTTTTGAAATTTCTAATATTATTACTATCATAATGAACATAATTCCGGTGAAATTACGTACCTAGGATTTTTTTTCGCAGCAAATCACTTTATTTCCTGGGCTAAATACTAAGTGGTAATTAATATATTAGCTCCTAATATGCCGTGGCGTTGATACGTGCGTCAAAGCCTCTAGCTGCAGGGTGCTTCTGCTTTCGTATTAAGACTCAAAATGCGCCTGTAAATTCGCCTGAAGCTTCCGTCGCTCAGACCTGATCGTCCGAGCCATCCACAGAGCCAACACGATACAGAGTATCTGAAAGATAAGATGTATTTATATCATGTTTGTATATTTATGTTTAAATCAGACAAAATCTCGAAAAAATCCAATTTACCTCTACTAAAGTAAAAATGATGCCAGTTGAGATGAAGATGTTGCCTTTGTAAGCTTTCTTGATGCGTAGAGCCTCCTCGCAGCCGCGCATGTAATACGTTCGGTCGGATAGGCAGCTGGTGTGCAAGTGACGTCTAGCGCCGCCCTCGCGGAGTGGATGTGCGCGTGCGCAGCACGAGGCGGGGATATCGCGATGGATGATGGCGTAGTCTTGAGGGCCGTCAACGCCACAGCATTGGTTCTATGCGAAATAAAAGAAGGATTTACTGGCAGGATTATTTTGTTTAGTTTTCAGCACATTCTCAGACTGGTGTTCAGGGTACTTTGTACATGAACACCATCCATTTTAAGTAAAACTGGAGTCAGCCTTCTCTTCGTTGGAAAAAAGGCTAGGTAAATGATGGTTAAATTTTTACTACAAAGAAGGATTTAAATGAAGAGCTTAACTTAAGGAAAGGTTGAACACTTGTAATGAAGTTATGAAGATTGTTCAACTCACCTCATACTGCAGGTCATCCCAAAAGGCGTGGTATTTAGTGGTCTCATCCTCGATGGTAGTGTTCTTGTAGAACTGCACCCGCAGCTCACTGCTGCCCCCTATCCAGGCGCTAAGCACCGCCCCTCCCACCCCCACCACCAGCTCCACAGCCACAAGGAATATGAAGAATCCTGCGTGCTGAAAAAGGTTTTTTTGTTTTTAAATCTTATACGTATTCCGGTGGCTCAAACTCAAAATTGGCCACACCTACCAATCAACTGCTAACCAATCACAACTCTCGAGTTTGGCATATGATTCTTCAGCTTGACATAGAGCAAGAGCCTAAAATAAATCAGTAACGTCTGGGGCGTCTAGGATCTTGGACTTGAGCACGTTAATGTAAAAAAATAACAAGCCAACCAATCACAACTGTCTATTTCCAGTTTGAGATGAGTTGAGTTTGAGGACTGATCAGAATAGCGACACTGGCCTATGTCCAGTAGTGGACGTCTTTCGGCTGAAATGATAAAGATGATGAGAATAAATATGAGCACCTGGAATACCGGCCTATAAGTTGGTTTCTAAATATGTCTTAGATTTATTACTAATATATAAATTTACTCGGGGGTCGACAAAAACATCGAGCATGAATGTAATAAGAGCAGAAGATGGGTGTTTACTGAGCGAAGAATGCAAGGTATTGGAACGCTGGAAGGGATATTTTGAAAGTTTATTTAGTTGTCAGGATAGTGTGCAAGTAGTGGGTAACTGGGTAGAAGCCAGTTGTCAAGACCCCAACTCAGACGAAGAGCAAATAAATGAGAATGAAATGGATGAGATTTTAAAAGCACTGAGTGGTATGAAGATTGGTAAAGCTGCAGGGTATGACAGAGTATCTGTTGAAATGCTGAAGGGCGGTGGCGGGGTGGTAGCAAGCCTGTTGTGCCGGATCTTTAATATGTGTTGGAGATATGGCCGCGTGCCGGATGACTGGTGCAAGGCTGTAATCGTACCACTATATAAGGGAAAAGGCTCACAGCAGGAGTGTAAAAACTACCGCGGCATTAGTCTTTTGAGTGTTGTCGGCAAATTATATGCGAAAGTTTTAATAAATAGAGTGGTAAAAGTGACGGATGAACAATTATGGGACGTGCAAGCAGGATTTAGAGAGGGAATGAGCTGTATGGATCAGATCTATTAGGATTAATGGGGCGTATACGGACTGGTTTTCCATCTCAAGGGGTGTTAGACAGGGCTGTGTAGCGTCACCGTGGCTGTTCAACTTGTACATGGATAGTTGTCTGATAGGTTTGAAAGAGCATGAGTGCGGATTGAGGATGAATGAGTTGCCTGTCAAATGCCTTCTCTATGCAGATGATCAAGTTCTATTTGCATCGTCAGCAGAACAGTTGCAAGACATGGTGACTGTGATGAATGAAGCTTTTAAGTTAAAAGGTATGAGTATAAATGTGAACAAGACTAAGGTAATGGTGTTTGAAAGAGAAGACGATGTATCGGAGTGTGAAGTGAAAATAAGTGATAAGATTGTGGAGCAAGTGAACGAGTTTGTGTATCTGGGAAGTATGTTCACAAGGGATGGAAAGATTGAAGAGGATGTGGAAAGGAGAGTGAATGCAGGGAATAAAGTGAATGGTGCTATACATGCGGTTGTGACCAGCAAATCGATGCTCGACTCGCCGTTCACAACAGCGTGCTGGTGCCTACACTTATGTATGGAAGTGAAGGGTGGGTATGGCAAAAAAGACATGAAAGTAGGATTAATGCAGTAGAAATGCGCTCCTTGCGAAGTATGTGTGGGGTAACTTTAAATGATAGGTTGAGGAATGAGGTAATAAGACAACGTTGTGGTCTAAAAGAAGATGTAGTGACTAAAATTGAAAAGAGTATGTTAAGATGGTTTGGCCATGTTGAGAGGATGAATGAAAGGCGACTAACGAAATGTATTTACAAGGCAGACGTGAATGGAAACGCCGGGAGGGGACGCCCTAGAAAGACATACATAGACCTTATAGGTGATGTTCTTCAAAAAGGCCAGGTGCGCAGTACTCATAACCGGCGTGTGTGTATGATTAGATGCATGAATGTGAGTGAACGATACTTCTTTCGTAAGGATCGTAGCAGGTGGCGTTCTGTAGTTTCTGCCTACCCCCATGGGAAAAAGGCGTGAGTTTATGTATGTATGTATGTATATAAATTTACATAGTATAGAATACTTATTTAACAACAACTACCTATAATTACAACAACACCTACACCTACACTTAATTATAAATAAAACTACGACCGCGTATAAAAAGGGCAGGGGTAACTGGCCGTCAAAAAATTCGTCCACGTCGCTGTCAACGTGAAAAGTGCCCAGAACGCTGGCAGCATTGCCACGTTGGATGGCAATGCCGATTCTCTGGCCAATGAAAAGCCCAGCCCTCTGGTCATGTGAAGAGTCGATTAAGTTTGCTTACATCTCGAAATACTCAATGAGCACTCGGACCACATGGTGCACCAGCAGCAGCTGCCCCATCACAGCCCGCCATTTCTAAATTGAGTAAGTATTTTGGGTTTCGCGAGAGAATGTGACAAACGAGACAAAAAAGGCTTGGGATTGAGCTGCTCCAATATTTTTTTATTTTTTCGCATCCTGTATTTTGTTTGATGGTTTCTTGCAATGACAAGACTATTTATTTTTTAAAGTATTATATTATTTTATTTTAATTATTGTGAATGCGAAGACTATGTGATGTGGATCATTCTTTTTTATCTTTTTTGTTTTTATTTTCTCAGTTAGTTTTTAATCATGGTCAGTTTGAGTAATTTTAGCGGCCTACCCGAATGCCCTTCCTTTGGTATTGTTCAGCGAATCGTTGAGCTCCTTAAATTCTGTGTTGCGCTGCTATTGACAAATGCGTGCACTGACTGCACAGGTCCACTCAATTTGCCTGGTCCTTTATTAAAAAGACAATTTCAGACATCAATCGACACGCCTTTTTCGCCTTTCATATGAGACTGGAAAAGTACCGAATGGTTGGAAGCAAGCTAACGTTCAGGCTGTACCCAAGAAGGGCAGTTGGGCTGACCTGGCCAACTACAGACTAGGGCATGCAATGATGAAATATTGCAAGGTTGAGCTCAATTCCGGAATTGAGTTCCAATACTGGAGATCTGATTCCGGAATTCTGGAACTGGTAACTTTTAAAGTTTGTTTTAAATCAAACAAGATTTATAATTATATCTGTCTTTTAATACGACATTTTTAGAAACAAATTTAACATATATGGTCATTGTGCGGAAATTAGCGGGATTTATAATAAAAAAATGCAGGAGGCACAAGTAACGTCTGTGAGCTTTAATTAGCAAGTACAATAAAAAATGAACAGGTAGTAATTAGCAAAGGTAATAGTTTGACGACATGTGATTCATTGCTAAATCGTTTTGAGTAGGCGCTCCAACATGCCCCCGGGCGTTGAAAGTCGTGCTTTCAACCAGACTTCGATCCCGAAGTTACGGGTAGTGGGTATATCCTGTTGAAGGCCCTCCTGATGACTCCAGTGGAAGTTTTGATATCCGCTACACGGACTATTCTGTCAGAACCCGGGTGTATAGCAGCAATCCTTCTTAGTCTCCACTTCAAGGGTGGGAGATTGTCCTCTTTCGGCAGCACCTCCGCTGCGTTTCCCTCACGCGTTCTGCCTCCTCCTTCGCGAGCATAACTGCTTCGCAGAAGGAGGTGACAGCTTCCCATGCCCTCTCGCTCCGTACCATGGTCTGAACCAGGGTCGGACAAGAGAGGTCGCCACCGCCGATCGCCTCCACGAGGACACGGCGTTGCTCCGCCCAAGCGGGTCAGACCTCCACCGTGTGTTCTAGCGCGTCCTCCGGGCGATCCTCACAATGGTGACAACGCCTTAACAGAAACCTCCCGAAACAGCCGTGTCCGGTGAGGACCTGCTGTGGTGAGGAAGGTGAGGGTGCCGTGGCGCCTCCAAAGCCACTCCTCAAACAAGGGCCTTACCGCCGCAATTGTGGCGTGCCCAACCACATGTACACCCTGCCGCTGTTCCGTCGAGTTTACCCCATTTTGCGAGGTTGGAGTTTCACCCTCCTACCTGAGTTCTTAGGCGGTTCAGGGACTTCTATGTAGACCACGGAAGGTTAGATCCTACGGGGCGATGCTCGCTTGGAGGTAAATAATGTCTTGATGGGGAAATATATTCTGCCATAGTCTGCAGGGTGCGTCGGCCGGGTCTCCTGACCACGGGAACCACCGTTTTCAGGAAGCTGTGTCTGCTTTTCAGCCGTTGCGTCGTCGGTCGTTGTGCACAGAATAGTGGGTGTCTGGTGCCACGCTCCTTCTTTTGTTTCTCGACTGCACTCGTAACATCCCTTCGGACGTGTTGTAACGTTACGTTTAGCTCAGAGGAGTTAAACGTAAGCCACGTTAATAAAAAAGCTTTTTTACAAAAATTACAACCGACTTCCAAAAACTTTGCTGCCCGCGCAAAACGACTGACTGAGTGATCAGCTACGGCCGTTGCCACCCGCCTCTTCCGAGTTGGCGAAGGGGCAACCGCAGACCAGGGCGGCGTGGTACGGTGCGATGGGACGGCTGGTGGAGCGCTACCGCGAGATTTGGATAAGAATATACTTTGTAATTCATTCATATGTGTCCTTCAAATTACGCAACCAAAACCAAACTAAAAAACTGACATCCGGTTTTTCCTCGTTCTGTGTCATATCTTCTCAAATTCAAATCTCAATTATAAGTAATCATGACCAGAACGAATAAAAAAACGGTTTACAGATAGAGCAGTCTGCCACTGCCCTTTTTCTTCAACAAAATGGTTGTACATTTTAATTTTCAAACCCCCCCCTCAGCTAAACGTAACGTTACAGTGTGGAGGTGCTATCCCGACTGCGGCGGTTGATTTGAGGCAGCTGGTAATTGTATGGCATGTATCGTAAAGAACAAAATCTACTTCCTTGGCGGTGGCGGAATGGTGCAACACGTATCCAGTTACGCATATTCACCAACCAAGAAACAGATTGTAGGCCATTAGTCCGATGAACGTGAAGTGAGCCCCCCTAGCTGGTTGATGTTATGCGAGTAAATTGTTGCGGGACCCGATTTATCACACAGTATAATTAAACATTAATAAAATGAATAAAAAGCGTACGATATTTGAATCATAGTATCTTTCATCTAGAAGCTAACGACATCTTCAGTGACCGCCAATATGGCTGCCGCCAAAATCGTTCAACTGGGGAACTTTTAGCGTATGCCATTCACATCTGGAGTGAGGCAATCGAGAGGCACGGGGAAGCGCTTGCCGTCTCCCTCGCCATCTCAAAGGCTTTTGACAGGGTCTGCGACGACAGCCTTATTGGTAAGCTACCTTAATTCGGTCAGCCCAGTGGTCTGTGCGATTGGATCGCAGACTTCCTGAGGGACCGGTCTATACGAGTGGTTATTGATGGCCGCTCGTCTGACCAACTGGATATCAACGCTGGGGTTCCTCAGCAACATTGTTCTTGCTGCACATAAACGATCTGCTAAAACCAACCTTTGGGTATGCAGACCACACGCCTGACGTCCCTGCCTAGCGGCCATGACAGCACTGTTGCTGAAAGATACGTATTCAGCGCGCGTGCTACTGGGCCCTCAGAACCGGTCTCTCCAGGAGGCCATGATTGGGCGCTTGAATCTGTCCTTGAAGGCAGTCTCCGAATGGGGCGATGCCAATCTGGTCAGGTTCAATGCTGCTAAGACCCAGGCGTGACTTCCGCTAAAAGGAGCCAATTCCACCCGGCTCCTTCTTTCCGTGGTGTGACTTTGCCGATAAGGGACCATCTTAAGCTTCTTAGCGTTACGTTGACATCGACCCTCAATTTTGGTCCATTCATTTAGGCAAAAGCTAAACTGGCTGCCAAAAAGTTAGGGATCCTTGCAAAGGTGAGACGGTACTTCACGCCAGAACAGTTGCTCAACTTGTATCAAGCGCAAGTTCGGTCATGCATGGAGTACTGTTCACATGTCTGGGGCGGATCTGCCAAGTACCAGCTGGATGTACTTGAGTTGATTGAAAAACGGGCCAAGAGGCACATCAGCAATGAGATACTGGTTTAGTCTAGGCTCCAGAGCCTTGAATACCGGCGCCGAGTTGCCAGCCTGCCGGTTTTTTTATCGGTTACATTTCGGGGAATGTGCGATGGAATTGCGTGAACTAATTCCTCCTAGCCCGTTCCATCATCGGTCTACAAGAAATACGGCGATGCGTCATCGGTACATGGTGAACAGCCCACCCATACGCACCAAACGGTTTGGGAATACTTTTATTATGCTTACAGCTAGGGAGTGGAATTCACTGCCGGTGTCTGTATCTCCTGATAGCTACAACCTGGGATTCTTTATGTCAAGAGTGAATAGGTTTGTTCTAGGCAAGCGTGCTGCATCGTCGACCCCATCATCGCTTACCATCAGGTGAGATAGTGGTGAAGAGCAAAAAAAACTAAAAAAAAAATATTTTTCTAAGTATCCTCTCCACTACATTTGGTCTCTGTGATATTTCCTTTGTAAGTATATATTGTAAAATTTGTATCCTACAACAAAATTAAACTAGTATAACTAAATTAAACTTTGTCAATTTATTTATTGTTCTTATTTCTTGTCTATTGGAAAAATCTAAAACTTGCACATGACACAGCTATCTAAAAACGCAGAAACCAGTCAAAAGCTCCGTAAACTTATATTCAACCAAAAATACTCTACGGGCAGCTCGCACTTTTAATCATTTATTGATTTGTATGCCCAACTCCTTCCTTGGTCCTTCTTGGTCAAGTCTTAATAGGTGTTAATAGCAAAAGACAGTGACGTATTAGTGAAAGTGACCTATTTAGATAGGGACGACATAGCTAGTGAGACGAGTTGTCATCACAACCTTGCAATAATGCTATGCTTTTTAAAATTCGCGAACACTTTAAATTATATTTTTGCTCATTTGCCACTTCTCATTAAGTGTGCATCAAAAACTCGCAAGTGGAATATTTTTTCTTAAATTTCACATACATAATAAATACTTATATTTATATATAACAATACTTATACCATTACGACTTTATTCCATCAACCGGATATAAGTTCAGATTGGGCTGCTAACCAAAACACTTTTTGCAACTTTTAAATTTTATAAATATAAATTACAATATTATACCCGATCTTATTTCTCAAATTTTGCAACACTCCTAATTCTGAAAAATTACGAGCGCTTTTCAAAGCTACCGAAAACAAAATTGGCGGACACTTACCACATAGAGGATCCGGACGTTCTCCCTCAAGGCTCCGATGCACCCCAGGACAGCTGTCACCACCAGCGCTATGCCCAGGGTTAGGAGGAACGAGAGCACCCCCCGGGACAAGGCTGACTGCTGCTCCGGCTGCGATTTCTTGTCTCTCATGTTGATCACGCATATTGCCATCAGGATCAGGCCGAACAACTGGTTGACAACAACACTTCGTTGTACTTTTTTTGTTAAAGAAATATTACTCTGATTTTTGGAGTGCTTCTAAAACTCAAATTGTTATTTTAATATATTTATTGAGCTTATAAAACGAGATAAAAATTCAGAACCGTGAAAACATTTTGTAAGAACCGCTACGGTAGTTACGTTTTTATGGGTCACAGTCGCAAAAGGACACTTTTTAGGGTTCCGTAGTCCACAAGGAACTCTTATAGTTTCGCCATGTCCGTCTGTCTGTCCGTCCGTCAGCAGATAAAATAATGTTTTTTTATGGTGCCACCTGTACACGTAATGTGGGGATGTCTTTTTTTCTCGCCTACCCTTTGGTGGTGGTATCGTTAAATCGGCCATTCAAAAATATTCGGGTCTGTGAAAACTATATTTCGATTCAAGGATCCATTTGCGTAAAATAAGGCTTTAAATTGCAAATTTTTGTTAGGGTCAAGAGGTCCCCCAGCCTACCAGCTAAATGGTTGCTATTGGATATGTGAAAAATTCGCAGCAGTAGTATATATAACGAACTTAAAAAGAAATCTATCACAGCTATGTAGACTTTACAAGTTTACGAGTAATAGTCGACCAACTTATAAAATGTAATTGGAAAGTAAAAATTTTGTATATTGACGTATGGGGACAACAGTTTTTGAATGGCAAAGGGAATTTGTTTCTTCGTTATTATGTTCAATGCTTTCATTGTTTATGAACGTTAGTAATGTTACTTATTTATTTTGGTTAACGGAACCCAATGTGCGCGAGTCAGACTCGCACTTGGCCTGTTTATTAAAAATAGGAATATTAATCACCTTAAAATCTTTGATTCCAACAAAAATGACATCAAAACTAACGCCCGGATTTTAAATGATTAAAAACTTCAATTAGAAAATATGCACTATCATCAAAACACTTTCTTTCATCACAGAGTCACCGAGAAAATTAAGACGCAATTGCCAGAAAAGCAACCGAAAAGACACCAACAGATGACAACCGAAATCGCGAAGATAATAAAATACTAATAGGTACCGATAGAAAAACTTACAATGCAAATGATATTAAAGAGAGTGATGAAGAACTTCATACAGCGAACGCGTCTTGACTTCATTTTGTTGTTAAAACCGACTTCGACCTGTAGTATGTCCTGTATGCTCGGGGTGGACATTAGAAATGAAGGCTTAGGGCTATAATATCGATCAAAGCATTTGACGACCTATACCGGTGATTACTCGGAGCTCAGTGACGAGCGGAGCGATTGGAAAGCTCATTAAAGATGCATGGACAAGGTTTTCCCCTTAGGGTGTTGTATTCGTAGTTTATTTTCTTCGTAACACCTTGTTTCTTTGATATTAGAACTTCATATTTGCTTGTTTGGAAAGAAATTCAATATCCGTTTAAATTTTAACTTAGTACACAAACACATTCAGTTTGAAAGCTTGTATTTAATTATTATCCTCTTTAATGTATTTGTGGTCGGCGAAAAATGTCTTCTTCCGTATATCTAAGTATCTCTATCAGAGCAAAATCTCACAGCGGCTTCTTTATCATCATCGTTTTAGCCAAAAGACGTCCACTGCTCAATTCGGCTGCTTATTTAGATCCAGATGTAAGATGCCATTTATTTCTTCCCCTTTCATATACACTTATGATTTACTTTACAAGTTTCTTTTGTTTCTCTTTCTCCTCTCCGCTTACCTCTCCGCTTATGTCAACGTCGCATTATTTAGAATGTGGGAACCCATGTGGCCACTTACCCACACTTCAGGGTTCATCTTCAGTACCAGTCTTTGTTTCATTACAAACTTATCCATACAGTTGTCTTGATTCTTATTGTTTCGATCTACCGACTATATTCCTTTAATTCAACTATTGATATCTGCTTGCTAGTTGATTCTTTGTTATGTTAAACAAAGTAACTTTGAACTTTTTCTTTTGGTGGCACGGTTCATATTGCTTTGTTTCAAATATTTTATTTTTAGTTTTGCGATATATCGTTCTATAGTTATTAAATGACATGACATATCGACCGGCCCCTGCAAATATACTTTAATGCACTTTTCCAAATAGGTCAGTTTATTACTTCATGAAGACTCGGACGTGCGTGATTGGCTGCCTATTTCTGCTTCGATCGATAATATTAAATCACAAGGTAGTGGCGTAGACTATCTTTAGTTAATTACAGAGTATCAGCCCCAGGCTTGACAGAACCGCTTTACGTATTCAAAAGCTTGGCAAATGCAGCTTTCTGTTCTTTGTTAGGTTTTTCTATTTCCAATAAAATCGATAGATGTACATATCCTTTGTTCTTGGTTATAAATACTTTAGTATTCTGCAACACTGTTGAAGTTAAAAAGCAGATACATGTCAAAGTGACACTCCCGAGTCCTCATTCTGTGAAATTATTTCAAAACAGACAAATATTCAACCCGATTTCATAACATGTTCCCAAATTCTGTTGCACTTGAAATTTGACGGGATGAAAAATGGCTGGTATTTTTCAAACTAGTGATTTAATACTGTAGTCTGATTAAAGTTCAATTTCAAGGTCAAATAAATAATACGACTCCAATCTCCTGTATTCAGTTTTTTTTTTTTTTTTTTTTCATCGTTTTCACGGCTCGCTATGTAATTAAAAATACCCAAATTGTTCCTCTTCCTGTAATTCTCTTGCAGCTCCAAAATCTGTGAGTAAGTCGAATCTTGGAAGTAAAAAACACTTTTTCCATAAAAACACAACCGACTTCCAAATAAAACACTCCAAAATGAAAAATAACTTCAATTTTGGAAATCGGTGTTTCTGTTTTCGTTTCTTTGTTTTTTGCCACCGACTTCAATTCCATATCCATTCATCATCAGTCTATAGCATTCCACTGCTGGACATAGTCATTTCCAATCGCAATCCATTTAATTTTGTCTCGATTTTCGGCAGCTCTCATCCATCCATCCATCTTTATAAAATGTAGCGTAAGTAGGAAGGTTACCTAGGTCTAAAAAACCATTGAGAGTTTTCAACAAATTAATTAAAAACATCCAAATAAACGTTCCGAACTTTTCCCGCCATACCGTCTGGAGAACAAATTTGCTGGCTTCTGTTTTGTTTACTGTTTGCTACAAACAGTAAACAAAACAGAAGCCAGCAAAAATAAATAAAACGGCCATCGGTGCATATTCAATTAAATAATTGCATATAATTAGCCAGTAAGCGTGTGCCCGTACAGCTGCACGTCATGCTTCAGGTGCCCTGGTACCCACACTCAGGAGGTAGCTACAACTAATCAATAGGACGTTCCATTTTTAACGACCACCCCTTTTCTCCCACACTCATAGACGGCAATTAACGTACATTAACTAAGTTTGCGACTTGGTTGGAATATGGATGGATAAGGACGCTAATTTTAATAAGTACCTTCTATGTTTACCAGCGCACAGAAAATTTTATTCTAGCACATAGATGCCTCAACCCATACAAAGAAATAGTGCCGACGTAACTAGCGTTTTTCCCTGATTAAACTGATTATTTTTCTAAGAACATCGATCGCGTTCGGTTCTGTCTGATAAGATGGTGCTAGCAGCGACTTGCAAGTAAAAGGGTTTACTCGGTTCTTGAGTATTGTTTTCTTAAAATACAGCGACTTGTTTACGATTTGTTTTATAGTATTTCATTGCACGTTTTTACAGTTTCATTGCACATAAATGTGTTACAACACAAATTTAAACAATCGAGTGGATGCCTCAGAAATTTAAAACCGCGCCATCTATTAGAATCAATTTTAAAAGATCCATTCAAATAATCTTTGAAATGTGATTAAAGAACCCAATATTCCTTAATTATGTGGTTATACATTTTTTTATGATCGTCACTAGAAAATATTAATATTTCACAAAACTCAATAACAAATCGAAGCTAATCAAGCCATCTAGTGCAATTTATTTGAAACAAATTCTCTTTCTTCGCGTTGGGTGCCCGTGACCAGGGTCTTCGCTATCGCGGTCTGAAGCTCAAGACAAGTGATATTCTCTTAGCAAAAGCGATTGGAATAACGTCCTAAATAGCCATCGAAATGTAACGTGGTCAATCCCTTACATTTTGGCATTTCAACCATTATTGCCATCACTGATACAATGACAATTTGTCTAACTAGATCCTCTGGTATATGTAATCGACTTTTTATTCCGGTTGATTTCTAACGGTTAAATATTTTTTTAAACCTCCACAAAATATCACAAAAAATAGTATATTATGGTACAAGTGTGTAATGTTGGTGATTACCGCTGAGGCGCCATTGAGACCCGAGCCGTTAGGTGAGGGTCTTAAGAGAGCCGAGGACGGTAATAATCAATATACACGTGTATCATACGACGTTTTTCAACACACGTGTGAAGAAAATAATACTGAAAAATCATTTTCAACATTGAAAACGAGTTGTGAAAATGTTTTCGCAATGGCGGGAAAAATTAACCAGTTTTCCTATGCGCGCGCATCTAACAATGGCGATCGGACATAGACTAAAAGAATGTGGTTTCTTTTTTTTTGGCTTTTCGCGGATAGCGTTTTAGCCACGTACAAAATGGGGAATTTCAAGTTTTCTTTATTACAGAGAAAAACAAAAGTTATATTTGAGTGAAAGTATTACTTATTAAACACGTACAAGTTGAAATTATCTATTTAAATACGAAGTTGCATAAAATGATCAAGCAATAGGTACATTAATTTATTTTCAACACACTTGCTCATTAAGTGGCTCTAATTTCACCAGATTTAGGCACATAATGACACCTGCAATCAAACTGTGACTTTTTCAGTGTGTTGAAAAAAAGTTTACCTCTTTTAACCGACTTCCCAAAATAGAAGGTTATCAATTCGACTGTATTTTTTTGTTTGTCACCTCAAAACTTTTTACTAGGTGAATCGATTTAAATGATTATTTTTGTGTGGTCCCATTTAAATCTGATCAAGATCTGATGAAGAACTTCGGCGATACACAATAGAACTCTTCAATAAACAACGGCAAGTCTCTCGAGATTGATGTAGTCGCATGTCTGCTTATTGTTTACGCCATTTCTTAACATAACATCACACTGGTACGATCTTAACGGGTACGCAGATATGTACAGTTCACCCTGGTACATTCTCTTTTCACCAGTTGTTAGTTTTATGTTATTCGGGTACCACAACTAAAAAGTGAAAAACAAAAACTTTATTACAAAAAATTACAACCGATTTCGAAATTTTTATTATTTATATAACCTACAGATAGTTGTTCCGGTGGCCAGAGGCTACATAGCTTAGTCTCCACAGGTTAGTCCGGTTAAGCAGAGGACGGCTACTTTGGCCGAACTGCGAGACGCCACGTATTAAAAAAAAAAAAAAAAAAAAAAATGTTGTTCCGGCTGTGTGGGTTTTGTGTATGTGAGTTTATATGTTTGTAAACGCACCCACGATACAGGAATAAATTTCTAGTATAGGGCAACGTTTTTTATTAAAAAACGAAAAAAAACTTATTTAATGTTTTGTATTACTGGGTATTACTCAATATATCTGCCTGTGTCACAATTCAATGAGGTCTTGTGCAATTACATACGACATTTGTATTCTTCATCCATGCATCTGTCATCTCTGTTTCCTTTTATTTGTTTTTTCCCTTTAGAATGGGGAATACTAAATGGCTTGCGTGAAAGATGACGTGGCCATACATCGTTTTTCTGATTATTCTATACTTTTACAAATGCGTGCGTAATGCATTTACGTTTACACTCAAACGTTTCTCTCGAGCAGTAACTTGGAAAATTCAATCGGATGGACGGAATTGACAGACTCTATGTTTTGACGGAACTCTTAAAAAATCTATTTAGGGTTCCGTACCCAAAGGGTAAAAACGGGACCCTATTACTAAGACTCCACTGTCCGTCTGTCTGTCTGTCTGTTACCAGGCTGTATCTCGTGAACCGTTATAGCTAGACAGTTGTAATTTTCACAGATGATGTATTTCTGCTGCCGCTATAATAACAAATACTAAAAACAGAATAAAATAAATATTTAAGTGGGGCTCCCATACAACAAACAAATTTTTTGCCGTTTTTTTGCGATAATGGTACGGAACCCTACGTGCGCGAGTCCGACTCGCACTTGGCCGGTTTTTTATTTATTGTGTTGAGATTTACCGTTATTTATTGAAAAGTTCCGTTGTATATCTCCGAAGTTATTCATCACATCTTTACCAAAATTAAATGGGACCATTTCGGAATTAACTTATTTAGAACAAAAATATTTTGGAAAGCCAAACGGCTTTATATATGACGGAGTTATGCCCGAATGAACCTCCTCCTTTTTGGGAAGTCGGTTAAAGATTGCAAATATTCGGCTAGTTAACTTTTATTTCCCAATAACATTTTTATTTGTAGTATTCATAGCAGGCACAGTCATAAAAAATATTGCCAAATGATTCTTACAAATTATAATTTACAGCGGCATCGCCCGCGTGCAAGTCGAAAATTATCCCGAGGGAACATATTCCCGGGATAAAAAGTATACAATGTGCTATTCCTAACTATAATCTATCTCTGTGCTAAATTTCATCCAGATCCATCCATCCGTTTGAGCGTGAAGAAGTAATAAACATACAAACACACACTCACAAACATTCGCTTTTATAATATTAGTGTGTGTGATATAAGTGTTATAAAATGTACTGGCTTCTTCCATCACCTCCACCAGCGTGATGGTCGAAAATTTACGCAAGTATGTTCACCCGGGATAATGTAACCAATGTCCTAATGGGCATGGTCTACTCGAGTTCTAAGTTTCATACAAATCCGTTATAAGACGTAAAAACGTAACAAACCAACAGACAGAGTTAGGTACTTTCGCAATTGCAATTTTATTAGTATTAACGTATTAGTAATTATTCTATATTATAGATTACACCACAATTTATGCAGCTTACAGTTGACGACTATGAGTGCGGTTAAGAATTAAAAAAAAACCGGCCAAGTGCGAGTCGGACTCGCACATGAAGGGTTCCGTACCATTATGGCAAAAAACGGCAAAATAATCACGTTTGTTATATGGGAGCCACTTATATATTTATTTTATTCTGATTTTAGTATTTGTTATTATAGCGGCAGCAGAAATACATCATCTGTGAAAATTAAAACTGTCTAGCTATAACGGTTCACGAAATACAGCCTGGTGACAGACAGACAGACAGACGGACAGTGGAGTCTTAGTAATAGGGTCCCGTTTTTACCCTTTGGGTACGGAACCCTAAAAAGTAGGATTGAGTAAGTAGTAAGACTGAATTTAAAAGCTTAATAATTCAAATGATTCAACTAAACTGAAATTAGGAACGCATCATGTCCGTCTTCCGTAACAGACGTGCACGTTACATGGTGCATCCATAATTCAGAAGGCTGAACAGCATTTTAAAGTAGCTCTAATATAATATGCTGGATCTGCTTAAATATCACGTCAACATTGGCCTTAAACTTATCAATTTGTATGTTTAATTCTGAACTTTTATTTTAGGTACTTGCTATTTCTGTATTTATAGATAGGCTAGCAGTGACTCCAAGAAAAATACTGGTCTTCAGATATATCCGATTGGACTGGAACCCGACCCCAAAATAACTGATCTAATACCCAAAATGCAGTACTGTTAGTTTTTTTTTTTATATTGTTGACTAGAGGACGCCTCGCGGTTTCACACGCGTAGTTCCCGTTCCCGTGTGAATACAGGGATAAAAAGTAGCCTATGTCACCCGGGGAGAGTGTAGCTTCCTAACGGTGAAAGAATTTTTGAAATCGGTCCACTAGTTTTGGAGCCTATTCGGTACAAACAAACAAACAAACAAAAACATCTTTCCTCTTTATAATATTGGTATAGATAGGCTTGCTCTAGACCAGTATCTCACCTGATGGTAAGCGAATAAAAATAAAACTTAAAAAAAAAAACAATTTACATAATACATGTAATATAATGTATAATGGTGGAATTTATTTTACTAATAAAATAAAATCTTTGAGCTAATTTTTTAACAATTTAAAAATAATTTTACCATTGTAATATTGTTGTTGTTTGTTTTGTGTTGTTGTTTTTTGTTGTGCTTATTGTTTTTTTGTATTGTAATATTTTTTTGATACATATATTTTTTATTAGACGCGCTATCTTTAATTTATATTTAAGACAAAGTTGCAAGTTGTCCTACAACATACTACCATTTAAACAGAGTTCAACGTGTCATTATACTACATACGGTAATACCAGACACACCCCACGGTCGGTAATGCAATATTCCATAAATGTTTTAGCATACGAGATCGATACTTCTTTGTTACTACTTGCAACTTGCAAACTAGGACAGCCTTATAAATAACTCATAGAATGAAAATGAGTATATTACGTTAAAGTGAAATGTTTGTTCAACTATTTTTCTAAAACATCAAATCCATTTAAAATGTTTTCTGCATAGATAATTGAAAGAAAAAACGATTTTAGGTGAAATCCTCCAAAACCAAGACGGACTCCAATCTTAAAATTAATGATGTCGATAAAATAATGAAATATGTACAAACTGATGTCATGTTATCCACTTCCTTTTTAACCAACTTTCCAAAAAGGAGGTGGTTCTATGTTAGACATTATGATTGTTATTTTTTATATTCACCGATATCTCCGTCAATTGTGGACCGATTTTGAAAATTCTTTTTTTGTTTGAAAGTTAGTGTCCATAAAGCAAAAAATAGTACCTACTAAAGACACCGACTTCCAAAAATAAAGTTATTTTTCACTTTGTAGTTTTTGGAAGTCGGTAGTATATTTTTGTAAAAAAGTTTTTTTATCTTTCAAATAATTCCTCATACGGTCCATGTACTTTTTATTGGCCAACTCCTATAGATCACATTTGTACTCATCCATAGAAATATAAAAACTTGTTTATTATATCTATCGATACCTCAGTTCCAAAGTGAAAAAGTCTAAAATTCAGTGAGTTTGAGATAAGTATGAGAAATTCTTCCATAAACGATTACCCATCATTTACAAAGATAAACAAGTAAGTAAGTGAATGCAGTTTAGTTGTTACACCCCATATTTTTTCATAAGTCTAGAATATTTTCGTTTCCTACAGAAACAACTTTTATTTATTTATTTATTCAGGACCTCCAATGAAAGACGTAGACAAAAACACAATGAATCATCAATATGAAGTAATGACAAGTGCACTCCCTCAATTATAGGAGAATAACTAAATAAAATATAAACTCTTATTACAAGAAAATAGTAAAACATATAAAAAGAAAAACAAATCAAAACATGACATACTTATTAAAAAAAGACTCCATATATAAAATTAATCTTAGGATTTACCAACATTATGGCAAACCAGACAGCAAAAAATCTTCAAGAGCAACAAAATGCAAAATGTATACATACTTTTTACAAAAACTATTAGGCTTTAGTTGAAACTGAGAATGATTTCAACTTCCTAGTATCATAAGACTGATCATAATAATATTACATTTCAGATTAATTTAATAATGTTTAAAAATACACTGGTAAAAGTATCACTAGTCGTATAATTTTCTAATTTAAAACCTTTATCTGTATTGTTACACTTTGGAACTGAGGTATCGCAGTATTTACTCATCACTCTTTTAGTCTCATGCGTTTCATCCTTCCTCACCACTTAATTTAAACTTCTTCTAATATATTAATTTTCCTAAATTATCCCTATATTCTTCTAGTCCATTTTGACACCCTCATCTCTTCTCTTCTCTCGCATTCCGATCCTACAGTACGACAGTCTACGTCGTGCGTTACGTCTCGAGGCCTTAGGCAAAGTGACAATTTAAAATTATATCAGCAATAAGATTATTTCTCTATTCTCGAATCACTCTTTGAATCTTTTTCCTCGGAGTACAAACATCTCGTAGTCATGGGCGATTTCAACACCGACCTCTCGAAGGATAACATAAGATCGCGCAGATTGAGAGCAATCCTGGAATCGACGAGTCTGTCACTTCTCACGCTCAATCCGACTCATCTTAATCCTGACTCAAGCGATACCTGGCTTGATCTCATACTTGCGTCTTCCGAGAATCTAGTTGCTAACCATGGCCAGATTGCGGCCCCTGGGCTATCTAGACATGATTTGATTTACCTGTCGTACAAAATTAAGCCACCTAAACAGCTGCCTGCCATTATTTTTCTTCGGAATTTTGCGAGGTTGAACAGGGACAAACTCAATGGTGATTCCAAAGCTATTGATTGGGTCGATGTTGCTCAGGCATCAACTGTAGATGAGAAAGTGGATTTGTTCAACAGGTCCGTGCTTCAGCTTTTCGATGCGCATGCGCCACTCAGGGCTGTCCGTGTTAAGCGCCCGCCGGCTCCATGGATTAGTCCTGGAGTTCGTTTGGCGATGAGACGGCGTGACAGGGCTTTTCGGCGATATAGAAGGGATCGCAGTGAGGAGAACTGGAGCCTGTACAAGTTGGCTAGAAACCGCTGTAATCAGATGGTAAGAGCTTCAAAACGCCGATACATTTGTGAAAATGTCCTTAATTCTTCACCGGCTGACATATGGAAGTTTCTCAAATCAATTGGAATCACGCAATCATCCTCTCATACTGTATCATCTCATATGTCTCTGAATGATTTGAATAATCACTTTTCATCGTCAGCAATGCTCTCGGCTGTTGTTAAGAATAATACTATTCGTGATATTACTTCCATGCCAATTGTAACTCCCGAATCTTTTTCGTTTTCCCCGGTGACCGACGCTGAGATCCTCAAAACGTTCAATGCAATTAAGTCCAAGGCTGTCGGCTGTGATGGACTGAGCAGATCCATGTTGTCCCTCATTTTCAAAAGTATCCTTCCCATTATCACACACATCATCAACTTCTCACTGCAGGCTGGTGAGTTTCCTACAACCTGGCGTAAGGCATTCATTATTCCTCTTCCAAAAATTTCCAACCCCACCTTATCTAATCACTACAGACCAATCTCCATTCTCCCTTTCCTATCTAAGATCCTGGAAGCAGTTGCTCTGAACCAAATATCCTCCTTCGTGTCCCGGAATAACCTATTGTCCCCTTTCCAATCTGGTTTTCGGCCCGGCCATAGTACAGCCACAGCCTTGCTTAAAGTTACTGAAGACGTCAGGAACGGCTTGGAGAGTTCGAGGTTGACGGTGTTGGTTTTAATAGATTTCTCCAATGCATTTAATACCGTCGATCACGACATTCTCCTGGCCATCCTGTCTCAAATTGGGGTTTCTTCGTTAGCACGGGCTTGGTTTTCATCATATCTTCGTGGTCGCCAGCAGGCGGTACGTGCTGATCAGAAATTCTCTGATTGGTGCGCGCTAGAAACAGGCGTCCCACAAGGCGGTATACTCTCTCCACACTTATTTTCTTTATTTATTAACTCTATCACTACTATTCTCAAATGCTCCTACCATCTGTATGCTGACGACCTGCAGCTCTACGCACAAACTGACATACTCAATCTGGATGACTGCATCTCGCTGTTGAATGCTGATCTTCAAGCAATCGCTGACTGGTCTAGCAGATTTGGCGTTACTGTCAATGTCAGTAAATGTCAGGCTATCCTTATTGGTAGTTCGTATTATCTACGAACCTTGGACACTAGTCTTCTAATGCCGCTTAAGTTCGGCAATACTGTTATCCCTCTCTCGCCTCACGTTAAAGACTTGGGCCTATATATTGATGACAGATTAAGCTGGAATAAGCAGGTCGCTCAGATTAGCCAGAGAGTCACTTTCTCACTGCGGTCTCTCTATAGATTCAAACATTTTCTTCCGTCCAGCACCAAAACCACCTTGGTTCAAGCTCTCGTATTGCCTATAATCGACTATGCTGATGTTTGTTATTCTGATCTATCCCAAGAACTTCTTAACAAAATGGATCGACTTCTTAACAACTGTATTCGCTTTATTTTCGGGCTTCGTAAATATGATCACATTTCTACCTTCCGTTCTCAGCTTAAATGGCTGCCTATCCGTCAGAGGAGATCCCTAAGATCCCTCTGCATGCTCTTCAACATCATGAACGATCCTTGTACTCCTGATTATTTAAAACAATATTTTAAAGTGTTGGGCAGTTCTCACGATCTTAACCTTCGAGCTTCCAAAAACTTACTTCTCCAAATTCCTTCTCACCGCACTGGGTTTATATCTAATTCTTACGCTGTCTCTACTATAAAACTCTGGAACGTCCTTCCCCTTGACATAAAAAAAACTGAGAGTAAATTTTCATTTAAGCGTAGAATCCGGAACTATTACTTGTCCTCTCTTACATAGCTCGGTCTTCGTCTTAGTTATTATGTTTAATTTCTGTTTCATTTAGAATATGATATTTATTATAATATTTATTAGTCTATTGTTTTAGAAATTATTTATGTATTTTATTTGTTAGATAGTTTATTAATATCCGACTTTAATTATTGTTCATTTTTATTTTGTACTCCTACCACCTGTTTGTCCTTTTTAACCCAAAGGTTGACTGGTAGAGAATGCCTTGCTGCATTAAGTCCGCCTATGTATCACCATTGTACATGAAGTTTAAATAAATAAATAACATTTTGTCAAATGTTGACAATAATAAAATGACCACCATAGTTACGAAGCGCATACGACGAACGAACGCAGCCGTTTGTTCACGACGCGACACACGACACGACAAAATGTGGTCACGATTCAGAACACCATATATTTGTATAGACCGTTTGTTTATTGCATTACACCGACACGATTTACAAATGGTTTTCCGGCTATTCAGTCAATGCCGCTATGTCGTCGCGACTTTTTTGCAGTGACGGTTTAGCAGCTGTACAAAACAAGTATAAGCTTGTTGACGACACGATACACCACACCGCACGGTTCATAGTTATATTCAGTTATAGAACAATACAAGTGCACTACAGTGTCGTTGCAGAATCGTGTCAAGTTAACAAACGAACGGACGACAGATCGTCTGCAGTGTAAAGTGTGTTAAAAATCGTGACCGCAAATAGTCTCGTGCGGTGCCTCGTCAACCGACCTGAAAATTTTGGAATTTTCGACATTCGTTATCGTTGCAAGAATATCATTTTATCCAGAACCCTCCGCCGAATACTTAGCCATCCCCTTGGACAAGTATTTTAAGGTACCGCAATTCTAGGTAGCAGCTATGCTAAAAACTCTATATCAGTTGTAGGAAAATGCAGGTGGCGTATTAACAATTATCTTATATCGATCTTGTGTTGCAGTAATGCCGCCATGTAAATTATAACTTTCAATGTGGATTTTTTTTATTGCAACTGTGAATATGAATATATAATAGGAATAATTTTAAACTATATAAGCGATTTTGATGATTCTTACGTCAGTCGATTCGTCTTGACCTTACGAGTGTCACTGGCTACACAAAAATTAAAAATTTAAAAATGGCGGATTTGGGGCGCCATATTGTGAAGCCCCATTTTTTTATTTTCTACCAAACCCAACGTGTGGGGAATCCGGATAAAGGGTTTTAAGAGTTGATTTCAAACATATATAATACTTATATGTCTAAATGTATATAATTCGAAAATAAGTTAACTAAAAATTTATAAAAAAACAAAAATAGAAAGAAAATCAAAAACCCGACTGCTTAAAAAGCGAACTACAAAGACGTAAACAAGAAGAAAATCTTGCTTTGCAATCGAAGGATATATCTGGTTTTGGTCAGCCAGCTCGCGAATATGTATCCTCCGACTTCTTCTCCTCATTTTTTCAGTTCGCTTTTTAAGCAGTCGGGTTTTTGCTATTTTTAATTAATTTTTTACATCATTCCTCAATCATTTAAAAATTACAAAAACCTAAGAAGGAAATCACGATTCAATGACGTAAGGAGAAACCCAATGATCAAGTTGCTATGTTAACCTGCTTTTCCCTGTGAATATAATTAGTGGGGTATGCAGGCCCATACTCAGTCATCGATAGACACCCGTAGAGTTTCAGTCGCTTCAACATGTCTAACATGTGTGTCTTCGCTTTTATTCTAATCGGGTTATTCATCGCACCATCACTCCAAGTATCGTGTAATGGCTATAATTTTGGAACCAGCAGCCACTGTAATGGACAATGCTACGACGCCTGTGCAAATGGACATGCAAATGGTTGCTCAATGAACCTTTGTTACACCCGTTTCGGAGGAACGTGCCGTAACTCTCGTGGCACTCGCAGTGGCTCCGTATGTTTTTGTGATGGGACGCCGAAACGATGTGGATTTAAGGACGACTGAGTTTAGACTGGTACCTATATAAGTACTAGTCTATAGGTTAAATCTCCTTGATTGAAAAGATATTGTGCTTCTAATGGATGTGCCAAAACAACATACATTATTACTTGTTGCCTGTCAATTGTGTGTGTATTGTGTTTCGTGTGTTGTGTTCTTTTTTTCAATGCTTAATATATTATGTATCTAATTATAGTTATAAAAATTAAGGAGGTCATTTGTAGCGTGTGTAAAACTAGTAATAAACCTTTCTTCTTGTTTGTAAGGGTCGTAATTATGACTCACAGCCACGGCTCATGTACTCTACAGAATTATGTGGGTTAATCAAGATTTTATTTAAAAACTAGCACTTAGCGGCATCATAATCTTCACTGTCGGCAAAGTCCGAGGTACCACCGCGCATCTGAGACCGGTTTTGTAATCGCGGATACTCACCCGAAGGATTGAACTCAAAATCTTCTGCTCCAACGTCAAAGCCGTGCTGTTCTGCGGGTGCAAAACGTGGCATTTCTTAATGGATGCCAAATCCAAGTCTTCTTCAACCTCTGCCTTCACCGCATCCTCGTAATTTACTGGCCCAAAACCATCTCCAACATGGAGCTGTTGGAGAAGTACCACGAGAGCCAGATCGGCCGCCAGATCAAGCGTCGCAAGAGGAGATAGATCGCCCACATGCTCCAAAGGGGACCGAACACATACCAAAGCCAGCTTTGGACTAGCATCCCCAACGGAAAAGAAAGGCCCCGTCAAACCTGGCGTCGTACTGTGTTGTTAGAAGCGATCAACGGGAAGATGTGGAGCGAGGTGAAGCGTGAAGCTCAAGACCGCTTGCGTTGGTTCCGTGGACGCCCTCTGGTTTATCTTGGGGACATAGGACATGAAACAATTTTTTTTCGAGTTCGCTCTCGTGGCATACCCCAAAGGAACCGTGAATTTTTCCGAGACCAAAAGTATTATATAAGGCTCAGTGATAGTGTAGCAACCTAATAAGCACTGCCTACCACTTTGGAGGCGTGATGAAATATTTTTGAGTAATATTTTATCACTTTCGAGTCCTTAAAAAATATGATAATGCATCAAGCAGGTACGACATCTACAAAAACAATTGTTTACATCAAGGACAAAATGAAATAAACAAATTAAAATATTTATAAATAGTTTTATTACTCAACCGGTACAAGGAAAAGACATAAATTATGTTTTTGTAACAATAATACTCGTTGGCCTTGTAGAGGTTGGTTAACCTATGGGTTGAGCGACATCTATGTACCATTATTGAGACGTAACGCCTAACATTTCCATATGTAGCCATCTACCTATTAACATCAGTTAAACACGCTGATTTTATCCTTAATTATTCTTAAGAAATAATAAATTTAACCTAGGATAACACTTGAGCAAAACTAAGTTTAATTCCCAGCAATTGGACAATGTAAGCGAACAGTAATAAGTATACTTAAGTAATTATTAACTTAACCTAACACTAGGGAGACTGGAGAGATTTTATCCTACGGAAGCCTTGGTTCATAAAAATAATAAAGCAACTTAGCATCTCAAATTGTATAAAAATGGTAATTCCAAGTCTGCTAACACATGTGACATGTGACTTCCACCAACCCGCACTGGGCCCGCGTGGTGGATTAAGGCCTATCCCCTCTCACAGAGAGGATACCTGTGTCCCAGCAGTGGGAACAGTAATAGGCTGATGATGTAATGTGATGTGAAGTCTGCTAAAGTAATAAAGCCCAGGGAAGTAGAACTACTAGTAGAAAATACAACCGCACTATTCCCAAACCACTGGAACTCCTGAAAGCCAGAATCAACAGTGACGACCACCAGAAAAGCGCCGAGGCAATGAAGCTCGACGAAGTCCCGGAGAATGAATTTAACTGTCTTGGATCCCGGAACTACATAAATCAGAAAATAATTACGATACAGTAGTAGGAAAAAAACAAATTAAACAGTAACTAACAGTAGAGTTAGGTTTGACTATTAGGGTTCCGTACCTCAAAAGAAAAATAATGTATTTCTGTCTGTCTTTATCTTGAGAAAGCGTGGAGGTATCGAGTTGAAATTAATATCGTATACTCAAGTTTGCAACCCCTTACGGCTGTGAAAAAAACAAATTTCTAGATCAAAGCAATCAAGAGATACGGCCGTTAATGACGCAAATTTTACACTTGCAAGGGAATCAAAATATACAGATTGACCTAAAATAATGAAATTTGGTAAGAAGCCAATGTCTTACTAGCATAAGTAAAGGAAAAAACCCGTAAGCCGTAAATTTGTACCTACATAAAAAAATATATAACTCATTTGCAGTTAGTAAACTGATCGTGACGTATGTCGATGTATGGAGACTACAGTTTTCCAACGGCAAAGTTTACTTTGTCCCTCCACTATCGTCAGAGCAATGTTCGGTGCCTTTATAGTGTATGAACTTCAGTAATGCTATTTAATTATTTTGGTGAATGTAGCTATCTGTGCGGAACTCTCAGTTTGCGAGACCGACTCACACTTGGCCAGTTTTTAAATCAACCCAATTATTATGTACGAGTCTCCCGTAGAATCAAGTCACCCCAGTCTCCAATGACCACTGAATAAATCACTCACTGATGAGCAAAAGTAAGTTCCAGATTTTCGTAATACAAAAAAAAACAGGAGTAGGTATATCGTATTAAGTTAAATACATATATAAAGTACTTATTGACATACAGCAAAAATAGCAAATATTAATATATCTTGATTTTTACTTATTTTAGTTCAAAAGAACTGCAATTAAAGAATACATAGAAATCGCTATTAAAATATTACTGGTGGAGACTGAGGCTGAATTTGGCTTTGAAGGGGCTTCTTCCCTGAAACAAAACGACAAATTATAAACAAATTATAATCTGTTCATCTTAAAAGGGTGGTGATTACTAAAAACCGGATTAGGTGCATTTGTATTTGCATATTTAGCCCATTTTCCAAGGTTATTGCAAATTATTAAAATATATATATATAATAAAAAAATTAAACAGGCTTTCAAAACCAAACACTACAGAGTCAAAAATAACTTTTATTTCGGAAGTCGGTGTCTTTGGTATCTATTTTTTTTTTGTTATTCCCTCCGTCTACCGAAAAGTAAGTTATTTTTCGCTTTGTGGTGTTTTGATTTGGTAGTCGAGTAAGTTTAATTTTTTGTTAAAATGTTATAAATTTTCTCTTTTTGTTTTGGTACCTTAAATTACCATAAAAATACGCATTATTAAGGATAACTTAAAAACTATACGTTAGATCTTGATTGAAAATCGGCTCATAAAATAATTGGAGGAGTAATCGCGTAACAAACATTAAAAAAAACATACAGGCGAATTGAGAACTTCCTCCTTTTTTAAGTCAGCTAAAAATAGTGTTCAGATAGTGCTAAAAGTATTTTTTTGTGCATATTGTGACGTGGAACGGTGATTCGGATTAGTTACTGAGATGATGATTAATAGTGAAGCCTGATACAAGAAGACATGTCGCACCAACCCCATAATAATATAAATTGGATAAGGACAAAATAATGATTGTTGATGATGATGAATAATTTGTACTGTGTATGTAATAACAACATGTTTACCGGTTGATGACACTTACTCACATCAGGAAAACTAGTCATCTAGGTATAAAAAAGTGGGTCTAGGTAAAATCGACATAGGATTCCCATAACTCTATAAAGAAAAGGAAAGTAAAGGAACAACAATGGAAAAATATCTGACTAGCTAAAAATGTAAAAATATGCACTGGTTTCAAAAAACAGATTGAAGTAATTATAAATTAAAAGTTGTGGCAGTAATTCGGGGGAATTATAAGCCGGTACACAGATAAGTAGGCAAAGGCTTTTCGCTTCATGTAGACAATTCTATATATGAGGAAGATTAGAGACGAATGCACGATGAAGACATGTTGGCCTGGCCAGGAGAATGATGATCAAAAAACATAAAAATGCGAATATATGATAGTTAGTATACAAGTGTAAACCTAAAAAAATTGAGTATGATGACATCGTAGAAAACATTTTTGTATTAACATCGACCGTTTGCAATGAAATCATCAACAGAAACATCACCCGCTCAAACATTTCATGCCCTAATGATGTACGCTAATCAGTTATTCACAAAAAAAGTAAAGAGTAGGTAAATATTTGTCTACTCTTTACCTGCCCGCCACGCTTATATTTGTAGGGAAAAGAAAAAAGAAAAAACTGGTCTTAAAATCCATGTATTTAAAACAATAATAGTTTTGAAGTAGATAACGCAACAATTTTCTCAGCAATAAGTTTTGTACCTAATTAGAGCCACCCACTATTAAAAGTGAGTAGAAGTCTGGAACAGATTGGATGCCGGGCATTGTGACGCAGTTTGAAAGAGGTAAATGTCCAGCTGTAGACTGCAATAGTCTGACTTTATTGATTTCTTGTCCCACTTTTGCGGTATTCGACAAAGGCTAGATTTTTCAGTCTTTCCTGATAAGTCCCGTTATTTGGATAATCATTGGCGAAATTTGGTAATTGGTAAAAAGGGTCCCAATTATGAATAGTACTGTAAAAGAGGTTAAAGTGCTTTTAAATGCCGAACCTTAAGATTCTGGCTAGAAATGGTTATATTTTTAAAGAATTAAACATATTTAAAAAGGTTTTTAATGTCTTAGTACACTTAAGTTTATTTAGGACAGCAGTCTTCCTAGTAATGGCCTTGTGAGGCATATTTGGTTCCATATAGACTTTATAAGTTGGTACGTGGTTGACCTGAATTCATGTATTATATACTGCGTAGCCATTTCCAAATGCTATAATTGTAAAATTGCATTCATTCTTCACAGAGCTCAGAACTACAATCGTTAATTGTATAAACGGACCTTACTACAATGATTCAATCAGTATGACCTCACTTAGGTATATTAAATAATAACGTCTGCACTCTGGATGTATCATCGTCCATTTTGTATCAAGTAAACTCGTTAAAATACAACTCATACAATTCGACAACTGGCAATCATTTTGCAATTGATTTGTTCATATTTTTTATTATCGTTATCATTTCCAACTCTCCCTAGTTGCTACTGCTGTTAATAGGTATGTCTAAAGTTGTATTTTTATTGTTCTTATCTTAGGATAAGAGAAAGAGAAGTTAGTCTTAGTGATCGTCACAGTTTTCATCTCAGTATCCATCCCCCTTTCTATCCTTAATATCTTAAACACAATCCTGAGATCCGCCGTAAAAACTTTACTTGATAATCCTTCCTTTATCCTTCGCGTCATAATGCTTATAGCATGATAGCCCAAGAAAATCAATAAACAGTTAAAAAGTGAATGTTTAAAAAAAGGTATCTTCGTGATCGATATTTTTATGATTTACATTTTACAAATTGATTTTTTATCTTCCAATATTGTTGTCGGGTTTTTCCTAAGTTACGATATAAGCATCCAAGCATCGTAAATGCAGATTTTGTATCATTTTTTTTTTCGAAAATATTTCTCATACTGTTAAGAAGTTCAACAACACCTATAATAAAAAACAACATTTTTAAAGAAAATTTATTCATTTTGGCAGTACAGGAAGAGAATATGGCGGATACCATAGTCAATGCCACAACACAAGAACATATAAAAGTAGAAAACGAAGGTCTTATCCTAATTAACAATGTCTACTGAGATTCTTAACAAGAACTTATTTGAAGTCCTTCCTACGAAATAGTTTGTACCTAATAATACCATAAGGTATAATAATAGTTGTTATAATAGTACGGAGAAGAGCATATAGATGTTAGCTGGTTATTAACTTATATTGATTGTTCAAATCACAAGTAACGATATCTAAAAGCCTGTTAGTAACTTGGAAGTGATAGGATTAGTCCACAGAAACATATTTACAGTCTAAACAATGTAGCCCGAGAAATAGTGACTGACGATCTTAATAAAATAGAGCTTTCAGGTGATGAAACCTACGAGAAAGCACTGCTATATAAAGCCAAGATGTTAAAAATTAGATTGAATATCCTGTGACTGGAATCAGCATTCCTCAGCCGCCATTATTTCTCGAGAACACAGTAGACATAACTTGATAAAAGGCTCCCTACAGGATTCCAATGACTCCGCAGGCTACGCGACCTCCCGCGTTTCCTGTCTTCTTGGAGTCGGGGTGATCAGTCCTGCCGTAGTCATCCTTGCCTGCGTGGAGAACCAGACCCCTGCCAAGGATGTTGTGCTTGCCGTTGAGCTTGATTTGCCTGTCAACGAAGTCGATTTTGATGGTTTTGGTGTTGTCAGATACGACATTGCCGAGGTCTCCGACGTGACGGTTCTCATCATCGGGATGGCCGTGGTCATTCTGTAGAGAAAAAGGTTTGACATTAGTAGGTAGGTAGTTGTGACGGAGAATCTTGATAGAAACCCTTTTATTAATATTCTAATGCAAGTCAATGAAACGTGGTGATTACCTATTAAACTTGCCTTCTCTGAATGAGAAGTGATCTTTGCAAAGATCTAAAGAAAGAAGAAAAAAATAAAGAAAACTGTTTATTCGCCACACAAACGAGATACAAATTTTTGATCTTTGATTTTTGGTCTCTTCTATTATTAAGCAAAGGAATCTTCTAATATATTGTGTCTATATTGCTCTCCAGTCTTCCTTAAGAGATTGTCGCCTTGATACGTTATGCAATTAATCCAAATAATAATCGCCAAAACTTTAAAACAAGTCGGTATTCGGTAGCTGTTGATAAGGCAAATGGAGTTTATGACATACAATTTAACGCTCTAAATTGTGAAACATTGTATAAAACTCCATAACCGGATTCCATCTTTTTTTTGTAGACAATTTGGCTCATGACGAAACTACAACAGAAGAAAGGAACACTTACTCCGTTGGGGTTGAAGTGACCGCCGGTTCCAGCGCAGCCCTTAGTGATGTCTCCGGTCTCATGGACGTGGAAGCCGTATTCACCGGCGGGCATACCGGTAACGGTACCGGTGATGCGGAGCTGGCCGTCGTCTTGTCTGGTGAAGGTCACGCTACCGGTCACGCCATCACCGGCTAGTTTGACGATCGCTTGCTTTACTAACTGAAATACAGAACACCAACATTGGTTAGTAAAACATAAAATTGGAATTGCAAGACGGGAAGAGAATCATGAAGGAGATGGTGGGATGACTTGGCTACCTTCTTTAGGAATTTGGAAGATGTGGCGCCGAACTAAGAACAATGTAAAGAATGGAGAGCCTTTTCCCTGCAATGGGACAAGCTAGCTATTATAAGAGTGGAATGATGCCGATAATATTTCTGTAAGAAGTTAAAAGTGGGTAACCAGAAAATTACAGTGTTGCATAACCAGAAGGGGGTGACAGGACTAACTCAACATTTTTCAAATGATAACCTTAAACGTAAACTGATATGGCTACGTGGAAGGAGGGAACACCCGAACAACTAACTAAAGTACAAAGGCCTGTATTTAGACACTATTGAAATTTTAAAGTAATTTTGAACTAAATCAGTGTTTCAGCTTGAGGTGTTTTCATTATTTATTGAATGTTAGTATGATAAATTTAGGTATGTTCAAGTAAACCTCGAAAACGTAAAATCATTCCAGCTAGCGGTAGGTCGACTACTGAAGGATAATTTCATTTTCTATAGTTTCCTAAAAATAAATCTTGTTTTAAAAGAAATGCCTACCTGTTCTTCATCAGCGGGAGCGGCTGAACTCAACGCTACGGCCGCAGCCACAAACAGCAAAGTCTTGAACATCTTCAAATTATCTAAAAAAGGACAAAAAAATCTAGAGCACACGTTATACTCAAAATACAAAAAGTCTTGAACAGGTAAATGTTTCCAAAAACCAAAAGGTCAATGAAATTGAGAATTTGACAACCTCTCTCACCAGGCTCCTAGCCTGGGAATATTTCTTAAGTTTTTTGCTTATTGCATAATATTATTATTTCATAACATGTTTTTATCCTATTCACTCTAGATAAGTGAACCGGCTAATGGCGTTTGTTTTTTGTTAAGTTTTGTAAAATATTTTTCTAAAAGATCTCTTTCATATACTGAACTTCTTGAAATATAATTTATTTATTTATCTATCTTATTACATAAATTAATAAAATATTAAAATTATTTTACTTAGGTATTTAATTTAATATTCTCGAACACAATCATAGACGTAACGTCTATTGAGACAGTTTTTGTATTAGCTCTAAACAATGTAACAAAGGTTGAAGGCAAAAAGTAGCCTAGCGATCATTCAAAAGGAATTGGAATACAAAAACATGACAATATCAGAAATAAGGTTGTGCGCACTAAGAATTATAAAACGAAAAACGTTCTATCCATAGAATACACAATGTTTATTGAGTCGGTCACGGCAATTTAATAAATCGATCAAAATGACAACAAAACAAATAACAAACAATATGAAATCCTACAAAAAATTGTTTATATGAAGAGAAGCACCCATGAAGTGCACTTAGTAATATAGATATTACTAAGTGCACTTCATGGGTGCTTTTATTGACCAAGGAAATGAATTAGGCACGGTATTTTACTCTAATTATTAGCTGTTCGCTCGAGAGTACATTCGAGAGCACTCTCGACTTAAATGCGTGCAATTAAACTTGAAGTTACCAATATTGTTCATCGAGAATAGGTCATTCTATGGTAAAAATATTGACTTGCCAATATTTTGAGCAAGGTGATAGTAGGAAAAGCCGGCATTTTTTCTTCTATGATACACAGATAGTAGGAAACCGACTGAAGAACTGCAAGGCAGACTATATTGTAGCGATATATAATGACGCCACATACGAACGAACTAAATCACAAACCAGCGCGTCAGCAATTTTCGGTGCGATTTAAACATAATACTACAGTCCAACAACAGCCGTTGGACAAGAATTTTTAAAATCGGTCCAGTAGTTTCGGAGCCTATTCGGTACAAACAAACAAAAAAAAATTTCCGCTTTATAATATTGGTATAGACTACCTATTTTCCCGCGGCTTCGCTCCCGTGGTCAACCCCGCAGGACCCGTTATTTTTTCGCGATAAAAGTACCCTATGAAACTCAATAATTATGTAGCTTTTCAGGTGAGATAGTGGTCAAGTGCGAACCTATATATATGCTATATATAGAAGCTATATATAATAAATAAAAAATAAGGTTTCTACTGGTGAAAGAATCAGACCCTACAAAAAAAATTACAATCCTCTCCAATCAATCAATCCTCTTTATAATATGAAATAGTATAGATAGGTGTTACCAAGAAGTAGAAATATTTATATGTACGAAATAATTTCCATTGATAAGCTATTTAACGATATTTTCAATACATTTAACTCACATAACCGGTTTAATATGGTGTACCTACAAACAATCAATCATGTTTGACAAGCTATCAAATCGTAGGTAACTGATATTATAATAATACGCAAGGTCTATGTACCCAACAATATTACAACATATTTCGTAACTCGTTCGTAACAGTTAACAAGAATCGCTCAGGTTTCAATCAATCCCCATTTGAATACCGGTAGATTTGATTTTACTAAGGTGGGGCCTGAACCGGCTTCCATTACTGGCCCAGGCAGAGCTGTATTAACCCTGGGTAAGTGCTTGGTATTATTAGCAACTGGCTGCAGAGTTTCAGACTTGTGATTGCCTTCTATGTGCCTGTATGTTGCGTGAAGTTTTAAATAAATAAATAATTATCCGGGAAAACCAAATATTTACAAGTGACAACCGCGAGCAACAGGTCAACGTGCTCTCTGAGACACGAGGGGTCCCCATATGACGTGATGTCTATTTAGGTTCTCAAACAAAATTTATTAAAGAGATTGGGGCTTCTTCTAGAATGGTCTTCAATCAAGGTATATAATATACCTTGATTGTAAGACTACTGGGAGATCAGAACAAAAGCATTTATCTGATCATGACAATATAACATTTTTGTAAGATATAACGTTGGAATTATTTTATTATCTCACGTATCTTGAGATCGTGATCGAATATTTCGATAACCGATGAGATATGATGATTTCTAATACATGCATCTTTGGTACATAAAAACTTAGGTACCTAGAGTTTTAATTTCACGACGATTGCTATTTATTTAACGGTTGACAGGGAAGAATGGTAAGAAGAAAACGTTTTGCGCCGACCCCAAGTGACATGGGAACAAGGGTAGGATGTGGTGGCCCAGTGGCTAAGACCTCACCTCTCGTGCTTGAGTTTGTTGGTTCAAATCCGGGCAAGTACCTTTCAAATTCATAATGTACTTTCTAAGTTCATCTTGAACACCACAGGCAACGGTGATGTATATAATAGCATTATGAGGAAACATAGTTATTGTAAGTCTGAAATAGCCAAGTCAGAGACCTGTGGGGTTCCCAGAGGTGGCTTAATTAATTACTCTGACATCAGAGGTGGCCACATCCTCACACGAAAAAGAAGAAGGGCAGGAAGATGATGTTTACCATTAAAAACCAGTACAACAAAGTATTACTTATTTACGATTACATCCATCGATTAATTACAATGACACAGGCGTAATCGTCCTGTATTGTTGGTAAACAACATTATTGCCCCAGCAAGTCTCAAGCGACGCGTTGGCGTCGTTATCCCCACTCTAACCCTTGATCAACACAAATGCGCCTACGCAGAAAGCCGGTTTTAAACGTTATTTACTTTAAATAAAACACTGCTGACTAAACCAGAAAATGCCTATACTTTGATAAAACTGCTGATGTAAAAGTAACTTTAGTGTTGAAAACATCAAATAACCATTCAATTTACTCTTGACGATGTTAAAGGTAGGTACTTCTTTCTAGAAAAATCAGATTTTTCTACGCAGAATCACAATAATTAAAGATATCGAGAAGTCACGTACCAAAAGATACGTGCAACTATACAATAACAAATTAAAACTGCTGATAATGTTGAACTTAATAAAAATAATATTATTATTATTGCAGAGGCAAGTAATTTTACAAACAAACGACTTACCTGGGCGGAGAGAAGCGGTGAATGGAGCAACTAGCTCGGTGCAGGGGACTATAATGTTGAGACACATCCATACTCGATATATACTCTATAGGCTCAGCCACTATGGCAGGGAAATGAGCAGAAGATCCATTTTAAACCGTCTTCGTGTATGATTCTACTCGCACTTTGTAAGCAATTTTGTTTGCGTTGGTTTTGGCTTTCCAACCCAAATTTTAATCCCTATTTAACACCCTTAGGCCCATTTCCACGAAAAACGTAACCCATGGTTATTTACTAATACGAGTTTAAATTGACAGATTGACATACAATATTGTCAATTTAACCTCGTGTTAGCAACCTACTCCGAGTTAAGGGTTTCGTGCAAGTGGCCCTTCGAGGTAGAATTTTCAGATTGTTTTTGAAATGAATTCATTTGAAAGCTAGGCTACCAAATATAATTATTTATAGCTTTGAACACACCATTTTATAGGGAGTTCATATAACCAAATATTTTAATTTCTACATAAGCCAGTAGCGATTTCGGTCTGGAATGGTAATTTCAAACGGTGAAAGAATTTTTCAAATATTTTCTGTGGTCCCGGAAGTGAAGTATAGATATTGTAATGGTGCAGATCAAAACAAAAATGATCTTACTCGTATTATAAATAATCATGTTATAAATAAAGTTAGTGAGCACGAATGGCTGGATGTTTGTGACTCTTTCACGCAAAAATTAATAAACAATATTGGATTAAATTTGGCTCACAGTTAGGTAGTTTATTTGCAGTTTGTATTACTTTTTATCCAGATAGTAGGTTCCTTAGGGATAATTTTGACTTTGACTTGGGTGGAGCCGCGGACGACAGCTAGTTATCGATAAATATAAAATGATGCAATTTTTCCTGCTTGCCTTACGTGCAACGGAATTCCCATCATACCTGCGAACAGTAATAACCTAAACTTCTGCTCATCTCTTCTATCATGTGCCACCAGCACAATGTATGAAAGGAAACAAGGAAAATTGTTTAAAAGTCCAAAGAGAAGAACCAGTTTTATTATTATTTATTATTTTCAATCCAAAACTGCAGACTCCATTTCATTCAATGAAGGTCTTAAAGTAAGGAAAAAAATGTTAAACGTGAAAATATTTGCATATTCTGCAAAAAATCTTGCTTCTCTGTGTGAATAAAATCGTAAAGAAATTGGTTCCAGAATACTTCTGTGATACAACAGGGCTACTGGACATAAGTCCCTAAATGTCCAAAAATAAAACTCATCATATCACACTAATCAGACATCAGAGGTGGCCACACCTCACACGAAAAGAAGAAGATCACACTAATAATATAAAGGCGAAAGTTTGTATGTGTGTGTTTGTATGTTTGGTACTTCTTCTCGCTCAAACGGCTGGACGGATCTCGATGAAATTTGGCGCAGAGATCGATTATTGTCAGGAATAGCACATATAATACTTTTTATCCCGGGAATATGTTCCATCGGGATAATTTCAAGCTTTCACGCGGGCGAAGCGGCTGGCAGAAGCTAGTGATTTCATAAATATACAAAATGGAACACCATTTACTTTTACGTATAAAACTCATCAGTGTTTTCTAAACTTTTATTCGATCATTCCAATCATTCTGGCTAGCTTTTTTTATCAAACTTTCTCAGCTTACCTGTATTTTTTACCCGACTACGGGAAAGGCAAAATGAAGGGTTATGATTTTAGCAGTCTATGTACCTACATGTATGTATGTATGTATGTTCCTCCGTAGCGCCTAAACTATTCAGCCGATTTTCATGAATAAGGTGTTAATCGATTCGTTATTATGGTCCAGGTAAAATAGGCTAAAAAAAACCGGCCAAGTGCGAGTCCGTTATCGCAAAAAACGGTAAAAATCACGTTTGTTGTATGGGAGCCCCACTTAAATATTTATTTTATTCTGTTTTTAGTATTAGTTGTTATAGCGGCAATAGAAATACATGATCTGTGAAAATTTTAACTGTCTAGCTATCACGGTTCATGAGATACATCATCTCGTCCGTCTGTCTGCCTGGTGACAGACAGACAGACGGACCGCGGACTCTTAGTAATAGGCTCCCGTTTTTACCCTTTGGGTACGGCACTCTAAAAAAAGCCGTAGTCGGGTTACAGTTTTTAAACTTTTTTTATATGTAGCGACTGGCCCCATAACATAACATTCACAAGTCTGGTGTCCGCTTTTCGCACTTCTGACTATGAAGACCTACAAATGACAGCCAGTATAGTGCTTGCCAAAATTCTTGTTCGCCCTGAAGTTGGCTTGCCGATGCGCAAAGCACGGATCGGTGCTGTTTTTGTATGAGATTTACTACTGCGCAGTCATTGTAGCCAACTTCAGGGCGGCCAAGAAGTTTGGCGAGAACTATCCATCGGGTTAGCGTGTTTTCCGAGGTCCGAATGGGTCGAAATCTAATGAATGGTTGCCCATCCAGGCCATGGAGGCGATCTCAGCAAGCTATGCTTACTCTCTATTTTTTTTTATTTTTTATTATGGCTCGTGCGGCCTATTTACGTTTTACGCTGATAGTTACAATGAATTCCAGCTAAATACTATTTTTCAATATCTACTGGACTGGTCTTAAGGTCCTAATTGTACTTTTTTATGGTTTACAATGAAGAGTATTCTATATATCTGGTCACGACCAGGGATGATAGATAAAGCGCAAAACTGACCATCACAAACATATACCAATCATGAAATATATTCAAGATCATACGTTAGGGATCCCTAAAACTGTTAGGAGGTATATGTACTAGTTTTCCTTGTATAACGTAACAATAATGTATAAGGAAATCTGCATAATTATCTATAGGTACAATCAATTATGACAACAGAAATAATTCAAATGTACCTATGTTATAATGCTATATCTGAATAAGAATTGTTGGGGCATTTTTTTTTTCGAACACAGTACGTGTACTACTAGGTAAGAAGTTACCTGGTAGTACAAGAGTTACGAAAACATCATCATAATTTGGTGCAAACTGCCACCCGTGACTCAACATTATCAATAATTAGTAATTAGCTTCATCTCGACTGATCGACTCCTTGATTATTCAAAATTGCCAGTAAATGGTGAAATTAAATAGACATTTCTGCGTTGAGTGTGTGAATCATCCATAGACAGATATGAGAGACTATGGAGATTTGATCCTACGCAAGACTTGGTCCATAAAAATAAAAAAACTTTTTGCAAAAAAATACTACCGACTTCCAAATACAAAACTACAAAGTGAAAAATAACTTAATTTTTTAAAGTCGGTGTCTTTCGTAGGTACCATTTTTTTGCGTTATGGACACCGACTTTAAAAAATTAAGTTATTTTGCACTGTGTAGTTTTGTATTTGGAAGTCGGTAGTATTTTTTTTGCAATAAGTTTTTTTATTTTCACTTTTTAGTTGTACGTACCTAATAGGCAAGTTAGTAAGGGAACTATTTCGCCAGAATAGATTTCATGAAACTTGAACATAACCGGTGAAATGAGAGATCTGCTTACCCCTTAAGAGCGAACTGGCGTGATGTTATGTTATAAACAACAAACAGACATGCGATTGCAGCAATCCCGAGAGATTTGCCGTTATTTATTGAAGAGTTCTGTTGTATATCTCCGAAGTTCTTCATCAGATCTTCACCAAATTGAAATGGGACCAATTTCGGAACATACTTTTTCAAACAAATAAAGAATTTTCAAAATCGGTCCACAAATGACGGAGTAATCAGTGAACATAAACAAAAAAAAAAAAAAAAAAAACGAACATGAAGTCGAACATAGAACCTCCTCCTTTTTGGGAAGTCGGTTAATAATACCTCAAGCTATTTGTCGTCTCAAATTGTTTTAAAATGGCAAAGTCTACTAAAGTTGACAACTTATGGTAGAGTTAGGTTTGAATTTGTAAATCAGTTAGATTAATAGAATTATAAAAAAGCGAACTAAAAAGACGTAAACAAGAAGAAAATCATGCTGTGCAGTCGGAGGATACATATTCGCGAGCTGGCTGACAAAACCAGTTGTTTACTCCGACTGCACAGCGTGATTTTCTTCTTGTTTACGTCTGTTTAGTTCGCTTTTTAAGCAGTCGGGTTTTTTGATTTTATTAATTAACATTTTTTATTTATAACATTTTAGTTATTTTTTTTAGAATTAGGTACATTTAAATATATAAGTGTAATATATTTTTGAAATCACCTCTTAAAACCCTTTATTGTGATACCCCACACGATGGGTTTGGAAGAAAGAAAAAATTTGGGCCCCCACAATATGGCGCCCAAAAGCCGCCATTTTTCTATTTGCCAATTTTAACCCTACACCAGTGACAGTCTTAGGGTTAAGACGAATCGATTGACGTAAGAATCATCAATATCGTCCAATGCATTTGGTCTTTAGAACGCCACATAGGAACAAACATACATACATACCTACATACATAGACTGATGATACCTACATACATTACCCTCCTTCGGCAGTCGGGTAAAAACTTTTTAACAAAAAATCAAACCGACTTCCAAAAAATACACTACTAAGCGAAAAATTACTTTCTTTTCAGAAGTCGGTGTCTTTTGTACCCTATGTTTTCCGTTATTCGACACCGACTTCGGATAAACACATTACCATCCTTCGGCAGTCGGGTAAAAACCGGTGTCGAATAACGAGTGCAAAAACACCGACTTCTGAAAAGAAAGTAATTTTTCGCTTAGTAGTGTTTTTTTTGGAAGTCGGTTTGGTTTTTTGTTAAAAAGTTTTTTATTTTCCTCTTTTCAGTTTTGGTAGGTACCTCCAATTAACATGAAAATTATTTGTAGCTAAACTACATCTCATGAGGATTCCAATAAGCCCAACCACGACTAGGATACATCGTTTTATTTCGGTGTTCCAGTGGCTATTGTGGTCTGTTGGTTGGTCATCCTTTGGGCGTAGATGGACCTTTAAACTGGCGCCAATTATGGCGTTCCGTATGGTGCCGGACGTAAAGAATTTCACCATCCCATGTCTTCCCGTGGGTGTCGTAAGAGGCAACTAAGGGACAAACCAGAGAATGGGCAGCAGCGTTCTCTGTGCTTCTATAACAACCATACTGCGATCGCCAACCCGCCTGCCAAGCGTGGCGATTATGGCAAAACCCCCCCAATGAATAGAACAAATAAAAAATGGCCCCTTGTACCCGGCAGCTTGCCTACCCTCGACTACGGTAGCGGTCGAGGCTACGGTGCAAGTGGCAAGGGGTGCTAAGAATCGCCGGACGAGATCCGGCTACCCCAACAATCACCGACGACTGGACCTGGCAACGTACAACACGCGCACACTTCGGACCGACGAGAAGGTCACCGAACTCGAGGAGGAATTGAGCAGGTTGCGATGGAGTATTATAGGGTTATCTGAAGTCCGAAGAGAGGGGGAGGACTCGATAATCCTCAAATCCGGTAACCTGCTCTATTTCCGAGAAGGTGACCGGCAGTCCCAGGGTGGTGTCGGGTTTATCGTCCATAAGTCCCTTGTGAACAACGTGGTGAAGATCGAGAGTGTGTCGACCAGGGTGGCGTACCTTATACTCAGAATATCCTCAAGATATTCGCTGAAGGTCATACAGGTCTACGCCCCAACCTCGGCACACCCCGACGATGAGGTAGAGACCAAGTATGAGGATATCTCCAGAGCCATGCATGGTTTCAAAACTCACTTCACCGTTGTCATGGGGGACTTCAACGCGAAACTGGGCAAACGAGACGAGGATGAGCTGCAAGTGGGGCAATTTGGAGTTGGACAACGGAACCACCGGGGTCATCTACTGGCCAGTTTTATGGAGAAGGAGGGCCTCTATATGATGAACTCCTTCTTCAAAAAGCGTGAACACAGGAAGTGGACCTGGCAGAGCCCCGATGGTGAAACAAAAAATGAGATCGACTTCATCATGTCAACCAAGAAGCAAATGTTCAATGATGTCTCTGTGATCAATTCGGTAAAAACCGGGAGCGATCACCGCATGGTAAGAGGCACATTGAACATTAATATTAAGCTTGAAAGGTCTCGACTGATGAATTCCACGCTCCGGCCAGCACAGATCCAAGTCTAAAACCCCGAGAGCTTTCAGCTCGAACTCCAGAATCGTTTCGAGTGCCTAGGGACCTCCGTGGATGAATATAGCAACGGGTTCGTGGAAACTGTCCATACGGTCGGGTCTAAGTTTTTCAAGACCCGTCGTACAGATAGAAACAAAAAGCTCTCTGATCACACCCTCAAGCTTATGAAGGAGAGGCGTGAGATGATCCTGCAGTCTTCAGATGAGGCGAGCAAATACCGGCGGCTCAATAGACAGATCTCTAAATCCTTGAAAAGAGACCTCCGCCGCTTCAATACCGAGCGTATTAAAGACGCTATCGAGCGAAATAAAGGCTCCAAGGTGTTCTCAAGGGATCAGGCTATTGGGCAGAGCCAACTCACGAAACTGAAGACCGACGATGGCAGGATCGTATCCGCCAAACCGGAGCTTCTCAGGAAGATCGAGACATTCTATGGGCAGTTGTACACTTCGATCAGCAAGCCCGTTGCGAGTCTAGCAAACGACCCAAGAGCTAGATTGACCCGACACTATACCGAAGATATCCCGGACGTCAGCCTGTACGAGATTAGGATGGCTCTGAAAAAGCTCAAAAACCACAAGGCGCCGGGTGATGACGGAATAACGGCCGAACTCCTGAAGGCGGGTGGAAAACCGGTCCTTAGGGCCCTTCAGAAGCTGTTTGATTCCGTCATATTCGAGGGCAAAACGCCACAGGCATGGTGCAGGGGTGTGGTGGTACTCTTCTTCAAGAAGGGCGACAATGCCCGGTTGAAGAACTATAGGCCCATCTCACTTCTTAGCCATGTCTACAAGTTGTTTTCAAGAGTCATCACGAATCGTCTCGCGGGCAGGTTTGACGATTTCCAGCCCCCCGAACAAGCCGGATTCCGAAAAGGCTTTAGCACTGTAGACCACATACATACGCTGCGGCAGGTTATACAGAAGACCGAAGAGTATAACCTGCCTCTCTGTTTAGCGTTTGTGGACTACGAGAAAGCCTTCGATTCGATAGAGACTTGGGCTGTACTGCAGTCTCTCCAACGGTGCCAGATCGACTACCGGTACATTGAGGTGTTGAAATGTTTGTACAAAAACGCCACCATGTCAGTCCGTCTTCAGGATCAGACCTCGAAACCAATCCTTCTCCAGCGCGGCGTGAGACAGGGAGACGTCATTTCTCCGAAACTGTTCACTGCTGCGCTGGAGGATGTCTTCAAGGTTCTGGACTGGAGGGGGCTGGGCATCAACGTTAATGGCGAGTACATTACTCACCTTCGGTTTTCCGACGACATAGTGGTCATGGCTGAGACCATGGAGAGCCTCAGTAAAATGCTCGATGACCTCAGTAGAACTTCCGAAAGAGTGGGTCTTAAAATGAACATGGACAAAACCAAGATCATGGTGAATGCCCATGTAACACCCACTCCTATCAAGGTCGGAGACTCTACTCTCGAAGTTGTAGACGATTATGTCTACCTGGGACAAACGGTCCAGTTGGGTAGGTCCAATTTCGAGAAAGAGGTCAACCGTCGAATCCGACTCGGCTGGGCGGCGTTCGGGAAGTTGCGTGGTATCTTCTCGTCCAATTTACCGCAGTGTCTCAAGACCTGTGTCTATAACCAGTGTGTGTTGCCAGTGATCACCTATGGGACCGAGACGTGGTCGCTCACAATGGGCCTTATCAGAAAGCTCAAAGTCACCCAAAGGGCAATGGAGAGGGCTATGCTCGGAATTTCCTTGCGTGATCACGTTAGGAATGATGATATCCGCAGGAGAACCAAAGTTACCGACATAGCCCGAAGAATTGCCAAACTTAAGTGGCAGTGGGCAGGGCACATTGCTCGCAGAACGGATGGCCGATGGAGCCGAAAGGTTCTGGAATGGCGACCGCGAACCGGAAGACGATACGTTGGAAGGCCTCCCACTAGGTGGACTGATGACCTGGTTAAGGTTGCGGGAAGGCGCTGGATGCGAGACGCACGGGATCGGTCAATGTGGCGACGCCTGGGGGAGGCCTATGTCCAGCAGTGGACGTCTTTCGGCTGAAATGATGAATGATGATGAATGATGGCGAAAGAAAACTTAAGACTATTCGATTGCCGTATTTGGGGCATGTTGTGCAAAGGAATGAAGAGCAAGAGAAAAAGGAAATTAAAAACACAAATAATCAACAAAAAGGAGCTTCAAGAAACGAATTAGGACAAGGACATTATGTAGCTGTAGGTATTGGAAAGGTGGTTTGGGTATGAGCCAAGTAACAGTGAGATGACGACTCATGTAAGGAAAAAGACGTACGTACCTTATCGTTCTGCATGGAACCCAATAAAACATAGGAATATGAGAAGGAGAACGCAAATGGTTATTATATGAAAACCACAAGCAGCATATCACACTTGAAACAAGGAGATAGACAATTAATCCTGAATAAAATTTTTCATCATCCTCAATTCGAAGATTTGATGATTGAAGATCAAAATTTCAAATAAAATCAAGGTAAAAAAAAAAACAGAAAGTTTTGTTATAATATAATTTCTAAACTGGTTTAGTTAACGAATCCTTTTCTTGGGATTTCACACCTCGACAAAGTTATATTTATCTAAAAGGAAATATTGCGGGGAATCCTGCATCTGACATACCGGTGATTATACTTGCGAGCTTCAGATAATTACTGTATATAGGCATACCTGCATCGCCTGCCATACGGGTCGTATGCAGATGAGTGACATATCCAGTAAAAATTCGGTGTATCTAGTCGCTAGCTGGGCATTTCTCGAATTGTTGTGTGATGTCTGTGTTTGCATCATTGCCATATATATTTGCTATTATCATTATGTTTAAATTCATTAATTTTGTCAATTCTTAATCACTTATTTGTTGGTCTAGGAGTATGTGTGGAAAAATTCTCAAGTTAATTCTGCCCACCCTGCTTTAGCCTTTGCCTTTAGTCTTATGTTTATCTGATTCAATCCTTAAGCCATTCGCATTTTTCTCCTACTATAGCGGGAACGCAAGTGAGCCGATCCCGCTCGGAGATGAAGGCGTCGGGGAGGCAACCACCTCGAAGACTGAAACGCCGAAACCCCGCCTGCATCAAAAGTTGGCGGGACGCCGGGGTTGCATGCGGGTTGTCAGATTTGGAACTCTGTGCCCCCACCAAGTGACTCCAGGAAAGACGGTGGCACAGTGATCACCTGCTGTCGGGCACAGCGAGGCTCAGGGGAGGCGCTTCTTCAGTCTCCCCAGGGATGTGCCCTAACAGGCGTTGCACAGAGGGAGCTCCGGGGTGGTCTTTTGAGTGGTCACGGGGCCTCTGCTACGTGCTCATGGTGATCACCGGGGTGGTTTTAGTGAGATAAAATGCCCACACTCCCTGGTCCAGACGCCTTTTGAAGTTTGCCCCCCGTAAACAAAAAAAAAAGGTACCTAACCTACAACCCAGTATTTGTTATAAAAACTTTATTTGCATTAACTTGCTAGTCACCGAGTTCCATCCGTTTACTGTAGTCGTAAATTTTGTGGAACATATTCCTATCTATATGTACTGTCTATTAGCTTTTCATGTTGAAAAATAATTCATTACTTCCTACTTCATCCTTCAACTCTCTCTCTCATATTTTAATTATTTTACTGCGCTACGTGTCTGCCAAATTAAAACATAAAAAACTACCAGGAATACGAGTCAGATCAGTTTTTATTGCAAAATAAAACAAGGCCAATTCTAAAGAATCAAAAAATCCATAAAATATATGTCTGGCTCTTGAACTTGCTCTTTCTGATGAACGAGAATTTTAACTGGTTATTAACTTAGATTAAATATAATAATACTAAATAACCCCACCGCAGTATCTCTACGTTGACATCATGGTGGGGCTTGTGCGCTTCAATGATCTATAGGTTTGTGCCGGTAGATTCTACTTTGTCGCAACATGCCTAGGGTGTGCCTAAGAGAGATACAATCCGCAGGGCAGCTGTGTGGCGAGCTGGTGGGCACGAGCGACCCCACGGAGCTGATCTCCAGGGAGAAGTCTTGTTCCTGTCTCATCTCTAGCTTGCCTTTATTGGCCGGTCGGACTGAAAACTGACGGGGACCAGAGCTCCGACCTCTCTCTTGCCTTAATTGGCTGGCTTGAGTGGAGATTTGCAAGAGCATCCGGTAGCGTAGTGCATCCAGGGATAATTATCGGTTGGTATCACATTTCCTGATGGCCTTACAAGGCCTCTACAAGTTGACTTTGCCCCTCGCACGCCTTTCAAAGGACCGGGGCCCCAGGGTCCCGAGATTGTCAAAGTAAAATAAATAATAATAATGAAAAACAGCAGTGACATACCTAATGATATCGTCACGTAAACTTCGATATCATTGTTTGGGTTTGTGATATGAGATGAAAGTCACACTGTCACGTATAGTCGATGAGAGTGTCGAAAACAATCGCTTAATTTTGTCTCTTATTTTCGCCTTTAGTCTCGTACAAACTTGCTTGTTCTGTCAATCCTAAGCATGCTTATGACCAATTTCTGCTGCGATAGGACCACCCAAGCATCACCATTAGGATAAAATTATTAATCAACTAGCCTGTATTGTCCCACTATAGAGCAAAGTCCCCCCTCTCAATTTTAGTTCAATCCTGTTCTTCGCAAGCGTGGTTCAGTATTTTCGGTAGAAGTCAAACTCGTCCCAACTTCTACGCCTCGGTTTGCCACGCTGTCGTATAATGTTTTTTGGAACCCGATTTTGGGGGGTTTTTAGCCAATACAAAACTGGTTTGTGTGATTTCCTCACTACAATATGCATAAATTTGCTCTTAAGATGCATGCATCATCATTATCTTGACGTTATTCCAATTTATTTGGGGTCAGCGCAACTTGTTGCTTGTACAACACTGCTGAATTTAATTTATATGTTAGAAATTATTTAAAATTATTTAAAAAGTTTGTTGTTTGGCCAAGTCGCGTTATTTGAGCTCGAAGATTAGAAACAGTAGTAATGTTATTAAAACGACTTGGAATATTATTTATAGTGAAACGGAAAGATCTGGTAACTGAAATATTTATTTTCAGATATTTCCATTTCAACTACTAAATCCTTAAACTCATCACCTTCTGTTGCTGAGTCTTTGCTAAAAGAATCAATCAATCAATCAGTCTTTATTTGTAAACATAAGTAGGTTACAGCAGTGTGCAAGATGTTACAATAAACGAGTTTCTATATGTTTTGCCATGTGGCGTACAAATATACATTTATGTGAGGCTTTTGCCAATTAGGTAAGATAATTTATAATAACTTCGTGATCAATATCAATTTTTTTGGGTAATTTAATATGTCAAGTGATGTCAATAATTAATTATAAATGTGATCATGTCAGTAATTATGTCAATAAGTTATTCTTAACGGAAAAGTTAAAAAGTGATATTGCCAACAGAATTGAATAGAAAATGTTAATGTTTGCGATTCGGAATTTATTTTTGAACATATTACTTGTTAAGACATAATAAAAACCTTTCACACTTTAAATGTTAAAAATACTGCAGATCTGTGGGGTCATTCTGTAGAAGTTGCTAAGTCTATTAATGACTTTGTCGCACCTAGTTTAGCTATTATCTTTAATAATTGTATCGACTGTGGGGAGTTTCCTGACCTAATGAAAAATAGTAAAATAATACCTTTGTTTAAATCAGGTAGTTCATTACACCCTACAAATTATAGACCTATTTCAGTACTACCTACGTTTAGCAAAATATTTGAGAAATTCATTTTAGAGCAATTTCAAACATTTTTTAATAAACATTAATTATTACAAGGCAAACAGTTCGGTTTTACAAGGGGTCGTTCAACTACTGATGTTGGTGTTGGTGTTGAGCTTTTAGGACATATTTATAATGCATGGGAAGATAAGTGCGATGCCTTGGGAATCTTTTGTGATTTGTCCAAAGCATTTGATTGTGTTTTTCATGAAACGCTAATCAGGAAACTCCGCCACTACGGGATCCGGAACAGCGCTCTGGATCTTCCTACTTCATATTTGAGAAATAGGATTGAGACCGTTGACGTTAACGGAAAAAGATCTCCTGGATCTATGGTAACAATGGGAGTCCCACAGGGCTCGATTCTTGGTCCTTTCTTGTTTCTTATTTATATTAATGACTTGCCTTACCTCATAAAGGATAACCATGATATAGTGTTGTTTGCGGATGATACTTCACTTTTGATTAAACTTAAACGTCTGCAGCTGGTTCCTGACGATGTAAATAGCGCGACCTCAAAAGTAGTTCATTGGTTCAATGTTAACAATTTACTTCTTAAAGAAAAAAAAACCAAATGCATTAAGTTTACCCTACCTCACGTTAAGCAGGTGAAAACCGATGTTTTGATAAAGGGCGAAGAATTGAATCCTGAAAATAGCACAGTATTCTTAGGCTTAACTTTAGATGCTAAGCTTCAGTGGGGCCAAATTGTCAAAGAAGCTAAGCTCCGCAGCATATGCTGTTAGAAAAATTCGTAATTTAACCTACATAGAGTCGACAGCCCGTTTAGTATACTTTAGCTATTTTCATAGTGTAATGTCGTACGGTATTCTGTTGTGGGGAAATGCCGCCGACATCCAGACTATCTTTGTTTTGCAGAAAAGAGCTGTTCGTTCAATTTATAAATTAAGCCCGAGACACTCTCTCAGAGAGAAATTTAAGGAGATTAATGTAATGACTGTGCCTTCTCAGTATATTTATGAAAATCTTTTATATGCCCATAAAAATATAAAATTGTTTAAAAAATACAGTGATATCCATAACATAAATACTAGGAACAAACACAAATTTGTAGTACCTACAACAAGGCTCACGTAAATAGGTGGCTCGTTTAGATGTCAATGTATACGCTTTGATAATAAGCTTCCAAGCCACGTATAAGATATAAGTCTTAATAAATTCAAATCTTTCATTAAACGTAAGTTGTGCCAGAAAGCGTTTTATACAATTTAAAGATTACCTTGAGGACAAAATGGCTTGGGATTGAGCTGCTCCAATTAATTTTGTTTTTTTATTATATTTTGCACCGCGATTTTTTCTTTTTTGGTTTTCTTGCAATGACAAGAATATTTACTTTTTAAAGTATTATTATATTTGAATTATTGTGAATGTGAAGACTATGTTGAAAATTCTTTTTTAATGTTTAATTTAAATTTATCTTAGTTTTTAATCATGGTCTGGCAGTTTGAGTAGTTTATGCAGCCTACCCGAATGTCTTTTCTTTGGTATTGTTCGTCGAATCGTTGAGCTCCTTAAATTCTGAGTTGAGCTGCTCGGTTATTGACAAATGCGTGCACTGACTGGACAGGTCCACTCAATCTGGCTGGTACTTTCCTTAAAAGACCATTTCAGACATCAGTCTACATGGCCTTCACATGATCTAACCAATATTTTGTCTGGACTTTAAAAGAGACTGAGACCTCTGAGTTTGTTTCGGCATTTCGTCTCAGAATAGTCAGATAGGAAACGCCGACCTCATCTAGTTTAAAAAAATATTATCGACATGTAAAAGTGTTTGTACAAACCAACTAACAGAATTAAAATCATTAATCATTATCACTTGTATTGTCTTCTTCTCTATAAGAGCGGTTTCGAACTGCATCCGATCCGAGTCCGGAATTTGAGTGCCAAGTTTTAACCGAATTGGAAATGTATTGAATTCGGTCAGACGAAGTTCGGATCTAGTGTGTAACACCTCTTCCAAGTAGTACTAGGGCTACTTCGGACCGAAATTTCTCAGACTCGGATCGGATGCAATGCGAAAGCGCTCTAAGCCGTCATCTCAGTAGTCAGTAGTCACTCCTTGACAGGCCCTCCATCGTTTCATTGGTCTTCTCTTAATCTAACAGCCATCTACATTCACACTCATGCAGTGGGCCAGTGGCTAGACCTCACCTCTCGTGCTTGAGGGCGTGGGTTTTATCCGGGCAAGTACCAATGTGACTTTTTCAATTCATATGTTCTTTCTTAGTTTATCTTGGAAATCGCCGACAACGGTGAAGGAAAACATCGTGAGGAAATCTGGACTTACAGTTACTTTATTATAAGTTTGAGATCCATTGGTGTAATTGCTGTAAGGCTTTCCAGTGCAAGGATAAACGAATATCTGCTTAAACAGCGAAATCTTTACTGTCTCCACTTTGCGTTACTCAATTTTAATCAGTCCTCTATAATCGTACTTCCCAACACACCGGACACCAGTTATCTCACGAACTATATAAAAGATAACTCGGTTGAGCTCGTTGCTCCGTCTCCAAGGTTATCAGGACATTGTCACTCGTCATTCAGGTCGGTAGACCTTGACGCTATTTTCTAGTACAGGGAGCCTCATTAATTTCATGAGTATGTATATATATATATCTAGGTAATATTTTTTGGGTTATCAAAGAGCCTTGAAACCAAACTAAATTCTAGCCGTAAATAATAATTACGAGTGTGAACGTTTGAAAGTTTATTACTCTGTCATGGTCTTATAACGGCTGACCGGATTAGGATACCATTGGGCACTCAGGTTGACGGACCTTTTTTGCATTTAAATGTAAGTTATCCCAAGATCCAGGTCTTCTGTAATATTCAATACAACACAGGAGGGTTGGAGTTCTAGAAACAAAGCTGCAATTTAAAGTTATTTGTAATTATAATTAATATTTGTTTCGGCATATTTACCATGTATATTTAGATTTTGTTTGAGAGCTTGATATTAATGTAATACATATACATGGTAAAAATCCCGAAACAAATATTAATTCTAATGATTGTGACCATGTCGGCTTAAAAGCTTATATTATTTGTAATTTTTGTAGACTGTCTACAAAAATTACCATCTTATGTAATTTTATGGTAGTTTTATGACATCATATATATGCATTGTTGGCAATAAATGATTCTGATTTAGACCGCCCTAAATTAAAACATATAACGCTGCCTTGCAGTAGAAATAGATTTGGTGTTAGTATTTCCACGGACGAGCTACTTTACAAAGACCTAAATGATAATTATTTTTGTTAATTGGTGGTATCACTTTTAAACCTTAAATATTTTATTTCCCAATCACACCAAACTGAGAAGAAACACCGAAACAAACTCCGGGGTCAAAGCCTGTTTTTATGTCCATGAATTTTATTGGAGGACCGAACAAATTAGTGTCTGAGAATTTCTTATAAATGAGGAAAGAACCACATAGATTTGATTTGGACCTTTTCAGTTAGTCAGTATCAATATATTAGTTAAACCGACATAATTATCTCAGTCCGGACTGAGTTTTCGTTATAAGACCCGATACAATAATTCATTCATAATATAATATTATTCCGCACCGTTTTTTTTTAATTTTTTATCGACTGCCGCAAAAAAAAAACAAATGGCACCAGTTTTCATACTAATTTGGTTATTGTCCTTTGCCAGTGATCGTACCTACCTATAGTATTTGTAATTACCCGACTGCCGAAAGAGGGTAGTATGTTTATCAGTCTATGTATGTATGTATGTTTGTTCCTATGTGGCGTTCTATAGACCAATCACGTAGTCCGATTTTGATGATTCTTAAGTCAATCGATTCGTCTTAACCTTACGAGTGTCACTGGCTACATTAAAATTGGAAAAATAAAATAAAATGGCGGATTTTGGGTCGCCATACTGTGGGGACCCAATTAATTTTTCTTCCAAACCAATCGTGTGGGGAATCAAAATAAAGGGTTTTAAGAGGTCATTTCAAAAATATATACCACCTATATATTTAAATGTACCTAATTCGAAAGAAAGATGTTAACTAAAAAGTTCTAAATAAAAAAGTTAATTCTAAAAACCAAAAAACCCGACTGCTTAAAAAGCGAACTAAAAAGACGTGAACAAGAAGAAAATCATGCTGTGTAGTCGGAGGATACATATTCGCGAGCTCGCTGACGAAAACCAGATATTATCTCTTTGATATTTTTAATTAACTTTTTTTATAATAACTATATCAACTTAGAACATTAGGCTGGATTATCTCTTCTTCGAATTGCTAGCACGTGATATCTTCTTCAGTTGAATGCTTGCTAGCGCATGAACGTCGCATAAGCCCGCGGCGTACATTGCCCTTTCTATGTACAAACATCTAGCAGCAATAGCAATGCTACTCTTGATAAACTTGACCTAGTACGACTACACTCTTGCGCAATTAATCCATATCTATTGCGTTGAGGTCCTTCGCAATACTAAGGCATAGCACGCACTGCGATTTATATTCGCGCGAATTATTTTCCGCGCGAATTTTTTAGTACTTTTTGAGCGCGATTTTTTTCCGCAATGCGTGCAGCTTCATACATTTCCATAGGTCACAGAATGGGCGGAAAAAAATTCGCGCGAATAAAAATCGCAGTGCGTGCTATGCCTTAGATATGAATTAGTTTCTTGTCTTGGTTGTTGTGGAAGTAGTGGTGGAGCTTGTGGAGTAATAACAACCACCCGGGTCGATCTTCAAGGTTAAGCAACGCTTGCCGAGGTTGGTCCGTGGATGGGTGACCATAAATTACATTTTTTTTTTATAACAATTGCTTGCTGTACTAACAGTTTGCACCAAAGCGTACGGCAAGCCAAAACATAAACACTTAGAGACTAAAAAACTTTACACAAACGTTTAACAAACATTATCTTTGTACATAAATATGTCGACGCCATGTTCCTGAGCAATTAGGGCGTTCAGCAGATTGAGAGCCTGGGTTGTAGGGGCATATCTAGCTGCCAGGGTACGCGAGGAAGGAGACACGAACAGGCAGCGCGGGGCACAGGTACGCGACACCCGTACTCAGTCTCGAGCAAACAGTGAACAGCGAGCCAGCGTGGACGAGTCGTCAATCCTATTGTACAGCACAAAGAAGTAGTGCATCATCAGCGCTCACTTACGTGGCAGTTCCAGCGTGTTGATGCCTACCATTCCCGCGATAAACAGCAACAAAATACCGAGACTATTTCGTGCCTCGGAAAGCACGTTAAGCCGTTGTTCCCGGTTTTCATGTGTAGATCTTTGGCAGTCGTTACGGGTTGTCAAAACCCAGAAAAACTGACATCAGTCTCGTCAAGGGATATTTTGTTACCCAGTTACTGGTTTTTGGCAGTCAGATAGGTGGTCGCTCCTTTAAAAATACTGGTATCAGCTGCATCCACTTTGGCTGGACACCGACCCCAACATAGTCGGGTAATCAATAAATCAATTTTGATTGGTGGTTGTGAGTCCACTGTTAAACCTCTGCTTTATACATTTTTGACCCTTTTTTCCAACTGCAGCAAAAAAAACAAAAAGAATAAACCAATTTGGTTTCTTATTTAGGGTTCCGTACCCAAAGAGTAAAAACGGGACCCTATTACTAAGACTCCGCGGTCCATCTGCAGTCTGTCTGTCTGTCCTTCTGTCACCAGGCTGTATCTCATGAACCGTGATAGCTAGCCGCTACAACAACAAATACTAAAAACAGAAAAATAATAATATTTAAATGGGGCTCCCAAACAACAAACGTGTTTTTTGTCGTTTTTGCGATAATAGTACGGAACACTGTGCGCGAGTCCGAATCGTACTCAGCCGATTTTTATTAATAAAAAACAGTCCGAACTCATGACTTGGATAACTTAGAGTCACGAGGAACGAAGTTTTCATTGTGATTATTTAATCGAAAAGATAAAGTCTCACAGACCTCTAACCAAAAATTTGTGTTTTGATTCCACACTTCGGGGCCCACGAACTTCGGGGGCCCAATCATTGATGCGGCTGATGCCGCGGTATCTACGCCTCTACTCATCGAGTCAAATTCACTGTTGTCTGTCAAATAAATTCATTTAAATATTCATTGCCTATTTTCTTTAAATCCGTCGGGGTAACCGGCGTGGTGTTAGTTTTTTGTTTGTGTGTTTTTGTAAGAAACTTTTTGTTTTGTATTGTACCTAAGTACAGTTGACATCAGCAGATCAGATATGTACCTAAATAACGTCATTAGAAGAACATTAAAATAATTAATGGTTATTTTATATCTATAATTGTTATTGCAAACAGCACAGGGTGTGGGGTGTTGTCAAAATCTAAGTCTAATACCTTAATTAAAGCATAATATGATTCACTACTAAAGAGCAAACTTACATGGACTTATTAATAGATTCAACAAAAAAATACCAACACCATTTAAGTGTTTTATGCCTCCATCTTATTTTAAAACTTTTGTTTAGTAAACAAGTCATGTTCACATTGTGTAGCATAATAAAAGAGTCTGACATCATTGTATTTAGCAAGAGGAACTACCTAAACAAGGATACCTTATAGTCTTTTTAGGGTTCCGTACCCAAAGGGTAAAAATGGGACCCTAATACTAAGACTCCACTGTCCGTCTGTCTGTCTGTCATCAGGCTGTATCTCATGAACCGTGATAGCTAGACAGTTAAAATGTTCACAGATGAAGTATTTCTGTTGTCGCTATAACAACAAATACTAAAAACAGAATGAAATACAACAAACGTGTTTTTTTTTTGACGATTTTTGCGATAATGGTACGGAATCCTTCGTGCGCGAGACCGACTCGCACTTGGCCGGTTTTATTTTATTCCAATAATAATAATATCATCCAATTTTTCAGGCACTAGGTATCTATCAAAGACACAGTTAATATTTATGCAAAAACAAACTGTTTAAAAATAAACAAATGGGTGGGTAATAAGAGGTGCGTGTCTGGCTTAATTAAACCTATCCAAATTTTCACTCTAAACAGATATAACTTTGAGTAACAATCCACTAAACAAAATCGAACAGATAAATTCGATACCCTAGTATGATTATTCACTTCATTTGGGATTTTCTACCTGATAATATGGAAGAAGTGACACAAGATAGGACATGGTTGCAAAACAAATCTTGATATTGTTTTCCACATCAGCGGGGCTAGCACAGCCTACAGTGACAGGCTTGTGACACACATTTTTATCACAGTTTGGGAGCAAAAACCGTGATAAAATGCGTGACTCTTCATCGCTCTTTTCTAGAACAGTAATATTATAAATCTTACAAATTGGGGCAACAATAATAATAAAATTGTTCAGCTAGTGATTTCAAGAAATGATCTTGAATTTATTCAATCACAGTGGCCGTGCTCGCCCGGCTAGTTATCCCCCAGATTATGACACCACAAAATAAGATCACACACCTATGAACTAACCCTCTGTAACCACCAGTCATCATCCGATTTGATAACGATCAGAAATATTAATTTTAGTTACGAAAACACGATACAAAAAATATTCAACAGCATAACAATTTTCGAGTCAAGATTTATTTATTTATTTAGACTTCATGCACATGTACAAAGGCGGACTTAATGCCTCAGGCATTACATTAATCATTGTTTTATTATTTTCGATTAGGGTTTAGATACTTGAATAAAGGTAACATTGAACTCATTCCACAGTCGGGCAGAAAGGTATAATTCATTATACCTTTCTGCCCGACTGTGGAATGAGTACACATTACTCAAACTAAAATTAAAACCTATTAAAATCGGGCGAAAACCAGCAGGTGGTTGAAATTTGCGGACCTGATTAAATGTATATTTTTTTATATTTATTACAGACTTCAAAAAAAACGCATGAAATCAATTCGACACGTATGTATGTAATATTGTTGGAATTACACAATATTCACATATCTGTATGGACTTCTAAACACGTGTGCATGAATGTTTGTGTGTATGTTTGTCCTCACATTTCGCCGATACTACTTATCGGATCGTGATCATTATTTTTTTATTGAATTGCGTATCTCTAAACTTAGGGAAGGGTGCAAGTTTCATCAAAATCAGTTTAGCAGTTTTCAAGATAGGGACATACAACGGAACTCCTTAGCGACAAACAGCACGAATATGTAAATTAAGTTGGTATTTTGTTTATCCTTTAGGTATCTTACAAAAACAACAACAACAACTTTGCTCACTTAATAATGATAGGGTACTAAAATTAAAAAGAGAGAAATAATAACTTTTCCACATAAAATAAAACCGACTTCTAAAGCAAAACACGAAGAAGTAGAAGTCGGTTTATTTTTTATGAAAAAGCATTTTTTAAACGATATCGCCTTGTTAATCAAAAATCAAGCTTCTTCTCATACAGAGAAGAAAAGAGCTTTAATTAACACGAACTTGGAAGGTACTTTGCGGCGATATCAGATTATCAAGTCTTAAGGATGCCTAGGAACTAGCTTTAAAAGTTAGGTAAGATATTGTAAGCGTCAGATTGGTAAAATGGTTTTAACCAGGTCACAGATAAGCCAGGTTAAGAGCCCGCATCGTTGTGTCGAGCTCCTTAAATCAAACAGTGCATCATAATAAACACAATCCCATCAAAAATAAACTCCTAATTAAGAAGTGAACTAAAAATACAATAAACAACAAGAAAATCATGCTGTGCAGTCGAAAGATTCGCGAGCTGGTTGACCAAATTCAGATGTATCCTCCGAATGCACAGCATAATAATTTTTCTTGTGGTATTTTTAGTTCACTGCTTAAGCAGTCGGGTTTTTTGATTTTTTGAATTATTTTTTACTTTTATTTATAACGTTTTGTCAACATTTTTTTTCAAATGTCCTTGACAATTAAACATATAAGTGTTCTATATTTTTGAAATCACCTCTTTAAACCCTTTATTTTGATACCCTACACGATTGGCTTGGGCGCCACAATATGGCGCCCAAAATCCGCTCGAGTCGAGAGACGAATCGATTGACTTAAGAAGAATCAAAATCAACGCTTTTGGTGTCTAGAACGCCACATAGGAACAAACATACATACATAGACTGATAAACACATTACCCTCCTTCGAGAGTCGGGTAAAAAACTCTCTCTCGCGGCGCAGTTCTTCTACCTCAAAGAGTGAGTTCGAATGTAAAACCAAGTAGGATAATTTATTCAGTAGGTACCTTATTAATTTGGTAAGAAACCAACAAATTAACCGACTTTTTCGAAATTATTGTGTTCTTCTAACGTAGGTATAATCTATGGGTCAAAAATGTCCTGAATGGCTTCGAGAAAATGATGGTATCTGTGCGTTTATTTGCTCGACTTGTTTTTTTATCTTGTTAGCTTTTTAATTTATCCATAGTGATCATAGATTTTTAACAAATGGCATAACAGCTTGAACATAACAACTAAATATACCTATCTAAGCCACACCTGCGGTTGTGTATAAACAAACAAACGTAGGCAAATAAAGTAGATATATAATCAGTGACACATATTATGCCTCACCCAGTTTACCTAGACACAAGATGAGTTATGAAGCTTCGTTGTTTGCTGTGCTCCAGTTTATAAGATACTAGCTGATCCCCGCGGCTTAACTCCCGTCAAAATTATAGCTAATGTTACTTGGGAATAATGTAGCTTTCCATAGGAGAAAGAATTTTAAAATCGGTTCAGTAGTTTCGGAGCCTATTCGGTACAAACAAACAAAAAAATATTTCCTCTTTATAATATTGGTATAGATAAATGTTGGTGCTTGACAACTTGAGATAATTATATCTGCTTTTGCTCCTCGATTATTTTTATTTAGCCCGTCACGCTATTCCAAACAAGGTAACTGCGGAAAGCGAGAATCAACAGTAGCGAAAACCAGAAAAGCAATGATGCTTTGAAGCTCGACTCCCGAAGAAACAATTAAAGTTTCAACAGTCTTGGATCCCGCTACGAAATTCATCAGAAAAGTGGAGGGTAGGAAAAACCTTAGTAAATAATTGACTCTGGAATTGCAACGCACTTGAGTCTTTTGCTTACGGTTGCCTTATTGATAGCTGCTCACTGACCTAAAAATATTGCACTTAAAATGCGTCAAGATAAAGTGGCGTTCTACCATTAACTTGCCAGCAGGTAACGCAACAAATAACTTACTTTTTATAAACCTTACAGATTTCCTTAAGCGATTTTCCTTCCGCATAAAATACATCTGATCAACTTATTATGCAAATTGAATAAGGTACAATGTATCCATAACAAATATGAAAAAACAACTTGATAAGATTAAAAACGACTCACCGATATCCAAGCAAAATCCTTTTAAACAATAGACTTAAATTATATATTATGGTAAGCACATCGAGCAAAAATTATACACCACAGAAAAATAAAAACAGTCTCACCTTAAAAAAATTAAACACTGATAACAGCTGATCTTGACTAACTAACTCACTGTACTAAATATCTAAACACAAGTACTAAGACGTGACAAGTCTGATGACCTACAATCGCGATCTGTCCGTGAAGATATTATGGAGGCAGAACTCGTCAATGCCACCGTAACTAAATTAATAGCAATTACTTTCAAATACAACAGATGACCTAGAGATGCAATAGAGCTCTCTATGAGAAAGATGGTACGAAACTGAAAATCACACGATAATAGATAAGAAAATTACGACAAAATCTAATTATGATGGTAATTGAGTTAGTGGCAATGACCGCAATTGTTTTGTTGGAAGAAGACCGGCTTGTGCATTTTGTTTAGTTTGGTACAAAAGACTAGTAAAGTATAATTTTAATATTTTATTTCAAATTTGCTATTTACTGTCTTCTTCATTGCAGCATATTTTTATTTTCAATATTCTCAAAGAAGGCAGCCCTTCAAAAGACAGCTCTAATTTAAAATGGCATCAAATAAAAGCATTTATTTCAACGCCATCTATACACGTGGTGTAGAACTACAACGTAAATTTACATTACAAAATTATCAAGTACGTCACAAACAGTGTGGCATGAATGTATCTTAGGTGTTAGTTACTTGATTTACGGATAGATTAAAATGGCATCAAATAAACGCATTTATTTCAACGCCATCTATACACGTGGTGTAGAACTACAACGTGAATTAACATTACAAAATTATCAAGTACGTCACGAACAGTGTGGCAAGAATGTACCTTAGGTATTAGTTACTTGATTTACGGATAGATGTCAGCAACTTACCGGACCTATATATTATTTTTCTCAAAGGAAAAATAAGTTTTCGTTTAAAATTAACTTTATTTATACAATTATACAAAATATATTAGAAAACACTGTACAATGATTAACGTATAAAATAAATGACACACTTGAATTGCTCAAATCTTTTCGTTTTCAAGCAAAGGTAAGGGCCAAAGCACACTCAAGACAGAGTCAAAGCAAAGAGACGCTTCTGTCTCAAAATGTACATAGCATATTGACCTTCTATTTCCACTACGCATTGCACGCATTGCATTCGATCGCGCGAAGACTCACATATTCGCACATATCCTACTCAAAGCACATCGGACTCTACTATACGTCCGTCGCGGTCGTTGAGATAGGGGTCAAAATGCTATGTAAATTCTTAGACATGCGGCATTCGACTATGCCGCAATGTGCTGTGACACAAAATTTCTATCTACACATTTCAGGGTCAGAATTCCTGAGCCTTGCTCTAACATCTGACGCGTTCCATCAGAGGCTCAATGAATTTTGTATGTTACTGAGCGTTCACACTCAGCCCCGGCAATAGCCCGAAGACGCTGTCCCAGAATTGTGTTTAGATATACACATTATACCAATCCTTAATTAATAAAATCATAAACTGCAGACCAAACACTACTACCGCATCCGTATTCACCTGGTTTAACGTTGTCGAAAAACTAAAATATCGCCTTACGATAGATCTCTCGAATGAAATTATTGTTAAGTTCTTTTAAAACATGCACGATACAATTAACTTAATAAACTTATTTTAATACAATAACATTTAGGAATTGCGTGTGCAACTTTTATACAATAAACTAATGAAGTAATGAATCTACATGAACGCGTAGGACAGATTGACAGCTCACAGGAAGAGCTTGATTCTCTGTGGCATTTAAAATCATCAGTGCAAAAACAACATTACGTAAAAAAAAACTGAAGCCTCCTGAACCTAAAGCCGCTGCTGTAACTTAGGTCTCCTCTCTATGAACGGGGTGCGGATTGGTAGATTTCACACACACATGCCTTCGAGTTTTTGGTACTAAGCCATTACCACATGTCCAAGTCCCCACGACGTTTATAACCAATATAACATCGATCACTTAGCCAAATTTTTTTTATCAAAAAACCCGTTGAGTACATTTTTGCCAGCATTACCTCGGCAAAAGATACAGAACGGCTGATTTTTTTTCTTTTTTGGGAGTTGAATTTTGCATAAACTGTTTTTTGATTGATACTTAATTCCTGGAAAAATTGGGCTGGTAGAGCATCATCATCTAAGCCACACTCAACACAGTAATCAGTCAGATACACACGAGAAACTCATGAACCCTAGCCGCAGGCAAATTAATGTTCCTTTTGGGTCTGAATCCTATCAGGGTTAGCCCTTAGCCCCATAAGCATAGGCATATGTTAATAGGAATGGGAAAAGTCTAATAAAGACACAGACCCATTTAAACAGATGAAGATGTCTGGAGCTAGAGCAGAATGTCAACATAGTTTACATTCGAAAAGCTAAAAATTGATAGACCTAATTAGTAAGATCAATAAAACGACAATAGGTAACGATATTTTGCAGACAGATCCTTACAAAGCCAGGTTGAGAACGTAGATAGTTTCCGCACAGTTTAGACCGGCTTATAATTAAACACTTTACGAATCCTTTCAACCAGGTTCGGGGGATTGTGGCCGGTATGCCGGCGGAGCGGCCTCTACCGCCGGGTCGCCTTGAAGCTGCGACAGCGCACATCGCACGGCTGATAGTGTTTCTGGCGTGTGCTTGCGACCCGTCGGAGCATGAGGCCGATGTGGACGCCCCATTCGCTCAACGGTCGCTGTGGATCCTGTTGGGATAGGAATAAGCTGTGTTATGCTGTTTTTGTTGGTGTAGAGTAGTGAACGCTTGCTAGAAGGCGTAGTGTTGCAAGATCGATGCCAAGGGTACAGACCTGATAAAGGCCACGCGAATCCACTAAATACAAGTGCAGTCGATGTGGTCACGCTTGGGGGTGGCATTTGTCCAACCATGGACGTGTTACAGCTAAAGAGCGCTAAGCCAGCAATAATTATAGCATGTGAACTTCGATCACTAATAGTGATCGAAGCATGTGAAGTTTTATATTTCTTATAACCTCATAAAACAGTACCTAATTGGGACCCTGCCGCTATTTTTGGATAAGACAGAAAAGGAAGATTTTCCTACATTGGTGCAATCCTCTAAGCAAACACAGTAATTACAAAGACCGGCTTTTCACATAACTGTCAGGAAATCATTTCGTAAAACGTGAAACCAATCAGGTTCTTTGTTAGCAATTTATCAATGTTATAGTTCAATGATGCACAACTCACGATAACATCTTAGTCATTGATTGTAGACTCCATAAACGGTACTATATTTAGGTACGCTAGAATATTACTCCGCTGTTTAATACTACCTGCTCCTTGGGTACTTGGGATAAAGATTGTAAAGCATAAAATTAATTAGCTTTAAATAGTCTATTTTAATGAGCCATGCATTTTTTTATCACATCTTCACTATTTATCCCTCTCTATATTTTGGTTATCATAACTAGGTAGTACTGACTTCAAGAGTCCTTCTCCAACTAATCTGAGGTTAGAGCTACATAATTATATTTTGTCTGACAGCAAAGGAATGAAGGTATCTGGCAAATCTTCAGTCGGCTGTAGCAAGACTGTAGCGGTTGCAGTGGTCTAGGACTCAGGGCTGCTACAGGTGATAGAAACTCACGATTAACTCTCGTCCTCTCTCTCTCGGGCCCGCCATCCTCGAGCCTCTCGCAGCAGGTGCAGTACTGGCAGGGCACGCCGGGTACGCCGCAGCACAGAGCTCCCCACAGCCACTTGTTCAGGGTGCTGGCAGTCCTTGACCATCCACTCGGCCGGTCCTGTAAACATCATATCAGCCATCTATGCTTCTTTCCGACCGAACTTCGACCATGGCGCCCAAGAATAAGAGATTAGCCTTTACGGTTCAACACAGGCTCACTCTATCTTCAAAATAAAATTACCCTAGAACGACACCTTTTTGCATGTTCTGGCTGGAGAGGCACTGATAATAAAAAAAATTGGTTCAGATCAGAATAGGATTTTTTTTGATAAAAATATGTGCTGATTTTGACGTTTCGGTTGATTTTTAAAACTGACGATTGGTATTACTATCAAAAACTGATCATTCAACCACTGTTGGATACAAATTAAACAAAAAATATAGTAAGTATTGCAGACTATGTATTTAAGAAATAAAATAAAAATTAATATGTTAACTTCCTTCTATTGCCCAAATGGGAAAACATTTTTTGATTTCCCAAAAGATTTTACATTTTCACGCCCAATTTCCAAAATTTAAAATATTTTTAACACCAGGCACTTATACCTTGAGAAATGGGTCTTTTTTATATGGAAAGTAGCCACACAAGGTCCACGCACTATACGACAAGCTGGACTCCTAGTTAAAGGGCTGGCTTGATTACAATAGACGGGGAAACTGAAAGAAACCTATGTGCTTATCCCTGGAATGGTCAATGGTCTATTGCACCAACAGTGCATAATAATAAAGACTAAACCTAGTTCATTACCTGTTGGTGATCGAACACAAAATTCCGATTCATCCCAACTTCATCGTTGCTGAGCTCCCTCCGTCGTACCACACCAACTCTTGGTAAGTGGCTTCTGTGGGTGAGTCACAACGATTCTTGAACCTTGATAGACCATACGAAACGTACCTGCCGAAAAGATATTTCGTGAGGGCTGACACTGTCACCATGACGGATGGGTAATTACTTTTTAATTGGCGTGTCGTATAAGTGGACAGTTCTCTGGGATATATGAGTTTATCTGTGTCGTATAGAAGTCAGTTTGAAACTTTTTATACTTTACTGATTTATAAATCATTTACGAATTGAAACTTTTTAAATAGGTAAGTATATCAATATCAGCCTTATAATGTTCCAACTACTGGGACGCAGGCATCCTCTCTGTAAGAGAGGTAATGGGCGTTAATCCACCACGCGGGCCCAGTGCTGGTTGGTGGATGTCACATGTCTTCGAATTTTTAATTAACCCCCGCCGGAAAAAGAGGGGTGTTATAAGTTTGACGTGTGTTGCTTTGTATCTGTGTGTCTGTCTGTGGCATCATCTCCTAAACGGATGAACCGATTTTGTTTTTTTTTTTGAAAGGTGATTTTGTCGAAAGTGTTCTTAGCTATGTATGAATAAAATCGGTTCAGCCGTTCAAAAGTTATTGGCGTTTTACTGTTTGAATCGGGGTATTTTCGCAAGATAAATGTGTGGAGGCAGGAAATCGCAGGTGGGAAATCGGTGTGGACGCAGATCATCCGCTCCAGATGCAACCCTGATGCTCACCACGATCCTCAGACATGAGGGACCGACCAGAGACAGAAGGACTATTGCATTGTTTGCAGGAGATGAACTGGATATCCATTCATTCTTATCATATACCCAGTTTTGCGAAACATCAACATCTTTTAATCATAGTAGCTACTAGCTACTAGGACCGCAAAACCCAGCAAAGACCCTGCGAAGAATGCCAAGAAGACCGACCCCATAAAATTGGGCTAACAAATGGAACGTCCTAAAAAGCGAATCGACAGATGCATTATCATTGGACTATGTCTTTAGCAATGGTGGTCGGTGCCATCCCTCTGGTGACCGACCACGGTACAATTCTTGAATGATGGGTTAAAAAACTGTCCTGAAGATGGAGCCCGATTGCATGGAGTTTGGGATGTTCATGTTCAGCAGTGAACTGCTATTAGCTGATGACGTAATCTGTATTTGAAGCCTTTGTGATCAAAATTCAGCAGCAGAATGACCTTATATATCTAGTGATGATGATCTTACAAATTCCAATGCCATCATTATCTTCCTGCCTTGTCCTAAGTTACTTGGTGTTGGTGCAACAGGTTTTCTCCTAACTTTCCGTCCAGTCAACCGTCACCACGATAAAAATCTTGACGTAAGTCAATCAAGCTGCCTAGCCTTTTCCCAACTACATTGGGTTCGGCTTCCAGTCTAACCGGATTCAGCTGAGTAGAGTTTACATGGAGCTACTGCCTATCTGACCTCCACAACCCAGTAACTGGGTAACACGGTACCTACCCCTTGGCAAGACTGGTGTCAGATCTCAGGCTTCTGACTACCCGTAACGACTGTCAAAGATCTTCAAATGACTGCCGGGACCAACGGCTTAACGTGCTTTCCGATCCACGGGAGGCAACCCGGTATGTCGAAATGGTCACCCATCCACGGACTGACCTCGTCAAGCGTTGCTTAACCTTGATGATCGACCAGTGCGGCTGTTATTATTTGGCCACGAGCTCTCTCTCGACGCAAAAAATATCGACGTATTTCCCAAAAATCCAGTTGAAGCTAAATTTCGGGGCAACAAGACTCACTTCCTTATCAAACATCACAAGTCTCACATACCGTTTTTTGTTACAGAAATAACTGACAACCACAATATCATGACAATCAAGCCCACGTACAATCTTAACAATTCAAGAATAACGTAAAATTACATCGAAACAATTTTAATTAACGATCTTAGCATTAAAGTATTAAAACAAGTTAATATGCCATTCATCATCAACCTTCGAGTTAATGAGCGTTCATCACACGAGACACGAACCCGCTTCCAGGCGGGACAATGCCGTAGCTAACCGACCATTAACACACGGTTATATCATAAAGCCTTGTTAACACCACTAACTACGATTCGCTGCTATTTATTAGGAAAATCAGCTGGTATACAGGTTTTTGGGTGGCGTGGTTCCGTACGTGAAAATCGTAGAGAAAACATTTTTAGAATCAATTCTTCACTTAAGAATTTCAGAAGCTTACAATCAGTCCTGCCGGGCGAGCATGGCCTCTGTGATAGACTTGGAGTCACGCATTTTATCACGGTTTTTGCTCACAGACTGTGATAAAAATGCGTGACTCAAGCCTGTCACAGTAGGCCGTGCTCGCCCGGCTGGATTCCACAAAAGGCTGTTAGATAGAGGGAGAGATACCACTGCGGATCGCCTCACGCCAACCACAACAACTCGGAATCATTATTGACATTCGTCAAGCAACAAGCCTCTCTCTTTGGAATGTTGAATAATCTATATAACTGTATGAGATGGTGGATCAGATTTTACAAAAATTTTCATCACTAAACAAGTAGCATTTCAGTCGAAAGCTGTGCTAGGCGAAGGCCTTCCCCAGGCTTCAACTCAACAACTGCTTTCTCATAACCAACTGATCTGGGCGATTATGGTGAGGTCGTGGCTGTACCATCTGAGACATTTTTTTGTATAGTATAGTTCAACACAGTTCAGTATCTGAAACAAAATAGATAACTTCATTGATTTGTTTACCAAACTTAGTTAATGACTTCCAAGTTGTAAAGCGCCCACATACAAGAAACTCACGGAACCCTGAAAAAGAGCATCATTTGCAGCCCAACACTAAGAAGTTAAATCATTGATACCTAGCCGCTTGCGAAGTTCACACGCGTAATCTAAAGAAAACGAACACGTTTCTCTTGTAACTAGTAATTTTTTTTAATATCAAAAATGAATTTGAGACTCCATGTGTTTTTCGGCCAGTTTCTCTGGTTACTGGCAGCTTTGAACGGGAAAACTATTCAGGGGATTCCAGGGTATGGACGGAACCTGCTCATCAAGACTTTACCAGCGATTGAAGACTACCAAAGTAACATTTACGAAGTGTTCATGGAACCTTATTTATATGTGAGTAAAAATTTTCTTCGTCACGATAATTTATGAAAATTCTTTCTAAAGGGCATATTTTTGTGATGCAACTAGGAAGGCTTATGTTTGAGTTATATCATGTAATACTTACTGTTCAGGGTCAGCGTTAATGAGTAGATTTGATGACAGAGTGACAGTTTTTTTGTGGTGTCGTGACAGGAAGTTAGTCTTAATTGTAGATGTGCTCAGTGAATCGGGAAATGATATTCCTAAACAGTAATATTATAATCTGCTTAAAATGTTTCCATTGTGTTGGGACTCAGGGGGGTCACCATAAGCTCTTAGAGTAAGGTTATTTTGAGTGTGTTTTAGGGACAGATGTATACAAGTCATATACAACTGTCACTTACACACACTCAAAATAACCTTACTCTAAGAGCCCATGGTCACCCCCCAGTTCTCGTCTCAGAAAGAGGGAGTGGACCATAGATATAGTATTTTAGATTTCTATGGAGTGGACCATAAACCACCATGCTTGTCCGGTGCTGGTTGGTTGACATGTCTTCTATGGTTTAAAACACAGGCTTTAGAAAACAAAAAAAAACTAAGTATCTCTCTATGACGCACGGTTGGCGCAGTGGTTTGATGTGAATAGTGGATTGACTGCTGCGCTGCGTGTCGCGGGTTCGATTCCCGCAAGGAACAAATATTTGTATGACCTACAGATAGTTGTTCCGGCTCTGGGTGTTGTGTATGTGAGTTTATATGTTTGTAAACACACCCACGATACAGGAAGAAATTCCTAGTGTGGGGCAATGTATTTTTTTTAAATCTCATTCAACAACAGAAAGTCTGTCTACATTTACCTTGGACTTTTATTGTTTGATCATAATGTGAATTAGTTAGGTATTGGGAGGGTGTACTTATGCATAGTCGTGAAAATATTATTTGCCGCAGGGTTCATTTCATTAACTTCAGTATAAAACCCACTATGGAAATCAATTTCATAGTTCCATTAAAAAATCAAAAAACCCGACTGCTTAAAAAGCGAACTAAAAAAACGTAAACAAGAAGAAAATCATGTTGTGCAGTCGGAGGATACATATTCGCGAGCTGGCTGACCAAAACCAGATGTATCCTCCAGTCGGGTTTTTTGATTTTTTTATAAACTTTTTTTATATACAACTTTTTAGTTATTTTTTGTTATATATTTTTGAATTCACTTCTTAAAACCCTTACTCTGATACCCCACTCGAAGGGTTTGGAAAAAAATACCCCACAAAATGGTGCCCAAAAATCCGCTATTTATTTCTTTTCCAATTTTATGTAGCCAGTGACACTCGCAAGGTTAAGACGAATCGATTGACATAAGAATCATCAAAATCTGGCAACGCATTTGGTCTCTAGAACGCCACATAGGAACAATCATACATACATAGACTGATAAACACATTACCATCCTTCGTCAGTCGGGTAAAAATAGGGTGTTGTTTTAACACTTCCAGCACCAATTTACAAAAATATCTATTGTACAAATCAGAGATAAGTAGAATGTTCTATGATCAATATGCGCTATCTGCTGACACCGGAAACACATAAAATATGATTGATGATACAAAAAACATTTGATGACAAAAAGCTGCAGTCTTGCAGGTTATTACATTCATAGGAATTATCATACCCGACGACTCTATTCGCTCATGTATTTATTTTTTGTCAAAAGCAATTCTTCATGTGATGACAATGTTGGTTTGAAATTGCAAAGCTACTGAATATATCGAGGTGTTTCAACTTCAATGTGACTCAATCAATATTATTGATTTGATAAATAGTTTTTTACTAAGACAAAGTTTCTTGAACTCCTATTTATTTCTTGTTGGTTTATTTTTGTCTGTGGGATCATTAGTGGAAGGTAGGTGTCGGGATTAATTATGTTATCAAATTATACCTAATATCTTTTATGATAAAAATCTAATTAACATACTGCACCCACCCACAAGTTTAAACCATCGCAACGATGCATATCCATTATATATATTATTATTGATTTATTGAACAGTAGATACCTTACCTACCAAATACAGCATATACCTACCTTACTTCAAGATTTTTAATTTCATAAATATTTACAACAATACTATTGATACCAATACCAAACATGATGAAATAGTAGGTGTAGCATTTATATTTTACACTCACAAAACAGCTGCTTCTTCAGTGATTTTGATATTACACGAAAAACTGAACAAATGTGTAAACAACACAACAATGGAACTAAGTCAACATTATCAAATACAACAATAAGAAGCAATTTGTTAAACCTCAACAATCAGTGGTGTTGTTACTGCATATCCAAATTGTATTACGTAGTAAAACATCTTCGATCACTAATATAGTTTTTCAGTAGTGATCGGAGGTACACCTTCATTTCGCCATTTGGGTATGTGTAGGTCAGTTCCATGTAGTAGAGGGTAAGTGGCGAGCCCATTATGTTATAAACCAGGTACAAATCCAGACTCCAGGCTTCTTCGTGGCAATTCCAGATGAAGCAATCCAATACCACTTTGCACAAATCGGCCAATCGGCAGCTTAATTACGTAACTGAGTTCGCCAGGGCAAAGGGAATGAATCCATGAAAGAATATGACAAATTCCCTTTAAATTTGTTCGGTATTGCCAAAAATTGTTAGAGAAAGTTATACGAACAAGTACAGTCAGTATCCGCCGTGAAACAAAATTTTAAAAATACTTTTTTACTTCTTTTCAGGAATTCGGACATCAAGTATACCCACCGGGAAATCGCGCTGAGAAGCAAATAGAATACGTTGTCGTAAGTACTATTCTTACCGATTATACAATTTATAAGTACTTCTTTAGGGCGGTTAGCACTACATCCGATCCAAAGCCGAGAAATTTCGGTTCCGAAATAGCCGTAGTAATTCTTGTAAGGGAGCTTACCTACGCATTACGAGTACATCCGAACTCTATCCGTCATTATTCAGAATATTTTCAATTCGGATAGAACTCGAAACTCAAATCACGGACTCGGATCGGTTGTGGTGCATAACCACCCTTAGTATCATCATCATCATCATCATCCAAGCCTTCAAATAACCTCCAAATGGCGCCTGGACTATAGGGTAAAAGACCAGGGAGTGTGGGCTTTTTAGCGTATTAAAACCACCCCGGTGATCACAATCAGCCTTTGGAGGGGCCCCGTTACCTCTTAAAAGAATAGCCCCGGAACCCCTTGTGTGCAACGCCTAATATTAGGGTACATCCCTGGGGAGACTGAGTAGCGTCTCCCCTGAGCCTCGCTGTGCACTGCAGCACGTGATCACTGTGCCACCGTCTTTTTTGGAGTCACTTGGTGGGTGTACAAAATCCCCAATCTTACCACCTGTGACCCTGGAGTCCCGCCTGCCAATGATGCAGGCGGGGTTTCGGCGTTTTAGGTGTCGAGGCGGTTGCTTCCACGACGCCTTCTTCTCCGAGCGGGAGGGTTGGTATAATCCTGCCGAACTACAAAGACAGTGGCCAATCTCGAAGGATATTAGTCAAGTACGCAGGAAATATTATAATTCACAGGCGTGTGCGCAAACACAGGTGCAATCTCTGTTCCTTAACTACCATAGTCGGATGGGACGGAAATCCGCCGACAGCACCGGGGAGAGGTCGGCCGCATAGACTACCAGCTTTACAGCTTTCCGAGGCATGTGGGTGTCACATCACCAACTTCCAAACTCCGAGCTGCTACGGAGAAATTCCTTATGAAAAAACCCATAAATGGGAATCGAACCCAAGACTTCACACTCAGCAGTCGCGTTTGTGATTTCGTATAGATGGGGTCAGTATAAGAAATGTCAAATGGTTCATTATTTGGTAGGTACTTTACTAAAACTAATAATTTGAAAAACAGTCACAGAACTCAAGACTCAACTCAAGACAAAATCTTTTGTTAAAAATTTGCCCTTTTCATAAGTTTGACGTATGCCATTACTACTATCCAGAATTTGATCCTTATTAGCGACACTATCGAATGGTGTAATAATAAAGTATGTGTTCTTTTTCAAAATCAACTGGTTCGGTTCCTGGCTAGGAATATTGATTTTCAAAAATCCAATGATGTAGTTCTAATAGTTTTCATAAAAATCGGCCTCGTGACAAATTTGAGTGCTTTTCGCTATTCCTCATAGTTTCGGATTTGCCCATCCACGCTCACTTGAAAAACTCAACCTGTATAATATTTATTTCGTGCAAGAATCGAACCTGTGATTCATGGAACCGATACTATTTGTCGCTCAGTTACAGCAATCTACAACGGTGTTCCTATCTAACTAAACTGTGTTTAGTGCGTCGGTGCTCCATGGCCCAATTGAGTGCAACATATTTACGAAGCATTCACTGCTGTAAAATTATACAATACTGAAGTCTTCCTAGACAGAACAATTACGATAATTCGCACAAACAAAGTTAAACTTTGTATCAATCAAAGTAAAAAACATTTAGACTCCGAGCCACAGTTCACGGCCCTACCAACTTCCCAGTTCGTTAAAATTACACAGATATGCATATTAAAACATTTGGTAATAAATATAATACACGAACGGCGTGACCCGCCTTGTAAACAAGCCCAAATCTGACTATCAATACCACAGAGTAACGAAACTCCTCGGCGATCACTTCTAGAGACGGCATTGTCAAAAACTGCATAAAAACTAAGCGGATTTTCTTTATTTATAAGTACCTCAGTCGGGCTATCGCGATCCAAAGAAAAATGAATGAGTCCAGCAGACTCAGAGAAAATCGCAATGACAGACGGACAGACAGCCAGACACACAAGTGATCCTATAAAAGTTCCGTTTTTTCATTCGAATGTACGAAATCTTAAAATAGTCAATCTAGCCGTCCTGAAGCATGTCTCTATGGCCATCCAGCGTGGTGATTCCATGCTCTGTGGCCTAATACTCTATTACTCTATGCGCTCTTCACGAAGTTGTACTTGACGTCACTGAAAACTAATTGTTTAACAATTAACAAGTTTGTTTAAACGTTTAAGATCGTGATTCCGTTAATATGATACTTCCTAGCTCTTGAAAATTTGGATTTTGTCCCTGAGGATTATCGGCAAAAAACTATTCACAATAACTTCCTGAGATCGCAAGAAAATTGCATTTTGCAAATGATACAAAACGTGGTATTGATGAAAAGGTATAAATTATTTTTCCACAAAACTCGATGAAAAACAACAGTTATTTGGTCCCCAGTTAATTTAACCAATGTTTAATTATGATTACCAATGGTTGCAAATTTCGATAAAAAAAGTTTTTTTTTCAGTTAATGTCCTCACAAATGGTCAATATTGAGACCATTGGTTAGCATAATTAACTATTGGTTGAGTTAACTACTGATCAAAAAACTAGGCCTAAGCGAAAGTTTATAGTAAAGTCCGAGCTTTTCTAAAAACATGATTGAATGTTTGCCCGACACTCATTAACCCGAAAAATCTCAAATTAAGGTATTCGTTCTTTTTTGACATGACGTTGGTGCCGTGGAAGGTGGGTTGGCCTCTGGTGTGGGACGCAACTTTTTTTTTTTTTTTTGCCGCGGTGGAAAATCCTCATTGAATGTCCTCCGCCCTGGGGGGAGGGGAGGGGCTGAGGGATCTTTCAGACTAAAACTGACTAAAAACCACCCCGGTGTTCCATCTCACACCTACGCTGGGGGTCGCGGGCACAATGATTCTGCCGCAACCCCCGGCTAGTGCGGGCCTCAATCTCAGGTTGGGGGGAGTGAGGTGTTTGACTCCGCCCGCAACGTCTAAGAGAGACGCGCGTGGAACATTACGCGCCGCCACCTCGGCCCTGATGTGTGGGGGACCGGACCCATTTAGGGGAGTTGGAAGAGGGCGACGTCCGCCCGCCGCCGATGCCCGGCGCGTCTGCTGCGGATCGGGTGAGCGGATGAAAGCTCCCTCTCCCTCTCCGCAGCCTCCTTCTGCGGTGGGACGCAACCTGTGTCAACACCCTTGCGCCATCTCATGTACCTAGTACGGTAGGCTGTGCTGGCGCTAGTGCTGCTGCGGCTGCTGAGGCATTCAAGCGGCGCAAATACAGTAATCTAATAAGTAATTACAGTTTTGAGCCGTTTGGGGTCGAAACGCTTGGGTCATGGGGCCCGAGTGCACGTCTCCTATTTAAGGCGATCTCTCGTCTACTGATCGACAGTGTTCGTGACCAGAAGGCTGGCTCGTTCATTGCGCAAAGAATCAGCATTGCCATTCAACGTGGCAATGCTGCCAATCTTCTGGGCACGTTCCCGGAAGACAGCGATGTGGAGGAGTACTTCGACGCCTATGTGTACCTTTATATTGTATCCCATATGTAAATAGTTAGTTTTAGTATGAGTTAGGTATAGTTTAGTTTTGGTTAGTGTTTAAGTAAGCACTTTTTTTTTATGGAAATAAAAATTAAAGTTTTCATATTCATTCCACATCATTCTTCGACAAATATTTCACGGTTCAAGCAGCTTTGTTTGTGGTATGCATAACCTATTGTAGTGTGGCGTGCTCGATCTTTACAAATTAAAGAAAAAGAAGTATTTTCCTTTCTCTACAATTAGTCTTCTCCTTTCTATGTGATGTATTTGATATTTATTAGTATATATTATGTAGTATTTATGTATGTATTTTATATTATTATATCTAAGTATTAGTATTTATGATTAGACCCTTGAGAATTAATTAGCAGATACAATAGAAAAACCATTGTTATGGGAACCAAAGTTCCCAAAAGGCACTCTAGGGATTAGGTATATTGTACACTGACGGTCCTAAATTCATCTCCTCTCGTTCAATCCATCCAAAGGTTGTCGGTAAGAGATTGCACTTGTAGTAGGAGCGGCGACCGCAAGATCCACTACGTCATGTGATACTAAGATGAGCCCCATGGCACATGTTCATAAAAGTGATACTAACTGCCGAAAAATCAGTGACAAAATTAGAATTGGCCGTTAGTAAAAAAAAACTGGTTAAAAAAATAAATGGCACTTACGTCATTTGATACCGAAAGGATACTTGTGGCATCGTATAGCACTATATTCGTAGTTACAGAGAAATCTTGTCTGCCAGTTCTTGTGTGGTCGAAAGTGCTCGGTAGACTTTTTCAAAGCTAACATTTCAGACCCCAATCTACGTCATTTGATACAAAGATGAAATTATTTGCAAATTTTAGTTATTGATCCTATATTGAATTATGTGCTAGTCTGCCGAAGATATTCTGGCCGAAACCCCCCCGTACTTGAATAAAAATTTTGAGAAAATCTGTTTTATTAGGAAAATATGTGACATGTATGCACCACAACACGTATATAATGTGCTCTATATGTGAGGTTTCCGCATTACATAATTTGATATAGTATTAATACCTAACATTTGCGACATATTCATCTTTGTATCAAATGACGTAGATTGGGGGTCCGAACCGTCAGTTACCTTTGAAACAGTCTGCCGAGCACTTTCGACCACACAAGAACTGGCAGACAAGATTTTTCTGTAACTACCAATATAGTGCTATTTGATGCCACAAGTATCCTCTCGGTATCAAATGACGTAAGTGCCATTTATTTTTTTCACCAGATATGGTATATTTTTTTTTTTATTTCGGCCAATTCTAATTTTTGCCACCGATATTTCGGAACTTAGCATCACTTTTATGAACATGTGCCATGGGGCTTATCTTAGTACGAAGTAGTAGATCTTGCGGTCGCCGCTCCTACTACTGCTTTTAAAATCGTTTGTAATAAAGAATCTAATAATTAAATAATAACCCCTGAGTGCTTTAAACGTGGATCCAAGCGAGACACATTACGCATTCAACCGGTTAAGTACCTACAAAATAATAATAAAATAAATAATAATGTAGTTACATACTCATCCAAACAAAAAAACGAGTACCTGTTTCAAGACAGTAGTTTAGGAATAAAATGATTGATAAATCACTTAAAAACAAAAGTAATTAATAAAAACTATACGTATCTACCGATATTTTTTATTCAAATCAAACGCCTCACTGAGTACCTACTTGAAAAGGTTTAACATCAATTACAACATCACGAGTATCTTCCAAATTGTTCATACAACGCCCAAAAAAAAACTGGCCCAGTGCGAGTCGAACTCGCGTACGAAGGGTACCGTACCATTATCGCAAAAAAACGGCAACAAAATCACGTTTGTATGGGAGCCCTACTTAAATATTTATTTTATTCTGTTTTTAGAATTTGTTGCTGCAACAGAAATACATCATATGTGAAAATTTCAACTGTCTAGCTATCACGGTTCATGAAATTCAGCCTGGTGAAAGACAGACAGACAAAAGGACTGTGGAGCTAAGACTCCGGCTTCGAGTTCCGTCCTCTAAATTATCGCAGAATTAATGTGACAAATTGTCAAGCACGCGTTATCTGCTGTAATTGGTTGAATGAGTTTTCTACAAATTAATTAATTAATGAACACTTACCATTTACTATATAATATAAATACCACGGGGTCTCATTGCTAACAAAGAAAATTTGGTTCAAATAAATCTCACTAGATGGCGCGATATGCACGTATCTGTTATTGAATGTGTGTAAAATTCACATTTTCTGGAATTGAACATAAAAATTGTATGTTCTTGTTTAATCAACTCTCCTAAGTACAAAATTATGGAATATTGGGCTCTTAATTCACATTTCAAAGATTATTTTAACGGATAATTTAGAATTGATGCCAATAGATGGCGCATTTTGTAATTTGTGAGGCATTCCACTCGATTGTTAAAATTTGCATTGTAACACATTTTGGTGCAAAAAAAAACTGTAAAACGTGGCAATAAATACTATAAAACGAACCTACACTGTATTTAAAGAAAAACATATTTACGAACTTAGTAAACCCTTTTACTTGCAAGTCACTGCTAACACCATCTATCTATCACCGTGAAACAGAACCGAACGCGTTCGATGTACAAAAAATAACAAGATTAATCAGATGAAAAACGCTAGTTACGTCGGCACGGTTTCTTTGTATGGGATGAGGCATCTGTATGCTAGTATTATATTATCTGTGTAAATACTTACTTAACATTTAGGGCGCACGGTTGGCGCAGCGGTTGAGCGATTGACCTCTGTGCTGCGTGTCGCGGGTTCGATTCCCGCACGAAACAAATATTTCTATGACCTACTGATACTTGTTCCGGCTCTGGGTGTTTGTGTATGTGTGTTTATATGTTTGTAAACGCACCCACGATACAGGAAGAAATTCCTAGTGTGGGGCAAAGGTAAAAAAAATAAAAAAAAGTTAATTTTCCTAAAGCCAGAGCCAGAGCACGCAAGAGTGCTTCTTTGCTCACTCGTTCCGTCGGAGTTCGGACACGTCACCCATCGCTTTGTCATCAGGCGAGATCGAGGCCAAAAGCTGGCTTATCACCAATGTGTTCCGCTAGGGGCGCTGGTGTACAGTGAGGTCTTCAAAATGTCAAATTTCAAAGTTTTTTTTTTTATTTTAAGCGCGAGTCTTTATCGTTGTGAATATTTTCCAAATATGGCAGCTTAAGATAGGTACGGGTTTAACCAATGACAGCTTTATAAAGTTTTAAGTTTTGGCAAATTCTATTCTCCTTTTTTCGATAAAATTGGGGCTACGCGAAACTGCAGCTTACTCGATTTTATATATAAACACACTTCAAGGGCATTAGAAAGAATTTTATTTTAAACTTTGCTTACATGCGCGTAGTAATTTTTACAGCTATAGGTATTTAAGGACCTTACTCGCCAGTGGCGCCAACTGTTGGCCACAAAAACAGAAGCCGTCATTATATTATAACCAGATTCCATTCACAATTTCTCTTGAGTGCGCTTGCGATCATGGATCGCACGATCGCGCGATCACTAGACGAACGACGAATTGTTCATTGAGCATTAATAGTACTGATTTAACACTAATAATACTTAATATCGTATCGTTAATAAACAAAAACATCTTCTAAATTCGTGATACAGTATCATCTGATATCGCGGAAGTCATATAAGATATAAGTGAACCTGACATAAATGGAGCTTGCAAAAAGTTGTAGAATAACACTCGTGTAGTTACCTATTTATAGTAGACGGATTGGATGATTATATTCGAATAGATGAGTGATTACGATGATTTGATTGGTAATAAATAACATATAATTTGATTAGGAAGTTATTTGATTAATTGGAATTTGATTTATTATGAGCTTGCATCAAGCTTGCTGGACCTATGTTATATATTTATTTATTTGTGATGAGGATGGTTGTAATTATTTTTCAAAACACTAACCTACCCCACCGCTTTTAGCTCGCAATGAAGTGTATTTCGCACTCGTGCGGAAAAGTGCGACGGCCAACCCACCTGTTCAATTTACTGCTTTTACCAACGTCATAAAAAGGAGAAGGTCCTCAATTCGTCGGCACCTTTTTAAGGGTTCCGTAGTCAACAAGGAACCCTTATAGTTTTGCCATATCCGTCTTTCCGTCAGCAGCTTAGCTCAGAGACTCTTAGAGTACTTAGAGTGCATGGATATACATATTAATCACGCCGACAAAGTGGTTAAATACAATCATGAAAACATTTTTTAGGGTAGGTATCTCCTGTACACGTAAAGTGGGGATGTTTTATTTTTTCGCGTCTTTCCCATGTTGTGGGTTATCGTTGGATAGGCCATTCAAAAATATTACGGGTCTGTGAAAACCATTATTCGATTCAGGGATCCGTTTGCGTAAAATTAAGCTTTAAATTGCTTTTTTTCGTTTGAGTCAAGTGCCCCACCTCCCCTGCCAGCTAAATGGTTGCTATTAATTGGTACGGGTGGGGGGCAATGTTTGCTTTTTTGCGTGGTAATTTACTATATGTGAAAAAGTCACGGCAGTAGTATTTATAACGAAATTAAAAGGAAAACTATGATAGCTAAGTAGGCTTTACACGTTTACGAGTAATAGTCGAACAACTTATAAAATGTAGGTACTTGGCAAAGTAAACATTTTGTATATTGGCAGTAGTTTTCGAACGGCAAAGTTAATTTTGTCCCTTCGTTAGAGCAATGTTCGGTGCTTTCATTGTTTATGAACTTTAGTAATTTTACCTATTTATTTTGGTGTATGTAGCAGTTTATACGGAACCCTCTGTGCGCGAGTCAGACTCGCACATGGCCAGTTTTTTTTTGTATTTTACTCGATTACTCAAAGACGCCTGAACCGATTGGACAATTCTTCTTTTGTTTGAAAGGGTATACTTTCCAGGTGATCCCATGGTCAGATAATAGGATCCAATGGAAATCGAGGGAACTCCTCAAATGTTATAGGCAAATATATAGCGATTTTGGTATTTTCATCAACATGGAAGCATTTGCACTCGAAAAGTTACATTTGGTGAAGTGGAACTGGTGAAGAAGACCACAGATGGCCACTGGGACTCCTTAATGATAAGTATGTCACGACTCACGAGTATGTTACCTGGCCTGGGGGCGGCCTATGTCCAGCAGTGGACGGCTTTCGGCTGAAATGATGATGATGATGAAAATTATACCATCGATATAAGTTTTTAAACTGTCGTGGTCACTAACACTAATATTAACATTATAAGCGGGATATTTACCATGAAAAAAAAAATATAAATATCGGAAACTCGCTACAAACAGTAAGCATGGTAAATATCCCGCTTATAATGTTAATATTATGATACCATCGGTTTAAATTTTGTTAAAAAGTTTCGAAAAATGAAAAACAATAGGTAACAAAGACACCGACTTCGGAAATGAAAGTTATTTTTCGCTTTTTTGTAGTGTTTTGCTTTGGAAGTCGGTTTAATTCCCCAAAACATGCAACAATATGTTTTTGGGAGGAGGGCATTGTTTGACCATTACATGACATATTGTGCATCAACTGTTGCCGAGTAAATACGAGGCTCTCGTCAAACCCTATCAGCAGTTACAATCAAAGCAGCTGAGCATTCACCGTGAAACGTAAACGTAGTAGCCATAGTATTAAGTAATCAGTGCCACGCAGCCTGACAATCAATTACGTGCGATTACATCATGATATGGGACTATCATACACGCAGCCATGGCCATCGTTTCTTTAAAGATATAAAGGTAATTTAGGTAGGTACATGGCTGCTTACATTTGACGAACGAAAAAACAATCACTCATGGAGTGGGTATGTCGCGGAAGCACACCAAAAGATTAGGTATGTGAAGGAGGCGGCGCTCGTATTCCTCCAAGGCTGTGCCGAAGGGTTAAGCCTCCTCTACAAGTCAATACATTCACCAGCAGATACCATCTGCGAATGCCTCCGCCAACGTGTAAACGGGGAAATAAAACGGCAGATGCGTCTGCCACCAATCCGTTTGTTGTCGGTTTTTGTGACCCGCAACAAAGGGTATAAGCGCGATCGCGCGGGGGCTGTCGACACGCTTGACGATGCATATGCGAGTATTATCGGAGTTGCGAACTGAGATAGAGAGAGATTCAATTTCTTTTTAATAACTTTAATGCGATGCACACTCAAGTAGTAGGTCATCATCATTATCAGCCTTTTAATGTTCCCACTGCTGGGACACGGGTCTCCTCTCTGTGAGACAGGGAATCATCATTCATCATTTCAGCCGAAAGACGTCCACTGCTGGACATAGGCCTCCCCCAGGCGTCGCCACATTGACCGATCCCGTGCGTCTCGCATCCAGCGCCTTCCCGCAACCTTAACCAGGTCATCAGTCCACCTAGTGGGAGGCCTTCCGACGTATCGTCTTCCGGTTCGCGGTCGCCATTCCAGAACTTTTCGGCCCCATCGGCCATCCGTTCTGCGAGCAATGTTCCCTGCCCACTGCCACTTAAGATTGGCAATTCTTCGGGCTATGTCGGTAACTTTGGTTCTCCTGCGGATATCATCATTTCTGACGTGATCACGCAAGGAAATTCCGAGCATAGCCCTCTCCATTGCCCTTTGGGTGACTTTGAGCTTTCTGATAAGGCCCATTGTGAGCGACCACGTCTCGGTCCCATAGGTGATCACTGGCAACACACACTGGTCATAGACTTTTGTCTTGAGACACTGCGGTAAATTGGACGAGAAGATAACACGCAACTTCCCGAACGCCGCCCAGCCGAGTCGGATTCGACGGTTGACCTCTTTCTCGAAATTGGACCTACCCAACTGGACCGTTTGTCCCAGGTAGACATAATCGTCTACAACTTCGAGAGTAAAGTCTCCGACCTTGATAGGAGTGGGTGTTACATGGGCATTCACCATGATCTTGGTTTTGTCCATGTTAATTTTAAGACCCACTCTTTCGGAAGCTCTACTGAGGTCATCGAGCATTTTACTGAGGCTCTCCATGGTCTCAGCCATGACCACTATGTCGTCGGCAAACCGAAGGTGAGTAATGTACTCGCCATTAACGTTGATGCCCAGCCCCCTCCAGTCCAGAACCTTGAAGACATCCTCCAGCGCGGCAGTGAACAGTTTCGGAGAAATGACGTCTCCCTGTCTCACGCCACGAGACAGGGAATGGGCCGTACCTAATCCACCACGCGGGCCCAGTGTGGGTTGGTGAATGTCACATGTCTTCGAATTTTTGGTTCTAGGACATGTCGGTTGCCTCACCGTTTTTAGAGCAATGGTGATGAAATAAATATCACAAAGTAAAGCGCCTGCCTGGGTTCGATTCGAACGCATGACTTACAACTTCTAAGTCGCGGCCGATACAACTGAGCCACCACTGCTTTTAGTAGTATCAAGCAGCAGTTACAAGTACTTAATAAATAAAAGCTACGGTCTCAACATATATGCGTCCAGAACGACTTTAAGACGTGTGGTCGGCTCGTCGTGGTCCATCTGCTGATGCATCTATCGACGTCCGCGGACGCGTCTGACGACGTGCAGACAGGCGTGTGTCTAAAGTAGTCTACCTATATGTGGGTGCCCCTATAGGAAAACCACTATAAACTGCTATTCCAGATGGAACAACCCGATAACTTAGCCCGGCAATTGAATCCGGCAGCCGAATTGCGCAAGTGAATTCGGCAAGGCGAAGGGTTTGACCGCTAACAATCGACCAATCACATGCGGGATGAATGACGCGATGTGGATTGTCGTCTATGTGTTTGGTTGATTGATAGCGGTCAAATCCTTTGCGTAGCCGTATTCACCTACTCATTAAGGCTGCGGGACTACATGTTCAGTAATAGCTCTTACTATCACATTATATTATCTTTGCTATCACTAAACCAGCGAGAAATCTTTTGTAAATTCTTATAATACGGTTCTTCTTCTTCTTTTGTGTCGATTAACTCAAACTATAGCCTCAACCATTCAGATTTTGTCCGACCAGTATGTAACTACTCGGACAGCTCTGTCATTCGCTAAGTTCAAATCACGTAAGGTGCAGGTGGTCAGGCATGAAGAGCAGACAAGGAGGTGGGCCATATCTTGCGAAGGGGCACACCACACTGTGTTTTGGATGGATCTATGATACTACTCTACTGTTTCTACATCTGCCAACCTGGGTTGGCGGTTGACTAGTTTGTAGGACAAACTCAGAGTTTAAAAATAAGCCTAGAGTTATACCGGACGATCATAATTAAAATATGTAGTAACTTTATCTAAAAATAGAAAAAATCTTTAGAACTAGTTTGTAGGACAAACTCAGAGTTTAAAAATAAGCCTAAAGTTATACCGGACGATCATAATTAAAATATGTAGTAACTTTATTTAAAAATAGATAAAATCTTTAGAACCTATGTAGGTAAAGCGTAACCCATTGACATTAGTGAGTAATTAGACAAGTCCTTGAGGTTCGTCGCCGGATTCGACACGGCAGCTATTACGGACACGCAACGTGAAGAAGTGCTTATTAGAAAAAATATACCTTTGAAAACATCTTATGGTAGCTAGGTGCTTTAGTATATTGTTTGGAATAAAGCGTGGTCTTCATTCAACACTTTAACACTTCGATTCGGATTCTGAACCAAAAATATGTTAGGCTTTGAGCAATCAGTGATGTATCTACTTAAAATCCATATGTTATACCTGCTTGATAAGTTTACATGGGTCTCGACTGTCGATATCTAATATTGATGCTATGGACACCATGCCAACAAGATACATTATTCCCTTTGCCTGTTTCAAAGGACAACTAGCCCCTAAAAAGTCAAAATCTCTAAAATATGTAGGTATCAAAACACCCATCATAATCATAATTTCAGCCGAAAGACTACACTGCTGGACATAGGCCTTCCCCAAGCGTCGCAACACTGATCGGTCCTCTGCGTTTCCGCCACAGTGATCGGTCCTGTGCGTTTCCGCCACACAGATCGTCTTGTGCGTTTCCGCCACACTGATCGGTCTTGTGCGTTTCCGCCACACTGATCGGTCCTAAGCGTTTCCGCCACACTGATCGGTCCTAAGCGTTTCCGCCACAATGATCGGTCCTGTGCGTTTCCGACACACTGATCGGTCCTGTGCGTTTCCGCCACACTAATCGGTCCTGTGCGTTTCCGCCACACTGATCGGTCCTGTGACACTTCTGTAAATCTGTATTCTCCAAAGGGTTATAACTATACCATCGACCAAGCACAGATTCATACTTGGGCTGCTAGTGAAAAATTCCTAATAGAAATAGCCAATTAGGTACACTCCCCAACCAGGGAATCGATCCCTGCGACCAACGAAGCAGTAAAATATGTACCAGTCTCTAACAAAAATTATTTTTCTATCCCCAGCCACAAAGATCCCCCGGCCTCCAAGCGATAGTCCACCTTCAAGCCGACGAGGAGTCAGGAGTGGGAGGCGACCTGATCTTCACGCAGCTGGTGCCGAACGGGCCCGTCACCATCGAGGGCAACATCACCGGCTTGGCGGCTGGACTACATGGCATCCATGTGCACCAGACTGGAGCCGTCAAGGATAATTGCAAGGATATTGGGCCGCATTTCCTTGCTTTCTATGTTAGTATCGTTGACAAGAATATTGTTTCAAGGGCTTTTGCTAGTAGGCCTGTGAACCTGTATAGGTATTGGTAGTCGGTTAAACTTGCCCGAATACTGATTTATATAGTCTACGAGGCGTTTCGTCCGTCCTTGCGGTAAAAAGCACCTAGTTAACATCGCAACATGCTTACATTCATAAGCAATGGCTGAACCTGCCTTCTGTCTTCGTTCAAATTCTACAGTTTCTGTGCAATTCAATTACGAAGACACGTTTGTGGATCACCGAATAAGTATTGCTAGAATAAATGTGATTAAGGCCCCTTTAGTAGACAGATCAGTGATCTCTGTACCTACCTGTGTTCTAGAAACAGTGGCCCAATTGTTATGAAACCCCTAAGAAGATAGCAGCAGCCTAATTACGCAAGTGAATTCTGCAAGGCAAACGGTTTGACCGCCATCAATCGACTAATCAAATAGACGGAAATCCACATCGCTTCTTTCACTTTCGCAATTAGGCTGCTGTTAACGCATCAGTATTCACAGTGGATGTTTGTGTCTCTGAATTTGGTTCTGTCAATTAATGCGCAAGAAACAGTTTAACTGTATAGAGTAAGCGAGATAGGATGATGCGACAAACGTAAGCGAGTGAAAGAGACAGTTATACAATGATAACTTCACTTTCAATATTGACACAAAAATAGCTACTGCGCAGGCTCTTGCAGCCGATTCAGAGACACAAAGATCCGTTGTGAGTATTATAACTACTTACAATTTTCAACGCATAACACAAAATAGGAGCCAACTGTTAGAATAGTTTACATTTGGCTTCCAGCATATTTTTTAAGTGAAAACCTCTTTAGCCGTGTTGAACGATTTTTGGCAGGGGCAAAACATATATGACATTTTTTCTACTTTTCTGGGCTGTCCCTATGACTGCCTTTTTTTTGTTAATGACTCCTGTACTTTTTACATTATATCCATTTCTACTTCAGGGTCGTCACGGAGGTCCACGCGACAACGTCCGCCACGTCGGCGACCTCGGCAACATAAAAGCAGAGGAAGGACCACTGACAGTCCGTCTGATCGACCACCTCATCTCCCTCGCAGGCCCGAGGTCCATAGTCGGTCGCTCTTTAGCCATCTCTAAAGGCGAAGACGATTATGGAAGAGCCAGTACGGAGGACAGTGCTCTTACCGGCACTTCGGGTCCCGCCATAGCTTGTGGAATCATTGGCTACTTGCATTGATGTCTTGGTATACATTTTTTCTTCTGTAAATTGTGATATTTAGTTTTGTACCTTGTGATAATATATCTGTATGTATGAGTGGTGTTTTATTTTTTAACTTTCGGTGTAAGAATATTCTTTTGCACATTTTGTATAGCGCCTACTGAAAAAGAAAAGCAAGCCGCTGACCGCTACTTAGTTTTTAGTAGCTTAGTCGCTAGTTACAGTAAGTAATCACTCGACCACAGCTGTTGGCGCTGCATGCCGCGGTTCGGTTCCAGCATAGAACAAATATCTGTATGGCCTACAGATACTTGTTCCAGGTCTAGCTGTTTATTTATATGAGTTTAAATGTGTGTACACGCACCCATGATACAGAAGAAAGCCCAAGACTGGAGTAACCTTTTTTTCTATAAAAAATTAAATGCTTTTAAATATATAAGCAATAATTTTAAGCAAACAAAGCTATTGTTTACTTAGATAAAGAAGTCACTGAAGAAAAAAAAATTTTTCTCAAAGAAATGCACCGACTTCAAAAACGGTAAAAACATGAGGTAGGTACGAAAGTTACCGACTTCCGAAACGAAAGTAATTTTGCACTTTTAAGAGTTTTGTTTTTGAAGTTGGTTAATTTTTTGTGATAAAGTTTTATTTCTGTCTTTTTAGTTTTGGTTCACATCACTACAAATTGAGCAAGTTCCATAGTAAGTTATCTAAAGGATTGACAAAATACCCATGATAACTCAATTTACACATTCGTGCTGTTTGTCGCTAAAGAGTTCGGTAGTATGCTCCTTATCTTAAAAACTGCCGAACCGATTTTGATAAAACTTGCACTATGACCTAAGTTGAGAGATATGTACTTAATCCAATAAAAAATAATAATCATCATCCAATTACTAGTTTCGGCGAAATGCGTGGACACAGATACACACATTCATTATATACATACCTACATATAACGGATCCATGTGGACAACGTCACTGAGTATCCATTCGATGTATACCAACACGTTCTCCAGAATGTAAAAAATACTTTGCTGAAAACCACCTCAAAATCAGTTCAGCCAAACGCGAGAAAATAGCGACAAACATACATACAAACATACAGGTCAAATTGAGAACCTCCTTTTAATGTCGGTTAAAAAGCGTCTGCGCGTTTACAACTTATAACCTATAATCCAACAGAAATGCCTACCTAGTACCTACCTATTAGATAAACACAGGCGCTTGGAAGTTAAAAAATAAAATAAAACTACTCTAATTTTCAATTCAAATTAAAGTTAAGGCAGATATTCTTACGACGATACTTTATTCTTGATGTACTTAGAAGAGAGAGCAGTGGTGGCCCAGTCAGGGTCGGACTGGCCACACGGGAGTACCGGGACTTTTCCCGGTGGGCCGGTCCGGTTCGCCAGCCGGACCGGCCCGGGCCACAGCCTCACCGGCCTGAGGAGCGACCCAGCTCTATTTTCCCTTTATTTTTATATAGAGCCAAGCCGTGATTAGTGAGACAGCGCTAGGCCGCATTGCGGTTAACCGCTTGCGGTCATCAATACTAGCGACCGCTCTGGCGGTATTTCTCAGAGACTGTTTTTTAAACTGTAGCTAGCTACAAAATGTGCGCGGTCAGACTATGACCTGCGCCGCCCGGTCCAGCTGATGGACCGGACCGGCCCGGGCCATTGCATGAACGACTCCGGAGCCGGACTCCAGCTTCATTTTCCCTTAATTTTTATATCTTTAAATATTTTGGGCTCAGTAGGTGGACAAGTCAAGCTGGGCCTAGCTGGGTGGCCTGAATTTACTGGCCCGCGACTATCTCTACTCTCCGCAGCCTCCTTCTGCGAATCACTCATCTCGATACCACCGCGTTCCAGGACTCCTCGCTGCCGACCATAGACTCTACTACGGCTGGCAGCGATAGGTCACTGCCTACTTCTGAGATGAGGGCACGGCGTGGCTCCTCCCAAGCGGCACACTCTGTCAGCGTATGCCGCGCCGTGTCCTCCTGGCAGTCGAGGCAGTGGTGACACCGGGCGTCCGGCTCCCTGTTTATGCGACACAGGTACTTCCTTCCCGAGAGCACCTGCGTCAGCCGAAACGATAGGGAGCCGTGCCTCATCCCGAGCTATCTATCGAGCACCTGCCGGACCGCCTCGATGGTGATGAGGCCGGTAGGGCGTAAAAGCCTGTCCCGCCATTCCAACTATATCATATATTGCTGCATCGGCCCTACGCCTCGCTTCGCCTGCCCTTTTTCGCACCACCGATACAGTGACGCGAATACCTTCGCCTCCAGGTCCCAGGGCGGGCATCCGGCCAGTACGCAAGCAGCCTCGTGGGAGATCGTGCGACACGCCCTGATTACTCTGACGGCCATCGCTCTCTGCGGCTTCCGCAGAACAGCGATGCTACCGGCCGTCAGGTCAGCCGCCCAGGTCGAGGCCCCTGTAGCATGTAGGAGATGCGCGCTTGCGTGAAAATTGCGGCTGCTGTAGCCGCTCGCGCCACCGCTCGAGCGCGTGTCGCCGTTCCTGCCGCCATTGCCTGAATACAGCGATTCCTGGCACGCTATCACCATTCTGGCGGATGACGCAAATTCGGTTGTAAACCCTCGCTTCCATATCCGCCAGAATATCTAGCAGAGGAAAGCGTGCCAGGAGTGTTGCCGCCTCAAAGGATACCGTTCCTTAACCTCGTGCGATACGAATGACCATTTTCCGCTGCAGGCTATTCAGTCCTGCAGCGATGGACTACTGACAGTCTGCTTGACCAAACAGGCATCCCTTAGAGGACCATCGATGGATGGTCCTTTATGGGACGTCGATTTCAGGGTGTCGTCTGCGTAAATAACGATAATTACGCCGACGGGTAGGCCAACACTCAGGATCACATTCGTATGCAAGATAGTCATCGTCATCATCATCATTTCAGCTGCAAGACATCTATCACTGGACATAGGCTTCCCCCAAGCGTCGCCACATTGACCGGTTCCGTGCGTCTCGCATTCAGCGGACAGATCAGATCGGTGGTCAGATGCCAGATAATCTGACACCAGTCTTGATATACGGTTATCGTATTACCCAGTTACTGGGTTATGGATGTCAGATAGGCAGTCCTTGTAAAATACTGGTACTCAGCTGTATCCAGTTAGACTGAAAGAAGAGCCCAACATTTAGTTGGGAACAACTCTAGGCACTCATAAGTAAATAATAAAACAATTTAACTCAAACGTAGCCTCCGATAATTATTACATTCATTTTTTGCCTTTGCCTAGTGTGGGCCGCAGTTTAAAAAAAGTCCCGGTAGTTTTTTGGCTGTCAGTCCGACGCTGGGCCCAGTGGTAGCGGCCGCGAGTTACAAGCTGTATGTAGGTCATGAGTTCGAACCCAGGCAGGCGTTTTACTTTGTGTAAATTATTTCATCAACACTGCTTTCAAAACGGTGAAGGAAAACTTCGTAAGGAAACCGGCATGTCCTAGAAGCAATAATTCGAAAACATGTGACATACACCAACCAGCAATGGGCCTGGGTTGTGGCGTGGTTACGGCCCATTCCCTCTCACAGAGAGGAGGCATGTGTCCCAGCAGTGGGAACATTAAAAGGCTGATGATGATGATGACTTAGAATTGGGTATCTACTTATACTTTAATTAGCACTATCCACAAACAGGCCTAGTATAATACTCACAACGGATCTTTGTGTCTCTGAATTGGCTGCAAGAGCCTGCGCAGTAGCTATTTTTGTGTCAATAATGAAAGTGAAGTTATCATTGCATAACTGTCTCTTTCATTCGCTTACGTTTTTCGCATCAACCTATCCCGCTTACTCTATGCAGTTATACTGTTTCTTGCGCGTTAAGTGTAAAAACCAACTTCAGACAAACAAAGATCCACTATGAGTATTATAGTAGTGCCCAATATTTTTACGACAAGAACGATATTAAGAAAATCATGGTATATGATAATGATACACATTTTTATGCCAAGTTATCTTATCCAAAGCGGATTATGATTAGGTAGATAGATATCATAAATTTACCATTGCCATCGATCACTAACAAATAAATCAGATTTGAAAGATAATAATATATTATAAAGCAAATTCTACGGCAAGGTATAGCCAACGTAATATCACGCATCAACAGAATGGTACATAATATTTTCAAAGCCTTACCATTTTTTACCCGACTGCCGAAGGAGGGTAATGTCTTTTTCAGTATATGTATGTATGTTTGTTCCTATGTGGCGTTCTAGAGACCAAACGCGTCGGCGGATTCTGGTGATTTTTACGTCAATCGATTGTCACTGGCTACATAAAAATTTGAAAATAGGAAAATGGCGGATTTTGGGCGCCATATTGTGGGAGCCTGGTCCTTCCATAACCATCGTGTGGCGTATCAAAATAAAGGGTTTTATGAGGCAATTTCACAAAAAATTGAGGTGATTTAATATTTGTACCCAATTCGAAAAATAAATGTCAAGTAAAAAGTAATAAATAATAAAAAGATATTCAAAAATCAAAAAACCTGACTAACATTTTTCACCAAGCGAACTATTAAGATAAAGAAGAAAATCATGCTGTGCAGTCGGAGGATACACATTTACGTCTTTTTAGTTCGCTTCTTAAACAGCCGGGTTTTTTTATTTTCTGAATTAACTATATTTTTGTACTGATATAACTTGTTTACCGTAACGGGAAGTTAACAGCTAAAAACCGAACGCAGAACCACTTTCATATTAATATTTTTTATTGTAACCAAAACAACAAGATACAAATAGGTACAATAGGTCAGCTTTACGTACAAAGGCGGTAAGGTATTATTTATCATGGTGAATATGCAACAGACAGTGTGTGCTTCCAAATATTGGATACTACATCGTTCACCTATAGTCTAAGTTCAATTAAGTTAGATAAACAAAGCTTGGTCTAGCTATGTGTATTCCATGCCTTTTAATGCCTTGGTCTAGCTAGGTGTATTCCATGCCTTTTTATGCTTTGGTCTAGCTAGGTGTATGCCACGCCTTGGTCTAGCTAGGTATATCCCATGCATTTTAATGCCTTGGTCTAGCTTGGTATATTCAATGCCTTGGTCTAGCTAGATGTATTCCATGCCTTTTAATGCCTTGGTCTACAAGTTAGGTGTATTTCATGCCTTTTAATACCTTGGTCCAGCTAGGTGTATTCCAAGCAAATTAAATGCACTTCACATATATTTACCTACTACTGTGTAATTATGAGTCTGTTTTCCCTTCCACTCAACCCTCTCTGCCACGTGGAAAATGCATTACGAATACTGATGTCTCAAGCCATCCAAATTCGTTATAAATTTTATGTAGCAACACATTGAATAATTAATCAAGACATCAAGAATCTTCACAAGATTTACTTAAATAACTAGGAAATAAAATACAAAATGTAGTAACCAACGGATATATTTCATGTATAAAAAAATGTTTTCCAACAAAAATTGCAAAATACAAGACAACAAGAATCAGAAACAGCACCGCATACCAAAAAGTACGGAAGAAACGAATGATTTCAAACAGAGAATTATATTCAATTTTGTATCCTTACATTATGTGATGTTCACGCTTAAATACTAGTTGTGCCTAAACCGAAGTAATAAATAATGATTTCATGAAACGGACGGCCGTTTTAATCATATACATAAATGTATAAGGAATACTTTGCGACTTGTGCTGTATTTAAGTTTGAAAAGACAGCGGTGTTTGATTACCTGAAATTAACAGCATTTTATACCGTCAAATTACAGGCCGGACAAAAGAATAGTATTACGAATAAGATGGTGATAATTTCGTGTTAAATGCAAGAACATTTTATTCGTTACAGTACTAACTAAACTTTAACCGAAACAAAATGGCGTCGATGCAAACTTAAGCCTGCTCTAACCGCCACATTCCAGACCAGCCCAATGAACCAGATTGGTCCATGATTTTAATACAAAAAATAATATAGATTTTCGATTTTCATATATAAAAATTTCACTGATTTTAAATTACAAATATGCTAATATCAGTCACACTAAAGTTTTTTATTGGAGGCCAATGGAAGCGACCAGTTGTTCGACCTTCGCGATGTAGGCCTTCTGTGCGTCGTCCTTTGAGACTCCACGCTGCTTGCTCCAGGCCTCGAATTTGGCCTTGCCCTTCAGGTCCAGGAAGCCGGGGGCCTCTGTAAATAAAAAAAGAAAATTTGAGTATAATGCATGAAGACATGGCAAATGTATGGAGTAATTTATTGCTTATTGTTAAACAAAGTACATTTTGTGTAATTAAAGAACAAACAATAATAAATTTGGATTTCTGGATGAACCACGGATATCAAAGAGCAGAACCCTGTTTGTGTAACCACACAGCAATTGTGTTTTCCTATTGACCTAGAATGAGTAATTCAATGTTTTGCAATTGGTATTCCTTGTTCAGCATGAATGAGATAAATTATACAAATCTATTTTCAAATAATTAACATTTCACTGACGCTGCTATATGATTTCATCCAGCTATACATCGAATTAGTAAGTACCTAATTAGGACTGAGATCACGTACGCTTTTGCTAAGAATTAAAAACATCACGACTTATAAACTTCATGATAGAGCTGCTTATCTTTATAAAAGAAAAATAGAACGTGAATATACCCCAGTAAAAATATCATCATGGCGCGACAATCAACTATGAATCATAAGATTACTTCGATGGAATTTATATCCTATTTTTCTACAACTAGAACTTAAAATCCATTGCAGTTGTGCATCCCAAGCATTAGTGACTAGCCGTTGTATGATGTGTTACTGATGCAATCAATTTGTCTAGCGTTTTCCTAACTACGTTGAAGTCGTGGTGGCCTAGTGGCTTAGATCTCGCCTCTCGTGCTTGAGTTGTTGGGTTCAAATCCGGGCAAGTACGAATGTGACGTTTTCAAATTCATTATGCACTTTCTAAGTTTATCTTGGACATCACACGCAACGGTGAAGGAAAACATCATGAGGAAACCTGGATTTATATAGTTAATGTAAATCTGAAATAGCCAAGTCAGAGGCCTGTGGGGTTCCCGGAGGCGTCTTAATTAACTTTGACACCAGTGGTGGCCACATCCTCACACGAAATCAAGACTACGTTGAGGTTGGCTTCCCGTCTAACCGAAGACCAGTATTTTACAAGGATACTGCATATCTGACCTCCACAACCCAGTAACTGGGTAACACGATTGCCCCCTGGCACTGTTGTCAGATATTTGTCTTATATTTTACTATCTGTAACGACCCTCAAAGGTCTACAAATGTCAGTCGGGACAAACGGCTTAACATGTTTTCCGAGGCATGGAGGAGTCTCTGACACAATTTAATGCATTGATTCAACCTACTTACGTGTGCTAGGTCATGTATTTTCTTATCAAAGATTGAGTAATTTAGGTATATTTAATTAGTGATTTATATCTATTAATGATTGTGTTAAGCGATTAATAGTTAATGATAAACAGATTTAGGCATGATTGATTAATTTGTTGTTATTGTTTTGATGTTTAATAAGGGGATTAACTTCCTACTGTATGTGGCTGATAGAACTATTGTCGGGATAAAAAGTAGCCTATGTCACCCGGGGATAGTATACCTTTCAAACGGTGGAAGAATTTTTGAAATCGGTCCAGTAGCTTTTAAGTTTATTCGTTACATACAAATATACAAATCTTTCCTCTTTTTAATATTATTAGTAATTAGTATAGATTGAAAAACTATACTTATTACTAATAGCGCGGTAACTTGCTAACAGACCAATTCAAACATTTGATCGCAATACCTTTCATTTTGACAATAGTGAATTTTATTTTTTGACATTTCTAAAATTCTTTTTGACAGTTCTAATCTTCACTAATAACAAAACAAACTTACTTAAAAAGGGGAGAGGGAAAAGAGCTCATTGCGCACATTGAGATATTATGTACTAGAGAAGCTATCCTAAGTAAAGGACATGCTCCATTTTGACAAGAGTTTAAACTAAACTTCGCTGCAGCGCTGAAACAATAATTAGCCGTCTAACAAAACAGTATAAACACGCAGCGCTAGAGCGCTTCTAAGGTATAGTTTTCTCGCGATCAAAACGACGGAAGCGCCGTGATTTTCATGGCGCTTACGCGTTTCGTTCAACATTCTGCAACAACTTGTCACTCATATAGACTAAACTGCTGACTGACTACAGAAGCGGTACCTACATAGCTTTATACCTAACAAGCTTCATTAGAATTCAAACTAAAAAAAAAAAAAAAGAAATGACCTTCGTAAAGTAATATTTTATTAATATTATATTAATAAAATAGTACATTAATATAATATTATATTTATGTACTTTTTTTGGGACATTCCCACAGCACTATTCCCAAATCACTGCAACTCCTGAAAGCCAGAATCAAGGTTTATTCCCATCGGCCACCCTCGATTGGCCACCCCGGTGGCCGATGGGAATGATTAGTGGCGACGAATAGAAAAGCACCGAGGCAATGAAGCTCGACGAAGTCCCAGAGAATGAATTTAACTGTCTTGGATCCCGCAACGAAATTAATCAGAAAAGAATAGTGGAGGAGCAGGCAAAAATTTCCAGTTCCCTCCATATCAAGTAGGAGACAGAACAAACAAGATCAATAGGCACAAAGGGTCATTTACAACTAGGATAAGCCCTGTTGCCTGGCCCCACGGATAAAAATTAGCATTAATATTAATGGGTCCTAACATTGTGAGGTGTTATATTTGATTCCAATAATAAATAGGTATGGCAAAAACGTTTGAACGCACGAAAATTTGTTCTAGTTATCACAAGATCCGTATAGTAATCATCTTGCAGCCTGTACATTATTCAACATAGTATTGCATTAATTCTGCCAAAGAATACACTTCCATAAGATATGATGGGCAGATTGTACATATTCGCAGTCAGATCTAGAATACTGACATAAAGGCGAGGCAATAAGCTTGAAGGAAAATAATTTACTTTTAAAGTTACCATGCCCTGTGAGAAATTGGGTAACAAAGTGTTGCCCAAGCCACGTCCTGGCCAGTCGCACGCGAAAAGATGGAAAGAATTGGTGGAGGTGTCGGTCATTGATGGAATTATCCCACCTACATTGCCATTCGGATAAAAGTTCCTCCTAGACGTCAATATGTGGTTCAAATAATCCAGAGATATTCTCACGGTCACTCCGCGTCCATGGTTTCTCGTGCTGAATAGTACATTGCAGCACATCGTCGCACATCAAGGTTGACTGGAAGTACGCCAGCAAGTACCGGTAAGGTCTCAGTACTAACCGTCTTGCATTATTTAGGTACTAGCTGTCCCCCGTGACTTCGCTCCCGTCAACTGGATACCTACATACCCTACCCTACCCTAGACACCTACCCACCTATCATACCTACCAATTTGTTATACTATTTATTTGAATAACCACAGTCAGTTCCTTTCTGAATCAACAAGGTAAGGATAAGGTTGTTATTTTTCGCTATAAAAACCAAAGTCAGCTAATTCTACCTACACTTGTTACCCAAATTGTCACATCTTAATTTTTAGTCTATATGAGAAATGAGGCAACATGGCGTCCACCAAATATTTCAGTTTAAAAATGATTATCTAGTTACTCATTGACGAAAAGTTATTCCTTTGCATTTCACCGTATTAGTTGAATTATAAGTGCAATATCTTAAAACACACGACAGCATATTTTATGCATTTGAATGTTTTTTCGTTTAAAAACAAACAATGACATAGGCGCTCAAGATCTAGCAAGCAACTGAGTGAAGTGCGGCCGGCCGACCCCACATGAACCGAACACAGCAGTGATGTGTGGTGACTTCTCTAGTGCGTAGTACATTATTACCTCAATGATTGCGCATCAAAAAAATCGTCCACATCGATGTCGATGGGAAATGTGCCCAGAACGCTGGCAGCATTGTGCCACGTTGAATGACAATGCTGATTCTCTGGCTGAAGAAAAGGTCAGCCCTCTGGTCACGCGAACAGTCGACTAACCGTTTAATTATGTCTCGAAATATTCGATGAGCACTCGGAACCCATGAACCTAATGTCTTAATTTTGAGGTTAACAATTCAATTTTAGAACCTATTCTTTTCATAGCGTGTTACGCTCTGATTAGAATTTTAATTAAAGTAACTAATAATTTTAATTGATGGCCATGCTAAAATTTTAAATAATTCTACATACTATTATAGTTCGGTGTTACAATCTATTATGATAGAAATACCTTAAAAAATTCCTTGTCACGTTCGCCCATTGGCAGTCCAGTTTCGTTTTGTGACATTATAACAGTACATAAATAAGCTATATAAAACCAAACTTGGTACGAAAACGTATTTACTAAAGCAGGTCGCCTCAAATTTTACCAAGAAAGCAACGGGTTCGCGTGTCACTTACGGTGATCTAAAACTGGTAGCCCGTAAATAAATCTAGTCTAGTGTTCCACTGATAAAGATCTTTGAGAGGAATAAGCAAGATGTTTAAACTATAATATTACACATCTTCATCAGCCTTATAATGTTCCCACTGCTGGGACACAGGTATCCTCTGTGAGAGAGGTAATGGGCCTTAATACACCACGCGGGCCTAATGCGGGTTGGTGAATGTCACAATCATGTCTTTGAATTTTTGGTTCACGATGTTTTCCTTCACCGTTTTAAGAGCAGTGGTGATGAAATAATTTACACAAAGTAAAGCGCCTGCCTGGGTTCAAACTCACGACCTATGACACGTAAGTCGGGGCCGTTACCACTGGGCTACCACTGCTCTATATATTACACATATTAAGAGTATTTTAGACTTGGTTGGGGTTTGCTTTACTTTTCTCTGATTGAGACAAGTGTGTAGTAGTATCCTTTTCTGGAAGTCTACCAAGCATCAAACTAATATTAAAAATTAGTTAAGCTATATGCCTGTTTTAACCCCTACGGATAAAGAGGGGTGTTATAAGTTTGACGTGTGTTGCTGTGTATTTGTGTCTGTCTGACGTGTGTAGCTCTTAAACAGAGGCCTTAGTGCGAGTTTTTACTCACGCTCAATCGCGTTAAGGTAAACGTCAATTTCACCAGAGATCGTTTACGTTATCACGAGTGAGTACGTTAAAAAACTCGGCATATCTTGATTAAGTATTTTTTGTTTGACTTGTTCGAGTGCTCTGAGCTATGTTCGACGAAATTGGATAAAAACTTATGCGCATTTGACTCATTAAAGAGGAGTATTTTCGCAAGATATCGTTGTTATAATTACTTGTTTCGATGGATTGTTGATCGAAGCGTGTCTGCTACTAGACAAATTATGTAGTTTAAAAAGCATGAGTTAATAAAGCCTCGGCGGTTTCACTTCTTTTTAATTTGTACTGAATATATTTTTATGAATTGGTATAGAGTTTAATTGGACCATGGAGAAGACAGGATTTTTCATCCCGGTAATATGTTTCCATGGGATATTTTCTCCTTTTACGCGGACGATTGGGAGAAGCTAGTGGTTTTATAAAACACTAGCTTTTGCCCGCGGCTTGGCCACGTTAAAAGTATTTTATTCTCCCAGGGGAACATTAAACGGGAATGAAAGTAAATTATGTCCCAATCTAGGTTCTGGTCTATCCATATGCCAATTTTCATCCGACCGACCATTAAGGCGTCAACCGGTAACAGGCAGAGTAGAATATGGAAAGTTCGTATCACACACTATATATTATAAAGGCCAAAGTTTGTGTGTGTGTGAATGTGTTTGTTTGTATGTTTGTTACATCTTCACGCTCAAACGGCTGGACGGATCTGTATGAAATTTAGCACGGAGTTAGATTATAGTCAGGAATAGCACATATAATACTTTTCATCTAGGTATAATGTTCCTTTGGGATAAAAAACACCTTTCACGCGAGCGAAGCCGCTGGCAGAAGCTAGTGGATTTATAAATGGCTGGACTTTGCAAGGTTACTGGTAAAACGTAATATGCAGTCACTAGAAACCAAGATGCTAATTCTTACTGAAGGACCTCATCACACCACAATATTAGTTCTGCAAATACGGATGTTCGGATAGTCATCTAACTTGATTACCATACAAACGATCGGTTTGATTTTCACACACCACAAGAGGTCATTGTTATTATATAATTGTTTGTGGAACAATAGACTAAGCGGCAGAAGAGGGATCATAATCATTATTGTCAAAGACATCTAGAAGAATAATGGTTTCGACGGCTGTGTTTGCAGTAATATTGTTTCTATTTACTAGTACTTACCTAATCTAACCTATCCTATATTGCCCCTTTTTACCCGACTGCCGAAGAAGGGTAATGTGTTTATCAGTCTATATATGTATGTTTGTTTCTATATAGCGTTCCAGAGACCAAACACGTAGGCCGATTTTGTTAATTCTTACGTCAATCGATACGTCTTAACCTTCCGAGTGTCACTGGCTACATTAAAATTGGAAAATAGAAAAATGATGGCTTTTGGGCGCCATATTGTGGGCGCCATTTTTTCTGCCAAACCCATCTTCTGGGGTAATATACGTTTAAATGAAACCCATTATGTAGGGTAATATATGTTTAAGTGTAACTAAATAAATAAAAAAAAGTCGGCGGATACATCTTGGTATGGCAGCCAACTCGCGAATATGGTATCTTTCGACTGCACAGCATAATTTTCTACTTATTTACGTCTTTTAGTTCGGTTTTTATGCAGTCGGATTTTTTGATTTAACTTCTTTTTAACGTGTGCTACCTCATAGATAACCTGGGGGAGGAGAGGGGGGCATTCAGTCCTGTCGGTCTCTTACTGACTAAAACTGGTGTTCTTCAGCTCCCCTATTCCGTGCGCTGACACTTTAAGTCTAGTTAGAATTTTCTTTCGAAAGCTAAAAATTGGCAATGGAATTCATATCGCCAAAATACCTCTATATACGTAAATGTCCTTGTTATTATGTTTATTAAAACTTAAATATGCCACATTACCCACTTAGGTTTTTTTCTAGCTCAAATGTTATCAATGCTAAATGATTCAAGTATATTAAACAGATACCATCACATACCAACCCACATAGCAGGAGTTGAATCAGGTTAATGTATTAAATTCTGTATTACTATGCATGTGTATGTTCAGCGCCCGATCACGGAAATGGTGCCATTACACACGAATCCCCCATTATGTCTGTTCGGACTACGATCAAAAAACTAACATATTCATGATAATTACTATTGTGGTGGTTCAGATATTTAGACGGATATGGGCGTCCATTTTATATTACTTTACTAGGTAGTAGAGATGTTTTAACGTATATCTACGACTACCGTTTATAATATCTACTGCAAAAGTTGGAAAGATTAAAATAATAGCTTTTCTGGTCTATTCAGTTCTTTAAGGCCCAGTTTTTTATCCCTAGTTAACTCAACCTATGGTTAAATATGTTGACAAATTGTTTCAAAATTCGGCAAAAGCCTTTTGAACATAAACTGTTACTCTCACAAATCTAGAAGATCAAAAAACTAGACCCAGTTTCTAGCTGTCATATAATTCAAATAAGTTTCGTAAAAATCTTACTATTTTAAACGGGAAAAAAATTACTAAACAGATTATGATGAAAATTTACAGTAAAATAGCTTAGTATTATCAGCATCAGCATACATCATAGGCTACTATTTATAAAGGTATTGTATTTGGCCAAAACAGGGGTGAATTGGAGTAGATTTTTGAATTTAACGCGGACGGAGCTGAGATTTTAAGACAGTTAAGGGAGACTACTGTTTGTAATACTGCAAAAGTTAAAAAGATATAATAATAATATAATACAATAATAAAATACTAAAAATTGAAGAAGCTATCATAAAATTCAAATTAGCTTCGTAAAAACTAAAACTCCATATAAAAAGCTAGGATTTACCCTCCACAACCGAGTTGATTGTAGATTGAAACCCGTAAAAAACTGCACAACTTAAGAGTCATTTTCTCGAATACCCGACTACTAACAAAAAGTTTTTTTGCAGCAGGTGTGTAGTCAAAACTTTAAAAGATTCATCTTATTGGAGAGGAGCTCGTGATTAAGTAATAACAGCCGCACGAGTCGACCTTCAAGGTTAAGCAACGCTTGCCAAGGTCGGTCCGTGGATGGGTGACCATCACGTAGAGCATACCGAGAATCCTCCGCGCCTTAGAAACACGTTAAGCCATTGGACCCGGCTGTCATTAAAAGCTCTTTGACAGTAGTTACGATAATCATCACCTTCCTGCCCTTGTCCCATGTTACTTGTGGTCGGCGCAAGCGCAACACGTTTTCTATCATCCATACCGTCCTATCGCACGTGACGCTATCATTGACTCCCTTTTCTTCCATATCACTCCTCACACAGTCCATCCATCTTTTCTTTGGCCGTCCCCTCCCTCTCCATCCATCCACACTTATATTCATAACTCTTTTAGTAACATGCGTTTCATGCCTCCTCATCACATGACCATACCAGGACAAACGGTTTCCTTTCAACTTTTCTGTCACTGGCGCCACTTTCAAACTTCCTCTAATATACTAATTCCTCACTTTAACCATTCTCGTCACTCCGCACATCCATCTCAACATTACCATCTCTACTACATGAAATATCTTTTCATCCATCTTTTTCACAGCCCAACATTCTGATCCATACAGTACGACAGGTCTAAACACTGACTTGTAAACTCGTTACGATAATCAAAAGCTTTAAAATCTGCCATCAGTCTAGCCAAAGGTATCTTGATACCCAGTTACTGGGTTGTGGTGGTCAGGTAGGCAATGGCTGCATGTATTCAGCTGTACCCGGTTAGACAGGAGCCGACCCCAACATATTTGATTCATTTATTGATTCATCGTAATGGAATTTCAAGCAATTCCAATTTTGATTGAACCGTGTCATGTGAAATTTTAAACCCATTAAAGTTGTCAAATAATAAGTGAAATACTGAAAAATAATTTCAGCTATTGCCCGGTTTAATTGCTTGATAAGCAGAACACGGTAGTCAATGCTGCGCTATCAAAATGTGCGCTTTGACATTTTGGCTATAATTCAGTCATCATTATCATATCAGCCGAAATACGTCCACTGCTAGACATAGACTTCCCCCAGGCGTCGCCACATTGACCGATCCCGTGCGTCTCGCATCCAGCTCTCCCCGCAACCTTCACCAGGCCATCGGTCCACCTGGTGGGAGGCCTTCCAAAGCAACGTCTTCCGGTTAGCGTTCGCCATTCCAGAACTTTTCTGCCCTGCCATCCGTTCTGCGAGCAATGTGCCCACTGCCACTTAAGTTTGGCAATTCTTCGGGCTATGTCAGTAACCCTGGTTCTCTTGTAGATCTCTACATTTCTGATTCGATCACGCAAGGAAACTCCGAGCATAGCCTTCTCCATTGATTGCCCTTTGGATGTCTGTAAGCTTTCTGATGAGGCCCATTGTGAACGACCACGTCTCAGAGCCATAGGTCATCACTGGCAACACACACTGGTCATAGACTTTCGACTTGAGACACTGTGGTAAGTTGGACGAGAAGATACCGCGCAATTGCCCGAACGCTGACGGTTGACCTCATAATTCAATAAGTCCTATTTACTATGTACTTTGTACAAAGGTGTTAGTGTAATAACACCTTCCTTGTATACTTAATTGACTAATTATACCTAACAATGTACATAATGTCTGATAGTTTACCTACATGTTAGTTATAATTTACCGACGTCGTTAAAGTTGCGAGTAATAGGTACCTAGTGGACGTGGTGTGCAAAGTCCAAGGACTTAATTTTTAACGGTTATCAAAAAGTCCTAAAAAATTACGATTCGAGATTTTAACACGTAAAATAGACTTAAACGTTTGTGAGACCAAAAAAACGCAATGAAAAAACATAGGTAGTTCTTTTGTATTACATACATCACACTAATATTATAAGGCAAAAGTTTGTGAGTGTGTGTTTGTGTGTTTTGTATGTTTGTTACTTCTTCACGCTCCAACGGCTGGACGGATCCGGATGAAATTTGGTACAGAGATAGATTATAGTCTGGAATAGCACATAAGATACTTTTTATCTCGGGAATGTGTTCCCTTGGGATAATTTTCGACATTCACGCGGGCGAAGCCGCTGACAGAAGCTAGCTTGTAAATAAAACCTGTTTATCTCGCGGTTCAATGATTTGGTGTTTACGATACTCGAGTATAGTTTAACAACAAATCAATTTACTAGTAAATTATGCTTGTTTTTTAACGAGAAATTTATGAACGTCTATGGACGTCAAATCTCGACAGCAGCAAGAATCTCAATAAAAAAAAAAGAAACTAAATCTTACTGTCATTAAAAAGTATTTTTAATTTACAATCGTTTAAAATAGTGATGTTAACTGAAAATTCGTTTAATTTTTTCCACCTGGTAGATTATTAAAAAAATATTGGATGCGTATTTTTTCTCTTGACACGTAAACTTATGTAACTTATGTGTTATGTTACTTTATAGTGACAACGATATAATGCGTTGAAATATCGTGTGAAGTCATGCCGTTAGTCTTTATACTGACGTCACAAGCCCCCATACCTGAACTTTGATACGCTTTATCTTTATACTGACGTCACAAGCCCCCATACCTGAACTTTGATACGCTTTATCTTTATACTGACGTCACAAGCCCCCATACCTGAACTTTGATACGCTTTATCTTTATACTGACGTCACAAGCCCCCATACCTGAACTTTGATACGCTTTATCTTTATACTGACGTCACAAGCCCCCATACCTGAACTTTGATACGCTTTATCTTTATACTGACGTCACAAGCCCCCATACCTGAACTTTGATATGCTCTATCTTTGTAAATTTTATTGATTTGGTAAAGCAAAAATACGTGTCCAATATTATTTGATAATCTCACTGACGGACTAAATAGAATTATCATTTTTCTACCCTATTAGGAAATCTGGAAACTCTTGCCAAGGGGCTTCCAGTTACCCATTTACTGGGTTGTGGAGACCAATTAGGCTTTCCATCAATGTGAAACACTGGTATAGTTCTCGCCAAACTTATTGGCCGCCCTGAAGTTGGCTACAATGGCTGCGCAGTAGAAAATCTCATACAAAAACAGCACCGTTTCGTGCCTCGCGCATCCGGTAAACCAACTTCAGTGCGGCCAATAAGTTTGGCGAGGGCTATACTCAGCTGAATCCGGTTAGACTAGAAGCCGACGCCAATAAGGCTAGGGAGATTACTTCAATTTACAATCATTATTTTAAATACCTGTAGCAAACTAATATAGCGTTAAAAGACATTTTGCTTTAACTTGTATAGTGTACGTTACGCTGTTGTAATCAGAGAGAAACGAAGCGCATAAATACCGTTTTAACTTTATCATAATTTGTATAATACGAGCATAACGCATTTAAATTCTTAATTAATAAAGTTATTAAATGGTTCATAACTTGCGAATGCTTTCGATGCTTCATTCATTAAACTGCACTTTAGTTCTCGAAAATTAAACACAGGATCTTAAATTGTTTGTTTGCATGGGTACCACATACCACAATGTTAAAACAAATGCATAGTGCATGCATAGTTTGTTTTTAACCGCCGCCGGAAAAAGAGGGGTTGCTGTGTATCTGTGTGTCTGTCTGTGGCATCATAGCCCCTAAACGGATGAAACGATTTTGATTTAATTTGTTTTGTTTGAAAGGTGATTTTGTCGAGAGTGTTCTTAGCTATGTTTGAATAAAATCGGTTCAGCCGTTCAAAAGTTATGGGCCGTTTTACTCTTTGAATTGGGATGTTTTCGCAAGATAAATGTGTCGGGAGTTTTTTAAATTAGGTATGAAATTTTACTTGTGTTTGGAATTTCGATATGACTATGACCTATGACTTAGGGGAGTATGTCACTATCATAAATATTATGACATCTATGAGTCATATTTATATATGATCTTCGATGAAGAATACACTAGATGCCCGGTCAGCCCTTCAAAAACGGGCCGAAAAAGTAAAATTTAAAAAACCCCCGACACATTTATCTTGCGAAAACATCCCGATTCAAACAGTAAAACGCCCATAACTTTTGAACGGCTGAACCGTTTTTTTTTTAAACATAGCTAAGAACACTCTCGACACAATCACTTTTCCAACAAAAAAAACTAAATCAAAATCGGTTCATCCGTTGAGGCGCTATGATGCCACAGACAGACACACAGATACACAGATACACAGACACACAGATACACAGATACACAGATACACAGCAACACACCTCAAACTTATAACACCCCTCTTTTTCCGTCGGGGGTTAAAAATATGGCCACAAATACGGTTGTGTCACTATTTCAAATTAGTATGGTCCAATCATAGCCAACATTAATACGTAAAAATGCCGCAATGTGCGATCAAAAACTGTGCAAATAACCACCGTAACACCTTGAATTTGGAGGGAATATCTTTTTTTGGGTAAGGTTATATCATTAAGTGTTTTTCATAAAGTAAAAACCGAATTAGATAGTAAATATGAATCAACTAGCACTCTGCCCGCGACTTCGTTCGCGTGATTTCGTTTATGCTATAAATGATATTCTTATATGCAGTTAGTGAAGGAAACCAAAAATTTGCTATCACTAAAACAACAAAAAATGGGTATCGTAGATATACAGGGTTTATTGGATTGGGACGATTCGTTATTTGACTTAAAGAATAGTAAATTTTAGGTTACCGCAACAAAGTAAAATCCTCCCCTAAATACTTATCAACCCCTTTTTGCCCCGTTGGGGGTGGAGTTTTGAAAAACGTAAATATGCTATTCACTCTTTTCTTCTCTTTTTTATTTATCGTTTATGTTAGTCAGATAGCGCAGTGAGATTCCTCAAAAAAAACTTTAAAACCCCTAACCCTATCTGGGAGAAAATAAAAATTTAAAATGTTTTATGTAAATTTTTAGTATCAACCTTATCCCCAAGGAATTTGATTTTACATACAAACTATTTTTTACCCTTTTCAGCTCCTTAAAGGTTGAATGGCAGCAAAATTGCGCCTTAGTGCTCCCCTAGAACCCCACGTCAAAAACGAAACCCTGTCCAGTAAGATTCTTAGCTTGAGTTAGTTTCGAAAAACTTATAATGACAACCTTTATTGTATCCTTATGTTGGTATTTGCGCCAAGTTTAAAATTTATTTTTTTGAAGAAATAAGATTCTACAAAAAAACTTTAACACTCCCTTAACCGTATTTTGGGAGTAGATAAGTAAAACTAATAATGACAATCTTTATTGTTTATTTAGGTTGGTATTTATGTCAAGTTTCATGTTTATTTACCCAAGAAATCAGATTCTTCCATACAAACTTCAACACCCCCTAAATCATCATTTGGGCATAGTTTCGAAAAATTAATAAAGACAACCTTTATTGTTTACTTAGGATGGTATTTATGTCAACTTTCAAATGTATTAACCCAATAAATAAGATTCTTCAAAAACACTGTAATACCCCCTAAATCGTCTTTTGAGGGTAGTTGCAAAAAACTAATAACGAAACCTTTATTGTTTATTGAGGTTGGTGTTTATGTCAAGTTTCATGCTTGTTAACCGAAGATATAAGATTCTGCAAAACAATTAACATCCCCTAAATCATCTTTTGGGGGTAGTTTCGAAAAACTAAAAATGAAAGCCTTTATTGTTTATGTCAAGTTTCATGTTTATTAACTGAAGTAATAAGATTCTTCAAAAAAGATTTAACACCCCTTAATCGAATAATGAAAACCTTTATTTAGGTTGGTATTTATGTCAAGTTTCATGTTCATTTACCCAAAAAATCAGATTCTTCCATACAAACTTCAACACCCCCTAAATCGACTTTGGGGGTTGTTTCAACCTCTATTGTTTATTGAGGTTGGTGTTTATGTCAAGTTTCATGCTAATTAACCGAATAATTAATTAACCGAAGACATAAGATTCTGCGAAAAAAAAAATACATCCCCTATATCATCTTTGGGGGGTAGTTTCAAATAATAACAATAACAACCTTTATTATTCATATAAGTTAGTATTTGTAGCAAACTTCAAGTTTATTGACCCAAGAAATCAGATTTTTCCATACAAACTTCAACACCCCCTAAATCGACTTTGGGGGTTGTTTCAAAAGACTAATAATGATAAACTTTATTGTTTATTGAGGTTAGTATTTATGTCAAGTTTCTTGTTTATTAACCCAAGATATAAGATTCTTCAAAAAAAATAACATCCCCTAAATCATGCTTTGGGGGTAGTTTCGAAAACTAACAATGAAATTCTTTTTTGTTTATTTAGTTTGGTATTTATGTCAAGTTTCATGTTTATTGACCCAAGAAATCAGATTTTTTCATACAAACTTCAACACCCCCTAAATCATTATTTGGGGGTAGTTTCGAAATACTAATAATGTCAATCTTTATCATTTACAAATAATAATATTTTAACTAAGTTTCAAGAATTTTGGCCGCAGGAATTAGATTTTTCATACAAACTTTCAACCCCCTTTTTACCCCCTTGGGGGTGGAATTTCCAAAAATCCTTTCTTAGTGCACACTTACGTCACTTGAGGAACCTTTCTGCCAAATTTCATGCTTCTAGGCGTAGCAGTTTTGGCTGTGCGTTGATTGATCAGTCAGTCAGTCAGTCAGTGAGTCAGTCAGTCACCTTTCGCTTTTATATATATAGATTACCAAATACTCGTATTATGATTGTTTGACCAACATTTGCGTCGAAAAAGCGAACGCGCCAACTATTGTAACAAACATTGACTGTTCTGGAACAGAAAATGCATGGAGTAGTTTGTAAAGCTTTTTTTTTTAGTTAAACTAAAACGTACGGAATCATTCATTTATCCTCGTAAAAAATCCATCCCATTTTATTCTATGTATGAAAACCTCTTGCTACTAAACTTTTTTTAATTGATTTATAAATTTAAAACTTAACTGCACAACTAATGATCGAGCTCGTAGACAAAAGTCACGACCACGTTATAGCGTAAATAAATGCCTATGCAAAAGATTCAATTTTCGAATCATAACTATAGCCTCTGAAAGTACGCCATGTTTAACAACTGTATTGAAAAATAATTATTCAAATCGATCCAGCCGTTTTTGAGTTTTAGCGAGACCAACAAACAGCAATTGATTTTTATAATATAGAAAGATAGTTAGATAAGTGTGTGTGGCCATTTGAGCGACTTATATTCGTTCCTGGTTCTTAATATAGTATTTCTAAAGATCGATGATATAAAAAAATAATTGAACGTTTCCACTTCACTCATTCCTTGTACAAGCAGTGAGCCGGAACGAAAATTTTGAAAATTCGAATTTCGAATTATTTTTTTGTCACATTGTAATTCAGACTTTAATACTTGCGAGTAAGACTTTTGTATTGAGTGCAAACATTTAAGGTTGAATTTGCATTAATGAATATTTATTTCAAGTAGAATTCTTAGAATTACCTAAACCCAATTGGCGTCAGTTTTAAAGATAAGTTTTGTATGGGATCCTGTATCTAGTGAATTCTTCATCGATGTATATGATAGTGTAATACCCCCCTAAACTCGTGTGCTCTTCTGTACTACACTCATCACGATAGATCAGCAAGTTGGTCTGAGCCCATGGAGCAGAGTCCGCCAGACATGATGGAAGTATCGGATCGTAACAAAGAATCTTCCTAGTCTTTTCACAACTAAGTTTGGGTCGGTATCCGGCCCTAACACCGTCACGTAATTTGGCAAGGTTTTGGCCTAGTGGGGGTAAGTTACCAACCACCATATAGAGCGAACGCAACGTGGACACGACGCGATTGGTCAGTCGTTCCTTTTGTCAACTGACCAACCAATCGCGCGCTCAGAACGGTGCTAAACGTTCCCCGCGTCCCGCTTGGTAACCAAAGAGACCTAAAAAACGACTTGTGCTCATCTAACGACTCTTGCCAAGATAAGTGCTGAAAACTATACAAGTATTTTACAAAGAGTTACTGTCCATCTGACCTTCACAACTCTGCTCTCCGAGGCACGAAGACCCGTGAGGCTTCTATAACTTAGCCACGTATCTCGTAAAGTATTGGCTCATGCATGACGTAAATGGTATTTTCAGGCACGTGTGAATGATATTTTGATGTAAGAACTGAATGACGTAAATTCAACTTACTTGAGGGGTCAGAGTCGCCAACGGTGGCCTGCTTGAAGAGAGCGTACAGCTCCAGGAGGTCGGAGTCGCTGGGGAGGGACTTCAGCTTCTTGACCTGACCGGCGGCGGCGTCGAATTGCTGGGAAGACACAAACACTTGATATACTCGTAATAACTAGACTACCTACGTGCCTTGTACATAACACCTTTTTTGGTGCTATCGTTGGCGTTGTTATCCCGTCCATATTGCCAAACTATACTACCCTCGTAATCTAAAAAACCATATCTCATATATTATTCTTAACTCAGAATCCATAGCAAGATTTCGTTTTTTGGCTTATGAGGATGAATTATTAACACGTCCTAAAGGAAACTCATCATCTTCTCAGACAATAAAATCCTGTAGAAGTCATCAGAAAATAATAATTGTAGTGCTCCCTAGTTTACATAATCACTATCTCCATCGACTCCATCACCATAGACGTGAGTTTTTCTCAGTGTGTGGCATAAAATTAACTTAAGTATTATTGGGTATCAAGTTTACTGTTGCGGTTCTACCTAATATTCCATAGATTTCTAAAACCATTCACTCTGGTGTGGAATATTGTGGTTTACCGGAGACTCACCACAATAGAGAGATCGCTATCGCTAGTCAATATGGAATTTCCCTGATTGCAGATTAAAAATACCCAACAGAAAGCATTTACTTAAAACGCAAAAATATGACAAATGGCCAAGGCTATTAGCGGGAATCCTAATGTAGAACTAAAAGCTTTATACTGAAAGATTTATATTTAAAAAAACTACCTGACCTTTGCCACAATGACGCACCAAAAACGTCGTCTAGCTAAAAAACGAAAAAATAAAACGCATATAGCATAGCATAGGTTTACCGAGCTACGCCAACAGGTAAAGAGATTAATGAACTTGATATATACATATTAATTACTTAGATGACTATACAATTCTAAAAAACGACAAACATTACCCTCCTTCTTGGATAGTCGGGTAAAAATAAATGACCAATAATGTATTCTGCTTTTTACGTTCATAGCTCTTTTAATAATAGGTTTGCTGCCTCAATTCAACAGGGCCTCGGTTTGGTTAAATTTTTTGTAGTCGGTGTCCATAACGCAAAAAAATGGTACCTACGAAAGACACCGACTTCAAAAAAAAAGTTATTTTTCACTTTGTAGTTTTGTATTTGGAAGTTGGTAGTATTTTTTTTCAAAAAGTTTTTTTTTATTGCTTAAAACAAAACAATGCCTAATTAATGTACCTATTTTTATCCTCTAAAGAACTTGCCTGATTTGTTTATTATATTTTATCTCTATGACCTCTGTAAATTTAATTATTACACTCGGGGACAAAATACATAAGCAAAAAAACTGTTTGTAAAGTACCTACTAGCTTTTTTCACGCGGTTTTGCTCACACAATTTGCATCATAAACAGATGAAAAACTCAAGGCTAAGTCTGAGAGATCTAAGGCTATCACTCAGTAATTTTCTGAACAACCAAGGATGTTTATTTTTACACCCAGTATCAAAGGTCAATGTAAAGTCTTAATTTGTAAATTTAACATAATACTGGCAAAGTTAATGTTTACAAATATCCAAGCAATTGCTGTGAAATATGACAATGTCTGATATTACTTGGTAGGGAAGTTTATGCTATTTGTTGACAATAATATGGCTTGTAGGAGCTTGAAAGGAAAAAATAAAATTTTGGTATTTTCCATTTAGATTCTTATGAGGAATATCATTTTAATTACTTATCCAACTTCCTACTAAATGTGAAGGTTCTGTATATTTATGTGTATATTAAACAATAAGGTCTCAATAGCTTCAAAAAATGAAATTTGTAACACAAGTAGAACAGGGCCTGAAAGGACATAATATCTGGTATTGTATTTTTCCATGATATTGAAGGATACTTTTTGATTTTCACGCTGGCCTTGTCTAGACTAGTCTTTTATAAAAGAGCCAGTTTATAAAAAAAAATAACTGGCTACTTGAATATGCACTGTAAACTTGAAAGGAAGTATAAAAATAGTCTTATTTATGTCATTCACTTGAAAGGTCGCCACCAAGGTTAATATTATGTAAATAATACGTAATTATACAGAGAACGCTGATAACAACCCTTTGGAGATTGAATACAAGAAAATACTCATTCAGTTTTCATTGCAATTTAATATTTTCATGCAATAATGTTACCTATAGTTTTTGATAGCGGCTTTGTCCGTTTGAATAGTATCCTATATGAATCTAATATGATGAATGTAACTAATATTTCTTCCAAAAAACCATTCCGCTGTTGATTGCCACATTTTTATGTCAATAGTGAAAATGACTATGATGACATCTAAAGAGACACAACATCTTTTTTTGTAAATTATATTAATATACAAGAATCATTAATATTGACTTAACTGATGTTGTACTGATTTACCTACTCATAATCATATAATCCTGTAGAAAAGACACTGTGTGCAATTTTTCTTTTTGGTGTGACTTTGAAATATTTTTAAAGTCAAACAAGTTTGGGTAAGATAATAATCCAAGATTAGACAGATATATTATAAACCTATATTAGTTGAAGGTGGGCATTATTTATTTATTATTTTAAATTGACAAACAAAATAGTTTCAAGCAACAATTTTTTAATAACTGGCAAACAGACTGGTTTATAAAGACGTTTAATTCACAAAGAAACAAAAGCAGAAACATTGTTATTTATAATTATTCCTCTAGCAAATCTAATCTATATTTAGGTAATTTAAGTTGAATATTTGTAATATTATCTCTCAGTCTAATAAGCAAAGGATCTGACACCAGTCTAGCCAAGGGGTACCGTATTACTCAGTTACTGGGTTGTGGAGGTCAGATAGGCAGTCGCTCCATGTAAAACACTGGTACTCAGCTGAATCCAGTTGGACTGGAAGCCGACACCAACATAGTAGGGAAAAGGCTAGGCAGATTGATTGAGTGACCAAATGAAATAAATTGCCTTTTAGTTATGACAAAACACACTCAATTAGAATGAGGCAGGTTGAATTAAATAAATCTAAACAAGTGGGTATTTAAACAAAATTTAAAGTAGGTAGACAGAAATACTTTAAATTCTATCGAAGTGCCAGTCATCCTCTAAATAATTTCACCTCATGTATGTAGGTAAATGGCCTTTTCACTTTCTGAAATAGTTGCTAACTAATGCATGAAGCACATATAGCCAACAGGTTTGTAAACTATTTATAGATGATGTTAAAAAAAATTGCCGTGACAATTTTATTGTCCATTGTAGTTAGCAGTACAAAATTGCCTCTTGACCTTGATGGATTAGCAATAAACAATAAATAAACTAAAGAAAATACTCACTTCTTGGAGAGACATGGTGATTGTGGATTGTTGATACAGTTAACTAACCTAAAAACACAAAAATATTAATATTATGACTCCACAGTTGCCAATCAAGCGTAGGTATTGGGGGTATAACGTGATAGCCGGCTGAAGATAATGACACATAACCTCATAAAAAGTTTAAATGCGAAAAAAATAATGCCATCCAGAAACAAAAATCTAATTGCTCTAATCAAAACAAATGAAGTCCCAAATTATTATTTAACAAATTTATGTACTTTCAAGGTATTTTAATACTGTACATCAGAAATACACGTCACTAACTTACAGTTAAACAGAAGCGTGTGCTCGGTACGGTTACTCGTTAGGAACTGGTCGGTCCGTCGGTCGCGCTAACAGCAGACTTTAGCAAGCAAACAAAACTCACAAGGAATACTTTTAAAAAAGTGGTGACGAATCGGCTATCATTAACCACGTAATGCGAATGTTATCCTTATCGTCTCGTATCACTGATCAGTGAAAAATAAAGAATTTAATAGTAATTTACCTTAAAAAAAGTTTGTCAGCCTGAAATCACTCCTGCATGACATGAGAAATATTTTTGACAGTTTGACCAATGACCGGATTGACAATTTGACATTGACACTTGACGGAACAGGAGGCGGATCCGGGTGAGCACTGCGCAATTTGGGATTAGTGGTGTGGCTTTGGGTGCATGATTGGGAAATGGGGGAATGGGAATTTTTATTTTAGGGCGAACGATGACACAAAAAACTAATTGGGATATAATTTTTACGTTTTGCCATGTCTCTTGAACGCTTGCACGTCTTCTTAATCTAAAAAGAGCATTCCTGATTTTAGCAATAAACTGTCCAAGAATATACTTATCTAGTGTTTTTACTAATATCTAATATTTTCTATTGGCAAATATTACCAGCCATTGATAGTATCAGCACCATTAAGAGTACGTCCAACTCAAGGCCAGCTGCTTATTCCTGATGCAATCCTGATAGTACTCCTGCAATATTGCTTAGGTACCTACTTCACTTCACCGATAAAATAGAAGCTGGATGTCACTTGTTACTACTGCGAGAACTTAGTTTCGTCTGTTCTCGATTTAATCGTTTTTTTTAGACTTAAGATAGTTTCGTTAGTTATTCGTAGATATGAGGTAAAACATAATCTGCTGTGGAGCATATTTATTTTGATTGAGAAGGAGTCTTCCATGCTGAGACAGTGTAGATGTTTTTTTTATCTAGTTAGACTGCGCTGATTAGCAGAACCACAGACTACTTAGAGATATGGCAGACACAATAGAAAAACAATTTCTGGGAACCAAAGATGCCGTTTGCATTCGAGGGATTAGACTTTCCCGATTTTCATAGAAAGCAGTTTTTTTTTCTTTTTATTCAACTTCTAGAGTATCTACCTAAATGGATTTCACACATTTTCATCACTTTCGTCATTCTTTCATGTAACTACACAAGATTTGGAAATATATGAAAAAAAAAGATTAATGAATTTTAAGATTAGCAAATGCACTTTCATTTTTACCCGATTTTTTATTACCGATGTGTAAAACACGAACGAAAAACTAACATAGTACCTAGTTACCTAATTAGCATGTTTTATTTACAGTGTTATATTTTTACATTCTTTCACGTCTCACAGCTAGTGAGTTTCAAAAATGAACCTTATCTGGGTCACACATCGAAATTGAAATGCCTTTAAATTACATAGTAGGCATAGACCTACTATGCCTGCTATTATGTATCACAATCATCTTGAATGTATAGTTGTTTAAGATATGATACATTACCAATGATTGTAGGTACTAATTGTATTGAGACGTACTAGCTGCGATGGACATAGAAGCTTCTTTGCAATATTGAAAATATATTTTATAGTTGAACAAAAGGTAACGACCATACAGCTGCATGGTGGTTGATAAAAGGCAATCTAATGAAAATCAATTGATAAAAAATGTATGAAGCGTTTATTGATAATAATTTATATAAATTAAGAAATATTCTTGACATAATTATGCGTATTTGGGGGCCAGTTTGGCGGCCATGTCGATGTACTGCTTCTTGGCATCATCCTTGGAGATTCCCTTGCGGCCGGTCCATGCCTTGAACTTGGCGCTCTCGACTAAACCGCTGGGCTCAGCTGGAAAAATAATTTCTATAATGAGCTTTATGATGTGGTAAAAGTGTGATCTAACACTCCGAAGTGCTCTGTAAACTTGAGATCCTAATCAAGGAATTTTAATTCCCTTGGCCATAATTTTAACAGGCTCGTTGGTTGAGCGGGAGTTCCTGAGTTGAACCAATAGTAAACACACTATAGGTCTACCATGCAAATTATTATTAGGTTTGTCCATTTGGTAATTTTCAATAGGTAGCAGTCAGTGTCTGGATATACACATATCAATCTATCTATAGCAATACCCATGTAATGTATAGATACCCCGTACTAACATAATCAGCGAGACGTGAATATTGTAAAATTTAAACATTGTGTTTTCACAAGTTCACTTATTTTAGATTTATGCTTGATCTCAAAACATCTGCCCTAAACCTTCAAGGTATACGATCTTTTATTAACACTATATTTACCAATGTTGACGTCTCCGATGGTGGCCTGCTTGTACAGGGAGTACAGAGCGAGGTTCTCATCGTTGCTGGGGGTGGTCTTCCAGTTCCTGACGGTTCCGGAGACGCTGGTGAATTGCTGGAAACAAGAGTAAAATTTTTTGTTGATTTATTTGGCACAGGCAGATGGATTTAGATTTGAGCATGATGGGAATATTTATATAGACACCCTAGTTGTGTTTTTGATTTGATTCTAATGGTGAAATACTTTTAGTGATTGCGTAATACGCAATTAGGTAGGTACTCCACAGGGTAGACGTTTAAAAAACGCTGCCAAAGCGTCCAAGCGTCCGACAATTAGGGTTTTCATTTTCTATTCCCAATCTACCATAGAGCAACACGGAACACGGACCAGCGCCGGTGGTCCGTGTTGCTCTATGCCAATCTACACTATAACTTAAACTTTTAGTATCAAGATAAAGCAAAACACAAATCAAAATGAAAATAAAGGTACAGCTCCTTAAAAGTAAATAGTTTTTCAAGGTTTAAAAAAAGGAACTGTAAGAGAAAATAATGATAAAATCAATACATAGAGCTAAGTGAAAAGAAGTCAATGTATTCAATTGTTTCGTTGGTAATTGGATAAGTGTAATGATATACCACAGCAATTATAAGTTTGTTTCCAACTGGCCAGTGTCTGTTTCAAAGCCGTTATTGTCTTAACAATCAACGGTTTATTATTTCCATTATTGAACATATACTCAATTCATATAGTCTATTATAGTATAACTTTCCTATTGCTGGGAATTTTTGTGGCCTTTCAGCCCCTACGCTGACCCGGTGTGGGTTTGGTCGGCGATACAGATTCCCAGCAGAGGGCAAGGTATATTAAATCGTCGAATTCCTGTCGTGGGTCATTATCAGCTTAAAACGTAACCATGCCCACGGCCCAGCCTTGGGCATGGGAACGTTTTAAGCTTATATACATAGCCCCATCTCTGTAAGAGGTATTGGACCGAAATTCACTACGTGGACCCAACGCAGTTCTAGACTTCTATGCCGTTTTATCATATAATAAAAATGAATTTAAAATTATTATATTCAGCTGTAAAGATTAGATCTTCAGACTTGACAAAATAATATTGATCGGTTGATAAATTATAAGGTGATTAACATGTTCCAAAAGTGATTTAATATAGATTATAAATAAATTATATTAAATATTATTTAGACTTCTTAATACTAATAAGTATACAATGACCGTGATTTAAAAGTAATAGAACTCTATGTATACCTTGATCGTATCGTTTAATCGATTCCAATTTTAAAAGTTATGTGATCGTTTAGTAAAAGTAGCTACTTGTTTACGCACCTTCGACCTAACTATTTTTTATGATAAAAGTACCTAAGTAGGTACTTTTAGATAGGTAAGTTTGAGATAATTAAAAAAACTAGTGTCTCAGTTACCAGGTGGTCATTTCAATAAAATCTCACCGTGAAAATTTTGGTAAATTGATAGCCGATCTATGGGATTGAAACCTCATCTCAAGGTCACTTCACCTGCATTTTCACGGTGTAAGTTCTACAGAATAACGCTGTATAAATGTGAAAAATGACGGTGGATTGATTTCGATCTTTGAGATTGTTTCAAACTGATTTTGAGATTCTTTAAAAAAAGGAACTTACCTCATCGAGAGACATGGTTTTAGATTTTCTTTGAGATCTGTAACAAATAAAATAAAATCAATTTTAACATGCGCCTTATATACAGAGATTTTCTTTATCTTCGAGATAATTTTTGCACCAAAGCTGCAAAGGTAAGAATTTGTTGACACGGGACGGGGGGCTTCAAATATCTAGACTCAAATCCCTGACAAGATTAAGAGATAAACAGTATTCGTATCTTAATGCCTGGCTTACTAAAATAAATTGTATGCTAAATTAATCTATACAATCCCTTCGAACGATATATATGTTAAGTAGGTACTATGTTGCTATGATAGACAACGTGACATTAGATACAGACAATAAACAAAATTTCGAAAGACCCGTAATAATTCCTAACCACGTACCTAAATAAAACTAACAAAGGTCTAATTTGCAGTGTGCAGAACTGCAGACATTGAACGCGTGGCGTGCGCTCGCGCATTCCTCGGGGTCATCGACCGGTATCAGCGGAACTGTAGATGTCTAGTGCACTTTCCAGCGTTCATTGACAGTGGATCGCGGTGATGTGAACTATGTGGAGGAAATCCGGCTAGATTAGCTGCGCGGGAGTGACATGCAGACCACCAGGAATAGTTTAATAGAAATAGCAGCTAATAGAATAGTCTCATTTCTTTTTTTCAATTGACCTAGAGCTAAACAAATTATGATGAATTTCGGTATAGATATAGACTGCATGTTGGAGAAGGACATGCAATACTTTTTATCCCGGGTGTAGGTACGTTCCCTTGGGAGAATATACGACTTATATGCGGGCGAAGCCGCTGGCAGAAGCTTACATGCTATATAACAAACTAGCGGACGCCTCGCGGTTTCACCTGCGTAGTTCCCATTCCCGTGGGAATACAGGGATAAAAAGTAGCCTATGTCACCCGGGGATAGTGTAGCTTCCCAAAGGTGAAATCATTTTTGAAATCGGTCCAGAGGTTTTAAGTTTATTCGTTACATACAAAAATACAAATGTTACCTCTGATAATCACACTAGGATATGATTGATAAATTAATGGAGTAAGAAAAAAATTTTGAAAAATGAAATATGTCACAGAGAAGAAATATACCTACTTGACCTGACAAAGGCCACCCGCGGCTGGAGGGTGTTATAGAAGAATAATCAGTATCTAATCGTAATCACAATAACAGCTAAAGACATACATTGAAACTATCATTGACATGGTGTCGGGAAATTGTTTATCAGGACGACCTTAAATGCTATTGTAATCAGTTTTCAACTACATTGAATTATGAAATCAGGTCTGGCAGTAAGTAACAAAAATGAGGTGTATGGTATGACTGAGATGGTGACGGTGGGCAATTTGTGATTCCGCTCTTGGGAATCACATCGTGCCCACTGTTACTACCCCGGTTAGATAGTGGTGACAAAGTCACAAGAATCGATTGTCAGGTTTTCTGTAAAATCACTGCTATTCTATTTGGAACAACAATCTACTTAATTCGTAAATTTTCCAAACTATCTACCATCGACCTTGAGGGAACAAAACGCGCACTCGTTTCACACCCGCGCGACCTTCGACCTTCGATTCTGTACCTACATTTGAATACTTAATACATGACTCTAAAAAAAAACCTTCGATCAAAATGTAGATACTTAAATTGTCTTTGAGGTGATCAAAATTTCAATGAATTATATTACGCCCGGCGGCAATTTTGTCCGTGTTAGACATAACTTTACAAATTAATTACACTATGTTATACGAATAAAACTCAAAATTTTCTTAGATCAAATTATTAAGAAAGTGGTCTAATGTATCATATATTTTTTACAAAAAATTATGACTAGCCGTTAAAACGTGATTCTCGTTTTAAAATCAGATTTTATGCAAGCACTAGAAACTATAGTATAGAATTGGGTACATCAAGAACTCAGGTACTTACCACAAGGTAGAGAAGCTAGGTCGAGATCGGTGAGGATACTGAACAATTTTCTGTGAGATCCTGAAGTTAAATTTGGTCAAATATATGGCATGTGTAGCCAGGGTTGTCAATATTTTGATTAAGATAGCGTCGACGATAAAATCTATTTAGGTATAACATTGAATAGTGAAACATGTAATGAATGATTTATATTATCAGATCAGGCCAATTGTGAATGATTTTCATTGTTGTGATTTAATAATTAACTGTGAATCATTCATGGAATTTGAACAGACCAAACTTTGCCTTGATAAGGCGGGCATGTTGGAGCCTTGGACAGTTACAAGAATTCCATACAGCAGAAACGAAAATGAAAGAAACGTGTAAAGAATTATTGCTTATATAAATTGTATTGTTTGGACATCAACGATACTATATCATATACGACTAAATATCTTACTGCAGGGGAAAGCCCATCATTTTCCTTTTCAACACAATTCTGTATTCTGCTAGTGCGGGTCAGTCCTTTCGGTAAGAGGCGAGTTTGTCCCACCATATTCGCCTGGTCTGACGTGATCAGCCATTGATTCTTTAGTAAGAAAATATTACTGAGTATACAATATTAAGACAAATTGGATACTTACCACAACAATAATTGTGATACGACGGATCGCGCTGATTTTTACCTACCTATAAACCGATGCTGTAATAAAAAAAAAAAATGTTAGCCTCTTTCAAAGATAGACCGGTTATAATAATTAGGTGCGTGACATGGGAAAATGCCCATGGCATGTCCCTTTATATTTTGTACTTTTATTGTACTAGTCTCAAAGCATTTTATTAAATATCTATAGATAAGTTAATAGCATTTCTAAACACCCTCTGAATTTCTTTCGAGGGGTGAAAATTCCCATGACATGCACCTTTTATATTTTGTATTTTCACTTTACTAATCTTAAAAGCATTTAATTAAAATCTATGAGTAACTAGATAGACTTTGTAACTTGTAAGTTAGTTCTACAATTAAAATAAATCGTAATTAAAGAAAGGTGGTAACCCTATGCAGAGTGCAATATAAATAAACGCTATCATTCAATAAAATATAGAATTTTATCCATAATCCCGCCCAAAAGATTATCCAATATGGTCCAAATAAAACTCTAGGGTGGGGTATAAAATTTTGTCCACATTACAACATTTCCGTTTCATTCGATATGGTCGAAAAAACCAGACGAGACTGTAGAAGTGTAGACAAGTGTCATTCGATGTCAATGCCAAAATGAAGTTACATTGTCAACTTTACGATAACGCTTTTACTTGTTCACAATTAGCAATCACTATGGCGTTGCTTTCATTTTTAGAATTTCATGTATCTAGAGACTCTGGAAAAACCATAATATATGCGCTACTGAAAAGTAACGTGTTAACACTTTGTCTAGATTTGTGTAAATGGCCAGTAAGTCTTGAAGGTCTTTCCACGGAGCAATGATATGTATTTATTTATTTAATAATTAATGTACACACACAGTATAATACATAAAGACAACACATCAAGACAATAGAGTACAAGGGCACTGCTTATTTCTTAAGAAATTTCTGCCAGCAGACCCGCGAAAAGGAAAAATGAAAAAGAAATGTAGACAATAGTGTGTGAGAACTGGAAAATAAGAAAAGTGAAAGACTTAAACTAAGTTATAAAATTAGCACACCTACACAAATAGTGTAATGGTGGACAAATATAAATACATAATTGTATAATATATAGATACTTATATATATATACATACATAAATAAAGATCAGACTTGAGAGGATAGGTAGTACTCTTTTAAACGTTTTTTGAATAGTGAGATCGTATTTAAATCTCTGATGCTAGGCGGAAGTGAGTTCCACAATCTTACAGCATGGACAGAGAAGGAATAGGAGTATGGTAGATAGTGATATGGACAACTTCAAACATAAATTGAAGATAGTCCTCGTCCAAAATGGCAGGCCCCTTGTATTGTAGATGTCTGTGGATATTTAATCATCAGGTAGGGTTTGTTTGTTTGTTTCCTCTTCATGAGCATTAAACATCGTTTAACACGAACGCTGATTTCAGTTGCCAAAAAACATCTTTCAACTATGCAATAAGATACTTAAGGGTACACAAGACAAAAATTCTTCCATACAAACGTAGTCTAGAGATTACTCCACTGTTTGACGATGTACTTTCAAAATAAAAAAAGATATCAATTTGTCTCATCATTATCTAGCCCTGTATGGAACGGAAAAAATAAAAAATATAATATTTGAAAGTTATGAGCGTCGAAAGTTCCATATTTCAACACTAATTTTAACGTATCTTTGGGCGCAAATAAATACCATAAGAAGAAGGAAAATTAAAAAACGGCCTCCATACAGGGATAGATTAGTAATTCAACAATCCAAATAATTTTATTTTGATCAGATACATTCAGTAGTTTTTTCATGAAATCTAGACTCCCAAAGGTCTGTTTATAAAATTTCGCGCGCTCGTTTTCGTCCTAAATCATCATCCATTTCGATAAAAGATTGCAGAAGTGCTAATTCGTACGCGAACTAGCTTCTTACTGCTCATCACAGCATCTATATATTTCGCACGTGTTGTGGGATGAGATAGCATGCATTTTAACCTCGCGCACAAAATAGTTCGTGCCGTCGACTAGTTTAACCTTAAGTCCCCTAAAGATGACGATGGAAGTCATATTATCTAGGACTTAGATTAATGTGAGTCATCTATGTCTACTATCACCATGCCTTAGTCATCTGCAGAACCTAACCTTGATGTTCGAAAAGTGGCCGGAAGTTTCAGACGTGCCATCGAACTTAGTAAGTAGGTGTTGCGTGTTTCATGTGTATAGTTCTCGCCAAACTTCTTCCGATGCGATCGGTGCTGTTTTTACCCGACTGCCGTCGGAGGGTAATGTGTTTATCAGTATATATTTGTTCCTACGTGTAGGTGGCGTTCTAGAGACCAAACGCTTAGGCCGATATTGATGATTTTTACGTTAATCGATTCGTGTTAACCTTGCGAGTGTCACTGGCTACATTAAAATTGGAAAATGGCGGCTTTTGGGCACCATATTGTGGAGGCCCAAAACATCTAGTTTTGGTCAGCCAGCTCGCGAATATCTATCCTCCGACTGCACAGCATGATGTTCTTCTTGCTTACGTCTTTTTAGTTCGCTTCTTAAGGGATCGGGCTTTTTGATTTTTTGAATTAACTTTTTTTATATGAGATTTACTACTTCGCAGCCATTGTAGCCAACTTCAGGCCGGCCAAGAAGTTTGGCGAGAACTATAAGGAAGTAGTATCTTTCTGAAATAGGTAAGTTCTACTACTCTACTCTAACTATAGTCTACAACTTACATACTAGCTCTAACCCGAACACAATGATAGACGATGTGTCCATCTGTCTATATAAATAGTTAAATTATATTTTTGAGTCAGTTATTAATCAACAAAAAAGTAGGAGAACTAGCTCGAGAACATAGACCATGGCAAAAACGGATTGTGGCTGCAGCTTCGATGAAGAATACACTAGATTCCCGGTCAGCGCTTCAAAAACGGGCCGAAAAATATGGCCACAAATACGGTTGTGGTGGCACTATTTCAAATTAGTATGGTCCAATCATAGCCAACATTAATACGTAAAGAATGCCGCAATGTGCTTTCAAAAACAGTGCAAATAACCACCGTAACACCTTGAATTTGGAGGGAATATCTTTTTTTGGGTAAGCCAACTATTCTAACAAACATTGACTGTTCTGGAACAGAGAATGCATGGAGTAGTTTGTAGAGCTTTTTTTTTTAGTTAAACTAAAACGTACGGAATCATTCATTTATGCTCGTATAAAATCCATCCCATTTTATTCTATGTATGAAAACTTCTTGCTACTAAACTTTTTTAAATTGATTTATAAATTTTAAACTCAACTGCAAAACTAATGATCGAGCTCGTAGACAAAAGTCACGACCACGTTATAGCGTAAATAAATGCCTATGCAAAAGATTCAATTTTCGAATCATAACTATAGCCTCTGAAAGTACGCCATGTTTAACAACTGTATTGAAAAATAATTATTCAAATCGATCCAGCCGTTTTTGAGTTTTAGCGAGACCAACAAACAGCAATTGATTTTTATAATATATAAATATAGGTAGATAAGTGTGTGTGGCCATTTGAGCGACTTATATTCGTTCCTGGTTCTTAATATAGTATTTTTAAAGATCGATGATATAAAATAAGAATTGAACGTTTCCACTTCACTCATTCCTTGTCCAAGCAGTGAGCCGGAACGAAAATTTTGAAAATTCGAATTTCGAATTCCTTTTTTTGTCACATTGTAATTCAGACTTTAATACTTGCGAGTAAGACTAAATTTGTATTGAGTGCAAACATTTTTTATTGCTTTTTATACAGTTTTGTGAATGTAACTTTAAACGGTTGAATTTGCATTAATGAATATTTATTTCAAGTAGAATTCTTAGAATTACCTAAACACAATTGGCGTCAGTTTTAAAGATCTAGTGAATTCTTCATCGAAGGGCTGCAGCATGTGGCTGTGTGTGGACGTGGAGATAAGCTGCCAATGTAGGAAACATGAATATTGGCAAATAAACGCAAAAAAACTAATCGGAAAATTTATTTTGGCTTTCTATATTTCCATCAATCAACGCTAATCCGCGATAACTAAAATTATGTTTAATAAAAACAAGAGAGTCCGTTTTCCTTCAAATAATTATTGCGGTCTCTTTAGAGTTGAACTCATCATTGAATTGAAGCGATACCTCTCCCTAAGTAAATATGAGCATTACTTTGGCCAGGATAAGAATAGTTATAAAGCATGTAGGTACCTATAGCATAACTATTTTCTTATTGTCCCTCGGCAAACTTCGTGTTTACAACTATTTTCTTAATGTCCTTCGGCAAACTTCGTGTTTCGTCAGTCGTCGGATATCTATCAGTTGCCCTATGCACTTGGTGTGCAGACCGGACGCTCTCAATTCAACTGAAAGTCTGAAAGAAATCCGACGACTGACGAAGCATGAAGTTTGCCGAGGGACATTAAGAAGATAGTTGTATGTATACCTACCTAAGTACCTACGAAAACGCTTATTCTATTTTTATCAAAGCAGGTTTCTAATTAAACTCATCAAACTCGTAGAACGTGAGTATTTTCACTACTAAAAGCCGGATCTTCACTTCTAATCACAATGATATAATAATAGAGATAAATAACATTGATAACGAATGTTTTATTTGTTACAGTCATAAATTAATTACGTGATTCCCAATATCAGCTAATCATTTTCTAGTGAATCTAATTCCCAAGTTACACGTGGTTAGCTTTCGAAGATTTCCATTGAATTATTATATCTACTTTCATCCGTAAAACGTTCACTAATGGAAATAGGGCTTCAAAAATCGTCGCCACATTTACAGGTTATCTGTTCTTCTTGCAGCTTCACTCCCTTTGTGTTACTCACCAGGTCTTGGCTTCCTACGCTGCGTCTTCCGTCATTCCAGCCTACCTTTCGACTCCATTGGCCATCCTTTGTGCGAGCAATGTGGTCTGTCCACTGCTACTTAAGTTTGTCAATTCTTCGGGTTATGTCGCAGAAGGATGCCAATGGCAGGCAAGTAACATCCTGGTTTCCGTGTCTAGGCAAAGGATATAAAATTGATCAACCAAAAATATTTTTTGCCAGTACCCTGCATACCATAAGGTTACCTTCAATAGGCAACCTTCAAAGTATCTTCTTTCCTAAAAGCTAAATGAAATTGACCATATTACTTGGGCACCGGCCTTTAGTTTTATTGAGTAATGAATTCGGCAAGGCAAAGGGCAAAAAGTATGAAAAGTCGATCAATCACATGCGAGATGCGCGATGCGCTAGTCGACTCAAAGCTGCAGACCCATGAAACCCAAAGACGAGTTGCCAGCCTGTCGGTTTTCTATCAGTTACATTTCGGAAAATGTGCGGTGAAACTGCACAATTTAATTCCGCTTAGCCCTTTCCATCATCAGACCACAAGACGTACGGCAATGCGCCATCGGTACATGGTGGAGACCCCACCCATACGCACTAAGCATTTTGCAAATGCTCGGTTTTGTTATAATATTCCTTACAGAAGTCATGTAACACCTTTTCTGAACAGGCACTTTATACTAAAGATGAAGTCCAGACGCAAACTACACTTGGCTTGCCTTCTGTTCGGTGTGGTTAAATATCAAAAGCCGGATTACCTTTATGACAAGCTAAGTTGGGTCGCGAGTAGACGGGAATGCGGTAGAAGGCAATGCTCACAACAACTCTCGACCCAGTCTCAGGGTACAGCCGCTATGAGAGGCAGTTTTCGTTATGCGGCTTCTAAAATATGGAATAACTTGCCACCACCGATTAGAGTAATTAACACAATACACGTTTTTAGGCGACGGTTACGACAGTATCTCGTAGAAGCACAAAGGAAGCTAGATATGGTCGCACTAAATGTCTCAATTATTTAAGTATTTATCTACCCACATAATTAGTAGTTTTTACTCTTGTAATGCTACCAACTCATTTTCACACCATTTATTTACATATTCCCATGTTCCTCACTTTTTTTACAGGATACAATTTATTTTATTAAGTATACATACACATGTCACCATGCAGTATAAAACTGATTTACATCTGTCACCTCACACATCAGGTCCAGTTGAAAACCAGCGTCAGGCACTAGTTGTCTGACATTTTTGCTGAACTGGGCCTTTTTGGCGCAGCCGTGAGGCACACTTTCCTGCTGATTTCTTACGTCTGACTTTACAGTTTTACTTTTTATTTTATTTGTATTTTATCTGATGTATGTGTTGTATATGTATGTATATGTTGTGTGTCTTTTAGTCTGTGCTAAATAAATGTTTTTTCTTTCTTCTTTCTTTTCTTTCAAATACTTTCATTGTGCGTACAGCTAAGGAGTGGAATTCCCTGGCGGAGTCTTTTTTCCTGATAGCTACAACCTTGGGGTCTTTAAGTCAAGAGTGAATAGGTTACTTCTAGCTAGGCAAGCGTGCTTCACCGTCGACCACATCATCACTTAACATCAGGCGAGGTGGTGGTCATACACGAACCAATCACTAATAAAAAATAAAAACGATGAAAGACGCTCTGGATTTCCGTCTATTGATTGGTCTATTTTTCATACTTTTTGCGCTTTGCCTTGCCGAACTCATTACACAATAATGCTGCGGTATAAGTAATAATAATAACTGCTTTAGGTACTTATGAACCTTTAATCAAGGAAAAGTACTTGGCAGGTTACCCTAGCTTTCCCAATTTAATCATTATCCGTAAAAAATATTTGCTGAGTTCGATGGCATAATTCGTAACTCCAATAGTGTCGAAATTTTTGCGCATTTTATCAGATTTAGAAATAGGTTGCGATTACATGTGTTTGCAAATAATATAACATGTATTATCAGTCGAAGGGATACGGTGTTATCACGTACCTACAAGGAATTTTCCATTCAACACACCTACCGCGCCTCAATAACCGCTGATATGACAAAAACAGGCCGTATTTACACGCAGTTAGGTCAAACCTGTTTGCTAATAAATAAGTTCGTTTCATGGAAACCGTGTAGATACATACTCGTACGTATTAAGTTGACGCATAAAAAAACCTATCATCAAAATTCAAGGTGCTGCCTGCATTATAATAATAATAATAAAATCGTATATTCGGTTAACTTTTACCCCACTTCCATACTAATATTATAAATGTCTGTTACCTTTTCACGCCTAAACCACTGAACCGATTTAGATAAATAGTTTTTATCCTTTTTATCGCCAGGACGGTGTTGAAGCTGGCCCATACCCTGCCAATTGGTTTTTGTTTGTGGTGACTTAAATATAGATCTGTTAGTCAACTCGCCTGAAAAACGTAAGCTCATTTCATTATTTAAATCATTTAACCTAAAATATTTATTTAATGAACCAACAAGAATAACAGCGACTTCAGCTTCTTGCATAGATAATGTATTCACTAATTGTAAAGTAAAAGATTCGTTTTTAATTAGTGGCGTTAGGTCAGACCATACTGGTCAACTAGTATCTTTTGAGTCAAATAAAAAAATTAACCTAGCTAAATCAATTCGATTAAGACCACTTACTAAAAATAAATTAATCTCTTTTAATAATAATGTTTTTAGCAACCTTTGTAACGCCAGTTTTGATTCAAACGACCCCAATATAAATTACGGCACGTTGTTTTCAGCAGTTTGCCAAGAATTCAATAAAACGTGTCCTGTAAAAACAGTTAAAGTCAACAATTCCAAATCGAAATTTAGTGAATGGGCCACTGTGGGCATAAGAAAAAGCCGAGATATCTTATATAATTTATATTACGAAAAATCTTTGACTTCCGATCAAGTTTTTCACACTTATGTTAGAAACTATTCTAAAATATTCAAAAGAGTCTGCGCTCAAGCAAAATCTCAAATAATAATTAACAAAATTGGTGCTTCTAATAACAAAATAAAAACTGTGTGGCAATTAATTAATAGAGAAACTGGAAAGATACAACAACGCGATCAGAATGAGTTGTCTTTGAAAATAACTAATCAAACCATTTCTGATAGGCAAGAAGTCGCTGAGACATTAGAAAATTTCTTTACCAACATTCCGTTAGAGGTTACGAAGTCTCTTCCTTCCTCATCTAAATTAGCTGAAGCTCTTCTTAAAGAAAACTTTACTAAGGACATACCAATCTTTAAATTTAAACCAATATGTATTAATACAATTAAAAACGCGTTCAAAAGTCTCAATATAAAGAATACTGAAGACTTGTGGGGGATATCCGTTAGGGTTCTTGGAGATATTATTGACTCAATTGCTCCTGTCCTAACAGGCATATTCAATCAATGTTTGGACAGCGGCACTTTTCCTGACTTAATGAAACACAGTAAAGTAGTACCAATTTTCAAATCAGGCTGTAAGAGCGATCCTTCTAATTATAGACCTATATCCGTGCTGCCAGCATTGAGTAAAATCTATGAAAAAATCATGCTGGAACAGATGTTGTCTCACTTCAATTCAAATGGGATCCTGCATAGTCAACAGTTTGGTTTCACGAAAGGTAGGTCGACAACGGACGCGGGAGTAAAACTCATCAGCCACATCTTGGAGGCTTGGGAGAGGTCCCAGGATGCCATTGGCATTTTCTGTGATCTCTCAAAAGCTTTCGACTGCGTCGACCACAACACACTGATCTGTAAATTACACCACTACGGAATTCGTGGAAAATCTGCTGATCTCGTGCTTTCCTATTTATCAAACAGACAGCAAAAAGTAAATGTTAATGGGGCGACGTCCTCCGGGTCTCTAGTCAAGATGGGCGTGCCCCAAGGTTCAATTCTCGGCCCTTTCCTTTTTCTGGTTTACATAAATGATCTCCCTTTTATGATGGCCAAATTATCGGATATAATTCTATTTGCTGATGATACTTCGCTAATTTTTAAAATAGATAGGCAAGATACGGATGTTTTAAATGTCAACGAAAGTCTAATTGTTCTCTCAAAATGGTTCGCAGCTAACAATCTTTTACTGAATGCGATAAAAACAAAATGTCTAAAGTTCTCTTTACCAAATGTACCACAACATGACCTAAACTTAAATCTTGACGGCAAAAATCTTGAAGTTATAACGGAAACTGTATTCTTGGGGATTACTATCGATTCAAAATTGCAGTGGGGCGCGCACATTAGAACTCTTTCGGGTAGGTTAAGTTCGGCTGCTTATGCAGTAAGGAAAATAAGGCAGCTAACCGATGTAGCTACAGCTAGGTTAGTATACTATGCTTATTTCCACAGTATTATGTCTTATGGCATTCTGCTGTGGGGATCAGCAGCAGACGTTGACTCAATTTTCATCCTACAAAAGAGGGCAATCCGCGCAATCTATAAAATGGGTCCTCGCGAGTCGCTCAGAGAAAAATTTAAAGAGATCGATATACTGACTCTACCTTCACTTTATATTTTGGAATGTATTTTGTATGTCCGTAAAAATCGGGGGCTTTTCAAAACTAGAAGCGACTTCCATAATTTAAATACACGCAGTAAGCACGAAATTGTAATACCCAAATTCAGATTAACGAAAACTAGCAAGTCTTTTCTTATAAACAGTATACGCTTTTATAACAAGTTGCCAAAGTCAGTTATAGAACTGACCGATGGAAGGTTCAAAACCTACATCAAACGTATCCTTATTAAAAAAGCATATTATAAAATCAAGGACTACGTTGAAGATAAAAACATTTGGCCTTAGCTCCTTCTGCGCATGCAGCTTCCCTGGTAACTTGTAAACGGCACAAATATGTGGATGTCTCTAACTATTCTCAATCTCATTTTTCTTTCCTTCTTTTAATTAGACTTTTACAATGCTTTTCAAACATCTTTATAGCCCTTTGCTAAGAATAGTTACAGCACTGATAACAAAATTTGTGCCACATGTTAAATTTAGTCATGTAATACTATTTTTATTTACCTTTTATTTACCGATTCTTTTACCGATTATTTTGTGAATGTGTGAACATTGTAGGCCTTCTAGATGCTAGTTAACATTTGTTAACTTTTTTATAAAATATATAATCCTTTTATTTTATTTTTTTAGTTTCTTACGACTTATTGTCATAAGTCGGGCCTACGTTGTCCCCCCATGTCTAAGTACTAATGCTGTAACATGGAAATATTGTAAAACCAAACCATTTTTAAAAGAGTAACCATGGAGTTTCTTGCCGGTTCTTCTCCATAGGAAACGACCAACCCGAACCGTGCACCTTTTGTCGACGTTTTATAAGTGCCCATGTAGGCCTATGTGAAATAAAAAATATTGATTTTGATTTTGAATAGTCGTATCGTCTGATGATGACCTGATATCCAATGAGCTCACGTTGGGCAGCTCGGCCAACATCTAACCCAAATGATAAAGTTTTTGTAATTGGAGCAATGGAGCCAAATCAAGTACACCAGTAACCAGACCCCGTTCTTGACACCTTTATCCAGACGTGGTCTCCCGTAGGCTGATGATGATGAAGGCTGATAAAATACCTTGGCATCTTATTTGCACATTTGCACAGGTTGTAATAGGACTAATAAATGTCTGTTGCGGTAAAGTTACCCCAGAAGGAAATGTTTTGCGAAATAACTAATAACACTAATACTACTAGGGGAAAATTTGTGAGTGTGTGTGTGTCTTTGTATGTTTGTTACTTTTTACGCTCAAACGGCTGGACGGATCTGGATGAAATTTGTCACAGAGATAGATTATAGTCAGGAATAGCACATAGGATACTTTTTATCCCGGGAATATGTTCCCTCGGGCGATTTTCGCCTTTCACGCGGGCGAAGCCGCTGGCAGAAGCTAATAAACTATAAGTGCAACAGATTTAAAAACCCCACATAAATATTTATTTTATTCTGTTTTTAGTATTTGTTGTTATAGCGGAAAGATAAATACATCATCAGTGAAAATTTCAACTGTCTAGCTATAATATCACGGTTCATGAAATACAGCCTGGTGGCATACAGACAGACAGTGGAATCTTAGTAATAGGGTCCCGTTTTTACCCTTTGGGTACGGAACCCTAAAAATGTGCGCAACAATTACAGAAGCTGGGCAACTCATTATCCATAACATTTAAACATGATTTTGCTGGGGTAACGCACACTACTATATAATCCAAGTCTAGTTAGATCAACTACAACTTTTCACGCAGAAGAAACTATTGAAAAACGTCAGGTTCCCTATTTTCGCCCCACTACATACAAGCTAACTGTTAAGCGTTTGAAATAATAAATCTTTTATGTGTACATTCAAAGAATTTCGTACTATAAGCTTTAACCAAGGCATTAACATACATACCTGTCTTCATAGCAGAGGTTAACGTCTTCATCGCAATGGGTCAACGATGCAGTTCGCTGGAAGTAACAACTTTGCCTTACGGTACATACAGACAACCTTCCCTTTTACCTGAGGTATGTTAGTGTTTAGTGTTACCATTTATTTACCAGCATCTACTTGGTTGTCTAAATGAACAGAAGATTGTTTTTTATAACCAATTGGCTCGCGTTTGACCACTATCTCGCCTGATGTTAAGCGATGATGTGATCTACGGTGAAAAACGCTTGCCTAGAAGAAACCTATTCACTCTTGCCTTAAAGACCCCAACGTTGTAGCTATTAGGTAACAAAGACTCTGGAAGGGACTTCCACTCCTTAGCTGTGCGCACAATGAAAGTATTAGCAAAACGCTTTGTGCGTATGGGAGGGATGTCCACCATCATGTACCGATGGCGCATCTGGTGATGGAATGGGCTAGGCGGAATCAAATTGTGCAGTTCCGTCGCACACTCCCCGAAATGTAACCGATAAAAAATCGACAGGCTGGCAACTCGGCGTCGATGTTCGAGGCTCTGGAGCTTTGAAGCGACCAGTGCATCGTTGCCAATAAGTATTTTGGCCCGTCTGTCAATCGACTCAAGTGCATCAAGGTGGTATTTAGCAGAACCATCCCAGAGGTGAGAGCAGTACTCCATGCATGACCGAACTTATGCTTTATACAAGTTGAGCAGCTGTTCAGGCGTGAAGTACCGTCTCGCCTTTGCAAGAATCCCCAACTTGGAAGATGTTTTTGGTTGACTGCTCCAGAAATACTACATAGTCGGTTTTGTATTGGTAAGTGTTACTGATGAACTAATGCTTGCTTGCTTATGACTGAATAGATTTGGGCTCAATTGACTTGGGTCGGAAAGAGTGTTATGGGGTTTGCCATGTGGAATTTCTCAGAAGTAGCAGTCCGAAGTCTAGATTTTTGCAGCTAGCAATAGGCTGCTCGCCCCTTTTATAAGAAAAGTGAAACGAAAAGTGCACTAGAGATGCGAAGGTTCACACACCTCTAACCTCAAGTTATTGTTATATTTGAATTACTTAATATTGCCATTCCACTGTGTCATGTTATCTAATTGTCTCGTAATTTTTATTTAGATTGATATATTGGCAGTGGCACTACACATTTTATTGTATTGTTTTGTGAATTACTGATTTTATGTGACATAATTGTCTACATCGTTATGTTCTATTTCTATGTTAATTACTAGAGGACGCCTCGCGGTTTCACCCGCGTAGTTCCCGTTCCCGTGGGAATACAGGGATAAAAAGTAGCCTATGTCACCCGGGGATAGAGTAGCTTCCCAAGGGTGAAAAATTTTTGAAATCGGTCCAGTAGTTTTGGAGCCTATTCGGTACAAACAAACAAAAAAATCTTTCCTCTTTATAATATTCGTATAGATTATAATTGTATAATTAACTATAAATAAATAAACCTTTTGGTGAAAACAGGCTTCAGATTTTGCTTCGCTTCAGAAAGAGGGCTGTTTATTAATTTGACTTTACAAAAAGGAAGATATACAATAAAGAACTTCGCAGATATAAAACAGAACTCTTCAAAAACAACAGCAAATCTCTCGGGATTGCAATCTCTCTGTTAATTGTTCACGCCATTTCATAACATTCCACTCGCTGAGGTGCCTCCAGAGCTTTTTGCCCTTGAACACCAAAATTTCCCTAACCCAAACTCTTATTCAGCCCATCATCGACTACGCCGACGCCTGTTATTTAGATGCCACCGAGGAGCTCTTAAACAAACTTGAGCGTTTGCAAAATATATGTACTCGTATTATTTTCAATCTTAAAAAGTATGATCATGTTTCAGGCTTTCGCAAGATGCTCAAGTGGCTCCCTATTCGACTTCGCAGGAACTCTCGGATTTTGTGTCTGCTATTTAACGTCCTTCACAACCCTAAAACGCCTTCCTATCTCCGCGAACGCTTCTCCTACTCCCGTCCTTCCGATGCACTGTGCAGGTCGCATCTTAACATCGACAATGCATCTTAAGCATCTCCTAGAAACCCCTTCCCACACTACCGACTTTTACTCCTACTCCTTTACTGTGCACGCGGTGCGGTTGTGGAACTCATTACCGCCTGACATTGGGGACTGCAAAACTCTTGCTGTTGTTAAAAAGAGAGTGAAAGAGCACTATCTTTTCATTCCGTCATAGTTGCAAATGATCATGTAATGCCTATTATTTATTTATTATATTATTTTGTATTTATTATTGTAATATTTAATTTATTAATATGTATGTTTATGAGAGTATTTATTAATTAGTTATATTTTATTCTATTTTATAGTAAATTGTTTGATATGTTTTTCTTTTTATTGCCCCTCTACACACGGTATCTATACTTCTCGCTAAACTTCTTGGCCGCCCTGAAGATGGCTACAACGGCTGCGCAGTAGTAAATCTCATATAAAAACAGCACCGTTTCGTGCCTCGCGCATCCGGTAAACCAACTACAGGGCGGCCAAGAAGTTTGGCGAGGACTATACTTATCTTATTTTCAACTCTCCTCTCGCAGGTATGCTGGAAGAGTTTATTTAGTCGATAATCTAAAATGCTGTTCTGATAATTGAGGGAGTGCACTTGTCATTACTTCATATTGATGATTTTGAAATTGCGCAACCCCGCATCTAGCTAGCCATGCCATCATGCCATGAGCAAAGCATTTTAGCAGCTTACCACTTCGCTAAAATCTTGCAATTCAATTAAACTCATTAAGGGCAGTTAGCTATTAATTACTGTAGAAAACGGTTTGTTTGTTCTTTGATTGCCATGAATCACCTTACCAATGACGGCAATAATATTCTACGAATTATATACAACGTAGATCAACTACGTATTTATATAGATAATTATTTATACGCTTCCTTAGTTTAGATGGTCGATAATTTAATGATTCATATTGGTGACTCGTTTTTAGATGCTACAGATTATGATGCCGATAGACTTATTTTCCTCGAAAAGTGTTCAGATGCAACGTAAAAACTGTCTAGCTAAGCCAACCATTGCCACATCATTCACAACCACTGTAACTCCTGAAAGCCAGAATCAACAGTGGTGACAACCAGAACGTTGTCGCCACTTTTGATTCTGGCTTACAGGAGTGAGGAGTCAGGACGCAGTAAAGATCGATGAGTCCCGGATAAATAATGCAACTGTATTCAATCGCGCAACGTAGTCCAATATCGAAATTCGAAACACTAGCTAATTAGATCGTTTCGCCGGAGAGTAGCTAAATCCGGCAGGTGAAGACTGAAGATTGTATGGTTATGGGTAATAGTAGGTTCTTGAAATTGGAACCGAACTGAAAGATTGCCATTCTAAGATTATGAAAACTCAAAAAATTAGATGATAATTAACTCAGCACATAGACCTGGTGAAGGTTTCGGGGATCCGCTGGATGCAAGGGACCGATCAATGTGGCGACGCTTGGGGGAGGCCTATATCCAGCTGTGGCCGTTTTTCAGCTGCTGATATGAATATGATGTAATTGTACTTTTTGGTTTGCGCTGCAATGTAGTTTACCGACGCAGTCTTATTTGTTTTACGGGGACCTAATAACTGTTGTGGGTGGAGGGTTAATTGTGCCCTAATCCAGAAGATATGAGAATTGTGTCGCAATATTGCAATCCACTATGAATTGGGCTATAGTAGCCTTTGGTTAAGAAGTCATTTGATTGAAATCCACGTAAGTCCTCGTTTTCTCGCATTTCTCCTGCCTTGACGCCAATATATTTCGGGCTAGCGCAGCATGTTTTCTTCTTATTTGCCGTCTCAAACAATAGTGACCTCCTTTGTAGCCATATCATCTTGCACACAATCCATTCATCGTTTGTCTTGTTCCTAACCTAACCTAACCACAACTACTTGTAATAAACAATAGTTTGTATTAAAGGAGGAAACCATGAAGGGATATTTTCTCTCTGTAAATCCTCTGTACCTAAGCATAATTTCTAATCAGCCGGCGGCGGCCGGCGTCCGTCGCCAAGATAAGAAAAAATGGCGCACTAAGTATTTATTTATCGTCGATTACAAGTTATCTCTGACTTAATCGATAAATTATAGGAATACACCTGATTAGACATTGGAGCTCCGATTATCTTCAAGTTAAAGCTCCGATTACAAGTTAAACCGTCGATTATAAAGTTATCCCGGTTTAATAAAATAAGGTCGTTGCCAAGCGGGTAGATAGGTTAGACTCTGCAGTGCATCATCGGGGTTTAACTACGCGACTGGCACTTTCGCTATGTGTGTCGGCATCGTAGGTAGAGTATATCAGAGGGATATCACGTGAGGGGTTCCACAGGGGTCGGTTTTAGGCCCTCATTTGTGGGATCTCACATACAATGTGGTCCAGCGGGTTGATCTCCCCGTTGGCTTTAATATTTTTTGCTACACAGATGACACCCTGGTGTTGCCGGCGGGAAACCTTCGACGTGACTATCCAGCTTTCCGAGCTCGGGATGGCAATAGCGTGACAGGAATCGTTGCGGTTAGGCTAAGGCGGCAGGAATGGCGACTCGCGCTCGAGCAATGGGGCGAGCTGCTACAGCAGCCGCAATTTCCGCGTAAGCGCGTTGTTGAAGCCGTCCTGGCGCACTACGAAGCCTGGCTGTAAGGAGAGGAGCGCATCTCCAACAGGGTCACTGCTGCAGGGTACTGACTGGGCACGGTTGCTTCGGTGAGCACGTGAATAGGATTGGGTGATTGCCACCATTGTGGAGACGAGCTTGATTCTGTACAGCACAAGCTCGAGGAGTGCCTGCGTGGGCCTCTAAGCGGCAGGTCTTGGTCGTCAGGATTGGACGAGACCTGTCTTGCCAGCAGTTATGGAAAACTGGAGGGAAATGACCTCCTTCTGTGAGAACTTGATGGTTCAGAAGGAGGCCGCCGAGCGGGATCGTGAGAGGGCCGATCCCTCTCGGAGAAGAAGGCGTCGTGGAGTCAACCGCCTCTATGACTAAAATGCCGAAACCCCGCCTGCATCAAGGCAGGCGGAACTCTGGAGTTCGGGCGCTCAGACTGGAGACTCTTTCCGCCCACCAAGTGACAGTGAACACGTGCTGCCGTGCACAGCAAGGCTCAGGGGAGGCTCTCTTTTAGTCTGCCCAGGGATGTGCTCTAACATGCGTTGCTCAGAAGGGTTTCCGGGGTGGTCATTTGAGAGGTCACGGGACTCACGGGTATCCTTTTTATGTGCTAATGGTGATCACCGGGGTAGTTTTAGTAAGGTGAAAAGCCCATACTCCCCGGTATTTTCCCCAAAATTCCAGGCGCCTTTTGAAGGTTTTCTCCGTCAACAAAATAAGAAAGGTAGGTTAGACTTGAAACTGGAGTAAGTTAATCAATCTGCCTAGTCTTTACCCTTTCCTTACTCTACTATTAAGGGGTCAGCTTGCTAACCTAATTTAATTGGATGCAGCTAAATACTAGTATTTTACATGGAGCAACAGACTATCACGAAATAAATGACTTTGAATTTGACTATCTTAGAACTATCTCAGAACATATTAACTGGATAACACGATACCCATAGGCAAGAGACAACCACGAAAAACTGGTTGTGGTAGGAAAAGAGGTAAAAGACCGCGCGGACCTTCACCTATTCGCTGGTAAGACCAGATAAGGGCGACCACAGGACTCACAGTGGCCACTGCCCTCAGAAGAGCCGAAGACAGAGTCACTGACTCCGTCAAAGCATGCCAAGACGGGCACGACCTTCAGAAATGAAAACAACGATTACGAAGAAGGACTGTCAAAGATTTACAAATATCAGTTTAACGTGCATTCCGACTAACGGTACCTATGTAATGGACCAGGATGGTCACTTATCCACAGACAGACCTCGGCAAAAGGTAATCGATAAATCCTAAGGAATTAACATTGAATGTCGGTTGGTGACATAAAACTAGCAATTTAGCAGTAGGTAATGTTTTCAGAAAGATTTTTTAATTTTAGACAGGGTAAGCGAGGCTAAGCTTGGGGAAGGCATATATCCAGTAGTGGACGTCTTTCGGATGAAATGATAATGATGAAGCTAGGTGATGACAGGGGGAGTAGAATAGAGACAGAAGAAATTTTGGCCGTCCAGCCGCGAGATAAGCAGACGACATTGTTGCCATCGCTGCCAGAACCTGGATGAGATTGGCACAGAAAGAAAGAAAAGAAAACTAGGTACAAATAAAACTTAATTTTACAACATTTACATACACAGTGTGCCCCGCGGCTGCGCCAAAAAGGTCCAGTTCAGCAAAATGCCAGACAACTGGGCGTTGCCTGACGCTGGTTTTCAACTGAAACGTGGGTTTGGCACAAGGAAAAAGAGGGATATGCTCAGCAGTGGGCAAAGTCGAGCGGCGGATGATGATGATTAATTGTTTCCGCATTCTCGGTTCGAACATGCGAGGAGCTCGTGGCTAAATGCGAGGAGCTCGTGGCTAAATAATAACAGCCGCACGGGTCGATCATCAAGGTTAAGCAACTCTTGACGAGGTCGGTCCGTGGATGGGTGACCTTTTCAACATACCGAGTTTCCTCCGTGCCTCGGAAAGCACGTTAAGCCGTTGGTTCCGGCTGTCATTTAAAGATCTTTGGCAGTCGTTACGAGTAGTCAGAAGCTTAAGATCTGACAGCAGTCTAGCCAAGGGGTACCCGTGTTACCCAGTTAATGGGTTTTGGAGGTCAGATAGACAGTCGCTCTATGTAAAACACACATATTTAGCTGAATCCGGTTAGACTGGAAGCCGACCCCAACATAGTTGAGAAAGGCTAGGCAGATTGAAATTCTCGGTTCGAAAATCGGCGCATTTCTGTGTTTATCTAGTAATGACAACCTAAACTTTATCTACTGGTGCGTGGAGGACTAAAGAAAGGTACCCTACCTAGGTAGGCGGCACTGGGGGCTTACTTCTCCAAAAGGTTTAATCAAGGCCAATATATGATAAGTACAGTAATAATCCTCCTCTGACTTCATAATTAGATAATATTATCTACTTCATTCAAAAGTGCACGTACGTAAGTAATAGTAAATTAGGTACCTATACATTACATCATATACTAATCAAATTAAACAAAACAGTCCCTAGTTCCAATAGACTTAAGTGTTGTTTTGAATAAATTAGCGTCTATATGTCGATTAATTCACATCACACTTAAGTGATACTATCCTTTCCTATCTACGTACCTACAGTATGTAGTTACTATTAACAAACATTTGTCTACACCCATGAATTTTATTCTTATTAATTCCACCGCTCGATTCAAACACGACTCTCGATCATATATTCCTCATATTTATTCTCGACTTGAGTTCGCTTTTCTGTTGACAAGGCAACCGAGTCGAGTGGAGTGGGGAAAGTATCCTTCAAATGGACTTCGAATATTGTTGATAAATATATACACTCCTCAGTCTTCAGTATTTAGTCGTATTTTAAATCTTGAGTTTCAGGTACAAACTTATTAAAATACGTACCGTCACTTCTACGTCATCATTAGATTCAGTATAAGGGTGATGATAAGTGATGTATGTATTGTTATCTTCTATATATTTAGTTAAGGTAGGTATAAGTTTTAATTTATATATAATATAGTAGTTTTATTTTTATATAATTTGTAAAAAGTTATATACCTATATAATATACCTATTTTAAGTTTCCTTATTTCCTTCTACACACTGTGTCTTCGTACATCATCCAACGTTTCTGTTGCAGGTCTGCTGGATGAAATTGCTATTGAAATAAGCAGTACCTTTGTGCTCTTCTATCTGTATTCTTTCTTTTCTCTGTTAAGTATTTTGTATGTACATAAATAAATAGAACATTTAGGGGCAAGCCATAAGTTTTAAATTTTTGTTTGAGATATTACTTTTTTAGCAACAAACAAATACTTCGATCAAGTGATTTAGTTTATTCGTTAAGATGTTTCTATGTGTATGCCAATATTGACATATATTTTCTTGGCCTAACAAAGGCTTTCGACACGATAATGGTGAATTTACTTATTAGAAAACTGGAGACGCTTTAAGGAATCCGGCAATAACTTACGACTGGTTAAAAGTTATGTCACGAGTCGCATGCCACAAGCATGCCAGTCATGAAACTAAAAGCAAACTTTCCTTCCTTCCTGTTAAAGGTAAGTATAGAGTTCTTCAGGGTTGTATTCCGAGTCCACACTTTTCTGTCTTTGTCGCTGTGGCTGTGTTAATACGTCGAAAAAATATCCAGTTAAAATTCGAAGGTCATATGATATCTACAAATCCACGGGGCGTGGGTATATTATGACCCATCCACTCTCACAAAGAGGAGACCTGGTATTCCAGCACTGGGAAACTGTGAACATTATAGATTATTTATATATTATATTGAACATTGTGCCATGTTTATGCTAATATCCATTTTAATGACAAATCGTGGGACATTGTTTTAAATCTTGCACAGATTTATCCGATATCGGTTTAGAGAGTACTCGTATTACTGTTACTTATGTACCTAATTACTGCTAAAACTGTATGGTTAATATAGTTATCGACTGATTTGCTGTATAAAAATCATAGCGCAAATTTCTCACTTAGAGTTTGGCTATTATAACTAAACATTATTCAAAAAAATTGGGAAACCGAAAATTTGGGGCAGGTAATACCGCGTCTGTACGATATCTTCACCGTGTCTGTACTACGAAAAAGGATTTTAATAGTTATTTTCAATTGTTATTTGAAAAACCACAAAGTTTGTACTTAGCTTCATAATAATGTTGTCATTGGAAATGATCTTTTTGTTAAACAACATGAACAGACGTATGAATATTCGAAAAAAATGATTTAAAAAAAACTAGCAAATGCAAAATATCAGAATCAATAGATCGAATTACACGTCAACGTTGCTTTATCTTGTTAACAATGTCGTTTGGCTAAGAACGACGTCGTGCTTTTCCTTCACATCTTGGCATTAACATAACATGTAATATAATAACTCCCGCAATCCACTTAAAATAATAGGTTAGGTTAGGTTAAGACGGGCTGGTGTCCGCAACTCCACGTCTAAGCGCGTATTTTGCGTACTTAAAATAATAATAACCATTTTGGATTTGTGAAAAACAATGTAGAACGTAAGCAATCTGACAGTTCAAGTAGGTACCACGAAAGTGCCTGATGTAAAAGCATAACACATACAAAAGGGGATACCAATTATGAGTTCTGCATAGTTATAATAGCCAGAGTCTACTTACTAAGTAAAGCCATAATTTTAACTAGCGATAGCGACCAGTCGATTTTTTTTCAAAATAGATTAGGCTAATAATAATGGTACCTACCAAAATGTTTGCTTACTTAGGTTAGGGGCTTCTTATCATAGCGATTAGTGTGCTATATCTTATCAAGTAGGTTAGCTTTTTATTAGTAATGCACTTGTGCAGGTTGGTGTTACTTTCTTAGAATAGGTATCCAAATGAAGTTATTAAAGAAGGAAGACTCAACACAATATTGAGGTGAGCGCGGGAGCAAGGGGTGCAGGTAGTATAGTTCTCGTCAAACTTTTTGGCCGACCCGAAGTTGGCTAGAATGGCTCGCATATCAGCCGAAAGACGTCCACTGCTGGGCATATGTCTCCTCCAAGCGTCGCCACATTGATCGGTCCCGTGCGTCCCGCATCCAGCGGAACCCCGCTGCCTTCACCAGGTCACACCAGGTCATCGGTCTACCTGGTGGGAGGCCTTCCAACGCAGGTTGCGTTCCGGTTCGCGGTCGTCACTCCAGAACTTTTCTACCCCATTGGCCATCCGTTCTGCGAGCAATGTGCCCTGCCAACTGCCACTTCAGTTTGGCAATTCTTCGGACTATGTCTGTAACCCTGGTTCTCTTGTGGATCTCTACATTTCTGATTCGATTACCTAGCCTAATTGTAATATTAGGTACTAATATTTAGGTACCTGTATATAATAATTTGTAAGTACTTAAGTACAAAACCAATTAGGTACCTACTACCGATTGCATGTTTACACAAAAGCCAAGCATTTAATCAAATCATTAAAGTTTTAGGTACCTCATAATTGTAGTTTTCCTCAATTGATTTACAACTCAATGATGAAGCCATTACCCATAGAACGAGTATTTTCCTGCATTCCTAAACTTATGGTTGTATGGGAAGTTTTATTTATTTACCTCAGAGTTTAGAAGTTAAGAAATAAGTGCCACGTCGTTATCTTATCAAAAGTATTTATTTTTATACAGTAGTTACACACACATGTAAACTTGCGCTTTTTACCCGACTGCCGAAGGACGGTAATGTGTATAACAGTATATGTATGTAGGTATGTTTGTTCCTATGTGGCGTTCTAGAGACCAAACGCATTGGCCGATTTTGATAATTTTCACCTTGCGTATGTCACTGGCTACATTAAAATTGGAAAATAGAAAATGGCGGATTTTGGGTGCCATATCGTGGGGGCCTTATTTTTTATTTCCAATTCCGTCGTGTAGGGTATCAAAATAAAGGGTTTTAAAAGGTGATTTAAAAAATATACAACATTTATAATGTTGAAGATGTAGTGACTAAAATTGAAAAGAGTATGTTAAGATGGTTTGGCCATGTTGAGAGGATGAATGAAAGGCGACTAACGAAATGTATTTACAAGGCAGACGTGAATGGAAACGCCGGGAGGGGACGCCCTAGAAAGACATACATATACCTTATAGGTGATGTTCTTCAAAAAGGCCAGGTGCGCAGTACTCATAATCGGCGTGTGTGTATGACTAGATGTATGAATGTGAGTGAAGCAAAAGAAGTATGTAAGGATCGTAGCAGGTGGCGTTCTGTAGTTTCTGCCTACCCCCATGGAAAAAAGGCGTGAGTTTATGTATGTATGTATTTATAATGTTATATGTACCTAATTCGAAAAAAAAATGTTAACTAAAAAGTTGTAGGTTCAAAAAACCCGACTGCTTATGAAGCGAACTAAAAAGACGTAAACAAGAAGAAAATCATGCTGTGCAGTCAGAGGATACATCTGGTTTTGGTCAGCCAGCTCGCGAATATGTATCCTCCGACTGCACAACATGATTTTCTTCTTGTTTACGTCTTTTTAGGACGCTCCTTAGCAGACGGGAATTTTGTTTTTTAGGGTTCCGTACCCAAAGGGTAAAAACGGGAACCTATTACTAAGACTCCGCGGTCCGTCTGTCTGTCTGTCTGTCTATCTATCTGTCTGTCTGTCACCAGGCTGTATCTCAAGAACCGTGATAGCTAGAGATTTGAAATTTTCACAGATGATGTATTTCTGTTGCCGCTATAACAACAAATACTAAAAACAGAATAAAATAAATATTTAAGGGGGGCTCACATACAAAAAAACGTGATATTTATGCCGTTTTTTGCTATAATGATACGGAACCCTTCGTGCGCGAGTCCGACTCGCACTTGGCCGGTTTTTTGAAATAACTTTTGCCCATGAGTTTAGACAAGACCATAAAGTAACTTATAGCTTTGGTTGGTAAGAATACTATTTTTTAACCTAATAAGTGTCCCAATTCTTCTGCAGCAGATTGACAGGGCACGAAGGATGCATTTGGCCGAAAGGCATTTTCCATAAACTTAGGTAAGTAAGGTATCTTACCACCTACCAGGAGCCTACCAGGTGTAATACACGCGTCGCATAAATAGATTAGATTGTTCTATATTCTATCACTTTATCGAACATTTTGAAACCTGTGCTTTAGATAGTCTGAACAGATTATGCAAAATTGATGATGTCCTTTGGAAAGGTCATTTCAGTCCCTATAAAAGTTATTGCATCTTAGTTTTAGCTAGTAAGATTATTTTGGTGCTAATGCTGGGCCTTTAAGCACAGTATTTTTGACATCCATAGTTACGAATAAGTATCTTGCTAAGGCAGAATAGATTGTGTTACAACCAATTACAGTAGTTAGCTAAAATTATAAAAATAAAAGAGAGAATAATAATTAATTAATACATATTAAAATAAACAAATAAAAGTAAAATTATTTTTATTTATTTATTTATTTAACCATTAATATACACACACATAGTAAAAAGACAAGAAGAAGGAACAGAAAATAGGTACAAAGGTATGCTTATTTCTAACGAAATCTCTTCCAGCATACCTGCGAGAGGAGAGTTGCAAAAAAAGATATGTAGACACCGTGTGTTGAGGGAAAATAAAAAGAAAAAAAATATATTGAACAATTTACAATTAATAAGAATACAGTATAGATAATTAATATATAGACTTATACACATGTATATTAATAAAATATAAATATTACAATAATAAATACTAACTAATGTCATAAATACTTAAATGGAATGGAAAAATAATGCTCTTTCGCTCTCTTTTTAAAAACTGCAAGAGTTTGGCAGTCCCTAATATCAGGCGGTAACGAGTTCCACAACCGCACCGCGTGCACAGTAAAGGAGTGGGAGTAAAAGTCAGTAGTGTGGGAATTAAAATTTAACAAGTGTTAATAAAATCAAAAAACCCGACTGCTTAAGAAGCGAACTAAAAAGATGTAAACAAGAAGAAAATCATGATGTGCAGTCGGAGGATACATAATTATTTACGGTCTGGCTGACCAAAACATATTTTTTTTACTACATATAAGTACTATATTTACATTTTTGTAATCACCTCTAAAAACCCTTCATTTTGATACACCACTCGAGGTTTTTTTTTCAATTTTTTGTTTTGCTGATTTTTATATTTTTTTTTACTTATTTTGTATTTCAAATGTACAAAATAATAATATGATCTAATTTGATTGAAATGAATGAAATTTGAATTTGATGGACATAGAAGAAGAAAAAATTGAGACCCCACAATATGGCGCCCAAAATCCGTCGTGTTTGTTTTTTTTTAACGTCATCTAACTTGAACTTGGTTACTTCTAGGCAAGCGTGCTCCACCATCGAACACATCATCGCTTACTATCAGGTGAGATAGTGGTCAAACGCGAGCCTATAATAGATAAAAAAAAAAAAAAAAAACTTAGAACACTTAAGCGGTGAAGACGTATTTAACGATGTCTTAATTATGTAAATCTGTCTAGTGGTTTGCAAGATATGAGGTAATAAAGAATATTAAAAACATACAAGATACGCGAAAATTACCCTTTCCTTGCAGTCGGGTAGTAAAAGAATGTTAACAACACTTTCAAAAATGCCTCTCACAGTACCTAAGTACTTCTGACATGACCAATAAAATGTCCATCCATCCGCAAACAGATCGCTTTTTGGATTAGAATCCAAGAGATCATCATGTGCGTCTAGCCCGGCGAGCAGGCCTACTGTGACATGGCTTATGTCACACTTGTTATCACAGTTTGGGCGATAAAGCCGTTTTGTCTTAAATGCTAGCACGGCGGCGTAAGATAATTTTCTTGACATGTGGCATAACTTCTTGACGTTTATTCTACTTTTATTATTCTTCTTTTTCGGAAATTTTCCAATTTTATTGCAGTTAACCTTGACCATAAAATCCATTTAGGTTCTGAGAAGCATAGCTCTACGACGCACTGTTTCCGAATTATGGAACTCCGAATTTTATTTTATTTTGTATATAACGCTCTATATTTCCAAAATAGTATTTCAAAAACGGTGTGTCCTAGGCAAAAAATAACCAAAATTTAGCCCCCCCTTTGTAGGCCCCATGCTAGCAGCATCCCAACATGAATTTATGAAAAGATATATTTTTACATTTTTTTTTTTACATTGCATGGTTTTCGACTTGAACTACAGAAAATATTTCAGTCAGTGGGTCATCTTAGGATCTTTCATCCGGGATTAATCAGCGGGGCTAGCATGGGCATACTCAAGATGTTTGTGGCAAGATATGATAAAATATGTCATGTCTTACAATTTGACGTATTCTATATCTATAAAAGCGAAAGGTGACTGACTGACTCACTGACTGACTGATCAATCAACGCACAGCCAAAACTGCTAAGCCTAGAAGCATGAAATTTGGCAGAATGGTTCCTCAAGTGACGTAAATGTGCACTAGAAAGGATTTTTGTAAATTCCTCCCCTAAGGGGGTACAGAGGGGGTTGTTAGTTTGTATGAAAAATCTAATTCCTTCGGCTAAAATTCTTGAAACTTAGCACAAATAGTATTCTAAGTAAATGATAAAGATTGACATTATAAGTGTTTCGAAACTACCTCCAAATGATGATTTAGGGGATGTTGAAGTTTGTATGGAACAATCTGATTTTTTGGGTCAATAAACATGAAACTTGATATAAATACCTAACTCGATAAACAATAAAGGTTGTCATTATTAGTTTTCAAAACTACCCCCAATAGCTGATTTAGGGGGTGTTAAAGTGTTTTTGAAAAATCTTATTTCTTGGGTTAATAAATTTGAAAGTTGACATAAATACCATCCTTAGTAAACAATAAACGTTGTCATTATTAGTTTTTCGAAACTCACCCCAAAAGACGATTTATGGGATGTTAATTTTTTTTTAAATCTTTTATCTTGGCTTAATAAACATAAAATTTGACATAAATATCAACCTCAATAAACAATAAAGGTTATCATTATTAGTCTTTTGAAACAACCCCCAAATTTGATTTAGGGTGTGTTGAAGTTTGTATGGAAAAATCTGATTTCTTTTTGCCACAAATACTAACCTAAATGAGTAATAAAGGTTGTTATTATTATTATTTGAAACTACCCCAAAAGACGATTAAGGGGTATTAAAGCTTTATTAAAGAATCATATTACTTCAGTTAATAAACATGAAACTTGATATAAATAAACAAGAAAGGCTTTCATTGTTAGTTTTTTGAAATTACCCCCAAAAGATGGCGCCACTGCCACCTGCCACGATACATGTCACCTCTGAGTATATTTATTTCGTAAAAATAGTAATTACGCTCGTTTAAACCTAAAATCACCACTAATCGAACAGTTAAGTGCTTAAGACCCAGTGATAATGTTATCTTCAAGAACATTTGGCAAATAGTGACGAAATTGTGATGTGACCCCAGTGCTCCAACTTTGACAATAAACTGAGCTTTAGAAAAGGAAACAATTTTAATCGTTTAATAAAGCTGAAATATGAACAGAACAAGTGATCGGGTAACAACATTATTTTGAAACCCTTCGTAAAAGTGCTTTGAAAACGATTTTACCATATTGTGAACGGTTACTCATCAAAATTTTAAAACTCTGCTATGTAATCAATGCCTCTGTGGCGACATCTAGTTAAAATACTATACACTAACATCACCTAGAACATCGGTCGATAAAACAGTACTGTTCTAGACAAGAGCTCAAGTATTACACTCGTGTCATGTGAGAACCGAATAGCCGAAGTCGGAGTGTACGTGACTGACGATACGGTAGCTGCGAGTTCGATTCCGCCACAGAAAATATTTCACTTTTTGTGAGGAATCTAAATTTGAATCTAAATTTGTTTTCATCATTTATAATGGATGACTACAAGAACATTACCCAAAGAAGGCAAAATGCGCAGAATAAAAACATAACATCTAGCGACAGTGAATTTGATATGGATGTGTCGTACCAAAGTCTACCTAACCACGGAAATAGTAATGATCTTGCAATAATGAAGGAGGAGATCGAACAACTAAAATTGCAGTTGCAAACTGCCAACACAGAAATTGACAACTTAAACTATGAAAATCACACACTCAAAAATGATTTATTGAACTGTGATAAAAAGATAAAAGTTTTAAAATCAATAGGAATCCAAGACTGCTCAAACAATAAAAACCAACCCCGGCAGTTCTACTCACCCCAATATCAACGGAGAGTACGAACTCTATTCATGAAAACTGGTTTACCTAGGACTTCTTCAAGAGAATACTCAATACAGGCATTAAACTTGATAAGCCCTAAAGCAGGTGTAATGAACAATCCAGTGGCTGACAAAAATATGTTTCAGGGGGCTGATGTGCGTCAAACAACAACACGTATAGCTGAAAACCTGCAGGATAGTATTTTAAATAAAAGCTTCCTGGATGCTTCCATTGGACACAGTTGTGAAAATGATGAAAGTGTTAACATATTGCACACACCTATTGAACAACTAACTGACGTCGCTCCATGCAATAGACACACTTATTCACACGTTTGCAAAGTAAACAAAACCAAAAATCGTGTAATAATACTATGTAATGAACAGGGGATTGGTCTACGTCAGTCACTCACCGAGCTACTGGGATCAAAATATTCAGTATTCTCGTTTATAAAATCTGGCGCTACATTGAGACACCTCATCAATTCCTCGAAGAACGAAATAGCTAAATTAGATATGTATGACTATGTTATTGTTGTTGGAGGCCGCTATGAACGCAACCCATATGATACGGAGATGTACTTACATACATGGCTGTCATCTGTTAAGAACACAAATATAATTATAAGCGAAGTCCCGTTCAATAGATATCTTAATGAATCAAAACTCAATTACATGCTAAGGTTTATTTGTGGAAAGTATGACAATGTAACTTTTATGGATATGGACTACTCTAGATATCGGCCTCGTAAAACAACTTTCATGATTAATTTATCAAGGTCTTTACTTAGGGAACTCTTGCAATTGGACTATAGACTCAAATCGAAAGAATATCAAAACTTATTAATTTTAAAAAGTAAAAGAATATATGTAGATAAAGCTGTACAAACTGAAATAACATACAATTATCAAAATAAATTAGATACCCAAAATGTCCAAATATGTGATATGATGTCATCTAGTGTTAATAATCAGCAGCTCGAAAATAATACTGTTTGTAGTGATTTTTTTCGTGAATAAACATTTATACGTTCTGCACCAAAATATAGCGGGTCTACTTAACAAAGCAGACACCCTATCTATATGTATAAACGAACTGTCAGAAAAAGACCAGTCTGTTGCTGTACTATGCATAACAGAGCACTTTATGATCTCTGGTCATGAAGACCGCCTTGTGGTACCGAATTATACATTGGCTGCATGTTTCAGTAGACAAAATAGCAAAAGAGGTGGAGCTTGTATTCTGGTCCGATCTGGTCATTTGTGGAAGGAGTTGCTAGAGGTTTCAGAACTTTCAATATCGAATGTTGTAGAATGCTGTGCAATTGAATTGACAAGTTATAGGGTAGTTATAGTATGTATTTATAGAGTACCAAAAACAGGGCATTTAAATGTATTTTTTAGTAAATTAGAGCAACTTTTAAGGCGACTGACAAGAAGAAACTGTAGGAATATTGTCATAGCAGGCGATATAAATATTGACGTTTTAAAAAATAATAATATGACTTCCGAACTAAAATATCTCTTAACAAGTTTTAATATGACATTAGCAATAGAAAAACCAACTAGGATGCAAAGCCAGACCTGCATTGATAATTTTGCTCACAATTTTGAGAAAAAATGCAGGACGGAGGTGATAGAATTTGGCCTTTCGGATCACACTGCGCAACTTCTGAAATGTCCCGTACGTTTGAACTGTGTTCTGAAATATTGGTATACATCACAACGGGATTATTGCCCAGAAAATATTATTAGATTTAGAACCTGCCTGGAAAAACTAACTTTCTCTGAAATCTATAATAATGATGATCCAAATAATGCATTCAACTTATTTTTTGAACAATTTAAATTATTTTATGACCTGTGCTTCCCCCGTAGACGTATTAAAATACCAACAACCCAAAAACCAAAATGGATATCGCGAGGACTTAAACTATGTAGCCTAAAAAAAAGGCAATTATTGTGGACGTCTAGACATAAACCTACTCAAATAAATAAAGCAAAATATTCGAAGTATACAAAGATATTTAAAAAAATTATTAACCTGACTAAACGATCTCAAAATAATCACAATATTAAAACTTCTGACAATAAAAGCAAAATGACATGGAAAATTATAAAGAACTCTAAATTAAATCTACCTAATGACTCAATAAATGCTATAAAAATTGACAATAAAACGATTGACAAACCACAATTAATTGCTGAAAAGTTCAACGATTACTTCATAGAAAAAATTGTGCCAATTCCTGGAGCAGGTAAAAGATCGAACGCGTACATCACAAATAAACAAAAATCAATGTTCATGCCTCCATGTCAGCCGATACAAATTTTCAACATTATAAGATGTATTAAAAGCACCAATAGTGTAGGGTATGACGAAATTTCTACAAAAATTATAAAACAGGTTGCCGACTTAATCGCACAACATTTGTGTCATATTCTTAACCTTTGTATAAGCCACGGTGTTTTTCCAGACCGCCTTAAGGTATCTATTGTGAAACCTATATATAAAAAAGGTAATAAGCAACTAATGCAGAATTATAGACCTATTGCGCTTCTGCCAATTTTTTCCAAAATATTCGAGAAATATATTTATAATGAGCTTTATAGTTACTTAGAAAAACAAAAGATCCTCTGTAACGAACAAAAAGGTTTCCGAAAGAACATGACTATAAACATGGCAATTTATGACTTTTTAAATAAAATTATGACTAATATTGATAATAAAACACCGGTCTGTTCTGTGTACTGTGATATGACGCAAGCTTTTGATTATGTTGACCATTCAATTCTATTAAACAAACTTGACTCCTATGGTATAAGAGGTAACGTTCTTAGCTTATTAAGCACGTACCTATCAAAAAGAAAACAGTATACCGCTATAACAAACTTAAACTTAAAGACTAAAGAAGAAGTGACATACCTGTCTAAAGAACGCACTGTATACTTTGGTGTGCCACAGGGTAGTGTTTTGGGACCGCCATTATTTCTAATTTATATTAACGACCTGCCCAAAGCTATAGACTTCCCAATGACACTCTTTGCTGACGATAGCACGATTACAATAGCATGTGATAAACCTGATTCGTATGAAGCTGATGTTAACAATGCGGTAACTTCAATCATCTCTTGGCTGGATAATAATAACCTAAAAATAAACCTTGAAAAAACACAAATAATGCACTTTGCTCAAAAAAAACCTAGTTCAAAGATGGAGGTTCAATACCAGAATATCAAAATTCAAGATGTCAATAGTGCAAAATTTCTAGGTTTGGTAATTGACAGGCACCTCAATTGGAAGGATCATATTGAAGCGCTTTGTAAGAAAATTAGCAGCTCATCTTATGCATTATATAAACTTGCCCCCACAGTTAACATTGATACACTACTTACAGCGTACCATGGTATTGTAGCGTCTGTGCTAAGATATGGTCTTATATTTTGGGGTAACTCCACAAATAGGGAAACCGCCTTTAAAGCGCAAAAGCGATCCATAAGAGCCATGTTCAGGCTACAAGTAACGGACAGTTGTGAACCGTTTTTTAAGAAATACAAAATTTTGACACTGCCGTCTATGTATATTTATGAAACTGCCTTATTTGTCAAGCTGAATTCACACCTTTTTCCCAACCTATCAGATACAGTAAAACGTAACAGGCGAAATGATATGCTGCGCGGACGTAGAGCAAAAACAGCGTTAATGTGGAAAAGCATGTTTTGTTTAGCTCCGCAAGTTTTTAACAAAATCCCAAAGCAAATTAAACAGTTAAATTTAAATGGGTTTAAAAAGGAGCTTAAAGAGTTACTATGTAAAAAGTGTTATTACAATGTAAACGACTTTTTAAATGATACTTTGACATTATAATCTAATTGTAATCTCTTTTTTATAACAGATAGCTTGACATTCCATTTTGAAATTGACATTTTTTTTAATTATTATTTATTTTTGACATAATAATATTTACTGACTCTGACATGCCTTTTATTGTAACATTAATATTTTCATGTAATTGTATCAACTCTAGCCTGATATTTCTATTTTTGCATTGTAATGATTTATTTTGTGTACCTGAAATTTGCACGCCCCATGTGGCAGAATGTGATGAGACCTTTATGTTATTTGAGACCTTGTATTGTACCATGTTCGGACAAATAAATGAATTTGAATTTGAATTTGAATTTGATGATTTAGGGGATGTATTTTTTTTAGTTGAATCTTATTTCTTGGGTTAATAAACTTGAAACTTGACATAAACACCAACATCAATAAACAATAAAGGTTGTCGTTATTAGTTGTTTGCAACTACCCCCAAAAGACGATTTAGGGGGTATTACAATGTCGTTGAGGAATCTTATTTCTTGGGTTAATACATTTGAAAGTTGACATAAATCCCATCCTAAGTAAACAATAAAGGTTGTCATTCTTAGTTTTTCGAAACTATCCCCAAATGATGATTTAGGGGGTGTTGCAGTTTGTATAGAAGAATCTGATTTCTTGGGTCAATAAACATGAAACGTGACATAAATACCAACCTAAATAATTAATAAAGGTTTTTATTATTACTTTTTCGAAACTACCCCCAAAAGATGATTTAGGGGTGTTAAAGTATTTTTGAAATATCTTATTTATTGGGTTAATAAATTTGTAAATTGACATAAATACCCATCCTAAGTGATCAGTGATCATCATAAAGGTTGTCATTATTAGTTTTACTTATCTACTCCCAAAATACGTTTTAGGGGTTGTTAAAGTGTTTTTGAAGAATCTTATTTCTTGGGTTAATACATTTTAAACTTGGCACAAATACCAACAAACGAAACAATAAAGGTTGTCATTATAAGTTTTTCGAAACTAACTCTAGCTAAGAATCTTACTGCACTGGGTTTCGTTTTTTGGTTCTAGGGGAGCACTAAGTCGCGATTTTGCGACCGTTCAACCTTTAAGGAGGTGAAAAGGGTAAAAATTAGTTTGTTTAACATAAACGATAAATACAAAAGAGAAGAAAAGAGTGAATAGCATATTTATGTTGTTCAAAACTTGACCCTCAACGGGGCAAAAAGGGGTTGATAAGTTTTAGGGGAGGTTTTTACCTACTTTGTGGCGGTAACCTAAAATTTATTATTCTTTAAGTCAAATAAAGAATCGTCCCAAACCAATAAACCCGGTATATCTACGATTCCCAGTTTTTATTGTTTTAATAATAGCTTATTTTTGGTCGCCTTCACTAACTGCATATAAGATAACACCCCTCTTTTTCCGTCGGGGGTTAAAATCATAGGATAAACGAAATCACGCGAACGAAGTCGCGGGCGGAGTGCTAGTATAAATATAATAAAATAATAGGTATAAAAGTGTGCCGTTCATACAGATAAACAACTTTTATTTTTTTAAGAACAAATTAATAGGTATTTGACCCACGACCATAGACTTATGCACACTTTATTTTTCTTTGTTTGTTTGATAACATAGTAAGTGTTTGTTAGAAAGATAGAATTATTGTGAAAATTTTAATAATTACTTAAAAAATATAATAGCTTGGACCCTGTTCCCGATACCGGTGGGCCCCTATTTTTTATTTTAAATGTTTTTTGGAGGTTTTATTTAAGACATATTTAAAAATGTACAAAGTAAGAAGAATATTGTATTAAAGAAAATAATTATTAAAAAATAGTAATAAAAAAAATATAATTAAAAATAAGAATACAATAAAAAAATTACAATTATAAAAAAGTAATAATATAAAATTAATTAATAATCCTGTAACATTCCAATTTATTAATAAGCATTGCAACACACACACAATAAGTAAAATAAGCAAATAGTGAATAAAAGGCGGCTTTAATGTGAGGGCCGTAGATGAATCATAAGTGAAGGATTCTAACGACTGAATCACGACCGTAGGGTGTGATTCATGGCCCTAGATATAAATCCGTTTTATTCAAGAGTTGCATACTGTATTTTATACCATGACTACGAGAAAAAGAAAGATTGAAGCGAAAAGCACAAGGAATAATCTATACTATTATAAAGAGGTAAAGTTTGTGAGTTTGTGATGTTGTAAGGGGTAATCTCTGGATCTACTGAACCGATTTTGAAAATTCTTTCACCAGTAGAAAGCTACATTATTCCTGAGTGTTATAGGCTATAATATAATTTAAAAACAATTAGAGATCCTTATGAAAATTGCAATAATGTTAACCCAAGGTAGCAAAATGTTGCCTGTAAAATACAATATTTGGCGTTCGCTGAGAAAACAATTGATGATAGATAAAAATTAGTAGGTAGTTAGGGTAGGCAGGGTAGCCAGGGTGGTCAGGGTAGGCAGGGTACGCAGGGTAGGCAGGGTAGGCAGGATAGGCAGGGTAGCCAGGGTAGGCAGGGTAGCTAGGGTAGCCAGGGTAGCCAGGGTAGCCAGGGTGGGCAGGGTAGCCAGGGTAGGCAGGGTAGCTAGGGTAGTCAGGGTAGGCTGGGTAGGGCCAGGGTAGCAAGGGTATCCATGGTAGCCAGGGTAGACTAGGTAGGAAGGATAGCCAGGGTAGGCAGGGTAGTCAGGGTAGGCAGGCTAGCTAGGGTAGCCAGGGTAGGCTGGGTAGGGCCAGGGTATCCATGGTAGCCAGGGTAGACTGGGTAGGAAGGATAGCCAGGGTAGGCAGGGTAGCCAGGGTAGGCAGGCTAGCTAGGGTAGCCAGGGTAGGCTGGGTAGGGCCAGGGTATCCATGGTAGCCAGGGTAGACTGGGTAGGCAGGATAGCCAGGGTAGGCAGGGTAGCCAGGATAGGCAGGGTAGCTAGGGTAGCCAGGGTAGGCTGGGTAGGGCCAGGGTAGCCAGGGTATCCATGGTAGCCAGGGTAGACTGGGTAGGCAGGATAGGCAGGGTAGGCAAGGTAGGCAGGGTAAACAGGATAGGCAGGGTATGCAGGCTAGGCAGGGTATGCAGGCTAGGCAGGGTAGGTAGATAGGTAGCCAGTTGACGGGAGCGAAGCCCCGAGGGTCAGCTAGTTATAAATAAATGGTTTATTACCTTCAAAATTTACAAAAAAATGTGAAAACCTGACCCCTGAGCTAGGTAACAGCCCTTGTGTTTCAATCTGTAACTCTATCTCTAACCCTATCTCTAACTCTATCTATAACTCTATCTGTAACTCTATCTCTAACTCTATCTCTATCTCTAACTCTATCTCTAACTCTATCTCTAACCATATCTCTAACTCTTTCTCAAACTCTATCTCTAACCCTATCTCTAACTCTATCTCTAACCCTATCTCTAACTCTATCTCTATCTCTAACTCTATCTCTAACCATATCTCTAACTCTTTCTCAAACTCTATCTCTAACCCTATCTCTAACTCTATCTCTAACCCTATCTCTAACTCTATCTCTAACTCTTTCTCTAACTCTATCTCTATCTGTAACTATATCTCTAACTCTATCTCTAACTCTATCTCTAACTCTATCTCTAACTCTATCTCTAACTCCAACTCTTTCTATCTCTACCTCTAATCGAATATTTTATGCGCAAGGAGGTTGTATAGCATTGAGATGGAGTTTGAATATTATATTGGTGTGTTCTAAATTCAAACACCAAAACAGTCACAATATGTTTGACCCGTGCTAGAATTTAAGACAAATTGTAAGACATGGCCATTGAGATATGTACATTATTACCTCAATGGACATGGCATAATTTATCATGTCTTCTCACAAATGTCTTGGATACGCCCATGCTCGCTCCGCAGAGTGCCAGGTAATGGCGACTTAGCACGTGCAACAGCACGGAAGCACGGAAAACAGCCTGTGCTGTTTGCTCCGGCAGTAAATTGTCTGGGCTGGGACAAAGAAGCGTTCCAGCAAATCCAGCAGATCAGTCGGGCGAGCACGGCCTCTGTGATAGGCTTGAGTCACGCATTTTATCACAGCTTTTGATTGAGATTAACGCCACGGAGCGTCTTACAGGCTATTGTGAGCTGATCTCGTGCTCGACTTACCTCTAGCGAGTTATATCCGAGGCAACCTAGTAAAAATTTTGTCGGATAGAGTTAAGGATAGTCGCCGTGTTTCTGCTTATATGGCTACGTAAGAAACGCCTTTTGGACTTTTTACCCGACTGCCGAAGGAGGGTAGTGTGTTTATCAGTCTATGTATGTATGTATGTTTGTTCCTATGTGGCGTTCTAGAGACCAAACGCGTTGGCCGATTTTGATGTTTCTTACGTCAATCGATTCGTCTTAACCCTGCGAATGTCACTGGCTACTTAAAAATTGGAAAAGAAAAAAATTGCGGATTTTGGGTGCCATTTTGTGGGGAATATTTTTTTTTTCTTCCATATCTGTCGTGTGGGGTATCAAAATAAAGGGTTAGAAGAAGTGATTTCAAAAATATATAACACTTATATGTTTAAACGTACCTAATTAAACAAATAACTAAAAAGTTGTAAATAAAAAAAGGTAATTAAAAATATCAAAAATCCCGACTGCTTAAAAAGGGAACTAAAAAGAAGTAAACAAGAAGAAAATCATGCTGTGCAGTCGGAGGATACATCTGGTGTTGGTCAGCCAGCTCGCGAATATGTATCCTCCTATGTCGGGTTTTTTGATTTTTTTAATTACCTTTTTGTATAATAAAAGTGCGTAGCGCAGCTTGCTACGTACGAGCGCATTTCCTAGATATTATTTTGAAGGCATGAGCGGTGCGAAAATCGCGGCAATTACTCAAAACAAAACCTAACCTTTGGTAGGATTGTTCTCTCTATGGTAAGGGGTTTCCACACTTAGTGGACCATTGTGGGTGGGTCATGGCGGCCGTTTGGTGGTTATTCCAACCAGCCCGCCTCCCTCTAGAAGTTAATTAAAGCTCCTGGCTCCCTCAGAACATCTGTGGAAGATGTGGGTGACCCGAGGGTTTGTGTTAAAGAAAGAAAAGAAAAAAAACTAGTTTATTTGACACACACAGATACACACAATGTAGGTACAAATAAAACTTAATTTTACAACATCTACTATATATAGTGTGCCCCGCGGCTGCGCCAAAAAGGTCCAGTTCAGCAAAATGCCAGACAACTGGGAGTTGCCTGACGCTGGTGGTTTTGGTTTGTTCTAATCTGGGTTATACCTGTGCAATCAAAGAGACGTGCGCGACGATTTCCTCAGCCTTCATGCACGCCCTGCACAGAGGACTGTCTGTTATGACTATTGTGTGAATGTGTTTGTTAAGTGAGCAGTGTCCCGTGATGATCTCCGTCACCAGGCACAGGCCGTTTCTGTCCAGGCGTTATAAATGCCTGGTTAGCCTACTCTCCAAGGATGGCAAAACTTCTTTGGACTGCCGGCAGCCCGGTGTCGAGGTCCACCAGTTATCTGCCTATGTCTGGGTGAATGCCTGGTAATTGGTAGGATTGTTTAGCTACCATGGTCATATGGTCGTGGAAGGTGAGCTTTTAGTCGAATGTGACTCCAAGAGGCCTTTTATGGCTGATGATTTCGTGACGGTATTGTTATTTAGATTATATTCAAAATTTACTGCAATGCGTGCCGCATAGCATAAGCAAATAAGAAATATCATTCTGGTTGAATATGAGCAGGTGTTACTAAAGGATTAGCTGGAATAAAATTATCAGGATCTCCTAATTAATATGGATTTGTTAAAGTTAAAATAGTTAATAAGAATAAGATAATATAAAGACCGAATGTCATATCGAAGCATTTGGACGAATTAAACTCCATATTGTTGTCTACGCTCCACTTGTATATCGCATCTATATCTTGCTGGAGTGCCAAACTGTTACGCTCAGTTTCAAGTCGTCAGTATACAAGAGACATCTTGCTTGACGCAAAAAATAATAAAGAACCCAAATTAGAAGGGCATAATAGATAGCAGCAGATCATCACAACTCTTATAATGGTGAAGGAAAACGTTGAGAAGAAACAGGTACATTCCAGAACGGAAAATGTAAAGACATAATGTCATACCAACCACCAACTCGGATTGAGCGGTGTGGTGGACTTCACTCTCTGACACAGAGAGGAAACCTACAGCCTAATTGCGTAAGTGAATTCGGCAAGACGATGGATTTGATCCCATCAATCGACCAATCACATGCGAGATGAAACACGCATTGTGGATTGCCGTCTATTGGCCGATTGATGGGGTTAAATCCTTTGCCTTGCCGAATTCACTCAAGCAATTAGGCTGCTGAATGCCAGCAGTGGGCATAATAAAGGCATAATGTGGCAAATACTGGGCTCTTAGACAAGTGCATTCAATGTCAACGAAGGCGATGGTCGAAATGCCAAAATGTATGGGATTGATAACGTGGCATTTCGATAGCGCTTGACAATCCCATACATACTTAATGTTTTGTGCCGAAATATCGAGCTCTCAACCAAAATCAAAATATATATCCCGAAACAAATATTAATTCTAATGATTGTGACCACGTCAGCTTAAAAACTTATATAGCAATAGAGACGGTCGAAATGCCAAAATGATCACATGATAATTCGAGAGCACATGACAATCCCATATACTTTTAACAATTTTCCAATCCCCATCGCGACACTTTCGTTGTTTAGAATTACACTTGTCTAGATCCTCCGGTAGCTGAGCGGGAGAGGGGCGAGTGACTGACACATCACCGAGGGTCCCGTCTCAGTAGAGAAAGCCAGTTGCAAAAATAATGCAAGACTATTTGCCCAAAATACTCAAAATTACGAGTCCATTGGCTTTTGGGGAGTGTGCGTTGGAATTGCAGAAACTAATTCCTCCTAGCCCGTTCCATCATCGGACTACAAGGCGTACGGCGATGCGTCATCGGTACATGGTGGACATCCCACCCATACGCACCAAACGTTTTCGGCATACATTTATTATGCGTACAGCAAAGGAGTGGTATTCCTTGCCGGAGTATGTATTTCCTGATAGCTACAACCTAGGAGTCTTCAGGACAAGAGTGAATAGGTTTCTTCTAGGTAAGCGTGCTTCATCGTCGACCACATCATCGCTTACCATCAGGTGATATAGTGGTCAAGCGAAAGCCAATAAAAAAAAACGAGATGTACCAAGATATAGTATTTGTAGAGTTAGTCCTTCTAGAGCGATGGGGCTTAGATCCACTTGATATCTGATAACTGTAGCCTTAAGGACGCTATTACATTTTTCTACAAATAACAGTGCTTTTCAGGTACAATTTTAATGTCTATGCAAGAAAAATTGCATGACATCATACAAAATTTTCTCATAAATACGTTTTGCCCATCACGATAATCGCAAAAATATTAAAAAAGTAGGGTCCGAATAGGTCCCAGTTTAGTTAATTTTACAGCATTTTTTATCTTAAAAATTATAAATAAAATTGCGGTATATATAGTCCTTTAAAGGTTCAGATAATTATTTTTTACACAAATCAATATATATTTTAATTATTAGCTAAAATAAAAACACTTGCCGACTTCTTCATACATTTTGCACTCGAAGCTTATCATTCCGCGCTCAGAAGCGCTCGTGAAAGGACGAGCGTATAGCTTTTTTGCAAAAAATAAATACGATAAAAGTAATAGAAAAGATTGTAGTGTGCATGCGTGAGTCGTATGTCGTAATCGAAAGGAGTTGATATTTTACCGGACCGAAATGAAAAAAGTATGTTTGAGTTTCCTTTTATTATTAGAATGTGATTTAGAATTTGGATAGGTATTGTTAAGCAGCTGTTGACAAGGTTGAGAAATGGATGGGTGGGTTTAAGCAGCTCTTAGTAAGGTTAGGAATTGGATGGGTAAGGTTAAGCTGGCGGCGGTGAAGGTTAGGTTAGGTGAGGAGATTTATGATTTGAACCGGTTTGTATGTATGTATGTATGACGAATACGGGGTCAAACCAAAATACAAGATGGCGCCGACGAAAATTTGACATCTTTGCGTCATGGGTGTCATTTTCATGGATTTTGGGGTCGCTAATATCGACTACGGGGTCAAAACCAAAATACAAGATGGCGCCGACGAAAATTTGACATCTTTTCGTCATGGGTGACATTTTCATGGTTTTTGGGTAGTATGTCATTAGCTGATGCTCATTATGTAATACTCCAAAAATTTTTGATGTTAATATTTTATATAATATGTATATAATATGTAATGCAAAATATTCAAGTCATTTTTAGGGTTTCCCCTATTACTAAGATTACTAAGACTCCGCGGTCCGTCTGTCTGTCTGTCTGTCACCAGGCTGTATCTCATGAACCGTAATAGCTAGGCAGTTGAAATTTTCACAGATGATGTATTTCTGTTGCCACTATAACAACAAATACTAAAACAGAATAAAATAAATATTGGGGCTCACATACAAAAACCTCGTTTTTTTTTTGCCGTTTTTTGCAATAATGGTACGGAACCCGTCGTGCGCGAGTCCGACTCGCAGTTGGCTGGTTTTTTAATCCTTGTGACCGGAAATTATTTCGTTTTAGGTAGGTATCTACTTATTTAACGTTGCGTTTTTTAAAAATACCTACTTACTACAACGAAGTATCTATTATTTTTCGTTTTTCGACACGGAAAAGTTATTATTTTTCTCTTTTTAGTTTTTGTTGGTACCCTATATTGGGTAGGTATACTAAATAAATCTGTTAACCCCCTAAAAACGTACAAGCGTGATTTTATATTATGGTATGGTGAAAACAAAACATAACTATACGATCACACTAATCGCAGGTCATTTGCTATTTGTTATTGAAGAGTTCCATTGTCTATCTCCGAAGATCTTTATCATATCCTAATATATTATACAATAAAACCTTCCCTGAAAACACATACATTAATCGACGTAAACCCGATAGTATCGGATAAGTAGTTTTAAAGAAAATCGCGGATACATACGGGTCGAATAGATAGAGCACCTCCTTTTTTTGAAGTCGGTTGAAAATAATAACCTACTTTTTACGACGACGGTTTGTAACAGTTACTAAATGCTTTTTCAAAGTGCCAACTAACCTTCCTGAATCAACTTCAATAAAATTAAAAAATAATAAGAAGGACCAATATTATTTCAGTGATGTATAAAATCGAGCGCTCAGTAGTTTCAATGAGTGCGTGCGCGTAATGTTGTTGTGTGCTACTAGATACCTAAATTTGAGTTCGTCGAAAATGTAACAGCGTCCTTAACATCGACGGGAGTCGACACCCTCGCCAACGGACAGTGGACAAAGGGACGCGAGACAGTAGTACGTCATGCTCGCGAAACGCTCGTACAATAGTTTTACTTTGTTTGTGCCCTTAAACTGTGTTTACGTAATTTAATTATATCCCTTTTCACTGTTGACGTGAGTTAGAACTTATTTAAAGACCCAACACACCCTGAGAAGAATAAAATTCCTACATAACTTTTTAACAGTAAAAGCATTATGAGCTTGTGAGTATTGGCACTATTGGCAACAATTTACATGAAGTGTTTTTGAGGGATACGACTTTTTCTAACAAACTCCTGCAAAGGAAATTTGCTAAAGATATTTATATCATAATATTGTAGTCACTAATACCCACTATATCGTAGTCGGCTATCGGGTCAATCCGTAACGTTAGCCCTGATAACAAGTGATAACACTATCCTACTCAAATCTTTTAATAACAATATCTATGGACGTCATGTATGTAATGTTATTATAGTATATTATTTCTACTATGTTGGCCTTGAAGGTCTAGTGACCGCAAAGGCTACTACAGAGCGTAAGGTCGAAGGTTTGACATTAGCATACCAGTCAATCGATGGCAGAATGGATCAGTTGACATCGATCGATAGTTTCTACTACACCAAAAAATACAACCGACTTCCAATTAAAAACACTAATAAGTGAAAAATAACTTCAATTTCGGAAGTCGGTGTTCCAATTTTCGTTTCTTCGTTTTCTGATAGACTGGCTTTGCTGGCTAGCTCTTGGCTTGAGAGCGGACCAGTGTGATAGTATTTTATGAAATGATGTAAAGGTGAAAACTATAAACAGACATGCGATTACAGCTTGCCCCGATTTGCCGTAATTTATTGAAGTTCTTCAGCAGATATTGATGATACTAATAATAATTTATTCGATATTTTTATTTTAAAACAACCTTTTTTCGTATTCTTCTCAGCAAAAAGTTTCATTTGATACCCATATCATGGAAGTGCACAAAAATAACTAGTCCACCATCTTGGGCCGTCCGCCATATTGGATTTAGAATGACGTAACTTATCAAACAATGCATTGTCATCCTAACTAAACGTGTATGCAAAATTTGCTTTAAAATTTAGTTGCAAGATTTGACCCGAACACATACAAACATACATACATTGCAAATTAAATAAAAGCTTGTAATATAAAAATTACATGACAAGCACCAGCTTTCAAATAAAAAAAGAATCATCAAACTAGGTTCACCCAGTATAAAGTTCTAAGGTAAAACACAAAAAAAAATACAGTCAAATTGATAACCTCCTCCTTTTTGGGAAGTCAGTTAAAAAGGTACCACACCAATAGACAGACGTCGATCAATATCATCGATCGACGATGAATAGATGTTTTCTTTTAAAGCAATCTCACAGTTGAAGCCTAGGGGGTCTGCAAAGAATGGTCAACCGTACATTGATAAATAAATAAAAAAAACAGCTTTACATAAAATTTATTCATTTAATAATATCAATAACATTTTTGAATAGTGAATACCTATTTGAATACCTTCCCGTACATAAAAAGAATCGTTAGCGGATTATAAATTATCCCCTTATTAGGAAACGCAGTGTAAAGTTACCACTAGTATTTTCTTCGGGTTTAGGATAGACTTTTCGTGGGTAAGTTAAGTTAACGTTTAACTTCACTAAACCTAAACGTTTGTCAATAAATTGATTGATTAAAAAAACTTGAGATCAAACCTCCTTTAAAATCACGCCATCTATTGACCATAACTCACACAACAGTTACCACGACTCGCCGATAGATGGCGTTAATCTAAACTTTCGGCAAAGCCTAAGTCTTGGTTGTCCAGTTAGGGTCTTCTTTCTCCTCAATGCCAGCTAAAGCTTGCATTTTATCAAAAGGTAACATCATAGGATCTGTAGGAGGCATTTGAACGGTCGCAGCGAGTACTGGGGTCTTTCTACCTTCCTTTAGTAGTAGAACTTTGATCAATGATCGTTCCCCGCCTTGACCGGTTACGGGTCTGAATAAAACGTCTGGGCTTATATTGTCGTCGAATACTTCTTCGATTTTCGTCGGGAATTTCAGTTTTCCGCCCGGTGAGAGGAGGGGTACCTGCAAGTATTATATTTTGTTATTTATAGGACATTTTTCTCACCCTCATGGATAATATGATACTAGCATACATATGCCTCATTCCATACAAAGAAACTGTTTCGACGTAACTAGCGCTTTTCGACGAACTATACGGACTATTTACTAAAAGTACATCGATCGCGTTCAGTTCCGTTCCTAAAGGTTGTGTTAGCAGCGACCTACAAGTAAAAGCGTTTACTCGGTTCGTGACAATTTTTTTTTAAAAACACTAAAGATTTCTTTTTTAGTATTTTTTGCACGTTTTTACAGTTTCTTTGTAATTAAGAGCCCAATATTCCATAATTTTGTGCTATGGAGAGTTGATTGAACAAGAATATACAATTTCTATGATCAATTCTAGAAAATGTTAATTTTACAAACAAATCGATGCATATGGCCCCATCTAATGATATTGTTTTGAAAAAAAATTTTTCTTTCTTAGCGCTGGGAACCCGTGCCCGGGCCTATTTCACCAAAGAGTGGAAAGCTTAATTCTAGGCTAGGCTATCGTCGACTACAGCTTCCTTTTAACCTGGTGTGTGGTGTGGTGCACAAACGCGATCTTATTAATAATAAAAAAATACCTCTGCACCTGCATAACTCTTCAGGCCGTACAAACGTGATGTATTTATACTTTGACATGAGATTATACCTGCTGAGGAGAGTGATAATGGTTGCAAGGATACATTATAAGATAACATTGATAACTTTATATCCTTGTCCTCAATGACTTTGAAAAGTCTGATATCAACAAGTCGACGTGACAACAACTGTTTTCTTTAAAATATACTGTGTGCCACTCAGGTTTAGGTTAATTTTAGAAAACTTTATTATAGTGCAGGGTACATGTTGCTGGAACGGTACCATGCATGCAACATCAAGGTTCTAAGTAAACTATTACGCAATTTTGAACTTTATGAGGTGCAACATTTTGTTACTTTGACCTGCCCTGCCAACATTTTAGCACTCAGGTTAAGTGGAGATGTTAATGATGATTACAAATTGGCTAAAATTTTGATGATCTTTACCTTAATATAAGGATTGGACACTTTATAGTTGACGGTATGCACGTGGAACAGTATGGACAGTCCTATGACTGCCTTGTCTTTGGAATTGTTCTCTATGATCAATGTAACTCGGAACACAGGTCCCAAGCCTTCCACCTGCGAAAGAGAAAATACATAAATAAATAAGAAAGATAAGATAGGTTTCATGCAAATGGAACCTTATGGACCTTGAACTATGCAAAGGTAAGGTATATCGTACCCATAACCACACTGTTTGGCTAGTTGTGGTCATTTTAAAGTAGTAATGTTTGTTGTTTTATCAAACCTTGGTTTCATTTTACCATGACCCCATGGTAAAATGTGCCCAGCGCTAACAAAGACAATTTGGTTCAAAAAAATGTCACTAGATGGCGCGATATGCATCGATTCGTTATTGAATTATGTGTAAAATTAACATTTTCTAGAATTGATCATAACATTTTTATGTTATTTTTTAACCAACTCTCCTAAGCACAAAATTATGGAATATTGGGCTCTTGATTGATATTTCAAAGAACATTTGAACGGATCATTTAAAATTTATTCCAATAGATGGCGCGGTTAGAGGCTTGTCACTCGATTTTTTAATTTATATTGTAAACCATTTTGGTACAATGAAACTGTAAAAAAGTGCAAAAAAACTATAAAACAAATCGTCACCGTATTTAAAGAAAAATAGTCACGATCCGAGAAATCCCTTTGACTTGTAAGTCGCTGCTAACACCATCTATAGCCGTGGAACGGAACCGAACGCGATCGAAGTATTTACAAAAATAATCATCTTAATCAGACGACAAACGCTAGTTACGTCGGCACGGTTTCTTTGTATGAGATGAGATGAGATCTATAAGCTAGTATTAATTATTATTATCTGTAGTTTCACTATGGAACAGCATTTTTTATGTCTTATTCTTTTCGCATTCAGTTTTTCAAGGAAGAATATAAACAATATGTTTACCTCAGCAGTAAGTCTCATAGACTCCATAGGTCCATTGCCCACCGAGTTGTCCGACTTTTCGTGTGCTTCCAGCAAAGTTTTCGCAGCCAACAGCCGGAGTCTGTTCAACTCGTGTTGAAACGTCTTGTGCATTACTAAAATGTAATAAAAATTACAGATTATAATTTCAGATTGATTTGTAATGCAAGATTGCCTGGAAGTATGTTAGATTGACTAACTACCTGCTAAGCATGAGGTCCTGGGATCGATGCCCAGGTTGGGTTTTTTTTTGGTTTATCCCTCTGGCATATCTAAGTAGCAGCCTGGAATCTAGATTTGTGTCTGTTTAACAGCAATATGTTCGTGCTCTATTAAATAGAACTTGAACACAACAAAAATATGTTTGTCTTATATTAAATAGAACTTGAACATAACAGCATAAATTTACGGTCATCACATAACCGCCTTCTTCAATATCCCACTCACTGCACTGACTTCATTCACTGTTCTTTCTTCGTTCAGTCTATTTCTCTGTGCAATGCGCTCCCCCAGGAAATCAGGATGGCAACCAACCGATTAACCTTCAAAGTTAATGTTCGCGAGCATATTCGTAAGAAGTTGGCAGTAGTTTCGTCACAGCGCTAATGTTTTTCAATTATTTATCTATTACTACTTACTGTTTATGTATATTTATGTATTTAGATTATTATTTGAGTATATATTGTATTTATAGTATAGGAATACGTTTTTAATACGTTTTATTTTCGATTTATTTAACTCAAAGTATTGCACCTACCACTATTTTCTCTGCATCACCCAAAGGTCGACTGGTCGAAAATGCCTAAGGCATTAAGTCCGCCTCTGTACATTTGTGTGCATGTATTAAATAAATAAATAAATATGTTTGTCCTCTATTAAATAGAACTTGAACATTACAACAACATGTTCGTCCTCTATTATATAGAACTTGAACATAACAGCAATATGTTCGTCTTCTATTACATTGAACTTTAACATAATAGCAATATGTTTGTCCTCTATTAAATAGAACTTGAACATTACAACAACATGTTCGTCCTCTATTAAATAGAACTTGAACATAACATCAATATGTTTGTCCTCTATTAAATAGAACTTGAACATTACAACAACATGTTCATCCTTTATTAAATAGATCTTGAACATAACAGCAATATGTTTGTCCTCTATTAAATAGACCTTGAACATTACAACAACATGTTCGTCCTCTATTAAATAGAACTTGAACATAACATCAATATGTTTGTCCTCTATTAAATAGAACTTGAACATTACAACAACATGTTCATCCTCTATTAAATAGAACTTGAACATAACAGCAATATGTTTGTCCTCTATTAAATAGACCTTGAACATTACAACAACATGTTCGTCCTCTATTAAATAGAACTTGAACATAACAGCAATATGTTTGTCCTCTATTAAATAGAACTTGCACATTACAACAACATGTTCGTCCTCTATTATATAGAACTTGAATATAACAGCAATATGTTCGTCTTCTATTACATTGAACTTTAACATAACTCTCCCTAACCTTACCGGAAATAGAGGCGTGTTGTTATGTTTCGTACCAAAAAAAAAATAAGAAAGAAAAGAACTGGACTCACACGTAGCGTTCTCTCGCTCTCTCACAGACTGCTCCAGGAACAGCTTGGACTTCTTGGGTATGAGCCACGGCTTCTGACCGGTCAGCGCGCTGGGAGACATTTCTACGCCAGCTGCATGCGCGCTGAAGTCTGCTGTGCGCTTTAGAATTTTTAACATGAGGTTGCCGCCTGTGGATTTAATAAAATGGTTATGTTAAGTTACATCATTAGCATTCTGTAGTAATTTCAGGAGTGGTTGCAGTGTTTTACTGTGTGTAACATATTGTTTTTATGTTTACCATTTAGTTTATAAAACAAAACTTCAACTGCTAGTTTTATAGCTTACTCACCTCCAGTTATTATAATCAGCACATGTTCCTCTTGTCCCAACTGACCAAACTTCATAACAGACACCACATCTGTAAAATAAACCAAATACAAATATTAAATCATCAGAGATCTGTCATATTTGTTTTATTCCATCGCCCATCAGTCTGTGTGTTTGACTTGTATATTTTTGTTCTAATATTATTGTATTTTGTATATTATAATTATTAGTGATTATTTTTAATGTGTCTTTTATTATTCTAAATAATCTTATAATTATAAAATTTTTTATTCTTATTTTGTGATTTTTTTATTTGACATTTATTACATCACACTAATATTAAAAAGGCGAAAGTTTGTGAGTGTGTTTGTATGTTTGTTACTTCTTCACGCTCAAACGGTTGGACGGATCTCGATGAAATTTGGCACAAAGATAGATTCTAGTCAGGAATAGCACATAGGATACTTTTATCCCAGGTATATGTTCCCTTGGGATGACTTCCGACCTTCACGCGGGCGAAGCCGCTGGCAGAAGATAGTATAAAATAAAACTAAACTACTAGTGCTGTGCACACCTATAAGTGAAAAGTGCGCTATAGTTTGTAGTCAATTGTGATAATTTATTGTCAACGTTATTGTGAAAAATTTGTTGGAGTGCCATATAAATAAAATAATTATTAATTTGGTGTCATATTTCATCCTACATATCTAACAAGGCCTCTGCGAGATGGTTTCGGCCCCTGGGGGGCTACTACTCCCTATCTCCATTAACGATGTTACGGGTCCCGTCCGGAAGTACTCCGAAACTTTGGAGTAAAAAAAACAAGTGTTAAGTTAAATTTTTCGGACGTGTAACCGTCCGAAAAATACAGTACAACTGTCAAATTGGTGTGTGTGGAAGAATGAATCATCCATCCGTAGCTAATACGGAGTAGGAAAAGATCGTAACGAAGGCCGAAACTACGGACTTCGTGCTTAGGGAGTAGACCCCCTGGTACGCCTTTCATAGGTCCGGGGCCCCAGGGTCCCGAGTATCTCATATAATAGTAAAATAAAATTAAAAAAATATATGACGTCCAGGAGTAGCACCACTATTTATTGTAACATGATGAGAACATGACATGTATCACCTCTCACAAACACAGTGTCCCTCCGCGCCTTGCCGTCGTACAGGTGCACATGACCTGATGCTAACGCCACGCCCGTCAGAGTCATCCCCAGGTGTAGCACTGGTATTAGTGTCATGGCGACCGGACGATGTTCTAGAGTTAAACACCATTGCTTCTTGCCCTAAAGATATACAGTAAACAATTTAGTTACGGAAATATCTGAGGCATTGACTACAAGTACACTTAAGATAACAAGCAATTATGGTACAGGTTGAAACGATTATCATCGCCTGCCCCACTCATAAGAGTATTGAAAAATGGACTCACACAGTTTAAAATCAATTCCAAGGTCCAAAGGAGGACGTCGTTGAATTACGAGTACGATGACACAAAAAAATTAAACCCATAAGATCTGAACCCACCTTCTTACTATAACAAGCCATTGTATGATCAGCACATATCACCATAACGCTACTGTCAGCAGTCACCACCTCTATGGCGATTATGTGATCGTCAGTGTTGAACAGGATCCGACCCTCAGGCCAGTCTCTCTTTAACACGCAAACTGTCTTTTCCCTGAAAAGAAAAGACCTAGGTATATTCTCCCAAGACGAAAAGCAGGTGTACAGAATAAAGATTGAAACTTGCTCTAGAGTACAAACTAAGTACCGTATATTAAAATATTCCAAACTCCTCTTAGCCAGTATAAAATTTAAATTTTTGCATTTTCCAAAAATGCACAAATTTTAGCATGCACTACATACTCTAGAAATGCCATCAATATTGTGCACAAGTGTGAAATAAAAGCTGGTGTTTGTAAAAGTGCCTTCAGAACTTGAATAGCAATAATTCACACCTCGTTGCTATCGTTATTCTGTAGTCAACAGAGTACAGTCCTGTAGTTATCATTTGGTATGGCGTTTTCTTTACCCCACATATTTTGGCCTGGACAAATCAAACATTACAATTTTTATTTTATTTAACTTGTGTGGTCTCATCATTATCGTCGTCAGCCTTTTTAATGTTCCCACTGCTGGGACACAGGCCTCTTATCTGTGAGGGAATGGGTCTTAGTCCACCATGCGGGCCTAGTGCGGGTAGGTACTTGTGTGGTCTACTGCTGACGAAATAATCACCAACAAGTTCGCGAGCTGGCTGACTAAAACCAGATGTATCCTCCGACTGCACAGCATGATTTTTTTCTTCTTTTTAGTTCGCTTTTTAAGCAGTCGGTTTTTTTTTTAAATTAACTTTTTTTATTTATATCCTTTTAGTTATTTTATTTTAGTATTTCGTACATTTAAACATATAGGTGTTATATATCTTTGAAATCGCCTCTTAAAACCCTTTAATTTGATATCCCACACGATGAGATTGAATGGAAAAAGAAAATTGGGCCCCCATAATATGGCGCCCAAAAGCTGCCATTTTTCTATTTTTAATTTTAACGTAGCCAGTGACACTCGCAGGGTTAAGACGCATCGATTGACGTACGAATCATCAAAATCGGCCACCGCGTTTGGTCTCTGGAACGCCACATAGGAAAAAAAATACATACATACATACTTACATAGAATGATAAACACATTACCTTCCTTCGGCAGTTGGGTAAAAACCACGAAGAATAAGATTTTTGTAAAGAATATTATTCTTCATGACTTTGTACAATGTTACTTTGACAATTTTGGTTCAGCTTATAACATCTTTTATTCATTAAAATATTAATAATAATTGGAATTGATTTTAAATATTACTTTGTTTACTTTATTTACTCCGCCCCCCCACATCTATTAACCGCCCCCCCGGAGAATTTCGTCTGAAAGAAACACTGGACTTCTTATGGAGCCGAAATTTTGGTACTTGAATTTACCATTAATCATGGAAAATAAGTTACATTTCCCACATTGAATCGCATGGACTCAACAAATCCCTAATTCTCTCGGATTCTCTAAGCTGCCGCCTTCAGGATTTATTAAAGTCGCCTTTCCGCTCTCGTCACAATTTTTCTCTTGTTTTACAGATAAAACAACTTCTTTATAGATGCCAATGTTTAGGTATAGAGATTGCACTGGCTTGGATCCCTAGTCATTCTGGAATCGTTGGTAACGAGAATGTGGACTCGATTGCCAAGTCGGCTACTCGGAATGGGATCGAATCACGTCCATCTTGTTATCCCCGTGATTTGCGCTGTGCGTGAAGAGCTGGAATACCCATTGGCAAAAGTCACGTTTATTGAAGGGAAAATTTTATGGCTCTATTCAACCATATATTCCTTCTAAATGTTGGTTCAGCAAACTTAAATTTTCAAATAAATCAGCTACCTCTGTTATAATTCGACTCCGACTTGGGTTTGTTTGCACTCCTGTCTTTTTGGCCAAAATACATGTGAGAGACAATTCTTTGTGTGAATGCGGTCTAGCGGAAGGTACTCTGGAGCACTTATTTTTTTCCTGTCCTCGTTTAACTATTCCCCTTTACGACTTACTCCCTGATAACATTCCCCGCCCAATTAACATCCCGTTTCTATTAACTTTAGTCCATACCCCCACAGAAAAATTCTTTATAGATTTATTAATATTAACAAAATCCAACTGTAGCTAGTATTTCTATTTATGTATTATATACTTGAAGTTCTAACATTTATTTTGTGCTGTTCTATATGTTTTAACCAAAATTGTTTTGTCCCTTTTTTAGCATGGTGAACAATGGAGGTCATCGCTACAAACACTGATCAATAGTTATATGACAGTATTCATAATTTTAAACCGACTATTTCCATCTACCTTGACATTGGCAAAATCATCGAATGTTCATCGATGGAGCTATAAACATAAAAAAAAAATTAAAGAAAAGTTACATTTTCACCAACCTGACACAACTGACTAAAAGTCTGTGTCTCCAACAGGATCACGTCTCCTTCTTCCGTAGCTATCACAACACAGCTCACTGAGTTCTTATCAACAGAGTGCATCTTCAGCGTGCCAATACAGACAATCTCCGCATTGTTCTTACTCGGTAACTCTGTACTATTCTCCAGGTATTCTAACTGCTGTTCCGGTGTTAGCATTAGGATGTTCTGTGACTGTGGCGTTAGAGTTTCGTGAGGTATGGCTTTGAGGCTGTCTATGAGGGGTTTTACTGCATCTGTGTTGTGGTTGATTGGGTTTGTCAACTGGAAATGTAGAAAGAAAAGTTTCCTTTACCGTTTGGATTATAGGTTCTACATAATCTAGTGTCATGATGGGATAAAATTCACTGCAATTTATTAGAAAGCCAAGTTATGAGCTACCATGCCAATTTTTGGTTATAGGGTGTTCAACCAGCTGAACAGTCAGCAGAGGAATTTGCTTTAAATCCAATAGCCCAATGCTGAATAATAGTTTTGAACTGTATCTGTATCAACTACAGACCTGAAGCAGCAATAGTTAAGTATACCAGTACTGGATAGAGTGCCTACCTGTTTCCAAACCTCCATCTCACACATGCTAAGCTCAGTAGACGGCAGATAGTACTTATAGAACAACTTCATGTTTCGGTACATGAACACACAAGAGCTGTATGCTACGGCTACTATGGGTACGGAACGAGGTACCGTCTCACTTATGTAAAATCCAACGACACCTAGAGGTAGATCTGGTAGAACTGAGTCAGATATTTGCATGGCTCCTTTGAAAACCTGCAAATAGAATAAATCAGGGGTTAAAGGATTTCCCATGCAGTCTGTTCATGCAGGCAGTTTTTTAACGGTCACAGAACTGTATTCGATTTACTTTCAACTTAGGCCCATCTTCGCCTCGTCCGAAGTCTCCAATAAGAAGTTTAAACTCGTTGTCATTGTGCAAGTCCAGTAATGCCAAGTTTTGAGGCAAAGTATTCAGGTCTATGTCATCTGTTCCTACTTCTACATCTAACCAACGAGTCATGCTGCCCATATTCCGCATTAATTATGGTTCTTAATTTGTCTTTAGTTTAGTCTTTGTGCTTTCTTCCGCGGTTTATTTATGTTTTTTTGTAGTCATAGCAACAGTTTGAAACTTTTTGACAGTGACATTAATCAGAATAACGTACCTTAATAAAAACAACAAAAGCTTACTTCAAAAACTAGATTCAACACTGACAACCGTAAACTAAAACAATGTATGTATAAAATAGATTCCATAAAATAAATCTCGTTTTCTTTAAAAACTTCAAAATGTTCAAGTTAGTATTCATTTTATTTGGTTCCAATTGTGTGAATAGCTAGCTTCGTAAATACACTTCATTTTGTGTGTTCAAAAACTTAAACAAATAAAATCATAATAAGTTTGAAATGATATAAAATACTTAATTCATTAAAAAAATATGAACAAAAAGCGATGCGGTGGTAAGAAAAGTAATAATTATGAAGGTAACAGAATATTAGTCTACAAAAGAAAGATTGATAATTTTTAAACACGATAAAAAAGTTGTTATAATGTAATGTTTCAGGTTTTGAATTTACGTCCTTGACGTTTATTGCGTGTTTTTTGTATTGTTTATTTTTCCAATCGCTCAAGTGTTGTTGTGGGTGTGCATATTGAGTTATTGTTCAAGTTTTAAATAACTCATAAATGATCAAAAACTTTTATTTAGTGATATTAATACTTATTATAAGCATGTTTAATAATTTTCTAGTTAAGTGTATGTGATGCTTCGCGTATTAGTGCGCAAGGTGAGTGTTGTCTAAACTTTTAAAACAAATTATTATTTTCATGTTTTGTTAATAGCATAGTTTTACAATCATTTTGATAACATAAATACACGCTGTAATTAAAGGTTGCAGCAACTTTTCTGCTGTTACGGCCGCAAAATTGACCATAATAATGTTTTATTCCTATGAAGCTGAATTAAGTTTTGTAGAAACAAATTAAAGACTATCCGGAAAGAAAAGTTTGGAAGAGTTCAAGCAATAAATAGATCATTTATGAAAAGAAAACTGAGACACTGACTGAGTGAATTAAATACTGCAAAAAAGTCTTCAAAAGAAAATTATTTTTTAAAACATTGATCTCAAGTACCACAGTCACAGCCATAGTAGGTACTCATTATAAATAAAATTGTAATTTGTGAAGCTATATTCCTAATAGAGTACCTATGTAAGAATCCTACCTATGCCACCTCCTGTGGTGGCATTGTGTAATTTCTGCCTACCCCCATAGGAAAAAACATGAGTTTATACAATCTACCTACATAATCTAATTATAGGTGAGATATAACGTAGTTTTATATTCTCTGTGAGGTGAATTAAGTCAGTAAAATACACATAAAACCAACACTTACGGTCATATTTATGATCTTTATGAGCCTAAATTATAGAAACCTTGATATACCTACTTCCTGTAAATAATTAATAATTATAATGTAAATTGTACCTACAACCTTCTTATTAAATAAACTGATAAAATCCATTAAGTATGTAATTTGTACTAAAAGTGAACAACTGTTCAACTGATCAACATCTTAATACTGTTTGCAGTAAATACAAATCCTAGAATTAACCATCACTTAAATATTTGTTTGGGGATATTTACCATGTATACATGTATACATGGTAAATATGGTTTAATACCTAGCTCTCAACCAAAATATAAATATACATGGTAAGATCCCGAAACAAATATTAATTCTAATGATTGTGATGATGTTAGCTTAAAAACTTATATCACTTAAATACCAGACACACTGTTAAAACATCCTTTCAATCCAACCTTCAATTCATAAAGCTAGTTCATTCTGGCAATCTGCAATGCCTATAACAAGAATCAGCTAACTTACAAAAAACTGGCACCATTTGCATTCTCTTCCTGCCCTTAACCCATATCATTGGGGGTCAGTGCAACACATTTTCTTCTTCCATACAGTCCTGTCCCCTGTCACGCTATCACTGACTCCATTTTCTTACATATCACTCCTCACACAGTACATCCATCTTTTCTTTAGCCGTCCCCTTCCTCTCCATCCATCCACATTTATATTCATTACTCTTTTAGAACCATGCATTTCATCCCTCCTCATCACATGACCATACCTGCATAAATTGTTTCCTTTCAACTTTTTTGTAACTGGCGCCACTTTCAAACTTCCTCTAATATACTCATTTCTCACTTTATCCATTCTCGTCACTCCACACATCCATCTCAACATTCTTATCTCTGCTACATGCAATCTTTATTCATCCATTCCAATTTCATTCATCTTTTTCACAGTCAGAATGTTGGGCATTCTGATCCATACAGTTAAAATTAAAATTAAAATTAAATTAGCCTTTATTCACTGGTCTACATGTATAAATCTTATTCTAATGCTTACAATCTATTATTTACGTAAAATTAACTTATTAATAACATCAGTCAGCATCTGAATCGTGACCAGGCTGTCCTCGGACATAGGCCTCCTCCAGAAGGCGCCATTGGGTTCAATCCCTGGCTAATCTACGCCATCCTTGTGGTAGGTCATCCTCCCACCTTTTAGGTTGCCTTCCCCTTCTCCTTTTTCCATCTCTCGGGTACCAGAATAGCATTTCCTTAGTCCACTTGTCCCTAGAGGATCTAATTGTATGTCCTGTCCAGCGCCATTTTAATTTCTTAATTTTTCTAGAGACATCAATCACTCTGGTGGCCTTTCTTATTCTGGTTAATCTCCATTTGTCTCTCAGCCTAATGTGTAGCATGCTACGTTCCATCCCTTGTTGGCACACTTTCAATTTCTGGCTGAGTGACTTTGTCAAGCCCCAGGTCTGGCATCCATATGTGAGCACCGGTAAGATGCATGTGTTGTACACCTTGCATTTTTCGGACATAGGTATAGACTTATTTTTCATTATCTCTTTTAGAGACCAGTACCGAGCCCAGCTGTTATTGACTCTTCGTCTTATTTCTTTGTCTGTCTGTGATTGTGGTGCTATGATCTGGCCTAAATAAATATATTCGTCCACATATTCTACTTGTTGGTTGTGTATTTGTAGAGCTTGTTTATTCTGACTATTAGTCATTGCCTTTGTTTTGGAGATATTCATTGTCAGGCCAGCTTTTCTGCTCTCCAATGCGAGTTGTTCTAGCATTTCCTGTAAAACCCCGGGACACTCTGCAAACAGCACAATGTCATCTGCAAACCGTAGATGGGATAGCATGCTTCCATTGATGTTTAATCCCTTCCTGTCCCATTCCAAATGCCTGAAGACTTCTTCTAATACAGCAGAGAAGAGTTTTGGAGACAGTGGGTCACCCTGTCTAACCCCTTTCTGTATCTTGAACTCTTCTCCAGTTGTTTCCAGTTGCACTTTTGATGTAGAATTACTATATATTTCCTTTATAATTCTTATATATTTATTTTCGATGCCTTGATTCTCCAAGGCTTTATATATATAGTTATGTGATAAGGAATCAAATGCCTTGTTGTAGTCTACAAAACAAATGTAATATGTTTTGTTGTACTCATTGTATTTCTCTACTATTTGTTTTACGACATGCATATGATCCACTGTAGAGAAATTGGCTCGGAAGCCTGCCTGTTCCCTAGGCTGTTCTTCGTCTAGTCTTTGAGTGAGTCTGGTTAGTATAATTTTAGAAAAAAGTTTGTAAATATTGGACATCAAGCTAATTGGTCTATAATTGTCTATTTTATCTTTGTCTCCTTTTTTATGGAGTAGAACTATAGTGGACTTCGTCCATTGATCTGGGATATATTCACTGTATAGTATCTCATTAAACAGGGCAGTCAACGGTTGTTGTATAAGGTCCAATGTTGCTTTTAATAGCTCGTTGGTTATTTTGTCTGCTCCAGGTGCTTTTCCGTTTTTTTGGGATAGAATGGCCTTCCTTATTTCACTTTGTAAAATATTCGGAATTTGTTCTTCTTTGTAAGGAATTTCCATTTCTGTTACCGTTTCATGTGACTTGTATAGCTTGCGGTAAAAGTCTGTTGCTATTTTACTGATCTGGGGTCGTTCTGAAGTGACATATTGCTTAGTATGGTTATTGCCTTTCAAGCTTGGTATCCATGTTGAATGATCCTTAAGTTGTTTTAAGGCAGCTTTTACTCCTCCTGTTCTCTCTATTTCGAATCTAATTTTATTTAGTCTATTTTGTTTCTTGTGGTTTCTAATGCTTTCTGTAATTTTCTTACTAATGGATTCTATATTTTTGATGTTATTTTTCCTGTCTGTAATCAATTCTCTCCTTTTTTCTATTAGAGTTCTTGCTTCTTGTCCTATTTTGTGTTTTTATGATTAATTTATTTACCTCTGTCGATAAACCCGAGAGCATTTTTTCGAACTTATTATATTTGTTCTGAATTATAGTTTCATTTACATTAATGTTGTTTATTTTTTCTTTGAATTTTGAGATAATGTCTTTAGGGAGTGGAGTCGCTATATGAAAAGGTGGTGGTTTAATGTGTTTCCTCGGCTTGGATTTGCTCGCTGTTACCAGAGTTGCTCTGACCATTCTATGATTTGTGCTGAAGTTGAATTTATTAATTACACTAACATCATTGAATTGGTAGGGACAATTTGACAAGATAAAATCAATTTCATTTTTGTATCTCCCATCTGGTGAAAGCCATGTCCATTTTCTATTGTGATTTTTCTTGTAAAAGGTATTCATGACTTTTAAGTTCCATTCTAGTGCAAGGTCAACGAGCTTCTGACCGTTATTGTTACGATTTCCCTTACTGTGAAGACCGATAATGGTAGATTCACCCTCTTGTTGGCTGCCTAATTGACTATTGAAGTCTCCCATTATAATTTTATTTTTATGAGCCTCCTCTATTGTTTCCTGCAATTTTGTATAGAAGTTGTTCTTTTCGTCGTCAGTTGCTTGCTCTGTAGGCGCGTATACCTGAATTATGGACCATGGATCTATTTGTTCATTAATTTTAAAATTTAAAACTGCAATTCTTTCAGATTTACTTTTGAATTGTATAATGTTCTTTTTCAGGTGATGTTTGACGATGAACCCTACGCCGTATAGTCCTTTGGTTTCCCCTTTATAGTAGAATATATAATCTTGATATTCTCTCACTTCTTCTCCTAACCGGCGTACTTCACTGAGGCCGAGGATATCCCATTTAATTTTTTCTAATGCCAATTCTAGCTCCACCAATCGGTCATCTGTTCGAAGTGTCCGTGTATTAAGAGTTGCTACATATAACTTTTTATTTTGTTTATCTATATCAAATTTAGGTGGCGAGTGCACTTTGTAATCTTCTTCTGGAGGGTAGTGGTCTGACATCCCAAGGTGACCGGCCTGGTTGGGACCTTTTGTTATTTTTTTATTTATTTGTGTTTTTTTATTCTTAGTTTTCCGTTTGCTGCTGATGTTTATTAGTTGCTAATTTGTGTTATTAATGTTTTCGCTACTTGTGCGAGATCGAGAGCTGAGAAATGTGTCTATTTTGTTCATCTTAGTCTTATTGACTATTTTGCTTGTCCCCGCAATCGGTGTATTTGGCGAGCTCGTGGGCGCTCTCTTCCTCTTCTCATTCTTTTTCTTGATTACTAATTTATCATAAGCAATAAATCCTTCGTTGCCCTTGTCTAGTTCTTCTTGGAGCTTTATTTTTAATTCTTTCCTCTTCATAAGTATATCCGAAGGATAATCTTCTGTAATATACATCTTTTCAGGCAGATTTTTCTTGTTTTTCAATATTTCAATTTTTCTCCAGAATAAGGTGAGCGACAAGCGTACGGGCCGAATTTTATTCTCAATTTTCTTCCCTATTCTTTGTACATTGTTTAACTCCCACTTGTCCCATACGTCCATGCCTGAATTTTTGCTGACACCGTCTAGGACATTAATAACCTTTTTCATGAGGTCCGGAAAGTTCTCTTCAGTTTCTTCAAGGCCGTGAAGGATCAAGTTGTTTTTTCTTGAATTTTTCTCCAGATAGTGCATTCTAGTGTTCAATGCTTCCACCTCTTTTTTCAGTGCGGTGGTCTCTAAGATAAGAGGTTGCAGCTTGGTATCCATAGTTGCGATCATGTTTTGATTTATGATGCTAGTTTGGCGTTCCATCTCTTCTTTCATCTTTGACCAAAGAACTTGTAATTGTTGGTCCATTGTTGACGAATTCTACCAAAAAGTAGGTTTTTTTTTTTTTTTGTGAGCTTGCAACCCTTTTGGGCAGTTTTGGTTTTATGTACTGGCAATACTGTGTTAAGATGTCAGACGTCAGATGACAGATGACAGTAGACGCCAAAGTCGAAACGTGTAAATAAATTGTCTAACCTCGAAATACGCCACGAATTTCTCAGATGTATCGTCGATCTTCTTACGATTTTCCTGTGATCACTCGAAATTAATGATTCTGTGCCGCACCTTGTTTTAAATATGTGATTTTCTAAACATTTGGTGTACTTTGAAGGTTTTATTTTTTATTTTAATTACGAGAGCTCTTTTCACGTAGCGAACTGTTTGACAGCCGGAAGCGGAAACCGGATCCATACAGTATGACAGGTCTAATCATGGACTTGTAGGTATTCCCCTTTAACTTGAGGGGCATCGATGGGTCGCAAGTTGTTCCTCCAGTGGCCTGTCGTTCAACCAGAGTTGATCCAGTGCTGCAATCGTTCAAAAACATATCTAGGACCTATATCAATTCATTGTTTTAATGAGTATGTGGAGTGTGGCCATCCATGAAGTTTTCATAGGCTCACTGGGCTTACTAGTACAGAAAAAAGGAGATTTAGTTTGAGAGGGTTTGGAGACAACACTAAAAGCCTGACTCTCTCCGCAGACCATGGCCCATCTCACGGACTGCGCAGCATGCCCTGTCACCTGTACTTGTGAAGACCTTATGACTGCGTCACCGAATGGTGTTGCCGTGGCTGAATTCTAGGCCAAACACAATATTTAATTTTTATATTTGCCATCGACACGCTAAGAAGAAGAAGCCGGACTTTTTCACAAATGCCTAAGTTTCTTACGTCAATTCGCGTCTAATCTGTTAGGCAAAGGCTGCTCCTTTTTGAGACCCATTGGTCCTTTAAAATCCAGGAAAATTTACACAAAAATTACACCTACCCACATGCTGCAGGTGTGTATCAACAGGCTTTGCAACAATATTATTCTCAGTAGCAATCAGAGAAATTCCTCGATGACTCATCGTTGTACGGAAAATGGTCGCAACTCGCTAGGCGAGTGGTTCAGCAAGTTTGCTCTTAGTTTATTTGGCCTTTCTGTCTGGACGCCGCGGAAGGCTGACTCACCAACCTGTTTTGCTATCAAGGTGTAGCGCCTATTTCTGATTTTGTAAGTTAATAAAACTTTTAAGTTGTTTCGAAGAGACTAATATTATATCAGAACGTATAACTTCAGTTGGGCGTAGATAAATTAGGTTCGTTCGTGAAAAATGAAAAGGTAGGAGAAAAAGGTACATCGTTAAGACCTCTTCTTCTGATGCAGTTTTTGTATAGTATCACGCGGATTTCCAAACATGTACGTAATGAAGCCCAAAAGTCTTACAAAGCAGTTGATTAGCTGTATTTTTAGGTCCTTACACTTTACCGCCTACGCGTTAACGGTCTTAGGCCCTAAAATGTTGTATAATCACAGCTTGAATCTCGAGAAACCCGTTACCCAAACCAAAATTCGAGAGGATCAAATTGAACACTTCCAAAAACATCTTTACATTATTGTTTTAGCAGCAACCTGTAATTAGGAGTTAGTTATTCTTAACAGTTACTAAAATATAAATTAGGGTCCTTTAAAGTTTCACCAAAACAATGACGCTGGTCGACGACCTCGAAGACCTTGCTATTGCATATTTGGACGAACGGTCTTTTACTTCCTACGCACGTGGTTTGAGACCATGTTTGGTAGAGGTTTATACTTGATAGACAAGCGAACAGACCAACAAGACTCGCGGGAATTTGCTATCGTTACGTGTTGCTTTTACAAAACACGAAGATAAAACTGAATGTGAAAATGGTGCATTGAAATAAGCAAGATTCTATGACTTGTGATCCTGAGCCGGAGTTTTTAATCGCTAGTTATGTGAGACAGGCTGTCTGTTGTGCTCAAAGCTTGAAATCAGAAAATTCTAATATCGTTGCCAAGATTTTCACTAGCAAGGCTTTCATATATTCTGCAAGATGTAAATGCTTGCCATCCGTCCTGCTTGCGGTTGTAGAGTGGCGTCTCGCGACAAAATGGGCCAATAACCTGGTGAAGGCCGCGGGACTCGATGTCTTTGTGGTGACTCTTGGTGGAGGTATGTGTGCAGTATTGAAAACAATCTTTATAGGTTTTGATTGGAGTTTTTGACTGGTCTTTTATAAAATTTGTTGCAAAAGCAGCAAAAAAAATCGCACCTACCTGAAAATAGCATTCAAACCTGTCCTGCCAAAAACGCATGCATCAAACCCAGTTAATATTCGTATCTGCTAAAAGTATGTTTAATGATCTTTAGATTAGATTAACACCAGTTGGTCACTTGATGAGGAGGGATGAAACGTATGTTATTAAAAGAGTTATGAATATAAATGTGGATGGATGGAGAGGGAGGGGACGACCAAAAAAAAGATGGATGGACTGTGTGAAGAGTGATATGAAAGAAAAGGGAGTCAGTGATAGCTTGAAGGGGGACAGGACGGAATGGAAAAAGAAAACGTGTTGTGCCGACCCCAAGTAACATGGGACAAGGGCAGGAAGATGATGATGAGATTAACAACAGTTAGATTTCATAAATTTCACTATTCTTCAGAGCACGAGCCTTTAAATAACTATTGTTAACAGGTTCACTGTTCCATGACGCTCATATGGTGTTTGTGTTCGTTTTAACTATTGTTTTATTACGCGGACAGTGAATCTGTTAAAATACGCATTACAGGTGCCACATTATTGGACGACCCTAGAAGTGTAAAAAGCGGCTGATCAAGGTCAAAAGAGAGTCATTCGCTATTCAGACTTTGAAGTGAACACAATTGTACAAGTCCAACAAGAAAAACAAACCTAAACTTAATTTTCTTGCATTCTATTAATCAGTTTGTAACCGACTTTCCAAAAAGGAGGAGGTTCTATGTTCGACTTCATGTTTGTTTTTTTTATGTTCACCGATATCTCCGTCAGTTGTGGACCGATTTTGAAAATTCTGATGAAGAACTTCGGAGATATACAACAGAACTCTTCAATAAATAACGGCGAATCTCTCGGGATTGCTGCAATCGCATGTCTATTTATTGTTCATACCATTTCATAACATAACATCATTCCAGTACGCTCTAAAGGGGTACGCAGATGTGTACAGTTCCACCTTGGTAGGTACACTCTTATTTATTTCACCGGTTATGTTAAGTTTCATGATATTCGGGTAATCTATTCTGGCATTATAAGTACCTTACCTTACTTAAGACTTGCCTATTAGGTACAACTAAAAAGTGAAAAATAAACAAACCTTTTTACAAAAAAAAACCACCGACTTAAAAACACTACAACGTGAAAAACAACTTTCTTTTTCGAAGTCAGTGTCCATAACGAAAAAAAATGGTACCTACCAAAGACACCGACTTCGAAAAATAAAGTGTTTTTAGGGTTCCGTACCCAAAGGGTAAAAACGGGACCCTATTACTGAGCTGTCTGTCACCAGGCTGTATCTCATGAACCGTGATAGCTAGACAGTTGAAATTTTCACAGATGATGTATGTCTGTTGCCGCTATAACAACAAATACTAAAAACAGGATAAAATTAATATTTAAGGAGGGCTCCCATACAAAAAACATGATTTTGTTGCCGTTTTTGCAATAAAGGTACGGAACCCTTCGTGCGCGAGTCCGACTCGCACTTGGCCGTTTGTTTTTACTATGTAGTGTTTTTAGCTGGAAGTCGGTAGCATGAATTAAAAAGTATTTTTTTAATTCATGCTTTGGTTAATAAAAGCAAAAACTTTTTCTGAGAGCTGATTTAATTGTCTTTCAAATGGTGCACTCGTACCATAGTCATACTCTTACCATTGTCACAGATAAAATAATACTAGCAGACTATTGTATTAATATGGTCTAAAATAGTCTAAATTATTTTTAAGGTGACAAAAAGATACGATTTCTATGACGCTGAGTGTAGTAGACCTCAACTACAATCTTCAAGTTTTCCACGCCCATCTAAACAGAGATACACAATCAGTTGTAGATGTAACATTAGATTACAATGTCTGTAATTAGACCACACGTGGGCATCAAGTATTATCAGCGTTAGCCTGCGGGGGCTTACCAAGGAGACAATGAGAAAGCGGCCTCAATAAAACTTGTGTAACAGACCCGCCGATGACCTTACCCTTGTTTATGAAGCTATTTGTTAGAACATTACGATACCTACGTAATTGTTACAAGAATTGGTGTTTGAATGATAGTAACCTGCGGTAAAACATCGCTTTTTGATTCGAATCGTTTAAATTTCGAAGTTCTTTAGCTCGTACCTAAAGCCAATTTTGAGAAATTCTTTGTAGTAGTTTGAAAACCATCGAGATTCTAAACGGGTGAATTTTGAATTTCTTTATAATTACCTGAGGCTCTAAACAAGTGTCATTCGACAATGACCGAAATGCTAAAATGTTGGGACTGATCACAGGACATTTTAATAGCGTTTAATATTCCCATACGTTTTTGACAAATTTCCAATCGTGTCGCCTCGCTTTCGATGATCGAATTTCACTTTTCTAGGCCCTCTGAAGCCTTTTCTGAGAAGTTCTTCCCTGACATATTTGTGTTCACCCTATTCGTTCTCACAGCAAAACCACCTTGTTTCACTTTCATCTCAGGTTCTTTGGTTTTTCCCAAAATGATAAATTAACATAGTCTAGCACAGTTCACAAACCAAATTGGACTCTGGGACGGTTTCTTTCTCGTATTTTCCAACTTAAGAGACGTATGAATTTCCACGGCTTGAAATTTTCTAGCAACAATTTGTGTGAATTGATTTTGTCAATGAAGCAAAGGTCAGCCGAAGAAAATTTCTTCGCCTGACCTTTGCTTGCCTGACTGATCCGTGAAGTATTAATTACACAGATTTTAATTTGATTAGGTTTTTTCTCATAAGCCAGACTTAGGGCAGGGTTTTGGGAGTATGTATATCAAGGGTTTTCGACCTAAACCCAAAATTGCACATTAGTCCAAAATACAAATTGAACAAGATGTTTCATGATACATAAAAGACAAAAAAAAAAACAAAAATATTTTTATTTCATGCTTGTAATAAAAAAACGATTTGTCTACACACACTGGGCAAATTAGCGGAATAAGAAAAAAATATTGAAAGGTAATCTTTTTTCTTTACCGTTACCATGTGGATTTTTAATCAATTAGGGATAATTTATTATCTTATTAAACAAAATACTCGTAATTGATAAAACAATTGAACGTCACCTTTCATGTAATTATTTGTACTTTATTCGAACTAAAATCATTTTGAAAGAATTTCGCTGAGTGCCACTTGGTTTTGTTTAAAAATTTCGTAAACAAAATTTAACATGCCGAGTTATTTATTTTATTTTTAACGTTAATATCTTTTTCGTAGTTAAGGACGTCATTGTGCCCAAGTTAATCCAAACTGAGAGGGTCAAGGCACTTGAGATGAGGGGAAACGATCGAACCTACAGATGATGTGCATAATTCGTGGTTTACCTTTTTCAACCATTTATTGCAGATTCTAATGTTTCTAAGAGACAAATTCTTTTGTGAGAAGATCAGGAGAAGACAAAAACCCGTACTTCCTACAGGTATAATCGTTTTATTCAGTTTCGCGTTCGCAAAAACCTACGTTAAAAGTCCGTTAAAGCCAGAAATATGGCTTGAGGAAGTTGGAAGTACGGTACGAAGGAGGTTGAAAAGCTGGTTTTCGTTCGTAAGTGGCCGCCGAAGGTCAACTAATGACCCAAAGTAACTGGACACCTCCTTAGAAACAGAATAATTTTAGTTAGAGAACATCGACTTGTGTCCAAGGACTAATGGAGTTAAATATTGTTTATTATTATTTTATTGAGCGTGGAAGTCATTTAAATTGAATTGAAAAATTTCAAACTTATAACACCCCTCTTTTTTCAGTCGGATGTTAAAAATGAATCTCTCCAATCTTTACCAATTTCATCCATCATCATCATAACATCACTAACTTCCTCCACTGCTGGACGTAGTTCTCTATTTTCTTGTTCCCACGCATCTGTGTCATCCTTATCCAAGTTCTACCAGGCTATCATCAATGTCGACTGCCCATCTCGATACCAATTTTGGAAGGACAATTGTTTAAGCTAACACAACAACATTTATCACGCTTAAAGTGCACTTGTCGAGTTGCGCATTTAGGTCAGTCATGATCACAATGAATACATTAAATATTTTAACAATTACTCATATTATCTGAGTACCCAATGGTAGATGACTAATTACCTGCGTTTATTGTTTCTAACAATCTATCGTGATAAGCATTACATCTTAATATTACCTACATAGTAGCAGCCCGTAGTGTTTCTTTTTTGTTAGCGTTTATTTTAATTAAATTAAATTTATTGCCACATACACAAGTTACATCAGATACATAGGTTACACAATAGAAAAGGAAAGGCCCCAAACTAGGAATAGCTTGTATCTTGGTGGCCCAATTAAACCAAATTTTGAGTAGGCAGATTGGATGTTCTGTCACTGTGTGACACAGCACAGTGTTATCAATTATACAGTGCTATGAATCAAATAATCAGAATTAGAAACAATAATCAAATGCAATAAATACATTAAAAATATAGAATTAAGAATAAGTATGAGTAAAAAGAAAAACAAATAAAGACCGTAAAATTAAGTCACATTGGTACACAACCCAGATCACAGTTTAAACTTTATTTCAATCAATCAAAGTTAAATACAATAACAGAAAAGTATAATAGAATTGTGCCCGGTTGAAGGCTTGCCCCAGGGTCCCCCTATACAAGTAAAATTTAAGAAACCCCCGACACATTTTTATTTCATGCTACATAATTTATCTATACTAATATTATAAAGCTGAAGAGTTTGTTTGTTTGTTTGTTTGTTTGTTTGTTTGAACGCGCTAATCTCAGAAACTACTGGTTGGAATTGAAAAATTCTTTTTGTGTTGGATAGTCCATTTATTGAGGAAGGTTATAGGCTATATAACATCACGCTACGACCAACAGGAGCAGAGCATAAATGAAAAATGTTGCAAAAACGGGCAAAATTATTCCTTTTTGAGAGCTTCCGTTGCGTGCGCTGCGTAAACGGTTTAATTACACAACAATCATGTATGTAGAGTAGGTAGGGTTGATGGGTAGGTAGGTAGCCAGTTGACGGGAGCGAAGCCGCGTGGGACAGCTAGTCTAGTATATAGTAGACACGCTTCGATCGGCAATCTATTGAACACGTTATTATGACACGATATCTTGCGAAAACAACCCGATTCAAACAGCCCATAACTTTTGAACGGCTAAACAGATTTTATTCAAACATAGCTAAGAACACTCTTGATTAAGGCACCTTTTAAACAACAAAAAAACTAAATCAAAATCGGTTCACCCGTTTGGACGCTATGATGCCACAGACAGACACACACACAGATACACAGCAACACACGTCAAACTTATAACACCACTCTTTTTCTGGCGGGGGTTAAAAATGGGAGTCACGAGACTGAAACATAACTGGTGGCATCTGGATGTTCTACAGGTACGTCTCCTGTCTGCCTATAGCTTGGCAAATTCGTGCGAGACACTCCCATGGTTAGCGCGGGTGGCGGGGGACGTTACTAGCCAATGACTTGACGGCGCGACGACACGCTCCCGTCAGGTGACCCCTGTCCCGCGTGCACACTTTACCACCCCCGCTGCCTTACGTCCACCACGCCCGTGGAATATGAGAGTGTCACGTACGAATTTGCCAAGCAATAATTCATCAAAGAATGCAGGTATGATGGTATAATATGTCTCTCCAGCGCCCAATGTGTATACATTTTCCTCATAAGTGGTTTAACTCCATAGATTTTGGTAAAAACAATCGATTGATTACTGCCATTCCGCCTCGGCTGTACCTACTGTTGACTTGTATGTCGATTTCTACGTGCCTCAGTTATTATGTCTCAAGAAGCAGTCACGGTGCATTCCTGATTAGCGACGGTTGCCGGCACAATCATGATGTTACACTATCCACTATACGTATTGGAAACAATGGCGGCGAAGCGGCGATTTAAAGTAGTGTAATTCACATTTTGATTGGCACGATGTGCGAAGAAACGATCATCGGACTTATACGATTTTATCGCCAACAAAATGAAATGGTCTAATTACTTTACTATGCTTTACTTCGGAAAGGAAGGGTTTGTATTATAGGTACCTACAAATTATGCCCAATCTTTCCGGGAATGCAGGCAATGGTGTTATATTCCTTCAAAACCATTGATTACAGCAATATTTCAAGGTACTTTTTCGAACACGAATGTAGGCGATATCGCAATCCAATCTCGCGGCATCATCGTAAGAAAATCTGACAAATCAAATCGAAACCAATCTTGTTATATCGGTAATCTAAATCCGTTAGTTCTAGCTGTAATGTACCATTAACAATGTTAGCAACGCATCACGATTGCTAATATAAAGAAAAGCGGACTGCTATAATTAAACTAACTGTAGATGCATTCTGTGGATAGTCAATCAACAGATAAGATGAATGAACTTCGGAAAGAAAATGGCGACGCAACGGACGGAAGCATTGTCATTTTTGCTTGGGAAAATTGATAGGCAAAGGAAATTACAGCGTTCATCCTATGTAGGCTGATGAAGTATCGTGGCTTGTGAGGATATCCGTAGTCCATTATCTTTTATGGTTATTTAAAAAATAAAATATTATTGAAATATTGTAACGGTGAAATAGCCTACGTTTAGGTATTAGGTACTATTTTACCAATTAACGCACAAAGATGCCTTCTGAACGTAAATTGAGCTAGTTACCAATTTAAACAAGTAATATTTCAAAATTTAAGAAAACCCCCGACACATTTATCTTGCGAAAACACCACGATTCAAACAGTAAAACGTCCATAACTTTTAAACGGCTGAACCGATTTTATTCAAATATAGCTTAAAACACTTGACAAAATCACCTTTCAAACAAAAAAAACTAAATACAAAATCGGTTCATCCGTTTAGGCGCTATGATGCCACAGACGGCGGTACCACATGGAATTTTTGGAATCCTATTCCATATTTTTTTTTAAATATTAGTGTCCTTTCACTAGTACCTAACGACAAATAATTGACAACGCGTGAGCGGTGACCCGTAAAACGGAAACAGATTAGTATTGAGATTTAGTACATGACTGAATGACTATATCCGTGCTAGTTTATACGGAGATAAATAGCTGTGAGTGAGCTTGGACGATTTATCTGTATCACACTAATATTAAAAAAGCAAAAAATTTGAGTGTGTGTGTTTGTATGTTTGTTACTTCTTCACGCTCATACGGTTGGTCCCATTTTGATGAAATTTGGTATGAAGGTAGCTAACACCCTGGATTATCAGATAGGATACTTTTTAGGGTTCCATACCCAAAGGGTAAAAACGGGACCCTATAACTAAGACTCCGCGGTCCGTCTGTCACCATGCTGTATCTCATGAACCGTGATAGCTAGACAGTTGAAATTTTCACTGATGATTTATTTTTGTTGCGCTATAACAACAAATACTAAAAATGAATAAAATAAATATTTAAATGGGGCTCCTATACAACATGGGTTTTTCTGCCGTTTTTTGCTATAATGGTACGGTTCATGCCGACTCGAAGTTGGCCGGATTTTTTTAATATTTTTCCTCGGGATAATTTTATAAATTCACGCGGGCGAAGCCGCTGGCAGAAACTAGTAGGTATTAACATAATTTAAGTGGCATTTAGAAGCAGTCAAAATAGATACCTTAATACCTATGAAGGTTTAGTATAAAGGGACACCTCTGCAGGTTCCCTTTGGGGAAAACTTGTGTGATGTTGTAAATATGTAAAATAAATAAATTAAAGGGATTGCAGAAGAACGAAGGGCAAAAAAAAAGAAAATTTACACCTTCTCTATCAACCTAGTATTGTTTTGTTGTATCATGAATTTTCACGCATGGCTTGCTGTGACAATGAACTTTGGAAATGTTGCATTTTTATCTGTGTCGCCTTTGTCTCTCGCCACTAGTCTATACCTAATGGCGGGAAACAGAGACGGTGTTTTTGCTAATTTAAAGAGATTGAAGCCTTCGAGGCAATGCCCTCCAAAATCAGATTATATGGCAGATGGAAATCTTGCTTGAAAATTTTGAAGTTTATAATTTCTTCTTCAAGGACCGGAGTACCTGATGCATAATACGTAACTGTTATATAATGTAAAAGCCCGAGACAAAGATCTAAGAAAATTGCGGATACTGTCAGTTTTAATGTAGTTTTAAAATAGACTTTCCAACCAGCTTAAAGCAAACAATCTCACTCTGAAAGTTGGTTTAATAAATGCTTTTGCAAGATTGTTACGTTTGCAAAAATTGCGCATATCTGCTGCTTTATGTTTCACTTGAAGAAAAAAGTTGTATTTGCAGTTGGTACAGCATTGGTGCAGTTTTAATATCCGCAGGCTTTGAAAAGTATGCCAGAGCTCTTATGAGGACGTTGGTCCACAATTTAGCTTAAAGCTAATTCAGCCATCAGCATTTTCCCTACCTTTTCCATTTCATTATATTTATTTCATTTTATTTTATTTATTTGGCTCACCAACAATTGAATACACAGATACAAAAATATGAGATACATCCAATATACTTATAGACTAATGTACCAATTTCTTACAGGTAAGCACATCATGCATTACTTATTTTCCGATTGACATTGGGCGCCTGATTACAATTAGATGAGTTCGTATACTCATCCAATTTCAAGCAGGCACACATGATCATGCTATCGACCAAACTCCAGATTAAAATCGAAATCAAGATCAAATTATATCAAATCTAAGTTAAAACAAAATACAATCAATACAAAAATTAAAATTGGCTATGTATGAATGAGTTACTAGACTGTACTACTAGGTTAGCGTGCTACATCGTCGACCCTTCACCAGGTGAGTTGGTGCTCAAAAGCAAGCCTACCCAATGTATTATTGATCGCTTCGCTTTTCCTTCCGGATTCAGGTACTTCCCAACTTGTTTAGCAGTCACAATTTGATTATAATTAGCACACCATAATCAGATTGCCAGTGTTAATTACAATAATCTATTTTCATGTCCAACATCAAGGTATGGTGAACACTTAGGTATGAGCCGAACCATCCTTGGCCTATTAATTATTTGATTGTTCTACACGATCATGGTTCTTCCGCTGTTGGTCAGGAAGTAAAGCGCATAAAAAGTGCTGTTTACAGGGTAATTGTGAAGAATTATATGAACTATTTTTGATTGATTCAAGGTACCTAAATTATTATGTAGGATATGTTTGACACGCTGGCGCTACTGTAGCTTTGATTTCTACTAACTTTTGACTTAGTATCTTATTTATTAGAAATATCAATTAATCATAACTTGGTTTTTTGGACCCTTCTGGTAAGAAGGGTCCAAACGGAAGCCCTATTGCTTTCACTCACGTACGTGTCCTTCTGTCTGTCTGTCGTCTATCACACAGGTTTGACAGCCGAACGGTTGGAGCTACAGTCTTCAAATGTTCACGGTATAAATATATATAGGATATAGGCTTCTCTTTCCTTGTGTCCATCCTCATGCATTTGCCAAACTCATTCAGGTTCTAGCTGCAATGATATTAATGTCGTCTGCGTATCACGCCGCCTGCATTGCATTTGCATTCTTCCAGTCCTTGAATGTCCTGTCAATTCTGCAGTCAATTTTTAAAACAATTTTACATATCATGGTGCTTTTGTAAGAATGAAAGTAAAGCAACGTTAAACGTGTTCGTCTTTTCCTCAGCCCGAGCGAGTACCTTTATACGATTATGTCGAAAAAGGTAAGTATCTTGAACGGTGCCAGTCTGTGTGGGTCGCTTCAAGGGCAGCTCTTAACCTCAGTTTTTAACATAGCCGTAAAATATTTAGGCCGTTAACAGTAATCCGAGAAAATACTAGTTTCTAATAACTTCCTATATCTTTAACGCTTGGTAACCTATACATTGTCACAGAGTGAATTTCTTCTCTTTCTCAACACGCATCTTCTCAATGCTGAGTGGCGGTTCCTCCATTGCACGCCATTTTCTTCTGATCATATACCTTCTGGCTTCAATTTATATGTCCCTGAATAAGTCTTCGATTCAACTCGCGACTACCTATTCTCCTATGGTCAGTTCTCAGTAGAACTTGTCTGGTCTTTAGCTTATGTGGCCTATCTCGTTACCTTGGAAGAAAAACACTTTTTGAAGAATTGCTTGCATTCAAAATTTTCTTAACGAACCATTCAGTTTCTTGCCGTTCTTCTGTCAGGCCTTTCTTTCGTAGTGAACAAACTGTTACGCAGTTTGGTGGATTTAACTAAATGTGAACAAATGTTTGGTCCAAAATAAACGATATTCATTATCATTATCAACTAAATTAATTTTCAATTTAAATATCATTAAAGAAAGTTCATCAAGTCCGATAACAGATGCGCACGCACGTTTTTATTATGTAACTGCGTATTGAATTGATTCCGAATATAAATCAATTCTCCAAACTTGATTCTCAAATCAATCTCTTGGGAGTGTTGGAATTTAGCGTACTGAGATAATTTATTATTGATAGCAAATTAATTACGTGCAGAGCTGTTGCAGACAAATTCGATTAGATAGAAGAATGACATGGTACGCATCGATTTGCATATTATCTAGTAGTACCTAATAGGAGTATATATTTTATATCGGACGATTGCAGCTCTCGTTACGTATTGCTCATGCCTACATAATAAGCATTCGACATTTTACATCTTTATTGTATTGTTCAGGATTTAAAATAATTAACAGTAAAATCAATTTATCTTGCAAAACAACCAAAACAAAAGAAGTCTTTAGAAACGGACTTGGTCTGAACAAGTTATTTTTAGCCACTTTATGGTTGTACATAAACAGATTTACCAATTTTGGGTGCAGAGCAGGACCTTGATTTTGAAAAGAAGCTTTAAAGATATCTGCCAGGTACACAGTAGGTACTCTTTAAGGTCTCAAAACACATGACATAAAATAGTGTCCGTAGATTTTATTACACGTTCTTCTCCATAAATTACGATTTTGAACGTGCAAATAACTTCATCTTTTTGAGTGACCGACCTTGACTATTCTCTCTATCTTGGTCGGTCCCTCATGTCTGAGGATCATGGTCTGCCAAACTTGATAACTCATAAGTTCCTAAATGGTTTTATTGAAAATTAAATATATTTTTTTAGTTAGAGTTTGAATAAAAATGCTTGGATGCATTTTTATTCAAACTCTTACGAACGCTTACCAAAAGACCAAAACATTTCGAACGTAGATAATTACGTACATCTACTTAACCAATACCTAAGAAGGGATCAAAACCCTCTGCTTATCTGTTAATTAACTGCAGCTAAATTATGAAATATGAACATCAAAGGAGCAATCTATTAGCAAAGTGATCAGCGCAATCGAGCAGCAAATTGCCTCTCGCCGGATGTCTGTGCTAACGCACCACAATAAAACTCAGTGCAGACAGACAGACAACAAAATAAAACGTTTGCAATAATGAATAATGTAACAGTACCTAATGCTTGTAATAAATATGTATTTAACTGCGCTGAAAATAAGTGTAGCTTGCAAAGAGATTAAATGTGCCTAAGCGTCGTAATTTGGAGCTTGATATGTTGTTTTTAGGATAATAAGTTTGTAATACCAGTAACATATTCATTATGGCGTTTTAATTAAGTTTTCATCTCCTATTGATCCGCTTACAACGACTTTTACCGTTTCCAAACTCCGCTCTTAAGGGTACACAAGTCAAAAATTCTTCCATACAAACGTAGTCTAGAGATTACTCCACTGTTTGACGATGTACTTTCAAAATAAAAAAAGATATCAATTTGTCTCATCATTATCTAGCCCTGTATGGAACCGAAAAAATAAAAAAAATAAAATATTTGAAAGTTATGAGCGTCGAAAGTTCCATATTTCAACACTAATTTTAACGTATTTTTGGGCGCAAATAAATACCATAAGAAGAAGGAAAATTAAAAAACGGCCTCCATACAGGGATAGATTATTAATTCAACAATCCAAATAATTTTATTTTGATCAGATACATTCAGTAGTTTTTTCATGAAATCTAGACTCCCAAAGGTCTGTTTATAAAATTTCGCGCGCTCGTTTTCGTCCTAAATCATCATCCATTTCGATAAAAGATTGCAGAAGTGCTAATTCGTACGCGAACTAGCTTCTTACTGCTCATCACAGCATCTATATATTTCGCACGTGTTGTGGGATGAGATAGCATGCATTTTAACCTCGCGCACAAAATAGTTCGTGCCGTCGACTAGTTTAACCTTAATTTGTTTTATTTTTAAATTTCTTATTAGAAGCGTTTAAGATTTTGTATCCTTTGTTGTAATTACATCTCCTTTTGTCAATGAAACCCTCACTCCTTTTTCTTTTGCCAGTCTTCCTAATTTGCTGAATTAGCATTGTGTATTTACGGCCCAGTGGCCCGGGTTAATGACCACGTTGTAGTTGTACCGATGCGCGTACGCAAGCTGCTACAAAGAAGAAAATTCACAAGCCAAAAGATGTTTTAAAGTTTCAGCAGTAGAGTATATAATTATGTGTAAGGCAGCTTTATAAGCCTCAATTATTTCATCAATTGTTCAGTTGCATGCTGATAGTAGAAATGATTGTAGTTTCAGTTTCTATTGATCTGTGTAACCTGATGTGTTGTGGTTAATGAGGAAGGAACTTATTTGTCGGTTGTTTGAACTTTGACATTACTTGGTCGAATTCTTACTAGAGGAAGTCTTCTAAGCTTCAGCTTTTATTATTTTCTACTTTTATTAGGTTTCGTGTGTATTCAACATTTATTCATTTTCAGCCAACTCTAGAATCTTCTTCTTATCTCTGGCATGGTCCTCAATCAGTCAATTTTATCTGTTTGACTTACGAGCTTAAGGTCTTTATTTTGTGGCTCTCTATTAAGGTTCCATCATGCTGCTCGGTGATGGATATAGCCTAAAATCTCCACCTTCTAAGAATGTTTTTTGACCACCGCTTAAAAACAATTTTAACCTATCTTAAAATCATATGTTGACACTGAGTCTTAATACTGCATAGCTTAAGTTTAAGGCAAAGTCACCAGTTCCATGCATGATCTAACTAGAATATTAATTCAGTTGTCTTGCCGTATCTTAGGAATGCTAGCGGTAAGCGACATTAATGTTGTTCAAGAATAACATTATATTGCTTAAATATTCTGCCTACTAAAGACGGAGATTGAAGAGCTATTCTCAAGTTACAGAATGTTATAAAACAAGTGTATATACCTGTTGACTATCTGTCATTTTATTTCGCACACCGTGACATTGATGACAAGGCAAAATATTTCTGAATTTGGCATCTACTAATTTTACCTTGACCTCTTGTGTGGGTTAAAAATCCACTATCGAAGTATTTTAAATTAATGCTAAGTATACTCCGACTGTTGATGAGAGCAAAAAGGTCAGACACAATAAAGAAGGCTGTTGGAGGCAGCTTATACCGAACGGTCCACAATGCGGAAGACCGCAAAAAAGGGAGCTTTTTCATCGATTGTTTGTTACCACATACGACGTCTTCACTTATCGTATGTGGTAACGATCCTCAGTAGTGTGGGAACCACGAAGAAGACTCAGATTGATGCCTGAAATGAAGAAGATTCTTGGCTAAGTAAATACGACACCTACCTAGTTTAGTTCTGTGCAGACTTAAACGTACACTGAAGAGTGAATAGATGAGCCCGTTCACAATCATGTTTGTCGAGAGTTCAAGACGTGATCGCGAAAATCATTATGAGGTTAAACACCCGCTTGTTGGTTAGTCTCACATATTGTTTTTTTATGCTTGTGGTGGTTGTACCTACATCTCCCTTGTTATGGAAAAATGGTATTTTAAAAGTCTTTTGACTCTACCATGAACTACTTATGAAGGCACTGAAGATGTGTGCAATTCTGGTTCCACATGTAAACTGATAGATACCGTACCTCAGTGCCAATAATAGTCTGCATTAACCTTGGACCCTGACGTTATACATAAGTTGAAAATCAAATAGGTTTCAAAATTTTAACGATCAACAAGCAAGCGGATAATCCTATCCTAACGACATTTTAATTAAGAAAGACAAAATTAAATGCCACATTTAAATAAAATTGCTAAATATTAAATGGTAAAAGTAACATTTACCTCGTATATTAATTTGGTTATTTTTAATGTTAGCGCTGCCGCTGCATATAAATGAAGATGTCAAGACATTTGCGCCGTGCGCGCGAATCTTTGCTACTTTTTTTCGAAATCTGACAGGTGTCAAATGATAACCGATAAAGACCGACATCTTTTTTTAAGAGGAGTAACATGATTTATGCAGCCATGCTTTTTAACTAACCATTCACAAACTTTTTTGATCGATTTTTTTGCTAACCTCGAATTTTGTTGCGCAATCTGTAGAAAGTCAGGTTAGATTATTTAATTATTATTTAATTTCTGCGCACGATTATTTAGACAATATTATATTAAAAAAGTTAAGAAAGTCTAGAATATTTATTGCCCAGTCATGCGGAAACAGCGATCAGTGTGGTTTTTAATGAAATTAATAGCCAAATTGATTTTGTTACGTTTGGATCCAGTATTTTTCCAGATTACTAATTCACTTCTAGTAATTTTACTTAATCCAACCCAACGTGTTAAGAATTGCAACATTCATGAAAAAATCTTTTTACTATGTTTTACCGTGATGGAAATATTTTATGCCTTGCTAATTTTGTATTCATCCGGTTGTAGGCTGTAAATACTTTAAAAATCGCGCGTTATAAACGTAATCGGACCAATTTGACTAGGTTTAGCAACAAAAACATCTTGGGCTTCAAGCCACTGGCTTGTGCTCTTTTCTGCTTTTTAGACTAATCGATTTTCTTCAGTTACCATCATTGACCAAAATGAATTTCGGCGTAAAATTGTTAACGGGATCGATGGATTCCGGTTAGTATTCTTGAGGTTACCGATTAAAGATTTAGAAATGACAAAGAGATAAAATAATTAAAACCAACAAAATTTTGTTATGAAGTGTTCTAACACAAACAATACTTTGCCGAAAAGGACACTATGTATTTCTTACTATTAAGGCGCAGATACCCTTGAGTAGCTGAATTTAAAATGAGAATTACGTCTAAACGGCTAGTCGTAATTTTTTGGAATAAATATATGTTACAGAAGACCATTTTCTTAATAATTTGATCTAAGAAAATTTTAAATTGTTTTCGTATAACATGGTGTAATTAGTTACGTCTAAAACGGACAAAAACACAACAATCGTATTTCAATGAAATCGAAACCATCTCAAAGACTATTTAATTATCTACATTTTGATCTGAGGGGTATTTTTAAGTCTTAGATTTAGTAGCATTTTCTACTTTTCTTATTATAGAAAGTACAAAAAACTACTAAATTTTGGGTCGCGTGGGTGTGAAATGAGTGCGCCTTTTGTTCTCTCAAGGTCGTTGGCGTTAGTCCTCGTCTTAAAGGAAAAAAAATATTATTATTAATATCAAAGGACCAATACCTGATAGGTCCTTTCATTGGGCGTTAACAGAGCAAAAATAGGGCGCTCAAACCTTTAATGCATTCACAAATTCACATAGATGAGTTCAATAGGATCCGGTTATTGTAATGTGTCTGAACATCACAACAACCCATCGCTTGAATATCACTTTTACAACTTGCAAATCTTGCAACGGAGTGGACATCTGGACATGGGTATTGAGGTGACTATTGTAGACGCTGTGAGCGTAAGTAGGTGAATGTCTGCAGTACTATGCTCATCATGTGCATGTCTCGATTGTCCTTAGACACAGATACATGCAAGGTTTACACAGAACACGATTGAGTCGGCAAGGCACCATTTACTCGAATACTTTTGAAAGATTTATTTGTTCGATGCACGTTGCAGTTGACACTACGGTATTATTTTTGAGATGGATATTGGAAGTTTATTTGAAAATAATGTATTCTGAATCGAAAGGTGGAAACCCGTTTATGAACCTTCGGTTCCATAAAAACGTATGTAAGCAACACCATTCTATTGGTCATGATTACTCGGTTTTTTTTTCTTATGTACTTATTCATCGAGTTCGTTAACCTCCACATAGGTATCTACTTATATCCGTGTCATGTCGAGAGCAAAGTTCGCAATAAGATACATTTATTAATAAAATAACTATTACCACCAAGCACGTTCAACAAACTCGCCGTACATAACGAAATGGAACTCGACACACAAAACGAATTTAAGTGACAATAAGACAGTTACCACGTAACAGTTGGCACAATAATACCATGATACTAAACACATCAAAAGAACAAATTACGTATGCGCAGGACATCGCCTGTTACGATCATTGTCTTGCAAAACGTACTCAAACATTAGCTTTCGACTCCTGCGCAAGGACATTCTTATTTCAAACGATTGATTGTGATTCGTCGTCCGTCGTCGTTCAAACAGCGAATGACGTGCGTGTACGTGATCTAACTTAGCATGAATTACTAGTATTAATTATCGCCTTGCCAGCATTGCCATCAAGCGAGCACTTTCGTTTTTTTCTCAGACGCTTTTGACAAGTAAAAGGCGTAGAGAGGTTTGCACAAGGGTGGTTAGTGAAAGTTCTTATATAACAATTGTTTGCTCCTTAAAACCTGTAATATACCAGTTGTTTGACTGCAATTTTGCAGTCGTTGTTTTTGGAAACCCGTTATCTTTGTTTCTTATCTATATTCAGTGTCCGTTTGTCTACAATGAAGTCACTAAGTAAACCCAATTTGATATATTCTGTGTTATTAGCTCAGCCGTGTTTTTGGCTTGATAAAATCTGTATTCAAGGACATGGTTGTCACGTCTCCTTCATACTGACATGGCTACGTGTTTAAGCTTGTTTTATCCAATTAAGTACCTAGTGCGAATCCTAAGGAATTAATATTTATACGATTATATTCTTGTTTGTATTTAAGTGTGTCAGAACTCAGCTCATGTGATTAATTGCACGTAATTACCCAGTAAACGAATGAATCCACCACGATACACGAGTATGTGGCTTGACGACGAATGGTGGTCCTTGTTTGTATTTTATTATTTTTGTTATTAACTGTAGCGTTAATTTAAGCGTCTTGTAAGTTGTAAGGGCTCTCAGTGTGTCTCGTTTGCAAATACTAAAAATAGACTGCTCATCTCATAAGTCTTGATTCAAGCCAAGTATTTTCTTGGGTACTAAGCTGTCCACAGGACTTGCTTGTTTTGCTAGTGAGTTGTGCACGAAGGTAGGTGGTAACTTCAACTCCACCAAATGTTACTTGTCATGATAATGTCCTTACATTTGGATCTTTTCGGTACCTTTTTAGAAGGTCCTGTTAACTCAATACTTAAGGAAGCCCAATCTTGTTAAATGAGTCGTCAAAGCGTTGATGATCAGTAGCAGAATAAACCTGATTAAATAAATCAAGTTTAAACACCACGGAAGCGACTTATCGCATCTTCGAATATAAACATTCTACACATCTTTGAATTAATCAACAGAATAATAAAAGAAAGACGGTCCTTAATAAAAACAGACATCGTAAGTTATGACGTAGGTTCCGTGCCAACTGGTGCCATGCTGCACGCAAAAATAAAGGAACTGTCGTTGTTTTTGGAAACCCGTTATCTTTGTTTCTTATCTATATTCAGTGTCCGTTTGTCTACAATGAAGTCACTAAGTAAACCCAATTTGATATATTCTGTGTTATTAGCTCAGCCGTGTTTTTGGCTTGATAAAATCTGTATTCAAGGACATGGTTGTCACGTCTCCTTCATACTGACATGGCTACGTGTTTAAGCTTGTTTTATCCAATTAAGTACCTAGTGCGAATCCTAAGGAATTAATATTTATACGATTATATTCTTGTTTGTATTTAAGTGTGTCAGAACTCAGCTCATGTGATTAATTGCACGTAATTACCCAGTAAACGAATGAATCCACCACGATACACGAGTATGTGGCTTGACGACGAATGGTGGTCCTTGTTTGTATTTTATTATTTTTGTTATTAACTGTAGCGTTAATTTAAGCGTCTTGTAAGTTGTAAGGGCTCTCAGTGTGTCTCGTTTGCAAATACTAAAAATAGACTGCTCATCTCATAAGTCTTGATTCAAGCCAAGTATTTTCTTGGGTACTAAGCTGTCCACAGGACTTGCTTGTTTTGCTAGTGAGTTGTGCACGAAGGTAGGTGGTAACTTCAACTCCACCAAATGTTACTTGTCATGATAATGTCCTTACATTTGGATCTTTTCGGTACCTTTTTAGAAGGTCCTGTTAACTCAATACTTAAGGAAGCCCAATCTTGTTAAATGAGTCGTCAAAGCGTTGATGATCAGTAGCAGAATAAACCTGATTAAATAAATCAAGTTTAAACACCACGGAAGCGACTTATCGCATCTTCGAATATAAACATTCTACACATCTTTGAATTAATCAACAGAATAATAAAAGAAAGACGGTCCTTAATAAAAACAGACATCGTAAGTTATGACGTAGGTTCCGTGCCAACTGGTGCCATGCTGCACGCAAAAATAAAGGAACTCGACCACAGTAGCGTTCCCGTTACTGAGTGAATCATAATAAAATTCATAATATTGACATCAAACATGATCTTTGGATTGAAGAATAATACCGACCTACTAGAGCATGACATTTCATTGTGGTCACTGTAGCATATACATTATGTGGATTTAGACAACCTACAATTTAATAACTCTGTCAAACACTTTTTAGATAAACGGAGCTTCTAGTCTGGTAAATCAACTGATTCAAGACAAATATCTCTTTTCTTCAATCAAAGTCAATCTTTATAATTAACAAACTGTTAAATTATTCACTGATGTTTAAATTGCTTCTGAAACTCTCCGACATGACACCTAACTGGCATTTGACAACAAAATCAAAAACAGATTCTTTACACATTTACATATATTTTACATCATTATTCCATTAGTTGAATGTATTTTGGCGTAAGACGAACAAGTTCGGTTCGGATCGTTGACATTTTAGGCAACTGGTCAGACTGCATTGTTGGGTAACCACCTTTAATTAACGCCTTATCGAATGCATGTATGAACACATTTATTTTATTCGCGGAATTGTCGTTTGATTTTTGGATGTCGAAGAAGGAAAACTTTTTCGTTTCTACATCGATTTCAGGTTCAAGATATCTCTGAATGAATTATTTACTCTTCGTATAACTATGTTTTCCTCTTGTTCTTAACAGTCATCATCTGAATCATTGTCCCAAAACTTTCTGTCTTTACATAATTCATTAACTTCCTTTATTTTATCTGCTTTGCTCGTCTCTCTCAAGTACCAAATTCCGGCAAGTATTAACTGTTTGTTTAACAACAAACGTAACATTGCAAATTCGAGATCCTACAGATAACACGTGAGTGACAGCAGCTCTGGTTCCCAAGTACAAGGAACCAATTGTTACGCAATTGTTTTATTTTTTATTAACTCAACGGAATCTGATATTATTGCTTTCACAATATTGATTGACATTAACGTTTTTATTGTAGATCTTGTTCCCAAAGTCTTGTCTTTCATTTTCACTTACTTTCGTTTGACTTTGAAATTAACATTTATATCACTCATCTTCTTGATTTGCATATATTGTATATGATTGGCAAAGTAATTAAATGGTTTAAGTAGAAACTAATTGGAGATATAATTCAATTTCATATCTATTGAGCGTGTTGAATCAACGTTTAAATTCTTTAGCTTTGGAGTCATCTCAGGTTAATTACAAATTCCACGCAGATGAAAACAAGCTAGATCTAGTATATATTTTATATATACCCTCAATCAACAATGTTTGTTTTACGTTCATAGACGTGCAATCTGGTACAGAAGTCTTAGCAATAAGAGCATATTGACGATAACTTTATCTGAACTCCTCAATCGCAGACCACTTTCAGAGCAAGTTCGCTTTCTTTGCTTTCCAATACACACGGTATGTTGTTCTATTATCATTTGCAATTTCTTGCTATGCGTCTACGAACTCCAATCAATCAAGTATTGATGGGATCAGCACCTTTTTTTGTAACAAATTCAAAGATTAATCTCTTTCCGTATTTCGCTTGCCACTTGATCTTGTTGTGTAAGGGTCAGAGATTTAAGATTAATGTGAAGTGAATTTCGAGTTCACCCATCCACTACTTGCGATGGAATAAAAGTGTATCTTACAATCCAATCGCTAGCGATATCGTGATTTGATAATGTGTAATTATGATTATGAAACGTTTAATAGTAGGAAGTTTTGAGATAATTAATACTCTTACTCGTATAAATTATATTGGTTCCTCGTCTTCAAATTGCGAAGTAACTGAATCTCAGGAGCCTTGCTTGACAGAGCGTGGGATAAATGACGGGTCATTTCTCAATTTCTAAAAATATAGTTTATATTTCGAAATCATTTATTTAATTAGAAAGTACGATATTCTTACCATCAACTGTCTTTACGATGACAGATATATGAGAAATCTACATGACTTAACTATTTTACTACATAACTATTGCTCTATTACCAGTTAATCAGTCCGTACATCTTTGTCCTCAGTTCTCAGATGTTACGAGCACATTGCATAAGTCTAGTGTGTTCATTGTTTTGGCTATATTATCCAGAATGAGATAACATTTAATTCTAACGAGTCTGGGAAAATTTCTTTAACACTTTCCATGTTATTAACAAAGTATGCGTAACGTCCGTTTTGTAGAGATTTCGTGGAATGTTGACCGTTCGTGTTAGTGAGGCTTTGATATACTGTCTATCTTTGTAACAAATTATTCTGCATCCGCGTATAAGAGATAGCTTATGAATAAATTGCCTGTACTATAGGCTTTATCTTTGACAAGCGAAATTAGCATTTATATATAGTCACCACAATACCGCTTTGCGAAATTGCGATACTAACTTGTCAACGCCAACGACATTGCCTTCAAACGTTTGAATACGTCTGGATAATTTGTTGGAACAGATTAGTTCCAAATTCCAAGCCCACGCCTCTTCGTTCCAAATCGACACATTCTCAAAATATTGCCTATCACACAATTATCTACCCAGATGTTGTTGACCTCTAATGTTGGTTAGCGCTGCAGTATTTACGTCATTGACACATGCATGCTACAGTTCTGTAATAAAACCTACATGCTTATCTTTAGATCTCTGTTGTTTTTTTAATTAATTAGTTAATTTTATACTTGAACCCCTCGTAGATTTCATCTTGCAGATCGAATTCATGTTCATTTTGAAAGCACGACTGCTTAAGAAGCGAACTAAAAATACTGTGCACACGGAGGATACATAATCGCAAGCTGACTGATAAAAACCATATGACTGTATACTTCGACTGCACATCATGATCTTCTTCTTGTTTACTTATTTTTAGTTCGCTTCCTAAGCAGTCGGGTTTTTTATTCTTACATTTCCTTTTTTTTGGTCGAAGCGAGTCTATCATCGTAAAGATTATAACATCCGTGTAACATTTATTGTATTTGTTCACGCCTTCTAATGGCAGTAATTCCGACTTATTACGTCTATCAGCTATCATTTGTCTTGCGAGACTTTCTACGCCGCTGTGTCAGACGTGACTTTAATTCGTTTGATTACACTACTGACTGTCTTTGTACCAGTGGTTCGTTGCTAAATTATGGTTTTACTGTAAATATTGTGTCATGTTGCTACATACGGCGCGATAATTGATTTTGAACGCGTTGCAGCACCCCTTTGTAGATTATTTGCGGACGCTCTTGTTTAGACAGGAGCTTTGCAAGTTGAAGCTTCGCCAAATGACGTACAGTAGACCACGTTTCATAAGCCATTGTGGTCACTTGTTCTTTTAGCCTTGGTATGGTTTTAACAGCCTTTGCACTATTACCACGTCCTGAAAGGAATCTTTCAGTCGCTATCACAATGCGATCTTTTCTATTTTCTGTTGTATCAAAACTTCTCACGTCTACGATTTTATCTTTGTATAGTTCACCTGGATTAGCGATTCTTTACAATGTTATTTATTAGACATGTGTCAAAGTTTGTGCGGTCATTAAAATTCTTTTGAATATTTAAATTTTATCATTAACATTCTTCTGTACCAACAATAAGTGGTCAGAATTATCTTGAAGGTCTTCAACTTGTCTTTTTAGAGCCTGGTTATTACTTAATTAATTCAAATACACGTTTTAGACAATGAGATGAAGACAATTGATTTTTTTACCAAACAATACGCTGTATTGTATGGTGTTTGAATACATCATGATTTGGCAATAGGCTGTAAGTACCCCAAAATATTGTAGTGGTACGAGTATTAACACAATGGGATCTTCAGTTGCTATTTAAAAGGGTATGATTTTTTTACAATATGTAGGTACTGATAACAGTCGTGTGCAGGTGTAGCAGATGTCGCGAGGACGCCGGCGATAACGTCAGCCGCTATTTCTAGTGCCTAGTGAGGCGTTATTTTTACACAATTCGAAATTAGAACGAATCGATCATGCGAAGTTTTTACTTACACTTTGAACTTTGGAAAGTAACGGAAATGTCGAATAGGCATTCTCATGTCTGAAAGAATAGCAAAACAGTACAATCGATATTCAGTTTTTATTACCATCTCGAGTATTTATTCGATTTCCCGTTTTATTGCCGAAGTTCTTACGGCTTCTTTTTGTTGTTGGATGTTGTATTCAAAATTTATAGGCGTAGTGTGAAATTGTTATCGAAACTTGGTTAATTCCATTCATAGTGCATTCTTGACCCCGCTGCACTTGGATAAAATGAAATGAAACTGTTTAAACTGTTTATTTATATATTCAGTTAAAAGTTTCCATTTCCACTAACATCTAGGTATAGTCAAATATAAATTTTATTTTAGTCTTATCGTAGATTTTGTGATATGATATGACTAAAAAGGTTGTGCCAATTGCAATGACGGCAAATATATAATTTAATATGGAAGATACAATTTAATTACCGTTTTAGCATTGTGAAATTATCACATCACACTAATATTATAAAGGCGAAAGTTTGTGAGTGTGTTTGTATGTTTGTTACTTCTTCACGCTCAAACGGCTGAGTCTGAAATTTGGCTCAGATATAGATTATAGTTTGGAATAGCACATAGGATTTTATACCGGGAATATGTTCCCTTGGGATAATTTTCGACATTCACGCGGGTGAAGCCGCTGACAGAAGCTGTTAAAAAAAGTGTTTTTCATATCTAACAATATGAAAAACACTTTTTTACAATACATCCTCCTTTCCATTGGCCAGCAGGTGAATGAGAACATAATAACACATTGCGAATTCAAAGAATGTTTCTGAGGCCTACAGAACAGTTATTGCAAACTATTACGGTCTACAGTATACGAAAAAAACTAATTTATGATTCTTAAAATTAATAGCTATATGTCCGCAACAAAACTCATTCGCTACACATTAACAATAAGTATTATTCGAGTTTATCGAGTCGTAAATTAAATCGATCGAACCAAGCCAATCGACATCGCTTACGCAAACGTCTACGTCCTCATCTCTAGAGCTACAGCCTTCGAGTAAAGCCTGTCCGACAGTCCGCCGGAGTCGGTGCGCCTGCGCACAAGCGCGACCAACGTTGACGTTCGATATTCAAATTTGAAAAAATCGTAGTCGATTTTAGTGAAGTGCTCCTGGTTTTGTGTTTGTGCTATATCTTCTCTTTATTTAAGCGATAGAGGGATAGATTCTGTTATAAACAGTTTGGTTTTGTGCAAACTTTGTGAAGGATTTATGTTATTGCTTCGCGCGGTAAGTTCTATTTACAACATGATGTCAGAAGACCGTTAATTTTTTGTGCTTATTAAAATCTTGCTAAGAAATAATAGGTAGATGATAAATATTTTAGGAATTCTGTTGGAAACATATGGAATGTAGAATGTCTAACTTCGTCCATACATTTTGTTTGTTCAGCAGAAAATTTCAGACCTACAACACAATTTGTGAGTCATTGTGTAAAACCGTCCATTAAACCAAAAACGTATTCGATCATGTCATTACAGGAAATCGTGATTCGGATCACGGTTAGTAGCCTACATTTTGACTTACAATCCGAACAGTGACCACACTATTCACCAAAGTAGGTCTGAATGTCCAAAACAGTTTTGTGTCCGAAATAAACACATGTACCTACTTATTTTGCGTTGATAATTTTATGTTACTTACGTGAAAGTAGACTTTACACTTGTTTGTCTCAGCATACCTACTAATAAGATGTTGACCCGAAACATAACGGTGTTATGGTGTAAAGGGCCTCTATAGTAACACCTTTCTGATTTTATAGATGCGTGTCAATTTGAATTATTGGGTAAGCATATTTTTCCGTATCAAAATCCCTGGGAAAAAAAAAGTCCTAATAGAAGAAATAAACTAGCAAAACATCCTACGAAGGCATGGTCCTATTAGCAAAACGTCCTTTTGGATAATAACGTACAGAAATACTCAAATAATAACTCTCCGTCGGTTGTTACTTATAGAATTTATTTGAAAAGTAGTTACTACTATACTTCTGAGATAGCTTGATCTCTGCGACATATGTCAAACTGACGTATTACGTTATTGCAAGCCTGTCAAGCGCTATTGTTACTGTATTGATACTGACAGGTGTTGCAATAATATTACATAATCTAAACGTCAAATCCCGTGGAAATTCAAATTTTCCGTTGCAGAAATTCTTCATTCTTAATGTCCTTGATATTGATAACCATGAAGAAAAAATGCACATTTATGAAACGCTCTATGGGCGATTAGCTTAAAAGTCAAAACCGTAAACTAAACTCTGCTAATTAAAGAAATTAAATTAACCAAACGAAATGATATTACATATTATATTGTTGTTCATCTCTTGTCTTGCCTTGTGTTCATAATTCTGGTTTTGACCAAATTTACCTTAGGTCTATATTAGAACAACAACACTGGTTTCAGTTTTCATTTAGGCCTACTAATGTGTGACCTAGGTAATCCTACAAAATTGGCTAGTATTATTACTATTATAGTATTATTAGTTTCTCCTCCTATCAGGTAGGGACCTGCGGTATGACTTTAATATCTTTATAGACATTATGAACTTTTCATTAGTCTGTCTATTTTCTTAAATAACAAGCAAAAATTTTAAAACTTTAACCCGACTAAGGAATACCTTTTGTTTTTTATTAGACTATGTTACCTGGGTCATAATAACGAATCGATTGACACCTTAAACATCATGAATAGTTCAGGCGCTACGGAGGAACATACTTAAATACAAACATACATAGACTGCTAAAATCATAACCCTTTCTCTTGGCTTCGCCGTAGTCGGGTAAAAATATTTAAAGAAACAATCGTAACAAAATGTAGTCAATCGTCTTCGAGGAAATCAGATGCATCCTTCCGTGTTATCTAATCAGAGGAAACCTGCTCAATCTCTGCATTTATATCTCTAATTTCTAGATTCGAATTATATTAACATTTTCTTTTTTTAGATACACAATTAAATAACTTCAAAACTTTTGCTAAAAATATCAATGTAATTTTGCATGAAATAGTAATAAGTACTGAAGATTAAGTAAGTGCCTGAAACAGAAGACCGTGAAGAAAATGAAAACGGTTATAAATAACAAATAAATAGAAAGCATGAAAAGTACAAAGTTGGTAGAATACAAAAGTAGCTCTAAGTAACTGTTAACTACAAAATGTTCGTCTTTGAAGATGGAGTAGAGCCTAAGGACATTGGATTTATCAATAAAACAAGTATTAACTGATAAATAAAATTGTAAAGATTCAACGACGCATTCCGAAATCTATCCTGACAAACTCACAAATTAAGTATCATCACAAGAGGTTTAATGAATTTTCATGAATTACTTATTTCCTAGTTTTCAGTATCTCAATTGCAAATAATAACAGTAACAAGTGACCGACCTACTGAACATACCTAAGATTAAGATCTGATTTATAGGCACGTGTAACATTACGTTTTTACGGTTTCCACGTGAAAAATAACCGTGTCGAAAGCGCTAGTTAGCTGAAACCACGTGATTATAATAGCTCTTGTACTGTGGACAGTAGACAAGTGACACTCTACCATCGAAAGCGTCGCAATAGCGATTAGAAAAACGTCAAAAATGTATGGGAATGCCAAACGCCATCGAAATGTCGCGTTATCAATCCCTTACAGTTTGACATTTCGACAAAAGAAATCGTTTCTGTTTTCCGAAAGAAATCGTCTTTCGGAAAAAGAGGTATGTTATTAATAAGTTTGACGGGTGTCTTGTGTATTTGTGTCTCTGTCTGTGGCATCATAGTTCCTAAACGGATGAACAGATTTATTAAAATTTTATTTTTTATTGTTTAAAGGGTGACCATATCGAGAGTGTTCTTAGCTATATTTGATGAAAAACTGTTTATATCATAATTACGTGTTCGATAGATTATTGATCGAAGCGTGTCTTGTACTAGATAATTCAAAAATTGAATTTACTGCTTGACTTAGAATATGCCCGATGGCCTATTGAAGTCTTCAGATCTAACGTCCAAACGCTTGAAATAAAAATGTGTCGGAGTTTTTTTTCATTTTACTTGTGGACTATTTTACAGGTATCGCTGATAGTATGTAACTTTGTCTATATCATTTTATCAAATTTTCATAAAATATGGCGATTTTGAAGTAATTTTTGTTAAAATTGTTTTATGTCGTGAGAAAGTGTGTTTTTGCTATTATCTTAATTCAACTCTCAAACGTGTTTTTGTTCTTAGACTTCTAAAGCTTTATTTTATATCTTCGCGACGAACCAAAATTCAGCTTTAAAATATGGTCATCCAGTATTTTTCCACCAGTTATTTTCTTTGTCTTGTTTTTCCTTGTTTTCTCTTTTTTTACTTGAAGTTGATCATACTAATAGTTGTTAGTTACTTGGTTGTATATAGGTTTATATTATTTTATATTTCTGTGAATACCCGAAATTACAAAGATTGTCAGTGACTATTTTCCCTAACTGCTTTTGCGTTCAAACATTTCCTATAAATAATAGGTAATACAGATGACATTCTAAGGTAGGTATTGAACTTTGTACTAACACCCGGGAGTTGACACTAAAATTGCCTTTGCGGTTTTATTTGGTAAAACCGTAATTGTTAAAAAATAAAATTACATTTAGAAAACGACAGAAACTGCTTCATTAAACAATGAGTCAGTAATTATTCGCGAAATTCGTCATGTGACTCGTAGAACGGTATGCAAGTAGAAAGGTGATATCTTTCAAATGCTAGTAAACCTAGAGCAAACGCATATCATTTGAAACCTCATGCAGACAGGAAAAGTATGCAATGATCTTGCAGCTACTTTCAAAGGTGCAAGTGGTAGTAGCAGTGTTATCTCCTCTATAACTTTTTTAATTAATGGTCTTGCAGCAAAGACTTCGTAGTCGTCTTTGATTATTCCACCTATTCTTTTGTGAGAAAAATACGTTCTATGGGAATCCAATTAAAATCTCCACGCTCTGGTTCAAGCAGTTATCTAGGACCTATCATATAATAACTTTGAACTATAACTACTAATTCTGTGAATATCCCTTTCCTATTCTTATTAGGATCGTTTACAACATCCTAACATTATCTTAGATATTTTTCATGTCTAGTTAGATATCACTTACTGTAAAAGATAGATTTTGGTTGGTTGATTTGTTTGGTATGTTTCATAGTGTTTTTCGTTCACTGATTGTTTCAACATGATTTATCGATCCTTAAAACTTTTTATTGTTACAGACCTCATAGAAGAATATTTACTTCTATATTCATTAATCAAAATCTTACTTTGCCGCTGTTCTTTTCTGATTAATTCCTTGCGGGATCCAGGAAAATTGAAATGTTTCGCCGAGATTCATCGAGCTTCATTAGACGTTACTGATTCTGGCTTTCAGGAGGTGCAGTTTTTGGGAATAGAGTGGCGGCTTATGCAAAAAAATCTTTGTTCTACAACATAATTGTAATTTTAAATCCATATACATTTTTACGTAAAAGCTACTATTGAAATGGCAAATGTCCTCACAATCACCATTGTTATCTTTAGTGCAGGGATTTCCACGAATAACGCTGAAGTTTTTATTGCGCGCACGCAAATCGCTAGCGTTACATTTCAAATCGCTATTCACAGAACTGCACTACTAATGAAAATGAACTTTTGATTTTTTTAAACGGGTTAGTACAATGGTACCATCTTGATCCGAAATGGTCCTAATTTCCTTCAGGTTGGATTCTGTTCTAACAAGTGTTACGATTTTTTAGTTTTCACCATGCTCAGCTCTGGACCTTCTACTCTCAATCTCTGTTGTGTCTTTAGCCTACTCTGTTACGCTATATTAACATTCTTCAAGCATTCCGAGGAAGGCTTCGTCCTTTGATTTGCACCTACTTTTCCGCGTATCAACAGTTGACTTTCCTCTAGTTTTACATTAAACATTAATATATGTTAACCGCACACCTTGAGGGACTTTGTTTAATGAATCTTGATTTTGTTTGTTATCAAAATATTTAGTTTTCAAGGTGAATACACAAGTGGCCTTTATTTGTTTCTCACTTCAGGTGCTACGTATTTGTTTGGCCCTCACTTGAAGACATGAAACCTTCTGTAGGTTTCCATATTATATTCTTGTATTTCTGAGCTGGGATTATAAACTTTAACATTTAGTGCTAGTGCTACTAATACCATCTAAAATGTCAAGGCTTTTAGTTTCCGATAGTTTGTAAGCCTTGTCTCTTAAACTTTTAGGGCCATGGTAAATGGTAGAGTCGTAGAGCCCAAAAACAAACCAAACAACAATTTGGTACCTATAGGTATAAAAAACAAATTAGTGATGTGATCATTTGTGTTTTCAAACGAAACGTTTTTCCTTGATGGATAATTTTAGAAAGGAAACTACGTCAATTTGTATGTACTAATACCGATGACTCCAATTATTAATTACAAAATTTTTGAGAAACATTCCTGATACCTCTTACACCATAAGGAATATGTGACTAATACGTATTCACAAGACTAGGGACACAGTGAATACCATAACATCTAATTCAATAGTATTCGTTTTCACACATTTTTCAGCAGGCATTTGGAGTGTTGCTACAAAAGCTGGTCTGATTTCCCTTAGACAAAACTGACATATACCGCCGTATTCCCATACAAGGTTTGTTGGTAAAACTTAAGGTATAAATTATGAAGAATGTGGTTTTCGCTCCGTCATTCGAGTCACGATCGTGAAACTGCAGGTTGGATGAACTTGGACATTCCGCACGGCTGTCGACGTTCCACATCTAAACTATGCCGTCCACTGCGGTTGCATAATAAGATGCATCGTCCTGCTTCTAATAGAATGCGGAATTTTTTTTAGATGGTCAGCGGAATGTGGCCATATTTACTTTGGAAATAGCTTTTCAATTGACGCTTGGGTGACCCCCTGTTTCGTTTATAAGGTTACAGTTTTTTTATTTACGGGATAGACCATGCCGGAAGGTATGAGTATGATAGCATGAATCAATCGGCCCCTCCTAATAGTGATGGGTTTTCATGAACCACATTCGATACAGGACAAGACATAACGTCATACTGTAGGTTCCTACATTGAAATTTTAATTGCAAACACTTCTTCGTTTCAAAATATGTTGCAAGCCCGCTGTTTGCCTTCAAACAGCAGTCGGTGTTTCTATCGACAAAGTTTCGGCCCTCGGGTGTGGCAAAGACAAGGTTTGATATATATAGCCCATTACTTAGAAAGTTGCATCAGGTTGGAAGACTGCAATAGATTCCTTTACAACCACTCTGGCTTTTCGTTTAACTCGACAATATAATTTATATGTAATTGCGGTTTTAGCGACCAATAACAAGTCTAAAAGCGTACATATTACGCACATTTATATGTCGTTGGGTAAGTGTAAGTAAGTGTTTATATTATTTAAACTAAAGCAAAGCAGCGTTGACGTAAACTGGAATCTGCATTTACGTTTTTGGTCTTTTAAACCACATTAGGTACCCAGTCGTTGATAATAAAATGTGAGCATTATGACGTCACAGTTAGTCAGGCCATATTGTGACGTAATAAGGCTCTAGGCAACACATGGCTTATCGTTATTTTCTTGTAGTATATTCTGACAGGTATCAATCAATAGTTTATTTTTTGCTGACAGAACATAATGTTTCGTTCAACAAGAATATATTTGAATATGATTGAGACCACGCCCGGCATTCCTATTATAATTATAACTTTGCACTGTTATATCATTCATAACTTCATGATTCGTGATTGAAGATTGAATCTTAAAATGTTTTCTTTTTAGGCCTACCTGTCTGGTTATTACCTAATAGTTTTTTGGTGCTGCTTCTTTCTCTTGCACGTTCTCCTATCACATTTTCAGTACACAATATCCGGATTGACTGTTGCAGGAAAGCTTTTAAATTGATGATACACAAATTCATGAAGGTTCTATATCTTTATTATTTTTTCCTAAACTAAAACGGTCTAGCCGGATATTGTTCACACTTTCAGGAAAAGGCCCTAGGGTCTGGTTTCTGAATGCCAATTATAAGCTCTTTTGCTCTTGTGACTTCTTCAGCAAAATGTAACTACGTGATATCTGTCAAAATTTACCTGCTTAATAAGTTAAAATTTGTCAATTTCTTTTACAAACAATAAATGATAAATCACATTTTACCAAAATTTTAAATCCCTGTTTACTGTATGCTTCTACCAATCTACAAGCTAACTATATATTACCTTATTTATTTTTTTGGGTGGGAAATCATCCAATGAATTCTCCCGCTCTGGGTGAAGCGGGAAAGCGTGTCAGACTTTTACTGACTAAGACCCACCCGTGTTCCTTCAGTTGCTTGTGTCAGGGCCGCGGTAACTCTCTTTCAAATTTATCCGCGACCCACCAATATATTAGCCTGGACCCGCAATACTAGAAACCAATTTTCTATTAAACCAATAAAGAAATTCTTTAAATATATATCGTGGCGCGGAAGCCTTTACTTTCGAAGTTTCATCGGCAGTATTACGAAATTCATGATGGATGATAAGGTGCGCCCGCGCCGATAACATCGCACACCTACATGATTTATTGTTCGTTCAATTATCAGCCAGTATTATAATATAAATTTACTTAGTTACCTACCTATACAATTTTGACACTCTTATCTAGATTATGCACATATTTCTTTGGAAAGTATGTAGTTTAGTATCTATAGGTTAGTAATCAATCAACAAAAGTTTTGTTTGCAACATGTTTTGGCCTGAAGCTTTCGCTGCGAGAATTGTTTCGATTTTGCGTCTTCAGTTAACTGCCTCGTTGCGAACGGAGTTTTCCAGTTGGTGGTGTGACACGTCCGTTCTTAGGAAAGGACATAATACCGCTGTTTCCTCTCCGTTCGTATTGGATGCCCATCCCTTCAGACTATGAGAGTAAATGAACACAGAGTATCTGTGACCTGTGCTTGCGGACACTTGTATATCGCCTACGCATTTGGCTAATCACCGTTGAGATGGGCGACCGTGGCCAAAATTCTAGAGTATTATTATGATGAGATTTTAAAAACAAGATACCAATGTTTCATAGCCCATCCTTACGGAATCCTTATCCTTATCGGTTCAGATGTTACGGTTGTATAGAGAAGCAACAAAAATTAAATTCCACCCGAATAAAATCCGTCTAAGAAGGAGCACTGTTTTCTTTAAACTTATCTTCGAGGTAAAAAAATATAGAGGAGGATTAATTACAACGTTCAATGGTATCTAAATTACGGAAGATAAAACACTTCTCACGCAAGTACAAATGAGAGAAATGGATTAATTAGTTATAGAGAGCGATGGCCGGATTGTCTATTCAAATTCAATATAATAATGTATACCATTACCATCTGAAGATCTTCACGTTACTGATAAAATGAAGTAGACACAGTTTTACACACTGCAACACAGAGCCGCATTGATAAAACTTTTCATACACAACAAGAGTGTCAGTGAGTGTCCCAGTATACTCATATAACTCGAAGGCCAGGGACAAGTTTAATCACGGCTATGATAGCTAAATATTGTGATCAATAATGGCGTAGCATGTGGCGTTCTGTAGTTTCTGCCTACCCCCATGGGAAAAAGGCGTGAGTTTATGTATGTATTTATGTATGTATGTAATAATGGCGTCTCTACTGCTCTTCTGTGCTTTTAAGCCCTAGACAAGTGCTATTCTATCATCCAAAGCGTGGCGATAGCGATAGAAAAATATATGGGAATGTCAGTCGCTATCGAAATGTCACGTGATCAATCTCTGACATTTTGGCATTTCCACGATCGTCGTCGCTGGCATCGAATAACACTGGTCTGTAACCTCTGATCACAGCAACGATTAAACGATGTATTCCGGTCGGATAATCCGTATTCGATACCCTGGGGGATCAGTTTAATTGCCCGGTCCGATCCACCGTTAGGGTATCACAAATAAATTTAAATACTGTATTCCCGCCGGATACCCTAGTTATTTACTAACAGATTTTTGGGACAGTCAGCAACATAACATACGCACAGGGTTTTTTGAAATACATATTATTATAAGGAATAAAAAAAAACATAAGTAACAGGGTATCTGATCAGGGGATCTGACCGGCATAAATCGATTAAACAATTTGTCTTTTCTATAATTTTCAATTTCTTTATCATGTTAGTTTAGAATTGAGCACTAATCACCATTAGAAACGCATCATGGTCCATACCTACAGACTATCCGGCGTTTCTGCCAGAGTTCACGGCTTTGTGTTTCCCTAAAAACATCCAACAAATGTTTTTAATTAGAAGCATTTGTTGCATCACCCAGAAAAAATATCTGCGTATTGTGTTTTGATGATATAAATAATGGTACTTTCCTGTAACTGGTTTGGATATCACATAATTAAAAACCCACTAAGTTAATGATTTCGATTACTGTGGTAACAAAAACATTAGTACAACATTTCGGAAACTTACTGGTTTTTACAATTTTAGTGCGAACTTAGTTTATTAGTATAATGATATGTGTATTTCACAAAAGTTGCGGCGATAAAAAAGTTGCGCAGTTTTAAATTTATGTAGATGATATTGTGATATTTTCTGAAAACCACCATGTTTCATTTGTATAGTATTAAATGTTCGCTGGATCCTCTTATCTTCTAGAAAAGAACTGGGTCCTCTGTTAAAGCACTGAATATTTTCTCACGTTGTTTTACACATTCTGCAGTGCCTATGCACTTGGGCAACTGCAAAATGCACAATGTTGAAGCTATCAGTTGACATCCGTTTCATTATCTCTTACCTTATCAGTTTCGTTGGAATTCAATTCAATCTTGCCTTTATAAATTATATAATAATGACATATTATTATATTTACGCCAGCTATGGCGGATCCAGAATCAACGTCATAGTTACAAATGACCTAGAAAATTACAAGTTTGGCAATCTCTCTGTGATTCATATTTTTTTGAGCGCAAATCGACAGAAAGTTGTGGACTTCATCGCTGAGAAACATACCTCTTTGTGTTGGTATAAGGTTTCTTTTACGTTATTGCTTGTTTGCCCATTCATGCGTAACGGAGAAATGAATGAATCATTTGTTAGTTCAGATTTTGTAAACTCAGCAGTGATTCTTTGCTTCGTTGACAAGGTCGTCCTTTAGACATCATGAGCTGTGGGCTACTCGAATTACGTTTATGACGATTCTTTGTCATCATGATTAGTGCCAATTTAGCATTGTTGTAATTATTGTTTTGCAGGTTATGGGGTTTTCTGGTACGATGAGTTTCTATATTTATTTTTTCCTTGTGTGAACTTGAGGCAATTCTTTTTAATATATTGGCATATTGATTTTTGGTAGTCTTGTCCTTGCATTGCTTAAAGATTTCATATTATTTTTGCCAATTCTCATTTATGTTTCTGTCAGGGGCTTTACCAGTTTTAAATTTTACCGCTTTACTACTGTAGGTACTTACGCTGTACTCACTCAAATTGAAAATATTGGCAGATAGAAAACTTGCATAAGACAAAAACTTTTTGTTGGATAAAGCACTAACAAGAACAAAATTATTGTCTCACATCTACTAATATGAAAGCATATTACATGACAGGCTATATTATAACACCAACCCTTCAAACATACCCGTGACCATACTAAACTACAAAAACCAAAGCTCACAATACTCTACACCGATCGAAGCTAAAGACACATTGACGTCATTCATGAATAAGTTATATATCCAAGCACAACAACACAAGTCTGAGGTATCGACGGACACAAACCGCGAACACTGAACTGTCGGCCATATGCGGCACTGTAAATATAACTGTGTATTATTGTTGTTATTAATTAAGTATGACCCGATGCTCTGCAAGAATTGCAGGGGCATTCTATGACTGCCTGATCTGTTGTAAAGCTTGAATTTACTAAGCTTAAACTCTTAAAGATTTCACGTCTATTAAGCTATATTTGACTTGTGTACTACCTATATAGAATTGTCCAGAAATTTTGATGGTTATACCGACCAGTTTTCCAGTATAAAATAGAAGATTATCCCAGCTTCATCATGATTCACTAGCACTTAACCCGATTTATTTGGGGACTGACATCTTCTCCTTTCTTCAGCTGTAATATCTGGGCTCACTTCCTACTCAGTCATATAATTTTTTGTGCAATTTTTCTTCTCCTTGTTCTAGTCACTTTTCTTATTGCAATAAACATGTTATCTTTCTTCCTGTAATACAGTCATGGATATCCAGTTCCTTGACAATTATTTCCTAACTTGTGGAACAAAAATTCTAAATAGATTGTTATTGAAATAAAGTCTGATATGGACTCTAACTGAATCACATCTGTTGTTCTTTCAATTTGTAGGTATGCTTTGAGACAATAGTAATTCAATTGGGTCAATTATTGTTCCATTGTTTATACTTTATATCAGAAGGTACGTTCCCTTCAATATAAAGAGCAAAACAACTAAGAAGTTGCCACACAATCCTTCACATGCGATAGTTTGTGTAAATAAATAGTGTAATTGCAATAATTTGCAAATGGCCGCGGTTTGCGCAAGGCATAACGAACGGTTTACATGGTAATGGTAACTTCGCATCTAAATCGGTCAAGTACACAAACTTACACATCGTGAGTTATGATATTATGAGTCGTTAAGACGATAATGATATTCGGTTCTTCTAGACATTTATGGTTTTTTGCTAGTTCGACAAACTAAAGTCGTAGATCGTGCCGAATTATCTATGATCTGTAGATCCGCCTGAGTTCTAAAACTTATAAACTTTGGCATGAACCAATTTACTTGTTTTGAAATATTATCTTGAAACACTCATGATTATATTTCCATCTCTTTTCTTCTGTAGAATGTCTTCTTCGACAAAACCTGGATGTTACACATTCTTTGCATGACATCCATAACTTCATGTGTTAATACACCACAAATGCAGTCCTATACAAAAAACTACATTCTCTTCAGCATTACGACAGTAGATATTAAAGAAGTAATCAGAATAGTGTGTGTTAATTACTTGTCATTTCACGCAGGCCGTAACACTCAATTAAGGGTAACGAGCGATTGTTGGCAAACTGTCACTGGTTATACACTAGTGCGATATAACACCAGGAGATAATGCTGTCGAGGTAGCTAGGGATTAGGTAAGTTGCGGTAATGCAATAGACTGCGAGGCTGCAGAAGCCGATTACTTACGTGATGGGACCGTGGAGACTGGAGATGTTATTAAATTTGACGGTCTCGTAGACAGAGACCGAGACAGAGATCCAACAAATAATTGCAATTACATTTCTATTATCATAGACACTGCCAGTATATGACTGTATGTCTGAATATATATGAACATTTAAATCTAGGTTTAGAAATCTGATAGAAGATATAAGCTGATAACAATACTATAAACTGCGATACGAAGGCTTACGTTCATCATTTATAGAATATACAGTTTTTTTCTGGAAAATCACATGACTATTTAATTAATATTCTTTAAAGCTCTCGAAGCAAATGCTGCCAACTTTCCTTCATCTTGCATTCCTAATAATTAAGTAAATCTAGTTATTGAGTTAGACCTACTTTATTACTTTCTTCAATCCTTTTTGCAATATTGTCAATAATTATATTAATTAATATCTTCGTTACTTATACCTATACTATAAACTTTTTTAATGCAAAGTCGTGTGTAGATATGGGAAACCACGTTCTCCCACACATTACCATTGTTGCGTTATCTATGTACCTTATGTAGGTAATGTCACAATGATCATTCTCGTCTTTGTGACATATTATGCAGGCTTTGTTATGTTGATAGACTTATTGATATATATGAATCAGTTAGTGCCTGGACCGATACCGCCGCCAGGGCCGGCTCAAGAAAGAAAAAAAAAGAAGATTTTTACTGTATTTCGCCCCAACTATCGCCCTGTTTCGTTAGATCCACGATTTTTGCCCATCCCGAATACTTAACCTATTGACATTATACTGTAAAATGTAATTGTTGACATTATGGAGAAGTTTTTATTGATTTATAGTGATATATTCAGGAATGTGTATCTATATATTGAATCTAAGCTTCTGGCTCATTTTATTGTTTGTAATCATTTAATGTAACAGTAATTAATTATATTTAAAATGCAAATCATATTTGTACGCCTCATGGCAAAACATAGAGAGTCTCCTTAATTTTGTAACACCTCACACACTGTATACAAATAAAGTTCTGAAATTCTTTGCCCAGCGCTGCGATAGTGTAAAGTTGTATTAATTCCAATTAGTCAGATGATGCATGAACTGGGAAATGGAATACATGATTAATCGGCTAATTTCAATTTCCAAGTAAATTAAATAATTCAATTAAAATAATTAGCCAGAGAAGGAAGGAACACTATAAATAATACACAAAACTTTAATGAATAATTAGGTTTTTAATCCAACGTCATAGGATCATTGACAAATTAAAGTTTCGTTAGTTGTTTAACTGAACGATGAATCATTTACTTTCGATTCGGCGCATGAATCTAATTCAAAACTATGTTACCTAAAGATTCAGCTACATCAAAACGTGTCGTTTCTCCACTTCCTAAAGCTCAAACATCAGAAAGCCGTGACAGTCCTTACGGAAACGTCAACAACTAATAAAACAATTATATACTCATAGTTATGTGCTGCAGTTACAATACAATGTTCTGGTAACAATGGAGGAGCTCCATTCTCTTCCTCACTGAGTAAAACATGGATTCCACGAAATTACGCGTGTCTTTCGCTAAAACGAGTTCAGTTTTTGTTATGATTAGACAAGTCTTGTAATGGTTTTTCTGTCGCAGGTGTATTGACTTCTTTTATCTCGTGTCTTCGATCTGTGTTATGTTTAGTTGAAGTTTTATAGTTATCTGTTATTAAAACTTTATTCAGTTCTTTGAAATTAATATGTGAATGAAGCTTCCTAAGACTTCTATAATAACTATTACAATAACACTTTTCATTTCCTTGTTTCAGAATCTGGAGTCAGTGCAAACATAAACTAATCAGGTATCTAAGCTCAAATTTATTTTCTGTTTTGATCAATTTGTTTTCTGATTTGACTCATTAGCACTTTTCATAATTTCCCTTTCCTTATTTAAATGTAGGTTTAATGCCCTCATAAAACTTTCATTTATCTCTTTAGTAATGATCTAAGTTCAATCATTATCACTACCTTCAGATTTATTTGAATAAGTTTAATTTGTATAATTACGAATTTCTACATATTTAACTTAGTTGACTTACGCGGGAAAACAAGACTTACGACTATGACATTAATTTCTCTTATCCCGGATTATCATGTAAATAATATACACGATGTTTCTATTTAAATTGACACATTATACATATATTTTACTTAGCCACATGCTATGGCCTTAAATTTATGACGCTGGACTTCTTAATATGAGATTCAAAGATGGCTTCCACTTCTTCTCTAGTCGTGTGCTGATTTTATCTTTTATGGACTACAATTCAACTGTCAAGGTAGCTAATTCCGAAATTAACACTTCTGAAATTGTTGTAGCAATCTTCATTGGCGGCAACATTCAAGGATTTATTAAACTAGCTTATAGGTGTAAATACATTGTTAAAAAAAGCAAAAACAAGGCCACTAACGTGCCTTCAATTCATTATCAAATGAATTACGCCTTCATCATTACCATTTTAGTAATCAGATTCATCCTAAGCCAGATTAAATGACCAAACACGGACAAAACTGGTAGGACCGGTTCTGTTTGGGTGCCGATAAATCCACCGCCAAATACGGCAGGTGACCATTTAGTGGAAAAGACGACCGATAAGTTGTTGATAATCAAATATCATCATTCGTTGGTCGTCCAATATGTCTCCAATTACCAAAAATAGAACCAATTTAAACCATTACATTAGAATCAATGAAAGTTGGAGGGCTATTACTCTATCATTCATAATACATTAAACAACACATATGAAGACATTATGACAATTATAGCACTTGAACAATTATAGCGGTGTAAAATAAATTCTTACATTGCCTAGACGATGAAAGATATGGTTCTATATATATTCCTATACATTTGATAGTGTTAAGATACTATCAAATAAATAGAAATACATATAGGAAAATATTAAAAACCGAAAAATTCACTTAGAAGGTTAAGACATCCTAGGTGAATTTTTCGGTTTTTAATATTTTTAATTTTTAATGATGATGCGATGCGGTGACACGAGAAAGCGTAAATACAACAGTTTTTGTCTTACGCTTCCCTTTCGAATGATGATTACATAAACTTGTCACCACTATTAATTCTTTCTGTAAAGCTGAATAAATGTCAAAAATAATTTGATGATATTTAAATGTTGATACAAATTTTGTATGAAATTGATGGGCTCGTACAACTTGCTTGAATGAAACCACACGATAAACCTGCTTCACAAGAGATAAAAAAGTGTTTTTTTTTTTTAATTTTCTCATTTTAATGATCCATCAGACATCGTCATTACACACCAATAATATTTTATAATTGATTGATGGTGGACCCTTAAGTCCACCCAGCTTATATAAAACAGTTCTTTACGTAATTTTATATCATCATTCATTGAATCATTAATGTTTTTCGTTGATTTCCTCGTGTAGTGAAAGTTGACTTCATAAAACACTAACATTAGCTTTCTGTTCTGTAATTATCTAACTCCAGTCCAGACGACAAAGGTGGTTATTAATTGATCAATTAAAATTAATTCTTTCGACTAAAGAAGCGCATATAATGTGGTTAAATTGAGATTTACTCTGCGAACGCTTTTCCATTTGGTCTTGCACGAGTTTATACGCTTTCAGCATCTTCTGCCTGCCCTTGTCAAATGTATTTAGCTTCAATTTTCTCTTAACAGCCACGGTACTTATGATGTACTCCTTTTAACTCACAAACACCCATTTCTTTGTGGGCCCTACTTTGCCTTGTATATATTCATCGCTCTCTTGTTGTTTCACCCCATTAAATCCCATGCACATACTAAGACAAACTATTTACTTTCAACTTGTCTACGTTTCAGAGACCATTATAATCTTTAGAACTTATTCACTTAGCTGATAGCATTGCTCTTAGGAATGTCCCTTTTGTTTCTGGCAGAATACTACTTTCTCTGCCGACGTTACACACTGTTTCATCAACACTGTTAATTGCCAGTAATGTTTGTTAACTTACACCGTTAACTGCCGAAGGTACTCTTTCTGCAGTTCCTGTCTCTTTTATTTTACTGTTAAAATAACTGCCTATTAACTTTCTCCAGAATATTGCACACGCGAATGCGATTCCAGCCATGTATGATTCGATATCACCATTCGATTAATGGTTATGATTTGAATTGATATTACTTTCGATGGCAGAATTTCACACACGTTCTCCGTATATTTATACTGTAACTAGTTTCTTCTGTCGGGTTTCTTTTGATATTTCAAATAGTCGAACGAATACTGTTCATTTCACTGGGTTAAATGTGACTCTTTATCATCCTTATTAGTCTATGCAATCAACCGCTGGGCATAAACCTCTCCAAGCCTCTAGAAATCAGAGTGAAATTGCTTTTCCTATTGAAATAAAATCTTATAAAATATTGCTATTACTGATATTCAATATGGGAAAAATATTAAATTTCAGAAAGCCATTCCTATAATATCTATCCCTCTGTAGCAACATAAAATCGATACAACAGAGTCTCAATTTTCTAATCTAAGTATTTTGCCAGAAATATCTGCAAATCCATTGTTTTACAAAATATTTCTACAAAATTAAAAGTATTTCAGCAGATTCACGTAGACTGCCAATAAGTAATCGGGCTCTATTAGTAGGCATGTCTTTCAAAATACGATGATCTAACAATTCTTCAATGTTGAGGCCAAGGCCAGCGAAGTCAATCAATACCAAATCAATGATGGGAAAATAATAAGTTTCAATGACATCTAGACACCAGCGGTATAGTCATTTATAATGAAAATAATGTACGCTTATTTATAACCACAATATTAATGACCTAACCATACAATTAATTTAAACGCACATAAGTCTAACATATAATTTGTTTCTATTATTAGTCTCTAATAGAGGAAAAATGTGCGTTACCTAGCTATGTTCACAATTTCACATGACCATATAAATTAATTTTAAAATCACAGGTTTTCCCCTTTTGAGTTTAAAATAAGCATAGGTGACAAAGGTAGAAGGCGTAGAACAGACTACCTATTTTTTTTTTCGTTCGCAAAATAAGTCTAAGCGCGACTTTAGTTGCCGACACCAGCCCCTTTTCAGCGATCGATTCAGCGCACAAGTCGTCACGTTACTTAACTGATTCAGATGAAACCTCACCTACTAGGTTTCTGTCATATAATGATGGAACGGCCTCATTCATCATAATCAACTCACTATATTACGTCCCGAGAAACAGCTTTTACACGCTTTCATATATTTCTTAACTCATAATCATAATCACATCATAATCATTTGTCACCTTTCTTATTATAATTTCTACTAACGACTAGAAGTTGTCTGATGGCTCAAATGTCCCAAGTTGCTTTCAATTACTACAGTAATAGCTTTAACTGTTGCTGTTTTAAGCAATATTGCGTTTAAGATGGATCATTAAGATTAATAACTCCATTCAAAACAACATTTCTAAATGGCTCCTTATGTGGGTTATGGTTTAAAAATAATTTTACAGGGGCCATTTGCCTCACTAGAGTATAGTTTGTGTCTAATTTTAGTCTCCGTTCTTGAAACGGATTAAATAAGTAACAAAAAGTTTCGTCGGTCTCTTTGACTACAGATTGACACATCACCAAAAGTTGAATGAAACTTATCCTTAATATCAAAGCAAGTGCATGAATGGAACCGGTATCGCATTTGGGAGCGTACCCTTTGATTTGTGAAATCGTGAGCCCATTCGTTAAAATGTCAGTTACAACAGGTGCAGGTCCATTGACCCTTCCAGTCACTTTCCCTCGTTCCTGGGCGCAACCAGAGAAGCAGACGACATAATACAACCTTTTAGAGTTAATTGGCCGGGCCGGACCACGGACCGGTATGGGCAAGCTCGCTTACATTAGCCGTACCCATTGCCTCTAGTTTATTGACTTTTCAGCAACGATGGCACGTCCTGGACTGGTTGTTTTCACTTTTCTTATTAATTTGTTTATAAATAGAAATAGTTAGCAGTAAAAGTACATCCGGGCAAGTGCTTATATTGACTATTGAGAAGATCTCTCGCCTAAGCAAATTGAAAATGAAACTTCAGGATGATAAGACAGTAAAAGAAGCTGCGTTTTAATGTCTCTTTCAATCTTGCCATAACTGTCAAATAATCTGTATTTTTATTTCTTCCTTCTCAGGCTTCATCTTCATGCAAGAGCTCATTGATTCTTTCCTCTCCCAGTCTTAAGGAATTCGTTCCACAGTTGTCGCCTCAAACTGATTTATGCAGTTTTTACGTGTTTTTGCTACAGTTTCACAATTCGCAGTATTGCGTGCGCAAGCGCATAGTATTGACGCCCCATTGTAAATGTATCATATTTAGTAGTGTGTGTGTTTTACGTTTTGTAATGTTACGAGTATATTTCTTAAGTAAATCATGTTGCCTAACAAATGTGCAAGGTTCGTTGCCTCACTGACAGTTTAATTCTCATCGGTCTCTGCTTTACATTTTTTGCTTCCTATTAATTTGTTGGTCTACCGCAATGTCTAATTGTCTAGTCTAATGCATTGTTGATTAAACAAACTTTCCTTCTGTTATAACTGATAGTTGCTTGGAGCATTTTGATTCGAATATCTTCAGATGGTAGGTATCATCTGAAGATATTCGAATCAAAATGCTCCAAGTACATCATCAAAAAGGAAACAGACATAATTTCCTACAGCTGTTGACTCGTCTTCATTGTTCCACACATGTGCATATTGCACGCCCGCATACATATTACACAGTCAGAAATATGGTTATAATTAATAATCCTACCTAACTTAATTGTTATCTTCAGCTTGTTCTACAACTTGTAGTCTACATCCGATATCTAAGTGGGTCATCTATGATTTACACTAATATAACAATAGGCTGAGAAACATGCAATTGAATATGCTGATACAGAATTTGTTCCCAGCTGGTCACTTTCAGGTCTGTAGAGGAGTCAAAACGGCAACAGTTGTAATATACCTTCTCATTGTAGTTTTTCGAAGTTCATTACACTTACTATTACGTATAGAATTGAATTTTGACAAGTGCATTTTCCAATTTTTGTAGGAATTTGAGACCTCCGTGCCTCGGCAGACATGTTAAGCTGTTGGTTTCAGCTTTCATTTGTAGATCTTTGGTAGTCGCTACGGGCATGGGGTATCAACTCATACAAATTATAATTAGTATTAAAAAAAGATCATAGATGGCAGCATAGGTAACAAATGTGAAAGTAACAATCAATTAAAAATGTTTAACAGCAGATTCAGGCTGAAATAAGTTTAATAAAAATCAAAACTTGCTTCTTTAATGTTAATTTATCCATTTACACTCATTAATCAGGTTTTTTGAACAAAAAAGATAAGTGAAGACTTTGTATGTTAAATTAGTTGAAAGTAGCCATCGACTTTTCGTTTTGTTTTGAGTTATTTGCAATAGATGGCGTGTTTCACAATTTGTCCTAAACTATATATCCATCGTAAGATTCATTTTGTAGGATAGTTATTATTTATTATAGGCGTAATTTAAAAGATATTATTTATTATAGGCGTAATTTCAAATATTAAAGTTTTGGTCTATTATTTAAAATCACTTTTTTGTGAAGCTTGTTTACACGTCGAATTAACTAGATACCTCGCTGGAACAGGACTCGTATCGCGCCAGGGCCTACTCAAATCGCACGGGTACCAAAATAAGAGATAACGCGACGCGTGTGCCGCTTGCCGTCCGAGTTTACGTGTCGCATAGTAGGTACAGTTTGATTCAAACTTAATAACGGCTCGAAACACTTCGTGAGCCACTACGCGCTAGCAATTTCATGTGACAGCGGGGGTGAGGGGTAGGGTAGGTACTGCCATGCTGCGTACCTAACTAAAGTATTAAAAGTAATCATTTTTGTAAAAACATCTTGTTTTTTATATATCTAAGTACCAACCTAAAAAAAAAAGCTAATTTAAAAATCAAACACCCGACTGTTAAAAAGGGAACTAAAAAGCTGTAAACAAGAAAATAACTAGCTGTGCAGTCGGAGGATACATATTCGCGAACTGCCTGATCCTCCGACGGCACAGAACGATTTTTACTTGTTTACAGCTTTTGAGTTCGCTTCCTTTTTGATTTTTAAATTAGCTTTTTTTATTTACAACATTTAGTTTTTTTTTTTTACAAATTGTTTTAAACATATACGTGGTATGTATTTTTGTAATCACCACTAAAAGCCCTTAATTTTGATACCCCACTCGACGGGTTACGAAGATAAAAAATTGCAACCTCTACAATATGGAGCCCAAAATCCGCCATTTTTTTTTAATGGCACTTATCTAAGAATGTTTGGGTGGCCAAGACCTATCTAACGATGTCTTAATTATAAAAATCCGTCATGTGGTTTGAAAGATACGAGGTAATAAAGAATATTACACACATACTTACATACAAGATACGCGCGAAAAACATAACCCTTTCCTTGCAGCCGGGTAAAAAAGGATAACCCTTATAGTGAATAATAAAATGACATGAAGTAGGTACCTACTTCGTGTCATTCCATTGCCGCGGAAGCAAGCTAACTACCTACATTTAATTCTACAACGAATTCTACAGTTTTGATTGATTTGGAATATTCGTGAATATTGTGAAATTCGCTACACAATGCGACCACTTAGATTTAAGAAGTTACCGCGGTATGAGCGGAGTCTGTCCCGAACCGAACATACCTAATGTTATTATTACGAATACGAAGTAAGCGTTCAAGGACAAGACAACTGGCAAATAACGTCTCTGAGTACCTACATGATACGATTCCTCGCTCAAATTGCCATATGATTTAGTATCTAGGCAAACTACTAGATGGCGTTAGAAAACCACAGTCTCGGGCTATTAAAGAGTCACTGGTGCTGCCGCCTGTTAAAAATATGGAGAAAGAAAAAATAGCCCGACCAATAGCCCGACTTATGGAGGTGACATTTCTTTGTATGGGATTGGGTATCTGTACTGTAGTATTATATTATCTTTGCTACGGGTTAGCCAGGAAAACCTGACACCAGTTTTGCCAAGAGGTATTGAGTTACTGAGTTATACAAGTGAAAAAAATGCACTTGTCTTGTCTTTATTTCGCAACGATCAATGAACTTGTAATGAAACTGAAGACACTTGTAACATCCGACTCAGAATCTCTTGCATCATGAGAATAAATAAGAAACCTGCTTCAACACCGAATGTATCAATTTAAATAAATGTAAATCGAGATTCGGAAACCGTACTTGTTGAGCAAGAATCGATTCCTAGTCACAAGGAAAGAAACCTTATAGCGGTAGCTTCCGTAGATGCTCCTCACTATTTAGGATTCTCCTCCGTAATGCTACACCGTTCGATAACACGGCTTTACGTAGGTATTACATGACTGTCTGGACTCTAAAGATATCATCGTGACTCAGGTTTCAAGCTAACTCCTACTCTGAACAAACTCTGTCAACCAGATGTTGTAATTCTGAATTAATTTTGTTGTTAATGCATTTTGCGAACATATTTCTTGTAAATATCGTCTGGATATTTCTTTAATTTCTGTTCGTATGCTTATTTCTATGCATTTCGTTCTATATGCAACGAGTGAATTTCAAAATTATGCAAAATGTTACATATTTCACGAGCTATATGTGTAACATTTAGGATTATCACTGTTTATTTCTCTGTTTGTGTCATGATTATCTTGAATGCAGTTTTTTAAAAGTAGGTTTACAGATATAAGCACAAGGCTATGAACGTTCCACACCTATTGAAGACTTTCTGTTATCATAACATTAAATTCAAGGATTGTGCATGTGTTGTTAAATTCATTTGCAGTAGCTGCAGGCAAACGAATGCAATCATTTGTATCGTCTTAAAGGTCACATTTTTTTACCACGTGCAATATGCTGGCCATCGAATTTCAATTTTGTGCCGACTTTAATAGGTTTGTCGAACGAGCATCCACTTATCTCTGACATTGAAGCTACAATTACACTGCACTGGTCATCAAGTAATCATTGATTCTGCCTCTTCTCTATGGCGTTCACAAAAAGTTGTCAGTCTCCCATATATACCGGTTGTCTTTGCTCAGGAATGTTGCTGTGTGTGTTTTATGTACACTACTGATGATAGCCTTGTAGTTGATTGATTTTATATACGCCGCAATAATGTTCTGTCCTATGGATTGCTGCATCATACTGGTACGTTTGTTGGCTAAAAATAATGACTGAGTTACTGATATGCTGCATTTTTATTTTAATTGTCCTGTTTGTGGAATTGTGTTCATATTATTCAGTGTTTGATCTTTACGGTTTCAATTTCAAACTGACGAACATTATTTGGATTTTCTGAAAAAAATGTAAACTGCGTGGTTTTGTTTGCCGTTTTAATTAACTTAACGAACATTGGCTTTTATTTGGGGATTTAAACAAATTCTAAATCTTCAATCAACTCACACACCACAATTTCCTAATAAATCCTAGAGATTGTCGTTCACGTTATCCAATAGCTATTTGACAAAGAAATAATGAAGTCGTCGAAATAACTTAGTTTTTAACGTGTGAGGCAAAGGCAAGTGACCCAAATTCCTTCGTAATTGGATGTATAGGAGCGTGCGCGGGCAGGCACGAACCGATAGCAATATTATTATTGTCATTATTTCTGCATAGTATTATTGTTTCTTTATCTACGCTGCCAGTAACTTTGTGGTGTGTTACGTGACCAAGGTCGCAGCAAAAAGGTTTCAAGTAATCCTTTTTAGAATGAGCTGGTTATGGCAACGGGAATTAGCTATTGTCTGGTGACCTGTTGATGTCCTTTTATATCCTGTCGCGATTGTACATTCAAGATGGCTACCTCTTACATCATAAATTCTCTTTTGGAAAAAACTATGTGTTACTTTTTAGCAGCAGTAAATATAACGATCTGATTAAGCACCCCTCAAAATCTTGAAAACAATTTAAACAAATATTGTTCTAAGTTCAAAAAATACTAAAATTATTTATTATTCTGACGGACTTGTATGAATGCAACTATAGAGGTATGGAGGTGGAACGAAAGGAGTAGTTTAATAAACATTGCATAGCTGCTCTACATAATATTATGAACCTGGTTAATACATATGTACCTACACAAATTAGTTGTTAGCGCCCAAATAACTTTCCCACACGCGATGCTTTACTATAGGAATAAAACTTTACAAATGTACCCAACACTGCAATGATATACAGTCTCTAAAGTATTTAGTCAGGTAAGTCTACGTCCGTCCATTTCACCCAATTCCACCAGGTCATGTCGTCAAAACACCATCAGTCAAACGTCAGAGTCAGACACCAGTCACAACCGGCGCGCCATCCGTGACGGACGCATAGCGTGCGCTCTGACGCCATTTTGGATCGCTCCGATACCACCCGCAGAGAAAACGTTTATAAACTGCTAATAATAACGTCATTCATCATGGAATCCCTTGATGACTCTCGAGTTGTGATGTAATTATACTATAACAGTGCTCAATGGTGTTCTCTGGTTAGTGAAGTGCCCGATCGGATTTGCCAAACATTGGATGAAGGTAATAAAAACAAAAACATACAATTAATATATTTTTTATGTTTAGAGAAAGTCAAATTAATATAGACTTGTGCGAATGTCTGCTATCGTTATCCGGCTCTCGACTATTATAAACAATAATCACTTTTTTAATTATTGATTCTGCACATAACCCAACTATGGGTTAAGTTCGCGTTTGTACATAAACTGTCCTATTGTATTTGTATGTTTCTATGTTTTGTGTACAATAAAGAATAAGAATAATAGTTTTGAGTAAGGCTTTCGATTGATAGGTTCATATTAATGGGCAACGATATGTCATTTATGTAATTTGCAAACATGAGCAAATTAAGAAAATTAGTTTCTAAATTGTATCAAAACGTTACAACAATTACATAAAATAAATTCCATTGGGTACATAATATATTTTTTTATAATAATGGACTCAATGTTCCACTTCATTGTTCTGTTTTATTGAATTTAATGTGATAAAGTCACTTCATAATAAAGTAACAACGAGTTGGAAGTACAGTAACTCGTGCGTAGAGATAGTTATGGCAATTGCAAATATTAAACTTGCAGGCAATCATTTCAACCATGATGGCAAAGCGAGAGAAAATGTAAATGATAACATTGTTATTAACATTAGTGCTGATAATGCAGCTGCAGTCAAAGACATCCCACGCATAATCAATGTTCTCAAAGCTACTTAATTCGATAAATCCACAACTAACACCCAGATTTAAAACCGTATTTCGGATTATCCCAAATATTTACAAACTGTTGTCAAATCTCATGTTAACTGCAGTGATTTGTTCATGTTGATCGAAACAACAACAGCCAATCAATTTACTTGATTTTTGATCTGACAATAGTTTAAATTTGGAAAATTGATAAACCGAGGTTGAAGTCATAGATGACCATACATACCTCAGTGGGTGGTCTAATGGATGGAGTTGAAAAGTCGTAACAATAATCAAACTAATTGCAATATTACACACATTGCAACAAAATAATTGCTAATTGGGGACACAATAAACAGTACCACAGATCAACCAATCGACAAATTTAAATCGACTGCAACTACAGACAATTCATATCGGGGCATTTCAAATAGACTCTACGTGAGTTGATTTATAGTCAATAAGTCTAGTTGGGACTCGATTGCAACAAATCAGTTACCTAACCATGGAAAGCGATCAAATTCTCTTGTAATGTATTATTCGTTTGTCTATACAAGAGTGAAAGTAATATCATGGTAACTAAGTCGGTCGAGTTCGGTTAAATTGCCAGTTAACGTTCATGTAATTTGGACGTTTAAGTTTTATGTGTTACAGAACGTGAGATAACTATCGTAACGAGATTATTATGGTTATGTAGTTGCTGGTCTTTTTCCAATGTTTGGGTTTTTATTTTGTCTATCATTTACCTAAGAATTTTAGATGATATAGCAATTTAAAGATTTATTCATTCAGAGTTGTACTTTTTTTTAGTAAAGCACCGAAGGTCTATCTGAGGCAAGTTCAAAATTCAAACTATTTCAGCTAAGAGCCTTATTAGTATTTCCAATAAAATTCACAACAATTTAATTAGTAGAAATTGGCTAAAACATTGTTGATATCGATTCTGCAATATTTTTGTTTCAAAACGTTATTGTCCCCATCCGATAAACGAAATGTTAAAAGGAAACGATTACAATTGTGTTAAAGTTATTGGAATGGGTTACAGACTTGCAGTCGTTGCAGAAATCGCCCTTAATAATCCCTGCAACAGCTTTAATATTTTCCACCAACGCGGCAACGGCTCCACCAACTCGATCGGTTTCTATCTGAAGATTTCAAGCAAAAATTAAAGTGTCCCGCCTGATTGCCCATTGTAGGTCGTTCAAGACCAATGGAGTTACTGTAGAATTACCTTATTCCAGGGCTTACTGACCGATCTTAGACGGTGTGAATAAGATCATTAATCTTTCCGCAACACTGCACAATGTTCGCGTGACTTGTTTTTGAATATGCTTTTACATTCCGCTGATCGTAATCGTCTTGTTCTTATATCGGCAGTTCGTTTTCCTCTTGCGCTTGTTCAATGCTCATTAATCAATTATAATTAACATTTATCAAGAGAAATGGTAACGGAAAATTGTAAACATTGTTGTTAGTCTCTTATTTGTCATTAGACAGATTTTATCATCAGATTTCTTTTAGTTCCATCGCCAGTTGCGAATGATGTTCAGTGCGATGTTTCGTTTCGTTACTATCATCTGCTATCACCCAATAAATAAGAATTTATAATATAAAATTCAAAGATTTGCCTATCGGATTTAAATATTAGGAAGTTGATGGCCGACCTTCATTAATTTTAAAGAGACACTGAAAGAAGAAGAAGATAAATACGCATTCTAGATACCCAACTTGCTTATTAAATAGGTAAGGAGTCAACTGTCAACAACAGTAAAAAATAAATAAGTAAATTGGAGTTCATGGATTTTTATGGCAAGTGATATATTGATATTTCTCTTCATAAACATCGAATAACTCAGTTAACTTACTCAAGAAAACGAAAATTCTTTTACCGATTTCTATGGCCATCTGATGCATCATATATTACCATACAGACGCGTGTATGAATACTAAATTAACATATACCGGCCATCGACCATAGTAAAAAACTCATAGCAACCTTGGAATAAAATGAAACAGAAAGCGCTTTTGCATACAGCATAAATATATAAAATAGAATCAATACTCTTAAAAATCATTCAGATTCGATTTCAATCAATAATGGCAGAGGTCGCAACATCCGAATAAAAGCCATTAATAAAATCGTAATTGAGAATAATTTCCAGTTTAAAATAATAGAATTAAAGTTGGCCATACAACCACATGTGTATGCTACGTCAAATATTAAGGTCGGGTGGTCACGCGCGAGTGGTCGGCTGCAATTATTACTAACTTCATATGACGTTGGTGAAGTAATATGCTTGTAACAATTGCAATGATGATTGCTAGCTACTATTTTCATCCTAAATACTTCTAGTTCTCGCTTTATTTATTATTTATTATATACTTTATTGTACACCACAAAAAAAAACATACAGGACAAACATTCACAATAACAAGTCGCTCGCTTTAGAATCTCAGAAGTAACTACAGACAATTTTCAGAACAATACAGAAACAAATTACGGTACGGACCAAAGATTTAAAATTTGAACCTTGGTTATCTTTTGCAGAAGTGGTTGTATTAACGATGGAAATAAAATATTACAACCGGCTCTATTACACATTTAAACCGTAGAAATAAACATAAATTCAATGTTACTAACAACATCACGAAGTTTTAATAGATATTAGCTTCGCCTTTGTCCAAATTTCCCCACAACATTACCAACATCTACACAAATGCCGTAAATTTCGTCTGACACGGTATCCATTGCATTGTTTCATTTAACAATACATTCATTGTAAAAATACACGTCCGGCTATGTATGCAGCCTTGGGCATGGGAACTGTTCCTCAGCTATAGCTGGTCTAATCGCCCTTTCCTTTGAACTCATTAAGAAATTGCTTATGGTATTCAGTAATTCCTTTACCTGTGCTATTAGGTAACCGGTTTCTATTACCTATTTTGTAATCCCAGGAAGCGTTCTTTTCGAAAATGGCGTATGATTAGATTATATTGATGAAATTCTCAGTAATTGCTTCATCGTCTATTCACTCTGCAGTCAAATAACTTTTGTTGTTAATGACTAATACTTTGTCCTCTAATATTGATAAAGTTCTCGTCCAAACAGGTTTAATTGTTTGTTAAATGAGTTAACTATCGAGAAATATGAGAAAAACTACTATCGTAGTTTCACTGCCATTACTCATATTTCTAGCCACACCGTAGCCGTGCTGTTTAGTATCGTCAGGTGTAATACAAATTGAATACAATGATCGTTAGGCGTCTTAAATAGTAACATTGTTGGCATTGTTTGCATAAGTTATATAATTATCATTGGTTGATTGATATTGGTTGTCTAATTATATCTATGATGGATGTCTAAGAATTACAGAAGTGAGAATAGACTTCCTTCAGCCATTATTATTAATAGTATTTGTTAGTTTTACCACAGATAATAGCATAGTTTAACTATAACGTCCCAGTGAAGATCTCCCTTTTCTCTCTCATGTTTTCTTTTTCAAAATACTTCAAGTGTACCAAAAATAATTGTGCATTTTTGGAAAAAAATGCGACGAAGCGCGGGGCTAATGTGTCTCATACACCTACAATATTATTGAGCAATATTAACAATTGCACAATACAATCGAACGTCTAGGGGTTATATTGACAGGAAAGCTAAAGAAAAAGAGAGCCTGGTGGAGGGATATTGTAGGTGTATGGGACGTCTGTTATGACACAGTTTGATCTGGCATATCCACGCGAGCGCATACTTCACAGTTTTGTGCGTGCATCACGTGTGGACGCCAAATAATGTCGTTTTGGAGCTTCGAAGCTATTACGGAGTTCATTCAATTGATCCGTGAACATCCATGTCTGCGGAAGATTAAGAGTAAGAACTACAGCAACAGGAACATGATAAACAAAGCATATGACGAGCTTGTTGATATTTGCAAGACATTAGGTTTTGCTTCAGCGAATCGCGAGTTCGCCACCAAAATACTTTTTTTTTTTCTTTTGTTTATTCTGACTACAAATCTAGCTAACGCGATGACCAAACGAGTATCTATTTTTATTACTACTGAGACAAAACTTTTAAATTTTATAACGTTCCACGCGCCAGTCCAAACTGCAGTCGAATCTCTTGAAAATCAATTTACACACACTGTTCGGATCGTTTGGCTATAAATGTAAGATTCACCGGCGTTCCAAACCGTGGACACATTTTTAATCATAATTAGCACGACAGTTTGATCCGCAGTCCAAACCGCACAGATCCATTCGCGGATTGTGGAACGCAAACCCAGATGCGCGGTCCGAACTTTACGCAAGATTTTTGAAGCGTTCTCAGGGGGGTGACCATAACCTCTTAGAGCAAGGTTATTTCCAGTATGCGTAAGGGACAGATGTATATGACTTGTATACATCTGACATTTTTTCACAGTCGAACCATTATAGTTTTGACAGGTCATGGTACGGGGGCAGGTGAGGTAGATTTTCGGTTTAGTCCCATCTCGGCGCCCTGTCACAAATCATGTAAGGTTCACATCACATAAAAAATAGAAACCCAGTATTCTAGTGATTAAATCAATTTTTAATTTTGATATAATATTTATTTAATATTAATTTGATAGAGAGTGTGCCGAGATGGGACTAAACCAGATTTTCACAAGAGTTTTACTAGAAAATTACTTAGTGCTTAGTGAGTGCTGTTACACCACCAATGAAAGTGATGGTAACAAAACCACAGAGTAACAATTACCCATACGATTTTATTATGCCACCGATCACGCCAAAGAAAGTGATACAGTTTCATCGATCGAAATCTGTGAGAACTTATTAGTTCCCACAACCGTGTCGCACTTTTACTGGAAAATCTATTCAAAAATAATGAAACAACTTTTACTAGCAGGTATACTATATGGCTATTCCTACTAGGTATATTATATAGTTACGGCTGCAGCTGTTGTGTACAAGTAATCTAATTGTTTGTAACAATTTAGCATCGTCGTTTTCTCCCTAAATTGTATTTTTTGCTTTAGCACTTTTATTTGTAATCCTCAAGTAAAAACTTGAATATAACATTGTAGACTGATTGTGCTCGCAGTTTCGTCTCTTAATCTCTGTTTTTTTATTTCGTAGACTAAAGTGTCATTTGCGGGGTTGCCACTATATCGTAACATAAAAATAATGTCGTACCTGAGTGATTTAAATTTGATAAATAATCGAAGTAGATTGAAAATGGAACTATTTCACGGCCAACAAATTACATTAAAATTTGTTAACAAACATGCGGCCTTTATTTAATTTCTACTCATTTATGTCAGACTTCATTCTATCCACAGCATTTATTTTATTGTTGACTTCTTATTTATTACAATAAAAGTGTATGTAAACACATATGTCATAATATATTTTAAAATATTACGTTTATATCCATAAAACATTTATTTATCATCATCATATCAGCCGAAAGACGTCCACTGCTGGACATAGGCATCCCCCAAGCGTGGCCACTTTGACCGGTCCCGTGCGTCTCGCAACCAGCGGATCCCCGCAACCTTCACCAGGTCATCGGTCCACCTGGTGGGAGGCCTTCCAACGCAACGTCTTCCTGTTCGCGGTCGCCACTCCAGAACCTTTCTGCCCCACCGGCCATCCGTTCTGCGAGCAATGTGCCCTGCCCACTGCCACTTAAGTTTGACAATTGTTCGGGCTATGTCGGTAACCCTCCATTTATTTATACCAATTAGTAAAATTTAATAGAGGAGTCATGTTACATTGATTCGATAAATCACTTACCACACTATGCTCCACGCTTGCAACATTAAAACAATAAGGTCATTGGCAGCTGTCAGTTAAGTCTATTAAATTTTAAATTTAAAATATAGTTAGTAAAAACATGCCCTGTGAAGTAGCTAAACAAGCAAGACTATTGCCATAAATTCGATGGTTAAGGTCCTCCCAACACAACATCAAGCAAGGCTAAAAAGATTTGGTGAGAATATGAAATTCTATCCTGAAATGCATCGATGAACAGAGGAATAATTTTCATCCCGGTAAAATCAAATCTCAGCACGATTTTCCTAACCAAAAGCATGCACATCTTCAATTTGAAATTAAAACAATATCTTTGTGCGTACACTTCCTGCTATTGTGTCGGACGCGCAGGTTGTCATAACAGCCGTGTCCAACTCTGTAGGGAGTATGGACCGTACAGAGAACAATAGGTGTTATTCAATTAAAACATACGCGGCTATCTGTATTTAGAAAGAAAACTATATTTATTATGATTAAGTGCGATGTTAGAGTCCGCGAAGACCAGTCGCGTATAAAAATATTACCTAATTTGTAATACTTGAGAGAGTTGGGCACCTTTTTTTTTGGTCTGTTAAATCACCCAATGACTTCGCCCGGTCTGAGTGAAGCGGCAGGGCGTGTCAGACTTTTACTGACTAAAATCCACCCGTGTTCCTTCAGTTGCTTGTGTCAAGGCCGCGGTTACCCTAGGCAATTGATCATTTGGACCCGTTCCCGATTGGCAAACACTCAGACACCCTGACCTGTAAGAGCGGTTCAGTGTTAAGATCACAAGAACTGGGTTTGTATCAGCACCTTGGCGCCTGGCTGTTACTTTACAGTGGCTTCGTTTCTATGTAGGATATAAAGAAACGGACTTACGGACCTACGTGCAAATGGTGTTGAGTTTTCGCTTAGCACAATTTTCATGCGTGTAATAGAATGAATATTATCTAATGATTGAAACCTTACTTTTATTTGTTGTAGTTTTATTCTAACATGGCTCGAGTGTGCTTAAATGATAATTATATATAATTATAACCTATATTAATTTTATTATTAAAATCGGGATTGTTTATAAAAGCTCCCATCACTCTACCGTTGCTAGCATGCACATTATGCACAATAACATTCTATAAAAATATAGATTTAATTTATTATTACGCAAAATACGCGCTTGGTCGTGGAGTTGCGGAAACAGCCCGTCGAAACTAAACTAAACTAAAGGTAAATCATTTAACTTGATTCAGTGGATGATTCCCTGCCTTTGTTCATGTTTCTTGGGATTGGCTTGGCGCAACACGTTCTCTTCTTCCATTCTCCCCTGTCAGTCGTCATCATCATCTTTCTGCCCTTGTCCCATGTTACTTGGGGTCGGCGCAACACGTTTACTTCATCCATACCGTTCTGTCCCCCGTCATGCTATCACTGACTCCTTTTTTTTCATGTCACTCCTCACACAGTCCATCCATCTTTTATTTAACTGTCCCCTCACTCTCCATCAATCCATATTAATATTCATAACTCTTTTAGTAACATGCGTTTCATCCCTCCTCATCACATGACCATACCAGGACAAACGCTTTCCTTTCAACTTTTCTGTCACTGGCGCCACTTTCAAACTTCCTCTAATATACTCATTTCTCACTTTATCCATTGTCGTCACTCCGTACTCCGTACATCTATCTCAACATTCTCATCTCTGCTACATGCAATCTCTTTTCATCCATCTTTTTCACAGCCCTACATTCTGATCCATACGGTACGATAGGTCTAATCACGGACTTGTAATTTTTCCCCTTTAACTTTAGGAGAATCCGTGGGTCGCAATTTGTTCCAGTGACCTGTCACCATTTCATCTATCCCGAGTTCATACGGTACGAATTACGATACGTCTCGGTCTACATAGCCATCCCCTTGGACAAGCGACCCTAGGTACAGCGAGAGCTTACAGGCACGGATCTGAGAGACCGCCAGAATCGCAGAACAAGTATTCTGTTTTAGTTCTGCTCAATTTCAAGCCATCACTCTCCAGTCTGTACCACCACACCTCCAATCTGCTCCGGACCTCTAGGCCACTCTTGGCAACCAGCACAATATCATCGGCAAACAGTATACACAAGTGTTCCTCTCCTGTCAACCGCCATCGCTAATCTATCATTTACTGTATTTTCTTCTATCATGTCATTCCCATGCAGTTCATCCATATGTATTTTAGTCTTTCTCTTCCTCTCAATCAATCCTCTTAACCATTTTTTTATTAAAAATTAACTCTTGTTTTCTCAAGACAGCAGTAATAATGATACGAGAATCTACGTGTTTTAGGTCTACTCAAGTGGTAAATTACTTAAAGTAGTACATTCTAAAGTTCAAAGGAAGCATGTTATTACAGCGTTTGTGTGCCAACTACCTGACTCTAGTAACCGGTATGTACTCGAGTCAGTAAACTATGCCATATACGAGTAAAACAGCGTCCACGGAGTTTCTTGCACGTTCTTCTTCATTGAGATCAACCTACGCTTTGGAATGTGCAATTAGCTTCATCTTTTCGGCTAACCGACTCCTTAAAAAATCAAAAGTGCCTTTAAGGTATATCCACACATATCAGGGCCGTGCCTGGGACGTGACAGGGCCGGGCCCAATTATTGAAGCTTCGTCACTGGCCCGTGCACGGACGAGTTCATATAAAATGTACACAACGTTATTCTTAGAGCCCCCGACGGGGCGCAGTCCGTCCACGTCCCGGGCACGGCCCTGATATGTTTGGATAGACCTTTAAATGGTTTAATTGAAATATGTATATGATTTGAGTTTGACTAAGTCTACCGGAAAAAAAGTTCTAAGGCCGGAGAAGACGGAGCGTTGGAAGGCGGTTGAGGGAACAAAACACGCACTCTTTTCACGCCCGTGCGACCCAAAATTTTGTAGTTTTTTGTAATTTCGTATTATTGTAATACTTAAAAAAAAGCCTCAAATCAAAATGTGGATAATTAAATTGTCTTTTAGGTTGTGACAATTTCATTAAAATACACCCGGTGGTTTTGATGCGATTGTCGTTTTTATGTCCGTGTTAGATATCTAACTTTACAAATTAATTACGCTATGTTAAACGAATAAAACTCAAATTTTTCTTAGAACAAATTATTATGCAAAAGCAAATGGTCTTAATAACATATTATATTTTCCAAAAAATTACGACTCACCGTTGTGACGTGATTCTCATTTGAAAATCAGCTACTGAGGGGTATTTGCGCCTGAAATGGTTTAATTAAAATATTTAGCATATGGGTTTGAGTAAGCCTGCCGCAAAAAAAGTTCTGGAGTAGCAACCGCGTAACGGAAGACGGAGCTTTGGAAGGCCTCCCACTAGGTGGAGCGATCCCTCTAGGCGGAGGCGCACAAGACCTAACGATGTGGCGACACTTGGGAGAGGCCTAAGTCCAGCAGTGGACGTCTTTCAGCTGAAATGATGATGACTCTTGCCGGTCTATTCCATTCTATAAACCATGAAAACTTAAGTAAAGAAGTAGTGAACTGTAATTCCACCTGGATTGACACTGATAGCTCGACAATTTCACTTAAAACAAAATGTTCTCAATTATATTTTGACAGAATAGCACTACTACATACTACTCACCTAGTTAAAGAACTCGCTCAAACTTAATTGCACAACAAAACATTCCAACAGTCCAGACAAACTCAGGAAATTAGAACAACAACCCACTTTTGTTATGAATAGGAATATTTTACGTTTATCTACACTATTATATCTGTTTTATCGTCTGAGAAAAATCTGCAAACACAGTAATAAAACATAACGGTTCTAACTTTATGAGTCCTTAAACTTTGTTTATTCTCTAAAACACGATATAACTGGCTTTATAGAATCATCTTACTAATAAATATTATGCGAAAGTTTGGATGGATCTGGTTTTGGTCAGCCAGCTCGCGAATATGTAGCTATCCTCTGCACAGCATGATTTTCTTCTTGTTTACGTCTTTTTACCCGACTGCCGAGGGAGGTTAATGTGTTTATCAGTCTATGTATGTATGTTAGTTCCTATGTGGCGTTCTAGAGGCCAAACGCGTTGGCCGATTTTGATGATTCTTACGTCAATCGATTCGTCTTAACCCTGCGAGTGTCACTGGCTACATTAAAATTGGAAAATAGAAAAATGCTGGATTTTGGGCGCCATTTTGTGGGGGATTTTTTTTATTTTACTGACCCGGCAAACTTCGTTTTGCCATAAAAACACCAAACATTGATCTACCCTACCTACACTACCCTGCCTACACTACCCTACCTACCCTACTCTACCTACCCTACCTACCCTAACTAAACAAAAAAATATATATATATATATAAACAATCCTTGATGCTGATGATATCATGCTAAAATTTCAGCTCTATCCGTGCAGAACTTTTTGAGTTTTTGAAGCGTACACAAACCAACATAACATTTATATATATATATAGAATATAGATATACCTAATAACTAAAAAGTGGTAAATAAAAAAAAGGTAATTAAAAAAAACCAAAAACCCGACTGCTTAAAAAGCGCTTTTTTTTTAATTAACTTTTTTTTAGTTCGCTTCTTAAGCTGTCGGGTTTTTTGATTTATTGAATTAACTTTTTTATGTTTATGTGTACAAAAAATAATAAGAATAACGGGCAAAATGTGGGTGTTTTATACGTGCAACCCTGCCTAACTTCTTGTGGATTACAGGCGAGATGTTATGTAATGTTTTTCTTTATAAAATTACTAGCTTCTACCAGCGCTTTGCCCGCGTGAAAAATGTTTTCTTATCCAAAGGGAACAATTATACCGGGATGAAAAGTAGCCTGTGTGCTATTCCAGACTATAATCTATCTCTATGCTAAATTCAAAATCAGGCAAATCCGCTCAGCCGTTCTGGCGTGAAGAAGTAAAAAACATACGCGCATCCAATGATATTAAATAAACAGATATGTTATGAGCGCGCGCATTGTGAAGACTCGAATAGGTCACAATTGTGACCTTTTAGTCTTTAGTTTATGTCACGCATGGCGAAGAGCGATAGGCTTTATTGAAACAAAAACAAAATAAAAAAATGCCATCGTGTATGTAAATCATGTGTATTTGTAATTTATTTATTTATTGATTAAAATAAATATTTTTAATGTCAGAAGAATGAAAAGTGTGTATGTGTTCTGCCGCTGCTGCGCGGAACACTTTTTTCAATTGTTTTGTGAGTGTATAACGTATCTGTTTATTTGAATATCATTGCGCGCATCCATCCAAACCTTCGCATTTACACTCGCGAGCAATGAAAAAGTTCCAGTGACATAGCACCAAATTACTCCTAAACGGGAAAGGCTAGCTTAATGACGCCGCCGTCTGCAATATTGAAGTACATTTAACAGCACATCAGAATATTACCAACTAAAAACGTAAATATTGTGTTCAAATTTTAAATTAAATGTTTTAAAAGATTGGGGCCATTTGGCAAATAAAACCAAATCTCTAAGTAGGGGTTTTATTAGGTGTAAACGTAGGTTTTGATAAATCAGTACTTGGTGTTTCCTCCATGTGCTCTCAAACAGCTTCTACGCGATTGGGCATGCTGAATACCAGATTCCTCAGCATATGCTGAGGAATGTTCTCCCATTCTTCGATGAGACAAAACAGCGAAAACAAAGATGAAATCAAAAGCAAAACAAAAAACGAAACAAATGTATTCCGAAATTTTCAAACCCCTAAATTTTGTTTTTCTACTTTTTTTATCCATGGCTTCAAAAAGACCAGTATTTAAAAGAGTTTAAGTTTGCATAATAAAATAGATTTCATTATACTTTTAATTTATGAAGCTAGGTTCTATGTCTTAGGAGATATTAAGGTGTTTGTCGGCATTTTGTGGGTGGAACTTTTTCATTGTTCGGCAGTTTATAATATTAGTAAAATAAGATGTAAACAAATTGCATATTCTTAGTCCTAGATATTTTACTTCATGATGTTGTTCTCCTGTTAGTTTGTGAGTCTTTATTTACCACATATGATTCTAGCCACGGAAATACCTCGTTTCCTTAAAATTCTTTTCTCCTGGTAGTTGTGTCTTTACCACTCATGATTCCAGCCACAGCTTTTTTTAATCATTTGTATGTACAGCAAATCGGACGAATTTAAACATAATTTAAAACTATGGCCGCGTGGTATTAATACTTCTCCCGAATGTCTTTATAAGTAACTAGCTGACCCCGGGGCTTCGCTCCCGTCAACTGGCTATCTACCTACCTACCCTGCCTACCCTGCCAACCCTGCCTACCATGCCTACCCTGCCTATCCTGCCTACCCTGCCTTCCCTGCCTATCCTGCCTTCCCTGTCAACCCTGCCTACCCTGCTAACCCTGACTGCCAAGCCTACCCTGCCTAGCCTGCCTACCCTGCCTTCCCTGCCTTCCCTGCCTACCCTGCCAACCCTGTCTAACCTGCCTGCCCTGCCTACCCTGCCTACCCTGCCAACCCTGCCCACCCTGCCTACCCTGCCTTCCCTGCCTACCATGCCTACCCTGCCTACCCTGCCTACCCTGCCTACCCTGCCTACCCTGCCTTCCCTGCCTATCCTGCCTACCGTGTCTGCCGCGCCTGCCCTGCCTTCCCTGCCTATCCTGCCTACCCTGCCTATCCTGCCTACTCTGCCTACCCTGCCAACCCTGCCTACTCTGCCTACCCTGCCTACACAGCCAACCCCGCCTCCCATGCCTACCTTGCCTTCCCTGCCTATCCTGCCTACCCTGCCTAACCTGCCTTCCCTGCCTACCCTGCCAACCCTGTCTAACCTGCCTACTCTGCCTTTTCTGCCTATCCTGCCAACCCAGCCTACCCTGCCTACTTTGCCTAGCCTGCCCACCCCGCCTACCCTACTTACCTACAATTTTTTATCTATCATCAAAGTTTTTCTCAGCGCACGCCAAAGAATGAATTTTATAGGCAACATTTTCCTACCTTGGGTTACATTATTGCAATTTTCATAAGGATCTCTATTTTTTTTGAAAATTTATTGTAGCCTATGACACTCAGGAATAATGTAGCTTTCTACTTGTGAAAGAATTTTCAAAATCGGTTCCGTAGATCCAGAGATTACCCCTTACAACGACACAAACTCACAAACCCACAAACTTTACCTCTTTATAATATTAGTATAGACTAGCGGACGCCTCGCGGTTTCACCCGCGTAGTTCCCGTTCCCGTGGGAATACAGGGATAAAAAATAGCCTAAGTCACCCGGGGATAGTGTAGCTTTCCAACGGTGAAAGAATTTTAGAAATCATTCCCGTAGCTTTCAAGTTTATTCATTACATACAAAAATACAAATCTTTCCTCTTTATTATATTAGTATAGATAGCCTATGTGTTATTCTGTTTCTTCAAAAGCCGTTCAGAAGTTTTGCATGAAAGTGTAAACTCCACCTATCCATCCTCACAAACAATCACGTTTAATATATTAGTTAGATATAATATTATCTGTAGCATTAAAAAATCAAATAGTCGCATTTCAATATCATAGCATTTAACAGCCATGTCGCAAACAAAATGTCATGTCGCTAAAGTGAAAGTCAATATATTATTCGACTTGTCTATTTATATTTACATATTTGTCAGTCGACATCGTTTTACAGCCCTTTGTCTCAAACAATGTAGAGAAACTCAGAATTACGAGAAATACGGAAACTCCGTAAGATTGGATAACTTAGTCTGTATGACGAAAATTACACGGTTTGTTATGTGTCATTGTATTTAAAGATGGCTTTACCGCTTCTTAAAGACTTCCCGTCATTTCAGGTTAGAGTTCAGTGGTCAGACCTCTTATATTATAAAGTTGATCTAAGTTTTACAACGTGACCAGTTTTCCGCTTGCAACATATTGAACGTAGTAAATATCCAAGTAGCACGGGGAAAAACACTTGGTTGAAAATTTCTGAGAAAAGTTTTTAGTACAATCAATTAATATCCAATATTTGGTACCTATTTCGTGGTATGTCTTTATGGGCAATACAAGAGGTAATTTTTTACCCGACTGCGCGACGCAAAGGAGAATAATGTGTGTATGTATGTTTTAGAAAAGAATATAATATACATAATGTTTTTTTCCTATGTTGCGTTCTAGAGACGAAACGAGTAAGCCGATTTTGATTATTCTTACGTCAACCGCCTCGTCTTAACCTTGCGAGTGTCACTGGATACATTTAAAATTGAAAAAAAAAGTAAAAGTGGCGGATTTTGGGCGCTTATTGTGGGGGTCCCAATTTTGTTTTTCTTGCAAACCCTTCCTTGTGGGGTACCAAAATGAAGGGTTTTAAAAGCTGATTACAAAAACATAAATTACTTTACTACTTTGTAAAGTAAGTAGTAAAAAAAAATGGTAACTAAAAAAAGTTGTAGATAATTAAAAAAAGTTAATGTATAACATCAAAAAAACTGAAGCGAAGTAAAAAGACGTAAACACGAAGAAAATCATGCTGTGCAGTCGGAGGATACATAATCGCGGGCTGTCTGATCAAAACCATTCTGGTTTTTTACTTTTTTAGTTTTTCATTTTATTATATTTTTTTGGTGATGAGCCAGCTTTTGACCTCGCCAAGGTGACGTTTTATGCCATATCTACACATAAACTTCCCCAAGAAATTATCTTGGGCTGAAAACTATATCAAAGTATGTAGTTTATAAGTAGGTCTAACTTCTAACTGAAGCGAATACACATACCTACTACAAATTACACTGTTTTATACAGTATCGAGACATAATTATGTGTCACCGGATTATTGTAAACACCATAAGTTAGTAATAAAACTTGCGAGATATCAAAATATCGATATATACTATTGTAAACAAATCGTTTCTATAACCATAAATCTCATTAAAATTCGATAATTTATATATATCCGAGCATGAGAAGAAAGAGTTTACAATCTCGCGAGATTTAATATAAACTCACGGTGTTTGCAATATCCCGGTGACATATACAATACATTTCGTTCTTTACCCCACTGTCCGCAATCCGATATCTTAACATTCTCTCATCGACAACATCGAATGTTTGCAATGCAACGTGCGCGTACGCCGTTACTGACAGTTATTCAAACTGGGCAATTGGCTCATCACTCACACGAGCTGCCAACTTACGACCTTCGACGGACACCGTGCATTGCCAATAAGTTGGTACAATAATCACTTAGGGATTCCCATACCTATCGAAGTTAGTGTTCCTTCCTACAAGGTGATGATGTCAAGATAGCTACACATTTCAAATATAAATTACACAATTTGCGGTTACGATAGTTATAAAAAAATGGCGGACAACAGATTACGTTAAACAGTTCAAGGATAAAGATGGCGTCGTCTGAACGAAATAAAATAATCGTATTGTTTCTACACTTCTGTCTACCATGAAAAGAAACAACATCAAAGAAACCCGAAAAATATTACTTCTGTTGTTTGCCGTTAGACCACCCACGAATGCTGATAAGCTAATTATTCCAGACCTCATTATCTTAACAGACAATCAAGTAAATAGAAACACCGCAAACCCAAAGTACAAATAAGTTGCAACTAACAGTATATTGCAAAATCAATCAAGGATATCTGGAATATTCTCGTACTTACAAAAAGCCTAACAACACCGCCTTTTGTTAAAAGATAATATAGGTTTCTATGTTGTCTGTGTTTACTGTAAACAAAGCTGTTTGAAAGACTTTCTTTTCTTTACAAATTGCTCCACTTACTGTATAATGGCTTATGAATGGCAGAAATAGCAAATCGGCTAGTTTGAATAGCCGTCAAAGTCGTCAATGCTCCTTGTCTATTATTTTTACAAAGCTTTAGAACTTTCCCACCGTTAAAAGATAACGAGGAATAAAATAGTTGGCAGGTTTGCGAATTTTCTGCATAGCTAATGGCCTGCTAAGTAGGTCACGGAATCCATAAGTTGCAAGCCCGCTAGATGATCAACATAGTTCTCACAGCTAATACATAATTCGTGCATAATTCCCTATTTCCTTCATCTATGGAGCTGAAAACAAAATACTGTCTAGATGAGAATTATGAGGCTCTATACTCCATTTGAGATATCTAACACTAAACATTTAAATAATCCCATTTTACAAGCATTTTTACAGCCCGATCTTGACTTCTATTGCGTTGGTGATATGACAAATAGCAGCTGTATTAAATAGTTAGTTTTGGTAACAGGTTTATGCTTTTTATGCTATCCTTATATTTGCGGGATAGAACTCAATATAAGTTGAACGGTCTGTAAAAAGGGGTTGTAAACATTTCTAATGTTATTTCAAATGGAGTATAAGGAGTATACTTATGTAAAGTGAGCTGCCAATACCAAGTTTTTACGGTGAAGATGTTTACGGTATATACTGGCTGATAATATACAGTTAAGCGGGTGAATTCATTCACGAAAGATCATCAGAAAACAATACAAGTTTGACCTAATTCCTTACATAACACTTCAAGAAATGTGACCACATTTTTCACAATTTCGCGAAACCACAACATTCTCTAAACATAATTCACTCTATCCGTTCTTATTCAAACACGCAATTCAGACAATTAGCCTTGATTCGAAAACTGTTTTCTAAATAAACATAGCCATTAGATAACCACAGAGTTGCACTATGGTGTCAGACATGTTCCATGTTCTGTTTGCTATGATTTCCATCACGTATTGTCGGACTTTCTAAGAGGTTTGTTGCTTAAGCTCGGCTTACACCGACACGCGATGCTGCTCGCCTTTTTGAAGATAGCTTTTCAATATAGAACTATACTTACTACACGAAAAGATAAACTCTGTGAGAGAATACGAATACCCCGCAGAATTTAAAATTCGAATTTGGAAACTCCCTCTGAAATGTCTATTAGACTGAGAGCTGCTGAACACTCCGTGTAGCCAGGGCCGGATTTAGAGGTGTGGAGGCCCTAGGGCAACAGGGGAGTGGAGGACCCTAATTATTTTTCAAATAGGTTAAATCATATTTTTCTTGCAAGTGTTTCAATAATTTATATATATAATCGTATTTTTCGTTATTTTGTCTCGATTTTTTTTGGATTTCCCTTGACATTCGAGTTAGAGATTCCACTATAGAGACCCTATAGTTGTGTAAGTTTTTTTTTTAATAAATACTATTTATGTGGGGGCCCCTCTCTTGTGGAGGCCCCGGGCAGTTGCCCCGATTGCCCTCCCTTAAATCCGGCCCTGCGTGTAGCGGTGATCCTGTAAGGCTAGAAATTCTTTCGTGCTAAGTACGGTAACCACGACCTAAATCTCTAGACTAAGTGTAATTCTATCCCAAAGATCACCCCTATGGGTTGTCTATTGTCAGTGTTCTATCAGCAATGGCGATGGCCGAAATGCCAATTTTGGCATTTCATTATTTCGCTTGGCATTCTCATAATTAGGGTCCCATACCTCAAAAGGTAAAAAAGGAACCCTTATAAGATCACTCACTTGTCCGTCTGTCCCCCTGCCCGTGTGTCACCACCGAGTTTCTCAGGAACGGATGGTCCTAGCAAGTTGAAATTTATACGAGGTACTGAGGTCTATAGTCCCTGTTAGGTGTATATAAATCAAGGTCCTGAGTCAACACGATAAAAAGATATGCGCAAATTTTGATCTTCACAAAAACTTGTAAATTAACCTTAATTTTCAACTGTGCTTACTTGTGCTGTAAGACCAAAATTTACAATTCTAGGGCAACCGGAAGTACCCTATAGGTTTTGGGTCGATAACCTATTTATGGTAGTTCCCGTTCACCTAGAATCACATTTGGCAAAAAGTAAGGTCTTACAGAACAAATAAAGGAAAAATACCAAAAAATAAATTGAAAGTTAATTTAAATTTTGGTACTTACAAGTTTTCGCGAAATTCTAAATTTGCCCATATCTTTAAAACTTAGCCACCAATAAAAATAATACCAATTTTATTATGGCGGTATAATGGGTAGGTACGGAACCCTCGGCACACGAGTTCGACTCGCACTTTACCGGTTTTTTTTATAGAATGACCCTTGTCTAAAGCCTCTGGCAGGCCTCAGCCCTGCACATCATCGGCTAGTATCTTTTTAGCACTTTGTGTCTCGGTGTGATCTGACCCTTACGCTGCGGGTGCGCATGCGCAAGTAAATGGAGTATCAAAACGCGTCGCACGCGCCATTGTGTAGTTAGTACTGTTACAGTAGATCGATCGCTTTATGGATTTGTTAAACACTTCCCGATCGTTATGTATGTCTCATTTATAAGCTGAACAGATTTACTGTCAGATTAGCGCAACAACACAACTACAATATCTATAAATAATTAATAACTTAGTTATTTGTGTATTTTGCATGGTAATCGATTTCCCATTAAATGCAACTAATTAAACATTCTTTAGTTGGGATATCCTATAACATATTACAATAAGAGGAATTAAAAAAGAAAAATAGTTACTAATGAGGTCCTCAAAATAAGCATTTTTTGCTGAAAAGCATAGTGCTGCGTGGGTACGTTCAATTGATGTAACCAAGCTATGATCAGGAGAATGACCGGTAATTTCTCACTATTCCGAACTCATAAATATAAATGACCAGCATCATAATATTTTTGAGTTACGCGTTATGCTTGCCTAGCAAGACGATCATCATACTATACCAGTCTTCTTCTTTTCGTGCGAGGATGTGGCCATCTCTGTTGTCAGAGTTGATTAAGCCGCCTCTGGGAACACCACAGGCCTCTGATTTGGCTATTTCAGACTTACATTAACTATATAAGTACCAGTAGGTGAGCAGTTTTGCCGGTTCGTGCATCAGGTTCTATTTTCACACTGATCAAATATTTGGTTTACAGATAGTTGTTTCGCAGTATTTGGCACCGGAAGTTTGTGCAAGTGAGATTTGTGTTTCTAAACGCACCCACAAACCACGAGAAATCATAGAAGCTCGCTTTTGCAGTTACCACACAACTCTGAATATTGATAGTCTTGTTCCTTTAACAATCTTAAGTCCTTTCTAATAGCATTTAATGCCTTAGTTTTACGATATACAATTACGACGTTCTTATATTTACTACAGCTTGCAATACCGCTCCACAAAAGGCTGAGTTACGCAAGAACGTTCATCTCACTTTTACCTAGATAGTAGTTTACTATAAACTAGTTTCCCGGCGTTTAGCGATTCTGCATGCACGGTTTAGAACTGTTGCTAAATTTAATTGCTTGGCAATTAAACTATTCCAAATTCTCGCTTGAATTTGTAACCAGGTCTCCAAATTGACGTCCTATTATAACATTTACGTTTAATTAGACCTGTCCTTATTGTTTCAAAATTTGCTTTTTACAAGCATTTATTTAATTTGTCTTGTCCCGGTTTTTGGTTGTATGTAATCAAAGCTTGCAAATTAATTTTGACCCACTTCGCGGTGATCGATTGTGCTAAGATTTTGCACACACGTTTGTTACTCGTGACAGTACAAAGTTTTTATATAAACGTTTAGATTTACCATTATTTTAGATGTCGCCAATGCTTATTGCTATAGGTATTGCCTATATTGGCTTATCAATAAAGAACCTAGCTCCTCATAATGCAAATCTCAGGCAAAACCTCCCAATCGCTTTTTCTGCTTCCTTCAAAGTTAAAAACAAATTAAAGTGAGCACGCGGCTGAAAATTATCAAGGTAAAAAATAATACAATCGCGAGTCCTCTTTGTCAAAAAGTTGGCCGTAGTTCTAAAGCTGGCCAAGATAATACGTTGGTAAACAAAGGAATTGGTAAATCAGGTGTGATCTGCGACGCGTGCGCCGTTCCCACGCGGTGAAAGCACTGCCCCGCACGCCATGACCCCATACCTTGTTATGTGCTCCTAGAATAGGCCCAAACTGAGGCTAGTGTGTTACACACACTAGCGGAGGGCGGGAAGCGAAAGTACTGACAATGTTGGGAGCTTGGGTAGGTATGAGAACTTGAGAAGGTTTAGTATGTGCAAACCAACAGGACCATGGACATGGCCATGCCTTGTTATATGCTCCTAAAATAGTCACAAACTGAATAATGTGTGTTAGGAGTACGCAAAGCGAAAGTACTGATAATGTTGGGTGTTTGGGAATGTATGAGCACAGATAATATAATACCAGTATACAGATGCCTCATCCCATACAAAAAACCGTGCCGACGTAACTAGTTTTTTTTCAAATCAAATCAAATCAAATCTTTTTATTGTGGGCATAGGTTATAAAGACAGATGTTAGGTAAATTTCAGTTCCATTATGTCCTGCCTAGTAGGCATACAATAATTAAGTAAACATGCAAAATAATCATAGATATCACATATAAAGCAAATCTTACAAAATACGAATTAGGTGCATGGTGACAGATTGTAGTAGATACTAATTATGTATTAAGAAAATCTTGGATCGTCTAATTGCCCCACACTAGGAATTTATTCCTGTATCGTGGGTGCGTTTACAAACATATAAACTCACATACACAACACCCACAGCCGGAACAACTATCTGTAGGTCATACAAATATTTGTTCCGTGCGGGAATCGAACCCGCGACACGCAGGGTAGCAGTCAATGCTCAACCACAGAGATGAGAGAGATGTCCACAGGTATCCTATTGTAAATTTTAGATGCCATCCCGAAAAGACTTTTGCTCAGAAGAGCAGTTCTATGTGGTATACTAGATATTTTAAGTATATATCTTTTTGATTTTAGTTCACCGAATAGATTTTTATTAATTTTAACAAATACCGCAACTTCATAGATGTAAGCTGATGGAAAGGTTAGAATTTTAAACTTTTTAAAATATGGTTCGCATGATTCAGGAACAAAGATACCAGCAATTGCGCGAACGCATCTTTTTTGCGCTTTAAACATCATTCATCATCATCATCATTTCAGCCGAAAGACGTCCACTGCTGGACATAGGCCTCTCCCAGGCGTCACCACATTGACCGATCCCGTGCGTCTCGCATCCAGCGCCTTCCCGCAACCTTAACCAGGTCATCAGTCCACCTAGTGGGAGGCCTTCCAACGTATCGTCTTCCGGTTCGCGGTCGCCATTCCAGAACTTTTCGGCCCCATCGGCCATCCGTTCTGCGAGCAATGTGCCCTGCCCACTGCCACTTAAGTTTGGCAATTCTTCGGGCTATGTCGGTAACTTTGGTTCTCCTGCGGATATCATCATTTCTGACGTGATCACGCAAGGAAATTCCGAGCATAGCCCTCTCCATTGCCCTTTGGGTGACTGAGCTTTCTGATAAGGCCCATTGTGAGCGACCACGTCTCGGTCCCATAGGTGATCACTGGCAACACACACTGGTCATAGACTTTTGTCTTGAGACACTGCGGTAAATTGGACGAGAAGATACCACGCAACTTCCCGAACGCCGCCCAGCCGAGTCGGATTCGACGGTTGACCTCTTTCTCAAAATTGGACCTACTCAACTGGACCGTTTGTCCCAGGTAGACATAATCGTCTACAACTTCGAGAGTAGAGTCTCCGACCTTGATGGGAGTGCGTGTTACATAGGCATTCACCATGATCTTGGTTTTGTCCATGTTCATTTTAAGACCCACTCTTTCGGAAGCTCTACTGAGGTCATCGAGCATTTTTCGAGCGCTTTAAACACTGATTCTTTATTTGTGGCGTGCCCCAGAATATAATAGCGTATTTTAGGGTTGATGATACGGTACGGCTTTCGGTTCCGTTCCACGGCGATAGATTGATCACCATCTATATCCGTGGAACGGAACCCAACGCGATCGATGTACAAAAAATAATCAGTATAATCAGTATAGTAAGTCGGCTTGGTGTCTTTGTATGGGATAAGATCCCATGGTATGAGGATGTTATGGCGATTGTAAACCAACAGGACTATGCCATGTATTGTTTATATGCTCCTAAAATAAGCCCAAACTGAAACTAGTGTTTGTTAGGAGTGCGCGAAGCGAAAGTACCTACTGATAATGTTTTGGCGCTTGGGAAGATATCAGGAGCTTTTTTATAGCGATTTAAACCAACAGTCCTCAAAAGGCCAAAAAACAGATCATGGTCTAGTAAAAATAGTTAAAGCTTGTATCCTCAGGCGCAGTTCCCACGCGATGAAAGGACTTCCCCGCACGCTATAACCCCATGCCTTGTTATATGCTCCAGGCCCAAATTGATGCTAGTGTGTTTGTAAGGAGTGCGGGAAGCGAAAGTACTAAAATAATGTTGAGGGTAATCGAAGGTACGAGCACTTTTTTATTGGCAATTATATTGTAATCCAACAGAACTCCATGCCTTGTTGTGCTCCTAGAATAGGCCCAAACTAAAGCTAGTGTGTGTTAGGAGTGCGAGAAGCAAAAATACTGAAAGTGTTTTCAGCTTTGGAAGATCGGAGGAAATTTGCTATTCATAGTTTTTGATAAACCAAGAGATCTTAGCTTAAAAAATCAGGTCATGGTTTAGTGGAAAATAGTTGATTCCTCAGGAGCAATTTTTGTGTTTTTGTTTTCTAATCTCAGTCTCAATCACTCAAAAAGTTAATTTAAAAATCAAAAACCCGCCTTCTTCAGTCGAAGGATCAGGAGGGATCAGGATCATCACTTTTAAACATCCCCCCACTCGATGTGTATGGAAGAAAGAAAAAAAATATGATCCGCACAATATGGCGCCCAAAATACGCCATGTTTATTTTTAACGTCACTTAAAGAATACTTGGGCGGTAAAGACGCATCTAACTATACCTTAACTGTCGAAATCCATCAAGCCATTTGGAAGATACGAGGTAATAAAGAAATTTACAAACATACATACAAGATACGCGCGAAAAACATAACCCTTCCTTAGCAATCGGGTAAACACACTTCGCCGAAATGAGTTTGTAACTTGAATTTTAACGTTTTGTAAGTACGAGAATTGTTATTCTGATGCACGAAACATAAACCTCTAAATCATTTCTCAATCATCTTCCGTTGCTTTCATTCCTCCTTGACACTAAAAATCTTTTCCTCCACTCAAAAAAAGATGCCAACTGATTCGTTAATCGCAAACGTGCCACGAACTATACCCACTTACATGTTTAGCAAAGAATGTTTTTGTCGCCTAAATACATACTTATTGCTTGTCGTCCTTTATTGTCCAGCACGACTCACCATTGTCATTCAAACAGCCGTGAAATTACTGCCAGTAATAATATTAGCGTGTTGCATGCGTAAGGAGTACTGTAAGATGCCAAGAACCTCAGCAAGCATTGAATAGATCTCTTAGAAGCTCTACTGAAAAGATTTGAATATATTTCAAGGTCTATTTTGTTATACGAAATATTTTTTGGATGTCGAACAGTCTTTATGATTCTGTTTTGCAACATTGCAACATGCAAGCATATCTCTCACTTTTTTTTCTGTCTATCTCCCACAACCACCAATTGGTTCGAATTACAAAAATATATATTTCATTCTATATCAGTAACACAATCTCGTGGGACACTTATTATGGCAGTAATGAGCCATTCAAGTTACGAGCCGCGGAAAACTGTACAAACAACGTGCAATGACAATAGAAACCCGAACAGTCGCTAGTCTTCCTACCGGCCATTGTGATCTACATCGACAAGCTAAACCAGGTTTATAATTCAGTTATTAATTATAAAACCACACAATTCGTTTTTATAATAGATATAGCTTTGGGGTAAAGTTAACTCCATTAAGTCTTTAAGTAATTATTTTCCACGCTTTAATTTGCTACAATTTTATGTTTCCTTTTGGTTTCAGATGGCGTAGTAAAGCAGCGACAGAACTCCCTCACAAATGTTATTAAACCCGATGGAAGGCGACACGATAGCCACGAACACTCTCATATCGTCGATCAAGAAATTCAACAGCGATGGCAAGCAACACGGCACTATAAAGGCTCTACTGAAAAACTTCATTTTACCAGAAACAGAGATGGCTATAAAAGAAAACCAAAATAACGCCAACAAATATATTTACACAGTACCTGTCAAACCAGCTTTGCCTACTTTGACGGAACGAATGAAGTCCATCAATGACGCGAAACAGGCGTTCTTGAATTCAACGGTTAGCTCCACTGTTGCACCTACGAGTTATGAAACAAAGAAGGAAAAACACACAGTCCACTACGCACAGATAGCAATAACAACAGATAGTGAAGACACCAGAAGCACAGGTGGAGGAAGAGTTGGAAAACATTCGTGTGCTACAAATAACAAAGAATACAGCATTCCAGTTAATGTATCTCCGAATATAAAAAAAACAATGGAACAGCATCAGAGAAAAGTAAGCTTTAAAATAAAAACTGCCGCCACATCCCACAAACGACCGCCTCTAGCCAAAACGATGACTATAACGAGCAGTAATGTTGCAGAACTGACAAAAAAATTCAACAACTTACAAACAGAGCCGCATATTGGATCACCCAAACAATCAAAACTTGCAAAAACTCTAGAAGAATTACAATCTGCGTCACGATGTTCAGCGAGTAACAGTTCAACACCTTCATCCACTCTCAGTTCGAGTCCAAACATAAAAATTGTGTTACGACAAAGACGGGGTTCAAAAAAGCGCAACAACAGGAAAAGGTGTTCAAGCATGGATTCAGTGGATGATTTACTTATTGCAGACAGTGCAAATAAAGTTCGTGTTATCCGCTCAAAATCAGACGGTACTAAAATACCAAAAACTTCAAAGAAACGCTTAAAATATCAGGACTCAAGTGAACAACCGAGTGGATCAGATTCTGTTGATGGTAGTCCTGTTAAGGTAATAGAAGTGGAATCAAAGAAAGCAATAAAACCGATGGAAAGTACCGTTGTTAAAAATGTTATCAAAAAGTTTGAATGTGAAATAACGGCTCAAACAAATTCAAATAATACATTAAAACGACAACCTGAAAAAAGTAAGAGTACAATACCTTTAAAAGAAAAACCAAAAGTACCTGAAAAGAAATCATCACTAGTATTAACCAAAAATCTAGTTGTAAAAGATGGTATTCCAAAAATTAAAACGATCAGACCTTTATCAAGTGAAGTAGCAAAGCTTGATAAAACAGTGAACCAAAGCCCGGAGATCGTTAAAAGGAAAGAGCCGCTATACGACCGGAAAAGATATAAAACAAATTATATACACTCGGAAAAATTACCTCTTAAGGTCGTCGAAATCATTCCAGAAGATATCCACGAAAGTAACGCAGTAACAATAACAATTAACAATGAACAAAAAGAAGAAGTTCCGGTTGTAAGCATTGTTAATCCTAATGAAGGAGAAAAAGTATATCAGGAGATTAATTCGTCGATAACACCTAATGAATCATTTTTATGGCGCAGAAAAAGTAGCACTCAAATATATTCGGACTCTGAAAAATCAGAGAATTCGTATAGTTTTGTTAGTGTAACAACGAATGGCACAACTATTAGTTGTTCTGATGAGCAACAAAAAACTATAGAAGATGAATCTCAAGTTGAAACAAATGAATCTCAATTAAATATTTCAACATGTCAACAGCAATCTGATCCGAATTTGGATTTTGAAAGTGATCTGGTTGAAGCCTGTAACAAAGAAATTATAGTTGGGTTCACGTCTAAACCAAAACAAGAAGAAGTGGAAGATTATTACGAACCCTTAGAACCTCGAGACGAAGAAAACATTGTTATAATTCCTATTAAAAGTGTGGACCGATCTTCTAAAATAAACTGCCCTTTGCCGGAAATTCCTAAAATTGCAAATGATAAGAACGAAGATGAGTGTATAGACAAAGACAATATTTACCAAAGTCTACTAGAAATGAGATCACACCCCGAAGGTGATGAGAGTAGTCTCCACAATTATGAACTCTGTGATAACGATCTTGAAGAGAGAACGCGAGGCGATGGCGACAGCGACGATGGCTATGAGTACTGCAAGTCACCTCCAATCAAGCCGTACTGTTTAACTTCCAGTTCTGGTATACAAATAGCTGAAGATTACCAACCTTTTGCTAAAAATAACAACAAGAACTATGCAATATCAAAGTCAGTAAGTGGAGCATCAACCGTTAGCTACGAAAAGATAGGACCAGTAACAGAGAGGATTTATGAGAAAATCCCGGCTCGACCGCCAAAGTCTAAAGACAGTAGTCCCACCTACAGTAGTAGACATTCCTTTATATCCGACTACACGGTGTACAACGAAAATGAAAACATATATGACACGATAAAGCATGGCGACGCGACTTCATTGTCGCACTGTTACGAGAGCATACCGAACAGCCCGAGTATGGTGAAGCTGCGGAACGATATGAGAAAGCAGGCGGCGTCGAACGCACAGAAGCGTCTCTCGTTCGACACTGTGTCCAACATCAGCCAGTCGACGATGTCCAGTGAGCAGAAGACGAACAGCCTTTACGGTCAGAGGTCGGTGATCAGCTACAACGGGCAGGAGATCGCGTTCCAAGTGCCCAGCAGTGAGACCAGTACTGTCAGCGACAGGAGCGATCGCAGCGACGACTGGGTCGACGTGTCTGATGAAGAGAAAAATGAGCAGAAAATTATCATGTAAGTTTAAATCTTATTTTGCGTCTTATCACAATCATATTTGATCTAAGCGTTAGTAAGATTTGAGATAATCCAAAATTCTGCTAAATCTTCGTGGGTAAATATGTATGTAGAAATCATTGTTGCAAATAATGGAAACAGCCATGAATTTCAGATTGTTTACTAAATCTCTTACGGCAAGAATCAAAAGCAAATAGATGTCGAATTACAAATCAAAATATTGACAATAAACCAGATGCCCGATAACTAGTGCGATAAAGCATATTACAACTTTTTCCATGGAAACTAAACATCAAATTATCATTCACTTGACCTAATAAAAAAGCTATACCAGTTTCCAAAGAGTAGTACAAACATTGTTATCGGCACTTGATATGAAATTGTATTTGGCGGTGGCTCAGTGAAAAAAATGTAGTGAAAAGGGGAACACGTTTAGGTTGTTACATAATTTTTGTTTTGGTTCAAAAATGGAAATTCTGAATTACAGTGTGCGGGAGAGAAGTCGCGGCAGGAAGAGTCCCATAAGCTGGTCGCAGAAAGTTCGACATCAATGGCAGAAGTCACCGAAACCCAACAGCGATGATAAAGGTTAGTTGCTTTAATATTTTATTTTAATTATGATTTTTCTACTAGAATTATAGTGTAAAAATTGCACTGAAACAATTCAAAGCTAACAACAAACATGCACTCCGTTTGCAAGCTTTATTACCAGCGCCATCTATGATTACTCAAGCAAACTGCGTGCACCATTCTTACATTAGTTCTTATAGATCATGGTAGATGGCGCTATAAACCTACAAGTAACAAATGATTAACGAAATCATTTTAAAAATTGTACAGGCTAAACACTATTTCCAATGCTGATTTATAGCTGGTTTTTTCAGCGAAATATGAAATAGGACCTGCCGTTTGTGGTAGTTTATTGAGTTTGCGCAAGCGCGCGCTTTGCCCACCGGTTGCGCAAGCGGTGGCGACAGGCGCCTACGCACACATTCCGCCGCCTAAACAATGCTCTGCTCGTTGTTTGTCATTTTCTTTTTTTGACAGTTCGCTTGGATCTTGGAACAGTGTGCAAATATTGGTCAATGTCTTGAGCCTTTTACAGAAATCTTAAGTGCCATATGTTTAACATTACAATGTAAGTTCCTTGACATTCGAGGTGACTGGTGTTTTCTTAAATTAGTTTTAGGCAACCTTTTAAAATCAAGGTGAAAATTAATCCAATCAAAATATTTTTATTCTATGGATAATATGTTGTCTAACTTTCATATGCTTAAATGTCGATGACATGATCATAATAATAATTTATTTTCCGTTAGATTAGATACCGTTAGATCGATCTAACGGTATATATGGCAACATCAATATTAGTTTTAAGTCTACCATGTTGTATATTCTAGATTCTAACTAGAACCGTAATGCCAATTAATTTAATGAAATCACAAATAACGGTCGGTTTTATTATTGAACTAATTTTAACATTGAGTTTATTCTTAACCACACTATATTAAAGAAATCTAATGCGGTTTCTCGGGTTTCGTTAGCTTAATATAAAGCATACTTAGCCCTAATTGTCTCATTTATTTTATTGCAATATTGCGCTATTGCAACCACCGAACATACCGCAATCAGTTCCATTAGGTATGAACAATCATTGGTCAATCCCTTCGACGGCATGTATTCTTGATAAGTTAAGGCACAGTTTATCTACGACCTACACTGGTTCATCGCCCATCGTTTAGAACCCGACATTGTCGACATTTCTGAAGTATTTTCCAAATTGTTATACAGATTGTGAAATAATGGTTCCACTACCCTTTCCAATCCAACACTGTTGCTCTGCGAAAATGCTTGTATTCACAGACTATTAAGAGTTTATCTAGTTGGAGTATAGTCGATAGTACTTTCAATCAGGTTCTGTCATATCTTTAGCCACTGTTTCGAATAACTCTTATTTTAGTTCCACGTGTCATCATCATCATCTTCCACCTTTAACCTTCGCTGGGCATAGTTATCTCTTTGCTTGCGCCAATCTCCATGTTCTCACCAGTCTCACCCAGATCCTACTCTCGATTGAAACGATGGCATATATCTATCACGTGTATATGTACTAGTGTCTAAATACAACTCTATACAATGGCAAGTGTGGGCCTACACTATCGCAAGTTCATGAACCGCTCGCGCCGGTGGGCGGCCGCTAATTGTTACCGGATTCCTGCGCTCGCGCCGCCCGCCTTGTTGCCTCATGTCATGTACCCAGTGTGATTGCGGTGCCCCTTTGCTGAATAGCTAATGTGCTCGAAGTTCCCGTACATCTGCACTTTGGACGACCTTTTGATGAAGATTTTGGAAGGCTCGCCACTGACGCCACAATCGGTGTGGCCGTGTGGCCACCTACTGGGCACAAAAATATAAAGAGTTTGCCGTCGATTCGAGAAGATGAAGATGTACTCATGTGTTAGATACGATTATATTAAGACACTAGCTGTCCTGTCCTTGAGTTCAAACAAAAGACAAATGAAAAAAAAAATGTTTTCCAGAATGTTTATAATTTTCCAGGTAACTTTTCCTTTTCCCAAAAACTTGATTCGAACCATAACTAACTTTTTATTTAAATTTTAATGTCTAAATCAGTCCGGCCAAAAGGTGATGTCCTAACCAATGAACAGCATTTATTATTTTTAGTATTTAATTTTTAACTTTTTATCTCAGAAGTTATTGGTCTGTATATACACGAAAGCACAGTTAACCTTCATACTGTAGTGTCCTCAGCATTCTACGGTAATTTTAAAGGCAAGCAAGGACTGCCTGTCTGTGTTTTGTTGCGACGACATTCTATTTGTAGAAAAAACTACATTTTATTAACGCCAAAAGGTTGACTAACTAAAATTTAATTTCAGTTATGCTAGAATTTGTAACTTTCTAAAGTTATTTTTTAATAGCTTTTGTCCGCGGCTTTTCCTTCATTGCGTGAGTAGTATTAGATTAGTCAGTGGTGTCTCATCCCATACAAAGAAACCGTGCCGACGTACTATACTAATTATTCTGATTATTTCTTGTGCATCGATCGCGTTCGGTTCCGTTCCGTTCTATCTATCGCCGTGGAACGGAACCGAACGCGATCGATTTACAAAAAATAATCGGTATAATCAGATGAAAAAGCTAGTTACGTCGGCACGGTTTCTTTGTATGGGATGAGGCATCTGTTTGCCAATATTATATTATCTGTGCCTTGGTATACTACGGACGCAACGTCGGTATACCGGGAGTAAAAGGTTATAAAATATCTGTGTTCAACATCCAAAATTCCAAATCCGTTCACCCAATATTGCAAGGTTGAAATACAAACATACAAACTTTCACATTTATAATATTAAGTAGGATTTATCAATCAAACGTATATTTGGTCCACATTAAGTGTTTCAACAATTTAGTCCACACGAAGACAGGAAGACTTTGCATCTTCAACTCTTTCCAAACATCGTTTCTAGATACGCCATTACAAATTTGCTTTAATAAAGCTAGATAGATACCTAGGTCGGTGACCCAGTAAACACTATTGATTTTTCACGTAGGGTGGTTAAAGCGGTCGATATGATAGCAAGTTATATGACCTACTTCGATAACCATGTATAACATATTGCTAAGCTTCGGCTTTATACGCTTTAAGTTGACTATAGTCCTGGACAATCTATGAAGTCTGAATTGACAGCTATAAAAATACTTTATAATATTTATACTTGATGCTTACGAATGATACTCGTTGTTATAGTGTATGGGTATTTATTTATTACTAGCTGCCCCGGCAAACTTTGTTTTGTCATTAAAACACCAATCATTCATATACCCTACCTACCCTAGCCTACCCTACCCTACGTACCCTACCTACCCTACCCTACCTATCCTCCCTTTACTACCCTATCTATCCTACTTTACCTACCCTACTTACATTCCTACCCTACCTATGTAGGTAAGGTAACATTTTTTTATTTCTTAATATTTTTTTCATAAGAACCTTCTCCTAACAATAAAAAACACAACAAAAAAAAGAATAACCGAAATCGGTCCAGCCGTTCACGCGTGATGCCGTGACCAAGGCAAATAGGGATTCATTTATATACATACATACATACATAAACTCACGCCTTTTTCCCATGGGGGTAGGCAGAAACTACAGAACGCCACCTGCTACGATCCTTACATACTTCTTTTGCTTCACTCACATTCATGCATCTAGTCATACACACACGCCATTCATTTTTATATATATAGATAAATAGATAATGGTATAATGGGTAACATAAAGTGAGGAGCTCGTGGCTAAATAATAACAGCCGCACGGGTCGATCTTCAAGCTTAAGCAATGCTTGACTAGGTCGGTCCGTGGATGGGTGACCATTTCAACATATCGAGTTTCCTCCGTGCCTCGGAAAGCACGTTAAGCCGTTGGTCCCGGCTGTCATTTGAAGATCTTTGACAGTCGTTACGAGTAGTCAGAAGCTCGAGATCTGACACCAGTCTAGCCAAGGGGTACCGCTGTTACCCAGTTACAGGGTTGTGGAGGTCAGATAGGCAGTCACTCTATGTAAAACACTGGTACTCAGCTGAATCCGGCTAGACTGGAAGCCGACCCCAACATAGTTGGGAAAAGGCTAGGCAGATTTATAATGGGTAACATAATAATTAATTAGGGTTATGAATTTGCTTTTTTAACCGACTTCCCAAAAAGGAGGAGGTTCTATGTTCGACTTCAAGTTTGTTTTTTTTTTTTTTTTTTTTTTTTGTGTATGTTCACCGATAACTCCGTCAATTGTGGACCGATTCTGAAAATTCTTTTTTTGTTTGAAAAAGTATGTTCCGAAATTGGTCCCATTTTAATTTGGTGAAGATCTGATGAAGAACTTCGGAGATATACAACAGAACTCTTCACTCATAACGCAAAAAAATTGTACCTACGAAAGACACCGACTTAAAAAAATTAAGTTATTTTTCACTTTGTAGTTTTGTATTTGGAAGTCGGTAGTATTTTTTTGCAAAAAGTTTTTTTATCAATGTCTTACGTACAAGTTATCGCGGCATGTAAAATGAGAAACTTCATCGGACTTCTTATGCCCAAATCTAACCAATGGTCAAAATGTTAATCAATGATTGGAAATTTATTAATTGATAATTTTTTAGGCTAACAACTGGTGAATAAAAGAGTTTTACCGAAATTTCAAACCATTGGTTAGCATATTTAACTGTTAATAATTAACTACGGATATAACTAGGCATTAGATTGTCACGATTATAAGCCATATATTTTAATGTGCCAATCTTTGCCATGGTTTCAACTTTATGTAAATTACAAGTACTTTCGAATGACTGAAATGTAAATTTTAAAGTAGACCTCCAACTGTCCATTACATTTCCTACCCAACCATTTAGTTTCATGAACAACAGAACAATGAATAAATTGCTTCGCGACAATCACGTCACAATCACAACAAACTAACAATCGTACTAAACGCTTTTAATTTTCACCTTCACTTTTTAATGTCTTCCGGCTTACCATTATTAGGATTTATGGACAATAAGTAACTTTTACTATCACTTACGTATGTGAGTAACATAATGCTTCCTGCCGGATTATCATTCGGTCTATTTGAAGGGGTGTATCAGACAGAGGCTTTGTTATGGTTTGTAGAACAGATGCTCACCATACATCAGCTGTTCACAATGAAGACAGATTTCACAATACCACACCAGTACTTTCTGTATTTCCTGTTTTGCCAGTTATGCTTAAGGAATATACTATCACCAATGAAACGCATGTGGCTAAAAGAGGTTTATGGATGGAAAGGGAGGGATAGGCCTTAGGAAAAATAGAAGGATTGAGTGAGGAATGACTTGAAAGGAAAAGCAGAAGATAGGCAAAAGCCTGTTGCGTCGACTACAATTAACATGGTACATAGGCAGAATGATGATGATGATCCATGGAATAAAGAGTTAGCCTTTAGCTGGCACAATCCTGACTCCGGGATGAATCCTTAACAGTTTTAACTTGAGCAATTTTTTTAAGGATTTTCTACAAATTCTTGCATGATCTCTTTTGACTCTTGATTACTAAATACTTCTATTATTTCGTGATCCGTAGCTAACTCTTCATCGTCATCTACATCACCACTTCGTATTTTAGCTGTGGAGCATTTATTACAATTTAAAATCAAGGCAGTCTAAAATAAATCAATCAAATACTACAATCTTATTCGTATGCAAGCTAGTCAAGTGTGAATTGAAATAGAAAGTTCCGTACCTGTCAAGGTCTATGTATAAAACATAACACAGGTTGATAAAGTAGGTACGTATTATGTTCTGAGATCAATAACATCATTTATATTTTGTAGTTGGGCTGGTAGGGATACGTCGTCTTTTTCTGTCTTCATCATTTCTTTTGTTGCTTTTTCCTTGTCAGTTTTAATCAAGATTAACCGCTTACACAGTAGAGTCACATTGAACTTTTCTATTTCCTAGGGAAAAATTCGGACAGTGGTTTTTATTCATACAACTGAATTTGGCTTAAAATCTGCTACATCAAATATAACACTATCGTGTATCGTAGTTATAACAGATCCAAAAGTCGAACAAAACTTGATAAGTTTACAATACATATAGCATTCAGCACCTAAAATGGCTACAAAATCTGTCAACAATAGTAGTAATTACAGTGCGAACACAATGTTTTCAACAAAGAAGTGATAATGTATCGTTTTTGTCGCAATTGTGCAAGGCGGCTGGAGTAGACTTCCTTGTTGGGCGCGACCGCCCTTCGACCCGAACGCACACGCCGTGACTGTAAGGCCATAAGCCATTGTTACGAGCTGAGACAGCTACTTTATGACCAGAGCAAGGGCTGCCGAATTTGATTATGTTTCCATATTCCAATTGTACTCCTCATGCCAAATTCTTACTGTAACAAATGGGGTACCTTGGCAACCCTGTCCAAGATTGTCTTCTGCTGACAACTTTATGTCGACTCCTTTGAAATTATATTGTTAAGCTTGTTCGTATCAGATTCGTTCATTTTATGAGTACTTTCACCTCAAACAGATGTTGCAAACAGCTCTGAATCATTGTTAACGGTACAAATTGTCAACTGAATTGTGGAATTAGTTAATTGGTTTATTATTCGAGTCGACGTGTTGACTGCGGGAAGCTTTACAGCCGTATTGATTCATTTAATGGTAATTGCTACCAGTTTATTGTTTAAAGAATTCGTATCAACAGCATCTGAAGAACACCATAATAAGGTTGTTGCTGAAGCCCGCGCACTGATGAATATTTTAGCGACAATAACACCATTGTATATCATATCTAAACATCTCTGAACAATGAGATTCTGCGCACTGGGCCTCATCGCTATACACATGCCAGACTGATAATGGTCGATTAAAATCAAAGCCATTGACTTCCTGTCTCGTTTGAAAAACACCTTCTGTTCCAATTACCATACCATGGGATTCAACATTCCATATACATGACATCTTTTAAAGCTCTAATATACCATGCATAAATGAATTTACTGCTAAGCCCATATATTGCAAATACTCCATCGGGCCATATATCTTTTATTATTTTATTTATTAGGAAAAACAAACGGTTACACATTACAGTATAAACAAAAAAAAATAACAAAACAGTGTGACAAATGTACAACCAACGACGTTTTCCACAGAATATTTATGAATCTTACAAAACTAATACGACGTGCGCTAACAATTCATATCATAAGTAAATCAAAAAGTACATTATTTTCAAGTAAAGTAAATACGGCATGCATAAAAAGAAAGAAAAGTAACAAGTTATATAAAAATACAAAACAAAACAATTATTATTATGTCAATATTATTACTAAATTATTAGGTATACAAAAAATAACAAAAATGTAGAATTACAAAATTAAATAAAAACTCAATATGTCAGAAAAATGTCAAACAATAAAAATAAAAAACATTAATTAAATTATTATTATTAAGTCCCTATCAATATTATTATTATGAATGATTAAAAAAGCAACAAACGGAAAACCTACAATTACAACTGTCAAATGTCAACAGAATTAATTGTCTCACAAGCAAGGCGTCTAAATTGTCCTGCGGAAACAGCGAAGATATCAATATTGACAAAAAACATATTATATTGATCTGCAAGTCGACGTAAAGGTGCTCGCAAACCTGCATTCGTACGACTAGAAGATACGGCAAAAAGGGGTCGTACGCGCACCCCACACACAATACACTCTTTGTCGTGTACTTAAGCGTACTCTTTAATATTGCGCGCGGTGTCCGAAGCGATGGAATAAACTCGGCCCACGGCTGGCTATATGATAAAATGATGATACGCATCAGCGCACGCTTGCGTTTCAGCCATAAATAGACACCGCCTGCTCGAAAGCCTTGCCAATGTCCCAACTGCGCTCTGACTGAACCTGTTTACTATGTCCTACGCAACTTAGGATCGACGTCCAGTTTCCTAAATCATTTAACCTCACTTACCTCTATGAACTCTTCGGCTGACCAAGGGCTTTAACCGACGACTAATTGAGGAACTGCTTGCTAGTTCACACACCAAGAAGCAGCACTTATCAAAGTGACTGGTGCTAGGTTAAGGATTGCATGTGCTTTCTGCTCTTTGAGTATGTCGTCTTTCGTTGAGACCACAGAATACTACATATACATTAGGTTGTTTACTACAATAAACAGTAAATTGTTGCCAGACTGTTTTGTGTTTCTACTAGTGGCTATAGAGAAGTCAAAACAAAACATGTCTTTGTCTATCAAGCCGTGTGTAGCGAAGTATTGCATGCTTACGATGACTGTAATGATTGTCATATTTATCATATGGAGACGAATATGATTCGGCATTCTATTATATCGCAATAGTGTCATCTGCAAACATTTCAAAATGTATGTCTAGGTCGTATTCATCTTGCATTGAGCTTATCTATGACAAGTGGATTTTGCCAAGCTTTTTGACCTTAGCCAAAGCTAAGCTATCTAGTACCTAATAGTAACATTAGCAACTTTCATGTAGGAAGTAGGATAACTAAGATGATATATGTAGACACATCCAATCAAGCTTGAAGTTCCACTTCATTACTTTATGGAGCCGAGCAGTGGTCATGTGCTAAGCTTCTTCCTGCTCAGCAAGTTCGTGTGTGAGCCAGGAACCAGTATTAGCATCAGCAGCCACGCTCTATTTGCACCACGAAGTACTATTCTCTGCGGAAGAAACTGGATTCACGTTCTTCACAACAACAATTTCCTTATGACTTCCGCTTTTATAACTTCAGTTATAAGCAACAGGTGCACTTATTGTAAATTAATTAAAATTAATGTACTAACCAATACGGCGCTTGCAGTTTTTCAACAATAAACGTTATGGCAAGGACAGCCATGACGTAAGATGTAATACAAAAATGGCGTCTTGTTTACGTATGAGGTAGTCAAGTAGTGCCCATGAACATAGGTGAATGAGATAAGATCATATATGTTATTAAACAAATCCGCGCGACAAAAGAATTCCTCGTCAAGTATTGTCATTCAACGCGAAATAAACCTTCTCACGTTAAGCCGTGCAGTACTTATTACTCATCCTTGACCGTAAAACATAACTATACGTGCAGTGCAGTCATTTTGAAAACACCTTCCGAGGAGAAGTTTGGTATTGAAGTTGTTAAAGAAACCAAAGCAAGACGAGATCTCAATGTAGTCGCTTTAGATGACTTGCATCATAACAGTGATGTTAGGCATTTTGAGCACCTATTGAAGGTTCAGCTGGCCAATTCAAATCAAATTGAACAAGTAAGTAATCAACTTTACGCTCAATTTAATGGTTTTAAAGTAATACAAAGATAATAATACCTCTAAAATGAATGTAACTAAGAATTATGTTTTAATGAAAGATACTTTCAAAAGTGATATTTAATGCTAATAGCTTTTCGAATCCTATTGTATTTACGATCTTGTGAATTGCGAGACACATGGAACTGGTTACCAAGAAAATGCAGACAATGTCTCAGCAAAAAGTGATAAATTATCAACACATACGCGGGACATAATATCTGTTTCTTAGAGGAAAGCTATAAAATGGTGTTCACGCTATTTGATGAAACAATATTGGCTGAATGCGAAAGCGAAATCAATGATTCAGAGTTGATGAGTGAAGGATTATCCGAGAAGCAACTTTCAGAATTTTACACGATTTCGTTAAAATTGCGAAAATATTAAATTGCGGCTTTCACTGAACAATTTTAACAAATAACAGATAAAGACGTAATTGTGGGAACAATTTTTGAATGCAGATAACAATGCATCGGTTACGTTGCATGAGGTTGTAGCTATCATTGTGTGACTCGTGTGTGGTCATCACGACTGTTAGCAAAACCGTGTGATTTCCGAATTTACAACATTTACGCACCTCCCACATTAACAGCAGTCAAGCAACGCCTTCAATAGTAAAAAGGTTGATACAACTATCCCTCGAACTAATAAACCAAGGTTACAAAAATACAACGATGAACCAATGGTTACTGAGCTAGAAAATGTATCGAAACATTTCGCAGTGTTCTAAGTATCATAACTGAAAGGCGATGCTATCACCAATTGCATTCGTAACCTTCGTTGGGCAACAGCCACGAAAAGCCGATCACTCGTCACACACGCGCCTGAACTGAATTCAAGGAAACCAAGTGCACAGAATCTTCAATTTTGTAATGCAATTACAAAACATGCAGTCAAAATAACCGATGAAGTCGAACGTGGGATCAATTATTTAGCTGCTCCACTTGTGGCTTCTCCGACATTATGTCACTACCCAGTAACAAACGAGTGCAATGTTCTAGATTTCGCGCACAATTAGCTACTATTTACCCAGCATAGCCAAGTTTTTCAGCCGATCTAAGTTGCCTTAAAGCATTGTTTATCGATATCTCAGTTTCGTTATTCGCTGGCAACACTTTGATTTATAGCTTCATTGATAGCGTATCGCCCTAAATTCTCAGGGACAGACTCACTGGACCAGTTTTCTAAAATGTAGCTTTGGCTGAATCAGTTTGTCCCCTATTGTCACTGACGCTGACTACATTCTAGATACTTTACAAGCTTTCTGGGGTTCTTGTTGCTTCTAAGCCATAGTTATTTGTAATTGTGTCTTTGTTTAATGATGTCTTTATGATCAGGCAGTTTTTGCGCACGGTGTTTACTTCTTAATCCCAACAACCTTTTTGCCGTTACAAGTGCTTTAAAGGACTGTGATGACGTATGTCGTGTCATTTCTACATAATTTCGTCTTGTTTATTGTTAGGGGTGTTACTTAAATGGCGTTTCTGGTACACCTACACGTTTGCTACAGTTGCCACTAAAGGTTCTCGCGTGGGAGAGGGACGGCGGCGTTGCGGCGCGCGCGAGTCAGCCCTGCGCCCGCGCAGCCGAGCGGACGCGCCGCCGCCACCGGCTCCACCCCGCGACAGTGAAAGTGCTTCATTCGTGTTTACCGACTGTTAACTGTGAATATTCATGAAAACCTAATACTGTAATCTTCAGAATCAACGTGTTTATATTGTCTCGTTCATAGTGCTATTTCCTAAATATATAACATCCGTATAAACTAACTCAGCCGGCCGGCCACTTTTTTGTCCAACAAAAAGCGTGACAAATGTTGCGAAAACTTCCAACTATAAAACATTGGGCGTAAAACAATATTAATTAACTTATATGTTGTATAGTTTTTTTTTACTTTCTAGTGTTTCTTTATCGCTACTTAACACATTATCTTCGGTCACGCTTCGCGCGGCTCCACCAAAGTCAACAGAATCGGTTACAAACGCTTGCTTCACACATTTTCATGTATTCTAAACGCTTGTCCACCTTGAAGTGTCGCGAACTTGCTATTTACATATCCTTTCATTTGACATCTAATTAAAGTTACCAATTTGTCAATGCAAAGTCATCCGTAATCTCATGCTTCGTATGCATTAGTAAAATGTCGTAACTCTTCGTTCCTATCAATCTGCATCCTCATTTTTACAGCAGCTTACGTAACATTATATTTGAGACAAAATTTTTAACAATGCCCGTAAATTATTAAATCTTCTCACGCTAATTTGATATCATCAATCATATTCAGCTTTAATTTAACAACACTGCTCAAATGAATACGGAAGATGATACGAGTGAACCGGTTCCTGAAAATAAGGCATGCACTGATACACTAGCAGAATGAAATGAGGAAGAGTCACCAATATCTCGCAAATTTTGTGATAGAATTAAAATTTAGAAATAGAACGTCTTAAAGCCCATCAAGAAAATGCACATGTTTCTCTTTGCCATACGATACTAGGTACATATTAAAATCTAATGTTTAAAAACAGATCCGTGAGTCGTGAGCGAGTGTAGACCATCGACCCGCGGTGTCTGCACCCAGCCGGAACTGTGACAACTGCTCAATGGAATTCCACTTACAAATGCTACCTTATTTAGTCAATCCACATTCGTGAAATTCCACTGCATTCACCTCTAATATTCGACTCTAATACCCGACTATTATACAGCTTTAATCGAACTGCATGGTACTTGAAACAATCGGTTAGAACTGCAACTATTTAGACACGGTCGTTTTTACAATCGCTTTAGCGAAATTAATGGCAGCATTCTGAATATCGTTGTATATCTTTGCGGATTCTATTGCACAATCTACTATACAAATCTAACTTTATTTGATTTCATGGTTTATTTAGTTTTCGTTTTCATATTAATATTCTTGACGAAACTGTTTCAATTCGCTGCATTCAGCGGCAAAAAACAAGACAAAGCTGGTATTGTTATTCTATCTGTTGATCTAGATCTAGAAAGTGTCTCCGACTAGACATAATGCCTCGATAATTGAAGCTACTTAAGTGCGGTTATGTGCAGTTGTTTAGAAGTGTGCTTATCTTATAAAGCTGTTACGCCTACCGTTACATCTTGTTATACATCTTTATCTACTTGTGCACTGTCATGATCATCGGCCGTTAGATTTTTGCGATCATTTCAACCAGCTATTACACAAATTGCATGTTGATACTTCGATAGCCTCAAGTCATTCAGAGACTCTGCAGTAAGTAGCTCGCGTTCTTCGCAGCCTGTTCGAACATGCAGCTCCGTAATGCTACAGTTCTCTTTCCGCGGAACAGATTATGCGCCGCGCTAGGCCTTCATTGTTTCGCAAGCCGCAATGCTCTGATTGCAACGCCATACATGCAAACACAACTCGTTTTGCAATTACACCATAACTTGTAGTCATAAATATTATCTAATAACTGCAACTGTTTCTCGTAACATCCTTCTACGAAAAATAGAAAATGGAAATTGTCATCGGTGCGAGGACTCCTAAACCATACCGCGTCGTACAATCTAGACAATGAAATATAAGTAGTTATTGCCTACAAAGCATTATTATTTTATAACTAAACGCTTTTGTGCATTGATGCGTAGCTAACGATTTTCAAAGAGCAATTTAGGTGCATTAACCACGTCCAATGTCAGGCGACCTGTTACAAATGTTATTTGGCAAATTGCGATACCGCGGCGCTTAGCATTGAAACAGTGAAAAAATCAGCGGTTCTCGATTCTAGTGGCGATGCAAACGTCGATCCGTACAATCGTGGACCAGTCGACCCTGAGGCGGCCGGCAACGCAGCTGCCGACGACTTGTTTCGCTTTTTTATAACTTGATCGCGCGGCTGAGTTAAGGAAGCCTGTTTTATCTTAAACTTCAATTGGACATTACAGTGATTCAGCGGAATCAGCAGTATGAACGAAACTCTACAGTGGGTGGTACGTTGTTCGTTGACAGCGCAAGCGGATGTCTGAACGAACGTTCTTTGTTACAAAAAGTGCTCGTGTATCAGTGAAGTGATGTGATGCAGTGATAACGGTTATGATGAACAATGATCTCCGAGAGGCCTCAGGTGAACGGTGGCGTCGGGCCGCCCGCGCCGCCCTCGAGGCTGAGGACTTTCCGAAGGAACTGCGGCGATCAAGGTGCACCAGGCCGATTAATAATCCCAATTAATATTCGATACACGGTCACCGATTTAACTGGTTCTGACGTGACTCAAGATTTTTTCAATCTTAATTGCCGAATATCCTTGCTTGTTTAAATGGCAGAAAAGAAGAGTATTTGTTTAAAATAACTAACATGTTCTGCGAATTTCGTAACGCACTTGAATTACGAGTACCATAAAAGATTTTTAACATTAGGCATGTTGCCATTGAAAAAGCTTCGATTATTTTTGCCATGACCGCGTCAATTTCACGGTGTCTTGAGTCGTGATCATGGATTCGTTGACCTGGGGTTATTAGGCCTGTTGTCACCTCGATCGTCATTTGTTATAGTGTTCATATCGTCGCCGACGAAGGTGTACATCGACACGAGCGCCAAGTGCTCGTACTACAGTGAGAACGATGAGCGCCCGCGCAGGCTCCGGGATGACCTGGGCGATAGAGTCAGGCTCATCGATGTGCTGGAGAGGACCTGCTGGCTTAACATCAGGACCGTGCTACAAGATGGAGAAATCGAAATACAAGATCTCATCGCATTTTTTGGTATTAACTGTTTTGTTGCTCTCATGATATTTAAGTTAGTTTTTGTGCTGTAGCTTAATCTACACATCTAGTAGGCACTAGTAGGCAGGTAGTGAGCACTAAACAAATGCAATCGGAAATCGAAGCAACTTGCGAATGGGGATGTTAAACAAATCAGTTACAATCGGAAAAAAATCACAAAATATTATCGTTTCAACATCCCTCGGATGTCAGGATTGAGTGGCGTCGTCTTTATGTGCTCGTAATAACAGCGTGTACCGTGTCATTAGCTATAGAGCGAGTCACAGAGTCACGGTTCGATCAGTGTGTACTTTCTAGCTTTCTACTTGATAGACGAGCTCTTCTAGATCATGTGGTGAAGAACTATAATTAATGAATGCGTTCTTAACTCGTCTGTTATCAACTGTTACTTGGATGAAGTCATTTATTAGGAAGAAAAGAATTGCTACTTGTCCAGCGCTGGATTGTGAAGTCGTAGAGTTTCTTAACTTAGGTAAGCGTTACAAGTTGACACTGTCCTCGCCTGTTTTTCATCTATCTGCTTTTAAGTCAACATTACCTTCAGTAAGGTTTCTTTGAAAATATAAATTTTACATTATTTTCGTTATAAAACATCATAAATTCATAAACAGTAGCGGAACTTTTTAGTAGGTATTTTTCGAGTCGAGCATAGCGGGACTAGAGCATAGCGGGTTTATCCGATAAAATGTAAAATTTTGCCTTTGCTGTTCATTTGGTATACGTGACCACTAATTAAAAATCTGCTTCATTTTGAGTCGGTGGAAAACCGCTTGGATATTTTGGGACCCAGTAGGCGGGCACGCCAATCGCAGTGTCATTTTCTTCTTATACATATAAAAATTGTGCATGAATAAAAACAGCTGTGATTAAAAGCTATTTGTCTCACCCTAATTCACGTAGACAGTTTCTAGTTCAATACCTATCATTAATTCATTGGATAATAGCTCGCGTGTCTCACATAATAGACACAGTTGTCTCTCCGACTACAACTGACAAGAAAGTGAAAACACAAAAACGCATACATGACGTATACTTAAGTTATTACCAACAATCACAACTTGATGTCACTTTTCGCATTTTTCAACTTAACATTTTAAACAAGATATATGATATATGAATTTTTATTTGGATATCTCTCGGTTTCTATTTCTCTGACATCACTTGTAGTTTGTAGTCTTACTTTCAATATCTAAATAAAGTCATGTTCAGTACCTGTAACCTGAACCGGTTGTAAATGTCAAAGGCATAGATCATTATCGTGGTCCAATCAATTCAATCCGCCAGCGTATTTGTAGACGCAAGGGCAGATATAATAAGTGTATTCCGCACTTCAAGCTTCTCTACAGCATAGTTGTTGCTGTTTCCACGGTCATTTACAATTGCGGGATGTGCAAACATCTATGAAAGATCTATTTGTAATTATTCTTACGGATATAAGTATTTATTCTTAACAATCAGTAGTTTCTGATATTACGGTTAACGGTTATTCATGGCTGTATTTCTGCTCTTGAAAATTTTAATGATTATATTCGATTGGATCGGATTGCTATTTCAAATGGAAAAGTATTATTAGTTATATTACCTAAGACACATGAAAAAGAAACTGCATTGATCAATAAAACGGCGTGGATCCTGGTAATAACCTGGGAAAATCCAAGGCCGCGACATGCTAAGCATACATATACATATTTTTTATTGTATGTATTGCAAGCATAAGTATAGCCAGTTTGTCATCCATAAGAATTTTGTGTGTGACTCAAACATGGCCAAATATAATAATATAATGCAATGCTTCATTAGATCGATCGTATCTATTCAATTGAGCAACTATTCACTAGTCATTCGATAACCAAACCGTTTTTATTCCGATCACATTGATTAGGAGTGGCTTTAAAGTTGGCTAATGATCGCTTTATTATTTGTTATTGAAGTTACCGGTGGCATTGCCTTCTTAATCTGCAGTTTACTTTTCAAATATAAATTGAAAATAAAATCTGTTAGCTTTTCTACTTTTATCTTTTAATCTTTGTCTATCTCCAATTTATATTTGCCTTTACCTCAACCTTTTGGGTCATTAGATTGGATTCGTGAGTCATGCCATGTTCTTCCATTAAAATAATAATGGGAAACTTGTATTTTATGCCTGTACAGCAATTTGTTGTTAAAGTTCTTCCGCACTTCATTTTAATAGTTTCCAATTACATGTTAGTGGGCTCGAGTACTCCATAAAATTTAAATAGTACCAGTATCTTAATTAATATCGGAATATAATGTAGAACAAACAAATATTGATTAGCAAAATGATGCGTGAATCAAGAATTTGTAATAATAAACTTTCATATCAAAGAGCACAAAATAAAAGGTCTTAAAAGCTTTGGTATATTTATTTTCTCCTCGAAAAATCCTAAATGTAATTTTCGATTTTTTACTTTAACTTTTTCTCCTCCCCGGAGTCGGCTATATCATACAAAAACCACGATGCTCACAGGAGGCTCATATCCCAAATCGATTAAAGTGGATCTTATGGTTCGTGGGCTCGAGTATGCTAACCTGACATATAACGTAACTCGTAGTCGACAGAGCTAACACATGATGTAAATCTTTGCCTCAATCAGTCATACGCTTGTTAGCCATAACTTTGTTACGGCCGCCTGTTCGTTTGACCGCAACTTGCGCAAGAGTCTCTAACAGAAACCTGTCGGCGATGAATTCATTTGAATGACCTTTAGTGTCCTTTGATCATTAAAGCGGTGTTTTCCATTTTTACCGGTTTGATTCTTTATTTTCCTTAATCCGAATTCAAAACTTGCCACTATTTTTTATCGTATATCAAACCAATAAAAAACTATGCAGATAAAAAAGTTCCAATGCAGCCTTTGCGAGAGTTGTCCTGCTATCGATAGTGATATATAATGATGAGATGACTGACTAATTGTATATATTTAAATATTTATATTGGTACTAAAATAATTTGGTAACTACTGTAAGGAAACTATATTAGACGTATTCAGGGGTTTACCCAAATTCTTTCTTTCTTGTCAACCTTCATTGCAAAAGTGACTGTCGAACCGGTTTCGGTAAATCTTTCCGATTTCCTTCCTTATATCTAAGATTACGTTTCAAGTCTCAACAAGTCTTCTAATATTTGAAATTCCTAATTGGTAATGCAACGTCGTACGATGCAGTAATACACGACATGAATCTATGAGGCAATGCAATCACTGAAAATTGTTTCATCAACCGCAGTTTGAGCAAGATTTGCTAAGCGAACATGACATGAGGACAGATGCGGTGATACGCTTGGCTTACGTAACTATGAGCCCAGAGAGACCTTGACATTCACTGTTATTGTTATACTATTCATTTGTTTTGTTTCACCGTTGGGCTTTTTGAAACTTCACCGAGGTCTATCATTGCTAGGAGTAATAGTGTAGTAGTAGTAGTACTCGTGGCTTTTGAGACACAAATTGGCACGTATAAAGAATACCTACTTACCTGCAGGGATCACGAAATTGCCCAGAGTTTATTATCATTATATCACTGAATTACATATTTAACTGAACCTGCAACAAGCTATTTATTAACGATAGCAGGATTTACTCAACGAACTTTATCTTTGTACTCAATCAAGTATTCGTCCAGACTCCGGATGGCTGTTTCAACAGCCACTCTCGCGCAAAAAGCTGTCGTACCAACCTGCGTGCCGGATGCGACACCTCACTTATGTAACGAGGGTCACCCAAGACCTTGACTTCAACGAGCCTGCCTTTTTGCTGTTCATATTACATTTAATAATATCTTAAGTTGATTGATGGTTTGTTTTTGCATATTCTTGTGATTTATATATTTTTAATGTGTTTTCTTCTTGATAAATTGCTGTGCGATTTCGTGAAATCTCTAATTCGTTGAAAGTGGTTTATGTTTATAATCTGTTTGTGATTATTTGATTAATTGTCTCTATTAACTTTTACTGAGATCTACTTCCTTCTGGATGTTTATTTTTTCGAGATCCGCTCGTTTGTCTATTTCTATTTTTAGCCTCGTGTCTGTCATTAAACACATTTCTCCATATTAATTTTGTAAGGCTTATGAAATACAGTATGCTTAGGTAAAGCTTCAGTTCCGGTATGTTGCTGAGTACGATATTAGGCATTATAAAATTGTACTTTACAATACAAATAATTGAAAACATCCAACTAACAAACTCGTGTTCATTAATGAAAATAAATAGCTCTCAACAAAGCGTCGACAAGCGAATCGCGTCACAGTGTTATGATAAAATTAGTTCAGTCTACCTCGATAGATGTCGTTGTACATTCAGCACTCGTTTCTGAATCGCGCTATCGTTTCGTTACCGCGCGAATGATATAAGGCTGGGCGACCGTTACCTTAGCAATAATAATAATAATAATAATAAATTTTTGAATACTTTGCTTCGACAAAGTAAGAATCAATTGATGTAATCCTGTGGCATATATAGCCTAAACGTATAAAGTTATAAACAACTATTGGCACTTGCCTGCTGGCTTGTGCTTTGGACAAAAGAACATAATAAATAATAATTATTATGATTATAGGAATCCTGAGTACCTACAGTATAGAAATCCAAACAAAAATAGCGTTTTTAGGGTTCCGTGGCGGAACGGTCCAACTATTGCTGTCACTCACGTATCCGTCTGTCTGTCACAGTTGTCACACGGGTTTTACAGCCAAACGGTTGCAGCTACAGCCTTCAAATTTTCACAGTATAAGCACTCTTGTTGACCCAAAGCCATGCAAATGGTCAATTAAAAAATATATATTTTGGTTAGGGCGGGAGGCGGAAGTGAAAAAAAGAAATTGGCCTATCCCATCGAGTGAGGGGGGGGGGGGGGTATCGTTGTTTAGAGCTCGTTGAGTAGACAAACACTGTATTTTATGTTTTAATGGGTCAATCCTACCGCAACCAACCATAGCACTGCAACTCCTTAAACAATGTATGTTTTAAAAAATAAAAGAAAACAAAGTAAAGAGAAACCACCAAAGTCAGCTTTTTTAAACAAAATTTGTTCCGAAGAATTTTTAACTTCTCATTGACCTATGAACTTGAAATTTGGTGATGAAGTTTATTATCACGTGTATTTTACTAACAAATACCAATATATTGATAAACCATCAACAACATTTTTTCTATTACAACCAACTTAATTTTGGGGTTTGGTTCGGAACCAAATGTGCGAAGTCACGCTTGGCCGGTTTTTTATTGTTTTTCTATTTTATGTTTAGTTAAAAACATGAATGATCCTTACTTCCTGTGAGGAGCTCGTGGCTTAACAACAAAAGTAGCACGGTTCGATCTTCAAGGTTAAGCAACGCTTGCTGTGGTCGGTCCGTGGATGGGTGACCAAACCATCTTTTCATAACGTGCCTCGGAAAGCACGTTAAGCCGTTGGTACCGGCTCTCATTTGAAGATCTTTGACAGTCTTTAAGGGTAGTCAGCAGAAGCCTGAAATCTGGCACTAGTTTTCCCAAGGAGTATAGTATTATCACAGGGTCCCAGTCTAAGGTCCCAAAAGAAAAGCTGAGAAAGAAAATTTGGTTCGAATAAATATCACTAGATGGTGATGGTGGATGATGATGATTTGTTATTGAATTGTGTGTAAATTAATCTTTTCTAGAATTGATCATTGAAATTGTATGTTCTTCTTTAATCAACTCTCCTGAAAACAAGATTATGAGAGTAGAATTATTATTAAATAAACAAGAACATACAATTTTTATGATCAATTCAAAAAAATGTAATTTTACACACAATTCATTAACAAATCAATGCATATGGCGCCATCTAGTGACATTTATTTGAACCAAATTTTCTTTGTTAGGGCTGAAACTCCATGCCTATACTTACCACTTTTCACTCACACGCATAAATACCTTTCTTTATCACCTGTCAGGTAGAATGTCCCACTGAAATGACCTGTTGTTTTTTAAATTTATTATATCCTGTCATAAATTCAACGTGCCTCAAATACATTTTCAAATTTTTTGGAAGCACATGGCAAAGTTTAGTTCAGCTCTCGGATTATATCAACTTATTTACTAAACAATGCCCCTCCTTGTCAACAGAATGTGACAGCAGCGATTCAGGCCACCTGTACGAGTCGTTGGAACCGGCGCCGACGCAGCCGCACCCCGCCCACGCCCCCCCTCCTCTCCCGCTTGAAGAAGACTTCGACTCCTTCGACAGTGATAGTGATACTGATGATCACGATAAGGTATGTTGATGTTGAATATTATTTGATTGTTTGAAGGAAATTAGTTTTGTCTTTTTTATTGGAAATAATGTCAAAGTGGAAATTATCAGAAAATTTATGCGAGAATTTTGAATCTAGCATTCAATTATTGTAATTTGCTTAATTGATTTTGAATAGTCATTCACAGCAGTTAACGTGCGCTTGATAAATTTTCACATTATTTTGCTATTATTAAATTATTTTAAAAAATAACAAAAAATATATATATTGCATGACTACAAACGTTGAATTAAATATATAATTAATAATTACATACGCAATTTGAAACATCTAAAATAGCCAGCGCCTTGACGCACAGCGCCCTCTGACGCACAAATGAAAAATCGAATATAAAGTAGAGGTACCTACACGTCTGAAGATTGTTGTCATAAAGTATTATTTAAATATTTAATTGGAAATCCCTATTGATACCAGTCCATAATTTAATTACCTTACTGTTAAAGGAAACAAACAAGTGACACTTATTTGTGTCTCATTTTAGGGAAAACGTTTCGTAATAATTAACTTTTGTGTCTTTATTACATGTCCATTGCATTGCTTACTAACATTGAATAAACACGTTTAATAAGTAATAATGAGTTGTTTTTATTCGGCTAATACTCAAACCGTCATTTTATATCCTACAAAATATGTCTATAAAGAAAATAAAAGTAGGTACCATCATTCGACAGTTTTACGGCATGCATCTTACGTACAAACCGTTTAATTTCCCTTATAATATCAAAAGTACTGTATGTATTGTTACTAATTTATTTCTTGTTCTGTTTTCAGTCCACGTACGCCCCAGCAGCACCGACCTTGCCGGCATCGAGATTGCCCAACCCGCCGACCGGTGGTGGTCAATACACTCTGACCAAAATAGCCAGCGCTGCCCAACGGAAGATGAGGCAAATCAAGAGAAACCTCACCAAAAGATATTCGGGTAAGCAAAAATACAAAAATAATTTTCCGATACCGGGAATCGAACCCGAGCCTCCTGGGTGAGAGCCAGGTATCCTAGCCACTAGACCATATCGGATATTGAGTATCGAGTCGAAATTGTGCTTCAGTCTCCACGACCACCAAAATTCTGTTATTGCATTTTTTTACTGAAAAAATCTTTCTATTAAAAAAAAAGTCCTTTTGGTTTATAAATAGACATGACACTATTGCTACTAAAATATTGATGCTCACTTTTCAAATCTGTTCCAAAATCAAACACATTACAGTTTCTCGTAATAAAGCCAATAAATGTAAAATTACAATAATTTTACGTACCAAAATTTGACTGACCTTGATAAATGCAAAAAAAAAAAAACAAAACTAATCAAATCTTTGATAAAATTGAATCATAACAAATTCAGTCTAATCGATATCATTTTATCTATCGATATCTTCAAAGATAAAGACTGACCTACATTCAATCATCTCAAACAAAGGCGCCGTATTAACCAGTCATTCTGTTTCCAGTGGCCATGGACGGCAAAACGTTAACGAAGACAAATAATCAGACGAACATCTACGACACTCCCAAGAAGAAGTCCCCGATCTACGCCAACTGTGAGCGACAGGAACCCGTGTACACAAATATCAACTTTAATGACACGCGGCCCGTGCTAAATAAGACTGAAACTCCAATGACAAAGGTATACGGTTCTCTGAAGGAAGAGTTGAAGACTGTTATTTCGGATAAGAGGGCTAGTAATGGGGATGTTCCACCTCCTTTACCGGATAAGCCACCTCCTGAAAAGCCTGTGACCCCGACTAGTGAGGCTAGTAAAAAAGATAGTGGAACATTGTCAAGGAAGGCTTATTTCTCGTTCAAGTCTCGGTTCAGAAGAGCTACGTCGCTTGCTGTGGACATCAATTCGGATATACCCAGTGCTCTGAAGATCACCAACTCAACTTTCTACCTGACTGATTCCATGGATGGTGACTCGGGCTTTAGCAACTGGTGAGTTATTTGAACATTTCTGTTTTTTTTATTGTTGATCGGCTTGCGCTTGACCACTATCTCACTATTTCTGTTTTTGTTAATAATAATAACTAATGTATAAAATTGGTTTTATTTGATTACAAATAAGTCTGTTTGGTTTTGGTTTTCCTTATATCCTTTAGTGGTGTGTACACGGTCACCAAAAGTCTGATACAAATTTTCAACAAGTTGAATTAAGACCAAGTTAAGTCTTAATTCATAATAATTTATTTATTCATTTGTTCAAAATAGGCACAATTAACTAAAAAAACTAAAACCCGACTACGGGAAAAACCACGAGTGATATCCAAAACAGGCGAGAGTTAGCGCTAGTAGTACCTATTCATGAACGCTAAAATATTATTTTAATTATTTTCTGCCGCTTTATGAAAATTAGTACAATTTGTTTTGTTAAACTCAGATTTTATTCTTCTTTGCGGTCCTTTTAATCTGATTTTATATTTTTATACTCATACTTTTTTCTAAAAAGTATGTATGTAGACCGGCGAAGGTAAACCAATGTATCGTTCTATTTTACTTATTTATAGATATATTGATCAATCTTAAAGAATGAATGATTTGAAAAACCTGTCCCCTTCCAATAATCCCACATTTTTTCTGGGTGCACGGAAGTGCATTGCCAAGTTTAACCACGATTATTACGAATACTTTTATAAATCAGATCCAACTAAACTGTTTATTTTTTTTACTTTTATGATTACGAACATTTCCTCATGCATTTGTTTCTGAACAGCAGCGACAACGGACAACCTGGCAGCACGGAGACGCTGTCACCGGAGACCGGGGTGAAGAGACGTGACGGTAGGCGGCGCCTCGCTGATTCCTCCCCCTGCCTGTTCCCCGCGCGCCCCGCCCTCCCGCCGCCGCCGCCCCCGCCCGGCGCCCCCGCGCCTGTCACCCCTCCGCTGGCGCCCTCACCACCACCAACTGACTTTAGCGCTGTCAACGAAGGTAACGCACAGCCGTCAACTGGACCCGGTGTGGTGTTGCGCTTATAATCTACCATCTTTAAAGACCCTGGCTAAGTGACAGTTAGAATATCGCTTTACTAATACTTTGATGCTAAGATTTGATAAGCTTTAGATATATGAGCTTGTTTTCTTTTCAAATAATAGTTAGAAAACTACTAAGCGATATTGGAAATCGAACCAGCGTTTGCACGTGCGCTGACTTGGCATACACTCCAACCATTACTCGAACTGATGTCCCCTTTTATAAAATATTTAGAAATATTTTATTTTGATATCGTCATCCCAATCATTGGCTGACTTAGTCTCAACTTCAGATGATAAATGTATGTCGGTTCGATTACCAGAATATAAGATTTTGTGCTCTTAAGGTTATTAGCTTATTTAAGAAACTATCTATAAACCTGCATTTTGAAATTATAAGATTATTTCAAGTACCTACCTTAAGTACATATAAGACCGACTATGGTCAAAATAATCATAATTTTGTTCTTCTGATACTACTTTCAGTTTCGAACTTTGCCAGAACACTACCATGTACCCGGGTGAAAAATTTACGTTTCTTCTAAAATTTTCCAGCAATTTCCTTCTTTATTTTCTTTTTTCTGTATGAAATATTTCTCATATCTATTCTAAATGCTATGTAAATAGATATTTCAGTTGACGTCTGTCCGTATCGCGTAATAAAGGTTTAGCCCATAGACTATAGGTTTATGGTGAGTAGTTATATCGTGGCCATTGGGCTGACGACGAAGACAGCGCTAAACTGAGGTCAGTGCTTTACGACATCGTGGGAATAACTATTTGAAGAACAACCGAACTCATAGATATTATTATGAACATATATAAATAACAACTAGTAAGTGATAGAGTGGTCCAACATTACTTATTTTTGTGAAATCTTCACACTACCGTAGTAACTACTTCTATTTACTACTAAATGTAAATAAGTAACAAATTTTATGTAAACAACATTTATTATTAGTCCCACTTACTAACAAAATCTCAGTTGATGCAAGTATCTAATACTGAAAATAATTGAGGAATTCCTCTGTATTGTAGTCATTTATTAATAACACAGTGTAGCAATTTGTTCTGAGTATAATTCAAAAGATATTCCTGTTAGTAACAACTACCAAACAACGGCGCAAATTATTATAATTTTCCGGAAGTCATAACTATTAAGTATTGTAGGCTGGCAACCTTGTATTAATCGCCTCGTCTTCTAAAAGTGACGTTATCCGCAGAACATTGTTCTCAATGCAGACATGTAATTGCAAGGATCGTTGCACAAGTTTTCTTGGTTTTTTCCCTCAATTAAGACCATGCATTATTTGTAAAGAAACTCTTTGGTACTGATAACCTCGTTTTTTTTTACTTTTACCGGTCCAGACTGTAAAAAACCTTTTTTCTTAACTGGAAGAAAACCTTTTTTCATAACTGTAAATAAAAATGTTCTAAGAACAGTAAACCTAACAGAATCATTATGTTTTGCATTATTGTAATTTAAGAATATATTGCAAAATTAATTTTAAATTCGTTGAGCTTACAAAGGTACATCTTTGGCAGTCTATATTTGTTAGTTATTTATAAGATATTACAGTTCTATGAAAAGCAATGAATTTAGGTCCTATCGAAAAACAGTTGGTGGTTGACCACAAATGAGTCAGTTTGACGTAGGTATCCAGTCTATTTGAAATACATTTAATTAAAACGAATAGTTATTCCCACAGCGGGGTGGTCGGAGATCTTGCACTATTCACGTGTATATGTTTGCACTGTCTTGCGTTATATTTTAATATTCTCTAGTTCCTGTACAAAATGGCCTAATGGTCGCCTTATTTTATATTAAGGTTGCGCCATTTTCCCAAGCCAAGCCACTTTGTTTTGGAGCCATTAATGTTTTATTATTTCCTGTAGTAACACTTGGTTGAGGCTCGTAACACTTTCAAGTACCTTTAATTTGTAATTTGCTCATCACAAAAATTATAATTAAACAACATTAAATTAAAATTTGGTTATGAGTCCCTATTGTAGCCCAAATAATTGCCATCATGCAGCCATGCATTCTCTAAGTAACTGTCTACTTACTAAAGTTAATTTTGGATAATTGTTCAGTGATGTATAAGGAAACTGCTTTGATCAACTAATTAAAACGGCTCTTACCCTCCGTTTCCCACCTTAAAATTATCGCAGAATTAATGTGACAAATTGTCAAGCACGCATTAGCTGCTGTGATTGGCTGTCGAAAATTCATTCATCCAATCACAACAGCTAACGCGTGAACTAGCTAACTAGCTAAAATGAAAACTGAATTTCATTGAACAATATTTTTGTTGGCTGACTCTATCAGAAAACCAGTTCTAAACTCTACAACCCACATTTTCCGCGTCAATATTTCAATCATTATTTTATTTACCCCACGCGGGTGTCCATCCCACAAAGTAGAACATAGGTAATGTCCAAAATAAACGCTTCCTACCACCAGAGTAAATCAAGCAATTTACTTCAATAAAACATGAAAAAATCCTACTAATAGTGAACAAGAACTGTCATATTCTCAGTAATCTGGGACGTTTTACATCATACAATAATAATAAAAAACATTACCCACAGCTACATGTGTACAAAAACCAGTCTTGCTCTGACCTCCTATATGACACAGTCTGGCACCACTCTATAATATTGCAAGAACTGGTTATTACTAGTTTTATTTTTATTATAAATCCAAGCGAATTACCCAGGAGGTTGATCAGTAAAGTAGGTTTGTTGGCAATTTCATTAACAAAGGGGTATACATGGGTGGGTCTCATTTCTATGGCCATTTCAATGGACACCATTGTGTAGATGTTTATAAACCATGGTGGTGACGCCAGCGACCTCTGTGCACAATGTACATAGGTATATGTGCAACTGACTTCATACTATTATAATTTCATAGTCTGTCTGTTTAGTCATCAGTCAGTGTGCGCCCGCGCAAGTTGCTCATGACAAGAGCTAAAGGCTAGACTCCCGCGCATTTCGTAAATTCGTACGTTTTTGTACTTGTGATGTGTTGCACTGTGTGATGGGTAGTGAGTTCTATTCTCTTCTTCCTACAATGCATGTCTTTTAAGCACGAGTGTTTTACTTAATTTGAAATGTATTATTATGATCATAATAACTTGACATAATCTGCCCACGCATGATTATAAAATCAGTGTTTCTGTTCTATGTTTTATAGTCGTACTAAATTACGATAACATCATGTAACTTATTGTTCCAAGTTCACGTCCCACATTTAAATCGTTGGCTGCAATTTTAACTGTTTCTTTGTATTCACTGCAATGTTTTACAATGCACAAAGAAATATAAAGAAGTCACCATTCAACGGTGGAATGAATGAGAAACGGGAAAAATAAGGCAGCCAACAATTGCTCGTTATTTTTTTTTATTTGGTTTTCATCAATGTCCCTCACGTTTCCATTAATCTTTGTAATTGACAGCACAGTTGAAACAATAAAAAAACAACGATTGCATGCAACTACTCATTATTGTGGTTACTTAAAGGTGACGCAGATAATAAATTATTGAACAGATGCTTGACTTCCCACGTAAGATTGATGACACACGCACACATAGATAACTTGTATCTACATGCAAAATAACTGGGAAATAGGGGGGTTGTCTGGGGCAGTTTCCTTTGAATCCGATATTCAAATGTTTGCTGCAACATTTGTTCTCCAGAAAGTGCAAAAAATTGATCAGTCTTCCTTATGCAACAATGGACCAAGATTCACCTGAAGGCCATATTAGATTGCCCCTAATGACAATAATTTATTTTATATAAACTACAAAAGAAGTCAAGCACCTGTACAACTATTTACTTAAAGAATGGCATTAGAAATGGCTTCACTATTCACCTCTCGCTCTCAAAAACACGCGAGAGCGAGACACGCCACCACCTCCATTTCCACCGCCATTCTTCAAGTAAGCTCTAGTGATGTGACGATGAGATGATGACGTAACGCGTTGGTGTGCAGAGTTGAAGCGGCTGCTGCCGACGCTGTCGCGCAAGGACAAGAACCCGCGCGCGCGCACCTCGTGGTACGCCGAGTGCGGCGCCGACATCACGCCCAGCTCGACGCCAAACACTACTCCTAACACCTCCACGACGTCGTGGTAAGTAGAAATATTATTACATATTACTTACCTTGAATTTGAATAATTTTATTTATGTAGGTACTTGATTGACAAAAGCTTGAATGAAACTTGGGTACATATTCTGCAAAAAATCTGAAACAAGCTCGATTAATTGTTGCACAAGAAGCTGTCAGTGTCAAAAGTTTGTTTTTACTTTGGGTAGTGTTTGATACCGATTATTAGGTACTTGATTGACAAAAGCTTGAATGAAACTTGGGTACGTATCTGCAAAAAAACAGAAGCACGCTCGATTTATTGTTGAACTGACAGCTGTCAATGTCAAAAAATTGTTTTCTCTTTGGATAGAGTTTGATACCGATTATTTGCAGAATAAGTCTGTAGGTCTGCCCATATTCTTCTGTGTCATTTACTGTACCATGCAGCTATCTTGCGTTCCAGGAACAACGTTTGCTTATTTCCAGTCTGAATCCAAACTCTGTGAATTGTAATAGTAATTACAGTTTTTTAATATAATGTTAGGTTAACTATTATAATACTCGTATATATGAGAGGAGCTCGTGGTTAAATAATAACAGCCGCACGGGTCGATCTTCAAGGTTAAGCAACGCTTGACGAGGTCGTTCCGAGGATGGGTGACCATTTCAACATACCGAGTTTCCTCCGTGCCTCGGCAAGCACGTAAAGCCGTTGGTCCCGGCTGTCATTTGAAGATCTTTGACAGTCGTTACGAGTAGTAAGAAGCCTGAGATCTGACACCAGTCTTGCCAAGAGGTATCGTAGTGTTACCCATTTACAGGGTTGTGGAGGTTAGATAGGCAGCTGAATCCGGTAAGACTGGAAGCCGACCCCAACATAATTGGGAAAAGGCTAGGCAGACAGTTAGGTTAACTATTAATTAGTAGGTAAAGTAGTTCCTGAAGTTGACAACCCTATTAAGGGATGTCCTCAACCCATTTATGTAATTAGTCACGCCCCAACTAAGGGTTCGGCCCAAGTAGCCTAGCTAGGTACCTAAGTGCGTGTAGGTAAATCCGACACTCCCACAACATCCTGCTTCATTCGTAAGCAGTCAGTGTTTTTTCCCGTGTCTACGTAAATATTGTCCCAGAAAGTGTTTACTCACATTTAGGTACTTTGATTCATTAAACAGAATTCCAGCTAATTTCCCTTAGCCAAGCTTTACTGTAGTCCGATTTAAAAATACTAACTTTAAGTGGGTCTTGATTTCAGCGCGAATTTTCCTTGATGGGCCAATTTTTATTTAAAAAAGTATTTAACGTTTCGATGAAAACGTAACGTACGTACAGCCACATTTCGTCAGATATGTTTAGGTCCCATGTAATAGAGCTTGAGTCTGTTCAACCGGGCACAAATCCAGAAGTTCCTGATGGAAAAACCTGATAACACTGACCCAGGAATCGAACCCAGGACTTCATGCTCAGAAAAAAATGCTTGCGACCACTAGACCAACTGGTGAAATTGGTGTCTTGTAATTGATATCTGCCACATCAATTACAAGACACCAATTTCTCGATCAGTTTATCGGTAAATTAACTGACAGGTTATAGAAAATTCAGATTAGAGAAATTGGTGTCTTGAAATTGATATCTGCCACGTCAATTTCAACACAGCAATTACACCAATTTCTCGATCAGTTAATCGATAAATTCACTGAAAAGTTATAGAATAAAATCAGATTAGAGAAATTGTTGTCTTGAAATTGATATCGGCCACGTCAATTTCAAGACACCAATTTCTCGATCAGTTAATCGATAAATTCACTGAAAGTTATAGAAAAAAATCAGATTAGAGAAATTGGTGCCTTGAAATTGATATCTGGCCCATGAATTTAAAACACCAATTTCTCTTATCTGATTTAATTATATAACTTTTCAGTGAACTTATCGATAAACTTGAAACTTTCGTACCTACTTAAACTTGACAACCATTGAACAACAGCTATCACCCTTGTAGGGTTACCCAAAGGCATTTACAGAGAAACTTGACATACTTGAGAGACATATTTATAAATATATCATTGCAATACGGCTGGTAAAAGCGGCATGGTGGCTGGTTGCGTAGCGAGACGACATTTACGCTACAGTTACGCTTGCGGTTCGTTTCGCATTCGGTGCCGGTTGCGAGTTCAAGACAAAGGTCACACGACTCGCCGATCTTACCCTGCCCCACTTGGAGAAACTTAAGCAAACTTAACCCACTTACTGTAACACGTTTTGATAAGCTTTTAATCTTAAAATACATTAAAAAACTATCATAAAGGTTCTTGTAAAATAAAGATCATTAAGAGGAAATGCGGGCAGAGAGCGCCGACTGAAATTCCTTAGTAAAAGTCATAATTCGAGGTTTGGCTCTTGTCTATTTCCTCCTCCAATATTATTCCAATTTAAAAGATATTCTATAAACTGGAAATGTTAGATATATACTATGCCCCTATGTTTTCCTTTTCGATGATACAGTATCTTTATCATCACTATCACAAGCTCAAAAATAGCTCAAAATTGCGCTGTCAACAGAGGCTTAGTGTACAAATTTGACAAATATAAATGAAAAAAGGGAAACATAGGGGCATAGTATATATCTTTAATTTTTAGTTTATTTAATATCTTTTAAATTGGTCTAATATTGGAGGAGGAAATAGTCGAGAGCCAAACCGACCTACTTGGGATATTCAGTCGGTGCTCTCTGCCCATATTGTCTCCTAAGATACGTAGTATCTCTAAGTAGTGTGTGCTCCTAAGTCTTTCGTGGCAACAACAAGAAAGCTGTAGAAAAGGACATAGAAAGAGGTTTTAATTGTACACTCAGAAGTAAATAAAAGTGGTTTCCTTCATAAATAAGGAAAAAGTAATGTGGTAAAAGAAATATCATACTCGTGCGGCCTATATTTTTCCTGCTATTGAATTACGACGATGGAAGAATGATTAAACAAAAATGTTGTGTTAAATCGTAGTGACACCAAAGAAGTTCCTGGGAGGTAGCTGGTCTTCGACCAGACGTTAGTCAGTAGTGAACGCATGACGTCGACCATTATCCACGAAACCGATGACTCATGAGCCAGTTTTCCGTACCACCGTTACCTGTGTCCCAATGCATAAGCGACAGCGATTTTATTATAGTTATTAAACTTATACGTGGCCTAAATCCAATGTCCAGAGCTGTTCAATTGTTTGAAAGACTAGCAATTTACCTTGATTTTGGTTCATATAAATTATGAAATTAATCGATTGAAGAAGTGTAACTTATATACATAATTAATTACATAGGGTCTTCGGGGCGAGTTCACAACTCGTGCTGCAATTTTAATTTTATATTTTATTTATGTTAGCCAACAATTGTTTACACAAAACATTTGCATGTTAGTTCGTTTATAAGTGCAACAATTATTTACAGGCTAACACAACATGCACCATTATTATGTTTATACATTATTACAAAGACAACAGACATATCATAATTTTACATTTTCTTTTTTTTATTTGAATTGGGTTTGCTCTTGACTCTCGTCTAAGGCATAGGTGACAGAGACAGAGTCGACGATGGAGTGAGCTTATCCAGAAGGAGCCTGTTTACTCTAACTTTGAAGAGATTCGGGTTGAATGCGTTCGGAAACACAGACGCAGGTAGTGAGTTCCATTGTTGATTGATTCCAAATGCCTTGATTCGAGGGCCTAGCCAGATGAAGACATAATTAATTTCAGTGTTCAACACGCACACTATAATTATTCATCCTGCAAATTCCTACAGATGACTTACCACATAGCTGTTCGCTATATTTTATTAGAGCCTTTCTTATGTCAGTTCGTGACTCGCTCGGCTGCTGTGCCTTGGACCACCTCATAACTTTAACTCTGCTATTATGCGCCTGCTCAGAAGGACGTTGGTGGGATTTGAATCGAATCCGTTGCTTCGCGGCTTTTAGCGCGCAAATATATTTTATTAATATTGTTTCTCGGGCTAATAAATACTTATTTTGTGTTTAAATAAAGTAAAATAATAAGGAAAAATTAAAACGTGGTGTTTTCTGGAATTGTGTAGTGATTGTGGACTTAGAAAAAAGTGAAGTTTAAAATTTGTGTCAAATGGTATCTAGGTACTAAATTGATGGAAAGATAAACAAAGGTAATTTTAACTATAAAAATATTCCAGCAGGGCCTTTTTGAGCATAAACATATTATGATAGGTACAGCCCACATGTGTGTACAAAATTAACGCCTCCTTCAACGTTTGTTGATATACCTATTAAGATCAATGTCACTTATGTCACCTTGCAATAACTTTTAAAATGCCGACATTCAGTGCAAAAAAAGATAATGATTAGACAGTCAATTGTTTATTAGCGACTGCTTAGCCGATTCTAAATTCAAATTTTCTACAGAGAATTTGAATACCTATAGAATCTGCTAACCAAGTGCTAAACAGCCAGATATCTATAACTATACTTCTATACTAATATTATAAAGAGGAAAGATTTGTATTTTTAACCGACTTCCCAAAAAGGAGGAGGTTCTATGTTCGACATTATGTTTGATCTCCGTCAATTGTGGACCGATTTTGAAAATTATTTTTTTGTTTGAAAATGTATGTTCCGAAACTGGTCCCTTTTTAATTTGGTGAAGACCTAATGAAGAACTTCGGAGATATACAAAAGAACTCTTCTATAAATAACGACAAATCTCTCAGGATTGCTGCAATCGCATGTCTGTTTATTGTTTATACCATTTCATAACATAACATCACGCCATTACGCTCTTAAGGGGTACGCAGATCTCTCATTTCACCGGTTATTTTCAAGTTTCATGAAATCTATTCTGGCTTTATAGTTACCTTACTAACTTGCCTATTAGGTAGGTACTACTTACTAAAAAGGGAAAAATAAAAAAACTATCTGCAAAAAAATACTGCCGACTTCCAAATACAAAACCACAAAGTGAAAATTAACTTTATTTTTTGAACTCGGTGTCCATAAAGCAAAAAATTAGTACTTACGGAAGACACTGACTTCAAAAAATAAAGTTATTTTTTTATGGTATGTAACGAATAAACTTAAAAACTACTGGACCTATTTCAAAAATTCTTTCAACTTTGGGAAGCTACACTATCCCCGGGTGACATAGGCTACTGTTTATCCCTGTATTCCCACGGGAACGGGGACTACGCGGGAGAAACCGCGAGCCGTCCGCTAGTCTTTTATAAATAAGGTTTTTTACGCAAGTTAAGCAATTAACACGAGATTAAATTGACAATATGTCATAAAATTTTGTCAACTTACTTGCAACTAACTCTAGAGTTAAGTTTACACGCAAGTGGGCCTAAAGCTATTAAGTATACAACCACCTTGGAACATACTCTTTCGACAGGGGCACAGTAAGGAAATTATTTAGATCTTCCTTACATCATCAATTCATCACACTCACAGTAGTTAGGTAATCTCGTAGTTGGCGCTAGCAATAAGTCATAACAAGATTCGTCATATTAGCTGATTACCTATTCATTATTTAATATGTAACTATTACTAGCTTTTGCCCGCGACTTCGTGTGCGTAGCATTAGTACTTCGAATAGCCTATCTATACTAATATTAAGTTTGTTTGTCTGTTTGTTTGAACGCGCTAATCTCAGAAACTACTGGTTGGAATTGAAAAATCTTTTTGTGTTGGATAGTCCATTTATCGAGGAAGGTTATAGGTTATATAACATCACGCTAGGACCAATAGGAGCGGAGCATAAATGTAAAAAGTTGCAAAACGGGAAAATATTCCTTTTTGCGAGCTTCCGTTGCGTGCGCTGCGTTAATGGTGTATGTAAGGTAGGTAGGGTAGGGTAGGTAGCCAGTTGACAGGACCAAAGCCGCGTGGGACAGCTAGTTTGTTTATATCGCGCCGCCTTACTTTAGAAATTATTACTTCACCATACAAACTTTCAGCCCTTTTTTCACCCCCTTAAGGATGATTGCAGAGTTAAAAACTATACCATGTCCTTCCCAGGGTCTCAAACTATCTTCATAGCATATTTCATCTAAATCGGTTTAGCGTTTTAAGCGTGAACAGATAACGGACAGACATACTGAGTTGCTTTTGCATTTATAGTTTGGATAAGTACCTATATATGTATTATTAGAAGTATGGATATGGAACTCTCAGAACACTTTATTTCTACTTCATGCCAATTTATTTTCTTTTTTTTTCATTAAAATACTTTGTCTCATATATACAGTGTATATGTATATTATATACTCACATACACAAACACCCAGAGTCGAAACAACTATCTGTCACTATCCACTTTCGCTAGCGATTATACCGACGTAATTTCCTTTTTAATATAATGCCCACATCAGTATATTGTAAGTACGTAGTTTTAGGCAGTTTGATAAGGCGATAATCTATGCAACATTATTTTTCCTATCTCTTATCTTGGCTGTTAACTGGCTGGAAATTTAGGCAGCCTCGAATTTGATATAATATAATGAGATATTCTTTTATTTCTGTACTAGATGTACCACGCGGCTTTGCTCCCGTCAAGTGATTACCTACCAACCCTACCTACCCTACATACATGATTGTTGCGTAACTTAAACCGTTTACGCAGCGCACGCAACGGAAGCTTTCATAAAAAAACTGTTTGCAAAAAAATATTACCGACTTCCAAATACAAAACTACAAAGTGAAAAATAACTTAATTTTTTGAAGTCGGTGTCTTTCGTAAGTACCATTTTTTTGCGTTATGGACACCGACTTCAAAAAATCAAGTTATTTTTCACTTTGTAGTTTTGTATTTGGAAGTCGGCAATATTTTTTTGCAAAAAGTTTTTTTATTTTTCACTTTTTAGTTGTACGTACCTAATAGGCAAGTTAGTAAGGGAACTATTTCGCCAGAATAGATTTTATGAGACTTGAACATAACCGGTGAAATGAGAGATCTGCTTACCCCTTAAGAGCGAACTGGCGTGATGTTATGTTATGAAATGTTATAAACAACAAACAGACATGCGATTGCAGCAATCCCGAGAGATTTGCCGTTATTTATTGAAGAGTTCTGTTGTATATCTCCGAAGTTCTTCATCAGATCTTCACCAAATTAAAATGGGACCAATTTCGGAATATACTTTTTCAAACAAAAAAAGAATTTTCAAAATCGGTCCACAATTGACGGAGTAATCGGTGAACATACACAAAAAAAAAAAAAACAAACTTGAAGTCGAACATAGAACCTCCTCCTTTTTGGAAAGTCGGTTAAAAAAGGAATAATATTGCCCGTTTTTGCAACATTTTTCATTTATGCTACGCTCCTTTTGGTCGTAGCGTGATGATATATAGCCTATAACCTTCCTCGATAAATGGACTATCCAACACAAACATAATTTTTCCATTCAACCAGTAGTTCCTGAGATTAGCGCGTTCAAAAAAACAAACTTCAGCTTTATAATATTAGTATCGTTTATTCATTATACTAAACATAATAACGTGGCAATAACGCAAATAACAACTGTATATTTGCCAATTATGCACTAGCAATGTGCATAACAAATCCTTGGTATTGGAATGATGACCTTCCCGCTATGATTTTTCTCACGCTACAGTACCTATGCCTATTTACATAAATGCGTTATTTATGTATATCTTTATACTACCTATAAACCTACACAACACGCATACAGATGGCACACACCTCATAATAATACAGGTATTAACTGTACATAATCAGGTTTCGCCCAATCAAAATGCAAAATATTATTGCCTGCCTCGCAGATCTATTGGTCCATTATGAACGTCTCTCCCTCCTCTCTCCTTCTTCTTCTCGAGTAGATAGAAAACTCTTTATTTATTTTGGGTTCAGTAGGTGGCCACACCGATTGTGACGTCATTGGTGAGCATAAGGTCTTCCAAAGAGCAGATGTATGGGTGCCTGGGACACTCCAGCATGTGTGCCATATTCTGCAAAGGGGCACCGCAATCATACTGGGTATCAGACGGATCTATAAAACCCCATTTTGCCAAATTGTGTTTGCAACGGCCTACCTGAGCTCGCAAACCATTGAGTGTTCCTGGGGTTTCAAGAAGTCAGGTGGTGGTAAATGAAATTCTTCCCACAGCTTGGTTCTCACTTAGGTCTTGAATGCCTGTGTGCATCGAAGAAAGGTCTTCCGACTCTTAAGTATACCCGGGGTTACAGTGTTATCGTAGAGGGGATGTCGGGCACAATGGAAAATTCAAACTCTCGATATTTATTAACATGGGAATTAAATATATTATCAACCGAAATGTGAATGCACCACCTCTGCCTACCCCTTCGGGAAATAATTATAGACACGCTGTTGTTGATACCTTGCCTGTATTTTATTCATATTGTCTGTTTCTTTTTATATATGACCGTTCTCATAACCCCATTTTTCTTTTCTCACAGGTACGCAGAAGCAGGTCTGTACCAGGCCGGCAACATCTCCTCGTCATCGGGCGCGTCATCAGGCTCGCACCCCGCCAGCCCCCTCCCCCACTCGCTGTTCACCCACGAGCCTCTCTACCAGTTCTACAACGCAGCCAAAGTTGAGGTCAGTGTCATAATGGCGACTTATTTGGAAAGAACTCCTTTCAAAAACGTTGATAGGAATTTTCCGTTTATGTGGTCCGGTGGTAAATAACTGTTTACTAATTTATCTGTGCCAAAATATTATTGAATTCGACACGGTCAGGTTTGATTTAGATACTAGTTGAATCAGGTTTTCTTATGAATTCGATGTGCGTTTATAACTTAAGTAGGTAAAACTAAGCTGACACACGATAGATAGACGCTCTCTTGGATATAACAAAACTGATGCCTATAGAATACTATTAGTCGATTAAGTACCTATTTCTATTATATCGACCCATAAGGCCATAATCACACGTAAACAAGGAACTGCCCACAGACTACAATTACTGTGATGCTACTCATTTCTTATCTTACGGAAGGAGGCACCACAAGAAATAGGCCACAAGTCCGCAGACGATAAGCCTCTTTAAAGTACGCAATGCATAATCTTTACAAAAGCTTTTACTACCATTACAAAGCGTAACGACGCGGTCATTAGAATGGCGCCGGCGTCTGTAGGGTCTTCCCTATATAAGCTATTGCCATCTACGTCTCAAGTTTTTGACGCCTTATGTAATCAATGCATGTATGTGGGTATAGGTACTCAAACTAGGTATTTCCAAACTCTGTTGGGGTCGTGATTGCTTAACCACAAGCTCCTCCGTCGCTATATATAATACACGTTGTAAATGATGATAATGCACAACAAGGGCGGACCCAGGTTTTTTTTCTGGGAGGGGCACGGGCGGGCAAAAAATTCAGCAATAACTGTTAGAAATAAACTTGAAGTATACTTCAAGATAGTTAAAGTATATATAGGAAGGTTTATGAAATGGTCAAAACAATAGAAAAATTAAATGTTTAATAAAGACAGTTTTCTTTTATGTTTTCTTCAAAAGATGTCCAGCACTTCATTAGCGTTTATTTTTGCCGCAACGTCTTGATGGATATGCATTAGAGCCAACCTATTCAAACGCTCTTCTATCAGCCTGTTGTGAAGATATGACTTTAATCGGCGTAAGGTGGAGACAGATCGCTCGGCAGTGCTAGTAGTCACAAGCACACAGCTAGTAGTGGAAACGCAATTCCGGCCTGAAATAGACAAGAGTTTCACTCATGTTCTTTCTGTTATTTTATTCATATATTTTAACAACTCTAATAATTTGATTTGTTTCTAAGTATGTACTGTGATGGAATCTACACAGTACACAAAAATACCGTCTAGCGGGCACGTGCCCCCGTGCCCCTCCCCCCCCCCTCCCCCTTAATCCGCCCTTGATGCACAAGCTACTTGCGAAGCGTTGTAAAACTCAAAAGAGTTTTCAACGAGATTGGGGAGGAGTAAGTTATCTGGGGGACCACGATAGATCCCAATGGGTCGAAGTGTCCGAGTTACTTCTCGGCCCTTCCACAAGATAAGATAAGATAGTTGCGAAGCCAGTGACTTGTATGGAACCAGTGACTGACTGGATTTTATTGCATGACGTAGGTACAGTTATGTCCTTGGCTTTAAAACGTCATAATATTGTCATCATTCTATTGCCATGTTTACCGGAAACAACATTTATTTTTTTGAGATTTATTTATATATATTTTATGGTACAGTCAAGGGTCAAAAGTGCAGTCTTACTAACTCAAATGGCTAGTTTTTGAAGAAGTTACATTGATGAACAACTGATTTAATATTTTGTATAGAAATTAAAGTACAGATTATTCCTACTAAGCGCGAAAGGTTGAAATTCTACAGCCTACAAAAAAATTACCTTTTCTGTTTTGGTAAAGTGTGACTGCACTTTTGACCCTTATTAGTACATACCCACTATATACGAATACACATAGACGGACTTAATGCAAAAAGGTATCCTCTATCAGCCAACCTTTGTGTTAAAACACTACACTATAGTTCATGAGTACACGTACCTACAAATATACGCAACTGACGTATATTTAAGGAAGTAAACAATTTAATTACACTTATCCCGCGTGTGTCCAATTTTAGAAGCGGCGTGCAAACTATCGGTGCTAATTCTGCTGGTAATTGCTCGTAAATTGTTTGACCTTCGCGAACAGACTAGACTTTGACTGGCATGACCTAACAGCAGTGCGAATACCAAGCGGTCATCGGTCTTGTGTACAGCGATTTGATACCGGATTTTATTTTTGGTATTTGACTGTTGATACCATAATTTAAAATCTTTACAAAACCCTCTGCGACAGACGGCCAAAAAGTGATCATATAAAGGATCCCTAAAAAGTTTTATTCAGAATTTCGGATACCATATTTTGAGATCTTTAATGATCCATCTGATAAAGAACATTTATAAATTTCCTCTCACAATATCCAACAATAAAAAAATTATGTAAAATCATGAGAACAATTGCATCGTTTTGTCTCGTTTACGTAAAATGTGTTCTGTAAACAATTTCAGCGACAATTGCTTGTGTTTTTAATCGCGTGTGCGTACTAAGAACTCTTTGTATTGTCATTGTCCGCATATCTTTGTATTGTCATTGTTCGCATATTTACAAAACGCTTATCTTCAAAGCCAAATTAAGACCTAGGCTACAATGAACAATACATTTTTAAGACGACACACGGTGCGGTTAAGAAAAACAGTACCTACTTATTTATAAATCATTCAGTCTAAAAATCTAACTCGTAGTGAGTTAACGTGCTGTGGTAATACAAGTACATCGTTCCTTCTCTGTAAGACGAGGTCTAGTTTGGTCTCCAATTCTGTAATTTACGAGTACCTACTCTAGCACGAACATTAACAGAAATAATGTCCTACAGTGTACTCTTCAGATGATTTAACTCTAGGATAAATATTATGTGATCCTATTGTAACCTTTTCTTCTTCCTCAGTCGGTGTGTCGCGAGACCGGCGACTCGGACTCTGACGCATACGACCCAGGCTCACAGAGCAGCGCTACCACTTCAGTAAGCGAGTCAACCGCGCCTTCGCGTCCGTCCGCCATGGCGCTAGTGGCGCCGCGCGGCCCATCGCGCACTTTGTGGTGCGAAGTGCCCGAGGTGCTCAACTCTGCTGTGCTCAGTAAGTACTAAAAGGTCGCCATATCATAAATTCATCCGATAATAGGCAATTTAGTTTCAGCAAGTCTATGTGCCACAAACAAATAGACGGCAACGCGTCAAAGTACCTACAGCGCCTGCCTCGATCCAAACTCACGACCCACAAGTCGGGGCCGTTACCACTGGGCCATCATATCAACTTGCTTAATGCCAATCAGTCCCAATTATCTAATAGATGGTGCCTATCCAGTGAACATACTGATATATTTATCAAAATTCTCGCTTTTTCTACAGGTTCCCTTGCACCAGCTCAGAAGCGACTCCAGGAAGCAAAGTTTGAGCTGCTGACATCAGAGGCGTCGTACCTGAACTCCCTCAATGTGTTGGAGGCTAACTTTATAGCGCACCCCGCCTTCAGAGATCCCCATGTGATGCCGAGAGCTGATTGGGAGGCCCTGTTCGCTACTATACTACCTGGTAAGTTTGAGACTAGTGATTGCTTATAATAGTAAGCGTATGATCCAAATGTGGGATGAATCGTGGTACAAAACGGGTTTAAAAAGCCGAATAATCGAAGACACCTTTCAGTTATTATTTACACATTATGAGAAACTAAGCTCAAATGAAAACATTTGCGAAACGATAGAATTCAAGGTTTTCAGCGCCCAAAGCTTTGTTTGAATTGCATGGCAAAGACTTCTCAATAGTTTTAGCAAGTTTTGTAGACCATTAGTTTTCGATTTATTTGAAACCCAACAGCTCAACAGTTGCGTTTACGATCACAAAGCAGTAAATTCCTGTTTTTTTTTGCTATTTCTAAATCATAATATTTCCTTTTCAGTCCGAAAATGCTCTCAACTCCTAATGAACGAGCTGGAGAAGTGCTGGCAGGACAACATCCTGCTGACGGGCATCTGCGACATCGTGCGGCAGCACGCGGAGCAGCACTTCAGCGTGTACGTCAAGTACTGCGAGAACCAGGCGCTCATGGTCAAAGCGCTGCAGCGGCTGCAAGCGAGACCCGCCTTCGCTAATGCGCTGAAAAAGTGAGTATACTGATATACTGTTTCACTCATGTAGTCTTTAACCTGATAGTTCTTTATCGCGCCTTGATCACAAATACACTGACTTTGATGGCACGAGCCACACTATTTAAAACCTTGGAATGGGCGGGAAACGAGAAGTGCTAACTTATCGTTTCCTGACAAATAAAAGTCCGTCTTTGTTGCAAGCGTAAAAATATCAAATTAATTATTGCCAACACAGAAAAAATAATTGGTGTGCTCAATTAAATATAAAGATCGGTACCACTCATAACATCTGGTTTTGTAAATCGTTTCTAATGTTGATGTGATGAGAGTCTAATGCCTTTCGTAGACGTTGACGGGGTCCTAACAGTATTCAACCGACTAAAACCCCAATTATTATTTACACAAGGACAAAAACTAACAAAACCGGCCAAGTGCGAGTCGGACTCGCGTAAGAAGGGTTCCGTATCATTATCGCAAAAAAACGGCAAAAAGAATACGTTTCGTACGGGAGCCTCACTTAAATATATCATCTGTGAAAATTTAAAAGTTCCAACTATCACGGTACATAAGATACAGCCTGGTGACAGATATACAGACAGACGGACAGTAGTCTTAGTAACAGTGTCCCGTTTTTACCCTTTGGGTACGGAACCCTAAAAATCAGTGTCCATCCATAACACCTGACCCACAATCAATGAGCAACCACCCCGACTTTTCAGCTTATACCTTTATTATATATCCAAATCGAAATGTTTCTCTCGTTATAGACTGGAGAGCCACCCATCCTGCCAGTCCCTCTCTCTACACTCTTTCCTGATGCTGCCGATGCAGCGCGTCACCCGCCTGCCTCTACTCCTGGATGCCGTACTAAAGAACCTCAACAGCGAAGACTTGGAATACCACGCCTGCGCCAGAGCACTCGTCTCGCTGAACAATGTAAGTATGATAGAGAAAACAGCCGGTCTCAACTCGACTAAAGAAACAAGTCAAGTACGCATGCAAATCATAGTCAACCATAGATACTAGAGATGCTTGGAATATTCGGCCTATTCGGCTGCTTTTTAACTATTCGGTGTTCGGCCAAATATAAAAAATCAGCATAACTTAAAATCTATAAGTGGTAAGTTTTTTAATATTCAGCATTTGTTTTTAGCAAACGATTGTGCTTTCCCTCAAAATTATTCCTGCTTTCGAAAATCGCCGCTCACACTATACTCTGATACCGGGAGAAGATAAATAAATCTTAGCAAATTTTTCTAGACTTGGATACTGGTAAGGTTGGTAAGGTACAGGTTGGAACCTGTCACCCGCGTCAATGTACTAATTGTCTCCGAAACGAATGTTCGGTCGCCGAGTATTTGGCGCATCGGCCGAGTGCCTAGCCGAATATTCGGTATTTGGCAAAATCACTATTCGTGGCATCCCTAATAGATATATTCACTCGCACAAGAGAAAATTTGTTTCAATATGTGGCTTTAACTACTGGTAAGGTTGGTAAGGTACAGGTTGAAACCTGTCACCCGCGGCGATATACTAATTGTCATCGAATGTTTGGCCGCCGAATATTCGGCGCTTCGGCCGAGTGCTAAGCCGAATATTCGGTATTCGGCAAAATCACTATTCGTGGCATCCCTAATAGATACATTCACTCGCACATGAGAAAATATGTTTCTTCGTACCGTAACGCCTTGCGTTATGCTTGAAGAAATTTACTGTTGTTTTCTCATTACATTGTTTACCCATCTTAATGGAGATTATAGTATTATTTTGTTTTTTGTTCCACAGTACGTGTCCCAATGTAACGAGGGTGCACGCAACACGGAGCGTATCGAGGAGATGTACCGCCTGTGTAAGATCATCGAGTTCCCGCCGCACATACGTGACCCTCCCTCCCTCGGGCCCTCCTGCTCCAAGCGAGATCGAAGGTAAATTCATCTATACTAATATTATAAAGAGGTAAAGTTTGTGACGTTGTAGGGGGTCATCTCTGGATCTACTGAACCGACTTTAAAAATTATTCACCACTAGAAACCTACATTATTCCTGAGTATCATAGGCTATAATTAATTTTCAAAAAAATTAGAGATCCATATGAAAATTGCAATAATGTAACCCAAAGTAGCAATATGTTGCTTATAAAATTCTTCTGTGGCGTGCGCTGAGAAAACTATTGATGATACATAAAAAATATGTACTACATGATTAAATTACTCATTATTACCTACATAAAAGTCTGCGAGAGAATATATTTTACTATCATAGTTAAGTCACAATAGCAGCTATTGTGTTCCAAAATTTATTTAGATCGCCGGTAGAAACAAAAGTTGGTTACATTCGTATTATATTCGTAACTTTCGTCGTCTCGTTTCATAATTGAAAAACAATATACCACGGGTATTTAACGCGATGATTTCGATTGTTTATTTACCTATTTCACCTATTTTTACCCGGCTGCAAGGAAAAGTTATGTTTTTCGTATCTTGTATGTATGTTGGTATGTATGTAATATTTTTTATTACCTCGTATCTTTCAAACCACTTGACGGATTTTTATAACTAAGACTTCGTTAGATAGGTCTGGGCCGCCCAAGTGTTCTTAGATAGGTGCTGTTAAAAAAAAGGAACATGGCGGGTTTTGGGCGCCATATTGTGGGGTTTGCAATTTTTTTTTCTTCGAAACCCTTCGGTTGGGATATCAAAATGAAGGGTTTTTAGAGGTGATTACAAAAATATATACCACTTATATGTTTAAAAGTCATTGGAAAAAAAAGTATAACTAAAAAGTTGTAAATAAAAAAGTTAATAAAATCAAAAAACCCGACTGCAAAGATGTAAACAAGAAGAAAAGTCGAAGGATATTTATAGTTTTGGTCAACCAGCTCGCGAATATGTATCCGCCGACTTATTTCCCTTAAAGCTGTGAAAAAATCAAACTTCTAAGCCAACGCCATCAAAAGATACAGCCGTTTATGTCGCAAATTGCCGCAAATTTTCGACACTCGCAAGGGAATCAAAACCTACAAGGTACTTCCCGTGAGCTCAGAATCTTGAAATTTGGTACGAAGAAACGTCTTGTAGCACAGATAAAGGAATAATTGCGAAAACCGTAAATTTTTAGTTGCATCATATAATAAAATATTTTTAATAATTTTAAACTTACTACCCCTTTCTTCATGAACGCGTAGAGGTTTTAAATTGAAATTCATAATAAATTAATAAATAAATTTATTCAAATCAATAATAGCATGTTAACATAAATCAATTAAGTCATTTGAGGGTTACAATTAGTTAAAAAAACAGATAGGTGTTGCAACCAGCACCCTAGCTAAGTTATAAAATAACTCGTAGCAGTAGCAGTAGGGCAGTGGTACAAGTCCATATCGCACCTCCGATAAAATAGGGTTACAACTCGAAAAACCTGGATTTTGAGAAAAGCGAAAATAAACTCACGGATTTGTTAATCAGTCTTTATTCTTACACTATTATTACTATGTGATCAAAATTATACATACTTAAAACTTACAAAAAATATGTTTTAATGGCATACGCTGTTTTTCAATTTTCCTGAAAAACAAACCTGAAAATTACCAATTGTAACAGTATTTTAGATAACTATTCGAACTTCTTCTAACCAAAATACAATGCGACAAATGTAACAATTCTTATAATAATAAAATCAGGCAGTTCTTTAAACATTTTTTTACTTAATAAAGTATTCATACAGCTGTAGACTTGGAAACAAAATCAACTTTAACAAAAACATTCAAAATTTCTAATTAAAAAAAACAAAACAATTCTAATAATCACAATTTTAACGAATCACTTTACAATACAAGTTTAGGTAGTCTTTCTTTAAGCTATGCTTAAATAATAGTTGTTTAATGTTCTCCTTAAAGAAATAATGTTACTACGTAGGAACTATCATCACTATAAAAATCAAAATCACAGATAAAAGTCTAAGTTTCAGTCGTCTCATAATTAGGGTGTATAATTATTAAAAAAATGTAGGTATTAGTATTAGGTAATTCAATATTCAATTACAATTGGTTGTAAAAAGGCGCATAGAACCGTGGTATATGATTACTATTAATCAAACTCATCAAATCAGCTTTCTTCCTCTCGCTTATTGAGAGCTGTCTGACGTAAGCAGGGTTTAGCCCAGGCAGAACCTCAGGGTGTGTTCGCCAAATTATAGATTCCGAAAATCCTTCGTCTTCATAAGAGTTCTTGTAATAAACAACACAAGGTGTTTCTTTCATGAATTTTACGACTCTGACGTCTTTCAATTTCAAGTTACCCGTACCAAAGCGTAGTTCTGCATGTAACTTCTTCAGGGATATAAAATCATTATAGGAAAACTCATTTACCGAGTATGGGGTTCCAGTTTTTTTGGCTGTTCTTATAATTTGTGCATAATATTTATGTAGTTACTTCAACAAGATCATCATACAAAATAACTTTGCTATTAACTTTTAGAATGAAAAAAAAGTAACCTGGTAAAACAAGTATAGTAGGCATCTTACCTTGCAAGTTTGTTCCCCCACTCTTTTGATGATCATCGGCGGGTATTTTATTTTTATCCCTTAGGGCTAAACGCAGAATTGCGTCATTACGTTTCATTTTTACCCTAGAATCATAAATCATATTCCAAACAAATAATCCGAAAATACCTAAACTTTCTTATAAAACAAGATTACAAGTCGAAATATTAAGACTACGCATGTACATTTTTAGTCAAATACTGTTACAACGTGAAGAGTAACACTATATTACAATGAATCCTATCTAAAATACTGATACAATACAAAATGTATCACTTTATTACAGAAATATTGAAATTGTTTAATTCAATCCTTTAACAATAAACTGTAATAATTCGACTTGTAACTGTTCATTAGACAAATTGATGTAAGCAACAAGATTTTACCTGCCTGAAACACTGTTATTTTTCAAATTGTAACACTATTTGTCTCAACAAACGCACGTCCACCTTTCATAAAAATAAATGTAACACTAATTGAGATCATTCTGGAATCAAAATCTTTTAGTCATGTAGTGTTACAACTCCACCTAGCGACGAGTTTTAATGTTACAGATGTAACCATTTTGGAGAAGATAGATGATAAAATTTTAAGTATTTCTGTATCTTTAACTCAAAGTTCGACTTTTTCGAGTTGTAACCCTATTTTATCGGAGGTGCGATATACAATAATTTAAACTTTTAACAAATTGCAGGTAGAGCAAGCGTTAGTTTAGGTTAACTTAACAAGCATAATTCACAAATAAAATTAGAAATTAAATTAAATCAAAATAAGAAATTAAATTAAATCAAATTAAAAAAATAAATTTAAACAAATTAAAAAATAAATTAAATCAAATGAAAATAACAATTAAATACATACATTGTTTAATTTAGCATCAGAGTCAAAAGAGTGTGTGGTGAGCGTGTGTGTGTGTTTGCGAGTGTGTGTATTGTGATTGTGTGCAAATACTCAGGTCTATAATACCTTTAAGCTGAGGTTTGTACGGAACCCTCGGTGCGCGAGTTCGACTCTCACTTGGCCGGTTTTTTTTTTGTTATATTCTCTTCCTTTTCCAATGGGTTTCATCCTACTATTATTTTATTTGGTTTCAAAAATTATCGGCCCTGGTCTATATTGCTTAAAAAGTTATGAGCGTACATAACACCGATGCCATAGTTCTTAGTCTATTAATCCGGCTTTCGAAAATATGTGTAAAGGACGCCACTATAGTAATCTAATCTCTGCCTTGCCTCAGACCCGTCCGCTGGCTGGTCCGCTCGGGCGAGATGACGCAGCTGATCTGGAAGACGGACGAGCTGAAGCTGACGTTCGGCAAGAAGTTCCACAAGCTGCCGCTGCACCTGTTCCTGTTCAACGATCTACTCGTCATCGCCAAGAAGAAGAGGTAGGTTACGAGATTGTCGGCCTGTCTAACAGTGGTGTTATGTACCATTGGAGACACTTTCATAAAAAAAAAAAAAGGTAGGGTCCTTTTTTCGCTAAGGAAGATCGGCACTCAAATGGTCGGTACGGAACATCTTCGAAAATAAGATAAGAGATTTTTACCTCTCTAAAACCACCTCGTTGGTCACCAAAGCATATGAAAGGATACACCTGCAGTCTTATTGCTTAATGAATTCGGCAAGGCAAAGGGCAAAGAATATTTAAAATCGACCAATCACATAGATGGATATCCACACCGCGTCTTTCATCTTCCATGTGATTGGTCGATTTTTCATACTCTTTGCCCTTTGCCTTGCCGAATTCATTACGCGATAAGGCTGCTGGTCCAGGATCCACCTAAAAGAACTCCCGAAACCCTGTGTAGTCTCCGGAGCCTTCTACTACGAGCGGGCACAGCCGTCTCACCGCGAGAGGGCTGTTCCCTTCGTGAGAATCTCACGATGCAATTTGAGACACTGACATTTTTGTGTCGTCCTTAATAAAATTCCAACATTTTAATTTAATTTTTGCAGCGAAGAGTTATACGTGTGCGTGGACCACTGCGCACGGTCTCTCTTGGAAGTGTGCGCCAGCGACGTGGCCACGGCCACCGCCAAGCATGCGCTGCTCATCACGCTGCTGGAGAACCATGAGGGGAGAACTTTGGAGATGGTACGTTGTCTTCAGTGATATTTGAGATCAGAAGTTTTCTGTGGTGGAGCAACTGCATTACCTAATCTTAGCAATTGACCAGATTTCGAATTTTTAATACCTATCCGTATGAAGATGATGGATGACAACTAACCAGCTTACTATTCGAGGGCTTGTAGTCATTGCTACTTCAAGTGCTTACCCAGCTGTATTTTATATTGTTGACTGGTTCAAAGTTCTGGTAACTACATCTCACTGGTTTTAACACCAACAAATCAAATCAATTTTATTTATATGATCATAAAGTTGATATTAAATTAACATTAATTTTGACACATTAATTTGAATGTGGTATTCATATAAAGTTCAAAAACACTCTTCTTGACAGCAGATTTGAATTTGGAACACCAAAAAAACCTAATACATTCTTTACCACAGCTGATACGACATCATGATCCCGTTGCCTGGTTTTAATACCTTTTCAAGTCATTCTGAAATCGAATTTATTATCAAGGCATATAGTTGACATTTCTTTAACATAAATTTTGCAACAAGGATTTGAATTTAGAATAGCATAAAATGTAATTGTATTATCCACAGCTGATGTCCTGCCCCAGCGAGACGGAGTGGTCCCGCTGGTCGGAAGCGCTGCTGCCGCCGGCCGCGGGCGCGGAGGGCGAGGCGGTGTACGCGGGCTGGGACTGTCCGCAGGTGTGCGCGCTGTACGCGTACGCGCCCGCGCAGCCCGACGAGCTGGCGCTGGCCGAGGGGGACGTGGTCAATGTTACTAGGAAGACTAGCGAAGGTAGGGGAACCTTTTAGTTAACTTTGTCATGTCTGCTCTTCAGGAACTTGCTAAATTTTACAAATTTGCATGAGTATTAGTTATATCTTTGAGATGGTACTAGACCGGCCAGGTGCGAGTCGGACTCGCGCACGAAGGGTTTCGTACTATTATCGCAAAAAAAGGAAAAAAAAACGTTTCTTGTGTGGCAGCCCCACTTAAATAATTATTTTATTCTGTTTTTAGTATTTGTTGTTATAGCGGCAACAGAAATACATCATCTGTGAAAATTTCAACTGTCTAGTTATCACGGTTCATGAGATACAGCCCGACACCTGACAGACAGACGGACGGTCTTAGTAATAGGGTCCCGTTATTACCCTTTGTGTACGGAACCCTAAATATTAGGGTCCCGTTTTTATCCTTTGGGTACGGAATCCTAAAAAATAAAAACCATTTTGTTAAAAATTAGCCCCTTCCTTAAGTTTGTCGTATAGAATTTGATCTTTATTAGAGACCTATCAGATGTTGTAATGATAAAAGATGTTTTTTTTTGTTCAAAATCAACGGGCCCTATTCCTGGCGACCAATATCGTTTTTTTTTAAATCCAATGAAACAATTTTAGTTTTCATAAAAATCGGGCCCGAGGCTCCTTTGAGTAATTTTCGCTATATATACTTAACTCATATATAGTTTCGGATTTGGGCATCCAAGAGCACTTGAAACATTCATCCTATATTCATCCATTAGTCCTATCTAAAAAGAAGCGAGCTTATTGCGAATGAAATACCGAACCAATATTAACGAGCATTTTTTGTAAAAAGCAGGTATTCCATATTCCAACTTCGAGTAGGATGGATATTCGTAAGCTCGTTAGTTGTAGTTAGTCTATTTAATTGTTGTAAATGTACTTTAATTGTTGTAATGTACTCCATGTCCAAACATCGATTTGGAATGGACATTGGTAGGATAATTAATTGTAATTAACTTTATTAATTAAAAGTTTAGAATAATTTCGAGTTTCCTTCCAACCCACCAGGCTGTGGCTAACGTAATTGTTATGTCGTATTGTGGAAAATAAATATTTTTCTTTCTTTCTTCTTTATGGAAAATCCCAATAACACTGCCTGACCTGGTAGTCAATACCAGAGCCTTGTGCTCTTAAAACAGTTTGACAGTTCTAACGATGAATGTTTCTTTCAGGTTGGTACTACGGCGAGCGCACTCGTGACGGCGAGGCCGGCTGGTTCCCCGGCGCCTACAGCGCGGAGATCGCGTCCCCGCACGTGCGCGCGCGCAACCTGCGCCAGCGATACCGCCTGCTGGCGCTGTCCGGCACATACCTCGGCCAGAAGAAGAGGACGCATGTCTGACGTGTCCTCCGAGATCCTAGGGGGACCAAACACCCCTGAAAATACACAATTTTGGCCTGTTTGCGCCAAAGACTTAAGTTCCAAAAATGAGTTCCCCTTGAGTTCCAAAAATGTGAATCCACGCGAGACACAATGGCTTTTAAATTGTTTTGGTTTCGGTATTCAATCGGTTCAATAAAAATATGTCTTACATTATTGGCCAAGCTAGCTACTAACTCGGAGTTAGTAAGCTAACCCAGGGTGGTGTAAGTGGGTCACATGGTAGGCTTTTTATCTGGTCTACTTGAAAGTTAGCTGATTTAAAGCCGATTTGGTCAGTTCGAGTGATGGAGACTGGATGAAAAAAAGGGTATCGATGTGAAACTAAATGGTAGACTTTGTCTGGCCTACTTATCTGCCCTCTGTGCATAGAATAAGAGGCCAGCTTATACTGGTTGAAGTTTCCCTTTGAGATGCGGCCTACTATAAGTTTACACTGCTCATTTGAGTGTTCTCTCATAATATGGGATTTACTCAATCATTCCAACTCTGTTAAAAACAGCACAAGTAAAAAAGAACTTATATTTTTAGGCAACACTCAAATGACAAATATGACAACCCCTATTACAGAAGGATGCTGAAGCCTGAATCTATCCTTGATCCAAGATTTTTGTATAAATTTTGAAAGTTTAGTGATCAGGTATACATCGTTCTAGAGTAGGTCACAATAATGGTGCTGAAGCTGCCTTCATTTCTTTGGCAACTGTCTCTTATGCATTTACTGCACAGCCGCACTTATAGCGCGGTATTTGTCTGTTGTAATGTTGAAAATACTAATGAAAAATAATAAATATCAAATACCATCACAGATGTTAGAATCTCACTATAATGTTAGGAGATTGTCTCAACCCTTCTTCTTAGCGTTATTACTGTATATGTATTGAGTATTAGCAATCTTATATACAAGTAGCCGGCACGTAACTTGGCAAGAGTCGTTAGATGCTCACGAGTCGTTTTTAGGTCTCTTTGGTTATCAAGCGGGACGCGGGGTACGAGGTAGCACCGTTCCGAGCGCGTGATTGGTTGGTCAGTCGACCCAAGGATCAACTGACCAATCACGTTGCGTCGACGTTCCATTCGCTAACGAATACACTTGCGTACACTAAAATTCTATCCTTTGTTTCTATTGAGTTTTTAAATTTAACGACATTTTTTTATTAACGACTACTACAGTTTATTAATATATAAAAAATCCTCAATTTCTTAATCTTTATTTGTATATATTTTATTTCTTCTTCTCCTGACTTCCTCTCCTTTTTAAACTTTCTACGATCTGTCTAAAATAAATTATGGCAATAACTCTAGAATAATGACAAGCAATAAAAGTGACCGTTTTTTGTTGCATTATATGCACTATACGCTAACCTTGAAAACTTGCAAAGTTACGTGCCGGGGACTAAGACTATTGACTGTTTATTGTTTTGTGTGTAAAAAGACGTGGTCCGTCCAGTTATTGCCTTTATGATGGTAAGGAGAACTCAAGTGTTTGTTTTATGGGTTATTTTACGGTTTGCGTGGATCGAAACGATCCGATACGCTAGAAGGTGCTTACTTGTGATAGTTCCGCTCTGTTCCACGAACAAAATCATTTAGAAATCGAGGTCGAGTTACGTAACAGCTCTTTTTAAATATACTATAAAATTATTTTAACGAAATATTTTCTTGATAATAATACTATATTTAAAGACAGATTATGAATAATGAATCAAATATCAATCAATTAATAATTGTATTTTATTGTAGGATCATTTAAACGGGCGCGGTCCGCTGCAGCCTATCGTTATATGTTATCAACCATACTTGTTAAAATATAACGCGAGTGTTTCTGTTTACATTAGTTTAGTTCGTAGTTATTGTCAAGTGTACAGTTACGTATGAGATTCGCAGCAGTGTGTTGTACATTATAACATTGTAAGACATTTACTGATTAGATTAAGATATATTGTATCATCGTGTAACGTTTCACTTGCCCGCTGTATTCGAAAATTGCCTAGTCATAATGAGCGGATGAGCTGATCATGAAATTTTAAGTATTTTAGTCAACATTACTTGGCTAGCACTTAAGTCTGAATTACATTGCTACACTTGGCCGGTTCTACTAATGTGTCGGTAATCGAAGCGCGGTCAAGGTCGGTACAAGTGAATGTAATTCTGGCTATAATTTTGCACCATATCATTAACAGTTATCAAGTTACGATTGTATTGTACTTAAGTAAATTATTGTTTATATAGGATTAGGAACAAATGTAACAAATCATGGATGTTATATATTTATGGTATGATAATAAAATGTAATTATATAGTGGCATTGTTTTCTTTCTTCTACTCCCGGTACACTACCTACCTACGTGATCTTATTACTGTGCATATCAATGAGATTTTAACGTCCATTCCACACATCGATTTTGACAGTTTGATATGACTTGCAATCAGCATGAACACCAGGCAGGCATTGATCAAATCAGCCCTTCGATTCAGATGTAAACCAGCTACCATATATCACACGGTTTGCTTTATATATCTCTGCCTACCTCTTCAAATACATAGAAGTCTTAGGTAATAAACAGATATAAATCACATGTTTATTGGTGAATATTCTCAAACAAATTCAATCACAGCAATTTAGCAATTGGCCCAAAAAATCACAGTAATTATCATGAGAAGTCGAAGTAATCAGCCAGTCATTTTGAAATTTCTCACGCTTAATCGCGTTAACGTAAACATAATTTTGTATTGAAACTTGTTAAGCGCCGTCTGGTGACGGTAAGGAGAAACTACTTTTTTGTATACATTTTGACATAAGTGATCGTTTACGAATCACGAGTGAGCGCTAAGGCTTGGAAGGTGTGCGTAGGTGTGTGTGTATGTATGTGTTTAATTGTATTCTGTAGAACTGTAATGTTCGTTCCAAGGATTGTTAAATAAAATACAATGTAGTTAATTATGTTTTTATTATTATGTACATTATTAAATTATCCTATGACATAACTTATGTGAAGATTAACAATGTATGGCAGAATTTTGGTTATTTTGATAACTTTACTATTCTAGTTATATGCCTTTATTCATTTATATTCTTATTTAATACATTTTTAAATATTTAAAAAAAGAAAACTTAAAAACATTTAAAAATATAAAAAATAGAGGCCAACCGGTATCGGAAACAGGGTCCAAGCTACCGGTGGTAAGGGCTCGAGAGACAGAAACCTCCTCACAATGCGAGCCGTATCGAGGAGTACTGCCTTCTGTATCAGACCCTTGATCCAACCGCCCAATGACAGCCTCGACAGATGGTCGTCGAGGCTCTTGGCCATCAGGCCGTTGGCTGTAACGACAATCGGCACAATGATCGCCGAGTCCACATTCCACATGTCGACAACCTCGTGTGCTAAGTGGAGATACTTGATTTGTTTCTCTTTCTCAGCTTTCACGAGGTTCTCGTCATGCGGGATGGTGACATCGATTATCATTGTGCGGCGCGCTAATCGGTCTATCACCACTATATCCGGCTTATTGGCAACAATAGTCCTATCAGTGATGATAGACCGATCCCAGTACAACGTGACATGGTCATTTTCCAGAACTGGGTCGGGCACATATACTTGTAATACGGTACCTCCGATTCCACAAGATTGTACTTCAATACAAGTTGCTGGTGAATAATCCTGGCCACTTGGTTATGCCTGTGTAAGTACTCGCCGTTAGCCAGACGAGAACAACCAGAGATAATATGTCTGATGGATTCACCCGGACGGTGGCATGCCCGACATATGTCAACCGTCCCGTCCTTCATTATATGTCTCCGGTAGTTATTCGTCAGGATAACTTCGTCCATAATTGCACAGACAAAGCCTTCAGTTTCCCCGAAAAGGTCGCCGAAACGTAGCCAGGATACGGACGCTGGGAAATCTACATCGGGCCCATTGAGAGCCCGATAGAAGCGCCCGTGTAGCTCCTTGCCTTGCCATAACCCTTTGCGTTCATCGGTCGATAGTATTACAGGCTTGCGCCAGTTCTCTTTAGCCATGGACAACGGGGTGAGACCCTTGTCCACTGCGACCACATCCCTGTGCATACCCACTTCAGCTTTTAAAAAGTATTCTCTGAGGCTGCACACCTCGCGGCCGTGAAGAGTCTTGGCGTTTAAAAAGCCTCGACCCCCACACTTTCCGCGGGATGCACAGTCTCATCACCGATGATCGTGGGTGATGCATCTGGTTTGCGGTCAGCAGTGTCCAGACCCACCTATCGAGGGCGTCGAGATCGGTCTGAGTCCATTTGAGTATGCCGAAAGAGTACATCAAAACCGGCATGACCCAACTGTTGAAGGCGCGCACCTTATTTCCGCCCGATAAAAGACTATTTAATACCTTTTTCAGGCGGCCAAAGAAACGCTCCTTCAGCAGTTGCTTCATGTCAGTACTATTGATGCCCAGCGCTTCCGACATACCCAAATACTTGTACGTTTCGGTCGAGGAGAGGTGTCCTAAGGTGTATGGAATCAGAGAGTTGAATTTCCTCGGATTCCATAATCTCCCCTTGCTTAACATGCATGACTGCACATTTGTCCACACCAAATTCCATCCTGATGGAGTTACTGAAGGTTTCAGTTACCTTCAGTAGCTCCGTCAGTTGGAATTTATTGGGGGTAAAGAGTCTCAGATCATCCATGTAAAGGAGGTGAGATATGACCTGACCACCTCTTCTCAACCGATAGCCTAGTCCTGAATCCTCCAGCAGTGTACTTAGAGGATTCAGGGCTAAGCAGAACCAAAGTGGACTCAAACTGTCGCCCTGAAATATCCCCCGCTTAATCTATACAGGCTCATCATCCCTCTGAATCGGTCGACATCCTGGATATCGAAGGACTGTCTTCCATTGCCCCATACATGATTCAAGGAAGGTGCATAGAGTTGCATCTATTTTGTACAACTGAAGCACCCTCATGAGCCATGTATGTGGCACAGGGTCGTAGGCCTTCTTGTAGTCTATCCAGCATGTCGACAGATCCTTGCGGGAACGACGAACCTGCTGGCTTATGGCAATGTCAATGAGGAGTAGCTCCTTAGTGCCGCGGGACCCATTCGTATATCCATTCTGAGAGGTAGACATTATTGAGTTACCTTCATTGTGTTTATCAATTTTTACTCTCAGAATGGATGTAAGAAGTTGATAAGCAAGTAATTGGTCTATAATTCTTGGGTTCCGCGGGACTACCTGTCTTATGGAGCAGGTGGGTAACGCCTGTTGTTAAAAACTGCGGAAGCGACCCAGACTCTAAACATGACTGGAATTGAGATGCCAGAAACGCGTGTAAGCTGCTATACCATTTTAGCCAGAAGTTATGCAGTCCGTCCGGTCCCGGAGACTTCCAGTTCGGTAGCGGACGAACTGCTTTGGCTACATCCGATGGACTAATGGTGACTTTTTTCATTTCTGGTATAGCTTCACACACGCGCTCGACATCATGTATCCAGCCATCCTCAGTGTGACAGACGGGTACCGACCAGATGCCTCGCCAGAATGTACTCGTGGCGACATCATCCGGGCGGCACACGTCAGTCACATTTTGTTCAGGTCGCTCCCAAGTTCTGTATACCCACCTCTCATCACTCTGGAACATGCGATTCTGCGAGTAGCGGTCAACCCGCCGCTTATACCGCCGAATACGGCTGGCCCATGCACAAACTTTCTGCTTCAGGAAGTCGATGCGCTCCGTGACATGTGACATATATTCTCGAGGTCTGATTCCAGTACCCGAAAATGCCCGCCTCACGAAGCGCATCACACGTGGTCGTGTATTGCCCTCCCTGAAACAGCATAGTTTGCCGATGAGTACCCTGGCCCCATCGATACGCCGTTCGATCCTGCACTGCCAGGCTGGCACGGCAGGCTTTGGCCGAATAGCCTCGTTTGGGAACTTACTAGTTATATTATTTTTACTGTGATATTTTTTGCTTTCATTTGTACTTTATCCTCTTCATCATAAACTTGTCTTCTCCCAGATAAAATTTTATTTATTACATTATAATCATTAAAATTCATAAATCTAATCACAGTATTCATTAGATAATCTATCACTTTTTTGATGTGTGTTACATTTACTAAATTCAAAATTAATAAAGGTCATTAAAAACATTTTAATGATATATTTTTAATAATGAGCTTGTATGTTATCTTTGAGTATATGATTAAGGGCCTACATACGCTTTAGTGCCGTAAAACGGTAACTTTCTAAAGCATACTCCTCAGTAAAAGGAGGTTAAAAGGTTTGAAAAAAATATATATTTATTATTGATTCATGTACATAATTTTGAACACAAGGTTTTTTCGTATGACTAATAGTTTTGCTTTAAAAAAATAATTAGCAACACGATATTTTTTCGCAACTTTTGGAAACTCCTCCAAAACGACTTGGATATATAAAAATATTTTTAAACAGAAAAATTGATGGCTGGAATTTCTTTATACCTAACATAGCATATGTAAAGCTGTTCAAAAGGAGGTTCAGTTTTGAATTTTTGGCATCGAGCGGGCGCACGGCCAGTACTGCGTTACATTGGGGCGTATATATCACCTTAATTATATCTTGAAAATTTGATATAAGATTTATAATTTTTTTACTGGGAGTACAAAGCCATCGTCGACCTGCATACTCCCTGTAAACATTTCATCAACGCTTGTGAAATCATTTTTGCATACAAAGCAATTTTTAAAATGTTTGTTTTTTTTTTTTAATATTCGCTTACGGACTGTAAAGATGCAATAATTCTAGGGTCTTTTCTTGCGTTCGGAAACACATACGCAAATAGTGAGTTCCACTCATTCACTGTGCGCATTATTTATTTATTAAACTTTATGCACAAATACAAAGGCGGACTTTAATGCCTTAGGCATTTTCTACCAGTCGACCTTAGGGTGGTGCAGAGATAAAACATGGCAGGTGCAACTAAATGAAAGAACGAGTAGAAAAAAATAAAATAAAAAGAAATTACTAAACTTACTAACTACTTAAAAATATATACTTAGATACATACATATATACATATAGTTATAAAAATATATACATAAACAATGTCATTGAGAAACCGAATCCAACAAACTAACTGTGCGAAGATTCTGCAATTTTTGTGCGAATATGCTCACGTGCCTTCAATTTGAAGGAGTACCGACTGCTTGCCATCCTGATGTTCTGAGGGAGCGCATTCCAAAGGGAGATTGCCTGGACAAAGAAGGATGAATGGTGAGAGGGACATTATGGAAGACGATTATTGGTGGAACGAAGATTTTTACAATGGCCAGAACAAAGGAATTGAATATATGAAGTCAGATAAGAAGGAGAAGTGGGTGTATCAATATATGAAAACAGGGTAGTCAAGGCCCTCAGCGCTCTACGCTGACGAATGGATAACCATTTTATTAGTGATCGATGTGCGGATACATGATCATACTTACGGATGTTGAAGACAAATCGAATGCAGTTATTTAGAAGGCGGTCAAGTTTATTGATTAGATCTGCATTCAGGTCATAGTAGCATACATCACCATAGTCAATTATCGGAAAGATTAGGGACTGTACGAGCATGTCTTTAGTGTAAGCTGGAAGAAGATTTTTTTAATCGATACAAAGAACGTAACGTTCCGGTGACCTTTTGGCTGACACTCGCTACCTATTTGCACCAATCAAGGCAAGTGTCGACGAGCAGACTAAGATCCTTAACCTCGTCCTAATATTAAGGGTGGAACAGTTAGTCCATCAAGCTTTCTCAAGCTATAGGGACTCCCAACTATGATAGCCTGACATTTAACAGGATTTACCGCCACACTGAATCGGTCAGACCAGCTTTTAATTGCAATTAAATACCGATTTAGCCCCTCGGTCGCATCCGATAAGCTGCCAACACTCGCCTGGCAGTAGAATTGTAAATAGGTTGTTATAAGATTGATGAAGATAGAGAAAAGAAGTGGAAATAAAATACCGCCTTGGGGTACGCCAGCTGCCAGGTCGCACCATCCTGAAGAAGAGTCTCCGGACTGAACCGACTGCTGTCGCCCGCAAAGATAAGAGGAAAACCATTCCAATACCTCGTGATAGACCATAAGATAGGAAAGAATGTACAAAAGGACATCGTGATTGACGGTATTAAAAGCGTTGGAGAAGTCAATTAACACTAAAGCAGTAACTTTAGTATCCTCCATTCCCCGCCTTATATCGTCAGTCACTTTAAGGAGAGCTAAAACGGTACTGTGCCCGGGCCTGAAACCAGATTGAAATGGGCTGATGAGGGAGTTGTGGTTAATGAAATGGGACAATTGTTTATGAACACAAGCCTCGAGCACTTTGGACAGAAAGGGAAGGATAGAAATTGGGCGAAAGTGACTGGAAAGTTATGTAGGATGTTTGGAAGCGCTTGGTGCGGATTGGTGGAATGGCAACCAGGTAAGGATGGTAACTTGCAGTGCGTCTAGGTGTCCGATGGTAGATGGGGTGTGGTCGTGGAGTTCTTGAACACACTCACCGAAGTACAGTCTGTAGAATACCGACAAGCAGGCAATTTTGCGGCGATGAGCCAAGCTGTGAAGCTTGGCATCCACCAGTTCAACGTCGCCAATGAGCCTCTTAAGGTTTCCCTAGTCGACGGTACGAACTATTTTGTGCGCGAGGTTAAAATGCATGCTACCTCATCCGACAACACGTGCGAAAGGGATGAGACGCTGTGATGAGCAGTAAGAGGCTAGTTCGCGTACAAATTAGCACTTTGCAAATTTGTTTCGAAATGGATGATGATTTAAGACGAAAACGAGCGCGCGAAATTTTATAAACAGACCTTTGGAAGTCTAGTAATCATGAAAAAACCGGCCAAGTGCGAGTCGGACTCGCGCACGAAGGCCGTTTTTATGCGGGAATGGTACGGACCATTATCGCAAAATACGGCAAACAAATCACGTTTGTTGTATGGGAGCCCCACTTAATAATTTATTTTATTCAGTTTTTAGTATTTTTTGTTATAGCGGCAACAGAAACACATCATCTGTGAAAATTTCAACTGCCTAGCTATCACGGTTCATGACATACAGCCTGGTGACAGACAGACAGACAGAAGGACCGCGGAGTCTTAGTAATACGGTCCCGTTTTTAACCTTTTGGGTACGGAACCCTAAAAACGTAAACGTATATATTTCAAAATATTTTTTTTTGCATTGTTGAATTACTAATCTGTCCTTATATGGAGGCCGTTTTGAAATTTTCACCCAAATCATGCCGAGCCCGGTAGGTCGGACGGACATCGGGCGATGGCCGCCACGACCCCAGCTGGGGACGTCGAGTCGTCCAGACCGCCGACACGCAGCTCAGCCATCTTCATCGGCCTGGAAACTCGGACGTCCTCAGAGTTGAGGACCTCCCGCAGCTAATCACCGACCTCATTCGGAAGCCGGAGGGTGTGTTGCCTCTGACAAGACCGCCTTGTTAGAGACGCCCTTTCGACGGCTCCAGGCTACAGCGTGATCACTACAGCCGCGGAGCGTGTGACTCTGACCTTAGCCGGTCCCGCAGCGTTTTTCGATGCTGGTGCCCGTGCTCCAGCGGGTGCAGGCGGCGCCGTCTTCTTCTGTCTTCGGCGGCCCCTCTTAACCACCGTAGTCCAGGCCTTTGTGAGGGTGCCAGGCGGGGTCACTGGGGTCGCAGCCACCGACTGGGTAGTCGTAGACCTACTCTCCGCGGGCTTACTGGGTCCCTTCTCGCCACTGCTCAGGACCGGCCCAGGATTAGCGGGCCCCTCCTATCTTCACTTGTCCGCATCGAGCGATGGGCGGAAGGTTTCAGCCGATAGCAGTCTCGAATCCATAGCCTCTCTACGGACACCGACCATGTGCCTTCACTGCATCATGCAGATCTATGCGCATGATCTTTTCAATCTCCGCACCCGCAAGTGCAGGGGCCGATGATAGGGCTTGAGATGCCGAGCCGACGACGGCGCCAGCGGTGGGCTCGTGACGGTACAAGCTGCCATCTGGGCGGTGAACTGCTGTTTGAGGCCCTCTAACTTGGATCGAGACGGCCGTTTTCCTCCTACAATTTTGCTGTCTCGTCCGTGGTTGCCATAGCCATGATGAGTGTGACTTGAACAAAGCAGTATTACATTGGCCGTGTTTTGTGTTTTCATTTCGGGGATATTTCATCCTCGCGATATTTTGGCGCAGAACCAAAATTAGATGAAAATAAAGAATCTTGGGCTCACTTGAAGCAGTTTGTTAAAGCAACTCAAAACGATTTTAAAAACTGTGCTCGAACCAAGTCAAGAAAGTATTTGGACCCACGGATGGCGCTCCACACATCCCCACGAGCATTTAAGTGAATGATGGTAACGGTAAAAGCAAAAATGTTAATCCATGGTTTGGGTCTGGCGGATTTGTTTTGGCCAGAGTAAGTCTTCCGGGGACTCCAAGCCCATCGATATTAAATTTATTTGAAAGCTTAATTCAAAAGAAAGTAAAAATAGCCGTCAGCTATGTTGGCTGTGACTTGATCAAAGGACTATTTCTTTGGCTGTATTTTGTGTTTTCATCCTCGGTGTTAAATACAGGTCATCGGGTCCCAAGCCAGGAGCTAAACACCGGGGCCCATAGCGGCGTTGGGACTCCTGGACCCGTTCGCTCCTTATTGAGAGATATACTGGTTCCTACTACTACCACTTAGTTTATATTCTCTAACCTGGGATGCCTGCGGTAGGCTCCTGGGGGTCGATCAATATCGTGCCGTGCCGGGAGATTGGGGATAGGAGAATATATATAATATTAGGACAATAAAGGATAGACTGACGGCTGTCTGGACCGAAAGCTCCGGCACCCACCAGACAGAACACGTTTCCCGCAAAAGCACTTCGTTGTGCATGAAATATATTCCAAACCGACTTCGCGGGCGCCCTACAAACCGATAGCGAACGCCGGGCGCAATTAGCAATTACAAATGGGCGAAACACATCTCGATTCGATATGTTTCGACAAGAACCGACTTCACCGTATTCACGTTAAAAATTTTCTCTCTCGACCCTGTCAAGTGTCAGCTGTCAAATTGTTGACAGCCCACTGACATGTTGTTGGACACATTAAAAGTCGGGACGAAACACCCGGGATATGTTGACGCTCACGCTTGGGCTCACTTAAAGCAGTTTGTTAAAGCAACTCAAAACGATTTTAAAAACTGTGCTCGAACCAAGTCTAGAAAGTATTTTGACCGAGGGTAGGTGCTCCACACGGTACGGTAAATACGGTATCAAAAATGGTAATCCATGGTACGGGTCTGTTGGATTTGTTTTGGCCAAAGTAAGTCTACCGAGGTATCTAAGCCTTGTGGTGTTCTGATTTACAGATCCACATTTTTAACTCTATTTACAATTCATAACACTATACAAACCATACCTTCATATATTTTGATATTTTATCAACTTTTGTAATTCATTTTTATGTTTTCTTTCATACTGTTTGTACCTGAAAAGCATACTTTTAATTATATCTGATTGTTTTAATATCTGAAACTTAAATTATATTGATAATTTGTAATTCTTGCAATATTTTTCTATTGTGACATTTTCATCTGCCATGACATCTGTCTGTCTATTTTATTTTTCTTAAAACCATAGACCGTAACATAGGTACCATGGACTAAACCTCCTTAAAGCTAGGTTTACACTATTATAAGGGTAGCGTAGACAGACTCCTTTGTGAACCGTTTTTATTCGTTCTGGTCTTTATTTCTTAATTGAAATTTGAATTTGAAATGTAGATAGAACACAGAACGAAGAAAAACGGGCGTCAATTTTTAGTTTCGAAACTGGACGGAACCCCGAAAGTCGGTTGACTACTGGGTATTCCAAAGTGGACTTTTTATCTAAAACTCTCTAAACCTAAATATCCAGCTTGTGTAAGAGAAATATAATCTGAAGTGCACTAAAATATATATATTGTGAGTGATATACTGTATATGATTTTATCTACGTATCAGACTAATATCCGTTTCACTCCTGGCTGCCTGCCTTCCTAGTCTCTTACGCCTCTTCCTACTGTATGCCTACACAACTGCATACCAAACCGTATGCCTGAAAGACCGTCGTGGTGTCTGCTCACCTGTCTCTCTCAAGCTTACCACGACTTTTGAAGAGTTCCAGTCTGTCCAGCCGCCTGCCTAAACGATTTGCTACCTACTCTACTACCTACCTGCCCGATTGCCTGCTTGTCGTCATGAAGCCCACTCACCCGCTTACCTCGGGCATACCACGGCTTCCAGCCCGTCCTGCTGCCTGGTTAGCTGCCTAACTCCGGTACCCCACGTCGTGCGAAGCCGGCCCTTCTTTTTTTATTCTTAATATCCTTTTATTAATTTCTAGTTTATAATTATTTAATTTTATTAACGTGGCTTACGTTTAGCTCCCTCTGAGCTAAACGTAACGCTACAGCCTATCGATGTAAAATTTATTTGAAAGCTTTTTGCAAAATAAAGTAAAATAGCCGTCAGCCATGTTAGCTGTGACTTGATCAAAGGAATATTTCTTTGGCTGTATTTTGTGTTTTCATCCTTGGGGATATTTCATACTCGGGATATTTTGACGCAGAACCAAACTTAGATGAAATTAAAAAACCTTGAGTTCACTTAAAGGAGTTTGTTAAAGCAACTCAAAGCGATTTTAAAAACTGTGCTCGAACCAAGTCTAGAAAGTATTTTGACCCAGGGTAGGTGCTCCACACATCCCATCAAGTATTAAGTGAATGATGGTAACGGTAAATACGGTATCAAAAATGGTAATCCATGGTACGGGTCTATTGGATTTGTTTTGGCGAGAGTAAAGCTACCGAGGTCTCAAAGCCTATCGATGTAAAATTTATTTGAAAGCTTTTTGCAAAAGAAAGTAAAAATAGCCTTCAGCCATGATGAGTGTGACTTGATAAGATAAGATAAGATAAGATAAGATAAGATAAGATATTTATTTTGCAAATATGGGTACAAAAAAAAAGCATGGTGAAATAAACAATACAATTAGGAACAGCCATATTTAACCAGAAGGCATGCAAAATTTCAAAATACAGTAGAGATGCTAAGTACATAATAATAAAGATAAACAATGTCAACATAAAGATTAATTAAATATAATTACAATTTAATTATGAAGTATTTCTATAGTTATTTACATTATACACAATTCTTCTGCAGTCAAACTTATTTCGTATTGGAGTTAAAAAAAAAAAAAAAAAAAAATTAAATGTCACATTATTCAAATCTATAATCATTATCAAAAGCATTCAAGAAATGTCTTTCTCCATTAAAAATTCCGTCACGCTATAATACGCTTTGTCTACTAGAAAAAATCGAAGTTTTTTTTTAAATAACGTTAAGTTCAATTCTTTCCAACTCCTCGGTAATTTATTATAAACGACTGGCGCCATGTAGCAGACACTTTTGCGCATTAAAGTCGTTCTCGCACTAGGGAGACATAGCCTACTATTATCACGCCTATTTCGTGGAAATACATCATCTATGCGGTCAAAACGGTCAGGGTTCAGCTTTACAAACACTGCCATTTCTAAAATATATAAGCACGGTAAAGTTAATATTTTATTCTGTTTAAAATATGGCACGCAGCTATCAGTAGTTTGCAGTTTTAAAAATGACCGTATGCATCTTTTCTGTGCTTTGAATGCAGTTTCTCTTTCAGTGGAGTTGCCCCAAAAAATAACGCCGTATCGTAGGTGGCATTCGACTAAACCATGGTATGCAGTCAGAAGTGCGTCTAGATTTACAATAGACGACAAAGTATGTAAAGCGTAGGCGGCAGTGCTTAGTTTTTTGCAAAGTGACTCTATGTGTTGTTTCCAACTTAGTTTTTTATCAATTTCTAGCCCTAGAAATTTAGTACTTATTACATTGTGAACTGTATCATTATTATATTGCACATGCAGATTGCTCTTATCTGGCATGCGTTGGTTAAAATGCATTATCTTTGTTTTGGTTATATTTATTCTTAAGTTATTTTCGTCTAACCATTTTATAATTGATTTTAAAGATATATTAATGTCATTTTCGTATGTATCTACACTTTTCGAATGTATTGTCACGGTACTAACATCTGCAAATAGGGTCAATGGTTCTTCAGTGCATTCCGGTAAGTCATTTATATATAATATAAATAGCAGAGGACCCAACACACTCCCCTGCGGTACCCCGTAACTAACTATTCGCTCGTCTGATCTAAATATCTCGTATTGTTTATTAACTATATTAATTCTATTAATTTCAGTTATTTGTCGTCTATTATGTAAATAAGACCGAAATAGGTCCAGAACATTACCCCTTATACCATAAGCTTCGAGTTTCTTCAGAAGTTTAGGATGGTGGACATAATCAAACGCCTGCGTCATATCACAGAAAATGGCGAAGACAGGGTTTCGTTTATCTACATTTTAATAACATTCTGTATGAAATCAAATATCGCCATATTTATTGTTCTGCTGGGTCTAAATCCTTTTTGTTGTTCACACAAAATATTGTTCTTTTCTAAGTATTTGTATAGCTCCTTATAAATAAACTTCTCAATTTTTTTTGAAATAATCGGAATCAGTGAGATTGGCCTATAATTTTCCATTATCTCTCTATTTTCTCTCTTATATATTGGTTTTATAATCGATTTTTTTAAAGCTTCTGGATATAAGCCAGCATTTATACTAAGATTAAGTATGTAACTTAAATGTACACATATCTCACTAGCTACGGATTTAAAATCTTTGTACAGAGGCCATCGTAACCTACGCTGTTTGTGTTTTTTAGTGACAATTTTTTTATACAATTTACAATAGTTTTTAAACTTGCTTTTATTAACCTGACTAGGATTTAGTCTCAGTTGCCACAGAAGGTGTCTTTTCTTTCTGCTGCATAATTTAACACCTTTCGACAACCACTTAGGCTTCTTTATAATATTAATTTTGACTCGGATGAGCGGGAAACACAAGTCATAAAACAGCTTAAAAGTGTCGATAAATGCATTATAGGCTATATTGGGATCATTAGTCTCGTAGATCTCCGAAAAAGAAATATTATTTATACAGGCTTTGAACTTAGCTATGTTCTCTATATTATAATCTCTTCTGGTCGTGTACCAATAGTTAATAGAACACGTTTTTTTTACGGGGTATTGGAGTAACTGTGCAGTGTGATCTGATAGAGCAAACTCTATTACTTCGCCTTTACATGATTTATTATAATTATGCGCAAAATTGTCTATACATGTCTGGCTGGCCATGCGTGTCGGCTGTTTAAATTCCAGTTTTAAGTTAAAACTTAATAGTAGACATTCAAGCGTAGCAGAAATCCTACTCGTCTTTAGTACATCAATGTTAAAATCGCCAGCAATTACAATACTCTTACAGCTAGACTTTGATATCTCTTGTAAAAGTGTCTCAAGCTTATTCCAACATTCATCTAAATTATTTACATTTGGTACTCTATAAATACAAACGACAATTATCTTATAGCCAATAAGCTCAATGGCACAGCACTCAAATACACCTGGAGAAGATAGTTTTGCTATTTTAGGCAGTTCTTTCCATTTGTGACCATTTTTGATAAGAATACAAGATCCACCCCTTTTTTTCCTCTTTCTGCAATAATACGCTGCTAAACAATAATTCGCTACATACAACTGGTTTTCATAACCTTCCATTATGAAGTGCTCGGTAATGCATGCTACATCAACAGACATTTTCCTATCTACAAGTTGATCCAGACAGAGAAAGATCATTTGATTTGTTTATTAAACCTGCTATATTTTGATGCAATATATTAACATACTTATTCGAGAAAAAACAGCTCATTTGGCTCAGAGGCGTTAGTGGTGGCACTTGCTTTAGCATTAGGGTAAGGTGAATAATACGAGTTTACTTTACTCCAACATTTAAGTTCATTAATTGGCTTAAATTTTGAAAGATGTTGCTCATGCCATAGTTATTAAGAGTACCATTTCTTTTCGAAAACATACTATAGTCATATGATAAACCTAAGTTTGAATCGAATAAGTAAGCGTATTCGTGAGTACATATATCCAGATAAAGCATACTACTAAATGTTTCTATTCTGCAGTTAAACATAACAGAATGATTAAATTTAAAGGTAGGTAGACAAAGTATGATATTCGTGTGTTGTATCTTTGATAAAGTTGCCCGGATATTAATAACTGCTTGAACAAAGCAATATTTCTTTGGCCGTGTTTTCTTTTTGGGGATATTTCATACTCGGGATATTTTGACGCCGAACCAAAATTAGATAAACATAAAGAATGTTGGGTTCACTTAAAGGAGTTTGTTAAAGCAACTCAAAACGATTTTAAAAACTGCTCGAACAAAGTCTAGAAAGTATTTTGACCCACGGGTGGCGCTCCACACATCCCAACGAGCATTTAAGTGAATGATGGTATTGGTAAAAATGGTTATCCATGGTTTGGGTATGTTGGATTTGTTTTGGCCAAAATAAGTCTACCGAGGTCTCTAAGCCTATCGATGTAAAATTTAATTTGAAAGCTTTTTGCAAAAGAAAGTAAAAATAGCCTTCAGCCATGATGAGCGTGACTTGATCAAAGGAATATTTCTTTGGCTGTATTTTGTGTTTTCATCCTCGAGGATATTTCATCGTCGGGATACTTTGACGCAGAACCAAAATTAGATGAAAATCAAGAATATTGTCTAGTCTAGAAAGTATTTGGACCCACGGGTGGCGCTCCACACATCCCAACGAGCATTTAAATGAATGATGGAAACGGCAAAAACGGTAATCCATGGTACGGGTCTGTTGGATTTGTTTTGGCGAGAGTAAGTCTACCGAGGTCTCTAAGCCTATCGATGTAAAATTTAATTTGAAAGCTTTTTGCAAAATAAAAGTAAAAATAGCCTTCAGCCATGATGAGTTTGACTTGAACATAGCAATATTTCTTTGGCCGTGTTTTCTTTTCAGGGATATTTCATCCTAGGGATATTTTGACGCCGAAACAAAATTAGATGAAAATAAAGAATCTTGGGCTCACTTAAAGCGGTTTGTTAAAGCAACTCAACACGATTTTAAAAACTATGCTCGAACCAAGTCTAGAAAGTATTTTGAACCGTGGGTGGTGCTCCACACATATATCCCATCGAGCATTAAGTGAATGATGGTAACGGTAAATACGGTATCAAAAATGGTAATCCATGGTACGAGTTTGTTAGATTTGTTTTGGCGAGAGTAAGTCTACCGAGGTCTCTAAGCCTATCGATGTAAAATTTAATTTGAAAGCCTTTTGCAAAAGAAAGTAAAAATAGCCTTCAGCCATGATGAGTGTGACTTGAACATAGCAATATTTCTTTGGCCGTGTTTTCTTTTCGGGGATATTTCATCCGAGGGATATTCCCAGAGCCAAAATCAAGAATCTTGTCTAGTCTAGAAAGTAGTTGGACACACGGGTGGCGCTCCACACATCCCAACGAGTATTTAAATGAATGATGGAAACGGTAATCAATGGTACGGGTCTGTTGGATATGTTTATGACCAGAGTAAATCTTCCGAGGTCTCTAAGCCTATCGATGTAAAATTTATTTGAAAGCTGTAAAAGAAAGTAAAAATAGCCTTCAGCCATGATGAGTGTGACTTGAACAAAGCAATATTTCTTTGGCCGTGTTTTCTTTTCGTGGATATTTCATCCTTGGGATAATTTGACGCCGAATCAAAATTAGATGAAAATAAAGAATCTTGGGCTTAACTAACTAACTAACTTAACGCAGTTTGTTAAAACAACTCAAAACGATTTTAAAAACTATGCTCGAACCAAGTCTAGAAAGTATTTTGACCCACGGGTGGCGCTCCATACATCCCATCGAGCATTAAGGGAATGATGGTAACGGTAAAAATGGTAACAAAAATGGTAATACATGGTTTGGATCTGTTGGATTTGTTTTAGCCAGAGTAAGTCTTCCGAGATCTCCAAACCTATCGCTATTAAATTTATTTAAAAGCTTGTTTCAAAAGAAAGTTAAAATAGCCGTCAGCCATGTTGGCTGTGACTTGATCAAAGGAATATTTCTTTGGCTGTATTTTGTGTTTGCATTCTTCGGGATATTTCATCTTCGGGATATTTTGACGCAGAACCAAAATTAGATGAAAATCAAGAATCCTTGTCTATCGATGTAAAATTTAATTTGAAAGCTTTTTGCAAAAGAAAGTAAAAATAGCCTTCAGCCATGATGAGTGTGACTTGTACAAAGCAATATTTCTTTGGCCGTGTTTTCTTTTCGGGGATATTTCATACTCGGGATATTTTGACGCCGAACCAAAATTAGATGAAATTAAAGAATCTTGGGTTCACATAAAGGAGTTTGTTAAAGCAACTCAAAAAGATTTAAAACTGTGCTCGAACCAAGTCTAGAAAGTATTTTTACCCACGGGTGGCGCTCCACACATCCCAACGAGCATTTAAGTGAATGATGGTATTGGTAAAAATGGTTATCCATGGTTCGGGTCTGTTGGATTTGTTTAGGCCAGAGTAAGTCTTTCGAAGTATCAAAGCCTATCGAAGTTAAATTTATTTGAAAGCTTGTTGCAAAAGACAGTAAAAATAGCCGTCAGCTATGTTGGCTCTGACTTGATCAAAGGAATATTTCTTTGATGTATTTTGTGTTTTCATCCTCGAGGATATTTCATCATCCCGAGGATGAGGACTTGTTTTCGTCAGAGTAAGTCTTCCGAGGTCTCCAAACCTATCGATATTAAATTTATTTAAAAACTTGTTTCAAAAGAAAGTAAAAATAGCCGTCAGCCATGTTGGCTGTGACTTGATCAAAGGAATATTTCTTTGGCTGTATTTTGTGTTTTCATCCTCGAGGATATTTCATCGACGGGATACTTTGACGCAGAACCAAAATTAGATGAAAATCAAGAATCTTGTCTATCGATGTAAAATTTATTTGAAAGCTTTTTGGAAATGAAAGTATAAATAGCCTTCAGCCACGATGAGTGTGACTTGAACAAACCAATATTTCTTTGGCCGTGTTTTCTTTTCGGGGATATTTCATCCTAGGGATATTTTGACGCCGAAACAAAATTAGATGAAAATAAAGAATCTTGGGCTCACTTAAAGCGGTTTGTTAAAGCAACTCAACACGATTTTAAAAACTATGCTCGAACCAAGTCTAGAAAGTATTTTGAACCATGGGTGGTTCTCCACACATATATCCCATCGAGTATTAAGTGAATGATGGTAACGGTAAATACGGTATCAAAAATGGTAATCCATGGTACGGGTTTGTTAGATTTGTTTTGGCGAGAGTAAGTCTACCGAGGTCTCTAAGCCTATGGATGTAAAATTTATTTGAAAGCTTTTTGCTAAAGAAAGTAATAATAGCCTTCAGCCATGATGAGTGTGACTTGAACAAAGCAATATTTCTTTGGCCGTGTTTTCTTTTCGGGGATATTTCATACTCGGGATATTTTGACGCCGAACCAAACTTAGATGAAATTAAAGAATCTTGTCTAGTCTAGAAAGTATTTGGACACACGGGTGGCGCTCAACACATCCCAACGAGTATTTAAATGAATGATGGAAACGGTAAAAACGGTAATCAATGGTACGGGTCTGTTGGATATGTTTATGACCAGAGTAAGTCTTCCGAGGTCTGTAAGCCTATCGATGTAAAATTTATTTGAAAGCTTTATGCAAAAGAAAGTAATAATAGCCTTCAGCCATGATGAGTGTGACTTGAACAAAGCAATATTTCTTTGGGCGTGTTTTCTTTTCGGGGATATTTCATCCTAGGGATATTTTGACGCCGAACCATAATTAGATAAAAATAAAGAATCTTGGGCTCACTTAAAGTGTTTTGTTAAAGCAACTCAAAACGATTTTAAAAACTGTGCTCGAACCAAGTCTAGAAAGTATTTTGAACCATGGGTGGCGCTCCACACATATATCCCATCGAGCATTAAGTGAATGATGGTAACGGTAAATACGGTATCAAAAAAGGTAATCCATGGTTTGGGTCTGATGGATTTGTTTTCGCCAGAGTAAGTCTTCCGAGGTCTCCAAACCTATCGATATTAAATTTATTTAAAAGCTTGTTTCAAAATAAAGTAAAAATAGCCGTCAGCCATGTTGGCTGTGACTTGATCAAAGGAATATTTCTTTGGCTGTATTTTGTGTTTTCATCCTCGAGGATATTTCATCCTCGGGATACTTTGACGCAGAACCAAAATTAGATGAAAATCAAGAATCTTGTCTAGTCTAGAAAGTATTTGGACATACGGGTGGCGCTCCACACATCCCAACGAGTATTTAAATGAATGATGGAAACGGTAAAAACGGTAATCAATGGTACGGGTCTGTTAGATATGTTTATGACCAGAGTAGGTCTTCCGAGGTCTGTAAGCCTATCGATGTAAAATTTATTTGAAAGCTTTTTGCAAAAGAAAGTAATAATAGCCTTCAGCCATGATGAGTGTGACTTGAACAAAGCAATATTTCTTTGGCCGTGTTTTCTTTTCGGGGATATTTCATACTCGGGATATTTTGACGCCGAACCAAAATTAGATGAAATTAAAGAATCTTGTCTAGTCTAGAAAGTATTTGGACCCACGGGTGGCGCTCCACACATCCCAACGAGCATTTCTGTGAATGATGGTAACGGTAAAAAAGGTTATACATGGTTCGGGTCTGTTGGATTTGTTTTCGCCAGAGTAACTCTCCAAACCTATCGATATTAAATTTATTTAAAGGCTTGTTTCAAAAGAAAGTATAAATAGCCGTCAGCCATGTTGGCTGTGACTTGATCAAAGGAATATTTCTTTGGCTGTATTTTGTGTTTTCATCCTCGAGGATATTTCATCCTCGGGATACTTTGACGCAGAACCAAAATTAGATGAAAATCAAGAATCTTGTCTATCGATGTAAAATTTATTTTAAAGCTTTTTGCAAAAGAAAGTAAAAATAGCCTTCAGCCATGATGAGTGTGACTTGAACAAAGCAATATTTCTTTGGCCGTGTTTTCTTTTCGGGGATATTTCATACTCGGGATATTTTGACGCCGAACCAAAATTAGTTGAACATAAAGAGTCTTGGGCTCACTTAAAGAAGTTTGTTAAAGCAACTCAAAAAGAATTAAAAACTGTGCTCGAACCAAGTCTAGAAAGTATTTTGACCCACGGGTGGCGCTCCACACATATATCCCATCGAGCATTAAGTGAATGATGGTAACGGTAAATACGGTATCAAAAAAAGTAATCCATGGTTTAAGTTTGATGGATTTGTTTTCGCCAGAGTAAGTCTTCCGAGGTCTCCAAACCTATCGATATTAAATTTATTTAAAAGCCTGTTTCAAAAGAAAGTAAAAATAGCCGTCAGCCATGTTGGCTGTGACTTGATCAAAGGAATATTTCTTTGGCTGTATTTTGTGTTTTCATCCTCGAGGATATTTCATCCTCGGGATACTTTGACGCAGAACCAAAATTAGATGAAAATCAAGAATCTTGTCTAGTCTAGAAAGTATTTGGACACACGGGTGGCGCTCCACACATCCCAACGAGTATTTAAATGAATGATGGAAACGGTAAAAACGGTAATCAATGGTACGGGTCTGTTGGATATGTTTATGACCAGAGTAAGTCTTCCGAGGTCTGTAAGCCTATCGATGTAAAATTTATTTGAAAGCTTTTTGCAAAAGAAAGTAATAATAGCCTTCAGCCATGATGAGTGTGACTTGAACAAAGCAATATTTCTTTGGCCGTGTTTTCTTTTCGGGGATATTTCATACTCGGGATATTTTGACGCCGAACCAAAATTAGATGAAATTAAAGGATCTTGTCTAGTCTAGAAAGTATTTGGACACACGGGTGGCGCTCAACACATCCCAACGAGTATTTAAATTAATGATGGAAACGGTAAAAACGGTAATCAATGGTACGGGTCTGTTGGATATGTTTATGACCAGAGTAAGTCTTCCGAGGTCTGTAAGCCTATCGATGTAAAATTTATTTGAAAGCTTTATGCAAAAGAAAGTAATAATAGCCTTCAGCCATGATGAGTGTGACTTGAACAAAGCAATATTTCTTTGGGCGTGTTTTCTTTTCGGGGATATTTCATCCTAGGGATATTTTGACGCCGAACCATAATTAGATGAAAATAAAGAATCTTGGGCTCACTTAAAGCGGTTTGTTAAAGCAACTCAAAACGATTTTAAAAACTGTGCTCGAACCGAGTCTAAAAAGTATTTTGAACCATGGGTGGCGCTCCACACATATATCCCATCGAGCATTAAGTGAATGATGGTAACGGTAAATACGGTATCAAAAATTGTAATCCAAATTCAAATTCAAATCTTTTATTTGCAGAATATGGGTAGGTACACAGGTGATAAAATTTAAAAAAAATATATATATTGCCATAATCAGGCTCACGCCATGCAAATTTAAAAAGCATATTAATAAATTACAAATTAATTAATTATACACAGTATCAAGTAAATAAGGCAATAAATTACAGCGGAAAATGTCAAGCATACAATAATTTATAGTTTATATTATTACAATTAATAGAAATAGAAAGATCGATACATGTCAAACAGTGCAAAAATAATTATACAAATATACATAATTCGATATATTACGATACATATACGATTAGATAACGATTAAATAGCCGTCAGCCATGTTGGCTGTGACTTGATCAAAGGAATATTTCTTTGGCTGTATTTTGTGTTTTCATCCTCAAGGATATTTCATCCTCGGGATATTTTGACGCAGAACCAAAATTAGATGAATATCAAGAATCTCGTCTATCGATGTAAAATTTATTTGAAAGCTTTTTGCAAAAGAAAGTAAAAATAGCCTTCAGCCATAATGAGTGTGACTTGAACAAAGCAATATTTCTTTGGTCGTGTTTTCTTTTCGGAGATATTTCATACTCGGGATATTTTAAGCTTTATATACAGCTAAGGAGTGGAATTCCCTGCCGGAGTCTGTGTTTCCCGATAGCTACAATCTAGGGATCTTTAAGTCAAGAGTGAATAGGTTTTTTCTAGGCAAGCGTGCTTCACCGTCGACCACATCATCGCTTTCCATCAGGTGAGATAGTGGTCAAGCGCGAGCTTAATGATAATAAAAAAAAAAAAAAAAAAAAAAAAAAAAATTTTGACGCCGAACCAAAATTAGATGAAATTAAAGAATCTTGGGTTGACATAAAGGAGTTTGTTAAAGCAACTCAAAAAGAATCAAAAACTGTGCTCAAACTTAGTCTAGAAAGTATTTTGACCCACGGGTGGCGTTCCACACATCCCAACGAACATGTAAGTGAATGATGGTATTGGTAAAAATGGTTACCCATGATTGGGGTCTGTTGGATTTGTTTTCGCCAGAGTAACTCTCCAAACCTATCGATATTAAATTTATTTAAAGGCTTGTTTCAAAAGAAAGTAAAAATAGCCGTCAGCCATGTTGGCTGTGACTTGATCAAAGGAATATTTCTTTGGTTCGGGTCTGTTGGATTTCTTTAGGCCAGAGTAAGTCTTCCGAGGTATCAAAGCCTATCGAAGTTAAATTTATTTGAAAGCTTGTTGCAAAAGAAAGTAAAAATAGCCGTCAGCTATGTTGGCTGTGACTTGATCAAAGGAATATTTCTTTGATGTATTTTGTGTTTTCATCCTCGAGCATATTTCATCCTCGGGATACTTTGACGCAGAACCAAAATTAGATGAAAATCAAGAATCCTTGTCTATCGATGTAAAATTTATTTGAAAGCTTTTTGCAAAAGAAAGTAAAAATAGCCTTCAGCCATGATGAGTGTGACTTGAACAAAGCAATATTTCTTTGGCCGTGTTTTCTTTTCGGGGTTAATTCATACTCGGGATATTTTGACGCCGAAACAAAATTAGATGAAATTAAAAAATCTTGGGTTGACATAAAGGAGTTTGTTAAAGCAACTCAAAAAGAATTAAAAACTGTGCTCGAACCAAGTCTAGAAAGTATTTTGACCCACGGGTGGCGCTCCACACATCCCAACGAGTATTTAAATGAATGATGGAAACGGCAAATACGGTAATCAATGGTACGGGTCTGATGGATATGTTTATGACCAGAGTAAGTCTTCCGAGGTCTCTAAGCCTATCGATGTAAAATTTAATTTGAAAGCTTTTTGCAAAATAAAAGTAAAAATAGCCTTCAGCCATGATGAGTGTGACTTGAACATAGCAATATTTCTTTGGCCGTGTTTTTGTTTCGGGGATATTTCATCCTAGGGATATTTTGACGCCGAAACAAAATTAGATGAAAAAAAAGAATCTTGGGCTCACTTAAAGCGGTTTGTTAAAGCAACTCAACACGATTTTAAAAACTATGCTCGAACCAAGTCTAGAAAGTATTTTGAACCATGGGTGGTGCTCCGCACATATATCCCATCGAGCATTAAGTGAATGATGGTAACGGTAAATACGTTATCAAAAATGGTAATCCATGGTACGGGTTTCTTAGATTTGTTTTGGCAAGAGTAAGTCTACCGAGGTCTCTAAGCCTATCGATGTAAAATTTAATTTAAAAGCTTTTTGCAAAAGAAAGTAAAAATAGCCTTCAGCCATGATGAGTGTGTCTTGAACATAGCAATATTTCTTTGGCCGTGTTTTCTTTTCGGGGATATTTCATCCTAGGGATATTTTGACGCCGAACCAAAATTAGATGAAAATAAAGAATCTTGGGTTGACATAAAGGAGTTTGTTAAAGCAACTCTAAAAGAATTAAAAACTGTGCTCGAACCAAGTCTAGAAAGTATTTTGACCCACGGGTGGCGCTCCACACATCCCAGCGAGCATTTAAGTGAATGATGGTATTGGTAAAAGTGGTTATCCATGGTTCGGGTCTGTTGGATTTGTTTTCGCCAGAGTAACTCTCCAAACCTATCGATATTAAATTTATTTAAAGGCTTGCTTCAAAAGAAAGTAAAAATAGCCGTCAGCCATGTTGGCTGTGACTTGATCAAAGGAATATTTCTTTGGCTGTATTTTGTGTTTTCATCCTCGAGGATATTTCATCCTCGGGATACTTTGACGCAGAACCAAAATTAAATGAAAATCAAGAATCTTGTCTATCGATGTAAAATTTATTTCAAAGCTTTTTGCAAAAGAAGGAAAAAAAGCCTTCAGCCATGATGAGTGTGACTTGAACAAAGCAATATTTCTTTGGCCGTGTTTTCTTTTCGGGGATATTTCATACTCGGGATATTTTGACGCCGAACCAAAATTAGATGAAATTAAAGAATCTTGGGTTCACATAAAGGAGTTTGTTAAAGCAACTCAAAAAGATTTAAAAACTGTGCTCGAACCAAGTCTAGAAAGTATTTTGACCCACGGGTGGCGCTCCACACATCCCAACGAGCATTTAGGTGAATGATGGTATTGGTTAAAATGGTTATCCATGGTTCGGGTCTGTTGGATTTGTTTAGGCCAGAGTAAGTCTTCCGAGGTATCAAAGCCTATCGAAGTTAAATTTATTTTAAAGCTTGTTGCAAAAGAAAGTAAAAATAGCCATCAGCTATGTTGGCTGTGACTTGATCAAAGGAATATTTCTTTGGCTGTATTTTGTGTTTTCATCCTCGAGGATATTTCATCCTCGGGATACTTTGACGCAGAACCAAAATTAGATGAAAATCAAGAATCTTGTCTAGTCTAGAAAGTATTTGGACACACGGGTGGCGCTCCACATATCCCAACGAGTATTTAAATGAATGATGGAAACGGAAAAAACAGTAATCCATGGTACGGGTCTGTTGGATTTGTTTTTGGCGAGAGTAAGTCTACCGAGGTCTCTAAGCCTATCGATGTAAAATTTATTTGAAAGCTTTTTGCAAAAGAAAGTAATAATAGCCTTCAGCCATGATGAGTGTGACTTTAACAAAGCAATATTTCTTTGGCCGTGTTTTCTTTTCGGGGATATTTAATACTCGGGATATTTTGACGCCGAACCAAAATTAGATGAAAAGAAAGAATCTTGGGCTCACTTAAAGGAGTTTGTTAAAGCAACTCAAAACGATTTTAAAAAACTATGCTCGAACCAAGTCTAGAAAGTATTTTGAACCATGGGTGGTGCTCCACACATATATCCCATCGAGCATTAAATGAATGATGGTAACGGTAAATACGGTATCAAAAATGGTAATCCATGGTACGGATCTGTTGGATTTGTTTTGGCGAGAGTATGTCTACCGAGGTCTCTAAGCCTATTGATGTAAAATTTAATTTGAAAGCTTTTTGCAAAAGAAAGTAAAAATAGCCTTCAGCCGTGATGAGTGTGACTTGAACATAGCAATATTTCTCTGGCCGTGTTTTCTTTTCGGGGATATTTCATCCTAGGGATATTTTGACGCCGAACCAAAATTAGATGAAAATAAAGAATCTTGGGTTGACATAAAGAAGTTTGTTAAAGCAACTCAAAAAGAATTAAAAACTGCGCTCGAACCAAGTCTAGAAAGTATTTTGACCCACGGGTGGCGCTCCACACATCCCAACGAGCATTTAAGTGAATGATGGTATTGGTAAAAGTGGTTATCCATGGTTCGGGTCTGTTGGATTTGTTTAGGCCAGAGTAAGTCTTCCGAGGTATCAAAGCCTATCGAAGTTAAATTTATTTGAAAGCTTGTTGCAAAAGAAAGTAAAAATAGCCGTCAGCTATGTTGGCTGTGACTTGATCAAAGGAATATTTCTTTGATGTATTTTGTGTTTTCATCCTCGAGGATATTTCATCCTCGGGATACTTTGACGCAGAACCAAAATTAGATGAAAATCAAGAATCTTGTCTAGTCTAGAAAGTATTTGGACACACGGGTGGCGCTCCACATATCCCAACGAGTATTTAAATGAATGATGGAAACGGCAAAAACAGTAATCCATGGTACGGGTCTGTTGGATTTGTTTTGGCGAGAGTAAGTCTACCGAGGTCTCTAAGCCTATCGATGTAAAATTTAATTGAAAGCTTTTTGCAAAAGAAACTAATAATAGCCTTCAGCCATGATGAGTGTGACTTGAACAAAGCAATATTTCTTTGGCCGTGTTTTCTTTTCGGGGATATTTCATACTCGGGATATTTTGACGCCGAACCAAAATTAGATGAAATTAAAGAATCTTGTCTAGTCTAGAAAGTATTTGGACACACGGGTGGCGCTCAACACATCCCAACGAGTATTTAAATTAATGATGGAAACGGTAAAAACGGTAATCAATGGTACGGGTCTGTTGGATATGTTTATGACCAGAGTAAGTCTTCCGAGGTCTGTAAGCCTATCGATGTAAAATTTATTTGAAAGCTTTATGCAAAAGAAAGTAATAATAGCCTTCAGCCATGATGAGTGTGACTTGAACAAAGCAATATTTCTTTGGGCGTGTTTTCTTTTCGGGGATATTTCATCCTAGGGATATTTTGACGCCGAACCATAATTAGATGAAAATAAAGAATATTGGGCTCACTTAAAGCGGTTTGTTAAAGCAACTCAAAACGATTTTAAAAACTGTGCTCGAACCAAGTCTAGAAAGTATTTTGAACCATGGGTGGCGCTCCACACATATATCCCATCGAGCATTAAGTGAATGATGGTAACGGTAAATACGGTATCAAAAATTGTAATCCAAATTCAAATTCAATTCTTTTATTTGCAGAATATGGGTAGGTACACGGGTGATAAAATTAAAAAAATATATATATATCGCCATAATCAGGCTCACGCCATGCAAATTTAAAAAGCATATTAATAAATTACAAATTAATTAATTATACACAGTATCAAGTAAATAAGGCAATAAATTACAGCGGAAAATGTCAAGCATACAATAATTTATAGTTTATATTATTACAATTAATAGAAATAGAAAGATCGATACATGTCAAACAGTGCAAAAATAGTTATACAAATATACATAATTCGATATATTACGATACATGTACGATTAGATAACGATTAAATAGCCGTCAGCCATGTTGGCTGTGACTTGATCAAAGGAATATTTCTTTGGCTGTATTTTGTGTTTTCATCCTCGAGGATATTTCATCCATATTAGATGAATATCAAGAATCTCGTCTATCGATGTAAAATTTATTTGAAAGCTTTTTGCAAAAGAAAGTAAAAATAGCCTTCAGCCATGATGAGTGTGACTCGAACAAAGCAATATTTCTTTGGTCGTGTTTTCTTTTCGGAGATATTTCATACTCGGGATATTTTGACGCCGAACCAAAATTAGATGAAATTAAAGAATCTTGGGTTGACATAAAGGAGTTTGTTAAAGCAACTCAAAAAGAATCAAAAACTGTGCTCGAACTTAGTCTAGAAAGTATTTTGACCCACGGGTGGCGCTCCACACATCCCAACGAACATGTAAGTGAATGATGGTATTGGTAAAAATGGTTATCCATGGTTCGGGTCTGTTGGATTTGTTTTCGCCAGAGTAACTCTCCAAACCTATCGATATTAAATTTATTTAAAGGCTTGTTTCAAAAGAAAGTAAAAATAGCCGTCAGCCATCTTGGCTGTGACTTGATCAAAGGAATATTTCTTTGGTTCGGGTCTGTTGGATTTGTTTAGGCCAGAGTAAGTCTTCCGAGGTATCAAAGCCTATCGAAGTTAAATTTATTTGAAAGCTTGTTGCAAAAGAAAGTAAAAATAGCCGTCAGCTATGTTGGCTGTGACTTGATCAAAGGAATATTTCTTTGATGTATTTTGTGTTTTCATCCTCGAGCATATTTCATCCTCGGGATACTTTGACGCAGAACCAAAATTAGATGAAAATCAAGAATCCTTGTCTATCGATGTAAAATTTATTTGAAAGCTTTTTGCAAAAGAAAGTAAAAATAGCCTTCAGCCATGATGAGTGTGACTTGAACAAAGCAATATTTCTTTGGCCGTGTTTTCTTTTCGGGGTTAATTCATACTCGGGATATTTTGACGCCGAACCAAAATTAGATGAAAATCAAGAATCTTGTCTAGTCTAGAAAATATTTGGACACACTGATGGATATGTTTATGACCAGAGTAAGTCTTCCGAGGTCTCTAAGCCTATCGATGTAAAATTTAATTTGAAAGCTTTTTGCAAAATAAAAGTAAAAATAGCCTTCAGCCATGATGAGTGTGACTTGAACATAGCGATATTTCTTTGGCCGTGTTTTCGTTTCGGGGATATTTCATCCTAGGGATATTTCGACGCCGAAACAAAATTAGATGAAAATAAAGAATCTTGGGCTCACTTAAAGCGGTTGGTTAAAGCAACTCAACACGATTTTAAAAACTATGCTCGAACCAAGTCTAGAAAGTATTTTGAACCATGGGTGGTGCTCCGCACATATATCCCATCGAGCATTAAATGAATGATGGTAACGGTAAATACGTTATCAAAAATGGTAATCCATGGTACGGGTTTGTTAGATTTGTTTTGGCGAGAGTAAGTCTACCGAGGTCTCTAAGCCTATCGATGTAAAATTTAATTTGAAAGCTTTTTGCAAAAGAAAGTAAAAATAGCCTTCAGCCATGATGAGTGTGTCTTGAACATAGCAATATTTCTTTGGCCGTGTTTTCTTTTTGGGGATATTTCATCCCAGGGATATTTTGACGCCGAACCAAAATTAGATGAAAATAAAGAATCTTGGGTTGACATAAAGGAGTTTGTTAAAGTAATAGTGTTAAGCAAGTCTAGAAAGTATTTTGACCCACGGGTGGCGCTCCACACATCCCAACGAGCATTTAAGTGAATGATGGTATTGGTAAAAGTGGTTATCCATGGTTCGGGTCTGTTGGATTTGTTTTCGCCAGAGTAACTCTCCAAACCTATCGATATTAAATTTATTTAAAAGCTTGTTTCAAAAGAAAGTTAAAATAGCCGTCAGCCATGTTGGCTGTGACTTGATCAAAGGAATATTTCTTTGGCTGTATGTTGTGTTTTCATCCTCGAGGATATTTTATCCTCGGGATACTTTGACGCAGAACCAAAATTAGATGAAAATCAAGAATCCTTGTCTATCGATGTAAAATTTATTTGAAAGCTTTATGCAAAAGAAAGTAATAATAGCCTTCAGCCATGATGAGTGTGACTTGAACAAAGCAATATTTCTTTGGGCGTGTTTTCTTTTCGGGGATATTTCATCCTAGGGATATTTTGACGCCGAACCATAATTAGATGAAAATAAAGAATATTGGGCTCACTTAAAGCGGTTTGTTAAAGCAACTCAAAACGATTTTAAAAACTGTGCTCGAACCAAGTCTAGAAAGTATTTTGAACCATGGGTGGCGCTCCACACATATATCCCATCGAGCATTAAGTGAATGATGGTAACGGTAAATACGGTATCAAAAATTGTAATCCAAATTCAAATTCAAATCTTTTATTTGCAGAATATGGGTAGGTACACAGGTGATAAAATTTAAAAAAAATATATATATCGCCATAATCAGGCTCACGCCATGCAAATTTAAAAAGCATATTAATAAATTACAAATTAATTAATTATACACAGTATCAAGTAAATAAGGCAATAAATTACAGCGGAAAATGTCAAGCATACAATAATTTATAGTTTATATTATTACAATTAATAGAAATAGAAAGATCGATACATGTCAAACAGTGCAAAAATAGTTATACAAATACACATAATTCGATATATTAAGATACATGTACGATTAGATAACGATTAAATAGCCGTCAGCCATGTTGGCTGTGACTTGATCAAAGGAATATTTCTTTGGCTGTATTTTGTGTTTTCATCCTCGAGGATATTTCATCCTCGGGATATTTTGACGCAGAACCAAAATTAGATGAATATCAAGAATCTCGTCTATCGATGTAAAATTTATTTGAAAGCTTTTTGCAAAAGAAAGTAAAAATAGCCTTCAGCCATGATGAGTGTGTCTTGAACATAGCAATATTTCTTTGGCCGTGTTTTCTTTTCGGGGATATTTCATCCTAGGGATATTTTGACGCCGAACCAAAATTAGATGAAAATAAAGAATCTTGGGTTGACATAAAGGAGTTTGTTAAAGCACTTCAAAAAGAATTAAAAACTGTGCTCGAACCAAGTCTAGAAAGTATTTTGACCCACGGGTGGCGCTCCACACATCCCAACGAGCCTTTAAGTGAATGATGGTATTGGTAAAAGTGGTTATCCATGGTTCGGGTCTGTTGGATTTGTTTTCGCCAGAATAACTCTCCAAAGCTATCGATATTAAATTTATTTAAAGGCTTGCTTCAAAAGAAAGTAAAAATAGCCGTCAGCCATGTTGGCTGTGACTTGATCAAAGGAATATTTCTTTGGTTCGGGTCTGTTGGATATGTTTAGGCCAGAGTAAGTCTTCCGAGGTATCAAAGCCTATCGAAGTTAAATTTATTTGAAAGCTTGTTGCAAAAGAAAGTAAAAATAGCCGTCAGCTATGTTGGCTGTGACTTGATCAAAGGAATATTTCTTTGATGTATTTTGTTTTCATCCTCGAGCATATTTCATCCTCGGGATACTTTGACGCAGAACCAAAATTAGATGAAAATCAAGAATCCTTGTCTATCGATGTAAAATTTATTTGAAAGCTTTTTGCAAAAGAAAGTAAAAATAGCCTTCAGCCATGATGAGTGTGACTTGAACAAAGCAATATTTCTTTGGCCGTGTTTTCTTTTCGGGGTTAATTCATACTCGGGATATTTTGACGCCGAACCAAAATTAGATGAAATTAAAAAATCTTGGGTTGACATAAAGGAGTTTGTTAAAGCAACTCAAAAAGAATTAAAAACTGTGCTCGAACCAAGTCTAGAAAGTATTTTGACCCACGGGTGGCGCTCCACACATCCCAACGAGTATTTAAATGAATGATGGAAACGGCAAAAACGGTAATCAATGGTACGGGTCTGATGGATATGTTTATGACCAGAGTAAGTCTTCCGAGGTCTCTAAGCCTATCGATGTAAAATTTAATTTGAAAGCTTTTTGCAAAATTAAAGTAAAAATAGCCTTCAGCCATGATGAGTGTGACTTGAACATAGCAATATTTCTTTGGCCGTGTTTTTGTTTCGGGGATATTTCATCCTAGGGATATTTTGAAGCCGAAACAAAATTAGATGAAAAAAAAGAATCTTGGGCTCACTTAAAGCGGTTTGTTAAAGCAACTCAACACGATTTTAAAAACTATGCTCGAACCAAGTCTAGAAAGTATTTTGAACCATGGGTGGTGCTCCGCACATATATCCCATCGAGCATTAAGTGAATGATGGTAACGGTAAATACGTTATCAAAAATGGTAATCCATGGTACGGGTTTCTTAGATTTGTTTTGGCAAGAGTAAGTCTACCGAGGTCTCTAAGCCTATCGATGTAAAATTTAATTTGAAAGCTTTTTGCAAAAGAAAGTAAAAATAGCCTTCAGCCATGATGAGTGTGTCTTGAACATAGCAATATTTCTTTGGCCGTGTTTTCTTTTCGGGGATATTTCATACTCGGGATATTTTGACGCCGAACCAAAATTAGATGAAATTAAAGAATCTTGGGTTCACATAAAGGAGTTTGTTAAAGCAACTCAAAAAGATTTAAAAACTGTGCTCGAACCAAGTCTAGAAAGTATGACCCACGGGTGGCGCTCCACACATCCCAACGAGCATTTAGGTGAATGATGGTATTGGTTAAAATGGTTATCCATGGTTCGGGTCTGTTGGATTTGTTTAGGCCAGAGTAAGTCTTCCGAGGTATCAAAGCCTATCGAAGTTAAATTTATTTTAAAGCTTGTTGCAAAAGAAAGTAAAAATAGCCGTCAGCTATGTTGGCTGTGACTTGATCAAAGGAATATTTCTTTGGCTGTATTTTGTGTTTTCATTCTCGAGGATATTTCATCCTCGGGATACTTTGACGCAGAACCGAAATTAGATGAAAATCAAGAATCTTGTCTAGTCTAGAAAGTATTTGGACACACGGGTGGCGCTCCACATATCCCAACGAGTATTTAAATGAATGATGGAAACGGAAAAAACAGTAATCCATGGTACGGGTCTGTTGGATTTGTTTTGGCGAGAGTAAGTCTACCGAGGTCTCTAAGCCTATCGATGTAAAATTTATTTGAAAGCTTTTTGCAAGAGAAAGTAATAATAGCCTTCAGCCATGATGAGTGTGACGTTAACAAAGCAATATTTCTTTGGCCGTGTTTTCTTTTCGGGGATATTTAATACTCGGGATATTTTGACGCCGAACCAAAATTAGATGAAAAGAAAGAATCTTGGGCTCACTTAAAGGAGTTTGTTAAAGCAACTCAAAACGATTTAAAAAAACTATGCTCGAACCAAGTCTAGAAAGTATTTTGAACCATGGGTGGTGCTCCACACATATATCCCATCGAGCATTAAATGAATGATGGTAACGGTAAATACGGTATCAAAAATGGTAATCCATGGTACGGGTCTGTTGGATTTGTTTTGGCGAGAGTATGTCTACCGAGGTCTCTAAGCCTATTGATGTAAAATTTAATTTGAAAGCTTTTTGCAAAAGAAAGTAAAAATATCCTTCAGCCATGATGAGTGTGACTTGAACATAGCAATATTTCTCTGGCCGTGTTTTCTTTTCGGGGATATTTCATTCTAGGGATATTTTGACGCCGAACCAAAATTAGATGAAAATAAAGAATCTTGGGCTCACTTAAAGCAGTTTGTTAAAGCAACTCAAAAAGAATTAAAAACTGTGCTCGAACCAAGTCTAGAAAGTATTTTGACCCACGGGTGGCGCTCCACACATCCCAACGAGCATTTAAGTGAATTATGGTATTGGTAAAAGTGGTTATCCATGGTTCGGGTCTGTTGGATTTGTTTAGGCCAGAGTAAGTCTTCCGAGGTATCAAAGCCTATCGAAGTTAAATTTATTTGAAAGCTTGTTGCAAAAGAAAGTAAAAATAGCCGTCAGCTATGTTGGCTGTGACTTGATCAAAGGAATATTTCTTTGATGTATTTTGTGTTTTCATCCTCGAGGATATTTCATCCTCGGGATACTTTGACACAGAACCAAAATTAGATGAAAATCAAGAATCTTGTCTAGTCTAGAAAGTATTTGGACACACGGGTGGCGCTCCACATATCCCAACGAGTATTTAAATGAATGATGGAAACGGCAAAAACAGTAATCCATGGTACGGGTCTGTTGGATTTGTTTTGGCGAGAGTAAGTCTACCGAGGTCTCTAAGCCTATCGATGTAAAATTTATTTGAAAGCTTTTTGCAAAAGAAACTAATAATAGCCTTCAGCCATGATGAGTGTGACTTGAACAAAGCAATATTTCTTTGGCCGTGTTTTCTTTTGGGGATATTTCATACTCCGGATATTTTGACGCCGAACCAAAATAAGATGAAAATAAAGAGTCTTGGGCTCACTTAAAGGAGTTTGTTAAAGCAACTCAAAACGATTTTAAAAAACTATGCTCGAACCAAGTCTAGAAAGTATTTTGAACCATGGGTGGTGCTCCACACATATATCCCATCGAGCATTAAGTGAATGATGGTAACGGTAAATACGGTATCAAAAATGGTAATCCATGGTACGGGTTTGTTAGATTTGTTTTGGCGAGAGTATGTCTACCGAGGTCTCTAAGCCTATCGATGTAAAATTTAATTTGAAAGCTTTTTGCAAAAAAAGTAAAATAGCCTTCAGCCATGAGGAGTGTGACTTGAACATAGCAATATTTCTCTGGCCGTGTTTTCTTTTCGGGGATATTTCATCCTAGGGATATTTTGACGCCGAACCAAATTAGATGAAAATAAATAATCTTGGGTTGACATAAAGAAGTTTGTTAAAGCAACTCAAAAAGAATTAAAAACTGTGCTCGAACCAAGTCTAGAAAGTATTTTGACCCACGGGTGGCGCTCCACACATCCCAACGAGCATTTAAGTGAATGATGGTATTGGTAAAAGTGGTTATCCATGGTTCGGGTCTGTTGGATTTGTTTAGGCCAGAGTAAGACTTCCGAGGTATCAAAGCCAATCGAAGTTAAATTTATTTGAAAGCTTGTTGCAAAAGAAAGTAAAAATAGCCGTCAGCTATGTTGGCTGTGACTTGATCAAAGGAATATTTATTTGATGTATTTTGTGTTTTCATCCTCGAGGATATTTCATCCTCGGGATACTTTGACGCAGAACCAAAATTAGATGAAAATCAAGAATCTTGTCTAGTCTAGAAAATATTTGGACACACGGGTGGCGCTCCACATATCCCAACGAGTATTTAAATGAATGATGGAAACGGCAAAAACAGTAATCCATGGTACGGGTCTGTTGGATTTGTTTTGGCGAGAGTAAGTCTACCGAGGTCTCTAAGCCTATCGATGTAAAATTTAATTTGAAAGCTTTTTGCAAAAGAAAGTAAAAATAGCCTTCAGCCATGATGAGTGTGTCTTGAACATAGCAATATTTCTTTGGCCGTGTTTTCTTTTCGGGGATATTTCATCCGAGGGATATTTTGCCAACCAAAATTAGATGAAAATAAAGAATCTTGGGTTGACATAAAGGAGTTTGTTAAAGCAACTCAAAAAGAATTAAAAACTGTGCTCGAACCAAGTCTAGAAAGTATTTTGACCCACGGGTGGCGCTCCACACATCCCAACGAGCATTTAAGTGAATGATGGTATTGGTAAAAGTGGTTATCCATGGTTCGAGTCTGTTGGATTTGTTTTCACCAGAGTAACTCTCCAAACCTATCGATATTAAATTTATTTAAAGGCTTGTTTCAAAAAAAAGTTAAAATAGCCGTCAGCCATGTTGGCTGTGACTTGATCAAAGGAATATTTCTTTGGCTGTATTTTGTGTTTTCATCCTCGAGGATATTTCATCCTCGGGATACTTTGACGCAGAACCAAAATTAGATGAAAATCAAGAATCCTTGTCTATCGATGTAAAATTTATTTGAAAGCTTTTTGCAAAAGAAAGTAAAAATAGCCTTCAGCCATGATGAGTGTGACTTGAACAAAGCAATATTTCTTTGGCCGTGTTTTCTTTGCGGGGATATTTCATACTCGGGATATTTTGACGCCGAACCAAAATTAGATGAAATTAAAGAATCTTGTCTAGTCTAGAAAGTATTTGGACACACGGGTGGCGCTCCACACATCCCAACGAGCATTTCTGTGAATGATGGTAACGGTAAAAACGGTAATCAATGGTAAAAATAGCCTTCAGCCATGATTAGTGTAACTTGAACAAAGCAATATTTCTTTGGCCGTGTTTTCTTTGCGGGGATATTTCATACTCGGGATATTTTGACGCCGAACCAAAATTAGATGAAATTAAAGAATCTTGTCTAGAGTTATGTTTCGGCGGTCGGGGATTTACTTAAAAAAATATTTATTTATTACACAATTACTTTAATTATAAAAATACAGGATATTTAGCTGGTGGCTGATGCAAGACTGAATATAATACAAAGAAAAATAATGATATCTAATTTTGCGGTAAATGCAAAGTTGCAAAACGACGCATGTTGACGGTGACTGCTAACTCAGCGTAAACGTCTGTTACGATGAGTTAACTCCTCCCTCCATAGGATAGAAGCAACTCTTGCTTCTGGCGGCGTCCGCGCTGCCCTTGGTGTCCACCGGGATGTTCTTTGTTTTCCAATGATACAGTTTCCAGGATGCTGCTGCGACCAGTAGGATATATAGGATGATTGTGCTCCAGCTAGGTGTAACTGCTATGGTTGGCCAATTATCTTCTTCTGGCACGGAGATGTCGCGTGCTCTGTTGATAAGTTCGTGGATGCTGTCTAGTGAGATGTCTTCTAATTGGAGTTCGTATTGTATTGATTGTTCTGAGACTTGATGCTGCTCCGGTAATGGTATGACCTCGTTGATAACGACCGTGTCGGTGTGAGACCGCAGTGTCTTATTCATGATGTTCATCTGGCAGTCTTCTGTTAGTGTAACGAGATGAATTCCCGACAGCTTCTTGTAATCTGTCTTGGAGTTGCATTGTGTTTTGGTAACTTCTTCTTCTCTGAGGACGAGTAGCCAGTTGTTGTCTCCGATCTTCTGAACTTTTCCTCTTCTTAAGTTCATCTTAGCGTGAGTGCAATTTGCTGGGCGATGCTGGATGAGTGATAGTATGCAGTCATCTGAGTCTTCAATTCTTCTGGTGTCGAGGAGCTTGCAGAGCTGGGTGTTGTCGGTCAGTGGCTGACAGTCTTCTTCCAGGTAAGCGTACTCATCGTTACCAAGTGCCAGGTATTTTGATTTTGGAATGATAGTGAGGTTACTTTTATTTGGGATAGAATAGAGATGGATAAGGTCGTAGGTTTTTGAGGTAATTGAGGGGATTTCGAGAATAAAGTTAACAGAGTGTTCTGTACTGTAAGCTTTAACTTTAATTGACTTCTCTATCCTGTATATGTTACTAATGCTAATACTATCTACTGGTTTAAACATAAACATACTTTCTAAGTTTCTTAACTCTTCTATTAAATTCTGAGGACTTATAATACTAGGATGCATGGTGCCTATCTGAGCAAAAGTCATAGCATCTTCTAATAACATTAACCTATCTAAAATTATCTGTAAACTAAAATCTATCTGTACGTAAATATCTAGGAAATGTAAATGGTTAGAAAGGTTGTTGGAATTATTCGTAATATTTTGTAATACACTAGCCAATGTTGCTGATTATTATTTAATTTTGTTAACTGTTTACTAAACTCATCGATTGTATTGTGTGCTAATACCAAGGATTTCCTTTGTGAATCCTGTACGTTTCTAACTCTGTTTTTAATGTTTAAAATTTCTGCTTCAAACTTAGCTGCATCTTCTTGGTCGAGATTACCTGTGATAGACTTAACGACAGTACCTAATCTATCTATCAGACCGCGTCGCTTTCTAACTTGCGGCGTTAAAGATTTAATCTTCTTACCAATAATATTAAGGCTATATTCTATTTGATTCCTATACGTTTTATGTAATTCTCCAGATGCTGTACTCTCAGCGTTTTTCGTGCTAGCATATAGGGACATCAATTGGATAGATGTAAAGTGCAGATTGCTAATGTTGTAAACGCAAGCAAGGCTAAAGTAGTTGTCTTGTTTAAGGAGTTGACCTTGTTTAAGGAGGAGGATACCATTGTCGTTACCTACTTGGGTAATTGTTACGGTTACTGTTGTGTTGAGCACGACAGCTCCTGCGATGAAGATCCTGCAACAAGATGAGGCCTCCGTAGTAGTTTGAAGTGAACCCTAATGGACTTAGAATTTGGATGGTTACCTATTATTTCAGCCACATTATTTGGGTGAAGATGTATGATCTTGTATGGTCCTTTGAAGACTGGCTTCGACTTGTCACTGCGTGCTGACTTTGCTACCTGTTTATAGACAGTTTCACCTACCTTGAATTTAATTTCTTCTGCTTCTTGGTTACGTTTAGCAATCACCTGCTCCTTGTTTTTGGACATGTGTGCGGCGATGCACTCTTGAACTGCCTCTGCGTTGGCCCGATGCTTAATAACATAGTCCTGGTAAAATTCTTTTGGGTAATATAATTCTAGTGGGTTTCTGGATGCTGTGTGTCCGAATAATAACTCATGAGGTGTATAATCTGTTGCTGAATGGATAGCGTTGTTGTACGCTATTATAGAGTACTTCATAATTAGCTGTATAGGATCATCTTTGTTAGTCATTCTTTGTGTCCTAATTATTTCGGCTAGGGTAGAGTGTAAACGTTCAATAGGGGAATTAGAATTAGGATTATAGGGTGTCGTGAAGTGTACGTGAATGTTATGTAGTGCGCAAATTTCTTTAATAACATCGTTGTCGAATTTAGTGTCTGAATCTGTGGTTATTTTATTCGGTAAACCTAACACTGAGAAAACGTTTAGCAATGCTTCAGCTATATGGACGCTACTGCATGCTGTTAGTTGGACTGCCTGGGCGTATTTAGAGAAGTTATCAATGACTGTAAGGAACGTTGCGCCTCCGGTTGAGTAAAGGTCCATAAATATATGCTCCATCGGTTTACGAGGGGTATCGGTTATAGTTAAAGGTGGTTTAAGAGGGTTGCGTTCGTATTTAGATTTCAAACATGTGTCGCATTGATTAACGAATCTTTGAATGGTAAGAAGCATGTTTGGCCAATAGTAATTCCTGTGCAACTGTTTATACGTCTCCTGAATACCACGATGAACCGTCTTACCTTCATGATATTTCTTAATCAACTCTTGTTGTTCCGGTTTGTTTTCTACTAGAGTTACGCGTGTTGTACATTTAAGTAGCTTAGGGCCTCTGTCGTTAAATATTGTTGTGTAAACTCTAGAAAAGGCATGGTATAATTCTTCATTATGAAAGTAACAATGGAATATACGATCAGCAATGGTGTGCTCTTTAAGGAATCTAATTATCTCGGACTCTGTATTATTTACTGGGATAAAGACATCTTTTATAACTACCTTTGAGTTAGTGGATCTGTTATCTACTCTATACATAGAACCGGGTGTTGACCTAATGTGGAACTGTTTTAACTGCCTATCAATAGCGTCTGCTATGATGGGTATACCTTTATTTTCGTTGTCAGGCTGTGTATGTCTTGTAGACACTAGTTCAGGTTCAGCTGACACTACACTCATGCTATCCGTACCTATATTAGATTCGGGAATACTTGGGGTTTGTAATTGTATATTTTCATTGGGTGCTTCTGTGTCTGTTTGATTTTCGGCTTCTCTACGCACGTTTTCGAATATTCTATTAATTATCTCATCGTCTTCGTTATCGTCTAAATTAACAGCTAAAGAGTCGACACTACCGTGGAATATTTTAATACGTGATAGAGCGTCTGCGTTAGTGTTTTGACGCCCTTTCTTGTATACAACCTTGTAATCATATTCTGAGAGTTTTAGACACCATCTAGTTAATTTTGAATTGGGGTCTTTTAATGACATAAGCCAGGTGAGAGGCCTGTGGTCCGTATATATGATGAACTTTCTACCATAAAGATAGGGCCTAAAGTATTTTATTGCCCATACTATAGCGAGTAGCTCCTTTTCTATTGTAGAGTAACGCGATTCGGTATCTGATAGTGTCCGGGATGCAAATGCTACCGGTTTGTCGGATCCTACTATTCCTTGGGATAATACCGCACCTAATGCTACGTCCGAAGCATCAGTGGTGAGGATGAAGGGCTCATCAAAATTAGGGTACTGTAGTATTGGAGCGTTAGTTAAAATTTGTTTGCACTTATTGAAAGCTTCTAAGAAATCCGGGGAGTGTATGACTTTACTATTTTTCTTAAGGCAAAGGGTCATTGGTTTAGTAAGCTTAGCGAAATCTTTTACGAATTTTCTGTAATATCCGACCAAACCTAGGAAGCCTTTTATTTCCTTCTGGGTCTTAGGTAAGGGGAAGTTAAGTACGGCTTTTATCTTGTCTTTGTTTGGTTTTAAACCTTCATCTGTTAGTTCATGTCCTAAGAAGTTAACCTGTTTTTGTAGGAACTGTGATTTATCCAACTGGATCCTTAGATTATGTATTTTGAATCGATCGAATACTTGTTTTAATTTTTCTATGTGTTGTTGCAATGACGTAGATATTATTATTACGTCATCTAAGTATGTGTACACATTGTCTATGCCTCTTAATATATGGTCCATTAGTCTTTGAAATGTACTTGGTGCATTTTTGAGTCCAAATGGCATTCTAAGGAACTCATAGTGCCCTCGTTCTGTGGTGAATGCGGTTTTTTCAGTATCATTAGGGTGCATTTCCACTTGGTGAAAACCGCTAGCAAGGTCTAGGGTTGTGAAGTATTGAGCTCGTCCTAATCTATCTAATATGTCGTGTATATTTGGTAAAGGGTATTTATCTTCAATGATACGGTCATTCAGTCGTCTGTAATCAATTACGAGTCTCCATTTGACATTGCCTGAGGAATCGGGCTTTTTGGGTACGATATGAACGGGACATGACCAAGGAGATATGCTCTCTCGCACGATACCTTGCTGAAGAAGCTTATCCACTTGTTTACGAATTTCTTCGCGTTGTTGAGGAGCTTGTCTGTAACTACGTACAAAGACTGGTGTATTATCGCTTAATCTGAGCTCGTGTTTAACAGCGTGTGTAAAAGTGAGTGGTATATCTTCTGCATAGAACAAGTCCCTATACTGATAACATAACCGGGTTATTTCGCGCTTTTCTTCTTCGTTCATGTGGTCTGTACGGATTTTTTTAAGGTTTTCGTTTAATATACGGTCAATGTTATTATCTACCTGTATGGTATTAATATCTAATATTACTATCGTTTTTATTGGCATTGGAAAATGTTTCTAATTTAATTGACGGGTTAAGCGGGATACACTTCTTTTGATCACTATGATTAATTAACGATGTTTTAAAAGAACCGTTTGTGACGTTAACTATAGCTGCTGGGGACATTAAATCATCTGACCACATTAAATCGTCATGAAGGTATTGTCCATCTAAGTAGTTAGTTTTTACTTTGACTATCTTTTCGCATCTAGGTTCGATACTTATCTTTTGGGGTGGAGAACTAAAGTGTATTGGTATTTCCGCCGTAGATGTACGTAACACATTGTTATTTAAATCAATGTTACTCTTTAATTTTTGCAGAAGGTCCATTCCGATAAGACCTTTATATTTAGGGTCGAAATCGAATATTAGGAACTTATGTGTTATATCACTATTAAACGCGGGAGGTAAGGGAAGGTACACTACTTTGTCGTGAACTGATGAACTGTGTGCAGTATTAATTTGAAAGGGTTCTGTTTCTACACAGTACTCAAATATGGTGCCTGCAACTACGTCAGTTGCTATAGTTGAATGACTGGCCCCTGTATCTAATAGAAACTTACCGTCAAACTCTGGTAGTATTATGTACGGTAAATATTTCTTGGTCTGGAAATTGATTGAAACTAAGTCTGGTTGTCTCGGTTGGTGTCCAGGGTAAAATCCTGGTCACAACTTACCTCTTGTTCGTCCATGGTTACATTCGGCTCAAGTGCTATGCCGTTACCGTCTGTGATGGTGTTATAGAGCTCCATGTCACTGGATCCTGGTTGATCTTGAGTGGCCATCTGTATTGGAATGTAGAACAACTGCTGTGCGAACTGTGGGTTTTCTGGCTTACCTGCCGTACGCATTGTGACGTCTGATGATACTGGCGTGAGAACTGGTGGTTTTGGAATGTTAGGTTGATTCCTAAAGTTATTTGAAGCATTCAGTCTAGAGTTACCTGATGCTGGTTTGGACTTCCAGGGCAATACAGATTGTACCCATTGTTGACGCTGTTCGGGGGTCCTATAATTTGGTTGAGGTGCAAAGTTTTGTGGGGGAATAATAAAGCCAGGTGCAAACGGGCTTGCTGTATTACGGATGGGATTATTATTGCCTGGTTGTTTAGATAACTCCCTTGGCTTTGCTTGTGACGTTGAAGGATTATTGCTGTAATTAGCTCTATTATACGAAAGCCTAGCTTCTTCTTGTCTGGCCGCTATGATGGCTGCTTCGAAGGTGTCCGGTTTGGCGATTCGAACGCCCAACGAGACATGGAAGTCTAACTGGTTTATATACTGTTCAATAACCATCTTTTCGTAATACGTTTTATTCCCATGTTCACCTACGGAATGCAGAGTATCTAAAAGCTCGCGGAGGCGTTTGCCGAAGCTTTCAGCGTCTTCTGTCTTAGACTTACGCACTCGCGTTAACTCCTGCATTACTTGTATTTCGTTTCGTGGTTCACCAAGGCGCCTAACTAACGCGTTCTTAATTGTTAGCCATGAGTCTAAGTGGCCTTCGTACGCTATTGCGTCTATGGCTAGCCCACTAAGCCTACTTTTAATTAAGCAGATGAATGCTGGGTGCGAACGATCTGCCTCGGAAGTTAACAGTAATAAGTTTTCTACTTCCCTAATATAATAATTAAGTAATTTAGGATTGCCATCATATCTTGGCATCAAATCTGCGATTAGTTTATAAGGTTTATAGTTGGCATCATAATCCCTGAGCGACATTGTTTTTCTGTAGCTTTTCTACCTAGTGGCGCTCGGCGCGAAACAATAGAGGTGTCAAATTAAACACTTGGAATTTACGCGTGGGATAGTTAACGCTACTTATTATAATTTTGTGGCTGCCTACTGCGATTTTAGCTTAGAGACAGATACACAAAGATTAACATAAAACACAAAAATTATAATAGGGCAGGAAATAGAGCAAGGACACTTGGTAAAACGAGAGTACTTACCAAAGCAGCCACTGCATCTCCTGTCGAGTCGAGTCTCCTCCAACGCAGCTTCCTCCAATTCTCCGGAGAATTATCCCGATGACCGTAGAGGTGTCCGACCGCGCGATAGGTTCTTTGTAGATCACGAAGGAACGATTTGAGAACCGTCGTTCTTAAGATGAAGAGTTGGATTCGATCTTAGAACGTCGCGATCCTACCGACTGCGCCAGTTATGTTTCGGCGGTCGGGGATTTACTTAAAAAAATATTTATTTATTACACAATTACTTTAATTATAAAAATACAGGATATTTAGCTGGTGGCTGATGCAAGACTGAATATAATACAAAGAAAAATAATGATATCTAATTTTGCGGTAAATGCAAAGTTGCAAAACGACGCATGTTGACGGTGACTGCTAACTCAGCGTAAACGTCTGTTACGATGAGTTAACTCTAGTCTAGAAAGTATTTGGACACACGGGTGGCGCTCCACACATCCCAACGAGTATTTAAATGAATGATGGAAACGGTAAAAACGGTAATCAATGGTACGGGTCTGTTGGATATGTTTATGACCAGAGTAAGTCTTCCGAGGTCTGTAAGCCTATCGATGTAAAATTTATTTGAAAGCTTTTTGCAAAAGAAAGTAATAATAGCCTTCAGCCATGATGAGTGTGTCTTGAACATAGCAATATTTCTTTGGCCGTGTTTTCTTTTCGGGGATATTTCATCCTAGGGATATTTTGACGCCGAACCAAAATTAGATGAAAATAAAGAATCTTGGGTTGACATAAAGGAGTTTGTTAAAGCACCTCAAAAAGAATTAAAAACTGTGCTCGAACCAAGTCTAGAAAGTATTTTGACCCACGGGTGGCGCTCCACACATCCCAACGAGCCTTTAAGTGAATGATGGTATTGGTAAAAGTGGTTATCCATGGTTCGGGTCTGTTGGATTTGTTTTCGCCAGAATAACTCTCCAAAGCTATCGATATTAAATTTATTTAAAGGCTTGCTTCAAAAGAAAGTAAAAATAGCCGTCAGCCATGTTGGCTGTGACTTGATCAAAGGAATATTTCTTTGGTTCGGGTCTGTTGGATATGTTTAGGCCAGAGTAAGTCTTCCGAGGTATCAAAGCCTATCGAAGTTAAATTTATTTGAAAGCTTGTTGCAAAAGAAAGTAAAAATAGCCGTCAGCTATGTTGGCTGTGACTTGATCAAAGGAATATTTCTTTGATGTATTTTGTGTTTTCATCCTCGAGCATATTTCATCCTCGGGATACTTTGACGCAGAACCAAAATTAGATGAAAATCAAGAATCCTTGTCTATCGATGTAAAATTTATTTGAAAGCTTTTTGCAAAAGAAAGTAAAAATAGCCTTCAGCCATGATGAGTGTGACTTGAACAAAGCAATATTTCTTTGGCCGTGTTTTCTTTTCGGGGTTAATTCATACTCGGGATATTTTGACGCCGAACCAAAATTAGATGAAATTAAAAAATCTTGGGTTGACATAAAGGAGTTTGTTAAAGCAACTCAAAAAGAATTAAAAACTGTGCTCGAACCAAGTCTAGAAAGTATTTTGACCCACGGGTGGCGCTCCACACATCCCAACGAGTATTTAAATGAATGATGGAAACGGCAAAAACGGTAATCAATGGTACGGGTCTGATGGATATGTTTATGACCAGAGTAAGTCTTCCGAGGTCTCTAAGCCTATCGATGTAAAATTTAATTTGAAAGCTTTTTGCAAAATTAAAGTAAAAATAGCCTTCAGCCATGATGAGTGTGACTTGAACATAGCAATATTTCTTTGGCCGTGTTTTTGTTTCGGGGATATTTCATCCTAGGGATATTTTAAAGCCGAAACAAAATTAGATGAAAAAAAAGAATCTTAGGCTCACTTAAAGCGGTTTGTTAAAGCAACTCAACACGATTTTAAAAACTATGCTCGAACCAAGTCTAGAAAGTATTTTGAACCATGGGTGGTGCTCCGCACATATATCCCATCGAGCATTAAGTGAATGATGGTAACGGTAAATACGTTATCAAAAATGGTAATCCATGGTACGGGTTTCTTAGATTTGTTTTGGCAAGAGTAAGTCTACCGAGGTCTCTAAGCCTATCGATGTAAAATTTAATTTGAAAGCTTTTTGCAAAAGAAAGTAAAAATAGCCTTCAGCCATGATGAGTGTGTCTTGAACATAGCAATATTTCTTTGGCCGTGTTTTCTTTTCGGGGATATTTCATACTCGGGATATTTTGACGCCGAACCAAAATTAGATGAAATTAAAGAATCTTGGGTTCACATAAAGGAGTTTGTTAAAGCAACTCAAAAAGATTTAAAAACTGTGCTCGAACCAAGTCTAGAAAGTATGACCCACGGGTGGCGCTCCACACATCCCAACGAGCATTTAGGTGAATGATGGTATTGGTTAAAGTGGTTATCCATGGTTCGGGTCTGTTGGATTTGTTTAGGCCAGAGTAAGTCTTCCGAGGTATCAAAGCCTATCGAAGTTAAATTTATTTTAAAGCTTGTTGCAAAAGAAAGTAAAAATAGCCGTCAGCTATGTTGGCTGTGACTTGATCAAAGGAATATTTCTTTGGCTGTATTTTGTGTTTTCATTCTCGAGGATATTTCATCCTCGGGATACTTTGACGCAGAACCGAAATTAGATGAAAATCAAGAATCTTGTCTAGTCTAGAAAGTATTTGGACACACGGGTGGCGCTCCACATATCCCAACGAGTATTTAAATGAATGATGGAAACGGAAAAAACAGTAATCCATGGTACGGGTCTGTTGGATTTGTTTTGGCGAGAGTAAGTCTACCGAGGTCTCTAAGCCTATCGATGTAAAATTTATTTGAAAGCTTTTTGCAAGAGAAAGTAATAATAGCCTTCAGCCATGATGAGTGTGACGTTAACAAAGCAATATTTCTTTGGCCGTGTTTTCTTTTCGGGGATATTTAATACTCGGGATATTTTGACGCCGAACCAAAATTAGATGAAAAGAAAGAATCTTGGGCTCACTTAAAGGAGTTTGTTAAAGCAACTCAAAACGATTTTAAAAAACTATGCTCGAACCAAGTCTAGAAAGTATTTTGAACCATGGGTGGTGCTCCACACATATATCCCATCGAGCATTAAATGAATGATGGTAACGGTAAATACGGTATCAAAAATGGTAATCCATGGTACGGGTCTGTTGGATTTGTTTTGGCGAGAGTATGTCTACCGAGGTCTCTAAGCCTATTGATGTAAAATTTAATTTGAAAGCTTTTTGCAAAAGAAAGTAAAAATATCCTTCAGCCATGATGAGTGTGACTTGAACATAGCAATATTTCTCTGGCCGTGTTTTCTTTTCGGGGATATTTCATTCTAGGGATATTTTGACGCCGAACCAAAATTAGATGAAAATAAAGAATCTTGGGCTCACTTAAAGCAGTTTGTTAAAGCAACTCAAAAAGAATTAAAAACTGTGCTCGAACCAAGTCTAGAAAGTATTTTGACCCACGGGTGGCGCTCCACACATCCCAACGAGCATTTAAGTGAATTATGGTATTGGTAAAAGTGGTTATCCATGGTTCGGGTCTGTTGGATTTGTTTAGGCCAGAGTAAGTCTTCCGAGGTATCAAAGCCTATCGAAGTTAAATTTATTTGAAAGCTTGTTGCAAAAGAAAGTAAAAATAGCCGTCAGCTATGTTGGCTGTGACTTGATCAAAGGAATATTTCTTTGATGTATTTTGTGTTTTCATCCTCGAGGATATTTCATCCTCGGGATACTTTGACACAGAACCAAAATTAGATGAAAATCAAGAATCTTGTCTAGTCTAGAAAGTATTTGGACACACGGGTGGCGCTCCACATATCCCAACGAGTATTTAAATGAATGATGGAAACGGCAAAAACAGTAATCCATGGTACGGGTCTGTTGGATTTGTTTTGGCGAGAGTAAGTCTACCGAGGTCTCTAAGCCTATCGATGTAAAATTTATTTGAAAGCTTTTTGCAAAAGAAACTAATAATAGCCTTCAGCCATGATGAGTGTGACTTGAACAAAGCAATATTTCTTTGGCCGTGTTTTCTTTTGGGGATATTTCATACTCCGGATATTTTGACGCCGAACCAAAATAAGATGAAAATAAAGAGTCTTGGGCTCACTTAAAGGAGTTTGTTAAAGCAACTCAAAACGATTTTAAAAAACTATGCTCGAACCAAGTCTAGAAAGTATTTTGAACCATGGGTGGTGCTCCACACATATATCCCATCGAGCATTAAGTGAATGATGGTAACGGTAAATACGGTATCAAAAATGGTAATCCATGGTACGGGTTTGTTAGATTTGTTTTGGCGAGAGTATGTCTACCGAGGTCTCTAAGCCTATCGATGTAAAATTTAATTTGAAAGCTTTTTGCAAAAAAAGTAAAATAGCCTTCAGCCATGATGAGTGTGACTTGAACATAGCAATATTTCTCTGGCCGTGTTTTCTTTTCGGGGATATTTCATCCTAGGGATATTTTGACGCCGAACCAAATTAGATGAAAATAAATAATCTTGGGTTGACATAAAGAAGTTTGTTAAAGCAACTCAAAAAGAATTAAAAACTGTGCTCGAACCAAGTCTAGAAAGTATTTTGACCCACGGGTGGCGCTCCACACATCCCAACGAGCATTTAAGTGAATGATGGTATTGGTAAAAGTGGTTATCCATGGTTCGGGTCTGTTGGATTTGTTTAGGCCAGAGTAAGACTTCCGAGGTATCAAAGCCAATCGAAGTTAAATTTATTTGAAAGCTTGTTGCAAAAGAAAGTAAAAATAGCCGTCAGCTATGTTGGCTGTGACTTGATCAAAGGAATATTTATTTGATGTATTTTGTGTTTTCATCCTCGAGGATATTTCATCCTCGGGATACTTTGACGCAGAACCAAAATTAGATGAAAATCAAGAATCTTGTCTAGTCTAGAAAATATTTGGACACACGGGTGGCGCTCCACATATCCCAACGAGTATTTAAATGAATGATGGAAACGGCAAAAACAGTAATCCATGGTACGGGTCTGTTGGATTTGTTTTGGCGAGAGTAAGTCTACCGAGGTCTCTAAGCCTATCGATGTAAAATTTAATTTGAAAGCTTTTTGCAAAAGAAAGTAAAAATAGCCTTCAGCCATGATGAGTGTGTCTTGAACATAGCAATATTTCTTTGGCCGTGTTTTCTTTTCGGGGATATTTCATCCCAGGGATATTTTGCCAACCAAAATTAGATGAAAATAAAGAATCTTGGGTTGACATAAAGGAGTTTGTTAAAGCAACTCAAAAAGAATTAAAAACTGTGCTCGAACCAAGTCTAGAAAGTATTTTGACCCACGGGTGGCGCTCCACACATCCCAACGAGCATTTAAGTGAATGATGGTATTGGTAAAAGTGGTTATCCATGGTTCGAGTCTGTTGGATTTGTTTTCACCAGAGTAACTCTCCAAACCTATCGATATTAAATTTATTTAAAGGCTTGTTTCAAAAAAAAGTTAAAATAGCCGTCAGCCATGTTGGCTGTGACTTGATCAAAGGAATATTTCTTTGGCTGTATTTTGTGTTTTCATCCTCGAGGATATTTCATCCTCGGGATACTTTGACGCAGAACCAAAATTAGATGAAAATCAAGAATCCTTGTCTATCGATGTAAAATTTATTTGAAAGCTTTTTGCAAAAGAAAGTAAAAATAGCCTTCAGCCATGATGAGTGTGACTTGAACAAAGCAATATTTCTTTGGCCGTGTTTTCTTTGCGGGGATATTTCATACTCGGGATATTTTGACGCCGAACCAAAATTAGATGAAATTAAAGAATCTTGTCTAGTCTAGAAAGTATTTGGACACACGGGTGGCGCTCCACACATCCCAACGAGCATTTCTGTGAATGATGGTAACGGTAAAAACGGTAATCAATGGTAAAAATAGCCTTCAGCCATGATTAGTGTAACTTGAACAAAGCAATATTTCTTTGGCCGTGTTTTCTTTGCGGGGATATTTCATACTCGGGATATTTTGACGCCGAACCAAAATTAGATGAAATTAAAGAATCTTGTCTAGAGTTATGTTTCGGCGGTCGGGGATTTACTTAAAAAAATATTTATTTATTACACAATTACTTTAATTATAAAAATACAGGATATTTAGCTGGTGGCTGATGCAAGACTGAATATAATACAAAGAAAAATAATGATATCTAATTTTGCGGTAAATGCAAAGTTGCAAAACGACGCATGTTGACGGTGACTGCTAACTCAGCGTAAACGTCTGTTACGATGAGTTAACTCCTCCCTCCATAGGATAGAAGCAACTCTTGCTTCTGGCGGCGTCCGCGCTGCCCTTGGTGTCCACCGGGATGTTCTTTGTTTTCCAATGATACAGTTTCCAGGATGCTGCTGCGACCAGTAGGATATATAGGATGATTGTGCTCCAGCTAGGTGTAACTGCTATGGTTGGCCAATTATCTTCTTCTGGCACGGAGATGTCGCGTGCTCTGTTGATAAGTTCGTGGATGCTGTCTAGTGAGATGTCTTCTAATTGGAGTTCGTATTGTATTGATTGTTCTGAGACTTGATGCTGCTCCGGTAATGGTATGACCTCGTTGATAACGACCGTGTCGGTGTGAGACCGCAGTGTCTTATTCATGATGTTCATCTGGCAGTCTTCTGTTAGTGTAACGAGATGAATTCCCGACAGCTTCTTGTAATCTGTCTTGGAGTTGCATTGTGTTTTGGTAACTTCTTCTTCTCTGAGGACGAGTAGCCAGTTGTTGTCTCCGATCTTCTGAACTTTTCCTCTTCTTAAGTTCATCTTAGCGTGAGTGCAATTTGCTGGGCGATGCTGGATGAGTGATAGTATGCAGTCATCTGAGTCTTCAATTCTTCTGGTGTCGAGGAGCTTGCAGAGCTGGGTGTTGTCGGTCAGTGGCTGACAGTCTTCTTCCAGGTAAGCGTACTCATCGTTACCAAGTGCCAGGTATTTTGATTTTGGAATGATAGTGAGGTTACTTTTATTTGGGATAGAATAGAGATGGATAAGGTCGTAGGTTTTTGAGGTAATTGAGGGGATTTCGAGAATAAAGTTAACAGAGTGTTCTGTACTGTAAGCTTTAACTTTAATTGACTTCTCTATCCTGTATATGTTACTAATGCTAATACTATCTACTGGTTTAAACATAAACATACTTTCTAAGTTTCTTAACTCTTCTATTAAATTCTGAGGACTTATAATACTAGGATGCATGGTGCCTATCTGAGCAAAAGTCATAGCATCTTCTAATAACATTAACCTATCTAAAATTATCTGTAAACTAAAATCTATCTGTACGTAAATATCTAGGAAATGTAAATGGTTAGAAAGGTTGTTGGAATTATTCGTAATATTTTGTAATACACTAGCCAATGTTGCTGATTATTATTTAATTTTGTTAACTGTTTACTAAACTCATCGATTGTATTGTGTGCTAATACCAAGGATTTCCTTTGTGAATCCTGTACGTTTCTAACTCTGTTTTTAATGTTTAAAATTTCTGCTTCAAACTTAGCTGCATCTTCTTGGTCGAGATTACCTGTGATAGACTTAACGACAGTACCTAATCCATCTATCAGACCGCGTCGCTTTCTAACTTGCGGCGTTAAAGATTTAATCTTCTTACCAATAATATTAAGGCTATATTCTATTTGATTCCTATACGTTTTATGTAATTCTCCAGATGCTGTACTCTCAGCGTTTTTCGTGCTAGCATATAGGGACATCAATTGGATAGATGTAAAGTGCAGATTGCTAATGTTGTAAACGCAAGCAAGGCTAAAGTAGTTGTCTTGTTTAAGGAGTTGACCTTGTTTAAGGAGGAGGATACCATTGTCGTTACCTACTTGGGTAATTGTTACGGTTACTGTTGTGTTGAGCACGACAGCTCCTGCGATGAAGATCCTGCAACAAGATGAGGCCTCCGTAGTAGTTTGAAGTGAACCCTAATGGACTTAGAATTTGGATGGTTACCTATTATTTCAGCCACATTATTTGGGTGAAGATGTATGATCTTGTATGGTCCTTTGAAGACTGGCTTCGACTTGTCACTGCGTGCTGACTTTGCTACCTGTTTATAGACAGTTTCACCTACCTTGAATTTAATTTCTTCTGCTTCTTGGTTACGTTTAGCAATCACCTGCTCCTTGTTTTTGGACATGTGTGCGGCGATGCACTCTTGAACTGCCTCTGCGTTGGCCCGATGCTTAATAACATAGTCCTGGTAAAATTCTTTTGGGTAATATAATTCTAGTGGGTTTCTGGATGCTGTGTGTCCGAATAATAACTCATGAGGTGTATAATCTGTTGCTGAATGGATAGCGTTGTTGTACGCTATTATAGAGTACTTCATAATTAGCTGTATAGGATCATCTTTGTTAGTCATTCTTTGTGTCCTAATTATTTCGGCTAGGGTAGAGTGTAAACGTTCAATAGGGGAATTAGAATTAGGATTATAGGGTGTCGTGAAGTGTACGTGAATGTTATGTAGTGCGCAAATTTCTTTAATAACATCGTTGTCGAATTTAGTGTCTGAATCTGTGGTTATTTTATTCGGTAAACCTAACACTGAGAAAACGTTTAGCAATGCTTCAGCTATATGGACGCTACTGCATGCTGTTAGTTGGACTGCCTGGGCGTATTTAGAGAAGTTATCAATGACTGTAAGGAACGTTGCGCCTCCGGTTGAGTAAAGGTCCATAAATATATGCTCCATCGGTTTACGAGGGGTATCGGTTATAGTTAAAGGTGGTTTAAGAGGGTTGCGTTCGTATTTAGATTTCAAACATGTGTCGCATTGATTAACGAATCTTTGAATGGTAAGAAGCATGTTTGGCCAATAGTAATTCCTGTGCAACTGTTTATACGTCTCCTGAATACCACGATGAACCGTCTTACCTTCATGATATTTCTTAATCAACTCTTGTTGTTCCGGTTTGTTTTCTACTAGAGTTACGCGTGTTGTACATTTAAGTAGCTTAGGGCCTCTGTCGTTAAATATTGTTGTGTAAACTCTAGAAAAGGCATGGTATAATTCTTCATTATGAAAGTAACAATGGAATATACGATCAGCAATGGTGTGCTCTTTAAGGAATCTAATTATCTCGGACTCTGTATTATTTACTGGGATAAAGACATCTTTTATAACTACCTTTGAGTTAGTGGATCTGTTATCTACTCTATACATAGAACCGGGTGTTGACCTAATGTGGAACTGTTTTAACTGCCTATCAATAGCGTCTGCTATGATGGGTATACCTTTATTTTCGTTGTCAGGCTGTGTATGTCTTGTAGACACTAGTTCAGGTTCAGCTGACACTACACTCATGCTATCCGTACCTATATTAGATTCGGGAATACTTGGGGTTTGTAATTGTATATTTTCATTGGGTGCTTCTGTGTCTGTTTGATTTTCGGCTTCTCTACGCACGTTTTCGAATATTCTATTAATTATCTCATCGTCTTCGTTATCGTCTAAATTAACAGCTAAAGAGTCGACACTACCGTGGAATATTTTAATACGTGATAGAGCGTCTGCGTTAGTGTTTTGACGCCCTTTCTTGTATACAACCTTGTAATCATATTCTGAGAGTTTTAGACACCATCTAGTTAATTTTGAATTGGGGTCTTTTAATGACATAAGCCAGGTGAGAGGCCTGTGGTCCGTATATATGATGAACTTTCTACCATAAAGATAGGGCCTAAAGTATTTTATTGCCCATACTATAGCGAGTAGCTCCTTTTCTATTGTAGAGTAACGCGATTCGGTATCTGATAGTGTCCGGGATGCAAATGCTACCGGTTTGTCGGATCCTACTATTCCTTGGGATAATACCGCACCTAATGCTACGTCCGAAGCATCAGTGGTGAGGATGAAGGGCTCATCAAAATTAGGGTACTGTAGTATTGGAGCGTTAGTTAAAATTTGTTTGCACTTATTGAAAGCTTCTAAGAAATCCGGGGAGTGTATGACTTTACTATTTTTCTTAAGGCAAAGGGTCATTGGTTTAGTAAGCTTAGCGAAATCTTTTACGAATTTTCTGTAATATCCGACCAAACCTAGGAAGCCTTTTATTTCCTTCTGGGTCTTAGGTAAGGGGAAGTTAAGTACGGCTTTTATCTTGTCTTTGTTTGGTTTTAAACCTTCATCTGTTAGTTCATGTCCTAAGAAGTTAACCTGTTTTTGTAGGAACTGTGATTTATCCAACTGGATCCTTAGATTATGTATTTTGAATCGATCGAATACTTGTTTTAATTTTTCTATGTGTTGTTGCAATGACGTAGATATTATTATTACGTCATCTAAGTATGTGTACACATTGTCTATGCCTCTTAATATATGGTCCATTAGTCTTTGAAATGTACTTGGTGCATTTTTGAGTCCAAATGGCATTCTAAGGAACTCATAGTGCCCTCGTTCTGTGGTGAATGCGGTTTTTTCAGTATCATTAGGGTGCATTTCCACTTGGTGAAAACCGCTAGCAAGGTCTAGGGTTGTGAAGTATTGAGCTCGTCCTAATCTATCTAATATGTCGTGTATATTTGGTAAAGGGTATTTATCTTCAATGATACGGTCATTCAGTCGTCTGTAATCAATTACGAGTCTCCATTTGACATTGCCTGAGGAATCGGGCTTTTTGGGTACGATATGAACGGGACATGACCAAGGAGATATGCTCTCTCGCACGATACCTTGCTGAAGAAGCTTATCCACTTGTTTACGAATTTCTTCGCGTTGTTGAGGAGCTTGTCTGTAACTACGTACAAAGACTGGTGTATTATCGCTTAATCTGAGCTCGTGTTTAACAGCGTGTGTAAAAGTGAGTGGTATATCTTCTGCATAGAACAAGTCCCTATACTGATAACATAACCGGGTTATTTCGCGCTTTTCTTCTTCGTTCATGTGGTCTGTACGGATTTTTTTAAGGTTTTCGTTTAATATACGGTCAATGTTATTATCTACCTGTATGGTATTAATATCTAATATTACTATCGTTTTTATTGGCATTGGAAAATGTTTCTAATTTAATTGACGGGTTAAGCGGGATACACTTCTTTTGATCACTATGATTAATTAACGATGTTTTAAAAGAACCGTTTGTGACGTTAACTATAGCTGCTGGGGACATTAAATCATCTGACCACATTAAATCGTCATGAAGGTATTGTCCATCTAAGTAGTTAGTTTTTACTTTGACTATCTTTTCGCATCTAGGTTCGATACTTATCTTTTGGGGTGGAGAACTAAAGTGTATTGGTATTTCCGCCGTAGATGTACGTAACACATTGTTATTTAAATCAATGTTACTCTTTAATTTTTGCAGAAGGTCCATTCCGATAAGACCTTTATATTTAGGGTCGAAATCGAATATTAGGAACTTATGTGTTATATCACTATTAAACGCGGGAGGTAAGGGAAGGTACACTACTTTGTCGTGAACTGATGAACTGTGTGCAGTATTAATTTGAAAGGGTTCTGTTTCTACACAGTACTCAAATATGGTGCCTGCAACTACGTCAGTTGCTATAGTTGAATGACTGGCCCCTGTATCTAATAGAAACTTACCGTCAAACTCTGGTAGTATTATGTACGGTAAATATTTCTTGGTCTGGAAATTGATTGAAACTAAGTCTGGTTGTCTCGGTTGGTGTCCAGGGTAAAATCCTGGTCACAACTTACCTCTTGTTCGTCCATGGTTACATTCGGCTCAAGTGCTATGCCGTTACCGTCTGTGATGGTGTTATAGAGCTCCATGTCACTGGATCCTGGTTGATCTTGAGTGGCCATCTGTATTGGAATGTAGAACAACTGCTGTGCGAACTGTGGGTTTTCTGGCTTACCTGCCGTACGCATTGTGACGTCTGATGATACTGGCGTGAGAACTGGTGGTTTTGGAATGTTAGGTTGATTCCTAAAGTTATTTGAAGCATTCAGTCTAGAGTTACCTGATGCTGGTTTGGACTTCCAGGGCAATACAGATTGTACCCATTGTTGACGCTGTTCGGGGGTCCTATAATTTGGTTGAGGTGCAAAGTTTTGTGGGGGAATAATAAAGCCAGGTGCAAACGGGCTTGCTGTATTACGGATGGGATTATTATTGCCTGGTTGTTTAGATAACTCCCTTGGCTTTGCTTGTGACGTTGAAGGATTATTGCTGTAATTAGCTCTATTATACGAAAGCCTAGCTTCTTCTTGTCTGGCCGCTATGATGGCTGCTTCGAAGGTGTCCGGTTTGGCGATTCGAACGCCCAACGAGACATGGAAGTCTAACTGGTTTATATACTGTTCAATAACCATCTTTTCGTAATACGTTTTATTCCCATGTTCACCTACGGAATGCAGAGTATCTAAAAGCTCGCGGAGGCGTTTGCCGAAGCTTTCAGCGTCTTCTGTCTTAGACTTACGCACTCGCGTTAACTCCTGCATTACTTGTATTTCGTTTCGTGGTTCACCAAGGCGCCTAACTAACGCGTTCTTAATTGTTAGCCATGAGTCTAAGTGGCCTTCGTACGCTATTGCGTCTATGGCTAGCCCACTAAGCCTACTTTTAATTAAGCAGATGAATGCTGGGTGCGAACGATCTGCCTCGGAAGTTAACAGTAATAAGTTTTCTACTTCCCTAATATAATAATTAAGTAATTTAGGATTGCCATCATATCTTGGCATCAAATCTGCGATTAGTTTATAAGGTTTATAGTTGGCATCATAATCCCTGAGCGACATTGTTTTTCTGTAGCTTTTCTACCTAGTGGCGCTCGGCGCGAAACAATAGAGGTGTCAAATTAAACACTTGGAATTTACGCGTGGGATAGTTAACGCTACTTATTATAATTTTGTGGCTGCCTACTGCGATTTTAGCTTAGAGACAGATACACAAAGATTAACATAAAACACAAAAATTATAATAGGGCAGGAAATAGAGCAAGGACACTTGGTAAAACGAGAGTACTTACCAAAGCAGCCACTGCATCTCCTGTCGAGTCGAGTCTCCTCCAACGCAGCTTCCTCCAATTCTCCGGAGAATTATCCCGATGACCGTAGAGGTGTCCGACCGCGCGATAGGTTCTTTGTAGATCACGAAGGAACGATTTGAGAACCGTCGTTCTTAAGATGAAGAGTTGGATTCGATCTTAGAACGTCGCGATCCTACCGACTGCGCCAGTTATGTTTCGGCGGTCGGGGATTTACTTAAAAAAATATTTATTTATTACACAATTACTTTAATTATAAAAATACAGGATATTTAGCTGGTGGCTGATGCAAGACTGAATATAATACAAAGAAAAATAATGATATCTAATTTTGCGGTAAATGCAAAGTTGCAAAACGACGCATGTTGACGGTGACTGCTAACTCAGCGTAAACGTCTGTTACGATGAGTTAACTCTAGTCTAGAAAGTATTTGGACACACGGGTGGCGCTCCACACATCCCAACGAGTATTTAAATGAATGATGGAAACGGTAAAAACGGTAATCAATGGTACGGGTCTGTTGGATATGTTTATGACCAGAGTAAGTCTTCCGAGGTCTGTAAGCCTATCGATGTAAAATTTATTTGAAAGCTTTTTGCAAAAGAAAGTAATAATAGCCTTCAGCCATGATGAGTGTGACTTGAACAAAGCAATATTTCTTTGGCCGTGTTTTCTTTTCGGGGATATTTCATCCTAGGGATATTTTGACGCCGAACCATAATTAGATGAAAATAAAGAATCTTGGGCTCACTTAAAGCGGTTTGTTGAAGCAACTCAAAAAGATTTAAAAACTGTGCTCGAACCAAGTCTAGAAAGTATTTTGACCCACGGGTGGCGCTCCACACATCCCAACGAGCATTTAAGTGAATGATGGTATTGGTAAAAATGGTAATCCATGGTACGGGTCTGTTGGATTTGTTTTGGCGAGAGTAAGTCTACCGAGGTCTCTAAGCCTATCGATGTAAAATTTTTTTGAAAGCTTTTTGCAAAAGAAAGTAATAATAGCCTTCAGCCATGATGAGTGTGACTTGAACAAAGCAATATTTCTTTGGCCTTGTTTTCTTTTCGGGGATATTTCATACTCGGGATATTTTAACGCCGAACCAAAATTAGATGAAATTAAAGAATCTTGGATTCACATAAAGGAGTTTGTTAAAGCAACTCAAAAAGATTTAAATACTGTGCTCGAACCAAGTCTAGAAAGTATTTTGACCCACGGGTGGCGCTCCACACATCCCAACGAGTATTTAAATGAATGATGGAAACGGCAAAAACGGTAATCAATGGTACGGGTCTGATGGATATGTTTATGACCAGAGTAAGTCTTCCGAGGTCTCTAAGCCTATCGATGTAAAATTTATTTGAAAGCTTTTTGCAAAAGAAAGTAATAATAGCCTTCAGCCATGATGAGTGTGACTTGAACAAAGCAATATTTCTTTGGCCGTGTTTTCTTTTCGGGGATATTTCATACTCGGGATATTTTGACGCCGAACCAAAATTAGACGAAATTAAAGAATCTTGGGTTCACATAAAGGAGTTTGTTAAAGCAACTCAAAAAGATTTAAAAACTGTGCTCGAACCAAGTCTAGAAAGTATTTTGACCCACGGGTGGCGCTCCACACATTCCAACGAGCATTTAAGTGAATGATGGTATTGGTAAAAATGGTAATCCATGGTACGGGTCTGTTGGATTTGTTTTGGCGAGAGTAAGTCTACCGAGGTCTCTAAGCCTATCGATGTAAAATTTTTTTGAAAGCTTTTTGCAAAAGAAAGTAATAATAGCCTTCAGCCATGATGAGTGTGACTTGAACAAAGCAATATATCTTTGGCCTTGTTTTCTTTTCGGGGATATTTCATACTCGGGATATTTTAACGCCGAACCAAAATTAGATGAAATTAAAGAATCTTGGATTCACATAAAGGAGTTTGTTAAAGCAACTCAAAAAGATTTAAAAACTGTGCTCGAACCAAGTCTAGAAAGTATTTTGACCCACGGGTGGCGCTCCACACATCCCAACGAGTATTTAAATGAATGATGGAAACGGCAAAAACGGTAATCAATGGTACGGGTCTGTTGGATATGTCTATGACCAGAGTAAGTCTTCCGAGGTCTCTAAGCCTATCGATGTAAAATTTATTTGAAAGCTTTTTGCAAAAGAAAGTAAAAATAGCCTTCAGCCATGATTAGTGTAACTTGAACAAAGCAATATTTCTTTGGCCGTGTTTTCTTTGCGGGGATATTTCATACTCGGGATATTTTGACGCTGAACCAAAATTAGATGAAATTAAAGAATCATGTCTAGTCTAGAAAGTATTTGGACACACGGGTGGCGCTCCACACATCCCAACGAGTATTTAAATGAATGATGGAAACGGTAAAAACGGTAATCAATGGTACGGGTCTGTTGGATATGTTTATGACCAGAGTAAGTCTTCCGAGGTCTGTAAGCCTATCGATGTAAAATTTATTTGAAAGCTTTTTGCAAAAGATAGTAATAATAGCCTTCAGCCATGATGAGTGTGACTTGAACAAAGCAATATTTCTTTGGCCGTGTTTTCTTTTCGGGGATATTTCATCCTAGGGATATTTTGACGCCGAACCATAATTAGATGAAAATAAAGAATCTTGGGCTCACTTAAAGCGGTTTGTTAAAGCAACTCAAAACGATTTTAAAAACTGTGCTCGAACCAAGTCTAGAAAGTATTTTGAACCACGGGTGGTTCTCCACACATATATCCCATCGAGCATTAAGTGAATGGTGGTAACGGTAAATACGGTATCAAAAATGGTACTCCATGGTTTGGGTCTGATGCATTTGTTTTCGCCAGAGTAACTCTCCAAACCTATCGATATTAAATTTATTTTAAGCTTGTTGCAAAAGAAAGTAAAAATAGCCTTCAGCCATGATGAGTGTGACTTGAACATAGCTATATTTCTTTGGCCGTGTTTTCTTTTCGGGGATATTTCATCCTAGGGATATTTTGACGCCGAACCAAAATTAGATGAAAATAAAGAATCTTGGGCTAACTTAAAGCGGTTTGTTAAATCAACTCAACACGATTTTAAAAACTATGCTCGAACCAAGTCTAGAAAGTATTTTGAACCATGGGTGGTGCTCCACACATATATCCCATCGAGCATTAAGTGAATGATGGTAACGGTAAATACGTTATCAAAAATGGTAATCCATGGTACGGGTTTCTTAGATTTGTTTTGGCAAGAGTAAGTCTACCGAGGTCTCTAAGCCTATCGATGTAAAATTTAATTTGAAAGCTTTTTGCAAAAGAAAGTAAAAATAGCCTTCAGCCATGATGAGTGTGTCTTGAACATAGCAATATTTCTTTGGCCGTGTTTTCTTTTCGGGGATATTTCATCCTAGGGATATTTTGACGCCGAACCAAAATTAGATGAAAATAAAGAATCTTGGGTTGACATAAAGGAGTTTGTTAAAGCAACTCAAAAAGAATTAAAAACTGTGCTCGAACCAAGTCTAGAAAGTATTTTGACGCACGGGTGGCGCTCCACACATCCCAACGAGCATTTAAGTGAATGATGGTATTGGTAAAAGTGGTTATCCATGGTTCGGGTCTGTTGGATTTGTTTTCGCCAGAGTAACTCTCCAAACCTATCGATATTAAATTTATTTAAAGGCTTGCTTCAAAAGAAAGTAAAAATAGCCGTCAGCCATGTTGGCTGTGACTTGATCAAAGGAATATTTCTTTGGCTGTATTTTGTGTTTTCATCCTCGAGGATATTTCATCCTCGGGATACTTTGACGCAGAACCAAAATTAAATGAAAATCAAGAATCTTGTCTATCGATGTAAAATTTATTTCAAAGCTTTTTGCAAAAGAAAGTAAAAAAAGCCTTCAGCCATGATGAGTGTGACTTGAACAAAGCAATATTTCTTTGGCCGTGTTTTCTTTTCGGGGATATTTCATACTCGGGATATTTTGACGCCGAACCAAAATTAGATGAAATTAAAGAATCTTGGGTTCACATAAAGGAGTTTGTTAAAGCAACTCAAAAAGATTTAAAAACTGTGCTCGAACCAAGTCTAGAAAGTATGACCCACGGGTGGCGCTCCACACATCCCAACGAGTATTTAAATGAATGATGGAAACGGAAAAAACAGTAATCCATGGTACGGGTCTGTTGGATTTGTTTTGGCGAGAGTAAGTCTACCGAGGTCTCTAAGCCTATCGATGTAAAATTTATTTGAAAGCTTTTTGCAAAAGAAAGTAATAATAGCCTTCAGCCATGATGAGTGTGACTTTAACAAAGCAATATTTCTTTGGCCGTGTTTTCTTTTCGGGGATATTTAATACTCGGGATATTTTGACGCCGAACCAAAATTAGATGAAAAGAAAGAATCTTGGGCTCACTAAAAGGAGTTTGTTAAAGCAACTCAAAACGATTTTAAAAAACTATGCTCGAACCAAGTCTAGAAAGTATTTTGAACCATGGGTGGTGCTCCACACATATATCCCATCGAGCATTAAATGAATGATGGTAACGGTAAATACGGTATCAAAAATGGTAATCCATGGTACGGGTCTGTCGGATTTGTTTTGGCGAGAGTATGTCTACCGAGGTCTCTAAGCCTATTGATATAAAATTTAATTTGAAAGCTTTTTGCAAAAGAAAGTAAAAATAGCCTTCAGCCATGATGAGTGTGACTTGAACATAGCAATATTTCTCTGGCCGTGTTTTCTTTTCGGGGATATTTCATTCTAGGGATATTTTGACGCCGAACCAAAATTAGATGAAAATAAAGAATCTTGGGTTGACATAAAGAAGTTTGTTAAAGCAACTCAAAAAGAATTAAAAACTGTGCTCGAACCAAGTCTAGAAAGTATTTTGACCCACGGGTGGCGCTCCACACATCCCAACGAGCATTTAAGTGAATGATGGTATTGGTAAAAGTGGTTATCCATGGTTCGGGTCTGTTGGATTTGTTTAGGCCAGAGTAAGTCTTCCGAGGTATCAAAGCCTATCGAAGTTAAATTTATTTGAAAGCTTGTTGCAAAAGAAAGTAAAAATAGCCGTCAGCTATGTTGGCTGTGACTTGATCAAAGGAATATTTCTTTGATGAATTTTGTGTTTTCATCCTCGAGGATATTTCATCCTCGGGATACTTTGACGCAGAACCAAAATTAGATGAAAATCAAGAATCTTGTCTAGTCTAGAAAGTACTTGGACACACGGGTGGCGCTCCACATATCCCAACGAGTATTTAAATGAATGATGGAAACGGCAAAAACAGTAATCCATGGTACGGGTCTGTTGGATTTGTTTTGGCGAGAGTAAGTCTACCGAGGTCTCTAAGCCTATCGATGTAAAATTTATTTGAAAGCTTTTTGCAAAAGAAACTAATAATAGCCTTCAGCCATGATGAGTGTGACTTGAACATAGCAATATTTCTCTGGCCGTGTTTTCTTTTCGGGGATATTTCATTCTAGGGATATTTTGACGCCGAACCAAAATTAGATGAAAATAAAGAATCTTGGGTTGACATAAAGAAGTTTGTTAAAGCAACTCAAAAAAAATTAAAAACTGTGCTCGAACCAAGTCTAGAAAATATTTGGACACACGGGTGGCGCTCCACATATCCCAACGAGTATTTAAATGAATGATGGAAACGGCAAAAACAGTAATCCATGGTACGGGTCTGTTGGATTTGTTTTGGCGAGAGTAAGTCTACCGAGGTCTCTAAGCCTATCGATGTAAAATTTAATTTGAAAGCTTTTTGCAAAATAAAAGTAAAAATAGCCTTCAGCCATGATGAGTGTGACTTGAACATAGCGATATTTCTTTGGCCGTGTTTTCGTTTCGGGGATATTTCATCCTAGGGATATTTTGACGCCGAAACAAAATCAGATGAAAATAAAGAATCTTGGGCTCACTTAAAGCGGTTGGTTAAAGCAACTCAACACGATTTTAAAAACTATGCTCGAACCAAGTCTAGAAAGTATTTTGAACCATGGGTGGTGCTCCGCACATATATCCCATCGAGCATTAAATGAATGATGGTAACGGTAAATACGTTATCAAAAATGGTAATCCATGGTACGGGTTTGTTAGATTTGTTTTGGCGAGAGTAAGTCTACCGAGGTCTCTAAGCCTATCGATGTAAAATTTAATTTGAAAGCTTTTTGCAAAAGAAAGTAAAAATAGTCTTCAGCCATGATGAGTGTGTCTTGAACATAGCAATATTTCTTTGGCCGTGTTTTCTTTTCGGGGATATTTCATCCCAGGGATATTTTGACGCCGAACCAAAATTAGATGAAAATAAAGAATCTTGGGTTGACATAAAGGAGTTTGTTAAAGCAACTCAAAAAGAATTAAAAACTGTGCTCGAACCAAGTCTAGAAAGTATTTTGACCCACGGGTGGCGCTCCACACATCCCAACGAGCATTTAAGTGAATGATGGTATTGGTAAAAGTGGTTATCCATGGTTCGGGTCTGTTGGATTTGTTTTCGCCAGAGTAACTCTCCAAACCTATCGATATTAAATTTATTTAAAGGCTTGTTTCAAAAGAAAGTTAAAATAGCCGTCAGCCATGTTGGCTGTGACTTGATCAAAGGAATATTTCTTTGGCTGTATTTTGTGTTTTCATCCTCGAGGATATTTCATCCTCGGGATACTTTGACGCAGAACCAAAATTAGATGAAAATTAAGAATCCTTGTCTATCGATGTAAAATTTATTTGAAAGCTTTTTGCAAAAGAAAGTAAAAATAGCCTTCAGCCATGATGAGTGTGACTTGAACAAAGCAATATTTCTTTGGCCGTGTTTTCTTTTCGGGGCTAATTCATACTCGGGATATTTTGACGCCGAACCAAAATTAGATGAAATTAAAAAATCTTGGGTTGACATAAAGGAGTTTGTTAAAGCAACTCAAAAAGAATTAAAAACTGTGCTCGAACCAAGTCTAGAAAGTATTTTGACCCACGGGTGGCGCTCCACACATCCCAACGAGTATTTAAATGAATGATGGAAACGGCAAAAACGGTAATCAATGGTACGGGTCTGATGGATATGTTTATGACCAGAGTAAGTCTTCCGAGGTCTCTAAGCCTATAGATGTAAAATTTAATTTGAAAGCTTTTTGCAAAATAAAAGTAAAAAAAGCCTTCAGCCATGATGAGTGTGACTTGAACATAGCAATATTTCTTTGGCCGTGTTTTTGTTTCGGGGATATTTCATCCTAGGGATATTTTGACGCCGAAACAAAATTAGATGAAAAAAAAGAATCTTGGGCTCACTTAAAGCGGTTTGTTAAAGCAACTCAACACGATTTTAAAAACTATGCTCGAACCAAGTCTAGAAAGTATTTTGAACCATGGGTGGTGCTCCGCACATATATCCCATCGAGCATTAAGTGAATGAAGGTAACGGTAAATACGTTATCAAAAATGGTAATCCATGGTACGGGTTTCTTAGATTTGTTTTGGCAAGAGTAAGTCTACCGAGGTCTCTAAGCCTATCGATGTAAAATTTAATTTGAAAGCTTTTTGCAAAAGAAAGTAAAAATAGCCTTCAGCCATGATGAGTGTGTCTTGAACATAGCAATATTTCTTTGGCCGTGTTTTCTTTTCGGGGATATTTCATCCTAGGGATATTTTGACGCCGAACCAAAATTAGATGAAAATAAAGAATCTTGGGTTGACATAAAGGAGTTTGTTAAAGCACCTCAAAAAGAATTAAAAACTGTGCTCGAACCAAGTCTAGAAAGTATTTTGACCCACGGGTGGCGCTCCACACATCCCAACGAGCCTTTAAGTGAATGATGGTATTGGTAAAAGTGGTTATCCATGGTTCGGGTCTGTTGGATTTGTTTTCGCCAGAATAACTCTCCAAAGCTATCGATATTAAATTTATTTAAAGGCTTGCTTCAAAAGAAAGTAAAAATAGCCGTCAGCCATGTTGGCTGTGACTTGATCAAAGGAATATTTCTTTGGTTCGGGTCTGTTGGATATGTTTAGGCCAGAGTAAGTCTTCCGAGGTATCAAAGCCTATCGAAGTTAAATTTATTTGAAAGCTTGTTGCAAAAGAAAGTAAAAATAGCCGTCAGCTATGTTGGCTGTGACTTGATCAAAGGAATATTTCTTTGATGTATTTTGTGTTTTCATCCTCGAGCATATTTCATCCTCGGGATACTTTGACGCAGAACCAAAATTAGATGAAAATCAAGAATCCTTGTCTATCGATGTAAAATTTATTTGAAAGCTTTTTGCAAAAGAAAGTAAAAATAGCCTTCAGCCATGATGAGTGTGACTTGAACAAAGCAATATATCTTTGGCCTTGTTTTCTTTTCGGGGATATTTCATACTCGGGATATTTTAACGCCGAACCAAAATTAGATGAAATTAAAGAATCTTGGATTCACATAAAGGAGTTTGTTAAAGCAACTCAAAAAGATTTAAAAACTGTGCTCGAACCAAGTCTAGAAAGTATTTTGACCCACGGGTGGCGCTCCACACATCCCAACGAGTATTTAAATGAATGATGGAAACGGCAAAAACGGTAATCAATGGTACGGGTCTGTTGGATATGTTTATGACCAGAGTAAGTCTTCCGAGGTCTCTAAGCCTATCGATGTAAAATTTATTTGAAAGCTTTTTGCAAAAGAAAGTAAAAATAGCCTTCAGCCATGATTAGTGTAACTTGAACAAAGCAATATTTCTTTGGCCGTGTTTTCTTTGCGGGGATATTTCATACTCGGGATATTTTGACGCTGAACCAAAATTAGATGAAATTAAAGAATCATGTCTAGTCTAGAAAGTATTTGGACACACGGGTGGCGCTCCACACATCCCAACGAGTATTTAAATGAATGATGGAAACGGTAAAAACGGTAATCAATGGTACGGGTCTGTTGGATATGTTTATGACCAGAGTAAGTCTTCCGAGGTCTGTAAGCCTATCGATGTAAAATTTATTTGAAAGCTTTTTGCAAAAGATAGTAATAATAGCCTTCAGCCATGATGAGTGTGACTTGAACAAAGCAATATTTCTTTGGCCGTGTTTTCTTTTCGGGGATATTTCATCCTAGGGATATTTTGACGCCGAACCATAATTAGATGAAAATAAAGAATCTTGGGCTCACTTAAAGCGGTTTGTTAAAGCAACTCAAAACGATTTTAAAAACTGTGCTCGAACCAAGTCTAGAAAGTATTTTGAACCACGGGTGGTTCTCCACACATATATCCCATCGAGCATTAAGTGAATGGTGGTAACGGTAAATACGGTATCAAAAATGGTACTCCATGGTTTGGGTCTGATGCATTTGTTTTCGCCAGAGTAACTCTCCAAACCTATCGATATTAAATTTATTTTAAGCTTGTTGCAAAAGAAAGTAAAAATAGCCTTCAGCCATGATGAGTGTGACTTGAACATAGCTATATTTCTTTGGCCGTGTTTTCTTTTCGGGGATATTTCATCCTAGGGATATTTTGACGCCGAACCAAAATTAGATGAAAATAAAGAATCTTGGGCTAACTTAAAGCGGTTTGTTAAATCAACTCAACACGATTTTAAAAACTATGCTCGAACCAAGTCTAGAAAGTATTTTGAACCATGGGTGGTGCTCCACACATATATCCCATCGAGCATTAAGTGAATGATGGTAACGGTAAATACGTTATCAAAAATGGTAATCCATGGTACGGGTTTCTTAGATTTGTTTTGGCAAGAGTAAGTCTACCGAGGTCTCTAAGCCTATCGATGTAAAATTTAATTTGAAAGCTTTTTGCAAAAGAAAGTAAAAATAGCCTTCAGCCATGATGAGTGTGTCTTGAACATAGCAATATTTCTTTGGCCGTGTTTTCTTTTCGGGGATATTTCATCCTAGGGATATTTTGACGCCGAACCAAAATTAGATGAAAATAAAGAATCTTGGGTTGACATAAAGGAGTTTGTTAAAGCAACTCAAAAAGAATTAAAAACTGTGCTCGAACCAAGTCTAGAAAGTATTTTGACGCACGGGTGGCGCTCCACACATCCCAACGAGCATTTAAGTGAATGATGGTATTGGTAAAAGTGGTTATCCATGGTTCGGGTCTGTTGGATTTGTTTTCGCCAGAGTAACTCTCCAAACCTATCGATATTAAATTTATTTAAAGGCTTGCTTCAAAAGAAAGTAAAAATAGCCGTCAGCCATGTTGGCTGTGACTTGATCAAAGGAATATTTCTTTGGCTGTATTTTGTGTTTTCATCCTCGAGGATATTTCATCCTCGGGATACTTTGACGCAGAACCAAAATTAAATGAAAATCAAGAATCTTGTCTATCGATGTAAAATTTATTTCAAAGCTTTTTGCAAAAGAAAGTAAAAAAAGCCTTCAGCCATGATGAGTGTGACTTGAACAAAGCAATATTTCTTTGGCCGTGTTTTCTTTTCGGGGATATTTCATACTCGGGATATTTTGACGCCGAACCAAAATTAGATGAAATTAAAGAATCTTGGGTTCACATAAAGGAGTTTGTTAAAGCAACTCAAAAAGATTTAAAAACTGTGCTCGAACCAAGTCTAGAAAGTATGACCCACGGGTGGCGCTCCACACATCCCAACGAGTATTTAAATGAATGATGGAAACGGAAAAAACAGTAATCCATGGTACGGGTCTGTTGGATTTGTTTTGGCGAGAGTAAGTCTACCGAGGTCTCTAAGCCTATCGATGTAAAATTTATTTGAAAGCTTTTTGCAAAAGAAAGTAATAATAGCCTTCAGCCATGATGAGTGTGACTTTAACAAAGCAATATTTCTTTGGCCGTGTTTTCTTTTCGGGGATATTTAATACTCGGGATATTTTGACGCCGAACCAAAATTAGATGAAAAGAAAGAATCTTGGGCTCACTAAAAGGAGTTTGTTAAAGCAACTCAAAACGATTTTAAAAAACTATGCTCGAACCAAGTCTAGAAAGTATTTTGAACCATGGGTGGTGCTCCACACATATATCCCATCGAGCATTAAATGAATGATGGTAACGGTAAATACGGTATCAAAAATGGTAATCCATGGTACGGGTCTGTCGGATTTGTTTTGGCGAGAGTATGTCTACCGAGGTCTCTAAGCCTATTGATATAAAATTTAATTTGAAAGCTTTTTGCAAAAGAAAGTAAAAATAGCCTTCAGCCATGATGAGTGTGACTTGAACATAGCAATATTTCTCTGGCCGTGTTTTCTTTTCGGGGATATTTCATTCTAGGGATATTTTGACGCCGAACCAAAATTAGATGAAAATAAAGAATCTTGGGTTGACATAAAGAAGTTTGTTAAAGCAACTCAAAAAGAATTAAAAACTGTGCTCGAACCAAGTCTAGAAAGTATTTTGACCCACGGGTGGCGCTCCACACATCCCAACGAGCATTTAAGTGAATGATGGTATTGGTAAAAGTGGTTATCCATGGTTCGGGTCTGTTGGATTTGTTTAGGCCAGAGTAAGTCTTCCGAGGTATCAAAGCCTATCGAAGTTAAATTTATTTGAAAGCTTGTTGCAAAAGAAAGTAAAAATAGCCGTCAGCTATGTTGGCTGTGACTTGATCAAAGGAATATTTCTTTGATGAATTTTGTGTTTTCATCCTCGAGGATATTTCATCCTCGGGATACTTTGACGCAGAACCAAAATTAGATGAAAATCAAGAATCTTGTCTAGTCTAGAAAGTACTTGGACACACGGGTGGCGCTCCACATATCCCAACGAGTATTTAAATGAATGATGGAAACGGCAAAAACAGTAATCCATGGTACGGGTCTGTTGGATTTGTTTTGGCGAGAGTAAGTCTACCGAGGTCTCTAAGCCTATCGATGTAAAATTTATTTGAAAGCTTTTTGCAAAAGAAACTAATAATAGCCTTCAGCCATGATGAGTGTGACTTGAACATAGCAATATTTCTCTGGCCGTGTTTTCTTTTCGGGGATATTTCATTCTAGGGATATTTTGACGCCGAACCAAAATTAGATGAAAATAAAGAATCTTGGGTTGACATAAAGAAGTTTGTTAAAGCAACTCAAAAAAAATTAAAAACTGTGCTCGAACCAAGTCTAGAAAATATTTGGACACACGGGTGGCGCTCCACATATCCCAACGAGTATTTAAATGAATGATGGAAACGGCAAAAACAGTAATCCATGGTACGGGTCTGTTGGATTTGTTTTGGCGAGAGTAAGTCTACCGAGGTCTCTAAGCCTATCGATGTAAAATTTAATTTGAAAGCTTTTTGCAAAATAAAAGTAAAAATAGCCTTCAGCCATGATGAGTGTGACTTGAACATAGCGATATTTCTTTGGCCGTGTTTTCGTTTCGGGGATATTTCATCCTAGGGATATTTTGACGCCGAAACAAAATCAGATGAAAATAAAGAATCTTGGGCTCACTTAAAGCGGTTGGTTAAAGCAACTCAACACGATTTTAAAAACTATGCTCGAACCAAGTCTAGAAAGTATTTTGAACCATGGGTGGTGCTCCGCACATATATCCCATCGAGCATTAAATGAATGATGGTAACGGTAAATACGTTATCAAAAATGGTAATCCATGGTACGGGTTTGTTAGATTTGTTTTGGCGAGAGTAAGTCTACCGAGGTCTCTAAGCCTATCGATGTAAAATTTAATTTGAAAGCTTTTTGCAAAAGAAAGTAAAAATAGTCTTCAGCCATGATGAGTGTGTCTTGAACATAGCAATATTTCTTTGGCCGTGTTTTCTTTTCGGGGATATTTCATCCCAGGGATATTTTGACGCCGAACCAAAATTAGATGAAAATAAAGAATCTTGGGTTGACATAAAGGAGTTTGTTAAAGCAACTCAAAAAGAATTAAAAACTGTGCTCGAACCAAGTCTAGAAAGTATTTTGACCCACGGGTGGCGCTCCACACATCCCAACGAGCATTTAAGTGAATGATGGTATTGGTAAAAGTGGTTATCCATGGTTCGGGTCTGTTGGATTTGTTTTCGCCAGAGTAACTCTCCAAACCTATCGATATTAAATTTATTTAAAGGCTTGTTTCAAAAGAAAGTTAAAATAGCCGTCAGCCATGTTGGCTGTGACTTGATCAAAGGAATATTTCTTTGGCTGTATTTTGTGTTTTCATCCTCGAGGATATTTCATCCTCGGGATACTTTGACGCAGAACCAAAATTAGATGAAAATTAAGAATCCTTGTCTATCGATGTAAAATTTATTTGAAAGCTTTTTGCAAAAGAAAGTAAAAATAGCCTTCAGCCATGATGAGTGTGACTTGAACAAAGCAATATTTCTTTGGCCGTGTTTTCTTTTCGGGGCTAATTCATACTCGGGATATTTTGACGCCGAACCAAAATTAGATGAAATTAAAAAATCTTGGGTTGACATAAAGGAGTTTGTTAAAGCAACTCAAAAAGAATTAAAAACTGTGCTCGAACCAAGTCTAGAAAGTATTTTGACCCACGGGTGGCGCTCCACACATCCCAACGAGTATTTAAATGAATGATGGAAACGGCAAAAACGGTAATCAATGGTACGGGTCTGATGGATATGTTTATGACCAGAGTAAGTCTTCCGAGGTCTCTAAGCCTATAGATGTAAAATTTAATTTGAAAGCTTTTTGCAAAATAAAAGTAAAAAAAGCCTTCAGCCATGATGAGTGTGACTTGAACATAGCAATATTTCTTTGGCCGTGTTTTTGTTTCGGGGATATTTCATCCTAGGGATATTTTGACGCCGAAACAAAATTAGATGAAAAAAAAGAATCTTGGGCTCACTTAAAGCGGTTTGTTAAAGCAACTCAACACGATTTTAAAAACTATGCTCGAACCAAGTCTAGAAAGTATTTTGAACCATGGGTGGTGCTCCGCACATATATCCCATCGAGCATTAAGTGAATGAAGGTAACGGTAAATACGTTATCAAAAATGGTAATCCATGGTACGGGTTTCTTAGATTTGTTTTGGCAAGAGTAAGTCTACCGAGGTCTCTAAGCCTATCGATGTAAAATTTAATTTGAAAGCTTTTTGCAAAAGAAAGTAAAAATAGCCTTCAGCCATGATGAGTGTGTCTTGAACATAGCAATATTTCTTTGGCCGTGTTTTCTTTTCGGGGATATTTCATCCTAGGGATATTTTGACGCCGAACCAAAATTAGATGAAAATAAAGAATCTTGGGTTGACATAAAGGAGTTTGTTAAAGCACCTCAAAAAGAATTAAAAACTGTGCTCGAACCAAGTCTAGAAAGTATTTTGACCCACGGGTGGCGCTCCACACATCCCAACGAGCCTTTAAGTGAATGATGGTATTGGTAAAAGTGGTTATCCATGGTTCGGGTCTGTTGGATTTGTTTTCGCCAGAATAACTCTCCAAAGCTATCGATATTAAATTTATTTAAAGGCTTGCTTCAAAAGAAAGTAAAAATAGCCGTCAGCCATGTTGGCTGTGACTTGATCAAAGGAATATTTCTTTGGTTCGGGTCTGTTGGATATGTTTAGGCCAGAGTAAGTCTTCCGAGGTATCAAAGCCTATCGAAGTTAAATTTATTTGAAAGCTTGTTGCAAAAGAAAGTAAAAATAGCCGTCAGCTATGTTGGCTGTGACTTGATCAAAGGAATATTTCTTTGATGTATTTTGTGTTTTCATCCTCGAGCATATTTCATCCTCGGGATACTTTGACGCAGAACCAAAATTAGATGAAAATCAAGAATCCTTGTCTATCGATGTAAAATTTATTTGAAAGCTTTTTGCAAAAGAAAGTAAAAATAGCCTTCAGCCATGATGAGTGTGACTTGAACAAAGCAATATTTCTTTGGCCGTGTTTTCTTTTCGGGGTTAATTCATACTCGGGATATTTTGACGCCGAACCAAAATTAGATGAAATTAAAAAATCTTGGGTTGACATAAAGGAGTTTGTTAAAGCAACTCAAAAAGAATTAAAAACTGTGCTCGAACCAAGTCTAGAAAGTATTTTGACCCACGGGTGGCGCTCCACACATCCCAACGAGTATTTAAATGAATGATGGAAACGGCAAAAACGGTAATCAATGGTACGGGTCTGATGGATATGTTTATGACCAGAGTAAGTCTTCCGAGGTCTCTAAGCCTATCGATGTAAAATTTAATTTGAAAGCTTTTTGCAAAATTAAAGTAAAAATAGCCTTCAGCCATGATGAGTGTGACTTGAACATAGCAATATTTCTTTGGCCGTGTTTTTGTTTCGGGGATATTTCATCCTAGGGATATTTTGAAGCCGAAACAAAATTAGATGAAAAAAAAGAATCTTAGGCTCACTTAAAGCGGTTTGTTAAAGCAACTCAACACGATTTTAAAAACTATGCTCGAACCAAGTCTAGAAAGTATTTTGAACCATGGGTGGTGCTCCGCACATATATCCCATCGAGCATTAAGTGAATGATGGTAACGGTAAATACGTTATCAAAAATGGTAATCCATGGTACGGGTTTCTTAGATTTGTTTTGGCAAGAGTAAGTCTACCGAGGTCTCTAAGCCTATCGATGTAAAATTTAATTTGAAAGCTTTTTGCAAAAGAAAGTAAAAATAGCCTTCAGCCATGATGAGTGTGTCTTGAACATAGCAATATTTCTTTGGCCGTGTTTTCTTTTCGGGGATATTTCATACTCGGGATATTTTGACGCCGAACCAAAATTAGATGAAATTAAAGAATCTTGGGTTCACATAAAGGAGTTTGTTAAAGCAACTCAAAAAGATTTAAAAACTGTGCTCGAACCAAGTCTAGAAAGTATGACCCACGGGTGGCGCTCCACACATCCCAACGAGCATTTAGGTGAATGATGGTATTGGTTAAAATGGTTATCCATGGTTCGGGTCTGTTGGATTTGTTTAGGCCAGAGTAAGTCTTCCGAGGTATCAAAGCCTATCGAAGTTAAATTTATTTTAAAGCTTGTTGCAAAAGAAAGTAAAAATAGCCGTCAGCTATGTTGGCTGTGACTTGATCAAAGGAATATTTCTTTGGCTGTATTTTGTGTTTTCATTCTCGAGGATATTTCATCCTCGGGATACTTTGACGCAGAACCGAAATTAGATGAAAATCAAGAATCTTGTCTAGTCTAGAAAGTATTTGGACACACGGGTGGCGCTCCACATATCCCAACGAGTATTTAAATGAATGATGGAAACGGAAAAAACAGTAATCCATGGTACGGGTCTGTTGGATTTGTTTTGGCGAGAGTAAGTCTACCGAGGTCTCTAAGCCTATCGATGTAAAATTTATTTGAAAGCTTTTTGCAAGAGAAAGTAATAATAGCCTTCAGCCATGATGAGTGTGACGTTAACAAAGCAATATTTCTTTGGCCGTGTTTTCTTTTCGGGGATATTTAATACTCGGGATATTTTGACGCCGAACCAAAATTAGATGAAAAGAAAGAATCTTGGGCTCACTTAAAGGAGTTTGTTAAAGCAACTCAAAACGATTTTAAAAAACTATGCTCGAACCAAGTCTAGAAAGTATTTTGAACCATGGGTGGTGCTCCACACATATATCCCATCGAGCATTAAATGAATGATGGTAACGGTAAATACGGTATCAAAAATGGTAATCCATGGTACGGGTCTGTTGGATTTGTTTTGGCGAGAGTATGTCTACCGAGGTCTCTAAGCCTATTGATGTAAAATTTAATTTGAAAGCTTTTTGCAAAAGAAAGTAAAAATATCCTTCAGCCATGATGAGTGTGACTTGAACATAGCAATATTTCTCTGGCCGTGTTTTCTTTTCGGGGATATTTCATTCTAGGGATATTTTGACGCCGAACCAAAATTAGATGAAAATAAAGAATCTTGGGCTCACTTAAAGCAGTTTGTTAAAGCAACTCAAAAAGAATTAAAAACTGTGCTCGAACCAAGTCTAGAAAGTATTTTGACCCACGGGTGGCGCTCCACACATCCCAACGAGCATTTAAGTGAATTATGGTATTGGTAAAAGTGGTTATCCATGGTTCGGGTCTGTTGGATTTGTTTAGGCCAGAGTAAGTCTTCCGAGGTATCAAAGCCTATCGAAGTTAAATTTATTTGAAAGCTTGTTGCAAAAGAAAGTAAAAATAGCCGTCAGCTATGTTGGCTGTGACTTGATCAAAGGAATATTTCTTTGATGTATTTTGTGTTTTCATCCTCGAGGATATTTCATCCTCGGGATACTTTGACACAGAACCAAAATTAGATGAAAATCAAGAATCTTGTCTAGTCTAGAAAGTATTTGGACACACGGGTGGCGCTCCACATATCCCAACGAGTATTTAAATGAATGATGGAAACGGCAAAAACAGTAATCCATGGTACGGGTCTGTTGGATTTGTTTTGGCGAGAGTAAGTCTACCGAGGTCTCTAAGCCTATCGATGTAAAATTTATTTGAAAGCTTTTTGCAAAAGAAACTAATAATAGCCTTCAGCCATGATGAGTGTGACTTGAACAAAGCAATATTTCTTTGGCCGTGTTTTCTTTTGGGGATATTTCATACTCCGGATATTTTGACGCCGAACCAAAATAAGATGAAAATAAAGAGTCTTGGGCTCACTTAAAGGAGTTTGTTAAAGCAACTCAAAACGATTTTAAAAAAATGGAGCCGTCACGGGACGCCTGGTAGATGTGAAACATCGACGTTATTTCGTAAAAGTAGTATGCAGAAAAGAACAGATTGTGGTAGGAACTAAAAATGTCAATAAAATAAAATAAATTATTAAAATATGCAGAAAATTACTGGCGCTCAATACACACCAAATATACGCGTGCTAAATGCACAGATAAATGCATACTTTAATTATAAAAATATAATTAACTTACTGATGACTTGATAATGTGTCATAGTGTGATTTTGCTTTCTTTGCAGGAGGCTGATCACTTCCACTCTCTAAATTATCACGGTCAGACATTTTATTATCAGAACAGAAAAATGATTTATTTACCAGAAAAACACAGGTTATGAGTACTGTAATAAACAGAGTATACATTATAGGTATCCGAGCTCAGTGGAGCGAAAGAGATGGCTTAACGCCGGATCGAGTGAGAGAGAAACGCACAGTCGATTGCGCGTGGCGACGCGTCGCCACGCCAGAAATCGGTCTCACGTGCGCCTATAGATGTTTCACATCAAAAACTATGCTCGAACCAAGTCTAGAAAGTATTTTGAACCATGGGTGGTGCTCCACACATATATCCCATCGAGCATTAAGTGAATGATGGTAACGGTAAATACGGTATCAAAAATGGTAATCCATGGTACGGGTTTGTTAGATTTGTTTTGGCGAGAGTATGTCTACCGAGGTCTCTAAGCCTATCGATGTAAAATTTAATTTGAAAGCTTTTTGCAAAAAAAGTAAAATAGCCTTCAGCCATGATGAGTGTGACTTGAACATAGCAATATTTCTCTGGCCGTGTTTTCTTTTCGGGGATATTTCATCCTAGGGATATTTTGACGCCGAACCAAATTAGATGAAAATAAATAATCTTGGGTTGACATAAAGAAGTTTGTTAAAGCAACTCAAAAAGAATTAAAAACTGTGCTCGAACCAAGTCTAGAAAGTATTTTGACCCACGGGTGGCGCTCCACACATCCCAACGAGCATTTAAGTGAATGATGGTATTGGTAAAAGTGGTTATCCATGGTTCGGGTCTGTTGGATTTGTTTAGGCCAGAGTAAGACTTCCGAGGTATCAAAGCCAATCGAAGTTAAATTTATTTGAAAGCTTGTTGCAAAAGAAAGTAAAAATAGCCGTCAGCTATGTTGGCTGTGACTTGATCAAAGGAATATTTATTTGATGTATTTTGTGTTTTCATCCTCGAGGATATTTCATCCTCGGGATACTTTGACGCAGAACCAAAATTAGATGAAAATCAAGAATCTTGTCTAGTCTAGAAAATATTTGGACACACGGGTGGCGCTCCACATATCCCAACGAGTATTTAAATGAATGATGGAAACGGCAAAAACAGTAATCCATGGTACGGGTCTGTTGGATTTGTTTTGGCGAGAGTAAGTCTACCGAGGTCTCTAAGCCTATCGATGTAAAATTTAATTTGAAAGCTTTTTGCAAAAGAAAGTAAAAATAGCCTTCAGCCATGATGAGTGTGTCTTGAACATAGCAATATTTCTTTGGCCGTGTTTTCTTTTCGGGGATATTTCATCCCAGGGATATTTTGCCAACCAAAATTAGATGAAAATAAAGAATCTTGGGTTGACATAAAGGAGTTTGTTAAAGCAACTCAAAAAGAATTAAAAACTGTGCTCGAACCAAGTCTAGAAAGTATTTTGACCCACGGGTGGCGCTCCACACATCCCAACGAGCATTTAAGTGAATGATGGTATTGGTAAAAGTGGTTATCCATGGTTCGAGTCTGTTGGATTTGTTTTCACCAGAGTAACTCTCCAAACCTATCGATATTAAATTTATTTAAAGGCTTGTTTCAAAAAAAAGTTAAAATAGCCGTCAGCCATGTTGGCTGTGACTTGATCAAAGGAATATTTCTTTGGCTGTATTTTGTGTTTTCATCCTCGAGGATATTTCATCCTCGGGATACTTTGACGCAGAACCAAAATTAGATGAAAATCAAGAATCCTTGTCTATCGATGTAAAATTTATTTGAAAGCTTTTTGCAAAAGAAAGTAAAAATAGCCTTCAGCCATGATGAGTGTGACTTGAACAAAGCAATATTTCTTTGGCCGTGTTTTCTTTGCGGGGATATTTCATACTCGGGATATTTTGACGCCGAACCAAAATTAGATGAAATTAAAGAATCTTGTCTAGTCTAGAAAGTATTTGGACACACGGGTGGCGCTCCACACATCCCAACGAGCATTTCTGTGAATGATGGTAACGGTAAAAACGGTAATCAATGGTAAAAATAGCCTTCAGCCATGATTAGTGTAACTTGAACAAAGCAATATTTCTTTGGCCGTGTTTTCTTTGCGGGGATATTTCATACTCGGGATATTTTGACGCCGAACCAAAATTAGATGAAATTAAAGAATCTTGTCTAGAGTTATGTTTCGGCGGTCGGGGATTTACTTAAAAAAATATTTATTTATTACACAATTACTTTAATTATAAAAATACAGGATATTTAGCTGGTGGCTGATGCAAGACTGAATATAATACAAAGAAAAATAATGATATCTAATTTTGCGGTAAATGCAAAGTTGCAAAACGACGCATGTTGACGGTGACTGCTAACTCAGCGTAAACGTCTGTTACGATGAGTTAACTCCTCCCTCCATAGGATAGAAGCAACTCTTGCTTCTGGCGGCGTCCGCGCTGCCCTTGGTGTCCACCGGGATGTTCTTTGTTTTCCAATGATACAGTTTCCAGGATGCTGCTGCGACCAGTAGGATATATAGGATGATTGTGCTCCAGCTAGGTGTAACTGCTATGGTTGGCCAATTATCTTCTTCTGGCACGGAGATGTCGCGTGCTCTGTTGATAAGTTCGTGGATGCTGTCTAGTGAGATGTCTTCTAATTGGAGTTCGTATTGTATTGATTGTTCTGAGACTTGATGCTGCTCCGGTAATGGTATGACCTCGTTGATAACGACCGTGTCGGTGTGAGACCGCAGTGTCTTATTCATGATGTTCATCTGGCAGTCTTCTGTTAGTGTAACGAGATGAATTCCCGACAGCTTCTTGTAATCTGTCTTGGAGTTGCATTGTGTTTTGGTAACTTCTTCTTCTCTGAGGACGAGTAGCCAGTTGTTGTCTCCGATCTTCTGAACTTTTCCTCTTCTTAAGTTCATCTTAGCGTGAGTGCAATTTGCTGGGCGATGCTGGATGAGTGATAGTATGCAGTCATCTGAGTCTTCAATTCTTCTGGTGTCGAGGAGCTTGCAGAGCTGGGTGTTGTCGGTCAGTGGCTGACAGTCTTCTTCCAGGTAAGCGTACTCATCGTTACCAAGTGCCAGGTATTTTGATTTTGGAATGATAGTGAGGTTACTTTTATTTGGGATAGAATAGAGATGGATAAGGTCGTAGGTTTTTGAGGTAATTGAGGGGATTTCGAGAATAAAGTTAACAGAGTGTTCTGTACTGTAAGCTTTAACTTTAATTGACTTCTCTATCCTGTATATGTTACTAATGCTAATACTATCTACTGGTTTAAACATAAACATACTTTCTAAGTTTCTTAACTCTTCTATTAAATTCTGAGGACTTATAATACTAGGATGCATGGTGCCTATCTGAGCAAAAGTCATAGCATCTTCTAATAACATTAACCTATCTAAAATTATCTGTAAACTAAAATCTATCTGTACGTAAATATCTAGGAAATGTAAATGGTTAGAAAGGTTGTTGGAATTATTCGTAATATTTTGTAATACACTAGCCAATGTTGCTGATTATTATTTAATTTTGTTAACTGTTTACTAAACTCATCGATTGTATTGTGTGCTAATACCAAGGATTTCCTTTGTGAATCCTGTACGTTTCTAACTCTGTTTTTAATGTTTAAAATTTCTGCTTCAAACTTAGCTGCATCTTCTTGGTCGAGATTACCTGTGATAGACTTAACGACAGTACCTAATCCATCTATCAGACCGCGTCGCTTTCTAACTTGCGGCGTTAAAGATTTAATCTTCTTACCAATAATATTAAGGCTATATTCTATTTGATTCCTATACGTTTTATGTAATTCTCCAGATGCTGTACTCTCAGCGTTTTTCGTGCTAGCATATAGGGACATCAATTGGATAGATGTAAAGTGCAGATTGCTAATGTTGTAAACGCAAGCAAGGCTAAAGTAGTTGTCTTGTTTAAGGAGTTGACCTTGTTTAAGGAGGAGGATACCATTGTCGTTACCTACTTGGGTAATTGTTACGGTTACTGTTGTGTTGAGCACGACAGCTCCTGCGATGAAGATCCTGCAACAAGATGAGGCCTCCGTAGTAGTTTGAAGTGAACCCTAATGGACTTAGAATTTGGATGGTTACCTATTATTTCAGCCACATTATTTGGGTGAAGATGTATGATCTTGTATGGTCCTTTGAAGACTGGCTTCGACTTGTCACTGCGTGCTGACTTTGCTACCTGTTTATAGACAGTTTCACCTACCTTGAATTTAATTTCTTCTGCTTCTTGGTTACGTTTAGCAATCACCTGCTCCTTGTTTTTGGACATGTGTGCGGCGATGCACTCTTGAACTGCCTCTGCGTTGGCCCGATGCTTAATAACATAGTCCTGGTAAAATTCTTTTGGGTAATATAATTCTAGTGGGTTTCTGGATGCTGTGTGTCCGAATAATAACTCATGAGGTGTATAATCTGTTGCTGAATGGATAGCGTTGTTGTACGCTATTATAGAGTACTTCATAATTAGCTGTATAGGATCATCTTTGTTAGTCATTCTTTGTGTCCTAATTATTTCGGCTAGGGTAGAGTGTAAACGTTCAATAGGGGAATTAGAATTAGGATTATAGGGTGTCGTGAAGTGTACGTGAATGTTATGTAGTGCGCAAATTTCTTTAATAACATCGTTGTCGAATTTAGTGTCTGAATCTGTGGTTATTTTATTCGGTAAACCTAACACTGAGAAAACGTTTAGCAATGCTTCAGCTATATGGACGCTACTGCATGCTGTTAGTTGGACTGCCTGGGCGTATTTAGAGAAGTTATCAATGACTGTAAGGAACGTTGCGCCTCCGGTTGAGTAAAGGTCCATAAATATATGCTCCATCGGTTTACGAGGGGTATCGGTTATAGTTAAAGGTGGTTTAAGAGGGTTGCGTTCGTATTTAGATTTCAAACATGTGTCGCATTGATTAACGAATCTTTGAATGGTAAGAAGCATGTTTGGCCAATAGTAATTCCTGTGCAACTGTTTATACGTCTCCTGAATACCACGATGAACCGTCTTACCTTCATGATATTTCTTAATCAACTCTTGTTGTTCCGGTTTGTTTTCTACTAGAGTTACGCGTGTTGTACATTTAAGTAGCTTAGGGCCTCTGTCGTTAAATATTGTTGTGTAAACTCTAGAAAAGGCATGGTATAATTCTTCATTATGAAAGTAACAATGGAATATACGATCAGCAATGGTGTGCTCTTTAAGGAATCTAATTATCTCGGACTCTGTATTATTTACTGGGATAAAGACATCTTTTATAACTACCTTTGAGTTAGTGGATCTGTTATCTACTCTATACATAGAACCGGGTGTTGACCTAATGTGGAACTGTTTTAACTGCCTATCAATAGCGTCTGCTATGATGGGTATACCTTTATTTTCGTTGTCAGGCTGTGTATGTCTTGTAGACACTAGTTCAGGTTCAGCTGACACTACACTCATGCTATCCGTACCTATATTAGATTCGGGAATACTTGGGGTTTGTAATTGTATATTTTCATTGGGTGCTTCTGTGTCTGTTTGATTTTCGGCTTCTCTACGCACGTTTTCGAATATTCTATTAATTATCTCATCGTCTTCGTTATCGTCTAAATTAACAGCTAAAGAGTCGACACTACCGTGGAATATTTTAATACGTGATAGAGCGTCTGCGTTAGTGTTTTGACGCCCTTTCTTGTATACAACCTTGTAATCATATTCTGAGAGTTTTAGACACCATCTAGTTAATTTTGAATTGGGGTCTTTTAATGACATAAGCCAGGTGAGAGGCCTGTGGTCCGTATATATGATGAACTTTCTACCATAAAGATAGGGCCTAAAGTATTTTATTGCCCATACTATAGCGAGTAGCTCCTTTTCTATTGTAGAGTAACGCGATTCGGTATCTGATAGTGTCCGGGATGCAAATGCTACCGGTTTGTCGGATCCTACTATTCCTTGGGATAATACCGCACCTAATGCTACGTCCGAAGCATCAGTGATGAGGATGAAGGGCTCATCAAAATTAGGGTACTGTAGTATTGGAGCGTTAGTTAAAATTTGTTTGCACTTATTGAAAGCTTCTAAGAAATCCGGGGAGTGTATGACTTTACTATTTTTCTTAAGGCAAAGGGTCATTGGTTTAGTAAGCTTAGCGAAATCTTTTACGAATTTTCTGTAATATCCGACCAAACCTAGGAAGCCTTTTATTTCCTTCTGGGTCTTAGGTAAGGGGAAGTTAAGTACGGCTTTTATCTTGTCTTTGTTTGGTTTTAAACCTTCATCTGTTAGTTCATGTCCTAAGAAGTTAACCTGTTTTTGTAGGAACTGTGATTTATCCAACTGGATCCTTAGATTATGTATTTTGAATCGATCGAATACTTGTTTTAATTTTTCTATGTGTTGTTGCAATGACGTAGATATTATTATTACGTCATCTAAGTATGTGTACACATTGTCTATGCCTCTTAATATATGGTCCATTAGTCTTTGAAATGTACTTGGTGCATTTTTGAGTCCAAATGGCATTCTAAGGAACTCATAGTGCCCTCGTTCTGTGGTGAATGCGGTTTTTTCAGTATCATTAGGGTGCATTTCCACTTGGTGAAAACCGCTAGCAAGGTCTAGGGTTGTGAAGTATTGAGCTCGTCCTAATCTATCTAATATGTCGTGTATATTTGGTAAAGGGTATTTATCTTCAATGATACGGTCATTCAGTCGTCTGTAATCAATTACGAGTCTCCATTTGACATTGCCTGAGGAATCGGGCTTTTTGGGTACGATATGAACGGGACATGACCAAGGAGATATGCTCTCTCGCACGATACCTTGCTGAAGAAGCTTATCCACTTGTTTACGAATTTCTTCGCGTTGTTGAGGAGCTTGTCTGTAACTACGTACAAAGACTGGTGTATTATCGCTTAATCTGAGCTCGTGTTTAACAGCGTGTGTAAAAGTGAGTGGTATATCTTCTGCATAGAACAAGTCCCTATACTGATAACATAACCGGGTTATTTCGCGCTTTTCTTCTTCGTTCATGTGGTCTGTACGGATTTTTTTAAGGTTTTCGTTTAATATACGGTCAATGTTATTATCTACCTGTATGGTATTAATATCTAATATTACTATCGTTTTTATTGGCATTGGAAAATGTTTCTAATTTAATTGACGGGTTAAGCGGGATACACTTCTTTTGATCACTATGATTAATTAACGATGTTTTAAAAGAACCGTTTGTGACGTTAACTATAGCTGCTGGGGACATTAAATCATCTGACCACATTAAATCGTCATGAAGGTATTGTCCATCTAAGTAGTTAGTTTTTACTTTGACTATCTTTTCGCATCTAGGTTCGATACTTATCTTTTGGGGTGGAGAACTAAAGTGTATTGGTATTTCCGCCGTAGATGTACGTAACACATTGTTATTTAAATCAATGTTACTCTTTAATTTTTGCAGAAGGTCCATTCCGATAAGACCTTTATATTTAGGGTCGAAATCGAATATTAGGAACTTATGTGTTATATCACTATTAAACGCGGGAGGTAAGGGAAGGTACACTACTTTGTCGTGAACTGATGAACTGTGTGCAGTATTAATTTGAAAGGGTTCTGTTTCTACACAGTACTCAAATATGGTGCCTGCAACTACGTCAGTTGCTATAGTTGAATGACTGGCCCCTGTATCTAATAGAAACTTACCGTCAAACTCTGGTAGTATTATGTACGGTAAATATTTCTTGGTCTGGAAATTGATTGAAACTAAGTCTGGTTGTCTCGGTTGGTGTCCAGGGTAAAATCCTGGTCACAACTTACCTCTTGTTCGTCCATGGTTACATTCGGCTCAATTGCTATGCCGTTACCGTCTGTGATGGTGTTATAGAGCTCCATGTCACTGGATCCTGGTTGATCTTGAGTGGCCATCTGTATTGGAATGTAGAACAACTGCTGTGCGAACTGTGGGTTTTCTGGCTTACCTGCCGTACGCATTGTGACGTCTGATGATACTGGCGTGAGAACTGGTGGTTTTGGAATGTTAGGTTGATGCCTAAAGTTATTTGAAGCATTCAGTCTAGAGTTACCTGATGCTGGTTTGGACTTCCAGGGCAATACAGATTGTACCCGTTGTTGACGCTGTTCGGGGGTCCTATAATTTGGTTGAGGTGCAAAGTTTTGTGGGGGAATAATAAAGCCAGGTGCAAACGGGCTTGCTGTATTACGGATGGGATTATTATTGCCTGGTTGTTTAGATAACTCCCTTGGCTTTGCTTGTGACGTTGAAGGATTATTGCTGTAATTAGCTCTATTATACGAAAGCCTAGCTTCTTCTTGTCTGGCCGCTATGATGGCTGCTTCGAAGGTGTCCGGTTTGGCGATTCGAACGCCCAACGAGACATGGAAGTCTAACTGGTTTATATACTGTTCAATAACCATCTTTTCGTAATACGTTTTATTCCCATGTTCACCTACGGAATGCAGAGTATCTAAAAGCTCGCGGAGGCGTTTGCCGAAGCTTTCAGCGTCTTCTGTCTTAGACTTACGCACTCGCGTTAACTCCTGCATTACTTGTATTTCGTTTCGTGGTTCACCAAGGCGCCTAACTAACGCGTTCTTAATTGTTAGCCATGAGTCTAAGTGGCCTTCGTACGCTATTGCGTCTATGGCTAGCCCACTAAGCCTACTTTTAATTAAGCAGATGAATGCTGGGTGCGAACGATCTGCCTCGGAAGTTAACAGTAATAAGTTTTCTACTTCCCTAATATAATAATTAAGTAATTTAGGATTGCCATCATATCTTGGCATCAAATCTGCGATTAGTTTATAAGGTTTATAGTTGGCATCATAATCCCTGAGCGACATTGTTTTTCTGTAGCTTTTCTACCTAGTGGCGCTCGGCGCGAAACAATAGAGGTGTCAAATTAAACACTTGGAATTTACGCGTGGGATAGTTAACGCTACTTATTATAATTTTGTGGCTGCCTACTGCGATTTTAGCTTAGAGACAGATACACAAAGATTAACATAAAACACAAAAATTATAATAGGGCAGGAAATAGAGCAAGGACACTTGGTAAAACGAGAGTACTTACCAAAGCAGCCACTGCATCTCCTGTCGAGTCGAGTCTCCTCCAACGCAGCTTCCTCCAATTCTCCGGAGAATTATCCCGATGACCGTAGAGGTGTCCGACCGCGCGATAGGTTCTTTGTAGATCACGAAGGAACGATTTGAGAACCGTCGTTCTTAAGATGAAGAGTTGGATTCGATCTTAGAACGTCGCGATCCTACCGACTGCGCCAGTTATGTTTCGGCGGTCGGGGATTTACTTAAAAAAATATTTATTTATTACACAATTACTTTAATTATAAAAATACAGGATATTTAGCTGGTGGCTGATGCAAGACTGAATATAATACAAAGAAAAATAATGATATCTAATTTTGCGGTAAATGCAAAGTTGCAAAACGACGCATGTTGACGGTGACTGCTAACTCAGCGTAAACGTCTGTTACGATGAGTTAACTCTAGTCTAGAAAGTATTTGGACACACGGGTGGCGCTCCACACATCCCAACGAGTATTTAAATGAATGATGGAAACGGTAAAAACGGTAATCAATGGTACGGGTCTGTTGGATATGTTTATGACCAGAGTAAGTCTTCCGAGGTCTGTAAGCCTATCGATGTAAAATTTATTTGAAAGCTTTTTGCAAAAGAAAGTAATAATAGCCTTCAGCCATGATGAGTGTGACTTGAACAAAGCAATATTTCTTTGGCCGTGTTTTCTTTTCGGGGATTTTTCATCCTAGGGATATTTTGACGCCGAACCATAATTAGATGAAAATAAAGAATCTTGGGCTCACTTAAAGCGGTTTGTTGAAGCAACTCAAAACGATTTTAAAAACTGTGCTCGAACCAAGTCTAGAAAGTATTTTGAACCACGGGTGGCGCTCCACACATATATCCCATCGAGCATTAAGTGAATGGTGGTAACGGTAAATACGGTATCAAAAATGGTACTCCATGGTTTGGGTCTGATGCATTTGTTTTCGCCAGAGTAACTCTCCAAACCTATCGATATTAAATTTATTTTAAGCTTGTTGCAAAAGAAAGTAAAAATAGCCTTCAGCCATAATGAGTGTGACTTGAACAAAGCAATATTTCTTTGGCCGTGTTTTCTTTTCGGGGATATTTCATACTCGGGATATTTTGACGCCGAACCAAAATTAGATGAAATTAAAGATTCTTGTCTAGTCTAGAAAGTATTTGGACACACGGGTGGCGCTCCACACATCCCAACGAGCATTTCTGTGAATGATGGTAACGGTAAAAACGGTAATCAATGGTACGGGTCTGTTGGATATGTTTTAGGCCAGAGTAAGTCCTCCGAGGTCTCCAAGCTTATGGATGTTAAATTAATTTGAAAGCTTGTTGCTAAAGAAAGTAAAAATAGCCGTCAGCCATGTTGGGTGTAACTTAAACAAAGCAATTTTTTTGGCTGTATTTTGTGTTTTAATTTCGGGGATTTTTCATGCTCGGGATAATTTGACGCCGAACCAAAATAAGATGAAAATAAAGAATCTTGGGCTCACATAAGCAGTTTGTTAAAGCGACTCAAACCGATTTTAAAAACTGTGCTCGAACCAAGTCTAGAAAGTATTTTGAACCATGGGTGGTGCTCCGCACATATATCCCATCGAGCATTAAATGAATGATGGTAACGGTAAATACGTTATCAAAAATGGTAATCCATGGTACGGGTTTGTTAGATTTGTTTTGGTGAGAGTAAGTCTACCGAGGTCTCTAAGCCTATCGATGTAAAATTTAATTTGAAAGCTTTTTGCAAAAGAAAGTAAAAATAGCCTTCAGCCATGATGAGTGTGTCTTGAACATAGCAATATTTCTTTGGCCGTGTTTTCTTTTCGGGGATATTTCATCCCAGGGATATTTTGACGCCGAACCAAAATTAGATGAAAATAAAGAATCTTGGGTTGACATAAAGGAGTTTGTTAAAGCAACTCAAAAAGAATTAAAAACTGTGCTCGAACCAAGTCTAGAAAGTATTTTGACCCACGGGTGGCGCTCCACACATCCCAACGAGCATTTAAGTGAATGATGGTATTGGTAAAAGTGGTTATCCATGGTTCGGGTCTGTTGGATTTGTTTTCGCCAGAGTAACTCTCCAAACCTATCGATATTAAATTTATTTAAAGGCTTGTTTCAAAAGAAAGTTAAAATAGCCGTCAGCCATGTTGGCTGTGACTTGATCAAAGGAATATTTCTTTGGCTGTATTTTGTGTTTTCATCCTCGAGGATATTTCATCCTCGGGATACTTTGACGCAGAACCAAAATTAGATGAAAATCAAGAATCCTTGTCTATCGATGTAAAATTTATTTGAAAGCTTTTTGCAAAAGAAAGTAAAAATAGCCTTCAGCCATGATGAGTGTGACTTGAACAAAGCAATATTTCTTTGGCCGTGTTTTCTTTTCGGGGATATTTCATACTCGGGATATTTTGACGCCGAACCAAAATTAGACGAAATTAAAGAATCTTGGGTTCACATAAAGGAGTTTGTTAAAGCAACTCAAAAAGATTTAAAAACTGTGCTCGAACCAAGTCTAGAAAGTATTTTGACCCACGGGTGGCGCTCCACACATCCCAACGAGCATTTAAGTGAATGATGGTATTGGTAAAAATGGTAATCCATGGTACGGGTCTGTTGGATTTGTTTTGGCGAGAGTAAGTCTACCGAGGTCTCTAAGCCTATCGATGTAAAATTTTTTTGAAAGCTTTTTGCAAAAGAAAGTAATAATAGCCTTCAGCCATGATGAGTGTGACTTGAACAAAGCAATATTTCTTTGGCCTTGTTTTCTTTTCAGGGATATTTCATACTCGGGATATTTTAACGCCGAACCAAAATTAGATTAAATTAAAGAATCTTGGATTCACATAAAGGAGTTTGTTAAAGCAACTCAAAAAGATTTAAAAACTGTGCTCGAACCAAGTCTAGAAAGTATTTTGACCCACGGGTGGCGCTCCACACATCCCAACGAGTATTTAAATGAATGATGGAAACGGCAAAAATGGTTATCCATGGTTCGGGTCTGTTGGATATGTTTATGACCAGAGTAAGTCTTCCGAGGTCTCTAAGCCTATTTATGTTAAATTTATTTGAAAGCTTTTTGCAAAAGAAAGTAAAACTAGCCTTCAGCCATGATTAGTGTAACTTGAACAAAGCAATATTTCTTTGGCCGTGTTTTCTTTGCGGGGATATTTCATACTCGGGATATTTTGACGCCGAACCAAAATTAGATGAAATTAAAGAATCTTGGGTTCACATAAAGGAGTTTGTTAAAGCAACTCAAAAAGATTTAAAAACTGTGCTCGAACCAAGTCTAGAAAGTATTTTGACCCACGGGTGGCGCTCCACACATTCCAACGAGCATTTAAGTGAATGATGGTATTGGTAAAAATGGTAATCCATGGTACGGGTCTGTTGGATTTGTTTTGGCGAGAGTAAGTCTACCGAGGTCTCTAAGCCTATCGATGTAAAATTTTTTTGAAAGCTTTTTGCAAAAGAAAGTAATAATAGCCTTCAGCCATGATGAGTGTGACTTGAACAAAGCAATATATCTTTGGCCTTGTTTTCTTTTCGGGGATATTTCATACTCGGGATATTTTAACGCCGAACCAAAATTAGATGAAATTAAAGAATCTTGGATTCACATAAAGGAGTTTGTTAAAGCAACTCAAAAAGATTTAAAAACTGTGCTCGAACCAAGTCTAGAAAGTATTTTGACCCACGGGTGGCGCTCCACACATCCCAACGAGTATTTAAATGAATGATGGAAACGGCAAAAACGGTAATCAATGGTACGGGTCTGTTGGATATGTTTATGACCAGAGTAAGTCTTCCGAGGTCTGTAAGCCTATCGATGTAAAATTTATTTGAAAGCTTTTTGCAAAAGAAAGTAATAATAGCCTTCAGCCATGATGAGTGTGACTTGAACAAAGCAATATTTCTTTGGCCGTGTTTTCTTTTCGGGGATATTTCATCCTAGGGATATTTTGACGCCGAACCATAATTAGATGAAAATAAAGAATCTTGGGCTAACTTAAAGCGGTTTGTTAAAGCAACTCAACACGATTTTAAAAACTATGCTCGAACCAAGTCTAGAAAGTATTTTGAACCATGGGTGGTGCTCCACACATATATCCCATCGAGCATTAAGTGAATGATGGTAACGGTAAATACGTTATCAAAAATGGTAATCCATGGTACGGGTTTGTTAGATTTGTTTTGGCGAGAGTAAGTCTACCGAGGTCTCTAAGCCTATCGATGTAAAATTTAATTTGAAAGCTTTTTGCAAAAGAAAGTAAAAATAGCCTTCAGCCATGATGAGTGTGTCTTGAACATAGCAATATTTCTTTGGCCGTGTTTTCTTTTCGGGGATATTTCATACTCGGGATATTTTGACGCCGAACCAAAATTAGACGAAATTAAAGAATCTTGGGTTCACATAAAGGAGTTTGTTAAAGCAACTCAAAAAGATTTAAAAACTGTGCTCGAACCAAGTCTAGAAAGTATTTTGACCCACGGGTGGCGCTCCACACATCCCAACGAGCATTTAAGTGAATGATGGTATTGGTAAAAATGGTAATCCATGGTACGGGTCTGTTGGATTTGTTTTGGCGAGAGTAAGTCTACCGAGGTCTCTAAGCCTATCGATGTAAAATTTTTTTGAAAGCTTTTTGCAAAAGAAAGTAATAATAGCCTTCAGCCATGATGAGTGTGACTTGAACAAAGCAATATTTCTTTGGCCTTGTTTTCTTTTCGGGGATATTTCATACTCGGGATATTTTAACGCCGAACCAAAATTAGATGAAATTAAAGAATCTTGGATTCACATAAAGGAGTTTGTTAAAGCAACTCAAAAAGATTTAAATACTGTGCTCGAACCAAGTCTAGAAAGTATTTTGACCCACGGGTGGCGCTCCACACATCCCAACGAGTATTTAAATGAATGATGGAAACGGCAAAAACGGTAATCAATGGTACGGGTCTGATGGATATGTTTATGACCAGAGTAAGTCTTCCGAGGTCTCTAAGCCTATCGATGTAAAATTTATTTGAAAGCTTTTTGCAAAAGAAAGTAATAATAGCCTTCAGCCATGATGAGTGTGACTTGAACAAAGCAATATTTCTTTGGCCGTGTTTTCTTTTCGGGGATATTTCATACTCGGGATATTTTGACGCCGAACCAAAATTAGACGAAATTAAAGAATCTTGGGTTCACATAAAGGAGTTTGTTAAAGCAACTCAAAAAGATTTAAAAACTGTGCTCGAACCAAGTCTAGAAAGTATTTTGACCCACGGGTGGCGCTCCACACATTCCAACGAGCATTTAAGTGAATGATGGTATTGGTAAAAATGGTAATCCATGGTACGGGTCTGTTGGATTTGTTTTGGCGAGAGTAAGTCTACCGAGGTCTCTAAGCCTATCGATGTAAAATTTTTTTGAAAGCTTTTTGCAAAAGAAAGTAATAATAGCCTTCAGCCATGATGAGTGTGACTTGAACAAAGCAATATATCTTTGGCCTTGTTTTCTTTTCGGGGATATTTCATACTCGGGATATTTTAACGCCGAACCAAAATTAGATGAAATTAAAGAATCTTGGATTCACATAAAGGAGTTTGTTAAAGCAACTCAAAAAGATTTAAAAACTGTGCTCGAACCAAGTCTAGAAAGTATTTTGACCCACGGGTGGCGCTCCACACATCCCAACGAGTATTTAAATGAATGATGGAAACGGCAAAAACGGTAATCAATGGTACGGGTCTGTTGGATATGTTTATGACCAGAGTAAGTCTTCCGAGGTCTCTAAGCCTATCGATGTAAAATTTATTTGAAAGCTTTTTGCAAAAGAAAGTAAAAATAGCCTTCAGCCATGATTAGTGTAACTTGAACAAAGCAATATTTCTTTGGCCGTGTTTTCTTTGCGGGGATATTTCATACTCGGGATATTTTGACGCTGAACCAAAATTAGATGAAATTAAAGAATCATGTCTAGTCTAGAAAGTATTTGGACACACGGGTGGCGCTCCACACATCCCAACGAGTATTTAAATGAATGATGGAAACGGTAAAAACGGTAATCAATGGTACGGGTCTGTTGGATATGTTTATGACCAGAGTAAGTCTTCCGAGGTCTGTAAGCCTATCGATGTAAAATTTATTTGAAAGCTTTTTGCAAAAGATAGTAATAATAGCCTTCAGCCATGATGAGTGTGACTTGAACAAAGCAATATTTCTTTGGCCGTGTTTTCTTTTCGGGGATATTTCATCCTAGGGATATTTTGACGCCGAACCATAATTAGATGAAAATAAAGAATCTTGGGCTCATTTAAAGCGGTTTGTTAAAGCAACTCAAAACGATTTTAAAAACTGTGCTCGAACCAAGTCTAGAAAGTATTTTGAACCACGGGTGGTTCTCCACACATATATCCCATCGAGCATTAAGTGAATGGTGGTAACGGTAAATACGGTATCAAAAATGGTACTCCATGGTTTGGGTCTGATGCATTTGTTTTCGCCAGAGTAACTCTCCAAACCTATCGATATTAAATTTATTTTAAGCTTGTTGCAAAAGAAAGTAAAAATAGCCTTCAGCCATGATGAGTGTGACTTGAACATAGCTATATTTCTTTGGCCGTGTTTTCTTTTCGGGGATATTTCATCCTAGGGATATTTTGACGCCGAACCAAAATTAGATGAAAATAAAGAATCTTGGGCTAACTTAAAGCGGTTTGTTAAATCAACTCAACACGATTTTAAAAACTATGCTCGAACCAAGTCTAGAAAGTATTTTGAACCATGGGTGGTGCTCCACACATATATCCCATCGAGCATTAAGTGAATGATGGTAACGGTAAATACGTTATCAAAAATGGTAATCCATGGTACGGGTTTCTTAGATTTGTTTTGGCAAGAGTAAGTCTACCGAGGTCTCTAAGCCTATCGATGTAAAATTTAATTTGAAAGCTTTTTGCAAAAGAAAGTAAAAATAGCCTTCAGCCATGATGAGTGTGTCTTGAACATAGCAATATTTCTTTGGCCGTGTTTTCTTTTCGGGGATATTTCATCCTAGGGATATTTTGACGCCGAACCAAAATTAGATGAAAATAAAGAATCTTGGGTTGACATAAAGGAGTTTGTTAAAGCAACTCAAAAAGAATTAAAAACTGTGCTCGAACCAAGTCTAGAAAGTATTTTGACGCACGGGTGGCGCTCCACACATCCCAACGAGCATTTAAGTGAATGATGGTATTGGTAAAAGTGGTTATCCATGGTTCGGGTCTGTTGGATTTGTTTTCGCCAGAGTAACTCTCCAAACCTATCGATATTAAATTTATTTAAAGGCTTGCTTCAAAAGAAAGTAAAAATAGCCGTCAGCCATGTTGGCTGTGACTTGATCAAAGGAATATTTCTTTGGCTGTATTTTGTGTTTTCATCCTCGAGGATATTTCATCCTCGGGATACTTTGACGCAGAACCAAAATTAAATGAAAATCAAGAATCTTGTCTATCGATGTAAAATTTATTTCAAAGCTTTTTGCAAAAGAAAGTAAAAAAAGCCTTCAGCCATGATGAGTGTGACTTGAACAAAGCAATATTTCTTTGGCCGTGTTTTCTTTTCGGGGATATTTCATACTCGGGATATTTTGACGCCGAACCAAAATTAGATGAAATTAAAGAATCTTGGGTTCACATAAAGGAGTTTGTTAAAGCAACTCAAAAAGATTTAAAAACTGTGCTCGAACCAAGTCTAGAAAGTATGACCCACGGGTGGCGCTCCACACATCCCAACGAGTATTTAAATGAATGATGGAAACGGAAAAAACAGTAATCCATGGTACGGGTCTGTTGGATTTGTTTTGGCGAGAGTAAGTCTACCGAGGTCTCTAAGCCTATCGATGTAAAATTTATTTGAAAGCTTTTTGCAAAAGAAAGTAATAATAGCCTTCAGCCATGATGAGTGTGACTTTAACAAAGCAATATTTCTTTGGCCGTGTTTTCTTTTCGGGGATATTTAATACTCGGGATATTTTGACGCCGAACCAAAATTAGATGAAAAGAAAGAATCTTGGGCTCACTAAAAGGAGTTTGTTAAAGCAACTCAAAACGATTTTAAAAAACTATGCTCGAACCAAGTCTAGAAAGTATTTTGAACCATGGGTGGTGCTCCACACATATATCCCATCGAGCATTAAATGAATGATGGTAACGGTAAATACGGTATCAAAAATGGTAATCCATGGTACGGGTCTGTCGGATTTGTTTTGGCGAGAGTATGTCTACCGAGGTCTCTAAGCCTATTGATATAAAATTTAATTTGAAAGCTTTTTGCAAAAGAAAGTAAAAATAGCCTTCAGCCATGATGAGTGTGACTTGAACATAGCAATATTTCTCTGGCCGTGTTTTCTTTTCGGGGATATTTCATTCTAGGGATATTTTGACGCCGAACCAAAATTAGATGAAAATAAAGAATCTTGGGTTGACATAAAGAAGTTTGTTAAAGCAACTCAAAAAGAATTAAAAACTGTGCTCGAACCAAGTCTAGAAAGTATTTTGACCCACGGGTGGCGCTCCACACATCCCAACGAGCATTTAAGTGAATGATGGTATTGGTAAAAGTGGTTATCCATGGTTCGGGTCTGTTGGATTTGTTTAGGCCAGAGTAAGTCTTCCGAGGTATCAAAGCCTATCGAAGTTAAATTTATTTGAAAGCTTGTTGCAAAAGAAAGTAAAAATAGCCGTCAGCTATGTTGGCTGTGACTTGATCAAAGGAATATTTCTTTGGCCGTGTTTTCTTTTCGGGGATATTTCATACTCGGGATATTTTGACGCCGAACCAAAATTAGATGAAATTAAAGAATCTTGGGTTCACATAAAGGAGTTTGTTAAAGCAACTCAAAAAGATTTAAAAACTGTGCTCGAACCAAGTCTAGAAAGTATGACCCACGGGTGGCGCTCCACACATCCCAACGAGTATTTAAATGAATGATGGAAACGGAAAAAACAGTAATCCATGGTACGGGTCTGTTGGATTTGTTTTGGCGAGAGTAAGTCTACCGAGGTCTCTAAGCCTATCGATGTAAAATTTATTTGAAAGCTTTTTGCAAAAGAAACTAATAATAGCCTTCAGCCATGATGAGTGTGACTTGAACATAGCAATATTTCTCTGGCCGTGTTTTCTTTTCGGGGATATTTCATTCTAGGGATATTTTGACGCCGAACCAAAATTAGATGAAAATAAAGAATCTTGGGCTCACTTAAAGCGGTTGGTTAAAGCAACTCAACACGATTTTAAAAACTATGCTCGAACCAAGTCTAGAAAGTATTTTGAACCATGGGTGGTGCTCCGCACATATATCCCATCGAGCATTAAATGAATGATGGTAACGGTAAATACGTTATCAAAAATGGTAATCCATGGTACGGGTTTGTTAGATTTGTTTTGGCGAGAGTAAGTCTACCGAGGTCTCTAAGCCTATCGATGTAAAATTTAATTTGAAAGCTTTTTGCAAAAGAAAGTAAAAATAGTCTTCAGCCATGATGAGTGTGTCTTGAACATAGCAATATTTCTTTGGCCGTGTTTTCTTTTCGGGGATATTTCATCCCAGGGATATTTTGACGCCGAACCAAAATTAGATGAAAATAAAGAATCTTGGGTTGACATAAAGGAGTTTGTTAAAGCAACTCAAAAAGAATTAAAAACTGTGCTCGAACCAAGTCTAGAAAGTATTTTGACCCACGGGTGGCGCTCCACACATCCCAACGAGCATTTAAGTGAATGATGGTATTGGTAAAAGTGGTTATCCATGGTTCGGGTCTGTTGGATTTGTTTTCGCCAGAGTAACTCTCCAAACCTATCGATATTAAATTTATTTAAAGGCTTGTTTCAAAAGAAAGTTAAAATAGCCGTCAGCCATGTTGGCTGTGACTTGATCAAAGGAATATTTCTTTGGCTGTATTTTGTGTTTTCATCCTCGAGGATATTTCATCCTCGGGATACTTTGACGCAGAACCAAAATTAGATGAAAATTAAGAATCCTTGTCTATCGATGTAAAATTTATTTGAAAGCTTTTTGCAAAAGAAAGTAAAAATAGCCTTCAGCCATGATGAGTGTGACTTGAACAAAGCAATATTTCTTTGGCCGTGTTTTCTTTTCGGGGCTAATTCATACTCGGGATATTTTGACGCCGAACCAAAATTAGATGAAATTAATAAATCTTGGGTTGACATAAAGGAGTTTGTTAAAGCAACTCAAAAAGAATTAAAAACTGTGCTCGAACCAAGTCTAGAAAGTATTTTGACCCACGGGTGGCGCTCCACACATCCCAACGAGTATTTAAATGAATGATGGAAACGGCAAAAACGGTAATCAATGGTACGGGTCTGATGGATATGTTTATGACCAGAGTAAGTCTTCCGAGGTCTCTAAGCCTATAGATGTAAAATTTAATTTGAAAGCTTTTTGCAAAATAAAAGTAAAAAAAGCCTTCAGCCATGATGAGTGTGACTTGAACATAGCAATATTTCTTTGGCCGTGTTTTTGTTTCGGGGATATTTCATCCTAGGGATATTTTGACGCCGAAACAAAATTAGATGAAAAAAAAGAATCTTGGGCTCACTTAAAGCGGTTTGTTAAAGCAACTCAACACGATTTTAAAAACTATGCTCGAACCAAGTCTAGAAAGTATTTTGAACCATGGGTGGTGCTCCGCACATATATCCCATCGAGCATTAAGTGAATGAAGGTAACGGTAAATACGTTATCAAAAATGGTAATCCATGGTACGGGTTTCTTAGATTTGTTTTGGCAAGAGTAAGTCTACCGAGGTCTCTAAGCCTATCGATGTAAAATTTAATTTGAAAGCTTTTTGCAAAAGAAAGTAAAAATAGCCTTCAGCCATGATGAGTGTGTCTTGAACATAGCAATATTTCTTTGGCCGTGTTTTCTTTTCGGGGATATTTCATCCTAGGGATATTTTGACGCCGAACCAAAATTAGATGAAAATAAAGAATCTTGGGTTGACATAAAGGAGTTTGTTAAAGCACCTCAAAAAGAATTAAAAACTGTGCTCGAACCAAGTCTAGAAAGTATTTTGACCCACGGGTGGCGCTCCACACATCCCAACGAGCCTTTAAGTGAATGATGGTATTGGTAAAAGTGGTTATCCATGGTTCGGGTCTGTTGGATTTGTTTTCGCCAGAATAACTCTCCAAAGCTATCGATATTAAATTTATTTAAAGGCTTGCTTCAAAAGAAAGTAAAAATAGCCGTCAGCCATGTTGGCTGTGACTTGATCAAAGGAATATTTCTTTGGTTCGGGTCTGTTGGATATGTTTAGGCCAGAGTAAGTCTTCCGAGGTATCAAAGCCTATCGAAGTTAAATTTATTTGAAAGCTTGTTGCAAAAGAAAGTAAAAATAGCCGTCAGCTATGTTGGCTGTGACTTGATCAAAGGAATATTTCTTTGATGTATTTTGTGTTTTCATTCTCGAGGATATTTCATCCTCGGGATACTTTGACGTAGAACCAAAATTAGATGAAAATCAAGAATCCTTGTCTAGTCTAGAAAGTATTTGGACACACGGGTGGCGCTCCACATATCCCAACGAGTATTTAAATTAATGATGGAAACGGAAAAAACAGTAATCCATGGTACGGGTCTGTTGGATTTGTTTTGGCGAGAGTAAGTCTACCGAGGTCTCTAAGCCTATCGATGTAAAATTTATTTGAAAGCTTTTTGCAAGAGAAAGTAATAATAGCCTTCAGCCATGATGAGTGTGACGTTAACAAAGCAATATTTCTTTGGCCGTGTTTTCTTTTCGGGGATATTTAATACTCGGGATATTTTGACGCCGAACCAAAATTAGATGAAAAGAAAGAATCTTGGGCTCACTTAAAGGAGTTTGTTAAAGCAACTCAAAACGATTTTAAAAAACTATGCTCGAACCAAGTCTAGAAAGTATTTTGAACCATGGGTGGTGCTCCACACATATATCCCATCGAGCATTAAATGAATGATGGTAACGGTAAATACGGTATCAAAAATGGTAATCCATGGTACGGGTCTGTTGGATTTGTTTTGGCGAGAGTATGTCTACCGAGGTCTCTAAGCCTATTGATGTAAAATTTAATTTGAAAGCTTTTTGCAAAAGAAAGTAAAAATATCCTTCAGCCATGATGAGTGTGACTTGAACATAGCAATATTTCTCTGGCCGTGTTTTCTTTTCGGGGATATTTCATTCTAGGGATATTTTGACGCCGAACCAAAATTAGATGAAAATAAAGAATCTTGGGCTCACTTAAAGCAGTTTGTTAAAGCAACTCAAAAAGAATTAAAAACTGTGCTCGAACCAAGTCTAGAAAGTATTTTGACCCACGGGTGGCGCTCCACACATCCCAACGAGCATTTAAGTGAATTATGGTATTGGTAAAAGTGGTTATCCATGGTTCGGGTCTGTTGGATTTGTTTAGGCCAGAGTAAGTCTTCCGAGGTATCAAAGCCTATCGAAGTTAAATTTATTTGAAAGCTTGTTGCAAAAGAAAGTAAAAATAGCCGTCAGCTATGTTGGCTGTGACTTGATCAAAGGAATATTTCTTTGATGTATTTTGTGTTTTCATCCTCGAGGATATTTCATCCTCGGGATACTTTGACACAGAACCAAAATTAGATGAAAATCAAGAATCTTGTCTAGTCTAGAAAGTATTTGGACACACGGGTGGCGCTCCACATATCCCAACGAGTATTTAAATGAATGATGGAAACGGCAAAAACAGTAATCCATGGTACGGGTCTGTTGGATTTGTTTTGGCGAGAGTAAGTCTACCGAGGTCTCTAAGCCTATCGATGTAAAATTTATTTGAAAGCTTTTTGCAAAAGAAACTAATAATAGCCTTCAGCCATGATGAGTGTGACTTGAACAAAGCAATATTTCTTTGGCCGTGTTTTCTTTTGGGGATATTTCATACTCCGGATATTTTGACGCCGAACCAAAATAAGATGAAAATAAAGAGTCTTGGGCTCACTTAAAGGAGTTTGTTAAAGCAACTCAAAACGATTTTAAAAAACTATGCTCGAACCAAGTCTAGAAAGTATTTTGAACCATGGGTGGTGCTCCACACATATATCCCATCGAGCATTAAGTGAATGATGGTAACGGTAAATACGGTATCAAAAATGGTAATCCATGGTACGGGTTTGTTAGATTTGTTTTGGCGAGAGTATGTCTACCGAGGTCTCTAAGCCTATCGATGTAAAATTTAATTTGAAAGCTTTTTGCAAAAAAAGTAAAATAGCCTTCAGCCATGATGAGTGTGACTTGAACATAGCAATATTTCTCTGGCCGTGTTTTCTTTTCGGGGATATTTCATCCTAGGGATATTTTGACGCCGAACCAAATTAGATGAAAATAAATAATCTTGGGTTGACATAAAGAAGTTTGTTAAAGCAACTCAAAAAGAATTAAAAACTGTGCTCGAACCAAGTCTAGAAAGTATTTTGACCCACGGGTGGCGCTCCACACATCCCAACGAGCATTTAAGTGAATGATGGTATTGGTAAAAGTGGTTATCCATGGTTCGGGTCTGTTGGATTTGTTTAGGCCAGAGTAAGACTTCCGAGGTATCAAAGCCAATCGAAGTTAAATTTATTTGAAAGCTTGTTGCAAAAGAAAGTAAAAATAGCCGTCAGCTATGTTGGCTGTGACTTGATCAAAGGAATATTTATTTGATGTATTTTGTGTTTTCATCCTCGAGGATATTTCATCCTCGGGATACTTTGACGCAGAACCAAAATTAGATGAAAATCAAGAATCTTGTCTAGTCTAGAAAATATTTGGACACACGGGTGGCGCTCCACATATCCCAACGAGTATTTAAATGAATGATGGAAACGGCAAAAACAGTAATCCATGGTACGGGTCTGTTGGATTTGTTTTGGCGAGAGTAAGTCTACCGAGGTCTCTAAGCCTATCGATGTAAAATTTAATTTGAAAGCTTTTTGCAAAAGAAAGTAAAAATAGCCTTCAGCCATGATGAGTGTGTCTTGAACATAGCAATATTTCTTTGGCCGTGTTTTCTTTTCGGGGATATTTCATCCCAGGGATATTTTGCCAACCAAAATTAGATGAAAATAAAGAATCTTGGGTTGACATAAAGGAGTTTGTTAAAGCAACTCAAAAAGAATTAAAAACTGTGCTCGAACCAAGTCTAGAAAGTATTTTGACCCACGGGTGGCGCTCCACACATCCCAACGAGCATTTAAGTGAATGATGGTATTGGTAAAAGTGGTTATCCATGGTTCGAGTCTGTTGGATTTGTTTTCACCAGAGTAACTCTCCAAACCTATCGATATTAAATTTATTTAAAGGCTTGTTTCAAAAAAAAGTTAAAATAGCCGTCAGCCATGTTGGCTGTGACTTGATCAAAGGAATATTTCTTTGGCTGTATTTTGTGTTTTCATCCTCGAGGATATTTCATCCTCGGGATACTTTGACGCAGAACCAAAATTAGATGAAAATCAAGAATCCTTGTCTATCGATGTAAAATTTATTTGAAAGCTTTTTGCAAAAGAAAGTAAAAATAGCCTTCAGCCATGATGAGTGTGACTTGAACAAAGCAATATTTCTTTGGCCGTGTTTTCTTTGCGGGGATATTTCATACTCGGGATATTTTGACGCCGAACCAAAATTAGATGAAATTAAAGAATCTTGTCTAGTCTAGAAAGTATTTGGACACACGGGTGGCGCTCCACACATCCCAACGAGCATTTCTGTGAATGATGGTAACGGTAAAAACGGTAATCAATGGTAAAAATAGCCTTCAGCCATGATTAGTGTAACTTGAACAAAGCAATATTTCTTTGGCCGTGTTTTCTTTGCGGGGATATTTCATACTCGGGATATTTTGACGCCGAACCAAAATTAGATGAAATTAAAGAATCTTGTCTAGAGTTATGTTTCGGCGGTCGGGGATTTACTTAAAAAAATATTTATTTATTACACAATTACTTTAATTATAAAAATACAGGATATTTAGCTGGTGGCTGATGCAAGACTGAATATAATACAAAGAAAAATAATGATATCTAATTTTGCGGTAAATGCAAAGTTGCAAAACGACGCATGTTGACGGTGACTGCTAACTCAGCGTAAACGTCTGTTACGATGAGTTAACTCCTCCCTCCATAGGATAGAAGCAACTCTTGCTTCTGGCGGCGTCCGCGCTGCCCTTGGTGTCCACCGGGATGTTCTTTGTTTTCCAATGATACAGTTTCCAGGATGCTGCTGCGACCAGTAGGATATATAGGATGATTGTGCTCCAGCTAGGTGTAACTGCTATGGTTGGCCAATTATCTTCTTCTGGCACGGAGATGTCGCGTGCTCTGTTGATAAGTTCGTGGATGCTGTCTAGTGAGATGTCTTCTAATTGGAGTTCGTATTGTATTGATTGTTCTGAGACTTGATGCTGCTCCGGTAATGGTATGACCTCGTTGATAACGACCGTGTCGGTGTGAGACCGCAGTGTCTTATTCATGATGTTCATCTGGCAGTCTTCTGTTAGTGTAACGAGATGAATTCCCGACAGCTTCTTGTAATCTGTCTTGGAGTTGCATTGTGTTTTGGTAACTTCTTCTTCTCTGAGGACGAGTAGCCAGTTGTTGTCTCCGATCTTCTGAACTTTTCCTCTTCTTAAGTTCATCTTAGCGTGAGTGCAATTTGCTGGGCGATGCTGGATGAGTGATAGTATGCAGTCATCTGAGTCTTCAATTCTTCTGGTGTCGAGGAGCTTGCAGAGCTGGGTGTTGTCGGTCAGTGGCTGACAGTCTTCTTCCAGGTAAGCGTACTCATCGTTACCAAGTGCCAGGTATTTTGATTTTGGAATGATAGTGAGGTTACTTTTATTTGGGATAGAATAGAGATGGATAAGGTCGTAGGTTTTTGAGGTAATTGAGGGGATTTCGAGAATAAAGTTAACAGAGTGTTCTGTACTGTAAGCTTTAACTTTAATTGACTTCTCTATCCTGTATATGTTACTAATGCTAATACTATCTACTGGTTTAAACATAAACATACTTTCTAAGTTTCTTAACTCTTCTATTAAATTCTGAGGACTTATAATACTAGGATGCATGGTGCCTATCTGAGCAAAAGTCATAGCATCTTCTAATAACATTAACCTATCTAAAATTATCTGTAAACTAAAATCTATCTGTACGTAAATATCTAGGAAATGTAAATGGTTAGAAAGGTTGTTGGAATTATTCGTAATATTTTGTAATACACTAGCCAATGTTGCTGATTATTATTTAATTTTGTTAACTGTTTACTAAACTCATCGATTGTATTGTGTGCTAATACCAAGGATTTCCTTTGTGAATCCTGTACGTTTCTAACTCTGTTTTTAATGTTTAAAATTTCTGCTTCAAACTTAGCTGCATCTTCTTGGTCGAGATTACCTGTGATAGACTTAACGACAGTACCTAATCCATCTATCAGACCGCGTCGCTTTCTAACTTGCGGCGTTAAAGATTTAATCTTCTTACCAATAATATTAAGGCTATATTCTATTTGATTCCTATACGTTTTATGTAATTCTCCAGATGCTGTACTCTCAGCGTTTTTCGTGCTAGCATATAGGGACATCAATTGGATAGATGTAAAGTGCAGATTGCTAATGTTGTAAACGCAAGCAAGGCTAAAGTAGTTGTCTTGTTTAAGGAGTTGACCTTGTTTAAGGAGGAGGATACCATTGTCGTTACCTACTTGGGTAATTGTTACGGTTACTGTTGTGTTGAGCACGACAGCTCCTGCGATGAAGATCCTGCAACAAGATGAGGCCTCCGTAGTAGTTTGAAGTGAACCCTAATGGACTTAGAATTTGGATGGTTACCTATTATTTCAGCCACATTATTTGGGTGAAGATGTATGATCTTGTATGGTCCTTTGAAGACTGGCTTCGACTTGTCACTGCGTGCTGACTTTGCTACCTGTTTATAGACAGTTTCACCTACCTTGAATTTAATTTCTTCTGCTTCTTGGTTACGTTTAGCAATCACCTGCTCCTTGTTTTTGGACATGTGTGCGGCGATGCACTCTTGAACTGCCTCTGCGTTGGCCCGATGCTTAATAACATAGTCCTGGTAAAATTCTTTTGGGTAATATAATTCTAGTGGGTTTCTGGATGCTGTGTGTCCGAATAATAACTCATGAGGTGTATAATCTGTTGCTGAATGGATAGCGTTGTTGTACGCTATTATAGAGTACTTCATAATTAGCTGTATAGGATCATCTTTGTTAGTCATTCTTTGTGTCCTAATTATTTCGGCTAGGGTAGAGTGTAAACGTTCAATAGGGGAATTAGAATTAGGATTATAGGGTGTCGTGAAGTGTACGTGAATGTTATGTAGTGCGCAAATTTCTTTAATAACATCGTTGTCGAATTTAGTGTCTGAATCTGTGGTTATTTTATTCGGTAAACCTAACACTGAGAAAACGTTTAGCAATGCTTCAGCTATATGGACGCTACTGCATGCTGTTAGTTGGACTGCCTGGGCGTATTTAGAGAAGTTATCAATGACTGTAAGGAACGTTGCGCCTCCGGTTGAGTAAAGGTCCATAAATATATGCTCCATCGGTTTACGAGGGGTATCGGTTATAGTTAAAGGTGGTTTAAGAGGGTTGCGTTCGTATTTAGATTTCAAACATGTGTCGCATTGATTAACGAATCTTTGAATGGTAAGAAGCATGTTTGGCCAATAGTAATTCCTGTGCAACTGTTTATACGTCTCCTGAATACCACGATGAACCGTCTTACCTTCATGATATTTCTTAATCAACTCTTGTTGTTCCGGTTTGTTTTCTACTAGAGTTACGCGTGTTGTACATTTAAGTAGCTTAGGGCCTCTGTCGTTAAATATTGTTGTGTAAACTCTAGAAAAGGCATGGTATAATTCTTCATTATGAAAGTAACAATGGAATATACGATCAGCAATGGTGTGCTCTTTAAGGAATCTAATTATCTCGGACTCTGTATTATTTACTGGGATAAAGACATCTTTTATAACTACCTTTGAGTTAGTGGATCTGTTATCTACTCTATACATAGAACCGGGTGTTGACCTAATGTGGAACTGTTTTAACTGCCTATCAATAGCGTCTGCTATGATGGGTATACCTTTATTTTCGTTGTCAGGCTGTGTATGTCTTGTAGACACTAGTTCAGGTTCAGCTGACACTACACTCATGCTATCCGTACCTATATTAGATTCGGGAATACTTGGGGTTTGTAATTGTATATTTTCATTGGGTGCTTCTGTGTCTGTTTGATTTTCGGCTTCTCTACGCACGTTTTCGAATATTCTATTAATTATCTCATCGTCTTCGTTATCGTCTAAATTAACAGCTAAAGAGTCGACACTACCGTGGAATATTTTAATACGTGATAGAGCGTCTGCGTTAGTGTTTTGACGCCCTTTCTTGTATACAACCTTGTAATCATATTCTGAGAGTTTTAGACACCATCTAGTTAATTTTGAATTGGGGTCTTTTAATGACATAAGCCAGGTGAGAGGCCTGTGGTCCGTATATATGATGAACTTTCTACCATAAAGATAGGGCCTAAAGTATTTTATTGCCCATACTATAGCGAGTAGCTCCTTTTCTATTGTAGAGTAACGCGATTCGGTATCTGATAGTGTCCGGGATGCAAATGCTACCGGTTTGTCGGATCCTACTATTCCTTGGGATAATACCGCACCTAATGCTACGTCCGAAGCATCAGTGGTGAGGATGAAGGGCTCATCAAAATTAGGGTACTGTAGTATTGGAGCGTTAGTTAAAATTTGTTTGCACTTATTGAAAGCTTCTAAGAAATCCGGGGAGTGTATGACTTTACTATTTTTCTTAAGGCAAAGGGTCATTGGTTTAGTAAGCTTAGCGAAATCTTTTACGAATTTTCTGTAATATCCGACCAAACCTAGGAAGCCTTTTATTTCCTTCTGGGTCTTAGGTAAGGGGAAGTTAAGTACGGCTTTTATCTTGTCTTTGTTTGGTTTTAAACCTTCATCTGTTAGTTCATGTCCTAAGAAGTTAACCTGTTTTTGTAGGAACTGTGATTTATCCAACTGGATCCTTAGATTATGTATTTTGAATCGATCGAATACTTGTTTTAATTTTTCTATGTGTTGTTGCAATGACGTAGATATTATTATTACGTCATCTAAGTATGTGTACACATTGTCTATGCCTCTTAATATATGGTCCATTAGTCTTTGAAATGTACTTGGTGCATTTTTGAGTCCAAATGGCATTCTAAGGAACTCATAGTGCCCTCGTTCTGTGGTGAATGCGGTTTTTTCAGTATCATTAGGGTGCATTTCCACTTGGTGAAAACCGCTAGCAAGGTCTAGGGTTGTGAAGTATTGAGCTCGTCCTAATCTATCTAATATGTCGTGTATATTTGGTAAAGGGTATTTATCTTCAATGATACGGTCATTCAGTCGTCTGTAATCAATTACGAGTCTCCATTTGACATTGCCTGAGGAATCGGGCTTTTTGGGTACGATATGAACGGGACATGACCAAGGAGATATGCTCTCTCGCACGATACCTTGCTGAAGAAGCTTATCCACTTGTTTACGAATTTCTTCGCGTTGTTGAGGAGCTTGTCTGTAACTACGTACAAAGACTGGTGTATTATCGCTTAATCTGAGCTCGTGTTTAACAGCGTGTGTAAAAGTGAGTGGTATATCTTCTGCATAGAACAAGTCCCTATACTGATAACATAACCGGGTTATTTCGCGCTTTTCTTCTTCGTTCATGTGGTCTGTACGGATTTTTTTAAGGTTTTCGTTTAATATACGGTCAATGTTATTATCTACCTGTATGGTATTAATATCTAATATTACTATCGTTTTTATTGGCATTGGAAAATGTTTCTAATTTAATTGACGGGTTAAGCGGGATACACTTCTTTTGATCACTATGATTAATTAACGATGTTTTAAAAGAACCGTTTGTGACGTTAACTATAGCTGCTGGGGACATTAAATCATCTGACCACATTAAATCGTCATGAAGGTATTGTCCATCTAAGTAGTTAGTTTTTACTTTGACTATCTTTTCGCATCTAGGTTCGATACTTATCTTTTGGGGTGGAGAACTAAAGTGTATTGGTATTTCCGCCGTAGATGTACGTAACACATTGTTATTTAAATCAATGTTACTCTTTAATTTTTGCAGAAGGTCCATTCCGATAAGACCTTTATATTTAGGGTCGAAATCGAATATTAGGAACTTATGTGTTATATCATTATTAAACGCGGGAGGTAAGGGAAGGTACACTACTTTGTCGTGAACTGATGAACTGTGTGCAGTATTAATTTGAAAGGGTTCTGTTTCTACACAGTACTCAAATATGGTGCCTGCAACTACGTCAGTTGCTATAGTTGAATGACTGGCCCCTGTATCTAATAGAAACTTACCGTCAAACTCTGGTAGTATTATGTACGGTAAATATTTCTTGGTCTGGAAATTGATTGAAACTAAGTCTGGTTGTCTCGGTTGGTGTCCAGGGTAAAATCCTGGTCACAACTTACCTCTTGTTCGTCCATGGTTACATTCGGCTCAAGTGCTATGCCGTTACCGTCTGTGATGGTGTTATAGAGCTCCATGTCACTGGATCCTGGTTGATCTTGAGTGGCCATCTGTATTGGAATGTAGAACAACTGCTGTGCGAACTGTGGGTTTTCTGGCTTACCTGCCGTACGCATTGTGACGTCTGATGATACTGGCGTGAGAACTGGTGGTTTTGGAATGTTAGGTTGATTCCTAAAGTTATTTGAAGCATTCAGTCTAGAGTTACCTGATGCTGGTTTGGACTTCCAGGGCAATACAGATTGTACCCATTGTTGACGCTGTTCGGGGGTCCTATAATTTGGTTGAGGTGCAAAGTTTTGTGGGGGAATAATAAAGCCAGGTGCAAACGGGCTTGCTGTATTACGGATGGGATTATTATTGCCTGGTTGTTTAGATAACTCCCTTGGCTTTGCTTGTGACGTTGAAGGATTATTGCTGTAATTAGCTCTATTATACGAAAGCCTAGCTTCTTCTTGTCTGGCCGCTATGATGGCTGCTTCGAAGGTGTCCGGTTTGGCGATTCGAACGCCCAACGAGACATGGAAGTCTAACTGGTTTATATACTGTTCAATAACCATCTTTTCGTAATACGTTTTATTCCCATGTTCACCTACGGAATGCAGAGTATCTAAAAGCTCGCGGAGGCGTTTGCCGAAGCTTTCAGCGTCTTCTGTCTTAGACTTACGCACTCGCGTTAACTCCTGCATTACTTGTATTTCGTTTCGTGGTTCACCAAGGCGCCTAACTAACGCGTTCTTAATTGTTAGCCATGAGTCTAAGTGGCCTTCGTACGCTATTGCGTCTATGGCTAGCCCACTAAGCCTACTTTTAATTAAGCAGATGAATGCTGGGTGCGAACGATCTGCCTCGGAAGTTAACAGTAATAAGTTTTCTACTTCCCTAATATAATAATTAAGTAATTTAGGATTGCCATCATATCTTGGCATCAAATCTGCGATTAGTTTATAAGGTTTATAGTTGGCATCATAATCCCTGAGCGACATTGTTTTTCTGTAGCTTTTCTACCTAGTGGCGCTCGGCGCGAAACAATAGAGGTGTCAAATTAAACACTTGGAATTTACGCGTGGGATAGTTAACGCTACTTATTATAATTTTGTGGCTGCCTACTGCGATTTTAGCTTAGAGACAGATACACAAAGATTAACATAAAACACAAAAATTATAATAGGGCAGGAAATAGAGCAAGGACACTTGGTAAAACGAGAGTACTTACCAAAGCAGCCACTGCATCTCCTGTCGAGTCGAGTCTCCTCCAACGCAGCTTCCTCCAATTCTCCGGAGAATTATCCCGATGACCGTAGAGGTGTCCGACCGCGCGATAGGTTCTTTGTAGATCACGAAGGAACGATTTGAGAACCGTCGTTCTTAAGATGAAGAGTTGGATTCGATCTTAGAACGTCGCGATCCTACCGACTGCGCCAGTTATGTTTCGGCGGTCGGGGATTTACTTAAAAAAATATTTATTTATTACACAATTACTTTAATTATAAAAATACAGGATATTTAGCTGGTGGCTGATGCAAGACTGAATATAATACAAAGAAAAATAATGATATCTAATTTTGCGGTAAATGCAAAGTTGCAAAACGACGCATGTTGACGGTGACTGCTAACTCAGCGTAAACGTCTGTTACGATGAGTTAACTCTAGTCTAGAAAGTATTTGGACACACGGGTGGCGCTCCACACATCCCAACGAGTATTTAAATGAATGATGGAAACGGTAAAAACGGTAATCAATGGTACGGGTCTGTTGGATATGTTTATGACCAGAGTAAGTCTTCCGAGGTCTGTAAGCCTATCGATGTAAAATTTATTTGAAAGCTTTTTGCAAAAGAAAGTAATAATAGCCTTCAGCCATGATGAGTGTGACTTGAACAAAGCAATATTTCTTTGGCCGTGTTTTCTTTTCGGGGATATTTCATCCTAGGGATATTTTGACGCCGAACCATAATTAGATGAAAATAAAGAATCTTGGGCTCACTTAAAGCGGTTTGTTGAAGCAACTCAAAACGATTTTAAAAACTGTGCTCGAACCAAGTCTAGAAAGTATTTTGAACCACGGGTGGCGCTCCACACATATATCCCATCGAGCAATAAGTGAATGGTGGTAACGGTAAATACGGTATCAAAAATGGTACTCCATGGTTTGGGTCTGATGCATTTGTTTTCGCCAGAGTAACTCTCCAAACCTATCGATATTAAATTTATTTTAAGCTTGTTGCAAAAGAAAGTAAAAATAGCCTTCAGCCATAATGAGTGTGACTTGAACAAAGCAATATTTCTTTGGCCGTGTTTTCTTTTCGGGGATATTTCATACTCGGGATATTTTGACGCCGAACCAAAATTAGATGAAAATAAAGATTCTTGTCTAGTCTAGAAAGTATTTGGACACACGGGTGGCGCTCCACACATCCCAACGAGCATTTCTGTGAATGATGGTAACGGTAAAAACGGTAATCAATGGTACGGGTCTGTTGGATATGTTTTAGGCCAGAGTAAGTCCTCCGAGGTCTCCAAGCTTATGGATGTTAAATTAATTTGAAAGCTTGTTGCTAAAGAAAGTAAAAATAGCCGTCAGCCATGTTGGGTGTAACTTAAACAAAGCAATTTTTTTGGCTGTATTTTGTGTTTTAATTTCGGGGATTTTTCATGCTCGGGATAATTTGACGCCGAACCAAAATAAGATGAAAATAAAGAATCTTGGGCTCACTTAAAGCAGTTTGTTAAAGCGACTCAAACCGATTTTAAAAACTGTGCTCGAACCAAGTCTAGAAAGTATTTTGAACCATGGGTGGTGCTCCGCACATATATCCCATCGAGCATTAAATGAATGATGGTAACGGTAAATACGTTATCAAAAATGGTAATCCATGGTACGGGTTTGTTAGATTTGTTTTGGTGAGAGTAAGTCTACCGAGGTCTCTAAGCCTATCGATGTAAAATTTAATTTGAAAGCTTTTTGCAAAAGAAAGTAAAAATAGCCTTCAGCCATGATGAGTGTGTCTTGAACATAGCAATATTTCTTTGGCCGTGTTTTCTTTTCGGGGATATTTCATCCCAGGGATATTTTGACGCCGAACCAAAATTAGATGAAAATAAAGAATCTTGGGTTGACATAAAGGAGTTTGTTAAAGCAACTCAAAAAGAATTAAAAACTGTGCTCGAACCAAGTCTAGAAAGTATTTTGACCCACGGGTGGCGCTCCACACATCCCAACGAGCATTTAAGTGAATGATGGTATTGGTAAAAGTGGTTATCCATGGTTCGGGTCTGTTGGATTTGTTTTCGCCAGAGTAACTCTCCAAACCTATCGATATTAAATTTATTTAAAGGCTTGTTTCAAAAGAAAGTTAAAATAGCCGTCAGCCATGTTGGCTGTGACTTGATCAAAGGAATATTTCTTTGGCTGTATTTTGTGTTTTCATCCTCGAGGATATTTCATCCTCGGGATACTTTGACGCAGAACCAAAATTAGATGAAAATCAAGAATCCTTGTCTATCGATGTAAAATTTATTTGAAAGCTTTTTGCAAAAGAAAGTAAAAATAGCCTTCAGCCATGATGAGTGTGACTTGAACAAAGCAATATTTCTTTGGCCGTGTTTTCTTTTCGGGGATATTTCATACTCGGGATATTTTGACGCCGAACCAAAATTAGACGAAATTAAAGAATCTTGGGTTCACATAAAGGAGTTTGTTAAAGCAACTCAAAAAGATTTAAAAAATGTGCTCGAACCAAGTCTAGAAAGTATTTTGACCCACGGGTGGCGCTCCACACATCCCAACGAGCATTTAAGTGAATGATGGTATTGGTAAAAATGGTAATCCATGGTACGGGTCTGTTGGATTTGTTTTGGCGAGAGTAAGTCTACCGAGGTCTCTAAGCCTATCGATGTAAAATTTTTTTGAAAGCTTTTTGCAAAAGAAAGTAATAATAGCCTTCAGCCATGATGAGTGTGACTTGAACAAAGCAATATTTCTTTGGCCTTGTTTTCTTTTCAGGGATATTTCATACTCGGGATATTTTAACGCCGAACCAAAATTAGATTAAATTAAAGAATCTTGGATTCACATAAAGGAGTTTGTTAAAGCAACTCAAAAAGATTTAAAAACTGTGCTCGAACCAAGTCTAGAAAGTATTTTGACCCACGGGTGGCGCTCCACACATCCCAACGAGTATTTAAATGAATGATGGAAACGGCAAAAATGGTTATCCATGGTTCGGGTCTGTTGGATATGTTTATGACCAGAGTAAGTCTTCCGAGGTCTCTAAGCCTATTTATGTTAAATTTATTTGAAAGCTTTTTGCAAAAGAAAGTAAAACTAGCCTTCAGCCATGATTAGTGTAACTTGAACAAAGCAATATTTCTTTGGCCGTGTTTTCTTTGCGGGGATATTTCATACTCGGGATATTTTGACGCCGAACCAAAATTAGATGAAATTAAAGAATCTTGGGTTCACATAAAGGAGTTTGTTAAAGCAACTCAAAAAGATTTAAAAACTGTGCTCGAACCAAGTCTAGAAAGTATTTTGACCCACGGGTGGCGCTCCACACATTCCAACGAGCATTTAAGTGAATGATGGTATTGGTAAAAATGGTAATCCATGGTACGGGTCTGTTGGATTTGTTTTGGCGAGAGTAAGTCTACCGAGGTCTCTAAGCCTATCGATGTAAAATTTTTTTGAAAGCTTTTTGCAAAAGAAAGTAATAATAGCCTTCAGCCATGATGAGTGTGACTTGAACAAAGCAATATATCTTTGGCCTTGTTTTCTTTTCGGGGATATTTCATACTCGGGATATTTTAACGCCGAACCAAAATTAGATGAAATTAAAGAATCTTGGATTCACATAAAGGAGTTTGTTAAAGCAACTCAAAAAGATTTAAAAACTGTGCTCGAACCAAGTCTAGAAAGTATTTTGACCCACGGGTGGCGCTCCACACATCCCAACGAGTATTTAAATGAATGATGGAAACGGCAAAAACGGTAATCAATGGTACGGGTCTGTTGGATATGTTTATGACCAGAGTAAGTCTTCCGAGGTCTGTAAGCCTATCGATGTAAAATTTATTTGAAAGCTTTTTGCAAAAGAAAGTAATAATAGCCTTCAGCCATGATGAGTGTGACTTGAACAAAGCAATATTTCTTTGGCCGTGTTTTCTTTTCGGGGATATTTCATCCTAGGGATATTTTGACGCCGAACCATAATTAGATGAAAATAAAGAATCTTGGGCTAACTTAAAGCGGTTTGTTAAAGCAACTCAACACGATTTTAAAAACTATGCTCGAACCAAGTCTAGAAAGTATTTTGAACCATGGGTGGTGCTCCACACATATATCCCATCGAGCATTAAGTGAATGATGGTAACGGTAAATACGTTATCAAAAATGGTAATCCATGGTACGGGTTTGTTAGATTTGTTTTGGCGAGAGTAAGTCTACCGAGGTCTCTAAGCCTATCGATGTAAAATTTAATTTGAAAGCTTTTTGCAAAAGAAAGTAAAAATAGCCTTCAGCCATGATGAGTGTGTCTTGAACATAGCAATATTTCTTTGGCCGTGTTTTCTTTTCGGGGATATTTCATCCTAGGGATATTTTGACGCCGAACCAAAATTAGATGAAAATAAAGAATCTTGGGTTGACATAAAGGAGTTTGTTAAAGCAACTCAAAAAGAATTAAAAACTGTGCTCGAACCAAGTCTAGAAAGTATTTTGACGCACGGGTGGCGCTCCACACATCCCAACGAGCATTTAAGTGAATGATGGTATTGGTAAAAGTGGTTATCCATGGTTCGGGTCTGTTGGATTTGTTTTCGCCAGAGTAACTCTCCAAACCTATCGATATTAAATTTATTTAAAGGCTTGCTTCAAAAGAAAGTAAAAATAGCCGTCAGCCATGTTGGCTGTGACTTGATCAAAGGAATATTTCTTTGGCTGTATTTTGTGTTTTCATCCTCGAGGATATTTCATCCTCGGGATACTTTGACGCAGAACCAAAATTAAATGAAAATCAAGAATCTTGTCTATCGATGTAAAATTTATTTCAAAGCTTTTTGCAAAAGAAAGTAAAAAAAGCCTTCAGCCATGATGAGTGTGACTTGAACAAAGCAATATTTCTTTGGCCGTGTTTTCTTTTCGGGGATATTTCATACTCGGGATATTTTGACGCCGAACCAAAATTAGATGAAATTAAAGAATCTTGGGTTCACATAAAGGAGTTTGTTAAAGCAACTCAAAAAGATTTAAAAACTGTGCTCGAACCAAGTCTAGAAAGTATGACCCACGGGTGGCGCTCCACACATCCCAACGAGTATTTAAATGAATGATGGAAACGGAAAAAACAGTAATCCATGGTACGGGTCTGTTGGATTTGTTTTGGCGAGAGTAAGTCTACCGAGGTCTCTAAGCCTATCGATGTAAAATTTATTTGAAAGCTTTTTGCAAAAGAAAGTAATAATAGCCTTCAGCCATGATGAGTGTGACTTTAACAAAGCAATATTTCTTTGGCCGTGTTTTCTTTTCGGGGATATTTAATACTCGGGATATTTTGACGCCGAACCAAAATTAGATGAAAAGAAAGAATCTTGGGCTCACTAAAAGGAGTTTGTTAAAGCAACTCAAAACGATTTTAAAAAACTATGCTCGAACCAAGTCTAGAAAGTATTTTGAACCATGGGTGGTGCTCCACACATATATCCCATCGAGCATTAAATGAATGATGGTAACGGTAAATACGGTATCAAAAATGGTAATCCATGGTACGGGTCTGTCGGATTTGTTTTGGCGAGAGTATGTCTACCGAGGTCTCTAAGCCTATTGATATAAAATTTAATTTGAAAGCTTTTTGCAAAAGAAAGTAAAAATAGCCTTCAGCCATGATGAGTGTGACTTGAACATAGCAATATTTCTCTGGCCGTGTTTTCTTTTCGGGGATATTTCATTCTAGGGATATTTTGACGCCGAACCAAAATTAGATGAAAATAAAGAATCTTGGGTTGACATAAAGAAGTTTGTTAAAGCAACTCAAAAAGAATTAAAAACTGTGCTCGAACCAAGTCTAGAAAGTATTTTGACCCACGGGTGGCGCTCCACACATCCCAACGAGCATTTAAGTGAATGATGGTATTGGTAAAAGTGGTTATCCATGGTTCGGGTCTGTTGGATTTGTTTAGGCCAGAGTAAGTCTTCCGAGGTATCAAAGCCTATCGAAGTTAAATTTATTTGAAAGCTTGTTGCAAAAGAAAGTAAAAATAGCCGTCAGCTATGTTGGCTGTGACTTGATCAAAGGAATATTTCTTTGATGAATTTTGTGTTTTCATCCTCGAGGATATTTCATCCTCGGGATACTTTGACGCAGAACCAAAATTAGATGAAAATCAAGAATCTTGTCTAGTCTAGAAAGTACTTGGACACACGGGTGGCGCTCCACATATCCCAACGAGTATTTAAATGAATGATGGAAACGGCAAAAACAGTAATCCATGGTACGGGTCTGTTGGATTTGTTTTGGCGAGAGTAAGTCTACCGAGGTCTCTAAGCCTATCGATGTAAAATTTATTTGAAAGCTTTTTGCAAAAGAAACTAATAATAGCCTTCAGCCATGATGAGTGTGACTTGAACATAGCAATATTTCTCTGGCCGTGTTTTCTTTTCGGGGATATTTCATTCTAGGGATATTTTGACGCCGAACCAAAATTAGATGAAAATAAAGAATCTTGGGTTGACATAAAGAAGTTTGTTAAAGCAACTCAAAAAAAATTAAAAACTGTGCTCGAACCAAGTCTAGAAAATATTTGGACACACGGGTGGCGCTCCACATATCCCAACGAGTATTTAAATGAATGATGGAAACGGCAAAAACAGTAATCCATGGTACGGGTCTGTTGGATTTGTTTTGGCGAGAGTAAGTCTACCGAGGTCTCTAAGCCTATCGATGTAAAATTTAATTTGAAAGCTTTTTGCAAAATAAAAGTAAAAATAGCCTTCAGCCATGATGAGTGTGACTTGAACATAGCGATATTTCTTTGGCCGTGTTTTCGTTTCGGGGATATTTCATCCTAGGGATATTTTGACGCCGAAACAAAATCAGATGAAAATAAAGAATCTTGGGCTCACTTAAAGCGGTTGGTTAAAGCAACTCAACACGATTTTAAAAACTATGCTCGAACCAAGTCTAGAAAGTATTTTGAACCATGGGTGGTGCTCCGCACATATATCCCATCGAGCATTAAATGAATGATGGTAACGGTAAATACGTTATCAAAAATGGTAATCCATGGTACGGGTTTGTTAGATTTGTTTTGGCGAGAGTAAGTCTACCGAGGTCTCTAAGCCTATCGATGTAAAATTTAATTTGAAAGCTTTTTGCAAAAGAAAGTAAAAATAGTCTTCAGCCATGATGAGTGTGTCTTGAACATAGCAATATTTCTTTGGCCGTGTTTTCTTTTCGGGGATATTTCATCCCAGGGATATTTTGACGCCGAACCAAAATTAGATGAAAATAAAGAATCTTGGGTTGACATAAAGGAGTTTGTTAAAGCAACTCAAAAAGAATTAAAAACTGTGCTCGAACCAAGTCTAGAAAGTATTTTGACCCACGGGTGGCGCTCCACACATTCCAACGAGCATTTAAGTGAATGATGGTATTGGTAAAAATGGTAATCCATGGTACGGGTCTGTTGGATTTGTTTTGGCGAGAGTAAGTCTACCGAGGTCTCTAAGCCTATCGATGAAAAATTTATTTGAAAGCTTTTTGCAAAAGAAAGTAAAAATAGCCTTCAGCCATGATGAGTGTAACTTGAACAAAGCAATATTTCTTTGGCCGTGTTTTCTTTTCGGGGATATTTCATACTCGGGATATTTTGACGCCGAACCAAAATTAGATGAAATTAAAAAATCTTGGGTTGACATAAAGGAGTTTGTTAAAGCAACTCAAAAAGAATTAAAAACTGTGCTCGAACCAAGTCTAGAAAGTATTTTGACCCACGGGTGGCGCTCCACACATCCCAACGAGTGTTTAAATGAATGATGGAAACGGCAAAAACGGTAATCAATGGTACGGGTCTGATGGATATGTTTATGACCAGAGTAAGTCTTCCGAGGTCTCTAAGCCTATCGATGTAAAATTTATTTGAAAGCTTTTTGCAAAAGAAAGTAATAATAGCCTTCAGCCATGATGAGTGTGACTTGAACAAAGCAATATTTCTTTGGCCGTGTTTTCTTTTTGGGGATATTTCATACTCGGGATATTTTGACGCCGAACCAAAATTAGACGAAATTAAAGAATCTTGGGTTCACATAAAGGAGTTTGTTAAAGCAACTCAAAAAGATTTAAAAACTGTGCTCGAACCAAGTCTAGAAAGTATTTTGACCCACAGGTGGCGCTCCACACATCCCAACGAGCATTTAAGTGAATGATGGTATTGGTAAAAATGGTAATCCATGGTACGGGTCTGTTGGATTTGTTTTGGCGAGAGTAAGTCTACCGAGGTCTCTAAGCCTATCGATGTAAAATTTTTTTGAAAGTTTTTTGCAAAAGAAAGTAATAATAGCCTTCAGCCATGATGAGTGTGACTTGAACAAAGCAATATTTCTTTGGCCGTGTTTTCTTTTCGGGGATATTTCATACTCGGGATATTTTAACGCCGAACCAAAATTAGATGAAATTAAAGAATCTTGGATTCACATAAAGGAGTTTGTTAAAGCAACTCAAAAAGATTTAAAAACTGTGCTCGAACCAAGTCTAGAAAGTATTTTGACCCACGGGTGGCGCTCCACACATCCCAACGAGTATTTAAATGAATGATGGAAACGGCAAAAACGGTAATCAATGGTACGGGTCTGTTGGATATGTTTATGACCAGAGTAAGTCTTCCGAGGTCTCTAAGCCTATCGATGTAAAATTTATTTGAAAGCTTTTTGCAAAAGAAAGTAAAAATAGCCTTCAGCCATGATGAGTGTAACTTGAACAAAGCAATATTTCTTTGGCCGTGTTTTCTTTTCGGGGATATTTCATACTCGGGATATTTTGACGCCGAACCAAAATTAGATGAAATTAAAGAATCTTGGGTTCACATAAAGGAGTTTGTTAAAGCAACTCAAAATGATTTTAAAAACCTGTGCTCGAACCAAGTCTAGAAAGTGTTTTGGCCCAGAGTAGGCGCACCACACATCCCATCAAGCATTAAGTGGATGATGGTAACGGTAAATACGGTATCAAAAATGGTTATCCATGGTACGGGTCTATTGGATTTGTTTTGGCGAGAGTAAGTCTACCGAGGTCTCTAAGCCTATCGATGTAAAATTTTATTTGAATTTTTTTTGCAAAAGAAAGTAAAAATAGCCTTCAGCCATGATGAGTGTGACTTGAACAAAGCAATATTTTCTTGGCTGTGTTTTCATCCTCGAGGATATTTCATCCTCGGGATACTTTGACGCAGAACCAAAATTAGATGAAAATCAAGAATCTTGTCACGCCATTTTTTTTTTAAAAAGGCGTGACTCTGAAATTACACAAGAATATATGTAAAGGTTTATTCACTTTTTCATGAAAATACAATTATAAAATACCGACGAAATAACGAACTAAAAGCCTAAATTTCTTTTTTCCTGATTTTTCATCTCAGTTATTAATAAAACTCTTCGATCCATGATAATCGAACTCAAGTGTTCCCGAGAGTGAAAATTTAGTTATTGTTCTCTATAAAACCAATATTGGTTAGTTTATAATTTATCGGACAGCGTCATCTTCGTGAAGGAACAGAAAAATCGGCCTCGTCACTGCGCGCTCGTTCTAAACGGGTGGAGCTGACGAGGCGACGCCAGCCTGCGTGCAACTCAGCAATGAGCAACTCCAGGGCTCCAGAGCGGAAATGCCTTCTGGACTTCGCGGCGCCCCAGGCTGCCAGCGCGATTGCGCCGCCAATCTATATATATTAGTCTATGTGCGCCGCTTTGACACAAGTTGTCAACTCCTGTCTCCTTTTTAGTGTTATTTTTAATTATTGTTTAGTTTTTTATTTGTTTTAATCGTAAATATTAATTAAGTGTTCCAATAAAAATAGACATATGTTAAGTGGTAGCAGTGATGTGGTGGTAAATACTGCGTCTCAACCTTCTTCATCACTCAATATCCTGGAGAGGTGTCCTCTGTGCACCCAGGCACGTTTCTTTAAAGGTAAGCGGGGTCTGAACGTGCATATTGGGAAGGCACATAAGCCCCAAAATGCAACCTCTTCAGACCCTGTTATTATTACACCTCCTACTCCTACACCATCTACTTCCACATTTGACCCTTTTTGGAAAACACTATCAAAATTGAAAAATTCTATTCCGGTTTTAAAAAGAGTTCCCCGTGGCGCTAGACCTCTAGTAGCACAGCATCTTGCAGGTTGCATCTGCCTTGCCGCTCGGGAGAACTCAGAAAGTGCTTGGGAACAACTTCTCACCTTCCCTTACAGAATTTTAAACGTTCAGAAGAATTTGGCTAGCAAAAAGACGTTAACTGCACAAATTAAAGAAAATTTTAATATTTTGGCCCATAATTTGGATTCAAAATTATCGACACAGAGGTTTAGCTCTTCAAGAGGTATATCCCATCTGGTCGAATCAAAATTAGGGGAAGGTGATATTAGCGGAGCAGCCAGGATTCTTTTTAGTAGTGATGTGGTGGCACCGTGTTCTCCAGACACTCTTGCTGCTCTGGAGAGCAAACACCCTGCCCCAGTGGATGGTCTTTCTTTTCCCGACCCCCCAGATCCAGATATTAATACCCTCACCATTACAGGTCGAGAGGTGATCAGAGCCGTGTGTTCTTTCCGGAGTGGCTCTGCTGGCGGCCTCGACGGCCTGAGTCCTCAGCACTTAAAGGACCTTATTTGTTCAGGCGCTGGGGAAGCTGGTGAGTTACTCTTGAAGGAGCTTACGGCTCTGATGAACCTTATGCTCTCCGGTAAGGTAAACGAGTCCGTTATCGACGTCTTGTACGGGGCCAATTTATGTGCCCTGCGCAAGAGGGATGGCGGGATTCGTCCCATTGCCGTAGGAACTACTTACCGGCGTATGGCAGCCAAGATTTGCTGTAAATTGTATAGTGAGGTAGTTTCGGATAAATTTCAGCCCCTGCAGCTTGGTTACGGCTCCAAAGGGGGCTGTGAGGCTGCCGTACATGCATTATCGACCTACCTAAATTCTGGCAAAGGAGAGGTCATCCTGAAGGTTGATATTAAAAATGCATTTAATTCGGTTAATAGGGACACCTTGCTGGCAGAAACTAAAAAAGAAATACCTCAATTTTTTGTTTTCTCTGGCAATGTTATAGGCATCCAACTAAATTACTTTATCGGGACAACCTTCTGGAATCCGCTGTTGGCTGTCAACAAGGTGACCCTCTCGGTCCAGTGATCTTCAGTCTGGCTATTCACCCAATTATTCGACAACTAAATTCAAAATTTAACGTTTGGTATCTCGATGATGGAACCCTGGGAGGCGATGTAGACACAGTTTTAGATGACCTGCAATTTTTAAAACACCAACTACATTCTATAGGACTAGATCTAAATTTTTCGAAATGTGAGTTATTTTTATCTGACAGTACCGACAGACAAGAGACACTTTCAAAATTCAATAAAATAGCCCCTGAAATCAAAATTATTGAAAAAAGCTCTCTTCGTCTCCTTGGGTCCCCAGTCTTCGATGATTCCTTTCCTAATTTTATTGAGGAAAAAATTCAAAATTTCAACAACATATCGGAAAGATTGCTCCAAATTAACATGCATTCGGCTATTACCATAATTCGCTTTTGTTGTTTTGGCCCCAAATTAACATTCTTCCTTCGTGCTTCCCATCTATGGAAGCACCCTCCTCTATTAGAAAAATGGACCAAATTATCCGCCATACACTAACTTTAATATTATCAGGAATATCCTAGCATCCATACTGATTAATTTTGATGTGCCGTGCTTCACCGAGGCTGTTGATGCTTGGAGACTCGCTTGCCCGAATTGTAATCTCCCCGACTACCCATCATCCCAGAGACAGTGGGATGAGCCGATCTGCAGAGCAGTTCAGGAGCACCAAATTGCCACTTCTGCCACTCCTGCCGAGCGCGCTCGCCTGCTGGCTGTGGGTGAGTGGGAATCGGGCCTCTGGCTTCACGCACTACCGTCGTCGAACATAGGCACCTTGTTTGACGACACTACTTTCCGCCTCGCTGCTTCCCTACGTCTTGGCGCTCCCTGTTGTACTCCTCATCGTTGTCACTGTAGCGAAGTTGTCAACAGCCTCGGTCACCACGGTCTTTCATGCAGCCGAAGTGCGGGCCAGACCAGACGGGATGTCCTTGTTTCCATGGAAGTTGGGTAGGCCTTTAGTGTGGGACGCTACTTGTGTCGATACTCTTGCGCCATCCCATCTTCCTAGCTCGTCGTGCTTTGCTGGCGCTGCCGCTGCGGCTGCAGAGAACCTCAAGCGGCGGAAATATAATAACCTCATCGGTAATTATATTTTCGAGCCGTTTGGCGTTGAAACTCTTGGTCCGTGGGGTCCGAGTGCTCACGCTTTGTTTAAAGATCTTTCTAAACGCTTAGTTGACACTTCGCGTGACCCAAGGGCTGGCTTTTACCTTGGTCAGAGAATAAGCATTGCCATACAACGTGGCAAGGCTGCCAGCCTTTTGGGCACATTACCAGTGGACAACGATGTGGAGGAGTTTTTCGACGCCATTTTTAAGTTTAGTATATTTTTAGGTTTAGTTAACGAGTATTTAAATGAATGATGGAAACGGCAAACACGGTAATCAATGGTACGGGTCTGTTGGATATGTTTATGACCAGAGTAAGTCTTCCGAGGTCTCTAAGCCTATCGATGTAAAATTTATTTGAAAGCTTTTTGCAAAAGAAAGTAATAATAGCCTTCAGCGATGATGAGTGTGACTTGAACAAAGCAATATTTCTTTGGCCGTGTTTTCTTTTCGGGGATATTTCATAATCGGGATATTTTGACGCCGAACCAAAATTAGATGAAATTAAAGAATCTTGGGTTCACATAAAGGAGTTTGTTAAAGCAACTCAAAAAGATTTAAAAACTGTGCTCGAACCAAGTCTAGAAAGTATTTTGACCCACGGGTGGCGCTCCACACATCCCAACGAGTATTTAAATGAATGATGGAAACGGCAAACACGGTAATCAATGGTACGGGTCTGTTGGATATGTTTATGACCAGAGTAAGTCTTCCGAGGTCTCTAAGCCTATCGATGTAAAATTTATTTGAAAGCTTTTTGCAAAAGAAAGTAATAATAGCCTTCAGCCATGATGAGTGTGACTTGAACAAAGCAATATTTCTTTGGCCGTGTTTTCTTTTCGGGGATATTTCATACTCGGGATATTTTGACGCCGAACCAAAATTAGATGAAATTAAAGAATCTTGGGTTCACATAAAGGAGTTTGTTAAAGTAACTCAAAAAGATTTAAAAACTGTGCTCGAACCAAGTCTAGAAAGTATTTTGACCCACGGGTGGCGCTCCACACATCCCAACGAGCATTTAGGTGAATGATGGTATTGGTAAAAATGGTTATCCATGGTTCGGGTCTGTTGGATTTGTTTAGGCCAGAGTAAGTCTTCCGGAGGAGAGAGGGCGCTACTGTGCCACTGTTTACATTGGCTCCGTAGTTAAACAAGTTTAGAAAAATAATTAAGTAGTATTCGACAAATGTGAAGGAACAAAGTGACATAAAACTAAGTGAAAAATAATATATATTGGAGATAAGGACTAAAGTGATCAGTAAAATACAATAAAAATAAAAATAAAATCTGTACGCCGTGTAACAGCACCAGTGTTTAGTTTACTACCAGTGTGTACTGTCAGAGAGAACTATTTACATTAAATTTACTAGGACTTTAATTATATCAATGAAGACTTATTTCATGTAGTGGAAAAGTTCAAATATTTTTTTTTTTTTTTACCTTTTATAGGCTCGCTCTTGACCACTATCTCACCTGATAGTAAGCGACGATGTGGTCGATGGTGGAGCACGCTTGCCTAGAAGTAACCTATTCACTCTTGTCTTAAAGACCCCTAGATTGTAGCTATCGGGAAACACAGACTCCGGCAGGGAATTCCACTCCTTAGCTGTACGCATAATAAAAGTATTCCCAAAACGTTTAGTGCATAGCATATAGCATTAATTTCAAGTGGTGTATCAAATAAATAAAATTTGTGGCTTTTTTGGCACCAAATATACCATCATACCCTCAAATTGTATGATTAAATAACTTTATACAGCGCCATCTGTTACGAAACCAGCGTACTACTTCATACTACACCAAACTACGTTTACCAAAATCCGACGTGTGATCATCGATCATTACGCGTACGAAATAATACACAAACAGATAACAAGAGGGCGCCACACTTACCAAAACAAGTAAGTTCTCATACCGTTTTAAATCATGGAGGAAGTTATGAACGCTCTCAGAAACATACAAAGGGATCTAGATGAACAAAAAATACAAATTCGGAAAAGCGGAGAAAATGTGGCGGAACAGGTGACGCTGAATATCAACAAAATGTTGGAAGAAAAATTTTTAATTTGGGAAGAAAAGCATGAAAAGCTGAAACAGATAGTTGATAGCCAAGAGAGAAGAATATACTTTTTGGAAAAACAGTCGAGACAGAGAAATATTGTTATCTTTGGAGTTCAGGAGAATGAAACGTCTTATGATAACTTACAAAATAACATATTCAATTTTATAAAAGAACGTTTCACTGCAAACTTAGAACTCAGAGATATACAAGAGGTAAAAAGAATAGGAAAAAAAGGAGACAGACCGCGCCCATTAATTGTGACTTTTTCTACTCTCGGCATGAAGATTCATATTTTCAAGCAGAAAGGGGTTTTAAAGGATACTCAATACTATTTAAAGGAAGATTACCCACTACAAGTATTGGAGAAGCGAAGAGAACTACAAGAGCAAATGAAAATGGAGAAAGAGAAGGGTAACAGAATAAAAATAAAATATGATAAACTGGTCATCCTACAACCAATAAATAAGAAGTCACTTCCCACCTCACCGGAAAAAATCTCCCATCCAAAAGGTGATACTAGGACACAAACAAAAAGAAAGAACCAAACGATGAAACCACATTTCTCTGTACAGAGATCGAACAGTATTTCGGAAGGAGTTCTGAAACCGAGCATATTAAACTTTTTAGTTAATAAAAATAAAAACAATACAACCGAACAGCGGGACAATGAAAATAGATACAAGAATAAATAGCAATCAAGGCCCTCCTCCCCCCACACGGATTTTATTAACGAACTATTTCAACCAAGCAATAAAGAACATCTTCCAACCCGGTTGGTCACCGTGGAAGATTATGACCAAAACCCTTCAAAGAAAACAACAAGTATAAAAATACCAAACTCTACATCCGGAATAACAAATAAGCTATATATATTAACCTACAACGTCAGAACCTTGTCATCTTATGGACGTCTATTAGAGCTGTCAGAAGCATTAAATAACATAAACTATGATATAATTGGACTATCAGAGACGCGGCGAATGGGAACAAAAATAGAAGAATATGAAAACTGTATACTCTGTTATACAGGACTCACACAAGGAAAGTATGGGGTTGGTTTTTTAATAAATTTATATCATAAGGAAAACATAGAAAGCTTCACTGGCATCTCTGATAGAGTCGCATTATTAAACCTAAATATACATGGCAACAAAATGTCACTAATACAAGTGTATGCACCTACTGAATCGGCAAGAGAAGAAGAGATCGACATTTTTTATGCAAATGTGTATAAGGCGTTGGACCTGGCACATAGATTCTATATAATAATGGGTGATCTAAATGCTAAAATAGGCCAACCTAGAAAAGACGAGTACTTGATAATGAAATTAAACGGATATGGTGTAAGAAACCAAAGAGGACAAAGGCTAATCGACTTTGCTCTTGAAAACAAATTAGCAATCTTAAATACTTATTTTAAAAGAAAACATAATCGTAGATGGACGTGGCGTTCACCTAATGGTGATTATAAAAATGAGATTGACTACATTTTGTCAAACAGACCTAGCATGGTACAAAACATTGAAGTACTGAATCTAAACTTCTCTTCAGATCATAGACCAGTTAGAGCCTCAATATCGCTAACTAAAATAAAAAAACACCGAACTGGTTTTAAAAGCCACCCAGTCCCTGCATTAAAGAGCGAGGAAGAAACAAACAGGTACAAAGAGTGCATCACTTCTTACCTACCAAATCTACACGACTCTCAAGAAAGTATGCCAATACAATCCTATCACGATAAAATAGTAAAAGTTATCACTCAAAGCTTACAGGATGCTAGGATACCAAATAAAAATACAACCAAAGGGCACAAGATTTTATCAGAGAACACTAGGGCACTTATGAAGAGAAGACATGAACTTCAAAATACTAAAAATAAAACTAGGTCCATGAAAAACGAACTCTCTGCGTTATACAAACTAATAAGTAAGCGCATAAAATACGACTACACAAGGTATAGATCGGATACTATTGAGAGGCATCTGGTACAAGCAGGCAGCTCTAAAAAAGCTTTTAAGGAGTTACGATCAAATAAGACATGGATTGACGGCCTAATTAGTGCTGGAAGAACTTTAAATAATCGTAATGATGTTATAAAAATTGCTACAGAATTCTACAAAACACTTTATAGCGCCCGGGAACCAGAAAATTTCGATCACAACAACATGTATCGTATGTTTGTAAGTGCAAAGAAAGGACCACCAACACCATTCGTCGTAACGGAGGTTGTCGAAGCAATAAATGGGTTAAAAACAAATAAGAGCCCCGGTTCAGACAACATCACTAATGAAGCTATAAAATCGGCCCACTTATTACTAGCTCAACCGTTAACTCATTTATTCAACCGCATATTGGAAACTTCGAAAACACCGACGCAATGGTCAGAATCTAATATAATACTTATTTATAAAAAGGGTGACCCATGCGATATTGCAAACTACAGACCAATAAGTTTATTGCCATGTATGTATAAGTTGTTCTCCTCTCTTTTAAACCAAAGAATAAGTATTGGTTTGGAGAAGGAACAACCCATAGAACAAGCCGGGTTTAGGAAGAGTTTCTCGACGATAGACCATATTCACACTCTGGAACTATTGATTGAAAAATACCAAGAAAAGCAAAGGGCTCTATACGTCGCCTACATAGACTACAAAAAAGCCTTTGATTCCGTATCACATTCAGCTATCTGGCAGACGCTGAAAGAACAAGGCGTGGAATATGAGTACACACAGGTATTAAAAAGTATCTATAGTAACAACACGGGCAGAGTAAAACTGGAAAAAGTCGGCCCAAGCTTTCCCATTGAAAGAGGAGTGAGGCAAGGCGACCCAACCTCCCCGAAGCTGTTTATTGCGATCTTAGAGTCTATAATAAGAAAGCTGGATTGGAAGAGATGCGGGCTTAACATCGACGGGAAATACCTTAGCCACCTCCGCTTTGCAGACGACTTGGTGCTTTTGTCAGAATCAGGTTCGCAACTACAAGTCATGATTCAATCACTAAATGTGGCTAGTAAAGAGGTAGGCTTAGAGATGAATCTCACAAAAACAATGTTGATGACAAACAGCATGGCAAAGACAATAACGGTCGATAACGAAAAACTTAACTTTACGGACAGATACACATACTTGGGCAAACAAATCAGCTTCGACAAGGATAGCAATAATTTAGAAATTGAACGACGTATCCAACAAACTTGGAATAAATATTGGAGCCTGAAGGAGATTTTTAAAAGCAATTTGCCAGTAACGATTAAAACTAAAGTCATGACGAGCTGTCTATTGCCATGCCTAACATATGCTTGCCAAACCTGGAAGTATACCGCAAAAATAAAAGATAAAATTACCACATGTCAACGGAGTCTAGAAAGAAGCATGCTCAAAATAAGGAGAATTCAAAAAATACGAAGTTCTAAAATAAGGAGCATAACAAAAGCTACTGATGCTCTTAGTTATGCCCAAAAACTGAAATGGAAATGGGCGGGGCATGTGGCGCGATTACCCGATGAACGATGGACCATAAGGGTGACAACGTGGAAGGGCCCAAGTGGGAAACGCTACAGAGGTAGACCGCTTATGAGATGGGAAGATGAAATAGCCAGAACAGCTGGCCCAGGCTGGATGAAATCAGCCCTAAATAGGAAACATTGGGATTCTTTGGAGGAGGCCTACACCCGCGGAGGGGTTCTTGTGGATTAAAATTGAATTTTATTTTTTTCGGTAATAGTATTAAGAAAAGTAAAATATTAGTAATAAGCTCATCTTACATACCTTAAATTATAGTATATAATAATATCTAACTTGTAAAACTGAAAACTAACTTAGTATTAAAAATATATAATAAAATATGTAAACTATGGTAAGTATAAAAGTATAAGTTATGTTTATGGATAAGTTATAGGTATTAGAGAAGGATAGAATTTAGATTATAATAAATAGATATAAGAAATAAATTATAGATACTTAGAAGTACATTAAATATGTACATAGATAGATACTGTAAAATCTACGGGAAATAAAAGGCTTTTTTATTTTATTTTATTTTATTATAAGTCTTCCGAGGTATCAAAGCCTATCGAAGTTAAATTTATTTGAAATCTTGTTGCAAAAGAAAGTAAAAATAGCCGTCAGCTATGTTGGCTGTGACTTGATCAAAGGAATATTTCTTTGATGTATTTTGTGTTTTCATCCTCGAGGATATTTCATCCTCGGGATACTTTGACGCAGAACCAAAATTAGATGAAAATCAAGAAACTTGTCTAGTCTAGAAAGTATTTGGACACACGGGTGGCGCTCCACATATCCCAACGAGTATTTAAATGAATGATGGAAACGGCAAAAACGGTAATCCATGGTACGGGTCTGTTGGATTTGTTTTGGCGAGAGTAAGTCTACCGAGGTCTCTAAGCCTATCGATGTAAAATTTAATTTGAAAGCTTTTTGCAAAATAAAAGTAAAAAAAGGCCTTCAGCCATGATGAGTGTGACTTGAACATAGCAATATTTCTTTGGCCGTGTTTTCTTTTCGGGGATATTGCATACTCGGGATATTTTGACGCCGAACCAATATTAGAAGAAATTAAAGAATCTTGGGTTCACATAAAGGAGTTTGTTAAAGCAACTCAAAAAGATTTAAAAACTGTGCTCGAACCAAGTCTAGAAAGTATTTTTACCCACGGGTGGCGCTCCACACATCCCAACGAGCATTTAAGTGAATGATGGTATTGGTAAAAATGGTAATCCATGGTTCGGGTCTGTTGGATTTGTTTAGGCCAGAGTAAGTCTTCCGAGGTATCAAAGCATATCGAAGTTAAATTTATTTGAAAGCTTGTTGCAAAAGAAAGTAAAAATAGCCGTCAGCTATGTTGGCTGTGACTTGATCAAAGGAATATTTCTTTGGCTGTATTTTGTGTTTTCATCCTCGAGGATATTTCATTTCATCCTCGGGATACTTTGACGCAGAACCAAAATTAGATGAAAATCAAGAATCTTGTCTAGTCTAGAAAGTATTTGGACACACGGGTGGCGCTCCACATATCCCAACGAGTATTTAAATGAATGATGGAAACGGCAAAAACAGTAATCCATGGTACGGGTCTGTTGGATTTGTTTTGGCGAGAGTAAGTCTACCGAGGTCTCTAAGCCTATCGATGTAAAATTTATTTGAAAGCTTTTTGCAAAAGAAAGTAATAATAGCCTTCAGCCATGATGAGTGTGACTTGAACAAAGCAATATTTCTTTGGCCGTGTTTTCTTTTCGGGGATATTTCATACTCGGGATATTTTGACGCCGAACCAAAATTAGATGAAAATAAAGAGTCTTGGGCTCACTTAAAGGAGTTTGTTAAAGCAACTCAAAACGATTTTAAAAAACTATGCTCGAACCAAGTCTAGAAAGTATTTTGAACCATGGGTGGTGCTCCACACATATATCCCATCGAGCATTAAGTGAATGATGGTAACGGTAAATACGGTATCAAAAATGGTAATCCATGGTACGGGTTTGTTAGATTTGTTTTGGCGAGAGTATGTCTACCGAGGTATCAAAGCCTATCGAAGTTAAATTTTCATCCTCGGGATACTTTGACGCAGAACCAAAATTAGATGAAAATCAAGAATCTTGTCTAGTCTAGAAAGTATTTGGACACACGGGTGGCGCTCCACATATCCCAACGAGTATTTAAATGAATGATGGAAACGGCAAAAACAGTAATCCATGGTACGGGTCTGTTGGATTTGTTTTGGCGAGAGTAAGTCTACCGAGGACCCTAAACCTATCGATGTAAAATTTAATTTGAAAGCTTTTTGCAAAATAAAAGTAAAAATAGCCTTCAGCCATGATGAGTGTGACTTAAACATAGCAATATTTCTTTGGCCGTGTTTTCGTTTCGGGGATATTTCATCCTAGGAATATTTTGACGCCGAAACAAAAATAGATGAAAATAAAGAATCTTGGGCTCACTTAAAGCGGTTTGTTAAAGCAACTCAACACGATTTTAAAAACTATGCTCGAACCAAGTCTAGAAAGTATTTTGAACCATGGGTGGTGCTCCACACATATATCCCATCGAGCATTAAGTGAATGATGGTAACGGTAAATACGGTATCAAAAATGGTAATCCATGGTACGGGTTTGTTAGATTTGTTTTGGCGAGAGTATGTCTACCGAGGTCTCTAAGCCTATCGATGTAAAATTTAATTTGAAAGCCTTTTGCAAAAGAAAGTAAAAATAGCCTTCAGCCATGATGAGTGTGACTTGAACAAAGCAATATTTCTTTGGCCGTGTTTTCTTTTCGGGGATATTTCATACTCGGGATATTTTGACGCAGAACCAAAATTATATGAAATTAAAGAATCTTGGGTTCACATAAAGGAGTTTGTTAAAGCAACTCAAAAAGATTTAAAAACTGTGCTCGAACCAAGTCTAGAAAGTATTTTGACCCACGGGTGGCGCTCCACACATCCCAACGAGCATTTAAGTGAATGATAGTATTGGTTAAAATGGTTATCCATGGTTCGGGTCTGTTGGATTTGTTTAGGCCAGAGTAAGTCTTCCGAGGTATCAAAGCCTATCGAAGTTAAATTTATTTGAAAGCTTGTTGCAAAAGAAAGTAAAAATAGCCGTCAGCTATGTTGGCTGTGACTTGATCAAAGGAATATTTCTTTGGCTGTATTTTGTGTTTTCATCCTCGAGGATATTTCATCCTCGGGATACTTTGACGCAGAACCAAAATTAGATGAAAATCAAGAATCTTGTCTAGTCTAGAAAGTATTTGGACACACGGTTGGCGCTCCACATATCTCAACGAGTATTTAAATGAATGATGGAAACGGCAAAATGGTAATCCATGGTACGGGTTTGTTAGATTTGTTTTGGCGAGAGTATGTCTACCGAGGTCTCTAAGCCTATCGATGTAAAATTTAATTTGAAAGCCTTTTGCAAAAGAAAGTAAAAATAGCCTTCAGCCATGATGAGTGTGACTTGAACAAAGCAATATTTCTTTGGCCGTGTTTTCTTTTCGGGGATATTTCATCCTCGGGATACTTTGACGCAGAACCAAAATTAGATGAAAATCAAGAATCTTGTCTAGTCTAGAAAGTATTTGGACACACGGGTGGCGCTCCACATATCTCAACGTATATTTAAATGAATGATGGAAATGGCAAAAACGGTAATCAATGGTACGGGTCTGATGGATATGTTTATGACCAGAGTAAGTCTTCCGAGGTCTCTAAGCCTATCGATGTAAAATTTATTTGAAAGCTTTTTGCAAAAGAAAGTAATAATAGCCTTCAGCCATGATGAGTGTGACTTGAACAAAGCAATATTTCTTTGGCCGTGTTTTCTTTTCGGGGATATTTCATACTCGGGATATTTTGACGCAGAACCAAAATTATATGAAATTAAAGAATCTTGGGTTCACATAAAGGAGTTTGTTAAAGCAACTCAAAAAGATTTAAAAACTGTGCTCGAACCAAGTCTAGAAAGTATTTTGACCCACGGGTGGCGCTCCACACATCCCAACGAGCATTTAAGTGAATGATAGTATTGGTTAAAATGGTTATCCATGGTTCGGGTCTGTTGGATTTGTTTAGGCCAGAGTAAGTCTTCCGAGGTATCAAAGCCTATCGAAGTTAAATTTATTTGAAAGCTTGTTGCAAAAGAAAGTAAAAATAGCCGTCAGTTATGTTGGCTGTGACTTGATCAAAGGAATATTTCTTTGGCTGTATTTTGTGATTTCATCCTCGAGGATATTTCATCCTCGGGATACTTTGACGCAGAACCAAAATTAGATGAAAATCAAGAATCTTGTCTAGTCTAGAAAGTATTTGGACACACGGGTGGCGCTCCACATATCTCAACGAGTATTTAAATGAATGATGGAAACGGCAAAAATGGTAATCCATGGTACGGGTTTGTTAGATTTGTTTTGGCGAGAGTATGTCTACCGAGGTCTCTAAGCCTATCGATGTAAAATTTAATTTGAAAGCCTTTTGCAAAAGAAAGTAAAAATAGCCTTCAGCCATGATGGGTGTGACTTGAACAAAGCAATATTTCTTTGGCCGTGTTTTCTTTTCGGGGATATTTCATACTCGGGATATTTTGACGCAGAACCAAAATTATATGAAATTAAAGAATCTTGGGTTCACATAAAGGAGTTTGTTAAAGCAACTCAAAAAGATTTAAAAACTGTGCTCGAACCAAGTCTAGAAAGTATTTTGACCCACAGGTGGCGCTCCACACATCCCAACGAGCATTTAAGTGAATGATAGTATTGGTTAAAATGGTTATCCATGGTTCGGGTCTGTTGGATTTGTTTAGGCCAGAGTAAGTCTTCCGAGGTATCAAAGCCTATCGAAGTTAAATTTATTTGAAAGCTTGTTGCAAAAGAAAGTAAAAATAGCCGTCAGCTATGTTGGCTGTGACTTGATCAAAAGAATATTTCTTTGATGTATTTTGTGTTTTCATCCTCGAGGATATTTCATCCTCGGGATACTTTGACGCAGAACCAAAATTAGATGAAAATCAAGAATCTTGTCTAGTCTAGAAAGTATTTGGACACACGGGTGGCGCTCCACATAATTATCCCAACGAGTATTTAAATGAATGATGGAAACGGCAAAAACGGTAATCCATGGTACGGGTCTGTTGGATTTGTTTTGGCGAGAGTAAGTCTACCGAGGTCTCTAAGCCTATCGATGTAAAATTTAATTTGAAAGCATTTTACAAAATAAAAGTAAAAATAGCCTTCAGCCATGATGAGTGTGACTTGAACATAGCAATATTTCTTTGGCCGTGTTTTCTTTTCAGGGATATTTCATGCTAGGGATATTTTGACGCCGAAACAAAATTAGATGAAAATAAAGAATCTTGGGCTCACTTAAAGCAGTTTGTTAAAGCAACTCAACACGATTTTAAAAACACACATCCTAACGAGTATTTAAATGAATGATGGAAACGGTAAAAACGGTAATCAATGGTACAGTCTTCCGAGGTCTGTAAGCCTATCGATGTAAAATTTATTTGAAAGCTTTTTGCAAAAGAAATTAAAAATAGCCTTCAGCCATGATGAGTGTGACTTGAACAAAGCAATATTTCTTTGGCCGTGTTTTCTTTCCGGGGATATTTCATACCCGGGATATTTTGACGCCGAACCAAAATTAGATGAAATTAAAGAATCTTGTCTAGTCTAGAAAGTATTTGGACCCACGGGTGGCGCTCCACACATCCCAACGAGCATTTCTGTGAATGATGGTAACGGTAAAAAAGGTAATCAATGGTACGGTTCTGTTGGATATGTTTTGGGCCAGAGTAAGTCTTCCGAGGTCGAAGCTTATCGATGTTAAATTAATTTGAAAGCTTGTTGCAAAAGAAAGTAAAAATAGCCGTCAGCCATGTTGGGTGTGACTTAAACAAAGCAATTTTTTTTTGGCTGTATTTTGTGTTTTAATTTCGGGGATTTTTCATCCTCGGGTTAATTTGACGCCGAACCAAAATAAGATGAAAATAAAGAATCTTGGGCTCACTTAAAGCAGTTTGTTAAAGCAACTCAAAACGATTTTAAAAACTGTGCTCGAACCAAGTCTAGAAAGTATTTTGAACCACGGGTGGCGCTCCGCACATATATCCCATCGAGCATTAAGTGAATGATGGTAACGGTAAATACGGTATCACAAAAGGTAATCCATGGTTTGGGTCTGATGGATTTGTTTTCGCCAGAGTAAGTCTTCCGAGGTCTCCAAACCTATCGATATTAAATTTATTTAAAAGCTTGTTTGAAAAGAAAGTAAAAATAGCCGTCAGCCATGTTGGCTGTGACTTGATCAAAGGAATATTTCTTTGGCTGTATTTTGTGTTTTCATCCTCGAGGATATTTCATCCTCGGGATACTTTGACGCAGAACCAAAATTAAATGAAAATCAAGAATCTTGTCTAAGCTAGAAAGTATTTGGACACACGGGTGGCGCTCCACACACCCCAACGAGTATTTAAATGAATCATGGAAACGGTAAAAACGGTAATCAATGGTACGGGTCTGTTGGATATGTTTATGACCAGAGTAAGTCTTCCGAGGTCTGTAAGCCTATCGATGTAAAATTTATTTGAAAGCTTTTTGCAAAAGAAAGTAAAAATAGCCTTCAGCCATGATGAGTGTGACTTGAACAAAGCAATATTTCTTTGGCCGTGTTTTCTTTTTGGGAATATTTCATACTCGGGATATTTTGACGCCGAACCAAAATTAGATGAAATTAAAGAATCTTGGGTTCACATAAAGGAGTTTGTTAAAGCAACTCAAAAAGATTTAAAAACTGTGCTCGAACCAAGTCTAGAAAGTATTTTGACCCACGGGTGGCGCTCCACACATTCCAACGAGCATTTAAATGAATGATGGTATTGGTAAAAATGGTTATCCATGGTTCGGGTCTGTTGGATTTGTTTAGGCCAGAGTAAGTCTTCCGAGGTATCAAAGCCTATCGATGTTAAATTTATTTGAAAGCTTGTTGCAAAAGAAAGTAAATATAGCCGTCAGCTATGTTGGCTGTGACTTGATCAAAGGAATATTTCTTTGATGTATTTTGAGTTTTAATTTCGGGGATATTTCTTCCTCGGGATATTCTGACGCAGAACCAAAATAAGATGAAAATAAAGAGTCTTGGGCTCACTTAAAGGAGTTTGTTAAAGCAAATCAAAACGATTTTAAAAACTGTGCTCGAACCAAGTCTAGAAAGTATTTTGGCCCAGGGTAGGCGCACCAAACATCCCATCAAGCATTAAGTGAATGATGGTAACAGTAAATACGGTATCAAAAATGGTAATCCATGGTACGGGTCTTTTGGATTTGTTTTGGCGAGAGTAAGTCTACCGAGGTCTCTAAGCCATCGATGTAAAATTTAATTTGAAAGCTTTTTGCAATAGAAAGTAAAAATAGCCTTCAGCGATGATGAGTGTGACTTGAACATAGCAATATTTCTTTGGCCGTGTTTTCTTTTCGGGGATATTTCATCCTAGGGATATTTTGACGCCGAAACAAAATTAGATGAAAATAAAGAATCTTGAGCTCACTTAAAGCGGTTTGTTAAAGCAACTCAAAACGATTTAAAAAACTATGCTCGAACCAAGTCTAGAAAGTATTTTGAACCATGGGTGGTGCTCCACACATATATCCCATCGAGCATTAAGTGAATGATGGTAACGGTAAATACGGTATCAAAAATCCATTGGTCTCCATGGTTTGGGTCTGATGGATTTGTTTTCGCCAGAGTAAGTCTTCCGAGGTCTCCAAACCTAGCGATCTTAAATTTATTTAAAAGCATGTTTCTAAAGAAAGTAAAAATAGCCGTCAGCCATGTTGGCTGCGGGGATATTTCATCCTCGGGATATTTTGACGCCGAACCAAAATAAGATGAAAATAAAGAATCTTGGGCTCACTTAAAGCAGTTTGTTAAAGAAACTCAAAACGATTTTAAAAACTATGCTCGAACAAGTCTAGAAAGTATTTTGAACCATGGGAGTTGCTCCACACATATATCCCATCGAGCATTAAGTAAATGATGGTAACGGTAAATACGGTATCAAAAATGGTAATCCATGGTTTTGGCCTGTTGGATTTGTTTTGGCCAGAGTAAGTCTTCCGAGGTCTCCAAACCTATCGATATTAAATTTAATTAAAAGCTTGTTTCAAAATAAATTAAAAATAACCATCAGCCATGTTGGCTGTGACTTGATCAAAGGAATGTTTCTTTGGCTGTATTTTGTGTTTTCATCCTCGAGGATATTTCATCGTCGGGATACTTTGGCGCAGAACCAAAATTAGATGAAAATCAAGAATCTTGTCTAGTCTAGAAAGTATTTGGACCCACGGGTGGCGTTCCACACATCCCAACGAGCATTTCAGTGAATGATGGTAACGGTGAAAACGGTAATCAATGGTACGGGTCTGTTGGATATGTTTTGGGCCAGAGTAAGTCTTCCGAGGTCTCCCAGCTTACCGAGGTCTCCAAGCTTATCGATGTTAAATTAATTTGAAAGCTTGTTGCAAAGGAAAGTAAAAATAGCCTTCAGCCATGATGAGTGTGACATGAACAAAGCAATATTTATTTGGCCGTGTTTTATTTCGGGGATATTTCATCCTCGGGATATTTCGATGCCGAACCAAAATTAGATGAAAATCAAGAATCATGGGCTCACTTAAAGCAGTTTGTTAAAGCAACTCAAAACGATGTAAAAAACTGTGATCGAACCAAGTCTAGAAAGTATTTTGAACCACGGGTGGCGCTCCACACATATATCCCATCGAGCATTAAGTGAATTATGGTAACGGTAAATACGGTCTCAAAAATTGTAATCCATGGTTTGGGTCTTGCTATGTATGTGGCCTTCTTTGTTATATATTTACTTCGTTTTTGGATTATGTCATGTCATCATTCTGTCACTGTGAATTTCATTAAACCTATTGAATATAAAATGAGTGTAATTTTACATGATACATAATATTGGCGACGATGGAGGCAGAACTGGCGCGACTTACTCGCTTGCGCGCTACTATACGCGGTCAGCTTAGAAAGTTTGAACGTACACTGGAACAATTACAAAATCCTTCGGATTACGAAGTAAGTTCACGTCTGACAAGTCTAACAAATTACGAACAAAAATTTGAAAAACTACAAAACGAAATCGAATTGCAAACATGTGACTTGGAAGCTGAAATTGGGCAGCGGCATTCTACAGAAGAGCACATTTTACAATCAAAGCTAAAGCTGCATGGCTTACGCCCTACACCACCGACAGCACCAAAATCAAAATCAAAATCAATATTTTTATTTCACATAGGCCTACATGGGCACTTTTAAACCGTCGACTTACGTCACGGCTTCAAGTAAAAGCACACCGAAAACAACACCAACAAATAACTTTCAACCGTTTCAGGAACGAGAAAGTTTCAATAACTTTTTTCAGAGATTAAAAACCTACATGAAGCTAAATAATTGTCACAATCTAGAAATCCAGACCCTCACGCTGCTTAGTTTATTACCACCGGAATTACACCAGAAAACTTACGACTTGTGCGCACCGAACGATCCTTGTGAACTAGAATTTGGCAGGTTGGTTCAAATATTACAACACTATATAGATCCAAAACCAAGCATTTGGGCTAGTCAACAAAATTTATTTCGCGACTTCAAGGCTCTGACGAGACAGTCATGTCATACTCGTCAGAGTTGAAACATTTAGTTCAAGATTGCGAATTCACGTGTAATAATTGTAAAAGTCGATCTGTGATAATTTTCTTACCTTACAATTTATAAGAGGATTAAATGACACCGATATTCGAACCAAAATACTTCAGGAAACAATGGTGACTGATTTTTCTGACTTAATTAATAAAGCAACCACGATTGAACTAGCAAAATCTGAAAGCACCTTTATGTCACCAGCAGTTCACTCCTCAAACCAAGGTTTACTACATAATATGAAAACTGTTCAAGCTGACCTCAAAAACCGCAGTCCAAAGCAAGAGAATAAACCTCTTACCATTAGAGACTTACGAGGCAAGTGTTTTCGTTGTGGCAGCAAAGACCATCGAGCAGGCAGGTGTCGCAACATTTAGGATACGTGCAGCAAATGCAAGAGAGTTGGTCACCTTGCTCGCGTCTGCTTACAACCAACACTCAACCAACTGGAGCCTGAGCATGTGGAGCTGCAGGACACGGACATTACGGACAACTCCTCAAATATAGTCGATGACACCACCCCATGGGATGTGAATTTAATACGATCCAGCAACACAGACAAATTTCTGATAAATGTACGCATCAATAACTCGAAACTGAAAATGGAAGTAGATACAGGAGCTGCTCTGTCATCTATTTCTCACAAAGATTTTAAAAAATTGAACACTGGATGCAAGATCTACAAAACAAACATCACGATGAGAACATATACAGGAGAAATCTTCGCACCACTCGGAGTGGCATTCGTTACGTGTAAATACAATGACCAAACACTTGAGGGAAAATTATACATTATCAAACAAGACGTTGATCCTATCTTCGGTCGGGCATGGATACGAGCAATCAACTTGGATCTGGCAAAAATAAACGTAGTTAATGCTAAAGAACATCCAAAACTGGATAAGCTTCTTTCTGAATACTCGAAGATATTTGATGGCTCCCTTGGGTGCATACCTGATTACAAAGCTCATTTGACCCTAATGGAAGAGGTATCACCAATTTTTGTTAAGCCTAGACGTATACCATATGCTCTTAAAAATAAAGTTGACGATGAAATAGTACGACTCTGCGAACAAGGGGTAATTACAAAAGTTGATAGCTCTGAGTGGGGAACACCAGTGGTTCCTATTGTCAAACCAAATGGCAGTATACGCTTATGTGCGGATTACAAAGTCACCTTAAATAAAGTGATACGGGATGAACAATACCCTATTCCGATCATAGAGGACATTCTGGTAGAGATGAACGGAGGTCAAATATTTTGCACACTTGATATCAGTCAAGCTTACCTAAACATGATGATGGACGAGGAGAGCGCTATGATGCAAACATTAAGCACACACAGAGGAACATTTAAAGTAAATAGACTTATGTTTGGCGTCAAGGTTGCCCCGAATCTATGGCAAAAAATTATGGATCGTTTGCTTCAAGGAGTAGCTGGAGTAAAATGTGTTTTCGATGATATAATAATACAAGGACATTCAGAAAAACAACTTCTTACGAGACTACGCTTGGTATTACATAAATTACAAGAAAAAAATTTGAGACTCTATAAGGACAAATGTCATTTTTTTCAAGAAAGAATCGAATATTTGGGTCACACCATTGATAAAAATGGACTTCACAAAAATAGAAACAAGGTAAACGCTATTCTAGATACAAAACGCCCCAGCAACATTAACGAACTGCGGACATTTCTAGGAATGGCTAATTATTACAATAAGTTCATACCAAATTTAGCTTCAATATCAAGCTCTCTTAATAACCTACTCAAGAAGGACATTAAATACGAATGGACGCACAAATGTGATGAAAGTTTCAAGAAAATTAAACAGGAAATCCTCAGTGAGAGAGTTTTAATGCATTTTGACCCTGAGAAACCTTTGGTTCTCGCTACAGATGCTTCACCGTTTGGACTTGGAGCAGTTCTATCGCATCGATTATCAGACGGATCTGATCGACCTATTGCTTTTGCATCACGTTCATTGACGAGTAGTGAAAAAAAGGTACAGTCAGATAGACAAAGAAGCGACGTCCTTATTTCGGGGATTAAAGAATTTTTTTCACTATTGCTATGGAAGAAAATTCATACTTATTACAGACCATAAACCATTAACTACAATCTTCAATCCACACAAAACTTTACCGGCTATGAGCACAATGAGGCTCTTTCACTATGCACATTTCCTATCTGGTTTTAACTACACTATTGAATACAGAACATCGGATGATCATAGCAATGCAGATTATCTATCAAGATTTCCAGTAGAAAGAGTAGCAAATAACCTAATTGACGTACATTGCGCATTTCAATTAAATCAGATGAACACAATTGCCGTCGACCGTATAAAAATCGCCGAAAAGACCCAACTCGATGATGAATATAACCGTTTATGGGAAGCTTTGAAAAACGGTACCTCAGTGAGAAGATACGGCTACAATGGCAACGAATTGACCATACAAGACGGATGCATTATAAAAGGAACACGAGTGATGATTCCGGCAAGCCTGAGACAACAGGTTTTAGAAGAACTACACACAGGACATCTTGGAATAGTAAAAATGAAATTACTGGCACGTGGATACGTATTCTGGAGAAATTTGGATCAAGACATAGAAAACATAGTTAAAAGCTGTCGAGAATGTCGATTAAAGCAAAATGAACCTGCAGGCGCAGTTCTTCATCATTGGGACTTACCATCAGGCCCATGGCAAAGGATCCATGTGGATTTTGCTGAGCCGATTAAGGGTTATTCCTTATTTATAATAGTGGATGCTTTTACAAAGTAGGTGGAAATTATAGAAACGAAAACAACCACAAGCTCATGGTGTATCCGCCAACTGAAAGAGCTTTTCGTGGCATTTGGATTACCGCTTACTTTAGTATCAGACAACGGTCGGCAATTGGTTTCAAATGAATTTGAATCATTCCTCAGAGAAAGCGGGGTTGTTCACAAAACCACAGCCCCTTACCATCCGGCCACAAACGGACAGGCGGAGCGATACGTTCAAACAATTAAAAAGCATACATACATAGCATCAGTGCAGAGCCAGGCACTTTACAGGAGAAACTGTTGGGTATTAAGGAACGCTTACGGAGGACGCCGAGCAGCAGCAAACATAAAAGTCCATATGAGCTCATGTTTGGCAGGGAAATAAGAAACACCCTAAGTGTTCACTTCAAGGCGAGGACGAGGCATGAAACACGTCCGCCAACTGATGACGCAACCGTACGCTCATTTACTGTTGGGCAGAGAGTGCAAATACGCAGTTACACAAACGACCAAATTAAATGGGAATTCGGAACCGTTTTGAGGATATTAGGCCGATTGCATTATCAAATTGAAACTGATTCTGGTCAGATTTGCAAAAGACATGTTGATCAGATGCTGGGTACCCTAATACCAAGATAGCATCAGTAAACCTGAAACAACGTGACAACTAGACGATTTGGGACGGAGGTGCTATGTATGTGGCCTTCTTTGTTATATATTTACTTCGTTTTTGGATTATGTCATGTCATCATTCTGTCACTGTGAATTTCATTAAACCTATTGAATATAAAATGAGTGTAATTTTACATGATACATAATAGGTCTGATGGATTTGTTTTCGCCAGAGTAAGTCTTCCGAGGTCTCCAAACCTATCGATATAAAATTTATTTAAAAGCTTGTTTCAAAAGAAAGTAAAAATAGCCGTCAGCCATTTTGGCTGTGACTTGATCAAAGGAATATTTCTTTGGCTGTATTTTGTGTTTTCATCCTCGAGGATATTTCATCCTCGGGATACTTTGACGCAGAACCAAAATTAGATGAAAATCAAGAATCTTGTCTAGTCTAGAAAGTATTTGTACACACGGGTGGCGCTCCACACATCCCAACGAGTATTTAAATGAATGATGTAAACGGTAAAAATGGTACTCAATGGTACGGGTCTGTTGGATATGTTTTTGGCCAGAGTAAGTCTTCCGAGGTCTCTCAGCCTATCGATGTAAAATTAATTTGCAAGCATGTTGCAAAAGAAAGTAAAAATAGCATTCCGCCATGATGAGTGTGACTTGAACAAAGCAATATTTCTTTGGCCATGTTTTCTTTTCAGGGATATTTCATCCTCGGGATATTTTGACGCCGAACCAAAATTAGATGAGAATAAAAAATCTTGGGCTCACTTAAAGCAGTTTGTTAAAGAAAATCAAAACGATTTTAAAAACTGTGCTCGAACCAAGTCCTGAAATATTTGGACCCACGGCTGGCGCTCCACACATCCCAACGAGCATTTAAGTGAATGATGGTAACGGTAAAAACGGTAATCAATGGTACGGGTCTGTTGGATATGTTTTGGGCCAGAGTAAGTCTTCCGAGATCTCCCAGCTTACCGAGGTCTCCAAGCTTATCGACGTTAAATTAATTTGAAAGCTTGTTGCAAAACAAAGTAAAAATAGCCTTCAGCCATGATGAGTGTGACTTGAACAAAGCAATATTTCTTTTGCCGTGTTTTTTTTCGGGGATATTTCATCCTCGGGATATTTTGACGCCGAACCAAAATAAGATGCAAATAAAGAATCTTGGGCTCACTTAACGCAGTTAGTTAAAGCATCTCAAAACGATTTTAAAAACTATGCTCGAACCAAGTCTAGAAAGTATTTTGACCCACGGGTGGCGCTCTACACATCCCATCGAGCATTAAGGGAATGATGGTAACGGTAAAAACGGTAAAAAAATGGTAATACATGGTTTGGATCTGTTGGATTTGTTTTGGCCAGAGTAAGTCTTCCGAGGTCTCCAAGCCTATCGCTATTAAATTTATTTCAAAGCATGTTTCAAAATAAAGTAAAAATCGCCGTTAGCCATGTTGGCTGTGACTTGATCAAAGGAATATTTCTTTGGCTGTATTTTGTATTTACATCCTTGGGGATATTTCATCCTCGGGATATTTTGACGCAGAACCAAAATTAGATGAAAATAAAGAATCTTGGGCTCACTTAAAGGAGTTCTCAAAACGATTTTAAAAACTGTGCTCGAACCAAGTCTGGAAAGTATTTTGACCCACATCTCAACGAGCATTTAAGGGAATGATGGTATTGGTAAAAACGGTTACAAAAAAGGTTACCCATGGTTCGGGTCTGTTGGATTTGTTTAGGCTAGGGTTAGTCTTCCGAGGTATCAAAGCCTATCGATGTTAAATTTATTTGAAAGCTTGTTTCAAAAGAAAGTTAAAATAGCCGTCATCCATGTTGGGTGTGACTTAAAAAAAGTAATATTTTTTTGGCTGTATTTTATGTTTTAATTTCGGGGATTTTTCATCCTCGGGATAATTTGACGCCGAACCAAAATAAGATGAAAATAAAGAATCTTGGGCTCACTTATAGCAGTTTGTTTAAGCAACTCAAAACGATTTTAAAAACGATGCTCGAACCAAGTCTAGAAAGTATTTTGACCCACGGGTGGCGCTCTACACATCCTATAGAGTATTAAGGGAATGATGGTAACGGTAAAAACGGTAACAAAAATAGTAATCCATGGTACGGGTCTGTTGGACTTGTTTTGGCCAGAGTAAGTGTTTCGAGGTCTCCGAGGCTATCGATGTTAAACTTATTTCAAAGAATGTATCATAAGAAAATAAAATTAGCCGTCAGCCATGTTGGCTGTGACTTGATCAAAGGAATATTTCTATGGCTGTATTTTGTGTTTTCATCCTCGAGGATATTTCATCGTCGGGATACTTTGGCGCAGAACCAAAATTAGATGAAAATCAAGAATCTTGTCTAGTCTAGAAAGTATTTGGACCCACGGGTGGCGCTCCACACATCCCAACGAGCATTTAAGTGAATGATGGTAACGGTAAAAACGGTAATCAATGGTAAGGGTCTGTTGGATATATTTTGGGCCAGAGTAAGTCTTCCGAGGTCTCCCAGCTTACCGAGGTCTCCAAGCTTATCGATGTTAAATTAATTTGAAAGCTTGTTGCAAAAGAAAGTAAAAATAGCCTTCAGCCATGATGAGTGTGACATGAACAAAGCAATATTTCTTTGGCCGTGTTTTATTTCGGGGATATTTCATCCTCGGGATATTTTGATGCCGAACCAAAATTAGATGAAAATCAAGAATCATGGGCTCACTTAAAGCAGTTTGTTAAAGCAACTCAAAACGATTTTAAAAACTGTGCTGGAACCAAGTCTAGAAAGTATTTTGAACCACGGGTGGCGCTTCACACATATATCCCATCGAGCATTAAGTGAATGATGGTAACGGTAAATACGGTATCAAAAATTGTAATCCATGGTTTGGGTCTTGTTATGTATGTGGCCTTCTTTGTTATATATTTACTTCGTTTTTGGATTATGTCATGTCATCATTCTGTCACTGTGAATTTCATTAAACCTATTGAATATAAAATGAGTGTAATTTTACATGATACATAATATTGGCGACGATGGAGGCAGAACTGGCGCGACTTACTCGCTTGCGCGCTACTATACGCGGTCAGCTTACAGAGTTTGAACGTACACTGGAACAATTACAAAATCCTTCGGATTACGAAGTAAGTTCACGTCTGACAAGTCTAACAAATTACGAACAAAAATTTGAAAAACTACAAAACGAAATCGAATTGCAAACATGTGACTTTGAAGCTGAAATTGAGCAGCGGCATTCTACAGAAGAGCACATATTACAATCAAAGCTAAAGCTGCATGGCTTACGCCCTACACCACCGACAGCACCGTCGACTTACGTCACGGCTTCAAGTAAAAGCACACCGAAAACAACACCAAGAAATAACTTTCAACCGTTTCAGGAACGAGAAAGTTTCAATAACTTTGTTCAGAGATTAAAAACCTACATGAAGCTAAATAATTGTCACAATCTAGAAATCCAGACCCTCACGCTGCTTAGTTTATTACCACCGGAATTACACCAGAAAACTTACGACTTGTGCGCACCGAACGATCCTTGTGAACTAGAATTTGGCAGGTTGGTTCAAATATTACAACACTATATAGATCCAAAACCAAGCATTTGGGCTAGTCAACATAAATTTATTTCGCGACTTCAAGGCTCTGATGAGACAGTCATGTCATACTCGTCAGAGTTGAAACATTTAGTTCAAGATTGCGAATTCACGTGTAATAATTGTAAAAAGTCGATCTGTGATAATTTTCTTACCTTACAATTTATAAGAGGATTAAATGACACCGATATTCGAACCAAAATACTTCAGGAAACAATGGTGACTGATTTTTCTGACTTAATTAATAAAGCAATCACGATTGAACTAGCAAAATCTGAAAGCACCTTTATGTCACCAGCAGTTCACTCCTCAAACCAAGGTTTACTACATAATATGAAAACTGTTCAAGCTGACCTCAAAAACCGCAGTCCAAAGCAAGAGAATAAACCTCTTACCATTAGAGACTTACGAGGCAAGTGTTTTCGTTGTGGCAGCAAAGACCATCGAGCAGGTAGGTGTCGCAACATTAAGGATACGTGCAGCAAATGCAAGAGAGTTGGTCACCTTGCTCGCGTCTGCTTACAACCAACACTCAACCAACTGGAGCCTGAGCATGTGGAGCTGCAGGACACGGACATTATGGACAACTCCTCAAATATAGTCGATGACACCACCCCATGGGATGTGAATTAAATACGATCCAACAACACAGACAAATTTCTGATAAATGTACGACCTATTGCTTTTGCATCACGTTCATTGACGAGTAGTGAAAAAAAGTACAGTCAGTACTTGATAGAATACAAGGTTAGTTTAACTCTGATAGAATATCAATATCTCTATAAACTATTAACTTTAAACCTTAAACTGTAAACAGTAAACTGTAAAACTACAAACTATAAACTACAAACTAGTAACTATAAACTACAAGCTACAAACAACAAACTATAAACTACAAACTACAAACCATAAACTATAAACTACAAACTAAAAACAATAATATTTGCCCTACATAAATAATAATATTTATTTTTCCTTCCGTGCAGCGAATTTTTTATTTTTAAAATAACAAATCGTTTTTTTCTCCATTTCGAACTTGAAGTAGATAAGTCCTTTTTCGTTATGATGGCAGAATAGAACAGAAGGTTAGGTTTAGCTCTGATAGAATACAAGGTTAGATTAACTCTGATAAAATACAGGTTAGTTTAGCTCTGATAGGTTGTATGGTTAGTTTATCTCTGATAGAGAATACAAGGTTAGGTTAGGTTAGATATAATACAAGGTTAGGTTTGTTCTGATAGAATACAAAGTTAGGTTTGCTCTGATAGGTTGTATGGTTAGTTTATCTCAGATAGAATACAAGTTTAGGTTAGGTTAGATAGAATACAAGGTTAGGTTTGTTCTGATAGAAAACAAGGTTAGTTTAGCTCTGATAGAATACAAGGTTAGGTAAGCTCTGAAAGAATTCTACAAACTACAAACTATAAACCATAAACTATAAACTATAAACTATAAACTATATATTATAAACTATAATCTATAATGTATAAACTATAAACAATCAACTATAAACAATAAACTATAAACTATAAATAATAATATTTGCTCCACATAAATTAACCAACCTTGTATTCTATCAGAACAAACCTAACCTTGTATTCTATCTAACCTAACCTGACCTTGTATTCTATCAGAGATAAACTAACCATACAACCTATCAGAGCAAACCTAACCTGTATTCTATCAGAGCTAAACTAACCTTGTATTCTATCAGAGTTAACCTAACCTTGTATTCTATCAGAGCTAAACCTAACCTTCTTTTCTATTCTGCCGACATAACGAAAAAGGACTTATATACTTCAAGTTCGAAACGGAGAAAAAAACGATTTGTTTAACTTAAAATTCGCTGCACGGAAGGAAAAATAAATATGATTATTTATGTGGGGCAAATATTATAGTTTATGGTTTATGGTTTATTGTTTGTGGTTTATGGTTTATTGTTTGTGGTTTATGGTTTATTGTTTATAGTTTATAGAAGAGTTGCCGCGAATACTCGCTATTATTCGGTATTCGGCATTACTCGTCATTTTTTTATAGTCGTCGAAAATAAACTTTTAACGAACAAAAGAACTAATGAGTTAAAAATAATATTTTTTTAATTATTTTCCTTAATAAAACAATACACAATATCAATTATTATCTGTAATATGTGCCTGTGCCTATCATATTGATGAAATTAAATTAGTAAGGCTTTTTAATTAATATTTAAAATCCAACAGAGGCAGATTGTGGTGCAAAAAAAAACAATTTTCTTCAGCAGTGGCATTCTTGGGTTGATCTTCAGTAGGTTGCTCTATAGATGATTCTTCAAAACATGCCCAAAATAGTTTATGAGTTTCCGAATCATGCTCACTTTCATTGTCTAAACGAGACCGTTTTGGATGCCGTTTCTGGATCCGAATCATCATTTTCGTCATCTAAAGAAAGCCTAAGACCTTCTCTCAGCGCAGCTCTACGGATCCGTTCAACTTGGGTAGCGTCAAAGTAAAAGTTCTTGTAGCGGGGGTCTAAAAATGTCGACAAGTAATATGTCTTCGTAAAGCATAGATCATCCAAGTTAAAACGGGCTTCCATATTTTCTATCAACGCCTTTCTAAAATCATCAACGTGTGCAGTTTGTTGAATCAGCGCATCTTTCATTAGGTATCTGATTAATGTAACAGTGCTAGGTATCACATCTGATATAGGTGCATATGTGGAACTCGTGATTTTTGTTATCTCTTCGAAAGGTTTTAAGAGCTTTAACAAATGTTCTATAACCTCCCACTGATCACTGGTCATATTTTCAAAATTCACGCTCCTTGATTCTGAAATATACACCGAAATTGTTCTTTTTTGTTCAGATAGACGCTCCAGTAAGTAATATGTTGAGTTCCAGCGAGTTTGAATATCTTGAATCAGTTTATGGTTAGGAAGTCCGAGCTCAGATTGAATACTTTCATGTTTTGTATATCCTGAATGATTAAAATGTGTCACTATGCGGCGGGCACTAGTAAGAATTTATTTTATTGGAGAACTGTTATCTAATGCATTATTTATCACCAGCTGGAGGGTATGTATGAAGCAACGCTGTGAAGGAAGTAGAGTTTCCTTAACTCCTTTAACCATATTCGCCCCATTATCGTGAACAATCGCTTGAATTTTAGTGATGGGTATGTCCCATTTCGTTACACACTGTAACAGTTCTCTTTTGATATTTTCTGATGTGTGTGATTCAGGAAAATGCGCCATGTTTAGAACGGCATGATTCAGTTTAAAGTTTTCTGATATCCAGTGTCCAGTGAAACTCAGAAATGCAGCGTTATTTACAGAAGAAGTCCAAAGATCGCTAGTGAATGCTATAGCTTCAGCCCTTTCTAACTCGTTTTTTAGTTTGCTAACCACTCTCTCATACATGTCTGGAATTATTTTCTCGGTAAAATATGTCCTGCCAGGAATGGTGTATTGTGGCAAAGCATTATTAATAAGACGTTTAAAGCCCACATGATGATCGACGATGGAAAGTGGCTCGTTGTCAACAGCGATCATTTCACCAATCAAGTAGTGATATCTTTTTGCTCGGCTATCGTTGATGTCCCAAAGCTTTTTTTTTTTCAAGTAGTTGTTGCAGTGACTGTTGCACCAAAGGCTGACTGGGCAACTGGGTAGGATGTAGATGGAGGTACTTGAAGATGATTCTGCGGGAGCATTATGTTGAGCATGACTACTTGAGCATCCATAAATTTTACTATACTCATCTGCGAACAAAGAAAAGAACCTTTAATCAGGAACGTAGGTAGCGGCAATTATTTATTAAATAATGTGCTACAAAACTCACAATAGTACAATTATATACTTCATAAATGAAAATAACTTTTGAAACAAATATTATATTACATAACGTTCTTATTTTATTATTACTTTTAGTAACGGTAAAATAAATAATATAGGTAAAAAAAAACTAACCTGGGTGTTTGAATTTCAAATGATTCTGCAAAGCCGTTGTTCCTGCTTTTTTTGCTGCTCTACTTATTTTTACACCACACAAAACACATTTTGCACTGTTCTCTTCCTCTTCAAAATGTAGCCAAACATGAGATTTTTTTCCTGGGTTTGGCATGATTGTTCTTCTTTTTAAGTAACACTTTAACTAATTAAGTATTCATTAAGTCTTTAATTCAATAGCAATTTTCAAATAAGTATAGAAATAAAAAATAAAAAAACGTCAACCGATGTCGAAAATCAATTAACAAATGCGTGCCGCCTATCCTAAACACAAGCGTATTGATTGAGCGGGAAATCCCCTACAATAATAAAATAATCGCTGGGTTATACTTATACAAAACGGGGTATTCCCCGTAAACTAAAGAGAAAGACTTGTACAAGAAAAGGGTTGCCAGCATTTAAAAATGGAAAATTAAATTTACTACATATATGTAGGTATGTATAACATGAAACAGATTTCTTTAACTTTATTGTTTTCTTTTCTCACAACCTTAGAAGAAATTAGAAATATTTTTAATGTGTTTAATGTTTTTTTTTATGTCGAATAGTAATGTCGAGTTATTCAACTATTCGCCAAAGTGAATGGCGATTAATCGGTATTCGACTATTCGCTATAAACACTATTCGCGGCAACTCTAATTTATAGTTCATAGTTTATAGTTTACTACAAACTACAAACCATAAACTATAAACTACAAACTAAAAACAATAATATTTGCCCTACATAAATAATAATATTTATTTTTCCTTCCGTACAGCGAATTTTTTATTTTTAAATAAACAAATCGTTTTTTTCTCCATTTCGAACTTGAAGTAGATAAGTCCTTTTTCGTTATGACGGCAGAATAGATAACATACAACCTATCAGAGCAAACCTAACCTTGTATTCTATCAGAACAAACCTAACTTTGTATTCTATCTAACCCTTTTTTTTTTTTTTTTTTTTTCCCGTGGTGGAAAATCCTCATTGGATGTCAGTGATGGAGGGGTCTGTCAGACTCGTACTGACTAAAAACCACCCCGGTGTTCCATCTCACACCTACACCGGGGGTCGCGGGAACTACGATACTTCCGCAACCCCCGGCTAGTGCAGGCCCGCCTCTGCGGGCCACGATCTCGGGTTGGGGGAGGAGAGAGGTGTTGGACTCCCCCGCGACGTCTAAGAGGGGCGCGCGTGGAACACTACGCGCCGCCACCTCGGGTCCTGATGTGTTGGGGGCGACGGACGTCACCAAGTCCGTCACCTCTGGACCCATTTAGGGGGGCTGGAAGAGGGCATTGTGCGCCCTCTGCCGACGCCCGGCGCGTCTGCTGCGGATTGGGTTAGCGGATGAAATCTCCCTCTCCCTCTCCGCAGCCTCCTTCTGCGAGACGACTGTTTCGCAGAAGGATACCACCGCGTCCCAGGACTCCTCGCTGCCGACCATAGACTCGACTACGGCCGGCAGCGACAGGTCACTGCCTACTACCTAACCTTGTATTCTATCAGAGATAAACTAACCATTTAACCTATCATAGCTAACCTTACCTTGTATTCTGTTAGAGCTTACCTAACCTTGTATTCTATCAGAGTTAACCCAACCTTGTATTCTGTTTGAGCTAACCTTACCTTGTATTCTATCAGAGCTAACCTAACCTTGTATTCTATCAGAGCTAAACCTAACCTTCTGTTCTATTCTGCCATAACGAAATAGTACATTACTGCAGCGGCCAGCAAAAGAGGCATTGATGGACGAACGTGTAAATGTGGGCCGAGGCGAAACCGAGGCACACATACGTAAGTCCATCAATGCCTAGTTGTGGCCAAGGCTTGTATAGTGCTTTTCTCAAATAATGCGCGGAAATTAAAACTAAGTATTACCTAGAACTCATTTTGTCAAATATGTACAATTACTTTTCAAAATCAATGACGAACAACGAACAACAATAATTATTCTCGCGTTAGGCTTAGCACGCACTGCGATTTTTATTCGCACGATTTTATTCCGCCCATTCTGCGGCCTATGGAATTGTATGAAGCCTCACGCGTAGCGGTATAAAAATCACGCGGGAATAATACTACAAAAAACCGCCCAAATAAAAATCGCAGTGCGTGCTAAGCCTCATAGTATTCATTTGTTTTTTTTTCCAATAAACAGCTTTCTATTTGCAAGCCAGTTCGAAATTTAAATAAAACCTTTGATAAGTTACCTCCTTGGTGGCCATGATTCGGAGTAAAAGATCGTTCCATTTTTAAATTATACGACAGATATGAGTTTACTATGTAATTTATTTGGCCGCTACAAACGACAGATATGGATTTTCATACAACTTTTGCCGGCCGCTGCTCGCATGAATTTGGCCTGTACTGCAATTTCGATTTATCTCGAAGAAGGTTGCCAAAATAATGCTCAAATTTCCAAGCATGTTTGAGAAAAAGGACTTATCTACTTCAAGTTCGAAACGGAGAAAAAAATGATTTGTTTATTTATAACTAAAAAATTCGCTGCACGGAAGGAAAAATAAATATTATTATTTATGTAGGGCAAAAGTGTGGATTAAAGTGAGATCTAACGTTATATTTATTTGGATTTTGATAAAATAAAGTTTATGCATTAAATAAATCATATTTTCCTTTTCTTTTTAGTAATAAAAATATAATAACTGTGTTGCAGTAACGTGATACTGCAAAGAAAAGACGTATCTGACTAGATACGTCTTTTTTACTTAGCTATTAATTAAATGTCTTTTTTACTTAGTGATAATGCGTTACCAGCTTCTAGTTACCTAAATGAAAAAGGCGCTTTTAGCCATTTACTGCTTTTCAACTTAGTAATATTAATTGAAATTAAAACATTACTGGCAGAAACGTCTATGTGCCCCCACGCACCACATTTAAAACTGAAGAATATTTCAATATAAATTTTGATATCTAATAAAACACAAAGTACCAGAATCAAACTTAAATTTTCAATTAAAAATAGCAATCTTAAACCTCTCTGGTTCTCTGATCTTAAACATTGAAACCATACAGAACAAAAAAAAAACTATTAGAATTGGTCTTAAACCTAAATATAACTTTTAATTTTTCATAATTAAAATCAATAAAATAGCAAACCTCTCTGGCTCTCTTAAAATGCATTTAAAACAATTTTCAAAAACATAAAACTATCAGAGTTTGTCTTAATTCTAATGAAGAATACTTAACACAGCTTAAGAAGCTAACTACTTGTAAATCAGTCTTCATAAACTTGATGAAGATGAACACTGTTTTTATCAGTAGTAAATTATAACAAAACGATCTTCTGTTGTTTAGAGTGTCAGTTTTTGTATGATCGCCGACTTGCGCCCTTGAGTAATGCCTCGATATTCTTTGATTGGATTTGGAGGTAGAGGTGGTACCAATCTAAGAGTAAGTATTTTTAATCTCATTAAATTAAATGAGTACAAAAGACAGTTTTGTATAGTTTATAGTTTGTAGTTTATAGTTTGTAGTTTACAGTTTATATTATAGTTTTTAGTTCATAGTTTATAGTTTTTAGTTGCGTTTCTTATGCAAAAAGTTAGTTCTCCCAATTGCGAGGTGTGCGGTAAAAGAGAAGATGTGCAACATCTCTTAGTGGAGTGCGTCAAGAACGAATCTGAGAGAAATATAATTATTAAAGAACTTAATATAAATAGGTTAGACTTGGGCATATTTTATTGATTTTTGGCTAAGCCTCTGTCCCGTGAGGCTAAAATTATTTATTCATTAGTAAGTATTTCAGGCACTGTTTTTGTTTAGTTTATTTATTTTTGTTAGTTAACTTAAGATTAGTTTATGATGGGACTGACGTGAACTGTGTTGAAAAGCCCCTTAAAATACTGTTTACAGATTACGGTTTACTGTTTATAGTTAATAGTTAGTTAGTTTACAGTTTGCAGTTTAAAGATAATAGTTTATAGAAGGTTACCTAAACTACCCTTGTATTCTATCAGAACAAACCTAACCTTGTATTCTATAGAGGTTCTGTCAGACTCTAACTGACTAAAACCACACGGTGTTTCTCTTCGTCACTTCTTGCTGCGGTGCGGGGACACGGACGCATTCTCCACAATCACTACAGCAGTGACGGTTTACACCAGCAAACCCCGTCTATGGCAAAGGGAGAAGTGAGCTGCTCCTAACCCTTTCTTCATTGAGAGAAGCGCGCGGAAACACCACGCGACGCAGACTCGGGCCTATGTGCTTGGACAACAGACTTCCCCAAGTCCGTCACCCGTAGGCCACATTACGGTGGATGGAAGAGAGCATTATCAGCCCTCCTCCTGCGTCCACTCCGTCGGACACGTATTGGCAGAGTGGAGGACATCTCCCTCTCCCTTTCTGCAGCCTCTTTCATTGCCATCACCTCTTCGGTGAAGGCAGCCACTGCTTGCCATGATCTTTCGCTTCCGACCATAGATTTGATTATGGACGGAAGCGAGAGATCGCTCCCCACTTCAACAACTAGGGCATTACGCTGCTCCACCCAGGCTGGGCACATCTCAATGGTATGTTGGGCCGTGTCCTCGCTATAGTTGCAGTGATGACAGCTTGACGTCGGCTCCCTGCCGGCAATGTGACACAGGTACTTCCCAAAGCAGCCGTGCCCTGAAAGTACCTGTGTCAAGCGGAAGGTCATTACTCCGTGGCGCCGCTCCAACCATTCCACAAGTACAGGTTGGAGGGCTTCGATGGTCCTTAGGCCAGCCCCAGGTCGCATCAATCTTTCCCTCCACTCTTTAATCACTTCATCTCGGAGCTCATTTTGCTTAAGTCTTACCACACTTGCTGGAACCTGTGTCCCCACTTCCTTGCGCCAGATGTACAATAACGCTAATGACTTTGCGTCCAAGTCCCATGGCACCGACCCAGCAAGAGCACATGCTGCCTCGCCCGATATTGTACGATATCCACGTATAGCACGGACCGCGATAACCCGCTGTGGTTTACACAGTAGAGCTGTACCCCTAGTGGTTAAGTCATAGGCCCCCACTGGAGCTCCATAGAGTGCCATTGAACGTATGACTTCAGTGTAAAGCCGCCTGCAGTTGCTATTCGGCCCTCCAAGGTTTGGTAAGAGTCGGCCAAGTGCACCAGCGGCACCCATCAATCTCGTCACAAGGCGCTGAAAATGGGCGTTGAAGTTCCAGCGACTGTCGAGCACGAGCCCCAGATACCTCATGGTCGATTTGATCTCAATTTGGATCCCACTTATGACAATATGAGATCCTAAAGGTGGACCTCTCCGGGGTCCAGTAAAACATATAGCCTCTGATTTGCTTAGAGCCACTTCAAGGGCTAGCAACCTAATCCGTTCGACGATATGTGCCACCCCCACTGTTGCAAGGTGCGCAGCATCTCTGTAAGTCTTCTCCCTGGACAGAACCAGAGTATCGTCAGCATAGCATATTAAATTGATGCCCGGGAGGTTGACACCCCGCAGGACCCAATCGTAGCCAATGTTCCACAGAAGCGGTCCAAGGACAGATCCCTGTGGAACATCGCACGTCACTTGCCTTTCGCATTGTCCATCACGTCCTGGATATATTATGGACCTCATATCAAGATAAGCCCCTATTATCCGAAGTAGGTACGGTGGCACCTGATGGTATTTAAGAGCCTCCATTACGCAACTCCACGGCAGAGTCTGACAGACCCCCCCGCCTGCTCCAAGGCGGAGGACATCCATGAGGAATTCAACACGAAAAAAAAACAAAAAAAAAAATGGTTAGATAGAATACAAGGTTAGGTTTGTTCTGATAGAATACAAGGGTAGTTTAGGTAACCTTCTATAAACTATTAACTTTAAACTGCAAACTGTAAACTATAAACAGTAAACCGTAATCTGTAAACTGTAAACTACAAACTACAAACTACAAACTACAAACTACAAACTACAAACTACAAACTACAAACTACAAACTACAAACTACAAACTACAAACCACAAACTACAAACTATTAACTATAAACTACAAACTATAAACTACAAACTAGTAACTATAAACTACAAGCTACAAACTGCTAACAATTAACTATAAACTACAAACTATAATCTACAAGCTACAAACTATTAACTATTAAGTATAAACTATATACTATAAACCGTAAACTATAAACCATAAACTATAAACTATAATCTGTAAACTATAAACTACAAACTAGTAAGCTACAAACTAAAAACTATTAAGTATAAACTATAAACCATAAACTAACAACTACAAACTATAAACTAAAAACAATAATATTTGCCCTGCATAAATAATAATATTCCCTGTCAGTCGAGTTCCCCCAAAAAATGATGCCGTATCTTAATATAGATTCGACGAGCCCGTAGTATGCGGTGAGCAAAGCATCAACCCCAACTACTGCAGCAAGTGTGTATAGAGCATACGCTGAGCTACTAATCTTTTTACAGACAGTCTCGACGTGTGCCTTCCAATTTAACTTTTTGTCAATAATTAGTCCTAAAAATTTGATTGTATCAACTTCGTCAATGTTATTATTATTGTAATGTATGTCAAGATTATTTAAAAATGTCAAGGAGCGTTGACTAAAGTGCATAATTTTAGTCTTAGTCAAATTTATTTTTAAATTATTATTATTTAGCCATTCTATTATTGCAGTCAGTGAATTACACACATCAACACGGTCTAGGGATATTTCATACTCAATTAAATAACTCGAAAAGTACTGGCCGCATTGGAATCTTTTATACACCGATTTGTTTGTAATTTATCTCAGACTAATTCCAAATTCAAATATTTGAAAATTCTTTTGTTTCGGTGGCATAAAAATGTCTTGATGTGTAGGAGAGGGAATTTTCATTTGTGCGAAATTTAGAAAACAATACGAATTACGTTTAGTTACAGTTTTTTTTCATTTTTAAACGAAAGATAAAATTAAAATTGAGGTTTTGTAGCCATGCAACGCCAACATTTGACGAGGGCGGAGATGATACGAGCTGTGGGAATGCTGGAAGCTGGGTCTGTTCAGCGTAATGTTGCTGAGGCCATAGGGACCCACCAAAATGTAATTTCAAGATTGTGGACACGCTATCGTGCCACAGGTGAAGTAGCGGAGAGGCACCGGGGGCCAAATCGCAACACTACCCCCAGACAAGACCGATTTTTGCAAATTACTGCGCGAGCTCAACCAAATGCAACGGCGACTCAATTGGTCCAAAGGCTGCGAGTGGAACACCAATTGCTTGTGAGTGACCAAACTGTAAGAAGGCGACTGCATGAAACCAATCTACGCTCTCGTAGACCACTCCGGGTCCCACCTTTACGGAGAGGCAATCGTGGACGACGATTAGAATGGGTTCGGAACCACGTGGACTGGGGCCGTGAGCAACAGTCCAATGTGCTGTTCACGGATGAATCCAGGTTCGGCTTCCATCCAGATTCACGAAGGACGCGTGTTTGGCGAGTTCCTGGACGATGGAGCCGTCTTCAGAACCCTCAGGAAGTTCACCCATACCAAGGAGGAACAATTATGGTTTGGGCAGGAATTCGTCTTGGAGGACGGACGGATCTCGTTTGGGTGCGGGGCAATATGATGGCAGAACGATACGTCCAACAGGTGCAGGGGCCCGTAATCTTGCCCCACAGAACACAAATGGGGCAAGATTTCCTGCTCATGCACGACAATGCCCGGGCACACACGGCAAGAACGGTAGCAGCTTGGTTACATACACACAATGTTAGGGCCTCAGACTGGCCTGCTCAATCGCCAGATCTAAATCCCATTGAGCATGCGTGGGATATGCTGCAAAGAAGAGCTCTGAAGGAAGTTCCTGAAAATCTGGCTACAGAAGATCAACTTTTTGCGCACCTCAGAAGGACATGGGACAATATTCCGCAGCAAGCATACCTTGTTCTGAGCATGCCGAATCGTTGCCGATGTGTTATGAACATCATGGGCGCTTTCTCAGACTACTAACTTCAAGTTTATAAACACAAATTAAATGATTTTTCTATTTTTTTCAGTTTTTACTCATAAATTAAAAGTTAATTCATATACGGTTTCCGTCAATGCTTCATTTTTTTTCCATAAAATCCTGAAATTTTAATCGAAGTACCTTAACCATTATTAAAAAATGGTAGAATATTAAATAACGTATCTTTTAAATATATACATGTCATATAAATAATTAACACACTGATAGTAATTCGCTTTTTTTAAAATATCCCTAGACCGTGTTGATGTGTTTATTAATATCGCATTTATATGTCTCTCTATTTTTACACTTAATTGTCTCTACACTATCATCGGCAAAGAGGCTCATCGGCTGCACTGTGTATTTATAAATATAATTATCAACTTATGACAGGTAAGTTCTATGCCACATACATCGAACGTATTTTGTATTGCATGGTTATATAAAAACGGTAGAACCCTGTAGACAAGGTCACGTCTAACGAAAATGCAAGTCCCGCCTCTTTGTTTTTCCCTAGAGAAACTGGCAGCCATTTCGTAATCATGAAGCTGAACATAAGTTTCATTGCCTTTTTTTATAAAGGTTTCGGAAAGGCATATTACATCCTGACTATTCTGTTCTTCGCGTAGTTCCTGTAAGGTTAATTCAAGGAGTTATTTTTTGGATAAGATACTAGCAATATTTTGATGAAGTATTTTAAATTTATATGTGACCGATAGTGGACTCTTATGCTCGAAAAAACGTTGAGCCTCTCTTGGGTTCATTAATATTGTTACATAGCTTAAAACTTGATCTGTTACTCGCTATTCGCTTTACAAGTTCTCTTGGGTTTAAATAATTCTCCTTGTAATAATTACAGTCAATTAGATAATTTATTTTAGTGCACAGTTCAGATAATTACAGTGTTTCGTATTCTAGAAATTTACATTTTTTATAACGCATACATACATTTTTGATACGATAATTAAGTTCATCAACATCTAAGTAGTATTTTTTTACACATTTAATACAATAATCATGTTATTATAAAATGTATCTAATACAATTTGTAATTGGGATAAAATATTTTTTAAATTGTGATCATTTTCTCCTATACAAATCACTATTTTATCGTTAAAGTTTAACTTAGCATGACGGCAACTCGTTATTATTTGGCTACTGAGTGCATTTGGTTTGGTATCCGCGACAATCTTAAACTTTTCATACCTTGTATTTCGTCGGAATCTATCATGGTAGCTGCTAGGCCGACACACTGTTGAGAGCCGAAAATAATTATCCTCCTTGTCGATTCATGTTTTTGCTCCTCGGTACAAATAGGCGTTCGTGTGCGAATTTTTGATACCGTTGAATATTTAGGTAGACTGTAGTCGCGTTTTAACGTATCTATCTTCTGTTGGGCTTCTGTATCCTTCAGTTCACGTTGCAAAGCCGCGATATTTTGTTGAAGGCACATTATTTCTAGGTTTTCACCACTGTTGACAATCGACTTACTCGCCAAAGGTGTAGAAGGCGTAGAGAATGTGTTTTGGTCAAGAAGCAAATGTCTTTTCCTTCTATATTTATTTGCTGGACTGTTTCCTAAGGTTGCCGGAGAATGGCACAATGATTTAAGCATTTTTACTTCCACATTTAACTTATTTATTTGATGATTGAGATTGTTATTTTCCAGTATCATATTCTCCAACTCATTTTCTGTACTTTCCAGCTTGTGTGTGAGCTCCCTTATGCTGTCTTTCATTTCCAGTACTGTTAATGTCTCAGATATTGTGCCGTCTACACTGTGAGACAATTTACTGGGAGTATTATAAGACTCATCTGAATTTTCGTATTCGGACAGTACGTGAGAGTCCAGGATATCAGAAGACTTCAGAATGGCGTGAGTCACAGTTTCGAGTTCTTTATTTTCCTGGATATTTCCACTTGGTTCTGGAGAGGAGCAGTTTCGGTGCAGGTTTGCCTGTCTCCTCGTTGTGATATGAGGTACATGGCTAGCGTTTGAGTTTTTCTTACTTTTGCATGTCTTACATCTCCATTTGTTTTTAGATTTCTGGTCCATTAGACGATAGGTTTGTTCTGGAAAGCCATCAGTTCATAGAAGCTACTTCCATAATTTAAATACACGCAGTAAGCACGAAATTGTAATACCCAAATTCAGATTAACTAAAACTAGCAAGTCTTTTCTTAACAGACGCTGTACGAATAGTTACAGCACTGATAAGATAACAACATTTGGGCCACATGTTAAGTTTAGTCTTGTTTTTATTTTTACCTTTGTACAGATTTTTTTACCGATTATTTTGTGAATGTGTGAACATGGTAGGCCTTCTAGATGTTAGTTAACTTTTTTATATATTATATAATTAATTTTTTTTTAGTTTCTTACGACTTATTGTCGGGCCTACGTTGTCTCCCCATAGTACTAATGCTGTAACATGGAAATATTGTAAATCCAAACCATTTTTTTTGAAGTCGGTGTCCATAACGCAAAAAAAAGTACCTACGAAAGGCACCGACTTCAAAAAATAAAGTTATTTTTCACTTTGTAGTTTTGTATTTGGAAGTCGACAGTATTTTTTTGCAAAAAAGTCTTTTTATTTTTCACTTTTTAGTTGTACCTACCTAATAGGCAAGTTAGTAAGGTAACTATAACGCCAAAATAGATTTCATGAAACTTGAACTTAACCGGTGAAATGAGAGATCTGCGTTACCCTTAAGAGCGTACTGGCGTGATGTTATGTTATGAAATGGTATAAACAATAAACAGACATGCAATTGCAGCAATCCCGAGAGATTTGCCGTTGTTTATTGAAGAGTTCTGTTGTATATCTCCAAAGCTCTTCATCAGATCTCCACCAAAAAAAAATGGGATATCGGTGAACATAAACAAAAAAAAAAAAAACAAACATGAAGTCGAACATAGAACCTCCTCCTTTTTGGGAAGTCGGTTAAAAAGAGTAACCATGGAGTTTCTTGCCGGTTCTTCTCCATAGGAAACGACCAACCCGAACCGTGCACCTTTTGTCGACGTATAAGTACCCATGTAGGCCTATGTGAAATAAAAACTAATTGATTTTGATTTTGACACATTTGTGCTGTTTGTCGCTAAGGAACCGATTTTGATGAAACTTGCACTATTCCCTAAATTGATAGATACTTAATCCAATATAAATGAACCCGAGCCGATAAATAATTTCACATTAGTATATTATGATATAAGTGAGCTAAGTTGCTCATTACACACGAGGCTGTAAGTTGCAGCGCGAACCATAGGCGAGAGCGTAATTCAGCCGAGCGTGTAATGAGCAGAGCTCACGAGTTTTTTACGACGTTTTTCAACACATTTGCGAGGAAAAACAAACATGTATTAAACACTTATTCAGCCGATTATAGATTAGGCCGACGCCTGCTACCTGGATGCCATAGAGGGGCTATTGAACAAGCTTGACCGCTTGCAAAACTTGTGTATTCGCTTTGTTTTTGGTCTACGTAAGTATGATCATGTTTCTCACCTTCGCAAGGAACTCAAGTGGCTCCCAATCCGTCTTCGTAGGAACACTCGGATTTTATGTCTCCTTTTCAACATCTTGCATAACCCCTCTTATCCTTCCTACCTGCGTGAGCGATTCTCTTACGCTCGCCCCAGAGATGCACTATGCAGATCACATCTCAAACCTCTCCTTAAATCTCATCCACATAAAACCAGTTACTATTCCTATTCCTTCACTGTCCATGCTGTAAGATTGTGGAACTCACTTCCGCCTAGCATCAGAGATTTAAATACGATCTCACTATTCAAAAAACGTTTAAAAGAGCACTATCTATCCTCTCAAGTCTGATCTTTATGTATGTATGTATGTATATATATATAATACATAAGTATCTATATATTATACAATTAAGTATTTATATTTGTAAATATCCACCATTACACTATTTGTGTAGGTGTGCTAATTTTATAACTTAGTTTAAGTCTTTCACTTTTCTTATTTTCCAGTTCTCACACACTATTGTCTACATTTCTTTTTCATTTTTCCTTATCGCGGGTCTGCTGGCAGAAATTTCTTAAGAAATAAGCAGTGCCCTTGTACTCTATTGTCTTGATGTGTTGTCTTTATGTATTATACTGTGTGTGTACATTAATTATTAAATAAATAAATAAATGTATTGCTTATTTCGTTTAATTATTAAAACAATCGGTGAACATACAATTTTCAAAGCGATATTGGATTGATTTGGATGGCAATTTCACAGTTTGTGTTACATTGGTGCTAGCCACTTCTTTAGTAGATAATTTCGTTTTCTTCTTGTGTTAATTTCGTCGACAAAGGCATTTTGGGTTTCTACATCCTTTGTTGTAATATTATGAAGCTCTTGTCGTCTAAACGCATCAATAACACCGACTATTAAGGCAACCTGCAATGAAAACAATTAATTAGTTTTAAGAAGTTATGCTCAGGTTACACAATTATTTAGATACGTTTAGATTAATAATATTCAACGTACCTTTGTTGCTAGGCACTGACTATCCGGAGCCTCTATCAAAAACTTTTCAACGTCGGCTGGTGACAAAACATTCGATTTTCGACCAATATATCCGTCCAAGCCGTCTCTTCATAAATCTTCTTCTTTCGTGTCGATTAACTCAAACTATACCAGCCATTCAGATTTTGTCCGACCAGTATGTAGCTACTCGGACAGCTCTATCATTTGCTACGTTCAAATCCAGTAAGATGCAGGTGGTCGGGCATGAAGGGCAGACAAGGAGGTGTGCCATATCTTGCGAAGGGGCCCCACACTGGCACTGTGTTTTGGATGGGTCTATGATATTCCATTTGGCCAGGTTGTTTTTACAGCGGCCAACCTGGGTCCGCAATCGGTTTAGGGATTTCCAGATTGGCCACTGCAGTTCGTTTCCAGAGGGCAGTTTCTCTGCCGGAGTGATGAAGTGTGGAGGAGTAGGGTGTGTATGTTTCCATAATTCACATCTCTCGTCAGTTGCGCTGGCTTTCGAGGAAGTCGAATGTCTTAAGAAGGTCTTACGACTCTTCAGGCGCACAGGTTGGAGTTGATGCTCATATAGGGGGTGCCGGCTGTCCCGCTCCTGTTTGTCCTTCTCGATGCGGTTGGCTACTTCGCGACGAACTTCTGGTGGTGCTATACCCGCCAGTGGGTACAACATCACAATTGGGGTTGGTTTCAAACACCCAGTTACGATGCGGCAGGTGTCATTTAGAGCTATGTCGACTTCTCTAGCGTGAACAGATCGATGCCACACTGGGCATGCGAACTCTCCAGCAGAAAAAGACAGACATAGGCCAGATGTGCGTAGTACTTGTGTCGATGCTCCCCAGCTAGTAGACGTTAGGCGGCGAAGGATATTATTCCTTGTCCCGACTTTTTGCTTAGTTTTTAAGCAGTGGAATTTAAACGTCAGGGACCTATCTAAGGTGATGCCTAGATAGCGCGGTTGAGTGCAGTGCTCTATGGCAACACCTTGCCACGAGATATTAAGGGTCCTACTTGACTGACGGTTACGTAGATGGAAAGCACAGGATTGGGTTTTAGATGGATTTGGCCTTAAAGCATTTTCACCATAGTAACTACTTTCCGAGCGTTTCCAAAGCTTCCGTCAGTATTTCTTCGGCCTCTTCAAAACTGTATGTCTGGGCGGCTAGAGCAAGGTCATCCGCATATATAAAGTGTTGCGTTAGTGGAGAGCTAGGCTGGTCGTTAGTGTAAATGTTGAAAAGGGCCGGAGCCAGCACGCTGCCTTGAGGTAGTCCGTTTTTTTGGCAGCGCCACCTACTTTTGGTGTTTTCAAGATGTACTTGGAAGCTACGGTTATTTAGGATGGTGCTGAGAATTTGGACGAAACCCGTATGTTTTGTGAGTCTGCTAACTTTTAATAGAAGTTTTTTAATGTTAACTGTGTCATAGGCTGCTGAAAGGTCCACGAAAACAACACCTGTGACATTGTTCGCCTCAAAGCCGTCCTCGATGAATTGCGTAAGTTTGAGGGTCTGGTTGGTGCACGACTTTCCAGGCCTAAAGCCAGCTTGCTCAGGTATAAGATAAGGTTCGATTACAGGTGTAAGGCGATTTAGTAGGAGCCTTTCAAAGAGTTTGCATGTGTGGCATAAAAGGGATATGGGTCGGTAACTTTTAGGGTCTTTAGGGCATTTTCCTGGTTTAAGTAGAGCTATCACTTTAGCGCGTCTCCACAATTTTGGGATCTTGTAATCTTCAAGGCACGAGTTGAAAAGTGATAGATCCAGGATACAGATCCAGGATACAGCTACTGTTCCGAGGTGTTTTATTTGGTCGACAGTAATATCTTCGAAACCAGCGGCTTTGCCATTTTTTAAGTGTTTAATCCCATATATTATGTCTGACAGTGTAAAAGGCTTAGTGAGGTTGATGGTAGTATCATTTGCCTCAATCAGCCTTTTTGTTTTGCATAACCGATGTGAGGATTTTCCGTTAAGAATAAGTTGGTGGGCAACTTGATTGGCGGTTACCTGGCCCGGGTTCCGAGCTTGAGGGGAACTGTCATTAAGTTTATGGATAGTGTTCCAAGCCTTTTTGCTATTGTGGGTCATTTCTATTTCAGTGACTAGTGTCATCCATTTTTTCTTGCGGCTATCAACTACTTCGCGCAATATTTCCTAGCCGAGTTCCAAAGTTTGTTCAGAAAATGGGTCCATGTTGTATGAGCTTTCGTAATCTGCAAGGAGTGAGTTGGAATTCTTGCTCAGGCCTGGGATGTAAGCAGTACGGCAACCTCGTGGGATGTACTGCCGTGATATGGCCCATACAACTTCAACAAACTTCTCGTAGTTGGTCGGCACGGGATCTATTTCGAGCAATTGCAGCATCTATTTGGAGCAGCTGGGCTTTTATGTATTGACGAGTTCAGAGAAATACGCCAAAAACACATTTTCACCTTGCTCTTCCATTGTACGAAACTATCGTAGGCAGCTCATTTAGTATTTCTGGCGGGGTTAACTCTATCAATAATGTCCATTTTCTGCACGAAAACTTAACATTTCTAAAATAATTTACCACAGCGACAAATACGTTACCAATAAAATATGAAAAGTATGGGAAATTAAAGGGAAATCGCGCGCAAGCTATTTTTTTCACGCGCCATATGCAAGGTTGAACATAAAGCCTACTTCAATATTTTAATTTTATGTGATAATCTGCAAATATTTTATAACAAGTTATTGTGAATTATGCATAATTTGATTATAATAAATGTTTGTTTGACTTAATTAAGGATGTACACATTTATTTATTTCAAAAATATATATGCATTTCCACCGGCATAAAACCTCTTTGTTGTTCTTTAAAAAAATACTGTATTACCCGGTTAAATTGAAAATTTTCTATTTACTCGCATTTAACTTGCAGAAAGGTACTAATTTAACTTTGTAGGGATAATTCTATTACGCACTAGTGTGCAATGTTATTACGCACGTGTGTGTAATTGCTCGATTTATGGTCCTAAAAGCGATGTAATAAGGCTTACTTTACGAGCAAGTGTGTTAAAAACATACAGAAATTTGGTGCACATGTTTAGAATATTATGCAATTCCAACAATATTACTTAAATGATACGTATCGAATTTATAACCTCCATTTTAACGTCTTCCATAGCGAAACACTAAAGTCTTCAGTTTGTTTTGGAAGTCTGTTTATTTTTGTGAAAAGTTTTTTATACTTTTGAATCAATGTAATAGCAAAAAAAGAAGGCGCCAAAATATTCTCCGCCCCGGGCGGCTTTAACCCACGCTATGGCACTGCAACGAAATAAAGATCTATGCTATATATGATAGAGGGAAAATAACTACAACAACACAACGCGCGACAAGACATTTCAAGGTAGTTAGATATATCGGGTTAGGGGCAAAGCACACTCAATACCAACAGTGTCCAAGCGAAGCGATGGCACAGAATAAATAATAGTACAGCGACGGGTCGTCTAAAAATGCACATTACTTATTAACTCCTGTTTTCACCACGTAGGTACCTCAAATCAAATAAACTTTTTATTTGATCTGAGGTAGGTACCTAATGCACAGTCATAACAATGAAATGCCGTATTTTTAAGACCGACGCGACGCGTCGTATACTTCGAGTATGTCTCAATGTTCTTTGACCCATAATGATTCATTCAAGATTCAAGATGATACGAAGTACGCGAACATTGCGAACACACTCAAGCACGACCACGAGGCAGTGTGGGTCTGTTACGTCAAATAACTAAATATTGAGCGGTAATCAGCAGACACAAGCCTTATTGGCCACATATCAGTGACGTGACAGATCAGCAACTTGACATGACTGATGTGTGGGCATTGTGGGTGTACCACTGAGTACATTATACTAAACGTGGTAACCACCTTAGGCACTTGTCCCACTGCCGACGATCAGCGAGCAGCGAGTAGAGCTAGAACCTAGATACGACTTGTTGTGTAAGCGAGTGTGTTGTTCCGATAGTATTGTCGCTCGGCTCGCTCACAGCGAGTGTTGTTGTACTACGCGCTACGGGCGATTACTCGCACCACTCGCTCGGGCGGTCAGCCCTGCACGCGTTGTTGGTTGATGAGTATTATCTTGTTCTACCGCCGCGCCGACGATCAGCGAGTAGCGAATAGGGTAACTAAAATCGAGTTGGCGAGCAGCGAGAAGCGATAGTGTAGTTCCGATAGTTTTGTCGGTCGGCTATAAGCGAGTGTTCTTATGCGACGGCAGATTACTCGCAACACTCGCTCGGGGCGGCCGCACTGTAGGTAGAAATACCCACTTGTTGGTCTTTTGGCGTAGGTTCTGAACCGCCAAGCGAGTATCACTGAGCGAGTATATCTTTGATAGCTCTTGTCGCTGCGACAAACTTGTGGTGAGAGAGTACTCGCCGGCAGTGTGAACAGCCAACGATCAACTTCGTTAACTTCGCAACGATAGCTATGAGTCTCTTTTATTGACACGGTATCTTATACCTTTTGTACGTTTCTTCAGCGAAAATTGTTGATAGCTAATCGCTTACTCGTCGACGGTGGGACAAGTGCATTAAGGTGGCTCCCCTTGCAAGTTTAGGTTACTTTATCTGACACACAACAGTAGTGCTAATCTATAAAAATCTCACCCTGGAAACAGGTGGAGTGAACGCGAAGGGAGCTATCAAACCATCCAATCATGGTGGAATGACACTCCTTCAAGCTCACCACCTAAGGTTTCACGGTGAGATGTTTACAGAAAACACCGGCTGATCGTGCCAAGACTATCACCCTCTTTCAGTCACTTGAGAACTCGAATTACGTGGAACAAGTAGATAAAATAAAACAATAGTTAAGTACTTAACATTTCAGTTTATTAAAATTATGTTGGTCATTCATTATTCATTTTAAACACGCTGCTAGTAGGTATATCTTTGCTTACATAAATAATATTCGAATTCGTTAAAACTAAAAAATATAATTGTCAAATACCAAATAAATAATTTACAAAATGCAGTTCCTATAAAAAATATGTTTTAATGTGGTTATCAGATCTTTATAATAAAAAATCCTAATTAATAAAAAATAAACTCTGGAAAGTTAAACTTATAAATTCTAAATTGATTATATATAAACAATTTAAAGTCTTCTTTTGTATAAAAATGCAAAAAGCGATTGTCTTAACTAAAAAAAAATTTGTGCGCATCATTGTTTTTTTTTTAATATTGTTACGGAAACAGATAAGTATATTAAAAGAAATATAATTATAAAAGGGAAACTAATAAAAACAATCTCAAATATTAATAATCTCAGAAAAAAACATTTATGTGAATTGATAAGTCAGTTGTGCCCAATAAGTAACATAACATACACATACAACCGAGCTTGTTCTAAACTATTATCTAATATTATATTATGCACCAATGAAAACAATTAACAAGCTTATAAAACAAAGTTGGAACACGAAGAGATCAAGATTAATTTGAGTGGAATGGAAGATCAGTCGGAGAACAGCAATAGTTAGAGTCGATTTCTGAATTGAGTCTAAGGAGTTAAGAATGACACTTTCTCAGCCCTACTTTAATGCTACATTTTGACAGGTAAGAGCACAATTTGACAAATACTCAACTTCAAATACTTAATTCAGAAATCGGGGGTTTAGTAAATATGTCTTCTTCACAGGCAGTAGTGAGGTGATCAAATTCTTGTCTTGGAAGAATTCTCTTTGACTTCGAACAGTTTCCTGACGAAGAACACTTGTAATGTTGCTGTTGCTGCTATGGCCAGGATTTGGATCATAGACCACCTGAAATAAAAGCAAAATCCTTATCAATTTGTTTTTTGTGTATATCGATGCACTTCTGCTTAACCCTTCGTAAAATACAGCCGTGATGTTGTGTTATGTTTTTATGTATGTAATATTTCATCATTTCAGCCGAAAGACGTCCACTGCTGGACATAGGCCTCCCCGAAATGTCGCCACATTGACCGGTCCCGTGCGTCTCGCATCTAGCGGATGCCCGCAACCTTCACCAGGTCATCGGTCCACCTGATGGGAGGCCTTCCAACGCAATGTCTTCCGCTTTGCGGTCGCCACTCCAGAACTTTTCGGCCTCATCGACCATACGTTCTGCAAGCAATGTTCCCTGCCCACTTCCACCTAAGTTTGGCAATTCTTCGGGCTATGTCGATAACGTTGGTTCTCTTGCGGATGTCTTCATTTCTGATTCGATCACGCAAGGAAATGCCGAGAATAGCCGTCTCCATTGACCTTTGGGTGACTTCAAGCCTTCTGATGAGGCCCATTGTGAGCGACCACGTTTCGGTCCCGTATGTAATTATTGGCAACACACACTGCAGGTCAGAGACTTTCGTCTTGAGACACTGCGGTAAGTTGGACGAGAAGATACCGCGCAACTTCCCGAACGCTGCCCAGCAGAATCGATTCGACAAATGATCTCTTTCTCCAAGTTAGACCAACCTAAATGGACCGTTTGTCCCAGGTAGACATAATCGTCTACAACTTCGAAAGTAGATTCTCCGATCTTGATAGGAGTGGGTGTTATATGGGCATTCAACATGACCTGTAATGATCATGTTATATTTATTACACGACTGCTGAAGGAGGATAATGTGTTTATCAGTCTATGTATGTATGTTTGTTCCTATGTGGCGTTCTAGATACCAAACGCGTTGGCCTATTTTGATGATTCTTACGTCAATCGATTCGTTTTAACCTTGCGAATGTCACTGGCTACATTAAAATAAAAAAAAATAAAAAATGGTGGATCTTGGGGGCCCAAATATTTTTTTCTTCCAGGCCCATTGTGTGGTGTATCAAAATAAAGGGTTTTAAGAGTTGATTTTAATTTTTATGTTTAAAAGTAAATAATTCGAAAAAAAAGAACTTAAAATGTTATAAATAAAAATAGTTAAGGTTACATTAGTCGAAAATTCTTCCATACACACGTAGTCTGGCGATTACTCCACTGTTTGACGGTGTACGTTCAACATAAAAAATTATATCAATTTGTTTCATCATTATCTAGCCCTGTATGGAAACAGAAAAGTAAAAAAATACAATATTTGAAAGTTATGAGCGTCGAAAGTTCCATATTTCAACACTAATTTTAACGCATCTTTGGGCGGAAATAAATACCATAAAAAGAAGGAAAATTGCAAAACGGCCTCCATACAGCAATGCAAATAATTTTATTTATAAAATATACATTTAGAAGTTTTTTCATGATATCTAGACTCCCAAAGGTCTGTTCATAAGCTTTACTGCCCCCCCGGGGTTTTTAGAACTTAATCAATAGCAATAGGTTGCCGCTCGATCACTTTCGCGCGTCTACAGCAGATTTACGTATATTCGCGACGAATATCCCTACAATTTGGCAAATTATTTAAACCTGGTATCATTTTAGAGCTGGAAACCCTTTATTGACGTAAAGTGGTACTTAATCAGCCAATCAGGAATTTAGTAGTGCATGACATATTAAAGTAACCAATCAGAAACCAGAATAGCGCCGAGAAAGAACGAAAGACTTTCGAGAATATCGCCATCCCTTTTCCTCTAACGCTATCCCATAAGGCTCTCCCACTCTCAACAGCTGTTTATAGATAGTAATTTCGCGAAATTTGTAGAATTAAAATTATAGCTGTGTCCTTATCGTTAAGTGTACGCAAGAAAAAAGCCACGAAGAATAAGATTTTTGTAAAGAATATTATTCTTCGTGGCTTTTTACAATGTTACTTTGACAATTTTGGTTCAGCTTATAGCATCTTTTATTAAAATATTAATAATAATTGCAATTGATTTTAAATATTACTTTGTTTCGTTTAATTACTCCGCCCCCCCAAGATCTCTTAACCGCCCCCCCGGAGAACTTTGCCTGAAAGAAACACTGCTGCTCATCACAGCATCAATCTCTTTCGCACGTGTTGTCGGATGAGATAGCATGCATTGTAACCCCGCGCACAAAATAGTTCGTGCCGTTGACTAGGCGAACCTTAAATCAAAAAATCTAAAACCCGACTGTTTTAGAAGCGAACTAAAAAGTCGTAAACAAGAAGAAAATCATGATGTGCAGTCGGAGGATACATCTGGTTTTGGTTAGCCAGCTCGCGTATTGTTCCTATGAACTGACAGAAGTTTTTACATGCTATCATAGATGCCCAATGTAACCCTTACATACACTTCCAAACACTTTGATTGAATGGAGTAAGCACATCAAAAACTAACTACATTGTCAAGTCTTGTTTTGTCAAAATAATCGGTAACATGTTTTACATAATATATGAGGTAAAATTTTATTGTGGTTCATCAGAGTCATGTTTGTTTTATACCTACTACTAAATTCCTTCCTTATTATTGTATCATTTCATTACAGTTACAGCACGCTGTATTTCAGTTTTTATGTATGAAGTGGAACTCAGAAAAATAAAACAATCTTATAAATTTTGCCCCACATTGGAATAATGTTGTTGAACATTATTAATTATATATATCAAGCTAAATAGATAATAAGGTTGTAGCGACTTACAGGTAACAATAATGCTAGCGGTGCATAAAGGTACGAGTTCGTAGCCGACAGCAGTCAGCAACAGCAGACGACGTGTCGCTGCGACACTACTGCAGCCGAATTGCGTAAGTGAATTCGGCAAAGGAAACAGTCAACAATCTTTTCTTTCAACTCATTCTGTTTTCTCAGAATCATTTTGTTTTACTTACAACTAATGGTCTTCTAATGCTTTTAATTAAAAATGTATAATGGTTCCATAAAACTGAAAAAACAATTATTATTTACAATCAATTCTACGTCAAAATATTGGTCATGGAAAGATTAATCTCCTTTCCTTTTCAGAGTGTAATATACAAAACGTATAGTCGTTTATGTGAATCCACTTACGCAATTCGGCTGGTGGTTTCTATGAAATACGTTCCGCATGAGACCAGTAGTAAGCGAGTGTAAGTCAGACATCTTGCCTCACGGAACACTCAGAATCAATAGGAATACGGCGCTGCCGTCTGCTACTGCCGTCTGCAGTCGGGTTCCTAATCATGACTGCAGCGACATGACGCCACGACGTGTCGTAATGATTAAGTAAAGTTAACTTACGAGAACATAACTCAACTGATAACTTGGACGTACCGACAACACACAAAGTATTGGTGTAATGACTTTTTTGTCAATATGTATTGTGTAGTACTAAATAGATTAAAGTAATTTTTTTAACCTACCCTCAACTTGAGAATTATGATTTTCGTACCGCTAATTCTTCGATATTGGCCACTGTGCGTCGCCTGCTGCTGCTGTCTGCAGTTGGCTACGAACTTGTAAATAATGCAATGTTCCCCGCGAATTGAGTTTAGCGGCCAGTCGTTTTCCCAATGCCGATGCCGCCGCACCGTGGCAATAACTTGTGTTATGTATAAATTATGTAAGAAGCGTCACTGTGCTTAATATTCATGGTCATCTGAATAGACTTTATCCTGGACTCTGGCCTTTTATTTACTCTCCAACTACGATACACATAAGGCCCAACCATTGATGACCCCGACGTGATCATAGAGCGTGGTTGTTGAGAAATAAGATACGGACAGTGGCTTAAAGTGAACGAACAGTAAGCGGAAGTTTTAGTGTGTGCCCGCTCGGAAGACGACTCCCCGTCTACTCGGTACCTATTGGCGGGAAAATCAAGGGCTACAACATGAGTCAACCACCACGACCACCGGCAGCTCAAGTATCCAGCATCAATGTTACTGACAGGACTCCGATGTTCTGGACCGACGTGCCTCGGATGTTGTACGCACAGTTCGAGTCCGCCATGCAACCACAGAAGCAAGAGGATACAGTTTAATTTCATTTGGTGATATCAAGGCTGGCCAGAGGCTACCAGACAAAGACCTGTGAGCGATTAACTTAAGTCTGAATAGATAGCGCACATAATCTTGCCTCAATGTGAAAATACACAGATTGTTTTTTTTTTTATTGCGTTACAACTAGGAAATGCAATCCAGATACCTAATCCGTAATTCGAAAATGTTGGTAATCCGCGTATTTTTATTAGGCTTCGAAATCAAATCCAATTTTTAACCTCTGACGGAAAAAGAGGGGCGTTAAAAGTTTGACGTGTGTACCTGTGTGTTTGTGTCTGTCTGTTGCATTATAGTTCATAAAAGGATGAACCGATTTTGATTTAGTTTTCTTTGTTTGAAAGGTGACTTTATCGATAGTGTAGTGTGTGTGTGTGCGTTTGTAGATAGTTTCCATACTGTCTGTATATTTATACTGTGGCGTAATTATGGCTTGATATCTTGCGAAAACGTCCCGATTCAAACAGTAAAACGCCCATAACTTTTGAACGGCTGAACCGATTTTATTCAAACATAGCTATAACACTCTCGACAAAATCACTTTTCAAACAAAAAAAAACTAAATCAAAATCGGTTCATCCGTTTAGGCGCTATGATGCCACAGACATACAGATACACAGCAACACACGTCAAAATTATAACACCCCTCTTTTTCCGTCGGGTTTAAAGTTACAACACTGAAAATGAAATATATAGTAATTAATGCTCAGAAAGGAGCTAATAAAGCAAAACATGTTGGAAACATAGAGAATAAACTTCGGCATAATCATTATAGTGATCAGTATTGTCCTTTTAATATTGTGTATTTGTTGTCTATGTGGACAAAAATGTTGTACCAATACTAAGAAATGGGTAAGAAGTGAACTGATATCTTTATGTGCTGCGGGAGAAGCATTCAGAGCGGGCTAGCCGTCACTCACACCGCGCTGCGTGTCTGATTGATACGAAGCTGCTTCTTCTTTTCGTGCGAGGATGTAGTCCTACCTCTGGTGTCAGAGTTAATTAAGCCGCCTCTGGGAACCCCACAGGCCTCTGACTTTGCTATTTCAGACTTACATTAGCTATATAAGTCCAGGTTTCCTCACGATGTTTTCCTTCACCGTTGCCTGCGATGTCCAAGATAAACTTAGAAATTACTTTTGAATTTGAAAAAGTTACATTGGTACTTGCCCGGATTTGAACCCATGACCTCAAGCATAAGAGGCGAGGTCTTAGCCACTGGGCCACCACGACAAAGTGATGACGGGTGGGCGACAGAGTCTCCTCTGTTTTGTAATTTTGACATTCAAAAAGTAGTAAATCTCAGACTAATTTGAATAATTGAGTTTTGATTTTGTGCAGGGAGTTTTATGTGTGCTTAAAGTTTTAAATTAAAAAGTCATAAATGAATTATACCTGAGCACATAGATATTGTTGTCTTGCAGTAGATTGTAGTCTCGGGACTCCCGGGCTCTGGAGTGGTACTGGTACTGAAGGATATCATTGATGTTCCTCTCCACAAACTGGATGGAGTTCTGCAACAAATAAGTAAATATATTTAATGTAATAATGACCATGACTTGTTTCGCTAATTCATGCTCAAGTTCAGACTGACTGATATATAGGGGAAATAAATACCATGAATTCAGTACATGATTCTGGCCCCCCCCTAGTGTTTTAACATTTCATAAGTATTTTCCATATATTTTCAAAATAATAGCTTTTAGTGTCCGTTATGCTAGCGTACACCAGAACTGCAACGAGTTAGTTTCTATGCCAAAAAACTCTGTGTAAATACTGCCTAATTACTGTAAAAATAAAAAAAAATCTTCCTCTTTAGTTTAGGAAATAAACACCATTTTCACTATGTACGCTAGCGTCACGATCAAGCTAGCGTACACATGGCCGTACTCGAAAACGGCTAATTGTAAAGCAACAGATTTGGACACAAAAATACTGTTCTAATACTTCTCCCGCTATGCAAAATTTCGTAACGATTGCTCTTGTAGGAACAGAGATATTGAACAAGACTTTTCAATGACATTCGGAGCTGGCGTCATGGCAGCGTACACATAGTAGTTCTTATAGAAAGGGAACTTTTCTTGTAATGAATGCTATATATATAAATAGTGCGTGAAATTCTGCCTCTATTAGTGTAAATACTTTATGCGAATTCGCAGGGGAATAAGCAAAAAAACCTATGTTAAGTTCTAGGAACAAATATACTGACGTACTGTCGCGAACAAAATGAATTATTTGTGAAATTAAAAACAGAAATATAGCATTATTTTCTAATACACGTTAGCATGATGTGTTTTGACATAAATAAAATTAAAATGATTACATACTGTAACACCGCATTGCAAGTACGACATTGCACGGTGTTCGAAAACCATGGCGTGATTATACTGTGTTAAAAAATAATTGTTTTTGGCATAATAAATGTTATTTGAATTTTTCCAATTATTTAATTTTCACTCAGAACTATATCTACAATGAAGTGTACATACTCCTAGTTCAGTACTTCATCACGTTTCAGTTTTAGTTCTCTATTAAAAAAAACTTGACAAAGCACCTTTGAGCATATCTGTACCTGTACTATGAACAGAAATTAACAGGGTTTTTTACTTATTCCCCTGCGAATTCGCATAAAGTATTTACACTAATAGAGGCAGAATTTCACGCACTATTTATATATATAGCATTCATTACAAGAAAAGTTCCCTTTCTATAAGAACTACTATGTGTACGCTGCCATGACGCCAGCTCCGAATGTCATTGAAAAGTCTTGTTCAATATCTCTGTTCCTACAAGAGCAATCGTTACGAAATTTTGCATAGCGGGAGAAGTATTAGAACAGTATTTTTGTGTCCAAATCTGTTGCTTTACAATTAGCCGTTTTCGAGTACGGCCATGTGTACGCTAGCTTGATCGTGACGCTAGCGTACATAGTGAAAATGGTGTTTATTTCCTAAACTAAAGAGGAAGATTTTTTTTTATTTTTACAGTAATTAGGCAGTATTTACACAGAGTTTTTTGGCATAGAAACTAACTCGTTGCAGTTCTGGTGTACGCTAGCATAACGGACACTAGCTTTTACTATACATACATACATAAACTCACGCCTTTTTCCTATGGGGGTAGGCAGAAACTACAGAAAGCCACCTGCTACGATCCTTATATACTTCTTTTGCTTCAGTCACATTCATGCATCTAGTCATACACACACGCCGGTTATGAGTACTGCGCACCTGGCCTTTTTGAAGAACATCACCTATAAGGTCTATGTATGTATTTTACTATAATAACTTTTACTACAAAATCGTTATTTCTATCTAGCTTAATTAGATTTTTAATTATTCTCCTGTGTCAGCTCGCCGACAAAGAGAAAAATATTAATTCAAAAATCATAAAACCTGACTGCTTAAAAAGCGAACTAAAAAGACACAAAACTAGAAAAAAAATATGCTGTGCAGGCGGAGGATACATAATTATTCGCGAGCTCGCTGAACAAAACCAGATGTATCCTCCGACATTTATTTAACACTTTTTAGTTAACATATTATTCGAATTAGGTACATTTAAACATACAAGTGTTATATATTTTTGAAATCGCCTCTTAAAACTCTTTATTTTGATACCTCAAATGATAGGAATGGAAGAAAAAAAAATCGGGCCCCCACAATATCACGCCCAATAGCTGCCATTTTTCTATTTTCAATTTTAATGTAGCCAGTGACACTCGCAAGATAAAGACAAATCGATTGACGTACGAATCATCAAAATCGGCCAAAGCGTTTGGTCTCTATAACAAACATACATATACATACATAGACTGATAAACACATCCCTCAGTCGGGTAAAAAGTGCGGGAGGCGCGCCGCAATTAATTACTAGGCGGCGGCGTTCAATTCTATCATGAACTTTAGGAAATCAGCTGATAGGTAGCGCTTATCAATTTTATTTTCATTGCTATTTTTTGTAACAAAAAAGGAATTAATGAATGGCTTTTCTTTTTTTTTTCAAATAGGTATATGTAAAAACCTATGAAAAATTTCCAACAATAAGGGGTCCAGAATCATGTACTGAATCCATGTTATTTTTCGCCACATTGGTGTCAGACAGTCCTCATATAATCTGAACTAATAATAATATTATAATCTAGATGTACTGATCCAATGACAAAATTCTTTCATTGATAAAGCTATACTTATTATTTTCATCCAGGAAAGGGCCTGCCTGTGAGATAGGCGATGACAGTGAAGAAGAAAGAACAAATTATTTTTAAACAAATTATGCTTCAAGGACATTTCAAAACAAGCCCTAATACCCCCTCCTCCTAACCCAAGCCCTTAATCCTAGCTTAATAATAATGTAATAATAATTCAATAATTATTTAGTAATCATTTTAATAATAATATGTAATTGGTTTTCAAGTATTTTAGTTTCTGTAATCCTTCCTTTTTCTTGTCCTAAAGGACAAGAAAAAGGAAGGATTACAGAAAGATTACAGAAGTACATATTATTACCAAATGTCAATATTTGTAAATAAATCAATTAATAATCAAAGTTTCGTGGGGGGGCCTGGTAATTTGTGTGAAAGGATTTCCTAGAGCAGATATAGTCATCGGCACGTAACTTGGCAAGGTTTTGGCGTAGTGGGGGTAAGTTCGCGCATCGTACACTTACTGCCACAAATAGTGGTCACTTTTATTTCTTGTCATTTTTCAATGGTTATGTGGCCATCATTTATTTTTAAACATGTAAGTTTAGAAGAAAGTTAATTATAGGAGTGGAATTCGTGAAGTTTATTAGGTGTTATAAATAAAATAAATACTTACAGTTAAAAGTTAAAAAAAAATATTTGAAAAAGATAGTAAAAAAATACTTCTTGCAAAAAAATACTACCAACTTCCAAATACAAAACTACAAAGTGAAAAATAACTTAATTTTTTGAAGTCGGTGTCTTTCGTAGGTACCATTTTTTTGCGTTATGGACACCGACTTCAAAAAATTAAGTTATTTTTCACTTTGTAGTTTTGTATTTGGAAGTCGGTAGTATTTTTTTGCAAAAAGGATTTTTATTTTTCACTTTTTAGTTGTACGTACCCAATAGGCAAGTTAGTAAGGGAACTGTTTCGCCAGAATAGATTTCATGAAAATTGAACATAACCGGTGAAATGAGAGGTCTGCTTACCCCTTAAGAGCGAACTGGCGTGATGTTATGTTATGAAATGTTATAAACAACAAACAGACATGCGATTGCAGCAATCCCGAGAGATTTGCCGTTATTTATTGAAGAGTTCTGTTGTATATCTCCGAAGTTCTTCATCAGATCATCACCAAATTAAAATGGGACCAATTTCGGTACATACTTTTTCAAACAAAAAAAGAATTTTCAAAATCGGTCCACAATTGTCGGAGTAATCGGTGAAAATACACAAAAAAAAAAAAAAAAAAAAAAAACCTAACTTGAAGTCGAACATAGAACCTCCTCATTTTTGGGAAGTCGGTTAATTATGGCATTGTTATCAAAATAAAACAGTAACACTCGTAATAAAAACTAAATTCAAAACAATAACAACTACTCCTAACAAAAACTAACTTAACAAAATCATAACAACAAAAACCAAGGGTACAACTATCGTGCACGCGAGTGTAATTGGGAGCGAACGGAAAGAGGACGCGGTGCGGGAGGCAAGGTTCGACTGAGCCACCCGGCGCGCTCGGTTCGGCGCGACCTTGTACCCCGCGTCCCGCTTCACTACCAAGGAGACCTAAAAAACAACTTCTGCGCATGTAACGACTCTTGCCAAGTTACGTGCTGATGACTATACCAGTCTACCAAAAAGGATTTATCAAATAATGTTGCACTTTTATGAAATAGTTTGTATGACACCTTTGTGCAAGAGAAATAAATATTTATGTTATGTTAAGCATTTCTAATATGGCAAAATTGAATAGAAGTTATTTATTTATGTTATGTCAAGCATTTCTAATATGGCAGAATAGAATAGAAGTCATTTATTTGTGTTATGTTAAGCATTTCTAATATGGCAGAATAGAATAGGAGTCATTTATTTGTCATGTGTACTTATGCCTACTGTATAATATGATGAAGGTATCATTTACAATAGATGTTTCTATGAATATTGAATATTAAACAAGTATTAAAAAGTGTACAGGATTTGCCTAAGCTTCTTCATACTTAATTTTATTCTACAACAAACTACATCTTACACAGTTAATAAATATGTATGAACTAAGTTATGTTCATGAACTAAGGAGAGGTTAACACAAAGTTAAGTTTTCTCCTAGCAAATCTTTGAGTGATAGAGAGATCACAATCATCATAATTTTGTATTGAAATTTCGTCAAGATGTTATTTAACTTCATAATTTATGGTAAATGGTCCACAGCCCACAGTCTAAATATTAAACAACTTATCTAAAGTTTTGAATTACATAAATCTACATAAATTAAACATAATGGATTATGGGTGTTAACATGTTTTTAAACTGATACAGGGTAACAATTCTTATACTGAATGACTTTTTGCCTAATAAAAATCAATTAATATGCTGAATATTGGACTGCAGACTGCAGTCTGCAGTCCAATCTGATTAAATTATTGTTGTTTTTGTTGTAAAGTTTTTTGATAATAAATTCATTAATTTCAACTTACTGTAAAATTCTTTATATTCATGTCAAGCTCCTCCACTTCCTTGGCGTACTTCTCCCACATGTCGTATCTTATCACTGAGAGATATAAATTGACTAGTTTTCCGGCAAATCTGGAGAACTGGTTATCAATGCACACTGCATAATATCCTCCTGAAGAGGACTGGTCCGCGTACTCGGCACTCTGCCGCCACTCGTACGGGTGCACTATCTGGCCGTTAGGGTGCCGCACGGCGAAACCGCACATACCATCGCCGCCTTTCAACACCTGTTGACAAAAAAGTTTGCGAACTTTTATGAGTGAAATACACGACTTATAGCCCAATAATGTTTCGTCAATCACGGTTCCAAGTCTTTAGCTTCGTTATCTGAAATTGCTGCTTAGGTTTTGTTACAGAAAAACCTAATTAATTACCTGATAGCTGGCGTAAAACGTAGCACCCGATGGAACATATTGATAGTAACAGTCTTCTTTGCCCGCGTCGATGTGCACTTTGTAGTCCATTGTCACCGCTGGCATATTCTCGTACCAGGGCGCTGGCGACTGCGAGAAAACATCTCCAACGAGTGATAAAACTGTAAATATTAAAGTTATCACCGTAAACATATGCCACGTCCGTTGTGCCATTTTTAACTAAAATAATGGCAAACAAATTGACATTTCGATGACATGGACATAAACGACTGTCAAAAAAGTGAAAGGCTTACGTTTAGAAATCACGAGAAATTGGCGGAATTGTGTAAAGTCAACACACCTGGTGCCATTCAAACAAGTGAAGTGTCAGGACAGAAAAGAAGATGTGAATAGTATAATACTTTCCATAGAATCAATAAGTTGGACATTATTGTTTATATTTTCATAGAATCTAATCGCTCATTTAGTTACATAAGGTTGTTTTGACCGATTCGTTTGCAGCCCGTTTTCGGTCACCGACTAGTGTAAACGGGTTTTCGGTTACCATATTCCACCACAGCACGTATTCGGTCACCGACTAGTGTAAACAAGTTTTCGGTTGGCTGACTTGTTGAAACACTGCACTTAATGTTCAATCGAAGAGCGCGGTCTGCGTACGTGTCAACTATTGTGTTTGCTTTTTACAATACTCGTATGTTTGTCCTTGATGATGCTTTCAACACGAGTTAAGTACACAGTTCGGCTTAATGCGGTCGCCGAATCCGGTAAACTGACAGTTTCAACGAATACGGTCGCCCAATTCGGTTAACCGATCCGGTTCAACCGAAAACGGTCGCCGTATACAGAGGCCAACCTAATATAAAGAAACGCGCCATAAAAGAAATAGAAAATTGGTTAGGTTTTTTTGTCGATTTGAACAAGAACGGAAACAACGCTACAGCTGATGAATGAATGACAGTACAGTACGACTGTTTGAGTTGACATCGACATGACTGCATGTGACAGACAGACAGTGACAGATAACCTATATCTTGAGCCCATTGATGTTAGTGAAAATTTGAATTATATGAAACTATCACAGATGTTTTTTAAATGAAAACCTTATTATAAATCCATCGTGGGCAAGTATAATGAAAGCCAGATATTTATCATTCTTCTCTTACATAGGGACGCCATTTAGGTTTGTTAGCTCGCAATGCCCAGTAAGTAGTTATAATTCAAACAAATCTTTAATTAAACAATATTGCAGGTCTTCGGAGAAGATATGGCTTAAAGAAGGACGTAATCACCCAGATCCGGAAAGTGTGCAGGGTTTGTTGGAACTAGCACTCCTGCAACTTAGATCACTGAACTACCCTAACATTTTTTTATCAAGCCGGTGAGTCCTACTTACAACTGCCTGCCATTAAATAAAGCTCAAATAAGAGTACATGGCTATACTGATCAACACCTCTATAAGCCTCTATATGTATCTATTTTAGTCATTTGTACTTAGTACCTTCTCTATTCAACTAATTGTTTATTGAAAATTTGCACTAAGTGCAACCCTATGTCTTGTCCAGGCTATCCCTTTCCGTTATTGGTTGCCTGGAAGAGATCGCGGTATGTGATAAGGCCACCTACCTATTTTAAGTTTTTTTTAATGTATTGTTTTGTCTTGGTGTACAATAAAGTATATATAAATAAATATGCTCACAAAGATGAAACCTTGTTTTTTTCACAGAAAAATATCACTTTAAAATACAAACAAAACAATTATTTCCATACTTCATCATCATTACCAGCCTAGACAGCCCACTGTGGACATTTGGTACTGAAATTTGTTATTTACAAATCGAAACAACTACTGAAAAAAGTTATTCTGTTACATATTTTGTTACAGTACAGATGGTGGAGTCCATGCACTGAACACAAGCGCACATTTTGACCTGGAGAAGTACGGCTCCAACATCTATGATCCTGATGGTATCGCCTACAACTTGAACAAGTTTTTTTACAAACATAATAATAGCATTTTTGTTAAGAAGGTAATCAGAGTTGCAGACAACTTCAATGCTAGACATAAGGCTATAGGTAGGACCTACTTATATAGGTGAGTATCATTGGTTAATAGATTGCTTATGTTATTTATGAATGACTTTACAACTGCCATTGTAGGATATAATTAAAGCTGCCGTGCCTACACATTACTGTGTCGTGTTGCGGTGTGGTGCGCGATACACTAATCATACAAATCGGTTCAAGCATACGTCATATCACAATGTGTCTTGTAGCCAATAAAATGCGGCATAAGGCGCCACGCAACGCCACGACACGTACCTAAATATGTGTCCCCTTAAGGCATATCCTTTTTTGGTGTGTGAGAGAGATAGAGATAGCTATAAAAGTGAGATAGTGATAGCTATAAAAGTGAGATAGTATCACGATCATCATCATATCATCCGATAGACGTCCTGTGCTGGACATAGCCCCCCCCCAAGCGTTGCCACATTGACTGGTCCCGTGCGTCTCGCAACCAGCGGATCCCCGCAACCTTCACCAGGTCATCGGTCCACCTGGTGGGAGGCCTTCCAACGCAACGTCTTCCGGTTCGCGGTCGCCACTGCAGAATTTTTCTGCCCCATCGGCCATCCGTTCTGTGAGCAATGTGCCCTGCCCACTGCCATTTAAGTTTGCCAATTCTTTGGGCTATGTCCTGGTTCTCTTGCGGATCTCTACATTTCTGATTCGATCACGCAAGGAAACTCCGAGCATAGCCCTCTCCATTGCCCTTTGAGTGACTGTAAGCTTTCTGATGAAGCCCATTGTAAGCGACCACGTTTCAGAGCCATATGTCATCGCTGGCAACACACACTGGTCATAGTCTTTCGTCTTGAGACACTGTGGTAAGTTGGACGAGAAGATACCGCGCAACTTCCCGAACGCTGCCCAGCCGAATCGGATTCGACAGTTGAGCTCTTTCTCGAAGTTAGCCCTACCAAACTGGATCGTTTGTCCCAGGTAAACATAGTCGTCCACAACTTCGAGTATAGGTCTCCAACCTTGATAGGAGTGGGTGTAACATGGGCATTCAACATCACATTGGTTTTGTCCATTTTCATGCTAAGATGCACTCTTTCGGAAGCTCTACTTAGGTCATCGAGCAATGTACTGTGGTCTTCCATGGTCTCAGCCATGACCACTATATCGTGGGCAAACCGAAGGTATGTCTGATGCCTAGTCTTACCAGTCCAGAACCTTAAAGACATCCTCCAGTGCAGCGGTGAACAATTTCGGACATATGACGTCTCCCTGTCTCACACCTCGCTGCAGAAGGACGGGTTCCGAGGTCTGATCCTGAAGTCGAACTGACATGGTGCCGTTTTTCTACAACCATTTCGATGTACCGGTAGTCATTTTGGCACCGTTGGAGAGACTACAGTACAGCCCAAGTCTCGATCGAATCAAAGGCTTTCTCGTAGTAAACGCTAGACAGAGAGGCAGGTTGTACTCTTCGGTCTTCTGTATAACCTGCTGCAGCGTATGTATGTGGTCTACGGTGCTAAAACCTTTACGGAATCAGTCTTGTTCGGGAGGCAGGAAATCGTCAAACCTAAGCGTGACACGATTCGTGATGACTCTTGAAAACAGCTTGTAGACATGGCTAAGGAGTGAGGTGGGCCTATAGTTCTTCAGTAAGGCATTGTCACCCTTCTTGAAGAAGAGTACCACCACACCCCCGCACCATGCCTGTGGCGTTTTCCCCCTCAATTATGACGGAATCAAACAGCTTCTGAAGAGTACTGACGGTTTTCCACCCGTCTTCAGGAGTTCAGCCGTAATTCCGTCATCACCCAGTGCCTTGTTGTTCTTAAGTAAGCTATTTAAGAGCCATCCTAATCTCGTACAGGCTGTTGCATGACGGGTTTACTGGTTGAAGTTTACAACGCCCATAGAATCGTTCGATCTCCCTCAGAAGCTCCGGTTTGGCGGATACGATCCTGCCATCATCGGTCTTCAGTTTCGTGAGCGGGCTCTGCCCAATAGTCAGATCTCTTGCAAAGACCTTAAAGCCCTTATTCCGCTCAAACGCGTCTTGAAGCGGTAGCGTTCGCTTTTCAAGGACGTCGAAATCTGTCTATTTAGCTGCCTAGTCTAGTATCACGATATTTGCAACAAAAAAGATTTGCTTTGACACTGGTATTTAATTAAAAGGCCCAAATCTGTATCATCATTAGGTTCACTAACATATTATTATTATTATCTTTCTATTTATTAATTTTCAGATTGGCAGTAATAAAGGATGACGTAGTTTTGCCTCCGAAAACAACAATAGCTTCATACATACCTATAGAAGAGTGGAGGCGGTGTCATTTTGTAAGGTAGCTTACCTATTTTATTCTCACTAGATTTTTTGTCTTTGCAGAGTTGGTTGGTAGTATTAGCACCCATGTAAGGTATATATGGAACATGCTTAAATAATAGTGGTAAAATCTTATTCAAATTGAAATGATTCGTTTCCAAGGTAACCCCTCAGATCAAGTAAAAAAAGGTAGATCCCGCACGGCCTATAGTTTAGGTGAAGCCACTTTTTTAACTATGTGTGAGTCACTAGAGTGTTGACACTTTTTTTAAAAAAAGTCCCTCAAATTATTTAAATGGGATTAAATATTAATTTCATAATTTTAAGTAAATACTTTATATGCAAATGTGAAAGGAAATCTGTCTGTTTGTTTTTAATAAACGCGTGCAGTCGCTCGTGTGTAAGAACACCGAGCAGCTCAGAACAAGTTTTTTTACTAAAAATACAACAAAGTTTATGTAAAACATGTTTATTACAAAAACAACCATTCCATGGAATTAAAAATATACTTTTTCAGATGGAATGAAAAGTATAAGTATTTAAGTACAAAATAGAGCATTAACTTATAACAGAATACTAACCAACTTAGTGAACTTTAAAAAAGATTGAAACAAGGTGACCTATTTCTGTCGTTCTAACGGAGGTATCTACTTCAAGGTCGTTTTTGTTGAATTTAAGAAAAATGCCTAAGACTTGCATGTCAGAAATAGGTTGTAGGTACTTTTTGTGTATTTTAACATAATCATATTTTTTATGTACATACGTATTTTTTACGTCCTTTATGCTGTATGAGTTTTTTTTAATTTTTGGCGCTTAGAACCCAGTGTCATCGTCAAAGTACGCATTTTACAAATATGATGCAGTCTTATGTTTAAATATTTTTATATTACTAATCGTAATCGTCGTCGTCTTCTCAAAATGGTCTGAACAAGCCACACTAGACGACGATGGCTGCCATTGTGGTTAATTTCGGCTCAGTCTTATAGCATTTACCCATTCGTTTCTTATTAAATTTTTCGTTGGAAACCTAAAACCATAATATTTGATAGCAAAATAGAAGGTACTCATGAATTTATACAAAAATAAATTAGTTACGAACTAAATATTTACTTTGACTTTGGTTTATGTACAATACATAAAATCATGTGATTTAAATAGAAAATAAACATTAATTGGGTCAACTTAATTATTTTTGTTTGACTTTGCCAACTTACCCACATTTTGGGCAATTAGAAATAAGAATTACTGGCAACATTCTCCCAATATGTCATTTTCGGGGAAAAACATTATCTGTTCCGAATAACCTCAAAATTATGTTGGAAAACCAAAAATACAAATAGTTCTGCGTGTACTTACGTGTGAAACGATATTCCTAAAGACTTCTTGTTTACTATGGTGTTGTTTTTGCACCACTTGACAACACAGGACGGCATTTTTAAAGCAAAGTTATTGCACGACGGTCCGTGAGATACTAACAAAATCAGCGTAGTTTTATTGCTTGTGTGTGCGTGAGCGCGTGTGTTTACAAGAATCGGCTGAGTTTTGTGGCTTCACCTAAACTATAGGCCGTGCGGGATCTACCTTTTTTTACTTGATCTGAGGGTAACCCATATAGCTTTCCAATCTTTCTAGAATGTTACAAGCACCTCCTTAAAAAAGAAAAAATATTTTAGGTATTCAGGCTTCGACATAGAAAAGTTCAAAGAAGGTGCCAAATATTTCGTTGGCTACCACGACTTCACGACATTCAAGCGTTTCGACAAGCTGAAACAGCACAAGCACAACAGACGGGAGATTCAGTCCCTTGAAGTGAAGCCGGGGAAGCCCCTCCTCACCAGCTACTCAAATGAACAAGATAGTATATTTCAGTACTGGGATATTGAGATAAGAGGAAGAGGATTTGTGCATAACCAGGTAGACATTTATATTAAAAACTAGCGGATGCCTCGCGGTTTCACCCGCGTAGTAAACGTTCCGGCGTCCCCGTCGGAATACGGGGATAAAAAAGTTAATTTAAAAATCAAAAACCCGACTGCTTAATAAGCGAACTAAAAAGATGTAAACAAGTAGAAAATCATGCTGTGCAGTCGGAGGATACATATTCGCGAGCTGGCTGACCACCTGATTCTCCGACTGCACAGCATGATTTTCTACTTGTTTACATCTTTTTATTTCGCTTATTAAGCAGTCGGGTTTTTGATTTTTAAATATATTTTTTTTATTACCTCTTTTTAGTTCTTATCTAAGAACACTTGGGCGGCCAAGCCCTATCTAACGATGTATTAATTATAAAAATCCGTCTAGCGGTTTGCAAGATAAGAGGTAATAAAGAATATTATATACATAGAAACATACAAGATACGCGCGAAAAACATAACCCTTTCCTTGCAGCCGGGTAAAAAGTAGACTATGTCACCCGGGGATAGTGTAGCTTTTTTAAACAGAAAACGAACTTTCGAAGTTTTAAATTTATGCGTTACATACAAAAATTCAAAAATACAAATATTTCCTCTTTATTACCCGACTGCCGAAGGAGGGTAATGTGTTTATCAGTCTATGTATGTATGTAAAACATACATAGACTGATAGATTCCTATGTGGCGTTCCAGAGACCAAACACGTTGGCCGATTTTGATGATTCGTACGTCAATCTATTCGTCTTAATCTTGCGAGTGTCACTAGGCTACATTAAAATAGGAAAATAAAAAAATGGCTGCTTGTGGGCGCACAATTTTTTTTCTTCCTATCCCGTCGTATGGGATGTCAAAATAAAGGGTTTTAAGAGGCGATTTCAAAAATATATAACACTTACATGTTTAAATGTACCCAATTCGAATAATATGTTAACTAAAAAGTGTTAAATAAAAAACATTAATAATTAAAAAAATCAAAATACCCGACTGCTTAAAAAGCGAACTAAAAAAACGTAAATAAGAAAAAAAATATGCTGTGCAGTCAGAGGATACATCTCAATCTCATCACAACAGGATTTGTTTGGTCAGCCAACTCGCGAATATGTATCCTCCGACTGCACAGCATGATTTTTTCTTGTTTACGTCTTTTTAGTTCGCTTTTTAAGCATTCGGGTATTTTGATTTTTGAATTAATATTTTTTTAATATTAGTATAGATATATACTAGGTTCTGCCAGCAGCTACGCCCGCGTGAAAGTCGAAAATTATCCCGAGGGAAAAAGCCCCGGGACAAAAAGTATCATATGTGCTATTCCTGACTATAATCTATCTCTGTGCTATATTTCATCCAGATCCGTCCAGCCGTTTAAGCGTGAAGATGTAACAAACACAATCACACACATTCACAAACTTTCGCCTTTTTAATATGAGTGTGATACTCGTATGAATGATGTGATAAGATAGTAAGATTTATGAGTTACTTAAATATCAGTTTTTAGAAAGTAAAAACTGCGAACCTATAAAAATAAGAGCAGTGGTGGCCCAGTGGAAACGGCCGCGAGTTACAAGTTGTAGGTATTGGGTCGAACTCAGGCAGGCGCTTTACTTTGTGTAAATTATTTCATCGCCACCGGGCCACTGCTCTCAAAACGGTGGAGGAAAACATGAGGAAACCGGCATGTCTTTGAACCAAAAATTCGAAGACATGTGACATCCATCAACCCACACTGGGTCCGTGCGGTGGATTACGGCCCATTGCCTCTAACAGACAGGAGACCTGCACGCACAACGGACCAAATGGGAGTCTTAAGTGCGGAAAAAGGGGATCCTATCCTGGCATAAAAAATCTATTGGTATCATAACAATCTTTTTGATTAAAAATACGCACACCTTTCGCCCTTTTGTTATAAAAGTCAAGTAAGGATTGCCACGAGAAAAGAGAAGCCCAGTTGTAGATGGATGTTGATGATGAGGAAGAGTTAAAGATGTAGTATAGTTCTCGCCAAACTTCTTAGTCGTCCTGAAGTTGGCTACAATGGCTGCGCAGTAGTAAATCTCATACAAAAACACCACCGTTTCGTGTCTCGCGCATGCGGAAAGCCAACTTCAGGGTGGTCGAGAAGTTTAACGAGAGCTATAGCCGCGGACATTACCGACTATGGACGCCGACAGGACTGTTTTCTGTGGGGTGCAATTTCAGCACCTTTTCTCGAATAGAATGGCTTTTCTTTCGCCCATTTGTACAGATAAATATTTGTCGACTTATGCAAAAACCTGTGAAAAATAAAGAAGAATAATTCAAGAACGAGCATTCCCACGGCTTCATATTTTATTGAAATTCAGGGAAGTGCAAGTGCACCATTTTGCACCACCCTCCCGGCGCCCATTTCACCGACTGTACATACTACTAAGTACTTTGCTGACAATTTACTTATCGAACAATATGCCAACTATACAAATAGAGCTCTGAAGAAACACCTAGAAAAAAATCTTATAATTTAATTAACCATTCCTTTCCAGATCCGCCGCATGATAGGAGCACTAAACTCCGTAGCCACAGGCAAGCTCCCTACTGAAGAGATCAAGGTGATGCTACAAGTGCCTTCGAAGCACACGTGGCCCACCAGTATCCAGTCAGGGCCCCCCGACGGTCTGTATCTTTGTGACGTGCATTATAACCCCGAGGATCTTGTCTATGACCCGGTGAAGAGTACAGAGGGAAAAGACGAAGACAATAGTGATAGTGAATGTGATTGAGTGAGAACTTTGGAAGATAGTCGAGGCCAGGTTCTGGCTGTCTGTGTAGACATTTGAAGTGAATTTGTGGGTATTTAGACAGACATTTGCAGTGAAAAAAATTGTTGAAGGATACCAGTGCCTTAGAGGCCCAATGTAATATTAGTCTCAAATTTTTTGCATATTCTCCACTTAACATTCATACAGTAACAATGAGTTTCCTCAACGAACTAATGAAACAACGAAATAAATTAAAAGTAACTGAAACTGTAGTTACCAAAGTCGACGGACAACGCTACGTCGAGAAAGACTCCACAATAACTTCTATAAGTCCGAATACTTACGGATTCGTGGTTGACACGAAGCCCGATAATATCCCAGTATTGATAACTGGTTATGTTTACATAGGATCACAAGATTGTACCGCGAGTAATGTTATAGAAGCTTATGACATCAAACATGTGCTAAGTTTAGGAATAAATGTCGATGTTACAGTCAACAATAAGTTTAATAGCTGCTTAGATTTGCCTGAAACTAATATCAAAGAGGTTTTGTCAGATAGTTTGCCGTTCATTCGAAAGGCTGTGGAATCCAAAGAGAATTGTCTTATTCATTGCAACGCCGGAGTTTCTCGGACCTCTATGGTCACTATAGCTTACTTAATGCACTATGAGAAAATGGAGTTTCAAGATGCTTATGATTTAGTGAAAAACAAAAGACCTGCTATACAACCTAATGATGGGTTTAAGAGACAATTGAAGGCTTTAAAACCTGGTGAACTTATTTAGAGTAGTGCTGTGCAATTTTAAACTTTACTGCTTAGGTGATAAGTGTTAATTGAATGTTGTGTTTTAAGAAATGTAGTATTGAATTAAATAAAAGTGTACAAATTGTAATATACTGATGAAATTGATCAAGTAACTTGTTTTATTTCTATGACGCAAACCTCTTTTCCCTTTCCTGGATGAATTTATTTTGCTGTCTCAGATTTATTTATTTAAGTATTCAGTCAAATGGTTTAAAATGAGGCGCGGCGAAGATACTGAATAGTTAACAATTTGGGTTAGGTTAAAACGGGCTGGTATCCGCTACTCCACGACCAAGCGCGTATTTTGCGTACAGTTGGGAATTAACCTTTTACCAACTTCCTCACTCGATCCATCCCAACTCCTCGAGGAAGGCCAGCAGCGCCTTCGTGTTGCTGACTGCCTCCTGTACGGTACCTGGTTCACCGAGGTATTTGGCCCTGTAACCGGCGATTACTGGGCAGCTTAGAAGCAGGTGCCCTCTGCCCCTGCCCCTGTCTCTTCCTCTTCCCTGCATGCTCTGCACAGCGGGCTGTCCGTAATCCCTAAGACAAAAAGGTGCTTATTAAAAGTCCCGTGGACAGTCACAGCCGTAACGACTAACGGACAGCCACAGGACTGTTCGTAACTGCTGTTTCGTCAGACGTAGGGCCTTCTGCGTGAAACGTTCATCCAAAGCAGGAAGTGCCTCTTTGGACTGCCTGCTGGGACTCACTTTGGGTGTTGGTTTTTCCACAATTTGTGATGTTGCTCCTTGGTGTGTTTCCTTACCAGACTGCGGAGGTAGCCGAATCGTATTGGCACGATTGGTTCCGGACCAACCGCCGCCATACTGGACCCCTTTCGGGCGAGCTCATCCGCCGCATTGTTGCCTCGGGAATCACTGTACCTCTTAATCTATTGAACGGTTACTTTATTGTTTGACCCGACCTGGTTTAGGCGTTGGCGACACTCGTATATTAGCCTAGAGCAGACCATGTGGCTGCTCAGCGCCTGCAGGACGGCCATGCTGTCAGAGAGAATGCGTATTGGGAAATCCTTCAATGGCTGATGCCCACACACTGCCTGGAACATCGTGTGGTGTGCCCCAAGTGGCGTGGCTATATGGATGTTGAAGTCCTCTGAGAACACCCCCGTACCTGAGCCAGTACCTGTCTTGGAAACCATCGGTAAAGATCCTCAACTCGTCTGGGCGTAACCCCTCGCAGCGGTGGTCCTCATGGAGCTGGATCTTGTATTTCTTGTCAAAAACAAACTGCTTAGACATCCGGTCAATAATTGCTGTCAGAGGAAACTCGTTATTTAAAGTTAACAATTAAAACTAGACCCTAATTCTTATGTTATAAAGTAGAAAATGTCTTAGCAAAGATAAATAAGAACGAGCCGAGCGGCGCACGACACAGTGAGGCAGCCTCGAGCCCGCGCGCGACCATGTGTGACTGCTCCTGTCGCCACCGCGGACGCCCGACCGGCGCAAGGGGCGCGGGTGGTTTGTGCCAGACGCTCCTTCTCTTTTCTTTTTCTTCTGCAAGCGTTGCAATAATAACCAAGCCCCAGCCAACATCCATAATGTCTGTCCTGCCTTCGACCTACACGGGTTGTGAGTACCGCGCGCCGCCGCTCGCAGTCACCGTGGGCCGTTCCGTTGCTCTTTGCCGCGCTCGGTAAAATAATTAAGCTTCTGATCTGGCGGTGTGGGATTGCCATCCCGTCCAACTAGTAAAGGAACAGACGCGCAGTTTTTCACAAATTGTTCACTGTTATATCACCTGCGTAGGTACTTAGTTAATCTCTGTTGCGATTGACCAACGTAGCAGGTATTTGGTCGGAAGGATATTTTTACGAAATAAAACAACACGATATACAAACAACTAATGTAATAACTAATAAACAGGGCAGTTTTAAGTACATGAGCCAAAACGCGTGTAAACATACGGCCATACGAATGGAAGCCATGACACTACGTCACAAGTTATTATTATTATTACGATAGCACCAAGTTCATAAATTGTCCGAAGTACTTAAACTTAATCAACACGTTTCATATAAATATTTTTGTATGTACAATTGTTTATATTGGCTATAGAAGTTATGTTATTCGTTATTATCATTTATTTTGGCAACTGTATGGTCTTAAATTATTGACAGATTTGTAGAACGATTACAGGCAGTATTTTCATGATTAAATTAGATTTTCTCAAACTCTTTAACTAGCACTAAATCTTGACAGGGGCGAGACGTCTATATAACTCGATTTCTACCGGCTACTCTTCAAGAGTTCGGAAGACAGTCACTCTACCAAACCTTCCACATTATACAAAGTCATAATTCACTCATTTCGATGCTATGTAATTTATTATCGAGCATCATCAGCCTTTTTAATGTTCCCACTGTTGGGACACTATGGCCTCCTCTCGTTTTTAGAGCCCACTGCTCGTTGAAATAATTTACACAAAGTAAAGCAGCTGCCTGGGTTCGAACCCACGGCTTACGACATGTAAGTCGGGGCCGTTACCACCGAACCACCACTGCTCTATTATTATCGATACTTGCTTCGAACTGATTTGTGGTCTCGTAGGCGGTCGCTCTATATAAAATACTGGTACTCAGCTGCATCCTGTTATAGTGCTAACACACGTCCGGATTTGGTACGATCGTATCACGGATTTGTGGGCGGAGTTAGTCCACCCGTACCATATCCGAGCGTGTGTAGAGTGGTCCACCGGACATTATTATTATTAATTGAGTCCGCCTCGGTCCGCTTGTTTACACTTCACATATGGTCTGCTCCGAACCAAATTCGTTTTCGGTGGTTGGGCCGTACCAACTACGACCAGCGTTGAAAAAGTCCACGATGTATGGGAGATCTACTGATTTTGGTTATTGTCACCCGATATGTTTACATTCAACTTAGTTATAAATAAAAATGGAAACTTAATGTTCTAAATATACGACAACACTAGGATTTGTGGGCGGAGTTAGTCTGCCCGTACCGTATCCGAGCGTGTGTAAGCGAGAACGGATTTGTGGGCGAAGTAAGTCCGCTCGTACCAAATCCGGACGTGTGTTAGCACTATTAGATTGGCAGTTGACCCCAACATAGTTAGGAACTCTACGCAGATTGATACAAGATGCCGTGCTTTTATTTCTTGGGAATATTTCCTGTTACAAGTTCAATTTTCATGCTTGTATTATACACAAATTTCACATTTCAATGTATTTGTTGCCATACAACATGGAATCTCAAAACAAAGTCGCTGTAACGTACTACAAATCCGAATAAGTTTGGGACACTGGCTTAACAATACGTGAAGCTATAAAATTATGATGATTAAGTCTTCCTATAATTAAATGGGCAGTATACATGTAGATTTTAAGTGGAGATAATATATTACTACAAACAAACTGTACACAAGGTGTAACAGAAACAACGCTGACAATCAACCCTGAAATCGCAAAAAGAAACATTTATTCAGTACACTTTGTAGAAGTTCGTATTTTTTCGCGATCTGGATTGGTCCTACAGTAACAGGTACAATTCCCCCTTTTTCAAAACTTTAGTTGTTTATGTTACACTCTGAAAAAACCTTCACAGATTTCTCCTGTTTGCAGTTCATCATTCAAATTAATACATTAAATATTTAATTTAAATTCGGTGGCGATTTCAGGCGTTTCTTCAATAAAATCTGATTCAATTAGATAACAATACAACATATTTACATCTAAATAATATTATAGTTTATAACTTTTATAATGGACGTTACTGTTTTAGTTTACATACGTTATTATATAATTCTGAAGCACCTAGAAGCACAAGTGGGGGCCCAATATCGAACTATGATTGATACACATTTTAGCAGACAATTAGGACTAGCCTGCAGGCAAAAACAGAATTGTATGGAACAGGGAGATGCAGACTTCCTGTAGTGGAACAATGTGCTAGTTAGATATTAGATGTTATTCGTATCATATGGCTCCATACTTGTCTTTCCACAAAGTCGACCCAGTTTAATACCCTTGGAAGTGGCGAAGCATTTATTTTTAACCTGAGTTGTCCCACTGCAGGGCAAATACCTCCCTTTCTACTTCTTGGCAAATCATTGGACAACAAAGAAGAACAATATTCGATATTGGGCCCCTATTCAAGCAAGCTCGTTATGTAACATAGCATTAAACATAGTACCTAACAAAGAAACAATTTGGTTTACCAATGAACACTTGAGTTTTTGGTGATAGCAACCTCAGGTTAAAAGTTAATAAAAAGCAGACTTACAGCTCGGTCAACACAACTGAGCACCCGAAATGTCAAACTACCCCCCTCCCTGGTACCCGCGCGTTCGCCTCGTGACGTGAACCAATAGTGAGAGTCGAACATCAGAGAGACTTTGACATTTCGGGTGCTCAGTTATGTTGACCGTGTAGTAATTAAAGACTATTTCAAATCATCAAGTTTAAAATGCGAAATGGCAAGTTAAGTACTGGTTCAGATTTAGAAACTAAAGTTAAATTGTTGGGCAAGCGACCGATAATTTCAAAATGTCTTAATTTTCATTTATTTTTCCAAGTCGCTCACGCCATTTGTAATTAGTCGACCTAAAACTACTTAAGATTAATGTCATTCGCGTTACAACCATTTATAATGATTTCTGAGACCACAACAGTACATAATAATTTTATTATTATTTCGAAGCACTGAACAGGACGGGAATGTTAATTTTGAATCACAAATTCATTAAACCAAACATAATATTAATTGTTGTGTATTCTGAACCCTCTATACACTTTAGTATGTGAAACAAATCATTTTTATTACGTCAAGTTTATTATTCCGGGATTTCAGAGGAGGTATTATCCTCTCCATGATACTTCCTTTGCTGAAGTTCAGGTAACGTAAGGTAATTTCAATTCCTGATCATCAAATTGGTTTCAAAAGGGTCCAGAATGTATTTTGTAATATACTGTAGTATCATATTAGTCTCTCACACATGAAACAATAAGTAGATATGACCATTGACCAGCTTTCAGTCTTCTAGCTTTATTTCTTCATAAAATCTCAATTTGTCAAAAAATCTTATAAATTATTCTGTATAAAAAATGTTAATAAAACATAAATTAGATAAGAAAACGAGTTTTACTCGCATGTCATCATTATTCACTACGCATGCGAAAGTAAACCAGTTTTCGCCCTTATAGTTTTAGCAATAAAGTTGAAAATCTCAGCCGGAAAACTTCACAAGTATACGGTAGTGCATCTTTTACAAGCTTTTTATTACTTTCAATGTATGTATGTATGTTCGGATCAAATCCTACAACTGAATTTTGAAGAACCCTCAACCGATTAAGATGAAATTTTGCATACAAGTTTGGTTTGGATGACAATGCGCGGTAAACTAAAAAGATAGTTTGAAAAAAGTTTTTTAATGGGTCTTTTTTACCCAAATTTCATAATTTCACTGTCCGGAAAAAGTTTTCCTAAGTTCCGATACGGTTCTGCGTAGGTCATATTTTGTATCTATAAAACATTTTATAATAATCACTGACCTGTGTATATTGTTGTACCCTTCAAACAAAACGGACGGATTCTGTGCCGCTTACACTTACTACTTTATCAAAACTAACTCAAATAAAATGCCTCGTGCCTCCATCATTAAATAACTTTGTTTCTTACTTCCGCTAGTTTCCGCCGAATATCTACACTAAACAAAATTGTAAATGTCCATTGTACTCTTAGCGCAATTAAACAAAAACTTATTATGTATAAGGCACTACAATATTGTTACTAATAAAATAATTGACTTACTTATTATGAAAACAAGTAATTTTAAATATTTAGTTAGCGCTGAGAGACAGTTAAAACATGTATGTATGTTATGTTCGCTTTAAGCAGTGAAATTACGGCAGTCAAGCTATTTATTTTCTGCCTCGTCTTTTCCAGCAGAAATCGTCTTCATACCCAACAATATGCGACCTTATATAGTGGACATAAAGTTCATTTCTAAGCAATAATATTTAAGTAGATACAAAACTCTCTCTGCCCTGTAAGGGCATGGAGAGTTATTCCATGTAATTAAATATTTTATTTATACGCAAAAGCGATTATTATACGCCTAAATAAGTACATAACATATCATGCAATATGTACAGCTAGCAACACAATGTATATTTCTGTTCTAAACTGACTGTACAACTTAGTAAAAAGTGTAAGTAGAAATTCGATAATTTCATATAAATACGGACGAATATAAAAAGTCTTAAAACAACCTTGTGTCATTCCTGATTGTAAAGGAATGTGGTAAATATTCTAAAACTTATTATTTACTTTGTGAGCATTATCAATTAACTACATGACTGTACCGTCGCAACAACCATAATGTTGACTTAAGGGGGGAAATCTCTACACGGTCCGCGAGACATGTCTGCCAGATACTCTATGGCAGGGGTCGCCAAATACTTTCAATTGGGGTTCGTTTCTTAAAGATAATATGCCCGTCGCGGTCCGTAAGGCCAACTAACCCTTCCCCCGGTCAATGTGGTGACACTTTGGGGAGCCCTATGTTCCAGTGGACGTCTTTCGGTTGAAATGATGCCGATAATGATGATGGAATCTATCTTGGAAAGATCTGCACAAATAGGTCAACGGTCCGGATCCGGACTGAGGTCCGCCATTTGGTGACTCCTGCTCTATGGCCTATAGGGATGTATCTACGATGGTCGCCCACAAAACAGACATAGGATAGGCTTAAAAGTAGTAGATAGGTCTGGGACACGGCCCGCGGGCAAATCCGTCTAGTGTATTCTCTTCTTTAGGTAGACCGTAGGGCAATCGACAACCAACTTACCGGCCACCAATTTATTACCGGTCTTAATTACATTTTATACAATATATTACTATAACACTTTGAATTCATAACTAAAGATTATGCATTTCAAAATCTCTTATAAACAACGTACATTGAACTGAACGTATTCAATATCTTTTCGAGTAATTTATTGTTATATTTATAAAAATGCGCGTTTCAATACAAGTCTTATTTTCAGTCACTTTTTACATTTATTTATTTCAGTATATGGCTGTTGTTATAATTATATTTATATATTTGTTAAATATTTATACAGTGATGATATATGTATGTATTTTAATAGGCAAAGTACATGCTGAAAATTATGTATAACTGGCAGACTGATCTACATTTTATTATGATAAAGCAATTTTCTTTTGTTCAGCACTAAATCCAGTCAATTGCAAGATCATTACTTAAATAATGATGTAACTTTTCATTTTATAAGTTTGTTTCACAGATTATTAAGATATAGAAGCTTTTCGCGGTACGATACAACTTCGGTCAAATTCCGGAATAACGATGTTTTTTAAGAATTACCTAAGCCCTGCATTCATCGTAAACTAAAGTTCGTGTTGCTGGAAATTCTATTCAAAGACAAGTTGCTGAAACAAAATTGTACAACTTTTGTTTTTCATGAATACTGGCTTTATATGGAGAACTATTGTTCAGAATATAATGATCGCGCTAGAACGTACTTTCACTGTACCGTATCTAAGAAGTTTAGGAATCCAATATATTTCACACCTTGATGATAGGTCCAAAAAAATGACCAAAAAAAATGTCTGCCCTTCTGTACATATTGCCGAGTTAATGCGGACAATGTGGCGACGCCTGGGGAGGCCTATGTCCAGCAGTGGACCTCTTTCTGCTGAAATGATGATGATAATGATTGCGGACAAAAATGTACAGAACGGCAGATATTTTTATTCTTTTTTTGGCGTTGATTTTTGAATAAACCTATTTGATCGGATCCGTTGATTTTTTATCGATATCTAATTCCTGGTAGAAAGATAAAGCATGCACAACTTATAGGCCGAGAGCTACTGAAACCTTGCGCGGCAAGTTTATTTTAGATTTATTTACGCTTTCAAAATCGGCCCTGGGCTGACACCTGTCTGGTAGTGGTAACCGTACTTAACATCAACTAAAAGACAGGGACACCGTAAATCGTAGGGTTCATCAGCTCTTGGTCCATTACAGTATCTAGAAGATAGATAATCATAGAGACGGATACTCGTCGGACAAAGTGAGAGTCAATAGCCGTAAAAATGGGACGAAGTATAAACAGCTAGCTTGCTACCTTTTATTTTATGCAAGAGCGAATAGGGTATAAAAACTCCTAAAAGCTCTTGAGCGTAAGTCCCCTGGCCGGCAAACTATTCGCCTTAGCTGGTGCATCCCTTGCTTGAGAATGGGCGACTGCGATGCTAAGACACTGCACCCACTCCTCCGCATTCTTCCCGTCTTTAGGCTTGAGGATGAGAGTCTGGTCTCCTGTGAAGATCTCGAAGGCTTTGGGGATGTTGCGTGCGCCGCGGGAGACCTTTACTGAACGAATCTGGTTTATGTCGATGCTTTCGCCTCCGCTCTGAAAGAGAATGGGCTTGTTTAGTTGGAGGTTATGGGTCGTTTACAATGATATTACCAACAATAGTCTAACAGCTGATAGTGGAAAGTCGTAAATGGTTAACGCTGGATTGGGGGTCTGCCACTTGATCTTCAGTGTCTAACACAAACTAATCTAATACTAAATAAGAACAAGATAACATAATAATTAACACATTCTAGTTGGAATCTAGTAAGACATAGAACATTTCTCAAAACTTTAGTAGGTATAGATTGCTAGGTACTTGGCTATTGCGCGATTCATATATAATGGGGATTTTTTTTATAGTATTTGTACATAATGGTATGAAGCAAGCACGATAACATTTAAGGATCAATATTTTTGATCAATATATTAACGATAATAACAAGATTGAATCGGTTAAAAGTCAAAACACTGTATCAGCTATGTGCTACAATGAGTAAAAATGAACGTCGGGACATCACACGGGCTCGGGTTTGTTCGAGAACTGTCGAGGTGTTTTCGGTACTGGATTCAAGAAAAGCTTTTCAATTTGATATTACTTTGTAATTACAGCGGAAAAAAAAACTAAAAATAGTTTTGTATGTAAACTTATGTATGATCTTACCAATTTTAACAAAAAAAAAATTGGTTCAACAAACCAATTGTAATTTTTCTGACACCTGATTGTAATTGTCTGACACTTAATATCGAATGGCTAACACCTATATAATGTAAAGTGAGTAAGTACTCACCGAGCCCTTGCAGGAGAGGTGTGCGCCGGACAGCGTGAAGTATCTCGTCCTCCAGCGCCGGAACAGCCTCCAGCGACCCTTCTTCTCCTTCAGCTGACCCTCGATCACGGGCACTCCGTCTGCGGCCAGGAAGCCTACTGCTCGTTCTGGATGAGTGCAAAGGAAGCAGCCCCATGTCGCCTACAGGCAAAGAAAAAGTAAATTACTTTTGACGCACTGTATGTATTTTAAGCAAGAAAGGATTATACATGTTTAAAGTTTGTCTTAAAAAAATATAGCGATTGGTTAAAAAAAATATCTGCCTAGATTTTTGAGAGAGTACAATGTGAAAGAGAGAATGTTGAGGATAAAACCGCACCTGTGTGGGCGGCAATGCAGCGCCGTCGTTTCGTCGCGCCACCACCTCAAACACGTCGAAGAATCCCGCCGCGCGCAGCTCGTTCAATAACATCTCTTGCTCCTAAGTGAAATAAGATTCTATTTAGTTTGAAACATTACTTTCGGACACGAAAACAACAACATTATAATATTAAACGGTGATGTTTGTCAGTGATTGCCGAATCAATTAAATTAGCAGACTGGAAAGCTGTTTTAAAGTCAATCATTTTTAGGGTTCCGTACCCAATAGTAAAACGGGACCTTATTACTAAGACTCCACTGTCCGTCATTGTGTCTGTCTGTCACTAGGCTATATCTCATGAACCTTGATAGTTAGACAGTTGTAATGTTCTACAGATGATGTATTTCTGTTGCGGCTATAACAACAAATACTAAAAGCGGAATTAAATAAATATTTAAGTGGGGCTACCATACAAAAAACATGATTTGCCGTTGCCGCAATAATGGTACGGAACTCTTCGTGCGCGAGTCCGACTCGCACTTGGCCGGTTTTTTCTGTCTACGTCTAAGAGATTCTTGTGTTTAACAACATAAAAATGAGGCTAGTTACAAAAACAATGCCTCGACAGTCATTTTACGAGAACATAAATGATAAGATTTTATTTTATATGAAATTTTTAAACAGATAAGTCGACCGGAACTTATCAAGTAGATATTATATAGAGGGGATACATTGATTTTGGAACATACCTTAATCCCAGGGAAGGCCCCAGTGACAAGCGTAAGGAACGTCTTGTTCTCGCACTTGAGAATGTCCCAGCAGTGCTTCAGCGACGCCACGGTGGGGTCGCGCGACGACAGGGCGGCGTCATGACGGGCTTGCAACGCTACGTACATACAATAAACATTTATTATTTTAGTTAGTAGTTAGAACAGCGGCCTTATCATGATATCTACCTGAATGCAAAGTTTTTTGTATTTCCGTGTATCTGACAAACCAAGGTGCGCTTGAGATTGTTCTTAGAGCTAAATTTTGGAATGAATGCAAAGTAAGATAAAAAAAGTCTTTCCCAAAAACGCAACCGACTTCAGGGAGAACCAATAATATTCAAATAAACAGATACGTTATACACTCACAAAACAATTGATAAAGTGTTCCGCGCAGCAGCGGCAGCACACATACACACTTTTCATTCATCTGACATTTCACTACAAGTCGAAAGGGATGGCTTGATAAAACCAACAAGAGAAAAAGAGACAGCAAGTGTTTGTCATTTGCGTGTGAATGTAAACAAACATTATTCTGACCAACAATGTTGATATCTTTTTCTAACCTCCAAATATCAGAATATTAGGTTTTTTTTTTAATTAATTAGTAAATTGAGGCGTATTGCGTACTTACATATGGTATGAGATCCCTTCTGTTTTATGTACTTTGGTATCATAATTGGTACAATTTCTAAATACACACGATGGCATTTTTTTTATTTCGTTTTTGTTTCAACAAAGCCTATCGCTCTTCGCCATGCGTGACATAAACTAAAGACTAAAGGTCACAATTGTGACCTATTCGAGTCTCCACAATGCGCGCGCTCATAACATATCTGTTTATTTGAATATCATTGGGGAGAACCATTAGAAAGTAAGAAATAAGTAGGCAAACACTAGTAATTAGTTATTTATTTTTATTTTTTTCACCGAGCTAAGGCCTCTTGTTTCATTGTCTAGCACATAAATAAACAAATTACCTAGAAACATGAGGTGTATCCACACCCGTGGCGCGCGCGTGCGCATGGAGAACAGAGCACGCGCGTACAGACAGTGCGCGCCGCGCCGCCCGCACGCGAACTGCAGCCGCGCCAGCTTCTTTGAGCGACGCTCTGGAATAACATATATTTTCTCAAACATGCTTGGAAATTTGAGCATTATTTTGACAAACTTCTTCGAGATAAATCGAAATTGCAGCACTGGCCAAACATATGACAGCAGCGGCCGGCAAAAATTTTATGAAAATCCATATCCAATGTTTAGCGGCCAAATAAATTACATAGTAAACTCATATCTGTCGTGTTATTTAAAAATGGAACGATCTTTTACTCCGAAACATGGCAACCAAGGAGGTAACTAAAAATAGAACGCTGTTTTTTGAAACAAAAGAACACTTTAACGCGGGAACAATTATCGCAAAGACCTTATACTTCTTACTACTAGACTGTGCACTATGGCGCAAAAACCGGTCCGAGCGAGAGGGCTCCCTTTGGTAGTGTGTCTCTTTCTAATGAGGTGACCATGACCAAACAGAACACGGGACAAATTGATTGTAAAAACGACATTTTAAGTATTCCGATATGTTGATGCTACCTAACAGCGCTACCTAAACCTACCTAATTTATAGTTAATAAAAAAAAAGTGTTTATATTTTTTGGTATCTACATCACTAACCGTATGGTGTCGGGCGTAAAGAATTTCACCATCCCATGTTTGCTCGTGGATGTCGTAAGACAAGACTAAGGGAAAAACCAGAGAATGGGCAGCAGCGTTCTCTGTGCATTTGTAACAACCATACTGCGATCGCCAACCCGCCTGCAAAGCACTCCCCATGAATAGCACAAATAAAACATAGTCCCTATTGCCCGGCAGCCTGTACCCTCGATTACGGTAGGATCGAGGTTACGGTATGGCAAGGGGTGCTAGGAATCCCGGACGAGATCCGGCTACCCCAACAAATACCGACGACTGGACCTGGCAACGTACAACACGCGCACACTCAGGACCGACGAAAATATCACCGAACTCGAAGAGGAATTGAGCAGTTTATGATGGAGTATCAAAGGGTTATCTGAAGTTCGAAGAGAGTCCTCCCCGACTCAATAATCCTCAAATCCCAAGTCTCTTCAAGTTTCATTCTTCAAGATCAAGACCATCATATAGATTGGAACAAAAAGCTCTCTGATCCTACTCTCAAGCTCATGAAGGAGAGGCGTTAGATGACCCTGCAGTCTTCTGACGGTGCTTAGATATACCGGCAGCTAAATATACCTCAGAGGATCTCTATGATTTCACATATATTCCAGTTGCGTAGACAGTTGAGAAATAAAACTGCACCAATTGTATTCCACTAGGAATTAATTTGCAAAAAATATTAACAGCCGCTGAATTTCACTCGAATAAAGTCCGCCAAAAAATCCGTAAACCACCATCCTACATTTAGTATTACCAGGCCCAAACATTTAAAAGTACTACTCTTACTCAGTATTAATGATATTTTTTAAAAATACAACGAATTGATTAAATATAGGAACTGTAGAAATATTTATATACTTTTCTAGAAATATTTAAATAAGTGTCAAAGTCTATGAATTGTTCGTTTTGGTATAACATAAAAAGAAACATATAAAATTTTCTACCATTTCTACCAAACCCAATGATTAGTTGTGCTAGCAATAGGTCAGACAAGGACACACTACCAGCGGAAACCCTCTCGCCAGGACCGCTTTTGGTTAGCTACCGCTTATAAGGAAATAGCTAACCTAGGTGTATGATGATAGATTTCATTTTAGCTAAACAAAAAAATTTGGTACACAGTCTAGTAGTAAGAAATACGTATAAGGTCTTTGAATTATCGTTGTTCGTCATTGATTTTGACAAGATTAGTTCTAGGTACTACTTAGTTTTAATTTCCGCGCATTATTTGAGAAAAGCACTATACAAGCCTTGACCACGACTAGGCATTGATGGACTTACGTATGCCTCTTTTGCTGGCCACTGCAGTAATGTACTATTATTGCTATTTTTTTATCGAACAGTCAATTCAATTCAGCTTCCTGCTAGAATGGAAACAAAGCTTAAGAGCGCGGCGAAGCATGAATTGTCCATACAAATGTAATACCAAAATTATTTGTAATTTTAGCATAACTCCACCATATTATGATGATATTCGGATTGAGACAGTATTTATCTAGGTTCCTACGTCTTCTTTTTTTCTAAATTCTTACCTAAAATGAAGTTTTAGCGAATTCCATTTTGTATATTTTTATAGCGTAAATGACATGTTTTCTTTTTGATATTTCTGTATTATAAAAAACAATATCTATAATAATGTCGTAGTAGGAACATAGCTCATATTATCAAATTACAAATAATCGAACAATTTTTTTTAAAAACATTAAGTTTTCATTCATAATTTTTGGTATTACGGAACACATCAAATTAATCACACATTTTCAATAGCTAGTATTGCTGTCGCGTCAAGCAAATGTCAATGTGTGCGTGGTCGCACTGCTCACGGTTGTGTTTGTGTATCGTTCGTACGGGGTTTGTTCGGAGCACTTCGGGTGTGATTCGGGTGTGTTTCACTGCTTGTTGTACTACTGTTCTGTCGATTGTTTGTTGTCAGTATTAGAATATTACTTTACTATGTTTTACGTGCGTGTTTATTTACTTTTTAAATTGTACTTATTTTAATATTTCTGACACTATTGATTATGCTATGAACTTGGATTTAGATTTGCCTTGTGATTTGAACTTTGGTATTGAGTAATCTACTTTCTTACGAACTTTGCGTTGTTTACGGACTTTGTTATTATTTACTATATGGTTCGGTTGCCGACATGGTCTCCGAACGTTGAGATGTTTCTCACAGGAAGTACCTATTTCTCAATGACATATTACAATAAGTTAAATTAATTCGTACCTTAGTATATCTATACTAATATTATAAAGCTGAAGAGATTGTTTGTTTGAACGCGCTAATCTCAGGAACTACTGGTTGGAATAGAAAATTATTTTTGTGTCTATTTATTGAGGAAGGCTTTAAGCTAAAGAGACATCACGCTACGACCAGTAGGAGCGGAGCATAAATGTTGTTTTTTTCAAAAACGGCCAAAATATTGCTTTTTGAGAGCTTCCGTTGCGTGCGTTGCGTACAATCATGTATGTAGTGTAGAGTAGGTAGCTAGATAGGGTAGGTAGGTAGGTAAATTAGGTTAGGTAGCCAGATGACGGGAGCGAAGCCGCGGAGGACAGCTAGTTTTGTATAAATTAGTATTTACCTACCTACCTACCTATTCATCAACTTACGAAGCTTTGTTTTTTTCGTTTGTTTATTCATGTCATGAGACAAGGCGGGCGTAGGTAATTATCTCAAGGACATCGCTAAGAGTTACCTACATTGCTCATCTTTACTTACTGTGACGTTAGTTCGGCCAGTTCTGCTCACGCAGGGTAGAGTGACCATGCGATTGGACTTGCCTGCACAAGTGCGGCTTTATGCCCTCGGTCCAGTCTTTGCTAGACTTTTTTGTAAAATTCCTTTGACAAAAAACTAAAACTAAGAAGCCAAATTCGTTCTAGTTTATTTAATTATTCTGGGATTTTTATCTGGACTTCAGTGACCCTTACCCTGGGGTGTTTTTCTATTTATATTTTATATTATATTATATTTTATTCCATATTCTACCGCGGACATGTGGCAGTCCGCGCTCTTTTTTATTGTGTTTATATTTTGTTTGTTTTTTTTTTTTCATAATGATTACAATTGTTGGACTCCTACGTCGGACATTATTTTTAGGCTTACTTAACCAACTTAGATTTACGTGAGTTCATCCCTCACTAAATACTATATATATATATATATACTGGCATTACAATTTTATGTTTCTATTTACTACTTCATCATCATCATCATCATTTCAGCCGAAAGACGTCCACTGCTGGACATAGGCCTCCCCCAGGCGTCGCCACATTGACCGATCCCGTGCGTCTCGCATCCAGCGCCTTTGATTGTGATAGTCTGTGTGTTTTAGTCTGACCGTTTCTAATAAATTGTTGTTGGAACTTATATGCATTTAATTAAGTAAGCTCATCAGGTAGTGGAAAATAATGGTTCGTGTCTCGCATAAAAAGGCTTTATTTTAACACTCGCATGTAGATTTCGACGTTCCCCTTCGGCTCACGTAGGAATTGGCTACATCGCTCGTGTTAAGATCTCGACGTTTTATGCTCGACATGAAATGTACTATAACTACAGTTAATGCTCTTTTCAGACATTCAAATTGTATTATACCTTATGAACTTCATCAACACTTTTCATACAGGATCACCATGAATATTTTGCCAAAAAATTCAACTCCAAATATAAATTGTATGCTGGTGAAGGTACAAAACAAATTTATAATATATTTGTATATGAGGTATTACGGTGTTAACACATTTTATACATTAATGTATTCTAATTTATTTATTTTAGGTATGGTAGGATACAATGAGCTGAGGGTTAGGAGGGAACTTACGCTGACATCATATATTTTCAGAATATTGAGAGGAAAGGAGCTTAATTCCAGTGGTTTGGGACAGGTGAGCCTGTGTGTTTCGGACAGGTACGTCTGGCGACGCTTGCTAGTGGAGCCGCGCAGATGAGTTAAGAGAGGCACTCCGCACGCTCAACCTGATAGCTAACGAGACGGACCTATTCTGCTGTACTCTAGGTGAATTCACAAGGAGAGCTTTGCGTAATATTTGTTATAGATAAGATTTCAGAGGTTGTAGGGGGTAATCTCTGGATCTACTGAACCGATTTTGAAAATTCAAACTATCATAGTTAAGTCACAATAGCAGCTTTTATGTTCCAAATTTTAATTAGAACGCCGCGCGCCGGCAGAAACAAAAGTTCTTTACATTCGTATTGTAGTATTAATTCTTGTTCAAATAAATAGTTTAACAAAAAGTGTAGGTAGGCAGGTAGGTAGGGAAGGTTAGGGTAAGTACGGTAGGCTGGGTAGATAGATAGGTAGGTAGCCAGTTGACGGAAGCAAAGCCGCGGGGGTCAGCTAGTTAGTTATAATGTGAAGTAACTAATAAGCACATGTATCGCATCGGATGAAATCCTGTAAAGATGTATGTGAGAAGGTTGAAATAAAAAAAATAACACTCACCCTCAATAGTACACTTAGCCGGCGGCGGCAACCTCAGCGACACATTATCCATATACGCTTTAATCTTATCCAGATGCTTCTCACAGAAGTGTTGCACTGTATCTCTCATGGGATACGGCTCAAACACGCTGATCCGATGGTTGGACGACGTGTTATTGTTCCCATTATTCGTGTTTATCATCGTCACACTGGTATTATTCGCCCGTCTTGACGTGACAGTGACCGGTCCGGAAATAGAGATTGGGTTCGTCGGACTGACCGATATCGGGGTGTTGGATGTGACGACCGATACGGTGCCTAGAGCCGTGTTGGAGTGTTGGATGGACACTGCTGAAGTGATCGGTGTGAGACCGTCTGATGACTTGCCAGAGGTTAGCGGGTTGACGGATATTGATTGGGTTGCTAGAGGCGGTCCAGAAATGATTGTTTGGTTGTTCTGGAATAAAAACGATTTTATTTTTATCTCACAAATCTTTCAATGAATTTTCTGACACATGGGTCGATAATGTGACAAATAATGATTGATATTAAGGTAGGGAAAACTAGGTAAAACAAAAATGTTGAATGTCTTACGCTAAAATATAGAGGTAGCTAAAACAGGGCAACGGGAAGACATAAAATTGATCGAAAATCACACACTAATTTTCAAAGAGTTTTGGGTGTGCTGATACCGAAAATTGAGTCAAAATCCGAATCCAAGATGGCGGCAAGTTGTATTATGAGAATAGTAACTTACAGTGCAAGTATTAGCTCCGATGAGAATGTTGTGGTGGTGATGGGACCGCGGCGTGGGGCGCAGCACGCGTGGTGGTGATATGCTGGTGACGGTGATAGCACCGCTGGACTTGCCCACCACGCCGCTCGATGATGATGATGGTTTGCTGTTTGATACTGTGCAAGAAACGAGTACATCTTCATGATAATGTCATGCAAAAATACTCCAAAGGGTTCGAATTGCTCTTAACCTTTTGAGCGCCAAGCGGAACCGAACGCGATATGTCCCCCAGCGCCAAGCTATAAATGTATAACGAATATATAGTAAAAAGTAGTCATGAAATCAAATCAAATCAAATATGTTTATTTGTTCGAATATGGTAAAATAGATGTTACAATATTGGTTCCAGCATATCCTGCCATAATATGGCGTACAAATATTTATTAATAATTATGAATTAGAGTATAAAATCTGAATCTGTTATAGTCAATTAATAAAAAATTAAATTGTATTGTAGTAATGTTAATTAATAAAAATAATTTTTTTTTTTATTATATTAGTAACGACTTATCTTCTAAATATTCTTGCACACTGTAATAATTTTTCTCCAATAACAGTCTGAACAACACCCTTTTGAACAACGGGAATGGCAAATCTTGAGTCTTATTTGGTAAATGATTATATATAATAATTGCCATGCAGTAAGTATTTCTTTTAAATTGCATTAATTTTATTTGGGGTATTTTCAATTTGTCTTTGTGTCGTGTTCTACTATTTATTTTGTAATAGCTTTTTTCGAAAAGATTATAATTTTTTTTTACAAAAATGCATATTTCAAAAATATAAAGACATGGTAAAGATAGTATTTTCAGTTTTTGAAATAATGGTTTACAGCTATCCAAAAGGGTAATTGTAGAATCGATAGATGTTACGTACATGTTTTTTTTTAAATGTACCATAAAAACAGAATTAATGACGTATTTCGATATCTCAATTAATAAAATAATGACAAATTTCGATATCTTGTTTTATTAACAATAGTTGTGATAAGAAAAAGCAGAATACATTACAGAAAATGACCAAACAGATACATGACTCAATTCAGCTATAAGAAGTTGGCTACATCCCTATTTTCTTTTGGCGTCATCTATTCGTCTTCTTATCAAGACTGTGGAGCCCGTAGCACGTAAAATTTAATTTGTTATAAGGGATGGGTATGTTCAATTTTCTTATTTTTTTTTTTATGCTATTCACACATTAATATTATTATTATAGATTTTGCTTGGTCACGTTACGCGCTTCGTTTCTGGATACGGCGTATCGCATTCAAAGTAAGAACGCAATTTTTGGTATATTCGGTATTTTGAGATACTAATTTCGAATGTAGGTACCTATTTACGCCAATCTAATTAGGTTATTGAACGAAAATATTTTATTTATTTTTTCATACCGTCAAGTAATTTACACTAACTCAAAATCTTCGTCTGATGTACTCTCGTATTTATCGGATTCAGCTTCCTAGTCCACACCTTGTAAGATTCTAAAAGTTCTTCAGGACGTAATTCATTAGCTTCACTCATTTTTTTTTATATCGATATCATTCCATAACAGCGCTGCACTATCTAACACTGACCTTGATTCACTTACGTCTATGACGTCACAGGTTGTCTTCTATTGATGTCCATGGTGCACGAGGCACCGATATCTATTAGTTTCGTAGTGACGGGATCTTTCAATATCGATATCAGTATAAACCAAATTCCGGCTTTGTGTGTATTAAAAGATTTTAGTAAATACATGTGTAAGGGCTAGCAAAATTACATACATTCTCCATAAGGATCGCATTTATTTCAAAACTCAACATTTTGATTCGAAATAAAAGTGTATTTTTAAACTTTTGTGTATATCGACACTTTAGAAACTTAATCAAGTAACCACAGCACTAGACATCTTCCTATAAAGACAACGGCGCCAGGGACACTACAAAAATTTTGGCCGGTTTTATTTTCCTGATTTTTTTTAATATAAACAAAGACCCCTATTGAAATAAAACATTAACTTTAGGTTTTTTGGCAATAGTAACAATACGCACAAAGCATTTGTTCATGATTTTAATGTAATAAACGATAAGATTATATATTGTCTTCTATTAAAGACGTGGCGTGGAGGGCACGGAAACGGTTATCTTCTATAGAAGACCGTGGCGCTCAAAAGGTTAAAAAGAGTAGGTATGGAGTTTCTTGTGCATTCTTCTCCATAACAAGCTACTTTACGAATGCTCGGTAGAATCAACTTTGATTACTTGTAAATTTTAATTTGTGTTTGACGTTCAAAAGTGCCGCTGTTTTGGCCTAGTTGAATAAATATATTTGACTTGACTTGACTTGTATAGCCTTCATAAACCGAGCCGACTCGGACTGATCAGGCTAAGTCTAAAACAGATTATCATTCATCCCTAAACATAAAAAACTAGATTTTTTATTTACCTGTATTAGTGGTCCCATTTGGTGGCGTGTTGATTTGCTGGGAAGACGACAACCTCGTCATACTTTTATGTAGACCACCAACTGAACCACCTGTAAAAAAACGCAAAACGATTTATTTTCTGGCTATTCTGCAGTCAACTAGAACTGCCCTGGGACCGAACTATTATAATTTGTAAGAGTGTAGGGAAAATCAGTATGAATTATTGATTACAAGAAATTAACCTGCTTTTGGTCAAATCTAGTTTCTGACTGATTCCGGCCATGGTAGCTAATGTCACCGGTGTTTTTTACTAAAATATTTTAATTAAAAATAAATTAATATTCAAACAGTTCTAAGTGTGTTTTATTTAAATATTCACTGTTAATAAATAAAGTAAATAACCTCTCACCTGCTACATTAAGTCGTGTCATGCTACGATGCGGCGCCGGCCCGGGGTGGAGCCGCCCCGTGCTGCGCGAGTCCCCTAGCTTAGCGCGCCGCGCGTATCCGCCTGTCGCTGTAGTACTGCCTCCCGTGCCGCCCGCTCCACTCGTGCTGCTGCCTGTACACAACAGATAGCTTCATAAACGAAAAAGACATATTGCTGTGGCATCTATGACAACTATAAAATTTAGGCGCGTTTTGAACATACACAACAGATCTACAATAACCAAGTCTGGTTCGATGATCCTCTCTTTTCAAACAACTATTTTGGATATAACAACAATATTGGAAATCTGGATTTGCACATGAAATAAGGTAGAAAATTGGCATTTCTTTGCCATTTGAGATCGTTGATCAAACACCAGACCTTTTTAGTTTTTAACAAAATCGGCCTCGATTCGCTTTTTTTCTTTCAATTAGTAGTTTCAAGTTTGACCATCATCACACATTTAGGAAATTGTCCCTGTATACCTGTAGTGCTGCCAGTGGCACTGCTGGGCGGGCCGCCAGTGCTGGCGGTGTTGTGCGTGCCGGCCCGCTCGGCCTGGCCGCCCAGCCGCACGATGGTGACGCCTGTCGATGTGCGGTTCACCTCACTCTGGCTTGACCCGGATTTTGGCCGGTTGCTGCTGTAGATGGGATGAATAATAGATATGAAATAAAACAATAAATATACAAGAATTTCGAATATCTAGCTAGGAACCAATTTTAAATTAACACCAACCGGTTGACAAGCATATTTTAATAAGACCTTTCGCAGGGCTGTTTGACCATATTGCTAAGACTTTTAAATATTTCACCCTATCTAGAGAGTGAAAGGTTCTTTCACATTTCAGACTCTGAGATAAGGAACAACTTATCTCAGAGTCGATTCCATTTTTTTTCTTCTCCCTCATAGCTTTCCACTCTTCCCGATTATTTGCTATCTCCTGCGAATCTCCCGTAAACGCATCTAATAAAAGTTGAGCCCATAATAGTAGTACATTTCGTGTCCAGCATAAAAAGTCGAGATTTTAACACGAGCGATGTAACCAATTCCGACTTAAACCGAAAGCGAACGTCGACGTTCGCCGTGTGTTAAAATAAAACCTTTTTATGCGAGACACGAACGATTCTTTTTCCACTACCTGATGAGCTTACTTAATTAAATGCAAATAAGTTCCAACAACAATTTATTAGAAATGTTCAGACTAAAAACCACATACTATATACACACAATCAACACGCGCTTTTTCGAGAGGTAACAGGTTCAGTATCATTCTGCCAGTTAATAAATAATGATCCATACAAAAGTCATTACGTAACTGTTATTATGTAATTTTGTTTTTTTTTTAATTTTATTTTATAATCTTGTGTCTAATTGTTCATATTGCGAAACGATTTCTTAGGCAATGCATAATAGATAGAGTGGAAAAAAGTTATTTCATTCATAACTACTTTCATCCCAGCCTAATTCCTAGGCTGAAGCCTTATTAGTGCATTGCTTTGTCGCAACGGATCAACGCATTGTAAGCCACACCAGCCACACCTGTGTTGCGACGACGCAAGAGTGCTACGCACGTCGTCGCAGCGTAGTGGATTTCAGATTCGACAATGGATCGGAACAAACATTGCCCGTCGTCGCACCGGAGCTCCGACAGCGCAGCGCATCATTCTCCCCCCGCTTCGTTTCACTAATGAGGCCTCATACTAAAAGTTAGCCTGTATCATTTACCTAGTGTTAGCTCTGACGGCAGTGAGCAGCTTGTCGGTGAAGAGCGCGGGGAAGGCGCTGCACAGCGACGTGGCGTCTCTCAGCAGCGCCGCTTGCTGAGCGCGCTCCGCACTGGACAGCCGCTCCAGCACGAAGTTCAACGCTTACCTAGTGTTAGCTCTGACGGCAGTGAGCAGCTTGTCGGTGAAGAGCGCGGGGAAGGCGCTGCACAGCGACGTGGCGTCTCTCAGCAGCGCCGCTTGCTGAGCGCGCTCCGCACTGGACAGCCGCTCCAGCACGAAGTTCAACGCTTACCTAGTGTTAGCTCTGACGGCAGTGAGCAGCTTGTCGGTGAAGAGCGCGGGGAAGGCGCTGCACAGCGACGTGGCGTCTCTCAGCAGCGCCGCTTGCTGAGCGCGCTCCGCACTGGACAGCCGCTCCAGCACGAAGTTCAACGCTTACCTAGTGTTAGCTCTGACGGCAGTGAGCAGCTTGTCGGTGAAGAGCGCGGGGAAGGCGCTGCACAGCGACGTGGCGTCTCTCAGCAGCGCCGCTTGCTGAGCGCGCTCCGCACTGGACAGCCGCTCCAGCACGAAGTTCAACGCTTACCTAGTGTTAGCTCTGACGGCAGTGAGCAGCTTGTCGGTGAAGAGCGCGGGGAAGGCGCTGCACAGCGACGTGGCGTCTCTCAGCAGCGCCGCTTGCTGAGCGCGCTCCGCACTGGACAGCCGCTCCAGCACGAAGTTCAACGCTTACCTAGTGTTAGCTCTGACGGCAGTGAGCAGCTTGTCGGTGAAGAGCGCGGGGAAGGCGCTGCACAGCGACGTGGCGTCTCTCAGCAGCGCCGCTTGCTGAGCGCGCTCCGCACTGGACAGCCGCTCCAGCACGAAGTTCAACGCTTCTTGGGCGCGATCCTGTGGAGATAACACGGTACATATGAGACATTGGATATCTTATTTTCACTGACTCTACGAAACACGTAAATAAAAGGGCTCTGTTGGATTTTCAGAGTTGAAAAATCAACAGATCGGGAATTGAAGACTGAATGTAACAAAACTCACACCTATATGCAAGAGTATGGCAATGTTTTTTGCGTATTTGTACAGAAAATATGGATTTTAATCTAGTGTACATTATTGTGACATTCTCCAGTTTTGTGAGGTTTGCTACATGTGACATACATACCCTGCCAGTATACCCCAGCTGCGTGAGTATGTTAGCGACGAGCGTGACGGCGTGCGGCGTGGCGTGCGGAGGCCGGGCGGCGCGCTTCACTAGCGAGCCGTGCTCTACTACTAGTGTCACGCGGTGCGGTGCGAGGGTTGCTACATGTGACATACATACCCTGCCAGTATACCCCAGCTGCGTGAGTATGTTAGCGACGAGCGTGACGGCGTGCGGCGTGGCGTGCGGAGGCCGGGCGGCGCGCTTCACTAGCGAGCCGTGCTCTACTACTAGTGTCACGCGGTGCGGTGCGAGGGTTGCTACATGTGACATACATACCCTGCCAGTATACCCCAGCTGCGTGAGTATGTTAGCGACGAGCGTGACGGCGTGCGGCGTGGCGTGCGGAGGCCGGGCGGCGCGCTTCACTAGCGAGCCGTGCTCTACTACTAGTGTCACGCGGTGCGGTGCGAGGGTTGCTACATGTGACATACATACCCTGCCAGTATACCCCAGCTGCGTGAGTATGTTAGCGACGAGCGTGACGGCGTGCGGCGTGGCGTGCGGAGGCCGGGCGGCGCGCTTCACTAGCGAGCCGTGCTCTACTACTAGTGTCACGCGGTGCGGTGCGAGGGTTGCTACATGTGACATACATACCCTGCCAGTATACCCCAGCTGCGTGAGTATGTTAGCGACGAGCGTGACGGCGTGCGGCGTGGCGTGCGGAGGCCGGGCGGCGCGCTTCACTAGCGAGCCGTGCTCTACTACTAGTGTCACGCGGTGCGGTGCGAGGGTTGCTACATGTGACATACATACCCTGCCAGTATACCCCAGCTGCGTGAGTATGTTAGCGACGAGCGTGACGGCGTGCGGCGTGGCGTGCGGAGGCCGGGCGGCGCGCTTCACTAGCGAGCCGTGCTCTACTACTAGTGTCACGCGGTGCGGTGCGAGGGTTGCTACATGTGACATACATACCCTGCCAGTATACCCCAGCTGCGTGAGTATGTTAGCGACGAGCGTGACGGCGTGCGGCGTGGCGTGCGGAGGCCGGGCGGCGCGCTTCACTAGCGAGCCGTGCTCTACTACTAGTGTCACGCGGTGCGGTGCGAGGGTTGCTACATGTGACATACATACCCTGCCAGTATACCCCAGCTGCGTGAGTATGTTAGCGACGAGCGTGACGGCGTGCGGCGTGGCGTGCGGAGGCCGGGCGGCGCGCTTCACTAGCGAGCCGTGCTCTACTACTAGTGTCACGCGGTGCGGTGCGAGGGTTGCTACATGTGACATACATACCCTGCCAGTATACCCCAGCTGCGTGAGTATGTTAGCGACGAGCGTGACGGCGTGCGGCGTGGCGTGCGGAGGCCGGGCGGCGCGCTTCACTAGCGAGCCGTGCTCTACTACTAGTGTCACGCGGGTTCGGCTTAGGCACGCTATGACCTGATAAAGGAATACACACTTTAACTACATTGTGATTTTTTATTTCGTAGACTAAACTGACAACCGATTCGCGCGAATTTTTGTCCGCGTACTGAATCATACTAACACGCACTGCGGATAAAATTCCGCACGATTTTTGTCTCTTTCTATCTATTCAAAGAGCTTAAAATATTCGCGCGAATTTAATCCGCACTGATTCTATGGCAAAACACGGCTATTTTGTGGTATTATTTCCGCGCGATTTTTTTACCACAATGTGTGCAGCATCATACAACATCATGTGTCGCAGAATGGGCAGCAAAATATCGCGCGAATAAAAACCGCAGTGCGTGTTAAGCCTAAAGTGGCAACCCTCCAAATGTCAGTTTAGTCTACGAAATTAAAAAACAGAGATTAGAGGCTCATGATTTCGTTCTGACTAACGGAACATGCAGTTGAAAATAGGCCACATTGGCAATGTATGTTAAATAGCAATGTTTCTTTTTTGCAGCTTTTTGTCGTGGTGGCACAGTGGCTAAGACCTCCCCTGTCGTGCTTGAGGTCGTGGGTTCAAAGCCGGGCAAGTACCAATGTGACTTTTTCAAATTCATACATACTTTCTAAGTTTATCTCGGACATCACAGGCAACGGTGAAGGAAAACATCGTGAGGAAACCTGGACTTACATAGTTAATGTAAGTCTGAAATAGCCAAGTCAGAGACCTGTGGGGTTTCCCAGAGGCGGCTTAATTAACTCTGACACCAGAGGTGGCCACACCTCACACGAAAAAGAAAGACAGAAAGCTTTTTGAAAAGTAGGGATATGCCACTAACCACCAATTTTACCGAATATTCGGCGAGACTAATTACATTTCGCGGGTGACAGGTCCAAATGGTCCAAGTGCATCATTAAAGTGCGTGCGGTAACTACGCCTACTTACTAACTAATATTTGTTAAACAAAAACCCTTACGGAATTTTCAGAAGCAGGAATAATTTATGAGGAGAAGCGCAATATTGCGCTCTGTATTTGTATTTAAGTTTTTCCTTTGTTTTTTTTATGGTATGCCTGGCGCAAATAAACGTTTTTCTTTCTTTTCTTTCAACCGTTTTCTCTGAAAATTTGTTTTCATTCATCATAACTTACCACGGCAGTATTAAATATGATGAATTTTACGTAAAAAAAATGTTAATATTATGCGTATTTTTATGGTATGCGTCGTGCCTGGCGCAAATAAACATTTTTCTTTCTTTTCTTTCAACCGTTTTCTCTGAAAATTTGTTTTCATTCATCATAACTTACCACGGAAGTATTAAATATGATGAATTTTACGTAAACAAATGTTAATATTATGCGTATTTTTTTTCATGAAATGTATTCGGCTTCAACCGCATGGCTCGCAATATTCACACAATAAAGTAAAGCAAAAAATAGCTGTATAAGCCGATACCGAATAGTAGCCGCATATTCGTGACATCTCTATTGAAAAGTACGGATTCTTTTTGACTCTGAATTCATAACAATCGCTATTTTAAAACCATATAGAAATAAATAATAAACTTATCTATACTGGGTTGATACGTTAAATAACACTCGGTAAATGATTTAAAACATATTTTTTTTGATAAGATATATTATTATAGAGATTATTTTTTTAACAAGATTTTTTTTTGATAAGATTTTATTTATTTTTCATTAAACTAACCTGCACAGAACAGACTGAAAATAAAATAAATAATAAACTAACCTGCAGTATATCCACACACATGCACCCTGGATCGTTCTGACTAGCCGTATTCGGGCATAAGTACGACAGTAACTGCGGCACGCAAGTTTTGAGAGCGTCGGGCTTCCTTGCGGCTATATGCTCGAATAGTGTAAACAGGGAACTTTTCTCTACAGGTTCCGCGTGGGGCAGGAGTGAGACGAGTGCCGGGGCGTGACCCTCGAGAGGCTCCGGAGATACTTCATAGAGGTTGGTCAGGATTCGACAGAGGGGGTAGTTGCCTGAAGGGATATTAATAATATCACCAATCGTTTTAGGGGAGAAAGTTTGCCTTAAGACTATATTAAACTCTCAGGCCTGGCAATTTGTAACACCTGGGCCTGAGCGATTAATGACAGCAAAAACTAAAGTGAATCTGGAATAATTGGCTTCTTGCTTCTCTATAGTATTTTACTATAGTTCTAGCCAACAAAAGAGAAAAAGCTGAAGATTATACCACATTTAACTACCTTCAGCATCACATCAGAAAAAACAAATGCAGTCGACAAAAATTTGCAATTATGCCAGTTTCTTAATTTTTTTTCAATAAAATTACTTATTTGTGTTACCAACCTGACATAATGGAATCCATGATTGTTTGCACATGAGGTTTTAGCAGTACCGCATGATGCACAGCAGCAAGTGAGAGGTATCGCGCCATGTGTCGTGATATCTCACGGTTGCCTTTGTGCAGGAACTGCACCGCAACCGGTAAGAAGAGTTCCATCACACTCTTGTTGGCATAGTTCTCCTTGTCGGATTGGAGAGGGAATGATACCTGGAATAAATGTTTGCAAATTTAATAAGGCAAATAGTGAAAATTTATAGGTACTAAAAAGAAGTATATAACAGGGTTTTTTTTTGTTGGGGCATTCCTACCGCTCTATTCCCAAACCACTGCAACTCCTAAAATCCAGAATCAACAGTAGCAACCACCAGAAAAGCGCCGAGGCAATGAAGCTCGACGAAGTCCCAGCAAATGAATTTAACTGTCTTGGATCCCTCAATGAAATTAATCAGAAAAGAATAACGGAGGAGTAGGAAAAAAACATAATAACGTTAACAAAAAAACATACCTCCTATTAAAATAGCTACAAAATGTTCACTAAAATATCTTTATTAATAAACTAGCTTTTCCCTGCAGCTTAGCTCACGTAACCTGGAGTGGGTTACGTGAGCTAAGCTGCACAGGACCCGTTTTCGGAAAAAAAATTGCGTATGTCATTTAGAAATAATGCAGCTTTCTAATAGTGAATGAATTTTCAAAATTGGTATGGTAGTTTTTGAGTTTAATCCATTACTAACAAACCTTCAAATCTTACCTCTTTATAATATTAGTGTAAATAATAATCCAGTGGAAACAAGTTCTTTTAAAAAATAGACAATATTATTTATATAACTTTGTACAATTATTTTTTCATCTTTATTATGTTTATACATTTGAAATTTACATTGCATGTGCCAAAAAAATAAAAATATCAAATCGATAAGCTAACGTAAGCATAACTTCTTCATAACAGAATAAATACTTCTCATGTATTTTGAATAGAAAATCTTACCAAAACAATGCATGCTATAATGTCTGAAGCGATCTTAGCATGAGGTGGATCATCCCGGAGGTGACCGGTCGGCATCAGATTGTGGTGCAGGCAGGACTCCAGCAGAGCCACGAGGGCTCCGCAGTACTTGTCCAGAGTACTTGTCTCCTTCACACATGACGTAACTCTTGCTACACATATTTCTATAAGAGCCTGGTCTCGGTCGTTCCGACAATAGTCTGGCCTCGAAGATATCTCTGTTACTTGCTTCAACTGCAACAAACATGAATATATTTATTTATATGTGTAACATAATCTTATCAATAATGACGTAAATCTAAAATTTACACAAATGCACTGTCATGATAAGAAGATTATCTTGACAATATTAGTTGTATCCTATAAATAAACTGCTTCTGATTCAATTGTGTCCTACTATTAGTTAATTGACATATTAATATTGGATGTCATTCCTTAAGATGGCCCTCTGATTCTCATTGAAGAATGATTAATTAATATTATGACAAAAATTAAGTGTATTATTTATTGATATGCCTATAAATAATGAAACATCTACAAGCAAATACCTACAGGAAAATTGCAAGGAATAAGGCTACAGTAAACATCATTCAATTATTATTTTAAAATAAATGATCAGAACTTATGATTCATATATTATTATTATTTAAAAGGTAGGCTCTTGAATACCTTGACTATTACTTGAGTATTCTTGTTTACCCAACAAGGGATTTAATATTGCACTTTACAGGTGTGACTCAGCTGTAATTTACATACTTTTCTAATTCCTGGTAAGGTAAACGAACTGCCTGTACCAGTTTTAAGTACTTAGCGGTAAGGCTTACCACTTCGTTGAGGTCGTCAACAATGTCCGCGTCAGGGATCGCGAAGATATCGCCGGCGCGGGTGAGGTCCCGCTCCGTCAGCACATGCTTTAGTAGCTCGTGCATGGCGCCACCGCCCCTGCGCCTCCGCCTCCACGCACCTTCACCGCACCGTAAACAACATTCACCAACAACGGCCCATCAATGGACACATCAACAGCCACCGCTACACAACCACCATACCACCATTATTCAAGACACCTAACATGCATAACTGGTTTTTAACGTCCCATAGCTCACAAGAAAGCTGTAGGAATATATAAAAATAAAATAGTTTGAGCGAAACACCGAATTATGTGGTCTTTTGATGCAATGCAGGCGAAGAGTACGACGTTTCGTTTCGTTCGGAAATATAATTGTCAATCAGTCAATGAACTTGTTTTGTAGGTTAAATTTAGGTTCATTGGAATTTTGGTGATGCGAAACGTTGGCATTTACAGCATTAAAATGAACATGATCACGCACACACAGGCTTAGTGACATTATATTATATGCGGCTTGACAGCAGGGCTGCACCCCAGTCGATAATCATTTTTTTGCCGATGCCGATGATTAAAATTATTTCCATTTCAATAGTTAATCCATTGACAAAGATATATTTTTCAATCATATATCTGATACATTTTCTAAGCAGCATCATATCTGATTCTTCTTCTTCCTGCCCTAAACCCATATTACTTGGAGTCGGCGTGCACTTCTTCCATACCATCCTGTCCCCCATCACGCTATCACTGACTCCCTTTTCTTTCATGTAACTCCTCACATAGTACATCAATATTTTCTTTGGCCTGCCCCTCCGTCTCCATCTATCCACATTTATATTCATAACTCTTTTAATAACATGCTTTTCATCACTCCTTATCACATGACCAAGAGTTTCCTTCCAACTTTCTGTCACTGGCGCCACTTTCAAACTTTCTCTACTAAACTAATTTCTCACTTTATATCATTCATTATCACTTTATCAGCATCTGATTGTTATATTTTGTGTGTTAGTGAGTGATGAATGAGACCAGTTGAGAGCAGTGGTGGCCCAGTGGTATCGGCCGCGACTTACAAGTTGTAGGTCGTGGGTTCGAACCCAGGCAGGCGCTATACTTTGTGTAAATTATTTCATCACCACTGCTCTCAAAAACGGTGAAGGAAAACATCGTGAGGAAACGGCATGTCTTAGAACTAAAATTTCGAAGACATGTGACATCCACCAACCCGCACTGGGCCCGCGTGGTGGATTACGGCCCATCCCCTCTCACAGAGAGGAGGCCTGTGTCCCAGCAGTGGGAACATTAATAGGCTGATGATGTGATGATGTGTGAACGAGACCTACATTTAAAATACTTGCTACACCATTACACAACCTACGTTTACTTCAGTAATTAACGCACCATATTTTTTTCTATAAATATCGAAATAAACAGTCACTTGTAGCTCCACACTAGTCTTGTCAAAAAACCAGCTGTCGTCATATGTCAAGATGATGTCATGTCATGTGTCACATTATTACAAAGTTTGTTTAGGTTAGGTTAAAAACGAAACACTCGTTTATTTTTATAAATCGTAAAACACAAGCATATTATAAATAAAGTGTGAATTATCTTCAATATCAAGTTATATTAAGTTAACTTTTAAGCATTAAATACTGACGTTTCCGTATTATCATGTTGTTATCATCCTTATGATTGTTATCACTTGTTTACAAAATCAAGTGAAATTTAATTTGTGACTATATTATTTCGTTTCACTAAATAATTATTACGATGCCTATTCCATGCAGAGGAGGTTGTGGCAATAATGCAGTTTTGAAGGTAACTATTTACTGTACGTAGCTTGTAAGCTAATTCTAAGTCCTCTCAACCACGATATACAACTTCAGTCGTTCAGTAAACCTTCAACTGAGAACATGCCTTTCAATGCCAAACCTTTTGATACCATGTTGGGTATGTTATCAGAAGGTTTGGCAATAAATGAAATAAACACTTAATGGCAAAACTGTAATATTGTTACTTATAAACTTTTATCTATTAAGTCTATTATGTTAATTGATCTAATTTATTTCAGCGCCCAAAAACAGGCGATGCTCTCTGCAAAGAATGTTTCTTCTGGGCATTTGAAACAGAAATCCACTACACCATTACAAAGGCAGAATTATTCAACAAAGGAGATTCTGTTGCCATTGGTGCATCTGGCGGTAAAGACTCCACAGTACTTGCTTATGTCCTCAAGACTTTAAATCAAAGGTTCAACTATGGGCTGAACCTAATGCTATTGTCAATAGATGAAGGTATCACAGGATACAGAGATGACAGCCTTGAGACTGTCAAGCAAAACCGCGATGATTATGAGATGCCTTTAAAGATTCTATCATACAAAGATTTGTATGGGTGGACTATGGATGAGATAGTGGCTCAGATTGGCAGGAAGAATAACTGCACCTTCTGTGGGGTGTTCAGAAGACAGGCACTGGACAGAGGGGCAGCCATGCTGGGAGTAAAGTGTATAGCTACCGGACACAATGCTGATGATATTGCTGAGACTGTGTTGATGAATGTTCTTAGAGGGGACATTGCAAGGTTGAAGAGATGTACAGCTGTTGCTACTGTAAGTATTTGTGATAAACTCAAATATTGCATCAACCTATATTTTCTACATTATTTTAATTAATTGGATGCTATCTGTTGGGATGGGTCATAACTTGGTTGCCTTGGCCTGTTTTGTATTAATTATCATATTTTGAGGTTGTTTATTTTACTCTAGACGCGTTTTTTCCCCAATAAGAATGATGTAACCAAATACTTGTAATTGAAACTTATAGATGGAAAAGAGTGTCCATGGAGTTTCTTGCACATTCTTCTCTATAGAGACCTACTGATGCTTGCAAATGTGCAACTAGATCCATTGTTTTTTTTTATTTGACAATAATTCAAAAGTACCTATAAGCTTTATACGAAATAATCTATTTGATTTTGTTTGAATAATTGATGTTCAAAGCTCCAGAAAACTAACAAAACTCCTATCGCCCAAATATATTTTAAAACCTTTTAAGCATCTTTAGTTTTTTAAACTTTTGCTTACATAATAGGAGTTCTATTTTCAGCTATTATATTCTTCATTAAAAACTACCAATCTTTTAATTTTACTTTATTTATGATTTCTTCCAGGGCAGTGAAGGCACAATACCTAGAGTAAAACCACTCAAGTACACATATGAGAAGGAGATAGTGATGTATGCACATTACAAGAAGCTTGTCTACTTCTCCACAGAGTGTGTGTTTGCTCCCAATGCATACAGGGGACATGCTAGAGCCCTGCTGAAGGATCTCGAGAAGATCAGGCCAGCCTGTATAATGGATATCATTTATTCAGGTACTTACATTCACAATAAATAAGTTCTCCTTACAATAATTTTGAGATCTGAGATTAGCAATATAATACCTTATTTTTGAACCAATAAAAAGATATATATATTTTTAAATTTAGTTTCGATTTTGCGTTGGGATTACATGATTTGATCTACCGCAGCTCGAGGAAGGCTAGCAGCGCCCTGGTACTGCCGACTATCTCCTGCAGGCTACCTGGGTCACCGAAGTATTTGGCCTTGTAACTAGCGATTACAGGGCAGCTTAGAAGCAGGTGTGCTGTCCGTGATTCCTATGACAAAAAAGGTGCTTATTAAAGCTCCCCTGTCCAGTCGTTACGGCTGTGACTGCACGCAACTGTGACTTAGTTAGTCGTAGGGCCTATCTCATGAAATGGCCGTCGATGGCGGGCAGTGCCTCCTTGGCCTGCCTACATTCGCTATGGTCAATCCATAGCTTGCTTTGTTGATCCCTGGTGCGTTTTCTTACCAAACCGCGTAGGTACACGAAAGGTAAAGACACGATGGGCTCCGGGCCCACAGGTTTTTTTTTTTTTTTTTTTTTATCTATTATAGGCTCGCGCTTGACCACTATCTCACCTGATAGTAAGCGATGATGTGGTCGATGGTGGAGCACGCTTGCCTAGAAGTAACCTATTCACTCTTGACTTAAAGACCCCTAGATTGTAGCTATCGGGAAACACAGACTCCGGCAGGGAATTCCACTCCTTAGCTGTACGCATAATAAAAGTATTCCCAAAACGTTTAGTGCGTATGGGTGGGATGTCCACCATATATCGATGACGCATCGCCGTACGTCTGGTAGTCCGATGATGGAACGGGCTGGGTGGAATTAAATCATGCAATTCCATCGCACACTCCCCGAAATGTAACCGATAAAAAACCGACAAGCTGGCAACTCGGCGATGATGTTCAAGGCTCTGGAGCTTTGACTTAACCAGTGCCTCATCGCTGATGAGTCTCTTGGCCCGCTTTTCGATCGACTCCAGTGCATCAAGCTGGTATTTGGCAGATCCGTCCCAGAGATGAGAACAGTACTCCATGCATGATCGAACTTGCGCTTGATACAAGCTGAGCAGCTGTTCTGGCGTGAAATACCTTCTCACCTTTGCAAGGATCCCCAGCTTTGCAGGTGCCATACTAGAGCCCCTTCGGGCGAGCTCAGCATCATTCCCTCGGGTGTCGCTGTGTCCCTTGATCCATTGATTCGTTACTTTATTGATAATAGCTGTTGCACGCGGCTTCGCTCCCGTCAACTGGCTACCTACCCACCCATCTACCCTACATACATGATAGTTGCGTAACTTAAACCGTTTACGCAGCAGCGCACGCAACGGAAGCTCTCAAAAAGGAATAATTTTTGCCCGTTTTCGCAACATTTTTCATTTATGCTGCGCTCCTATTGGTCGTAGCGTAATGTTATATAACCTTACTCAATAAATGGACTATCCATCACAAAAAGAATTTTTCAATTCCAACCAGTAGTTCCTGAGATTAGCGCGTGCAAACAAACTCTTCAGCTTTATAATATTATATATAGTATAGATAGACTAGCACACAGATGGCTCATCCCAAAACAAAGCAACCGTGCCGACGTAACTAGAATTTTCGTCTGATTAAACTGATTATTTTTCAAAAACATCTATCGCGTTCGGTTCCGTTCCACGGATAGGTTAGGTAAATGGTGTCAGCAGCGACTCGCAAGTAAAAGTGTTTACTCGGTTCGTGAATACTTTTTTTTTAATACAGCGACGATTTGTGTTATAGTATTTTTTGCGGGTCTCCCTTGTTTGACCGAAAGGAATTTGACAAATTTTCACATACCAAAATTGTTTTTTCCATAATTTCATTTGCCAAATTATTACTTAGCAAAAAATCTCTTCACAAATAATTGTATTGGTATAAAAAAAGGTTGCTAAAATTTGTATGGGTAGTGAAATTTTGTCAGTCTTTTCGGCAAAACGGCAGGCTCCCATTTTTTGCACGTTTTATAGTTTCATTGTACCAAAATGTGTACAAAACAAATTTAAAAAATCGAGTGTATGAAAAATCTCAGAAATTTAAAACTGCGCCATCTATTGGAATCAATTTTAAATGATCCATTCAAATAATCTTTTAAAAGTGAATTAAGAGCCCAACATTCCTTGAATTTGTGCTTAGGAGAGTTAATCAAATAAGAACATACATACATATATATTTTTTATGATTGTCTAGAAAATCTTAATATTTCACAAAACTCAATAACAAATCGAAACTTATCACGCCACCTAGTGCAATTTATATGAACCAAAATTTATTTCTTCGCGTTGGGTGGTTACCCATGCTATGTTTATCATTCCAGTCAAGTAATTCAGACTATCCCAGTCCACAACTTATAATAAATAGGTCTCTCCTTCATTCCTTAACTTAATTTTAAGCTGTAAATCCATGATTTTCAGGTGAAACCATGTCAGTGAAGGAACAAGTCTCCCTCCCCACACAGAGGATATGCAGCCGCTGCAAGTTTGTATCCTCACAGGAGGTCTGCAAGGCATGTGTACTTCTAGAAGGCCTGAACAAAGGCCTGCCCAAGCTTGGCATTGGCAAGAGCTCTAAAGCAAAGAGAATGCTTGAGGAGTACCATGCGAAGCAGGCACAGAATGATTCAGTACTAGAGGATGCCATTAAAGATTTAAATGATACCAGTATATCAGAAGATAGAAATAAAGATTCAAACAAGGAAAATGCAAGTAATAATGATTCTTGCAATAAAAACAATTGTTGTGGAGGAAGCTGTAAAAACAAGACTAGTGATCCAGCTACAAGTAATAAGAAACTTGACATGCTACTTGAACAATATGGTTTAGATGAGACTTCTACTCCAGAGAATCATAGTAAAGAAAATGGAGTGACAGGTACAAATGTATCAGATCAGTCCGATGAGGAGACTCCTTTCAATGGACAGGAAGAAGACGATACATGTTCAGCCGCTTGCGGTGGAATTAGTGTGGGTTTTTGACATCAATAAAACAACATAAATTATTTTACAAACTTTAATTAATTTTATTTATTACACCACTAGACTTAATAGTATTATTTCTACCCTCATTCAAATCCATGTTATGTAAATTTATTTAGCCACACTTCAAACAAGTCTAATGCATTAGATTTCTCTAGCTATGAGCACCTAGGCATGTTAATAATACCTGTACAATACAACTGGCAACATGTCTACCTTACAACACGACAATTACCTACAAAAAATTCATCATCTGGTCAACTGCTCTAATACTTGTTACGTAATAAATACATAAAGAATATCAGTAAATATTACTATTACTGAGTGTCCTATATTCAAATATTGTGCAGCCAACTATATTGAATTGTACCACTAAAATATCTGCACTGTACAAACTTAAAGTTGAGACATTTCACGAACGCGTCTCAATCATTGCAATTTTTGACATATGTCACTAGTGCGCTCGTGAATTGCAAGGACTATACGTGTTTATGGTATTTTGACGTCTACGTAATAAATGCTGGTGCTCTGGACTCTATCCTCTCGCGACATATGGGGCAGTGGTCTCTGATGTTGTCAGAGCAATCCTCACAGAGGCAAACGTGACCACAAGGAAGCAGGATTATCTGTAAATAGAGTATTACGATAAAGTTTCGTATTTGGAATCTTAGCCTTCTTTACACGTCGATTCAAACTTTATGGCGGCTGTGAAGTGCGCTCCCCACCCGTCACTCCCGTTGTCATATAAATTTGCTACTCGCAAAATGTTCCGAGCTGCCATTAGGTTTGAACACACCTGTACTTAAGTATGCGTGTTGGTATGTATGTATGGTTAGCAATGGAATTCCTCTTCCATACACCACTATTTGCCGTGTCTACTCTTTGCTGCCTACCTCTTTAGGGTTCTCCGTGCACACGACGCACAGCTGCACATCGGTGAGGTTCTTCTCCCGAGCATGCGCGCGCCGCTCCCGGCGCCCCGCAGCGAGCTGCTTCTTCATGGAGTCCTCGAGCGCGCGGCGCCGCCGACGCTTCAGGTACTTGTAGGCCACGCGACACGACGCCGCCGCCGCTACCGTGCCGAACAGGACCAGCAGAACTCTGTGAATGAAGCATTTACATAGAGATTAGATAGACTTACTTCTTCTTCTTTTCGAGTAGATGAAAACTCTTCAAAAGGTTTGGTCCGAGAGACCACGCCAATCGCAGCGTCATTCAGTGGCGTTCGTTAGGTCCTCTAAAGTGCAGGTGTATGGATACTCAGGGCAATCCAACATGTGTGTCATATTCTGCACTAGTGTTGCCTAACTATCGATAGTTGACCTTGAAAAATAGTCACAATATCGTTAGCCCTATCGAAAGTATTGAAATTTTACAATACTTTCGATAGTATCTATCCAAGAAAATGAGCAATACTATTGATAAAGTGCAATACTACGGATGCTATTGGGTATCGATAGTATCGATAGTTTACTATAAACTTATGATGTCGACTAAAATTCCGATAAAATGCTATTGAACTTTGGGTAAATATCGATTTAGTAAAACTATCGATAGTATCAACATTGATTGCAGTAAAATACACCATAACAGTGATAGTATCGATAGAATCTACCCTATAGTATCGATAGGAATGGAATTTTTCAATAGTATTGCTCAATTTCTTGGATAGATACTATCCAAGAAATATTGATGGGCTATCGATATTGTGACTATTTTTCGAGGTCACGATAGTATCGACAACCTATCGATAGGCAATCGATAGTAAGGTAACACTACTCTGCACAGCGGCACTGCATTCACATTGGGTATCCGAAGGGTCTGGAAAACCCCATTTTGCCCAATTGAGTTTGCAGCAGCCTATCTGGGTAAGCAATCCGTTAAGTGCTTTATAGCATATAGGCCACTGCAGTTCACATCCAAGGGCAGGAGCTCCTGAGACTAACTGCTATGTGTGCCTCTAGTGAGATTACCACCAAGGTAACCTTTTCCTTTGAATCCTTGTTTTCAATTAATTTTACTTCTGCTTATTGAATTATCAACTTTATATTAGTGTAAATTAAGTTGATTTCAGAATATCTAGTATTTCATAACTAGTCATTCTGAAATCCAATATTGAAAGAGTCATAGATATCAATGGCCATGTGCAACAATAATCATACCTTAAAAAGTCCCTCGAACTGGCCAGCCGTTTCAACAAACTCGATTTAGTAGCCGTCGTCAGATACAAAGGTAAGCCATCTTTCGGCGGCTGTATCTTCATTTCCCCAGTTTTACTCCTGCTGAGCTCTCCGATAGCCGTGATGTAGGAGCCGTCGCGGAGCATCTCCTCCATGGTCTGCAGACCTCGTTGTCGCACGCCGGAGAAGAACCCCCATACGTGGTCAATGACGCCAGGAGACATCGGCTCAAACTTGTCGGAGATGACGTCCATGTCTGTACAAAAATGAATACTACTACTAATATAAACGTGAAAGTTTGTGAGAATGGATGTTTGTTACTCTTTCACGCAAAAACTACTGAACAGATTTTGATGAAACTTTACAGAATTATAGCTTATACGTCAGAATAACACATAAGCTACAATTTATAAAGATATTGGGTGAAGTACTAGTACCACGCGGGCGGAGCTGCAGGTGGCAACTACACCTACTTCCTACTTCTAAAGGCGAAAGTTTGTGAGTGTGTGTCAAAGTCAAAGTCACACTAGTACTTCTGATAGATACTTACTTATCTTCAAAGTATCGATACAAAAAGTACTTGGTATAAACAACTGTGCACCTGGCGCTGTGATGTAACTCTGACTCGACTCTCGCTATTGGCGCATGAGGCGAACGCGGGGCGACACACGAAGCGAACGCGGGGCGGGGCACGAGGCGTGCGCGGGGCGGCGCACGAGTCAAATGCGGGACGCCGGCGGCGCCGCATGTGTAGGTGGGACGCCGGCGGCGCCGCATGTGTAGGTGGGACGCCGGCGGCGCCGCATGTGTAGGTGGGAGCGGGGTCGCATTCCAGCGAGGTGCACAGTTATTTTGACCGAGTATTACTAGTATTTACTCGTACAGTTTCATCCCTAAATTAGGTAGTAGGTATACCGAGTATTGTATATCGGGTTGGTATACGCAACCCAACATCCCCTACCCCTTGGTCCCTCCCCCTTGTCTTGTCTTGCTCCCGGACCCTTTGGTCCGCGCGCTCTGTTATTTGTCTATGGTTTTGACAAATGATCATTGAGCATCGCGGACTTTGTACTCTTAGTTCTACCTACATTTAATATGATTTTTTATTTATAGATTTGTAACTTACACATAATTATAATATACATACTTTGACCCACCTTCTGTGTTTATTCTATTTTGTTTGTTATTTATATATTATTTTATTATTTAAGTATTTTCTGTTTCCATAAGTGTGTCCGTGGCATCAACAGTGGGTCCTATCAGAATATCAGCGCGGCGTTATTTTCTTTTTGGATATCGCTGCACATGCTGAGATAGGAGCCTTTTTGGTCTCGCACGGGGTTTTTATTTAAATTTTTTATTATTGTTTAAATTTATGCGTATTTCTCGTGTCTCCTGTGCGGGTCACAAATAAATATTTTTTCTTTCTTTTCTTTCTTTCTTTCATCCAAGCAAGTATTTTGCGTACAGAATGAACTATTCATATTCATTCCATTACTTTCAGAATTAATTTAAGAAAAAAGGTGTATGTCGTGGCCACTGTGGCTTTAAGATTTGGTCATATTTGTAAGCTAAGACATTGCAAGAATTTCGAAAACAGAGGTTTGTAGCCTCAAGAATCACACAAACTAAGCTGGAAAGAAACATAGCCCTAAACTTCTTTGACATACTTATGTATTTTTAAACAATTCACTTACCAAGTAACTCAGCAGTGAGTGCATCCACCACCTCGATGCTGTACTTTCCATTGTTGAGCACAAAGGGAGTGGAGTTGCACACTTCATGTATGGTGCGTGTCTGATCCGACCAGAAGCCTGCTGATGTCCTGGCTATCACATGCTCTTTGATTGTGAGCCTGTAATTAACAAGACAAGAAAATATAATTATTATGCAAAATACTAGCATTACCAACTTAACATGAGTAATAATGAAGCAAAATGAGTAAGCAGAGATCATAGCAGGTGGCATTCTAGGCCCTATAAAGAAAAACGTGAGGTTATGAATGTATGTATATGAATAGATATAATATTGTTTTATATGATAGGTAAATACTAGATAACAAGTGTTTCCCCTCAAGTGTTATGATTTATCTATTATATTTGGATAACTCTTTATAGAAGTGTCTCAAGTTTTAGCATAAATGTCTTAGATTTATTATACAAACACTTCACGGCCTTGCTGTTGTTATAAGATATGTCACATGGAATAGTGATTGATTAACATGACTTGCTAATTTTTTGTATGTAAAATTATTTGAATAGACTATTAGCTCAGCTACCATCTTGCTGCCTGGCATATATTTTTATCACAACATGAGCTATTCTTTAGTAATTTGCAGACTGTAACTAACTATTACTACAAGATTTTATGCTATTTATTACTGTAACATCTCTAGGATCATAACATATTTTATGCAATTAAATGAATAGATTTGTTATGAGATGTACAAGCTTATTTTTGTTTGTTTTTTTTCATAATCAGTCAGTACCTATATGCATAATCAGTACATTTAATGCAAATGTATAAGATTTGCATTAAATTCTTACCTTTGCACCACACCAGTGACTGAATTGTTATAGTTGCTGGTGATGGGGTTGCCGAGCGGCTTCACCAGACCTCTGATCACCACATATGGGATGATGTTATTGGAGTACTTGTTGATCTCCTTGTTCAGGGTCGAGTCTATGTCCAGCACAGGTGCTGTCTGTAATTAACAAGTTAGTTTGTTTTATTTGTTTTTAATAACACTAAAATAAAAACTATTTAACCTATATGGAGTGGTGTAAAATAAAACGAAGGTCAAGGAAATACATGGTTCTACAAATACTCCTGGATGGAAAATAAGTAGGTGCAGGTAATGATTGTAACTATATTTTTTTGTAAATCTACTCCAAAAAGTATGTTTTCTGAAATAAAATATTACTAAGGTTTGTAATGGATGGAATTGCACTGTCATTATTAATTGAAACCAATAGTTACAACAAAAGCCCGGTTTCAGGTTGCATGGAGAGACCGCAATAAGTCCGCCTATTGTATGTGTTTTAGTTTTCTTAGTAATGTATATTATGTTAGACAATATAGTATTTAATAAATAAAGAAAACTGTATTTACCTGTAGGGCGTTTAAAATATGTTTACATTTACTCAGCTGTTTCACACAAAAGCCCAAAATAAGGGTATCTATCCCAAGGACCACTGTTTCGCCGATTATTTCCGAAAAGAAGTCCATGGCTACTCAATTTTTATTTGGGCAGTTCCACAATTAATTATATAATGTATTGCGTAAGTAATTACGCCGATTCAGCTCATTTTTTCATTAATTTGCTTATTTTTTGTAAAAAGTCCCAATCACAGACAGATTCTCACTTTGATTTTTTTTTTTTTTTTTTTTTTCGCCCTTCGGGCAGGCTATAGTCTTTCAACCATACTGCCTAGTCTTTCGTAGGTATTTTTTCTTTCGTAATATGTTTAGAAATCATGTCTTTCGTTTTTCTAATCCATGTTGTAGTCATTATAAGTTTGTCTTTGATTATTAGTTAAAATCTTGTTTTTACACAATTCCGTTTTTTTTTTCCAATTCCAACTCTAGGGTAAACGTCATTTCCATTATATGTCAATGTCAATCAATTCCAGGGTAAGTGTCATTTCCATTTCATGTCATCTTATTTATGTTTATTTTCTTCTGGTTTTTTTTTATCACACATCTTATACTAGTTTTAAATATACAAACTTTATAAATAATAATAAAACGGTAATATTTATATATACATAGGTGCATAGGAACAAGAAATAGAACCATTTAAATCTCATTTACAGTCTCCAATATGTATCTATACAAATATAAATAAGTTGAAGCGTTCTTAAGCAACTCCTGTATGCACAGCGGGACCCTATCAGGTGTTTTATAAATTTTTAGAAGCTCATCCGACAACACAAGGCGCTGAATCTTGAAAGATGAACACTCAAAGAAGATATGATGTAGTGATTGAACTTTATCTGATTGACAGTAATTGCAATACGATATGCTGACCATTTTAAGACGATGAAGATGATAATTTAATCTACAATGACCAAAGCGCATACGACAAATAATTGAATAAAACTTTCTACTTACAAATAAATTATTTTTGCAAAACCAAGGAACAGAGTTGATTTGAACATCAAGACTGTTAAACCAAGAACCTTTATTTTCAATATGTGTGCAGTGGTATGAATATTTCCCCCATGCCTCACACATGCGCCGTCTTAAGAGACTAACTGCATCTGTGTATGGTATGGGAACACTCATATCAGTGCTAGGTATTAATTCTTCCAACTCAACAATTTTTTTGGCAAGAAAATCTGCTTTTTCATTTCCTCTAACACCAATATGTGAAGGTACCCAAACAAAACAAATTTCAATATTTGACTGGGCTAATTCAACCCAGAGTTGTTTTATCAAATGAATAATGTAATTAGTGTTGGCATGTAGTTTATTATTTGCCAAATTTTTTAGAACACTCATACTGTCACTTACTACAACCCATTTGCTATGTTCAGAATTGCTATTTTTAATATGTTTTAAAGCACTCAGAATTGCAACAGCTTCAGCTGTAAAAATACTAGCATTTCTGTCAATTCTCCTACCAATACCTATGTTTGAAGACGGCTCATAGATGGCAAAAGAAACAGCTCTATCATTCTTGGAACCATCAGTATACACAAATTTATGATCTGACCACTCTGACAACATTACATATACTTCCTCTTTTGAAGGCAAATCCTTTTTCTTATTTATAATAACACTAATAGCTGGAAATTTACTGCTGAAAGTTCCCTCATAGCAAGGCAAGTTAAGCTTAGATCGGTAAATGTTAATATTTTCAATAAAGTTTTTGAATTTTCTAAGTTGCTGTAGTATATAAAAAGATTTTGTAGCAGTTTGCACAGCTAAATGCAACATATTGACTAAAAGACTATTACCCAAAACACTATAAAGCTTCAAAAAGAACCTTTCTAACAAGTAATCAAAACGAATGGCCAATGGTGGAACATTACATTCAATCTGCATTGCATTTACAGGAGTGCTTCTGAACGCCCCAGTTATAACGCGCAAACACTTGTTTTGCAAAATATTTAAACTATTTACATGTTTAGAGTCTGCAGCAAAGCAATAGAAACCATATTCAAAGTGACTACGAACTAAAGATTTGTACAATAATAACAAAATTTTAGGGTCTGCACCCCAATATGTACCACTCAAGGATCTCAAAATATTATAAGCTTTATTTGCTTTGCTAATAATATGTTTCATATAATTATTCCAGGACAAATTATGTGAAAAAATAACACCCAAAAATTTGACATCTAAAGAACTGGGTAATGCACAATTATTGTACAGCACAGCAGGCATATTATGATTATGTTTACCAAATAAAACAACTTTGGACTTCAATAGGTTGACACTAAGATCAAGGTAAGAGAAATATTTACATAGATACATTAATGCAACATTCACTATTTCAACTACTTGTGATACATTTTTTCCAGATGCATAAACCACTAAATCATCTGCAAACTGTAAGTTTTGAACCTGAGACCCTAAAATTAAATTTAATCTTCGTATATACAATATAAATATTAAAGGTGATAAAATGCCCCCTTGACAAACTCCTTTAGACGATAGCCTAGGACCATAAAGGTGTCTGTTAAATTTTACAAAGACTTTCCTATTGCTAAGAAATTGTTTTAACCAATTTATTATTTTTCCAGGGATTCCTATCTGTGATAACTCACTACATAAAATATCTATATTCACACTATTAAATGCACCTGCAATATCAAAAAACACTCCAACCAAATTTTCATTTGACGATAACGACTTGTGAATATCAAGCTGTAATTGACAAACACTTTCCCTAGCAGAACGATTCCTACGAAAACCAAATTGGTTTGATGGTAAGATATTATTTTTTTCAATATAAAACTCTAAACGCTGTTTTAAAAGTTGTTCAAATAATTTTCCAACACAAGAAGTAAGAGCTATAGGGCGGTAAGAATCAGGACACATTTTAGGCTTATCTGGTTTTAAAACAGGTACAAGGCAATCCACCTTCCAGTTAAGAGGTATAATATCATTTTGCTATAATAAGTTCAAAAGTTGTAAAAATATTTTTAAACTACTAATGCTAAGTTTTTTAAAAAGTATGTATGGCATTCCATCAAGACCACAAGTAGTATCTCTTCTGGAAGATATGGCTGATATTAATTCCTGCAATGAAAAAGGACTAAGAAGAAAATTATTGCTGGGATTAGTACTGGTTGTGAATGAAGATTTTGAGTCTTGTGATGCGAAATCTGGTGTGTATTTTTTAAGAAAATCTAAAACCCATCCATCATCTTCGAGAGCATTAAAATTGAATGTTTTATTATACTTCCGCATAAATTTCCATATGACAGATAATGGCGTAGTCCTATTGAATGTTTCACAAAGAGCAAACCAACTTTTTTGTCTTTCCAATTTTAGAACAAGTTTTTTAACCGCTCGAAGCCTTTTGAATTGTAGATAGCTTTCTTCTGATGGATTATTTTTAAAATATATGTATGCATTTTTAAAATTTAATACGGCTTCTGTGCATTTTTGATTCCACCAAGGAAGATAAGGTCTTTTAAAATTATTTACAAGACATGAATGATTCACAAAATTTGTCCTACCAGTCAAATGCTTATTATTTTCAATAGAATTTACAGCTGCTGTATGTAAAATGCTACAAAATTTAAGATATGTACCAGAAAGACTTATATTATCGACTTTAAAATCAACCAACAATTCATCAACAAGACTACTATATCTTTGCCAATCCACCAATTTATAATTTGGATAAACGGGCAAATGTTCAGCATTAGAACAATTGCTGTATGTATTACTTTTGTTAATATTACTAATCACTACTTTAATGATTATAGGAATGTGATAACTACTACCAAGAGGACAATCATGTACGTTCCATTCACAATTGAGAGCTAAAGACGAAGAGACCAGCGTCAAATCCAGCGCATTAGGACGCCAAGTTAAAGAGCCAACTGTTGTTGCATGACCATTATTGAGCAGAACCAAATCATTATCATCTATTACTTCCAAAATGTTTCGACCTCGTACAGAATCCGAGCCACAACCCCAAGACGAGTGGTGAGCGTTAAAATCACCAGCAAATATAAATGGCCCAGGAATAGATTTTATTAATAAATCAAGGTTTTCTTTTCTGAATGCTGGATTACAATTCAAAGGACTATAAAAACTGACTATGCTTATCTCCTTGTTATTTACTTTTATTTGAATACAGATGTTTTGCAATGAGTTATCAAAGAAGGTATCAATTTTAGAGTAGGTAATGGTATTGTGAATAATTATTGCAACTCCGTTATGTTTGTTACCAGTATCATTTCTCTCAATATTATAATTTTTTATTTTAAAATTTTGGTGAGGTTTAAGCCATGTTTCACTGATAATTGCTATATGTATATTGTGACTATAAAGAAAATCGATAAATAAATGTTTATTACTATTTAAACTTTGAGCATTCCACTGTACAATATTTAATTCTGAAAAATCCATCAACTGGTTGAAGAAAATTTATTACTGAACGTTGTTTTCAAGGCTTCTTTAATAGAAAGTGAATTAATAGGTTCATCTTTATTGCTTATTATTTTTGTGAGTGTTTCGACTAAAGTATTTATAAATTTATCTGATTTCATGAGATTACTAATCTGAGTGTCCAGATTGCGTGATGTTAAAGCTGGAAAAGAGTTTACATTAAAAAGATCTGAATATGTAGCATTTTTAGTTTTAATTTTATTTTCTTCTACCTTTTGCTTTTTTATTGGACATGCTGAAGAGATTGCAATATGATTGCCGTTACAATTTGCACACTTAGCATCCTTCGGGGCAACAACACACATTTTGAAATTGTGATGTTCAGTACATATTGAACAAACTTCAGTATTTCGACAAAATTTAGCTATATGCCCATAACGCAGACATTTAAGGCATTGTTTCACTGGTGGGATATATTTGTTCACCTCATGACGCCATGAGTCCAAATAAATATAAGTTGGCAAAATAGTGGATGCAAATGTCACAGCAACAGTCTGGGTAGGGGCAAAAGATATTCTACCTTCATCACCTCTGACCCTGCGCATGAAACGCCTCACCTGTATTACATTCTTTGAACTGCCGATTAATGAAAATATCTCTTTATTAGACATATCTACTGGGACTGAAGTAAGGACTCCAGTAACCTCTGTGTCACCAGCAGGGATAGATGCTTTTAGAGAAAGTTGATCAAATAATTTTTTGTTTTTTAGAAACATATTGGCGTTATTTGGTAAATCAAATGTGACACCGACCTTATATTTGTTTATTGTGCGCAAGTGCATCACACCAGACACTCCATGTTCTCGTATGCCCTTGGAAAGGGCCATACGATCTTTGTCGTTGAAAAACTTATTCTCGTCCATATGACTAAGAAAAACTATTAACTCTGCCTGCTTCGTATCTTCACTGTACTGACGCGTATACCCCTTTACCTTATATATGGCATATTTATTGTCCTTAGGTTCCTTATCAGTGGCATCTTTAAATTTAATAATCGAGTATGCTGTCGACACCGTGGACTCCGCCGTGTCAGAGTCCGAAGATTCCTGCGAATGCTGCTTCAGATCCGGAGGAATTTCCAGCTCATCCTTCCTCCGCCTCTTTTTCCCCATTTTTATGTCACATAAATATATATATACACCAAATAAGACCTAATAGTACGAATATTTACAGAATTAAATTACAATAAACACGAGAAGTTGAATTTCAAAGTAATAAATTAAAAAACGCGCCTTTCCACTTCAACCGTTTCCCGCCTTTTTTTCTTCTCACTTTGAGATTTTGACATTGACGTTAACGTTTCGTTTCACATCTCACCTCTGACAACATTATTAACGCAACACGTAAGTCCCTTTTCACACGGTTCGGTTTCCGGGTAGCTGGTGACGGGTACCCGGCACCGGCTATCAGACAACCGGCAGGCTTATTACGTATCTTTAGCAAGAGCAAAACGATAGCGATCAAACATTTTATGTCATAAAAGTCGGAATTACCTGCAGTGTAGGTATGGTAGGTCCTACACAATCGTTTGCTTATCGCTCGCTGTTTGCCAAATGCACAAATAAAAAAAAAAACCGCCAAAAACTCAAAATCTTTTGTATTGAAGAGCATTTATTGCTCAAAAATTGCTATCGTTTTACTCTTGCAAAAGATACGTAATAAGCCTGCCGAGCGTGTGAAAAGGTGCTAACGAAACTTTAATAACATGTATCAATTTTTCACTACAAATAAAAAAAACTTATTCCCTACCTAATTAAAATGTAAAGAAGAGATTGGGTCGACCATGCTGATTGTAGGACGTTACAACAGCTGCACAGTTGTATCTCCTTCTGGCTTCGGCCCCAAGTAGCAGGTTTATTTCAAAACTTTACGCTCCATCCAGGAAGAAAATAATTATGGGCTTCGATTTTTATTACCCGACTGCCGAAGGAGGGTAATGTATTTATCAGTCTATGTATGTATGTTCCTATGTGGCGTTCTAGAGACCAAACGCGTTGACCGATTTTGATGATTCTAACGTCAATTAATTCGTCATAACCCTGTCACTGGCTACATATAAATTGGAAAAAGAAAAATGGCGGATTTTGGGCTCTTTGTGGGGGAGCAATTTTTTTTTCTTGCCTTGCCATCGTGTGGGGAATCAAAATAAAGGGTTTTAAGAGGTGATTTCAAAAATATATAACATTTGTATTTTTAAATGGACCTTATTCTAAAAAAAATAACGAAAAAGTTAAAAAAAAAAAAAAAAAAGCCAAACGGCTTAAAAAGCGAATTGTCTGGTTTTTGTCAGCCAGCTCGCGAATATATCCTCCGACTGCACAACATGATTTTTTTCTTGTTTACGTCATTTTAGTTCGCTTTTTAAGCAGTCGGGTATTTTGATTTTATGAATTTTTATTTTTACGTTTTATGATCATATGATCTCATTCTGTTTTACAATAGCAGACCCACGGCAATATAAGACACTAAAGTGTTAGTGTCTAAAGTGTGTTGTGTTTGTAGATTGAATGAGGTAAAGCCTTCACTACCTGACTACTTTGGTGAGACGGGCTCTAGGTAAAATAGGAGTTTGGGGTTGAGTAACAAATAGAAAACAACACTTCACAATCCTTATCAATTTAATTTGACGTAAATTAGATCTAGCGTCGGCAGTGGATAATTTAATTCCATCTCCTGCATACTCTTGATATCCTCCAGGCATTAAATTCCTAGACAGTGGACAGTTTAATTCCTTCTCCTGCGCACTCTTGATATCCTCCAGGCGTTCGGTTCTTCATATTTGTTGTAGAGCGGCTCTAATCTCTGGTTCTTCTTGAACTTGGACAGTTTGGTGGGGTCGGAGAACTTGAAGAAGGCTGGCGCGAACTCGACCAGCCACTTCGGATCGATAGTGGTGACTTCGCGCATGTACTCCTTCGTAGTTTGCACGAGCTCGTGGTAGATTACCCTGATGATGAAATAAATTTGCCGTTATTAGTTACTGACACAAATAAGAGTATTTGCACATTTCTGGTGTGTTTCCACTCAAGCGAAGATGTGCAGTAATTGAGCAATTAAGAATCAAGCACATTGGTTAAATCCACACGTCTCGAGTTAGGTTTGTCACCCAATATTATCAATTTAACCTCGTGTTAAGGACGCTATTACATTTTTCTCCAAATAACAGTGCTTTTCAGGTACAATTTTAATGTATATGCAATCACAGATGTGAAGATATCATGGTCTTAATTTAAAGATAATATATTCAGCTCCAGATTGGCATCAGAAAAATTGTATGACATCATACAAAATTTTTGCACAAATACGTTTTGCCCATCACAATATTCGCAAAAATATTAAAAAACTAGGGTCCGAATAGGTCCCAGTTTAGGTAAATTTACAGCATTTTTTCATCTTCAAAATTATAATAAATTGCGGTTTATATAATCCTTTACAGATTCAGCTAATATTTTTTTACCTAAATCATAAATCTTTTTAATTATTAGCTAAAATAAAAACACTTGCTGACTTCTTCATACATTTTGCACTCGAGGCTCATCAATCCGCGCTCAGAAGCGCTCGTGGAAGGACGGGCGTATCGCTTTCTCGCAAAAAATAAATACGATAAAAGTAATAGAAAAGATTGTAGTGTGCATGCGTGTGAGTATCGTCGTCGTGGTTTTTCTTGATCGAAAGGAGTTGATATTTTATCGGGCCGAAATAAAAGTATGTTTGAGGTTCCTATTATTATTAGAATGTGATTTAGAAATTATATTGGGTAAGATCGGGATTTGGTTAGGTGGTGTTAAGCAGTTGTTGACAAGGTTGAGAAATGGATGGGTGGGTTTAAGCAGCTCTTAGTAAGGTTAGGATTTAGATGGGTAAGTGCTCTTAGTAAGGTTAAGCTATCGGCGGTGAAGGTTAGAAGTGGATGGGTGGGAGGAGATTTATGATTTTAACCGGTTTGTATGTATGACGAATACGGGGCCAAAACCAAAACCCAAGATGGCGCCGACGAAAATTTGACATCTTTTCGTCATGGGTGTAATTTTCATGGCTTTTGGGATCGCTTAAATCGAATATGGGGTCAAAAATAAAATACAAGATGGCGCCGACCAAAATTTGGCCGCTTTCGACATGGGTGTCATTTTCATGGTTTTTGGGGTCGCTTATATCTAATATGGGGTCAAAACCAAAATACAAGATTGCGCCGATGAAAATTTGACATCTTTTCGTCATGGGTGTCATTGTCATGGTTTTTGGGGTGGCTTATATTGAATATGGGGTCAAAACCAAAATACAAGATGGCGCCGACGAAAATTTTATATCTTTTCGTCACGGGTGTTATTGTCATGGTTTTTGGGGTCGCTTATATCGAATATGGTGTCAAAACCAAAATACAAGATGGCGCCGACGAAAATTTGTAATTTTTTCGACATGGGTGTCAGTGTCATGGTTTTTGGGGTGGCTTATATCTAATAAGGAGTCAAAATCAAAATATAAGATGGCGCCGACGAAAGTTTTACATCTTTTCGTCATGGGTGTCATTTTCATAGATTTTGGGTAGTATGTCATTAGCTGCTGGTCTGTATTTAAAATTTTAGATAATAATATTTTATATGTTCCATGTAATGCAAATAAAAAATTCAAGTCATTTTTAATCCTTGTGACCAAAAATTATTTCGTTTTAGGTATCTACTTATTTCACGTACGTAACGTTTTTTTTTTTAAATACCTACTTACTACAACAAAGTCAAAACTAATTTACTTTTCGGAAGTCGGTGTCGGTACCTATTGTTTTTTTTGGTTTTTCGACACAGGAAAGTTATTATTTTTCTCTTTTTAGTTTTTGATGGTAACCTATAGTGGGTATACTAAATACATCTGTTTACCCCCTAAAACCATATAACCGTGATTTTATATTATGGTATGGTAAAACAAAACATAAACATACGATCACACTAACCGCAGGTCATTTTCTATTTGTTATTGAAGAGTTCCATTGTCTATCTCCGAAGATCTTTATCAGATTCTAATATATTATACAATAAAACCTTCCCTGAAAAGAAATACATTTATCGACGAAAACCCGATCAGTATCGGATATGGAGTTTTCAAGAAAATCGCGGATACATACGGGTCGAATAGATAGAGCACCTCTTTTTTTTGAAGTCGGTTGAAAATAATAACCTACTTTTTACGACGACGGTTTGTAAAAGTTACCAAATGCATTTTCAAAGTGCCTACTAACCTTCCTGAATCAACTTCAATAAATTTAAAAAATAATATCAAGGACCAATATTATTTCAGTGATGTATAAAATCGAGCGCTCAGTTAGTTTCAATGAGTGCGTGCGCGTAATGTTGCTGTGTGCGACTAGATACCTAAATTTGAGTTCGTCGAAAATGTAACAGCGTCCTTAACAACTAAATCTGAGTTAAGTTTTTCGTGCAAGTGGGCCTTCGGCCGGGTTTCTCAACGCTAAGTGCCTTTTCACACGCTCCGGTTGCCGGGTAGCCGCTAACTGGTAACCGGCGGCGAAGTGTATAGCCATGTATGTTAGCTTTCACACGTACCGGCGTACATGGCTATACACTTCGGCGCCGGTTACCCGGTAGCGGCTACCCGGCAACCGGAGCGTATGAAGTGTATAGCCATGTACGTTAGCTTTCACACTTACTGGCGTACATGGCTATACACTTCGCCGCCGGTTACCCGGTAGCGGCTACCCGGCAACCGGAGCGTATTTAGTGTATAGCTTCAAAATTAAAATCAAACTTTTTTATTTCACATAGGCCTACATGGGCACTTATAAAACGTCGACAAAAGGTGCTTAATGTGACAAATTGTCAAGCACGCGTGGTGATTGGTTGATTTAATTTTCAACAGCCAATCACAGCAGATAACCGGTGATTATTCGTCGATTACGTTAACAGCCCGATAATCGAGTGTTGAGAAACCGTTAGAGTGAGTGGCTTCTGAAGTCCAACCGAGGCCGTATCTCTAAACATATTTTTTTTGTAAAATGTAAATCTATCTTACCATTCCGGTTGCCTATTGAAGAGTGCACTAGAAGGATGTATGTAGACCACCTGGCTGTCGACCAGAGTTCTGTACCCCTCCTGGGGGTCCTTCTTGGCCGCATTCCTGAAGAAACCTGAACATATCGTCTTCTGGATGCGCACTGTGTTCTTACCCGCCGATACCACGTCCAATTTGTGCCTGGCAAAATTGGAAACATATTTTTATGTTGGTAACAATATGGTAGTTGACAAAAAATTAGTACATTACTGCAGCGGCCAGCAAAAGAGGCATTGATGGACGAACGTGTAAATGTGGGCCGAGGCGAAGCTGAGGCACACATACGAAGTCCATCAATGCCTAGTTGTGGCCAAGGCTTGTATAGTGCTTTTCTCAAATAATGCGCGGAAATTAAAACTGAGTAATACCTACAATCCATTTTTTCAAATACAATTACTCTTGAAAATCAATGACGAAACCTAACAAAAAATTTTTTTTTCCGCCTTAGGCTTAGCACGCACTGTGATTTTTATTCGCGTGAATTGTTTTCGCCAATTCTGCGGCCTATGGAATTGTATGAAACAGCACGCATTGCGGTAAAAAATCACGCGGGAACAATATTACAAAAATCCGCGCGAATAAAAATCGCAATGCGTGTTAAGCCTTAAAGTTTTCATTTGTTTTTTTTGTCAATAAACAGAGTTCTATTTGCAAGCCAGTTCGAAATTTAAATAAAACCTTTTATAAGTTACCTCCTTGGTTGCCATGTTTTCGAGTAAAAGATCGTTCCATTTTTAAATAACACGACAGATATGAGTTTACTATGGAATTTATTTGGCCGCTACACACGACAGATTTATTTATTTGATAAAAAATAAAAAATACGGGTCCAACACATTGAGTTAAATGTACTACGTACTAGAGAAGCTATTTCAAACAAAAGAATGCGCGTATTTCGGTGACAGCGGGGCAAGCAGTGGGTGGGGGGGTTATGTTCTCATAGATAAACAATCAATGCACGCAGATGAACTTTTTCTTAATCTTTGACATTCACACAAACATGGCCGCCCTAACGCCTCGGCGGTGACGTGACGTCGCGAGATACAATAAATTGATAAAATATAATTAAATTAAGCGTGTTTTCAGCTTACTGTTGAGAACTCACTCCTTGACATTTACTTGTATTTCTTGAGTTGTTTGAACAGTATCTCAATATACACGAAGTCATTTTTTAAGAAACAAAACAGTACTCAAACCTGTCACGTTGCAGCGAGCGCTTGCCACAGACTAAGTGAGTTGGAGTGCGCGAGCTCAAACGCGTGTTACAAACAATTGAGTTAAGAAGTCTCCTCTAGTACGTACTACATTTAACTCAAAGGTCCAACATTATTTAATAATTTCATTGACGTACTAAATCGAATTATCATTTCACCAGGAAACATCTCCATTGATTAGGACTGAATTCAAATAGTACACGACAGGGCTGGATAGAGAAGGATAATAATAAATAATTTATGAAAAAAAAAAAACTATTTGATTAAATACGAGATTGATTAGTCGTTATAAATAATTAGCTTATCTTAACAAAAGTACCAGCTGCGGATAGAACTAGTTATTGCAACTTACCTGTCCATAATGCCAAGCAGTTGTTTCCTGACATCCTGCGCCCGTTTCAACGTGCGGATTTGCACGAAGTTTTCATAGCACCATGCATTAGAAAACTTATTGTTTCTCCAGCTATTATATACGGCCAACAACGTAAGATGGTCGCCTTCCGGTTGGTTGAACTTGGCCTTCTTCTGGTCAGCTAGAGCCTGCTTGTCTTTGGGTCGATAGAACACGTTCTGAACGCTCAACATCGACACTATGGTCAGGATTTCGTCTGAGCATTGTAGAGCTACTGACATGATTAGGATCTTGGAGAGGTTTGGTTCTAGAGGGAATTCTGCCATCTGTAATGAAAATAAAGTTTTATTATTTAGTTTTGCATATAAAATAGAGGCTTTTCGAACTTTGTATAGTGGTTGAAAATCACAAACGCTCATCATGAGATATCAATTTTATTTTTTTCTTGTTTTTAGCATATGGTTTAATTTCCAATGACAAAGTGAATTCCAGGCGTTAATACACGGCATTTTGAACTCTATGCTGAACAGGATAGGGTTCATTTTTTAGCATTCCGATGTTTGAATCAGTTCTTAAAAGTTTTAATAATTTATTATTATGTATAGCACCGATTACTTTAGGTCTACATACCCGTCTCCCAAGCCTGGTGAGCAGCCCCTCGGAGTCGAGCGCAGACAAGGAGTGCAGCTGTTCCAGCGCCATGATCAGCGACTCCACGGGCGGCGCGTCCATGAAGTCGAAGTGAAGCAGGTCGTTGATACCCATCGTCTTTAGTTGCAGCACCTGTTTATAAACATGACTTAATGTCAAACTTTCAGGGAACCAAATCATTTGCATGGCAGGTATAAGGTGATGTGCAGGATAGATTAAGATAACCGTAATACACTTAGATTTCTGAAAACTGGTTGTGAAATCTCTATGGCTTATATTTGTAAATTTTGTCATTTCTGAATTTTGAGCTAACTCAAAACTTGTCAAACCCTACTTTAGTGTGTTCAGGCCCCCAACGCAAAGAAAGAAAATTAGGTTCAAATAAATTGCACTAGATGGCGTGATAAGTTTCTATTTGTTATTAAATATTAAGATTTTCTAGAGACAGATCATAAAAAAATATGTTCTTGTGTAGTTAACTCTCCTAAGCACAAAATTAAAGAATATTGGGCTCTTAATTCACATTTCAAAGATTATTTGAATGGATCCTTTATAATTGATTCCAATAGATGGAGCAGTTTTAAATTTCAGAGGCATCCACAAAAATATATTTATATATATTTTAATATCCGTGGAACGGAACCGAACGCGATCGATGTTCTTAGAAAAACAATCATCATAATCAGACGAAAAACTCTAGTTACTTCGGCAAAGTTTTTATGTATAGGATGAGGCATCTGTATGCTAGTATTATTTTATCTGTGGTGAACTTGGTAATGATGCGAATACTTACAGTGGTAGCAAGATTAGTACGCTGTATCTCAGGCACAGGCGTAGGTAACATCTCATCTCTGTAAGCTCGCTCCGTGTACAGGCGGTAACACTTGCCGGGGCCCGTGCGGCCCGCGCGGCCGGCTCGCTGCTTTGCTGCTGCCTGAACCAAACAAACAACAGAATTAATAATGTAGAAAATGTTTAAATAATGTACGGTAATTTTTTTTAGTCTGCACTATATTTTCAAGTGTTTCTCGGTCTGCGGTCGTTATTAGTGGAGTCTAGTCTATGTAGTTTCACCATATAATTTTATTTTACCATGTATTTACCTGTGAAATAGGCGTGACAACCAGCGAGTCCATTCCAGTCTTCGAATTATAAACTTTCTGTTTCACAAATCCAGGATCGACAACATAATAAACTCCATCTATGGTCAGCGAAGTTTCCGCAATGTTGGTAGCAATGACCACTTTTCTTGAGCCGGGTGGTGCTGGCTCGAAAATACGTGTTTGCATTTCAGAGGGCAACGCAGAATATACTGGTAGGATGATTAGTTCTGGCACATCAGGGCCTAAAGACTTCATTCTCTCATACAGAATCTCACACGCTGTGTCAATCTCCTCCTGACCAGTCAAGAACAACAGAATATCTCCAGGAGGTTCTCTCAAATGTATCTGCATCACAGTTATCAAGGACGCATCTAGGTAATCCGTCTCTGGTTCCTTGGTGTACATAACTTCAACGGGGAAGGTTCTACCAGGGATAGTGAAGATGGGGGCTTCGAAGAAATACTGAGAGAATTTCACGGCATCTAGGGTAGCGGAAGTGACGATCAGTTTGAGTTCCGGTCGTTTCTGGACAGCTTGCTTGAGCAGCCCGAAGAGGACGTCGGTGTGGATAGTGCGCTCGTGAGCCTCGTCCAACATGATGACGGCGTAGGTCTTCAGGTCCAGGTCCATGAGGCACTCGCGGAGCAACATACCGTCTGTCATGTACCTGCGAGAAGAAGTAGACTTTATAACTGAATACCATAATGCACTGGGCGAGGCCTGTATTTAGCAGTGAATGTCTTTCAGTTGAAATGAGGATGATACTGCAAATGTATATTTGACTAGCTGTTCCCCGCGGCTTCGATTCCGTGGACCACCCCACAGGACCCGTTTTTGGGATATAAAAATAGCCTATGTCATTCAAGAATAATGTAACTTTCTATTGGTGAAAGTTTATTTTTAAATCGGTGCAATAGTTTCGGAGCCTATTCAGTGCAAACAAACAAACAAAAAAATCCTCTTTATAATATTATTATATATAGCTTAGTATAGATTACGGCATTTTATCAAATCGATAAACATATTAAGGAGCTGCAAATTAAATTGGGGTGTTTTGATCAATATCCTAGCCAGGGCATTTGATTTATTCAGGTGTCAATGCAACACAATGGAATCTATTAATGCGAGACTATCGGGAATATCGAAAAAAGAAAAGGTGCCAATGTGGGGCAACTGGCCAAGTACATTATACACTTACTTGATGACAGTCTCGGGACTGGTGCAGTCTTCAAACCGGATGGTGTAGCCGACCTCCTGGCCCAGGCGACAGCCGAACTCCTCAGCCACTCTCTTGGCCACAGACATGGCGGCCACACGCCGAGGCTGTGTGCACGCGATCTTGCCGCGCGCTGTCAGGCCACATTCCGCGAGGTATTGGGTGATTTGAGTTGTTTTGCCTGATCCGGTCTCACCGATTACGATGAGGATCTGGTTGTCAGCTACAGCCTGGGTAAATAAAAATAAAGTTATTTATGTCAATTGTGAAATTACAAATCACTATAAAACAAGTTTTAAAACATTTAATAAACAAGTGACTGACAATAGAAACTTTTCGAAACAACATAAATAGGGATGTTAACTGAAAATTTGTTTTTTTTTGTACGTAAGGTAGACTAAAAAAAATATTGGACACGTATTTTACTATTGACACGTAAACATAAAGTGACGACGATATAATGCGTTGAAATATCGTGTGACATCATGCCGATAGTACACTTTATACTGACATAGTGACGTCACAAGCCCTCACTTCTGAACTTTGATGTGCTTTATCTTTGTAAAATTGATTTGGTAAAGTAAAAAATAAGTGTCCAACATTATTTGATAATCTCACTTTTGGACTAAAAAGAATGATTTTCCTGCTCAGAAAAAATCCCTATTGAATGCGCATTGTAGTAGCTCTTCTTAAAAGAAAAGCATGTTCTGTCTAGAGTTACTTGAACAAGTAATAAAAAAGCTTTGCCCAGAAGAAAATTGTAGCGTAGGAAAAGGAAGCCTTTGTTCTGCAGTGGGTCAAAAACAAGATTAATTAAAATGATAGGCTTTGGAAACAAGAAAGGTATTTCACACACACCTTAGTCAATTCATCCCTCAACTTATAAATAGGCAGTGACTGCCTCTGCTCCAGCAAAGACAAGTTCGTCTTCTTGCCAAAAGAAGATTTCTTTCCACCAATCACGTGCTTCTTCCACTCTGGCAGATCTTGAGGAGTTATGCCAGTGCCTCTCATGTTGGCAGCTAAGGCACGACCATCGCTTTCTGGCAGAGGATCTATCCAATTTTTATTCAGTCCCATGGGTACACTCTCCATCTCTTGCTCCCTCTGTATCATCTTCTGTTCTCTTCTCTCCTTGGACAGTGCTGATTGCATCATGGCGGCTTGTGCGAGGGAGCCGTCAGGGTTCTTCACAATCCTGACAGGTGACAGGTCGTGTAGCGCACGGCCGTGACCTTGTAAGAACGGCGGCTCATCTTCTACGAGTTCTATCTCGATGTCAGCCTCACCGTCTTCGTCTTTCGGCAGCAAACCTGTTTCATCGTCAAAGTCCGGCAACTCGCTCTTGTCTATGACTCCTGACGATATCATCTGTGGAGTGGAAATGAGATTAATTTTTGCCAAACTTTCTTGTATAAAAACGTTTTATATCGCTAGCCAGATGGTGTTTCTTACCTGTTTGATCTCCCATCGCTCAGGGCTGGAGATTCGGGTGACTCTTTTCCTGCTAGAGTCTTCGTCAGGATCGAGGCCGCCTTGTAGGCCTGCCAACACTGTGGCATTTGGTGGGGGACGGTCAGGATTACGCCCCTCGCGTTCAGCCTAATATGAAAAAAATATTTATCAATAACTGAATGAAAATAATAAGGAACAGAGTAACTTTTTCCTGGAAAAAAGATGTCAGCAACTGTTTTCCTGATAAAAATAAACCTGTCACATACTGTAGTTTTTGCTTCAATTAACAATAACTTACCTCCAAATGTGCATGAGATGCTGGGTTCAGATCCTTGCCAGTTTCTTGACACACATCCCTCATAGTTAGAGATACTTTCTGTCCAGTAATTGATAATACTTTGACCTGAAACAATACAAGAGAATAGATGATAACTTTTGATATCAATAGAGAATTGGACAGTATACATGTATTGTTTATTTTAAACATTGCCTTTTTGACATTGATAACACTAAGGAGCAGTGGTGGCCCAGTGGTAACGGCCGCGACCACCCGACGTGTAGTAGGTCGTGGGTACGACCCCAGGCAAGCACTTTACTTTGTGTAAATTATTTCATCACTACTGCTCTTAAAACAGTGAAGGAAAACATGTCCTAGAACCAAAAATTCGAAGACATGTAACATCCGCCAACCCGCACTGGGCCCGCGTGGTGGATTACGGCCCATTCCCTCTCACAGAGAGGGGGCCTGTCCCAGCAGTGGGAACATTTAAACACTGATGATGATAACACTAAGTAATACAATAACAATAATCAAACAATTTCTAAAACTAGTAGCAGATTCAGTAGTTTCTGCTTGCTATAGGAAAAAGACGTAAGTATAACGTTATGCATTTTCACTAACATTATGCAGCAGTTGAATAATAGCTATTTATGCAACTGTTACGTTATGGACGGTCTTTTAATACGAGTGCCATTTTTCGGTACAAGCGTAGCGCGTACCGAAATAGGTGGGCACGAGTTATTAAAAGACCAATAACGTACAGTTGCATACAAGATTTTATCTACGAAGGAAGGAATAAAACACAGATATAGACAAATAAGTATTTCAGGAAGTGTGTTTTAAGTATTTCATTTCTCATATACATGTCTTGATTTTTCTGGTAGTAAATTATTTGTAGCCGCAACTGCTCTATTTGTTATATCTGGTGGTTTATTTTCAATATCACTTGATGTTGAAACCATTTTTAATAAAATTTGGAATAAAATTTCACTCAGAAATTTTTGCCCGCGTCCACTTTTTATTTTATTTTTTTATTTAGTCTTTATTAGGTATAAGGCAAAGATCTTGTATCCGCAACAGCCAAATATTATACGATACTTTTGGTCTAAACTTGTTCCATTTTTAAAAACATCATTTACATTGTCTCGATTTCGAAGTAATATTATAGGTACCTGGCTGTATGTTCAGAATCTCTTTGCTTGTGTTTTAGAATTTATGACGATTCGCATAATGCAACCCGATGTCGTTATGGGTATCATAATGAAACCGCTGTCAATTTTATAATTCGAATATAACGAAACCGAAGTAGATAATAGCTATTTATGCAACTGTTACGTTATGGACGGTCTTTTAATACGAGTGCCATTTTTCGGTACAAGCGTAGCTCGTACCGAAATAGGTGGGCACGAGTTATTAAAAGACCAATAACGTACAGTTGCATACAAGATTTTATCTATGAAGTAAGGAATAAAACACATATAGACAAATAAGTATTTTGGAAGTGTGTTTAAGTACTCGTATTTCATTTCACATATACATGTTTTGATTTTTCTGGTAGTAAGATATTTGTAGCCGCAACTGCTCTATTTGTTATATCTGGTGATGTGTTTTCAATATCACTTGATTTTGAAGACATTTTTAATAAAATTTGTAATAAAATTTCACTCAGAAAATTTTCCCGCGTCCACATTTTATTTTATTTTTTTATTTAGTCCTTATTAGGTATAAGGCAAAGATCTTGTCGCCGCAACAGCCAAATAGTATACGATACTTTTGTTCTAAACTTGTTCCATTTTTAAAAATATCATTTACATTGTCTCGATTTCAAAGTAATATTATAGGGACCTGGCTGTATGTTCAGAATGTCTTTGCTTGTGTTTTAGAATTTATGACGATTCGCATAATGCAACCCGATGTCGTTATGGGTATCATAATGAAACCGCTGTCAATTTTATAATTCGAATATAACGAAACCGAAGTAGATAAATGCCTTAATATTATTGAACTGTTGTATTAACTCTCGGCGCTATGTTTAACATTGAAAATCCACCAGCACATTTTATTTATGCATCCACTTAGGTATCAGTGTTACTGAAAATCGGAATTAGTACCTTACCTTAACTTTATCACTTCTGTTGACGACATCAGACACGTTGGTGACGCGGCCCTCCGACCTCAGCTGAGAGATGTGCACTAGACCCTCCCACCTCTTTCTGACGCCCTCGATTTGTACAAAGCAACCAAATGGCACTATGTTTGCGACCCTTCCGCTGTAGATCTGAGGAAAAGAAAAATGTTAATAAAGATAAGTCTAATCAATTAATTGGATTTTGTTTCATGATGTGCTGTTTAAACATCACTTCGGCTGAAAGACAAGCACTGCTGGACATAGGCCTCCTCCAATTTGACAAGAACTTTAAATTTAATAAATAATACTAAAAAAAACAAGAACTATAAGGAATATGCAGGAAAAAAATAATTGTTATTTGACCAGTTTATCAATAAAAATACTTAAAGAGAAATCTGAATAAAAATTTAAAAAAAAAAACCTGCCAAGTGCGAGTTGGACTCGCATACGAAGGGTTCCGTACCATTATCGCTAAAAACGGCACGAGAATCACGTTTGTTGTATGGGAGCCCTACTTAATATTCTGTTTTTAGTATGTGAGTCTCAGTAATAGGGCCACGTTTTTACCCTTTGGGTACGGAACCCTAAAAACAAATGAGATGAAACAATTTAAAGAAATAAATATTATCTGGTCCTCTCTATGAAAACACTGTTTCTATTGTAGTTGTAGGTAGAGCCTTCGTGCTATCTGACGTCAGATGGCACATCGGACTTCTCTTTCTAACCCTTAACTTTGAGGCTTCATAACTTTATCTCTGATCAAGATATTTGAAAAATCTTTCATATTGATTTACTACTACAGATTTATTATATGTATTAATAGATAATAAGTATTTCAATAAGCAAATAAAAAAATACATTCATATTCCCTATTGTCAGTAAATGTTAACTGACAATGACATAACAAACATTTTTTTCATGCATTTGTTATTAATTTCTAAAACTTTCACATTCTTTATTTTCTTTCTTTCACATCACAAAATACATAAACATCAAAAATACAACCAAGTATCACTTACTTTGCCTGGCTCAGGGTCATCACTCATCTCAACCTCAGGACTCTTCTTCCTAAACTTCTTGCCATAGTCACCATATTTGTGTTCCCTCTCTTGAGAGGGAGACCTTCTTCCTCTTGGAGGTGATGTCCTTCTTTTAGATGGGGACGACCTTCCTTTACTTGGAGATGTCCTATTCCTAGATGGAGATCCCCTTCCTCCAGATCTTGATCTCCTTTGTCTGTCTCTGGACCTATGTCTACTAGAGGTGGGGCGACTCCTGGATCGTCTTCTTCTGTCTCTGTTCCTGTCTCTACTTCTACTCTTCCGGTCTCTACTGCGACTTCTCTTGTCTCTACTCCTGCTACGTCTACTTTTCCTATCCCTGTCTCTGGACCTACTTCTTCTATCCCTATCTCTCTCTCTGGACCTTTCTCTTTTTCTACCTGTATCTTTACGCTCTGGACTACGACTTCTTTCCCTCTTTTTAACATCAGCTTTTACAGCTTCTTTTTTTGGAGGTACTTTAACAGGAGCTGCTTGTGATGGTGCTAGGGCTTCTAGCTCAGCCATGGCTTGATCAACCACATCATCATTTGTGTTGCTCTTTGATTCATCTTTGAATATTTCTTTTGATGTTAGTCTTTTCTTTTTTAGGTCATCTTCTTCCTCACTCTCTTCATCTGATGAGAATTTGGGAGGCTTCTCATTGGGTATTGCTAACCCTGGAAACTTATTAGACAATGGGTGTGAACTTTCATTACTAGTTTCACCTTTCTGTGTGGTGTTGTTGGCAGGTTTCATGTGCTGTATGATACGCAATAAATTTGTCATAAAAGAATCTGAAAACTCAGCTCCATTTTCGATGAGTGCATTCTTGAAACTGTCAAATGTAGGATGCTTGTCAGCTATATCAATGATGAACTCAGCTGAAAACATAAAAATAATGATAGTTAATACAGATTCTAGTCATATAAGTTTAAATAGTAATATTTTTAATAACTTTTATACATCTACAAGTAGGGAATGTAATCTCCTTCTTGCGAGATCTCGGCCTTTTTTAGCGAGATGGAACTTGGCCGAAAAATGGGCGAGATCTCGCGAGTATAACGAGATTGCCCTCGAGCATAAAAACGTCTTATCCAACTAGCGTTGAATCCGAAACATCCTTCTCAGCGGCTGGTTATCAGGCCAGCAAAATAAAATTCTTTGGACATTTTGTGCTTCTTAAGGAGCTACATTCAAAATAATTCGTAATAATGGCATGTAATGTGAACTGAACTTTCATTTGATTAGTATATTTTGTTAATTCATCTTTAATTTCTAATAGATCTCTGAGTAGGTATAGTATAATTGATAATAATATCTCAGTTTAATAGTCAACTCAACTTGGTTAGTGAGTTTCATTTTAGTTTTTGACTTATTGTTGTTTTGTTATATAATAACTGTTTTATTATTAAAAGACTTTTGTTTGATATTAGAAGAGAAGAATGGTTGTTTATTACATTCATAAAATAAAAAAAAATATAGATAGATGCGTCAAAAAATTTTAAATAGGTACATAAAGTTTATTGAAAAAATTTGTATAATTAATGTTTATTTCATAATACCTATAATTATATATTTAAATACTAGCTGACCCCCGCCGCTTCGCTTATGTCAACTGGCTATCTATCTACCTACCATTACCTACCTACCCTACAAACAAACAAACTCTTGAGCTTTATAATATTAGTATAGATGTTGATAAAACTCCTTCACAAATGAACAAATTTGATTACCATAACAAAAGTTTATAGCAAGTCAATCTTAAAAGATAGACATATGCTGTTGTGGATTTTACTTTAGAACTTTTAAAGAGGAACAATTCATAATAGTCATAATCATTTATTTATTTGCGAATATGGGTTATACGAGATGGAACTTGGCCGAAAAATGGGCGAGATCTCGCGAGTATAACGAGATTGCCCTCGAGCATAAAAACGTCTTATCCAACTAGCGTTGAATCCGAAACATCCTTCTCAGCGGCTGGTTATCAGGCCAGCAAAATGAAATTCTTTGGACATTTTGTGCTTCTTAAGGAGCTACATTCAAAATAATTCGTAATAATGGCATGTAATGTGAACTGAACTTTCATTTGATTAGTATATTTTGTTAATTAATCTTTAATTTCTAATAGATCTCTGAGTAGGTATAGTATAATTGATAATAATATCTCAGTTTAATAGTCAACTCAACTTGGTTAGTGAGTTTCATTTTAGTTTTTGACTTATTGTTGTTTTGTTATATAATAACTGTTTTATTATTAAAAGACTTTTGTTTGATATTAGAAGAGAAGAATGGTTGTTTATTACATTCATAAAATAAAAAAAAATATAGATAGATGCGTCAAAAAATGTTAAATAGGTACATAAAGTTTATTGAAAAAAATTGTATAAATAAATGTTTATTTCATAATACCTATAATTATATATTTAAATACTAGCTGACCCCCGCCGCTTCGCTTATGTCAACTGGCTATCTATCTACCTACCATTACCTACCTACCCTACAAACAAACAAACTCTTGAGCTTTATAATATTAGTATAGATGTTGATAAAACTCCTTCACAAATGAACAAATTTGATTACCATAACAAAAGTTTATAGCAAGTCAATCTTAAAAGATAGACATATGCTGTTGTGGATTTTACTTTAGAACTTTTAAAGAGGAACAATTCATAATAGTCATAATCATTTATTTATTTGCGAATATGGGTTATACTATTATAATATTATACAAACAATAGTGTCCATTAGCCAATCCCACCATACATGATATTTGCGTAAGTTATTATATAGTATAGATTGTGATTATTGCCAAGAATAAACACACAAAACTGCCAAACTCGCGAGATCTCGCCTGAGCCCCAATCTCGCGAGATTGCATTCCCTATCTACAAGGACAAACAAACATTGAGACTAGGAAATCCAACGCGAAGAGGATCCTGTATTTACACAAGGGTATGATATCTCAGCAAACGTAAAAATGAGTTCCAGGAGGAAGAAACCCAATGGAAAGAAACACCACGCAACATCGTAATGTTTAGACGTTGAACTTACCTAAATCCTTATCATTTAATCCCAAATGGTTGTCCAGCTCAGTGCAGAGCTTCGACACGAGCGAAAGATGCTCGAGTTTAGCGACTTCGTCCATATTTTAATCTTTTTATTAGAAATTCATATCATAAACACAAAACCACAAGCCACACCATCATTGAGCATTTCACAACTTGACGTAAAATAGAAATGTCATGACTGACTCATGTCAAACTCTTTGACAATTAAAAAAAATTAAAGCAGTCATTTTTTTTAATTGTCTATGCCCGTCCTAGAGTTGTCCTTGTCCCACGGAAGTAGGTTAGGTTAAGACGGGCTGGTGTCCGCAACTCCACGTCTAAGCGCGTATTTTGCGTCCCACGGAAGTAATAAATAAGAGGACCAAGATCAACAATGTCCTTGTCCGTTCTTCTACACGTAGGCTTTTCCGAACGGATGGTAGAATCACTTTATTAGATCCGGCCTTAGCCTTTCATCCCAACGACGCCCTGAGCCGAGGTCCGACCCCAACTGGAGTAGCCCTTAGTGCTGGCGCTTTAGGTTTAGTATATTGAAGCCTGGCCGGAGGCTAAAAGATTAGTCTCCACAGGGTAGCCCGGTTAAGCATACGTCAGTCACTTTGACTGTTTGCGAGATGCCACTTATAAAAAAAAAAAAAAACAACAATGTCAACACTTGGACCAAGGAATATAAGTACTCTCTACCGAGAGACTTGGACAAAAGCGTTCCTTGCCTTAGTAGTGCAGTAGTACCAATTTTCAAATCAGGCTGTATGAGTGATCCCTCTAATTATAGACCTATATCCGTGCTTCCAGCATTGAGTAAAATCTATGAAAAAATCATGCTGGACCAGATGTTGTCTCACTTCAATTCTAATGGGATCCTGCATAGTCAGCAGTTTGGTTTCACGAAAGGTAGGTCGACAACGGACGCGGGAGTAAAACTCATCAGCCACATCTTGGAATCTTGGGAGAAGTCCCAGGATGCCATTGGCGTTTTCTGTGATCTCTCAAAAGCGTTCGTTTCGCCATTTGGAAGAAAACTGCGCTAGAGTATTTTTTTCTGTGATGCCGCGACTCATCGTTGACAGAAACAACAATCACCACACACAGTCCACAGTTCTCTCTACTTCTTTAATCAATTATTCATAGTGAACCAGTTGATGGACAACAATAGTGACAACTGACACAGGCTTGCCAACTTTGGGTTTTTAGCCCCAAATTGAGGGTAAAAATATCCATGGTGGGCTTTTTAGGGTCCTAAAAACATATTGGCCTATTTTTAGGGGAATGAATAATATTTCATGCATTACTAACGAACCCGATTGTCCCTTGAAATGCAGCAAATTTTAATGATGACACGATTAATTTTAAAACGAGAACGTGAATCATTCATTCCATTTACCCCATCTCCGAAAATGTAAGTTTTTTATTTTAAACATATCGAATGCTCAAATAAAAGGCCCAGTCGGAAACGTTTTATTAACAAATATTGAAAATGTTAATTTTTGATTCGTTATAATTAGTTCAAAGTAATTAAAACTAAGTTATATTTTGTTTACCTTAGAAATACACATTTAAACAATACCCTTTAGTACGTACTCAATTCAGGGTCTCATCTTTTTTTGGGCTTTTGAATATTGCATTTAGGGCTATTAGGGATATTTCGTCTTGATCTTAGAGGTATTATTATTTTGGAGTTGGTAAACGGTAACCCTGCCTGAACTGACAATCACTAGTATAAAGGTGGAAACAGATTATTGAAACCCCACGCGACCCCACGCCACCCGACGTGTCGACACCCGACGCGCACCGTGCACATACACAACACCCCACATGATGCTACAACACGTTCGCTAATGTCATAGCCAGTATTGCCAGATCTCGTTTTTGTTTTATCCCAAGTCTGATCTCAATGTACCCTATACTCCATTTGCGATAACATTAGACGTTTAAATTAGCCCTTTTTACGGCTCATTCAACCGATTTTAACTTCTATTGCGTTTGTGATACGACAAATGATAGCTGCAGTAAACAATTGGTTTTGGTAACAGGTTTATGCTTTTTATGTCATCCTTATGTTTACAGGATAGAACCCAAAATCGGTTGAACGGACTGTAAAAAGATTTGGAAACATGTCTTGATTTTAAGTTGTATGAAAAAATTTCATTTTTTTATTAATTTGCTTTCCCTCTCCGTTCTATATATATTTGATGCATATCATGCAAGATTATACATAAGACGAGACATTATAATCTATAATATAATTACAGACTAGTTTTACTATAACAATAATAGAAACCATAAAAAAAAACTGTTTTTTTTGGGATTTGTACGATACCAAGTACTTGAATACTTCATTGAAACTATGATAGGCGTACCGAAAAATAAGTTTTAAGATATTGCGGGTTCAAGGGAAATATTTAAACTTAAGTCCATATCATTGCAAATTTGACTCAAATAAGTTACTAATTTCTATTATAGCATAAACATAACAATTACCCTCACCGATTTTGTACCCTAAAAATGATCGTGCTGATGAAACTTTACTCTAAATGAGGGTAAATTACCCTTTATTGGCACCACTCGACTGACTGACGCGTGGGATCGGGTGTTAATAGAGACACACTGTGTCGAAACGTCGGGTGGCGTGTGTTCCCCCACTCCCGGCAACACGCTGATCCAAACCGACTGCGTGTTGACACGTGGGAATGCGTGTGATCGCATGGGGTGTTGACTATGTGTCTCTGACCATACTAAATGTATGGGTTTGATTAGTACTTCAATGCGTCAGAAGGCGTCGGGTGGCGTGGCGTCGGGTGGGGTTTCAATAATCTGTTTCCACCTTAAATATAGTTATCTGTGACAAATTGACAACAGTGATGCCAACTTAGTGGATTTTCCACTAAAACTGGTGGTTTCAACCCCCCTTTTAGTGGCTAGTGGATTTTTTTAGTGGCTTTGATTGCTTCAGTTAGTGGTGGTACGACATTGATCCACTAGTAAGATTAACAAAAAAACTCTAGGTAGGAAAGAACGATTTAATAAAGTATATAATATTTTTGTCGTATAGGCGACACAACAGAAATAAGGTAGTAGTTTTCGGGTATTCCCCGAAAATGATTAATTTCTTGAATAATTTTGATTATGGACTTTATTTGTATGGTTAATGGGTCAAGTTTGGTTTGATTTAAAGGGTGTTTTTGTCTATGCGAGCACAAATACAACGGACGGACAATACAGTACAGTTCGAGTCGGTATCGGTAAAGGTTACTTACTAGTTTAACTTATTTCCACATAATTTATGAAACTAATATTCCCAAACCAAAATATGCTCAAAAGTTCCGTGATTGTTGATTAGATTACAACAGAATTAAAGAACTGGTTAAAAGAGGTGGAAAGCACTGCTGGTCCAGTAACTAAGTACAAAACATGTAGTACAATTTTGAAGATTCATTACGTAGATTTTGTTGTTTTGGATTAGGGGTTTTCTGGTGGTTTCAGAAACCGTTAAGTTTAGTGGTTTTCTGGTGGGTCACGAAAGCACATTTGGTGGGTTTGTAAAAATAAAGTTGGCAACACTGATTGACAATGACATTTGAAAGACTGCTTTTTTTTCTACTAGATTCTATTCTGGTCACTAGTTTCTTTTGAGTAAATTATATTTTAACATATTGATAGCGTATATATTTAGGCAAGTGCGTTTTTTTCATTTGTGTTTACAGCTCATGCCACCTTCATACGATGGAAAATAACACTGATCATTCTGAACAAAACAACTTTAGTCCTATATCTGTGCAAGAAGTAGATGTAGATTTCTTACCGATTGTTTACGAAATAATACGAAGGTACTCTAAGTGCTTTTATTTTTAGATATAAGTCATCATTTTTATCACTGTGCAGTCCTATGTATTGTAAATATTTAATTTTTTTAGTGTCGAGAGGGACTTCCATGACAACTCTGCCAAAGCCAGGGAGTCTCAAGACTGCAGTCAAAGGGTGCTCGAATTGCAAAAGAAATTTGATATAGCGCGTACACAGGTAAAAATCACTATAATTTCTGAATATTTTCCACATAGCATCTGTTGAGATTTGAATTTATTACATATTAATATCAATATTGTAGGTTAGTTTACATAAATTCTCTTTAATATGCAGTATGGAAATGTATCTACTATGATTTATTCCAGATAAAGCGGTTACCTGGCATAGATTACAACAAACAGGACCAATTGAAGCAGTTTGAAATACTTAGAACACAGCTGAGGTTGAAGCGAGAGCTCTTGCAGAAGTACCGTAATATGTGCTCATTTGAAACTTCATTCAAGTGACTTATCTCAACATAATGCCTCTCAGAGCTTTACTAAGATACCTTGCCAACAATGAACGCCTTGTGCAGAAGATTGCAGAGTCGTACCCTGTGAGGCGCGCTGCACAGCTTGCAGTGTCCATGTTCTACAGGGGTAAGCAGAAGATAGGAGAGATGGATCCCCAACAAGTTAGCAGAATCATGTCATTCTTAAAGAAATTAAATGAAAATTTAAAGGAAGGGATTCAGGATGCTAAGAAACAATTGAAGAAATAATGTAAATAATTTTAGGGTAGTCTAAAATTCTGCTACATTTGTATTTAGTCATTACTTTTTCACTTGTAGGCATTCATTAAATAATACTGCATTGTTAATCTGAGCTAGTTTTATTTCACTCACTCTGAACAAACCATAAAAATATTCATTTACTTAAACTACAAAAATCACATAATAATGGTACTGTGAAGGAATCAAAATACTGAATTATGATATGGAGTAAAGCAGCTAGCCTCACTAACACTAATATTATTACATTGTTTGTAATAGTTCCAAGTATAAAGTACAACAGATTCATCCCTCTGTCCCTCACCACTGCTGCTCAAAGTAACTGAGCAACACTCATGTGCTCGAACTGCTCAATGAAAATATCAATAAAATTTGAAATCAGTATAATGGTACACATTAAAATAAAATTATTAATTCCAAAACAAAATTATTCCTCAAGAATCTTGCATAAAATATTTAGAATTGTTGTAACAAAAATAGTAATTCTAATAAAAAATTGTCAAACACGAGCCTATAATGAATAAAAAAAATATATATATATAAAATCAAGATGCAAACTTGCTTGCTTTTGCTTGTTTGTTATAATTCTGTTTCTGTTGTACTGTAATAATTCACAAAAGCAGTTATATTGTTGAACTATAAAAATTATATTTATTATAATCTTGACAAATTTTCAGAAACATTTATTAGATAGAGACCATCTATAAAGTTATAAATATAGTTAAGTCAAAAATATGTAACTGTCGTCTACGAGTGTGTACTGACCAGTAAACACACTAGAGCTAGATATAGAACCGTACCGCGTACGTTAAACCTAGTGACGCTGCTTCGACGTAAGACCTTAGTACCTTGTACTCTGATTTAGTGCTTGTAGACCGAATTAGCTGCGCTAGGGATGCTAATTAAATATTAAAAAATAATTTCTTAGAGCTATGAAGAAAATATTTACAGGAGTACCTTCAAACTTGAAGGTTTTTTAAAATTGAAGGTTGCACACCTTTAAGATTTATATTATTTTCTTTTTGTTTATCTGGCACTACCGTGATGTGAAGATTAATAAATGTCGGTCCCTAGCGCCCGTGTCTTGTACTGCTGGCGAATATCTGTAAACCCCCTAGGTGTAGGTCGCTCGGCGCTGTGTAGGCGGACTGTGACGTGAGGTGGAGGCTCACAGATATCCCTGGAGTTGTGGATGTGTGTTGTATCATGTGCCTAGTTGGCGGCAGCAGCCATTGTGGGCGCGTCGGGCGGCTTGTCGTGTCGCTTGCGGGGCCGCCGCCCCCCTCCACCGCCGCCCGTCCCTCCGCCCCCACCTGCCGCTGCGCCTCGTTTGTCGGCCTGCACCTCGAATGGCGAGTCCGTCGCTGTTACGTCACTCTCTTGCTGTAAAATAAAATCGCACATTCAAATAATGAATCAAAGTCAATATAGTTCTTGCCAAACTTCCTGAAGTATCAGTTAGTGCTGACATCTTACCACATTCGTGGAGTGGCCGTCGGCGGGCTTGTCGCTGGGCTGCTGCGCGCGCCGGTCGTGCCTGGTGTTGGCGGTGCGCGGCTGCGTCTTCACGGCCGCGGGCTCTGGTCGTAACACGTTACCCACCGCTTTCGTACGACCTTCGCGGAACACCTGACAAACACATCAATGATATGAGTTTTTGAGGAACGTAATGAATGAACTACAGTTGATTCAGTTTTTTTTTAATGGCATTTGTGCTGGTGCTGCCGCAGTACACTATAGAACACACTCACCATCCTCTGCCCCCTCTTGAGGTACTCGGGGTGCTTGATGAAGCGGAAGCGCACAAGCGCCTTGTCGCCGGTGCGCAGGCAGTCGCGCGACATCGTCAGGATGGACGCCGTCTGCCGGATGCTGCCGCAGTGCACTATTATGTAAAGAATAACTCATCAGAATTCAAGCTATAAATAATAAAATAAATTAATAAATAAAATTCATTCATTAAAATGGGTACAATTTATCTATCCTAATCAAAAACACTGAATACTAAGGTTTTTAGGGTTCCGTACCCAAAGGGTAAAAAGGGACCCTATTACTAAGACTCCGCGGTCCGTCTGTCTGTCTGTCGGTCTGTCTGTCACCAGGCTGTATCTCATGAACCGTGATAGCTAGACAGTTGAAACAGAAAGAAATTTTCACAGATGATGTATTTCTGTTGCCGCTATAACAACAAATACTAAAAACAGAATAAAATAAATATTTAAGGAGGGCTCCCATACAACAAACGTGATTTTTTTGCCGTTTTTTACGATAATGGTACGGAAACCTTCGTGCGCGAGGCCAACTCGCACTTGACCGGTTTTTTGCTTACCTCTGCGAAACCGTTAAGAATATAAATTTAAAAAATGCCCAACAAAACTGTTTGAGACTTTTTTACACAGTTATAAAATGAGAATCTCAACCAAAAATTGACCAGAAATTATCAAAGGGTGGTGAATCAGTCTTTAAATATTCTTGATGCTACAATATCTTCTTCTATAATTATACGTACCCATGGCCTGGTAGCGTGAGGAGATGGTGGTGGGGTGATGCAGCACTAGGATCTCGCCCTCGAACTGCCAGCAGGCTTGCGGGTTCAGTGCGGGTGACACCATCACCATACCCTTGCGGATTTGTGAGCGCTTTATCTGTACGACAACATAGAAAATGTAATGCTAATGACTGATTCGAACTGAAATTCGACTACCAAAAAATACACTCACACAAAAGTATGAAACAAGAAACTTTCTGACATTCTTAGATAGATAGTGGTCGTATGCCACCTTGCCATAAAGACTGCTTGTTACTATTATAATGTGTTGTTGTATATGTCATGGACCACGTGATTATTTATTTATTTATTTATTATATACTTTATTGTACACCACTTAAATAATTACAGAACAAAACATTTATAAAGATAAGTGTACAATGGGCGGTCTTATCGCACAGGGCAATCTCTTACAGACAACCTTTGGATGGACCGAACGAGAGGAGATAGACATAGGGTTGTCAGTGTACAAAAACTATCATGAAATAATATAACTTAGACATTACATAAAATACATACATACAAATAAAATAATATACTAATAAATATCAAATACAGAACAGAGAAAGGAGAAGAATAGTTACAGAGAAAGGAAATGATCCTTCACCATTTTCTTAAATGTCGGCAATGTTTGCGCACGCCTTACCTCAATAGGTAATGCATTCCACAAACGAGCTGCTTGAACCGTGAAAGATTTGTCGAAGAAGGATGTGGAATGCATACGAATGCTTAATTTCAGGTTTCCCGATGATCTCAAGGACCGAGAATGTGTGTCACAGAGGAACTGAAAACGTTCTTTAAGATAAAAAGGACTAGAAGGATTAAAGAGCACATTATATAGCAAAGAAAGTATGTGAGCATTCCGGCGAAGGCGAATAGGAAGCCATTTGAGCTTGATTCGAAATTCAGAAACATGGTCATACTTGCGCAAGCCAAATATGAACCTGATACAGAGATTTTGAAGTCGCTCAAGCTTGTCCAATTGGTCTTGGGTGAGATCGAGATAGCTGGCATCAGCATAGTCCAGGATAGGGAGAAGAAGAGATTGTGCTATCGCAATTTTAGTGGTGATGGGAAGAAAGTTACGAAGCCGTCTCAGGGAGCCCGCAGACGCAAACACTTTACGACTGACCTCCTGCAGTTGTTTGGTCCAGGAAAGGGTGCTATCGATATAAATCCCCAGGTTCTTCACAGTGTGAGCTATAGGAACAATGGTGTTGTTGAAAGAAACCTGGGGAAGTGTCGCCCAATCAGTCCTAGAGACCGTTCGGGAACTTCCCACAACAGCCACTTGAGTTTTCGTCGGATTGATCTTCAGCCCAAACTCAGTGCTCCAGTCACCAATTCGAGCCAGGTCCGTATTAATAGTCCGAATAGCGTCCGATAACTCACCGAGAGGAGCTTGAGTATAAATTTGAAGATCATCAGCATAAAGGTGGTAGAAAGAAGATAGCTGTTGAGTGATAGCATTAATAAAGAGTGCGAAAAGTAGAGGAGATAAAACGCCACCCTGCGGCACACCGGCAGAGGTGTAACACCAAGAAGAGAAAGATTCCTCAATGCAAATACGCTGCCGGCGGCCAAACAGATAACTATGAAACCAGTCAATTACCGAAGGAGATATGTTAAAAGAGCTCAGGACTCCCAGCAAAATGTCGAAGTCAACCGTATTGAAAGCATTGCTGAAGTCAAGTAGAGCAAGTACAGTTAACTTTCCCATTTCCATGCCTGACCTTATGTCGTCCGTAATATGCACAAGTGCTGAGGTAGTGCTGTGTCCCGGGCGAAAACCAGATTGGAAGGGATTTAGCAGCTTCTGTTTGGAAAGGAACGAGCTGAGTTGATGATGGACTAATTTTTCAAGGACTTTGGATAGGAAAGGAAGAATAGAAATGGGACGATAGTCAGAAAAAGATGCAGGATGAGATTTTTTGGGTAGAGGAATAACATGGGCATCTTTCCAGGCTTGAGGGAAGACACCACTGGAAACAGAGAAGTTGAGGATGTGAAGGATAACAGGAACAATGTCATCAAGGATGGGGACGATCATTTTACGGCTAACACAGTCACTACCAACAGCGTTGGACGAAATCGCTAGAATACTCTTTTTAACATCACAAGCGGAGAATTGACTTATGACAAAGGGGGAATAATCAGGTACCGGAAGGTTTGAAAGATTACTTAGCGTAGTAGCTTTAGTGGCCCTATCTAATTCGGGCGAAGTAGAAAAATGACTATTAAGTAAATTGAAATCCAAGTCTTTAGGAATCGTATTGTGAGACTTTTTTCCGATACCTAATGATTTGAGAAACTGCCAGACCTTAGCTGGATCACCGTTCTGAACAGAACTATGGATATATTGGCGGTTTGCGATTCTACACACCTTACTGCAGTGATTTCTAATTGAGACGTATTTTTGCCTGTTGACGTCATTGGGCCGAATTTTAAACTTAAACTTCGCAGCTGCCTTTTTAGTCAGTAAAAGTTTAATTTCGTCGGTCAGCCATGGCGCCGGAAGATGCTTAACTCGCACGGCTCGAATAGGAGCATGTGTGTCGTAAAGATCAACTAAGGTAGAAGTCAATACTTCAACTTGTTCATCGACGGATGAGGATGTCACTATTGGCGTCCAGTCAATATTACTGGCATCCTCTCGAAGTCGATCAATGTCCATACCATCAAAATTGCGAAGCAGAAGAGTTTTGAACTTATGCTTAGGTGGTCGAATTTTATATGAAATGTAAATTAAGTCATGGTAGGAAAAGGCGTCAGCAGAACATTGACCATGTTTAGCGACGTGATCAAAAGATGAGACAACAATAAGATCGAGAAGTGAGGGAACAGAGTTAGGAAAATGGTGAGTGGCACCAAGATCGAGAATCAAGGTCACTATGTATAATGCCCGGGCATTATGAATTTGGGCAAGACAAATCGGGCAATGTAATGAATACTGATTTAAACTTCTATATTTATCACATTGTCTGGTCGTTATGAATATTGCTACGTAACAGTTGGGCAATACGATAATTATGGTCAATTTATTAGTCCAAGAGCGAGCGGAGGGACCTCGGGAGTTTAGAGCACCCCGACACGGATAGGTCAGGTTCAAAGAGGATGACGGGAGCTGAAGAGAGCGAGCAAAGCGAGCGAACACAGCTCCCATAATCAGACCCGCCTTATCAGACTACTATAATCGTAATTACCTATTCTATAATAAAATCAATGTACTTTGTACCTTTGTGCATGAAGTCTAAACAAATAAATGTCAACATTATAATAGTTTAATAGAACACAAATTTTTATTACCCTGCTCAATAAGTGATGGGCATTATTCAGAAAGCCCGGTCAATTTAATTATTTCAATAGTTTTATCATATTGCCTACTCATATTGGGCATTTTTAAAATTGCCCAGGCATTATGAATAATGCCTAATTAATCACTTGGTCCATAACATATATATACAACCCGCAGGTGTTGTCAACCTGCAGGAGTATGCATTACATTGAAGGTTTTTGCATTGGAAACATTTTATGTTTATCTTGGTCTTCTGATCAGAAGTGGGATACAATGCGGGCTGTCAAAAATCTGCTTTGTCTTAATGTTTTTAATCAGTTATTATATAAACGAGCGAAAATAAATTCAAATTAAAGGTGTCAAAAATATTTAAATACTAAGTGGGCGAGTTCTGATTATTATTATTTTCCACATATAATAATTTTTTAAGGCTGTCTTTTTTTTTTTTTTTTTTTTTTTTTTTTGTTCTTTGCTTATCTTGCAATCAGTTTAAAACTATGAGCAGATGAGTTGAAGGAGGATTTAGCGGGTAAGAGCTATTCCCCATCAGGAGCAACTCTCTTATTAGTAATACAACTGTCTACATATCATCTAGTTGTAGGATGTTGCGTCTTTTGAGTCTGCTGACACAATCTGGTATTGTGAGTTGAGCGGCCAATTGGTTAGGGTGTCTCTCCAGCCTGGATTTGTATTTTTGAGAAAACAACCTTATTTCTTCCTTGACTGTGTTCATCTGCAGGTGTTCGTGTACTTCAGCATTCTTAATAAACCATGGAGCACTTGAAATCTGTTTTAATATGTTGTTTTGAGTTCTCTGAATTATGCTGATATTTGAGTCACACGCGGTGCCCCACAGTTGAATGCCATAAGTCCATATAGGTTTTAGTATGGTCTTATAAATCAAGACCTTATTGTCTACGGACAGTTTGGAGTTTCTACCCAGTAGCCAGTACATGCCTTTGTATCTAATGTCGAGCTCTTTTCGTTTTGATTCAATGTGCTTTTTCCATGTTAGTCGCTGATCCAGGTGCATACCTAGGTACTTGATGCAGTCGCTTTGCGGGAGTTGATTAGAACCAAGTTTCACGGGTGGACATTGCTGGCGTCTAAGCGTAAAGGCGACCTGAACCGATTTCAAGGTGTTAACACGAATCCTCCACTTGGCAAGCCAGAGTTGAATTTCATCCAGACTATCTTGAAGTATTTGCGACGCTTTGTTGGGGCAACTGCTACAAGCCAGGACTGCGGTGTCATCTGCATAAGTGGCAATTGTCACTCCAGGGGTTTGCGGTAGGTCTGCTGTGAAGATAGTGTACAGTACTGGACCAAGAACTGACCCCTGGGGTACTCCCGCTAGTATGTTATGGAAACCAGAGGTACTATTATCTTCTTTTACCTGGAATATTCTATCGGATAGGTACGATTCCAGAATGTTGTAAAAGGAGTGTGGCAAGTGTGATTTTATCTTGCATAGTAGTCCCTTATGCCATACTCTGTCGAAGGCCTGTTGTACGTCGAGGAAGGCTGAGGAACAGTATTTTTTAGTCTCCAAAGCATTTCTGATGATGCGGCACACTCTGTGAATTTGTTCTGTAGTGGCATGTTCTGGTCTGAAGCCAAACTGATGATCAGGGATGATTGACATTGAATTTAGGAGGCGGCGTAACAGAATTTTCTCAAAAAGCTTGGAAAGTACAGGCAGCAAACTAATGGGCCTATAGGACGTCATTTCATGGGGAGGTTTGCCCGGCTTGTGAATCATAATGATTTGTGATACTTTCCACAGCATAGGAAAATAACCCACTCTTAGCATACTATTGAAGATAGTTGTTAGGAAAACGATCGCTTTGTTAGGCAGTTCCACGAGGACCTTTCTGTCTATGAGATCGAACCCTGGGGCTTTTTTCTCATCCAACGCTCGGATTACTCGCTTAATCTCCTGAGGCGATACAGGTTTAATTGGCAATTCCAGCTGGAAATCATGCTTCAGTGTATCGTCTATATCGCCATCATCTATACCAGGTGCCGGGTCGTTTGGGACAAAAACGTTCGCGAGGTGTTCAGCGAAGGCATTTGCTTTTTCTTGGTCTGTTCTAGCCCAAAGTCTTCCTTCTAGACGAATAGGTGGTTTTGGGTGTTTTGGCTGATTTTTTCTTCTGCATACCTTCCAAAGTGAGTAAGCAGTGGCGCTGGTTGCAGACAGGGATTGCAAGTGTGCTTCTAAAGTAGTATTCTCTGCATCTTTGATAGCTTGTTTGAAGTCCACTATAGCCTTGTTGAAGGCCCGTTTATCGTCTGGATGGCGGCTAATGTGCCACACACGACGCAATCTTCGCTTTTCAAGGATCATTTGGCGAATTTCCAGCGGCACTGTATTATGTCTTGGTCTACATTTATTAGCTTCATGTGTGCACTTCCAACATGTCTCCTGAATTATTTTGGTGAAATCCATAACTGCATTGTCTATATCCCCACTATTTTTCAGAGCTATTTTGAGCTTGAGTGTCGTATTAACAATATTGCGGAACTCGGTCCAGTCTGTTCTGCTATTGTACAGTCTGGGACTTTTTTGGCGATTTAGAACAGTCGCACCAATTGTTAGAATGACAGGTATGTGATTTGACGAGCCATCCAAACATGATTCTATGCTAAAGAAGAGGCTGCTGAGTCCCTTCATAATGAAGAAATCCAGAACGTCAGGCAGTTTGTTGGGGTCCGTAGGCCAGTGGGTTGGCTCGGATGTGGCGATTGTAGTCAAATGATTAACATCAATACACTTTTTGAGCTCTCTCCCTCTGGTCGTGTTTAGTCGCGAGCCCCAGTGGACGTGCTTTGAGTTCCAGTCTCCTCCTGATACAAAGCGAGGCCCAAGACTCCTCATGTAAATAGTAAATTGCTCTTCTTTAAGTTTGTGTTTTGGGGGACAATACACAGAAGACACGGTGATATCTCCATTATTATCATGGATGGCTATTGAAGTTGCCTGTATATGCTCCGTGAGAATTGGGGCAATTCGTGATGTTTGATGGAATCTCTTATTATAACAGCCGTTCCACCATGCGCAGTGCCATCAGGGTGATTTGTGGAGTATATGTTGTAGTTTTTTATTATGATTTGACTGGTGGATGTAAAGTGTGTTTCGGATATAAGTAGGACATCGAGTCTATGGAGGTTTATCAGGGTTTCGACTTCACTTTTGTTGGGAGATAGTCCGTTTATGTTCCAGGTGGCTATTTTGATTGTATTGATCATTTTGTGATTTTATTGACGAGCGTAGTTATGAGTCCTAAAAGGGTGCTCATCTGTTGTAAGATAATGTCAATCTTTTCACTTTGTTTTAGGAACATCTTTTCCAGCTTGCTGGTGGTGTGTTGTGTGGTTTGTTCATATGATGTTTGAGTTGAAGTTCTTTCATGCGGTATTGCTTTTACTGCATCTGCGTATTGTTTGCGTTTGTTCGTAGCTTCCTTGTATTTGTCCTGTGAGTAAGATTCTTCATTTCTGTTGGTGATCTGAGTGTTTTGTGGGGGTCTGCTTTTAGTATAGTTTGGTTTTTGCGTCTTTCTGGCCAGGATTTCTTTATAGACCTCACATCCCTTGTAGTTTGCTGGGTGCGGACCTAGGCATAAGGCACAAGTGGCTGGGGAAGTGCGATCAGTCTTTGGGCATTTCTTGGTGTTGTGCGATTCTGCGCATTTTAGACAACGGTAAGGTCTCATGCAGTAGTTTTTTGAGTGACCATACTGCTGACACCTTTGACACTGTACCGGGGCTGTTCTTTTCTTAGGGTCCTCTATAACAACTGCCTGATGATAAATCACTTTCACCTGTTTTGCTGCTTTGTTATTTGGTCCCGATTGCAGATTAATGAAGAAGGTGGATGTGGGTATTTTCTCGGGTCCATATCTGGAGTTTATAATTTCACCCAGTACTATGTTCCCGGTATTTTCGAATGCCTCCTTGATAGCTTGATGTGGGGTTGTGTGGTGTAGGTTTTTGATAACAAGTCTGAGGTTTCTACCATCTTTTCGATTAAAGGTATGACCTATCAGGTTGTGTTCTCTGATCACTGTCATTAATTGCCTATAGATATTTATGTCTTCGCTTGTAATTCTTAGCTGGTTTTTATTGATTATTTTATAGGCGAACTTAGTATTCTCAGCTACTGTTTCTAGAAGCTCTGTGAGTTTGTTGACATCGTCGACCCCATAAAGCATTATAGGTGGTGGTTTACTGACTTTTCTTTACTTGGTCTGTGTGCTTTCATCGGGACTTTTTTCCACCGGTAATCCGGAATATCGGTTAGAGACCTCTACACCCTCGGGTGACGGTGGACTGTTGAGTTTCCTTTTCTTGGTGTTTCTGGTAGTTGGGACTCGTTGCCAAACGGGGGGACAATTGCTGTGTTCCTTTTGGTATTCCGGTAAGTTTGAACTTTCCCTTCCTTGGCTAGTGCTGACTAGAGGCTGCTCGGGTCTTTGATTAATGTTTCCCAATGATGTGCTCCTAGGTCGCGAGATAAACAGGCTTGGGTGAAAAGCTTGTTGTACAAATTTTTTGCTGCTATTGCTGCCAGACGCATTTACTATCACAGGGGCCTGGTCGCCTCCCCCTGTGAATTCTTCGCAACTCATCGTATTAATTATTTTCCACTATGGCAACACTTTTCCAAATGTCAAATGACATTTCGACATCTGACATTGATGATTTTATGAAATGTAGGTGGATGAAGAAAAGTTTTCATCCCAGGTGTCACTCTTAAATTTTGATTTCTGTTTTAGTTGGGAATTACTGATTGCTTTGAGCTACCAATAATTGTACACAGTTATTACTTTAAAAGGTTCACTTTGGTAATGTTTTAAACACAATATCGCGGTTTTATGCACAATATTACTATAACTTTTGGACAGTATGGTCCGTATGACTATGCGTGTTGACAGTTCCACTGTCAACACGCGTCAAGGCTGTCTTTTTAATGCCCGAGTTTCTTTCACTTCTCATTTTTATTTAACACTGGTAAGCCTTTCTTTGATTGTTATGTTAGCAGATGTATTATCCTTGCTCATTACAGCGTTCTCTTTGGCTTCAGATTCGAATTCAGACTCATTTTCATATGATGTTCTTTTTAGTATTTTTATTAAAAAACGTTGCCCCACACTAGGAATTTCTTCCTGTATCGTGGGTGCGTTTACAAACATATAAACTCACAAACACAACACCCAGAGCCGGAACAACTATCTGTTGGTCATACAAATATTTGTTCCGTGCGGGAATTGAACCCGCGACACGCAGCGCAGCAGTCAATCGCTCAACCACTGCGGCAACCGTGCGATGTGCGAATTTTAAACATAATAATACATGATATTTAAATAAATTAGTTTCTAAATTTAGTGGTGTCTATTTCGAAATTAATAAGCAGGCAAATATGGTCCGAAATTCCGAAACAAAAAAATTTCAAAATTTCGATATCCATGCTCTACTGCAGAGTCTAGTTAAGTCAGAGCACCCTTAGTTCCCGAGCTCACCCTTGGACTGATTCGTTGAAAACACGAATACACCCGAACTCCTGCGCTACACAGCGATGTCGCATTGTCAGTTGTTCTATTTTCAAAAGAATAATATGCTAAAATAGAACACCAAATACAATTAAAGTACGGGCGCTTACTTAGTATAATAGTAGAACATTCAGTATATTTTTCGACCGGTTAATAATTTCCCTTTTAAATATTATGGTATCTAGCAAATATCCACTTGAGAAAGTTCCACGACATTTACCAGCAATCTTCATTCGTATCTTTTAAAAAGTTTTGCTGGATGAAACACGAAACAATCCTCAGTGCTTAATACATTTATAGCAAACTGCGTCAAATAGTTCCTTTTCGTTGACTAACCTTTTTAAGAGCGAAGCTAGCCGTCTGGCCGCCCCGCACCTCGGGGACGGGCATCCTCTTCCTGTGGATGCTCTTGACGGTGATGGGCTGGAAGCGGCCCAGCGGGTCGGGGCCCAGCAGCAGCGTGTCGTTGAGGCGGATCACACCCGCTAGGGTTGTTCCTGATACCACTGTGCCTACACCCTGGGGGAGGAAGGACTTGTTTAGAGAAGCACTCGTGATAATGTTGGCATGTTTGCTTTTTGCAATAGAAATTATTTATTTAAAATCATACTGTTTGAGCCCAGTAGGTGGCTATGTTTGCTATTATGAAAAATCGACCAATCACATAGACGGCAATCCACATCGTATCTTTCATCATGCATGTGATTATTTATTTATTCAGTTTATATACATATTTTATTTTTTAAATATTATTCTATAAAAAAATAAAAAATAAACTTTTAAAAATACAAAAATAGTAGCCCACCGGTATCGGGAACAGGGTCCAAGCTACCGGTGGTAAGGGCTCCTGAGAGAGAAACCTCCTAACGATACGCGCCGTGTCCAGGAGTTAGATACCGCTTTCTGGATCAAGCCCTTGATCCAGCTGCCCAACGAGAGTCTCCTAAGGTGTTGGTCGAGGCTCTTGGCTATTATGCCATTGGCCGTAATGACCATCGGCACAATGATCACTGTATTCACGTCCCACATGTCGACAACCTCGCGAGCCAGATCAAGATACTTGCTTTTCTTATCTCTCAGCCTTCCCGAGGTTCTCGTCATGTGGGACCGCTATATCAACTGATTATTTATTTACTATTATATACTTTATTGTACACCACTAAAACATACAGGACAAACATTAACAAAAGCAAGTGTACAATGGGCGGTGATTGTTCGATGTTTCATATTCTTTGCCCTTTGCCTAGCCGAATTAATTACGCAAAAAGGCTGCAGGTCATCTAGGATGCAGGTAAACGGACATAGAACAGAAGCGCCACATTCGAACTGGATGTTATCAGGTTTTGCTATTGAATAAGTTGGCTAATACTAGCCCTCATTTGCCTAGTGCTAGATAGCAAGCGCTAATGCTGTGTACGAGTTCCTGGGTTCCATGATCAGGTCGAGAAAGTTGTATGGTGGACATCCCACCCATATGCACCATTTCAAGAATACTTTTATTATGCGTACAGCTAAGGAGTGGAATCCCCTACCGGAGTCATATAGCTACAATCTCGAGGTGTTTTTTAAGTCAAGAGTGAATAGGTTACTTCTAGGCAAGCGTGCTTCACCGTCAACCACATCATCGCATACCATCAGGTGAGATAGTGGTCAAGCGCGAGCCTGTTTTAAATAAATAAGAAGTTATTGGGTTTTTTCCTTCAGAAATGTCTAGTCTGGCAATAGACCCCAATTCTTCTTCTTTGTTTTTAAATGTTGTACACTAGGAATTTCTACTGTATCGTGTAATTAACTGAGATTTAGGTATAACTGCCGAAATGTGGTTGCCTCTATCCTATGGGAAATGCAAGCGTGACTTTATGTGCAGATTAGCAAAACTTCGCTAAGGCGGGTCTGTGTAGTTTCACCAACTAATTCGATATAACCCTGGATATCATACCGGTACTGAGTACGTGTCGTCGATCTGGAACTCCGCGGGCTTGTCGTCCTGCGAGGGCATCCTCGTCTTCAGCAGATTCAGGAACATCGTCAGCAGCTCCAGGTTCTCGCCAGATACGTTTGATACTTGGAAGATTGGACATAACCTGGAAAAACACATAGGTATAGAAACTTCTGAAGACATTGTGGCCCAACAAAATAATATTTTCATTTATTTCACTTTTGTCACCATTATTTTTGTTTGTATATTATTAAAAATATCAACAGCTATAAAAAAAATAAGTGGTGTTAGAAATGTATTTAGTATTGTGGCAACACTTCTTGTAAAATCTATAATAAACAACATACCTTTGTGACACAAAATTAGTAGCGCTAACAATGACGTCATCTTTCGTCTTCACCATGACAGGTACTTTGCGGCAGCCCGAAGACTTGAGGATCCTGATGAGTAGCTTGAGGTTGTCTTGCAGAACATTAGGGGGGCACATGTCGATCTTCGTCACCACCACGAACACTGGTACTGAGAGGGCCAGCGCAAGTCCTAGATGTTCCTTTGTCATGCCAACTATACCTGCGTTGGCACCAATCTGAGGGATGTTAACTGAAAATTAGTTTTTTAACCGACTTCCCAAAAAGGAGGAGGTTCTATGTTCGACATTGTTTGTTTTTTTGTGTGTTTTCACCTATATCTCCGTCAATTGTGGACTGATATTGAAAATTCTTTTTTTGTTTGAAAAGTATGTTTCGAAATTATTCCCATTTTAATTTGGTGAAGATCTGATGAACAACTTCGGAGATATACAACAGAACTCTTCAATAAATAATGGCAAATCTCTCGGGATTGCTGCAATCGCATGTCTGCTTATTGTTTATACCATTTCATAACATAACATCACGCCAGTACGCTCTTAAGGGGTACGCAGATGTCTCATTTCACCGGTTATGTTCAAGTTTCATGAAATCTATTCCGGCGTTATAGGTACATTACTAACTTGCCTATTAGGTAGATACAACTAAAAAGTGAAAAAAAAAAACCTTTTTTGCAAAAAAATACTACCGACTTCCAAATCAAAACTACAAAGTGAAAAATAACTTTAGTTTTAGAAGTCGGTGTCCCTAAAGCAAAAAAAAGGTACCTACGAAAGGCACCGACAGTAAACATAAAGGGATGACGATGTAATGCGTTGAAATATCGTGTGATGTCACGCCGCTAGTACACTTAAAGCGCTGTCCACACATTTCCGGGTTCCTGTCCATAACGGAACATTTTACGATTTGTATGAACGATCCGGATCCCCTGATACGGAGGTGTGAACAAGTTCGTACAATTCGTATGTAACCGATTTCTGCCGTGTTCCCTCAGGGACGGGAACCCAGACATGTGTGGACAGCGCTTAATACTGACATAGTGACGTCACAAACACCCACTCATAAACTTTGATGCTTTTATGCGCTTTACCTTTTTAAATTTGTATTGATTCGGTAAAGCAAAAAATACTTGTCCAATATGATTTGTTAATCTCATTGATAGAATAAATACAATTATCATTTCTCTACCCAGGAAACATCTTTATTGTTGTTTCATAAAGATGTATAAATATAGGAAGAATTCGTCGGAATGTAGTTATATCGGGCTAGAATAACAAAACAAAGATCTTTGTTGTGTATCATATTCAATTATTCATACATAACAAGCGTCTTTGTTTTCAAGGGATGATTATGTTAAAACCACTTTTTTATTAAAAAGCCAGTAATTATTAATTAACTTGTGCAGCACCGACTAATGAGTTACAATACATTATTAGGCAGAGGCACAGAAAAAAAAATTCTAGCATACAGATGCCTGATGAAAAAAACCGTGCCGACGTAACTAGCGTGTTTTCATCTCGTTTTACCGATTATTTTTTGTAAATCGATCGCGTTCGGTTCCGGTCCACGGCGATAGATAGATTACCATCTAATAATCAATCGATATCGATAGATAAATTAAATAATCAGTATAATCAGAACAGTACGTCGGGACAGTTTCTTTATATGGGATGAAACCCCACGGCAGAGGTTAAAAAGTTAAATTATAAACTGATTAAAAAGTTAAATTGATTTCATACATGAAGGCTCATTTGCACGAAAAACCTAACTCAGAATTAGTTGCTAATACAAGATTAAATTGACAGTTTGTCATACAATATTGTCAATTCAACCTAGTGTTAGCAACTAACTCCGAGTTAAGTATAATTTCAAGCTTTTCAACTTACCATGAGCATGCCGAAGTCGGGTGCATGTCCAGTCATACCAAACACAGTGGTCTTGAGGTACCGCTCGTGGCCAGCCAGGTCGATGAACGTAATGACCTTGGACGACTTCTCGCAGATCTTCACCCAGTCCAGCGTGCCGTGGTCTGGCTTGTTTACTACGTTACCTGTAACGGGACATAAGGAATTTTTACAATCCTACTAATATTCAAAATGTTAAAGTTTGTACGTTTATTAATCAATCTCAACAAATCTAAACGGCTGATCGGATTTGGATGAAATATTGATTAATTATGATCTGGATTAAGAAATGGGAGACTTATTTGCCCGGTGCTACGTGTCCATGGGATAATTTGCGACTAACACACGAATGAAGCCGCTGGCAATGGTAAATTTTAGCTATATTGGCTAGCAATTTTAACTGCTGCACTGATACGAGTCGTCTATATTGTGTTCTTATCACTTTATAGTAAAGGCCTACATATTTGGATTTGGAACGTGGCTTGCTGCCTAAATGAACTGCCTGGCAATGCCTCAAGGTGCGAGTTCACCGCGCGACCGAGACGGGCGGTACTACTTGTCCTTAGGCTTTGTATGGGAGTGAGTTCGCGGGCGAGCCCTCACGGACGAGTAGTGCCGCGCGTTGCTCTCGAAATTCCCGAACATTTTGTTTATTTAACTATTAAAAAGCCATTTTTTTATTCTAGTTGTATATAACTAGTTGATAGCCAATCTGTGTTTATTTTTATAATAATAATATGATATGAAATCATCGTATTCTTCTTCCTCTAAGAATAGTAACTTGGTTACTTGGCTTTCCATTACAATGTGGAATAATAATTTTCAAAATCGACAACAGTTTTTGCGCGACACCTGGGGGTCTACTACATTACCACGTCAACGAAGTTATGGTTACGGGTCCCGTCCAAAAGTACTCCGATACATCGGAGTGAACAAAACAAGTGTCAAATTAAATTTTTCAGACGAGTAAAAACACATCGGGGATAGGTACAACTGACAAATTGAGTTGTCATTCATTAGTTGTTCCTGTCCCGAAGACGAAGCATCTGTCCGTAGGTGTTAGGGAGTAGGCATGTTGCGGGCTCGTCCACGAACACACCACACGAGACCGCAACGCGTAACCGAGACACCCTCGGTTACGCGTCGCCGTCTCGCAGTGAACTAGCACCTTCAGTTTCCCTAGCCGATTATGACAGTTGGAAGACCAATTTGTAATGCCTCAGACGCCTATTATAAGGTACCGGCACGTGGTACTCAGCATTGCTGTTTGGTGGTAGAAATTTCATTAATATCAAATCCGTTACAAAACAGATTTACTACTACTACTAACGTACAAAAAATATAAAATTATTGTTGTACTACGTACATGTGCGCGAATCTAAACTTTGCTCATGTAGCGTGAAAGTAATTTGTATGTGTTTCATGCCTTTCTAGTTCCTTATCGTGAATTCAGAAAGTAGTCGGTTACATGTAGTGCGACCTCGTTATAGACTATGTTTCACAGTGTATTGTATAGTCCCCGGCATGTAACTTAGCAATGTTTTGGCGTAGTGGGGGTAAATTTGCGCATAGTGCGCGAACTGACCAACAACCATTATAGAGCGAACGTAACGTGGACGCGACGCGATTGGTCAGTCTATCCTTGTGTCAACTGACCAACCAATCGTGCGCTCGGAACGGTGCTAAGCGTTCCCTATGGTTCCCCGCGTTCCGCTTGGTAACCAAAGAGACCCAAAAACGACTTGTGCGCATCTAACGACTCCTGCCAAGTTACGTGCCGGGGACTATATTGAACTTTTTTTTTCATAATGTTGGGAACACACGTCACACGGCATTACACCACAGGTGTTTACAGTATCAATAGTGGGATAAAGCCTGCAAAAAAATGTGTTTTACAAAGTAGTGTGAACCACGGCTTCCTCTAGCTGGGGTATCCGTTGTTGAAATTGGAGTCTAAGCTGGATAAACGATGTTTTACAATTCTTTTTAACCGAATTTCTAATGAAAAAGTATTCTAGAAACCGTATGTTATGTATAGTAAATAAGTGTCATAGCATACGACGAACAGTTACCGGACGGTTACATAAGTTTATTATATAACTAGATAAGTACTAACTGCGCTCGATTATCAGTGACCGTTCAAGTTCTATTAATATCGCAGTATTTACTATTGAAATGAACTAATTATACCAAGTAGCTATTTGCATGAATATGCAAAATAGATAATCATCGCATTACAATCAAGTTTCAACATAACGATCGAATTATTAGGCCTATGTCCAGCAGTGGACATCTTTCGCCTGATATGTTGATGATGATGATCCAATTATTGTAATACGCCGTATTAACGGTTTGGACATCTTGATAGGAACAAGATTCATCATTCTTTTTATAGTTTTGGCGGCGGAGTAGGTACACAAAAAACGGCAGGCTTATTACGTATCTTTTACAAGAGCAAAACGATAGAGATTTTTGAGCAATAATTGCTCTTCAATACAAAAGTTTTAGGGTTGTTGGCGTTTTTTTTTTTAAATATTTAATTTGACAAACAGCGAGCGATTAGTAAACGATTGTGTAGGATCTTTTTTTTTTTTTTTTTGGTTTGGAAATCATCCTATGACTTCTCCCGCTCTGGGTGAAGCGGGAGGGCGTGTCAGACTTTTACTGACTAAACTTGAGCCAGGGCCGCGGTAACTCTTTTTCAAATTTATCCGCGACCCAGATAGGCATCGGCCCTAGTGGGCTCCGTCAATTTTGCTGACATCTCTTTGAGGCGCGCGTGGAACAGTACGCGCCGTCGACTCGAGCCTGGTCCTTATCGGACGGCGAGCTACCCATTACTCGCCGTCCGCAAGCCCGCGCCTACGGTGGCTGGGAATCAGCTTGCGACTCCCGACGCCCAGGGCGTCTCCTGCGGCGGCTTGGGGCGTGAGGGTGCCTCTGTTGCGTCTCCCTCACGCGTTCTGCCTCCTCCTTTGCGAGCATTACTGCTTCGCAGAAGGAGGTGACAGCTTCCCATGCCCTCTCGCTCCGTACCATCTATGATATATCCTGGTCTTGACCAGGGCCGGACGCGAGAGGTCGCCACCGCCGATCGCCTCCACGGGGACACGGCGTTGCTCTGCCCAAGCGGGCAGACCTCCACCGTGTGTTCTACCGTGTCCTCCGGGTGATCCTCACAATGGTGACACCCGGGCGTTTCCTCCCGCCTTATCCTGAACAGGAACCTCCCGAAACAGCCGTGTCCGGTGAGGACCTGCGTCAGGCGGAAGGTGAGGGCGCCGTGACGCCTCTCAAGCCACTCCTCAAAGAGGGGCCTTACCGCCGCAATTGTGGCGTGCCCAGCGCTGGGTTGCGACAATCGTCCACTCCATGTCGCCCTGAGATCCTGCCGGAGCTCTGTCCGCCGAGCCGCGATTTGTCGCGGCAACGGAGTTTCGCCCCGGCATTTCGCTTCCTCGCGCCACTCCCATATTTGCGCGAGGACTTTTGTTTCTAGATCCCATGGCGGCAATCCGGCAAGAAGGCTCGCCGCCTCACCGGAGACCGTGCGATATCCCCGGACCAGCCGGATGGCCAAGACCCTTTGGGACGCGTTCAACCGGCGGGCTGGCGACCTAGCATACCTACACTGCAGGTAATTCCGACTTTTATGACATAAAGCGTTTGATCGCTATCGTTTTGCTCTAGCAAAAGATAAGTAATAAGCCTACGGGGCACTGACTACCAAACTGATTTCTGATTGGCCATTAAATTTTTCTTTAATCCAAAGTCCGCTTGCAATAAGTGATGTTATCTATGTGCTCGATGTATTATACCTACCTAGGTAGGTGAATGAAAGGGCAATGAGGAAAATTTGCCAAAATACAAAGATTGGAAATCGTTTTAGAGATAGCACTATCTTATTATTTGCAAAGAGAATGTTCTTTTCAATTTTCATACACGACACGACGACACGGTTGGCGTAGTGGTTGAATGATCGGCTGCTGCGCTGTGTTTCGCGGGTTCAATTCCTGCACGGAACGAAGAGAAATTCGTACTGTGGGGCAACGTTTTTTAAAAAAAGAAAGAAATATTTCTCTATTTTTGTATATTATTATACTGTCGCGCTTGACCACTATCACACCTAATGGAAAGCGATGATGTGGTCGACGGTGAAGCATGCTTGCCCCCCTATTCACTCTTAGAGTTAAATACACCTAGGTTGTAGCTATCAGGCAACACAGACTCCGGCAAAGAATTCCACTACATACAAAATTTTATAGTGGCCATTCAAGAAACTCAAGAGAATTTATAGTGTTACCCAAGCTTGGCAAATACAAGCGGTACTAAAGCTGGGTACAGCCCAGCTGCCTTCTTGCGTAATGATTTCGTAAAAGGCAAAGGGCAAAGAGTATGAAAAATGGACCAATCACATAGACGGAAATCCACATCGCGTCATTCAGCTTGCTTGTGATTGGTCCATTTTTAGGGTTCCGTATCCGAACCGTAAAAACGGGACCCTATTACTAAGACTCCGTGGTCCGTCTGTCTGTCTGTCACCAGGTTTATCTCATGAACTGTGATAGCAAGGCAGTTGAAATTTTTACAGATGATGTATTTCTGTAGCCGCTATAACAACAAATACTAAGAACCGAATGAAATAAATATTTAAGTGGGGCTCCCATACAACAAACGTGATTGTTTGCCGTTTTTTGCGATAATGGTACGAAACCCCTTCGTGCGCGAGTCCGACTCGCACTTGGCCGGTTGTTTTCATACTCTTTGCCTTTTGCGATATTAAGGCTGATATGATAAGGCTGCCGGTTGCCCTTAAAGTCGCTAAGCTGGCCATAAAATGCAATATTGCTTGACTTCACCTATTATTGTTATTAGTACTTTGCTTCGATTACTTCAACTACGTGAGTATAGCTTTTCTTATCGTAATCAATAATCATTGATCCAAAGTTATTACGTTAACGGAACACCTCACCATAATTACTACTTTCTAATCTTTATGTTGCTCAATATTGCAGTAACTACGTTCACGGTACTCGGTAAAATTTAATTAAAACTAGGTACCATTATAAATTAAAATAAGCCATTCTTTTTTTATTTAAGAACATTCAAACATTTCTTTCTACATGCACTTTTTGTCACAAAGCTTGTAGCAGCAACTAATTCACGAGAAATCATCAGCAAGTTGTCCTTAGTATTAAAAATTATGTGGTGGGGTCAAAATTCGCCCGAAAACTATCAAAGAAACAAATCCTTTCTATATGTTCAAGTTATTTACGCACCCGTTTACATTCGAAAGCGTTTATTGATTGAATACGCCGCATCAACAACGCAACCGAGCGTGTTGAATAATAATCCGCCAGAATAAAAGCAATTTCGGCCACGGGATGTAATCTCAGCGCGAGATATTATAGTGCACAAGTGTGTGCGAAAACACAAGTGCACTCTCCGTTCCCTCCAAGACAGAAAGTATAGTTCTCACCAAACTAATTGACCGCCTTGAAGTTGGCTTTCCGATGCGCAAGGCACGGATCGGTGCTGTTTTTTTTATTTATGAGATTTACTACTGCGCAGCCATTGTAGCCAACTTCAGGGCGGCCAAGAAGTTTGGCGAGAACTATACTCCGGTACTTCGGAGTGAACCCTACTCCGTAATGATAAAAAATTTCTGACGAGTAAAAACACATCGGGAGTAGGTACATCTGTCAAATTGTGTTGTCTTTCTTATGTAGTTCGAGCCCCGAATAAATCACGGTTCAATGTATACCAGCCCCGGTTCATTGAGTACCATTGAGTGTACGTAGTGAATCAAACACCAAAAAATAAAAATCCTACACACTGTGTCTACGTTTCTTATCAAATTCTTTATTCTCCTGTCGTAGGTCTGCTGGAAGAAATTTCTTTAGAAATAAGCAGCACCTTTGTGCTATTCTATCTTTATATGTACTTTCTCTTTTAAGTGTTTTTGTGTGTACATAAATAAATAAAAAATCATGCGTCGTATGCGATAAGGAGAAGGAAACGCCCGTAACGAATGCCGAAACTACACACTTCGTGCTTAAGGAGTAGGACCAAGGTCCCGAGGTAAGGGGGTTTCACACCGCCAACTTCCAAACTATATTGACATAGTATAGTACTCACCCATACTATCGAAGCCCAGAATATCATTGCCCACGGAGCTGGTCCGTCCGCTCTCCATCTCATGCTTGTGCCGGAATAGCCGCTGTCGCGCGTACCCTCGTCCGTTGTCCAGTTCACCGTGAGTCAGCACACCCAGGAGGGTTGACTTGCCCGCGTCCACATTGCCTACTACTGCCACTCTGTGTGGTGGAAAGAGAAGAATAACTGATTCGAACTGTTTTATAGTTCAAGCTGTATACAGACAATGGCAGAACCAGAAATCGCCAGCACCAAGATGTAGAAGGAAAACCAATGTTTTTTTTTTAATTTTATGTATAGTTGTCTATATATATAGTACTAGCTGACCCTCGGGGCTTCGCTCCCGTCAACTGCCTAGCTACCCTGGCTACCCTGCCTATCCTGCCTACCCTGCCTGCCCTGCCCCTACCCTGCCTTCCCTGGCTACCCTGCCTGCCCTGCCTACCCTGCCTAACCTGCCTACCCTGCCTACCCTTCCTACCCTGTCTATCCTGCCTACCCCTGGCTACCCTGCCTACCCAGCATACCCTGCCTACCCTGCCCCTACCCTGGCTACCCTGCCTACCCTGACTTTCCTGCCTACCCTGACTTTCCTGCCTACCCTGACTTTCCTGCCTACCCTGCCTATCCTACCTACGCTGCATACCCTGCCTACCCTGCCTACTCTGCTTACCATGCCTACTCTGCCTACCCTGCTTACCCTGCCTTTCCTGCCTACCCTGCCTACTCTGCTTACCCAGCCTACCCTACCTATCCTGCCTACCCTGCGTTTCCTGCCTACCCTGCCTACCCTGCCTATCTTGCCTACCCTGCCTACTCTGCTTACCCTGCCTAACCTGCCTACCCTGCCTGCTCTGCCTACCCCGCCTACGCTGCCTACCCAGCCTACCCTGCCTATCCTGCCTACCCTGCCTATCCAGCCTACCCTGCCTTTCCTGCCTACGCTGCCTACCCTGCCTATCTTGCCTACCCTGCCTACCCTGCCTGCTCTGCCTACTCTGCTTACCATGCCTACCCTGCCTACCCTGCCTACGCTGCCTACACAGCCTACCCTGCCTACCCTACCTATCCTGCCTGCCCTGCCTACCCTGCCTATCCTGCCTTTCCTGTCTACCCTGCCTATCTTGCCTACTCTGCTTACCCTGCCTACCCAGCCTACCCTGCCTACCCTACCTATCCTGCCTACCCTGCCTTTCCTGCCTTTCCTGCCTTTCCTGCCTACCCTGCCTATCTTGCCTACCCTGCCTATCTTGCCTACACTGCCTACCCTGCCTACTCTGCTTACCCTGCCCACCCTGCCTACCCTGCCTTTTCTGCCTACCCTGTCTATCCTGCCTACCCTGCCTACTCTGCTTACCCTGCCTACTCTGCTTACCATGCCTACCCTGCCTACTCTGCTTACCCTGCCTACTCTGCTTACCCTGCCTAACCTGCCTATCCTACCTACCCTACCTACCCTACCTACTAATTTGTATCTATCATCAATAGTTTTCTCAGCGCACGCCAAATAATGTATTTTACAGACAACATTTTGCTACCTTGGGTTACATTATTGCAATTTTCATAAGGATCTCTATTTTTTTGAAAATATTTTATAGCCTATGACACTCAGGAATAATGTAGCTTTCTACCGGTGCAAGAATTTTCAAAATCGGTTCAGTAGATCCAGAGATTACCCCTTACAACGTCACAAACTCACAAACTTTACCTCTTTATAATATTAGTATAGATGTACCCCCAGGTATTGTGCGCATCTAACGCCAAGTTACGTGCCGACAACTATATTATCAACAAATACGCCTATAACAATGTAAGATGAAGGTGCATTTTCTATCTTAGGGACAATCCTGAAGCTCTTAAAATGATCCAGGATCGTTGTGGCCGAGTGGTCGGGGCGGTACAGTTTAATTCGTCTACGATACGATTTATTAAGATTCACCCTTGAAATCTGAAAACAGTTACGCTGCTTGGAGGACGAAATAGGTATGGTGGCACCGTGGCAGTACTTCAGGATCAAGCTCTTTCAGAAAGATCTGTCACATCCTGTTACTCATCTAAAACATCTTCCATATCTCTCGTACCTGATCTCCATGAAGTCGGTGTGGTCGAGCTCGGCGCGCAGCAGGTACTGGCCGGTGAGCCCGCTGCCGCACTCCCAACGCCTTAGCTCCACGCATGACACTCTCTCACCGCTGACCAGGGACTGTAGTGTTGCTACTGATGCACTGTACTCGTCCTCTGTTAGACCGCGTCCGTCTGCACAAATAAGGACCTTATGACTATGGATGCTTGGACTATTTTCATATTGAAAAATGGCTTATGGTAAAAGAGAAGAAGATGGCCATAGGTCAGTCTATATACGTATCCGGCTGCAGTTCCTACTGCACAGCAGCCTAATGAATTCGGCAAGGCAAAGCGCAAAGAGTATGAACAATCGGCCAATCACATAGACGGAAATCCACATCGCGCGTCTTTCACCTCGCATGTGATTGGTCAATTGTTCATACTCCTTGAGCTTTGCCTTGTCGACTCACTTACGCAATTAGGTTGCTGGCATGTGTATATTCCGGCGACAGACTTTCCGTATCCGAGTCTGTTACCTGCAGGCCACACCCCATGGTAGCTGGAGATCGTTCTGCGCTTTTCGAAGCTCAGTACCTCTTACGGACAGGGAGGGAGGATGTTTCCTCCCACTGCCTTTCCATGGCCTGCATTGCACCTGTCAAAGTCGCAGTACGATTCGCCGCCGCCGGCTTCCCATGCGCTCTCGCGTTCTACCATGGACTGGATCACGACCGGAAGCAAGAGATTATCCTCCGCACTGCCTAACGTATTCAAACAATACGTCAAGGATGTGCTGCGTCGTGTCGCATTTAGTCTCATAAACTACATACAAATCGACGCGCCTTTGACCGTATAAAATCAGTTTCTTAGTGCTACAGGCGCTCTAGATTATTTTTACTAATGATGAAGTACCAAATAGCCGTTTGCAAGAACACAATTAAAACAATAAGGCTCAATAATTTATTACGAGAGTATACAATAGGCCTAGCGTGTTTCAGCCAATTTTGTTGAATGTTTGTACAGGTTTGTATAACATGCCCTTGACATGCTTCGCGTGCTATGTTCAAGTTTAACACAAGACCACGTGGTAAAATACTAGAGGTATAACTTAACAAGCTGTTGACTGAGAAAACTTGCTTGAAATACAGTATATTAGGATAAATGGACCCCTTTCCCGCACTTAGACTCGCATTTGGCCCGTTGTGCGTGCAGGCCTCCTCTCTGTGAGAGGGAATGGGCCGTAATCCACCACGCGGGCCCAGTGCATGTTGCTGGATGTCACATGTCTTCGAATTTTTGGTTCTAAGACATGCCGGTTTCCTCACGCTGTTTGCCTTCATCGTTTTGAGAGCAGTGATGATAAAATAATTTACACTAAGTAAAGCGCCTGCCTGGGTTCGAATCCACGACCTACAACTTGTAAGTCACGGCCGTTACCACTGAGCCACCACTGCTCTCCAAGGTTTATATTCTTCGAGCTCAAAAACTACATCGAGCGTGAACCATGCGCTCACACTTAATACATTTGCAGTCACATTCAAACTGATATTGCCACATTGCCGTATGCACGTGGACCCACTGTTCACTTAGATAAGATAAAGATAACAAAGTTGCAACATCTGATTTATCTACTCATACATGTTATTTAAGAAATTATAAATTATCTTATCTTTGATTATTATTAAAATATTTTTGTGACGTAATTTAGCCTAGAATGATGACTCAAGCTAAGGACTAGTACACACTTGGCGAAGCTAAATGCAAAATGGTTGGCGCTCCTCTAAACTGAATATATTCTGTCAACATTGCACCAGTTTGAACACTAACTGCGCTTTTGGTAGGTGTGCGCCAGCCCTAAGAATAATTTGTTCCAAGAATCCTTTTATATAAACTCCAGCCAAGGATATGTGGAATGAAAACATTGCCATAGACTAGTTTGGATGTTTTATACATGTTCTATTATTGTTGGGTGGCCTGTTACTGTTGATGCAGTATGATGAAATGTTGAATATTTCATGATTTTCCTCCCCATTTTAAACAGGTAGTTATTGCACATACAACAACAATACCTATTTTACAATAATATTATGACGAAATACTGTTCAGTATTGTAACAGAGTAAAAATATGTTGAAACCACAACATGTAGATTAAATTATATTTGTTTACATTTTCAAAGGATTCATTCTTCTGCACTTTAAAACAGGAAATACATTGAATTGTTTTGTGGTTTACAGTCATTGTTGTTATCAGGTACATTGATAATAATTTAATTCATCTATGCATGTTTTTAAATGCCGCTTTAATATATTTTTTTAATATTTTACGTGTAGTTTTCATTTTTCACCTGCATTTATTATTCTTCTCTCTGCCCTTGAGATGTTTTCATGTTTTTTGCCTCCTAGAATATTGTCCCCTTTCCAATGTTAAGAGTTATGTTACCTGTGATAGAAAAAAAATCAGTTACCTTCGCCTTGTCCTATGTCATATATTATCTCGCCGTTGCCTGACTCGAGTCTCTCCAACAGTTGCTTATGGAGCAGTTCATACTCATCACTTGTAGGGCTCACAAGCACCATCTAAAGAGAACACATTATTGAATGGTAAACAAATCTCATATACTTATTATGGACAATTAAGTACATAACTAATACCACAACCAAATGCTGGAAACCACCTCAGCTCGTGCATGTGTGTTGTTAGTATAGAATATAATTTTCAAAAGCTTGTGTATTATTCACATTTTATATACTTTTAAATAAAAATAGAATAAAAAATCATCTATTACAGGTGAAACTCATATTATATAGAGTATGATTATTATACAGAATTAAATAAATAATATGTTTATTATTTATTTGTATTAATTGTTATTAGAAAATCTGAGATATTTATCTCATGTCTTAAAGCAGTGTATTTTTTTGCCCATACTACATACTTGTTTAAATAAATGGGCAAATAAATTGCAACAAAAGCATAATTCAAATTATTTGTGTTTCTGATGCTGATGAATGATGAAACATACTCAAATTTACTGAATGCAAAGCTCTGTTACATTGTTTTGACTTTGTATTTATCATTTACTTATGTCATAAAGGATGATCTGTTGATATCATTTATTTACAGCTACTAAGTTTATTTGATGGAATTGATAGCAGCTTGTCTTTGAAATATCACCACAGGGTGCTTTAATTTTATAGAAAACAGACAGACATTTCTGTAAATATTATTGTAATTCTTAATATTATAAAATCTTTATATATGAAGCTGTGTTATATTGATTGCATAAGATAACTAGTTCATTGAAGATCCTTTTCACATATTGTGTGTGTGTGTGTGTGAGTGAGATGGGGCAATTTATAAACAAAGTGATGCAATGTTGTTATGGTGCAATAACTTGTTTGGGAGAAAATCATTTGTTCTATGGAATATTATATTTACTATTGATCATGTTCAATCACTACATTGAAAGATTTTTTTTTTATATTTACAACAATTTTTATGTTGGTGATTATGAGCAAAATATTTTTTCAAAATTCAGAGTATTTTTATGGAACTATAACTTTGTTGTAAATATATATATTCAGAATATATAAATTCAGAATATTTGACTAAATAAAGTGTTTATGTGAGTCTATGTGAAGTCTGCATCATGAAAATCATGCGATACATCACATAGATGCGGCCATTTAGCAGGGAGATGTGAGTAGGCGTACTTTACGCGGGAACAATGTTGGTAAACAAAGACAATACTAGTATTTACCTTTCCTCTGATGCTAGAATAATCCGTCTCACTCTCCAGGAAACCCTCGGGCTCCGCGAGCGGGCTCATCTTCACTGGTGACTCGGGTACACTATCCATGTTTAGTGACAATCGAAAACAACAGCTTCAAACTATTAAACCATTATGTCATCACGTTATTGTACCGTAAGCACTTCTCTTCACAGTCACAGTCCCTAAAAAACAAAACCACTCAAAAATATTTATCACAAAGACACAAAAGTTAAAAATAGTGAAAGAAATAACTACAAAATCTGTTCACAGATGCTTTCAGTCTACATGAAATTTGATGATCTTATGAAACAAATAACTGGTTTGGTAGGACCAGTTGCAATATGATGTATGTTTTCGACTTTAAATTCAATCAAATACGATAAATACCCTAATGTTAACCGTAGAATGAGTTGAAAATAGATTTTCTAAATAAAACAGATGGATTAAATGCCAACTTTTTGACAATTATTTTTTTTTTTTTTTGTATTTTATGGCCTGGTTGCTAAGACCTTTAAGCCAAGTCTTTTAGATGGGTATCACTTTAACACAATAAAGAATGTACTGCACTGTGTTAGTTAAATTTTTTGAATAGTACTTTTAACATATTTGTAAAGCGGTATAAAACAATTCATTTCTTTTAATAAATTTTTAAGCGGCGGCGGGCGGGAAGAACTATCACTTAAGTTTAGCACATCACTAAGATCACTGGCTAACATTAGTCTGTCAATCAAAAATTTCTGACAACTGAAGAATAGATGTTCCATGTCTGCGTCTTTTTCTTGGCAATATGTACAAGTACTGGTTTGAATTATGCCAAGTCTTGCAAGGTGTGATGGCACAGTGTTGTGGCCAAAACGCAGTCTATTAATTGTGGTTATAAAGTCACGGCTGGCATCTTTAAGTCGATCGTACCAAGGTCTAACTGGTAAGCTCTCTTGGATGCTTCCATACCATCTTCCTTTTGTCTCCTGGTCTTTCTTCCACATCTCTATCCACAGATTCTTAATATTTTCATTTATAGAATACAGATAATCAGTCATAGGCACATATATTGTATTTGTAAGGTCAAGAGCATTAACACCTTCAAATGCAGCTCTATCAGCTATTTCATTGCCAGCAATACCTTTATGAGATGGCACCCACATAAAAGAAATTTCTATGCCCCTGAGCGAATGTCGATGAATTTGTTCTTTTATAATGTACAAAATAAAATTAGATTTAAAATTAATTTTGAGGTTAGATAAACCTTTAATCAAACTTAAAGAGTCAGTGACAATCAAAAAGTATTTACAATTATTTACATTTTCAATTCGCCTCAGAGCTTGAAAAACTGCATAAGCCTCTGCAGTGAATATCGAACACACATCATGTAGAACAAAACTCTGAGTAAACTTGATCTGTGAATCATACACAGCACAGCGCACATAACCATCTCCTTTACTGCCATCAGTGTAAAATGTATAATATTCATTATTTTCCGAAAGAAAGTTTAGCATGTCAAAATTATTGTCAACTGTACTATGTATTACTTTCATGGGATGTATAATGCTTTGATATGAAAAAGTATAACAGGGCCAAGGGCACTGCTTTTTAATCTTAAAACAACTATTCTCAATTTCCAGGAAAATATTGAGCAGCATTGGGGAATGACCGATTAGGAGAGAATTACCAGTAGCTAAAGGTCCAGAAGTACTGATTCTATGAGGTATAATTTTGTTAATAATTTGTGTGTTATTTGAGTACAGCAATTTCAAACAATATCTCTCTGTAAGAAGGAGACGTCTCAAAATCAAAGGCATTATTTTAGTTTCAACTTCCATGGCCCTAATGGGAGTTGAGCACATAGCACCAGAAATGATTCTCAGAGCTCTATTCTGCAAAATGTCTAATTTATGGGCATGAGCACTGTTTAAATAAGCTATGGCACTATAGTCGAAATGGCTCCTTACTATTGCTTTGTACAAAATAGATAATGTTTTGGGGTCTGCTCCCCAGGAAACTCCAGCAAGGCATCTAATTATATTCAATCCTTTTAAAGCATTTTGTGAAATATGTTTAATATGCTCTTCAAAAGTAATTTTTTGATCAATGACAACTCCCAAAAATTTCTTTGAACAAACTCTATTAATTGCTTCTCCACCATAAACAATATCGCAGGTTGGATCATCTTTGCCAAAAATCATAAAACTACTTTTAGATGCATTAATTTTAAGGTGTAATTTACCATTATAATAGTTAGATAATTGATTTAAAGCACTATTAACTTTATCAATGGCTATTTGCAAATTTTGGTTACTACTATATAAAACTATGTCATCAGCGAATTGCAAGATATTTACAGTACTTGTATCTACATATTTACAAATTTCACTAGTATACAAATTGTACAATAAAGGCGACAATGTAGCGCCTTGCATGGTGCCTTTTGATGCTATTTTTGGCCCATGTAGTATATTGTTATGCTTAACATAAACAGTTCTGTTACTTAAAAACTCATAAATCCATTTACATAAATGACCAGGGATATTTATATCAGATAAAATTTTAACCAGGATTCCAGGATCAACATTGTCAAAAGCACCTTGTACATCTAAAAATACACATACAGTGTTTGAAAATAAATTATTTGCCCTTTTCAGGTCCGAGATCAAAGATACAAAGCTGTCAACGCAACTACGCCCACGACGAAAGCCATACTGCACATGAGGGATTAAACCATTCGCCTCCACATACCAATCCAACCGAGCCTTAACCATGTTTTCAAATATTTTGCCGAGACATGATGATAGAGATATTGGTCTATAAGAATTTACATCATCTGGTGATTTATCAGGTTTGAGTATAGGAATAACACACTGTGTTTTCCAAGAGTCTGGTATCAACTTTTTATTCCAAAGAGAATTGAGAATATTTAAAAAAACTTTTTGAACAGACTCATGCAAATTTTTTATCACAACATATGGAAAGTCATCTAAGCCTGGGCTTGTATTACGTCTAGACTGTAGACTTAAAATGAATTCTGTCCATGAGAAAGATTCCAATAAAAATTTTGAATTTTGATTATTGTTATTTTTTCCAAAATAAGTGTTTAAATTATTAGATTCTATAAGGTTCCTGTTATCTGAAAGTTTGTCTAAAAATGAAGGAATAAACTCATCTCTGTATGATTTATTTACAGTTTTAATTCCTTTAAACCTTTTAATAAGATTCCAAATTTTACTGATAGGAGTAGTCCTATTAAAAGTATCACATACATTATTCCAGCCTATCTTCTTCTGCTCTGAAATTGTCCTTTTCTTTAAGGCATCTAGCCTTTTATAGTTAATGTAGTTATCAATATTAGGGTCACTTCTGTACAGTTTTAGGGCATTATATGATGCAACTACAGCCTGCTCACAAATTTCATTCCACCAAGGTGTTGGAGGTCTACTTCTAAAATGATTATGTTTAGTAAACTTCGGAATTACCATCAACTTCAGGGCAGCAAGACGGTTACAGAATTCTAAATATGAAGACATAGGATCTGCCTCATCTAACAACATGTCTGCAAATAATATTTCTGATAATTCATGATATTTATTCCAATCAGCTTTACCATACAAAAACTTGTCGACAGGAGGATTGACTTGATATTTGTCAACAGCCAAAGATATTTCAGTTATTGTAGGATAATGATAACTTCCCATAGCATCATCATGCACAGACCACTCGCAAAATGGTGCAATACTCGGACTAGTGAAGCTGACATCAATAGCAGATGGATTACGTGTGGGATTATTAATTGTAGTAAAACTGCCATCATTTAGAATGCACAATTCAGAATCATCTATAATATCATACAAATCCCGACCTCGACCCTTAGTCGACAAACAGCCAAACGCAATATGATGAGCGTTAAAATCTCCACTCATAAATATTGGCTTAGGTAGATCTCTTAATATATTACGCAGCCTGTTCATTCTGATGTGCCCGCTAATAGGAGGGCAATATACACAAAGTATTGAAAGATTACCCTTTTCAGTAGATAAATTTAAAGCAACTGTTTGAATATCTTCATAAAATCTAGTATTTAAAATATTATACTTAAAATATGCCTTAATCAATATGGCTACTCCATTATGTTCATTCTTTGAATTTCTATTATAAATATTATACCCAGGTATTTTAAAGTTACTATTGTCTTTAAACCAAGTTTCATTTAGCAAACATACATCAATATGTTGTTCTTTCAAGAACTTAATTAGTAAGGGCTTTTTACTATTAGCACTTTGAATGTTAAACTGCGCAATACGTAATGGGGATGTTCTAGGAGGACTTAAATCCATTATTTGGATAGATTTTTAAGTAATATATCTTTTATTGTTAGTGTAGTGATGGGTGTAGAGTCACCCTTATTGCCCAATTCCACCAATGTCTGTACCAGGGCCATTAGTACATCATTGTTGGACATTATTTGAGATTTGATGTCTACTGAAGGTAAGACATCATTGCTGGCAGCCTGGGAAACAGGCTTGCTATATACAGATTTATTTACATTACTATTTACAATTTTATATACAGGTTTAATATTTACAGGTTTATTTACATTTTGAAGTGTGTGTTTTGGCATTGGCAGTGGGGGAAATTCAGTATTTTCAGTTAACTTAGTCAAGGCAACACTTGCATAAGTAATTTTAGATTTCTTTTCAGTAATTTTTTTAATCTTTATTGGACATATTTTTGATATTGCTAGATGAGGACCGCTACAATTGATGCAGCAGATCTCGTTTGGCTTATCACAATCTTTATACAAATGCTCCCCTGAGCAGATCGAACATTGTTGCTTGCCATTACAAATTTTAGCTGAGTGGTTAAATTTAAAGCATTTAAAGCATTGCTGCAATGGTGGGACATAATCAAAGACTCTGTACGCAAACAAGTCATAATGCACATTAAAGGGTAATACATTTGATAAAAAAGTAATGCTAACTGTTTGTAGTGGTACACGCTCTTGACCCACTTTTTTAGTGAATCTTCTGATAGCAATGATTTCATAAATCGAAGATAGCTTTGTGTAGAGTTCCTTGTTCGAAATATTACCTGGTACAAATCTAATTATGCCTGTTTTTTCTATTTGTGCCGCAGGAATATATGCTTTTATTTCATATTTCTCCATAAAAGTTGCATTATTTATAAAATTGTTCGCCGTATTATATTGCTTGAATGTAACTGCAATTTTATTAGCATTTACACGCTGAATTGCCACCACACCCTTTACTTCATTATTGAAAATATGATTTAAATAAATGGGACTTTTATTGCCCAATCTGTCCTTTGTATTTTTACTTTCCACAAACACTTTAAATTCAGTATTGGAGGAGTTCTCCGGGTAGAGTCTTTTATAATTTGGTTTTAAATAAGGTAAATACATGGAGTCAATACGCTCACCGCCGCCGCTACCAGAGTCCAAACCGCTGGAGGTGCCTCCGTCCTGAGGCCGAGGACGTTTGTTTGAGACGGGCGGGTTATCCCCGCCCCCCTCGTTTCCATCCATTTTCTAGGTAAACTTATACTACCAGTGTAGTTTTAGAGTACTTTTGGAAACTTTAATTTAAGAAAACTAGGGGAAAATCTTTTATATAAAAATTTGAGACCCGCGCTTTTCAAGTTCCCGCCAAGAATCCACTTTTTGACAACTCACATGAAAAGTGTTGCTAGTAATAATTTTGGTATATAGCAAAATTTATTAGTTCTAAGATTAAGACCAAACTTAACAATATTTAAAATTGTATATATTTTTTTATAACAGTTTAACATTTTAATTTTTTTGGTTAAGAGTTAGATGCTTAAAAATAAATATAATTTAAATGGTGTGCGATGTCTTATTTTATGACGACCTAAAAACTGGCAACTACTTTTAGTGTTACAAGCTAGTACTCCAGTAGTCTTATATTCTGTGTTACAAGCAACACGAATTGTTTTCCTGCCATGTAAAGAAAAATCAAATAATTTAAAAATACAAACCCAACATCTTAATTTTTTCCCAACAATATCTATTCCTTTATCTTTTTTTCAGATACCTACATTGGTACAGTCGAGCTTATGCATCGACGCAGATGCCATGCTGAATCGATACAGTCGCGCGTTGCATATGTGACCAACGGCCCAATAGTAGCGATGTAGACACGAGCTCACAAAATGTGCGAATGCATCGCTGCTGAGCATAGACCTCTATTTTCTTGTGCCAATCCCCACGTGTCTGTGCCAGCCTCATCCAGTACTACCTGTGGTGGCAAAAATGTCTTCTACCCATCTCCCCAGCGGACTCGGTCACTACACTTATCATTCAGCTGAATTCAGCTCCATTTGATTTCCAAAAATCGTTTATCGACGTCGAAAACCATCGTAATTCTTCGGATCTCGACGTTCGGAACTCGGTCCAATAATCGTAGTTATACCAAGCATGGAACCACATAGTACATTATATTATAGGTATCTACTGATAAATGCTCCTTGGCTTTATGTGCAACACGAAGACGAGCCTGTACATAGTCTCCTGCGTGAGTCTCCATGTCTCGGCACCGTAAGTCATGGTAGGCAGAACACATTGGGATGCGTGTTTTCAGACATTGTTCAATTTTGAATAACTAGTCCAATTTGCTACAAGCGGCAAACTGTAATCTTCTCGATACCTCCGTTTGTTGATGTTCTTTGCCAAATGAAAGAACATGAGCAAGGTAGACATATCGGTCGACTATCATGTCCAACGCTTCATTGCCGACTTTTACAGGAGGATTTGAATCACCGCAGAGTCTTGCCATAACCGGCGCGCCGCCGCTTGCGTACTTTGTGCCTTAACCTTCGTCTTAGCCGTATTATCTCCTTAAAGCTACCACTGAAAAAATATTAATTGAAAAGCCAATAACACTGCCCGACCGCGGACTGGGAGTCGTACCAGTACGAAGTAACTATTTAGTAATCTGTGGTCGTACCCAGTACCTCAGGCTCAGCATTTACTACCTACTCTAAACAAAATGTGATCTTTTGTATAAAACAAAGTTGCTCCCGCTGTTTGTACGCTTAGATCTTTTAACGTACTACGCAACGGATTTGAATGCAATACAGTGATTCAAGAGGAAAGATTACATGTAGTATACATGCATGTTATCGTAGAGAAAAGCCGAGAAATTCAAAGATTTGTAATGTGATGTCGCATGTCGTGACAAACATACATTTGTGCGCTCACATTGCAAACGCTGGCTAAATATTACGAGATAAATTCAATTAACGTACTACGGAATTGTTTATCTTAAAAAGATCGTTAAAAAGTCCGCAATGGTATATGTTTATGTTTATCACCTAAGGATAACCCAGTGTAACCATTTTTATCTATTACATATAAAAAAAAAGTAGTAGTAGTTTCTGCCTACCCCCATGGGAAAAAGGCGTGAGTTTATGTATGTATGTATGTATATAAAAAATGGGTTATTTACCAAGCTATTACAAACAATACAGTATTATTCATTGAGCTAGGAAAAACATGGAGGCGCCCCATTATTCTATACATACATTAGCTTATACAATATGAGTAAAATACGATACAGAATGTGAAACATCATTTTGTCTCATTTCTTCTAATGTAGTAATCGTATTTGACAAAAGAGACAACAATATTTCAGTTGTTGCTCATTATGGCAACATTTTGTTATGACGTAGTGACAGTTGTCAGTACGTGCCATATTCGCCATATTAGTTGCCGAAATTTGTGGTTGTGTTCGTGGCATAGACCTATTAAATACTATGGACCCGAAATACCTACAAAAAAAACATGCCTACCTAAACCTTAAAATGGCTGCCGATGCTCTGGTTGTGTTAATCACGGAACACACACACATTAATAATACAAAAAGTAAACAACCATTTGACAGCAGGACTACCACGAACACAACCACAAATTTCGGCAACTAATATGGCGAATATGGCACGTAGTGACAGCTGTCACTACGTCATAAAAAAATGTTGCCATATTGAGCAACAACTGAAATATTGTTGTCTCTTTTGTCAAATACGATTACTACATTAGAAGAAATGAGACAAAATGATGTTTCACATTCTGTATCGTATTTCACTCATATTTGTATAAGCTAATGTATGTATAGAATAATAGGGCGCCTCCATGTTTTTCCTAGCTCAATGTGTTTAGTCCAGTCTGGCGAAACTCCTATACAAAATAACGATGTATGAAACGTACGTCCTTTTTAATGGCGGCTATAATCCGATATAATTACGAAGAACACTGAGAGCTCTGGGATTATATAGGCCTTGACTCTTCAACAAATAGACGGATTACATTGACCGCCATTTTGACTGTCAGTCACTAGATTCCCTCTGGTCAGGCGTTTGACAGTTAGTTTGTTATGGTTTTCTAAAGTTATATTTTTGCGTTTATATTGATTATAAGTATATTAATAATCATTTTGTTGGAAGAAATTTGTTGTCCGTTTGTCATGGAGTGTTTCTATAGAACAACATGAGAAAATAACACGCGAAATATGTGGTTTAAAAACATGCCAGGTTGGTGATAACAAACGTGTTTTTATGGCTAAATTTCAATAAGATGAAGAACGGTAAGCATAATGAGTTATTTATTTGTATAAAGAAGTCAATTCCAGTGCAATTTCTAAAGGTTTAGTGCATTTTATAAAAAAATAATAACCTAAACAAAACATTACATAGTGTTTACCTACTCATCAACTTGGATTTATCGACATCGATATTTAGTTAAGGAAATGACAGGAGAAGCCTATGTTTTGCAGTGAACATCTATTATGCTGATGATGATAATGATTTTAACAACGTAACTGCGAGACAATAAGACACAATAGAAAATGTATTGTTTGTCGGTCACCTAGCAGTTAAGATGTTCCATGTCAGTATATTTCATGTATGTATGATGCACGGCCTTACATTTATATATCATTTTTATGTTACAGATCCTTCAACATCGACCTCACAAACAGACATAATACTGGAAACGGATTCTTCTATTGCAACTTAGGGAACAGTGCAAGTTTCATTAAAATCGCGCTTTGTTTGCCCAAACTTACTAAATAAATAAATAGCATGGATAATTGTTTAATTCGTTGAATAAATATGTATTAAACAATCTGAGTTTAATTTTTCTTTTATTTATTTATGACCTGAAATAAAATCGAATCCCAGATTCGCTTCTGTAGCCGATATCGATATCGACAAATTTTCACTAGGCACCACAGTCCCATCACTAATAATGTCATTATGTTGGCAGTATGTATTACGCCGTGGTTTTGTTAGGTTGGTATTGATTTAGGGTGTACGTTTCATACATTTTGTCTGATCCTGTTTTTTCTATGGCAGTCCCGTCTCTTAAACGTAGTGTTACATACTCTTTGGTTTAGTCCAGCGTACTTGTATGATAGAGGTCGTGCTCACAACGGATCTTTGTGTGTCTGAAGTTAGTTCTGTCAACTACTGCGCAAGAAAGAGTTTAACTTCATAGAGTAAGCGAGATAGCATGATGCGACAAACTTAAGCGAGTGAAAGAGACAGTTATGCAATGCTATCTTCACTTTTAATATTGACACAAAAATAGCTACTTTACAGGCTCTCGCAGCCAATTCAGACACACAAAGATCCGTTGTGAGTATTATACTTCCGTCCCGGTTGGCAGCGGTCGGCGGGCGCGGGGTGTGCCTCTCGTCGAAATTATCTACATTGCACCTGTGGCACCCGTGCGAAACCTGGGCGGGACTCTAGTTATTTAATAAAATTGTCTTAAACAAAACCCGTCCATTACCTACCATTAAGATAATTACTATTCTACCGTAGGTTTTTCTTCGCGTCTCGCTTGCTCGCGCTGTCAATTTCGTCGCCATTCGCCATCGGTCGGTGATTGTATTTTTTATTTCGGTGGGATTTGATTGCGTTATTACTGCAATTGTGAAGTGAAAATAAAGATCTTTAGTGTATTTAGTACCTTGAATAAGTTTTTATATTGTCAAACTCGTTATGGTTCTATGGATACGTCTATCCTTGAACAATCAATATGGGTGATATGAATTCATCTGATTGTTCCTGGAAGAAACTGGTGATAGCGAAAGCAAATAATGAGTGGATCTCTACTGTAAAATCTGACTTTAGCAAAATGGACAACTCGCTTACAGATATGAATTCGGATCTTGATCAAATACCTTATGATAATATCAAAACTGAGTATGATGAAACAAGTTGTGATAAAAGTTACGAGATGGACGATTCGAGCTCGATGTCCTCGACACAGGAGCTGGACCCGCTCTCGCTGCTAGAGCCCGGTAAACGGAGACGTCGCAGAGATTCAGGTCCTAAGTGTGAATCCCCAAACGAGCGAGCGTTGCGGTTGGCAAAGATGTCTGCCTACGCCGCACAGAGGCTCGCTAACGAAACCCCTGACCAACGCGCCAGCAGGCTGAGGCGCATGTCGGAATACGCGGCCAAAAGATTATCCAAGGAGACCAGTGAACAGAGAGCTAAACGCTTATCAAGAATGTCTGCCTATGCAGCCAAGAGGTTGGCCAATGAATCACCAGAGCAGAGGCAGTCTAGACTTGCCAGGATGTCTGCATATGCAGCACGGCGACAAGCCATGAGGAAAGTTTCAAGTCCTAGCACCTCTGATGGTTGCCATTCTGAAAATTCGAATTACAATTTGCAAACAATGTCTAACCAAAGCTGAGAATACTTTTTATTCAAGTCAATTATCATAATTATATTATTAGAATACAGACTTGATTACTTTTTTTTACAGAATTTTACACAAAATTGGTTTATGTAAATAGTTTTTATATTTTTAGTGTTATACCTAATACATACCTATTTAGATTTTTTTTTAAAAGCCTTTATTATTTTTTACTTTTATTAATCTGCTGTAGTTTTGTATTAATCAGCATATTTTTAAAATATAAGTGCAACATCACATTAAACTTTTATATGAAAGCTTCATTTGAAATTTATTGTGTCCATTAACTGATTACAGAAAAAAGTCTCTTGAACATTATTAAAGTTTATTTTAATCAAACAATACACTTTTTATACAACTTAGTAATATAATGTTAGTTAAGCAAAATACACAAAAAAGTATGTGCAGAAACATTTTTACATAGTTCATACCATTTGAGATTCTGCAGGTGAAATTAAAGGAATGTTCTTAATCAGTCTATGTATTATGTCCTAGTAATTAGTATTACACTTAAACAGAATAATAAAATGTATCTTATAGTAATATCAGATATCTTACAAGAAAAATACATATTAAATTATACTTTCTACCTACACTATTGCACCACAGTTCATTTCATTTCATATGCATAAGTTTGACTACACTTCTATGCACTATTGCATAACGGTATTGTTGGGTATACATTTGATTGCAAAACAATGTTAATATTTATTCAATGCCCCAACTGTAGTGCAGGGTTAAATAATGATTAGATATCTGAGAGACCTTTACATGTAAATGTATCGTACATGGACGTGAGTCTCAGAGGGAACTACAGCAACATTCATAAACATATTTTATTTAAAACTATCCTCAACTTTCAATTGAATTATTAAATATGATACATTGCTGCTATATTACATCAACTTGTTTTATCATTACATTTTTAATGATTATAGACATCTTACTTTCAAAATAATATAAAATATTGCCTAGACAAAAATAAAATAAAGCTAAAAGTATAAAAATTGAGCATAAAGTTAAATAAAATGTCGAGAAAAAGTCAAGACAGATCATGAGATGTTCAGCAAATACGCAAAAGAAGGACGGATGTGGGTCTGTTACTGTTGCAAATATATACAGGACAAGTGATCAAAATTCACCCCACATTGAATAATTTAAGCTTTACTTACGGCAAGTTTCGAGTCAACGACATTCTTACTGGTTATTGCATTTTATACCAGTCGCCGTCACCATGCGATCGTAATAAAATACTTCCGACTTAATAAATTCTGAAGCAAGTCTTTATGTAAAACAAAAGACATATAACTTGAATAAAGTTGCGATAGTCGTTTGGCTTCTGTTTTTTTGTAAAAAGTGAACAGAAACACTAATATTTTGTTTATATCTATTTGTAAGTTTATACAGGGTGTGTGCCAATATAATTGAGAAAGTTAATCCTACAATAATACTTAAACTAACGCCATAAATAATACTTATACCCTACATGATTACCACCCATAACTATACATACTATAATACATATAGAATTTTAAATATAGCTGCAAATCAACAGTCTAATTTGCTTAGAACTAATAAAAATCCACTATAATTCCATTATTAAACTTATTACCTATGAATTAATGTTACATACGTATGTTGCATACGTAGTCTAGGTACGGTCGCATATTCACCGTATACCCGTTACTTTAGGCGTTGTACACACGTTTTATTGAATGGGAATAGTCATTTTGTTTGACCAGTCATAAGGAAACTCAAGTTTGTAGCATTCCTTAGTAAGGCGGTAGAGTGAACTCTAGATGGTTGTACAGCTGCGTCGGGTGGTAGTGGTGAGACTTGCGACGCGCCAGTGGGCGCTAGCAGGCGGTGTCCGTGGCGAGTGGCGAGCCAGCCACTGGCGCCAGTAGCTGCCGTGTGGAGGAAGTAGAGCTGTACGAGTCGCCCGAAGAGCGTACACTCGACTGACTCAGGGGTGTTCCTGGGTAAATGTTACTTTATGTTAATGCTGGTTAGCTCATCGAAGATCATGACTAGTCAAAGATGGTTACTGTATGGACCTTATAGCTTAACCCGATACCCATAACTCTTATTATGAATGTACCTGAATTTGACTGGTCAATATAACTTTATTTCTACATACCAGGTAATGAGGTGACGTGATGCGGTAAGGCCCAACGCTGGGGAGTACAATCTCCATTGTTAGTCGGCTCCTGTAACAGATACTTATGTAAAGAGCATGACATACAGAAATTAAAAAAAAACTGATTTGTAATATGATGCGCATATTGTTGCTAGACTTATGAGTAATGGTTAGTTCAGAAGGAATTTGTGTAGTGGTTTGCTCGGCAACAATATGCACATGTAAGTGCGTTCCAAAAGCCCCGCAATGCCTTGACCTCAAGCTACGTTTTGTGGTTAACGCAGTGCATCGCTCGGCTCCTGCAACGTGCCAGTGTGACCTCAACAACATTCACAATACGGATGCAGTACATGATCATAATGAAAGTGCAAATTAAACACGACGCGGAAAATAAAAGAACATCGCGTAAACCAAAACCGAATTAACACGCACACAAACAAAGCTCAATGATGACGTCACGACTACGATGACAGCTGATGCAAGATGGCGGACTTACTGCAAGTTTGTTCGCCTTAGGAACGGTCAGAATGGTCGTGTTGGTGTCTTCCGGCGTGAAATAATCTGAGTCTTCGGCGACTGCCGGCGACTCCTCATCGTTACGAGATTGTGTTCCGCTCGCTGCGTGCGATTTTACACCCAATTATCAACTGTTCACGATGATACTACACCTGTCTTTGATATTGTGTGCCTACGTGTGTAGGACTGTAGGCCCAACTCTCCTTTTTGATATGATGCGATCCAGTTCTAATAAGAAGCATGTCGAGTTTATGGATGACTGCTATTTTTGGACGTTAACTAAATCGCTTTTATCGACATGAATTCATTTCTATAATTGACTGTGATAAGAGACATTACTAACGATGATAATCTAAAATCCTACCACAAATTTATAGTTAACGAGATTTAGTTTAAGCATGCTAACTATCTATGGGAGAAATATCTATCGTTTCATTGATTAATGTATTTATCTAATACTCATGTTACATTTAACTTATACCATACATTTCACACGGGTAATATGTCACTAACATTCACTCGGCCGGCCGAATGCCAGTGCAATATGACCTTTATTTCCAAGCAAAGCTCTCACGTAATATCTACAAATTGAAAGGTTTAAATAGCGGCCTACTAGCGGACGGTCGAAGTTTGACTTTATGACTGTAGGAGCATGAGATATATTATTATATTAGTAAATGTGTGTTGGGTTGCCACGGAGTAGTGTGCAAATGGAGTGTTCACATGCTAAGGCGGCCAAAGCACGCGGCAAGGACAAAACGTCCGATGGTCACGTGTCTTATTTAAGTAGGGTGACATCATGCTTCTACTCCTCAAAGTGGAGCCAGAAATACACGGTACGTTGACCTCTGACTACATTTCAGCTGTAGAGTAAAATGTATTCATTTGTGGTGCGGATAAGCCATTGACCTCGATCGAAAACGATGGATGATGTTTTCATTGAAACGAGAGTGCTTATAAGATGCCTGTTGACTCTTGCTTTAAGTTTAAAGGCTTAAGGATTATTAGTGGCAAAGGACAGACTCGCTGGCAGAGAGTTCCACACTTTGGCACTCATATACTTAACAAGAATGAGTTCCTATTTCCTCATTTATATTTTTAGTTAGTCACATGCACATTGGCAAACCATTTGCATACTATTCCGTAACACTAAGCGTTAAAGCACACTGAGAGAGTCGTAGCGAATTTCTATATATACTTAGATGTAATATATACACGGTATTGTGATAGGGTTCAATATACTTTGTACATTAGAAACTAGCTTCTAGCCGGGGCTTCGCCCGCGTAAACCGTGTTTAATCATCCCATGGAACACGCTTCCAGGATGAAAAACTATCCTATGGCCTTCCAAGGGTCTCATATTATCTCCAAACCTCATCTAAAACGGTTCAGCCGTTTAGTCGTGAAAAGGTAACAAACAAAACAGTTACTTTCGCATTTATTCTATTAGTATAGATTCGGTTCGACTCGGCGTCAATGTGCTTCAAACCAAGTGTTTGTTATTGTGTGTGGGTTTGTATGTGTGTTTGTGTGGGTGGCATACTGACAGTTGTGCTTCTGGTCGGGTTCGTCGGTGTCCGTGTCATCGATGTGCGCCAGCGTCGGCGCGGACAGGCGCAGCGCCGACTGACACGCGCGCAGGGCTACCGGCGATGTGCTGCCTAGGCTTGATACTGTCTGCACATACAATACAATCACAAATACATTCATAACAATGTACACATGGAAAGGACAAATGGAAGGTATGGTAGGTTCATAAAAGCTGTAAAGCCAGGGTCAGTCGTTTGTTCGCCCTAAACCGTTTATCAGAGTGTCAAAATAGAGTCGATACGATGTAAGCGTCAGAAGCCCTGGACCAATAGAAGATATTTGATGTTTAGAGAATACCAAAATGCACTAACTTTTTGCTACTATTTGATACCTAACTTAAAATATAAGTACCTCGATAGACAGCAAAAAGAACGCGTAAAAAAAGTGGCATTACTACTTTTTTAGTACCACAACATAATTTTTTAAATTTTGTTTGGTATTCCAGTAAAATGTCTCGCAAGAAAGAAACTTTGCTGGCTATGTATATTCTGCCTTTTAAATTACAGATTAAGCAATAACGTTATTAATTAATTATACTTTGCGCCGCCGATCGCATAGCGAGACTGAAACTGCAATGCGGCGATTGCCTCGATTGGTTACCGCTTACACGCAACGCTCTTTGACCGTTCTATAATTCAGCCCCAAGTGTTGGTGGCATGAATAATTAACTTGCAAACGCAAATGACATGAGAGCATAAATAACTAATACGGATGCTATTCTCATCCGCCCCATCTAACATTTATTTTCCATAGTGGTGTATAAGTCCATCTACGAGTATTACATCAGCACTCACCCCGTTAGCCGTAGGATGTGTGAGCAGCGGCGACAGTCGCTCGGCGTCGCTGTCGGGCTCCGGGTGCGTCGCCCTCGCTTCATCGTCAGAGCCTGAGGCTTCCTGGACAGACTCCATGTCACCGGGGTATTCCAAGCTCAGGGATGACTGTAAACCGCAAAATATAGTGAAACGAAAGAAATAATGCTTCGGAAACTAAACAAGGCCACAGATACTATAATACTAGCCGACCAGGTGCCTCATCCCATACAAAGAAACCGTGCCGACGTAACTAGCGGTTTTCGTCTGACTATGCTGAATATTTTAATAAGCACTTCGATCGCATTCGATTCCGTTCCACGGCTATAGATGGTGTTAGCAACGACTTGCAATTGCAAGTAAAAGGGTTTTCTCGATTCGTGACAATTTTTTCTTTAAATACAGTGACGATTTGTTTTATTTATAGTATTTTTTTGCATGTTTCATGGTACCAAAATATGTTATAATACAAATAAAAAAATCGAGTGGCATGCTTTAGAAATTTAAAACCGCGCCATCTATTGGGATCAATTTTAAATGATCCGTTCAAATAAACTTTGAAATGTGAATTAAGGACCCAACATTCCATAATTTTGTGAAACCCATTTACATTTATTTGAACCACTTTTTCTTTGTTAGCGCTGGGACCCCGTGACAAGTCTAAACCCGAAGTTATTTTGAAAGCGTAATGTATGCTACGTCATCAAAAGAACTTAGACTACTTGCGATTATACCGGGTAAAATTTTGAGAGTATTATACGTCCTGCAGATATAAGGCTAAAGAGTGAAATGTAAGTAGGAGAGATTTTAAACCTTCTCCTCCGCGCGCTTGGCTTCCTCCTCGCGCGCCAGCAGCACCGACATGCGGAACTGTACTATACCTTAGAGATCTTGTCTCCGTTGACGACCTTGTGGTTGTAGAGCAGCGGACTGTTGGCGGCGGCCGCCTTCTCCTCCGCGCGCTTGGCTTCCTCCTCGCGCGCCAGCAGCACCGACATGCGGAACTGTACTATACCTTAGAGATCTTGTCTCCGTTGACGACCTTGTGGTTGTAGAGCAGCGGACTGTTGGCGGCGGCCGCCTTCTCCTCCGCGCGCTTGGCTTCCTCCTCGCGCGCCAGCAGCACCGACATGCGGAACTGTACTATACCTTAGAGATCTTGTCTCCGTTGACGACCTTGTGGTTGTAGAGCAGCGGACTGTTGGCGGCGGCCGCCTTCTCCTCCGCGCGCTTGGCTTCCTCCTCGCGCGCCAGCAGCACCGACATGCGGAACTGTACTATACCTTAGAGATCTTGTCTCCGTTGACGACCTTGTGGTTGTAGAGCAGCGGACTGTTGGCGGCGGCCGCCTTCTCCTCCGCGCGCTTGGCTTCCTCCTCGCGCGCCAGCAGCACCGACATGCGGAACTGTACTATACCTTAGAGATCTTGTCTCCGTTGACGACCTTGTGGTTGTAGAGCAGCGGACTGTTGGCGGCGGCCGCCTTCTCCTCCGCGCGCTTGGCTTCCTCCTCGCGCGCCAGCAGCACCGACATGCGGAACTGTACTATACCTTAGAGATCTTGTCTCCGTTGACGACCTTGTGGTTGTAGAGCAGCGGACTGTTGGCGGCGGCCGCCTTCTCCTCCGCGCGCTTGGCTTCCTCCTCGCGCGCCAGCAGCACCGACATACGGAACTGTTCATACACGATATTACTTTTGGAAATTGAACACACCATAGAAGAGGAGAATTATAGTCATTCGTTGTTAGGATAGGGTAAATGATTTGTTAGAGACGTAATTTTTTTATGTTTTATTGGATCTTCTGTAGATCTAAAATTATATAGATATTATATAGATATTGATAGATCATTGTTTGTTTTTCACAAAAAGAGAAAAAAGAAAACCACTACCTTGTCTATTATGTAACACATTGTCTTAGAAATTCGTTTCGAAATGTGAACATTTAGAAACAAGACTATAAAAAAAATATACATAATAACAGTTACGAAATTACTTTTGTATGGATCATTATGTAACTGGCAGAATGATACTGAACCTGTTACTTCTCTAAAAAGCGCGTGTTGATTGTGTGTGTATATAGTCTGTGGTTTTTGTCTGAACATTTCTAATAAACTATAGGCTTTATTTTAACACTCACGTAGCTTACGACGTTTATTTCGGCTCACGTCGAAATTAGCTACATCGCTAGTGTTAAAATCTCGTCTTTTTATGCTCGACACGAAATGTACTAATCTCATTTAGGTACAACAAAAACACTTCTGAAATGTCAAGAGGTCGCGTAGTTGGTCATCTAGAAAGCTGAAGCTCACAATACCTCAGGAGTGACAGTGGTGGCAGCGGACCTGTCGCGCACACTCTTGACGTCGTCCTTGGAGCCGCTCTTGTTCTTCCTGCTGCCGCTGCTGCCCAAACTCGTGGATGAACTGCGTTCCAAGTTGCAGCGGTTCAAGATTTCTGCTGCCTACAAAATTAATACAATATGCCGTTTTTATTAAAATTATTTGACTCTTTGCCATAGTGATATATTGTGTGAACTCAAAGCAATCAATCTGCCTAGTCTTTTTCCCAACAATATTAGGGTTGGCTTCCAGTCTTACTGGATTCAACTGCGTACCAGTTTTTTACATGGAGCGACTGCCTATCTGACCTCCATAACCCAGTAACTGGGTAACACAGTACCCCTTGGCAAGAGTGGTGTCAGATCTCAAGCTTCTGACTACCCGTAACGACTGTCAAAGATCTTCAAATGACAATCATGGGTGGACTCAAATATTTTTAATAATTTCTATATGTATCGTTTTAAATCAAATACAGTTTTATATAAAACTTTGTTCGAATACAATCAGATTAACATGTCTTTACAGGTAATTTGTTGCGTCAGACCCTCAAACGTTAGTAATAGAGTACTCTGTGTCAAAAGTAAACATTTTATAACATTAGCTTTTGTAACTAGTTGTGTTCAGTAAAGTGTATAGAAAGTTGGTGAAAGTATACCTGTGAAGCAGTATCAGTGTCTGGGCTGGCGATAGCAGGTGCCGGTCTCGGTGCAGGCAACGCCCGAGCGGGGTGCGGCCCGTTCAATGCCTCTAGCAGAGACACCGGCTCGTAACCTGCTGGAATGTTCTCTGTGCTACCCTGTAATAATTATCATAGCATAATAAAAAATGTAAACTTTCATTACTTACCAAAAGCTTTAAGACAATCCCCATGCTTGCCAACAAAAATGAAAACAAATAACGTGGATGGTGCCAATGATATTCTAGTAAACAGATACGTTATACACTCACAAAACAACCGAAAAAAGTGTTCCGCGCAGCAGCGGCAGCACACATACACACTTTTCATTCATCTGACATTTCACTACAAGTAGAAAGGGATGGCTTGTTAAAACCAACAAGAAAAAAAGAGACAGCTAGTGTTTGTCACTTGCGTGTGAATGTAAACAAACATTATTTTGACCACCAATGTATATTTTCTTTTTCTTACCTCAAACTTTCAGAATATTAGGAAAAAAATTGAAATTTATTAGTAAATTGAGGTGTTTTTATGATTACTTACCTACATATGGTATGAGATCCCTTCTGTTTTATATACTATGGTTTCATAATTGGTACACTTTCTACATAAACACGATGGCATTTTATAAATTTTGTTTCTACAATTCCTAACGCTTTTCGCCATGCGTGACATAGACTTAAGACTATACGTCCCAATTAGAACATATTCGAGTCTACACAATGAGCGCGCTCATAACATATCTGTTTACTAGAATATCATTGGATGGTGCCATTTAACTTAGAACATGTGTACAAACAACAAACATATTCCGGTTATTTTGCTTTTATAAACTATCTTTATTCTAAAATAATTAAGGTGTATTTTGTATCGACCACATAGGTAAGAATGCCGTCAGATGCTGTAGCTGTATATAATACTAACATCGTTGGCTGCGGCCGGAGCCGCGGGTGCGTTGTCCGCTCTCTTCTGCAAGGCGCGGATCTGAAGCAGGGCGCGGAACGGAGCCCTACATATGGGACAGTTGTTGGCCTGGTAGCGCAGCGAGTCAGCACACGAGTTGCACAGACAAAGATGGCGGCACGGCAGGATGAGTGTGTCGCGTACGTCGCACATGCAGATCACGCACTCTGAGCCACCGTCTTCCGTTTCTTCGTCGGAAGTCGGCTGCGTGAGAGAGATGGAAGATATTATTAAATTGAATAATAGTGTGGGGGACTCGGATTAAATTCTACTGAGATTTTGCTACTGGGTAACGCACGATTTCTTTAAGACTGTTGTAGATTTTGCTTAAGTTAAATTAGTTAGGGATTTGACCAATTTTTTCTTATAATTAGGAAAATTTGTTAAGGACACAGAGGCAACATAACCTCACACCTGCATCCCTGAAGGTTTAGTGAAAGGTGTTCAGTACACCTATATATCATCAATAGAGTAGTTTACTGATCCGTCAGGAAGATTAATAAAAAATATTGGACACGTATTTTTTTTTTTTTTTTTCTTTTGACACGTAAATATAAAGTGACGATGATATAATGCGTTGAAACGTCAGGTCGCTAGAACACTTTAAACTGCCTTAGTGACGTCACAAGCCCCTACTCCTGAACTTTCATGCGCTTTAACTTTGTATTTTTTTATTGATTTGGTAAAGCAAAAAATACGTGTCCAAAATTATTTGATAATCTCACTGACGGACTAAATAAAATTATCATTTTTCTACCGAAGAAACATAATATCTCTATTATGTTTGTTTTATATCTCCTTGAAGTAATACCATCTACCATATATAGCAGCTACTTACCTTGGTGTCGAGGTTCTTGTTCTCGATACCGTATATCTCCTGCAGCAGATAGCACAGGCCGTCCACAAACAGCTTCTGTTTGAGCGCCTTCAGTACGTACGTGCCGTCCAAGTGTTTCTCCACCACCGCTATCGTTGTGTGGGACTGTCTTATTTCAGCTGGGGGATAGAAACAACAGCGGAATGTTCAAAGCAGTGATAATTATGAAACAGTAGCTTTAGATTTACGACCAAGGCTAGTGACTGGTTGAGATGTTAAGGTATTGGAAAGTTAGAAGATTTTTTTTTAAATAGTGCGTAATATAATTATTCTTCTTCTTCTGGCCAGGGGGTAGACCATAAGCTCTTAGAGTAAGGTTATTTTGAGTGTGTGTAAGGGACAAATGTATATGACGTGTATACATCTGTCACTTACTCGATCTCAAAATAACCTTACTCTAAGAGCTTGTGGTCACCCCCCTGGTGCGCAATACTCATAACCGGCGTGTGTGTATGATTAGATGTATGAATGTGAGTGAAGCAAAAGAAGTATGTAAGGACCGTAGCAGGTGGCGTTCTGTAGTTTCTGCCTACCCCCATGAGAAAAAGGCGTGAGTTTATGTATGTATGCAAATCTTCAAATCTCCCATCAAAACGTGTCGCCTCGTTCCGAGAGTGAGATGAGCATCATTTGTAGAGCGTAGTCATAAACAGATCTCACTCGCAAGTACCTAAATGCTTACGTTGGTAAGTGAGCGTTATCTAATTTAGACAAATTCTTTAGTTTTCGAAAATTTATATTTTAAGTATAGTAGTCACAGCACTCACAGCGGATCTTTGTGTCTCTGAAGTAGGCTCTGCGAACCATTGGGCAAGAAAGTTTGTTATCGAGTATACTGCATAGAGTAAGCGAGATAGAACGATGCGACCAACGTAAGCGAATGGAAAAGGCAGTTATACAATGCTATCTTCTACTTCAACATTGACACAAAAATAAAACTGCGCAGTGTCTTGCAGCAAACTTCAGAAACACACATCTCCAATGTGACACAGTATAAATATGGAGGAACAGTACGGAAACTACCTCGACGCACTACTGACAGCACTGCAGACGCGCTTAAGGGTCTCGTCGGTGCGCATATTTGTGTGAGTGTGCCGTTTCGAGCGTTTGTAGGCAGTTTCCATACTGTTTGTATATTTATACTTTGACTATGACTACTTTACCTACCTAGGTAGCGTAGAGTATTATTGAATGCATATGACCAGACCAAGCAAAATAACAAATCTACAGTAGTAGTACTGTACAAGCAGTCTCAGGGTGTCAAGCAAAATTGTAGTTGAATAGCCACCACGCAGAATTGATAATAGTACTGACGCTATTGTCGTGTCATCTTGACGTTACGTAGATCCATTTTAAATCGCGCGAGGGGACAAGTGCCGGTGCATCAAGATAGTTTATATTAATTGAATAGGTACTTAGTCCCACCTACATACATATTACGTACTAGCTGTGCCCGCGGCTTCGCTCCTGTATCCTACCCTACTTACCTAACTACCTGTTTCTACCCTACTTACCTAGACCTACCTACCTTACTTACCTTTCTACCTACCTAGATCGAGCGTTCGCTGCACAGAAAACTATTTACTCTAGGGAAAAGAATATCGTTTTCATACAAATAAAAGTAAAGACAGATGTGCTGCGCGCCATCTAGTAGTACTCCAAAACACCACACCGAAACGAAAACATAAAACGAAACGTTTTCACTTTTTAGCTGTACCTAATGGGCAAGTTCTTTAGTAAGATACCTATAATGCCAGAATAGATTACCCTAATATCATGAAACTTGAACATAACCAGTGAAATGAGGGTGTACCAAGGTGAACTGTACACATCTCCGTATCCCTTAAGAGTGTACCGGCGTGATGTTATGTTATGAAATGGTATAAACAGACATGCGATTGCAGCAATCCCGAGAGTGTTGCCGTCATTTATTGAAGAGTTCTATTGTATATCTCCGAAGTTCTACATTACATCTTCACCAAATTAAAATGGGACCAATTTGGGAATATACTCCTTCCAACAAAAAAAGAATTTGAAAATTGGTCCACAATTGACGGAATATCTCCGTCAATTGTGGACCAATTTGGACGGTGAACAAAAACAAAACATAATGTCGAACATACAACCTCCTTCTTTTTGGAAAGTCGGTTAATAAATACCTATCCATAGCTGGTGCTCGTGCTCGAACTCACAACCTTAAGTGTAGTAGGCCACCATGTTTATCATTAGGCTATTCAGACGAGCAATAGCAGCAGCGAAATTATGAACCACATTAAACGCACGTCAACGTCATTATTGACATAAGTAATATGATTAAAGACCTAAAATCTCACAAAAACTAAGTAATACTTCAAGTTACGCACAATTTTTATGTACCTATAAAAGTTATCTACATTGGTTCCGTACATTTTACGTGATGCGTACACAAATAAACAGAAAAACAGATAAGCAGACAAAAATTCCAAAAATGCTGGCAATGGGTTCTGTTGGTTCTCATTTAACACCCTGGCTATATTTTTGAAATATTTTCGATGTACAAAAACGACTTTTCTGCAGATTTATTATATGTAATGATATGACGTAACGTTTACGTTGACTCAATGTGATTATAAATCTGCTAAAAAGAACAACCAAATTGAGAACCTCTTCTTTTTTTTTGAAGTCATTCCGTCCGTTTCATGTAGTAAGTAGAGAAAAGATCACGATCAAAATCGAAAAGCTATTAAAGACTATTAAAACTGTTGACTATTGAGATGATGGGAAATAGAGATGTTAGAAGAAGACATGCAGCACCGACCTCAAATCAATTGGATGACAACAGGGTGATGAATGAATAGCGATTTAAAGAAGAGAAAATGAATCCTCAGAGTGATAGATGGTACTTACCTTCCTGTCCCTCATCTACAACACAGTATATAGCGATAGGTATGATCTCCCTGTCCGCATTGTACACCAGATCCTCCTCAGGATGTTTAGATGGATCGAACACATGAGATATCTGGCAGAACTGCTGGTTCGCACCCTTCTTGTAGTGGTACGTCTGGGAATTCATTGTAGGGTCTCGTGGGTAGTATCTGGTAGGAAAAAATATTTATGGTCAAGTCATTCGTTATTCTTATTATATGCTAGCTGTCCCACGCGGATTCGCTCCCGTCAACTGGCTACCTACCGTACCCTACCTACCCTACGTACATGATTGTTGCGTTACATGGTTTACGCAGCGCACGCAACGGAAGCTCTCAAAAAGGAATATTTATTCCCCGTATTTGCAACATTTTTCATTTAAGCTCCGCTCCTATTGGTTGTAGCGTGATGTTATATAGCCTATAACCTTCCTCGATGAATGGACTATCCAACACAAATAGAATTTTTCAATTCCAACCAGTAGTGCCTGAGATTAGCGCATTCAAACAAACTCTTCAGCTTTATAACATTAGTATAGATTATTATTTTATATTTATATGATAGGTATAACAGATGTTGTAATTTGCACATATAGTTTGGTATTCTAAAACTGGATTATGCAATCAGCATGCTAGTAGAATTGTAGTGGTAAGTGTGTATTAGTCTATGAGGCTAGCATAGTACAAGCAAAATTTCTTGTCTTCAACATTTATCTTGCGAAAACATCCCGATTCAAACAGTAAAACGCCCATAACTTTTGAACGGCTGAACCGATTTTATTCAAACATAGCTAAGAACACTCGACACAATCACCTTTCAAACAAAAAAAAAACTAAATCAAAATCGGTTTATCCGTTGAGGCGCTATGATGCCACAGACAGACACACAGATACACAGCAACACACCTCAAACTTATAACACCCCTCTTTTTCTGTTGGGGGTTAAAAACAGAGATTAGGACTACTGGCCTTGAAACAAGGGATAAAAGAAATTGCACTGAAGGTTATGAACCTCATGAATCATCTGATTGTCATACAGATACAGATGATTTATCTGGATTTCCTGTCACATATTAAAAATAAAACAGTGCCATTTGAACATAATAATAAAGTGTTGTGGACACAAGGTCACATTACCATTTATTAAAATCAACAAAAGACAACCATAATCACAGTTATTATAGCACTGTTCTAAAAAAACAACACAAAAGGGTACTTACACAACGCCTGTGGGTGTGACTTCCTCAGTACAAAAGTAGAAAACAGTAATAGCACATCTTGCGTCACAATCAAATGTGAACTCAATATTGTAATATGTCCCTTTGCCATTATTGTCTCCAGTTTTGACCATGCCATCTCCAATCTTGTTATCCGCCAACTTCCCCACGGGCTCAGGGCAGCGTACGAAACGCAACGACTCCTTACGTATATTTACTAGACTTTTTAATGTTTTAGTAGGCTCATTAGACTGAGGCGGGGGGTACGGGAACTGAGGACATATCAATTGTTATTAATTTAATTATGATAAATCAGATAATAACAGAACAAAGCATAGATTTATTCCTATTGGCTTAGTATGAAGTAATTAAATTTGATTTTCCTTGTATTGTTTCAAAGTACGGAAATAAATCTTTATTTAATTCATTCATTGAATAATTTCTTTAATTTATTACCTTTATGGCGTCAAACACAAAAACACCCAGGGCCTGGAAAGGGCACATTGGGTCACTGTAGTTTTTTTCATCTACCAAAGTACCTAATTATGAAATCCCATGCTTTTGAAATTGTCTTTCATTGTCTTTTCAAATTATTTTTTTTATAATATCTTAAAATTTTATTGCATTAATAAGGTATAATATAATTTTATACTTACAGGTGTGGGTCGGCTGCCTAGGAAATTCAAGTCAGCATTTTCTCCAAACAAATATGCCTCAGGCTGAGGGGTGTCAAATCTCTCGCCACCCATGATGAAGTGGCTCCCGAAGTAATTACCTGCATCATCAGTTTCTAAATGTTCCTTATAGCATTAACTTATTTATAAATAAGAATATTGATGATTTGAATGAGAAGGAATTGTAATGAGGCAGTATCCAATCAATGAACTGTTAGACAAATTTAATTAAATAACTGATTTGTACATTATAACAATGTTCTCAATCACTTCAAACGACTTAAGATTGTTCTATGAAATCGATTATTCTACACTTCGACAAAATTTGATCCTGAATCTTACTGTCAGTCATCATTTGATAACATTAACAGTTAACAAACGATAAAATTTCCATATTCGCATTATTCTAGTTGACTCCATAAATTATACAGTAAAATAAACAATGAGAATGGAACAGGCTTATTGAACACGACACCTTAATAAATAAAGGTAATCGAATTAGAGAAGTTCCATTTACCTGATCTAGGCGGGTATTTATAAGCATGATTGGACACTACATCGGCTTCTTCGACACCAGCGTTTTGCCTACTTGTTAAAGCTCCCATTTTAAATAATTACTTGTAATAATACTCTCATTAAATGATAAATTTCACGCAAAAATACATCTGTTTTGTTCTAGTACAGCTGACATTTTTCTGATAAATTAAATACCTATGTAAATGTATATGTCACTAGAGATGTGCAACTCGAGTTGCGCCTAACTCAAGTTAACTCGAGTGGTATTCTTCCAAACTCGAGTTGCTATCACTAAAATCTAAAATAAAATATGTCATAGAACAACCTTAAATTTTTCTGATATCTTTTTACAACAACAAACCAACATTAAAATGCATCTCAATTAATCTCGGAAGCCACGATTTCGGAACTATTATGATAACAAATTAAAGAGTGCTACAAAAGTATCCATTTTGCGTTGTAAGGTTGTGTTTTTAAAATTAGTCTGATTATAACCGTTTGACGTGTGTTTGTTTACAAAAAGTTTTGTCCCCAACGAATTATTTTCTTTGTTAAGTGTTTTGTGTGTACAAAAATAAATAAATAGGGTATAAGTTTACTAATCTTATTTTTTTTCTTAGCCTGTATTTTCCCACTCCTGGGCAAAGGCCCCCCTTTCATTTCCCTTGGTGTTGTGCCTCATCTTGCCAATTCTCGAGGAACTTATACAATAAATTGTATAAGTTCCTGTCAAATACATATTAAGTAAAAACGTAGTTTTAAACAAATAAATAATTTATTATAACTTAGTTTCGTTCTGCTAACTCGAGTTGCGTAACTCGAGTTCAACTCGAGTTATGTGAATTTCAACTCGGGTTAACTCGAGTCGTGTTTATCCCGAGTTGGCCCATCACTATATGTCAGTGCAGTGCTATGACAGCTATGTTGGTAGGATATCGTCTAAAAACTACCGGAAATAAGCCAAATCTTTCCTACAGGTTCAGAATCAGTTTTATGTCTCAAGAAAAGCACCCAGCTCAAAAGAAGCATCGTTCGGGGATTTGCTTTTCTGATTGAAATGAGTCAAAAATCGATTTGCTGAGTTTGCTTCTTTGTGCATGCAAAGAGTCTGGCCATTATAGCTATGCACGACTCATTATTTTTTGTTATCCCCAAAGAGTTTTGTATGCTTTTACATCAGTCACTATAGTAGTTTCGTGGTACTTGAGCTGTCAGATCAATGATATTCAAATAAACAGATATGTTATGAGCGCACGCATTGTGAAGACTCGAATAGGTCACAATTGTGACCTTTAGTATTTTGTTTATGTCACGCATGGCGAAGAGCGAAAGGATTTGTTGAAACAAAAACAAAATGGATAAACAAAAAAAAAACAGAAGGGATCTCATACCAAATGTAAGTACGCAATACGTCTCAATTTACTAATTTATTTAATATTTTTTCCTAATATTCTGTTATTTGCAGGTTAGAAAAAGATAACAACATTGGACGTCAGAATAATGTTTTTTACATTCACACGCTAGTGACAAACACTAGCTGTCTCTTTTTTTATTATTGGTTTTAACAAGCCATCCCTTTCGACTTGTAGTGAAATGTCAGATGAATGAAAAGTGTGTAGGTGTGCTGCTGGCCTGCCGCTGCTGCGCGGGACACTTATTTCAATTGTTTTGTGAGTGTATAACGTATCTGTATATTTGAATATCATTGTGTCAGATACATTGTTTTCCACCTCAGATTATAGAACGTACGGAACAAGAGAGCGCAACCACCAATACATATACAAATTGAAAAACTAAAACAATCTCGCGTTAGTACGAAACTACGCGTCGTACTGCTTACACGTCACAAGTGATTTCTTATTTTATTTGTAAAAATGCCGTCTTGTATCTTTAAACATTGCAAAAGTTGTTCCCAAAACTAAAAAAATAAGATGGAATATCTTTCCACATGTAAATATTGATTATTTTATAGTTTAGTTATTGATTTACCCACTAATATTTACGGCTCACTCGGAACATAAAATATTGGCAGTAATTGGTTGGTGTTGCCAGTTTACATCGAAATAAGTTTCCTTGAATTAGGGAAATGTACATGGGACTTAGGAAGATCAATTAATTTATACATTTATACAGGAAAAAGTTGTAACTAGTGTGCAATTGTTTTTAGTGGTTCAGTATCAGTAATGGAACACATTTCCATTAATTGTTTAATACCTTTTTTATATCCGATTTGAAATCTATAAAATATGAACACAATCTATTCGTATAAATATAATTCAATGAACCAGTGGCACGCGGTGGAGCTGTGACAGGGGCGCAGGGTACCCGGGAGGGGGTATAAATGATAATGATGAACCTTCGTTGATCATTTTTGCGTTCATTTTCGCTTCCAAAATCTTTGGAGTCCTTACAAATTTTAGCTAATTAGATAGGGCTTGCACTCGTACTCAATTTACAGTTATAATATTTACACATTTTGCCATAATCAAAAAGTTTCTAGAACAAAAACAGAAAAAGTTCCGGTTTGTTTACATTTTCATTGTAATGATTAGCGATTCTCTCGTAAACTCGTGAACCGATTTAGATGATTCAAACGGATAAAATGGCTCTAGGTTCATTTGACACCAATATCATCAAAATATCACAAATAATCACATTATCAAGTTCCTCGCGTAATTATTCAACATGTATGATATCGCTTAACAATTCTTTAAAAAACTGTCTATTCTTCTTCTATCTATAATTTAATTTGATAACCATTACTCTGTCCAAATACTACTTAAGTAAGTACAATAATATTCTTGAGAAACATCGAAAAAAATGTGGGAGTTTTTCCCGAACATCTGGCATCCTTATACGCACACAGATGTACGATTCCCTACAGTGCTGCTCCTTGCTGTTACGCACACATAACATAGATCGCGGCACCGCTCTCTTGTTCCGTACGTTATATCTGTTTACTGTTTGATCTGAGTTTTCCACAAATACAATTAGAAAAATGGTGTGAAGATGTGAAGGTAGGTAGTTAGGTACAGTACGACTTCGTTCTTATCCAAAAACGACAATGTTCACAATCACATGTTTACAAGATATCGAAACGTTGACGTGCTCGTCGATCTAATGATTTTGATAATTTACCTGATTTTACCTTTTCATTTTTGCGTAATAGATTATTTAACTAAAAATATTTTTTCGATCACTTATGCGCCTGTTCATGTTGTTTACAAGAAGATCGTGTCAAATTACAACATTATGATTCAAAACAACAAACCTTGTGGTTTTGGGGTAATCCCGGTATTTTAAATTAGCGAAAACGGTGTCACTCACATTGACAAAACCAGGACAAAACTGTATCAAATCTACACTGCATCGTACAGTACAACAATTTTCTTACTGTCCCTCGGAAATCATCACATTTCCGAATACAAACCAATGCTTATTTCCATGTCCATCATTATTCGATTTATCTTGTTTAATAATTTGAATTCAGAATAAGTCGTTTTTAGGATTCCGTACCCAAAGGGTAAAAACGGGACTCTATTACTAAGACTCCGTTGTCCGTCTGTCTGTCTAACACCAGGCTGTATCTAATGAGCTGTGATAGCTAGACAGTTGAAAGGAGATGGCTAAACCCTTAGCATGTATAGAAATTTCTCACTAACTCGTAACATTCAAATATTCATTAATGAATTATTACGGTTTTATTATTCTTCTATAACTTTCGTGAACAAATCAAATAATGAATTGTAGTCAATAAACCTACTTTTAAAGACATTTGCGTAAGTCGAAATGAACAGTTAGGTACTGTTCATTATTATTTATTTTTGTTCCTATCGAAATACATTTTATAACGTCGATTTATTTAATTGCATTTACCTGATTTCTAGAAATGATTGGCAATATCTGGAAAGAAACGGCATTTAAATAGTACTGTCACTAAAAAGTTACATTCAATTCTTCTCGATTACACTTGATTCGATTAGAAACAAATTAAAAAAAAAACATGTTGGGGGTGTCGTGTCGTGGGAACTCGCTTTGAACGAAGTTCCTTTCACCGGATACTATGTATTTATACAGAGCCAACTAGTATGGTCTTAATTTTCAGTTGCGTATTGATTCATCATGAACCTTTAAATGACAGCCCTTTCCAAGGCACGAAGGAGAGTGTGTTGTATCCAGTGTTTTTATTAGTTTCCGAATTAAATAATCGCCATCATTATGCCAAAAGTAATTTAAAGTGCTGGTAGTTTTCTTCTTTTCTCGAAGTGAACAAGGCACCGGTACCGTTTTACAAAGATAGAGCCCGCGTGGCTTATTTGACGGGTTAGTTTTAGGGATACCATTATATTAAAATTTCCCTAAATTCTCGCACTAGCAGTGCCTGACAGTATTGGGTTTTGGGTGGTACATAAATATACCAGCGGGACAGGACTGGCATCATGTAATATAATGCATCATAGTTATTTTGTTTTAGGCGTTTCTGAACGCACCGTCATCCAAATAACTCAAGAGGTTATGTGGCAGCAGCTTCTTCAAAAATTGTTGAAGAAGAAATTAAAAAAGAATTGATATTTAAATGGACGTTTTTAGCTACTGCAGGACAATTGTTAGACCAAATTTAACAGTAGGTACAACTAAGTATTCAAAGATTTACAATAATTTCATGAAGCTCTTTTCATCATATTCTTCGCAAGTAGAAAAAGCTAGTAATTAATTCTTAACTTAAATTACTTTCAATTTCAAGTAACGAAAAATGACTATTGATTAAATGAAGGAAAAAAGATCAGTTAAGTTGGAAACATTAAGCACCCCACCCGTCGCGCGCATACTTATCTTGCGCGCACTCTAACAATAACGTATAGGTCAGTTTGACATATGTCGCAGCGATCAAGCTATCATATAAGGTGCACCTAGTCCAAGTCCGTACAAATACTCGTTTCAAATACCTGTTCCACCTAGTCCATGAAATACGCGTACTTTAAAGATGCTTAGTCTTTTCATACCACCGATACGTGTAGGTACGTTCGTACGCAGAAGGGAAGATAACCTTCCCTTCTTAGTTTACTCATGCTTAGAAATGTCAAATTAAAGATTTATCGATTGTTGAGGTATTTAAAAGACTCTAATTAATTTTAAAGAGTGCTTTAATCCGATTTTTCTCTCCTTTTCTTTATTTTTTTTAAAACGCTATCGTTTGTTTTTTATATACCTAAACATAGAAAATCAGTATTCATTTTAATTTAAAATTTTAATTGTTGAACTTTTAGGTTCCCAAGCCCCGTACTTCTGTCATTTAACAATAATCCGTAGGAGGAAAATTACCATTCACAAGGTACGTTTGTGCCGTCGAATAGGTATCAATACGGCGAGGCGGCGTTTAACAAGATCACGTTCGCATGAGTACGTACTTGATACTCGACGTACTCTACTGGCTCATATAGTCTTCATTCGCATCGAGTATTAACAAGTACATAGTATTTAATATCTGCGTAGTCTCGAGTATTGACAGACAGACGGAATATATTCTTGCACAACACGAGTGTGCGTCGCGTTAGTTTTATGCCGGTCACTCACATTCGCACGAATACGTAAACCCACAAGTGTAGGACGACATTTGCAAATGATTATGCAAAGTTTTCGCTGCATTCGCGGTTTGCCAAGCTGTGTCGGTTTTTTAATGGACATCAAAGCGCGCGAATCTCGATCCTTCGCATAGTCTCCCACACATTCGCGAGCGACCAGTTGCACACAAGATTGCGTAGGTAACGGACGTTTCGCCATTCTCATAGTTCGTGAATTCTACTGTGTAGCGTAGGTACTAACTTCATCATGGATTGGAGCAACACCACGGTGCTAGAGTTTCTTAAACTCCTTCAGAATGAATCGACCATATGGGATCCTCAAAAGAAATCCCATAAAAAGCAAGCAAACCTGAGACATTCGTAAACAAGTGTAGGAGGAAGCGCAAACGGTTTTGCAAATTGAGTATGCGAACCCATTTGCAGATCCCCTAAGTATGCGAATGAATGTCTGACGGCCCTTCACATGCGGGCAAACATTCGTATGATGTACGAACGTTTGCGCGCATGTGAGTGACGGGGGTTATGCCATTGAAATAATATTTCTCAAATTCAAATGACTGGCACACGAATGATTTATGGAAACATGATGCGGGTCGCGTTACTATTATGCGCTTTGAATTAGGGTTCAAATTCAAGTGACTGAGTGATTTTGGCAAACATAAATGAAATGCAATTTATATCTACGGGAGCACCGCGTCGGTACTTCGATTCGAGCGTTCGATGCGTAGGCTAGGCACAGTGAGACTAGGTTGATCGAGTATTTTAAAAGTTGGAATAGGTGCAATCAAATCTCTATAAATACCCAATCCCTGGATCTGTTCTAGTATATACGCCTCATCTTTAATAGAGTAGCCCTAGAATAATTTGCCGCATTAATTTAGTATGTTTTCATGAAATATTTTTTAATAGAGCTGTGAAAGTAACGAAAAATAGTATACCCGTATGTATTCGTTACTTTAAAACATAGTACTCGTTACAAACGTATCGTTACTCGTTACTTTCGTTACAATCTCGCTTCGAATTGCCTTGCCATACGCTTTCGTCACTGACAGCTGTATTGAACAATTTGAATAGGTAACAACAGCCACATCTGGAACAGTACAATGGTCAATGGCTGGCTATTAAGATCTCAAAAGTACACAAAAACGTGTCGAGTTTAAGGGCTTTTGTAATTCTCAGAAAGAAAATACATGTGAAAGCAATATAATCAAAGACTACTTTCTCAATATTCAGTCAGTTTTTTATGTACTACTGAATCAGAGGAGTTTATTGATGATTTGATGAGCTTTCATAACTCTATTGCAATTTGTGACCAACAGGAAGAAACTGAAGAACAATTTACAGATTTGCAGACTTTGAATGATGGTCTAATCTCAAGTCAGGGTATTACGAAAGATTGTTCTTTTTATTGAACACTTTCACATCCTGGGAAATTATGACGATACACTAATTAAAATAACAGACTAAAATACACTTCGCAAAACAGACTAAAATTACAGATTGTATGAATACATAAAAATGATTATACGTTTTATGTACTTAATAAAAAATTATGTAATTTATTATGTGTTGTATGACGATTATAAAGTAGGCAAGTAGCAAATTGAAAATAATAAATTATTTTGCTATTATTGTGTCTCATTTTATACTACTTGCCGGGCTACCTGTTCCTCATATTATATATCCGAAATGCAGTCTATTAACGTTTACTAAACAATAGCAATCCAAATTTACAAAAAGGGCATTTTATGGCCATAAAAAAAAAACTGAGTGATCGATCGCTCGGTACAAACTTCGAAACAAAATTTGTAACTCTAAATGAATTCAAAATATAAAAATGCGCGCATTTCGAATCCGTATCGAACAGAGTCGAGTCGAACGCACGATTCATTCAACGCATCGCCGAATCACCCACCACGTTCCGTTCAAGGACTACTATTTTTTAAGCTTGCCACACTCAACATAGTCTACGTCAACGTCAAACCAACTTCCGTCTGTCTTTTCGTGGAAGTGGTGTCGCTTTGTGAAGGTGCTGATAAATTTTTACTATATAAATCTAATGAAATCTTCAAAAGTGTTGAATATTATTCTGTGATTTTACTAATACGTGTAGTGTAAGACTTACTAAGTTTAATTTTTGATTTATTTCAGATCACAATGGGGCGCCGGCCAGCGAGATGGTAAATACATTACAACCTCTGAACTTGTGTTTTGGTTAAAATTTGGACTAAGTTTTAACGAGTGAAATGTGTTTTTCAGTTACCGGTATTGTAAAAACAAACCGTACCCTAAGTCACGGTTCTGTCGTGGTGTGCCCGACCCCAAGATCCGTATTTTCGACTTGGGTAAGAAGAGGGCTTCGGTAGAAGACTTCCCACTATGCGTGCACCTGGTGTCCGACGAGTACGAGCAGCTGAGCTCTGAGGCTCTGGAAGCAGGCCGTATTTGCTGCAACAAGTACCTCGTCAAGAACTGCGGCAAGGATCAGTTCCACATCCGCATGCGTCTGCATCCATTCCATGTGATCCGCATCAACAAAATGTTATCGTGCGCTGGAGCTGATAGGTAAGCATCTTCTGTTACTTAAATCACCAGCTAGATAGAGTAAATAGATAAGTAAACTTTCTAATTCAGCATGGCTTATAAGCATAGTCCCGGAATGCAGTTTTACTATGTTAGTGAACTTAGTTTGCTTTATGTATATTCACAACTACAGTGTAGTGTTAATCCTTTTGTCGAGACGGCAAATGTAGTACTTAGTAAATATCCACATGTGGTAAAAACCACACTTAGGCTGTTATCCTGTATGTATTGACCTAATCCTATCAAATTTTAACTTGTTACTATTGGTACATGTCTTATGTGTTATAGCAAACACTAAGATTACAATAAATTGTCTCTTCCAATAAAACTATTGTAAACTAAAGGATTTGAAATTATTATCTGAGAGGTTACAAATAAGAATAATATTTATTCACAGATATTTTGTACATACTAAACAAATGAAGTGCTTAAACTTGAAAGTAAATTACACAAAATATTAGCATTTGAGGCCAAACTAGGCATAGTCTGTGTTTCAGCCTTCAAATTCACGATATATCGAGATATTACAATCTCACGAGATTTATTACAACTTATGGAGTATGTAATAATCCAGTGTCATGCATTCAACTAGAGAAATGCTGAAAATAAACTAACTCCTAAACATTTAAGTTAAGAATTCATTTTGCAAAGGAAAGGCCTCCTTGAAAGCCTTTGTGAAGTCTGCCAAAACCAGTTCTTTTTACTAAGTGCAATGCTGAATTTAAAATAATTGTAGTAAGGTTAAGTTTTTTATGAAATATATAAATTCCAGTGCTGTTCTATGTTGTTCATTGCAATTCTTAAGACATTTTCATGGTGTTTTGTACCAGTTGTAGTTTCAAGTGCTATGAGTTGAATTATTATTATTGAGTAGTAAGAATATGCAAAGGTTTAAAAAAAAAGTACAAAAGAATTTAGTTGGATTTGCCCATGCCTCCATATTCATCCCATTTTAGCATTTCATGATTAGCACAAAAATAATCTATGATAAGTACTAGATAAACCTGTGTTCAAATGTGATTGTCATTTTGTAAACAGAGATTAAGAAAATCATTTTAGTTATTGTTGCGCAACATTGTGATATTGAAACTCACCAACAATATTGTGCTGATCATTCATGTCATCCTGTAGTGTTACTCATAGGTTATAACATGAATCCTCACATGACTTGCAAATAATAAAATGTCTATCATAGTTGTTATAGCGGTTTGAGAAACCTCTTCATCCTTGTGTCTATCATGAAAAGTGGACTGTATTTGAAGGGTTCTGGCAATAGTGCGTTGAAAATAAGCAGGAAAATATTCACTGATCAATTCGGGCGATCTAGTATGGAAATGAGGGAAGTAGTACGCCTTACCTTGTAGTGGTCGATGCCAGCCCACGTGTGGCAGCGAGCTGGTGTTCTTCTACTCCAAAATGGCTCCTTCAGGATCCACACACTTGTTTTATATCCGCGAGGCGGGTTAATAGACACGGTTCACAAGGTTCTCTGCAATCTAACTAATTAGATGCATCAGTCTCCAGCCAGGTGGCTTGGAAAGCTAGCGGTTGAGATACGAGGCCCGTTCACGTTGAAGTTTCGGTTCGTTCTGGCGACTTGTCATTAAGGCGTACATAAAGGGAAAAGGAATGAGGAAGGAACGAGATAATTAGGATATCGATCGCCCGCGAAATCTCAAATGCGTTTGTCTATGTGTTTTTGGTCATTGATTTATGACATTTACAAGAGATGGCGCTACCAATAGTTTAATTAAGCAAGATAACTTTATTTTTAATATTTATTGCATGAGTAGACTGTTTTATCAAACCAATATATCTGACATGTAAAGAATTACAATGCCTTTATTTCAATACTAGTGGCCCACCCTAGTTTTGCCTAGGTTGAACAATTTCATCATACTATATAGTGCCCTGCACATAAGTTGGCAAGGTTTTGGTGTAGTGGGGGTAAGTTCGCGCATAATCCGCGAACTGACCATAAAGAGCGAACGGAACGTGGACACGTCGATTGGTCAGTCGATCCTTGAGTCAACCGACCAATCGCGCGCTCGGAACGGTCCTAAATGTTCCCCGCGCCCGGCTTCTCTACCAGAGATACCTAAACAATTACTTCTCGCATCTAACGACTCTTGCCAACTTACGTGCCGGGGATTATAGTGTAAAACATTTGAAAGGTGCATTATGTCCATCTGGAATAAAGTGCTTTTCAAGTCGTGTTTTTTTTTTTGTAAGTCTATAACTCACAAAATTCACACTTTATAATAGTATGAATTGATATTACGTTATTTTCTTTTGTCATAATTCCTTGAAATAGAGTTTAGGATACACATTTAAATTATTTTACTGACAGGAACAGGCTGATCTACAACTTGAAAATAGGTAATTGTAAATCCTAGTAGACAAAATGAATTACACCCTAGAGTACCTCAAACATGGATCCACGCGAGACACAATGGCTTCTTAATTGTTTCGGTAATTACAGCACACAACTGATTAAACAACGCCATTATTTTCTCAGGCTCCAGACTGGGATGAGAGGTGCCTTCGGCAAGCCGCAAGGTACCGTAGCGCGTGTGCGCATCGGACAGCCCATCATGTCCGTGCGCTCCAGCGACCGTTGGAAGGCTCAGGTCATCGAGGCTCTGCGTCGTGCCAAGTTCAAGTTCCCTGGTCGCCAGAAGGTATGCATAAAGATGATTATTTTATGTTTGAGGTGAAGACAACTTCCAAGTAGTTAACCGGGAACCCTAGTGACTAGTAACTCGATTTAATGGAAATACAGGTATTTGTTTTTGGGTTGTCCTACTGATATTATTTAAATGGTTACACAGAAGCAAGGACAACGATTTATATACAAAAAAAACTTGGACCCTCAATGTAAAGAATATTTATCGCGAAATTTATTTTAATTTGACCATTATCATTTCAGATCTACGTCTCCAAGAAATGGGGCTTCACCAAGTACGAACGTGAGGAGTACGAGAAGCTGCGTGACGACAATCGCTTCGCCAATGACGGCTGCAACGTCAAGTACCGCCCCGAGCATGGACCCCTCGATGTCTGGAGGAAGTTCCAGAACGAGATCTATGCTGTGTAAATCTTATCATAATATACACTTTTAAAACTACAAAGCTGTGTTTCCATTTCATTTAATTTAATAAGACATTATCTAAAAAAAGAGTCAATAGGTCTACAAGGCATTTTATTCTTCTTGACTGGAGAATTCGATTTTCGCTTTCTTTTTGTACTACTTCCAGTAAATGAGGGATTAGTTTTCTTATTTAATTCCCTGTTCAACTTCTGTGCTTCATGGAAATCTAAATGCTCTCCAAATTTTGCCAGGGAAACCTTTTTACCACATTCAGAACATGTCTCTGTTGGAACACTATCGTCGATTTTTACTAAAAAGCTAGCAATGGAAGATGTTTCAATTCTAGAACTGTTGTGTTCTTCTGGTTGCTTCTTGTTTTTCGTTTCTTCATTCTGTTTAGTTTTTACAATATTATTCTTTTCTTGCTTTTCCTTTCGTACCTGTTGCCTCTCCTCATCCCTCAACTTCAAGGCGAGATGGTAATCAGAATGTTCGGCGACCTCATCCATTGGTAATGTTTTCCTACATTCAGGGCAATTAAAAGTCTCAACTTGTGGTGTTTCCTTCTGAGGAGTCACAGGTGCAACTGCCTCAGTATTTTCTTCTGGTTCTGAAACAGTGTCTGAGCCATCTTCTTTTAGTAATCTGGAGCTGCTCAGTAATTCCCTTATACTTTTAACACGAGCGACGTCCTTAGGATCATCTTCGAACAAAGCCACGCTGTTGTTTATTTCATCAACTATTGTTGATCCTGAACAATATGTTTCATTACTGTCTTCTCCATGGGTGACCACATCACAAACGGGCGTTGTAGTCCGTATTTTCTCGACATCCAATTCTGAATCTTGCATTCTACTCACACAAGAATCCTTCTTGTTTTGGTTCAATATTTTCGCGAAAAATGACTCCTGCTTATCTAAACTAGATTCTACAACTGCATCATTTGTTTTATTGCTCATTGCAACACCATTGAGGTCCTGCTTTGGTACAGATGGAGCTTGGCTTGTTTGAGGTTTTTCACACACTTGAAAGAATTTCTTCATGATGTACTCTTTGCCCTCATTCTTGGTGGAAGTTTTATTCTTTACAACAGGGTGTTCACTGGAAGCTTTTTCTTGTTTAATACTGTCTTTTGCCTTATCTGCAGAGTCTTTTGATGATCCAGCACAAAAATAATCTAATATTTTCTTAGTTTTCTTCATTTCTGTATGATCTTCAAACTTTCCAACACTTATGCCTAAGAATTTTATTGGAGCTTTCAATCGCCTGTTGCCTTCACCGTCTGGAAAATAACAAGGTTTTAGGTAGTAACATGAACAAATATATATTTTATGCAGTTATAATCACAGAACTCTGCAAAATATACCTTTCCCCTTAATTCCTTCAGAACTCTCTAATAAAAGTTCCAGAGCTTTACTTGAATAAAATTCGCCGCTTAATTCGTCGTCAGCTAGAAAATTATACGAACGAGAACTACTTTGATCTTTCCCGTCGGGAAGCTGCGAAGAGTAACTAAGGACCATTTGTTTCGGTGTCCTGTTATTTTCTAAGGCGTCCTGATCAAGTCTGTCATCTATTTCGTCGCCGAGGTCTTTGAGCCACTTCCGCACGCTCTCTAAGTCAAGGAGAGCAGCCTTGCCGCGGAATTGTTTGCAGCATCCAATACTCTTTGGGTTAAATCTTGCTTGTACTGGTTCCAAGTCGATTCCTCTTGCTATATTGTATAGCCATGTTCTGTAAATAATACATTATATTGAAAGTAAAAGAAAACATGGTAAATCAATAAATTTTCATTTAGTTTACACACCCATTTTTCTCATCAAACCTTGCTTGAAGGTCTTTTTCAGGGAACTTTTGAAGCTCGCCCATTTTTTGGATCTTTAACATTTCACAAACAGTACATCCAAACTTTCCTCCAAGATGTTTAACTTTCTTCAATGGTAATGTGCTGGAAGTCAAGACGATTAAAGTAATTAGCAGCTGTAGATTTATTACTGAGAAATTATCATTAAAAACTATAGCTTGTACCCAAAACTTACCTGTACAGTAAATTAATACAATGCTTAGGTAGAATTGTCTGCTTGTTGGGCTTGTTCATGCCACACACCAACTTGGCTAAGATTTTGTTTTGAGCTATTCCAGCTGAACACCTGTAACCTGCAATTTAATTATAATGTATGTATAGATTTTCTGAAATTAGCAAAGTATTAACTAAGAATGTGGATAGACTATGTGAAAGACAATTTGCCAAGAAATGGGGTGCCCACTAATATGGGAACTAATTAAGGAAGAAAATGATGATCAGAAAGTAATGATCCAAAATTAAATCTGTAAATCAGAGGATGCTTTGTCAAAGTGACCTTACCAGTGTCTTCATAAACCGCAGCTCTAATCTCACTGACTATGACAGCACCCACAAGCAACCGCTTGGCATGCTCATAGTCAAACTCAATGTTTTCAATGCCACATGTGTGGACATCTGCAAGGAACTCCTCCACGCAGCCATAACCCAGTGCAAAGGTGTTGGGCATCATGTCTGTGTGTATAGTGTTCACGTTGAGCGTCTTTAGTCTTTCTTGCACCTGAAGAATAAATGTTGAGCCTTTGAACCTTGTCAGGCATCTGTGCTAACTATTCTAATTAAACACTGAATGGCAAATTCTTCAAGGGGATTCTTTTTTATCATCAATCATTACAATATACATGTTTGAAGTTAACTTGTTTTGCTCCTAACAAGAATATTGTCAAAGGAATTGTAAGTAAACCAGAATAATTATAACACAAAGTCTAGAAAAGCCTTAAAATCTGCTAAGAAACTTACAGGTGCAGTGATGTCCAGATAAGCTTCATCAATGGAAGCTCTCTCCAAGAGTGGTGTGAACCTCTGCAAAACTCTTGCTACTTCTTTACCAGCTTCTCTATACCTGAAGTAGAAATTATCTCAGAACAATTCCATACAAATAAATGGAACAGAACTTAGTTAAAAGATAAAAGTGACCTTGTTACAAAACTGGTTATACAATAATTTCTTGGCCAGGATCACATTTTGGCAAATAAACCAGTATACCAGACCCAAGTATTTTAAGGCAAGAAAACATAATATATGGCCAAAATACAGCTAAAGAATAAGTTATCTAAATAAACTAAGTACTTACTTGGAAATATCAGCTTTGCCCCTAAGGCATGGCACAGATGGTAACTCAATATCAGGGCACTTCTCCTTGGCCTCGTCTCCTCTCATATGGCGGCCAACGCCTTGGGCTCTAGCGACGTAGTTTACGGCTATGATCCTGAGAATTTGGAGATAGAACTTGTAAAATAGCATTCCATTAAGACAAGTCTGAACAAGGTGATATAGGGGAATTGTTACCGATTTCTGTACGGTTTCTTACCCTCCACCCTTCCAGGGATTGTACTGCACAACCGCAATAGGTTTTCCTCTTAATTCTGGGTTCAATTTCTCTTCTACTTGGCAATAGAAACAGTCCATGTCTATCAACACAACAACACGATTATCTTGATCCATTTTGAGTTTTTACTTATTCCACCGTATAGTTTTTTTTTATTTAATAGATTTGAGTCATTTATAACAAAACCCCCTGAATATTTTAAATGATTTATGGTAAATATAAATAAATCTAAACATTTTTGTACGCGCCAAAAAACCGCAACAGCTGATTTTTGACATTTGATATTAATACTAGGGATGGGTCCGATATATCAAAACGTAATTTATATCGGATATGTGTTAGATATCATATCGTATCGATATCTATATCAAAATAACCGATATCACAAAAACTGTATCTAATCAAAACCTCTACTTACATGCGAGAACGAATAAGTGAAAACTTAAAACCGTAACAATGCGAAAACATACGAACTGCGAACAAAACGCAAATTTCACAAACGACAGGAACCATATTATGCGCTACCTCTCTTTCCAAGTATTATATATTCTTTTATTGGTATAAAAGAAATGCAGAAAATACGAGGTAACACCATTTGAAATAACATTAGAAATTTTTACAACCCCTTTTTACAGTCCGTTCAACCGATAATGAGTTCTATCCCGTAATTATAAGGATGGCATCAAAGGCATAAACCTGGTAACCAAAACTAACTGTTTAATACAGCTGCCATTTGTCTATAACTGGAAAAGTGTGAGTTTGCGTTTGCTTTAGTTCGCGTTCATTTTTAGTTTGCTCATCTAAATAACATGTTAACTTTTGTAAACTGTACTACTGAAATCGATATCTGAAAACCGTTAAATATGGATATGAAAACTGTGCATCGGTTAAGTAACCGTTTGCGCAAAATACCGAAAACGCCCATCATTAATAATACTGTCACTGCCAACAGTGTCAACGTGACAGCGGACCATAGGCATACAAGAATGGTGTGGCCGTGTGGCACAGGCACTGACCTCTATCCAAAGATAGCCAAAGATTACTATTATATACTGGGCCTCTATCATATGTATAATAGAGGTCAGTGGGCACAGGCCGCACCATTTTTGCACCGGCAGTGCACTTCCGTATTATTATAATTACTCTCTGGCAGTGCATCAGTTATTGATGAAGATTAGTAGATATCAGTATTATAGTCAGAGATGCATGGATGTACTCACAGAGTACATCCATTAAACTATACCAAAAGTGATGCCGGAAACAAACTTACGTGGCGTGGCGTGGGATACACCAATACGAATCTCTTCAAGCCCATAAACTCATTTAAAGAATGATGAGATTCTCACAACGAGTCTTGTAGCCAATCAAATGCGTCGTAGGTAGTACCAATTACCAATACGAATCTCTTCAAGCCCATAAACTAATATATATAATGATGAGATTCTCACAACGAGTCTTGTAGCCAATCAAATGCGACGTATGCAGTCATTAGCACCGCTTCGAAGGCGGAAACATACTTACATGTCGTGGCAATGGACGCCTACCCACAGACGGAGTACCTTGAATAGTCTGAGACGCCTGCTGTACCAGATTTTATACAGTAACTAGTAGCAAATATTATACGGTAGAAATTAATTTTCCATTTAATTAACAAAAGATGTGTCTGGAAAGGAATAGATTCCAATAAGCCATGTATTTCTCTCCTAATACCTTAAAGGAGCGTCCTAACTGAGAGCATTCTTTCGTGAGCATTAGTAAACGAGCAATCGTAGCCGAGCTACAAATGCTTCCCAGCCAGCCCAGCATTCAGTTTCGAGCAAATCTATGAACGTTCGAGTCGAACATTTCCTTGCGAGCTTGGAGCATTCAAATACGATCTTGTTAAATGTTATTCATTCGATAATACGATCGACCAAGAAGGTCAAAAACACAGATCAAGGAACAGTTTTTTTGTGTTCCGTGGTTCCTTGTAAAGCAAGGAACCACGGAACACAAAAAAACTGTGGCCAGTAATATTACTACATACATACTCATTGATTTCATTATCTGAGTACTCGCTTTCGAGCGTTTTATTTGCGTGAACATTCGAATGCGAGCCGTTTCCGCGAAAATCGTTGCGACGTCCACACCGGCCGAAGTTCGCGTTTGCGTGTAAGCTTTGTAACGCTCGGCTCAACGTCCACACCACTCGAATATTTGACGTCGAACGCTCATTACACGTGAACCCCGGAGTTACTGATTCAAAGGAGCCAATTCCGAACGCGGATCCGTAAACCTTATTTATTCCACACAATTCTTATCGGCACCGCGGTGTCAAATGATATATACCGGAGCGGAGTAGCGCCGCCGGAGTCGCGGAGCGCGGGTTGGCACTTGTTCACTCGCTCAATCGGTGCATCGTGTAACTATATAGTACCAGTACCTACGGTGCGCTCTAATTTCTATGGGGGTTAGCAAGGGCGGATTTAGAATTTTGTGTAGGTACTGAGGAGATTCCATCACAGTACATACTTAGAAGCAAATCAAATTATCAGAGTATTTAAAATATATGAATAAAATAACAGAAATAAACTATTCACCGCTGCACTGGAGGATGTCTTCAAGGTTCTGGACTGAAGAGGGCTAGGCATCAACGTCAACGGCGAGCATATTGTGCGCACGGTTGGCGTAGTGGTTGAGCGATTGAATGCTGCGCATCAAGGTCGGTGAATTCACAGCCGAAGCCGTGGACGACCATGCCTACCTGGGACAAACGGTCCAGCTAGGCAGGTCCAATCTGGGGGCTCGAATCGCTGTCGAGTCTACCATGAAGTACCTAGGATTGGTTCCCGAAAGCCGGTGGGATTTCGGCCCCCACTATCGACGGCTGGCGCCCAAGTTGTTGGGCGCGGCTGGGGCGCTGTCAACGCTGCTTCCCAATCTGGGGGGCCCAAGCGCCGGCTGTAGGCGGCTCTACGTAGGGATCGTGCGATCGATGGCCCTGTATGTGGCCCCGATCTGGGCGGAAACCTGACGGCCGGCAGTATCGCTGTTCTGCGAAGGCCGCAGAGAGCGATGGCCGTCAGAGTCATCAGGGGGTATCGCACGATCTCCTACGAGGCGGCTCATCTCTGCAGTAGGCAGTGACCTGTCGGTGCCGGCCGTAGTCGAGTCTATGGTCGGCAGCGAGGAGTCCTGGGACGCGGTGGCATCCTTCAGACGACTGTTTCCTAGAAGGAGGCTGCGGAGAGGGAGAGGGAGATTTTATCCGCTAACCCAAACCACAGCAGACGCACCGGGCGTCGGCGGAGGGCGGACAACGCCCTCTTCCAGCCCCCTTAAATGGGTCCTCCACACATCAGGACCCGAGGTGGCGGCGCGTCGTGTTCCACGCGCGCCCCTCTTAGACGACACGGGTGTAGTCCAACACCTCACTCCCCCCCAACCCGGGGTCGTGGCCCGTTGGAAGGTCTCCCACCAGGTGGACCAATGACCTGGTGGGGGTTGCGGGGATCCGCTGGATGCGAGACGCACGGGACCAATCAATGCCGCGACGCTTGGGGGCAGCCTACGTCCAGCAGTGAAGGGCTTTCGGCTGATATGATGATGAACAGAAAGAACATGAGTGAAACTCTTAACTTTCATAAACCATCCTATACATACTTGAACTTGTAGAAATAAACATAAAGTATGATACTTCAATTTTATTTCTGACTGTTATTGTTATTTTTTTGCCCGTCCGCCCCTTGTGCCCCTCCCAGAAAAAAATCCTGGATCCGCCCTTGGGGGTTAGAGTTTAAAATATGTGATTTTTGTGTCATTGTAGTCGCCTAAAAGTTCACCAAGGTTTTATTATTATCTATTTCATTTTATTTGATATTCTTCTACCAACTTTACCATTGTTTTAGTCGTATATATTTTATTCCGAAATTTAAATCATATGATTAAAATGACCTATTGTAAAGTCTGTAAACTGTCCAATTCAAAAGGTGCCAAATGATTCAACGAACCGAATGAATCAAATGTTCTGGGTGAACCGGGGAACCAAAATGACCGAGTGAGTGCCGGAGCCAAACGGTGCCAAAGGAATAACTAAGGTGAAACGGTACCGGATTCGGAGTCGGAATCAGTGAATCAATTCACTTGCCGGAATAAAGATTACCCATGCCTAGTAGTGTTCAAAGTAGCTATATGATAATAACTTGCTTAATGCTTTATATTTTAAGCACGTTATTTTACACGCTTTATTATAACGCGCTTTCTTATAAAGCACGGGCGCGGGGCGGGCACGAATAAAGCAAGCGCGGTGACTGTTAACTCGCAGCTCCTACCCTAGCGTTGTACTCGTTGGACAGACAGCATGCTTAAAATATTACATCGCTTTTATGAATATTATTACGATAAAATGGAGCAGTAAAAAATAAACAATGAACTTTCCTTCATACTTTCAGTTCTACTTCACTAATTTAAGTTCCATATTGGTAAATCACTATTACTTTTAGACATTTTCGTCTGCTATACACCCACAAAAACAAAAGATTAAACAACAACACAATCTCTCAATCAATCTTCCTTACCTACACAATATTATACTTAGTCAATATTACGTGTCCTATCACTGTTTACAATAAAAAGCACGAAGAAAAATAGCGTAGGTATATTACGTGAGCCGTGCGGGATCTAAAATTACGCGCGCGACCGATAACAATCGCTAGCATGCAACGACTGGCCGCCGCGCCCGCCCGGCGCCCCAAGCTTATTGCTTTATTTACGTTATTGCTTTGCGCGCGATGCTGCGTTATAACGAATTAAGCTAATAGCGCATAGCGCCAAGTGAGTTCCACGATAGCGTTTGCTTTATGCTATTTATAATAAGCACGCTGCTTTAAGCTGCTTTACGTTATATTAACCACCACTACCCATGCCTAACGTGAATGCTCTCAGTGAGGACGTTCCTATGAACGAGCAATTCTTGTTTATATATAATCTGAATCTCGGAAACGGCTTCAACGATTTTCACGAAATTTAATTTGGTTTCGGGGGCGAATGGCGATAAATCGATTTATAGCTAGGTTTTATTTTCACCCGAGCAGAGTTCGGTCACCCAGGTAATTTGTAATATATGTCGTGTCGGACTATATGCTAAGACACATAGGTTGGGCTCTACAAGCAAATATGAATCAATCAACCTTTATTCGTGAACACAGGTATTAAAATAGAGGCCTGAGCTGATATTGTTTGAATGATCCACATATGATAGAATATCAATAAAAATAACGAGTGTATGAAATGAATAATTTATTAAAATCCTTGGCCATAAGTTGTGTTCCATTTAACATACTGTCCGAGGTCATCTTGCGACACGCTGGGTCTTACTCTTTGTAAGGCATACACAAAATCTTGCCGACAAACAGGGCGCACCTGAAAATTATTAATTTTAAAAATTATTATTCACACTACTATCACAGCTACTATCAAGTTTAAGGCGACGACTAATACTAACGACCTTGAGGGAACAAAACGCGTACTCGTTTCACACCCGCGCGACCCAAAATTGAGTAGTTTTTTATACTTTCCTTATTATTCTATGACATCAAAAAAAAACCTTCAGGTCAAAATGTAGATAATTAAATTGTCTTTGCGATGGTGCCGATTTCATTAAAATACGCTCAGCGGTTTTGGTGCGATTGTCGTGTTTTGTCCGTTTTAGACATAACTTTACAAATTAATTACACTATGTTATACGAATAAAACTCAAAATTTTCTTAGATCAAATTATTAAGAATATGGTCTAAAGCAACATATATGTTTCCAAAAAATTACGACTTGCCGTTTAGACGTGATTCTCATTTTAAAATTAGCTACTCATGGGAATCGGCGCCTTAATGATAAGGATATAGGCCTACAGCAGATTTCTGACATTGCAATTTCACGAATGCAAGCTAAAACGGCTAAAATACCTTCAATTTTCGTATCTATATGGCTTGCAATGCGGTATAAAATAGCTTACAAAATGTGTAATTGTCCATAAATTTTTCTCCATATGGAGCCATCGTTATTCAGAGCTAGCTAAAGTACTCCTAAACAGGCCACGCGAAAAAAAGATATTTACCTTATTCCTATCTATGCTGACAATTTGCGAGAGCGGCACGGAGCGTATGGGCCCCATGGCGGCCTCGGAGCAGAGAGACTTCATGTCGGCGCCCGAGTAGCCGTCCGTTAAGTTCGCGACCTCTGATATGTGCTGCGGTGTTAGGTCGTTGTTCTCGTTCGCCAGAAGATTGGTTATTATCTGTTGTCGAGCCTGTAAAATAAGATTAGAAAATTTAGTATGGTCGTTTTTACGATCATTTAATGCGTATACGCAGCCTAGACGCTTCGCAAACGCTACTACAACGTCGCGTGAGAATAAATCGTTTACGCGATATTTAGGCATAAGCGTATGTGCACAGACTATATTCGCACCTACCGCAATTTTTCTCTGAATAACTTAAACTTCCGCCTCTGTAAGTTTGTGTGCATTAAAGTATTGAAGGCACACAAACGTTTGCATATGCTCAATGTCACGACAGAGGATGTCGTGACATCTCGCGTCGTGTTCCTCATTACTGAGGGTCGTGATTTCCCCGACAGGATATCAACTTTTCTCTGACGATGATTCTTCATCTGCGTCTATCCTTGGCGACGTAGAGGGCATCGTGCAGCTTGGTGTTCAGGGTTGCACGTATTTGGTTGGACCATCTGATCGGGCTGCGGTGTCTCGGCCTCTTGCCTTCGACCTTGCCAATGATCATCAGCTGCACGAGGTTTTGACCATCCTTTTGGGCTATGTGACCAAAGAACTTCGAAGGATAGACTCTTTTGTGCGGAACGCAGTCCACGAAATTTTAAGCATCCTTCGCCAACAGAACATCTCGAAAGCGTCAATGCGATCACGATCAGCCTTCCTTAGCGACCACGTTTCGGAGACGTAACTAAGATGGAGAACAGAACATAGTTGTGTAATAACCCGCGAACCGAAAGACGTTGCGTTGGAAGGCCTCCCACAAGATGGACCGATGACCTGGCGAAGGTTGCGAAGATCCGCTGGATGCGTGACACACGGGACCGGTCAATGTGGCGACGCTTGGGGGAGGCCTATGTCCAGCAGTGTACGTCTTTCGGCCAATATGATGATGAAGACCCTATGTTGCTGATGATAGCGTCCAGGTCAACAAACTCATCTATATTTTCGATGGACAGGGCACCTGTGATCTGGAGTAAGTTGGTGCGGTCTACCACCATAACTTCGGTTTTGGAATAGAATAGAATATACTTTAATGTACACCAAAAAAAGAAATTACACATTTAAAGCAACTTAATACTATGGGTACAAAGGCGGTCTTATCGCTGACAGCGATAAGACCGCCGCGGTTGATTTTAAAACCCAATTCCATGCTGATCCTTTCTATCCTCTCCAGCAACCTTACCATTTCAGCTTCGTTGGCCGCTAATAGCATTGTGTCGTCTGCGTAACGGAGGTTTGTGATTCTAGTGCCACCAACAGTAACCCCTCCCTCTCAGTTCACAAAAGTTCGGTTGGTCAATGCCGCAACAGTCGTTTTTATTAGTATTAATTGTATGATACTCACGTCAGCATCAGGTAACGGTATGTACAGTCGTTTGACGAGACGCCTGCGCGCTGCCTCGTCCAGCTCTTGGGGACGGTTGGTGGCGCCCACTATCAGCAGACGATCTTCTTCACCTAAAACATGAATATAAAAAAGACGTGTGGCACTCGGGGACTGCCGCGGTAAAGCTATTGCATGGCATTTAATTTTAGAGAATTTAAGTCATTTTCTTTCACCTATTGTTCTTAAAATCTACTTTCTTTTCCCAAATAGTAAATGCAGATCACGGTCCACCCACAATAATAGACCCTTAACGCCACTGTCTAACAATAACAACCCCCTTATTATCATATTTTACCTTTTCCCCAAATAATTAATTTAAATAGTGACCCCTATTTATACCAAAATAAGGTCGCTTTTTCAATGTGACCCTTATTCCCACATACATAAAGTCTACATTGAATGCGGTGGAATTTAAAATAGGATACAAATAAAGAACCTCAACTTCAATAGAACATAAAAATATTTCCTAGATCCGTCATTCTTATTTTAACTTGTAATTGCCAAGCGAAATTCAGCCTTTAAATTAAAAACGTTAAAAACTCGAAAACGTAGCGAGCCAAACCCCCATTTATTTCCGATTAATAAAACTCTAAAAAACAAAACAAAAATATAAAGTGACCCTTATTCACATTGAAATAAGGTCGCTTTTCTTTGACAAGCAAAAGTGACACTTATTCTTATTACCATAGTCACGTTTCGTTACGGAATTTCTGGATTCGGTCTCCACGCTCAAGGCCCGCGATAGAAGCTATGCAATAGCTTAAAAAATATAAACAAAATGTCCTGAATCACTGTCCTTATCACACTTCACACAAAATAGTTCGTGCCGTCAACTGGGGCAACCATAAGGGGATTTAAACTTATAGGTATGTTATAAAGTTATTATTTCAGTACAACAGAATGGTTTACCAGTAGCTGCACCGTCGAATTGCACCAAGAACTCTGTCTTGATCCTCCTGGTAGCTTCATGTTCGGTGTCGCTCCGCTGGGTCAGCAGAGAGTCTATCTCATCTATAAATATTACCTGGAACATCGAACAATATTTTAGTTAGAAACCTCAAAGGATAACTGAATATTTATTTATCTCTTTAGTGTTTACCACAAAAAACCTACAGGACAAACGTCCACAAACACAAGTTTATAATGGGCGGTCTTATCGCACTAGGCAATATTCTAAGTTTTTAGTTTTCTTTTCCACATAAGGCCCTTGACAAAGATATTACAAAATGGAACCTAAATACTTACAGCAGGTTGGTGACACCTGGCGACTGCAAAGAGCGCACGCACCATCTTCTCTCCGTCGCCGATCCACTTGGACGTCAGCGAAGACGCCGAGATGCTGAAAAACGTCGCGTTGCACTGCGCCGCCACACATTTACCTTACACATACAGATACAATACTATTTTACAAAAAATCAATAAGAGCGAAAATACACATGCCTATAACTTGTATAAAACTGTGTGTCAAATTTGCATGACAGTCATTTGATAAAACATAGGAGTTATGTGTATTTTTTCCATTACTTCTGACAGGGGGGTGTCACTCCGTAGTTCAGGTAGATACATGTACAGACTACTTAGAGATACTTAGGTACGATCGGCCCATAGTACATTGAAAGAACGGCCGACGCGCCTAGGGAATAGGTGTAATATCACAGAAGTTTGCCGTGGGTTGCCGCTTGCCGCTCGGCTCGCACGCTAGCCTCGTCGCGATAATTGTTATAAATTTTTGCAAAGAACTGTTTCGGGTCCAAGCTACCAGCGATCAGAGCTCCAGAGAGAAAAACCTCCTAAGATTACGAGCCTTGCCCAGCAGTACTGCTTTCTGGATCAGGCCCTTGACCCAGCCGCATAACGAGAGCCTCCTAAGATGCTGGTCGAGGCTCGTGGCTATTAAGCCATTGGCTGACACGACTATCGGTACAATGATCGCTGAGTCCCCATCCCACATGTCGACGCGAGTCAAGTTAAGATACTTGATTTGCTTATCTTTCTCGGCTTTCACGAAGTTCTCGTTATGCGGTACGGATGTCAACAATCATTGCACTCCTCTCGATTCGGTCCACATATTATTATTATTACTACACTAGCTGACCCGGCAAACGCTGTTTTGCGATAAAATCACCAAACATTAATTTTTTAATTCATTGTATTTTTATCATACCTAACCTGCTCTACCTTCCCTACTCTACCTAGCCTATCTACCCTATCCTAACTGCTCATTTTATGTTTTTATATCTTTCCTGTATTCTGGCGAACAAAACAAAAAAAGAATTATTCAAATCGGTCCAGCCGTTTTTGAGTTTTAGCGAAACTAACGAACGGCAATTGATTTTTATACATATAAATAAATTCTCGGGACCCTAGGATCCCGGACCTTTGCAAGGCGTGCCAGGTGCCGAAACCAACTCGCAGAGGCCTTGTTAGACGTGTTCTTATTATTACTATTATTAATTTATCACGCAATTTATATTATGTTGTCATAAGCGAAAACGGCAAGCCGACAAACCGTACAAGCCGCGTCACTCCGCGCCAGGCAGCGAGTTACGCGTTAGACGGCAACGTTTAGTTAAATATCGCGTTTGGCATTGAACGCCTAAGCAAGCTGAATTGCACCTTGTTGCTTAGCAGCAAGAGTCGCTATTTCTATAAATTTTTGCGCGAAGTGACGCTTCTGTATTTGTACTTTTATTTATTCTGTGCTTCTATTTGATTGGCTAGTTGCACTCTTTTAACAAACATATTGCTAGTTACTGAAAATTCAGTTAAAGCTGCAAGAATACTACCAATCAATGTCTTTCCAGTGCCAGGAGGCCCAAATAAGAGAATTCCTTTAGGAGGCCGTCGCAGTCCAGTGAAGATGTCAGGACGGAGCAGAGGCCATACTACTGCCTCTTGTATGGTTGACTTAGCATGGTGCAAACCAGCTATATCATCCCAACCTGAAACAATATTTTACATGGAAGTGTAATTTTACCTCAGGCCAGTGATTTCCCTTATTTTTGTGGCAATAAAAGTACATATATGTTATGTAGTTTACTCAGGTTTTCAAACTTGTTAACAAATAACTCAAGGAGAGTTTAAGGAATTTTTAACTGACTGCCCAAAAAGGAGGAGGTTTTTCAAATCAACCGTATATTTTTTTTTTTGTTATCAACGCTTGAATAAAGAACAAAAAGTACTTTGTTTCTATTCTACTAACCTACTGGAGTGCCCTTATCAATAATTTCACTTTCAATCAACTCAATCATTTTAGGATCAATATGTTTGAGACGCTCATCTGTGACTTCTGGCTCAACAGTCTCCTGTTTATCCCTGAAAAAGAGTTCTAAGTTATTAAATACACCTCAAAATACAACCATGGACTATTAAAAAAAACCGGCCAAGAGCGTGTCGGACTCGCGGCCCGAGGGTTCCGTACATACCTCAGCTCAAAGATATTATAGACCTGAGTATTTGATATGAATTTCAATTTAATTCAAATTTCATTTATTTCAATCATATTGATTATATAAGTTGAAATTAAGATAAAAGATTTACAAAATAATCACACTAAATATATAAAATAATAATTCATTAAGTAATATATACAAAATTAAAACATTTTCTTAAAATTAAATCATAAAATCAGGTTAAAATAATAAAATAGAAATAAAAAATCATTAATAATACGCCTGCCTCTGAGTCATTTGTTTGTTTGTCATTACATTAATCATATAACAATGAACTACACGTTCATGAGGAAAGGAAAAAATATTTTTATTATATGATTTAACTAAAAATTTACGGTTTTCGCAATTATTGCTTCAGCTTCAGCATCTGTGCTATTAGACGTTGCTTCGTACCAAATTTCAAGATTCTGAGTTCACGGGAAGAGTACCCTGTAGGTTTTGATTCCCTTGCGAGTATCGAAAATTTGCGGTTGTGTTGGCTTAGAAGTTTGATTTATCACAGCTTTAAGGAACAATAGAACTGAGTATTTGATATCAATTTCAGGTTGATACCTCCAGGGTCTTGACAGACAGACGGACGGACGTACAGACAACAAAGTGGTCCTATAAAGGTACCGTTTTTTTCTTTCGAGGTATGGAACCCTAAAAAGATCAGATATACTAAGTAAAATGTTAACTTACTGGGCTCCAAGCATAGGAGACACGAACTTAGCCTGAGCTTTCCTTGAAGTTCCTAATGTTCTTTTAGCTGCAGGATTAGAAGCCAGCAATGCTTCCTTGGCTGTCTTAAACATGATCTTAGCCACATTGCTCTTATGAGCTTTATTCTCCTCTTCTTCCTTTTCAAAGTCAACTACTTCCTCAGCTTTGGGAGTACTTGATATAACAGGCTGGTTGATAGTCTTGCTAACATGTTTTGGTCTCCCAAACCTGGGTTTAAAAACTTGTCTCTGGTCATCTCCTGATCTTGACTCTTGGCTTGAGTTTTCTGAATTTAAATTATTTACAAAGTATGAACTTCCTTTGGTTTCTGCAACTTGTTTAGGTGTCTTATCCTTTGTATCAGCTAAGCCTAAGCTGCACATGCATTTGTTTTTTTGAAATTCATTTATACCATGATTTGTACTAGAATTGCATTGATTGCAAGGGGCTAATGTCTGTTCAAGGAAAGATTCTGCATCAAAATTGCTGTAAACATCAAAATAATTGATTAATTTTTGTTTCTATCATTGCCAGTATGTTTGAGATGTACTTACTTCAAACAGCTTTTCCATGTCTTCATTTGGCTTGTGTCAGCATTTTGCAGTAGAATATTGGCAGAGTTTAGAATGTGGTTTACAGCTCCATCATTTAACAACTCTTGATTGGTATTCCAAATGTCGTTCAGCAAAACAGTAGATGCAATATTTGACGATCTAATAATCACACTAATATTAAAAAGGCGAAAGTTTGCAAGTATATAATAAATGTGTTTATTTATTTATTTTATTTATATATGCTTTATTTTAGGTACACCAAGTTAAAACATAGAAAAGGAAAGGAAAGGTGTGTTTGTATGTTTATTACTCTTTCAAATAAAAAATTCTGCACGGAGCTGGATGAAATTTGGCACAGAGATAGATTATAGTCTGGAATAGCATATAGGATACTATTTAACCCGGGAATATGTTCCCTTGAGATTCGACATTCACGCGGATGAGATGAGATGTTTATAAGAAAAAGATATACTGGGCTGACCCCAAATAATTTGGAATAAGGGCAGTAGGATGACGAATGGTCAGACAGAGTTGATAGATTTGGTAAACTAAATTATAAGCGAGAAAACTATACCTTGGCAAAGAAAGTTTGTACTGTTGCAGAGAAGATTTATTGGTAGTAGACAAGTTATTACTGACTTCATCTTCAGGGAGTAAACCTTCTATTTGATCCGTTTCAAACATTACTTCCTGTGTCAGCCTGTTTTATTTAAAATCTAACTTTAATTTCGAAATAATTTCAATATCCCAATAATCTTTGCATAGACTAATATATATAGATTGAGAATCTTTGATCCCAATACCTTAAAATCAATGTTTATATTTTTGACAAACTAACAAGTGTCAAACTTGAATGATTTTTTTTTTTTTATATCTTTGTTCCTAACGGAACAGGCTAAGGTCTGAGACCATGCTGCCTAGTCATCAGTATTTGTATTCTTTAGTATGCATTAGAACGCGGATGCAACACATTCTAATGTTTCTTGGAGCATTTGGCAGCAAATTACATCGAGTCAGCCTTCCCAGTAAGCTTTGCAGAGGTAGTCAAAACTACAATAAAATACTCCGCTCCACTATCCCGAGAACGCTTCCGTTAACGTTTTTACATATTGTCCAGTTGCGTAGACAGTTGAGACACAAAACTACACCAATTTTATATCACAATATCCACTATAAATCAATTTGCAAATAATATTAACAGCCGCTGAACTGCACTCGAGAAAATCCCGCCAAAAACCCCGTGTCAAAACCCCAAACTTGAATGATTTTTTTCCCGCCACCGCCACAATGGTTATACTTGACCCACCCAATACTGCCTGTTAGGCTTAGCACGCACTGCGGTTTTTATTCGCGCAAATTTTTAAGGAACTGTATGAAGCTGCACGCATTGCGATAAAAAAATCGCGTGGAAGTAATACCGCAAGAAATCCGTGTTTCGCCACAGAATCCACCGCACCGCGACTCGGATTAAGTTTGCGCGAATATTTTGAGCACTATGAACAGGTAGAAAGATATAAAAAAAGCGCGGAATTTTATCCTCAGTGTGTGTTAGTTAGATTCAGAACGCGGACAAAAATTAGAGCGAATAAAATCCACCCGGCTAAAAATCGCAATGCCTGTTAAGCCTTATTCTCCTACCTGCTCCTCGCTAGTATCTTGTTACTTGTCTAGTGTGTGTTTTAGTATGAAGCTTCGCATAATATCTCTCTTTTCATCTCAAATAACTGGGGACTGGAGTTATAGTTAAAAAACCATCATTCTATTCGTTATTTGGTTATTATCGTTAATCGTTCTCTGTCCCAACCCTCTTGGAATATTATTATTCTGTGGTCCCAAGTCCCAACTCTTGTGAACAGGAAAAGCTGTCAGGTTTTTTTTGGCGGGATTTTCTCGAGTGCAGTTCAGCGGCTGTTAATATTATTTGCAAATTGATTTATAGTGGATATTGTGATATAAAATTGGTGTAGTTTTGTGTCTCAACTGTCTACGCAATTGGACAATATGTAAAAACGTTAACAGAAGCGATCTCGGGATAGTGGAGCGGAGTATTTTATTGTAGTATTGACTACCTCTGCAAAGCTTACTGGGAAGGCTGACTCGATGCAATTTGCTGCCAAATGCTCCAAGAAACATTAGAATGTGTTGCATCCGCGTTCTAATGCATACTAAAGAATACAAATACTGATGACTAGGCAGCATGGTCTCAGACCTTAGCCTGTTCCGTTAGGAACAAACATACAAAAAAAAAAAAAAAGGAAAAGCTGTCAATGTCAAGTCAAGATTGTTGTCAAAGAAAATTGTCAAGTTGCGTTAAATTATAGCGATTAAAATAATACAAAAACCTTTACATTCTACGTATTCTAAAGATAAAAATAGTTACATTCCTGCAAAAAAATTGTTGAGAATTTCGGGTGGTAAGATCATGAGGCTTTTTTCAGAAGAAGCTATTTGAATGGGACGTGAACGCGATGAGTTCGAAACAAACAATTTATCATGAAAAACAGGTTAAAGAGTTATGCGCTTTACACGCGCTTAACAATTTATTCCAGGTAATTATTGAATCTTAATGAGTGCTACTGTAACACGTCAAGTTTGGCCGTGAAGCGCGCTATTGTTAATCATTTCAAAGTCGCACTTTATTTTGTTGATTATTTCATGTTTGACTTGTATTTCTGAGTAAATAGTATATTAAGATTTATTACTACGTATTGTTTGGTGTTTCCAGACGCGGGGTACGTATTCGAAGACAGAGTTAGATGCAATATGCAGCAGGCTATCACCAAATGTATGGATCAATCCGCACCGCTCTATGTTGGGGCTCGGCAACTATGATATAAATGTGATAATGGCAGCTCTACAAAAAAAAGGCTGTGAAGCTGTCTGGTTTGATAAGAGGAAGTAAGTATAGCATGGTAACTAGGTACTTTTTTTTGGCTTACCCCTGATTTCTGAATTTAATTATTTGTTCTTGAATGTTTGTTTAAAGCTAGCCTGAAAACCTGTCAAAATTTAGTAATAAATTAAGGTTTGACACATTCTTAACTCTAAATACTCAGAAATTAGCCCTAAGAATCTGTTGGGACTGTTAGAAAAGGGTTTTAGCAAACTCCAAACTGTACTGCCTTTATACGTTTTCTATTTTATTTGATGTGTCATTTTGATTTCTTTGCATTCTGTCAATATATTATTATGAATACCTCAAAATGGTAGCAGAAGGTGGTTTATTATTAACGAAAAATAAATTGAAAAATATTTTGTTATAATTGTAATGAGCAAAGAATAATATTTTAACAGATGTGATTGTGAAAAATAATTATTTAATAAAAAGATTTGCAACAATTTTCAAACCAAATTCGAACAAGATCTGTCAAAATGTCAACTCCTTCGACGAGCTGTAAAATTGATATTGGTCGTTTGGAAGGTAAAGAAAATTGGTCAACATAGCACTGCAAGGTACTGTTATTGCTTCGAGGTACGCCTGGCGGATTAGCTGCTATCAACTGCAATCTAAAGCCACCTATGCAACCTGGTGCATCAGCTACATCGACAGACCAGGCTAGTTATCATAAAACTCTACAAGACTATAATGAAAAAGATAGTGACAGATGTCACTTTGCAAAAGGTAATGAAACTCACAAGTGCGAAACAGATTTGGGAAGAATTACATACTCTTTTCCAAGGCACATCCGAAGATAAAAGCTATAACCTTTGCTACAGCTTGTTTAGTTATAGCAAAGGTCCCTTACATGACATATCCATGAATATATCCAAATTGAAAAACATATGGCATGAATTAAAGGTTGAGCTACGTAAGGATGAAACCAAATTTGATCTTCCTGAGATTCTACTCATATGCAAGATTTTAGAAACACTACCAGACGATAGTTACTTCCCGTTCAAGTCAAGTTGGATGCTCATGTCAAAAAAGGACCGTAACATTGAAAATTTGACAGCGCAAATTCAAACAATGTCGAAAATGGATTGCTGATGGAAAACCTTCCAAAGAACAACAACCACCTACTAAACAAGCTAACAATAACAACTTAAACCTGACTCTTATGCAAGTTGAGAACAATGAAGCAGTGACCAACTTTGAAGATCTTGACAATTGGTATGTCGATAATGGCGCAACAAGCCATGTCACCTGTCAGCCTGACATATTCTCAACTTTTCATCACTTCACTAAGAATCAGACAGTTACCATTGCAAATGGATCTACAATTGAAGCCATTGGAAAAGGAACAGTCAAATTGATTGCTGATGTTTATGGTCGACAAGAGCATATCACATTATGCGATGTTTGGTACGTTCCCACAATAAGGCGCACAGGTTGCGTCTTATTGCGGGAACGTACTCTGTTATCGCTGCTCAAGACAAGCTACAAAACAGTGAATTCACATCTAAGCGAGAATCCTGTCAGCTGATAAACAATAGAAAAGTGAACTTGATTGGCACACGTGTCAAGAATGGAGGTCTCTATAAGCTGAAAGTTCAGACTATTAGAAACCCCGGAAGGAGCACTTTGTCAACAGAAAACACTTTGCAACTTTATCATGAAAGATTCGCTCATCAGAGCAAAAGACACGTTAAGCAATTGATTGAAAAGGAACTTGGTATCAAAGTCAAACTCGATTCTGAATAATGCACAGGAGGTGTATATGGAAAGACACACAGACATAAATTTGGAAGAAGAGAAAGAGCTAAAGAGCCAGGAGAGACGATACACACAGATGTATGTGGTCCTTTTCCAAATTCATTCATGAAGTTTCGGTATTTCGTATTGTTTAAAGATGACTACAGTAATTTTCGTCATGTTTACTTCATCAAGCATAAGTCTGAAGTCAAAGACAAGCAAAAATTTGCATGTCATTATGCTATGATTAAATATGTTAAGCTTCTATTATACTACCATTGTAAGAACTTTTGTAACCATATTTATCTGCATATAAATCTTTGACTTTGAAGCTCGTGCAGATGATCAATGAAATGAAGACAGCTGGTCATGTTATTAAAACAAAAATCAGCGACAATGGAGGAGATTTCAAAAACGAAGCCATTAAGAAGATACTCCACTCGCATCCCGTACGCAAAATACGCGCTTGGTCGTGGAGTTGCGGAAAACAGCCCGTTTTAACCTTAACCTTACTCCATATACACCAGAGCAAAACGGGTCCAATGAACGAGAAAATCGAACCCTCGTAGAGACCGCTACTATCATGCACGCTCACAATGAACTCCCACTTGCCTTTCGGTCAGAGCTTGTTAACACGGCTGCGTACATCCTGAACAGAACTGAGCGAATTTCTCAAGAAGGAAAGTCACCATTTGAGCTATGGTTTGCAAAGCGTCCATAAATCATCGAGTCATTGGACAGAATGTTTTGCACATGTTCCCAAACAGAAGCGAAAAGATGTCAAAGAAAGCTCAAAAATGTATTTTAATCGGATTTGATGGTGATGATGGCCATCGATTACTGGGATTTAATAATAACAACGAACCGTGATTGATCCGCTCGAGAGATGTGACATTTAACTACAATAAAATCAGTTGGATTGGAATCAGATATATCAGAGGAAGAGGATGAACGCACTACGATAGAAATCGAACTCAATTTTCCAAAGACTCTCAACCAATGTTTGAATCAAGGAAGGATATACCACAAAATACGGAAGTATTGCCTCAAACATCTAATGATTTAAGTCTAGAAGAGGAAAATCTGGACGAGTCGTCTCCTGAACCAGAATCCTGCCAGCTGATAAACAATAGAAAAGTGAACTTGATTGGCACACGTGTCAAGAATGGAGGTCTCTATAAGCTGAAAGTTCAGACTATTAGAAACCCCGGAAGGAGCACTTTGTCAACAGAAAACACTTTGCAACTTTATCATGAAAGATTCGCTCATCAGAGCAAAAGACACGTTAAGCAATTGATTGAAAAGGAACTTGGTATCAAAGTCAAACTCGATTCTGAATAATGCACAGGAGGTGTATATGGAAAGACACACAGACATAAATTTGGAAGAAGAGAAAGAGCTAAAGAGCCAGGAGAGACGATACACACAGATGTATGTGGTCCTTTTCCAAATTCATTCATGAAGTTTCGGTATTTCGTATTGTTTAAAGATGACTACAGTAATTTTCGTCATGTTTACTTCATCAAGCATAAGTCTGAAGTCAAAGACAAGCAAAAATTTGCATGTCATTATGCTATGATTAAATATGTTAAGCTTCTATTATACTACCATTGTAAGAACTTTTGTAACCATATTTATCTGCATATAAATCTTTGACTTTGAAGCTCGTGCAGATGATCAATGAAATGAAGACAGCTGGTCATGTTATTAAAACAAAAATCAGCGACAATGGAGGAGATTTCAAAAACGAAGCCATTAAGAAGATACTCCACTCGCATCCCGTACGCAAAATACGCGCTTGGTCGTGGAGTTGCGGAAAACAGCCCGTTTTAACCTTAACCTTACTCCATATACACCAGAGCAAAACGGGTCCAATGAACGAGAAAATCGAACCCTCGTAGAGACCGCTACTATCATGCACGCTCACAATGAACTCCCACTTGCCTTTCGGTCAGAGCTTGTTAACACGGCTGCGTACATCCTGAACAGAACTGAGCGAATTTCTCAAGAAGGAAAGTCACCATTTGAGCTATGGTTTGCAAAGCGTCCATAAAACATCGAGTCATTGGACAGAATGTTTTGCACATGTTCCCAAACAGAAGCGAAAAGATGTCAAAGAAAGCTCAAAAATGTATTTTAATCGGATTTGATGGTGATGATGGCCATCGATTACTGGGATTTAATAATAACAACGAACCGTGATTGATCCGCTCGAGAGATGTGACATTTAACTACAATAAAATCAGTTGGATTGGAATCAGATATATCAGAGGAAGAGGATGAACGCACTACGATAGAAATCGAACTCAATTTTCCAAAGACTCTCAACCAATGTTTGAATCAAGGAAGGATATACCACAAAATACGGAAGTATTGCCTCAAACATCTAATGATTTAAGTCTAGAAGAGGAAAATCTGGACGAGTCGTCTCCTGAACCAGATGAGTGTCGAATAAATTATTCAGACGAAGAGCATGATGATATCCCTGATAGTAGAACACTTCGTGATAGGTCTAAACTGCAGGTTCCAAGCAGATATGATGACTTTATTGTCTCTACTTTGATCAATGATGAGCCCACGACGTACGATGATGCTATAAAGGGTCCACACAAGACTGAATGGCTCGAGGCTATGAAAAGCGAAGTTAAATCTTTAAATGCCAACAAAACTTGGATTTTGGTAGATCAGTTCAAGAAGAAGATAAATGCCGACGGAAGCCTTGACAAGTATAAAGCACTGCTCGTGGGAAGAGGCTACACGCAAGAGAAAGAAATTGATTATGATGAAACATTCAGCCCCATAGATAACTAGATTGGCGACAATCAGATCAATTCTAAGTATCGCAGCAAACGAAGGGCTAATTCTCATGCAGTTTGATTTTGCCACTGCATTTCTGAATGGCTCACTTGATGAAGATAATTATCTTTATGAATCAACCAAAGGGATTTAACGATGGCACAAACAAAGTTTGCAAACTGAAGAGAAGTCTGTATGGACTTAAACAAGCCCTACGTTGTTGGAATAAATGCATAGTTGACTATCTCAAGACAATCGGATTTAAACAGTCAGACACTGATCCTTGTCTATTTATTCGATTGGTTGTAAATAAACAACAAAAAAATTGGAGTAAAACTATCATAGGACTCTATGTTGATGATGGTTTGATTGCCTCCACTAATCAAAAGGAATCCTTAAAGTTTTTGGCTGAACTAAAAAGAAGTTTCAAGATTACCACAAAGCCAGCTGCCTACTTTCTTGGGCTAGAAATTAACAAACACAAAGATGGTTCCGTCAAGGTCTCTCAAAAATTGTATGCCAGGAAGATTTTGGAATGATTTGGAATGAGTGACTGTAAGGCACTCAGCTCTACAATAATTAAAGAAGGACAGTCAGATACGGAGATGGACAATGAACAAGTCCAGTTTCAATACAGGGAGGTTGTCGGTGCATTGGCATACCTAATGACAGGAACCAGACCTGACATTTCATATGCCGTAACCGTGGTATCTAGAACACTTGACAGTCCAACGGATGAAGATGTTCGTAAGGTGAAACGCACATTTCGTTAGGAACACTTGATTCGGCGATTGTTTACAGAAAGGGACACAAACCCGGAGAGTTAGAATGCTACAGCGACTCTTATCACGGTGGCGATCGAAGTACAGGACGTTCGACTTCTGGAGTTATGTGCATCTATGCAGGAGGAGTGATCTCTTGGGCAAGTCGCAGATAGACATCTATAGCGATCTCGAGCACAGAAGCCGAAGTAGGCGCAGCGAGCGAAGCAGCACGAGAGATAGTTTGGCTGAGAAGACTTTTCAATGAGATAACGACACTGAATAATATCCCAATTTTACAAATTGATAATGATGCAGTTATAAAGCTTGCTCAAATTGCGATTAGACATCAGAGGCGGCTGGTGGATCACAGAAGTGGTGGTGCAATTTATCAGCTCACTAAGTATTCGAATTCAAAGTTGTAATAAAACAAAATTTTATCCATACCTACTACCTATTGTTTTTATTTTTTATAAATATAGGTACTTACGCCAATTTTTTTTCGCAGTGAAATGTTGGTACAGGTACCTTTTTATTAAAATTTGGTAGGTATTGATATTTTTTCTTTTCAATGTTTAGCACAGAAACTCAGAAAGTGCATTTTACCAGTCATGGTGTTTCTGAGAAACGTTTTAATTCTCTTTAGTGTCAAAAACTCACACACACTGTAACTGTGTCCCACAACTCAGTAAGTGGTTAGTAGGTCTTCTTACGGGCGAATTTAAGTAGGTATTTTAAACAGCAATATAAATTAGAATATAGAAGTAACTAGAAGCCGCGTTCAAATGTAAAATTGGAAGCCGTACGTATAAACAAAAAGTAAACAAGCCCCGCGCCCGCCTCACTTTACACCCGCGTAATGTTGGTACTCCGACCCGTGCCGGCAAGCGCCGGTGAATTTCGTCAAACCTCGACTAACCTCGTCCGTTCTCGGTAATCTTCGGTTCGCTCGGGCGGCGCACGAGAGCTGTCATATTTTGCCGTACATTTTCTATTGAACGATCTCTGTCTCACGCGCCAGGCGTTTTCGCTCGTATCTCATAGAAGTTGTATGAGATACGAGCCTGCTGTATGTCCAGAAAGGCAGCAGAACAATATTGCTTCCTTTCCAATGCTACTCTATTATAGAGTTAACCACTCTGTGTACTTGCTCCACAGTTGAGTGGCCGGCTCTGAACCTAAACTGATGCGGTGGTATTATGTTGTTGTCCTCTAAAATTTGCTTTAATCGCCGTGAAACAAGCTTTTCAAATAATTTAGAGATTATAGGCAGTAGACTTATGGGCCTATTATAAGACGCTACTTGGTTTGGAGGCTTGCCCGCTTTTGGAATCATGATGATTTCGGATATCTTCCACACTTTTGGGTAATATCCTGTTCTTAAGACACCCTCAGATCAAATAAAAAGTCAAGATGGAACTTTGCAAACAACAAAGTGAAGCCGGTTCAAACTAAGCCTTGCCGTACAAACACACAATTACACGCACTCACGTACAACGAAATTAGGCCTTAGCTTGTCCTTCGAGCTTACAGATCAAATAATAAAGCTCAACTGACAAGCTAAAGGGTAGTTTCGTTATACGTGTGAGTGTATAATTGTGTATTTATACGGCAAGGCTTAGTTTGAACCGGCTTCACTTTGTTGTTTGCAACGTTCCATCTTGACTTTTTATTTGATCTGAGAAGACACCATTAAAGAGCTGAGAAATGAAGACAATGGCCTTCTTTGGAAGCTGTTGCAATATTTCTGCTGTCACCAAGCAAAATCCGGGCGCTTCTAAAACTTCTCGAGGTGAGCAGCTAGGCAATGGGAGACTGAGTTGTAGGTCTGCTTGCAAATAGTCCTCGATATATTCATCAGTACCTGTGTTATCGCGATTAGGACTGAAAACTTCAGCTAGAAATGAAGCAAAAGCCTCGGCACGATCTTTGTCAGTTTTAGCCCATGTGTTGTTTTGTAACTTAATAGGATTTTTGGCCAGTTGGGGTGCTATTTTACAATTTTTTACAGTTTTCCACAGTGAATATTCGTTCTTAGCTGAAGCATTCAAGTTCTCAAGCCTATTCTTCATTGTCTCATTTTCAATTTCCTTAAGGTACTGTTTCAATTCAGCGGCCGCCTTATTGAATGCTCTTTTGTCCGACGAATGCTATGCCAAACTCGTCTTAGCCTTCTTTTTTCCAGAACCATAATTTTAATCTCTTTAGGTACATTTTTGGTACCTGATTGGCGTTTTGTCTCTGGCGTACATTTCCATGATGCAGTTTATCCGATATTATTTAAAAAAAAAATGTATTTTTTCTAAACCTATTAAAATCTGGTAGTTCAGCGCACGAGTGAACTTAAAGTACAGCCGCCCCTGTTAGACATTTCTATGTCAGAGAATTAGTTACTGATAAAGAATTACTAGTCAAATATATTCCTATTGAATGAGTGTCATTCTGCATTTCGACAGTTAATTATTTCGACTGAGTCTCAATTTCGAAAAACAATAGTTCGACAACTCATTGCTTCGACAGAACACATATTCGATTAGCATTCATTCGACAGATTATACTTCGACAACACACATCTTCGAAAAACACTACTTCGACAAAACCCTTCCTCGATATGCATTTGTTCGGCGGATTTCTATTTCGACAGAACATAACTTCGACATATACATAATTTAATTTTACTATACATAATTTTGATTTCTTTGCATTCTGTCAATATATTATTATGAATACCTCAACAGGGACACTAATCAATAATTGAAGTAGGATTTGTTAGGCTTGGTACAAGAACCTAACGAACTACTTTCTTGAATTCTATCAAGATTAGATTATAAGTAAGATATTAATGTATTTAGGTAGTTTATTGTCTTAAAAAGAAAACTACCCTCCATGCAGTTAAAACTTTTAGAAAACTAAACAAAAATTTTATAATGTTTCAGAGACCCAGGTTGTTTGGACTTGTCAAACATCTGTGGATTCATCCTGAATGTGCCATCGGACTACAAGCTGGGGTTTGTGATGCTGCCACTGCGGCGCCGGCACTGGATCACCATCCGGCAGATACAGGGCAACTTCTATAATTTGGACTCCAAGCTTGAAACTCCACAGTTAATAGGAAGGGTAAATATTAATACATATTGAACAGGAAGGAAAGTGAATAATACCTAAGCATACCCTTAGCACCTGGCATCTGTAAATTGGCTGTCAGCCCCAGTTAGCAAGTATGCATATGTTAAAAGTATATACAGTACTCTACTCGTATCCTGCACGTTTTGTGTATAGAAAAGTAGGAAACGTCTGGTGGCTCTGGGATCTTAAACCATTTGTGATGATAAAATCTGCTATGGTTCCATGCAGGGTTTCCCTTACAGAGAAAGGCAAGAGCATAAATCACTATTATTCAAGCCTGTCTATGGATATTTCAGGCTAATAACAATTTCAGGGGCTCTAGACATTGCGATTAAATCACTATTGGATATAACGATAAGTTTGGGATTTACCATGTGACATTTGGTATATCACATACATTCTTGACTTTGCGATATTTGTTATCGCTGATAGTCCTCTTTTCATTGTTTAGAGGCTCGGATTATCTGAAAATTTTTCAATGTTAGCGAGAAAAGTAATTAATTTGCAAAAATATTCTGGTTTTTTTTCAGAGTAGTGATCTAATAGCCTATCTAAAAGAACAGTTGGATAGCAAAGAAAAAGAATTGTTTGTTGTTGTGAGCAAAGAGGTGGAAGAGAAGCAGCTCTGGATGCACCAGTACACGGCTCAGAATAATAAGCAGGGTGTACAGAACACTGGCAACACTGAGGGCATGGTGACAGACACCCGGTGCGACAGCCCAGCAGACAGTATGTCCTCGCTGTCACACTACGACTACAGAAATCGCGACGCCGAGTGCCTCAAAGTGACAGATGTGAGGACCTGTGTTGGCGTTGGAGAAAATTTTAATGCGTGAATTTCAGACTTGGTAATACTTTCCACAGACTGCTTGTGACCGCATAGCAATTTATAATGTGTTCACAGATTTTTCACTGTATGTGTGTTGTGTATTTGAAGATACTTTCATAAGGTTTGGTGTCGGTTCGTAACTGATAAGGAATCCGGCTGTTTAGACATAATTGCAGTCTGTTGTTTCAGTACTTAAAGAAGTATTGTTCAAAGTAATTTATTGATATATTGTTTTTATATGCACTTTATTTTTGTTTTGCACAAATAATGTTGAAGATTGCAGCATATTGTTGTTTTATTAATTATATTTTCTTGTTACATAAGGCCTAAGGTTACAAATAGTAACAAACTTAGTGAATCTAGATAGATCTTGCCTTAAATAATGGTCTTTCTATAGCAATATGTTAAAGACTGTAAAATTATATACGCCATCCGAACTTCATAGTGATTTCAATACTATTAGAGGTCTTGATCTATGTAATGAAATAATAATAATAAAAAGCAGTGGCAGCAATAACTAGTTGTGATAGTAATTCTGTCTATGTCTGTTATATGTTGCGATATAATATACTGTTCCAGTACTATGCCAAATACGATAACCAAACTGTTTCACTCTATTTAAAGAATAACTTGGCCAAAATAATAGATTAATATTGTTACAGATAACTTCTAACCTCTATTTTTGTTGTTTATATACTTTAACTATTTACTTTTACATTCTGAAAACACTTACTTAGTTTTATAGTACAATCTGTCTCTTCTTTTACATCTTGACAAATACTGATCATCACAATCGGCTCTGTTCACAATATAATATGTTGTCTCTCCATAAAATACTAACTATTGTACTTAAATCTATTCTAAATCTAAATTTCGTGCCATTGTTTATGAACTTCTACAATCTTTTTTTTTTTTAAATATCTTAAATTGTTTATTGACTCCGAACAGAGCCTTACTCTAAGGCTTTGTTTATGGAGACGCGGGGAGTCGCGCGTCGCGTTCTGCTTGTGGCCTCTCGCGGCGTGTCGCATCTACGTAAACACACATACACGTCACACAACGCGTCTCCAGAATCGAGGCCTACATCTGTCCTATTTCCCTTCGTGATAAATTCCAGTTGATGATGATTATTTCATATTGAATCGTTATTGAACTTCTCATAAGTTTTTTACTATATTAAACTTTACTGTAAATATAAGATATTTTTCCAAAAAAATAGAAAGTGTGATGATGAACCTGTTTTTTATTTGTTCTGTGGGCTTAATCCGAGTTTTTTAAAGTGGACCTTTGTGTCTCTGAAATAGGCTGCAAGACTCTGCGCAGTAGCTATTTTTGTGTCAATGTTGAAGTTGAAGATATCATTGTATAACTGCCTCTTTCACTCGCATACGTTTATCATATCGTCTAATCTCGCTTACATGCAGTATATTCGATGACAAACTGTTGCTCAATGGTTCGCACAGCCTAATTTCAGGGACACAAAGATCAGCTCTGACTACTATCTACGATCTCTTGCGTCAATTTGTATACAAAAAAAGAGGTTTCTCCTTACCGTCACCAGATGGCACTTATCTAGTCTCAATACAAATTGACGTTTTTACGTTAACGCGATCAAGCGTGAGTAAAAACTCGCACTGCCCTAGCCTAGGTAGTGATACCCAAAATTTGTGTCAATGTATCTCTACCTACCGCTTCGAGAATGGAACGGACGAGGTGATAATTCCAGAAAGAGACCGAAACGAATAGCGTAGAAGAAATTATGTGTCTATCTGTAAGGCCAGCTGCAGCACAGGGTGGTCGACTAGATGAATATCGATCTTGTGTATATGGAAATAAGGTTGAGACTAGTCAAACTTTCTTTAGCCTGAGACCGCATCAATGCGAATAGCAGCAGCCGCAGGTATAGTCTTGATAATTATAGTAGTCTTTGGTAGAGTCATGTTATTTATTTTCGACTTTATTCTAACGGATGCACTATTCATATTTGTCTGGCAATGACAACCGCGCTGCAGTTCAACTAATGTGTGTTAACCCTATATGTATTTGGCGCTTTTTGTAGATTTATATCCTCACAAAGTGCCAAATAAACGATATTATTTCTAGAATTACTTAAAATCGCCGGATACAACACGGTCAAAATAACTGTGCACATAGATTTTTATCGAGCCTACTTTCCGCCTACAGCGCGGCGCACCGCGTTTGCCTCGTGCACAGAGTACAATACTTGCCTCGTGCGCCAATAGCGAGACTCGAACGTCAGAGTGATGTGACAGTGCCAAGTGCACAGTTATTTATTTATCAACAAAGCATACACCAAAAAATACATGTTAAAGTAATATTTTTTTTTTACAAAAATATACAACCGAACCGACGTCCAAATAAAAACACTACAAAGTGAAAAATAACTTCAATTTCAGAAGTCGGTGTTCCTGCAGCCGTATTGCGTAATGAATTCGGAATGAGCAAACAAAGAGTATGAAAAATCGACCAATCACATAGACGGAAAGCCACATCGAGTCATCCATCTCGCATGTGATTGGTCAATTTTTCATACTCTTTGCCCTTTGCTCTTTCCGAATTCATTGCGCAATAAGGCTGCTGTTTTCGTTAGCCAGTTTTTTTTTTCACTTTTTAGTAGTACTTACATCTATAATGGACAAGTTCTATCTATAGTAAGGTACCTATACCACATTATTACCAGAATAGATTACCCGATTAACTTGCCGGTTGAATGAGAGTGTACCAGGGTGAACAGTTCACACCTTTTTTTTATAGCTTGGGAAAATGCTCATGCATACTGCGCTACCACGGGGAGATAGCGCAGTTATGTGGGACTCCAACCCACTAAAACTTCACGGTGTCCTCCTGTGCCACTTATGGCGGGAGCACGGGCACGCGTTAGCACTCACCGCGAACCCGCCGCGGCTATCCGTCACCGGACCCTCCTCTGGGGAGTAACCCTCATCACCGGTGCACCAGAACACACTGCACGCTGTGACCACCCCAGGGACCAACTCCAGCACATGAGCGCCAGACGACCCCGTGTATGGCACTATTGGTCCCCATGTGACGGGTCAGGTCTGCGTACCCGTTTAGAGCGTACTGGCGTCAGGGTCGGACTGGCCCCCTCATGGAGTAGGTACCAGGACTTTGGGACCGGGAAAAACTTATTACCCGACTGCCTGAAGAAGGGTTATTTTTAGCAGGTTAATGGCACAAATAAAAGACAGATATAAAACTAAAGTTTATTATCAGCGACATTGGTACAGTTGTTGTTCTTGGAGATGATGAGCCGGTCGGGGTCGAGTCGCAGCTCCTCCATGATGGCGTAGATCTGCGCGCGCACCGGCGCCTCGATCTCGCGCCGACGACCCAGCACCCAGATGCGATCTGATGATAATATGACGTCACGTAAGCTACCTTTATACAAGTTTTTTTTATCTTCCAATGTATGCATGTATATGTACCTACCTATGTAAGTGTGTTGCGGATCAAATCTAGCAACTGAATTTTAAAGCAGTTATCCTCTACCGATTAAGATGAAATTTTGCATACACCTTTAGTTTGGATGACAATGCATGCTTAGCTAAGTCACGTCATTCTAAATCCAATCTGGCGGACGGCCCAAGATGGCGGGCTAGTTATTTTTTGTGCACTACCATGAAAGGATTTGCTGAGAAGAATATAAAAAAGCTTGTTATAATAAAAATATTTTAATTTAAATGCTTTTTGTCTACCTTTTACTGGGCCAAAACTGTTTAGGGGTTAAATCACTATCGACTCGAAAAGATAGAGAGTTACAACTTCATGAAGTTACCTGAGTGCGCAATACTGACGCTGGTGCACGACCACACGATGGCGAACTGCGAGTAGTCAGTGAACAGCACGTTGTAGACGCCGGCGCCCGGCAGCAGGCGCCCGATGAGATAGGGCACGCGGTTGTTGAGCTTGTAGCGGAAGATGGACGAGCCGTTGTGGCTCGGGATGCCGATGCCGTGTGTCGTTGATGGACTCTCGGTCCTGGGGAGTAGGACAAATGCTTATGTATTTATAATCCGCCTAGCTTTTATTATCCTTCAACTATATTAGAGTCGACTGCCAGTCTTACCGGAATCAGCTGAATACCAGTATTTTAAATGGAGCGACTGCATAACTGACCGCCACAACCCAGTAAATGAGTAAAACGGCATCCCTTTGGCACAGTATACATGTGGACAACGGAACAAGGGCGGATCCACGATTATTTTCTGGGAGACAAGGGGCGGACGGGCAAAAAAACCGGCCAAGTGCGAGTCGGACTCGCGCATGTAGAGTTCCGTACCATTATCGCAAAAAACGGCAAACAAACACGTTTGTTGTATGGGAGCCCCACATAAATATTTATTTTATTCTGTTTTTAGTATTTGTTGTTATAGCGGCAACAGAAATACATCATCTGTGAAAATATCAACTGTCTAGCTATCACGGTTCATGAGATACAGCCTGGTGACAGACAGACAGACGGACCGCGGAGTCTAAGTAATAGGGTCCCGTTTTTACCCTTTGGGTACGGAACCCTAAAAATCAACGATAACTGTCAGAAATAAACTTGAAGTATCAAGCTTCATGTTTATTTCCACAAGTTCAAGTTTGTATAGAAAGGTTTATGAAAGGCAAGAGTTTCACTCATTTTCTTTCGGTTCATCGTCATCATCATATCAGCCGAAAGGCGTCAACTGCTGGATATAGGCCTCCCCAAAGCGTCGCCACATTGATTGGTCCCGTGCGTCCCACATCCAGCGGATCCCCGCAACCTTCACCAGGTCATTGGTCCACCTGGTGGGAGGCCTTCCAACCAGGGTTACCAACTCCTAAAAATAAATAGCCCTAAGATCAAGATGAAATAGCCCTAAATAGCCCTAAATGCAATATTCAAAAGCCCCAAAAAAAACCCTGGTTTGGGTAACTATTCAATTTTTTTTTTTTTTTATATTTTCGTTTAGTTTTTACTAGAACGAGAAACATATATAAAAAAAAAAGGTAAATAAAACATTACTTAGTTTTAATTACTTTTTATTAGAACTTATTATAACGAATTAAAGATCCACATTGATAATAATTGTAAATAAATCGTTTACATTCCGACTTGCCGTTTCATTTGAGCTTTCGGAGTTCTTTATGTCATACATTATACAATGTTTACAATAAACAAACTGTAACATTTTCGGAAATGGAGTAAATGTAACGAATGATCTATCATCTCTTTTAAAATGAATCGTGTCATCATTAAACTTTGCAGCATTTCAAGGAACAATTGGTAATGCATGAAATATTATTTATGGCCCTAAAAAAAGCCCTAAATATTTTTGGGCCCTAAAAAGAGCCCAACGTGGATATTTTCGCCCTAAATTTGGGGCCAAAAGCCCTAAGTTGGCAAGCCTGCTTCCAACGCAACGTCTTCTGGTTCGCGGTCGCCACTCCAAAACTTTTCTGCCCCATCGGCCATCTGTTCTGCGAGCAATGTGCCCTGCCCACAGCCACTTAAGTTTGGCAATTCTTCGGATTCAGGTCGGTAACCCTGGTTCATTTGCGGATCTCTACATTTCTGATTCAATCACGCAAGGACACTCCGAGCCTGGCCCTCTCCATTGCCCTTTGGGTGACTGTAAACTTTCTGATGATTGATGATGATTCGACGGTTGACCTCTCTTTCTCGAGGTTAGACCTGCCTACCTGGCCCGTTTGTCCCAGGTAGACATGGTCGTCCACGGCTTCGGCTGTGGAGCCACCGACCTTGATAGGAGTGGGTTCTACATAGGCTCAACATCACCTTGATTCTTCACCATGTTCATTTTTGGACCCATTCCTTCGGAAGCCTTACTGCGGTCATCGAGCGTTGTAGGGGGGTCCTCCATGGTCTCCATGACAGCTTTATCATCGGCGAACCGAAGGTGAGTGATGAGCTAGCCGTTGACGTTGATGCCTAGCCCTCTCCAGTCCAGAACCTTGAAGACATCCTCCAGTGCAGCGGTGAATAGTTTGTTTCTGTTATTTTGTAACAACTCTTATAATTTGTTTTGCTTGTAAGTATTTACTGTGATGAAATCTCCACAGTGCACAAAATACCGTCTGGGGAGGGGAGGCACGTGCCCCAGTGCCACCTAAATCCGGCCTTGGTACGGAAACTACCTGCAAACGCTCGAAATGGCCCACTCACACAAACATGTGCATCGATAAAAACCCTAAGCGGCCCGCACTACTGACATCATCGTCAGCTCGTCGATGCGCATGTTTATGTGAGTGGGCCGTTTCGAGAGTTTGTAGGTAGTTTCCGTACTGTTCGTCCATATTTATACTGTGCCTTTGGCAATACCGTGTCAGATGGTGGAAGCTTGAGTATCTCGATAGATCTGGGTCTGTGGTTGGACCGCCACATAAACTGGAAGAGACAGATTGACACAGTGTGAGCAAGGCTTAGGTCAGTTTTGGGTAAGTTTTATGTCTTGAAGGCGCCGTTGAGTAGAAAAAACGTTGCGTGTGATTTATTTTGCCCTAGCCGAGTCCTTGATTAGCTATGGACGAAATATGTATGGCCGTACATTTAAAACATATTCGAATAGTATCAGATCACTCCAAATTCTTTTCATAAAGTATCCTGTTAACACTAAAATAAAGCGAGAGAGTAAGGAGAATTATGAGGAACTATTTGTTGTATGTAAAGTGCTTCCTGTACATGAGAAGGTCAAGTACTTGTTGGTTCTCGAGAAGTTCTATAACAAACAATATAAAGTAGGTATATGAAAAGAACAGTTCAATACTCGAAGTGTTAGAGAACGTAAGTTCCTGTGAGCAACAAGTATTTGATCCCCACAGTGTTTAATAGTCTTGATTGGTTGAGTGGGGAAAGTGGTGGAATTGCCAAGGGAATATTAAAAAGAAGACTTATAGATGTGTTACTTGATGGGGTGGCCGTTGCCTGCGATAGTGCATCAGCACTGCCACAGCGCTGACGCGTGCACGTGTGTTGTGTTGGTGTGAATTTGTTAAGCCTATAATTATCCATAATTATGTACCTAGGTGCCGGCGCCAGCGAATGTGCGGCGGTAGCCCGCGTTGCCACTGAATTGTGTTGTTTGTATACCAATATTTAAGTGTAAACCAATTGGTATACGAGCGCTAATCCCGCCGATAAACTGCCTCGCATTTTGGTGGGTTTGTAATTTTAAGAACAAATGTATTTTTCAAAATAAACGGTTTATTTATTATTCCATTTATTTATGTTTTAATGTAAACATAAATAATCTATAAAAATAAAATAAAATAAAACATTTAAAAATACAAAAATAGTAAGTAGCCCACCGGTATCGGGAACAGGGTCCAAGCTACCGGTGGTCAGGGCTCCTGAGATTGGTACCTCCTAACTATACGCGCGGTATCCAGGAGTACCGCTTTCTGGATCAAGCCCTTGATCCGAACGAGAGCCTCCTCAGATGTTCGTCGAGGCTCTTGGCTATTATGCCATTGGCCGTCACGACTATCGGCACAATCACTGCTGTATTCACATCCCATATGTGGACAATCACGCGAGCAAGATCATGGTACTTGCTTTTCTTATCTCTCTCAGCCTTCACGAGGTTCTCGTTTGGGGGACCCGTATATCAATACTCATTGCGTGACGCTGTAGTCGGTATATCACCATATGTCAGGCTTATTGGCAACAATAGTCCGGTCAGTGATGATAGATCGATCCCAATACAACGTGACATTGCCATTTTCGAGAACTGGGTCGGGCACATACTTATGGTAAGGCACTTCCGATTCCACAGATTATATTTAAGAGCAAGTTGCTGATGGATAATCCTGGCTACAAGCTTCTGTCTATGCAAATAGTCGCAAAGACAAAACCTTAGTTTTTCCCGAAAAGGTCACCAAATCGCAGCCAGGCCAGACGCTAAAAGATCTACATCGGGCCCATGTAGAACCCGGTAGAAGCGTCCGTGAAGCTCCTTGATCTGCCATACCTCACTGCGGTCATTAGTATCTAATACTATAGGCAGGGGCGTCTCTAGCGTAAGAAGCGCCCGTGTGCAATCATTACCCTAGCGCCCTCTAGTAAGCGCGCGGTCAAAATGGAATGGGTATAAATAACAGCACATTACCACAAACTTTCAAATTTCCCCAATGGATAATAAACACGATTATTTGGAGATAAAATTGAAAATCTATTGAAGAAATTTGACTGTTTTGGATGCCATGATGTGCAGTTGCTGGGTTATTTAGAATTATACAGAGTGTTTACCAAACACCTTCTATTTTCCGGGTGCAAAACTGCAAATGGTTTAAATGGTGTAAACAACAGATACAGACACAAACACTAACACAAATACTGGGCCTCCCATCAAGCTGCCCACATCTGTCAAATTTCTTCATTCTAAGGTTTCTATCAGACAGAGAGCGGTCACGCAGTTATCGGTTCAAGACAATAGCTTTCGTTGTGTTGTATTATGTTACATAGATATACCCACACAGGAGGCATTCAGACCGCGTCGGTCAACCAGAACGTATATATAGGCGTTCGCGCGTTCACTGCTGTTTCGGTGGCCAAATTGGAAGGAAGATGGAGACTAAAAAGATAATTATGGCGGTTAAAGGCGTTCTTTATACGATGCGAAGGAAAAAGATTATAAAAACCGAGGAAAAGTAGCACCAATCTTATTTTTGCTTAAATGGTTTTCCTCCAGTTAGTATCTTGTTTAACTAAGTCATATTTGTCAAAAGTATCAAAATAATAAAATAACAAGTAAAATTACAAAATTTAAAAAACCACCGACACATTTATCTTCCGAAAACATCACGATCTAAACAGTAAAACGCGCATAACTTTTGAACGGCTGAACCGATTTTATTCAAACATAGCTAAGAACACTCTCGATACAATCACCTTTCAAACAAAAAAAACTAAATCAAAATCGGTTCATCCGTTGAGGCGCTATGATGCCACAGACAGACACACAGATACACAGATACACAGATACACAGACACACAGATACACAGCAACACACCTCAAACTTATAACACCCCTCTTTTTCCGTCGGGGGTTAAAAATGGTCTTAAAGTATAAAAAAGTAAAGTATTTGAATTATATGGAGTATCATACATGGTAGTGGTAGATGCTTTATCCAATTATATAGAAGTATTAACATTGTCAAATTTAAGAAGCAATACGGTTGTAGAAAAACTTAAATGTGTATTTGCATGGCATGGCATTCCACAAATCTTATATACAGATGGGGCATTATGTTTTGATTCTGCTGTTTTTAAAGCATTTACTAAGGAATGGGGATTATTGCATATTATGTCCAGTCCTCACTATCCCCAATCTAATGGGTTAGCAGAAAGTGCAGTTAAGACGACAAAAACCTTATTAAAAAAATCATTAGATTCAGGACAGGACCCATATTTGGCTCTGCTTAATCATAGGGCAACACCAAGAGGCCTCGTCAGTTCACCAGCTTCAATCCTTATGGGAAGAAATTTGAGAACAAACATACCATGTTTACATAATTTGTTGGTACCTAAATTAACATATAGACAGGATAGGATAAAATTGCAAAGTTTGAAAGAAGAAGTTAAGCAAAGCTATGATGTGAGAGCCAAAAATAGGTCCAATTTCAAGTTTGGGGATAAGGTCCTGTTTAAAAAGATGCCGAACTTATTGTGGGAACCTGGGACAATTAAAAATAAAACAGTCTACCCAAGGTCTTACATGGTAGTTGGGGAAAGTGGAGAATATAGGAGAAATGAAGGGCATATACTACCTCTAGTTGAGAGAGAGGCAAGGGAGGAAATAGGTAGAGTTGAATCTGAAGCTATAACATCTAGTTCAGGTAGAAGAATTAGATTACCTAATAAATATGATAATTATAAAATGTTTTAATTTTTTGTTATGTTCTAAGGTTGATTATAATTATAAATGTAAGCTAGTCCTAAAAGGGGAAGATAAGCTAAGTAGAACTTAAATGATAATTAGCACAACACTATAATCGGTCATGCATACCTAGCAACATCACTAAAAATGTGTCAAACTGGTTCTTTGTAATGGCGTCTAATAAAAGGATTTTGTATTCACAAGTTTACTGCTATTATTTATTAAACATCATAAAACAGCATTTAAAATGCCACGACCTCCGCACTTCCGCGGGATAAACAGTACGTTCTCATAACCGATGACCGTGGGTGACGCATATGATTTGCGGTAAGCAATGTGCGGGCTCCCCTATCCAGGGCGTCAAGTTCTGTCTGAGTCTATTTGTATGCCGAAAGAATATTTCAACACTGGCATGACCCAGCCGTTGAAGGCGCGCACCTTGTTACCGCCTGATATAAGACTATTTAGCGCTCCTTCAGTCCTTCAACGACTGTTTCACGTCAGTAGCATTGATGCCTAGTGTTTCCGACATACCCAAATACTTGTAAGTTTCGGTTGAGGAAAGGGATCGAAGGTGTATGGAATCCGAGAGTTGTATTCCCACGGATTCCATAGTCTCCCCTCGCTTTACATGCATGACTGCACATTTGTCCGCACAAATTCCATCCTGATGGCGTCACTGAAGGTTTCTGTTACCTTCAGTAGCTTCATCAGTTGCAAGTTGTTGGGCGCAAAGCGCTTCAGATCATCCATGTAAAGGAGGTGTGATATGACCTGACCACCTCTCCTCAACCGATAGCACAGGCCTGAACCCTCCAGCAGTTCAGGACTAAACAAAACCACAGAGGATTCAGACTGTCGCCCTGAAATATTCTGGGCTCGATTCTTATAGGTTCGCTGTTTTCCTGAATCTGTCGACATCCTGGATAGTGAAGGACCGTCCTCCACTGCCCCATACATGACGTCAGGAAGGCGCGCAGAGTTGTATCAATTTTATACATCTCCAGCACCCTCATGAGCCATGTTTGTGGCACTGAGTCATAGGCCTTCTTGTAATCTATTTTATTTATTTATTTAATAATTAATGTACACACACAGTATAATATATAAAGACAACACATCAAGACAATTGAGTACAAGGGCTCTGCTTATTTCTTCAGAAATTTCTGCCAACAGACCCGCGAAAAGGAAAAATTAAAAGAAATGTAGACAATAGTGTGTGAGAACAGGAAAATAAGAAAAGTGGACGACTTAAACTAAGTTATAAAAATTAGCGCACCTACACAAATAGTGTAATGGTGGATATATACAAATATAAATACATAATTGTAAAATATATAGATACTTATGTATCATATCATATCAGCCGCAAGACGTCCACTGCTGGACATAGGCCTCCCCCAAGCGTCGCCACATTGACCGGTCCCGTGCGTCCTGCATCCAGCGGATCCGCGCAACCTTCACCAGGTCATCGGTCCACCTGGTGGGAGGCCTTCCAACGCAACGTCTTCCGGTTCGCGGTCGCCACTCCAGAACCTTTCTGCCCCATCGGCCATCCGTTCTGCGAGCAATGTGCCCTGCCCACTGCCACTTAAGTTTGGCAATTCTTCGGGCTATGTTGGTAACCCTGGTTCTCTTGCGGATCTCTACATTTCTGATTAAGTAAGTAAGGAAACTCCGAGCATAGCGACCCACTCTTTCGGAAGCTCTACTGAGGTCATCGAGCATTGTATTGAGGTCCTCCATAGTCTCAGCCATGACCACTATATCGTCGGCAAACCGAAGGTGAGTGATGTACTCGCCATTGACGTTGATGCCTAGCCCTCTCCAGTCCAGAACCTTGAAGACATCCTCCAGTGCAGCGGTGAACAGTTTCGGAGATATGACATCTCCCTGCCTCACACCTCGCTGCTGAAAGACAGGTTCCGAGGTCTGATCCTGAAGTCGAACTGACATGCTGGCGTTTTTGTACAAACACTTCAACACCTCGATGTACCGGTAGTCAATTTGGCACCGTTGGAGAGACTGCAGCACAGCCCAAGTCTCGATCGAATCAAAGGCTTTCTCGTAGTCCACAAACGCTAAGCAGAGAGGCAGGTTGTACTCTTCGGTCTTCGAACCGGAACTTATGTATAATATATATATTCATATACATACATAAATAAAGATCAGACTTGAGAGGATAGATCTTTATTTACACGTTTCTCTTTTACACGTTTTTTGAATAGTCTCAGTATATTTAATTCAGTATAATTATTTCATAGTATTTAAATCTCTGATGCTAGGCGGAAGTGAGTTCCACAATCTTACAGCATGGACAGAGAAGGAATAGGAATAGTAACTAGTTTTATGTGTATGGGATTTAAGGAGAGATTTGAGATGTGATCTGCATAGTGCATCTCTGGGGCGAGACCAAAAACAAAGCGAATACACAAGTTTTGCAAGCGCTCAAGCTTGTTTAATAGCTCCTCTGTGGCATCCAGGTAGCAGGCGTCGGCATAATCTATAATCGGCTGAATAAGTGTTTGCGCTAAGGATTTTTTTGTCGTTAAGGGCAAGATACTCTGAAGGCACTTCAGCGAATGGAAAGAGAAATGTACCTTACGACTGACCTCGTTAACCTGAGCACGCCACGAAAGATTAGAGTCAATGATTACCCCCAAATCTTTTGCCGTTTCGGTATAATCAATGCGAACACCGTCAAGGTATGAAGGCATCAGGGAAGTGACGTCAGCCGCATTGCGAACAAATTTGCTGCCTATGACCATGGCCTGAGATTTGATAGGGTTTATTTGCAGACCAAATGACTTAGCCCATATGCTGATACTTGCCAGGTAGATCTATCCAACATGTCCCCAAATCCTTGCGGGAACGGTGAACCTGTTGGCTAATGGTAATGTCTATGAGGAGCAGCTCCTTAGTACCGCGGGACCCGTCCCTACATCCATTCTGAGAAGCAGACATAATGGCGTTATTGTCAATATGTTGTTTAATTTTCGCTCTCAGAATGGTCCGCAGTACTACCCGATTTATACAGCAGGTGGGTTATTCCTGTCGTTAGGAATTGGGGCAGCAACCCTGACTCTAAGGCAGTCTGGAACTGGAACTGAGATTCCATACGAGCGTGCGACCTTTGGAACCATTATTATTAGATTTCCTAGCTTCTGGGTCAGACACCCATCCAAGGACCGACCTCGGAAAACGTTGCTTAACCTTGAAGATCGACACGTGCGGCTGTTATTATTTAGCCACGAGTAATACATTAGCAAGATAACAATACACATTTAGAATAGTTTATAGTTCAAAGATAGTTCAGTATAGGGAGAGTAAGAAAACTCATATGGGTTTTCAAATCTTTGAGACACGTTATGAGTACAGAACTACAAAATAAAATATATATCGCACTGGCCCAATCTGTAATCATATATTGTATCTCGGTATGGGGTGGAGCAGCTAAGTCGTATTTTATAGAACTAGAGAGGGCACAGAGATCCTTGATTAAGGTCATGTACTGTAAGCCCTATAGGTGCCCTACTGAAACTCTATACGCAAGCTCTAAGCTGCTCTCCGTCAGAAAACTGTATATATTACACATGGTACTAAGATATCACAAAATTCTACCCTTTAGCCATGCCAAACTTAAAAAAAGACGGTGGGATATAGTAGCCCCAACATACTCAGCACGTTCAACTTTTGCTAGTCGCCAAAATGTAACTCGAGCCCCACTCGTTTATAATAAAGTAAATCGCATACTTAACATTTACCCTATGCAGTTGTATGAGTGTAAGAAGACATTGACGGAATGGATCTTCACACTTAATTATGATGCCGTGGAAGGCATTTTGGCTACACTGGGTTGAACGTCATGCATACACATACACACACACACTCCTACACGCACACACACACACTCCAACACACATACACACCCACACTCCAACACTCATTCACACATACACACCCACACTCCAACACTCATTCACACATACACACGCCCATTCACACACACACACGCACTCATACACACACGCATACACACAAAATATAAAATATACATTCACACATAAACATACGTATGAACACACATCTATACAAAACACACTCTACTTTCACACACTGCCATAAGCACGATCTTCATTTTTCTTTTTATTAGTTTAATAAAAATGTGTAACTTATACCCAATTAGCACAACGAAACAATTGTAATTAATCGAGGAAGAGCGAGGTTTATCCCATCACAAGTATCTTCGGATTACTTTCTGGGAACTGAATTGTATAGATTTAAGATAATAAACACATTTTTTTTTTTTAAAGATGAATATAGTTTGTATAAAAGCTTTGGAAATAACCAGATGCCGAATTAGGTTGAGTTCGGAGTTCGGACCCTTAAAATTCTTAACGCTTAATAAATTCTGTATTTTTGTCCTTCCCTTCTTTACGCTTAATAACCAATCACCGTAAGATTATAATACAGACGTTATATAGCAATACGCATTCTAGGTGGTTTAAAGCTGAACAACCGCCCCGTCGTCCGTAGCATTTATCTGAATAACCATAATCTGTATTGCTATTATTAAAGCAGTACTAAGCTAAGGTAGCGTTTGAAACAGCTAATTGTTGAATAAAGGATCACCTTCTAAATAATATTGTTATCTACATAATTCTATTATACAGCTTGATACTGAATAATTGTTTTTATTTTATCTTTAAACTGGATAAGATTCTATGTTTTACTAATTATTCAGCTGCTGAATAAACAATATTATTTTCAACACACTTGCTCGTAAAGTGAGCCTTATTATAATTCTCGCCAAACTTATTGGCCGCCCTGAAGTTGGCTACCTTGGCTACGCAGTCAAATTTCATACAAAAACAGGACCGTTTCGTACTTCGCGCATCCGGTAAACCAACTTCAGGGCGGCCAATAAGTTTGGCGAGGGCTATACATCGCTTTTAGGGCCATAAACCGAGCTATAACACACACGTGCATAATCACATTACACACTAGTGCGTAATATAATTATTCTCACAAAGTTAAATTAGTGGGTACCTTTCTGCAATTTATATGCGGGTAAAGAGCATCATCATCAGAGCATTTTCAATTTAACCGGGTAGTACAGTATTTTTTTAGTAACAACAAAGAGGTTTGATACCGCTGAAAATCCGGTTGTGCTGACAACACGTCACACTAGCTATGTCGTCCCTATCCTTAATAGGTCACTTTCACTAATACGTCACTTTGTACAGGTAGTCAGCTTTCCAATTTGTCTCAAGCCGTATTACGTCTCTTTCCCAACTCGTCCGACGCTTATTGTAACTAAACATTTTCATCACAGCAAAATTTTATTAAAAATACTAATACAACTTTTTAGTAAGTAGATGATCTTAATATTTTGGGGGGCATGAAGTTGAAGTCGAAAACAAAAACTAATTAAATTCGTTTTTATAAAAAAAAAAATAAGGACGGAATAAAAAAGAAAGAATAAAATGACATCGCCGAAAAACAAAATATGAAATTTAATGACAAAATCCAGCTTTTTTATTAATAATAATGCCAACAAGCAACCAACCTCTTTATTTTTCTCATTTTGTACCTTATAGTCACTGACCTCTATCATACATTGTACACTGGACTTCATACTATCGATGACAAAATGAAGACATTTGATTATCGCCATTTTGGCGCTAATAGTAACGTGAATTAACGTGAGAGTCGCATGGAACTAATATTAGAGATGGGACACAGCTTTCGGTAAAATACTTTTATGGGTTTTATCGATCGTGAGAATAATTTAATACGTAAGAGAAAAAAAAACCAGTTATTTTTATTATGATTAATTTTTAAGTAATAGAATAATTGCTGTAAAGGTTAACTGAAAAATATTTTCAGTCACATTGCAAGTTATAAACTAGTGGATAGCGTGCTAGTAAAGTTATGGCACGTTACTGTCAGATCAGTGAGTATTAAATACCGGGGATAGGCTAACAACTTATCCTTAAAACCAGTATATTTGAGCAAGTATCTTCTCGCACACTAGTTAGTTAATACTTACAATCGTTCGGATTCACTCGGTTGACGCCCATCGGGTTCGTGAAGGGAACACCATTTATACAATAATAATAATAAATGAGATGGATAATCATTTACAACGGACGTATTTCTCGCTATCATCGCTGTGATCCTGTCTCTGTAGTGTTAAGGTGCAAATAAGAGTGGTATCGCATTCCAGCAAGGTGAGGACTTTAACTCTGTTTCAGATGCAGATAATAAATTATTTGACTTCAAAACATTTGTTAATATAATTATAACTATCATGATATTATTCCAGAATTAATTCCAGTCTCAGGAACGTGGTGATTGGTACAAGAGAGAGGCCTGTGCTCAGCAGTGAGCGAAGTCGGGCTGTGGATGATCATGATGATGATTCCAGAATTTAGTATTACACATCGCTTTTGAACATATTATTACTGATTATTAGGCATTCATATACCTAACATTCATCACCAATACCAATATGAGATATTTAGTTCCAACATACTACGAGAAGTCAATACAGTAAATGAAAAATGATGTGATACGCCTTGCCAAGACTACTATTTTGATATTAGTGTAATTTAAAAAATATCACTAATACTGATATATTAGTTACAATATTATAATATTTCCAGTCAAATATATTAGTATTACCTAATTTTTAGAAATATCGGTAGTATCCTATCTCTAAATGTGTCAATTTTAGTTCCTGATACGCTCGGGCGGGGCGCTTTGAATCAGCACAAAAATTAACTGTCATTTCATATAGTATGTTTAGTCCAGCGTACTTGTATAATATAGGTCAGTGCTTATAGTACATTGAACAAAGCGTCGGACGAGTTGGGAAAGAGACGTAATACGGCTTGAGACAAATTGGGAATCTGACTACCTGTACAAATTGACGTATTAGTGAAGGATAGGGACGACATAGCTAGTGTGACGTGTTGTCATCATAACCGAAAATCCATATACTTTTTTGGAATAAATAAATGTGTACATCCTTAATTAAGTCAAACAAACATTTATTATTATCAAATTATTTATAATTAACAATAATTTGATGTATAATATTAAAATATTTGCATTTTATCATTTAAAAATATAATTTTGAAGTAGGCTGTATGTCACTCACCTTGCATTTAGCGCGTGAAAAAAAAGGCTTGCGCGCCATTTCCCATAATTTTCATATTTCGTTTTTATCGTATTTGTCGTTGTGTGGTAAATTATTATAGAAACATAAGTTTTCGTGCAGAAGATGAACAATTCATGGAGTTAACCCCGCCAGAAATACTAAATGAAGCACAAAATGCGAGCAATAGCGTAATCCTCGCAAAATCTAGAGAAAAGTGCTTAGCTGCCTACGAAAGTTTCCTACAATGGAAGAGAAAGAATAATAGCCATCCTTTTCTGTAAATGTGTTTTTTGGCGTATTTCTCTGAACTCGCCAGTACATAAAAGCCCAGCTCCCTGTGGTGCATTGGTGGTGCTCAAACATAGTGTTGATATCAAAACGTACTGAAACCTGACTGCATTAACAAAGAGTCGGCTCGGACGGTTATTTTAGTCGGAAATCGAATTTTTTGTCACCAGACGACGTTGAAAAGTCTTTGAAAGAGGCTCCGGATAGTCAGTAGGTACCTAGCAACAAAGGTACTTTGAATATTATTAATCCAAACGTATCTAAATACCTGCGTAACCTTAGCAATTTCTTAGAACTAATCTTTGGAACTAATTAATTGATTTCTTTGCAGGTTGCCTTAATATTCGGTGTTATTGGTTCTTGTAGACGACAACAAAGGTAGATTACATCAAAGGCTGTAGAAACCCGAAAGCAGACTCTATTCATAACAAGGCGAAAATCAGTGACAAAATAACGCAAGCCATTCATTTGGAGCCAAAGGTAAAAAAGTTTTGCCCCGAAACACAACCATGTACATCTCGTAGCATGAGTTATTTGGTTCCTACTTTTCTATGATTTGCCTTTGTTGCCGACTTAATTTATGAAGAAAATGAAAGAAAATCTACTAAAGAAGTGGCAAGCACCAACAGAGGCGGCTCGTCCTCAAGAGCGCTGGTGCAGTGCACTCCCACAAAGATTGCTTAATCTATATTTCCATAAAATCCTATACATAAATTCTTTCTACTATGCCTATACAATACACTCATAATAGCAGTTTACTAGAAACGTAGTAGAAACTAACTATTACCTACATGCACATTTAGCGTCAAGTTGTATGTGCCTAACGTGTGGAGTGGAGCGTCAGCGATTGCGCTCCTATGAAACAAAATTCAGTACGATTTCTAGTACTGTATTCAATAGCCGGGTCCACACCGGACGATCCATCGCGCTCCAATCGCGCGCGGCAGGAGCGCGATCCAAATGTGCGGGCGGTGTGGACGTGCCGCGCGCGATCCATGCGCAAGTATTGGAGCGCGCGATCCCTGCTGCGCCCGATCCGTGCGTTGTCGGTTTTTTTGCCAGCCTCAAAGGTGCCTCAGTTGCGTGCCGCGCGCGGTGTGGACAGTTGTGTGTGGTTCGCGCGATCCTTCACGCCATGGACACTGGAATCTGAATCATGGATCGCCTATGGATCGCTAGGAGCGTAGGTTCAGGATCGCAGTTCAATTAAACTGGATCGGCCTAGTACGATCCACGAACCACACTCCGTGATCCTGGATCGCGGATCGCGCGATCGCTGATGCAGGTTGGATCGTCCGGTGTGGACCCGGCTATTGAGTGCGAAAGAGAAACATCGACACAGTCCGACGCGTGAAACAGAAGATTTTGTATGGGAAATTAGCCTAATCTGGAGCGCCGCTCACGCGCGACGTTGCCAAATCGCGTAAGGCGGCGCGGGAGACTTATGCCTGTGCGCCGTTGTCAATTTTATGTAAACAAACACTCGGAGTCAGTTACTTTACGGTAGAATGTAGATTCTTCGCAGTTTTCTTTTAATTATGTATTAAATATAGTTTAGCGCGATATTTGTGTTAAAAATGGAACAATACAGTGTGTCTTTTATAAAAAAATATGAAAAGACTCTTGAAATGCGTCTCGAACTTAAAGCTAAGGGGCCACCACGTCTTGAAAATGCAAAATTTAGTTATGTGAAGTTCAATTGGCACCTATCGGCCGACAAGATATTCGTAAGGCGCTCGATTCTGCGTATCGAAAATCTATTAGAGAGTTCAATGAACGCGTTGATGAAAATCGATATATTATACGGCGTTTAATAGATAGTGTGGTATTTGTGGTGCATTTCAAGTTGCTTTACGGGGTTAGGATGAATCTACGGAATCCCGGAATCTATAGAGGTTTGGTTGATTTCGTGTCAGAGATCGAATTAGCTATGAAACAGTATTTATCCAGCAGTTCCGTTTTAAAGGTACCTACGTCTAAAACCATTCAGAATGACATTTTAGATGCTATTTATGAAGTTTGCAGAACAGAAATACTGAACAGAACAGATCAGAATGGATTTTCTGTAAAAATAAATAAATGGTACTTGTTTTACGTTTTTTTTTGTGAACTCCCATAAATAAATGTCACGAGCCGCCTCTGAGCACCAATGTAACAAAAACTGTTAAATTGCCATCCAAATCAATCCAATATCGCTTTGAAAATGAACGTTCGCCAATTGTTTTAATAATTAAACGATATAAGCAATACATGTTTGTTTTTTCCTCGCAAATGTGTTGAAAAACGTCGTATGAACTCGTGAGCTCCGCTCATTACACGTTCGGCTGAATTACACCCTCGCTTGCGGCTCGGGCCGCGATCCACAGTCTCGTGTGTAATGGGCAACTTAGCTTACTTGTATCATAATATATTATACTATTATTTGCGACTTTCGGATTCTTCAACTTGCACAGAAATTTCTGCAATATTTTTCATGCTTTTGTCTTGATTTTCCATAATATGTTGTTGTACTCGTATCGCGTATATAATATATTGTTAATTACTTCTAGGGTCTGCAGCCAAATTGCGCAAGTGAATTCGGCAAGGTTGCGCCTTAATAGACCAATAACATGTGAGATAAATGATGCGATGTGGATTTCCGTCTGCGTTATTGGTCGATTTGATAGCGGTCAAACCTTGCGCCCTGCCGAATTCTCTTGCGCAATTCGGCTGCTGGTGTCCATCAGAGCCAAGTGAGTGCTGCTACGTTTTCAATTTGCCTTGAGGTTCAGTTCAGTTTTCAATTTGACAGTTTCGGGTGGCTAAATGGCGTCTGTACATACAACAAATAACAAAAATTGTGTGAGAATAAACTAGGGCCCAGTGCACACCACTGACACCACACACACGAAATCTGCTATTAATTAACCATGAGATTTTTCATCAATTCCGTGAAAGCCGGGCGGGGAACTTCCACATTATAATAGTACATTATGGTACAAGTGTGTAATGTTGGTTATTACCGCTGAGGCGCCATTGAGACCCGAGCCGTTAGGTGAGGGTCTTAAGAGAGCCGAGGACGGTAATCATCAATACACACGTGTATCATCGACGTTTTCCAACACACTTGTGAAGAAAATAATACTAAAAAATCATTTCCAACAGTGAAAACGAGTTGTGAATTTTTTTTCGCAATGGCGGGCAAAAATAATCAGTTTTCCTATGCGCGCGCATCTAACAATAATAATAAAAATATGGCGATCGGCCATAGACTAAAATAATGAGTTATCTTTTTTTTGGCTTTTCCGCGAATAGCGTTTTAGCCACGTACAAAATGGGGAATTTGAAGTTTTCTTTATTACAGGCAAAAACAAAAGTTATATTTAAGTGAAAGTTGAAATTATCTATTTAAATACGAAGTTGCATGAAATGTGTTGCATTTGTACTATTGAGCACGACCTTTTTTGTATCCAAACTTTTTGAAGAACAAAGCAACTCAACCAATAAATAAAAATAAAAAAAAACTCTTTATCTCACTTGTGAATAATAGTAATGAAAAAGTCACAGTTTGATAACAGGTGTCATTATGTGCCTAATTGCGGTGAAATTAGAGCCACTTTATGAGCAAGTATGTTGAAAAAGGATTTGTTCGTTCGATTAGAGAACTCAAAAAATCTGAGTAGGTAATGTAGAAATGTGATTAACTATATAATTGTTATACAGAAATTAGTGTTATGAGTCTACTCTTTTTCAAATCATAGCTTAGTAATCGGCCATTCTCCGATTAGCAAGTTTTATGAGTCCGGGCTTGCATAGTCCGTAATATTATCATATTCAAACATGCATTATTTTTATATGTTAGAGCATCCGTATCTAGCTGTAAACAAAAACACTGGCTCCTGTTTTAAGTTATTAAGACTAAATTAATTTAACCTGTGTTCAAAGAACCTCTGTTCTCCCACACCAACTTTATGTTAAAACTTGCTTGTAATTTTTATAACGTACAGATTTACTTTGATCCTTTCTTTATTTTCCTGATCGTGTATCGCATAACAAAATATCGACAATAACCAGTCTGTAAATAATTATCATTAAGTAACCGCATGTCCACTTCAAGAGATGGGTCGAGATGACAGTTCCATTGCAGGCAGACCAGCCTTGCGCGCGCTGTATCGGGAGTATCGGGAGAATGGTCGCGTAGGGTAGCGGGATCCGAGACACGGTGCACAGCTGGCCGACCGCAAGTAGTTGGGGGCCCAAGTAGTGTGCCAGCCCCACACGAAAGGCTGCCCCGCCAACTGACGAAAAAGCCATGTACCATCGTGCTGGTTGGCGCCCAGATGGGAGGGCCCGATGGACATTCACGAGGGGGCTCGGGCGTCCCCGCAGTCTCCAGATTAGTTCCCAATGATGGCGTCCTTTCAGTGCGTGTCTGTAGGTTAGCAGCGTGGAAACGCATCTCACTTCTTTCTTATCACCTTACTTCACTAGCTGAAAATGAAAAAGAGAAAAAAGTACAACGTTGAACAGCGGCTGCTCACCCTCCTACTAAAAGTGCACCTCACTAATATCAGAGGTCTGCACACCAACCTCATAGCAGTCCATCATCACTCGGAGACTGGTAAGCCGGCTCTCTTTTTCCTTTTGGAGACGCAGATCAGCAGCCGTATTGCGTAAGTGCGCAAAGACTCTATCCAAGCGACCAGATCGGCCAATCACACGAAACGGAAATCTACATCACGTCATTCATCTCGCATGTGATTGGTCGATTTAGTCGGTTGGATAGAGTTAAATCTCTTTGCGCACCTACACAATACGACTGCAGATGCCCGTCAGATGTATCGTACCTAACATAACCATATGCGTGTACGCCCGAGAGTTATCTCCAAAACCTTGAGGACCCTAGGTTCTCTGTGCTGTGGACTATGGTAGACACGGGCCTGGATAAAAATTTCTACGCCTGTGTCTACCGCTCGCACTGCGGTCATCACGAGAGAAGCAGGCTCACAGAGTACCTTAGTGAGGCGGCTGATACGGCACAGCAGCGGTAACCTTCCGCCCAATTAGTGTTACTGGGTGACTTAAAGCCCACCACCAGGAGTGGTTCTTCCCGTACCAGTGCACTGGTCATGTTGGGTGAGAGAAGAGAAAGCTTGCGCTTGCGTTAACTTGGCAACGAGGGTGCCGGATGTTGATTCGCACACAGCCAATTGCTTGGACGTTCTGCTCTCAACAGATCCAGACTGCTTCTCGGTGTCGGTATCTTCCTTTGGGTAGTTCCGACCATTGTCTGGTGAAGTCTGTATCCGTCCACTTCCCAACCGATCCCAGCCCAAGAGGCGCTCGGCGGGTTTGGCGGTACAAGTCAGCAGATTGGGATGGGATGCGTTCTTTTTTCGGATCTTATCTTTGGCAGCCTACTTGCTTCTCTTCAGCTGATCCTTCGTCGTGCGCGGACGCCGTGTCGGATGTGTTGCGTCAGGGAATGGAGTACTACATTCCGTTATCTGAAGTAGCTATGTCTAGCATTGATCGGCCATGGTTTGGCGCCGAGTGCAAACGCGCCAACGCGCTTGAACATGAGGCATACCTAGCATGGGTCGACGCACGGACGTTCCTAGAGTGCTGCGCAATCTTGACGTGAACAAAGCTAGTGGCCCCGACGGGATGCCGGCAATTGTTCTCAGAACCTGTGCGCCTGAACTGTCTCCGATCCTGACACGTCTGTTTCGCCTTTCGTATGAGACGGCAAAAATGCCGAATGCTTGGAAGTAAGCTAACGTTCAGCCTGTGCCCAAGAAGAGCAGTCGGGCCCAGCCAACTACAGACCGTTAGTCGTTAGTGATATGGAACATGTGCTCAACTCTAATCTCCTGGCATAACTAGAAGCTAACATCCTCAGTGACCGCCGATATGGCTGCTCCAAAATCGGTCAATTGGGGATCTTCTAGCGTATGCCATTCAAATCTGGAGTGAGGCCATCGAAAGGCATGGGGAAGTGCTTGCCCTCTTCCTCGACATCCCGAAGGCTTTTGACAGGGTCTGGCATGATAGCCTTATTGGTAAGCTTCCTTCATTCAAAGACGACAAAGATATTTTATTTCAACTAGGCCACAAAGCGGCACTTTTGAACGTTAGATACATTAAAATTCACAAGGAATAAAAATTGATTCTACCGTGCATTCGTAAAAAAGCTTGTTATGCAGAAGAACGCACAAGAAACTACATACTTACTCTTTTAAAAAAAATATGTTTTTTTTTACAATATTTAGGTACATAAGTACATACTTTAATAAATTTATATGTGTGAGGACAATGCTCCCAGGATCACTACATACTATATTACTTACAGGTACAAAGTATTAAAAGTACTCACACATGTACTGTGCAGTTACATAATAGGTACTAGAAAAACACTAGCATCCGAAGCAGTTAAGACCAATCCCAACTGACGGCGCCCGTTCACGAACATGACGCATGAATCGGCACCACCCAGCTCAACCATCATGAAGGGAACCGAATGATCCAACACACGCGCCACCATCAGAGAGACATTTGAGAGAGCATGACACACTCAACTGCCAGGGCAAACACAAGTCAACGACACCAAGGTACAGCAAATGGTAGATTTACAGTTGGGTACATAGTACTCACACACGTGCTGCGCAGTTATACAATACTAAAAGAAATTGAGTCTATATAATACAAATATATTCATACAGTCTTTAGCAGGTCCAACAATTCTACAAAACAATAATGTTCTGCATATCACTTGTTTTTGCGCCCTAGTGGTTGTGGAGCAAGACTAGCATTGAGCCAAGCATTTTTATCAGTGATGTAATCCCCCAACTTATAATATGCCTGCCTGGATAGTGTGCGTTTTATACAAGTTTTAAATTTCGTCTCATTCAGTTCTAGAATGTGGGGAGGAATTTTATTGTAACATTTTGTACAGTACCCCATGAAAGAAGAGGCTACTTTAGCCAGTCTGAAACTTGGTTGAACTAATTGGTCCCTATTTAATTTTCTAGTAATGTAATTATGTCTATCTCCGTTTTTACTAAAAAGATGTAAATTCTTTCTCACGCACATGATGTTTTCATAAATATATTGACAAGGAACCGTCATGATGTTAATGCCCTTAAACAGTTCCCTTAGAGAATCGCGCCGGCGAAGATTGTATATCGCTCTGATGGCTCGTTTTTGCAGAATAAAAATTGACTCAATGTATGCAGCCCTTCCCCATAGTAAAATACCGTAAGACATTATACTATGAAAGTAACTAAAATAGACCAGCCTCGCGGTATCTACATCACTAAATTGACGAATCTTTCTAACAGCATAAGCGGCCGAACTTAGCCGCCCTGCAAGCGATATTAAATGAGGACCCCATTGTAACGTTGAGTCTAGCGTGATCCCCAGGAAAACCGTTTTATCGACGAATTCTAGCTTCTCCTTGTTTAATATAATGTCACAATCAGTACTTTTTACATTCGGCAAGGAAAATTTTACGCACTTGGTTTGTTTACCATTTAAAACTAAATTATTGGCAGTGAACCAATCCTGAACCTGCCGTAGCGCGTTATTTACGTCGTCTACCTGACAAGTACGATAATTTATTTTAAAAATTAAAGATGTGTCATCAGCAAATAGCACCATGTTTAGTTTGTTTTTCAATAAACGGGGTAAATCGTTTATGTATATTAAAAATAAGAAAGGACATAAAATTGAGCCCTGGGGTACCCCCATTTTCACTATTGACCTAGCCCGTAATGCTCAAGTTTCAGAAGTAATGTTTCATGATTAACGCAATCAAACGCCTTCGGCAGGTCGCAGAAGATACCTATGGCATCCTGCGACTCTTCCCACGCATTAAAGATGTGTTTTAATAGGGTGACACCAGCGTCAGTTGTACAACGTCCTTTGGTGAAACCATACTGTTTATCATGCAAGATGTTATTCGTATTAAAATAAATGAGCATTTGATTAAGCATTATCTTCTCAAATACCTTGCTGAAAACCGGTAACACGGATAATAATAGATTTAATAATCCAAAAGCAAGCGCGGGCGAAGAATTTAAGGTTTTAGTAGTTTTAATTGGGATGTTGGTAAAGAAATTTACAAATTCATGCGCAACTTTTTTGTTATCTCTAATAAGTCCGTGTGTGGTCTCAAGCGTGTAATCAGTATTATTTCTTTTATTCCTGTTCGTTTCATTATTTATAATTTTCCAAACCGTCTTGATTTTATTTTCTGCTAATTTAACCTTATTTCTAATGTACAAGGCCTTAACTGCCTTACATGTATTTTTAAAAATTCTCGAGTAAGTAGCAACATACTTATTAAACGTTTCAGTGTTAAAAGTCATCTAAAGTGGTTATCTTTTTCGGAGGTATACAAAGCCAAAGATGCGAATGAATCCTATGAACATTTTATGGATGATTTTTCATTATTGTACAAATTATGCTTTCCAAATAGAGTTGTGACGTTGTTTACGAATAAAAAGAATAGGTGGATTTCTCGTGGAATAAAAATGTGTAGTCAAAAGCAAAGGCGATTGCTATGGAGATATAGATTCAACCCTAATATAAAAAAGAGACTTGCGTTTAAAAAATATTCTTCAACATATAGAAAAATAATAAACTTAACTCAAAAAGCACAAAATAACCACTACATTAATACGTCAAAAAATAAGTCAAAAGCTGCTTGGCAAGTCATTCAAAAATCAAAATTTAACTTACCACAAGAACCTATACTGTCTATAAACAAAGATAATTTAACTATTACACATCCTATGAAAATTGCAAACGAATTTAATAACTATTTTGTAGAGGTAATTGAAAATAATATTAAAACTAAAGGAACATTAACCAATAATTATGTTATTGAACATTCGAATTCGCAATCACTATTTATGCTACCTGTTTCAGATTCTGATATAATCAAAATAATTTGCAGCCTAAAAAATACAAGTACGGTAGGATTTGATGGCATATCAACTAAAGTAGTAAAATACGTTAAGGAAATTATAGCACCTCTACTATCACACATAATTAATCTTTGCATTTCTGATGGTTTATTCCCAAATAGCCTAAAAAAAGTCATCATTAAACCGCTTTATAAAAAAAATTATAAAAGTGATGTTCAAAATTATAGACCTATTGCGGAAATACCAGTATTCTCAAAAATTATTGAGAAAGTAATATATAATTCTATTTATTTATTTATTTATTAACAAGGCACACCAACGACTCAATTACACATCAATACTATAAAGGAACATCTAGAAAAGATCCTGTGTAAACAAGTCACTTACAGGCATGCACATCATTCACAGCATTAGTCGCATGTATTGTAGAAGATATATAAAACAAAAATAATATCAAAAAATAAATTGAAATTGGTTATAAAATTCTTGTAAATACATTGTTAAATAAAATTTAAAGGAGAGAATTAAAAAAAAAAAAATTAAATATACATATGTCTATGAAAAATTTGAAAAATTTAGAATTCAACAGTTATTTACCCTAAAAACTAAATAAATTCTATATATTCTTATTTCGAAAAATTCAAACTTTTTTGCAATGAACAAAAAGGCTTCAGAAAGAATACAAATATTAATATGGCTCTATTTGACCTGTTATCTAGTGTAATGACTAACCGATATGACAAAAGCGTTTGATTTCGTGGATCATAAGATTTTGTTGCAGAAATTGCATGGGTATGGCATAAGAGGAAACATTTTGAAACTCCTAGAATCATATTTAAGTGACCGAACTCAATGTACAGAAATCACTAGATTTGTCCTATTACTAAATGTAAACATATAAAAGAAGAAAGTGACTGACTGACTGACTCACTCACTGACCATCAACGCACAGCCCAAACGGCTGAAGCTTCAATCATGAAACTTGGCATGTAGGTTCCTTTGGTAGTGTAGGTGAGCACTAAGAAAGGATTTTTGGAAATTCCACCCCGAAGGGCGTGAAATAGGGGATGAAAGTTTGTATGAAAATCCGTCAGTTTTAAAGCCAGGATCTTCATATTTTGGGTTTAGGCTGAAAATTAAAAAATAATTTACACCTGTCTCAGCGATTTTGAAAATCAACCCCCATGAGGGTGAAAAGGAGGATGAAGTCATGGGAATAATGAAATCGTCAAGAGACTTGAAACTTTGCACATAGATACTTTATACTATGCAGGCATCCACTAAGAAAGGATTTTTGTGAATTCTACCTCTAAGGGAGTGAAATAGGGGTTGAAAGTTTGTATGAAAATCCGTCAGTTTTAAAGTCAGAATCTTCATATTTTGTGTTTAGGCCGTAAATTAAAAAAAAAATTACACCTGTCTCAGCGATTTAGAAAATCCACCCCCATGAGGGTGAAAAGGGGGATGAAGTCATGGGAATAATGAAATCGTCTAGAGACTTAAAATTTTGCACATAGATATTTTATACTGTGCAGGCATCCATTAAGAAAGGATTTTTGTGAATTCCACCCCTAGGCGGGTTAAATAGGGGATGAAAGTTTGTATGAAAATCCGTCAGTTTTAAAGCCAGGGTCTTCATATTTTGGGTTTAGGCTGAAGATTAATAAATAATTTACATGTGTCTCAGCGATTTTGAAGATTCCACCCCCATGAGGATGAAAAGGGGGATGAAGTCATGGGAATAATAAAATCGTCTAGAAACTTGAAATTTTGAACACAGTTACTTTATACTGTCCAGGCATCCACTAAGAAAGGATTTTTGTGAATTCCATCCCTAATAGGGTTAAAATAGGGGATGAAAGTTTGTATGAAAGTCGGTCAGTTTTAAGTTAGGATCATCCAATTTTAGATTTGGGGTGAAGATTAAAATCTAACGCAACTTAAGGTTTTTTGGGAATTCCGTCCTTGGGTAGCGGATCATGGGGGATGAAATGTTTTGTACAAAAGTCCTTCTTTTACAAAGGAAAAATTATTAAAAATACTTTCAAGTCTTTAATGTCAGTTGGTAACTATAAAAGGGCTCAACGCATAAATATATGAATTAAATAGAGAAGGGATAGGGATAAACCTATTAACTAAGCTAACTTATCAATGTTAAACATTTACGTGTAACAATTGTATTAAAATAATTTGCAGTTTATTTCGTTTTAATTTATTTTAAGCTGTTGCATTAGGGGTCAGCAGTGTAGCAAAATAAAAATAGGTATTCTGTAAAGAATGTAGTACCTAATAATTACTTCTGTATGTAGGTAATTAATTTCTAACTACATAATAAATGAATCAGTGATAGGAAATAAGTGTACCTAGATATAATCCGCGGCACCTAACGTGAGGTCTGGCTACCATACTATCAGTTAGATACATTGCATTGCATTCCTCTTAGATGCGATGATAATTGTGACCGCTTCAGTTAATCGGCAATGATTACGCCACAAGGACGTAATATAACGGAGTACGCAGTGAACCTACATAAATATTGACATGATTAGGAACATGCATAAAATCGTAAGTAATAAATAATACTGTAATTTAGTTATGTATATGTACATACCATTAATATATTTGATACATTACATTGATATTCAAACTACCGACTACATTTTTTTTTTATTATCATGTATTAATGATGTTGCAGCCTGAAGACACATATTTGATTCAAAAATAGACAAATTTTGCCCGTCTTGCGGAAAGTATGGTTTAAGAGTAACTGGTAAGATTTAAGTAGTTAGGTATAAACTTATTACAGTAATTTTATAAAGCAGTTACCTAAATGATCAAGTTATATAAGTACAAGATGCTAAATTGACCACATTCAACAAGAAACTCTGCTCGGACGTCATAAGAACCTATTTGTTTTTCTTTCGGTATTATTATTATCGTAAGTACGGCAATTCTTAACGGTTTATTTGTTTTTTCAGATAAATGTAGGCTATGTAGTCAGTCATACGACGAGCTCCTGGGGGAACTAGAGAGGTGTCATATGTGCAAACACATTCTAGCTCCCAAATGGAGCTATTGTGAAGTGTGTGGGAAGGAAACGCTAAAGGCACAGCGGCTCAGACGAGCGAAGATGCTATCAAGCCTTAATCCATATCTAAACATATAGCTAAATAAAATAAGAAAGTGACTGACTGACTAACTGACCATCAACGCACAGCCCAAACGGCTGAAGCTACAATCATGAAACTTGGCACGTAGGTTCCTTTAGTGGTGTAGGTGAGCACTAAGAAAGGTACCTACCTACCAATGCAACGCATTGCCTACAAGCACCCTGCCTACTGATTTCCAGTAGGTAAACTACAGGTAGGCTAGATAGTAACTGAAATTATTGCAATACCTACTAATAAGGCGCACTCATCCTCTTTATTTATATAACAGAATTAGGTACCTACCACTACACTACATGATAACAATAATTAAAGAAATAATATAATGATAATCAATAATCACTCAAATCTACTAGACAGACAGGCAGGTAACTTGAGCCTTGCCCTGATTGTCATACTTTCGGTATTATAGCCAAGGGTCAAGACAAAGACACGTGGCGGGGATTAGGTATACGTTCCATCCACACGGCTGCAACGCGGAGTGAGAGGTGCAACAAAGGTGCAAGGGGCGCAGGGGGCACCAGTATGAGTGCAGAGCCCTGAAGCGGGCACTCGCTACAGGACCGACGTCGTTGAAAGTTGTATGCAAAAACGGAATTTTGAGCTTTTGACAGTTTCTTTTCTTAATTGGTTTTGTAGCTTAGTTTTGTTAGTTTAAAAGGTTTTTGTTAAAATATGGTTAGGAGAAGCATGTAGTCTACGCGTGCGAAGCCGCGGGCAAAAGCTAGTTGGAGATAAAATATCTATCTAAGCCAAGGCATATAAAATATGGTGTCCCTCAAGGTAGCGTACTGGGGCCACCCTTTTTCTTAATATACGTAAATGATCTTCCAAAAACTGTAGATCATAAAATGGTACTGTTTGCAGATGACAGCACGACTATTGTGGAATATACTAATCCTAATAATTACCAAAATGACATAAATAATTCTCTGAGTGACATTATAAATTGGCTTGACAAAAATAATCTTGTAATTAATTTAAATAAAACAAAAGTTATGCATTTCCACCAGCGCAGCGCCGTAAGAACCCACTAGTTAATGTTGTCTATAATAACTGTAGAATAGAAGAAGTTACAAATGCAAAATTCTTGGGTATAACTATAGATAATAAACTAACCTGGAAACCTCACATAGAGGAAATCTGCAAGCGTGTGAGTAAATCTGCATATCTATTATTCCAATTATCCAAGAAAGTAAATACTGACACACTTTTAAAAGCCTATCATGGATTGGTCGCTTCTATTTTGAGATATGGTGTTGTTTTTTGGGGACAGTCAACTAATAGAGAACTTGTATTCAGGATGCAAAAAAGATGTGTACGATCAATGTGTGGTCTAAGAACAACGGATAGTTGCGTTCCTTACTTTAAAAAATTAAAAATACTGACTTTTCCGTCTTTGTATGTATTGGAAACTGCATTATTTGTAAAAACTAAACAACAATTATTTCAAAAATTTGCATCTATCAAGAGAACCCCAATTCGTGCCCAATATGAGAATTTGTTATGTCAATACACGTGTAAAACTGCTTTATTGAAAAAGAGTTTCTTTGGTATTGCTTCAGATATTTATAATAAAATACCTAATAATATTAAATGTATGCCACTAAACAAATTTAAAAAGTCCCTTCAGGGGATATTACTAGAGAAGTGCTATTACAGTGTGGATGAATTTTTAAACGATATTTCGCTTGTATAGAATTCTAAATGTGATTTTTTTTCTGTTTGTATTACTCAAATGAAATAAAAAATTTGACATAGTGATTTTTTTATTGAATTTAAATTGTGAAATAGTTATTTTTTATTGAATTTAAATTGTGACAGCGATTTTTCATTTAATTTAGGTTTTTACATTGTAATTTCAATTTAATTTAAATTTTGACATAGTAATTTTTTATTTAATTTGGGTTTTGAAATTGTAGTTTTAATTTAATTTAAGTGTGTAGTGTGCATAGTGTTTTTTTATTGAATTTAAATTTTGACATTGTAATTTCAATTTAATTAAAATTTTGCAATTGTATTGTTTGTCTAGTGCAACAAATTTTGTACGCCATAAATGGCAAAACATGTAGCCACCTCATATTTATATAAGACCTTCATACTGTACTCATGTTTTACAAAATAAATATATCTTATCTTATCTTAATACAAGGCTTAAGGCCATATAGCTCGTAAAGTCTTTCCCTACTTTTTCTAAGTCCTGTAGTCGCCCAGTCACTGAATAAAAACTTAGGGCATACAGTTTTAGTTATCTGCCCAGTGGCATTCGGTCTGCCCAGTGGTCTGTGCGATTGGATTGCAAACTTCCTAAGGGACCGGTCTATTCGTATGATGGCCGCTAGTCTGACCAACTTGGTATTAATGCCGGGTTCCCTCAGAGGTCGGTACTATCAGCAACATTGTTCTTGCTGCACATAAACGATCTGCTAAAACCTTTGGGTATGGCGACGACAGCACTGTTGCTGAAAGATACGTGTCCGACGCGCGCGCTACTAGACCACAGATCCGGTCTCTCCGGAAGGTTGGGCGCTAGAATCTGTCCTTGAATGCATTCTCCGAATGGGGCGATTGCCAATCTGGTCAGGTTCGCATCGCATGCTAAGACCCAGGCGTGTCCGTGTTCCGCTAATAGGAGTCAATTCCACTCGGCTTTTTCTTTCCGAGGTGTGACCGTGCCGATAACGGACCATCTTGAAGTTCTTGGCATTACGTTGACATCGACGCTAAATTTTGGTCCGCTAAAAATTTGGGGATTCTCGCGATGGTGAGACGCTACTGCCCGCCAGAACAGTTGCTCAACTTGTATCTAGCGCAAGTTCGATCATGCATGGAGTACTTACTGCTCTCATCTCTGGGACGGATCTGCCAAGTAACAGCTGGATGCACTTGAGTCGATCGAAAACCGGGCCAGGAGGCTCATTGGCAATGAAGTATTGGTCGAATCTAGGCTCCAGAACCACGAATATCGGCGCCGAGTTGCCACCCTGTCGGTTTTTTACCGGTTATATTTCGGGGAGTGTGCGTTGGAATTGCATGAACTAATTCCTCCTAGCCCGTTCCATCATCGGACTACAAGACGTGCGGCGATGCGTCATCGGTAGGTACATGGTATACATCCCACCCATACGCACGAAACGTTTTGGGAATACTTTTATTATGCGTACAGCTAACAAGTGGAATTCACTGCGAGTCTGTATTTCCTGTTGGCTACAACCTGGGAGTCTTTAAGTCAAGAGTGAATAGGTTTCTTCTAGGCAAGCGTGCTTCATCGTCGACCACATCATCGCTTACCACCAGGTGAGATAGTGGCCAAGCGCAAGCCTAACAATAAAAAATAAAAAAATGTCCGGTCGAAAGTTATAATTGCTGTGACATTTTCTGTTCTCGGGTCACCATCATATCAGCCGAAAGACATCCACTACTGGACATTGGCCTTCCCCAAGCGTCGCCACTTTGACCGGTCCCGTGCGTCTCGCAAAGTCACAACCAGTGGATCCCTGCAACCTTCACCAGGTCATCGGTCCACCTGGTGGGAGGCCTTCCAACGCAACGTCTTCCGGTTCGCGGTCGCCACTCCAGAACCTTTTTGCCCCATCGGCCATCCGTTCTGCGAGCAATGTGCCCTGCCCACTGCCACTTAAGTTTGCCAATTCTTTGGGCTATCTCGGTAACCCTGGTTCTCTTGCAGATCTCTACATTTCTGATTCGATTACGCAAGGTAACGCCGAGCATAGCCTTCTCCATTGCCCTTTGAGTGACTGTAAGCTTTCTGATGAGGCCCATTGTAAGCGACCACGTCTCAGAGCCATATGTCATCACTGGCAACACACACTGGTCATAGACTTTCGTCTTGAGACAATGTGGTAAGTTGGACGAGAAGATACCGCGCAACTTCCTGAACGCTGCCCAGCCGAGTCGGATTCGACGGTTGACCTCTTTCTCGAAGTTGGCCCTACCCAACTGGATCGTTTGTCGAAGTTAGACATAGTCGCCCACAACTTCGAGTGTAGAGTCTTCGACCTTGATAGGAGTGGGTGTAATTTATTATAATATATGTAGCGGCGATTTTAACATATTAACATTCGATTGCGTTAACCATGAGACACTATTGTTGAAGTTCGAGCACTATGGAATTAGACATAAAGCCCTTGAGTTACTTAGATCATATTTAAAAGCCAGACAAGTTGGAGTTCAGGTAAACGGCGATAACTCACTAGGGCCTGTAATGACAATGGGTGTTCCTCAAGGCTTGATATTGGATACATTCCTCTTTTTAGTTTATATTAACGATTTACCCCAATCACTACAAAAACAACCGAAGATGGTGTTGTTTGCTGATAACACATCTTTGATATTTAAAATAGATCGGCGGTCACAAAATCTTGATGATGTGAATAACTCCATTCATCAGGTCCAAAATTGGTTCACGGCAAACAATTTGGTACTAAATAAAAAAAAAAAATGAAAACCAAATTTATTGGATTCACATTGCCGAATGTTAGAAGTACCGAATGTGACATCATATTAAATTGCGAAAAGCCGGACTTTGTAAATCAAACAGTTTTCCTGGGAATCACTCTAGACGACAAATTGCAATGGGGTCCTCACATAACATCTCTTGCGGGTCGGCTAAGCTCAGCCGCTTATGCTTTTAGAAAGATAAGACAGTTAACGTATGTGGAAACCGCGCATTTGGTCTATTTTAGTTACTTTCACAGCATTATGTCATACGGTATTTTACTGTGGGATCGAGCTGCTGACATTGAATCCATATTTATATTGCAAAAGAGAGCTCTGTCAGAGCCATATATAAGTTAAGTCACCGAGAATCTCTTAGGGAACTATTTAAAAATATTAATATTAAGACAGTTTCTAGCCAATTCATCTATGAAAATATAATGTATGTAAGGAAAAATATAAATCTCTTTAGTAGTCACTGATAGACACAATAAAATTGTAATACGAGAAATAAAGATAAGTTAGATCAACCATCTTATAGACTAGCTAAAGTACCTACACTCATCTTTCATGGGGTACTGTGTTATTAATATATTATGACACAAGTGAGGTAAGTTGCTCATTACACACGAGGTTGTGGGTTGCAGCCCGAGCCGTAGGTGACGGTGTAATTTAGCCGAGCGTGTAATGAGCAAAGCTCACGAGTTTTATACGAGGTTTTTCAACACATTTACGTGGAAAAAACAAACATGTATTGCTTATATCGTTTAATTATTAAAACAATTGGTGAACGTACAATTTTCAAATCGATATTGGATTGATTTGGATGGTAATTGCATAGTTTATGTTACACTAGCTGTCCCACGCGGCTTCGCTCCCGTCAACTGGCTACCTACCAAGCTAGCCCACCTACTCTAAATACGTTGCGTCTCAAAAATAATAAATTTTACCCGTTTTTGGAACATTTTTCATTGATGCTCCGCTCCTATTGGTCGTAGCGTGATGTTATATAGCCTATAACCTTCCTCGATAAATGGACTACCCAACACAAAAAGAATTTTTCAATTCCAACCAGTAGTTCCTGAGATTAGCGCGTTCAAACAAACAAACAAACAAACTCTTCAGCTTTATAATATTAATAACTAGCTGTCCCACGCGGCTTCGCTCCCGTCAACTGGCTACCTACCAAGCTAGCCCACCTACTCTAAATACGTTGCATCTCAAAAAGAATAAATTTTCCCCGTTTTTGGAACATTTTTCATTGATGCTCCGCTCCTATTGGTCGTAGCGTGATGTTATATAGCCTATAACCTTCCTCGATAAATGGACTACCCAACACAAAAAGATTTTTTCAATTCCAACCAGTAGTTCCTGAGATTAGCGCGTTCAAACAAACAAACAAACAAACAAACAAACAAACTCTTCAGCTTTATAATATTAGTATAGATATAGTATAGATTGGTGCTTGCCACTTATTTTGAAAATATCTGATACTTTCGTTTTCTTCATAAGTAAATGTTGGTGACAAAGGCAAATCATAGAATAGTAGGAACCAAATAACTCATGCTACGAGATGTACATGGTTGTGGTTCGGGGCAAAGTTTTTTGCCTTTTGCTCGAAATTAATTGCGTTATTTTGTCACTGATTTTTGTCTTGTTATGAAAAGAGTCTGCTTTCGGGTTTCTACATCCTTTGTTCTAATATTATAAAGCTCTTGTCGTTTACAGGCACCAATAACACAGAATATTAAGGCAACCTGCAATGAAATCAATTAATTAGCTCTAAGAAGATATGCTATGGTTACGCAACTATGTAGATACCTTTAGATTAATAATATTCAACGTAGGTACCTTTGTTGCTAGGTACTGACTATCTGGAGCCTCTTTCAAAAACTTTTCAGCGTCGGCTGGTGACAAAACATTAGATTACGGACCAATATATCCGTCCGAGCCGTCTATTCATAAATGGCATCAGTTTACAGTACGTTTTGATATCAACTCCATGTTTGAGCACCACCAAGAATAGATGCACATCAGGGAGCTGGGCTTTATGTATTGCCAAGTTCAGAGAAATACGCCAAAAACACATTTTCAGAAAATTACTGGGTATTATTCTTGAACTTCCATTGTAGGCAACTATCGCAGGCAGGTAAGCACTTTTCATCGCTTGAATTTTGTGCTTCATTTAGTATTTTTGGCGGGGTTAATAACTCTATCAATTGTTCATCTTCTGCACGCAAAACTTAACATTTCTAAAATAATTTACCCGCCATATGCAAAGTGAGTGAACATAGTCAGCCTAACTACAAAATTATAATTTTAACTTTTTAAATGCAAATATTTAAATATTTTCAAATTATTGTGAATTATGAATAATTTGATAATAATAAATGTTTGATTGACTTAATTATGGATGTACACATTTATTTATTCCAAAAATGTATTAAACTTTGTGGGATAATTCTATTACGCACTAGTGTGTAATGTTGTTACGCACGTGTATGTTATAGCTCGAATTATGGTTCTAAAAGCGATGTAGTAAGGCACACGTTACGAGTAAGTGTGTCGCTCACTTTTCACAATAATTTGTTATAAATTATTTAAAAAAATGCATTTGATCACTTAAAATTAATTTTGAATTAGGCTGTATGTTCACTCACCTTGCATTTGGCGCGAAAACAAAAAGCTTGCGCGCCATTTCCCATAATTATTTTCATATTGTTTTTATCGTATTTGTCGCTGTGGTAAATTATTAAATAAAAACTTAATATAAAAATAATTTGTTAAGTTTTCGTGCAGAAGATGAACATTATTGATAAAATTAACCCCGCCAGAAATACTAAATGAGCTGCCTATGGTGAAAATGTAATTTTGGCGTATTTCTCTGAACTTGCCAATACATAAAAGCCCAGCTGCCTGTAGCGCATCTACTCCTGGTGGTGCTCTATTATGATGTTGATATCAATGCGTACTGTAACCTGGTGACATTTATGAAAAGACGGCTCAGACGTAATTAATATTGGACGAAAATCGAATGTTTTGTCACCAGCCGACGTTGAAAAGCTTTTGAAAGAAGCTCCGGATAGTCAGTGGCTAGCAACAAAGGTAGTTTGAAAATTAATTTATCTAAATAATTGCGTAACCTGAGCATAACTTCTAAAAAACGAATTCATTGATTTCGTTGCAGTTTGCCTTAATATTCAGTGTTATTGGTGCGTTTAGACCCGCAGCCGTATAGCGTAAGTGCGCTATGAGTTTAAACTCTATCCAATCGACCAAATCGAACATCGACAATCGTCATTTACACATGAAGAAAACGAAAGTATCTACTAAAGAAGTGGCAAGCACCAATGTAACACAATCTGTGTAATTGACATCCAAATCATTCCAATATCGCTTTGAAAATTGTGTATTGTTTTAATAATTAAACGATATATGCATTACATGTTTGTTTTTACCTCGCAAATGTGTTGTAAAACGTCGTATGAAACTCGTGAGGTCTGCTCATTACACGCTGAATTACGCCTTCGCCTACACCTTCGCCTACGGCTAGAGCTGCAACCCACAGCCTCGTGTGTAATGAGCAACTTAGCTCACTTATATCATAATATACTATTACTATCTGTTATCTTGATTATTCACGTGGCACGACATAAGTAATGAAAAAAAAACATACTATTTACGACAAAATTACTCGCGCACTAACGATTATAGCAGACCTCTAACTTGTAAATTAAAATTTACCGAATTTACAAGTTCACAATGCTAAATCAGCATTTAAATTCGACATCGACATTAAAATATTTAATCCATTTGAATTAATTTCAGAATTTGTATGAATATTGTTCATAAATGTAAACCATAATTTAAATGCTTAATAAATTCTGAATACAGTAACCAATTCGACTAAGCTGAATAACTCAGTTGTAAGAGCTTAATAAAAACAATGTGAGCTGTTATTTAAAGATTATTAAGCTAATTGAAACGTTATTAAGCTCCTAGTCAGATGTTATTCAGCGAGCATTCAAAATTGAGGCCCTTTTTGCTTGAATAACAGCTGAATAGACGGTACTCAGACGTTATTCAGCTTAGTATTCAGTTTATACTCTTGATGATTGCTCTTTACTCAATCTTTATTCAGCACGTCTGTGTTACTAAATCCTAAAGAAGCAATTATAAATAAGAATGCTAGTCCATAAAGTGATTCTGGTAGATAGGTATTAAACAAGGATCTTTAGAAGGCATTGCTATTCTACTACAATCAGGGGATTAGGATCGTCATTACGATAGATTTTAGTACACTGCATCACTGCACCACTACGTTTCCGACGGACGTACGATTGTGCCAGGGACCAATTAGGTGTTTTTATCAATAATCCCGTATCCACTACATGGTATTTAGGAAATATACTGAAAGTCTTGCCCGGTAAAATTGCGTCTTTGCGGAATACCTACAGCCTACAGGCGCGGTAATGTGTGTGGTGACGACACGCTCGGCGCAGTGGTTGAGCGATCGGCTGCTACGCTACCTGCCGCGGGTTCGATTCCCGCACGGAACAAATATTTGTATGGCCTACAAATAGTTGTTCTGTTTGTGTATGTGTGTAAATTCACCCACGATACAGGAGATATTCCTAGTGAGACAACAGCAAAAGAAAAAAAAAAAAAAATGTAGAAACATGGTTTACCATTTGTTAAGTGTGTTGATAGTGATGAGCAGGTAGCCACGCTCGTTGAGCGCTACGTTGAGCTCGGTGCAGCTGGCCGTGATCTCCACCAGATAGAACGAGCGCTCCACCTCGTACCATGTGCCGGTCATCTGGAATGTGGCGAATAAATCGATTACTTACTTTCTGAATGAAAGGTTTTAAATAATAAGATGCATACGGTACGGGTTATAACAGAGTATAGTTCTCGCCAAACTTCTTGGCCGCCCTGAAGTTGGCTACAATGGCTGCGCAGTAGTTAATCTCATACAGAAACAGCACCGTTTCGTACTTCGCGCATCCGGTAAACCAACTTCAGGGCGGCCAAGAAGTTTGGCGAGGGCTATGCCTACGATTTTTGTAATTTATGAAATTCAATTAATGTAATCTATTGTAGTATATATACTGTGATTGTGTGTAAATTCGGATACAAAATAATTGTTTTACGAATAAATGACTTATGACTTACGAGATCCCACCGCAAAATTCTGCAGTAATTTTGTTTGATATGAAGTCGGTTAAAAATAATAAATTACAGCTGCAGGGTTTCACGCCAATAATTATCTAGTCGGAATTAGTTTGATTTCTTCTAGTCCCGTTAAAATTATATTTTTAGGGTTCCGTACCCAAGGGGACCCTATTACTAAGACTCCACTGTCCGTCTGTCTGTCACTAGACTGTATCTCATAAGCCGTGATAGCTAGGAAGTTAAAATTTTCACAGATGATGTATTTCTGTTGCTGCTATAACAAAAAATAGAACAACAGAACAAAATAAATATTCAAGTGGGGCTCCCATACAACATACCTACGTGACTTTTTTGCCGCTTTTTGCGATAATGGTACGGAACCCTTAAGGGTACACAAGTCAATAATTCATCCATACAAACGTAGTCTAGAGATTACTCCACTGTTTGACGATGTACTTTCAAAATAAAAAAAGATATCAATTTGTCTCATCATTATCTAGCCCTGTATGGAACCGAAAAAATAAAAAAATAAAATATTTGAAAGTTATGAGCGTCGAAAGTTCCATATTTCAACACTAATTTTAATGTATCTTTGGGCGCAAATAAATACCATAAGAAGAAGGAAAATTAAAAAACGGCCTCCATACAGGGATAGATTAGTAATTCAACAATCCAAATAATTTTATTTTGTTCAGATACATTCAGTAGTTTTTTCATGAAATCTAGACTCCCAAAGATCTGTTTATAAAATTTCGCGCGCTCGTTTTCGTCCTAAATCATCATCCATTTCGATAAAAGATTGCAGAAGTGCTAATTCGTACGCGAACTAGCTTCTTACTGCTCATCACAGCATCTATATATTTCGCACGTGTTGTGGGATGAGATAGCATGCATTTTAACTTCGCGCACAAAATAGTTCGTGCCGTCGACTAGTTTAACCTTAATGCGCGAGTCCGACTCGCACTTGTTCTTTTTAAGGACCTCTCTCGATAGATGGTTTTCGAAATAACACAGTCAAAACAGAACTTAGGCGACTGTGTATAATTCTGTTTATCAGACCAATATAATTTTAGTGCGGGTATCGAACCTGGGACTCGTAGCGAAGCGTGGTTCCGTCAATTTGACCGCTTTCCCAGGTGGATTTTCCCTTTCATAAGCGGAAATTATGAATAACAATTACATTTCCAGTTAAAGTCTCAGTTTACAAAGGGATCTTGTCGTTTGTCGTCAATTCATAATTTACAAGAAATGAGTTTATTGACATTAAAAACAAAAATATCTTAAAATTAAACAAAATAAATAATTAAAACTATTATTACCCAAAAGGGCCTCAGCTCAGCATAATGCCAAATGGTAATGTACATGGTATACCACCTGAAGCTGGCAGCTGCAGCCCACGAGTGCCATATTGATAAATCTGATTTTTTCTTTGGTACGGAACCCTTTATTAACGTTTCCAAGTGTTATAGAAAACCACGTTCACATAGTTATTCAGCTCAGAGGATAACAATGTGGTACTCGTGAATAAATAAACAGCTGTCAGTATTACTAGATATCAATAGTGGTGCTCATAATATACTTTTCAACACACTTGCTCATAAAGTGGCTCTAATTTCACCGCAATTAGACACATAATGACACCTGTTATTAAACTGTGACTTTTGCATTACTATTATTCATAAGTGAGATAAACAGTTTTTTTTTATTTATTATTTGAGTTGCTTTGTTCTTAAAAAAAGTTTCGATACAAAAAAGATCGTGCTCAATAGTACAAATGCAACACATTTCATGCAACTTCGTATTTAAATAGATAATTTCAACTTGTACGTGTTTAATAAATAGAACTTAAATATAACTTTCACTTAAATATAACTTTTGTTTTTGTCTGTTTTAAAGAAAACTTGAAATTCCCCATTTTGTACGTGGCTAAAAGGCTATTCGCGAAAAACCAAAAAAAAGATAACTCATTATTTTAGTATATGGCCGATCGCCATTGTTAGATGCGCGCGCATAGGAAAACTGATAAACTGATTAATTGTGCCCGCCATTGCGAAAAAAAATTCACAACTCGTTTTCACTGTTAGAAATGATTTTTTAATATTATTTTCTTCACAAGTGTGTTGAAAAACGTTGTATGATACACGTGTGTATTGATGATTATCGTCCTCGGCTCTCTTAAGACCCTCACCTAACGGCTCGGGTCTCAATGGCGCCTCAGCGGCAATCACCAACATTACACACTTGTACCATAATGTACTATTACACGTACATGTGAACTCATTAAACGCTCTTTTACAGAATAATATAGAGGCTGATTAATATATCACAAACTAGACCCGCTTACAGCTACAAGCTGAACTGAGCTGAACGCTCCACAAAAGGTTGTACATAACAGCTTTCGGCTGCAGTAATGTTCACATTTGTTGTATTAAAATGCCAGCATAATAACACCGTACATGTGGACCTTTAAATAGCCTGTGCCGTATTTTTCCCCTCTAAAAATGCTATAAATCAGCTTTTAAAATAAAATACAGCTATTTTGTTTTAAAATCACCTAAAATAAAATTTTCACAACAAAAAATAAAATCTATGTGCCCATTAACAAAAGAGAACTAATTAAATAAGTATTGTATTACGTCATTAAAGCGGGGGCAGGTCACTGAACTATAATATATTATAAGACAAAAGCAAAAATGGTAAAATCGATCAATGTATAAAATTGATGAATTTTTATTTAAATTTTTAACATTGGTAAAATTGAAAGACATATATAATTTAAATATATATAAAGATGATAAATAACAATGCCAAAATAGAGAAATGCATAGGGTACAATGATATACTCAATATACCTTGTTGATAAAAATAAACAGAAATAATAACAACAAAAATATATTGTGCTTTAAATTGCTGACGTGTCAGCACGAACATCTTTAAATTCATTTTGATGATTTAATAAAAACAACATTAATTTTAATATGAATGTCGAACAACTTTTACAATACTTTATTGGAGGAAAGAAAGAAAACTGGTTTATTTGGCACACACAGATACACACAATGTAGGTACAAATAAAAGGGAACTTAATTCGGCGGGATACTGTTCCAGCATTCAAGAAGTTATTGGATTTATTTCATTCATTCGCTTACAATATTATGAGGATGCATGTCTACTGTTTTGTTTATTACTAGCTGACCCCGGGGGCTTCGCTCCCGTCAACTGGCTACCTACCTACCTACCCTGCCTACCCTGCCTACCTTGACTATCCTGCCTACCCTGCCTACCTTGCCTACCTTGCCTATCCTGCCTAACTTGCCTACCCTGCCTACCTTGCCTATCCTGCCTACCTTGCCTACCCTGCCTACCTTGCCTACCTTGCCTACCCTGACTACCCTGCCTACCCTGCCTACCCTGCGTACACTACCTACCCTACCTACCCAACCTACCTACCTACCTAATAATTTTTATCTATCATCAATAGTTTTCTCAGCGCACGCCAAAGAATGATTTTTATAGGTAACAATTTGCTACCTTGGGTGCCATGCCTTGGAAGTTGGGTAGACCTTTGGTGTGGGATGCAACATGTGTCGACACCCTTGCGCCATCCCATCTTCTAAGCACGGCAGGCTGTGCTGGGGCGGCTGCTGCTGGTGCAGAAAACCTCAAACGGCGCAAATATAACAACCTCATTGCAAGTTATATGTTTGAGCCGTTTGGGGTTGAAACATTAGGTCCATGGGGTCCGAGTGCGCATCGAGTTTTTCGAGAAATTAGCACATAGCTCGTCGACTCTTCACGTGACCAGAGGGCTGGCCTTTTCTTCGGCCAGAGAATCAGCATTACCATTCAAGGTGGCAATGCTGCCAGCGTTCTGGGCACGTTTCCCATTGACATCGATGTGGACGAATTTTTTGATGCACAATGAGCTTTTTTCCGTCTCCCCTTTGTATTTGTATATAGGTATTTTATTTTTTTAGAATATTTAATTGTATATATATGTTTCAATAAGAATAAAATACCTTGGGTTACATTATTGCAATTTTCATAAGGATCTCTAATTTTTTTGAAAATATATTATAGCCAGGAATTATTATTATACTCAGGAATAATGTAGCTTCTACTGGTGAAAGAATTTTCAAAATCGGTTCAGTAGATCCAGAGATTACCCCTTACAACGTCACAAACTCACAAACTTTATAATATTAATATAGATTAACCATACATATATTTAGACCGACAATGGCAGGATCGTATCCGCCAAACCGGAGCTTCTGAGGGAGATCGAGACATTCTATGGGCAGTTGTACACATCAATCAGCAAGCCCGTTACGAATCTAGCAAACGACCCAAGAGCTAGATTGACCCGACCCTATACCGAAGATATCCCAGACGTCAGCCAGTACGAGATTAGGATGGCTCTGAAACAGCTTAAAAACAACAAGGCGCCGGGTGATGACGGAATCACGCCTGAACTACTGTAGGCGGGTGCAGTGTTTCTTTCAGGCAAAATTCTCCGGGTGGGCAGTTAACAGATCCTGGGTTGGCGGTGTAAATAAAGGAAACAAAGTAATATTTAAAATCATTTCCAATTATTATTAATATTTTAATGAATAAAAGATGCTATAAGCTGAACCAAAATTGTCAAAGTAACATTGTAAAAAGCCACGAAGAATAATATTCTTTACAAAAATCTTATTCTTCGTGGCTTTTTTCTTGCGTACACATAACGATAAGGACACAGCTATACTATTTCTGACTACTTCATACTACAAATTTCGCGAAATTACTATCAATAAACAGCGGTTTAGAGTGGGAGAGCCTTATGGGATAGCGTTAGAGGAATAGGTATGACGATATTCTCGAAAGTGTGTCGTTCTTTCTAGGCGCTATTCTGGTTTCTGATTGGCTACTTTTTAGGGTTCCGTACCCAAAGGGTAAAAACGGGACCCTATTACTAAGACTCCGCGGTCCGTCTGTCTGGCTGTCTGTCTGTCTGTCACCAGGCTGTATCTCATGGACCGTGATAGGTAGACAGTTGAAATTTTCACAGATGATGTATTTCTGTTGCCGCTATAACAACAAATACTAAAAACAGAATAAAATAAATATTTAAGTGGGGCTCCCATACAACAAACGTGATATTTTTGCCGTTTTTTGCGATAATGGTTTTTTTATATATCATGCACAACTCAATTCCTGATTGGCTGATTTAGTGCCACTTCACGTCAATAAACATAAAGGGTTTCCAGCTCTAAAATGATACCAGGTTTAAATAATAATAAGTTATAAGTTAATAATAATAAGTTGTAGGCATATTCGTCGCGAATATACGCAAATTTGCTGTAGACGCGCGAAAGTCAGCGAGCAGCAACCTATTGCTATTGATTAAGTTCCAAACGCCCCGGGGAGGCAGTAAGGCTACTCCTAAGGGAGTAGTACCTGAAAGAAACACTGTGCGGGTAGTAAACCGGTCCTTAAGGCCCTTCAGAAACTGTTTGATTCCGTCATACTCGAGGGCAAAACGCCACAGGCATGGTGCAGCGGTGTAAGAAGGGCGACAATGCCCGGCTGAAGAACTATAGGCCCATCTCACTTCTTAGCCATGTCTACGTTCAAGTTGTTTTCAAGAGTCATCACGAATCGTCTCGCGCGCAGGTTTGACGATTTCCAGCCTCTCGAACAAGCCGGATTCTATCAAGATCGGAGACTACACTCGAAGTTGTAGACGATTATCTCTACCTGGGACAAACGGTCCAGTTGGGGTAGTCCAACTTCGAGAAAGAGGTCAACCGTCGAATCCGACTCGGCTGGGAGGCGTTCGGGAAATTGCGTGGTATCTTCTCGTCCAATTTACCGCGGTGTCTCACGACAAAAGTCTATGACCAGTGTGTGTTGCCAGTGATTAACTATGGGACCAAGACGTGTTCGCTCACAATGGGCATTATCAGAAAGCTCAATGTCACCCAAGGGGCAATGGAGAGGGATATGCTTGGAATTTCCTTGCGTAATCACGCCAGAAATGATGATATCCGCAGGAGTACCAAAGTTACCGACATAGCCCGAAGAATTGCCAAACTTAAGTGGCAGTGGGCAGGGCACTTGCTCGCAGAACGGATGGCCGATGGGGCCGAAAAGTTCTGGAATGGCGACCGCGAACCGGAAAACGATACGTTGGAAGGCCTCCCACTAGGTGGACCGATGACCTGGTTAAGGTTGCGGGATGCGAGACGTACGGGATCGGTCAATGTGGCGACGCCTGGGGGAAGCCTATGTCCAGCAGTTCACGTCTTTCGGCTGAAATGATGATGATGAGATTATCCATATTTAATACTTAATAATATTATAATATAAATGTGAAAGTAACTCTGTCTGTCTTGTTTCCTTTTCACGCTTAAACCTCTGCACCGATTTAGATGAAATTTGGTATGGAGATAGTTTGAGACCCTGAAAAGGACATAGGATACTTTTTAGTCTGGGAATCACCTTTAGGGGGTGGTCAGGACGGTAGAAGTTTGTATGGTGAACTAATAATTACTCAAAGCCACGCACCTATAATATTATGGCAAGATATAAAAAAATAGGCGAGGAGCTCGTGGTTAAATAATAACAGCCGCACGGGCCGAACATTGTAGACCATCTAGATGCTAGTTAACATTTGTTAACTTTTTTGTATAAGTGGAGTTTCTTGCCGGTTCTTCTCCATAGGAAACGACCAACCCGCCCGAACCGTGCACCTTTTGTCGACGTTTTATAAGTGCCCAATGCTATTACTAGAAAATGTGTCCTATAAATGATTGAGAGGTCAGTCTTGTAGCTAACTATAAGACCGAGATATAAAAACTAATGCACTTGAGTATGTTAAGGCTTGGCAAATGCTATAAGTTATAAGTTAAAGAGTCTAACGCAATGCCTTTATAAGAACGTTATTAGTAGTGATAGACTTATTATCTTTCTTTATAAGATTACTTTGCTTGTTGGAACGGTCCTTCACGCCTGAACAGCTGCTCAACTTGTATAAAGCGCAAGTTTGGTCATGCATGGAGTACTGCTCTCACCTCTGGGACGGACCAACTTGATGCACTTGAGTCGATTGACAGACGGGCCAAGAGACTGATCGGCAAAGATGCGCTTGTCAACTCAAAGCTCCAGAGCCTTGAACACCGAAGACGAGTTACCAGCCTGTCGGTTTTCTATCGGTTTCATTTCGGGGAGTGGGCACGGGCTTGCTTCCAAGCCTTCGGCACTTTTCCAGTCACTATCGAAAGCCGATTTAGGCGTGTCAAGAGCGGAGACAATTCAGGCGCATATGTTTTAAGTAAAATTGGGCCACTAGCTTTGTTCACGTCAATGTTACACAGTGTTAAAACAGTTTTGCCACAATTATGTTAAATCGGTTGTAAACTCAACGATAGTGTAAGTGCAGTAAACTCAGCCACTACCTAGGTATAGTGGCTATCTTCTTCACCTTCATCATTGCGCAGCGAAATTCAGAGACACAAAGATCCGCTGCTGCACACTTGTTTTTGTGAACGTTTGTGCTGTACGTATTTTGTGGTGTACAATAAGCTATATAATAAACTAGTTGTTGGCCGCGACTTCGTCTGCGTAGCATTAGTACTCTGAATAGCCTATTTTTTGGGTAAGTAGTATATGATATAATTACAAAAATCAAATATTTGCAAGATATAACAACTGAATATATAATTTTATTTGATATAATCATCAGTTAATATAATAAACGATTGATATAATTTAAACTAATTTTTATAAGCATAACATAAGATTTTATTGTTTGTTTGTACCGAATAGGCTCCAAAACTACTGGACCGATTTCAAAAATTATTTCACCGTTGGGAAGCTACTCTATCCCCGGGCGACATGGGCTACTTTTTATCCCTGTATTCCCACGGGAACAGGAACTACGCGGGTGAAACCGCGAGGCGTCCTCTAGTTGAATATAACATCGTTTGATATACCACTCAAAAGAAATAACACCTATTTAGTCTAATATGATAAAACACCTAGTAAACAAACCGAAGCCGCGGTGTTGAGCGTGAAACATTTTCTGCATGCATGCAGCAGGCATGCAAACAAGCATACACCATACATGCAGCATGCAAGCAAGCAAGCAGCAGGCATGGTTTCTGTCACGGCTCCGGCGCTGCGGGGCTCCGGCGGTCCCCTGCCTCAGCCTCAGGCCTCAGCCGCGGCGGCGAGTTTTAAAACCACCTGCTCCTCAGCTCGCGGGCCGCCTCGCCCCTCCGCGCCTACGCAATTTTAAATAACACTCTAGGGGTAGGGCAGACAAGACTCGGTTTTGCAGCTATACGTTTCTGACACGCCGCTCCCGCAGCACGTTCGCATCACTCGTTCGCCTTCGTGCGTTAATGGTCACTGTTCTAACCAAACCTAACCCAAATGATTCACCAACATAGAGGGGACCCTGGGCACTCCGCTCCGCTCCCGCCTTAACCTTCTAACCTAATATAACCCATCCGAGTCGGATTGCTTTGAATCGGGATGTTAACCATAAAGATGGCATCAATATCATATATTTTAAACGATAGGCCCAATGATTTTCGATTAAATAAACGTTATACGAAATAAGTTTTAGAGTATATAAATCCCAACTAGCAAAATCAGTGCTTAAAACGATCTTAAGACTACTTATATTTTCATTTATAAGAAACTTGTAGAATGCTATAAAGCTGGATTTGGGTGCAGTTATATGAACGTTTATTTCTAATAACTATCTTATAATCAACTTATAAAATGTTACTAAGCCCTATAACGTACTTGGCGAAGCGCAATAGCTTCTGTAATGATATGAGACTACACAATTACAAGTACCAACGCTCTTATTAGTATCTGGCATAAGTATCTTACTAAAGCAATCTTGTTTATTTAGCACTAGTAATGTACTTAATTATGAGTTATACGTATATTTTACTAAAGGTTATCATTGTTGTTGCTTCGGTTGGTGGTGCCGGTTGTTTTGTGGTAAATATTTAATAAAAACGTAAGTAAGTTTTTTATTACTATTATTTTGTACTATTGTAAAAAATAACTAATAATATATTGTAAATATAGTGTGTAAACTCTTGGGCAAGTCATATTTACTGTAAATGTGTACCGCAATTTAGTTAGTTTTACCATGCCCTTCGAAAAATAGCACATTAGTATATTGTTGTAAATAAATTATTTCATTAATTCTAATGTATATTCGCCATGTTTTAAAATTGCGCTTTATTAAGTTCTTTATAAAACCATTGTAGGTAAATTAGTACTTATAGCTGTTTCTGTCCAAATAACTCGCTTCCATTTTAAAACGAATTAGGGTTCCCTTGAAGTCTGCCTGCTAAAATTGTTATTTTTTTAGGATTTAATTGAATTAAAATCTTCATTGATTCAATCATTATAATGAAACATAATGTAGCTGATAACTCATGAATCAGACTGATTGTAAAGACTAAGAAATATCTAATTTTGAATAAAAGATAATCGAAATAAAGTATTTTTTTATTTTGAGTTCTTTTTACTTAAAATTTACAGGGTATGTAACAATGGTAAGAAAAATATCTCTGAATTATATGTAATACTAACAAGTTTTAATCACATTCTTCGTCCCAATTTTCAACTTTAAGACAAAAATATTTTTATTCACGGAACCCTCAATTACTTCACCTGCGTTTACACTTGACGCTTGATTTATTTTCAAAATGGCTGACGTTTACTAATAAAGTGTTTAATCTTCTAACTTATAAAGCTTTTTTGATCTTATAGCACTCTTTTTAAGTCTTATTAGATTGAAAAAAGTGTCGAGCAAGATTATGACGACAAAAACGTATAGTCGTCTCAGCCAAGTATGTTATAATATCTTTTTCTCTCAGAAAATGCTTCTATAGGATATAAATAATATTCAGGATTATTTAGTCTTACTGCAAATAATTATAGATGACTCTTACGCTCTACGAATATTGTCAAGTTCTCACGGTTAGGCAATTGTTTGTTCTGGCCACAGCCATTAAACGACACGCCATTTCCAACTATTCCCAGCAAATAATACGCCGTAACTATATAGTTGCTCTAAATACGTCTCTTAAAACTTCCTTTAGTCATAGATTCTTTATTTTCCTTGGTCCGTATCTCTACAATAAATTAAACCGAATTCTTTCCCTGCACCCATTGAACAAACGTAATTTTAAAGTCACTTTACAAGCCTGGCTACAAGACCAAACACAGAAGCTCTCTTTGTCATATTAGTCTAGTTATTTCATGCATTAACACACACCACAACAAATATACAATGTCACACACACATCATCACAAACACACACCTACACAAACATTGCACTCATAAAAACCTCCCAAATAAAGGTACTTGACATTATTATTAACTCTTTTTCAAATTAAATTTATATTAATCTCACTATAATTCTAAAATGAATGTAAGTTGTTATTAACTCACTAATTGCTTTAAACGGCTATTTGCTGTGATATCAGATGTAAGCTATCAAATGTGTTAATCTATGACCGGGTGGGGACCTGGTGACCTGTATTACAGGTGTTGCTACCTACCACGGGCACCAGCGATCCACAACCAAAAATTACTAGCTTTTGCTCATGTGTAAATTCTTTTGGTATTTTTTGGCTTGTGGTGAGAAATAAACAATTTTTATTATTTTATTATTATTATTACATATTTGTAAAAGTTTCCTAAAAGATAATCTTGTAGTTAACTATAAGACTGAGATATAAAGGCTAAAACTCTTGAGTATATCATTGCTTGTGAAATGCTATTACTAGAAAATGTGTCCTATAAATGATTGAGAGGTCAGTCTTGTAGCAAACTATAAGACCGAGATATAAAAACTAATGCACTTGAGTATGTTAAGGCTTGGCAAATGCTATTATAAGTTAAAGAGTCTACCGCAATGCCTTTATAAGAACGTTATTAGTAGTGATAGACTTATAATCTTTCTTTATAGGATTACTTTGCTTGTTGGGATGTCATATCTAAAGAAATTATATCAACAGTTGGTATAACTTACATTTATTATATCTTGTGAACGTTATGGAAATGAAAATATACCAAATAACTATTTTTTTATATCGGGCCATAATATTATAAGTGCGTGGATTTGAGAAATTATTAGTTCACCATACAAACTTCTACGCAGTAAAGGTGATTCCCGGAATTAAAAAAGTATCAAATGTCCTTTCCAGGGTCTCAAACTATCTCCATACCAAATTTCATATAAATCGGTTCAGAGGTTTAAGCGTGAAAGGGTTACAGACAGACAGACAGAGTACTTTCACATTTATAATATTATTTATGGCTAATAATAAAAATACCGGCCAAGTGCGTGTCGGGCCACGCGCTGTAATAAGGTTCCAAAGACGTCGCATAATAATGCGGACTAAGACAAGGGGTTTTTGTTGTTACATGATCCTTAAAACGGTTTCAGCGGCTCACAATGTCTAAAAACGGGCCCATATATGACGATGGTAATTGAATAAGGTGTTATAAAATCCAATTTCGCAAGTGAAGTTATAAAAATACTATCTATGTGAGTACCACTGCGGGTAAGAGAGAGAGGTAAGCGTTTGTAATTAAGATTTATAACCAGCGTTACTTAATAATTTGAATACCGCAGTATAGCCGTTACGGAGATAGTCTTCGTTAAAATCGCCAAATATTTACAAACCGAAAACAAATATTTTAATATTTAATGTTAATGTATGAGTATTTTAAAACAACCTACCCAAGTAACAAAAATTAAAATCAAATTATTCAATGATGAGAACAAACAACCAACGTAGGTAAAAAAGATGCAATAAATAATCTATAAAAAAGTACGTCAATTGCGATACGAGCGCGCGTTAGAGCAACGGGGAACGGTTGGCATGGTTCGTTCCTGGATACTGGCAAGCACACTCCTTGTTCCTTTCTCTTTCGGAATTTGAAAAATTTTGAATATATTCATTATTTCGTTCTCGAAAGTTGTTATTTAAGTAATTTTTCAATGGCATTTGTACAAAATTTTTACTGTTGTACAAAGTACATTTTTTGAGTTGGTCGACTATTACTCGTAAACTTGTAAAGCCTACTTAGCTGTGATAGTTTACCTTTTAATTTCGTTATACATATATACTACTGCCGTAAATTTCACATAGCCTAAAGCAACCATTTCGCTGGCAGGGGGGGTGGACCCACGACTAACAAAAATTTGCAATTTAAAGCTTAATATAACGCAAACGGATCTCTGAATACAAAAATGGCTCCAAGAGACCCGTAATATTTTTGAATGGCCTATCCAACGATACCCACAATACACATACACAACAACATAACAACGACAACAACAACACACAACATAACAACGATGAGTGAATAGATCGACACGAGTCGGGCATCATCTTACGTACGTGTATCTATCATACAACTTACCAATATAATAGTAATCTTTGCAACTTACTATGCATTGTGCAATGAAATAAAAAAAATGATCTGAACCAAGCAAGAAATTAATAAAATGGCGGGCTTATTCTAGCGCACTCAGCATATCCACAGGCTAACTAATAGTTTCTCGGGCATATGCAAAGACCTTATACTTCTTACTACGAAGTATAAGGTCTTTGGGCATATGGCATATCTTATCTACTGCGCATGTGCAAATAGCTGTCACGTCTCACGTCGTAAACGCAAAAAGACACGAGCAAAATATACGTTCTTCCAAATATTGATCAAATCTAAATCTAGAGTAATAAAAATCGCCTTTAATGAAGTATTAGTTATATTTTACCTTTTGTATGAATGATAATTTGTACTCCACTAATTTGTAAAACCTTTTCTCAAATAATAAAAACCATGCGTCTGGCTGACGGCTGAGTTAAAAATTAAAGAACATACAGAAAAGTAAAAAGCACTAATGAAAAAAGTGACACCAAGTGACACTTTCCGCACAGTTTGGCTGCTTGTAAAACGCTCATTTCTAGGGCATGCATTGTAAAAACAATAGACTATACATGCATCCTCATAACATTGTAAGCGAATGAATGAAAGAAATCCAATACCTTCTTGTAAATTATGAATTGACGACAAGCGACTAGATCCCTTTGTAAACTAAGACATTAACTGGAAATGTAATTGTTGTGGTCTCCATAGTCATGATATTGAATTGAAATCTGTTTCTTCATAATTTCCGCTTATGAAAGGGGAAATCCACCTGGGAAAGCGGGCAAATTGACGGTACTACGCTTCGCTACGAGTCCCAGGTTCCCGCACTAAAATTATATTGGTCTGTTAAACAGAATTATACACAGTCGGGCCTAAGTTCTGTTTTGAATGTGTTATTTCGAAAACAATACCCTACCTAGGGGTTTAAAATAGTTTAAGACCGATTCTTAGACCTAAAAAATATGCACAAAAATTTTCATAAGAATCGGTCAAGCAGTTTCGGAGGAGTTTGCAGACAAACACTGTGACACGATAATTTTATATTAGATCAGCCTGTTCTATAATCTGAGAGATTAGCAGCCTTATTGCGCAATGAATTCGGAAAGGCAAATGGCAAAGAATATGAAAACATGCGAGATTAAAGACGGGATGTGGATTGCCGTCTATGTGATTGGTCGATACACTATTGGCCCGTGAAAGAAAGTAGATAGCAGGTAAATACAGATTAATGTAATAATCGACGTAGGTACCTAACGTAAGAACATAAGGAAGTACTTTTGTTAGGTATCCAACGTTTTTGTTAGGTGACGCTTCTAACTATAAAGTTCGTCGACCAATCGTTCAATTGAATATTTATATAATTCAGGCAGGCCCATTTCGTTTACACATTTTCTTGAAAAATACCTATCGTATTAGTAAGAAATTCGTATTTACAAGATTAGTACGTTATCTAGGGATTTTTTGGCACAGCACAACAGAGAAGAGATTATTGAATATGCTAATTGGTAGGTACCTAATTGGTAAAATCAAATTTTCCTTATTAGTGTTTATTTAATACTTCATGCACACAAACGTACAGAGGCTGACTAATATCTTAGGCATTTCCTACCAGAGTAACAGTCGACATTTGGGTGATACAGAAGACAAATGGTAGGTGCAATATTGAAAGTAAATCACAATAAGGTAGATTTATTCAAATACAAAGCTATACTATAAAAAATAGAAAGAAAGAAAAATGTTATATAAATAGGTACATACATTAGAATTACACTAAAAGTCGCATGTTGTTTTCCAGAATTCATTCATCTATGGATTAGCATTTTATTCTACCAAAACATTATGCTCAACTATGAGTGATTTACTTGAATAAGTATATTACATGTTATGATAAGCTTGTAGAAAACTCTTGGTGCATCGAATAGGTAATATTATATATAGTTAGTTGGTGTAACTTTCAGTTCCAGTCGCTTCCTTCCGATTTAGCTAGTAGTGTTATGCATTATGTTAAACGTATGCATAGCTGCGTGTTGACCGCTTGACATTCGGACTTAAGCAGGGCGCAAGGTGACTGTTTACAACGCCGAGCACCAGAATATGTAGAGTCTACTGTAGACGGAGCGTCTACGCATCAAATGTGGATTATGATATTTATGATAAGAGGCAGAGAATAACCAACATGGGTGTCGCCAGGGAAGGGCAGTTGCCCTCTTCTAGAGATAAAAAAAATTAGCCAAATGCAAAGAAATTAAAGTCCTTAGTCCACTCACTTAACAAATCTAACAGTTGCTGATGTCCTTAAAGAGACAAGAATCTATTTTACCGCTCTATCGTGCATAACGTGTACGGAGAGCGACCGATTACCAGCCTCATGAGTATAAAAACCTGTTTAAGAAGCACTATGGGGTAATATCGACTAAATATCGTCTGCCCATGATGAGTGCAGGGGGGTGACCACAAGCTCTTAGAGGAAGGTTATTTTGAGTGTGTGTAAGGGACAGATGTATATGACTTGTATACATCTGTCACTTACGCGATCTCAAAATAACCTTACTCTAAGAGCTTTTGGTCACCCCCCTGTGCACCATTATCGTAATAAAGGGATCGAGAAGTTTAATAAAATCTCCCGAAGATTGTGTTTTAATTAACTTAATCAAAAACAAAGGATCCCGCTGGACTACTTTATTATTAAAATCTTACAATTGTCGATGGATTATTTGTTTGCCTCTAAATTATTTTTATTCTAATGTATAGGTAGGTACACCGTGGCATTTTAGTCATCTTACAAAAGCAGTCCATTTCTTCTGCCCATCTATACTTATGAACAACTTTCTCCATGGAAGTCATAGGAAATGCTCAAAAAAATATTTTATTTTTCACTTTTTAGATGTGGTACATAAATATCTATAATGCCCACAGGTATGCCAGAATAGATTACCCGAATAACATGAAACTTGAACATAACCGGTGCAATTAGAGTATACCAGGGTGAACTGTACATATCTGCGTACCCCTTTAGAGCGTCCCGGCGGCGTGATGTTATGTTAAGAAATGGTGTAAACAATAAACAGACATGCGATTTCAGTAACCCCCAGAGATTTGCCGTCATTTATTGAAGAGTTCTGTTGTATATCTGCGAAGTACTTCATCGATCTTGATCAAATTAAAAGGGGACAGCTTTCAAATAAAAAGAATCATCAAAATCAGTTCACCTAGTAAAAAGTTCTGAGGTGACACACATAAAAGCAAGAAAAAAATATTTATTTGTGACCCGCACAGGAGACACGAGAAATATGCATAAATTTAAACAATAATAAAAAAATAAAATAAAAACCCCGTGCAAAAAAAATACAGTCGAACTGAGAACCTCCTTCTTCTTGCAGTCGGTTATTAAAAAGACTAAATATAGATGGGAGGTAAGATGCTGTAGAATCATTGGGTAGCAAACTGTTACCCACATACAGATATGATGAGAAGAGAAGTTTCTCTCTAGCTAATATCGAATCGCTTACCCATGACCATTTACCTACCTACTAATATTATGCTACTATGAGTAAACACTTGTGGAGTAAACTAATTTACATACATAGTGAACTCTAGTGACTATAAGTCATACCTACACTTACAAGTGTAACCGTTACGATACAAAAGTGCACTGTAATGTGACACGTGATGGCCTGGCACCTAGTACTCACCCGCTGTATATCGTAGTTGGGCAGGGGTGGGTAGACGGGGCACTTGCCCAGCCCCGTGCTGATCACCGCCTTGATGATGGTGCAGAACAGAACACAGTATATCCTGGTGGCGGTGACGCTCGAGCCTTCCATCGCGCGCGAGTGCCGCGGGGCTCGTTCAGTCGCGCAGTGCAACGCTTGTTTTGTAAACACCAGACATTATTTGTACAACACAAGGTGGTCGCCGCCGCGCCCGCGCTCGTCACTGCACGGAGTACGATCGATAGCTGCGTTCGGTATTCATTAACCTGAAGCCACTCACACGACACGACACGGACGCGGCACGAGATCGCACCGTGACGTCATGACTTGATAGTGATCAGAACTTCGCAACTAGGATGAGTTAGGCACGGTCAGGTAAGCTAACTAAATATTTAGTAATCAAGTTATGAAGCGTGTCAAATTTGCATGTGTGCTGAAATTATTATATAAAAATGAGCGCTGGGAATGCTGGACGATTTCTGCAGCTAATTGATTTTTCGTGAAGAATTCTGTTACAATATTTTGTAGGCGAATATGTGTTTTTGTTGGTTCTACTACCTCTGCAGTTAAGCTTTGAATTACATTTTATATAATAAGTTCATATACATGCCTATTCTAAGTAATTCTGCTCCTGAAGCGATCGATATTGTGTGTCTCATATAAAATGCCTTGAAATAAAATATATCTCTCTATTAAATTCACTATATTTTTTTAGAATAATTAGCTTAGAATTATAGCGTTTTGTCCAAAAATGTATACTACAGATTTACTTAAAATCGTTGGCATGAAGTAAATTATAAGTGTTGAAAATCTGCAACATGAATGGGAGAAACCGACCGAAAAAAGCAGCATTTAGCAGCGACATGGAAGGCCACAGTCGCTTGACTTATAAAGAAACCTTTAAATATTTATAGTGAATAAGTTGTACATACATACATATATGCAAATAGGAGTGGACACAAACACGACGTTTCCAAACAAGTGTATTGTTCTTACAATTAGAGCGTGATATTTACAACTATATGTCATTCTACGCAAATATACAATATCACAACATAGCTTACAACTAGAGACGTAACAAAACAAATTATATTATATAAGTAGGATATTCAACAATTCCTAAAAAAAATCTTCTTTTAGTATTTTTACTGAAATTTCAGCCGATATCGATAAATGGTAAAGTACTTAACACGTGAGAAACAGATTGAGAAGTGAGTCGATTCATGAAATAATATTACACTTAAAACTCTCATGAATCGTATGATTGCAAGACTCAGGAAGTTCAGTATAAATATTTTGCTAAAGTACACAATAGTAACGTAAGTGCCTTCTTACTAAAGGTTCCGGACGCTGGGTCACCGGAAATGAAATGGTAGGTAATTTAATCTTTTTTATGGACCTACCCATAAATTAGCTAATTACTACTTTATTTGGTCATACCAAATAAAGTAGCTTACCCATAAATTAGCTACCAATCGACACCCAAACCGTGACAAAAGACACTTACAACTTACAGTAACTTAAAACTGGACCCGAGAGTTAATTTGACACATTGGGCTTAAGGTAGACTGTCTGCACAGGTCCGCCAAATACATGGACTCTAAGCCTGTGTTCAAATTCTGTAAGTAGTTAACTTTTGGAATATTAACTTTAATTCCTTCACATACAGTTCAGTTTGTGCTAAAACTTCAATGACATCATAAAGTATTTTATAACAAACATTCTAAAATCAACTTAATTTATACTACAATAATGTAGATATTTGATTAAGTAGAAATAACACCAATAATCGAGAAAGATTTAAATTGATTCTACAAAGTGAAAATTATTCTGAAAGTCCATGTCGGTGTTCCACGAACACTCGTCAACCATTCCAATTTATACCTTATAATAATGGCATAAGAGTCACATGACGCACGCTCCTACATTGTACTATCTACATATTTTGTATCACAACCGATCACCACTTAATATTAAGAGCTATATCTGACTTCTCCACAGCATGGTAGGTGGTGTGCAGCATAGCCCGTGCTTTATCAGAATCCTTCCCGTCGAGCCACTCGGCGTACAGCTTGCGAACCAGCTTACTATCTGAGGGAACAGCTAGGGGCAGCTCGGAGTACATGGTCTCCAGCTGTGCGACCAGCTCGCGACCACTCTCGCCAGTAACTGGTCGGACTTGTGCACCGCCGTTTAGGCATCCTAGAATGTGAACATATAAGTTAGAAAAAAAGAAAATATTTTATGTGCGCCAAGAGACGTATGACCCTTACCAAAAAAACCGGCCAAGTGCGAGTCGGACTAAGGGTTCCGTACCATTATCGCAAAAAACGGCAAAACAATCACGTTCATGGTATTTTTTTATATATTTTTATTTGTTGTTATGGCGGCAATAGAAATACATCATCTGTGAAAATTTCAACTGTCTAGCTATCACGGTTCATGAAATACAGTCTGGTGACAGCCGGACAGACAGACAGACGGAACGTGGAGTCTTAGTAATAGGGTCCCGTTCCTTACCCTTTGGGTACGGAACCCTAAAAAGTAACAAAATTAATCGCTGATTTAACAATAGATTACTAATATTACAAGTGTAATGTTTTTCGAGCGTATGTAGGTATGTATGTTATGTCCAATTCTATGGCACGCTCTACAGCACAAACGGCTTGAAGGGTTATGACATACGAGGTGTCGATGGATTCGTCTCAACTGTGGGAGTGACATAGGCTATATAATTTTTCAATATGCTTCCCGCCCCCTCCCCACTAATAAAATTGGGGTTTATTAATAATAATTCATTACAATATGGGTATCAAATGAAAGCTACTAGGTAGAATAGACCATTGCAAAACATATAACATCATCATATCAGCCGAAAGTCGTCCACTGCTGGACAAAGGCCTCCCCCAAGCGTCGCCACTTTGACCGGTCCCGTGCGTCTCGCAACCAGCGGATCCCTGCAACCTTCACCAGGTCATCGGTCCACCTGGTGGGAGGCCTTCCAACGCAACGTCTTCCGGTTCGCGGTCGCCACTCCAGAACCTTTCTGCCCCATCGGCCATCCGTTCTGCGAGCAATGTGCCCTGCCCACTGCCACTTAAGTTTGGCAATTCTTCGGGATATGTCGGCAACCCTGGTTCTCTTGCGAATCTCTACATTTCTGATTCGATCACGCAAGGAAACTCCGAGCATAGCCCTCTCCATTGCCCTTTGAGTGACTGTAAGCTTTCTGATGAGGCCCATTGTAAGCGACCACGTCTCAGAGCCATATGTCATCACTGGCAACACACACTGGTCACAGACTTTCGTCTTGAGACTCTGTGGTAAGTTGGACAAGAAGATATCGCGCAACTTCCCAAACGCTGCCCATCCGAGTCGGATTCGACGATTGACCTCTTTCTCGAAGTTGGCCCTACCCAACTGGATCGTTTGTCCCAGGTAGACATAGTCGCCCACAACTTCGAATGTAGAGTCTCCGACCTTGATAGGAGTGGGTGTAACATGGGCATTCAGCATCACCTTGGTTTTGTCCATGTTCATCCTTAGACCCACTCTTTCGGAAGCTCTACTGAGGTCATCGAGCATTGTACTGAGGTCCTCCATGGTCTCAGCCATAACCACTATATCATCGGCAAACCGAAGGCTCCTCCACAAACGCTAAACAGAGAGGCAGGTTGTACTCTTCGGTCTTCTGTATAACCTGACGCAGCGTATGTATGTGGTCTACGGCGCTGAAGCCTTGAAAACAGCTTGTAGACATGGCTAAGAAGTGAGTTGGGCCTATAGTTCTTCAGTAAGGCATTGTTACCCTTCTTGAAGAAGAGTACAACCACACCCCTGCACCATGCCTGTAGCGTCCTCCCCTCGAGTATGACGGAATCAAACAGATTCTGAAGGGCCATAAGTACTGGTTTTCCACCTGCTTTCAGGAGTTCGGCCGTAATTCCGTCATCACCCGGTGCCTTGTTGTTCTTAAGCTGTTTCAGAGCTATCCTAATCTCATACAGGCTAACGTCCGCAATGTCTTCGGTATAGTGTCGGGTCAATCTAGCTCTAGGGTCATTCGCTAGATTCGCGACGGGTTTACTGGTTGACGTGTACAACTGCCCATAGAATCTCTCGATGTCCCTCAGAAGCTCCGGTTTGGCGGATACGATCCTTCATCATCGGTCATTAGTTTCGCGAGCTGGCTCTGCCCAATAGACAGATCTCTTGCAAAGACCTTGGAGCCCTTGTTCCGCTCAATCGCGTCTTTAATACGCTCGGTATTAAAGCGGCGGGGGTCGCTTTCCAAGGACTTTGAGATCCGTCTATTTAGCTGCCGGTATTTCAGCGCATGTCCAGTTTCGCGTTGAAGTTTCACTACAAACTTCACCGTTGTCATGGGGGACAACGGTGAAGTAAGTTTTGGAACCATGCATGGCTCTAGAGATATCCTCATACATGGTCTCTACCTCGTCATCGGGGTGTGCCGAGGTCGGGGCGTAGACCTGTATGTCCTTCAGCGAATATGTTGCGGATATTCTGAGTATAAGGTACGCCACCCTGGTCGACACACTCTCGATCTTCACCACGTTGTTCACAAGGGACTTGTGGACGATAAAGCCGACACCACCCTGGGACTGCCGGTCACCCTCTCGGAAATAAAGCAGGTTACCGGATTTGAGGATTATCGAGTCCTCTCCCTCTCTTCGGACTTCAGATAGCCCTATAATGCTCCATCGTAACCTGCTCAACTCTTCCTCGAGTTCGGCTATCTTCTCGTCGGTCCGGAGTGTTCGCGTGTTATAAGTTCCCAGGTCCAGTCGTCGGTGTTTATTGGGGTAGCCGGGTCCACTCCGGGGATTCTTTGCACCCCTTGCCACGCCATCGCCTCGACCGCTACCGTAGCCGATAGTAGACGGGCTGCCGGGCACTAGGGGTCTTTTATTCTGTGTGCATTTTGGTTTGGGGGGGTTTGCCATAATCGCCACGCTTGGCAGGCGGGTTGGCGATCGCAGTTTGTTGGTAAAGTGCACAGAGAAAGCTGCTGCCCATTCTCTGGTGTGTCCCTTAGTCGCCTCTTACGACACCCACGGGCAGATATAGGATGGTGAAATTCTTTACGTCCGTCCCCATACGGTACAAAAACATATATAACTTTTTATTATTTTATTATGTTAGGTACCTACTATTTTGGCACAAATTCAAGATAAGTGTAACTTTGCTACACTTTGCACTATGCGCGAACTTACCCCCACTACGCCAAAATCTTGCCAAGTTACATGCCGGGGACTATACTGATTTTATAATAATTTGTTTTATTTAATAATTTAATCGCTCGCGCCTATCAATTGGATCAACATCCAGTCATCAATGAAATCTCTCAAAGAGACAATGTTTACAATTTTTTTTTACATTGTATATAGGCTCGCGCTTGACCACTATCTCACCTGATGGTAAGCGATGATGTGGTCGACGGTGAAGCACGCTTGCCTAGAAAAAACCTATTTACTCTTGACTAAAAGACCCCGAGATTGTAGCTTTCGGGAAACACAGACTCCGGCAGGGAATGCCACTCCTTAGCTGTACGCATAATGAAAGTATTTGACTAAACATGGGTATATCGTATGGATGTTTTAAAATAATCGTGTGAAGAATTCGATAAAAAGATATTTCAAATGACATTTTTTATTAAATTGCTCTAATGTATAACTGTTTGTGACCCAAATAAATAAATAAACCTACCTGAAGGGCAGGCCATGACCTCGACGTAGTGGTAGGGCGACTTGCCACGCTTGAGCTTCTGCACCAAGTTCTGTATATTACGGAAGCCGTTGGCCACCGCGAACCGCAGCACTTCCTTGCCGTCCTTCTCGAGCGTCACTTCGCGGAAGTCGGGGTTTCTGGGGACAAAGTGTTGATATAACTTCATGCTTGTTATCGCGGAAGGGTTAGACAGATATACACCCATATTTTTGTCATTTACGATATAAATCTCACGCGATAGGGGGCTTGTTCTCTCTCATTGGTCGCACCAACTCAGTTTCGTCACCACGGTTTATAAGCTGTGGTAGAAGGTGCTATGCCAAAACATTTTCACAAAAAATAAACAGACTTCTAAAGCAAAACACTTAAAAGTGTGTAGCGGCACCAACGCCGCACTTACGAACTAATGACATGACGTCACACAAATCTTGCATCGCGCAAGCAAAGTTTTCGGCGCGATTTGAACACATACAACAGTCCGACAATAATCGTTGGGCAGTTGCCCGGACCAGACACAACACCCGTCTGGTCAGAGGATCCTCCCTTTTCTATGGAGGTTTAAAGTACAAAAAAAACTTTCGCTTGGAATTATGACATTGTATAAAGTATTAATTTGAATTTATGACATTATATAGGGTATTAATTTATGGGATTTTAAACGGTATTAATTTGAATTTATGACATTGTATAGGGTATTAATTTATGGGATTTTATAAGGTATTAATTTGAATTTATGACATTGTATAGGGTATTAATTTATGGGATTTTATAAGGTATTAATTTAAATTTATGACATTGTATAGGGTATTAATTTATGGGATTTTATAAGGTATTAATTTGAATTTATGACATTGTATAGGGTATTAATTTATGGGATTTTATAAGGTATTAATTTGAATTTATAACATTGTATAGGGTATTAATTTATGGGATTTTATAAGGTATTAATTAGAAATTATGACATTATATAGGGTATTAATTTATGGGATTTTATAAGGTATTAAAATGAATTTATGACATTGTACAGGGTATTAATTTATGGGATTTTATAAGGTATTCATTTGAATTTATGACATTGTATAGGGTATTAATTTATGGGATTTTATAAGGTATTCATTTGAATTTATGACATTGTATAGGGTATTAATTTATGGGATTTTAAGGTATTAATTTGAATTTATGACATTGTATAGAGTATTAATTTATGGGATTTTAAGGTATTAATTTGAATTTATGACATTGTATAGAGTATTAATTTATGGGATTTTATAAGGTATTCATTTGAATTTATAAGATTGTATAGGGTATTAATTATGAATATTTAACATTGCATAGGGTATTAATTAGAATTTATGACAATTTATAATTTTAATGATAATATAGCATGCCTGAATTGGTGCAACACAGTGGACTGCGCATTCGCTTGACATCTGGAAATGTATAATTATGATGTTGTGTTGAGCAATAAATATTTAAATTTGAATTCCTTTTTTTTTTGAAGTCGGTAAACAAGGACAAATTAATAATGTTACGTAACTCTGTTTGATCGGATCACGACAGGTCAGGAGTCAGGACCAAAGGTCTTCTATTTTTAGGCCGTGTTACAAAGTTATGCACTAGTTGCAAACAATGCGAGACTGGTCATTGACTAATTAGTTAGTGGCACATCACACAATGGCCCACTTGTGGATAGTGGCCTGTGGGTCACACTGTGACACTGGCTGTCGTACGATACTGTTGCAACACTCGATGCACATTGTTTCCTGATTCATTAAAGAAAGGTGTTGATTATAGTTTTTTTTTTTTTTTAATTATTATTATTGATAGGCTCGCGCTTGAACACTATCTCACCTGATGGTAAGCGACGATGTGGTCGACGGTGTAACACGCTTGCCTAGAAGAAACCTATTCACTCATGACTTAAAAACCCCGAGGTTGTAGATATCTGGAAACACAGACTCCGGCAGGGAATGCCACTCCTTAGCTGTACGCATAATGAAAGTATTTTCAAAACGCTTGGTGCCTATGGGTGGGATGTCCACCATGTACCGATGGCGCATCGCCTTACGTCTTGTAGTCCGATAATGAAACGGGCTAGGTAGAATTAGATCATGCAATTCCATCACACACTCCCCGAAATGCAACCGATAAAAAAACCGACAAGCTGGCAACTCGGCGACGATGTTCAAGGCTCTGGAGCTTTGACTCAACTATTGCCTCATTGCCAATGCCTCTTAGCCTGTTTTTCGATCGACTCTAGTGCATCAAGCTGGTACTTGGCAGATCCATCCCAGAGATGAGAACAGTATTCCATATGCAAGATTGAACTTGCGCTTGATACAACTTAAGCAGCTATTCTGGCGTGAAGTACCGTCTCACCTTCGCAAGGATCCACAACTTTTTGGCAGCCAGTTGAGCTTTTGCCTCAATGTATGGGCCGAAATTGAGTGTCGATGTCAACGTTACCCCAAGAAGCTCAAGATGGTCCGTTATCGGCACGGTCACACCTCGGAAAGAAGGAGCTGGGTGGAATTGGCTCCTTTTAGCGGGAAAAAGACATGCCTGGGTCTTAGCAGCATTGAACCTGACCAGATTGGTATCGCCCCATTCGGAGACTACCTTCAAGGACAGATTCAAGCGCCCAACCATAGCCTCCCGGAGAGACCGGGTCAGCCCGTCTCCCCTTCTTGGGCACAGCCTGAACGTTAACATGCTCCAAGCATTCGGCATTTTGCCCGTCTCATACGAAAGGCGAAACAGGCGAGTCAGGATCGGAGACAATTCAGGCGCACAGGTTCTGAGAACAAGTGCCGGAATCCCATCGAGGCCACTAGATTTGTTCACGTCAAGATTGCACAGCACCCTACGAACGTCCTTTTGATGGATGCGAACGTCTGACATACTCGTCTCGCATCCAACATGGGAAGGAGGGGGCCGCGCGTCACCAGAATCCAGACGTGAAGATGCCGCAAAAAGAGGGGCAAACAGGTTCGCTTTCTCATCACCGGATTGGGCCAGTGACCCGTCGAGCTTCAGAAGTGGTGGTAGTGAGGGACGGCACAAGTTCGATTCAACCAACTTAGCCAGGGGCCAAAACGCTTTACTACCCGCTGGGTAAGAAGCAAGTTTAGTCCCAATACGTCTAATGTGGTCAAACCGAGATCTTCGCATTACCTTCTTGCAGGACTTGGCAGCCTTATTGTAGGCTCTCTTCCGCCGACCCACGTCGCTTGCTTTGCGCGTCCGAGCGTTGACCCAAGCCATGTACGCCTCAGGTTTAGCACGCTTGCACTCGGCGCCAAACCAAGGCCAGTCAACGCTAGACATTGCTACGTCAGAGAACGGAATGTAGTACTCCATTCCCTGACGCAACACAGCCGACACGGCGTCCGCGCACGACGAAGGATCAGCCAAAGAGAAGACAAGTAGGCTGCCAAGGATAAGATGCGAAAAAAGAACGTATCCTATCCCAATCTGCTGACTTGTACCGCCACACCCGCTGAGCGCCTCTTGGGCTGGGATCGGGTGGGGAGTGGACGGATACAGACTTCACCAGACAATGGTCGGAACTACCTAACGGTGAAGATACCGACACCGAGTAGCGGTCTGGATCTGTTGTCAGCAGAAGGTCCAAGCAGTTGGCTGTGTGCGAATTAACATCCGGCACCCTCGTTGCACCTTAGACCAGCTGGACGAGATTTAAAGCAAGCGCAAGCTTTCTCGCCTCTCGCCCAGCATGATCTGTGCACTGGTACGGGAAGAGCCACTCCTCGTGGTGCAATTGTAGTCCCTCAGTAACACTAATTGGACGGAAGGGTACCGCTGCTGTGCCGTATCAGCCGCCTCACTAAGGTACTCTGTGAGCCTGGTTGTCTCCTGATCACCGCTGTGCGAGCGGTAGATACAGGCGTAGATAATTTTATCCAGGCCCGTGTCCACCATAGCCCACAGCACAGCGAACCTGGAGTCCTCAAGGTTTCAGAGACGCCGATAACAGATGTCGTCTCGAGTGTACATGCATACACCCGCGCGTTGCTTACAATTATGCTCCATGGTATACACTGGGTATGTTAGATACGATACGTCTGACAGATATCTGATCTGCGTCTCCGAAAGAAAATGAGAGCCGGCTTATCAGTCTCCAGGTGATGATGGACTGCTATGAGGTTGGAGTGCAGACCTCCGATATTAGTGAGGTGCACTTTTTTTTTCAGAAGCAGTCTCAAATTTGCAGTAACGATAAACTGATCAGGAAAATATGACTTGTTTTTTTTTAGGATTCCGTACGCAAGGGTAAAAACGGGACCCTATTACTAAGACTCCACGATCCGTCTGTCTATCCGTCTGTCACCAAGCTGTATCCCATGAACCGTGATAGCTAGACGGTTGAAACTTTCACAGATGGTGTATTTCTGTTGCCGCTATAATAACAAATGCTAAAAACAGAATAAAATAAACATTTAAGTGGGGCTCCAATACAACAAACGTGCTTTTTTGCCGTTTTTTGATAATGGTATGGAACTCTTTGTGCGCGAGTCCGACTCGCACTTGGCCGGTTTTTTTTATTTTTACTTATGTAGAGAAATGGCAATGTGGACCAAAGGTTCTCTTTCTGAAAATTAGCTTTTCAGAATGAGAAGTGAGGCAAAACTGTTCTTCAATTATGTATGTATTTATCTACATAATTGAAGTCTATAGAACTTGACCTTGGTCATCATCACACCAATCAACAGCGGTCCGCTGGGGATATAGGGCTCTCAAACTGCACCCCATACAAACATACGAGGAGAGGTTCACATTTTATTAGTTATGTTTAAGTCCCATGTAAACTGGCCGCCATTAAACTCGATCCTCGGGCAATATTATGCAAATGCTGCTAAGTACTTTTAAACTTGACTACCCACCTTAAATTCCTATAGACAAGCTGCGCATTACTCTCCCCAAATAGCTGCTCTGCGGCGTACAAGAACACATGGTCTGCGTATCCTCCCGAGCCCGTCCCGATGTGCCTGCGCAGCGCAGGCGGGGCTTCGCCTAGGGCTCCCCACGGCCAGTCCAGTTCAGCACCCGTGATGTCATTGAGAGACTTGCTGCTCAGTTCTAGCATTTGTTCTAGCTCGACTAAAGGGATTTGAGAAAAATAGGATTAGAAAGGCAGACATAGTTTTGGCAATAATAAATCTATGTTCTACATAATAAAGTTATAATTCGTTTGCAAACAATGTTTTTATTAAAACATTTTGTGATTAAAATTAAAGGCTGATATTTTCAATATATTTTAACTGATAATACATTTTGCGGGCCTGTAAAAGGAAAATCTGTCAGTCAATTATTTATTTTTCAGAAAAAAAATATCTCATAGCCTAAGATTCAACTGCAGAAAGCTGCAGGAATCAGGGTTTTTGATTAAACTTAATTATCATGAATAATACTTGATAGTATAATAGATTACTGCAGGTTTGCCTGGAAATATCGAGCAGCATTTACCTTAGTCAAGTAAATTTAAATTTTAGTTTTGATAGCCCCAAATATAGAAGTTTTTCAAGTGTCCAACGACATTTGAAAGAAAGTGGTGTAGAAAATAGGAAAAATAATAAGGATAACAGCTCCCAGTTAGCCACTACCTGTGGGTTGCCAGTTAACCTGCTAAACTTGGTAACACATAAATAGCGGCTAACTAAGAGCTAGATCATGTTCCATATGCACCAACGATACGGGAGAATTTCTAGGAAAAATAGCGGCTAACTGAGAGCTAGATCATGTTCCATATGCACCAACGATACGGGAGAAATTTCTAGGAAAAATAGCGGCTAACTGAGAGCTAGATCATGTTCCATATGCACCAACGATACGGGAGAAATTTCTAGGAAAAATAGCGGCTAACTGAGAGCTAGATCATGTTCCATATGCACCAACGATACGGGAGAAATTTCTAGGAAAAATAGCGGCTAACTGAGAGCTAGATCATGTTCCATATGCACCAACGATACGGGAGAAATTTCTAGGAAAAATAGCGGCTAACTGAGAGCTAGATCATGTTCCATATGCACCAACGATACGGGAGAAATTTCTAGGAAAAATAGCGGCTAACTGAGAGCTAGATCATGTTCCATATGCACCAACGATACGGGAGAAATTTCTAGGAAAAATAGCGGCTAACTGAGAGCTAGATCATGTTCCATATGCACCAACGATACGGGAGAAATTTCTAGGAAAAATAGCGGCTAACTGAGAGCTAGATCATGTTCCATATGCACCAACGATACGGGAGAAATTTCTAGGAAAAATAGCGGCTAACTGAGAGCTAGATCATGTTCCATATGCACCAACGATACGGGAGAAATTTCTAGGAAAAAAATAATAATAAATAAACAAAAAACACAAATACTGTTTGCGGCCAAATGTGGCCAGGCAAGGCAACCCGGCAGTAATATATTTCTAATATTTAGAATCATTCATAAAAATCAAGTTTCGTCAATAATTTGAATAGCTGTAGAATAAGGTAGTTGACACAAAATATCTATTAAATCCGTCAGTTAGATAACCTAAAAATATTGGACACGTATTTTTTCTTTTGCCACGAAAACAAAAAATTACGACGAACAGTGCGTTAAAATATCGCGTTTATATTGGCATAGTGACGTCACAATCCCCCACTCCTGAACTTTGATGCGCTTTATCTTTGTATTTTTTTATTGATTTGGTAAAGCAAAATATAAGTGTGCAATATTATTTGATAATCTCACTGACGGACTAAATAGTTTTTTTTTTTTTACTTCACAGGTAATTTCCCTATTTTGCAGTGGGATCTCATTTCGACAACCTAAAAAAAAATGCCTTTAAATTACATAACTTTCTAGCAGATAGTTGAATAAGTTGCGATGGCATGATCTATATATATAATAAAAAAACTTTTTATTAAAAAAATCTACCGACTTCCAACTAGAAACACTACAAAGTGAAAAATTACTTTCTTTTTCGAAGTCGGTGTCTTTGGAGGGTACCAATTTTTTTTCTTTATAGACACCGACTTCGAAAAAGAAAGTTATTTTTCACTTTGTAGTGTTTTTAGTTGGAAGTCGGTAGATTCTTTTGTAAAAAAGTTTTTTATTTTACATTTTTTAACTAAGCAACTTGCTTTTAGTAAGGTAGGTACTTATAATGCCAGAATAGATTACCTGAATACCATGAACATAGCCGGCGAAATGAGAGTGTAACAAGGTGAACTGTACACATCTGCGTACCTCTTATAGTGTACTGCCGTGATGTTATGTTATGAAATGGTATATAAACAATAAACAGACATTCGATTACAGCAATCCCGAGAGATTTGCCGTTATTTATTGAAGAGTTATGTTGTATATCTCCGAAGTTCTTCATCAGATCTTCACTAAATTAAAATGGGACCAATTTCGGAACATACTCTATCAAACAAAAAAAGAATTTTCAAAATCGGTCCACAATTGACGGAGATATCGGTGAAAATACACAAAAAAAAAAACATACAAGAAGTCGAACATAGAACCTCCTCCTTTTTTGAAAGTCGGTTAAAAATGAATTCCTATTGCCCCTTGGTCACGGCATCACGCGTGAACGGCTGGACCGATTTCGCTTATTCTTTTTTTTGTTGTGTTTGTGTTAGGAGAAGGTTATAATTAAATAAAAATTAAGAAAAAGAAGTGGTTGGTAGGTAAGATAGGGTAGGATGGGTAGGGTAGGTAGGGTAGGGTAGGTAGGGTAGATTAAAGTTTGGTGTTTTTATGTCAAAGCAAAGTTTGCCGGGTCAGCTAGTAATATATATAAACAATCATACATACTTGCAGTAATAACACAATCCACATCATGGCAACTCAGCATCTCACTATAGAAGTCCTCCCGGGAAGCCTCCAGCTTCTTATCGTAGCACGGCATGACGGTGACGTGGTAGATCTCCCCTGGGGTCAACTCGCGGCACTTAGACAGGTACTGCTTCACTAGGGAACCCATCACTTGCTGTGGGGACTTGGAACTCGATATGTATGGTAAGATGAAGTTGCCGTGAGTCTTCTCGGCGTAGCATACCCAACCTGTTAGGTTAAAGAGATAGTTAGTTAGAGATTTTAAAGGGGAAAGTATTGACGTCTCTATGGAAGTATGGCATATGGTACATGCAGCCACTAATAAATAATAGTTGCAGTTGAAAACCAGCGCCAGGAAACTATGTACAAGTTGCATGGTATTTTGCTGAACTGGACCTATTTGGCGCAGCCGTGAGGCACACTTTCCCTCTTTTTTTTCTATGGAAGTATGGCATATGGTACATGCTTCCACTAATAAATAATAGTTGCAGTTGAAAACCAGCGCCAGGCAACTATGTACAAGTTGCATGGCATTTTGCTGAACTGGACCTATTTGGCGCAGCCGTGAGGCACACTTTCCCTCATTTTTTCTTTGGTTCATAATATTTGTTATGTGCCACCGGTATTAAGAGACAAACACTAAATATTAGAGTATGTATGTAATCGATCATTTTTCAATCGTATTGCTAAGAACATAAGAGCTAAAATTCGCAGTTTTACCTGGACAAGAGCTCGCAAGCATAGGCATATTCTTGGAGCTGGGGTCTGTCTGCTGGTTCTGATATCTCTGCAGGAACTCCTGCTGCGCCTCCAGAAGAGAGAAGTCTTCAGCTATCGTCATGTCCAGCACCAAGTCTGCTCCCAAACTCTTGAAGTACCCTGAACAAGTTATGATGAGTAAAGGTTAATAAGGAACAATTTGTGCATTTACATAAATTTGTGTACTCCTGTTAGTACTGAAAAGTCTTCTTTTATGAGTAATACAGTATTTTGAATTTAACCCATATCACAGATAATATAATACTAGCATATACTATATATATATGACTTATCCCATACAAAGAAACCGTGCCGAAGTAACTAGCGTTTTTCGTCTGATTATACTGATTATTTTTATAAGTTCATCAATCGCGTTCGGTTCCGTTCCATGGTGTTAGCAGCGACTTGCAAATAAAAGGATTTACCCAGTTCGTGACTATTTTTCTTTATATACAGTGACAATTTGGTTTATAGTATTTTTTGCACGTTTTTTAAAGAGCCATTGTACCATAATGGGTTACAATACAAATTTAAAAATCAAGTGGCATGCACGCCATCTATTGGCATACATTTTAAATTATCTGTTCAAATAATCTTTGAAATGTGAATAAAGTGCCAATATTTCATAATTTTGTGCTTAGGAGAGTTGATTAAACGAGAACATACAATTTTGATGCATATCGCGCCATATTATAGTGATATTTACTTGAAACTAATTTTCTTTTTTAGCGTTGTGACTCCGTGTACATAGTAGACTGTATACATAGTCGGCTGATAAAATAACATTGACTAGCAATTCACAGACTCTAACTAGACAGGGTGAGACAGCGCATAGCAAGAGCAGAGGATTTTATGATAATATTGAATAATCTCATCAGTTTTAACACTTTGTACAACTTTGAACTTTATGATAATAGTAATAAGGTGTATTATTCAATGTGATAAGAGATTAATGCAAGGCTATAAAAATTGGAAACTGCTGCATAGATCGACAATTTATTATCTTATTGATATCATATAAAATGTTGAGTTTTATTTATTTTTGCTGAGTCATAACGTTACAACGGAGTATAATTATTCTAAAATAAGCAGTCACATCACATCACATGTCTTTCAATGTTCCCACTCCTGGGACCCAGGCCTCCTCTCATGGAGGGAGTGGGCTATTATCTACCAACTGGGCCCAGTGCAGATTGGTAGATGTGCACATTGTCTTTGAATTTTAGGTTCTAAGACATGCCAGTTTCCTCACAATGTTTTCCTTCACCGTTTTGAGAGCAGTGGTGATGAAATAATTTACAAAGCTGCTTATTTATTATTATTAATAAATAAGCAGTAATGAATTCTAATAAGATTTTGTTAGACTTAAAATATAAAAGCACCTGCTAACTTGTGAGTGGCCTCCTCAGGTGTCAGCTTATACCGGGCTGCAAGGGAGAGGGTTGGCTGTGGTGACAGAGATATCACTATCAGGCTTACATCTCTGCTTACACCCTTGTTATCTGTATATTTCTTCTCTGAGAATACTCTGAAAAAAAAAGAATAAAATATTTCACAATGATTTTCTTAAACAAAAGCTAAAATAACATTGTTGTAGAGATGAATTCTAATTGTCTTTGATTTTAGTCGTTTAAAAGCAAGTTAATTTTCAAACGTAGAGTTTTTGTGGTTGACTTATGTCATGAAGAAAATTTTATGTAACTCGTTTTTGAGAATCGTTTAGAGCAAGCTGTAATTTTGAGTCGTTATATTTGTAGTGAAGATTTATTCTTTTTATCAAGGCATCGTCGTATTGTTTTCTACTGGATCCCAATGTTTATCTTCTCCTGGAGGGCAGATATTCGTAAGAGGTTATGGGCCCAGCACGCTTCCACTGCGCCAACAACAGATATCCGGAACAGGTTATGGGCCCAGCACGCTTCCACTGCGTCAACAACAGATATCCACAACAGGTTATGGACCAGCACGCTTCCACTGCGCCAACAACACAAGATATCCATATTGCCATCGGTAAAGAGCTTGACTCAGCAGAAGCATGAGCCTGACAAGCGTGGCCAGCAAAGAACTGCCATGCTCAACAAAATGTTTATGAAACAGATCACCAACTTGATGTCTACTGGTACAATTGCTATGGATATAGTAGGAAGACGCATTGAAATCTCTAAAGTAAATGTGACTCCAGACTTGAACAAAGTGAATGTGTTCTGGGTGTGCAAAGGCGATGCTTCCTATGATGAGACTGAGAAGGTACTGAACAAGGTAGCTGTCCACTCTGATGGTCATGGGAGAAATACCTGACATTGTGTTTGTTAAAGATAAACAAGAAGCCAATCTTGTAGAGATAATGTTTTGGAATTTATTTGAAATTAAGATATTAGTTATAGTATTAAGGTTGTTTTGATTGTTAATTTGAAATTTATATTTAAGGGGGAGGTTTATTATAGTATGTAGAACATAATGATAGGTAGGGAATACTAGTATGGGTTTTTATTTTTGTATTAATTATGTGTTCAGTGTTGAAGTTGAGTAAGAGTTTTGTGTTGATGAAGTTGAGTAGGAGGTTTGTGTTGATGAAGTTAAGTAGGAGTTTTGTAATGATGAAGTTGAGTAGGAGTTTTGTATTGATGAAGTTGAGTAGGAGGTTTGTGTTGATGAAGTTGAGTAGGAGTTTTGTATTGATGAAGTTGAGTAAGAGTTTTGTGTTGATGAAATTGAGTAAGAGTTTTGTGTTGATGAAGTTGAGTAGGAGTTTTATAATGATGAAGTTGAGTAGGAGTTTTGTAATGATGCAGTTGAGTAGGAGTTTTGTGTTGATGAAGTTGAGTAGGAGTTTTGTGTTGATGAAGTTGAGTAGGGGTTTTGTAATGCTGAAGTTGAGTAGGAGTTTTGTAATGATGAAGTTGAGTAGGAGTTTTGTAATGATGAAGTTGAGTAGGATTTTGTGTTGATGAAGTTGAGTAGGGGTCTTGTGTTGATGAAGTTGATTGAGTAGTAGTTTTGTAATGATGAAGTTGAGTAGGAGTTTTGTATTGATGAAGTTGAGTAGGAGTTTTGTAATGATGAAGTTGAGTAGGAGTTTTGTATTGATGAAGTTGAGTAGGAGGTTTGTGTTGATTAAGTTGAGTAGGAGTTTTGTAATGATGAAGTTGAGTAGGAGTTTTGTAATGATGAAATTGAGTAGGAGTTTTGTAATGATGAAGTTGAGTAGGAGTTTTGTAATGATGAAGTTGAGTAGGAGTTTTGTGTTGATGAAGTTGAGTAGGAGTTTTGTGTTGATGAAGTTGAGTAGGGGTTTTGTAATGATGAAGTTGAGTAGGAGTTTTGTAATGATGAAGTTGTATTTGGGGATATAGGAAAATATGTCAAGGTTAAATACAGGTTTGTTTTAATTTTATTTGAGACAATATAAAATTCAGAGGGGATATTGTAGAGATGAATTCTAATTGTCTTTGATTTTAGTCTATGTTTAAAAGAAAGTTAATTTTCAAACATAGAGTTTTTTGTGGTTAACTTATGTCATGAAGAAAATTTTATGTAACTCGTTTTTGAGAATCGTTTAGAGCAAGCTGTAATTTTGAGTCGTTATATTTGTAGTGAAGATGTAGTCTTTTTATCAAGGCATCGTCGTTTTGTTTTCTACTGGATCCCAATGTTTGTCTTCTCCTGGAGGGCAGATATTCGTAAGAGGTCATGGGCCCAGCACGCTTCCACTGCGCTAACAACAGATATCCGTAAGAGGTTATGGGCCCAGCACGCTTCCACTGCGCCAACAACAGATATCCGGAACAAACATGACAAATATATTATTGCTGTGTCATTAAATAATTGCTCAGTTGTTTGTCAATTATGTTTTTATAAATGATGAAAGTTTAGAAGTCTATTGGCTAACCTTAGAAGCTCTTCCTGACTCTGCTTGGTGACCAGCACACTCTCAGCAGACGTGATGCATCCACTACAAGCCAAGCAATCTGCCAGGGTAATCTCGACCTTCTGTAGTTTCTGTTCTCTGCCACTTGACACATCAAAATATCCATCTTCACCTATCTTTATCTTTGCACCAGTTTTCGTCTTTGTTTTCTCGATTTTCACAGGTTTTATACATTCCTGTTGATAGTAAATGTTTTAAAATAATAAGGATGATAGTGATAACAATGCAAGGGCCAATTTCGGAAATTTGTTATTTTAATATTCTGTAGTTTAATACTAAAGAAAAAGGTGTTCTTCTATTGCTTTACAATGTACAAGATTGAACGCAAAAAAGTAGCTGAAGCTATAGGAAGTAATACAAAACAAATTATTTGTTTATGAAATAGGTTATGTTATGTTACTTACTTGTGAAGGTGTTATAAAATCGTCGAGGTCGGTCAACTGTAAGGCGCCACTGAAGCGAGAAGCCATAATTTATGTTTGTATTCTTCTAATAGGAATAAAATGGATTAAAACACTTGAATTTGAGTTGGTTTTAATAAAATTTACTTTCGCGAAACACCAAACACACAGCTGATTTTGACATTGATTGATTGTTTGTTGACATTGACAGCTGACTTGAGCTATGTTGCTACCATATAAATCAATTTCTACCATTTATTTCATTTTTGGTAGGTAACCGATTTATTGGATGCTGTTGAATGTTGATGAGACGTGCATAGCCAACTGAAAACTTGAGTAGCATAGTGATGGCACTTGTAATACTGCTGTTGTACTTTGTCCGACACGGATGTTGGAGCTTAAGTGTTTTTCCTTAACGCGGCTGGCAGTAGGCGATGCCTTGTAGAAATCGTCACGTAACGCAAAAGCGTTATGCCTCTCTTGATACGTGGGTTCCGTCCAGAGTAGTTCGATATTATCCTCAAGTACTGACCGGCGACCGCTATGTTTGTTTAAATCATGTGTTGGGTGACTTAAAGAAGCTATTTAAATAAAAAAATAAGATTGTGAGTTGAAGGAAAGGCGTGAGGAACTTCGTTCCTGACGGTGGTCCTGCGACCGCACCTTGTTTTTATGACTTAAAACTTTAGAATTTATTTATGGCGAAAGCTAAACAAAGTGAATCATGATCACAAGTAAACTCTTACGAAATCTAACAAAACAGTTCAGAAAGGTAATGGTGTATGAGTAATAATTAATCCTTCCACATAAATGTGTCATTCTGGGTAAAAGAAATACCTAGGACGTACCATATATGTCCTGTCACATATTACAGAAATCATCAAAATAATGATTTCGCCGTGCTTCGTAAAATTATATTTAACTAATCAGTTTTTTACCATTTTTGGTACCATCCGTAGGTTGATCAATCTACCTATCAGGATAATGATGTCATTATAAACAAAGGTTGAAGATAAGTGCCAACCATGTTAAAATGTAGCCGCTGGCTCCCACGCGCAACCTTGGAGGACATGCTCATTATTTACTACCATTAGTAGTTTAGTGACCAGCGAGACTGGCTGGCTGGCCACGCAAAACCGTGCCACAGTGCACTGCGCTGAGAAAAATCAATCAGAATCTTCCCGCCTCCGACGGTAACCAAGGCAACGGGTAAACAGTGGGGAGACGTTGCATTGAACGGTCGGAGAGACGTGCCGTATTTCTCGCGTATTTCGACAATTTTGTGCTGTGTAGTGTTTGTGTCAAGTTATCAGGATATTTGCGAATTTTATGGACAATGGCAGAGGAAACTGCGGCTACAGCATTGGCGCCAGAGAAAGTGATACACACCTATCCTCTCATACGGGTAAAATTTATGTATTATCTTTCTTCTTCAATGTTATTGTTCGTTGCTACACTTTCGCTGCCTTCACCATAATTATACCTAAATAGGGACAAATAAAAAAATTGTTACCTAATGATACAATTACTATAGGTAGGTACCTAGTTTATTAGTAAAACCCCAATGGTTCAATAAATTAGTGACATTTTATTCCCTAAGTTGTGCGGGTTCGATTACTTCTCCTTGAATGACAAAAAACAACTTTTATATTTTCGCCATGGTACCGCTATAGGTAGTTACCTAAGTACCTAAATTACAACACTGCGTGGTATATCTATTAAGCATCACCATGAGGTATTTACTAGAACGGGGTTAGCAGATCTTGAATGTTTGATTCATTTGGTACATCGCGCTCGTGGCCTATGCGCATCTCCTTATCTACGCACTTTTCAGGAGTAGTTAATTTCTCTGAGAAGTTTTTGTCTTTCGATAAAAGATCCTAAAAGTACTTAATAACATAAAATCAGCAGCCTTATTGCGTAATGACTTCGGCAAGGCAAAGGGCAAAGAGTAGGAACAATCGACCAATCACATGGCGAGATGTGTACATATTTCCGTCTATGTGATTGGTAGATTGTTCATACTCTTTGCCCTTTGCCTTACTAATTCATTACGCAATACAGGTCATATAAGTTGTGACCAGAATTATTGTACTGTTTTAGCGCATTCAATTGTTATTGGGTAGGTAGGTACAATATAGACCTGCTTCTCAGAATCCCAGTCTTTCTGCATATCGATGCAAGTTTCCTCTTACAACACTCAGATAATAAACAAAACAGAATAGCTTCATTCCCACCTACACATAACGCAGATCGGGATGTAAGTACCACCTAAGTGCCGACATTTGTAGGTATAGTGCTCGCCAAACTTCTGGGCCGCCCTGAAGTTGGCTTTCCGATGCGCAATGCACGGAACGGTGCTGTTGTGCTTGTATGAGATTTACTACTTCGCAGCCATTGTAGCCAACTTCAGGGCGGCCAAGAAGTTCGGCGAGAACTACACCTATAGTTATAACAGGTTAACGGCTAGCCCGAACCACGATCATACCCCTATGAATACATAGGGTCCTCCCCTCGTATCTCTAAAACCTACCCTTTTGAATCTGTCCTTACGCAACAGTCAAGTTATGACTTTCTATTTTGAATATAAATTCCATTCAATTACTTATGTAGACCCTTGCTGCCTACATAATCGTTGTAGGTAGTAAGCGTGATATCGATCAAACTACGAGGATATTAAATTTCGACGGAGTCAAGGCCCGAGAGTGGTACGACTTGGCTCGCTGTAACGCATCACTCGACCGGAACCCTTGGCGATAGAGTTACATATACCCGTCCAATGATCTCATTGATACATGAATAAAAACAAAAACATACCTGTTTGGAAATTTTCTAATTTCCAAACAGGTACTTTTTCGTCCCGCTTGATCAACTCCAGCCACTCACTGGGCCCCAACTGGGTATAAAAGTGTTAAACAACCAAAATCATCACAATAAAAAGAAGGACAACTCCTTTAGCCAATTGTAGTTTATCACTGACAGGGTTTTTTGCCCGAATTGCTGCATAAGTTCAGTAGCGTATTTAAATATTTGGCGTCCCAGGCCATTTGGGATTTGCCGCCTCCTATTTATTTATTACCAAATAAATTTATCTTTTCGTTAGTGGTTATTCCGCAGCATAATTGCGTAAGTGAATTCGGCAAGGCAAAGGTTTTGACCGCCATCAATCGATCAATCACATGCGAGATGAAAGATGCGATGTGGATTTCCGTCTATGTGATTGGTCGATTGTTTGCGGTCAAACCCTTTGCCTTGCCTAATTTACTTACGCGATTAGGCTGCCGGTCTTCCAAAACAAACTTTTTTTGCGAGAGCGAGCGCAGCTCGAACTTTTTAACATTTCGTCAATGTTATTGAGTGGGTTCAAGAACTTGGAACTTGGATTCGTATACAAGACGGCTTTTCTGTATTTGTCTCGTACCAATTACAGAAGTAATTGTCAAAGTAAATTATTTGTCGACTGTAGAATAAAAGTCGGAGAACCAAAGATAAAAAAGCGAGCTCATAATTTTTTTGCACCGTGATTTATATGGCCTTCTTGGCCCAAGGGTATTAAAATACGCCACTGCATACTTAAGTTTCGACTCTCCAGTTTAGCATCCAGTCTATTCCACCGCAGTAGAAACCTATCTAACTTAATCTATTCTATAAATCAGTAAAAACTCCTCCAATATGTCCATTTACCTTTATCGTTTACACTCATCAATTCCTATACAAACGTTATTTTGCAAGTCAACGTTCGGTAAGAAATTTCTCTCGTCCAAATATCGCTATAAATTACCAGCTGGCGGTAAGTAAACACATTTGTTTGTTCGCCGACAGCACTTGAGTGTTCGATCGCGGTGTTTCTTCTGTTTGTTTTGGCAGGTGGAGTGGACCGGTCCCGTACTATCTCCGTGCTACGCGTGTTTGGACAAACGCTTTTGTAAAGTGTAGACAGCTTCTTTAGTAATAGAATAGCGTTTGGAGACTTATGAGGCGTAAAATATTGTTCGTTATTTAAATATTTGAGTTTTCTAGATAGAATATGCAAATAAAATCAATCAATCTGCCTTTTCCCAACTATGTTGGGGTCGGCTTCCAGTCTAACCGGATTCAGCTGAGTACCAGTGTTTTACATGGAGCGACTGCTTATCTGACTTCCATAACCCAGTAACTGGGTAACACGGTACCCCTTGGCTAGACTGGTGTCAGATCTCAAGCTTCTGACTACTCCTAACCTAACGACTGTCAAAGATCTTCAAATGACAGCCGGGACCAACGGCTTAACGTGCTTTCCGAGGCACGGAGGAAACTCGGTATGTTGAAATGGTCACCCATACCCCATACACGGACCGATCTCGTCAAGCGTTGCTTAACCTTGATGATCGACCAATGCGGCTGTTATTATTTAGCCACGAGCTCCTCATAATAAACAAATAAAATAATCTTTAAAAAACATTTTTGGGTTATTGGAGCTGACAGGCGCGATGTCAATATTAGCGATGTTACCTACCTATAGATCAAAAGCATCTGAAATAGCAGAGCGCCCACCGTACCGTTGCGCTTCCTACGGGTTCGATCAGCATCAGCCCCGGATCTACGATTTTATCGAACCGGGGCAAAACCTTGATAGTGGCGCCCCTCCATTCAGTATTTGAGAAAACTGTTAAAACTGCCAATGAGTAGCATTTTTGTGACCATTTATTTAAATATTAATCCTATATATAATACTTTAATAAATTTAAACTATTTATTATCTAATAACTTTCATTTGTGACATAAAACAGAAACAGAAAAAATATATAAGACTACCAGGAAAGACTATAACTTTACACGGTGTGCTTTCTTTTCTGCGAAAGAATCTATTAGCTCCTCAAAGTCCGTCGCATATGCAGTTTTGTTTTCAATGCTAAAAAAGTTAGCTTTAAGCTAGAAAAGTTTGTTTTTGAAACATATTATATTAAGATTCGATTATTTGATAAAAACCTATGAGATTGTAGGAAAAATTGCTTCATTTGTTCGATATTTCGAATTCTTGTCTCAAGGATTTGGCGCCCCCATGAAACTGCCGCCCGGGGCAAGTGCCCCAGTTTGCCCCCCTTAGATCCGGGGCTGGGTTCGATTCCCGAGTCAGGATTATCATTCGTTGCGGAAAGTTTGTCTCGATCGCTCAAGCAGTTGAAACGAAAATGCTACAAACGCAAATGTCTAACAGACGGCCTTTGTCCACAGCATTCGGACATGTCGGAGGAGATGCGCGTCGAAGCCGTCGAGTTGTCCGTCACCGCGTGCGAAAAGTTCTCAAACAACAACGAGCTGGCAGCGCGAATGGTCAAGGAGTCCATGGACAAGAAGTTCGGGCCGGCCTTCCACGTCGTCGTCGGCGAGAGCTATGGGTTCGAGGTCACCTATGAGTGCACCAACATGTGCTACATGTACTTCGGTGGAAACCAAGCAATCTGCATCTGGAAATGCTCGTGAAAATCTCACTAACTTTAGCCTAGCCTTACCAAATGATTTACCGAAGAAGTATCTACTTTTAGTTTCTACTATGGATGTGAATAATTTATGTTTTAGTATACAACCAAATAATGGAAATATATGGGAACGGTGCCAATAGGTTTATCGAGAAATACTAATTAATGTAGATTTAGGTAATGCCATTCTGTGTCTTTCCACTTACTGTAACGCAAGTTGTCTTCGAAACCGCGTAACAGTAAGCGACCGTATAATCGATTTGCAAACCTCATTATTTGCTTAAATTGTACATTGCATTTCTTCCGATAGTAAAAACTTTAAAAATAGGTTCCAGAAAGTTGAGCACGTTTTACAATAAAACAATGGCTGCTGCTGACGTCGCCGTGTCGCGTTTCATATGTAAAACGTTTCTTCACACGCGAGCTAAGTTTTCATTTCACAAACACTTCAAATTCAAATTCAAATTCAAATTCAAATTCATTTATTTCGTGAACACAGGGTACATACAGAAGGTGTTATAATACAAAAGATCCGAGCTGTGTCCCGCCCAAAGGCATACAAAATATTTCACAATAAAATAAAATAAAAATTATGTCACTAATAAAATAACTGATTTTTCACTAATATACGAATGTCACTAATAATAGAATATAAAATAATTGATCAAAGAAACCATTATCATAAACGCGGAAAACCGGGCCGGAATAAAGGGCGTTTTCCACGTGCTTACCTACTGTTTTGCAAAGTTTAAACTTTATTATAGTTTTAAATATATGAGTTCGCCTACTTTGTTCAACTAATTAGGTACGCGTCAATTACCTTCAAAGGAAAATAAGTATGAATTTAAACCTGAAATTCTCGTTTAAAGTTAACTATACTCAGGGTCTGATTTAGAGTTTAGAGGCCTTAGTGCGAGTTTTTATTCACGCTCAATCGCGTTAACGTAAACATCATTTTGTATTGAAACTGGATAAGCGCCGTCTGGTGACGGTAGGTAGAAACCACTTTTTTTGTATACATTTTGACATAAGAGATCGTTTACGTTATCACGAGTGAGCGTGAGTAAAAACTCGCACTAAGGCCTCAGAGGCCTAAGTGCGAGTTTTTACTCTCGCTAACTCGCGTTAACGTAAACATAATTTTGTATTGAAACTGGATAAGCGCCGTCTGGTGACGGTAGGTAGAAACCACTTTTTTTGTATACATTTTGACATAAGAGATCGTTTACGTTATCACGAGTGAGCGTGAGTAAAAACTCGCACTAAGGCCTCAGAGGCCTAAGTGCGAGTTTTTACTCTCGCTAACTCGCGTTAACGTAAACATAATTTTGTATTGAAACTGGATAAGCGCCGTCTGGTGACGGTAACGAGAAACCACTTTTTTTGTATACATTTTGACATAAGAGATCGTTTACGTATCACGAGTGAGCGTGAGTAAAAACTCGCACTAAGGCCTCTGATTTCGGCCTTAGTGCGAGTTTACAAAAAAGGAGGTTTCTCCTTACCGTCCCCAGACGGCGCTTATCTAATTTCAATACAAATTGACGTTTACGTTAACGCGATTGAGCGTGAGTAAAAACTCGCACTAAGGCCTCACCGCCTCAGTCTAAACTTTTAATAAGCGCCGCCCAGCATGTGCTGAATAGGTACCTATTCCTTTTTTAGGGTTCCGTACCCAAAGGGCAAAAACGGGACCCTATTACTAAGACTCCACGGTCCGTCTGTCTGTCTGTCTATCCGTCTGTCACCAGGTTGTATCTCATGAACCGTGATAGCTAGACAGTTGAAATTTTCACAGATGATGTATTTCTGTTGCCGCTATAACAACAAATACTAATAAAAATAAAATAAATAATTAAGGGCTCCCATACAACAAACGTGTTTTTTTGCGGTAATGGTACGGAACCCTACGTTGAGCGAGTCCGACTTGCACTTGGCCGGTTTTTTATTTTTAACGTTTTTAAGAGTGTCTCAGTTCCGATCCCGATAGAGTAATAAGAGATCGTCAGTAAAAGGTAGGCAAAAATCTTACATTCTCGCTCTTTCCTTTCGCCTTTCTCTTATCTTTGTATTCACCTATGGTCGTAGTCTTAAACTACGACCATATGTGAATACAAAGATTTGGCGATTTGGGTCATGGAGTTAAGTAAACCCAAAACCAGCAAAAAAGAAAATCTCTTATGTAGGTATGGTAATAAATAACTCAAAATAGTTCATTGAAAGAGCGAGCGAAGCGAGATCAAATTTTCCACCTCAGATTGATTTCATTGTCGACTTATGCAGAAAAGCTTCAAGTGAGTCAATGCAAAAATCAAGAGAATTCAAAATGCAAAAGTGCAATAAACAAGCTTAAAAATTTAAAAACCTTTCATTCAGCTCGCTTGTGATTGGTCGATTATTCATACTTTATTCCTGATTTACTCTCAATAAGGCTATTGTGGGTAAATCAGGTCCTGCCTATACTTACCTAGGGTATGTAGGGGTACTGTAGATGTAATAGGTTCAATAAATTGACGGCACGCGTTGCGTGAACCACCCTCCACAAATCCACGCTAAAAGCACCGCAGGACACAGGGGGAAAGAGCCTTCGTCGTTTAGTGTAGTAATTTGCACTCCACACGGTTGATTCGTTAGGGAGATTCCGAAGGGCGATGGTCCCTAAAACCAGACAGACTATATTTACCTATAACTGTAAAGCTAATATAATCACTTTTAATACTTAGATAGATCTTTCAGTTAGCGATTCCTAAAGGTATCATAAAAAAAAAATGTTCTTATATAAAACCATATCTTATACAAACCAACCACCCAGATAGTGATGGCAGCTTCACGCACCCGATAATTTTAGTTCAATGATCAATAAATCTTCACGCATTTAACGGCTTGAGTGTTTGTAGAGATAACATTAGAAATATTCTCGACTGTGCATACAAAATTCATACGTTGGAATGCGTTTATTCTGTAAAACAAACGGGGTCAATGCGACTCGGAAAACGAGAGCCAAAATACTCGTTAGCTCCATGTAAAGTATTATGTTCACTTGTATTAAGTTTGCCTTTTTGGGTCATTACCAAAACACACTACTTACTAGGTAACTTCTTATTACAATTTTTATTTTAGAACATTTTGTTTTATTTGTGAGACTTAAAGTTAGTTTAAAGGCAAACGTTATTAATGAAGGAGAATGCTAATTAATGCATTCTCTGACAGAATACAAATAGACAGTGGGATATCAACGTAGGTTGAGAGATCATATTGTTGAGAAAATTGGCCATGGCAGTATTACCTCGAAAGCTGCAACTAAGGTACTTCTGTCTTCTATTGACCACATTCTATATATTCATGTTTAATTTTACTAATAGCTCTAAAATGGCAAAATCCTGTTAAAAATAACGGAATTATGAAGCGCGGCGGTTTAGAAAGGCTCCCGATTTTCAGGCCAGAGACAAATAGTTTGAATAAGGATGGTAACTATGCTTCATTAACCCATTTACCTCAGTCGTTATATAACAATGCTCGTCCATAATATAGGTCAATCGAAATAATGCTCACATGAACTGCACCTAGTACCTTTTAAGTTCGTGTCGTACCGTAGAGCCTGTAAATATTTAAAAGTTTGATACCCATTTAATTATAATGTCACAAAGGAAAGCGATCGGTGGTCACCATACAATAGTGTTTCTTATAACTAAGTCAAGGTTAAACAAGGTACTTATCTAATAAATAATAATGTGTAATGAAATCATTTGTGTCGGATACTTGAACGCTGCTGTGCATGATGGTTAGTACCGTCAGAAAATAAAGAGCGAGTATTTTTAACTCCCGAAGTTTTTTGTTAGGTAATTATCTACACTACAGCCTTGAGCGTGAATACTTGTAAACACCAACAATCCTATTGTTCACTGAGCAAAGACTTAATGAGTATAGCAATCAGAGTAGCTAAAGAATAATTTTGTCAATTACATACAATTTTTTTGCTGTAATTACTCTGTTTTGTAACAAGCACGCCATTTGAAATGTAACGTACAAAATAAAATGGAGGCCATTTTACCTACCTGTGTTGAATATAACGTAATTATGTTTGTAATTATTTAAAAATACACTATTACGAGCGTGAGAAAATTTTATAATGGAATAAAGTATATTTTACATATTTTGTCGTTTCATTTGCTGAGACATTTTGCGGGGTCGTTGGTTGTGTTGAAATGTTACTTAGCTTTTATTATATTCATGTTTTTATATGTCAGAGTCTGCTTTTCTAGGACAGGTTACATTTACTTGAATAGAATGCGGGCGAGTTTAGCAGTCTAATTCAAAGAATGCAACATAATTGGGTACACGTTCTATTGGGGATGTAATGGGTCGTTCCTTTGGTAGTTAACTCCACGTAAACGATACGATGTGGTACCAATAAAACTAAATTGGTAGGTATTGGAATGAATGTGTTTAAGAAAAAAAAACTTTTTATACTTAAAAAAAAAAACCGACTTCCAAATAAAAACACTACAAAGTGAAAAATAACTTCAATTTCGGAAGTCGGTGTTCTTGTTTTGGTTTCTTCGTTTTTTGACACCGACTTCCGAAATTGAAGTTATTTTTCACTTTGTAGTGTTTTTATTTGGAAGTCGGTTGTTTTTTTTATAAAAAGTTTTTTTTTTATTTTTCACTTTTTTGTTGTGGTACATAGAGGACCAGTTATATAGGCTATAGGTACCAATAATGCCCAAAGTGAAGCCTGAATAGATTAACCCAATAACATGAAACATAAACGGAATAAAAAGTATATCCAGGTGAACTGTTTACGCCTGCGTACCCCTTTAGAGCGTACTAGTGTGATGTTATGTTTTGAAATGGTGTAAACAATAAACAGCCATGCGATTGCAGCTATCCCGAGTGATTTGCCGTCATTTATTGAAGAGTTCTGATGTATATCTCCGAAGTTCTTCATCAGATCTTGATAAAATTTAAATGGGACCACATGACAAGCACCAGCTTTCAAATAAAAAAATAATCATCAGAATCGGTTCATCCAGTAACAATTTCTGAGGTAACAAATATAAAAAAAAAAAACAGCCGAATTGAGAACCTCCTCCTTTTTGCGAAGTCGGTTAAAAAGTGTGCTGAGCGACGCCGGTAATTTTTTTACCGACTTGAAAAAGGAGGAGGTTCTCAATTCGACTGATTTTTTTTTGTTACCACTGCACTTTTTACTAGGTGAACCGATTTTCATGTAGATATCTTTTTAACTCCGCCCCTAAGACGACCCACTGAACATCTTTTTTTAACCCCCGACGGAAAAAGAGGGGTGTTATAAGTTTGAGGTGTGTTGCTGTGTATCTGTGTGTCTGTCTGTGGCATCATAGCGCCTCAACGGATGAATCGATTTTGATTTAGTTTTTTTTGTTTGAAAGGTGATTGTATCGAGAGTGTTCTTAGCTATGTTTGAATAAAATCGGTTCAGCCGTTCAAAAGTTATGCGCGTTTTACTGTTTAGATCGTGATGTTTTCGCAAGATAAATGTGTCGAGGGTTTTTTAAATTTTACTTGTTATTTGAAAGCTGGTGTTTCTCATGTGGTCTCATGTAAATTTAGTTAAGATAAGATGAATAAATTCAGATATATACTACAGAACTCTTCAATAAATGACGGAAAGCCTTTCAGTATAGCTACAATTGCATGTATGTTTATTGTTTACACCATTTCTTTCTGCGCAGCGATCGACTTCTTCAACAAATGATTTAGACACTTCAATTCAAGTAGAGATCGCACTATTTGATGAGAATGGTCAGAGAAGCAGGAATTTTGTAAGGGTTTACAATCTACTTTTATCAATACCACTGACCGGCGTTGAAGCAGAGTGTTCTCTGCTACAGCATATTTATGTAAACATTTAACTTTCATGAAAGAATATTATAGATAGTTTAAGTTATTTAAGATCATATTACCAGATTTTGGATAAAAAATAATTGAAGAATTATGTACGTAATATTAAATTATAAACGGTTTTTTGATTATTTTGTTTTATACTATTGTCGTTTAATAATTGAGCTGATTTGCCAGGGAAAGTGATATTTTTTCTTATTTATTATTTTCAAATAGTTTTATTTGATTGGGATGTTGTGTTTTGTTATAAATGTAAGCTGTCATTTTTAATTGTTTTTAGTATGAGAAGAATAGATACAAATTATTTGTGCGGTACGGTTCAATAAAACATTATTGTATCATTTTAGAAAGTGAACTAGTTTTTTCATGTTATTATTACTTGAAATATTGGTATGGTTTATTATTTCTTAGTTATTTTGCTTGAGAGACTGATTAAAAGCTTATTAGCTTAAATTATTTAAAAAAAAAACATGCGTATTATCCGCATTATCCGGATACTCCGGCTATTAAAATAATAAAATCCGTATTATCCGGATAGTAAAAATGAAAGGGTATTGCAAGCCCTAGCAGGCACACATTACGCAGGTTTAAGGTGAGATCAACAGAGCTACCAGCTACGCAGTATAGCGTATTGCTACGTCATCACCGCCGTCAGCCGTGGTCGCGGACAGAGGTCGCGGGAGCGCTGACACGCCCACTCCGCCTGCGAATACTATCCGCCGTATCGCAGATGACTGAGCTGTGCGCATGATTGACTGGAGCTGGATAAAAGCGGTATGGACGACGAGCCGTTTCTAAAGACCGTTTTTTGTTCTGCGACGCGACGGTGCAACCGTTTTACGTCCTGGGATAAAGCAGTCTTCATTGCACAAACCTGTCTTCGAATAACTACGTGCTTTTTTTATTTTACGCCTCAGAAAATACAGTCGAGATTCGAAAGCGAACTGATTCAATTACGACACACGTCGGTCGTCGCGTCGTCCTTTATCGTTCCACGACTTCCACGTTCGTTCACAAAATAGTTCTTGCGAAGCTCAGATCTGTTTTAATCTGAGTTGCGACGGTGAAACAGTTTTTAACTCCGTCTTCGTTGAACAAACCAGTCTTCGAATAAATTGGTGCGATTTTGTATTTTACGACTAAGAAAATACATTCGAAAGTGAATTGATTCAACTACACACAAACGTCGTCGACTCGTCGCGAATGTCGCGTATCGTTCCACGTTTGTTCATAAAGTAGTTCTTTCGTTCCGTCCTCCAAGTTTCGTTCTTCAAGACGTCTTCAAACCAGTTGCGACGAAGACCGTTTTCTGCAACCTTTTTCGTCGTCTTTTCCCGACGACGGTTGCGTTTCGTCCGTCAAAAATACGACAACGACCCACCACTATGTCCCCCGGCATGTAAATTAGTATCTCCAAGTAGTCTGTGTGTAAATTGGTGTAGGGCGCGAACTGACCAACCACCACATAGAGTGAACGGTAGGTACGTGGACGCGATCGCGCGCTCGTAACGTTCCCAGCGCCCCGCTTCACTACCAAAGAGGCCTAAAAAACTACTTCTGCGCATCTCTTGCCGGGGAATATACCTGTTCGTATCATGGCGTCATCATTTTGGTAGTGTCTGTATCTTATTTATTTTTAACCGACTTCAAAAAAAGGAGGACGTTCTCAATTCGTCTGATTTTTTTTTTTATATATTTGATTTACCAGATTATTCAGAGACGCCTGGACCGATTTCAAAAATCCTTCTTTTGTTTGGAAGGGTATACACTTCCCAGGACGTCCCATCGTTATCAGGTCAGGATCTGATGATGGGATCTAGGAGAAATCGAGGGAACTCCTCAAATATTATAGGCATTCATATAGCGATTTTGGTATTTTCATCAATAATGCAATAATTTGCACTCAGAAAGTATAATTTGATGAAGTGAAACTGATGAGGAAGACCACATACATATAGCCACAGGAACTCCTTTATGCGTCCTTAGTACGAGTATGTCACGGGTATAAGATAATATCTTGATTACTTATCCAGCTATGATGAAGCAAATACATAGAAATAAATGATACTGATGAAAATGGTACCATGGAACTGATCTGATGATGAAGCTAGAAAGGTAGGCACTGAAACTCCGTAATAAAACAATGTGTCTTGCTCGTGTTTGGGCTTATTGGAATTGTCATGAGGTGTACTTTGGCTACAAATGATTATCATGGTAATCGAAGGTACCTACCAAAACTAAAAGCGATAAATGAAAAACTATTTAACAAAAAAATCAAACCGACTTCCGTAACAAAACACTACAAAGCGAAAAATAACTTTCTTTTCCGAAGTCGGTGTCGAAAAACGGAAAACAATAGGTACCAAAGACACCGACTGCGGTGAAGAAAGTAATTTTTTGCTTTGTAGTGTTTTGATTTGGAAGTCGGTTTGATATTTTTGTTAAAAGTTTTTTATTTCCTCTGTGATGAATGTGTGATTGTATTTAAATGTTTTACTACCTATTTGTCCTATTACTTACTTACGTTTGGATGTTATGACTCGATTAGAGAAATGAAACAAAATACTGATTTCAAAATTAATAATATAATAAATTTTAATATGTTAAACGTTAAAAATTTCAATAAATTTCATACGAATCAGCTTGAGATCATGTTTCCGTAGCTAGTTTGATATCTTCAGTGATTAGTACAAACTTCTATAAATAATTGCATTTATTTTAATTATTATTTTTATTGTTTTATTGTGATCCAGCGTGCTGCTCGGGTGTTGTATGAGTACGTAGTACAAAAAGCGAGTAAACTTCACGCCATAATTATTCGATTAGTGAATTCGTCAAGGTTGTTGAGTCGTACTCTTTACGAACTTGTAATGAGACATGGCAGCCATTGTCGAGGCAGTTGGTAATTACAACGTTGGTCACGGTCACTCATGATGTCGCACTGTCGCGCCATTGTCGCACACACTCACACACACCCTCGTAGTTATCATAAAGTAAAGCTATGTCGTGTTGGTGGGATATTGTAAATATGTACAAAAATACAGAAACAGGATCCCATCGAGTACCACTTACTATTCTACGTCTTTTACATAAACATTGGCACATAGAGTGATCACATAATACTCATACGTATATTAAACATACCTATATATAGTACGAAAGCTAATATTGTTATACATAATATAATAACCACAATAGTAATCCACCTTGTTAACTATACAATACCTTAACAACGTATTATAGATTATTATGAAACGCTCATATAAAATTTACGAACCGATAAACTTATCTAGGTACTTCTAACAAATGTATGAATATATAATTTTTAGGCACAATTTGTTATCAAGTTCAGTGTGTACTGGGTACCAAGGAGCACTGGGATGGAGAACCTATTACGTATCAAGCACCTCTGTGTAGGTATCGTGTGACAACTCGCTGCTTTGGGCTTCACGTGTAACAACACAAGAATATTGTTACATTTGACAAAAGAGATTGTCCACTCACAGGCCCCTTTATGAGGTATCGTAGGTGCGATTTAAATTTTATCGGCATTAAAAAATTAATAATCGGATTTATTTTTTGTTAGTTGTTATTTGATGCATGGACTACAGCAGATCAGGTTACTGCAATTTTTATGCACCTTATTGCATTGTAATAAGGTTAATTTCTAGAACAAAAAAATGTTGTATCTCGTAAACCTGGGTGAATAAATAAAAAATATTTTCTAATTATGATGGTAATTTGTTTTTTTCTACAATATACAATAAAAATCATCAAGACACAACCATTTTTTTAAGGGACCCAAAATCTCTTACAAAATGGGCAATCTTCTTTAGTATCAAAGAGAACCCTGTGATATCTCATTAGTTAAATGATATGATATTAATCAGTTGACATTTGTAAAATCAAAAGTCGATATTGATATTTGTTAGTAAAATATTCTTGATTGTGACATGCTAACCCAAAGCAACCAAAAATTCATCAATAGAACAAAAATACTGTAATAAGATAAAGTTAATATAAAGAAGTGGAAATATCATGAAATATATCTAGAAATATTACAATATACGATAGAACACATTGAATGGAATGACACAGTGTAAGTAGAAAATGCAGATTTGTGACAGTAGACTAACGGAGTAAGAAAAAGCTTTGGTCATACCAGTTTGAAACAATTGAAAATGTTTAATACCCCTGTGGGCATGGCACTTGGGCTTACCACGTATGACAACATCGTGGTACATTCTAGAACACGTAAAACTCGACTGTGTGCGCTAAAACTCTACATAAAGAATACAAAAGACTTATTTGGAAGCCAATTGGAAAATTATGCCAGTCGCGACGAAAAGTAATTTTTGTTGTAATTTATTTTTATTATTCTGGACAGTTGTTTGGTTGACTAATTACTTGTTAAATACCTTCGTAATATTTGCAAATACACAGTATTTGAACACAATATACGCACAGTCGAGTAAGCACATTATAACAATAATTGCTTCTAATATTTTTCGCACAACTCAAACGCTATACTGTTGCTTTACCTCAAAATTCCTTTTTAATGTATAGCGCGATACCTAATTATATAAAAACATCACTAACACCATTCATTTGCAACCTAGCCTCATAACTAGGCTCCTAATATATTTTCGACCTTAAGCTAAAGTCATAAGGTTCAAAATTACATATTTCCCTTGACGTTAGTTTTAAACTATTGTACATATTTGAACTTAATATTTTTTACATTTGTTCTAGCTAATAAGCGCCGCAATTACATTTAGGTACATCGAAAGCGTCAAGCAGTTTGTTTTATTTCTTCATTATTTATAATTGTTATAAATAACAACAATTTATTATATTTTGTCAGTTCTCGAGATCATATAATTACTTATTATATAATATACTGTCTCATTTCTTTTGTTAGATATATCTTTATATTCCTAGCTGATTTATTTCAGGAGTGGTTTGAAGAATTTTATTTTCCAATTGTTCAATTTCATCAGTTTTGGAATCTCATTGGTTTTATATTGAACACTTTTGAAACATAAATAATGGGCGAAGACACGGTTAAGCCTCAACGTACAAACCTCTTTTTACGCAACTTTATGGAACTGAGATGAATACTTACATTTTGGACTATGTAATGTTAATTTATGCTATGATCACATTTACATATGACACATGATATAGCCATAATTTTCGCTTTTGGGTTTAATATTCTGTGTAAGTTTTAATAAACGCAAAATAAATAGTTAATCAACAATTCACCAATTTATTTACGATACGCCACCTATTATGAAGGTGGTGTATAATAATACAATTAAATAGAGAGTAATCTTAGCTGCGGTGACGTTGAGCTGCGATAATACAACCGACTTAAAGGAAGACAACCGATCAAGTAACACAAATACTTTTAAATTTCAATGTTAATAACTAGACAACGTTAATTATTTGTTTGTATACTTTTGTAAGTCGATCACATGACCTAAATTCCTCTTTTGACCACAAACTGGTTTATTTATTAGTTTTCAAACTGTTAAAAATGCATTACAAAATGCAATATTTCGGTTCTACCCTCGAATGGAATAGTTAAGCTTTAACAATACTAATTGCTACAACTCTTTGCGCATACGCAAGGGAACTAGCCGACGAACAGATGACAATGTAACACTATTCTTCATCTAAATCATTTTGCAGTTTAATTATAATTCTTGACACTTTATCGACAAAGTCTTTATAACTGCACTTAACATAATAATAACACGAACACTTTGAGTCACTATCTTCACTCAATACTGAAGTGTTGCAAGGTGCCCTACACGGTGGTGTAGTAGCAGAGAGGCGATCGCTATGAGTCGGGCTGGAAGTGCGTCACCAACAGTTTGGTGGCCTTCGCCAGGTCGTAGGCGGCCGCGCGCACCTCGTTGAGCGGCGACGGCGCTGAACACGCCAGGGAGACTTCCTCGCAGGCTGTGCGCAGCTCGCCGAGCACTAGCATCAGCTCGCGGTCGGAGCTTGTCTGTTGGCAAACATGTTTGTGATGAATATTTGCATTTTCGTGTTTTATAATCCCAAGGCATCCCTATACCGGGATATAAAACGCTATGTTCTATTCCAGACTATAATATGTCTCTGTGCCAAGTTTCATCCAGATCCGTTATGGCGTGATGTAATATCAAACATTCACCCATCCAAACGTGAAGATGAATGTTGGTCCCATTTGGGCGCCAATAGGGTGAGATGCGACTATTGGCGCCCAAGTGGGGCAATCTTCGAATAGGTTAAACTTAATCATTTCATCCACACCCTTCAAAGCTGTAGTCTAAAGCACATTTGAGCGGGAAATCCAGCACCAATCGAAGTATTTGTTTTACCTATGTTCTAATGTTGATTTATTTCATCTTTATTACATTTACCAATTGATTTTTATGTTTTTTATGTTAAATTACCTGGGGGAATAGCGCCAGTAGAGCCCTGACAGCATGCCTGATAGAGTCTCCTCGCTGCTGCAGCCTCGGGTGCTGGTCTCTGGCGGCGGCCCACAGCTCGGAGATGGCTCTGGTCACCGCTTCCGCCCGTCTCTGCACTAGGTCGGCACGCGGTAGGGCTCCACCCTCCGCCACGTCAGCGCTGTCGCCGCCCAGGCACAGCGGAGACAGCGAGCGCTCCAGGCTCGATAGTGTCGTCAGCTGATCAACAAGCTTTCATTAGTGGGATTGGTACTGTTGGATAATTGCATACAATATGATTGTTTGATATATTTTTATATACCACGTTTATTCCTAAACATACCAAACACGCGTTGATCTAGATTATAAAAACGTGTACAATCAATCAATCATTGTAGTACATGCAATACAGTCTATTACATGCAAGAATTTCTGTATAAAGATTATTCTCATTAGCGCCCCATTATTTCCTTCCTTATAACGCGTTTACATTAGGTCGGCCAACCGTATTCGGCACACAGCCGAACTGTGTACACTCGTGTTGAAAACATCGTCATGGATAGACATATTGTGTACGACAAGGAACAAAAACCACTAAGAAAAAAAACTTCAATTTCGGAAGTCGGTGTTCCTGTTTTGGGATCTTCGTTTTTTGACACCGACTTCCGAAATTGAAGTTATTTTTCACTTTGTAGTGTTTTTATTTGGAAGTCGGTTCTATTTTTTGTTAAAAGTTTTTTATTTTTCTCTTTTTAGTTGTGGGTACATAACGGACCAATTTTCCAAAGTGAAGCCAGAATAGATTAATCCAGAAACATGAAACTTAAACAAAAACGGTGGATTTAGAGTATACCAGGGTGAACTGTTCACACCTGCGTACCCCTTTAAAGCGTGCTAGTGTGATGTTATGTTATATTGATGTAAACAATAAACAGACATCCGATTGCAGCTATCCCGAGTGATCTGCTGTCATTTATTGAAGAGTTCTGATGCATATCTCCGAAGTTCTTCATCAGATCTTGACCAAATTTAAATGGGACCACATGACAAGCACCAGCTTTCAAATAAAAAATTAGAATTATCAAAATCGGTTCACCCAGTAACAAGTTCTGAGGTAACACACATAAAAAAAAAAAAAATACAGTCGAATTGAGAACATCCTCCTTTTTTGCGAAGTCGGTTAAAAATATAAACAACATACTTGACGCGTGCGCTGTGAACAATGAGTGGCGTGTTTCAACAAGTTAGTCGTGTTCGGTCACCGAAAACGGTCTGCAGCCGAATACGGCTAACCGAAAACCTGTTTACACTATTCGTTGGTCGAATACCAAATTGGTCAAAACGACCTAATGTAATTGAGCCATTATCCGTACTATAAATACGATTAGTGTTTATCCTACGTAACAGATCTCTAGATTGTGATATTCTGTTGTTAATATTTTGTATCCGCTGTTCAAATCATTTATTTTATCACTTTGTCGTCATGATTTATTTGCCCCCTCTCTGATGAAGGCATAACTTACGGCTCCTACATATGCATTATTAATTATCGTCTACACAATTAATGTTAACTCAGTTAAACTGATATTAATGAAACTAGAGTCTACTCTTGTCACCTTAATACTACCGAGTTAGTTGGAGCTCTAAGTAAATTAGTATAATTAATAACGATTAGTACCTGGTGTTTAGTAACCTGCCAGTTATTCTTTGGTCCCTCCCTAGTCTCATACATACTGACCGGTCGCTGGGCCGCTTTCAACAGCTTCGCATCGACTTCATCTGAACGAGAGAAGTGTTCTGTTTCAAGACTCTTGCCTCGCTCTTGAGCTTTGGAAGTTTCTAGAACATTGCTAGAACTGTCATTTATTGACATCTGTGAGTTCATACTTTGATCATCGTCGACGCTGCTTGTCGTTTTTAGAACACTGTTTTCCTTCGTCAATTGTTCAACGATTGTCTGTAAGCTCTTCAGTTGGTTCTTTAGTTCGGTGATTGTGGAGTCTTTAGTGTGTATTTCTTTCTTCAAGGTTTCGATCTCGGGGTTTTGTTCGGGTATGGATGAGTGCGCGAGTCTGCTGGGCGACTGTGTGCGGCGCGTGTCTATGATTGAGGAGTGCTCTATGGGCAGCGATGGGTTGTATGTGGAGGATACTGTCTCGCCTGCTCGCGGTACCACGGTCGATAACTGTGGAAAGACGTTTGAATTTATATATAACAAACAAGAACTATTTTCTATCTTTATACTTTTATCTAGAAAATTAGTTATGTGTTTCATCATCTTCCTGCCCTTGTATCATATTACTTGGGGTCAGCGCAATACGTTTTCTTCTTCCATACCGTCCTGTCCCCCGTCACGCCATCACTGACTCCCTTTACTTCATATCACTCCTCACACAGTCAATCCATCATTTCTTTGGCCGTCCCCTCCCTCTCCATCCATCCACATTTATATTCATTACTCTTTTAGTAACATGTGTTTCATCCCTCCTCATCACATGACCATACCAGGACAAACAGTTTCCTTACAACTTTTCTGTCACTGGCGCCAAGTTCAAACTTCCTCTAATATACTCATTTCTCAATTTATCCATTCTCGTCACGCCGCACATCCATCTCAACATTCTCATCTCTGCTACATGCAATCTCTTTTCATCCATCTTTTTCACAGAAAATTAGTTATGTGCTTAATAAATTTATTTTCTTTCTTTGTAAAAAGTTTTAAGCAATTGTCACGGAAAGCAATTGAATTCAAACAAAAGCGGTATCTGGTGTAAGTATTATTCATAATTAAACTGTAACAATAATGGCACAATCGTCTTCATGATTCAACCTCTGTAGTTACTTATTCATGCAGTATAATGAAATAGTACTTACATCTAAATCTATAGGAGCTAATGCGGCGTAGTCTTCATCTGAAGCCACTGAGTCATACAAAGGTTCATCGTCCGACATCTGAGAGAAATGCTTCAAGTGGCTCGCTGACAGCAGAGGGTTAAACAGAGACGTGGGCGCTGAAATAATACACAATAATCAGTATTCAATCATGATTATGTATATAAGCGAAACTGGGCGTAACTATGTTCTATGTTAAGGGGGTTTGGTTTCCGCACTTAATCCCTCAAATGGATCTTTGTACGTGGCTGGGCGTAACTATCTTACGCGCCGAAACGGTAGCGCAGGTAAGTATTTTTAGCGCGTTTGGAGCATATGTTACATATTACTTATTTAGAGTTTAAAAGAGTTTTAAGCAGAAAATTCTGCTATCTTACCTCTCGGCTGTAACATTGTCATGTGCTATCTTACCTCTCGGCTGTAACATAGTCATGTGTTGTCTTACCTCTCGGATGTATCGTAGTCAAGTGTTATCTTACCTCTTGGCTGGAACGTAGTCACGTGTTGTCTTACCTCTCGGCTGGAACCTAGTCATGTGTTGTCTTACCTCTCGGCTGGAACGTAGTCATGTGTTGTCTTACCTCTCAGATGGAACGTAGTCATGTGTTGTCTTACCTCTCGACTGTAACATAGTCATGTGTCTTTTTACCTCTCGGCTTTAACGTAGTCATGTGCTATCTTACCTCTCGGCTGTAACGTAGTCATGTGTTATCTTACCTCACGGCTGTAAAGTAGTCATGCGCTATCTTACCTCTCGACTGTAACATAGTCATGTTTTGTCTTACCTCTCGGCTATAACGTAGTCATGTGCTATCTTACCTCTCGGCTGTAACGTAGCAATGTGCTGCCTCCTCGTAGCGTCCACGAGAACGTCTCGCAGAAGCGTCGCCATCTCCGCAGTGGACAGCCTGGCTAACTTCTGACGTCCTTGGTTACGAGGTGCCGATAGAGCAGGGTTCACAGGTAGGAATACTACGCCGGAGCGCTCCAGACCTGTCGCACTCGTTTGCCATACTAAAAGACGAGAAAATATAAACATGTATTGAAAGAATAGAGTGAGTAAACTTAGAGTCAAACCAAACATCCATTTAAAGTACGTTAACACCGTGAGCATTTCAAAGCGAGCCTTTACGTGTACGTGAATATTTAAATTATTTGAAGCAGTAGTAGAAATAATTGGAGTTTTTATAACCATATTTATATCATTATTAATATTACTTGCAATGCTAAAAAGGACATATTTGTGAACTATAATATTTTCACTTACTGGCTTCTGTTTCTCTACGATCTATTTCGTCGTAGATGTCCATAACCAGCTCTTCAAACAGATGATTTGGTAGCTGAAACAAAAAATACCTAAATTGTATTAATCTATATTTAATGGTGTTTCTTAAAACTACTCAATCATTGAGATCACAGAATTATAGTAATATTGTACGGTGCCGTACGGACGCGGCACAAACTAGAGACGTGCGGATGCGGAACAAACTAGAGTCGATCAGGCGCGGCACTAACTAGTGTCGATCGAGTGCGGTACAACTAGTGTCGTGCGGGCCCGGCAATAACTAGTGTCGATCAGGCGCGGCACTAACTAGTGTCGATCAGGCGCGGCACTAACTAGTGTCGATCGGGCGCGGCACTAACTTTTGTCGGTCGGACGAAGCACTAACTTTTGTCGGTCGGACGAAGTACTAACTTGAGTCGTGTGGACGCGACACTTACGAGAGTCGTGCTGACGCGGCAGTAACCAGTGTCGATCGGGCGCGGCACTAACTAGTGTCGATCGGGCGCGGCACAACTAGTGTCTTGCGGACGCGGCACTAACTATTCAAAAAATCAAAATCATTTATTTTCGTGCGGAGCCGGCACTAACTAGTGTCGTGCGGACGCGGCACTAACTATTCAAAAAATCAAATTTATTTATTTATTGTCGTGCTGACCCGGCAGTAACTAGTGTCGATCGGGCGCGGCACTAACTAGTGTCGATCGGACGAGGCACTAACTAGAGTCGATTGGATAAGGCACTAAAAAGAGTGGTGCGGACGCGGCACTAAATAGTGTCTTTCGGGCGCGTCACTAACTTTTGTCGGTCGGACGAAGCACTAACTTGAGTCGTGTGGACGCGACACTTACGAGAGTCGTGCGGACGCGGCAGTAACCAGAGTCGATCGGGCGCGGCACTTACTAGTGTCGAACGGCCGCGGCACAATTAGTGTCGTGCGGAAGCGGCACAAACTATTCAAAAAATCAAAATCATTTATTTATTGTCGTGCACACTAACTAGAGTCGATTGGATAAGGCACTAAAAAGAGTGGTGCGGACGCGGCACTAAATAGTGTCGATCGGGCGCGGCACTAACTTTTGTCGGTCGGACGAAGCACTAACTTGAGTCGTGTGGACGCGACACTTACGAGAGTCGTGCGGACGCGGCAGTAACCAGTGTCGATCGGGCGCGGCACTTACTAGTGTCGAACGGCCGCGGCACAATTAGTCTCGTGCGGAAGCGGCACAAACTATTCAAAAAATCAAAATCATTTATTTATTGTCGTGCGGACCCGGCAGTAACTAGTGTCGGGCGGACGCGACACTAACTAGTGTCGTGCGGACGCGGCACTATCTATTCAAAAAATCAAAATCATTTATTTATTGTCGTGCGGACCCGGCAGTAACTAGTGTCGATCGGGCGCGGCACTAACTAGTGTCGATCGGACGAGGCACTAACTAGAGTCGATCAGATGAGGCACTAAAAAGGGTGGTGGGGACGCGGCACAAACTAGAGTCGTGCGGACGCGGCACTAATTAGTCTCAACTATCGCCGTTTCGTTTGATCCACGATTTTTTACCCACCCTGTATAATGTATTTTCATTGCTGTCAAATCTGATTTTATAGATTGTCACGACTGTAACCACTGTTTGCTTGCATAGGGCGTGGCACTAACTAGTGTCCATCGGACGCGGCACTATCTTGTGTCGATCGGACGCACCACTAATTAGTGTCGATCGGACGCGCCACTAACTAGTGTCGTGCGGACGCGGCACAAACTAGTGTCGAACGGACGCGGCACTAACTAGTCTCGTGCTCGAGGCAGCAATAACTAGTTTCGATCGAACGCGGCACTATCTAGTGACGATTGGACGCGGCACTAACTAGTGTCGTGCAGACGCAGCACATACTAGTGTCGAACGGACGCGGCACTAACTAGTCTCGTGCTCGAGGCAGCAATAACTAGTTTCGATCGAACGCGGCACTATCTAGTGACGATTGGACGCGGCACTAACTAGTGTCGTGCAGACGCAGCACTAACTAGTGTCGATCGAACGCGGTACTAACTAGTCTCGTGCTCGAGGCGGCACTAACTTGTGTCGATCGAATGAGGCACTAAAAAGGGTGGTGCGGACGCGGCACTAATTAGTGACGACCGAACACGGCACTGACTAGAGTCGTGCGGACGCGGCACTAACTAGTCTCAACTATCGCCGTTTCGTTTGATCCACGATTTTTTGCCCACCCTGTATAACGTATTTTTATTGCTGTCAAATCTAACTTCATAGATTGTCATGACTATTACCACTGTTGATTGGGCGTGGCACTAACTAGTGTCGTGCGGACGCGGCACAAACTAGTGTCGAACGAACGCGGCACTAACTAGTCTCGTGCTCCAGACGGCACTAACTAGTGTCGTGCAGACGCGGCACTAACTAGTCTCGTGCTCGAGGCAGCACTAACTAGTGTCGATCGGACGCGGCACTAACTAATGACGATCGGACGCGGCACTACTTGGACTTGTCAGGCAGTAGATCATATAATACACTGTCATCATCAAGCGACATACCAGCTGCAGCTTGCCCCGCGCCGCCTTGGCGACGTCGGTCATCTCGTGCGTGTCGTGCGCGCGCGGCACTATGTAGTGTCTGCCGGACGCGTGGTCGGGCTTCTCGCCGGTCAGGAAGTAGATCATGCGGTCTGTGGCCTCGTACACCAGCTCGGTCAACCGGTCCGCTAGCTCAGTGTGGCCACCATGTCTGAAGGAAAAATAAGTAACTTTGGAGATGTATGGAGAGAGTTCACCGAAAGTTAGAAATAAGACATTAAAACATTTACATCACTTAATCTCCGTTCATCTCATACCCCTATTTAGCTCTTCAAATACGACATTTAATTTCATAACACATGACATTAACATTTCAAAAGTATTTTCTAGACTCCATATTTTAGCATAGTAGGTGTAAAACTGCAGTAAAGACCTCGTCTCAAACATATACATAGATAAATTAAACCAAAGGTTACCTCTATTATAGTGTTATGGTTACGTAGGCAGATGATAAATGAGCTCCGAAATAATACAAAGCAGGTATTTAAGACAGTCTTTACTAAATCACTGGAGGTTGAAATATAGTTGTGTTGTATAAATGTTATGACTTTGTTATGAGTCTTTGGCTCATGTTTAAAAGTAAGCTAAAAGGAGTAGTATATATCTTACTAGAAGCTAATTCAATAATAATCTTTGAACAGTGAAACAAAATAATATTATGATTGATATTAAGTTTCAAAGATTGCAGTTACTTTTGGACTAACTCTTTATGATCTAATTTTCGCTAGTAATCTACATAACTGCTTAATTTGACGCGTAATTACGCGGAATTTATTCCAAAGAAGTGTGACTGACACTTATTGATAGGAATAATAAAAGGTCAAGTCATACTAGAAGCCTAACAACATGTTTAATCAATTAGTTTTGGGCTCAAGTGGGACTAACCCATTGTCATTCAATTAAATATTCGCCTTGAAAGTACTAGACAGGTGAATGAGAGGTACAAAAGTACTGGTACATAACTGGTAGTAAAAATCAGGTCACGCTTTTTTCCCATAGGGGGCAGATCATTAGTGGTACAAAGTAAAGGTCAAATTATCATCACTAATTTGAGGTTGACATTATGTCTGTAAATTTGGCCTCGAAAAAGGTCATATGTATGTTTACCTGGCGCAATCAGCGGGCGTGTGTCCGGAGTGGTCCCTGGCGGTGGGCTCGGCGCCCCACGCCACCAGCAGCTCGGCCTGCGCCGGCTGCCCTGCGCGGCATGCCACGTGCAGGCAGGTAGTGCCTTTTTCCTGTAGAAAACACATTAAAAAAATTGGCTAATGTAACCTTCTTGACTATTGAGATTAATACCCGTGATATTGAAAATTAATTCAGTGATAGTACTGTTTATATTAAATCAAAACTAGTTGACTCCAATGATAAAAAATGTATTGAAAATTATGAAAATATTTCTAAAGATTTTTCCTCTACATCTCGTCCTCTACTACTCTTCTTAATTGGAAGTAATTTTGCTAACCAGCTAACATTATTTGTCATGGCTATGACAAATTAAATTTTTGTCACTGTAATGTTTACATTTCAAAAATAATTTTCATGCACTATTTATAATAAGATTCAGAAACAAAGGAAATCTTGTGCATTTTAAAGGCAAAACATTCCTGTTTGTTCAATCAAATTAAAGTTGCTGTATTTATAATGTTGTAATAATAATTCGGAAATACATTGCCTTTCCATGAATTGTATAAATTTATTTGAGGAAGGAAAATGTAATGTCATTCTCACTGTATTCAATTTAATTTATTAAAACTTTAAAAAACAATACAATATCACTTTATTGTATCACATTCATCCTTAACCTAAACTTTCCTGAACAGAAAAATTAAAATTATGCTAGAACTATTTCAGAGCTAAAGTCTTAACATTCAGACTTTTAACTAATTGTGCTTCAAGGCACAACCATTTTATTAGGTTGATTGATCAATCTAAAGAATTCCCACATAGGTAATTTGCAAATAATGTCAATGACATTTCCAGTGGTCAATATTATTATTATAGTTTATCTTGGACATTACAGGCAATGGTGAAGGAAAACATCGTGAGGAAACCTTATACAGTTAATGTAAGTCTGAAATAGCCAAGTCAGAGGCCTGTGGGGCTCCCAGAGGTGTTTAATTAATTAATTCTGACACCAGAGGAGGCCACACCTCACACAAAAAGATGAAGAGTGGTCAATAGTTATCAAAGTGTTACATGAAATACCCTGTATGTAAATTGTCTACCCACCTAATCAATCTATATAGCCTTTCCCAACTATCTTGAAGTCAGATTGCATTTGAACCAGACCATACCAGCTTAGACTAGGTATTTTACATGGAGTAAATACCTATCTGACCTCCATAACCCAGTAAATAGGTAACACAATAGTCTACCTACCTGATTATAATAGTTAGGATCTGCCCCTTGTGCCAGTAGCCTCATTGCGGTGTCCAGAGAGGAGCTCCTGACTGCACTGTGCAGCTGGCGCCCCAACTCACTGGGAGGCTCATCTCTTCTTGCTCTCAGCACATATGCTAGCCGCAGGTGCTTTGCCAGAATGAACTCGGACTTTACAGGGCTAAAAGTAAATTTCACAATTAGTTCTTGCGAAATTTGATCATATTGGTAAAAATATTGTGCAAATTGAAAGAAAAAGAAAGAAAAATATTTATTTGTGACCCGCACAGGAGACACGGGATAAGCAACACAAACAATAATAAAAAATTAAAATAAATAACCCCATGAGAGACCAAAAAGGCTCCTATCTCAGCATGTGCAACAATATTAAAAAGAAAATAATGCTGCACTGATATTCTGATAGGGCCCACTGTTGATGCCACGGACACATATTGCAATTGCAATATTGCTTGGCTAGAAACATCTAGGCATCAATTGTTGAACAGCTGTAAGTTTCCATACCACGAAAATAGCTTGACTATTTGTGGTTTATTAAGTAACTTTGTAATAATGGGTACATGTATTCTTCAAGATATATTTCAAATAAATTAAGTATGAATTATTATTGCTCTAATTTCACATCAGATAAATTGCAGCTCTTTGTTGTATCTAGACTTGTTTGCTGACATACTTCTGCTGCTGAGATAACTTATCAGATAGTTAATAGTTTGATTGATGTAATTAACACAACTCGTCAAGTTAAATGGGATTGTTCTTACTGTAGCGGGTCTTTGGCCTGTGGTTTCTTGCGGAGATGCTTTGGGGCTGAAGTGTCCAGTAAGGAATGTTCCCAAATGCAGTTCACGTTCTGAGCAGTCAAGGCTTGCACCATCTGTACAGTGTAACAAGCTTAAAATATGCCTCTTATGACACCATAGGAATCTTATTATTTATACAGAAATGTTTTGAATTTATATCTTTAATTTATGTTTTATTGGATGAAATTGTTCCTAAGCAAGTTTCTAACTTTAGCCCTTACTCACAAGGTAGTTGTAAAGTTCATTGTTCAATTAAACTCATTGTAATCCACATGACTAAGCACTGAATTAATACCACGTCTATTAATATAATGGCTTAATGTAATTAGGGCAGTGTTTCCTTTCTTTGGTACTTTATGATGGTAAAATAAATTATACATACTGCCAGTAGCGATGGTGGCCAGGAACCCTGCCGTAATGACTTTACGTGAGAAATGTGTCGTCCCATGCTACGGTGGACACTACAGCACTCCGCACACAGCAGCAGCCCACGGTTGATCGATGCCCATGACGGATCTACGACCAGAAAACAACACAAAAAACACTTAACAACTAGTACCGGAACTATTAAAATTAATTCTAAAACTGGAACATCGCCCTGACCTGATGCACCGCAGTCCGCGCACACTTCCACTGATGAGCGGTGCTTAGACCGCGATATAATCATTTTATAAACACTTATGGAAGACTGCTTTATGAAATGACCACTCTGCACGTCTGACCTAACTTATTTAGCTAAATCCAAGAGCAGGTTTTCGATACAAAAATAAATCATTTTACGAAACGTCAATCAAAATAAATTGACGCCACAGATTGAAAAAATCTCCACTATTGCCAACGGCAGCAAAAAAATATCTATGGTCAAGTACGGTCCAAAACAATAAAACGTGCTAGTAGAAGTAGAACCAGTTACTATTCTACTAGTATGTTGAATAGGAGTCTTTATTTCCATTGAGTAAATATAAAATGGTTGTGTTTGTTTTTGGTTGGTTTTTATCAATCAATGTTTGTCTATGGTTTTTACGTACACGTCATTGATTGAATCTTGTAGTGCGGCAGAAAATAGAAGACAAAATGAAGATTCCACTAATTTTAGGAGTTATAGCTTGCTTTTCATTAGCATTAGCTGAACAAGAAACGCTAATTCTTGTTGATAATCTTAACATAAGGGAAACCCACTCACAGTTCTTCAAATCATTGCAGGGTAAGTAAAATCTATGAAAGCAATGGGATGCCGGTATTTTATTTTGATATCGCTTATTCGAAGCTAAATTAATACTAACGAATCAAACCGTTCATACAAACTCTACAAAATGATAACTGAATCATTTCTCACCAACCAAAACTTTTGTTTTCAGATAGGGGCTACAGTCTAACATACAAACTCGCTGACGACCCTAACCTAGTGCTATCCAAGTATGGCGAATACTTGTACAAGAACTTGATCGTGTTCGCGCCGTCGGTGCTCGAATTCGGCGGTCAGATCGACACAGAGGCTATCACCAAGTTCATTGACGATGGCGGTAATCTACTCATGGCTGGTAACGCAGCCGCCGGCGACGTGTACAGGGAGATCGCTTCTGAATGTGGATTTGAGGTAAATAACTACTACTGCTTTTGATCTTATAAGATTATAATATAAAATCTAATGCAACTAGGGCCTTTTTGTCTCTTTATTCCATCTTGTTGACTCAGATGTTGATTTGCTCTTAATTCATATATTATTCAACTTCCCTTGCTATTCTGAAAAGGATTCGTCTTTGGCACAGTATATACTCCTGAAACTAATAAATAATTTTCTCTTTCTAGATGGATGAAGAATCAGCAGCAGTGATTGACCACTTCAACTATGATGCCTCTGACGATGGCGAACACACGAGAATTGTGGTGTCTCCCAAAAACCTGATCTCCTCTCCCACTATTGTTGGAGGACAGAACACCCAGCCCCTGCTGTTTGAAGGCACCGGTCTCATCCTGGATAAGGACAACAGCCTTGTCCTCCCTATCTTGACGGCTGATTCTACTGCTTACAGCTACAATCCTAAGAGCCAGGTATGGGGTCACATCACATATAACAGTAGTATTCTTAAATGATTCTTATTTGAGTTCGTTTTGTATTTTTCATACAGGATAATCTAGTTGGAACTGAGATGCAGATGTACAAGCATGGTACCAGTGACTGAGCTCATTTTTTTCTGTTTTTTATTGATAAATTGATGAATATTCAATCAAGTTTTATGCTTTCTTTAAGTTTAATATAGTCAGTCTATATAGTGTCAAATCTTATTTAATTGGCAAAGTTGGACAGGTTTTTTTGCTAAAGTAAAATTTGACAAATACTCAACTTCAAATTCTGTATTCAGAAACTGGGGATTAGTCTGGAGATCACAAGTTGATCCTAAAAACGTCTGCTTATTTAACCTTTTGGTCTGGATAAGACTTGATCAGCAACAAAACAAAAAAATTAATGTTCAAAATCCTCAAATCAAAAAAAAAAAAGATGAATCAATCAATCCAAACAATGAATGTTTCTTGATGCCAGGTAGAGAATGCCTAAGGCATAAAGTCCACCATTGTACCTTTGTGCCTGAAATTTTAAATAAATAAACTCTAAAAATCTCTTTATAAAATGATATGTTCCTCTAGGTGAAGGAGTATCCCCACGCCGTCGGACGCAAGACTGTGCTGATCGCCGCCCTGCAGGCCAGGAACAACGCGCGCATTGTATTCAGTGGCTCCCTGTTCTTCTTCTCTGATGAGGCCTTTAACTCTGGCGTTGCTAAAGTTCATGTGAGTTACTTTAATAATAAATTGCCCTATGATATCATTTTTAGCTCAGAAAGAGAAACTGAGTTGTTGTGTTGAGAAATTTGGTATTTTTTTTACCTGACTGTGGGAGGGTAATGTTTTTCGAGTGTAAGTATGTATGTATGTCCATTTCTATAGCACACTCTGTAGCTCAAACGGCTTGACAGACTGAATGACATATCGATACCTCTGGGCTCAAAGGGCATATAGCACAAAATAACCCATGTTGTTTTGTGCTTTACGCCCTTTGGGCAAAGCATAAAATAACCCATGTTGTTTTGTGCTTTACGCCCTTTGAGCAAAGCATAAAATAACTCATGTTTGTTTTGTGCATCTTGAGGCATCGTTGGGTTCGTCTCAGTTGTGGGAGTGGCAGGCTACACAATTATAAATATGGCGCCCTCCCCTAAAAAAAAGTGGTGATACAATATGGGTATCAAATGAAAGCTACTAAATATACCATTCCAAAAATATATATATTGTAACACTTTTATGTTCCTATTTTGGCACAAATTCAAGATAAGCGTGACTTTGATAGCAAAATAAATAACCTTTTATCATATAATTTATTTGGAGAATTTGTTCATTAATAAAATAAAAAGTCTGTAATAAAACAAATACAAAAAACCCGACTGCTATAAAACAGATTTAGCTGGCACCACCTCATAATATTTAATGTATAAATGCTAGTATAGCCCTCGCCAAACTTCTTGGCCGCCCTGAAGTTGGTTTACCGGATGCGCAAGACACGAAACGGCGCTGTTTTTGTATGAGATTTCCTACTGCCATTGTAGCCAACTTCAGGGCGGCCAAGAAATTTGGCGAGAACTATACTTGTTTTTAGCTTTTAATTAATTATTTTTTTCTGCTTTACTCTTCCTATTTGTAATAGGTATACAAAATGGAAGATACTTCTACAAAGTATTACTTAGTATGGTACCACAATTAGAAAATGTGCGGAATGTGACTTTAGTTATTTTTCTATTTGTTAAAACAGGGTGACAAGGTGAGCTCAGCTCAGTCTGGCAACAAGGCTCTGGCGATGCGCCTGAGCGAGTGGTCGTTCGGCGAGCGCGGCCGCCTGCGCGTGCGCAACGTCAACCACAACCGACAGGGAGAGAAGGAGTCCACCAACACTTACACTATCACTGACAGTGTTGTGAGTATTCAGAATGTTTACTAAAGCTAGTTTACTAAAAGAGTTCAGCTATATAAAGCTTATACCGTCCCACTGCTGGGCACAGGCCTTCCCTAAATCCTTCCAAAATATTTTTTATTTCAACAGTTTTTAAGGTTTTTACTAAGTATAATAATATGTATATTGTCCCATGGGAAGCCTTGTGAACAGTGATCTCTTCTAGGAACTAAAGATCTAATACAAAAGATTCTGGAATGATTGCATGGACTTTTATGAAGATCAATTTAATTTGAGTGCAGCCACTTGATCATAATCATGTGAATTATACCTTTATTAATTTATTTTATCAACATAATATGGGCCAAAAATGTCTTTTAAAAATTATCAATAGGACAATTTTATTAACCATCTATAATTTGTCCAGGTATACAGAATCGAGATTGAAGAGCTGAAGAACGGCAAATGGCAGCCATTCGACGCCACTGACGTTCAGCTGGAATTCGTGCGTATCGACCCCTTCATCCGCACTACGTTGAAGAAGAAGCCCAACGGCGTGTACGAGGCTATCTTCAAGGTGCCAGATGTGTGGGGCGTCTACCAGTTCAAGGTTGATTACGACAGGATTGGGTACACTAGGCTGTATCACTCGACGCAGGTCAGTTTTATGCAAAATATCTTTATACAAAATTCTTTTTTGGTTGTATGATAGAGGTTGATGGACATCGAAGATTAGAATTATGACACTACCATAACCGCGCGACCCTCTCGCAGTCGCAGTCTAGGTAGAGCGGCGTTTACAGATATCAACCTAGTATAGTAGTGGGCGTCCATTTTCCGCACTTAAAGCGTATTTATTATCACGCGGATTTGCTCATGCACGCGGGATTGGCCCATGCGTAGTACCCACAAAGGACAATTTCATATGACTGTATATTTATTTTAATTGTAAAGCCCATGTGCGTGAACAAATCGGCGTGATACTAAAAACAACCTTAGACTCGCATTCGGTTCGTTGTGTGGGTGCTATCAACCTATACCAAATAAAACTCAATAAAATTATTTAATCGTTTATTTATGAGTGCCGAAAAAATAATGTTTCATGTAAGATCTTTACTAATCTTTGATTCTGTTTCCCAGGTGTCCGTGCGTCCGCTACAACACACTCAGTACGAGCGCTTCATTCCCAGTGCTTACCCCTACTACGTGAGCGCTTTCTCCATGATGGTGGGCGTCTTCCTCTTCTCCTTCGTCTTCCTCTATTACAAGGAAGACACACCTAAATCTAAGAGCGAGTAGTATATTTATATGTACTATAGTTGTATGTTTTATTAAATAAAAAATAAAATGTTTAATTCACACTAAGTAATGTACATGTATGTTGACATAGATCAGTGTGTAGAAATAAAAGTTTGTAACAAGAATGTATGGAAGTGTGGGATGCATTTATAATGTTTTAATGAGTTACAATAAATTCTCTTTATTTACTTTAGTGTTTTATTTATTTGTACACTGTTATTTCAGTTAGATAACTACATGTTAAACGTAGCTCGTAAACACTTACAATAAAAATTTCATACCATTTGATTCGAACTGGATATATTATTGTATCTTCCACAGAGAAACATTTATACGGGTATCTTCGATCAAGAAGAACACACAAGACGAGTGTATTCTTAATCGAAGTATTGTATAAAAGTAAAAGGTGACAACACACAACACTGCATAGCCCTTTTGGGTTCACGATAATGGCAACACCATGTTACTAATCTGACGTAAACTTTTGCATCAAAAAGAGTTAATTAACGAAAATAAACATGTTTCCAGTTTTATGTAAAAAGTGAATTCATTAATTTAATTTGGTTCAATTTTTGAATAAAAGTGTAAAATATTTGAACGCTTCCATAAATTTCACTGACATTCCAGCGAGTTATTCTTGAACGCAACGGTTTTAAATGGCAATGGCATGCATGTCATACATGGCTTTTGTAAAAAATATTTTTCGTAAAAATGGTATAAAATACTATTAAAACTTTAAATAAACTATAGAATTGACTGTATGAATATAAATCTGTGCCAAATAACCTGTTACTTTACGTGTAAAGTGTGTAGTTAACGCATAATCAATGTGATTCGTGTAGGCAGTGAATTGGTGTCGCCGTATTTCTTAAAATATTGCAAATTTTTCACGTTACTTTTGCGCTTTAGAGTTGATTACCATAATCGCAAGATCGTGTCGGGACTGATGACCGATAAGTAGGTGATAGTGAGCGTTGCAGTGATGTGTTTACATCTGTAACTGTCCCAGTAAGTATGCAATGATGTCATTGTAGTGGCTACCATAAAAATCTGTGTTGGCTTTGTGCCCACCCGTTTTCCTGGTGATCGTGACTCCAATACGATTTTGAGGAAACAAGCATGTGGGATAAGCGCAATGAACCCCTTAGGTTATAGACAACCTGTTTTTAAATTTATGCTAATTAGTTTGTGATTGTGGTTTTTCGGCGGCCACTGTTTATGAATATTATTTCTAAATACTGGCACGGCGATTGTATTGTTATAAGTGATACATTATGTGACTGATGAGTGTAACAATATTTATAAAATTGTGTCAACATAGTGGTGTTTCCATATAAATAGAAATAGGTAGGAACCTCCAGTAGGTCAGTGGTGGCAGTGCATGTGTTACAACTATAGTGTTCTAGTGTGAGACAAATAACAGTGTTTAGTTGTACCACTCCATCTTAGAAACTAGCTATCTGTAAGTCTATTTGTGTAAACATATTTATCTAATCACATTCTTTGACACCAAATTCCATCATATATTTGTGACACTATCATAATCTGTTAACTATTTGTTACTGTAAATAGTTTATGTTTAATACATTGTTTAATAGATTTTTAGATGTTTAAATTTATTAATAACAGGACAATCTAGCAACTTATATTCTCCTTAGAGTTTATATAATCAAGTGGCCACTAAACCAATTTATTTTGACAATGCTTACTGGATAGGTCTATTGTTATCACATAAAATAATTTAAAATAAGTCTGTCTTGTTATCAATAAGTTAAATATTTTTTTATTAAACTTTACTTTACTTATATTGATTAATAAAAGAAATGCAAATATTGTTGTCCAATTTCTAAACTGACCTATAAGAGAAACTTGGCATATCTATTTGATTGTATTTTCTCTTAGTAACTGTACCCAACTACATAATAAGAACTCAGCATTAGTCTAAAGGAAATAATAAGTAATTAAAACAGTAACAGAACAATAGTTGTGAAGAGATAACCTTGTTAGTAGCTCCCTTTGATAACGCATGCATCTGACACATTTGTGCCGCTCCATCCATTAATCCAAGGTCACGTCAGTAAGTGACACACAGTTGCTTATCGCTGGCTTTTAATGACTGTTTAAAATAATAACTAATTGTTTTACTTGGTACTTAAAAGTTTTTCTTTCTTAGAAACATATTAAAGGCTCTCTTTATGTATTGGAATATGTTTTAATAATTTTTTCTTATTGTAATCTACACTAATATTGTAAAGAGGAAATATTTGTTTGTAGGTTTGTTTGTAATGGATAAACTCAAAAACTATCTAACCAATTTTGAAAATTCATTCACCAGTAGAAATCTATATTATTCCTGAGTAACATAGGCTATTTTTTAAATCCGAAATCGGGTCCTGTAGGGTGGGCCACGGAATAGAAGCTGTGTGGAGATGCTAGTCTATACTTACTAATATTATAAAGAGGAAAGATTTGTATTTTTAGATGTAACGATTAAACTTAAAAACTACTGGACCGATTTCAAAAATTCTTTCACTGTTGGGAAGCTACACTATGCCCGGGTGACATATGCTACTTTTTATCCCTGTAATCTCATGGGAACAGGAATTACGCGGGTGAAACCGCGAGGCGCCGGCTAGTAATTGATAAACTCAAAAACTACTTAACCAATCTTAAAAATTCCTTCACCAGTAGAAATCTACATTATTCCTGAGTAACATAGGCTATGTTTTTATCCTGAAATCGGGTCCCGTGGACCACGGAACACGTGGAGAAGCTAGTTTTAAATACCTTAGTAGGGATCAAGGTCATGTTAATAGGGATAAATTATTTTGCAATATGTTTCCTCTTAGTATTTTGCCGAAGTAGGTGACTTTGCTTATTTAATTTAAAAGAATTTACAAAAGTAGCTTGTATCATTGATTATACTGTATTACCTATTATTGTATGTTGAGAGCTATTACAGGAAAGAGCTTGACTCTGGCCTAGTAACTAACCAGGAAATATATATATTCTTTCTTATTAAATTGTTTCGCTTATCTTGTCAGAAAACAGCATTATTTTGCAAACTTATAAAAGTGGGTTACTGGCTTCTGCACCGCAGTTAGTGCAGGATTTAGACAATTTCATGATGCTGGGTTTTATTTATAAAAACTTATATAATTAATTTAAATACTGATTAGCAGATTCTAAATTCAAATTCTCCATATATATTTGAATTAAGAATAATTTGGATAGTTAAAAACTTTTTATAAATAATATTGTGTGCTAAAAATGAAATAGTTTGTAATGTATTGTCACGTTGTTTGCAGAGAGTGAAGTGTGTCGTGCGGGATGGATCCGTCGCGGCGCCAGCGCACGCAGACGAAGGCCACGGCCGAGGAGCAGGCCCTGGACCAAATCGCCAGAGAGGTGAGTGTCTAATACTATACTGCTAATTTTAAGATGGGAGACTACCCAAGTCATTCTGCAAGAAGGTGGTCAAACGCTTTGAGCTGTTTCATGAATCATTTGCTAAATGCAAATGAATGAATACCCAAGATTATACTGCTCATAGACTTGTAGTGTAAAAGTGTAATGATAAATAAACAAAATACAAAATTATGTGGTTGACTATGGTGACAACGAAAAATAAAAAAAAATAAAAACAAAATATTGAAAACGTCCATACTTTACCTGGTGGTTGCCTTTCTACTATCTGTCTAATGCTAAAATAACAAGATTAGTGTGACATGTTTTGAAAGCATGTGTCCAGTAAATGGATTAGTCCCAATAGTCTCCTATAATAGATATTTTAATCATATTATAGACAAGTGTAGCCTTCATGTGACTTATTAATCCTTTGCTCTAGACTCATAATCTCTTTGACTCGAAGACTTTGAGCCAATTACAAGTGTCTAGCCCTCCAGGACTTATGTCTAGAGGTCAAATGTATCAACTCATCTTGCTAATTTATGCACCGACATTAATTGTTCAAAATTAAATGTTCAGAAGTTAAATGTTGTCGAAAGAAGCCAACAGGTGGCGCCTCTAGTCCGAAGTTTGGAACTACCGTTTCTAGTTTTTAAACCATAACATAATTTACTTACTTGACCTTTGATTTATACAGAGTGCTCACAAATCTTAGGGTTTCTATTTTCACACAATTGCAATTAGGTTGCTATTTTCACAATAATTTTATTATAACATTGAATAGGTATCAATGCACTGTATACGTGATACAAAACAAAGCTAAACTGCCAATTACTTAATGATGACTAACGAAATACTTGATTATCTCGCGATACCTCAAAGATAAGAAGGTAGTATACACTGATAGCACACACTTCACTAAGATTGCCTTCTAGTGGTAATAAAGAATGTGCGTACTTTTTCTTTCTTTCTTATGATGCACAATTCGTTTCACCTGTTCGTCCGACCGTCGAATATAATCCACAATGTTGACTGGCAGTCCTGGCAGACGATCGCCTCGCGAACGAACAAACAACTCGCACATTGTGCCAACTATGAGAAGCTCTTAGAAAAAATATTGAGTAATTTGTGTTGGCATCGATTTGTGATTATAATAATTGGGTTATAATTAGTACGTTTTTTTTTTTGGATTCTATATATGATCTAGTAGATAGTTTCGGCCACTAAATTTGAAATAAAGCTTTGAGGTAAAATAATCTCGCGGAAATAATATCGCAAGAAATCCGTGTTTTGCCACAGAATCCATCGCACTAAATATATAAAAAAAATCGCAGTGCGTGCTAAGCCTAATTTCGCGCGTGTTCGTAAGGGACAGGCAGCATCTGACGCATCTGAGGGGCAGGCTGGGGCAGTATCTACTTGAATACATCTGTCCCTTGCGCATACTGGAAATAACCTTGTTCTGAGAGCTCACGGTACGGGCCCAGTGCATTGTTATCTAACCTTCAACTAAGGTCTGCTGTTCTTCATATTTAAAGACGACCTAAAAATCTGACGAGTTCGCAAAACTCCAAAGCTCAACAATAAAAAAAAAACTACTATAATCTCTTTTGCTAGAAGACCACATCCTCGAAGCCCAGTGTGATTTGCCACCTGTTAATGGTGGCAGTAAAATAATGCGGATCGAAATAGACTTCCGTGTGCGACACCTCAGCGACCGACTGACTACCGATGTCGCCTTTGATATCACACACTGACGAACCCTTTCGAAACTATCTGTTTTAATTAGTATTACATGACGAAACAAAAGAAATATTAACGTTGACGAAACAAAAGAAGTAAGTCAGGATTGTTGGCATGCGATGTTCTGTTGTGCTTATCTATCTGCCTGCCTATCCTATTACGGGTAAAAGGCGTAATCTTACGCATACCACTTTACCCAGAATATTGTTTTGCGAAAGTATTTTGGGCCTGATCCTTATAATCCTGAGTTCTGCAGTCGTATATTTTGATGGGCCCATTTGATTGGTCGATAATCTGGTTTCGGGATTCCTTTGCATTAATGTGTTCTACCGATCAGAGTTGTTAGTCAGCTGGTACATTTGGTCTGATTAAAAATTAAGAGTATCAGAGAAGAGTACTTATTATAACAGGTAGCTGTTCAACTATAAGCTAACGCCATAATAATTTACTTCTGCTAATTGCTTAAGGTAAAAAAAATAGATAAGATCCGTCACACAAAAATAAGAGCAATAACAAAAGCCACTGACCTTTAAGCTACGCACAAAAGTTAAAATGGAGGTGGACTGGCCACATAGTAAGGCTTAAAGATAAAAGATGGACTTACAACGCCACCATATGGAGAGGACCGCAAGGGAAAAGAAGGAGGGGAAGACCCTCTACTCGATGGGACGATGAGATCAAAAAAGTCGCTGGCCCAAACTGGTGGAAAATAGCACAGGATAGGGAAAAATGAGCAGCTTTGGAGGAGGCCTTTACCCAATCTGGGGACCTAGCTTAGAGCATAATATTATTGTTAATAAGGAAATAAGTTATTTAGAAATTCGTAGATGAAAGAAAATTTATAAATATGTCTACATAGCAAGTAATTATTTTAGTAACTAATATGAAATGTAGATAGTAGCTTGGTCAAATAAAGGTTTTCTTTTTTATTTATTTAATTGCTTTTGTTTAAAACTAGGTTCAGGAACATAGTGCAAATTAATCAAAGCATAAATTCTTTTATTATACACCTCTTCGAGCGAAGATTAAATAATCATAGGCGCGCCCCAATGTAACGCAGTACTGGCCGTGCGCCCGCTCGATGCCAAAATATCAAAATTGAACCTCCTTTTGAACAGTTTTGTTTGCAAAATATTATTTGATTTACATATGCTATGTTAGGTATGAAGAAATTCCAGCCATCATTTTTTCTGTATAAAAATATGTTTAAACATCCAAGTCGTTTTGGAGGAGTTTCCAAAAGTTGCGAAAAAATATCGTGTTGTTAATTATTTTTTTAAAGCAAAACTATTAATTACACGAAAAAACCTTGTGTTCAAAATTATGTACATGCATCAATAATAAATATATATTTTTTTCAAACCTTTTAACCTAGCTGTTACTGAGGAGTATGCTTTAGAAAGTTACCGTTTTACGGCACCAAAGCGTGTGTAGGCCCTTAAGTAAAACAAACTCAGTAGGTGGTCAATAACAGCGATGCGTAACGTGAGCTAAAATTATTGAAACTATATTAATTACGTATCGTAGTGGTGTATCGGCTGATCATATTTAAAATATTTGCGAATTGAGCCGAATGTACGCGCGAATAACATCGAGCTGATCAACTGCATCGCGAATCCATCTAATCCGGTGGTTATTGCTTTATGAGCTGCGAATTCGGTAGGGTTACCACCGCTACGTTGATGGAATAATAAAAAACCGGCCAAATGCTTGTCGGACTTCGCATTCATCGGGTTCCGTATCAGACCGCAAAATTAAGTTGGTTGTAATAGGAAAAAATGAGGGAATTTCAAATAAAATCTGATTTGTGTTTGTATTTGATATTGAAATATAAGTAATAATAAACATGATCACCAAATTTGAAGTTCATTTGTCAATGGGAAGTTAAAAAAATCTTAGTAACAATATTTTGTAATAAACGCAGACATTGGTGGCTTCTCATTCCTTTGTTTTCCAATATTTTTTTAAACTGGAAACACAGTTTTTATCTACAACGATATCCAATTCGATGGGGTAGGTAATTTTTCTTTGTTTCTCCCATACAATAAAAGAAGGGCGCGAAAAATAACAAAAACATATTTTTTGACAATTTGTATGGCTTTGGGTCAACAAGATACTTATACTGTGAAAATCTGAAGACTAGCTCCGACCGTTTGGCTGTAAAACCCGTGTGACAGACGAAGGACAGATGGACGGACAAGTAAGTGACAACAATAGGGCTCTGTCTGGACCCTTCAGGTACGGAACCCTAAAAAAGAAACATTTTCTATCTATTATTTAACTAACGCCGCCGCCGCACCGGGAATCATTAGGTGTGGCCTCTAATTTGTATTCTAATCAAATGCAGGAGTAGAAGTTCCACACTCAGTTCAGCCTATTTGTGTGGTCTCAAAGTGCTGGACAGGTTTCTTTCAATATAGCCCAGAATAATCGCTTTGTCTTACGATGTTTTACTAACTTAACCATACATTTTATGTAATAAACACCATTTAGTTTTAACATGTATAAATTGAAATATTGGTAGTTCCTAATCAAAATGTTTGACTGCAGCAAATGCTTGTTTTAAATTCCACCCGTGTTTCTGCAATGTGTCATCTATCATGCTGCGACTAACTTGGCCATCCAGTTGGGTAATTGCATCTAATAATTAATTTACTATCGACGTGAAAACAAGATCCATGCATACATTTTATTAACCGACTTCCCAAAAAGGAGGAGGTTCTATGTTCGACTTCAAGTTTGTTTTTTTTTTTTTTTGTTTATGTTCACCGATTACTCCGTCAATTGTGGACCGATATTGAAAATTCTTTTTTTGTTTGAAAAAGTATGTTCCGAAATTGGTCCCATTTTAATTTGGTGAAGATCTGACGAAGAACTTCGGAGATATACAACAGAACTCTTCAATAAATAACGGCAAATCTCTCGGGATCGCTGCAATCGCATGTCTGTTTGTTGTTTATAACATTTCATAACATAACATCACGCCAGTTCGCTCTTAAGGGGTAAGGAGACCTCTCATTTCACCGGTTATGTTCAAGTTTCATGAAATCTATTCTGGCGAAATAGTTCCCTTACTAACTTGCCTATTAGGTACGTACAACTAAAAAGTGAAAAATAAAAAAACTTTTTGCAAAAAAATACTACCGACTTCCAAATACAAACTACAAAGTGAAAAATAACTTAATTTTTTGAAGTCGGTGTCCATAACGCAAAAAAATGGTACCTACGAAAGACACCGACTTCAAAAAATTAAGTTATTTTTCACTTTGTAGTTTGTATTTGGAAGTCGGTAGTATTTTTTTGCAAAAAGTTTTTTTTAATGGGGCCTTTTAATGAAATCGTAATTTTTGCAATTTATTACAAGGTTCATGAAAATTAAAACTATTTAATTAAACTATGATAACCCAAAGTAGATAAAATTATCACTACTTTTATCACATCGGTTTTATTGATCGGAGACAAAAAACAACTACTAAAAAAACGTGTTTATTATTTAGTCATGTTTTTTGTTTAGTTCTAGAATCTTCTTTATTTTTAGGGTTCCGTAACTAAAGGGTAAAAACGGGACCCTATTGCTAAGACTCCGCGGTCGGTCTGTCACAAGGCTATAACTCATGAACCGTGATAGCTAGGCAGTTGAAATTTTCACAGATAATGTATTTATGTTGCCGCTATAACAACCAATACTAAAAACAGAATAAAATAAATATTTAAGTAGGGCTCCCATACAACAAACGTGATTTTTTTGCCGTTTTTTGTGATAATGTTACGGAACTCTTCGTGCGCGAGTCCGACTCGCACTTGGCCAGTATTTTTCTTTCTGAGGCGTTATCTTCCTCCAACCTTCAGCACAACACAGACTGGGCCTGTTCCTTTTTCACCCAGCGGTTTCCGGCGAGCTTCACAAAACCCGCGCTGCGCCATCCAGTTTGCAGATTTTTTTCAATAGTAAAAGTAGATCTCAACTTCTGCCATCCCTGAGTGATGACATGAATATATTTATGCGTAAGCGCATACAGCGTGCACCGGCACGCGGTGCGAAACAAAACGACTCGCGGCCGAAATAGAAGCGGCCCGGTCGCTGTCGCTATTTACGAATATTCGGAGTACGGTCGTTGGGACCTCTCGCGACACTATCTGATGCACTCGTCTGCAAGTGACGCTCTAGCTACTGCAGCTAATTGCGGCCGCTATGGACCAGGAATGTTTCTAAGGATGCGCTGTCTCCATGAACGTTGATCATCGTCCTACTCGTATACGTAGCAGCCAGGACTGTCTCCATATATTCATGCTTATGGGTTACTTATCATCGTCATTCTCATGTCCGCTATGCGCTACGGATATTACAATAATCTACACACCAGTGCACACATCCTATTTATAGGAATATACAAGGATATATATAATATCCATGTATACGGTGTATGCAGGTGTATGTCATTGTACTTTGCTCGTTATTTATTTACATATTTATTCGTTTATCCTCTCACTGGAACGCCTTGCAGCAATTACATCAAAGGAGCACAGTCTATGTCTCTAATCAGCCCCGTTTTATTGATATTTAAATGGACAAACATTGAATTGGCAATAGATTTATAGATCTAATGGAAACATCGATGTGACGTGTGTCCCTTTATAAGGTGTCCTGTATGACGACCATGTTGAGTCACTCCACGGTCATCAAACCAGTCAATCGCAGCCAAAAGTCATTGATCGACGGAATTTGCGGGGCATTCGTCGAAGCGTACCAATTGTATTATAGTATTCCTCGAAAAGCACCAACGATGAAACATAGAGAAGAGCATGAATGATTCGTAATAAATGATATTGATAGACATTTTAAGATTCAACTGTCTTAATTGTTTGTCTTAAAACTACGACCAGGAACGCAGAAATGAACTGGAACTAGGTGCTTAAGCGAATTACTACTTAGCTCAATAATGGTAAAAATACAGGTTATAAAAAAAATATCATTTGTTGTTTTGAAAAGTACTAGAGTGACAGAAATGAACAGAAATCAGGCGCCTAAACGATCTCAACGAATTAGGACAGTTAAAAATCAAAATCATTTTTTATTTTACCAGGGCACTTATAAAACGTCGACAAAAGGTGCACGGTTCGGGTTGGTCGTTTCCTATGGAGAAGAACCGCCAAGAAACTCCGTAGTTGAATTTTAAATCTTCGGTATCATTTATTATAGTTCTCGCTAAACTTATTGGCCGCCCTGAAGTTGGCTACAATGGTTGCGCAGTAGAAAATCTCATACAAAAACAGCACCGTTTCGTGCCGCGCGCATACGGTAAACCAACTTCGGGGCGGCCAATAAGTTTGGCGAGGGCTATACGAATCCTTCATGCTCTTCTGTAGGTTGCATTGTTGGTGCGTTTCGAGGACAACTTTTGGTGCGCTTTGAGGAATACGCCGAATTTGTTTGCTATTTTAACCATTGATATTTATTTTAGATAGATTTGGTATATGAACTATTTGTTTATGATAGCTCACTGATTGGAAGTATTCAACAGTCAAATTTATGAATGTTAATGGATGATATAAACATTATCTCGTTAACGTTCATCTCAAAACGCATTCCTTTCAGCAAATCTCTTCCAACTTTGCTTGACGATAAAACTAATCATTTTGAATTCTTGACCTAATGAGAAAGTTGGTTGATGGCAGAGGTCGTGAGTTCAAATCAAGTAGGATTTGAACCTATGGCCTCTGTTGACCTGTGGTGATCTTATCAAAGCCAAAGTAGGTAAGCCAATTCACTACACCAGTTACAGGTATTAATTTAACCAAAAGAAGTATGCAAATGACTAAAATTGAAAGGAAAAAAATCATAACCCTCTCTTTGGCTTAGCAGGAGTCGGCTAAAAGACCGTAAATGCGAAGTGTTACGCGCTGAATCGATTTCCGTGGTTCATGCAAAAAGGTCGGCGGCGTTGCAAAATGCAGCAAGTTGAGGCACGAGCCAAGTACGTCCGTTAGTTCGCGGAAACTACTGACCTACTGAATCGTTTCCTATGAGACCGCGTATGGGATTGGATTACATACGTTTGCCAAGTTGTTGAGCTGGTCTGGTTTGATTATTGTCATTCCGATTGGCACCCGTAGAGATATAGCAATTGCTTTTGTGCCATAAGGACCAGTTTTTATGTTTCTGCGTGAAAGCTTTGGTCCTTTTAGGAGTGTTTCAGTCTTGATTGATTATTTGCCAGGCAGCCATTTTTCTAATAGATTCTCTATTATTATTGTTGGATTTAATCAATTAAAATCGTTTCAGCGTAAAGTGCACCGCAAAATATCAACATCTATGCGATTAAATATTTATTCTGCAAACCAATTAATTACGTTTTGGTATAGGCACGGATTTGACACAGTATAAATATACAAACTACTGACAGCAGCACAACGGACGCTGCATAGGGTCTGTGGATTGTCTTGTCTGTGCGCATGTTTGTGTGAGTGTGCCGTTACGAGCGTTTGTAGGTAGTTTCCATGCGGTTCATCCAAATTTATACTGTGGTAAGTATTAAACCGTGGTTTAGGGCAAAGAGTTAGCAATATCCAATACCTTCTAAGTATGTCAACATATTTCTCAACGGAACGGAAATTAATAATAAATCTAAAAGGCAAACATTCCAAGTGGGTGAATTCTATACCTTTAAAGATATCTACATCCTAGAATAGTAATAGCAGCTTTATGTTTACTGATTTGCAAATCAATGCCTTCGCCAATTGTATGTGTAACGTATTCCAGTCATTAATATGCAATTAAAAGCTTTGAGCCTTTAGTGCACTTTAAGTGTGTATCGATCATACCAATATTATAAAGAGGAAAGATTTTTTTGTTTGTACCGAATAGGCTCCGAAACTACTGGAACGATTTTAAAATTCTTTTGCCTATGGAAAGCTACTCGTTTCCGCTATAATTTATATTAAAAAAAATTGAGATCCTTATGAAAATTGCAATAATGTAACCCAGTAGCAAAATTTTGTCTAAAAAATTCACTGAGAAAACTATTGAGGATACATAAAATTATGTACTACGTGATTAAAGTACTCATAATTACTTACAAAAAAGTCTGCGAGAGAATATATAGTAAGCGAAGACGCGGGGGGTCAGCTAGTACATACATATATGGTGTAGGACTGTAGGTAGAAACTACAGAACGCCACCTGCTACGATCCTTACATATTCCTTTTGCTTCAGCTACGTTCATACATGCACGTACGCACCTGGCCTTTCTAGAGAACACACCAATTAGATCCGTGAGTGTCCGTGTACCGAACATATTTTTGTTCAACATGTTCGAAAGTTATATTAGCACGCAAATGTTCAGGTTTGAAGTAAACCAGACAAACATCGAATTCATACTTTCCAATTTAGAAATCTACTTTTCAATTCTTGATCAACATTGCCTCCGGTTTTCAATTAATATTTAATACAAAGTGGGGGTAGTAAATATAGGTCAGTGGGAACCTGGTGCTTGAGTTCATCGCCCTCTGCGAGATCGATCCGCGTCCCAGTTCCACACAGCCTCGCGGAAGCCTACCCCGGCTTGGGTTATATAAGAACCACTGTACATTATGTACATTCGGTTTTTATGCGTCAGATGCATCTCTGCAGTTATGAGAGTTCACCCTCCTGAAGAATATCTTGTGTGCACTGAATATATTAGATAGCTTTTTGTGCTATTCCAGTTTATATATTCAGTTATTATGCGTTTTTGCATTTTCGTTGCCTTTCCTGCCTGTGGAATATCTTATGTGCACTGAATACATATTAAACTAAATGGCAGGAAATCATGTTGTGTGTCGTAGGGTACATATTCGCGAGCTGGCTGACCAAAACCAGATGTATCCTCCGACTGCACAGCATGATTTTCTTCTTATTTACGTCTTTTTAGTTCGCTTCATAAGCAGTCGATATTTTGCTTTTTTTGAATTACCTTTTTTTATTTATAACTTTTTAGTTAAATGTTTTTTTCGAATTAGGTACATTAAAGTGTTATATATTTTTCTCTTAAAACTCTTTATTTAGATACCCGACACAATGGGTTTGGAAGTTAAAAAGAATTGGGCCCCCACATTATGGCTCCCAAAAGCCGCCATAATTATTTATATTTTCCAATTTTAATGTAGCCAGTGTTTCTCGCATGGTTAAGACGAATCGATTGACGTTAGAATCATCGGACATCGGATCAAAATCAGCCAACACGTTTGGTCTCTAGAACGCCACATAGGAACAAACATACATAGACTGATAAACACATTACCTTCCAACGGCAGTCGGGTAAAAGTCATAGCAATCAAAGAAATAGATAGTGTATCAGATAGATGGCATCGCTCAGGATCGCTTGTATTGGCATCAAGATTGCATGCTAAGATTTTTCTTGAATTGCGGGCCACGATCCTTAGCAAAGAAGATTACGAAGGTGAATTGGATCGAGACCAAAGTATGTGTTATCGGCTTTAAATGATCCAGTTTGAGCTATGTTACGAAATGGTCTGATTGATATTGTCTTCTTTAAGTTTAAACATGTAAAGGAAATAGAGATGATGGCTTTGTTAATGGTCATTTTATATGATTTTTGTTATATGCATTCCTAAATCCCTTTCGTCCACATCATAAAACTTGTTTTGTTTGCATTTTGAGAAGATTATTTTACGAAATCGCGCATCTAGTCTCGGGCTGCCTAGTCCTACTACTGAGATTTCCTTCTGGATGAAAAGTAAATTCAGCAAGGCAAAGAGTATAAACACTTGATCAATTACATTCGAGATGAAAGACGCGATGTGGAGTTCCATCTATCTGATTGGTCGATTGTACATACATACTCTTTGCCCTTTGTTTTGCCGAATTCTCTTACGCAATAAGACTGCTGCTGGTCCTGAGTTACACACCAAGAACCATTAAACCAACGAAGCAGTAAATTTAGACAATAAACAACGTTTGTGCGCTCTTGATGTTCTGACTATCAGAAAAGATCTGAAATAAAGCCTCTTGCTCCTAAACATCTTGTTATATTGAGCGGTGTACGACGAGACAAAGAAAGTTAATTCAATCTCAGAAAGCTGTAATTTAATAGGATTTCTGTCAGCCTCAGCCCGCCCCTAGTCTGGCTCGACTGACGTCAGCAGCAGCATCGATCTGTCTGGTTCCATCCCCCTCTGCCTCGCGCCGGCTGATGCAACTCCGGGGCGAGTTGCGAATGTTGCGAACCTTATACATAATGACCATATTTTAGGGTACTTTGAATTTTGTCCTGCCGGTACGGGTTCGATGATGCTTTTGGGCACATATAACTTTTTCCCGTTTCCATATCATTAAGTTAAATATTCCAATCGATCCCGCTGCGGTCCGCCTCCAAACCAATCCTGTGGATTCTAGATTTTGCAAATGCAGTTCGCCCAGTTGCGCCTCAGGCATTTTCACGCCCACTGCAGATATTGTATTCTCGCTTTGTGCTCCTTTAATCTCATTGAATTGATTAGAAAGTTGGAATCTAATGTATTACAATCATACATATTCATACGGAATGATTGCAGTGTATGCTTCAAACAGGAAACTGCAGAAGTATGTAATCATTGTGAAACCAAGTTTATAGGTCCGTTACCTAATTTCTTATGGAAATTCTATTTGAATACCTTGTTTATGTAATAATTCCTTAAAGTTGATTTTACAACGTTGTTTTGTGCAGTTACAATGTTCCTTACAAAATGCTTTATTGGCTATTACGAGTATTGCATACGTGCCTGACCTAGTTTACGACACCAGATTGCGCTAACGGTACTGAAAGTCAATCATTTTGTGGTGCGCCTCGTATTCGCCGCGGGATTAAAAATAAACACAACCGTGAGCAGTTTCCATATTCATTTCTAAAAAGCCCTTTCAGCGAGCTATCATTTCGCGCGACATTCTCTTGCATGTAGGGCTAGGGGGGTTGTTCCCTTTGGGCGGGCGGCTGGGGGGGCGCCTGGGCGGCCCGCGGAGGGGGCTCCAGCGTCAACGACCGCCACTCGACTGTCTGCGAGCGCGAGGGAACACCGTCCCGAGCTGCACCCGGACGGCTCAACTTTCAACTTTCGACATTTTCAATATCGCAATTTCACAAAGCGTTCAATTCCGCGCGCGTGCTGTGCTCCCCGTGCTTCGTGAAGTCGTCTGTGACAATTAGCGAGTGGATTGCGAACACTCGCTCGTTTGGCACGATGCGCTTCGTGCCGGTTGTCGTGTATACGTCGGTATACCTGGCATTTGGCACGTTGCACAACTTACCAAATCATGTTTATGTGTAGTTTTTAACTTATAAAACGACGCGCACGTGTGATGTTTCGTCCGTCGGTGACACGTTGATGGATAATCCGTGGCGTCCGCTCGCCGGTTTGGTGACACATTGCGTATGTGAAAGTGTGTGAGACTGCATCCATCTAAAATAGACGTTTTTATTTAAGAACAATGCTCTAGGCGAGCGTCAGGCACTTCCTAGTGCGTTGGACTTGATTATGTTTTCGTGAGACTTTTGTTGATTTGTGACTGTAAACTTGTGAGTATGGTTCGTTTGGGGCTGGCAATGGTGGTAGGTGTGGCGCCGGCGCTGGTGTCGTGGTGGCGCGGTGTGGGCAGCTGGCTGCCGCCGCCGCTGGTGCTGCCGTCGCCGGGCTCGGAAAAGGCGCCCAAGTCGTGGCCGGCTCAGCGCTCCCCGTCCCTGTCCGACTGCCTGGAGAGCAGCAGTGACGAGGACTCGTCGGCACGATCGATTGTTTGTCTAGTTAGACCTAAATTAGTGAGTACTTAAATTCACTAGGACTTTAAATTCAACAAGATATGTTTGCGAGATCTACTCTTTGTCTAGGCTCACTCAAGTATAATCGTTATTGTTGCCTTGACAATTGCCCGGAAAAAGTCTATACGGAAACTAAGTAATAATAATAGAGGCCAAAACAAAGTAAAATCTTATAGCCGTTTGTTTAGGTCTAATTAGCAAATATTTTTTGTATTATGGCCCATTCACTCTCAGCAGTGGGAACATTAAAAAGGTTGATGACGATGAAGCAAATATTAATTATATCGTAGACAGCTAAGGTAAACATTTCTTAATGAGGCACTCTCATTAAGTTAATTACAAATGCAGCCGGATTTGCAGCGGTAATCACTGGAAGTATTACAACATCGGATAAGGATATACACAATTACTGAAACGGGTTTATGCAATAAAATACTTAACGACGACTGCATAAGGAGTCTTATGATTTGGAGATGTAGCACAGATAATCTCGACCGGTCCGCAAACTGCGGTGAAAGCAGAAAATCTGCATAATATGAGACATATTGTTACAAGTTATGGCAAGCAAGCTGCTTCATTGCAATCAACTCGATAAAGCGAGGAACGCGTGTGGTCCAAACACAGGCGCCTCCCCCATGAATCACACAGGACACTTTAATCATTCTAAAAATAAATTCGTCTCTCCCATCGTTTCTTTTGATTTAGAGCGAAATAATCGTTAACGTTAATTGACTAGTCGTGTCCTCGTTGTTAAATATTACCGATAAAACCCAAGCTGTGTTGTGTATTATGTTATCGACCCGTTGATAGTTTAACCCCTTCTCGATTACATTTGCGAAGCACTTGACTTTGTACACTGTTCGATGGTAATGCTCCATTTCAATGTCGCGCCGTTTTATTGTATCAATATATTCAATATCATTGGATGTTTGATCGTCGTTAATAAATAACTGAGGCATCGATCATTCACCTTTGTCATTACATTACGAAAGCGCATCTCACGTGCGTTGGCGACGGCTTCAAGCCGCAGATGCGTCGCAAATGTCACGATATTTACGTCCGCGCACCGTCGCATGCGCACCTCGCTGTCCATCGATCCCGTTCGATCTCCTAACAGTTAATCGTCCGCAATCTGTTTTTACGTAGTGCTCTGCAACACTCGCGTGGCCGCTATCTCAATTATTTTGCCCGCGCGCGGTCAAGTTGCGTTTGCGCAGTTTTTGCGTGCGTTCCTCTCGACTCTGGCTGAGTGCTCTAGGCATGGGTAATCTTGATTCCGGCAAGTGAATTGATTCACTGATTCCGACTCCGAATCCGGAATCGGTTCACCTTAGTGATTCCTTTGGCACCGTATGGCTCCGGCACTCACTCGGTCATTTTGGTTCCCCGGTTCACCCAAAACATTTGATTCATTCGGTTCGTTGAATCATTTGGCACCTTTTGAATTGAACAGTTTACAGACTTTACAGTAGGTCATTTTAATCATATGATTTAAATTTCGGAATACAAATATATACGAATAAAACAATGTTAAACTTGGTAGAAGAATATCAAATAAAATAAAATAGATAATAATAAAACCGTGGTGAACCTTTTGGGCGACTACAATGACACAAAAATCTCATTTTTTGCGTGCCAGTCAATCCATATTAAACTCTAACCCTGTAGAAATTAGAGCGCAGCGTACTGGTACTATAGTGACACGACGCACCGAGTGAGCGAGTGAACAAGTGCCAACCCGCGCTCCACGGCTCCGGCGGCGCTACTCCGCTCCGGAATCATTTGGTACCGCGGAGCCGATAAGAATTGTGAGGACTCAATAAGGTTTACGGATCCGCGTTCGGAATTGGCTCCTTTGAATCAGTAACTCCGGAGTTACCCACCGCTAGAGTGCTCGTCAATCAGTGTTAGTCGGGTTGTGGTTCGGTTTAGTGCGTTCTGTTGAACACGCGCGTGCGCCACCTGTATCAAAAGGTTCTAATTTCAAATAAATGATAGTGTAGATTGAGTGATGTCCTCGTCAGGTTTATTGACGAATTTGTACCGGATTTATTTATTTATGGCTTAAGCTACAAAACTGAATCAAAAACATCGATAAATCTTTTTAATTTATTACACGTTTCTAATTTATTCTTTCAATCATTTAATAATTATTACAACCAGCACAAGATTATAATTTTGACTGTGATTGATGGCTTGATGGCAACATTTTGATCTATTACCATAAAATAATACGGATTATACGGTTAATTTTGTAATTAAAAAGTGATTATACTGACAATTTGATTATTAAAACGTGGCTTTTACCTTTGAACGTTAATTTTGTATAAAATTCTTTTCACAAAAATAATCTGGTTGTTCCAAGCTCCAATCCAAACATGCAAGCACTCGAATATATTGTAAACTATTGCCATAATTATAAAAGTTGGACTTAAATCTTCGATCGCTTAATTTGCGATAGTGTTACATATATACAACTAAATAAGTTAAGGCTTCACCACCACTTTTAAAATTTCTAAATCGATCTCGTTTCATCCTAAACAATTTTTATATGAATCTCTCAAATCGTTAACGATAATGACGGACTATAAAAATAACGATTATTCATATTTCTGTCGATCCTCACCTTTCTACTACTCTATTATTATCACCAAGAGTGTTAAAAATGCTGATCGAAATTACACCTTAAGTACAGGTACTAAAGATGTATAGCAGCTAGGGTCTGGTGTTACAGCGTGTTTTAGATGTGTAGAGCGGGTATTGTGTCTGATAGTGTAGCCGTGACGTCCTTGTACCTTTGTCCGAGGTCCGCTGTGTGACCGAGAGGCGAGAGCAAGTCCTACTATTTCTATCACACAGAAAACTATAATGTTACATCATCGCAACCCTGAGAATTGAAAGGACCAAATTTAATCTACTTTTTGGTCCTTTCATCCGAAACCTTGGTTGTTCGAAAAATTTAGAACAAAAATGTTTTCAAACAATAGGATATTAGGAATTTGAATTAAAAAAGTACTGGATGGTTAAGAAATAAAACGAGTTTTAGATCACTGACTCTGCTAACCTTTATTCTTAAGCCTTCAACTTTTGACCTTAGCTGTTTTGCGATTACAAATGCATAATTCATTAAAGAAGCATAAAAATTGCATGACGACTAGCACTAAGGTCGAAAAATAAGAAAATACAAAGCTAGGTGCTGTTCTGGCTTTAGCTCTTGTCATTTTCCTCCTCATAGGATGGTGTCATGGAAATCATAACTTTGCTGCTGCATTATCTGACATCGATAGATCGTAAACAACGACCGTACGTGTGGTCGTTGGTCTTATATATTTGTACGCCATAAGTTTCAAAGAATGGTTAGCACTATCCTCCGTCACCCCTAAAATATTGATTTTGCAACCACCAGAATCTCTTTCTGGGTTAATTCGTGCAATATAGTTCATATGGTCTGGTGGACCATGTTAAGCAATAATGTGATTGTGGTTTTTATTTCTTATTCTAACAAACAGAACATTAAAACTCGCTGCCGCAGTGCAATAACTTAAAGAAATGGTACTTTTATTAACGGTAAATACAGCTTGGTTAATCAGCCCGCAACTAAACATACGTAACCGTATTGCACCATTTTAACTTCCTTTAATACAAGCCCATAGCTTGCCCAAGCCTAGGCAGGTACTTCATATTATATAGCTGATATGTACTAGCGTGCCCTGATGTAATAAACGCAGGTTTTACTAACAATTTTATAGCAACCTCGTAAACGGTAACTGCTCACGAAAACTAGTGATGCGTTGCCGATCGTAACCGAAAATCGAAAGCTAATAGCCAGTCTAAACACGTGTCACTATGTCGTATTCGGAAGGGAAGACTCCGAAAGTCAATTGTTCCACTAACGTCATTAAGTAGTATCGACTGTCCATCATTATTTGATGCTTGGAGATCCTCTCATACTCTCACTGTTTGGGGTTTTCTTCTTCTTACAAAAACCTGGAAAAGGTCTGTAAAGTTTACGACGCAAGGCGGCATTCCCTCAAGATATAAAGCCAGATTTTTATTACGACACGCACGATGCAGCGATGGCAGGTTTCATAGCGCGAAAAAAAGGTTTTTATTCTACTATTGAGTATTGAGATCGAGAGTAAGACAGTTCATCAAAAAACTAAACGAGCAAGACGGAAAATTTTCGCTGCAATGATTATTGGCAAACCACATTTCTTCAGCTGTTGTTCATTAACTTCTTCTACAGCTTACCGGATGAAGCAATTATATTGTTGAAATTGGCTTTTTTGCCGTCTGACTTGGATGAGCTGGACTTTCTTATTTTTTTTTTCTGTAGATATTATTCGGATGATAAAGGTAGGCTTTGCTTCGAATAATGTAGATATAGGTCTATTTTGGTCGGTCATTCTTCTTAGTACTCTTTCTCAGTATCTCCAAATGATGAGTCCCGTTACCGATCTGTGAGCAAATATGGTCCTTCGATCAGAATTTTACCTGATGTTATCGATGAATTATAGGTACTTAGTTTACTTAGTGCTTTTAAGTACAGCTACCTTAAGTTACAAATTGAGAGGATTAGTTAGACTACGAGATTGCTTAAGAAAAATCAATATAACAACGTAATAAAATATTCCCCTTATAAAAATAAACATGACACGCTTATGATTGCTTATCGCCACATATTGTATGTAACAAGTTTTTCCTCTGATAAATTCAATGTCACTATTATTAGAATTATTTTATTGTCCATGTCATTTGTCAGATCAATGATTTGAAAACATTGCGGTTTTAATGCTATAAGTAGAGTAATCTAGTTCAGGCCCAGTTTTTTTTTACTGGAAGCTATTCGGTACACGATTTTTAGAGCTTCAATCACACCGAACTGAATTGCCTTTTTCTGCACGGAATCAAGTTAAACAAGATGTTATTTTAACAGCTGTTATTTTGTACTTACTCTAACCGGAAATCATTTTTTTAAATGATCCATAATGATTCGTGAAATATGTATGTCTTACTGACAAAACAATGCCCAATTAATTAATGCATGTCTCACGCAGCTGAGCGGAAGATGCTCGGATTGTCTGCGCATAGCGTTCGCCTCGCTATGCAGTGATTCACCGACTTACATTGTTAGGAGTTCTTCGGGGATATAGAACATAACGAATATCCATAAATGCCATTCATTGTGTTATGCTTCAACTAATTAATAGAAACGGCAATATCACGAATGCGGCACGTTTGATCTAGGCTCTCCTCTCGTGCGGACTTGGTCTTTCGCTCCGCGTTTGATGATAAAAAACTTTTGTTTAAAGGTCCTTTGTTTTTCGCCAAGCAACTGCTGCTCACAGAATTTCTAGTGCTTCGCTGCCCTGATTTTTAATTTTTGACATTAACAAAATGATGGCTAGCGGTGTGACGAGCGGCCCCAGCATGGCCGTCACTCACAGTCGGTCGCAGACGTCGCCGCAACCACACGCGTGCTGGTGGCCCTAACGCGGCAATTATAAACACGATCGCGCGCGTAAGTTGTCGCGTTCTTTTAATGATTAAATCCTATTGTTCTCCGTTATACGTAAACATATACAAACAATCATTGTGATAAGTGCTTCTAAAGAAAACCAGCCACCAAAATAAACAACAGTACGGTTGATGTTAAAATAAAGAATGTTGGTCAAGGAGCGTTTAATAAAGTGGAAAACATCGGCGATAAGATAAAGCTATAATACTTCCACAATAAATGTTATCGCGATTCGCAATAGAGTGCAGCTCGAGAAGAGCCCAGTGCAAAAAATTGTGTCCTTCCTTTCTATTCAAGCGGCAGAGGTGATGCTGCAATCTAGTCGCCTGCGCACTCACAACATATTTTGTTGACGCATGGGGCAGATGTGAGAATTCGAAAACAGTACACTCCTCCGTTTGTTAGTTTTCTGCGAATAAGTGCAACAATACCTGACGGGTAATCAGTGACGTTAATCATGGGACAGCGCTCCGAAGTGGCCACGCCTGACAATAGTGACGAGGAAAGCGGGGATGCCTTCACTGATGGAGATTTCGGTGATTCTGATGAGGAAACCATCGTCGAACGACTAGATGAAGCTAAGCCTGCTCACATACCCGTCAATGAAGCTGTCAAAGATGATATTCAGAAGAGTGCTGCCACTAATGGTCACACTAATGGTAGTGTAAAAGAACTGCCCAAAATGAATGGCCGTAAAAATAGTGAAGCTCATTCGAGTGATATGGAAAACCAAAGCTTAGTATTAACGGATTTGCGCCGAGATTCCCATGGCGATCAGAATCCTTCAATCGTTGGCATTCTCGGCGATCAGCAGAACCATGTACGTATGGTAAATTGTTAAGTGTTGACCTCAAAACCTTCTTTGAATTTTGTATTGTGTCATGCTATATCCGAAATCTTTTCCGTTTCCCAAAACGATTTGCTGGTGAGTCACGTCGCAACACTCACAACTGTTTGTGGCTTCCCTTCCCTTTACTTACTATATGATTGTGTACCTGTAGTTATTTAAAGGTTAATTTAGTTAAAGGCCTCAAAAACATCTAGTTGGTAATTATCTTATCTCACTATACATACATATTTCGCTACGTTCTGTGAGATTGAAGGTCGCGGCCCAATATAAAGTTGTCTCAGGTGAGTATCGTTTACTTTAGTTGCCACTTTGTCAGTAATGTACTATTCAAGTGTTTTGTGGCAAATAGTACAGGTTGCCACATTAAGTGTTACTTAGGATATAATATCGTCGTGACTGTATAATTTTGTATTGTTACGATAGTCTAGTGGTCGGAGTCAGGTTAGAGCTCTGTATTGTATAGTATGTTCGTAATCGCGCCGGTGGCGGTCCTGCGGTGAGATGACCTCGCACTGCTAGATTGCATCGATATGATGTTTCCGGAGAACTTGTTAGCATTCGGCTGCAAACTCTTGCTCCTTTATGTAAGTCACCTTTTCACCTCTAAATAAAATACTACAATAGCGACGCGACGAATTTCAATAGAATTTGAATGGGGTATTGTTTAAAATATCTTCCTTATACTTGGGGCATATTGTAATTCGTTATGTTTATTATAATGGTCAGTACACACGTGACATCAGCTATGAACACTTGTGTGATGGTGTTGTCACGCCTGGTGACCTCATAGCGCAGACATAGCCTCACCATGTCGCCGCTGCAGCTGCTATTTTGTCTGGCCACTCGTATTTTAATCCTTTATGTAAGTAACTAAGCCTTGATTAAGTATACTGAGCGTCTCGAACAAGTTTTCGCGGACGTATTAATTACACAGATCTTGTGACTGTTTGGTCAACCACAGCAGTCATATTTATGTCCTTGTTGTCCTTATTGTCGTATTAGCTAACTTTGATGATTCGAATGACACCGACGGCGACTTGAACATGTTTTTAATTGGGTGTTTACCGAAATGTGATAAATATTTATTTTACTAAATTGTGTCATCCCATCGACTAGTACGAATTCAATTCAACAATAGCATTACTGGGATGTTATCATTCAACACGTGTGGCTTGCTTTAGCAACATGATGATGATGTGTGTTCGACTGTTCGCTCACTGTTCGCTTCCATGTGCCGAGTCCGGCAAGTCCTTGAGTTATATGTTTGTACAACAATATAAACAATTAACGCTAAGCTGAGCAACAGTGACGATTTGTCACGCTGTGTTCACCAGTTGTCTTCCCAAGTATGACAAGCATTCTTCACAGTCAAATGACTCTGTTTATAATTCCAAAGACATATTCCAAATTGGTACCATAGCAGACACGCCACGAATTTCTGTTCACGTATTTGTAAAGATTTCTCATCTTTGACATTGTAGATTCCTAATATAAAAAGACAGACTTGCCTAAATTATGCAACAGGTCATTAGTATGATTATGACATTTCATTTCGTTGAGCAATCAAAAAATTGCCGGAAATATGTCAAATGAACCAACAAATTGTCAGACAAATAGCTGGCATACACGATGGTTTTGATTTTAAAATCAAAAACAGAATTACAAGTGGTTTCATCATCATCATCATGAGCCTTTTAATATTCCCACTGCTGGGACACAGGCCCGTAATCCACCACGCGGGCCCAGTGCGGGTTGGTACAAGTGGTTTAGTAATAGGCTATAAGATTAGAGATAAATGAGACCATAATCATTGTATCTATCAATCAGTTCGAAGTGCATTAGCAATAAAAATGTCTACGAATTGGTAAACACCAGTGACAGGACTGGCAACCTGCCTTTACGCCCGCGCTCGAGATTATCGCCCTTTAACTGGAACACCTCTATTTATCCTTTTTAGTCAATAACTATCATTTCTATTTACAATTCATCAATTGGTGTCCAACGGTGCAATACTAGTGCATTATTCATTTATCGGCTATAGCGACTTTACCGTTCACCTCCTTGATGCGAATGCTCCTCATTTGGCGTGATAGCTTCACCGATTGGCTCGTCCACGTGTTTACAAGGACTATATGGCTGTGGGGAATGACCGTCGTATCCTTAAAGCATTGTGTTCAAGGATGATGTCACCATCGTCGCCTCAAACATTTTATTTACTTTGTGCCATGTGGCGTGAATCACAGTTTTTGATGAATATTTTGTATTGTAAATATTTGATGGCAGTCGTATATGACGTAAGCCGTAGCGAATCTTCTGTAAACTTCTGCAAAGAGTTTTAATAGCGTGTTTCTTCAGAATATTTTATCGCATTTTTTCGTTATCACACTTGAGTACTTGAGTGAGCTCATTCTGTAATCGATTCGTGCATTAACCGATTGTGATATCTTTTGTTTTTGGCTTTTTGTTCGTCTTGCTTCTTGGCTTGTCTACTTTTGGTATAATAACATTGTTTTTGTATATTTTGTGTTATTCATTTTTTATTTTTCATTATGAGTTTTGACATTTTGGAGGAGCTGCGTAGCATCGATTTGTTCCGAGTTGTGGTAAAAGTTCTGTTGTTTTCGCGTCGACCGTGCAACTGTACCTATGTATGAATGTATGTACATGCCAGTTGGTAGTGATGGTCGGAAGACTCAAGATAAGGCTGTAATAATAGTTGACTGCGAACTAAGGAAGGGCAGGCAGTGTTATCGCATTGTTGCGCCACCGGCACCGCACCGCTTCCCGTCACCCGCATTTTACTGTTACTTTAAACTTCACGCCCGTATGCATGACGTCGTCTGCGCATAATTTGCACATTATAACATTTTGGCTATCAAAACATTTAGCGCTGTACATTTTTTTGAAATTTGCTGTCGAATGTGACTTATCTATACTGATAGTGACACTGCGTACAGAAGGACCAATTCGGTGAATGTTTATTTGACCTTTCAGTACCCAATATTATTAAAATAGTATTTTGAATATCCATTTTGTTTTTTCAATGTTATCCTGCATGCACGGATTATTTATTCTTGCATGTATTCACGTGTTTTAGCAAATAAATATATCTTTTATCTTTATCCCATTGGTGCGCTTCAAAGTTTGTTCTCTTCGAGGATTACCTCATAGATTAAGCATGATTTTTGAATTATCATCTTAATTGATGACTGACGAAAACAAGGGCCAATAAACAAAACATTTTAACAAAAATATTAAACCGACTTTCAAAACAAAAAACTACCGAGTGAAAAATAACTTTCTTTTCGGAAGTCGGTGTTTTCGGTACTCATTTTTGACACCGACTTCCGAAAAGAAAGTTATTTTATTCGCTTTGTAGTGTTTTGTTTTGTAAATCGGTTTAATTTTTTTGTTTTTATTTATTTTTCTTTAAAAAGAGAAAAATATTAACATGAAATTCATTTATAGCCAGAGGGTTTGTCTTATCAATTCCAGCAAGCCTAAACACGACTGGGAAACACTGTTTTATGACGGAGTTCCGGTGCCTACCTTCCGGTTTCATCACCTCGATCAGTTCGATAGTACCATTTTGATAAAAACCGTTTATATAAATTTGCTTCATCACAGTCATTTAACTATTCGAGATATCTTATACCCAAAACATTCTTATCATTGAGAAGTTCCAGTGGCCATCTGTGGTCTTCCCACTGGATTCATCAGTTCCACTTCACCAAATGATAATTTCTGAATGCTTGCCTTGTTGATGAAAATACCAAAATCGCAATGTGTATGCCTATAACATTTTAGGAGTTCCCTCAATTTCCATAGGATACCCTCATCGGATCCTGATCACCAAGTCAATGGGGCCACAGACACAAAAAAAAATACTCCAGACACAAAAAAAAATACTATACTCTTTCAAACAATAAAAGAAGTTTCAAAATCGGTCCATAACTGACGGAGTACTAGGTGAAAAAATATACTATATAGATACATTAAAAAAAAATATACTGTCGAACATAGAATCTCCTCCTTTTGGAAAGTCCTTAGGCAGTTTTTTGTCTCTCAACTCCCTTACTTTCAGTTGCATTTATTTTTTTAAATTGGAAGGAGACCATTTTTAACTATGAATATTTAATTTCAGTCTTCCATTGATGTGGGTGGGATGGTGGGTGTTCCAATTAGGTGGGCATTAAAACATGTGAAAATATTATTAAAGCAGTAGCACAGATAATATACTAGCATACAGATCTAAGTACTAATGCTGTAACATGTAAATATTGTAAAACCAAACCATTTTTAAAAGAGTAACCATGGAGTTTCTTGCCGGTTCTTCTCCATAGGAAACGACCAACCCGAACCGTGCTCATTTTGTCGACGTTTTATAAGTGCCCATGTAGGCCTATGTGAAATAAAAAAAATGATTTTGAAAAGATGCCTCGTATAAAGAAACCGTGCCGACGTAACTAGCGTTTTTCTTCTGATTAAACTGATTATTTTTCTCAGAACATGAATCGCGTTCGGTTCCGTTCCACGGATACAGATGGTGTTAAATTCGACTTGCAAGTAAAAGGGTTTACTCGGTTCGTGAATACTTTTTTTAAATAAATCTTCGCAGGATTTGTTTTATAGTATTTTTTTGCACATTTTACCGTTTTATTGTACCAAAATGTGTTACAAAACAAATAAAAAAAATCGAGTCGATGCCTCAGAAATTACACCCGCGCCATCTATTGGAATCAATTTTAAATGATCCATTCAAATAATCTTTGAAATGTGAATTAAGAGCCCAATATTCCTTAATATTGTGCTTAGGAGATTTAATTAAACAGGAACATTTTTTTTTCTAGAAAATGTTGTTAATATTTCACTAAACTCAATAACAAATCGAAGAACTTATTTGAACAGAATTTTCTTTATTCGTGTTGGGTGCCCGTGGCAGTAGGTAACCAAATGATTTTCTTAATAAATGTTGATATTAATAAACAGCTAATGAAAACGCGACGCGTGTCTAAAGCAGGTATTCCCCAATCCCGTGTTTAGTGAATTATGTGATGCGACTTGGTCGAGGCAGACCGAGCGGGGCAAGCCCACACCCACACGCTGGGCCATGCTTTATGACCCCATCATTGTCTCACGCCATCAAAACACACTCATTTAACTTTTATATTCTTCGCTCTTAAAATTATTTACCTAATGGACCTCGTGACGGAGATTTGAAAGTTTTAACCACAAGAACTTTAATTGTCATCATTTGGCAATGCTTTTAGGCCTAATGTTTTTCGTAATTATGTCAATTTTGCGTAACACTCATTGTTCTAACAGGTTGATCTACGCACTTCGAGTTAGACGTATATTAAATCTGGGTTGAACGTAATACGTATCAAATTCAACGGCATTGTACTGAATTGCCTATTATTTACAAATGCGATCTCATCGTTTGCAAATTATGTTGTGTGCGATTGTTGTGTTAGATCAATGTAAATGGAGCCCTTTTAAATTAATTGTAATATTTATTGGAATGTGATTTTCTTGGCACAAGTAGATTGTACCGTCGATTTGAGATATCTTCTTCATTAAATCTCCTTTCCTGATTGACAGTTTTCCCAACTATGTTGGGGTCGGCTTCATGTCTAACTGGGTTTAGCTTAGTATAATACCAGTATTTTACATAAAGCGGCTGTCTATCTGACCTCCACAACCCAGTATAGTTCTCGCCAAACTTCTTGACCGCCCTGAAGTTTGCCAAAATGAATGCGCAGTAGTAAATCTCATACAAACCAGCAGCACCGATCCGTGCCTTGCTCATCGGAAAGCCAAGGGCGATCAAGAAGTTTGGCGATATCTATAATTGGGCTATTGACTTATTGGCTACTCGTGGTGTCCATAACGAATGCCAAGATCTAGAAATGACATCCGGGATCATGCCGGGTCCAATAACTTTACGCGCTTTCCGAAATATGGAGGAGTATATAGTAGTCACCTCTCCGACCGACCTCGGCAAGTGTTGACTAACCTTGGAATCGACCCATGCTGCTGTTATTACTTATAGTTACTTAAATTGGCTACAATGGCTGAGCAGCAGTAAATCTCATACAAAATCAGCACTGATCTGAGCCTTGAGCATCGGAAAGCCAATTTCAGGGCAGCCAAGAAGTTTGGCGAGAACTACAGCTACGAGCTCCCCAAATTGGTTGTACCTTTTCTTATTGACAGCATGACAAGCTAATCTCCATTGCGGAGTGCAGTATGACGTTCACCGTTTACTTCCTGACCGCGAGGTTATAATTAAAGCTCGCTTCCGACACTCTTTCAACACATTCCTTTCATAGTAATGATGTAAGGTCGTTAGCACATCGTACACTGTTCATACATGACGGACTCTCGTTTTTACTTCAATGGAGTGCTATTTTATGTATATTGAACACGAAGTTGGAGCTGTAAAAGTTTTACAAACATCTTTTTAAAAGTAAGCCTTGTTCCTTAGAACATGGCTAAAAGATAGGAATCTGTTAAGTATCAGACTACGATATGCTGAGCGATAGATTCACTTCGTTCTTGTTATTAGTAAAGTATTGTACAGTAATTCATACAAATGTCGGAACGTCTTTACTTTCATCGGTAGATCTTACAATTGAGTTTTTATTTTGGAATATTGAATCGGAAATTAGAACAATGAAAGTTGTAGAAACATTTTGTCAAAATGAAAACTAATCCGTACTCCTTAGGTGACTGTTATTTAAACATGGAAGGACCACTTATGTCCATATCTGCAAGTAGATTTTGATAGGCTGAATGATTGATTAAATCCCTCTTCTTATAAATATTGCGTTTTAGATTAATTGTGCAATAATAATTACTGAAATCATAGAACAACTGTTTTGTCAATCAAATGGCGAAAAGTGAATTACAACTATCAATAGATCCTGCCTCTAAATAAGAAAATAAGAAGATGTGAAAATCTTAATAAAACTTTTAGGGGTATCACCTTTATCCAACGGGAATGCAAACAAATATAATTATTTTCACATTTGGTCCATCATCATGGTTAAAGGACCTAGCTGTATAAATAGGATTAGACTGTATTTACTCATTGAAATCATTATATGGGCACAATAGGCCGCTTAACTAAGATACAACATGACTATTTGCAGTCTATATCACAATCCACTTAACACCATCTACACAGATTACACTAACCAGTATTCGCGTGCTAATTGTGAGATGCGTAACTTACGACCACGATGTTCCGCCCACAACACTTCGCAGTTTGCGCAAGCGCAGACTCACCGCGCATCACTGCGCTGGCAACGCTTTGATATATAATATTAAATTAATTAATCAGCCGTTAAGAACTCGGCTTGTGTTTCGTTCACCAATGCTTGTGCCAACTGATTTAGTACGAATCATCGATGATCTGAATTTGTCTTGTTCGGTCTGCTAGACGAGACGTCTCCCTGTGCCGGTTGAGATCTTTTATTCTATTTCGTTTTGACGAGGCAGTTTTTAAGTAGTTCGTTCAGCAAAATTGGTAGTACTGGTACTGGAGAATGGTTAAGGTATGAAGTGCGGGGCAACTTATTTCATAATCTGAATTCTTCCTGTGTCTCAACCAAACAATTTGACTAATCTTTCCTTACTTAGACCCTCGTATCTAAAGTGTCTTGCACTGAAACTTTCAAGAGTTTTGTTACAAAATCCCTATATCTAAACTTGTCATGTGGTCCTTCCAGGCGGAGCAAAGGTTAGCAGCGCGACGGGCGGCGCGGGCAGAGGCGCGAGAGATACGCATGCGCGAGCTTGAGAGGCAGCAGCGGGAACAGGAGGACCATGCGGACAAGGCATATGACATGTATGCCGGCAAGACACCAGGTAGGCCTTGTCGCAATCACCAGCTTAGCTAGCTCCTGTAGCGCTATCCATACTAATATAAAAAATGCGTAAGTAACTCTGTCTGTTACCTTTCACGCTTAAACTGCTGAACCGATTTAGATGCAATTTGGTATGGAGATAGTTTGAGACCCTGGGCAGGACATATATAGTTTTTGTCCTGGCAATCAGCCTTAAGGAGGTGGAAATTTGTATGGTGAACTAATCCTTACTCAAGTAAATTGGTCCTACAATATTATTGCACGATATAAAAAATAGGCTATTCGAAGTACTAATGCTACACAGATGAAGTCACGGGCAACAGCTAGTACTGTATAATAATACTTAGCATCGGCTGCAAAGACAGATAACAGCTCATTTCGAGCAGTTCGAGCTTACTTCGCCTAAGTCATCACGGTGAGGTGTCTACAGAATGGACGGGCTGTAATAGCTAAGACACCGGATAGCTTCCGTACTAACGAAGACACCAGGTATACCTGTAGCCTGTAGGAACTGCTGTAGCTGTATGACTCCTGGGTGCATTTACGTAAAAAGTATAGGCAGTTAGGTCTACCGGCGCTTGGAAGCGACGACCCGCGCATGTTGTCGGCGCTGGTTAGTACAGACAGTTTCCATACTTTTTGCTGAACCGGTTACCAGCACTGACAAGCTCAGTTTCAGAAAAAGTCTGCGGTGGTTATTTCTAACAGACGCGTTAGCTGATGTAAGAAATGCACCCTATGAAAGTCTGTTAAATTATCTGTACTTGCAGATAAATTTAGAAAGAGGCCATACATCGCAATCACTCCTTCGTTGTTTAACTAAAATTTAACTGTCTGGCTGACAAGATTGGCAGTAGATACCACCTAAAAAGTTTTTTGACATTATTTTGACAGCAACCAACTTCAAAGTTCCTTGTATTTATTTACAATTTGTTCTACGTTTTCGGTTAGTACAAAACACTAGCAATGCCTGGTTGAGTTCAAGATGAATATGTTCAGTGTGTGATCTCGACAATGTTGTGTCACAGAGACGGTGGGCCGTCGCGGCGCCACGAGACTGACGGCGCTCAGCCCAGCCGTGCACTCTCCGAGACGGAGCTCGGAGGATTCCGTCGATGATGGCTTCAGCATCAAGGACCTTAGGGTACGTATCATTGAACGACATAATCCTGTAACTATGCCAAACTAGACGTTTTGTGGGCCGACTCGATTTAGATTGCCATCGAACACGCTCAGCATAAGATCCTTGTGTGTGTGTTATGTTTTGCTGAGCTATAGTCAGTACGGTTTCAAGCATATATTAATGGTCCAGTTCTCACCACCTTTATCGAGGATTTTCTCGGTTTCGACATTTCACTTGCTAGGCGAATTCTGATCTAACAACCTAAGAAGCTAAAATAAAAATAAGACTAATTGTTACAGATAATCTTAAATGAAACAGTTTGACTTTTTATACATAGATTGAGCTAGTTTTTCAGATCCATGGAGATTATTGTCGTACTCATGGTATAATAAGACATGGTATTCTCTTTACAGGATGGCCTAAGCCTACGTCACGATGAGTGTTACCATTGAATGTCCTTTTCAGAAAATTTAGGTACTTTCTCATGTAGTTAACGAAAATAAAATAAATTACTAACTAGTTTGACTATTTAGTAACTCATGTGTTTCATCTATTTAGTGTTTAATTAATTTATATACTAAATTATTAGTTTATAATTGCTTTGTTAAGTTGAAAAATGCATTTTGCTCGGTTAATTCAATCACACACAGTGGCAACATATCGAATTGACAAGTGTCATACTGACAACTCGCCATTTCATCGCTATTGTTGTGTCGCTCACACCTATAGCGTTGTTTCGCTCGGTGAGCAAAATACTGTGGCTCTCAAACATTTGTGGTGCACCCGTGAACTGTGTAAGATAAACATGAAAAATTGTTAATTGTTCCGTACTAAACTGTAAAAACAGAAGTATAAAAGGCGGTGTAATAAGGTTTTTTCTTTTCCCAACGAAGAGACGCTACCATATACATGACTTCAATAGTGTAATTAACTTCAGCTAAAAGAACTGGTATGTGCCTTTCTAGATATTATTTCATTTATCTACGCGTTGTAAATTCCATAAATTAAGGCATAGCTGTGTCAATACGGCTGTACGCCCGAACTTAACCTAACCTAATTAGGTTTGATTTATTTTAGTCAAGTTTTGTGGGTTTTCGTCCCGAACTAAATTAAGTTGGTCAATTTTATCACGTCCATACAGACAGACAGGCGCAGCGCGTGACTTTTACAACATTTGTTTTGTCAGAGACATTGTTTAACTAGATCTCAGATCAAATAAAAAGTCAAGATGGAACGTTTCAAACAACAAGGTGACGCCGGTTAAAAGTACACCTTGCCGTATACATACTCAATTACACGTACAATAAATCTATGCCTTAGCTTGCCAGTGGAGCTCTCAGATCAAATAAAAACTCAACAGACATGCTAAGGCGTAGTTTCGTTCCGTGTCTCAGTAGCCGTGGCTTGGTCACCTACGGTGAAGCAAAGTGGAACCCGAGGAGGGGCCGCTCGTCAGGGCTTTTTCCGATTAGGCCAACGACGTAGCGGCCAACATGTAGGTTGCGGTTCCACTTGGCAACAGGCGACATCGCATCTGAATCTGAGGCTCGCTCGATATCATATGGAGCGCGTCCCATACGATGTCGCAGCTGTGGGTTGGAGAGTAGACCGCGGTGGGAGAGGAGTGCCGGTATTGCGTTGCGCCGCTCTACCTACCTTCCGTGGCCTGGACGGGGTCGCTACCATCTTATTGTGGATGAGGTGGGGCCGCAGGGGAGGTCCCTATCGCCTGCGACCGAAAGGTGGCGGGGCCACTGACCTGTCCCGTCAAAGGAGGGCTAAGGATGCCATACACTGGGTCGTCTGGCGCCCATGTGCTGGTTTAGTCCCTGGGGTGGTCACGGCGTGCAATGTGTTCTGGTGCGCTGGTGATGGGTGGTACACCCCAAAGGAGGGTCCGGTGACGGATGGCCGCGGCGAGTTGGCGGTAAGTGCTAACGCGTGCCTGTGTTCCGATGTTAGTAGCGATGTCTGTGATTGGTTTTTTTTTGTATCGAGGGGAATACTGATTTACCCTTGCAAAGAATTGATCAGGGTTGCTGATATAATGGAGAAATAATTTAATCAATACCACGGTCAAACGTTGCACAATGAAAAATTCATTTTCAATTTGACTCAGATTGTTCATGGACTTGTAATTCATTATGAGGTATTACTCTGTTTAGTTCAAACGAGAACCTATCTAAGAGACATCATCATCTTCCTGCCCATGCCCCATGTCACTTGGGGTCGGCGCAACACATTTTCTTCTTCCATACCCTCCTGTCCTCCGTCACGCCATCACTGACTCCCTTTTCTTTCATATCACTCCTCACAAAGTCCATTCATCTTTTCTTTAGCCGTCCCCTCCCTCTCCATCCATCCACGTTAATATTCATAACTCTTTTAGTAACACGCGCTTCATCCCTCCTCATCACATGACCATACCAGGACAAACGGTTTCCTTTCAACTTTTCTGTCACTGGCGCCACTTTCAAACTGCCTCTAATATACACATTTCTCACTTCATCCATTATCGTCACTTCGCACATCCATCTCAACATTCTCATCTCATTATATCTACGCATAAGGAAAAGAAATAAAACCAAGCAATCAATTAAAAAAGAAGCAAAGTAAAAAAATAAAAAAAGTATCAACTATGTCGATTTATTAAAAATGATAAAAATTTAGTACCTATTGTATTATTTTATCTTTTTCCCCACAAAAAAAGTTTGAGAACCGCAACGCAATTGATGACGTAGTCTTAGGCCAATCACGTGACCCAGCTGTCACGGGAAGAGACTACCAGGCGAAGTATATTATTGTACCATGGTCGTACTATAGTCAGAATTTTAATTCGATTCCAGATTTGACATTAGCTACTGTCATTTTGTGAAATAATGATACCACATATAATAGTGTAGTGATGAACACAAAAATCGATAAACAATCAGTGTGTGTGCCATCAGTGTGCCAATTAAAGACTCAATTATTGATTTTTATTTAAATAAATACATAATTATTCATAATAATTATTTATTAATTAGTAATCGCTGCTCTATTTTATAAAAAGTTAATATTTTTGTTTTTATATTGAAAACAAAACTTATACTACAAGAGCCTCGATAGTTTTCAGTATTGGCAACCCGTGCGCGCTCGTGCAGCGCATTGATATGGGCGCAGGTAAAGGGGCATGTAGCTCAAAATAATAAAACTTTCATATTGACAGACGTGAGAAATTTATTTCAGGAAGGCATTCAAAAAATTACGGCTACCGAATGGTCTAAATGCGTATCCCATGTTGTCAAAGAAGAGGAAAACATGAGTAGGCTAGATATGTTAATTGACAATATCACAGACACATTTATAATAAATGTTACAGAAAGTAACAGCTATAGCGATAGCGATGACGGCGACAATATATAAAATAAATTATTACCATAATACATCTATCTGTTTTATTTGTCATGTTCCTTCATGATCACATTTTTTTATTTATTTCACACACAATTATAAAAGAAAAGTCTCAGATCGTTACTTAATCGTCAAAACTAAATTATCGGTTCAGAAATATTATATTTAATTTCCTGATATACTTAGTTTACGAGAGTAAAATTATAAACGAGAAGAATCGATCCGGAAATATTCCATTTCCATATCAAATAATTTTGCAACGTCACTATTTAGTACTTGTCATAACGTTGCAACACTGAAATTGTCAAATCTGGAATCGAATTAAAATTCCGAGTATATGTTTTTTTTTTTTTTTTAAACCCTGCGCTTACCCATTGGGCAGCAAAGGCCTCCCTTCTCTCCTTCAATATTTGGCGCCCACACGCATAGAGAACGCGCGAAGGCTCGAAAGTTTTCCAAAAACCGGCCAAGTCGGACTTCGTACATTAAGGGTTCCGTACGAAACCTTAGGAAATTGCGAAGAAAAAGCAGATAATATCAATATATTGGTATTTGTTAGTAAAATAATCGTAATAATCAACATTATCACCAAATTTCAAGTTCATAGGTAAATGAGATGTTAAAAAATTAAGCGAAAAAGAAATGTAAAAATAAAACTGACTTTGGTGGCATTCCATTGTCCCAACAAAAAGTACAGCGTTACTAAACAACGATACCCCACAAGATGCGGCAGGGCAAATTTTTTTTTTCGCCTCCACCCCCTGACCTGTATGGGAGCATCACTTAAAAGCAGTTAAAAATATTTTTTGATTATTTGTCATTGAGTTAACTATACTGAGGAGCGCTTGCCACAGACTAAGTGAGTTGGGGTACGCGCGCTCTAACGCGTGTTACAAACAATTGAGTTGAGGAGTCTCCTCTAGTACGTAGTACATTTAACTCAATGCTATTTGTATGGCTTTGGGTCAACAAGTTGCTTTGCTACTGTGAAAATTTGAAAGCTTTTGGCTGTAAAACCTGTGTGACAGACGACAGACAGACGGACACGTGAGTAACAGCAATATGGCTCCGTTTGGGCCCCTTCGGGTACGGAACCCTAAAAAATTACACAGGTAACGAACTTAGCAATTTATTTAATAAAACTTTATTGCACAAGCACAAAGGCTGACTTAATGCATTTTCTACCAGTCGATCTTAGGGACCCTAATTGTTCAAAATCAAAATTTCTTTATTCAATTAGGCCCATTAAGCGGCAATTTTGAACGTCGAAAAAAAATATAAAATTTAAAAGTAATAATAATTGATTCTACCGTCCATTCGGAAATGTAGCTTGTTATGGAGAAGAATGGACAAGAAACCCCACACAAACTCTTTAAAAAATAAAAGTGAACAATGTAACCAAAAACTTGTAGTATTTGGTTACATTGTTCTTGTTGGAAAAATACATATATGTGAGAACGATGTAAAAAAAACTTGCCCGTAAAAGCGTCTAGAGTAAAAAAAAAAAACGAAAAAACAATTAAAAATACAATAAATAGGTAATTAAAAACAGGCCGAGGCAGCTATGTTATGACCAATCCCAACTGATGGCGCCCGTTCACGAACATGTCACATGGATCGGCACCACTCAGCTCAACCATCATGACGGGAACCGAATGATCCAACACATGTGCCACCATCAGTGAGACATTAGAGAGAGCATGACACACTATCAACTGCCAAGGAACACTGAAGTCAACGAACGAAACATAGGTACAGTAAATGATAGATTTACAGTTGGTACAAAGTACTCACATATGTGCTGTGCAGTTATATAATAATATAAAATAGACTGAGTTTATACAACACAAATATATTCATACAGTCTTCAACAGATCCAACAATACTTCATAACTTTTCTGCTTATTACTTGTTTTTGTGCCTTAGTGGCTGTGGGGCAGGACTACCGTTGAGCCAAGCATTTTGAATATTGCCTCATTCATTTCTAGAATGTGGGGAGGTATTTTATTGTAATAAATCAAATCAAATCAAAATGTTTATATGCCAGAAAAAATACATTATAAAATACATTATTATTAATATTTTATACAGTACCCCATAAATAAGATGACGCTACTTTAGCCAGCCTGAAACCTGTTGAATTAATTGGTCCTTATCTTAGTAACATAATTAGGTCTATCGCTGTTTTTACTAAAAAGAAGTAAATTCTTTCTAACGTACATGATGTTTTCGTAAATATATTGACAAGGTACCGTCATGATGTTAATATCCTTAAATATTTCCCTTAGAGGATCGCGGCGGCGAAGATTGTGTATCGCTCTGATGGCTCGTTTTTGTAGAATAAAAATTGACTGAATGTCTGCAGCCCTTCCCCATAGTAATATACCGTAAGACATTATACTATGAAAGTAACTAAAATAGACCAGCCTCGCGGTATCTACATCAGTAAATTGACGAATTTTTCTAACAGCATAAACTGCCGAACTTAACCGCCCCCAAGTGATATTAAATGAAGACCTCATTGTATCTTTGAGTCTAGCGTGATCCCCAGGAAAACCGTTTTGTCGACGAATTCTAGCTTCTCGTTATTTAATATAATGTCACAGTCATAACTTTTGACATTCGGCAAGGCAAATTTTTTAGTATTTAAAACTAAATTATTAGCAGTGAACCAATTTTTAACTTGCCGCAATGCATTATTGACGTCGGAAACGTTACTCGTACGTCTATTTATCTTAAAAATCAAAGAAGTGTCATCAGCAAATAACACCATCTTCAGTTTGTTTTTCAATTGATGGGGTAAATCGTTAATGTATACTAAAAATAAGAAAGGACCTAAAATTGAGGTCTGGGATACCCCCATTTTCAAGTTCAAACCCGACGAATTGACACCGTTTATTTGAACTAATTGCTGTCTATCATTCAAATAGGATTTTACTAAACTTAATGCTGATTTGCCTAGCCCGTAATGCTCAAGTTTCAAAAGCAATGTTTCATGATCAACGCAATCAAACGCCTTCGACAGGTCGCAGAAGATACCTATGGCATCTAGTCCGTCCTCCCACGCATCAAAGATGTGTTTTAATAAGTTGACACCAGCGTCGGTTGTACAACGTCCTTTGGTAAAACCATACTGTTTCTCGTGTAGGATGTTATTCGTATTAAAATGAATGAGCATTTGATTTAGCATTATCTTTTCAAATACCTCGCTGAAAACCGGCAACACGGATACTGGTCTATAATTATTTGTGTCTTTACTGTCCCCGGATTTAAAAAGTGGTACAACCTTACTATTTTTCATTAGATCCAGAAAGACTCCTTGATCTACACACAAATTAAAAATCAAAGCTAAGTACGGCGTTATAGTCTGAAATAGTATGGAGGTACAAACTTTGATGGACATTCCCCAAGTAATATTAAATGAAGACCCCATTGTAACCTTGACTCTAGCGTGATCCCCAGGAAAACCGTTTTGTCGACGAATTCTAGCTTCTCGTTATTTAATATAATGTCACAGTCATAACTTTTGACATTCGGCAAGGCAAATTTTTTAGCATATAAAACTAAATTATTAGCAGTGAACCAATTTTTAACTTGCCGCAATGCATTATTGACGTCGGAAACGTTACTCGTACGTCTATTTATCTTAAAAATCAAAGAAGTGTCATCAGCAAATAACACCATCTTCAGTTTGTTTTTCAATAGATGGGGTAAATCGTTAATGTATACTAAAAATAAGAAAGGACCTAAAATTGAGGCCTGGGATACCCCCATTTTCACGTTCAAACCCGACGAATTGACACCGTTTATTTGAACTAATTGCTGTCTATCATTCAAATAGGATTTTACTAAACTTAATGCTGATTGGCCTAGCCCGTAATGCTCAAGTTTCAAAAGCAATGTTAAATAATCAACGCAATCAAACGCCTTCGACAGGTCGCAGAAGATACCTATGGCATCTAGTCCGTCCTCCCACGCATCAAAGATGTGTTTTAATAAGGTGATACCGGCGTCGGTTGTACAACGTCCTTTGGTAAAACCATACTGTTTCTCGTGTAGGATGTTATTCGTATTAAAATGAATGAGCATTTGATTTAGCATTATCTTTTCAAATACCTTGCTGAAAACCGGCAACACGGATACTGGTCTATAATTATTTGTGTCTTTACTGTCCCCGGATTTAAAAAGTGGTTTAACCTTACTATTTTTCATTAGATCCGGAAAGACTCCTTGATCTACACACAAATTAAAAATCAAAGCTAAGTACGGCGTTATAGTCTGAAATAGTATGGAGGTACAAACTTTGATGGACATTCCCCAAGTAATATTAAATGAAGACCCCATTGTAACCTTGACTCTAGCGTGATCCCCAGGAAAACCGTTTTGTCGACGAATTCTAGCTTCTCGTTATTTAATATAATGTCACAGTCATAACTTTTGACATTCGGCAAGGCAAATTTTTTAGCATATAAAACTAAATTATTAGCAGTGAACCAATTTTTAACTTGCCGCAATGCATTATTGACGTCGGAAACGTTACTCGTACGTCTATTTATCTTAAAAATCAAAGAAGTGTCATCAGCAAATAACACCATCTTCAGTTTGTTTTTCAATAGATGGGGTAAATCGTTAATGTATACTAAAAATAAGAAAGGACCTAAAATTGAGGCCTGGGATACCCCCATTTTCACGTTCAAACCCGACGAATTGACACCGTTTATTTGAACTAATTGCTGTCTATCATTCAAATAGGATTTTACTAAACTTAATGCTGATTGGCCTAGCCCGTAATGCTCAAGTTTCAAAAGCAATGTTAAATAATCAACGCAATCAAACGCCTTCGACAGGTCGCAGAAGATACCTATGGCATCTAGTCCGTCCTCCCACGCATCAAAGATGTGTTTTAATAAGGTGACACCAGCGTCGGTTGTACAACGTCCTTTGGTAAAACCATACTGTTTCTCGTGTAGGATGTTATTCGTATTAAAATGAATGAGCATTTGATTTAGCATTATCTTTTCAAATACCTTGCTGAAAACCGGCAACACGGATACTGGTCTATAATTATTTGTGTCTTTACTGTCCCCGGATTTAAAAAGTGGTTTAACCTTACTATTTTTCATTAGATCCGGAAAGACTCCTTGATCTACACACAAATTAAAAATCAAAGCTAAGTACGGCGTTATAGTCTGAAATAGTATGGAGGTACAAACTTTGATGGACATTCTCCAAGTGATATTAAATGAAGACCCCATTGTAACCTTGAGTTTAGCGTGATCCCCAGGAAAACCGTTTTGTCGACGAATTCTAGCTTCTCGTTATTTAATATAATGTCACAGTCATAACTTTTGACATTCGGCAAGGCAAATTTTTTAGCATTTAAAACTAAATTATTAGCAGTGAACCAATTCTTAACTTGCCGCAATGCATTATTGACGTCGGAAACGTTACTCGTACGTCTATTTATCTTAAAAATCAAAGAAGTGTCATCAGCAAATAACACCATCTTCAGTTTGTTTTTCAATAGATGGGGTAAATCGTTAATGTATACTAAAAATAAGAAAGGACCTAAAATTGAGGCCTGGGATACCCCCATTTTCACGTTCAAACCCGACGAATTGACACCGTTTATTTGAACTAATTGCTGTCTATCATTCAAATAGGATTTTACTAAACTTAATGCTGATTGGCCTAGCCCGTAATGCTCAAGTTTCAAAAGCAATGTTAAATAATCAACGCAATCAAACGCCTTCGACAGGTCGCAGAAGATACCTATGGCATCTAGTCCGTCCTCCCACGCATCAAAGATGTGTTTTAATAAGGTGACACCAGCGTCGGTTGTACAACGTCCTTTGGTAAAACCATACTGTTTCTCGTGTAGGATGTTATTCGTATTAAAATGAATGAGCATTTGATTTAGCATTATCTTTTCAAATACCTTGCTGAAAACCGGCAACACGGATACTGGTCTATAATTATTTGTGTCTTTACTGTCCCCGGATTTAAAAAGTGGTTTAACCTTACTATTTTTCATTAGATCCGGAAAGACTCCTTGATCTACACACAAATTAAAAATCAAAGCTAAGTACGGCGTTATAGTCTGAAATAGTATGGAGGTACAAACTTTGATGGACATTCCCCAAGTAATATTAAATGAAGACCCCATTGTAACCTTGACTCTAGCGTGATCCCCAGGAAAACCGTTTTGTCGACGAATTCTAGCTTCTCGTTATTTAATATAATGTCACAGTCATAACTTTTGACATTCGGCAAGGCAAATTTTTTAGCATATAAAACTAAATTATTAGCAGTGAACCAATTTTTAACTTGCCGCAATGCATTATTGACGTCGGAAACGTTACTCGTACGTCTATTTATCTTAAAAATCAAAGAAGTGTCATCAGCAAATAACACCATCTTCAGTTTGTTTTTCAATAGATGGGGTAAATCGTTAATGTATACTAAAAATAAGAAAGGACCTAAAATTGAGGCCTGGGATACCCCCATTTTCACGTTCAAACCCGACGAATTGACACCGTTTATTTGAACTAATTGCTGTCTATCATTCAAATAGGATTTTACTAAACTTAATGCTGATTGGCCTAGCCCGTAATGCTCAAGTTTCAAAAGCAATGTTAAATAATCAACGCAATCAAACGCCTTCGACAGGTCGCAGAAGATACCTATGGCATCTAGTCCGTCCTCCCACGCATCAAAGATGTGTTTTAATAAGGTGACACCAGCGTCGGTTGTACAACGTCCTTTGGTAAAACCATACTGTTTCTCGTGTAGGATGTTATTCGTATTAAAATGAATGAGCATTTGATTTAGCATTATCTTTTCAAATACCTTGCTGAAAACCGGCAACACGGATACTGGTCTATAATTATTTGTGTCTTTACTGTCCCCGGATTTAAAAAGTGGTTTAACCTTACTATTTTTCATTAGATCCGGAAAGACTCCTTGATCTACACACAAATTAAAAATCAAAGCTAAGTACGGCGTTATAGTCTGAAATAGTATGGAGGTACAAACTTTGATGGACATTCTCCAAGTGATATTAAATGAAGACCCCATTGTAACCTTGAGTTTAGCGTGATCCCCAGGAAAACCGTTTTGTCGACGAATTCTAGCTTCTCGTTATTTAATATAATGTCACAGTCATAACTTTTGACATTCGGCAAGGCAAATTTTTTAGCATTTAAAACTAAATTATTAGCAGTGAACCAATTCTTAACTTGCCGCAATGCATTATTGACGTCGGAAACGTTACTCGTACGTCTATTTATCTTAAAAATCAAAGAAGTGTCATCAGCAAATAACACCATCTTCAGTTTGTTTTTCAATAGATGGGGTAAATCGTTAATGTATACTAAAAATAAGAAAGGACCTAAAATTGAGGCCTGGGATACCCCCATTTTCACGTTCAAACCCGACGAATTGACACCGTTTATTTGAACTAATTGCTGTCTATCATTCAAATAGGATTTTACTAAACTTAATGCTGATTGGCCTAGCCCGTAATGCTCAAGTTTCAAAAGCAATGTTAAATAATCAACGCAATCAAACGCCTTCGACAGGTCGCAGAAGATACCTATGGCATCTAGTCCGTCCTCCCACGCATCAAAGATGTGTTTTAATAAGGTGACACCAGCGTCGGTTGTACAACGTCCTTTGGTAAAACCATACTGTTTCTCGTGTAGGATGTTATTCGTATTAAAATGAATGAGCATTTGATTTAGCATTATCTTTTCAAATACCTTGCTGAAAACCGGCAACACGGATACTGGTCTATAATTATTTGTGTCTTTACTGTCCCCGGATTTAAAAAGTGGTTTAACCTTACTATTTTTCATTAGATCCGGAAAGACTCCTTGATCTACACACAAATTAAAAATCAAAGCTAAGTACGGCGTTATAGTCTGAAATAGTATGGAGGTACAAACTTTGATGGACATTCTCCAAGTGATATTAAATGAAGACCCCATTGTAACCTTGAGTTTAGCGTGATCCCCAGGAAAACCGTTTTGTCGACGAATTCTAGCTTCTCGTTATTTAATATAATGTCACAGTCATAACTTTTGACATTCGGCAAGGCAAATTTTTTAGCATTTAAAACTAAATTATTAGCAGTGAACCAATTCTTAACTTGCCGCAATGCATTATTGACGTCGGAAACGTTACTCGTATGTGTATTTATCTTAAAAATCAAAGAAGTGTCATCAGCAAATAACACCATCTTCACTTTGTTTTTCAATAGATGGGGTAAATCGTTAATGTATACTAAAAATAAGAAAGGACCTAAAATTGAGGCCTGGGATACCCCCATTTACACGTTCAAACCCGACGAATTGACACCGTTTATTTGAACTAATTGCTGTCTATTATTCAAAGAGGATTTTACTAAACTTAATGCTGATTGGCCTAGCCCGTAATGCTCAATTTTCAAAAGCAATGTTTAATGATAAACGCAATCAAACGCCTTCGACAGGTCGCAGCAGATACCTATGGCATCTAGTCCGTCCTCCCACGCATCAAAGATGTGTTTTAACAAGGTGACACCAGCGTCGGTTGTACAACGTCCTTTGGTGAAACCATACTGTTTCTCGTGTAGGATGTTATTCTTATTAAAATGAATGAGCATTTGATTTAGCATTATCTTTTCAAATACCTGCTGAAAACCGGCAACACGGATACTGTTCTATAATTATTTGTATCTTTACTGTCCCCGGATTTAAAAAGTGGTATAACCTTACTATTTTTCATTAGATCCAGAAAGACTACTTGATCTACACACAAATTAAAAATCAAAGCAAACTACGGCGTTATAGTCTGAAATAGTATGGAGGTACAAACTTTGATGGACATTCCCCATAGATCTTCGGTTAGTTTTATCTTTAATGTTATTAAAGTAATCATTGGTCTTGTGTTCCAGCACGAGCTGAAGGAGGTGGAGGAGAAGTTTCGCAAGGCGATGATCCTGAACGCGCAGCTGGACAACGACAAGGCGGCGCTCGGCTACCAGCTTGAGCTACTCAAGGACCGGATAGAGGAGCTGCACGAAGAGTATGCGCAGTTGCAGGTGAATTGTGATCTTATAACAAAGTTTTACGGACGGTTTTCGTTTGACTCACTTGACGTCATAATTTCCTGTCTTTTGATACCAGATTATGACATCATTACTGACGAATAAACTCTCATTTCCAGCGCGAACACAGAGAAAAATGCTCATCATTTGAGCGTCTAAAACGCGAGCACGAGTCCGTAACTCGCGAGCTGAGTGCGGCACGAGATGCGGTACGGGCACGAGACGCCGCGGCGGCGGGCGCCGGCTTCGCGTTCGTGGACGCGGCGGCGCTGGATGCGGCGGCGCGGGACACTGCGGGGGCGGCGGTCGGCGCTGTGCCGGCGCTGGCGCTGGTCACGCATCAGGCTCATCAGCTGCTCAATGATGCGGGAGAGGGTACGCTAGGTAGGATACAATCAATTATGAAACTTATTTATACAACTGATTAGCGGATTCTTCTATTAAAATTTTAGTATAGTATGTGCTAAGTGGGTCCCGGAAAAAGTCACGCGACATCGCGGCAGACCCAGGCGAAGATGGCGGGATGAACTTGATGCCTATCGACAGGATTGGTCTACAATTGCCCTAAACCGAGAGGATTGGAAGGAAGAAGGGGAGGCCTTTGACCTGCATTGGGACAGAATAGGCTGAAAATAAAAAATAAAATGTGCTAAGCAACCAGTGCCGGAATTTTTGTTAGTTAAGTGTGTATATGTTTATTTCCAATCCAATGCTGCAATTTTGTAAACGGTGGCTGGTAATGTGCCCTGAAAAGCATAACATAATTCAGAATAAAATAACCAACCAACAAACCAAATAAAATTGTGTGTATCCAACAAAATGCAGTTACACAGTTGATAGGTGGCACTCATGTTCGATTACAGATGCATTAGCAATTATATAGCATACTAGCTGACCCTCGGGGCTTCGCTCCCGTCAACTGGCTACCTAGCCTGCCTACCCTGCATACCCTGCCTAACCTGGCTACCCTGCCTGCCCTGACTACCCTGCTACCCTGCCTACCCTGGCTAACCTGCCTACCCAGTCTTCCCTGGCTACCATGGCATACCCTGGCTCCCCTGCCCCTACCCTGGCTACCCTGGCTAACCTGTCTACCCTACCTATTATTTTTTATCTATCTACAATAGTTTTCTCAGCGCACGCCAAATAATGTATTTTACAGGCAACATTTTGCTACCTTTTCATAAGGATCTCTAATTGTTTTACCTGCCTATCCTGGCTACCATGGCTAACCTGGCTACCATGGCTACCCTGGCTACTCTGGCTACCCTGGCTACCTTGCCCCTACCCTGGCTAACATGGCTATCCTGGCTACACTGGCTATACCCTGCCCCTACCCTACCTACCTACCTTGCCTTCCCTGGCTACCATGAATACCCTGGCTCCCCTGCCCCTACCCTGGCTACCCTACCTATTAATTTTTATGTATCTACAATAGTTTTCTCAGCGCACGCCAAATAATGTATTATACAGGCAAAATTTTGCTACCTTTTCATAAGGATCTCTAATTGTTTTACCTGCCTACCCTGGCTACCATGGCTACCCTGGCTACTCTGGCTACCCTGGCTACCTTGCCCCTACCGTGGCTAACATGGCTATCCTGGCTACTTTGCCCCTACCCTGCCTACCCTGCGCCTACCCTGCGCCTACCCTGCCTACCTTGCCTTCCCTGGCTACCATGAATAACCTGGCTACCCTGGCCACCCTGGCTACTCTGGCTACCTTGCCCCTACCCTGCCTAACCTGACTACCATGGCTACACTGGCTACTCTGGCTACCCTGGCTTCCCTGGCCACCCTGGCTTCCCTAGCTACTCTGGCTACCCTGGCTTCCCTGGCTATCCTAGCTACCTTGTTCCTACCCTGACTACCATGGCTACCCTGGCTACCCTGCCACAAACCTGGCTACTCTGGCTACCTTGCCCCTACCCTGCCTACTCTGGCTACCTTGGCTTCCCTGGCTACTCTCACTACCCTGGCTACCTTGCCCCTTCCCTGCCTACCCTGGTTACCCTGCCCAGAACCTGGCTACCATGGCTACCCTGCCCAAAACCTGGCTACCCTGCCCCTACCCTGCCTACCCTGCCCCAAACCTGGCTACCCTGGCTACTCTGGCCACCCTGGCTACCCTGGCTTCCTGGCTACTCTAGCTACTCAGGCTACCCTGGCTGCCTTGCCCCTACCCTGCCTACCATGGCTACCCTGGCTTCCCTGGCTACTCTGGCTAACCTGGCTACCTTGCCCCTACCCTGCCTACCCTGGCTACCCTGCCTACCCTGGCTACCCTGCCCACCCTACCCAGAACCTGCCTACCCTGGCTACTCTGGCTACCCTGCCCAAAACCTGCCTATCTTGGCCAAAACCTGCCTACCATGGCTACCCTGTCTACCCTGCCTACTCCGGCAATAATCATCTATATAATCTATAAATCCGCCACAAAAACGCCAGTTTTCAGTCAATCACTCGTATTTCCCTACTTGTATTTAAGTTTTCCTTGTTATGGTAGGCGTCATAAATAAGCTGTTTTCTTTCTTTTTTCTATAGAATTTATGTTATTTACGATTTCAACAAAACATAATAAACTAATAAATAAAGTACCTAGATACTTCTTTCTTTCTACTTACTTTTCTTTCAAAATATTCTATAAAATATGAAGTAACGAGTGCAATTTATCATTACAGACGTGCGGTTGCAAAAGCTGCTGAGCTCGAAGCAAGCGCTGGAGTCAGAAGTGCGCAAGCTCAAGCTGCAGCTCAACGACGAGCGCGCCGCCCGCCAGAACGGAGTCGCCAACCATCACGACCAGGACTACGAGAACGAACGTGAGTATCTTACTGAATACTTTTAGAGACTGCATTAGACAAAAAATAAATAAACAATAAATAAAACTTCCAATAAGGTTGGATTTGTAATTGCCCACGGGAATCTTTCGTCTCCCCGGGGATGTACCCTAAAAGGCGTAGCACAGAGGGGATTTCGGAGCGGTCTTTCAAGAGGTTTTAGTGAAGTAAGAGTCCTACATACCAAAATTTCAGCCGCCTTTTAAAGGCTTTTCCTTGAAAATAAAAAAAAGTTAAGGGTCGAGCATAAAAAGTCGAGATTTAACACGAGCTATGTAGCCAATTGAAAAAAGCTACATGCGAGTGTTAAAATAAAGTTTTTTTTATGCGAGACACGAACGATTATTTTTTCACTATCTGATGAGCTTACTTAATTAAATGCAAATAAGTTTCAACAACAATTTATTAGAAACAACAATTTACAATTAGTAAATGTATGTTTTCGTTCAGACTAAAAACCACAGACTACACACAGTATACACACAGTCAATGTGCGCTTTTTCGAGAGGTAACAGGTTCAGTATCATTCTGCCGGATGGAGCGGTGGAAAAAGCGGGGGCGTAGCGGCAGTGTGCGTCTACCAACAGTAGCCTATTCAGTTACGTACTTTTTACACATAATGATAACAAAACTCCGTACAAAATTCATTTCGTAACTGTTGTTATGTAATTTTGTTTACTTTAATTTTTATTTTATAATCTTGTGTCTAAATGTTCATATTTCGAAACGAATTTCTGCTCTATGCGAATTAATGCACTTTGATATGTCTAATTTGACCGGACTATTAGGCAATGTATTACATAAAAGACAAGGTAGTGGAAAAGGGTGCTTTTGCAGATTTGACTGCCCAGATTGCAACTGACATACATTCTAATTTCGTTAATCGAGGCTCATTTACTGCATATTCTATCCTCGCTGATATTCCCTGTCCTTGTCACAGGTAATTATTGAACGCTTGTATGTTCCCCAGTGGAAACAGTGCGCAAGTCAGTGTCGGAGGCGAAGGGGCGCGCGGCGCGGGCGGAGGCGGAGGCCGCGCTGCAGGCGGCGCACGTGGCGCGTCTGGAGGCGCAGCTGGCCCGTCTGCGCGCGCGCCAGGACCATCAGGACGAGCACGAGGAGCAGCTCAAGCAGGAGCGCCGCAAGCTGCAGAGAGAGGTACACTCATTGATCTATTGTAACTTAAGACAACAGTTTATAAAATAGTCCTGGCTGTCGAAAGTGGCTCAACTCATCTACCACGCAGAAGTATTACTAGACAAATGGCTTTTTAGTTAATCTTCGGTTGTTCTATTTAGAAATTCTTATACTTCATACAACTTATGCTAGCTGCTTCTGACATGGACCAGCAGGCTTGTAAAGTGTCTTGCAAGAGCAAAACGATAGCGATTTTTGCACAATACATAAAGTTTTTTTAGAAATAAGTACATTTGACAAACAACGAGCGATTAGCAAACGATTGTGTAGGACCTAATTAATACCTATACTGTACGTAATTCCAACTTTTATGACATAAAGAGTTTGATCGCACGATGATTGCTGTTTCTTAGGTAATAGGTCTGCCGAGTGTCGAACGTGGATACAGTATTATTATTTAAAACTGCTATCGAAATAGTCCTTGGTTGTTCTACTTAGAAACTCGTGTACTTCATACAATATGCCACATAATCAGACAGGCAAGAGGAATGTGTATCAACAAATTAGTTAACTAGGTACAAAAAAAATCATTTCAAATTAGAAAGAAGTAACGTATGGCTCTATTGTCAAAAAATACGTTAATACGTTGAATACCGCAATAAAAAACACAGTTGTCATAGAACTTAGTGGGCATAAATTTTCATTTATATCAACTTTACCATAGATTACAAGCTAGCCATTAGTTGCGGATCTATCTTCGCGACGAGATCATAAAATAAGACAAACATTTATAAAATATAAATACAATGATTTGATTTTCAGGAAGTCGTTGACTTCTGGGCCGTTATCAATAATGGCGACAGTTAACGGTACGGTCGCGCAAACCTTACTCACGGAGTGTGCTGCCCTAAACACAACCGATACTTGCGTAATGCTCTGCGCAACATAATGCTGCCCCAATAATACGTACCCCACACTCCTGTGTAGAGATGGGCAATCAACCGGCCCTAAAACCGATTACGGGGTTCAAACCCATCCCTATGTATTCAAGCAACCAGCCGCCGAATTGCGTAAGTGAATTCGGCAAAGGAAACAGTTTGGAACCTTCACAAACACTCTGAAAAGGAAAGGAGATGAATCTTTCCATGACCAATATTTTGACGTAGAATTGATTGTAAAGAATAATTATTTTTACAGTTTTAAGGAACCATTATACATTTTTAATTAAAAGCATTAGAATACCCTTAGTTGTAAGTAAAACAAAATTAAATTATGTCCTAATTATTTGGAAATAAATCACCAGGAGGATGATCGACTCTTTCCAAATTAGTTACGCAATGCCGAAAAAGTTGAAGGAAATGATTCTAACTCTTTGAAGGTTCCAAACTGTTTCCTTTGCCGAATTCGGCTGCAGGTTGTAAATTGATTAATAGGTTTGAACCCTTATCTAACCCATCTCTACCCTTGTGTGCTCAATGTCAATCAAATGCTAAATGTTTACTAAATAATGTAAATATAACGTTTTACTCCTTCTGCATGTTATATTATTATGTAAAATAAAACTTCCATTTGTAAAAGCGTTGTAAAATACAATAAATTAAACGCTCTATATATCTATTCCTATCCCTATAAGTGTCAAGTTTTACGAATAAGTCTGTACATAACGCTACCAATACCGTTTGATTGATTTATGACCCTATAACAATGTACTAAGAGTTTTAATTAAATTGCAGGCTCGGGAAGCACTCAACCGGGTTGAAGAGTTGGAGACTGAGAACAGCCACCTTACGAAGCGACTCGACAAGCTGAAGAACGCGAAGTCTGCACTCCTTAAAGACCTGTGACAGAGATAACAAACAAACTATGAAATGTTAATAATATGACGAAAAACTGCGCCCGCGCAGGGACATAGACAGCCGTGTTTAGGAGGTACCGAAGCTAATACGTACCGACTGAAAAAAAAAACGAGAAAAAATGTATCAACATTCTTGTGAATGAAAGACAACTCCCATTCACAAAATGTTACATAAGACTTGCAACGATTCATAATACCATTGAAATAACATTGAAGTATATATCGGTCTATAATAATCTAACATTCTCAACATAATAATTTGTTTTTTTTTAATTAATTCTACTAAACCTGACATTTTATACTTTCGACCTGTATTATGTTGATCATAAATAAATGATGTTTTATTTGATATAAAAAAATGGGGCTCACGCAATACATTTTCACGCAAACTTATGTAGTCTGGAGACGTCTGAAAAGTATTGCGTGAAGAAAATTGAGATTTTAAGGATTGTGTATAGGAGAATTAATAAGTATGTGTGGCGTGTATGTGTATGTTGTGTGTAAAGTAGATTAATTCACGAAGTTTTTAAATAACAAAGTATATAAATATCCAATTCTTATGAAAAGCTCTCATATCTTTGTGAATTAGTACTACTTTATACAATGCTGGGATGTAATAAGTCATTCAGATGAAGGCCCGGCGACACTTTCATCGTTTGTAAGATATCGTTCTACAGTTGGCTCAGATGTGACATCGCTAGGTAAGTTCGTACTAGATTTATACGTCTATATACATTTTGGATAGTTATTAGCGAATACGTAGGAAAATGAGTCAGACTGAATGCAATGCTGTCCCGTCTGAACCAACTCTTATGGTTACCGACAACATTCTTTGCGTAATTAATATCAAATGCTTGCAACACTATCAATGATTTAACAGCACGACCAAGCAAAAATGTTGAAGGATAACCTCTGTAATGCAAATAATATGGTTGTATTATGTATAACCGTTGTATAACTATTGTAAATCGCTTTTATAATTGAATATTCCCTGTAAAATATGAGAATAATGTGTATAATTAATGTTTTGTTTAATTTTAATAAATAATTATTTATTTTAACTATGTTCGTATTTTCTGTATAGGTATTATATATGTAAGAGTTTTATTTAGCTTGCCGAATTCATTCGCTTTGTTACTAATAATACATTGGAGTGATTATTTTGTTACTTGCCATTGGTATCACAAATTCAAATAATTAAGTTTTGACTCAACTTTTTACTACTTCACACTTCGACGTTGATGCGGTTTTAATTATTTTTAATGCTTTTATCTGTAATATAATTGCTCAAAATTGTATCCCACGAGTATGTGATAGTCTATTGAGAAGTTAAAACGTCCAATAGGATTAGGTACTAGAGGGCGGGAGTCTTCGTGGGACTGACCTTTGTATTTTTTATATTTCGAGATTTTTATTCACGATTCTACCAAGTTACCATGCTGTTTAACTGATATCATTGTAAATTATTTTTATCTTGTTATTGTGGCATTCTTTAATTACTTTACTGTGGACATTTCGATTAGATCTCGGACTAGTTGAGTTGAAGGTAGAAGGAGAAACTGAATAAAACGTAGTAAGTATCCGATGTACAGGAGATTATCGAACTTGTCGCTTATATATAAATATAGTTGTTAGTGATGCTCACTTTAACGTACAGTGCCATGGCACACCAAAATGTATTAGTAATACAATAATATGTGTATTGTAGTTATGAGTAGTAATGAATTGGAAATGCGGGTAGCGGTAGAGATGCGCGCTTGTCGGATGTTATATGTGTACTGCGCGTGTTACATGTATGTAGGTACATCTGTAGATTTTTTATTAAATGTTACTCTTACAGCGTTAAATTTCAACTTTATAGTCAATTTTGTTCTGGTCAAACACGCAGGGCATGAGGAAAACATTGTACAAATTGTTGTCGTTATCGAAACAATCTATATTGACGCCAATTTGTAAATGACTGTGGCCAGATAAGAACCACACACCACCGACTTATCACTCTGGTTACAGTCCGCCATTAATTTGTATCGAAACTGATACTAAGTAAGTCAACGTTCTGCGTGTTTGCTCGCCAACATTTTCACAGTTATTATTATTGCGTCGCGCGTTTCGATATACCTTAAGTCTGTATGCGGTCGGTACTGGTAGTAATTCTAGTTGATATCTATGTAATATGAGGATAGTGTACCGATCATATACAGGCTTGAGCACAAGTCTGACGGCCACACATTCAGTGTTTCTTCGGCCTGCGTAGTAAAGATCATCGTCAGTATAATTTGTAAGTAGGAACGTAATTTTTTTAAGTACGATGTATGTATTTTGGTGCTGCATTACTAATTTATTTGTTTTCAATTTAACTATGAATGACCAACTGTCTTTTTATATGAAGCGAAAACAGACTTAATATTGTATAAATTTGAATATTTTGAATAAATTTCGCTCTGAATGTATTGTTTTATTTTTCCATGTCCTGTTGGCTAGATTTAGTTAAGCGCAATATTGAGCAAGAACTGTCAATGTTGGGGTGTAGGTAACACTTCTCAAAACACTGCTGCTGCCGGCGCCACGAATAACGCCAAATACAACTATTCGGCGAGAGCTGAAGTTATTGACCTGCCATTGGCTTATAACAGAGCCAGTACTCATTGAAAACACGCAATTATAAATATGCTTTGGGTTTAGGACGGCGGGAGAAGCCGAAACTAGAAGGAGAAACCCATACTGGATACAAATTGGGACTCCTACAAGAGGGACCTCAAAGTAAAACTCTGGCGGTTCGCACCATAAGAACTACTTGGCGGAGGCATTGCACCTCCATCGAAGCTCTGCCAAATGGAATGAGGTTGTGCAAAGCATTAATTAGTAGCAGTAAGCTTAATTCTAAACTGGATATATATAGAATTTGAAGCGGACAGAATCACGGCGGGCATCATAGGTGCATGGGAAGAAAATTGCCCAGAGAAAAAGGCTTTGCAAAAAGGAACCATGTGAACTGGCTAAAACACGACAGGCTTTTAATGTTGCAAAAGCCAGGAAATATTTTTTTGGCTACTTCAGCATGCTAACGAGGTATAACAAGGCGGTACGCAAAGGCCATAAGAGCTGCTTGGCGGAAGCATTGCACCTCCATCAAAACCATTTCTGGTATTTGTTAAATACCCGTATGGGCATTTACCCGGCAAATTCCGTTTTGGTATTTACCCAAATGGGAATTTCGACGTCTATCTCTCGTACCAGACTCTCTTATATCGATCTTTAGCCAGCTTGTGAGAGTGAGGCATGTATGTTGCCACAGCTGCTGTCGCACTTATATCGATTATAATACGCTGCATGACCCTGAATTTTAAATCCACCTCTCCCCTCGCTTCCCATCGATCGGTGCATATCCTGCTTAAATATTTATGAGACTGTTGAGGTACCTAACCTAACAAATAAAAAAGTTCCAAAAGACATTTTTTTTTTAATTCTTTTAATAACTGTCTGGAGATCCGTAACACACGGCTTCCCTAGTATGGACTCCAGTCTCTCACAAAGGAGCTTCTTGCAAATGTTTTAATTTAGTTTTAAGTACATAGATTTTAAGGCAACCTTTCTGGAGAGAAAACAATAAATTAATTTATTATTCTTAATATATATAAATCTCGTGTCACAATGTTTGTCCTCAATGGACTCCTAAACCACTTAACCGATTATAATAAAATTCGCACACCATGTGCAGTTCGATCCAACTTGAGAGATAGGATAGGGTAGGGTAGGTAGGGTAGGGTAGGTAGGGTAGGGTAGGGTAGGTAAGGTAGGGTAGGTAGGATATTTAGTAGATGAATGTTTGGTGTTTTTATGGCAAAACAAAGTTTGCCGGGTCAGCTAGTTATTAATAAGTACTTATCACAATCTATCGAACAGGTATTATGACGCTAAAATACCCCGATTCTAACAGTAAAACGCCCTTAACTTTTAAACGGCTGACCCAATTTTCAACAAACATAGATAATAAACACTGCCGACTAGATAATAATGTCACCTTTCAAACAAAAAAAACCTAAATCAAAATCGGTTCACCCGTTTAGGAGCTACGATGCTACAGATAGATACACAAGTACACGTATACACAGGTACACACTTCAAACATATAACACGCCTCTTTTTCCGTCGGGAATAATAAAGAAAACGAATGTTGGTTAGAAATTTAGAATATTATGAGACTTGTATAGCCCACGCACCTGCGGTTTTTAGACGCGCGTTTTTTTCGCACTTTCTGCGACACGTGGAATTGTATAAAGCTGAAAAAAAAAACAAAAGCAAGTAAGAACAACAAAAACAATTTTTTACCTGCCCCATCTAGTAGGGTATCGTTGTTTATATAATGTTTCTGCAGCGCGCCGCCACTTACGTACTTTTATGTCGTTGTATAGATAAATAGGTACCTACTGTATTTTTTGTTTTATTATATATTGGAAAGCAAAGGAATGAGAAGCCACCAAAATTAACTTTTGTAACAAAATTAATATGTTGCCGTATGTTTGTATAGGCGCGTGCAGACACGGTGACGCCGTGGTAAACGGCGCGTGCCATCCGCAAGCTCCGCCTGCATCTAAAGCAAACGCGTATAAAATCGCTTCTCCGTAAACGCCATAATTACGAGTATGTTTAATTTAGTGCGGCCCGCACAGCCCATCTATTACTATCATCAACCACATAGCCACTAGACGCCTAATAACAGGCGAGCGATGTCTGTCAACACATATGACTAATTAGTATCTAATGAGTGAGCACCCTAACAAAACATATATGCCTACTCAAGCCTACCCGTAACAGCGTATCAAATGTTCGCTTACCGCTTCACTTATTATAAGTCCATATTTAGCAATTTATGTACTTACTAGCAAAATATAATGTCAGTATATTTTGCTAATATGGCAGTTTTACAAGGCGTTTAATGTTTCCGTGATAGTCAGGGCAATTAAAATAGCTTACTATGCCTACTTATCTGTTCTTACTAAGGTTGTTATATTATCTGTGCCAAAGTAAACAACAACCTTGGGTTATTTAAGTCAAGAGTGAATAAAACACCTGCACCCTAAAGGACCTTTGTGCGGCAAATGAAAACACAAGCGCATCACCCAAGCGTGCTTCACCGTAGACCACATCATCGCTTAGCATCAGGCGAGACGGTGATCAAACGTGAGCCTATAGACTGAATATAAAAAAAAAACATATATATAGTTCTCGCCAAACATCTTGACCGCCCTGAAGTTGGCTACAATAGCTGCGCAGTAGTAAATCTCATACAAAAACAGCACCGATCCGTGCCTTGCGCATCGGGAAGCCAACTTCAGGGCGGCCAAGAAGATTGGCGAGAACTATACTTCTTTGATTCCATCAGTTTATTTCTGCTTCTTATCTTAATTTATTTAAGGGCATGTGAAACAGTTAAAGGTAAAATGTTAAATTGGTACCTGAAAAAGAATTTTCGAATCATTTTTACCAGTAATCCTTTTTACCCGACTGCGTCAGGAGGTTCTCAATCATTTCAACAATGAACATAACATAATATCACGCGTGTATTCACGAAGATATTTAAAAAAAATCTGCCTTTGCATTTGCCTAGCAGAGGAATAGTAAGAATTATACTATTTTTTTTTTTTTAATAAAACTGGTTGGTGAGTTAGATGTCCGATTAAACAATTTTTTGCCTTTGGTAGAATTGGTAGGAGTTGGTAGGTTGTTGTTGTCGTTGTTGTTGGTTGTGTATGTGTTGTGAATGTATTTGTTTGTTTATATTGTTTTTTTTTGTTTGTTATATTTTTTTTTCTTCTGATTGTTTTTTTTAAACCCCCGGCGGAAAAAGAGGGGTGTTATAAGTTTGACGTGTGTTGCTGTGTATCTGTGTGTCTGTGGCATCAAAGCGCCTAAACGGATTAACCGATTTTGATTAAGTTTTTTTTGTTTGAAAGGTGATTTTGTCGAGAGTGTTCTTAGCTATGTTTGAATAAAATCGGTCCAGCCGTTCAAAAGTTACGGGCGTTTTACTGTTTGAATCGGGGTGTGATCGCAAGATATCGTGTCATAATTACGTGTTCAATAGATTGCCGATCGAAGCGTATCTACTATGTACACTAGATAAATTATGTAGCATGAAATAAAAATGTGCCGGGGGTTTTTTAAATTAGCTTTGTTAAAGTTTTAGTTTGTAAGTACCTATTTATTATTATTTACCTAACTATAGACGAAGAATTTATAATCTTCACTAATTAGAATGCGCAACAAACAATATTCTCATCAGGAGGTGTCAAAGACTTGTTGGTTCCGAAGTTAAAGCCGTGTTATTATAGTTTATTTAAATAATACAGTAGTACTATCGTTAAAATGTTCTATTAGCTCTGAGAATTGAAAAGGGCCATATTTTACGGGCCCAATTAATTTTACAACATTGATTTTGAACTTTATTTCTGTAGATTTAAGGTTTATAATGGATTGAGGTGTCATAATTTTTACGATTTCGAAAAGGTCGCGTAAAAGCGTATACGATTTTATGGAATGCTTTGATGTTTGTGTTACAAATTTTATAATCTCATTAGTAAAAATGAATATTAATTTAGTTTTATTACTCTATAAATTGTTGAATTTATCTACAAGTAAAATTTAAAAATTTAAAAAACCCCCGACACATTTATCTTGCGAAAACATCCCGATTCAAACAGTAAAACGCCCATAACTTTTGAACGGCTGAACCGTTTTTTTTTAAACATAGCTAAGAACACTCTCGACACAATCACCTTTCCAACAAAAAAAACTAAATCAAAATCGGTTCATCCGTTGAGGCGCTATGATGCCACAGACAGACACACAGATACACAGATACACAGATACACAGATACACAGATACACAGATACACAGACACACAGATACACAGATACACAGATACACAGATACACAGATACACAGCAACACACCTCAAACTTATAACACCCCTCTTTTTCCGTCGGGGGTTAAAAAGATCATATACAGGTAATACTGATCGCCACTCGACAATTTCGAATTAGTACCAACCACTTCTGTGAGCCATAAACACTTCCGTGTCAGTCAATAAAAAATTGATGAAATAAATTTTATAATGGCCTCTTGTACAATACGTTGCTATGGTAACAACAGCCAGACATGGAGATTCCGAAAAAATAACACAACATTAAATTGATAAGTTAATAGTTACATAAACATAATTAGATTTATTTTCTAATATTATTTATCGGAGTTCATATTATACTGGTCAAGTTTGTAGGTGAACACGCCCACCGCATGATTGCGTCTCTTTCTTTTTAAAGTATTTTTTCCACTGACCTCTATCATACATTGTACACTGGACTTCATACTATCGATGACAAAATGAAGACATTTGATTATCGCCATTTTGGCGCTGATAGCAACGTGAATTAACGTGAGAGTCGCATGGAACTAATATTAGAGATGGGACACAGCTTTCGGTAAAATACTTTTATGGGTTTTATCAATCGTGAGAATAATTTAATACGTAAGAGAAAAAAAAAACAGTTATTTTTATTATGATTAATTTTTAAGTAATAGAATAATTGCTGTAAAGGTTACTAAAAAATATTTTCAGTCAGATTGCAAGCTATAAACTAGTGGATAGCGTGCTAGTAAAGTTATAGCGCATTACTGTCAGATCAGTGAGATTTAAATATGGGGTTAGGATAACAACTTATCCTAAAAGCTATCACATTTGAGCAAGTATCTCCTCGCTCAAGTACACTAGTTGTACGCCCATCGGATTCGTGAATGGAACTTCATTTATATAATAATAATAATAAATGAGATGGATAATCATTTACAACGGACGTATTTCTCGCTATCATCGCTGAGATCCTGTCTCTGTAGTGTTAAGGTGCAAATAGGAGTGGTATCGCATTCCAGCAAGGTGAAGACTTTAACTCTGTTTCAGATGCAGATAATAAATTATTTGACTTCAAAACATTTTTTAATATAATTATAACTATCATGATATTATTCCAGAATTAATTCCAGGCTCAGGAACGTGGTGATTGGTACAAGAGAGAGGCCTGTGCTCAGCAGTGGGCGAAGTCGGGCTGTGGATGATCATGATGATGATTCTAGAATTTAGTATTACACATCGCTTTTTAACATATTATTACTGATTATTAGGCATTCATATACCTAACATTCATCACCAATATGTGATATTTAGTTCCAACCACAGATTACCTCCCAATAGATTCCGCATATAAGACAACTTACGCGCACCACACATCAGCCTACTTAGGCTGATATAACTCAGCACACGGTATGATCTCTTTAGTATCGACCAGACATTAGAGCTGTAGGGACGCAAGCGATTTCTAGTTTTAATTCTGTTTAAAAAATAGTTATCAACGGTTTGCCTTAAAAAAATGACGAAATGTGCAGTAAAATGGTATGGAAAATCAACCAGCCCTTCAAGTTCAAAAAAAGATGGGATAATTTTCCACCCGTAGGCAAAGTAATAAATATTGACCAATCTAAGAAAGGTCAAGTTATAATGGTTAACAAATCAAAATTGCACACTTTACAGTTGCGCTCGTTGATGTCTTTTGTGAAAGTCCCTTTCACTCTTATGGAATTATTATATTGCTAATCTTTTTCCCACAGAAGTAAAAATGTTGAGAACAATACGTTTTTCGCTTATCGAAAAGTATCGATTATCGATGTTAAATTAGGTATATAGGAGAATAAAATAATTTTGTTAAAATTGATTATTTAAAAATTAACAAATAGTTTATTTTTACTTTGAACTAATTGTGCTCTACTCATAACCAGAGCTCAGAGTGGTCCTGTTTACATAGGATTACTATTAAATTAAATCACTTTAGGCCAAAATCTAAATCTTTTCTCGATCGATGTTTTTCTTTATCATTATTAAAGTAATTATAAAATCGTCAGTTAAGAATTTTTTCATAAAATACCATTCTGTTTGACAAATATCGATATTTTATCGACATTTAATGCGCATGACCCGTCACTACAACATGTACCGTGACCTTGAATAGCCAATCACGGCGCACTTGTCACTCCCCGCGCAACCCGTGCCTGCCGCCAAATTTGGTGAACTCGGAATCAAACAAAACAGTAGGCATGCGGTATCTATTGGGAGGTAATCTGTGGTTCCAACATACTACGAGAAATCAATACAGTAAATGAGTGATACGCCTTGCCAAGACTACTATTTTGATATTAGTGTAATTTAAAAATATCACTAATACTGATATATTAGTTACAATATTATAATATTTCCAGTCAAATATATTAGTATTACCTAATTTTTAGAAATATCGGTAGTATCCTATCTCTATATGTGTCAATTTTAGTTCCTGATACGCTCGAGCGGGGCGCTTTGAATCAGCACAAAAATCAACTGTCATTTCATATAGTATGTTTAGTCCAGCGTACTTGTATAATAGAGGTCAGTGATTTTTTCGCTATCTCTACTCCTCTATAATTTCGTAAGCAGAACTAGTGATGCACCATATCCTATGTCCAAATCTGTTATCGATAGAACTAGAAACCTTACAAATACAGACATTAAATTGAATAGTTTATTAATTGTGAAACGATTTTTTGAGTACGTTTTTTACTAATATTTAATATTACTATATTTAAGAACCAACAACCGAAAAAAAAGTATGTTTACCTTTAGAATTCTGTTTCTTTTTTTTTAAATTTCAGCATTTTATGTTATTACTAAAATGTTAAAACGCCGTGTAATTAATAATAAAAAAGATAATATTAATTTTAAAAAAATACAAATACTATTTATAGAAATCAATACCTTCCTGGTTTTATTTAAACCGTGGGACAGGTTAATGATGCGTATGACCTTGGTAAGGGACCAATCAGAGCGCAGTACCCCGTGCCTCATACCTCCGCTAGTTGACAGAATTGTTTTGATATATTAGATCAAGCATTAGGTGTCTAGGGGCTATGTGGTCGATGATTACTATACTCTATGGCACAGCCCGACGCGACGCAGACCGACCCGCGTCTCGGGAAACCAGGCCTTGCCCTTACAAAAAAACTAAACCATTTTCACTATGGGGTAGACAGAAATGGCTGAATGTACTAGACGGCATAGCGTAACATGGTACCTAATCAAGGTACCATGTTACCTTTCTTCACTCTGCAAGGCAAAGGTTAATTCGCATAAAGAGAAGGATACTTAGTGGCTAGATAGTTAGGCCCAATATATCCACCAACCAAGCTGGTTTAAGTTGGTGGTAGAGCCCGGTTTTAGAACATGAGTAGTTCTTACAGTCTAATCATAGACACAAATTTCACTTAACCCAAATTTCCCACCTCATATCAACCAAGATGAGGTCATCTTTTACTGCTAGCACTCATCATCATCATCTCAGCCGAAAGAGGTCCACTGCTGGACATGGTCCTCTCCCAAGTGTCGCTACATTGAGCGGACCCAAGCGTCTCGCATCCATCCCCGCAAACGGATCCGCGGATCCCCGCAACCTACACCAGCAGCCTAATTGCATACCTAAGTGAATTCAGAAAGGCTAAGGATAGACGGAAATCCACATCGCGTCTCGTCTCGCATGTGATTGGTCGATTGATGGGAATTAAAACCATTTGCCTTGCCGAATTCACTTACGCATTTAGGCTCCTAGTGGGAGGCCTTCCAACACAACGTCTTCCGGGTCGCCACTCCAGAACTTTTCGACCCCATCGGCCATCCGTTCTGCGAGCAATGTGACCTGCCCACTGCCACTTAAGTTTGGCAATTCTTCGGTCTTTGTCGTTAACCTTGCTTCTCTTGCGAATCAGACTATTGAGCTGTCGGTATTTCAACGCCTCATCTGAAGACTGCAGGACCGTCTTTCGCCGCTCCTTCAAGAGCTTGAGAGTAGGATCAGTTTTTTTTGTTCTTATCTGTACGACGGGTCTTGCTTGAAGAACGTATTCCTAATCATATGGTCATTTTCCACGAATCCACCGTTGTAATCCACTGCTAACACTACCAAGAAAAAATAAATTGTGTGGAGTAAAGCTGACATGCCCAATAAAGAAAACAACAACATAATGTTCTATCAAATTTATTACGTCTATGAGAGTGGTACTTCTTAATCACAAAGTAAAACAAAATGATGTAATGAATATTTACAATGAATTTTGTTTTCTATGAAATACAGAAAGATATCTAAAGAAATGGTAAAATGAAAATGTTTATTACTGTATATGTTACCTTAATATTTAATTTCATAAGAGTCAAGCCCAAAGAGATGACGAGAATTATTATCCTAAGTTGAGACAAATCAGTTAAATTGCCTTATGTGAATGATTATTATGTACACACTACATTCCTTTCAGTCTGCTTACCTAACAGAGTTAGACCACTTTTACAAATAGTTGCAAGCAATGGCATAAATTAAGAAAACCAAGATAACAACAATTTTTATCATTCTTATCCTTTTAACTTATATTATATAAAACCAAGTACAAATACGAAAATTATTTGGGATCATTAATCTTAATGACGCGTTTACATTAGGCCGGCCACCGTATACGGCGACCAGTTTCGGTTGAACCGGATCGGTTAACCGAATTGGGCTGTTTACATGATGTCGTTCACCGAATACGGTGACCGTATTCGTTTAAGTTGTCGGTTTACCGGATTTAGCGACCGCATACAACCGAACTGTGTACACTCGTGTTAAAAACATCATCATGGACAGACAGATTGTGTTACGACAAGGAACAACAAACAAATAAAGAAAAAAAGCAATACTTGACACGTGCGCCGTCTGCACTCTTCGATTGAACAATGTGTGGCGCGTTTCTAACCTAAAACGGTCCGCGGCCGAATACAGCTAACCGAAAACCTGTTTACACTAGTCGGTGACCGAATACGGTCTGCGGTCAAATACGGTTAACCGAAAACCCGTTTACACTAGTTGGTGACCGAATACAACCGAATCGGTCAAAACAACCTAATGTAAATGAGCCATAAGTAGATAATACAGTATATTTTTCTATGAAGCCCATTTTATCTAACATCCATCACCATTTACATACCTATTAAATAAACATTAGCATCAGTTCAGTTCTTATCATTCTTGTAACCAGCAAACATTCAACTGTTCCCAATTACCTTATTTATAAATAATACTACAACTAGCAAACTATACAAAATGATTGCTGCCTGAAGAAAAGGGCAGCCATGACAGGTGAGACTCATGAAGTGGATATAAATGTTGAGCTGTGAATGAGAGGGTTACTTTATATTTACAAAAACTGCAGCTTTGTCACTGAACAGCCTAGCAAATATATCAAGAGAATATATTTTTGGTTGTAGCCCATTTAATATGTAACTGAGTTATGGCGCAGTCTCTTTGGGCTCAATAGCTTCAACTTACTCACTACAGTATTATAGCCTACGGTATGGGGTGCTGGCTGGGGGTGAGACCTCCATGCTCAGGACTATGCTTCTGCTTTTTCCTCTTCTTCTCCTTTTTCCGTTTCTTACGTTCCTTGTCATCATCGTGCCGCTTCTGCTTTTTGTGTTTCTTCTCATATGTGTCAGGGTTTGAGGAATCTGTTGAATTAACAAATAAAATTTGAAATAGGAGATAAGAACATAATTATGTTTAGATGGGAGTAGACGGGACTAATGAGAACTTGTGCAACACTCAATTATGACGGTAAACTTTCTCTTCCTCTGACATTTGAATTACTAAAATAGTGTGAAAATATTAATTGAATGTAATTACATGCAAATCAAATCAATGCATCATGCAACAGAACGCATGTCAGATTGCAATAGTACACTTCTACTAGTACCAGAGAAATACCAGTTAATGATTCAAGTACCAAATCAACAATATAAGTGCATTATTTAATTATCTAGTAAAATTTTTAGATAGTAGTGTTTATATACATAGTTTAAGTAATGATGATGTGATTTAAGTTTAGTACATCCCCTTTCTTTGTCTACTTTTGCCTCCATTGTATCAATTACCAATTTTGTTGATTGTACATTATCCTCATTAATTTTTATCCAATCTCTAGATGTAAAATAAAATGAACTATTGTTTGTTTTCCCTAACAAAATAAATAAATGAAATACATTTTATGGAAATCTTTCTTTCTTTTTTACTGATCCATTGTTAGATACTAATATTTGTATGTGTAAAGCTCACCTTGCAGTGGTGTCTCTTGTCCCGCAGGGACTCCATCCTTGTGCTTATGTTTCTTGTGTTTGGTCTTGTGTCGCTTTGGTGGGGTTGCACTTACATAGCGGTACTGTTCAGGCAATGGCCCCGGGTGCAGCCGGAACCCAGCCAGCTGGGCACTCGATAGTGGCAATAATTCCTTACCACCTATTGGTCTCTTGGCTATAACTGATCCCAAAGTACTGTTATCTTCCTGTCCAGGCCCATCAAGAATCCCAGGCAGATTAGGAAGAAAAGAAGATAAGGATTCCTTAAGTTTTTTGCCATTAAATTTACTGTATGAGTGCTCAAGTCCATAATAAGCCATTAAATTTGTTGCTCCTGTGAGTTCACATTCTCCTGCAAAAAATGTTGTCAATGATGATATTGCTTGTAAATAAATCTTTACATCAATACTGTTAGGTTTCAATTCCTTACCTGGAGGTTCTTTCATCAAATAGAATGGTCCACTATGCACTATAGACGGGTTCTTGCCAAGTGAGATGGTAGTTTTAAGTGTTCCTGAGGAATCCTGTCGAGAAACCACTGGTGACCTCGCGCCTCTCGGCGAGGACTTCGGGGAATATGGTTCTACTTTTCTAAACTGATCAGACATCATCTTGAATCTGCATTGTCTACATAACAAACGTAAAGAAAAGAAAATCTCACTAAAGAAAACGATAAAAACTTAACACCCTCACTTCGAACGAAGAGCTTCCTTGACAAATTTGCAAAAAAAATCCTAGTGGTGTACGTACTGGTGTACCGTGTAAGTATACGAAGCAACTATTAACTATTTAGTCGATTAGTAGTATTTACTATTTAGATAAAATAAAAGATCTTAACAGGGCTCGAAATAAAAGTAAAGTAAGTTATCTAGCTATTTATCCAATTTATTTATTTTAAATAATTTATATCAAATCAGATTTTAATTTAAATAAAGTATTGTGTTTGTCAAAGATTACTAATATGGTTTGTGTTAGCACTACGGCACATTAAGCAAAGCTGAGGCAGCAGCAGGTGGCGCCACTTAAACTAACAGTGAAAAAACAAGCTTTAAAAGCGCGGTAAACTATCAATATTTTCGATGTTTTTTTCAGTAGTTTCATCCGATTTAACATAATTAAAGGATAAAACAATACCAAAAGATTGACCAAAGTATTTCAAAGAAGGTAATTACAAAAACCTTCTCCTATTTATAAATGGGATAGGTACCATAGAAGCTGTTTTTTTGTCACCTCGATGCAGTCACGCACTGCTTGTGCCACCTTACAGGAGAAGTTGCGGCAATGATTTTGGCAATATTGTTTCTAGAATACTAATTACTCAACATTAATTATATAATTATCTTTTATCTTACATATTACTCAATGATGCCGACACGAAATGCCGAATATCTAGTGGAATTCGTTTATTCCTATCTCGCTTGCGCTTATTTATTCTGTGGTGAAGGAAAGTATCGTCCTTGTCCCAACAATGGCAACAGTCCCAACCGGCTGATAGTTTTTCAATTATTTTTTTATTTATATTATATTTTTTGCATATGAAAGTATCGCCGAGTTTTCTTGCTCCTTCCTTGTCGTCTTATTGTTGTTGCAAAATATTTTGCCAAATTGACGCGGGTGCTAATTAAGGCAGCTTCTTTAAAATGTCATTCTCGTCTGCAAATATATTTAGTTGTCTAATTAATTAATAGGTCAGCGACAAACTTTTAGCGTCTAATAAATGGTTTATAAGCGACCATATATTGTAAAACAAGCTACTGTTAATATGACGCAACATGGTGATAATTCTTAAGCAACTAAATTTGTGATATGTCTACTCATTGCTAGCTTCTAATAAGTGTATCAACTTCATCTATAAAATAATATCAACGTACTCTAATTTCATAGAGTCACCTTTATTTTTATACTTTAGCATAAGTAATTGATGAGTGAATCTACTATATTTGAACATAAAATTTCCTTATTATTGTCATCAAATAATGGTCAATAAAAGCTATAATTTCATGTATTCGCCTATCTATTTATAATGTTACCATAAGTAATTGACTATTATACCTACCCAAATGAACATACAAAAAATATGGGTGGTATTTAATACTTTAACTGTAATTCCCCTTTTTTCAATCAAAATATTCGAAATTACTACCAAAAATACTGAATTGCACACTAAATTTGCTCATCAAATAAATGAATTATACTATACTGCTAGATCTTTAAAGCTCAACTGTTTTACTGAATAACTATCTGTTAACTAAAAGTAAATCTAATAATTCTTCGAGTGCAACAAAATATTTAAGTTTTAAGGGAGGGGGGGAAACGAAACAAAGTCGACGGAGCCCCGCTGCGCAGGGCTCCTATTTCTGTCTGCAGGGTCTAAAGTAACCTAACATGAAGGAGATGACGGGAGCTGAGTTCGCTCGCTTTGCTCGCTCACTTCAGCTCCCGTCATCTCCTTCGAACCTAACCTATCCGTGTCGGGGTGCCCTAAGCTCCCGAGCTCGCTTCGCTCGCTCTTGGACTAATTCACATTTATTTTATATTTAATTGAATACGAGCACGCAACAAATACACGTGAACTCGTTGCTGCACGCACCGAATAGAGCTCGCTCATTGGTGCAAATGGCCGGTCGCGCCCCTCTGATTCCCAACGAGCGTCAGGTACCTACACTCCCGCGCTTGTGTTGCAAACTTTCACGAAAAAAGAATATGATTTATTAATTTAGTTGTTGAATGAAAAACTTTGATTGCTAATTTTGAGGCTGGAATTTGATTTTATTAGCAGACAGATGTTGAATCTCTAAAATATATAAAGTAGCTCACTTACAACATTAGTCGCTGAGTTATCAAATCAGAAGTAAATATATTTATCGGTAGCTCGGAGTCATATTAATTTACGCTCGTAAATTGACGCTGGTTTTTTGATATTCTGTTGGAGTAGTAAAGATGATGAATTAATATAATTGAAGCTGTTCTATTAACTCGTCGCCCACATATAAAAAAAGACGCTAGGTTGCAGGTGCTAAAGAAAACTTTTGTTGCCGCACATATAATTTCCCAATTGACGCTTGTTGAAATATAATTACAATGATTATTGTAGTGCCATCCGCGTGCTGAGATGGCACGACTAGCCAATCAGAGCGCATTGATTGGAATTTGGAATCACAGATTTGAATGTAGACATAGGTGGGGGAAATGTCACTTTAGGCTTCGTGTCAGTTCTGTGGAAGTGCGACGATGCGAGATGCGAACTCACATAGAGTATGAATCGCCTAAGCATAACATTGCTCACTTGCTCAGTCGTAAATTAGATGTCAACTTGTGACTTGTGTACTTGTACAAAGAAATAGTGTTGTGTTGTGTTAAGTTATTATTTGGTGTTTGAGTAATATACTAAGTAAGTATGTACATTAACAAGTGTCTATTATTTATTATCTATTTTATTCTTAGAAGCCCTGAAACCGAATAATAGTCTAAATTCAAAGGACAATGCCCAAACAAAACTCAAATAATAAATGATTGCCTATCAATCCGAAAGTAGTCCCGATTAGTGAGTACTAGAAAAAAATTCTAATCTTAACTACATATCTATCGTTGTGATTGACGTATTCTTTAAATTAATCTTTGGTTTTTGTGGAAGGGTCTACAATAGAGTGTTTAATAACGCTTCTGAAATCCCGGAGTATTAAATCTTGACGTAATAATCCATTTAAAATTGTTTTAATTTTATTTGTCTTTGAATACATTGGAAGCAAATTATTTTTTAAGAAGTAGGTATTAAATTATGTTTTTGATTCCGTACTAAAATAATGCCAAATTAAAATATTATGTTTACAGAGATAAAAAGTAAACTAAGTTTTATTGGATAGGAACATTAAAACACAGCTTCAAGTACATATATATTTTTTATTATTGTCCCAGCAGCGGCTCCCATTGTCCCAAAAAGTATTAGTTTTGTCAGTTTCTATTGTTTAAAAAAGTGTTATTCTTTACTATCTGTTTTACATTATAAATACGTTGTTTTTTGTTATCTCTTTAACTCAAGGCAGTTTTGTAAAAGAGATAACATTTATTGTTAATTCTTTGAAAGCTTATTTCTGAACAATAGCCTGTTCAGTGCGAATGTATGTAAACCAATAGAACCAAAGATTTGACCTATGCTTATCGGTAAGAAATAATTGTACCTGCTTTCGGTATTAACTGGAACGTGGATGATCAATGGATTATTGGGTTAAGTTTCCACGTGCAAATTTGTTGCTAACACAGAGCCATGGTCTTTGTGTTAGTCCTAGTATTAATTAGTCAATGTTATTTTTTTTTTTTGTTTTTTACCTCGTGCGAAATACGCAAGAAAAACTTACTGCTGGCTTTGCAATTTGGTAGATGTTATATTGAAATTATGTTTGTAAATCTTTTGATCCATCAATTGGTATCTAGCATTCTTGTCAAAAATATTTATAAACCCATATTTCTTATGGAGAAGTACATCATCACCTAGGTGTACCTTGTTTTTGTATATAGGTATGTAAGTAGTTAGGTTTAGTTTAGAATAGTGTGTATATATTATAATGCTAACACAAGTAGAATAAAAATTGTCAAAAAAATCAATGATGTTTCATATCCATCATCATCATCATGTCAGCCGAAAGACGTCCACTACTGGACATTGGCCTCCCACAAGTATCGCCAAACTGATAGGTCCTGTGCGTCTCGCATCCACCGGATTCCGGCAGCCTTAACCAGGTCATCGGTCCACCTAGAGCAGGGGTTCCCAAAGTATTTTTTGTAACGCCCCCTACTGCCTAAAATGAAAATGCCCACGCCCCGCGCTCCCCGTCACCTTTTGTGTTTGTATTTAGGTAACTAATAGTCTAATCTAGGTATTACTAGAATTAACTATTATTATTAGAAAGTTCAAGAAAATTAAATAATTAATTAATTTTCTTTTTCTTCTTTAATTAATCTAAAGTTAGGATTCTTCTAGGCAAGCGCGTTGCATCGTCGATCACATCCTCGCTTACTATCAGGTGATATAGTGGCCAAGCGCAAGCCTAACAATAATAAAATAAAAAAATGAAGGGGAAGCAGAAGATTAAGGAATCACTAGCAATATCGATTTTGCTCCTGTTCTTTGAAAACTGCAACTGCTGCAAATATCTCTTGGCACAAATAAGTACCTTTATGGAAACGATAAAAGCTTTAATTATTTACCCAAAATAAAGGCTTTATTACTACCTAACTTTTCAAAATCATATTTGGCAGCAGAACCAGCTTGATTTCCAAAGCTTGCTCTCGCGGGCAGCACGTGCGCGGGCAACGGAGTACTATCCACTCGACCCCCGGACTAATTGAATTTTGAGCGGTCTCTCACAGTTCAATCAGAGTGATTGGCTACTGTTTAACCGGACTATCCTATGGAGACTAATCTAGCTAGTAAACTAGAGCCTCCAGCCAGGGCATCAAATCTAAACCTAATCGACCGCGCTGAGGGCTACTCCCTGTGGGGTACGGACCTCGGCTTAGGGCGTCACTGGGGGGGACAGCAAGGGGACTGGCTGGATCATGACTATAACCCCGCGGACTCACGGCCCCCTTTATGCCCTCCTCAGTGGGGATGAGGCGCACCACCCAGTTTCAAAATTACTGACCTAGAGGGCCTTCCAGAGTTGCGTCACCGTCGCCCGGTTCTTCTTAATTTTCTGGTGTTTCTTACTAATTTCTTTTATTCCTTTTTGCTATGCTCTCTCTCTATACTACAACGATGTTTACTGGAATAAAATATATTTCAAACTATTTTTTTTTTTCTTTAGACTACACTGAAAAGATAAAACATTAAGAGAATAATATATTCTTACGGAAAACGGTGAAAGAAAAACATTGTGAGGCAACCTGGATTTATGGTTAATATAAGTTTGAAATCGCCAACCCGGCTTGAGCAAGCATGGTGATCAATGCCCGTGCCTTCTCTGTATGAGAAGAGGTATTTGCCCTGCAGTGGGACATTTACTATTATTGGAATATTGTTGTTATTTGAATATAACTTTTTCCTTTGTATATATTTCCTGCTTTCGTAATTAAGACCAGCATTAATTAATGATATTCTTTAAACCCTTTTTTTAATGAGCCTCTCAAATATTTAGATTGATCTAAAGAATGGCATTTAATTGTTGTGGATGCGAGACCCACCGGACCGGCCGATATGGCGACATTAATGGAAGCCTGTGTTCAGCATTGGACGTCTTTCGGCTGAAATGATGATGAATTACATTGTGGCTAAAAATGTAATTTGATTCTTCGAATCAAAAGTTTGTTAACAATGTATTCAATTCTAATAAAAACATATATTTGATAAAATAGAGTTAAAACATTAGCAAAACGTAAAATTATTATTCCGGGATTCCCGCTTTTTTTTAATAGTCTATGGGCTCGCGCTTGACCACTATTTCAACTGAAACAAAAAACAAAAATGATAAATTTAACTATTCCAATCCCTGGACATTGAAAATAGTAAATACTATAGTTACTCAGCCATTTATATTTTAAAGGGTTTAGACTAAACCTGAAACCAATCAACAAAATCCTTTATAAAGTGCTAATCGACTAAAAAATTAGCCAAACCCTGACAACCAACAAACAAAAATCAAAACAAACCCTAGAAAGTGAAAGGTAAATAGTTCGGATACACGTTGGTACAATCATACCGTAATCAATCCTACCTACATTATAAAAAATAAATTGGATGTTTTTTATATTAATCGAACAATAATAATTGTAACAAAATTTAGTTTCATTCATTTTAATAAAATAAAGATTTTTTTCACCTGTCTATGGTTAAAAACCACGTGTTCATGATTAGCGCCATGCTCGGCTAAAGAAGTTTAAAAAAATAAAATTTAAGAAGTAAAAATTTAGTCTGTGGTTCATGAATTAGCTTCTCGTAATACGCTACGATTTTCGATAATGTGTTTGGAAATAAACAATATATTGGGGTTAATTTAGTTTTGTTTGTGTTCTATAGTGTATTAAAAAAACTGAAAAATGTTTGTGAACTGTGATTTGAGTGTTATAAATAAACGGCAACGCTTTTGATATCACGATTCCTCGCTGCGCGGAGTGACGCCATTTTACGGGAATGATCAGCCCGCGGCTGCCTCATACTAAGCCTGATGTAAGGATTGCTCTGTTCAAACGGATGCATGGAAACGAATCTTTATTCTTGCACTCGTGCTGGACGGACGAATTCCGAGGTGAAGATTGTATATTTACATTATTGTTGATACGATGATAATTCAAATCATGTTTCGATTTCCTCTTCATTTGAGCGTCTTTTGTTTCCCAATAGTCAAAAACACGTGTTTTTTATTTTTCAGAAAACTATGGAAGATGGTAATATTGTCAATACGAAAGATGATAAAAACACAACAGCATCATTGACCAACTTGTACGGCGAACGCCCAGTGAAATTAACTGCTAATGGGCACGAGTTCGCTGGCGAGCCGTCCAGTCCGCCTGACGAGCTGTTCGAACCGTGCCGGCAGCCCGCCGATACTTCCACCGACGACAAGTTCAAGAAACGCATCAACCCTCTAAGAATACATCTTGGTAAAAGGCCTTTTGTAGATAATTCTCATCAATACTTTAACACATGCAAAAAAAGAAAGCCTTCAGTGAATAAAGCTTGTGATAGCAGCACACCTGCCAACTCAGTGCCCAGAGTGCCCAAACTTATCCCTAAGAACTTAAACCGTAGTCAATTTCACAATGTTTCATCACAAGCAGAGAGTGATGCCATCAATGAACGAGACAAACCAGTGCCTCGGCTTGTGCCTAAAAGCCAGCTGTTACAGTTCAAAAAAGGTAAAGCAGAAAAAGGAGCCCAGTTGAAAGAATATGCTCAGAGCTTGGGCCTGCAGCCTATGGTAAAGTTTAAGTGTCGGAAGTGTTGTTCCATGTCATTTAAAACCTTAGCCATGTTGAAAGAACATCAATTGGTTTGTCGAGCACAAGCAAAAGAGCCTGCACTGAGCCCTGAGGCAGCGCCATGTCCAGACCCTAATGCAAGTGGACCATCTAGAGTTACTAGAAAAGTATACTTATGCTCAGCTTGTGGAATTTATTATGAGAACTGGAATCTCTTTCTCCACATGAGAGAAGTACACAATAGACATATTTGCCTGTTTTGTTTGGGTATGTTTTCAAAAGCAGAGAAGTTGTCAGGTCACCTGACAAGTAAACACAATGTTAAAGAGTTCAGGTATGACAGTAAAGAAGAATTCTTCAATGTTTACCATGGGACTTTATATTTGATGTGCTGTGCGTGTGATGAAATATGCACTGAAGAAGATGATTTTTTCAACCATGATTGTAATAATGTTAAGCCAAGACCAGTGCCTATTCTTGTTAGTAAAAATGCAGCAAAAACAAAAAGCATAAAGAATGCTAAAACTTTCAATGAAGTGTCAAGTAATGGACCCTCAAGTATAGCAAAGGAATCAATAAAACCTGCTAGTATTAGGAATCATATTGATGGTAAACTTGAGACTGTCACATCCCAAACACAGAAAACTGCAGCTATAATGCCAGAAACACATGCCAATGAGCCAGCTATCAGTGATACAAGCTTCAGCTCTGATAGTACAGTAACGGCCAGTAAGGACAACACACTTGATTCAGGAATGGAACTTGAGAGCCCAGACACAAAGACTGTTTTAACTGCTGTGCACCAAAATAGTTTCAGCCCAGACAGAACCACACACATAGTCCCTAATGGTGATGAGAGCTTAGAACATTCTGATGAAAGTGACTCACCTGTTTCTGATGAAATTAATGAACCGATAAGAGAGGCTTCACCTATAAAGAAAGAAGAGGCAGTTTGTGTTCCTGTAGAAAAAGAAAAAGAATGTGGTATAAAATTAAAATTAAGTTTAAATAATGCAAATTCACCTGTTATTATAAATTCCACTGTAGATCCCACCATTGGACAACAAAAAGTACACAAACCTCCACCACGTATGAGAAGACCACCAAAACGATATGAGAGGGATGCACATGCTGAGCCAGCTGGTACACTTAAAACACCCTCAATAAGAATGACAATATGTGATAGAGCAGATAGTCCTTTTGTTAAGACAACCATATTCGAAAATAATAAAGAGACTACACTGAAAACACTATTGAATAACAACTTTGAAACTGCATCTAAAACACCTGAAATGAAGTCGGAGAACACAGTTAAAACTACAATTTATGATAATAAATTAGAAGAAATAAATACAATGAACAGGGTACCCAAGTTAACAGTGAGGGTTCCCAAAGAACTTTTGGATAAAGATTCATCTAGTGAATACTCTTCAGACAGTGATGTTAGTGATAAACTTACAGTAGATGAAAATAATACTGTTAAAGAAGAAGATCAACATAGGACTATAGATGAGTCTCTAATTGAGCACCCACCAATTGAACCCTTGACACCACCCGCTGACCTACCCACTGTGAAAGTAGAAGAACCTTTGGAAGCAGAGGAAGACGTGCAAATAGAAGATGAGAGTGAAGATATTAAGCAGGAACCCCAGCCAGAGCCAGCAGAAATAGAACCAGAGCCACCTGTGGAGCCAATAATTGAGGAACCAACTATACCTGTAACCCAACTATCTCTAGATAAACCACTTGATAAATATCCACTTAAAGATCTACTAAAAGTGTTCTTAACGTCAACCGTTTACAGTTGCATATATTGCAACCATGTGCGGAAGATTGCAGTTAATTGTGAGCAGCTTGCTTTACACATGGTGGCACAACACCGCTTTGCAGCAACTGTGGACAGCATTACTGCAGAAGAGCTGATGCCTGAAACTATAACAACTAGATTGAAGACAGGTGCTCCAGAACTTAATTCTGTTTACATCAACTTGGACTCCTATGACAGTGTCGAAAAGTGTAATGAAGTACAGTATGACTATACATTTGAATGTTTTCAATGTTACTTCAAAACTGCTATCCATAAAGATCTCTATTTACATAATCGTAAAATGCATCAAAAAACTATCTTACTGTGTGTTATGTGTAAATCTAATTTTTATAGTTATAGTGAATTAATATGTCATTTATGCCCTGGAACATATGATTCTGAGTATGAAATTAAGTTTAGATGCTGTTTGTGTAATGTAGATGCTATACCATCGCCATTCAGATTGATGGTACACCTGCGTAAGATTCATCATACCTGTGATGTCTGTTTGGAACTTTGTCACAACCAAGCTCGCCTGTCCAACCATGTTTGGAAACATAAACTGCACCACTTATGCTATAGATGTGGCATTGCATATAGAAATAAGCCAGACATAACTAATCACTTGTTTTGGAAACATGGCACTGAAAGTGTGATGTGTAAAAAATGTTTACAGAAAAAATGGCCCCATGTATACCACTTCTGTACACCTCCTGCTATATTTGTATGTGAAGAATGCAGTCTGCAATTCACAAAAGCAGTTTATTTGAAAGTTCATAAAAGATTTCACACCAATGAGTATCCCCATGTTTGTACAGATGAAGGTTGTACTGAAAAGTTTGTTTCTAAGAAACTTCTTGACAAACATTTAGATGAGCATAGAAAGAAATTTATGATTGAAGATTTGAATGAAGTGAAGCCTAGTATGCCAACTGAAGTTTTACCTGAATCATCTAAAGAACCTGTTCCTGTGATTGATTTGGTAGACATTAAACCGAAAGAGGAAGCTGGTACTTCCGAGCCGAAAGTCGAGTCTGGAATTGAGCAGCTAAGCAAGAAAGAAAAGAAGAAGAAATTAAAAGAAAAGGATGCTCTTTTGCTTGATGTGAATTTGCCGGCACTAAATCTGTCAGAAAGCGATAGCAGTGACGAATCAGATAGTGGTATTCCACCGACCATTAAGAATGAGAAACTAGAAGAAAAGGTCAAGGAGGAAGAAACTTCTAAAGTAGAATCAACAGATGCAAATGACATGGATATTGAAAAAACTCCTAAAACTGAGGAGAAAAACGAGTCCGTTGATGAAAAACCGAATGAGCAGCAGGTTCTAGACATATGGGATAACTTCAAAAAATATCAAGCAAAAGTTGAAAAGACAAAAGAAAAAACTCCTCCATTAGTACCTATCAGAAAACATGTCTGTGAATCTGATCACGATTATTGTTTGGTACCAACTGATATGAATGGAGATGACGACTTGTTCAATACTAGTGATACTAAAAAGAAAAATAAGAAATCTCCTAAGAAACAGCGTGGTGACTTGTCATCAACTAGTAGCAGCAGCAGTGATTCAGATTCAAGCTGTTCCTGTGGCTCCAACTGTAGTTGCTCATCTAGCAGTGGTTCTTCGTCATCAAGCTCCTCTGACTCTGATTCGTCGGATGATTCAGGAAACGAGAAAGAAAAGAAGCCAAAAATCAAGCGCCTGAAAAAGATGTTACCTAATAGGAGATACAGCACTGGCTCCAATGTAGATGTGATGGGCATGTCCGAGACTCCAATATTGATACCTGAAAAAACGGAGCCACCTATTGCGGAAACAGATCTCGAAACTGATGAAAGTGAAACAGATGAAGAGTTTTATGATGAAAATCCGCAACGAATAGCCAACAAATTACATGAAGAAAAACGTAACCAGTTGATGAATCTATCTTCTGTAGCGCCTTCAGAAGCCGGTTCTGTGTCCGGTGAATTGAGTCGTCCTACAACACCAATCAAAGAAGAAGTAAAGCAAGAAGAGAAAGAAGAAAAAGAGCCCAAAGAGGAGCCTGAAATGAAAGTAAAATCATCTAGTAGTAGAAAGAAAAGCAAAAAGAAAAAGAAATCTAAGAATTCCAAAAAGCATGGACCCATAAAAATCAACATTCCTAAAGATGTCATAACAAAATCTGAAGTTGAGGCCCCACCGCCTTTAATTCCTAATAAGATAACAATATCGTTACAATCCAACACAGTACAAATCCCAGAGGCACCAAAGCCAAGCCCAATCGTGACAGAAGTAAGCTCTTCAGCATCGTCGGCCGAAAAGAAACGAGCGTCGAAAAGAAGAAGAGTTCCTAATAAATTTTATGGATATTCTAGTGACGAGGATGCACCACACACACCTCCAGTGACGCTAACAGCACTAAAACCGCAACAACCGCCTAAACTGGAGTGGAGAAAGGAAGATTTGCCTTCTCCAGTGACACACAAGGCGAAGAAAGAAGTACCATCAACTGTAATTCCTAGCAGAGTGTATAATTATACAGACCCTATTAGGTTGACCGCCCCCATACCTGACCCCGAGCCGCCGCGTATCTTAATGAATTCTGAATCTATGGAGTCGAGTGACTCTGATTCGAGCGACGAAGGAAACTTAGAAATATATCAGCCTAACAGTCAGAGCTCGGTGCCGCCCCCTCCTACTTACTTGAATTCGGGCACCTCCAGCTTGCCGTACGCGTTCCAGCGCCCCGCCGTACGAGAAGCACGAGAGGGCGAGAGCGTGTACTGCTACTGTCGGTGTCCGTACGACGAAGTGTCGGAAATGATTGCTTGCGACGCCGAAGGATGTCCCATCGAATGGTTCCATTTCGAATGCGTCGGTATCATGGTACCGCCTAAAGGCAAATGGTACTGTCCCGAATGTAGGAAAAATCAAAGTTTCCCAGGTTACAGATAATTCTAATTAAATTAAGTGTATATAACATTGCTGTATTGTTATTATGTCTGTATATAACTTATTGACGATTGTAGATAATTTAGGCTTTAGCTGTATATCTTTGTAGGTAGTTTCTGTAAGTTTTAGGTTATTAGGTCTGAAAAAAAATGTATCATTGTTATAAAAAGTACACGTTATGCTTGATACCGGCTGTGCGGCCACTTCTGTAACCTGGCAAATTGTTAATGACATTAACCTACTGCAGCAAGCGGAAATATAAATCCGATTTTTGATACCAATTCAAGCAGTTTTATTTACCTGATCTTCTATTTGACTATAAAAGTGACTTGCAGTTCATGGTCAGGTTATCTACATAAAGGGTCAGCTCACACCTCAGACGCGACGCGTCGAAGCGCGAACTTTTTAGTGGCGTAAGCTAAAACTCGCTCGCGTTACTGTATTTTTTTTTAATAGTTTGGTCAGCGCTAACTGGCACGTGCTAGTTTTAGGGCCAAACAAAGGCAATTAACGCAGACACACGGAAAATTTGCATAGCTCAACCGAGGGTAGTCAACTAATCGAGGGTACTTACTGACAAAATAGAGGCGCGACCGATTCGCCGTCGTCGCCGCCACATCCAAAGAGTAAAATAATAATATGGGAGGCCGCATCTGTGTCATTGAGTTCGATGGATGTTAGTGCGAGTAGAAGGAATTTGTCATCACAATGGTAATAACTACGACTTTTTAACCGACTTCCCAAAAAGGAGGAGGTTCTATGTTCGAAATGGTTTGTTTTTTTTTTTGCGTATGTTCACCGATATCTCCGTCAATTGTGAACCGATTTGAAAATTCTTTTTTTGTTTGAAAGAATATGTTTCGAAATTGGTTCCATTTTAATTTGGTGAAGATCTGATGAAGAACTTCGAAGATATACAACAGAACTCTTGAATACATAACGGCAAATCTGTCGGGATTGCTGCAATCGCATGTCTGTTTATTGTTTATACCATAATATCACGCCAGTATGCTCGTAAGGGGTACGCAGATTTCTCATTTCACCGATTACGTTCAAGTTTCATGATATTTGGGTAATCTATTCTGGCGTTATAGGTACCTTACTAAACAACTTGCCTTGTTGTACCTTGTAGCTACAACTAAAAAGTGAAAATAAAATAACGTTGAAATCGGTGTCTTTCGTAGGTACCAATTTATTGCATTATGGGCACCGACTTTTAAAAATAAAGTTACGAGCGTATTTTTCACTTTGTAGTTTTTTTTATTTGGAAGTCGGTAGTATTTTTTGTAATTTTTTTTTTTAAATATTAATCTGCTTTCGAAGGAGCATGGCCTTCCATGGTCGACCCACCTTAGTAGGATTAGTATGGATTATACGGGTGACTCAACACACAAATAGACATTGGAATTTCCTAATGGAAAAACCCTATAAAACAGACATAGTGCGACTTGCACAGGAATCGAATCCAGGATGGCGAGACAAGCTGAGAGTGTACCGAGCTAGAGCGGAGTGTTTGTTCGATAATAGGCACCCGAGTTACGTATAATTAATTATAACTTGACTTAAAGAGTAAGACATATCAATATAACTAGTCCAGCACTAGTTAGGAATAAATGGTGAGGAAAAATATGTGGTGTGACAAACAAGAAAAAAAATCCTGTTTGTCACACTGGTGTGATAACCTGGTGTGACTACGAGTCAGCACTCACATTCTTCACTAGTTGAGCGTGACAGGCGACTAAATTGAACATGCAGTCTTTAATGGTGGAAAAATAACCCAGATTGGTTTTGAAGCCCTTAGCGCCATACAGGGTGTCCCAGAAATCGACGTCAAGCCGTAAATGGGTGATAGACCAAGTTATAACAGTTCTCAGAAAAATACGAAAAAAAATCTATCTCATGTTTTTAAAAAATTATGTTCACTTTAAAATTTACAAAAAAAATCAATCCCTGTAATGGTTCTTTAACTCCAATTGCTACAAATCCCATAATTTATCAATTTTTTTTATTATTATGTAATCTTGAATAATGCTTGTGTAGATTTTTGGCTAAAATTTAAAGCCAACTCCTCCTACTTAGAAGAAAATTAAACTTTTTCAAAACCAAATTATTCAAATTTACTGTTTCGCCCAACTTTAACTGACTGTACTGAAAAAAAAATGTACTACGCTAGTTTGGCAAGTAACATGAAAAATTGGCGCATTTAATAAGGATTCAAAAATGGTGTAACACTTGCTAGATTACGTTTTCAACAATTGGTCAAATTTTTTTTTGTAAATAGTATCGGTTTTTACCCAAAATGTCCATACTTCCTTAAAATGACTTTAGCTTACCTAAAGCTTTGCTAAACTCCGTTTCTAATTCGATAGAGACGGAGAGAGTCATTTTACGAAGTGTGAGCGAGATAAGAAATCGAAATTTTACGTAATTTAAGAGCAAAGTTATGATAGTGATTCAACCTTTTTACTTCAAGTCAGGACCAGTTTTCTCATCTTAGAAAAAAAAAACAAATTATCAGATTTAATTTTTTTTTATTACAATAAATGTTCAAACTGCCTTCCTTCGACGGCAATGCAAGCACGACATCTTCTTAAAAAAGATCTGGTTATTTTCCGGGCAAATCTTCCCCTATTTACAAAGACAACGGCTTCCGTTATTCTTTCCCGCAGCTCGGCTAAATTCTCTATTGTTTTTGAGTACACTTTCTCTTTTACCGCTCCCCAGTAAAAAAAATCTAGGGGATTTAAATCAGGCGAACGGGGTGGCCACAAGATTGTCCCACCGCGCCCTATCCACCTGAGCGGGTATTCTTCATCAAGATGTTCTCTTACTAAACGGGCATAATGCGCTGGGCAGCCATCTTGCTGGAACCACATTTCCCTGTAAACGTTCAGTGGCACGTCTTCTAATAAATCTGGTAAAGTATTTTGAAGAAAATCCAAATAAACTGCGCCATTCAAAATCTCTGGCAGCTCAAAAGGTCCAATTATTTTGCCATTTAGTATCCCGGTCCACATGTTTACTTTAAATCGATACTGTGACTTATCTTGCCTCATCAAATTTGGATTTTCTACATGCCACTCGTGCAAATTGTGCAAATTCATGTAGCCATCTTTTTTAAATGTTGACTCATCGGTCCATAAAATCTTCTCTAAGAATCGAGGGTCTTCTCTGTGCCTTTCTAGCATCCTTTGGCAAAACGCAACTCTGGGAGCGTAATCCCGTGGTAGTAATGATTGTACTCGCTGTACATGATACGGGTGGAACTCGTTCTTTTTTAAGATTCGGTGGGCGGTACTCTTAGATACACCTGTGCTTGTTTCGATTCCACGTACAGAAGCACTTGGGTCTTCTTGGACTGCTTGTAGTACGACGTCTTCGTACGGATTACGATGTCTTCCTTCACCATGTACTTGGTTAGGGAATCGTCCCTCTGATAGTGAACGGTGCACATTAATAAAAACTCGATGATCTGGGTGACGATTGTTCGGGTACCTCTCACGATAAAGTCTAGCGGCTGCATTGGCATTGCATCTGCATTCCCCATAAACGAGGTGCATGTTCGCATATTCCAATGCAGTGTACACAGCCATGGTAGTACTACACAATCACAGGATCAGCAACAGTCCAGAGTAAAGCACAGGTCGTCAGAAAGAGGAATTAAACAGTCCAAATCACAAGCAATTAAGTCCAGAAAACAACGCAAAAAGTGGTAAGTACGGAATCAACATGAACGAATACGGAGATGCGCAGTAAACAAAGCAGCGTAACGTACTGATTTGTAATTTTATTGTGTGTGCGTCTGCGCTTACAAAACAGAACAATAACTACTGCTGTCTCATTCGCACTCATCGGTAAATTGTATCTCCGTTTCATGATAAAGGTTGTGTCACTGATAAAGGTGGCGTCACTCTCTGTCTCGCTCACACTTCGTAAAATGACTCTCTCCGTCTCTATCGAACTAGAAACGGAGTTTAGCAAAGCTTTAGGTAAGCTAAAGTCATTTTAAGGAAGTATGGACATTTTGTGTAAAAACTGAGACTATTTACAAAAAAAAACTTGACCAATTATTGAAAACGTAATCTAGCAAGTGTTACACCATTTTTGAATCCTTATTAAATGCGCCAATTTTTCATGTTACTTGCCAAACTAGCGTAGTACATTTTTTTTTCAGTACAGTCAGTTAAAGTTGGGCGAAATAGTAAATTTGAATAATTTGGTTTTGAAAAAGTTTAATTTTCTTCCAAGTAGGAGGAGTTGGCTTTGAATTTTAGGCAAAAATCTACACAAGCATTATTCAAGATGGTACATAATAATAAAAAAATTAGATAAATTATGGGATTTGTAGCAATTGGAGTTAAAGAACCATTACAGGGATTGATTTTTTTAGTAAATTTTTAAAGTGACCATAAATTTTTAAAAACATGAGATAGATTTTTTTTCGTATTTTTCTGAGAACTGTTATAACTTGGTCTATCACCCATTTACGGCTTGACGTCGATTTCTGGGACACCCTGTATAACGGCGCACGGTAGCGGAGCGATTGACTGCTGCGCTGCGTGTCTCGGGTTTCCCGCATGGAACAAATATTTGTAGGACCTACAGATAGTTGTGCCGGCTTTGGGTGTTGTGTATGTGAGTTTATATGTTTGTAAACGCACCCACGATACAGGAAGAAATTCCTAAGTAGTGTAAGGAAAAGTATTTTATAAAAAAAAAGGATTGCTCGGAGGATACATTCTCGCGAGCTGACTCGCGACTGACCAAAACCAGACGTATCAACCGACTGCACAGCATGAATTTCTTCTTGTTTACGTCTTTTTAGTTCGCTTTTTAAGCAGTCGGGTTTTTCTTTATTTTTATTAACTTCTTTTATTTAGTTACATCTTTAAGTTATTTTTTTTTAGAATTAGGTACATTTAAAAATATAAGTGTCATATATTTTTGAAATCACCTCTTAAAACCCTTTATTTTGATACCCCAGACGTTGGGTTTTGAAGGGAAAAAAAAATCCCCCCCCAAAATCCGCCATTTTTTGTTTCCAATTTTAATGTAGTCAGTGACACTCGCAGGGTTGACAAATCGATTGACGTAAGAATCATCAAAATCGGCCAACGCGTTTGGTCTCTAGAACGCCACATAGGAACAAATATACATACATGACTAGACTGATAAACACATTACCCTCCTTCGACAGTCGGGTAAAAAGGAACAATTTTGCCCGGTTTTACAACATTTTTCTTTTATGCTCCGCTCATATTGGTCGCAGCGTGATGTTATATAGCCTATAACTGTAGTAGTTCCGTTCAAACAAACAAACTCTTCAGCTTTATAATATTATAACATAGATTGGATGAGACTCAATGGTGAGAGTGGGGTGACTTGGATCTACGGGAGACTTGGTACTATAAGGGTCAAAAGTGCAGTCACACTCTACCAAAATAGAAAAGACAATTTTTTTGTAGGCAGCAGAATTTCAACTTTTGGTGGTTAGTAGGAATAATCTATACTTTAATTCTATACAATTATTAAATCATTTGTGGCTAATTTAACTTCTTCTACAAAATCTAGCCATTTGAGTTTTAGGAGAGTATGACTGCACTTTTGACCCTTGACTGTACATACAAATTATAAAGCCCATTTAAAAATCAAACCTTATCTTTAGGTACCTCTTACTATTAGTTTTACGTCCCCGGCTTTATTAGGTACTTTATTAAACTTGGAATTACCTACCATTTTAAAACGATTTGTGATGCTAAGTAGTTTTATTATTTTTATGAACCAAGTCTTCCGTAGGATCAATTCGCCCGTCTTCCTACTATTACAAGGCGGGCGGTAGCAGAGTACTACATAAAAACACGACTCACCGTTTTTGAGGTTTATCAAAGTAGTAGGTACCTAACTAATTACTTATGAGAACGTGCACTTAGAAGTCTGTGCGGAAAGAGAACCGTCGTCATGGCGTAAAATGAACTAAAAATTAACATTATGATTTTTATAAAACGATTATTTCAAAAAAAAATACCACTGAAAACATTATATTATTCTAACTAACATAGTTTCAAAATATCAAGATGTAACAGTCGCACTATAAAATCAAGATAACAAACCATTGAGTTAATAATGTATGTAGTACATATTATCTCAATGCACTGACCACTATCAAACAAGTACGCTGGACTTCATATTATCGATGACAAAATCAATGATATTCAAATAAACAGATATGTTATGAGCGCGCGCATTTTGAAGACTCGAATAGGTCACAATTGTGACCTTTAATCTTTAGTTTGTGTCACGCATGGCGAAGAGCGATAGGCTTTGTTGAAAAAAAACCAAAATAAAATAAATGCCATCGTGTGTATTTTTAATTTATTGATTAAAATAAATATTTTTTAATGTTAGATGAATGAAAAGTGTGTATGTGTGCTGCCGCTATATGCGGCACACTTTTTTCAATTGTTTTGTGAGTGTATAACGTATCTGTTTATTTGAATATCATTGGACAAAATGAAGACATTTGATTTTCGCCATTTTGGCGCTGATAGCCTGACTTAACGTGAGAGTCCATGGAACTAATATTAGAGATGAGACACAGCCTTCGGTAAAAAATCTTTTATGGGCTTTATCGATCGTGAGAATAATTTAATACTTATGAGAAAATAAAGCCCAGTTATTTTTATTATGATTCATTTTTAAGTAATAGAATAATTGCTGTAAAGATTAACTGAAAAATATTTTCAGTCAGATTGCAAGCTATAAACTAGTGGATAGCTTAAATATGGGGATAGGCTAACAACTTATCCATAAAACTAGTATATTTGAGAGAGAGAGAATTTTACTTTTTTACAATTGTTCGGATTCACTCGGTTGGCGCGCATTGGATTCGTGAAGGGAACATGAGATGGATAATCATTTACATCGGACCAGCGACCACACAGCCCCAGTGGCTATGTGGTCGATGCATCGGACGTATTTCTCGCTGTGATCCTGTCTCTGTAGTGCAAATATGAGTGATTATAGATATACGATTGCGGAATTTAGTATTACACATTGCTTTTGAACATTATTATTACTGATTATTAGGCATTCATATAACATTCATCACCAATACCAATATGAGATATTTAGTTCCAACATACTACGAGAAGTCAATACAGTAGATGAGGATACGCCTTGCCAAGTCTACTATTTTGATATTAGAGTAATGTAGGAATATCACTAATACTAATATATTAGTTATGATATTTCCAGGCGAAGATAATATATTATAATATAGTATTACCTAAATTTGAGAAATATCGGTATTAACCTATCTCTAAATGTGTCAATTTTAGTTCCTGAGAACCTCGAGCGGGGCGCTTTAAATCAGCACAAAAATCAACTGTCATTTCATATGTTTAGTCCAGCGTACTTGTATGATAGAGGTCAGTGTAAACGTAGTGTTACATACTCTTTGGTCAGTGTCTCAATGTAACAAACACGATAATTAAACACACCTGCGCCAACCTGCCACAGAACAATAATACTCCAAGAGCACCCTGCGCCCTCAAACTTTATGACGGTTCTCTTTCCGCACAGCTTTTTAGGGTTCCGTAGCCAATGGCAAAAAACAGAACTCACAATTATAGATTCGTCATGTCTGTCTGTCCGTCCGTATGTCACAGCCACTTTTTTCGGTACTATAGGAACTATGCTGTTGAAACTTGGTAAGTAGATTTATTCTGGGAACCGGGAAACTCTTAAAGTTTCACACAAAAATGGAAAAAAAAACAATAAATTTTCGGGGTTCCCCTTTAGAAATGAAACTCAAATATTTTTTTTTCATTATTCCCCTACGGGTATTGAGGTTTCTAATATTTTTTTTTCTAAAATGAATAGTTTGCGCGAGAGACACTTCCAAAGTGGTAAAATGTGTCCTCGCCCCCCTCCCCCCTCCTCTGTAACTTCTAAAATAAGAGAATGATAAAACTAAAAAATATATATGATGTACATGTGGTGTTTGTCTGTGGTTCTCAGATTTAAATATAATAATTATCAAAATGTCGTATCTTGTGTCTGGAAAATAACTTGAAAAATAAGTGAATAAAAACCAATATTCTCTTGGTTTTTTACGTTTGATTCGTATCAATTTTATTCACTTATTAATTATGTGCGAGTAAATTGATACAGATCTCCACAAGCTTCAAACGCCGTATATTTCTTCTCACTTTCCAAAATAGGCACTTGATGATAGGCACTTCTAAGATCAATTGTTTGATTCGGGACTAGTGAATCACGTAGGAGCAATCTCAGCAGCATCCCCTACAAGTTTACGTAAAACTACGGTTACTATTATGATAAATAACTACAAAGCTGATGCTTTGATTGATAGTGGAAGCTCGACTAGTTTCATTGACTAGGATCAGAAACTTTTCTGGAAAAGTCCACCCTCTCACAAAAGTCTTTGAATTTCCATTAAAGGAAGATGCAATCAAAGCTTTTCAAGAGATGAAGATGGATATAAAGAAATCCGCTCTAACTGTAATAGATCAAAACGAGACATTCACTGTAGAAACAGACGCATCGGAACACTCCATAGCGGCTTCCCTCTCCCAAAATGACCGACCTGTTGCCTTCTTCTCCCGCTCTCTTAATGAATCGGAACGTCGTCAATCCTCGATTGAAAAGGAGGCATGTGCTGCGGTGGAAGCCTTGAGAAAATGGCGACATTATCTTATTGGAAGACGTTTCCTTCTCATAACCTACCAACGATCTGTGTCATGTCATTTATGTTTAATCAATGCCACAATAGCAAGATTAAAAACGAAAAGATCGAAAGATGGCGTCTTGATATCATGGGTCACGCTGGAATCGTGCGTATGGCGCACTGGGTAAGATCGAAAAACTTAACATACACTGTAGATGATGTAAAGAAGATGACGTCACAGTGTCGTATTTGTGCAGAAATCAAACCCCGATTCTTGAAAAGTAAAGGTAACCTCATCAAAGCAGTTACACCATTTGAGAGACTTAACATCGATTTCAAAGGTCCCCTACCTACTAACACCCAGAATCGGTACATTTTGACCATTATAGACGAGTATTCAAGGTTCCCATTTGCTTACCCATGTAAAGATGTGTCCACCAGCAGTTTTGTAAAATGTCTTAGAGACTTGTTCTGTACTTATGGCACCCCGCAATACATACATTCTGACCGGGGAACAGCTTTCATGTCTAAAGAATTACGACGTTTCTTGGTAACACATGGCGTTGCTTGTAGTCGAACTACACCGTATAATCCACTGGGGAACGGTCAAGTGGAGCGTCTCAATGGTACGCTATGGAAGACCATCAAGCTTATACTCAGATCCAAGGAACTAGAAACATCTTGTTGGGAGCAAGTTCTGCCAGTTGCTCTGCATTCAATACGTTCCTTATTGTGTACGTCTACTAACGCTACACCCCATGAGAGATTTTTTAATCATCCACGTCGGACGGTGAATGGGGAATCTATGCCAACATGGCTTTTGGAGCCTGGTCCCATACTAATGAAAAATAATCTTAGACGTTCTAAATATGACTCAGAGGTGGAAGAAGTGGAACTATTGGAAGCTAATCCATCTTATTCATATGTAAGATTAGCTGACGGTCGTGAAGCCACCGTGTCAAACAGACAACTCGCTCCTCTCCCACCGCTACTACAGCCGAATCAGATCCATGATCCACGTCCTGAACCAGAAGATCAAGATCTCTTTGAGGACGCGGAGGGCGGAGAGGAAGTCCAGTCAACCCAGCAAACTCTTCATGAATCCCAACCACCTGAGAATGGTGTTAGCGAAGCGCTGCCCTCGCTTCCCACTCTTCGAAGATCTACGAGAGACAGACGACCCCCAGCTCGAATGTCGGACTACACAACTTAATCTAACGGGGGGCGAATGTGGTGTTTGTCTGTGGTTCTCAGATTTAAATATAATAATTATCAAAATGTCATATCTTGTGTCTGGAAAATAACTTGAAAAATAAGTGAATAAAAACCAATATTCTCTTGGTTTTTTGCTTTTGATTCGTATCAGTACATTACCATGTAAACTTCCACCGAAAATTGGTTTGAACGAGATCTAGTAACTAGTTTCTTTTTAATACGTCATAAATCGTAAACCGCAATTTACCAAGTACGGAACCCTTCCTGTGCGAGTCCGACTCGTACTTGGCCGGTTTTTAAAATTACTTGCATATCTATGGTTAAATCAATGTCAAGTCAGAAAGCCGGCCACAGGTAAAACGGCAGTTTTGTAGGTATTTATTGTGATACAAATTATCAGCAGCACGATAACCCACGGCAATTTGCAATAGAAATGGATCTATCGAGTCTCTGTCCTCATAAGGAACAGTGCAACAAGTTTGGTAAGATTCACATTTTATTGTATTCGGCTTGAAAAGTTTTATTAAGCAATAGGTTCAAGACAGTTTTTTTACTGGATGGAACAGTAAAAGCGTAAAAGTAAACGAATGATCTCTTAATTTGTATTTTCGACTAAACTTTGGGTCACGTAAAGCGTGTGTCCTTTTTACTAGCTCAAGGTATTACGCTTGGTCGCGCGTCGCGGTCTCGGAACCAGTGTGGGTGAGGTCCATGGTCTGGATTAACCAAAAACTTGACAAACCAAAAGTCTGTCAGACTTGTACCGACTAACCTCGGTGTTCCGTCTCACACCTACACCGGGGCCCGGGTGTCGCGGGAAAAACGATACTTCTGCAACCCCCGGCTAGTGCGGGCCTCGACTTCTAGTTGGGGGGGAGTGAGGTGTTGGTCACCCCCCGCGACGTCTAAGAGGGGGCGCGCGTGGTACACTACGGTCCACCGTCCTGATTTGTGGGGGGCAACGGACGCCCCGAGTCCGTCGCCCCTGGACCCATTTAGGGGCGCTGAAAGAGGGCATTGTCCGCCCTCCGCCGTAGCCCGGCGCGTCTGCTGCGGACCGGGTGAGCGGATGAAATCTCCCTCTCCGCAGCCTCCTTCTGTGAGACGACTGTTAACACAGTGACAACAGGATAACACTGCATCCTCGCTGCCGACCATAGACTCGACTACGACCGGCAGTGACAGGTCACTGCCTACTTCAGAGATGAGGGCACGGCGGCGGCGTGGCTCCTCCCAAGCGACACACTCTGCCAGCGTATGCCGCGCCGTGTCCTCCCGGCAGTCGACGCAGTAGTGACACCGGGCGCCCGGCTCCCTGTTTATGCGACACAGGTACTTCCCGAAGCACCCATGCCCCGAGAGCACTTGCGTCACCCGAATGACAGGGCGCCGTGCCTCCTCCCGAGCCAGCGCTTGAGCACTGGCCGGACCGCCTCGATGGTAATGAGGGCGGCGGTAGGGCGTGAAAGCCTGTCCCAACATTCCGCCACCAGGACCTCGTGAAGCTGAGACCGACACAACTCCATATGTCGCTGCATCGGCCATTCGCCCCGCGCCCGCGCTTTCTCGCGCCACAGATACATTGACGCGAGTACCTTCGCCCCCAGGTCCCAGGGCGGGGATCCGGCCAGTAAAGGTTGACTGGTAGAGAATGCCTTGCTGCATTAAGTCCGCCTATGTATCACCATTGTACATGAAGTTTAAATAAATAAATAAACAAGCCGTCTCGTAGGAGATCGTGCGATACCCCCTGATGACTCTGACGGCCATCGCTCTCTGCGGCTTCCGCAAAACAGCGATGCTGCCGGCCGTCAGGTTAGTCGCTCGGGTCGGGGCCCCATACAGGGCCATCGATTGGGCCAAGAACATGGCTCCGGGGCCCGACGGGATTCACGGCCACGTGTTAACCCTCGCTCTGAAGGAGCTAGAGCCCTGGCTGAGAGGACTCTTCACTGCTTGCCTTGAGCGGGGCCAGTTTCCCACTTTGTGGAAATCCTGGTCGTCTGGTGCTGCCCGGCGGACTCGCCGTCCGCGTACCGGCGCATAGTGCCGCTAGACGAGGTGGGTAAGCTGTTCGAGCGGATTATCGCTGCCCGCCTCGTCAGCCACTTGTACAGAGAGGGGTCGGACTTGGACGAAAGCCAGTTCGGCTTCCAGCATGGGCGCTTCACCATCCACGCAATATTGCAGGTGAGAGTCATGTCGTAGGAAGCGGTGTCCCGGGGTGGGGTGATGTTGGCGGTGTCCGTGGACATTTCCAACGTTTTAAAAACCCTGCCCTGGAGTTGTGTTCGCGGGATGCACTGCGGTATCATCGAGTGTCGGCGGAGAGGTGTGTCACCTACGTGGGACGTGATGGCGTCGGAAACTAGAACCGCATGTCGTGCTGTCTACAGGGCTCGGTCTTAGGCCCGCCTCTGTGGAACATCGGGTACGACTGGGTGCTGAAGGGCGAACTCCAATCGGGCGTGGACATTACGTGTTACGCGGATGATACGCTGGTCACCGCCCGGGGGAGTTCGTACAGGGAGGCAGCGTTGCTGGCGACGGCTGGGGTTTCACAGGTGGTGAGCAGCATACAGCGCCTTGACCTGGAGGTGCCCCTCAACCAGTCGGAGGCCATGGTCTTTCATGGCCCCCGGCGGGCGCCGCCGCCCGATGTCCACATCGTGGTCGGGGGGGGGCTCGAATCGCTGTCGAGTCTACCATGAAGTACCTAGGATTGGTGCTCGACAGCCGGTGGGATTTCGGCTCCCTATTCCGGCGGCTGGCGCGCAAGTTGTTGGGCGCGGCTGGGGCGCTGTCAACGCTGCATCCCAATCAGATACCATGTACCTCCCTTTAGTGTTTCATACTATCGTGAATTAGTTTTTTTCTTTTTTTATTATTGATAGGCTCGCGCTTGACCACTATCTCACCTGATGGTAAGCGATGACGTGGTCGACGATGTAGCACGCTTACCTAGAAGAAACGTATTCACTCTTGACTTAAAGATTCCCAGGCTGAAGCTATCAGGAAATACAGACTCCAGCAGGGAATTCCACTCCTTAGCTGTACGCATAATGAAAGTATTTCCAAAAACACACAAACCAACAACAAACAACAAATATTTGTATGACCTACAGATAGGCCTAGTTGTTCCGGCTCTGGGTGTGGTGTATGTGAGTTTATATGTTTGTAAACGCACCCACGATACAGGAAGAAATTCCTAGTGTGGGGCAACGTTTTTTAAAAAAAAGAAAAAGAAAGAAAAGAAAACGTTTGGTGCGTATGGGTGGGGATCGCACCATATCTAAGTAGGGTTTTAGTTTCGAGTGTATATGATGCACAAAACTAAAATATATAGATAGGTACAATAGGTAGATATAGTATACATGAACATTCATTACATATTATTATTGCGCTTTATTTAACAATCGCCATTAAATTTTATGAAGTACGTTAACAGTTTGTTGTAAATGGGTCGCTTATCAAAGAGCATTGGTGTAAATTATGTAGGTACATACGCCTATTATTTGATAAAATCGTAGGATTTGGTGTAATATTTCCTTAATTGAAAATTCCATTCATTTAGTAGGTTCATGCGATTGTGGACTGATGGTATACTCATTCATCAATTAAGAACGAGGTACGACAGATATACGACCTATTAAGTACAGTAGTCACAGCAGATCTTTGTGTGTCTGAAGTTAGACTCTGCGAACCACTGCACAAGAAACAGTTTTTTCATCATACTGCATACAGTAAGCGAGATAGGACGATGCGACAAACTTAAGCGAGTGAAAGAGGCAGTTATACAATGCTATCTACATCTTCAACATTGACACAAAAATAGCTAATGCGCAGGGTTTTGCAGCCAACTTCCGAGACACAAAGAACCGCTGTGACTACTGTAAGTAAGTACCCTACTATTAGGGACGGGTAGACAAAAACACGGCGCACGACAACTCAAACAATATGCAAAGAGAGCAGCAGGAAGTCGTCCAAATCCATAGGTCAATCTAATCCATAATCCATCGCCAAACTTCTGGGCCGCTCTGAAGTTAGCTTTCCGATGCGCAAGGCACGAAACGGTGCTGTTTTTGTATGAGATTCACTACTGCGCAGCCATTGTAGCCAACTTCAGGGCGGCCAATAAGTTTGGCGAGAACCGAGATACCGTTAGTAGTTAGTTGAACTGCAAATGATTCAAAACAAAACCAATACAACTAGATACAATAGACTTCTTGGTGCTAACTTCCTTTCTATTGTGTTATATTGCACTTTCCTATCTGCCTATCTTTGTACCCTCGCCAAACATTAACCTACAGCGATGTAATTGTAACTTATTGTAGTTTCCTTTCCTGAAAAAACATGTTTACCAAAAAATACAACCGACTTCCAAATAAAAACACTACAAAGCGAAAAAATTAATTCTTTTTCGGAAGTCGGTGTTCCTGTTTTCTTTACTTCGTTTTTAATCGACTTCAAAAAGTAGGAGTACCTCAGAACTTTTTACTAGGTGAACCGATTTTGATGATATATATAAATTAAAACTCCTTTGCCCCACACTAGGAATTTCTTCCTGTATCGTGGGTGCGTTTACAAACATATAAACTCACAAACACAACACCCAGAGCCGGAACAACTATCTGTAGGTCATACAAATATTAATTGTACCGTGCGGGAATCGAACCCGCGACACGCAGCGCAGCAGTCAATCGCTCAACCACTGCGCCAACCGTGCGCCCAATTGTTATGATATAGTATAATAAACAAACATGTTATTGCAGCAATCCCGAGAGATTTGCTGTCATTAATTATTGAAGACGAAGTTCTTCACCACCGAAGTTCTCCTTCTCCGAAGTTCTTCACCACCGAATTTAAATGGGACCAACAAATAATGTTGAAAATCGATCCATGATTGGCGGAGAAATCGGGGCAAATACAAAAAAATAAATGTCTGACATAGAACCTCCTCCTTTTTGGAAAGTCAGTTAAAAATAAAATAAACGACATGCCGTTTCAAGTAGGAAGGGCAATAGCGTCAATTTTCGAGTTACAGCAAATCCATACCACAGTTATAATACTAGCATCCATACTAATCAATCTGTCTACTTTTCTCAACTCTCTCCCCATGTTGGGGCCGTATACCAGTCTAAACGGGTTCAGTTGAGTACCAGTATTTTACATGGGGTGACTGCCTATCTCACCTCCACAACCCAACTCCTCACAGCAAATCCATACTAATATCATAAATCATCAATACTTACCTGCATATAATTAATCTGTAGAAAATTCGTTTTTGTACAAAGAAAAAATATTCAAAAACAAAAAATCCAGTGTGTGTTACGGGATAACCAATAGAACCCATTTCCAGCAGTTTTGGCATTTTTATCTGTTTAGTTGTGTACGCATCAAGTAAAATGTACGAAACGATTTTTTTGAATTTATAGTGTTAAAGAAGAAAAAAAAAAGTTTATTAAAAAAATCAAAAAACCCGACTGCTTAAAAAGCGAACTAAAAAAACGTAAACAAGAAGAATTTCATGCTGTGCATTCGGAGGATACCATGTTCGCGAGCTGGCTGACCGAAACCAGATGTAGGTACCTATCCTCCGACTGCACAGTATGAATTTCTTCTTGTTCACTTCTTTTTATTTCGCTTTTTAAGCAGTCGGGTTTTTGGATTTTTTTAATTAACTTTTTTTAGTATTTTTATTTTTAGAATTAGTTATATTTAAATATATAAGTGTTATATATTTCTGAAATCACCTCTTAAAATCATTTATTTTTGATTCCGCCTAGCCCTTTCCATCACCGAACAACAAGACGTAATCGGTATCTGCGCCATCGGTACATGGTAGACATCCCTCCCATACGCACAAAGCGTTTTGCTAATACTTTCATTGTGCGCACAGCTAAGGAGTGGAATTCCCTTCCGGAGTCTTTGTTCCCTGATAGCTACAACCTAGGGGTCTTTAAGTCAAGAGTGAATAGGTATCTTCTGGGTAAGCGTGCTTCACCGTAGACCACATCATCGCTTAACATCAGGCGAGATGGTGGTCAAACGCGAGCCTATAGATTATAAAAAAAAAAAAAAAAAAATTGATACCTCCACGATGGGTTTGGAAGGAAAAAAAAATTTGTCCTCATAAAATGGCGCCAAAATTACGCCATATTTTTCTATTCCAATTTTAATGTAGCAAATGACACTCGCAGTGTTAAGACGAATCGATTGACGTAAGAATCATCAAAATCGCCAAACGCGTTTGGTCTCTAGAACGCCACATAGGAACAAACATACATACATAGACTGATAAACACATTACCCTCCTTCGGCAGTCGGGTAAATATCAAAATACAACACAAGCAATTCAGATACTCGGACAGTTGAGCTCCATATTCGATAGATGGCGTTGTGCATTTCCGCGGGAGACTGACCAGAAAAAAAATTTGGTAGGGAAGTAGGGTATGTAAGTAGGTAAAAGAAAAAAAGGATATATAGGTAGAGTAGGCCTTTTTTTTTGGGTGTTATCATCCAATGACCTCGTCAGTTTTTGCTGGAATCTCTTTGAGGCGCGCATGGAACACTACGCGCCGTCGATTCCTCCTTCGCGAGCATTACTGCTTCGCAGAAGGAGGTGACAGCTTCCCATGCCCTCTCGCTCCGTACCATGGCCTGAACCAGGGCCGGACGCGAGAGGTCGCCACCGCCGATCGCCTCCACAAGGACACGGCGTTGCTTCACCTCCACCCAAGCGGGGCAGACCTCCACCGTATGCTCTACCGTGTCCTTCAAGGTAGGGTAGGCCTAGGCAGTTGCCGGGAGCGAAGCCGCGGGCGCCGGACACAGGCACAGCTAGTTAAAATGTATGTAAATGCCACACGCATTTAAACCTTTTTATTTTAAATTTTTCATCTAAATCCGTTCAGCCGGTAAGACATGAAAATGTAACAGAATAAACAGAGTTACTTTCGTTTTAAAATAATTCAAGTTCCGATGTGAAAATATTGAGCCACGTATCCATACTATGTTAGCTAGCATGTACAGTTCTCGACAAACTTCTTGGCCGCCCTGAAGTTGGCTACAATGGCTGCGCAGTAGTAGTAAATGAGATGAGATAGTGGTCAAGCGCAGCAAGCCTATATAGAAAAAAATACACACAAAAACAGCACCGTTTCGTTCGTGCCTTGCGCATCGGAAAACCAACTTCAGGGCGGCCCAGAATTTTGGCTTGAACTCTACTTGTGTATGTTTTTGCCGTGAATTTGTTCATTTTGCTGGTCAATTTCTGGAATGTTTTTGTTAGGCAACATGCCACTGTAATGTGTTTTTCCATTAGTAAATATCATCATCATATAGGTATTGCATAAATGCAATAGTACCTACTTGCTCTGTCCAAATTATGAAATAGTAAGGGAAACTTTCGCTCACGCTGATTTCACAGTAGAATTAACATTATATTACAAAGCAAAACTGGACTAATCCATTTAAAATAAAATAGCTTATTTCATTACGATTCCACCAACATAAGTTTCATGTATGACTCCCATACAAAACATTAGAGATACCGGCGTTTTAATCCACGCGCCGTTATCGCATGACGTCACCCAGGTGCTTCCCGAGGTGGCTGTCACAGTTGCGCAATTTCGCGAAAATGACCGCGACGGTCGGTCGACTGGATATTAGTATATATCGAAGTATAGATACTTGAATAAAAATCTACAAACAGTCTTCAATTCGAATTAATTTATACAATTACACTTCGTTGTCCGGCTGTGAGCCTGTGAGTCGAACGAGCCGTGGCGCGGGCGCTTTGTCATCGCATCGACCAGTTGCAGGCGCGTAGAAATGAAGGCTACATAAATATTATACATAGGAGTCGACCGATCACTTTATAAATATATTATTAAGTACCATGACCACTCTCCAGCTAGAATGTACTACCTCATACCAGTAGATTAAATCAATGGGACAATGTGAAAACTTGTCATTATCAACCATGTTTGGTTATAAATTTAATCCTCCTTGCTTAAAATACTATGTTTTTATTATAAGAAAAGCGTAGGTACCTACAGTCAAAACCGTTTATTACGACATATTACCACGGTGGAACACAAAAGGGCCTATCTATGTGCGATTGTAATGGCTATCGGCTATAACGACATCATTTGAACGTTTCCTTCAATGTCGTTTTAACCGGTTTTGACTGTACCTACTTACTTTGGGTAATAAAATAATATTATTGTGCAACCTGTAATTGAATCACCAATAAAACACCAAAGTGACAATGCACTTTTACAAAACTATCGCAGGCTTAATTTACCTTATATTCTAAATGACATTAACTGCATTACTAGGCACCAATACGTAATGCACTACCTACTTACTACACAATACTTACTACACTACCTACTAGGTATGACTTAACATCGTAGTTACTTAATCAATACTTACAATCTTCCACGATGACTAATCATCTCTGCGCACAGTCCGCCAGCTAAATTCTACAAGTGACGGTGCATGATTTTATGTAATCGAATATTACTGTCAGTTTTCTTCCTAACCGTTGCACACTGCTCCCTCCTTTTTCACCAGGAATGAGGAGACAAGTTTTTTCATAGTTGTATCTAATAGTTTTTGCGAGCAACTTCTGTCACGATGATTTTGGAAATTATCCCAAGATAACAAGAAGAAAAACCGGGATTATCTTTAGGCCACGGTCTACCTACCCGTGTTCCAAATTTCATCCAAATCCATTCAACCGATAAGTAGTGATTGTTTAAAAAAACTTAAAAAAAATACTAATATTAGCAGGAAGGGTTTATTATGCGCTTGGTGTATTTCCACTATGTTCGCGCACCAGCTGTGTTGGTCGCATCTCATTTTTATTTGCGTAAAATGGGCCATCATGACAAGGCACACGCAGTTGGTTCACCAACTGCGTGTGCCTTGGTTATTGAATAACCAACTTTTCAGTCGTCTCACAACTACTCATACGTACTCTACTTAGGCACGTAGGTACGTACGGCCCCGCGTCTCCCTTTATTCGATCTTGTGAATTCTTGTGCAAAGAGACGGCTGCACAACAGGGAGCAAAGACTCGCTCTTTTGTAGATATGTATGCTATTATTCAATTAGGCGTAAACGCATGTCACAGAGGGAGGGCAGAGTAGACGAGATGTCGCGATTTAGATACTACCTACATCATATATATACATATACCTTAATATAGGATATTTATCGATGATATACTTGTAGAACATTATTAATTTGGCCTGTGCCTTAACCCTTTGAGTGCCTGAAACGTGGATCCACGCAAGTCACAATGGATTTTAATTGTTCGGTTATTAAGCCATTCAAGCGGTTAATCCCACTGCCATCATTCTATTACAAGAACCTGTGAATGTGAACTAAGGCGTTGTCCAAATGCTAAGGTCCTCGTGCGATTATACGATGGTCGCGTTCATTTGTATGGCAACATTGGAAAACGATCTCCGTCGGCGTGACGACAAATTTGGGTTTGCCATTCAAATAAATGCGAGCGACGGCCGCGTATGACGATTAAGACACCTCGGCTATCCAGTATTCTTTTGAGAAGATTTTGGGGGATCTGACAGATTTTTTTTGTTTCTCAAGGCGTCAAACCTGTAATCACGTTTACTGAGTCCGAGGTACAGGTTCGATGCCCAAAGTTAGGAACTTGACGGCGTGAAAATAATTACTCGCCTGTGCCTCAGTGACTGAGAGATCGCAGAACCTGGATCTCACTTCCGTCCCATATCCTTAACACTGAGAGAGTGAGGGAAGAAACTTCTACTTTTATGAGATGGATTAATTGTTAATAGTATGGAAGTCAAAACAAATCACAAGCACGCCCTTGGCGGCAAATCAAGAACAACGACGCATTAGCGCGCTTTTTCTAACCGCTTGCGTGGTGGGGATAGCAGAATTTAGTGGTTGAGTACTGACTGGCTTAGAGCTAAGACGTCGTAGAATCAGTGTCGATCCGTAATATTAGTAAACAAGATTGTAACTGAGTTGTGACTATTTGAACAAACCCAGTGTATCGAACAGTTTGTATGATTTCATTTTCACGATTGTACCCACCGACCTCCCACACACGATGTCTTAACCTAAAAGAATACATAATGACTGCCCGATGGTGGTTTGCATCTATCGGCCACCCTTGATGCGACATATATTTATTTATATACACTTGATGCGACATAAGGGGTGTGACAAGATTATTTTGAGATAGAGTAAGTGACAGATGTGTACACTTCATATACATCTGTCCCTTACACACACTCAAAATAACCTTACTCTAAGAGCTTATGGTCACCCCCCAGAATTGGGATTCGATCGTGCTAATGAGATCACACGTAAAAACAATTGCTAGTAAAACTTACATTCTTGCAAAAAAATACGGTGTTGTTTATCCGGGAACAACGTGGGACTGATTTAAAGAATTGTCGAGTTTTCTGCGACTAAACCTCAGTTTTGAATTATGAAAAACCAGTCCGGAGCGAAGCAGCAAGGAGGCTAGCAACAACCAAGTAGCTGGACAGGTCAAGGAGGAGCATGTGGACGTGTGGAAATATCCTTACATACGGATCTTTATGCCAATCTGGTGAGTCGTTTTCATTTTGTTATGACTATGGTCAAGAGTGTTCATTATTCAAAATTCTGGTTTTATGTACGGTATGGCGATTGGCGGTCAGTGGATTGTCGGGGTGGCCCGTTTCAGGACATAATTTCATGTAAGTTATCGCTGGTCAGGTTTTGGTGTTGTTGAAGAGTTATTATTCTACTATCACTGGCAATAACCCTTGACTGGCCTTGGATGACTATTAATTATTGTTTGGAAGTTAGAACGATTTGGTGACAGTGACGTACCTAATTAAATAGTCTGGAAATTATGATAATTCCAAATGAACGATTTAGTTTAGTTTTGTAGTGTGATAGTTTAACTAAGTTTGAGAAGAAGCATAGCATTCTTCTTTTCAGGTCGGAGAGTCAAACTATCTAAAAAGTGATAAACCCCAGGCCTCGTTAATTGCGACTTAAAATGCCACTGACGTTATGGCATTCATTGGATTCTCTAAAGCCCATATAGCATATAGCACACCTACCTGGGGACTTGGGACACTGTAATGTGTGGTTCATGTTTTGGAAAGAGGCTCTGCACTCACATTCGGTGTCTATAATAACCCATTTTGCGGTTAATTACCATCAAAGCTGTGCATGGTTAAGATAACCGTGTGAACATGTAGGTACTCTCGTTGTGTTTTTCATGTTTCAGATACCATACTGTGTCGCAGTGGAGCCTCTGCTGCAGGCTAGTGATTCACATGCCGTATGCATGCAACATCTGAGAGATTAAAAGGAACGGCAGGCTAGCAATTCGCAGGTGGTACCCGAACATTAAATATCCCCCGTAAACGAAGAAACATAAAGCCATGGATAACGCCTGGTCTTATGGGCTGTATTAAAAATCGCGACAAAATGCACTGCGATTTAAAAAAGTCCTCAAATAATGTTACTTTACAATTTATATATAACCGATACCGTAATTTTTGTAATGCTCTGTTGCGGAAATTGAAAATAGCGTACGAGAAAAATGAATTTTCTAAATCAAAAATTAATCCGAAGGCAACCTGGAATGTTATTAAAAACATAACCCATACCCATACATCCAAAATACCGTGTACCGAACTCCTTAATATTTGTGACAAGCCAGAAGACTCACTTAATTTCATAAACCATTATTTTGCCGAAGTTGGTACCAAATTAGCGGAAAAAATACTGTTGGAACAAACACAAACCACAGAGTCTACACATCTTGTCCCTTCTCACTCTCTCAGTGTAATTCTTTCATCCTGCAAGAGGTTGACGAGGCTGAGATTGAGAAAGTCATTATGTCTCTCCGCAGCGACACCGCTGTAGGCTGGGATAATTATAATATATCTACTCAGATGATTAAAACTTCAAGAAAATTTCTAATTCCGGTAATAACCCATATCTGTAAACTGGCGATTATCACCGGTGTTTTTCCCGATGCCTTAAAAAAAGCGCTTGTTCACCCAATTTATAAGTCAGGTGACAGAGACTGTGTCAATAATTATAGACCTATTTCTGTGCTCTCGACGATGTCTAAGATACTGGAGAGAATCATAAACCGTATGTTAATAAAATATCTAGATGCCAATAACATCATAGCACCCAATCAATTCGGTTTCATGTCGGGTAGGTCCACAGAGGATGCTGTGACAGGCTTGAGTGAAATGCCTTGGAATCTTTTTGGACCTATCAAAGGCGCTTGACACAGTCTCTGTCTCTAAACTTCTACTTAAGCTGGAAAATATTGGCGTAAGAGGAACACCCTTGAGTCTATTTAAAAGTAATCTCACGGAGAGAAGACAAAATGTGATTTTAAATAATCACATAAGTAATGAACACCCTCTAGGTGATTACGGAGTTCCACAAGGAAGTATCTTGGGACCGACACTCTACCTAATCTACACACATCAACACGGTCTAGGGATATTTCATACTCAATTACCCTTGAGTCTATTTAAAAGTAATCTTACGGAGAGAAGACAAAATGTGGTTTTAAATAATCACATAAGTAATGAACACCCTCTAGGTGATTACGGAGTTCCACAAGGAAGTATCTTGGGACCCACACTCTACCTAATCTACACACATCAACACGGTCTAGGGATATTTCATACTCAATTAAATAACTCGAAAAGTACTGGCCGCATTGGAATCTTATACACCGATTTGTTTGTAATTTATCTCAGACTAATTCCAAATTCAAATTCTTGAAAATTCTTTTGTTTCGGTGGCATAAAAATGTCTTGATGTGTAGGAGAGGGAATTTTCATTTGTGCGAAATTTAGAAAACAATACGAATTACGTTTAGTTACAGTTTTTTTTCATTTTTAAACGAAAGATAAAGTTAAAATTGAGGTATTGTAGCCAATGCAACGCCAACATTTGACGAGGGCGGAGATGTTACGAGCTGTGGGAATGCTGGAAGCTGGGTCTGTTCAGCGTAATGTTGCTGAGGCCATAGAGACCCACCAAAATGTAATTTCAAGATTGTGGACACGCTATCGTGCCACAGGTGAAGTAGCGGAGAGGCACCGGGGGCCAAGTCGCATCACTACCCCCAGACAAGACCGATTTTTGCAAATTACTGCGCGTGCTCAACCAAATGCAACGGCGACTCAATTGGTCCAAAGGCTGCGAGTGGAACACCAAGTGCTTGTGAGTGACCAAACTGTAAGAAGGCGACTGCATGAAAGCAATCTACGCTCTCGTAGACCACTCCGGGTCCCACCTTTACGGAGAGGCAATCGTGGACGACGATTAGAATGGGTTCGGAACCACGTGGACTGGGGCCGTGAGCAATGGTCCAATGTGCTGTTCACGGATGAAACCAGGTTCGGCTTCCATCCAGATTCACGAAGGACGCGTATTTGGCGAGTTCCTGGACGATGGAGCCGTCTTCAGAACCCTCAGGAAGTTCACCCATACCAAGGAGGAACAATTATGGTTTGGGCAGGAATTCGTCTTGGAGGACGGACGGATCTCGTTTGGGTGCGGGGTAATATGACGGCAGAACGATACGTCCAACAGGTGCTGGGGCCCGTAATCTTGCCCCACAGAACACAAATGGGGCAAGATTTCCTGCTCATGCACGACAATGCCCGGGCACACACGGCGAGAACGGTAGCAGCTTGGTTACATACACACAATGTTAGGGCCTTAGACTGGCCTGCTCAATCGCCAGATCTAAATCCCATTGAGCATGCGTGGGATATGCTGCAAAGAAGAGCTCTGAAGGAAGTTCCTGAAAATCTGGCTACAGAAGATCAACTTTTTGCGCACCTCAAAAGGACATGGGACAATATTCCGCAGCAAGACATTGACAACCTTGTTCTGAGCATGCCGAATCGTTGCCGATGTGTTATGAACATCATGGGCGCTTTCTCAGACTACTAACTTCAAGTTTATAAACACAAATTAAATGATTTTCTATTTTTTTCAGTTTTTACTCATAAATTAAAAGTTAATACTTATACGGTTTCCGTCTATGCTTCATTTTTTTTCCATAAAATCCTAAAATTTTAATCGAAGTACCTTAACCATTATTAAAAAAATGGTATAATATTAAATAACGTATCTTTTAAATATATACATGTCATATAAATAATTAACACATTGATAGTAATTCGCTTTTTTAAAAATATCCCTAGACCGTGTTGATGTGTTTATATTAACCAGTTATGCACCCTGAAACTTACAAACTGTCATATCCTTACTTACGCGGATGACACAGATTAGAATGAAACGAAAGGTCACGCTAAGAAATGTATTAACACGGTATCAAAATGGCTTTCCACTAATCTTTTGACAGTAAACCTTGACAAAATTAAATTTATACCATTTTCTATAAGTAATAAAAGTCAGCCTCTACATGACTTAAACATTCAATTTCACAACTGCCTGTTGAAGCCAGATTGCACTTGTCCATGCTTAGCCAAAGTTTCTTATATTAAATACCTTGGAGTGATAATAGACGACCGTTTAAATTAGCACAAACACATTACGTCACTAACATCTAGGATCCGCAAAGTTATCTATACACCGTGAAATTTAAATGGTTGTTTTCCCGCAGCGAAATGGTTTTTTCTATGTAATACAATCGTTTCGTAGTTATGTAAAATATTAGAAACAAAAACTGGCATATTTAACATTGTGAAAAACTTAACTCGAAAGCGATCACGAACCAATAGTAATACCTCCCGATATCTACGGCCGAACGACAGCGGGGCGTTGACCCGGGTGCTAAGTAGGTCAGGATCACTGTCAAAAGGATTAGGTTCGAAGGCGGCTCCGTTTGATAATGTTGCGCGCGGGCTAGTTTATGCCGTATTACTACACGCGAGAGCTTATTTTACTTTAAACATTTAATAAATCGGTATTTGCTTTGTCGGCTTAGCGGTGGTATTGTTCCTTGCAAACTATTTTATGACGTATCACTACGTGCGAGAGTTTATTTTGGTTTGAACATTATCTTGTGCATCGCTTTTCTTTGCCGGTGGTGACGCGAGTAGTACCTAGTACCTACAAGTTACTATTGTAACTCACTTTTTCGAGTTGATGAATATTTTTTAAATAATTTTAAAACAAAAACATCGTTATTTTTTTACTTTAACTCTATGCTTCGAAAGTACTCCTTAAGGCAAGTCGTTCTGCCGCGGGAAAACAACCAATTAAATTTCACGGTGTATTTTTAGGTAGCTTAGAAACTCAGCAAACACTGACACGCTCAAGACTGTCTTCTACTCTTTGTGCCAGTCATTACTGACATATTGTGTGACTGCTTGGGGGGGAGCAACGAAAATATCGTTTTTACCGCTGGAGAGAGCCCACAGAGCTATTCTGAAGGTTATTATGCTACGCAAACCGTTTAGGTACCCGACTGAACAACTATATCGGGACTGCAAATTGCTTACCGTCGGACAGCTATTTGTTTATCACTCAACGCTCCGCAAACATGCCTCCTCCGCCACGTAAAGCACTCCATACCCGACGAAGGGCTGCAGGAATGTGCCAAGTCGAACATTTCGGGACCGCATTTGCTGCCCACCAATATTTCATCCTAAGTGCCCGAATTTACAAGCATAAGATATTATTAATAAATAATTTAAATACATTTGAATTAAAAAAAAAAATACTAACGTGGCTCTTAAATTTAAATTATGGTGATACCGAGGACCTCCTGAATTAAATGAGTAAATGAAACCACATAAAAATTAATTATTGCATTGAATCATTAAATTAAGTTATTACATGAAATTAAATTGAATTGAATGAAATTAAATTATAGAAATTAGTTATTAAATTGTTAAATTTATTGAAACTAAATTAAGTTACTTATAAATATAAATTTTGTTAATTACTATGAAAAATAGAATTATAATAAAATGTTGTATTATAATTATTTTATTTGATTTATCAAATAATTATATGAAACTTACACCTACTTAACTTTTATTTGTCAATTTTCACAATTATTAAATATAATTATTATAACAAAGCAACCTCACACCAACACACTTACATCAACACTTCACACAATTATCTAAAACTTACTAATTTAAAAAAATGAAAACAACAATTATAATGTGTATTCTCAATTTATAAATACTTGTAAAAATGTAAAATCCATTTTGAGAAAACTGTTCTTCAAGATACAGGATTTTCCTAGTTTGAAGGACAGGGATCATATTATGTGTAATAGCCATGCCCATTTTTGTAATGTAAACACTGATGTAAACTATATATGTATATCCTTTTGCAAATAAATAAATTATTATTATGCGTTTATTTATTCAATGTCTTATTTATCTACATTTTTAAATATTTTTATAAAATAAATAAAAAAAAACATTAAAAAATAAAAATAATAGAGGCCCACCGGTAACGGGAACAGGGTCCAAGCTACCGGCGCGGCGGTCAGGGCTCCAGAGAGAGGAACCTCCGAACAATACGAGCCATGTCCAGAAGTACTGCTTTCTGAATCTGCCTTGATGCAGACGCCTAACGAGAGCCTCCTAAGGTGTTGGTCGTAGTCGAGGCTCGTGGCTATTAAGCCATTGGCTGATACAACTACTATCGGTACAATTAGGGCGGAGTCCACATCTCACATGTCGACAACCTCGCGAGCCAAGTCAAGATACTTGACTTGCGTATCTTTCTCGGCTTTCACGAGGTTCCCGTCATGCGGGACGGTTGTGTCAACAATCATTGCACGCCTCTCGATTCGTTTCACCACCACTATAGATTCAAGATTATTTATTTCAGGCTTATTAGCCATAATAGTCCTTTCAGTGATGATGGACCGATCCCAGTACAATGTGATATTGCCATTCTCGAGAACTGGGTCGGGCACATACCTGTAGTATGGCACCTCCGATGCCACAAGAGTGTATTTCAGAGCAATTTGCTGATGGATAATCCTGGCTACAACGTTGTGCCTATGCAAGAACTCTTCGTAAGCTAGACGAGAACAACCAGAGATAATGTGGCGTATGGATTCACCCGGACGGTGACATGTCCGACAGATGTCAACCGTGCTGTCCTTCACAATAAATCTCCGGTAGTTATTCGTCATGATAACTTCGTCCATAATTGCACAGACCGACGGTTTTTCCAAAGAGGTCACCGAAACGCAGCCAGGCTACGGACGCTCATTGATCTACATCGGACCCATGTAGGGCCCGGAAAAAGCGTCCGTGAAGCTCCTTACTCTGCCATACCTCCCTGCGGTCGTTAGTGTTAAGCACTACAGGCTTGCGCCAGTTCTCATTCACCAAGGAGAGCTTGGTGAGTCCCTTGTCCACTGCTACTACATCTCGATGCATACCCACGTTTGTGTTTAGAAAATATACCCTGAGATTGCATATCTCGCGGTTGTGGAGGTTTTTGGTAATTAAAAAGCCTCGGCCTCAACACTTCCGCGGGATATACAATCTCATGACCGACGATCGTGGGTGATGCATTCGATATGCAGTCAGCAGTGTACGGACCCGCCTATCCAGGGCGTCGAGTTCCGTTTGAGTCCATTTGAGTATGCCGAAAGAGTACATCAATACCGGCATGGCCCAACCGTTGAAGGCGCGCACCTTGTTTCCACCTGAAAGAAGGCTATTGAATACCTTCTTCAGGCGGCCAAAGAAGCGTTCCCTCAACGATTGCTTCATGTCAGCAGTGCTGATACCTAACGCTTCCGACATACCCAAATACTTATAGGTTTCGTTTGGAGAGAGGGATCTCAGGTTGATGGAATACGCGAATCAGGCATCTTCTGGGTAAGCTCACTCCATCGTCGACTCTGTCTCTGTCACATATGACTTAGACTAAGAGTCATCACAAATAAAAAATAAATAAAAAAAAGAGTTGAATTCCTATGGATTCCACAATCTCACCTCGCTTTACATGCATGACCGCACATTTGTCCAAACCAAACTCCATCCTGATGGCGTTACTAAAAGTTTGAGTTACCTTCAGTAGCTCCTTCAGCTGAAGATTGCAGGGGGCAAAGAGCTTCAGATCATCCATGTAAAGAAGGTGAGATATAACCTGACCACCTCTCTTCAACCGATAGCCTAGCCCTGAATTCTCTGGATATTTCGACATCCTGGATAGCGAAGGACTGTGCTCCATTGCCCCATACATGACATCAGGAAGGTGCGTAGAGTTGTATCTATTTTATTCAATTCTAGCACCCTCATGAGCCATGTATGAGGCACCGAGTCATAGGCCTTCTTATAATCTATCCAACATGTCGACAGATCATTTCGGGAACGCCAAACCTGTTGGCTAATGGCTATATCTATAAGGAGTAGCTCCTTAGTACCGCGAGACCCGTTCCTACATTAATTCTGAGAGACCGACATGATCGAGTTATCGTCGACGTGTTTATTAATTTTAACTCACAAAATGGATGTAAGAACCTTATAGACCGTTGGTAAACATGTAATAGGTCTATAATTTTTGGGTTCCGCGGTGCTACCAGACTTGTGCAGAAGGTGGGTTATTCCTGTTGTAAGGAACTTCGGTAGAGAACCAGACTCCAAGGCTGCCTGGTACTGAGATGCCAAACGAGCGTGCGACCTTTGTAGCCACTTGATCCAGAAGTGGTGCAGCCCGTCCGGCCCTGGAGATTTCCAGTTCGGCGACGGACGGACTGCACGGGCTACATCTTGGGGGCTGATCGTGATAGCCCACATTTCTTGTATTGGATCGCACGCTCGGTCGACCGCCCGACTCCATTCACTTTATTATTATTATGACCACAGCTGCGTGGTCGGGAGCAAGCAAGTTTGGAATGGAATACTCGGTGAATCGCTTCCATTTTATTTCGATAGTGAGGTCGAATGTTCTCTAGTGAAGAGATGCTATTTCGAGTTTTAAAGTTATTCATGTTTGATCACTGAATTGGTAGTGGTTATACCTAACACCATCACTAGGTGATTAAGACACACTTGTATAAAGCAAGTAGTTAATGAGTTTCCTATTGGCGGTATAGTTTCAACATTTGGTTCAGTACGAACTTTAGGATGAGATATCCCATATGAAGGAGAAGAGATACCCAAAATAACTGCACAACTAGTGATTTTCAGTGGCAAAGCAAGTTAGTAATGTCATTTGGCCAACGCAATTGTATCGAGTTAGTAACGGTACTGGTCATTTAAGTGTGTGAGACCGTTGTGTGAGAGCAATTTGATTGCTGGTCGTCTAGAGAGTCGTGGTGTTAATGGTTTTACTAGAGCGTTTCTGTAAGCTTGACAGTTTTTGCTGCAGCAGAGTTTTAAACTTTGTTTGGAACGACTGTGGTACATCATCATCCTCATGATCATCATTTCAGCCGAAAGACGTCCACTACTGGACATAGGCCTCCCCAAAACCCATACCACAAGCCAAGCGTCGCCACACTGATCGGTCCTGTGCGTTTTTCATCCACCGGACGCCCGCAGCCTTGACTAGGTCGTCGCTCCACCTAGAGGGAGGCCTTCCAACACTGCGTATTCCGGTACGCGGTCGCCACTCTAGAACTTTTCGGTCTCAACGGCCATCTGTTCTGCGAGCAATGTGCCTTGCCCACTGCCACTTAAGCTTGGAAATTCTTCGGGCTATATCGGTATTTCTTCTGTGGTACATGGCCCAGGGTAATGATTTAGTTAAACAGTAGAGTTCAAAAATGTCCCTATTTTCACGAACCCAGCAATCAAGTTTGGTCAGGAGTAGCAGAGCGTTGCCGCGTTGTGTGGCAACTGTTGGCCTTTATGGCAACTTTAGGCCTGTATGGCAACTGAATTTCTTTATAGCAACGGTAGGTCTGTATGGCACCTGTAAGTCCGTGTGAGACTATGTCTGGTGTGAAAATTCATTTTTGTGTAAGGAACCTTATAGGAAGTTTCTGATGAGATAAGAGGTTACAATAAAGTAAACCCACACAGTCAGGCGTGTGGAGAGATGACCATGTTATTGTTGATGACGTTCGAATCGTCAAGACCTCATTATGAAAATTGAAATAATTTCGGTTATTCTCATTTTGATAACTATGCGTAGATCGTTTAAGAAATACACACAAAGCGTTGATGAAATAGATAATGAATTGACGTAACATAAAACAGACTATATCTCTGTGTGAACAGGTTCTCAGTTCAGAGAGTTGAGTTGACTCGAAATCGTGGGGATGTGCGAATAGAGCAATTTATTGTAATTGCTAAGAGAGCTATGAGATAGCTATGAGAAAGCTAGGTGAGCTATGTGATGGCTAAAGATCGTGAATAAGATACCATGTGTCTTGTTTTTTTAGGACTTTGTTATCACGAAGATTGGGTGCTTATAGGTACGAAATCAAAACCAAATCGATGATTAATTGCTATTTCCTTTAAATTGGAATTAGAATTACTCGTTCCTTGCAATAGTGAAGAGAGAGAATTAAATGATCATGATTGTTTCAAAAAGTTATCTCAGTTACCTAGAGTTTGAGTCAGGATTGGACGAGCGAATACTGTGTGGAGATTTTGTGTTTCAGAAAAACATCCCTTGTATGATGAGAGACTGGTAGGACGGAGTGGCGCAACACATCATGAGATGGCATGGAGCAAGGACGAGAATATGATGCCTGTAGGTGATAGATTTGGGGGGTCTGTCACCTGAGAGATGCCCGAGTAGGCGACGTGCTGTGTTCCACGCTCGCCTCTCAAGAGGAACTAAGGCCTATAGAACACCATGTGGTTTTAGTCAGTAGAGTCTGACAGATCCCTCAGCTTTCCACAAGGCTAAGGACATCCATGAGCATTTCCACATGATTCGATACACTGTTAAAACCTGACAATGAGGAACAGACGAGGACATATGTCTCGCAGGATGGCCGTGTCGGGTTTCGTTAATAGTATGGACGTCAAAACAAATCACAAGCACGCCCCTGGCGGCAAATCAAGAACAACTACGCATTGGCACGCTTTTTCTAACCGCCTGCGTGGTTGGGACAGCAGTATTTAGCGGTTGAGTACTGACTGCCTCATAGCTAAGACGTCGTAGGATCAGTGTCAAGATTGTAATTTAAACAAAAACTAAAAACGAGTTGTGACTATTTGAATAAACCCAGTGTATCAAATAATTTGTGTGATTTCATTTTCACGATTTACCCCCCGACCTCCCACACACGATGTCTTAACCTAAAGGAATACATCCTGACTTCCCGATGGTTTGCATCTATCGGCTAACCTTGATGCGACATATATTTATTTAAATACATTTTATTAGCAATTGTAACAGCAGATCGATTTTATTGATTTTTAAATAGGTTTTATTCTTAATGTTTACAGTTTCGCCTAAAGGACCCTATAAGTATTTGCCCGGTTGTTTGAGCAAGGACCCGCATCATCCAGGTTGGCTAGGTAAGTCAAGATACACGTGGATATACAGGATGGACAAAAAATCATGGACCAAACGAAACGGGGCGATAGTTGGGGTAATAAGGAGTTTTTTTTTTCTTTTTGGTCTACTGCAAATAGCCCCAAGGGCCCAAATATATCTGTTTCCTATGATCCACGATTTTAGGCCCACTCTGTATATTAATAAGTACATGGGATTAGGTAGTGGAAATATATTCAATCTGTCTGGGCTTGTAGTAATAAAAATTTAAGGTCGTAAAATACGTCTAATTACCCGACTGCAGCGAAGCAAAACAGGGAAGTATGTTTTTGAACGATATCTGTGTATGTTCATCTGTTCCCTCCTAACTTCTAAACTAGTTAACATAATTTGACAAATGAGTCATTGAAAGCGTCTTGTTTGTCAGCTGGTTATATGCTATGTGATGTCACATAAAATTGAACATGGCGCCCTCTAGTGGGCCCGAAGTCAAAACATAATAAAATTCGCCTCACCCCATCATTTGTGGTAACCTTGAACAGGGATTTTAAAATGAAGTTAGGGTTTCGGACATCAAATTTTTGTCAAGTGTACCGTTTGCGAGATATATCCCGTCAAAGTCATGAAAACGAGTGAATAGTAAATTTCCTAAATCAACTAAACCTTGAACAGGGATTTTAAAATGAAGTTAGGGTTTCGTACATCAAATTTTTGTCAAGTGTACCGTTTGCGAGATATATCCCGTCAAAGTCATGAAAACGAGTGAATAGTAAATTTCCTAAATCAACTACGTTATCGTTATACGTTATCTAGAGTCCACTCTTGTAACTTATGCATTATCTATCAAACCCAAACAGAAAAAAATGTGATGTGGCTGTACAAAAACTCCAAAATACTTTAAATAAACCTTATCCACCCTGGATTTTTAATTGAACAACACTACTTAGGGATTAACATATCGACAGCCGTATTGCGTAAGTGCGCAAAGAGTTTAAACTCTATCCAACCGAATCGGCCAATCACACAAAACGGAAATCCATATCGCGTCGTTCATCTCGCATGTGGTTGGTCGATTGAGTTGAGTTGATTGAGTTTTTTTATAGTAGATACCTATTTCAGTTGTTCTGCTTACTGGCATAAGAATCACATCTCTAACTGCTATAAGCCAATCAGTTTTATTTTAACCGTTATCAAAGAACCACTGCGCATTTATGCCTTAAATTTTTTCCATATTTTTTGGGAAATGCAATAAAAACGTGAGGGGTTTTAATTAAACCTTTTAAGTAGGGTATTTTTATCGATAGAATTAAAGTGTATATAGCGGCATTTAAATTTTATTGCTACAAGCCCGGACACATTGCATAGTATAGTAGGATCTATTTTAGTGTGAAATTATACCATAAACGCCTGCCATATTTATGAGAGCAAGATACGACTATGTGACAAAAGAAAGCGAACTCATGACATCGTTGTTTGAAATTTTCATAGATATATTTAACATTGTATTTTATATTTCCATGGAAATTTTCCACTTACACAGAATAATAAAAACATAGAATACATAAAATGGAATATAATATTAATTTGTTCGTTCAAGATATAAGAATTTTTCGTGAATTACCACGGAAGTTCGGTGCCATCATAATTTAGGAATTTTCCGGTATCGCTCTCGGAAAGCTTGTCTATGGTCTTAAATATTCCAGAGACGCTGGTTTCGACATCGAGATGGGCATTCTTGCCACCCATGTCCGTCTTCACCCAACCTGGATGCATTGATGCTACCAGAATATTATCCTTTTTCAAATCGACACTCATAGATTTTGAAGCTGCATTTAATGCTGCCTGAAATTAAAAGAAGAATGCATAAATTTATCAGTAAGTAGGGACAGTAAAAATACCGGTCAAGTGCGAGTCGGACTCGCGCACCGAGGGTTCCGTACAAACAGCCACATTCACCAACATAATTAGGTAACTGTTACGTCAACCTGGTCAACGGGAACTACCATATAGGTTTTCGTCTCAAAACCGATAGGGTACTTCCGGTTGACCTAGAATTTTCAATTTTGGTTAAAAGCAAGGACTAACAGCACAAATAAAGGGAACATTCCGAAAAATAAAAATAGTTGAAAATTAAGGTACCTTAATTTTAGTACTACAAGTATTCGCGCAAATCTAAATTTGCCCATATCTTTTTATCGTTTTGACTCAGGATCTTGATTTTTATACACCTAATAGGGACTATAGACCTCAGTATTCGGTATAAATTTCAACTTACTATTTAGGTCCACCCGTTCCTGAGAAAATCGATGGTGACACACGGACAGACGGGCAAGAGAGTGATCTTATAAGGGTTAATTTTTTACGGAACCTTAAAAATCTAGGATATCTCGTATAATAGTGTTGTACCTTAGAACACCTGTATGGATAAAAGCCTCCTTGGTCGTTTTGTGCAATTGATCCGAGAATAGAGCTCATATTGATGACGGCTGCACGGTGTCCCCCCATGGGCTGGTCACTGTTGGCATCCGCGGCTTGTTTGAGGATCGGCAGTAAAGTCTGCAAATAACACGTTATAGTGTATTGCAGATGAGGAGTTTGTAAAACCAGCTAAATATATGTAATTTGCGGGATCAAAAATACCATTATTTTGGCAAAAACCTCGATATAGATATTCGAATGATCTACATTATTCATACTTCATGTTATATTTACTTATTTAAGGCACATCGACAACACAAACATGGACATTCACATAATACATTATTTAGTGTTATAATCTAGTGTCTATGCCAATCACAGATGAGGACAGCACTTTACAAACCTTTGTAAGCATAATTGGTGCAATCGTGTTGACGGTCAGGTTATCCAACAACTGTTCAGCTTTCACGAATGGCAGCTTGGTGAACTTAGTGCTAACACCAGCATTGTTGATCAGCAGGTTTAGGCCTTGGTTGCCGACCACTTTGCTTATTGCCGTGGACAAATCACCGAATGACGCCGTATTCTTAACATCTGAAACATTTCTTATAATTTTTGTCAAATAGAAACATTATTTTTGCCTAAAGCATAGAAATATAATAGAGCATTGAATAAGTGCAAAATAAAAAAAAAAATTACCCAAGTTCAAAATAACCAGGTTTTTATTTTCAGCCGATAATGTTTCCAGTTCCTGAAAAATTACAAAATTAGGTAAGATGGCAGAACTTATTGATAAAAACTTGGCAGTCTTACCAAGAGAAAGTAAGAATTTATTTGGGCGACTCCTAGTTTAAGTAATCCTACCAACATACAGCATTTTCATGTAAAATGTTGTCAAGTCGAGAACATATGGGTCGCACTGTCAAAAAGTTATCAAATCTCATGTAGAACCAAGCTTCTAACACTACAAGCCCTAACTTAATCAAAATATGTGGCTTGGTCGTCTAAAAAAATATTCACTGTTCATTACTTTACGTTGTTGTTACGTTTCTTGTAGTACCGAAACATGGCGACGAGGAGTTGACACGGATGCCCCTCAAGTTAAAGGAAAAAATTTACAAGTCCGTGATTTTACAACTGTCGTACTGTATGGGTCAGAATGTTGGGCTGTGAAAAATATGGATTAAAAGAAATTGCATGTAGCAGAGATGAGAATTTTGAGATGGATGTGTGCGGAGTGACGAGAATGGTTTGAAAGTGGCGCCAGTGACAGAAAAGTTGAAAGGACGTTTGTCCTGGTATGTTCATGTGATGAGGAGGGATGAAACGCATGTTACTAAAAGATACTTATGAATATAAATGTGAATGGAATGGGAGGGGACGGCCAAAGAAAAGATGGATGGACTGTGTGAGGAGTGATTTGGAAGAAAAGGGATCCAGTGATGGCATGACGGGGGACAGGACGGTATGGAAGAAGAAAACGTGTTACGCCGACTCCAAGTAACATGGGACAAGGGCAGGAAGATGAAAATGAATGTAATATTGTTGGAATTGCACAATTTCCACAAATTTACTGTATGTGGCCTTCTAAACACGTGTGCCAAATTTCATAAGTATGTATGTGTGTGTGTCTGTGTGTGTGTGTATGTATGTTTGTTTGTATGTGTATGTACGTTTGTCCACGAATTTCTCCGAAACTAGTAATCGGATCGTGATCATTTTTTATTGGATTAGGTATCTCTCTACCTAACTAACTTAGGGAATAGTACAAGTTTCATCAAAATCGGTTCACCACTTTTCAAGATATGGAACATATAATCGAACTCCAGCACGAATGTGTAAACTGAGTTATTATCATTGATGGTTATAATGGATATTTTGTCAATCCTGTTGTACCTTACTATAGAACTTGATCACTTCTTAGTGATGGTGTACCAAAATTATTAAGAGAAATATAATATTTATTTACATAAAATAAACCGACTTCCAAAGCAAAACACTAAAAAAAGCAAAAATAACTTTCGTTTCGGAAGTCGGTGTCACAAAACGACAATAGGGCAAGAAGTTTGGCGAGAAATATACTAAAGACACTGACTTCCGAAACGAAAGATATTTTTGCTCTTTTTAGTTTTTTGCTTTGGAAGTCGGTTTCTCAGACCAACAAAAAAAGGTCGGTTTCTAAATTATATTATTAAATAATGAGTTGTAGAAAGTTTGTCTATTTGGAGGGTAAAATTGTGTTTTGTTGATGTTCTCTCTTATCCTGGAATTATCTCGATTTACAATTTATACATCATCCAAACTCATGGCACATAGCAATTATTTGTATGGTCTCAGTCAGTTGTATCATGACATCATTAAAAAAGTGATACGTCACGATCACAGCACTATTTCAATGTCAGTACCTAACGGTGACGTCACCTGTCGCAGCAGTTCGCTGTCAAACGAGATTGGTTCGGTATGGCTATCTCTTTCCCACTGTTGGATTGTTGGCTTGCTACAAAAAGCACTTTACGCCTTTGACCGAATAGTATTTGTTCGTGAGACATCGTGCAGTTTCAGTGCGCTACAATTATAACCAAAAGTAGACATTGTGGATATAACTTGTGTTTAATACAAAAATATTGGAGTGATGGCACCTATAGGTCAGTAAGAAATAAGATTAGCATACCTCGGACACGGTCCGGCACGTCGCGATTATTGTCTTCGCAGTGTTCTGCTTAGTGAGATATTTCACCATCCCGAGGCCGAGGCCCCTGTTGGCACCGGTGATCAACACAGTCTTCATCTTGTGAACTGAACTCTAGTTAGAACGCCTTGACATTTGTTGAAAGTTATCTTTAAAACCCCCAAAGGTTCGGTGTGTGTATTTTCTTGTCTCTGTCACATTTACTTTACGTCAAAATGACAATACTAAGTAATTTTGTAAGGATAAATAATTTGTTAAAACCCTTAATTAAAGCAGAAAAAGTGTTAATATTAGCACACCGAACACTTAGTTCTCGTAAGTAGTCCATGATTGTCGATGTTTTAACCTTGAAGTGCAGATAATTGTCTAACCTCACTCTTGATTGAGCAACTCATACAACCCAGTTTTTGTAACTTGATTTTATACCGATTACTAGGATATACTTAAAAGCTTATTAATTGTATGCCTATTCTTTGTTAAAACATAAAATAATTTGTTTTAAAATAGTATCTTTACGAAATAATTTTCATCCTTGGGATGGTGGAATCTATCCAAATTTCTATCATATTCTATTGCACAATATATATATATCTTTTTATTTGTGTTTGCCACAACTAAAACACTTGAAAGTAAATGTAAGCCGTATGAATGAAACAGACCATAATATTCAAATAAATATCCATAACTATGTAGCAAGTTCTTAGTTTTCATGAAATAAACCAATGTTTTTTTTATTAGTATGCTACAGTTTAAATTTGTTTGGTGATATCAGGCTGGCTGTGTTGTAGCCGTAATGCCAAGTTGGTTGCTCCTATAGACAATACCCCTGAAGGTATGAACTCTGTCGAATCTTGCAGTAATATTTGTCACGCACATGCTGTCACGTCCATGGGAAGGAACAAACAGTAGCTACAACTGTTACAAGATGGGTTGCTATGAGTACATGTTTAGATATAAATAATACAGTATGTCTGCACTTTCAATGTGAATGTAACGCTATCCACAGGGAATGGGTTATGGTCATCAATTGCTTATAAGAAAACCAGCTTCCTTATGTTTATTCTACAGTGGTACTGTATACCTTGTAACAATAACATAAAAGCACTCAGTTGCAGAAATGAGATTATAAATATTTTCAGATACAAAATTTTATGCCCGGTATTTTGTTCCCCTGCACTCTATTTTCATGTTTCACATAAATAATGTGGTAGTTCTTTTAATAATTAATGTTTTTAATCCACTTGTGACTAATTTAAATGTCTTCTTTTAGTGCTGCTATTCTACTGGAGCTCTGTTGTTTGAGTTCCAGTTAAAACATAGAACTATTTATGGGACTCCAATATGTAATGCAAAATATTCTCACTTCTGTAACTGAATGCCTAATGAGGATCATGCTCCAAATCTTATCATGGATTTTAGGCTCTAACGGTACTAATGCACTATAAAATACTGATATTGTAACTTTTAATGGAAAGCCATTCAGAATTGGTGAAGATATTACAAGTTTTCCAAACTGATCTGAAACAAGCAGCTTTCTTTGCTTGTCAGTTAGTTTAAAATAGTTCACCTGACTGCTCTGTTTTACTTGCTGTATCTTCAACATTAATTTTCAATATTTTGGCACAGTATTTAATAGTTTGGTAGTTTCTATTAATCTTTGTAATTGTTTCAAAAATGCCTGATCCTCATTATCAATATTGCCGTTAATAAAAAAAATGCACCTAAATAATGCTGGCCTTGGTTAATACCACAAGGGACCAATTAGAGCATATTAGGTAACTTCCAATAAGATCCTAATTGACAGAATTATTATATCCATTGTAGATGGAAATTTCGATTATGACCTGGCCGTTATCGGCGGTGGGTCTGGCGGGCTCGCGTGTGCGAAGGAAGCCGTGAACCTCGGCGCGAAGGTCGCGGTCCTGGACTATGTGACGCCGTCGCCGCAGGGCACCAAATGGGGCCTCGGAGGCACTTGCGTCAATGTAGGCTGTATACCTAAGAAGCTGATGCATCAAGCTGCCTTGTTGGGAGAAAGCATTCATGTGAGTTTATTTGCCGACATATATTATGATGGTAGAACTTTATCTTTTGCATAGTAATTTATTTAAATAAAACTTATTAAAAATTTGCAGCAAATAAATAAAATTGTTCAAACAATATCTATGAAAGAAAGATAAGTTAGTCTTGGAATAGTGTTTATAAAAATAAATATTATTTAGAATTAGAGCCATACAAAAGTTAAATATTAAAGATAAAGTTATAAACATGGGCGCACGGTTGGCGCAGTGGTTGAGCGATTGACTGCTGCGCTGCGTGTCGCGGGTTCGATTCCCGCACGGAACAAATATTTGTATGACCTACAGATAGTTGTTCCAGCTCTGGGTGTAGTGTATGTGAGTTTATATGTTTGTAAACGCACCCACGATACAGGAAGAAATTCGTAGTGTGAGACGATGATTTTTCAAAAAAAAAAAAAACATTATACTTTAACATTTAACTTATCTATGGCTTTAGTCATAGTGTTACATGGTTTATTAATTTTTTTGTAGGTGGTAAGTTGCCTGACCGTCATCCTACCCTACAATATCTGAATCCTAACCACATCCTACATGAAACCCTGAAACTTAGACGGTCCCCCATTGGAGATGGTTATACCACATTTTTTTTATTTAGTAGTTATCATCTAAACTAATTATATATATTTTTTTTTTTTTCATTTGAGCTGGGTTTGCTCTTGGCTCTAGTCTATGTCAGAGTTGACGATGGAGTGAGCTTACTCAGAAGAAGCTATTATTTTTAGGTTAACAATTACGGAAAATAAACAATTCATTTGTCAGTAGCCAAGGGCAAGCAATTTTGCTGTCAAAAAAGTCCAGTATATTATTAATTATGTATTACATAATCATATTTGTGACAAAACGTCCTTGTTCATTTTGCAAATCAATAGATAGCTACATTGTAACAAGAAAACAACAACACAGTGTTGTATTCAGAAGTGGGATAACACAATATCTGTCTAACTTTTCCGAAGTGAAGTTTTAGTAGATAATAATGCCATTTAGCCGAATGCTCCAGATGTTAAATAGTATGATTACCTGATTAGTAACTACTTCTCTGTATATGTCGTATATTTAGTTTGTGCTGGCAAAAATACTGAAATTCTTCTCTCATCATTATTGTCATTATTTTAGCTATCTATACTAATATTATAAATCCGAAGAAGAGAAGAGTTTGTTTATTTTAACGCGCTAATCTCAGGAACTACTGGTTGGAATTGAAAATTATTTTTGTGTTGGTACATCACACTACGACAAATAGGAGCGGAGCATAAATGAAAAATGTTGCAAAAACGGAATAAAATATTGATTTTTGAGATCTTCCGTTGCGTGCGCTGCGTAAACGGTAACAATCATTTATGTAGGGTAGGTAGGTAGCCAGTAGACGGGAGCGAAGCCGCGTGGGACAGCTAGTATCCAAATATATTCGGGGTCAGCAAAACATGTCTTCCTACTCAATAGTACCTAAATCAGATGCAATTAAGTTTTCAATTTCAATCAACAAAACAAACAAAAAGAACTGCCTCCTATCGTCATTTTATTGAATAGTTTTGTTAAAAAAATATAAATATGTAAACAGTGATACACATATCTATATCTCATATGTAATGACGTCGCGAAAATTTTCACAAGTCATTGTTTGGTGTAGAATGGCTCCTTGCATGTATTCCTTATCACCTAACATGGCGACGGAGCTTCGTAGGTCCATACAATGTATGGGAGAGCTGGGGACTTTACAGTTATATGCGATTGTGCATTGTTTCATGCTGGGGCGCCGGAATTAAATACATGTTTGGTTTTGCTAACTTTGATGCGGCCATTCAGAATGGTTCCATAACATTCAAGTAGATTTTTGATATGAGGAATGATGGGAAGACATAATTTAGACGGGGATTGTTTTTATAACTTGCTTTTTGTCGCGGCTTCACTCCCATCTCAGGATTCTCAGACGTCACCAAATGGCTGACCGCGGTCCGGATCCGTACCGCCGACAATTTTGTGGACCTTAATAAACAGTACAATATAATTTACTTGTGTTATTACGTAATTTTATAATTTATCCTGTGCTTTTTCTTAATTGCCTTTGATTCGAAAACGGACGAATCATCTCATTCAAATCTTCATTGATATTATCCATATTTACATATTTAAATTATTTCAATTTTAATAGAGTAAATATACGTGACGTTCCGTTCCGTGCCTTGAGCATCGGAAAGCCAACTTCAGGGCGGCCCAGAAGTTTGGCGAGAACTATACTCAGCGATAGAATCAAATCCGAGAAATTATGGTGCCGAAGTAGCCGTAGTCGCTTCTTGTAAGGGAAGCTTACGCACTACATCCGAACTCTATCCGTCATAATATCAGTACATTTTGAATTTGGCGAGTACTCTTTATTACCTATGCTAGTTTCGATAACAATTTTAATAACTGTTTCCAAGCGGTCAGGAATACGCGATTCAAGAGCATTAAACAAGTAGACCTAGCCATACTATGTAAAATCTGTGTCTAAAAGCGTCTATTATTGGCTTTAGCTGAAACATAAATAGCCACCGAGACCAGAAGCTGATCAGTTGGAAATCGACATTTCAGATGAGACTGCATTACATGTTCTAAAACCTGCTTTATTTATTTTTTGTTATCCTCTTTAATTTTAATGAGCTAGAACGCCTCTGATGACCGCAGCGGCAGTGATTTGCATTAAGGGGCTGAATACTCAAAATAGGCTTTCTTTTAAACATTTTTTAGCCAAATCTATTGAAGATGTGGCAGCAGAAAAAAAATATGTTAATCTTGATCATATTTCCGAAAACTTTGTTGTGGCCGAAACACGTTTACGCACAAAAACCTCGATACAATTGAATGGCAAAGTAACCTCTTACCGTGATCTTCAAAAGATTTTTCCGGTAATACTGACCAGCGTACATTTGTACAATTAACAACAATAACGTATCATAAAAGGACGCAGAACTTCATTGTCTTATATATTGAAGTTTCATTCATTATTTTTAAGTAATTCATATTATTATGTTTTGTAAAAAAGTCTATATAAATTCCATCGTGCTTCTCTTTCCATCCAGTGCAATTCGACAGTGACCGCTTTGCGGCGTTGCTAGGTGGACGTATGTCGCTTTTGTCAGCAAAAAGCAAAAATAATATTCAATTTATTTCTCGTCAATTCAATCTGTCAAAAAAATATCAGGTATAATGCAGCCAGATCATGTAGCCTGGTGGCTTTAATTGGAACTAACGAAATCACAAGTAATATTGTCAAAGTCTGTGTTATTTTTATTTTTTGGCACTACCGCTGTCACTGGCATCTATATTTTTGTTGTATTATAAACGACTCACGTCGTTTAGTTTACTTACTAAGTCCATAACTAAAAAGTATTTGAACCTCTTTGAAAATACAACAAATGTTATCTCAATTTGAATTAAACAATATTTAAAATATAGGTAAGGTCGAATACTATTTTAACCTTCTTCGTTCATGTGAAAACAATAGAAGCAAAAACACAGAACATGGAATGGTCATACCAACCACGCTGGCAGTGTCTCGAAATGACAGAACTAATAAAATTCTTCGTATCCATTTGTTTCAATCTTTGTTTCTTTCTAACATACGGCACCTAGAACTGACCAAAAAAATTCAAATTCGTGATAATAATAATAATCTATTTCTCATGAATTTGACATTTTTCGTCGTTTCAACCAAAAATCGTCCACATGTGGACATAAAGCTCAACAAGAATCACCACATTGATCAGTCCTGTATTTCTCGCAATTAACTATCCCAATTGCAATAACGGGCTACAATAATAGTTTGTTAGTCTATTAATATTGTTAAGCTAATTATTAATTGATCTTATCATTTTGCCAAATCGGCACTGACAATTCTTATTTATTAACAAAAAATCCACCGATCGCCCTGGAGAGTAAACGCAAAGACTTACACTTGGGGATTGCCAGAGATTTACGCAGCATTCTGGATGTAAAAAGAACAGACCGAATACGGAACACGCTGTGTTCCCAAACGGGCATAATAGACGTGGGTAAAAAGGCTGTTCGGCTCAAATGGGCCAATGCCATTACGGCTCACGTTACTAGCATGCAAATTGAGCGCTGGGCAAGCCTCCACAATCTTGAAGATGGAACGCACCGTTGAGGCCGGTCCAGAAATAGGTGCCGCGATGATTTGGACGCGTACCGTGAGGGCTGGTTCTAGACGGTGCGGGAAAAGAATGTCTGGAATGACTTAGGTGTACTCTTATGAATTTAATTGGGGATGGATGAAGAGGGAGGGGACGACCAAAGAAAAGATAGATGGACTGTGTGAGGAGTGATATGAAAGGAAAGGGAGTCAATTATAGCGTGGTGCGGAACAGAACGATATGGAAGAAGAAAACGTGTTGCGCCGACCCAAAGTAACATGGAACAAGGGCAGGTAGATGATGATGATTTCAGACTTTTACCGGTAAGACTTAGTAAATCTGTTTTACCGATAAATAATAAGTTTCATCATAGTTTTTTTTTAAACTGAAACAACAGTTCGGCTTTTACAGTAACATATACGTGGTTGTGAGGCATACACTGTTTTTAGTCAAAATCAATTTTTTTATTTCACATAGGCCTACATGGGCACTTATAAAACGTCGACAAAAGGTGCACGGTTCGGGTTGGTCGTTTCCTATGGAGAAGAACCGGCATGAAACTCCATGGTTACTCTTTTAAAAATGGTTTGGTTTTACAATATTTCCATGTTACAGCATTAGTACTTAGATATGGGGGGACAACGCAGGCCCGACTTATGACAATAAGTCGTAAGAAACTAAAAAAAATAAAATAAAAAGATTATATATTAAATAAAAAAGTTAACAAATGTTAACTAGCATCAAGAAGGCCTACAATGTTCACACATTCACAAAACAATCGGTAAAAGAATCTATACAAAGGTAAAAAAAAAAATAAGTATAACAAGACTAAATTTAACGTGTGGCACAAATGTTGTTATCAGTGCTGTAACTATTCTTAGCTAAGGGCTATAAAGATGATTGAAAACCATTGTAAAAAGTCTAATTAAAAGAAGGAAAGAAAAAATGAGATTGAGAATAGTTAGAGACATCCACTTATTTGTGTTAGTATTTACGGTTCCCTAGCCAAAAGGCAAAAAACGGAACCCTTATGGATTCGTCATGTCTGTCTGTCTGTCTGTCTGTCTGTCCGTCCGTATGTCACAGCCACTTTTTTCCGAAACTATAAGAACTATGCTGTTGAAACTTGGTAAGTAGATGTATTCTGTGAACCGCATTAAGATTTTCAAACAAAAATAGAAAAAAACTGAAACTCATTTTTTTTTTCATCCTACCTGTACGTGTATCGATACGTATCTATGGATAGGTCTTCAAAAATGATATTGAGGTTTCTAATAATTTTTTTTCTAAACTGAATAGTTTGCGTGAGAGACACTTCCAAAGTGGTAAAATGTGTCCCCCCCCTGACACTTCTAAAATAAGAGAATGATAAAACTAAAAAAAATATATGATGTACATTACCATGTAAACTTCCACCGAAAATTGGTTTGAATGAGATCAAGTAAGTAGTTTTTTTTTAAATACGTCATAAATCGTAAACCACAATTTAACAAGTACGGAACCCTTCGTGCGCGAGTCCGACTCGCACTTAGCCGGTTTTTTTATGGCATGCGTTGTGCCTGGCGCATATAAACATTTTCTTTCTTTCTATATTATCTTTAAACACCTACACTGTACCAATACTTATAGCAAATAAATGATTGATTGATATATAACAAACAATCGCAACAAATAGTTTCAGCCGTTCTCTAGTGAGACGCTTACAATCACATACAGCATTTTTAGGGTTCCGTCTATCTCCCTGTCTGTCTGTCCGTCTGTCACGAGGCTGTATCTCATGAACCGTGATAGCAAGGCAATTAATTTTTTTACAGATGGTGTATTTCTGTTGCCGCTATAACAGCAAATACTAAAAACAGAACAAAATCAATATTTAAGTGGGGCTCCCATACAACATATGTGTTCTTTTCCGATTTTTGCGATAGTGGTACGGAACCTTTGTGCGCGAGTGCAACTCGCACTTGTCCGGTTTTTTTTATTTATATAGATAGATAAAGTTTACATGACCGTGTTTTTTGCGCTCTGTCTATTTGTTTTTTAACTCTAATATACAGAAAAGCGGCACCACGTGACCTCACCACAGAGGGCTGATGTATATCAAAACCCAGTAAGTGCTTTGTAATTATTATATTCCAGGAGAGCGGAAAGTCATCTTGTATTAGTAACTAAATGATATATTAAGATTTCAAGAGAATACTAAACAAGGAATAAGAACCTACTAATTGTACAAATGATATTAATAGCGTCATACATTCTATTGCATATTTTAAACATGCCTAAAAAAGACAATTCCAAACCTAGTAAGTTTTGGATATTTGCTAATTTAAGTTGTCTTTACAATTTGATGTGACTTTCCTATTGTAAATAATGATAAAATTGATTACTGAAAGCACCAAATCTCAATTCAAATTTAAAGTTTCCAGTTTAATATTGCACAGTCCATTTCAGTATAGTAAAACTCATTAAAATAATTTATATTTTTTTTTTTTTTTTTTTTTTTATTGTTCAAAATATATATCGCAGAGTTTCAATTATATTATAAGTTAAGAACCATAGAAGCCGTTTATGGCTTATATATGGCTAATGAGTTCGGAATAATTAATTCTGAGACAAATAATCATAAAGCTGTGAGTTTCAAAAAGGAAAACAATATCTTTAAGTACTTGATAATACAGGAGGTAGATATATCAAACTAAAGTACATACTCATGATTTGTAATTTGCATATAATGCTTTTTTAGTAAATTTATTGCTTTTTTAGGGTTGCAGAGGTATTTATTTTGTATGTGCGCAGGTAGTTCGTTTATTATTTTTGGAAGTATGTAGGTGTATGTTCTCATACCATATGAATTGTTGTATTTAGGCAAGGTAAAAGTTTTCATGTTAGCTAACGTTCTCAGTTTAGGATGACGTGTCGTCTTAGTTATATTATTTATGTTGTTATATTCGTCTTTTAATATTGAAAGTTTGGTCATGTTTTGTATTGGCAATATGTTGCAGTAATGAAATAGTTCATAATAATTATTTTGATATTTTGTTCTTATTTTGAGGGGGACAATATTTTTGAGAATGCGTCGTTGTAGTTTGTAAATTGTATCTAGGTTAGTTTTATAAGTTCTCCCGTAGCTACTGAGTCCATAACTTATTATGGAGTCAGCTAGAGCTAGGTACAGTAGTCTTAATGTTTTGTATGGCATTTTATGTTTAAGTATAATTATTCGTCCCAAGATAGATCTTAATCTATCACATATATAGTTAATGTGGGGAACCCAGTTCAATTTGTTGTCGATTATGAGTCCAATATACTTGTGTTCTGTGACGAACTGTATTGATGCACAGCTACAGTTTTTAGTACATACAGCGTGTAGGCAGTCATGGATATGTGCCTTGATGGAGGGTGTGTAGGTGGCTTTATTATGTGATGAATGTATGTGCATGGCTTTGGTTTTATCGGCATTTATGACGAGACCGACATCATGTGACCATTTACATAATAATTCAAAGTTTGTTTGGAGAATACGCTCGGCCTCTTTAATATCTTTATCAGCCACCACGATGCAGGTGTCATCGGCAAACTGGTATACGGAACCTTCTCCTATGGTATTGCACATATCGTTGACGTACAGTAGGTATTCAGTGGGCCCGAATATTGACCCCTGTGCCGTGCCTTTAGTTGTTAATTTCATGTCGCTATACGAGTTTCCCAGCTTGACAGTCGTATATCTGTTGCTATGGTAGCTCATAAACCACTGAAGAAGAGGACCCCTTATACCACTGCATTCTAATTTCTGAGAAAGTGTATTATGATTAAGAGTGTCGAAAGCTTTACTAAAATCAATAAAAATTATTAAAATATGTTGTTTTTCATTAAGGAATGTATTAATTTCGTTTGTAAATTGACACAACAGTTGAGCGGCGCTTCGGTCTTTCTGAAAGCCAAATTGTTTTTTGTTTATTATATGGTTCTCACTTAAAAAGTGATTTATATTATCACTAATACAGCGCTCAACTATTTTATCGATGCTTGACAAAATTGTGATAGGCCTATAATTATTGTAGTCTTTTAAGGATCCCTTTTTGTGAATGGGACGAATAGTACCTATTTTTAGTTTATCAGGGTAAGTGCAGGTTTTGAGACTAGTATTAATAAGGTGTGCAATGACTGGAGAAATTTTTTGTGATGTGTATTTTAGGTCGGAAACTCGTATTTCGTCATAGCCAGGACTTTTATTTATATTTAAGTTATTTATAATTTTATGAATTTTATCATTTGATATGTTGCTAATTCGCATGGACATGCCGCAGTCACTAGAGTAAGTCAGCGGGTCTAATATGGTGGTGTCGCAGGGTTTTGTTATATTTTCGACATTTTGTTGGAATTCATTTGCAAATGTATCCGCTAAGTCTTTTGCCTTCCGATTAAATGCCTTGAAAATGACTTCCTCTATTGACTTTGTAATGTTCCCACATAATGAATTTATAATACTCCATATTTTTTTCGTATTCCGGAAGTTTTTACTAATTTCAGTTTTATAGTACTTATTTTTAACATAGTTTATATATTTATTTGTTTTATTTCGATATTTATTGTATAAAATTCTATTTGTCAAGTTAGTAGGTTCACTTTTCCAAATTTTATAAAGTTTATTTCTTTTCTTGCACATAAACTTTACTTTATTGTTAACCCATTCACATTTTTTAAGTTTAAAGATATTATTTTTACTAATGCTTATTCTACATTCCCTATAAATCTGCTTAAATTTATCCAAAACAAAATCAAGTATGTGTTCAGGGCATTGATAGTCGAGTGCAGGTGACCAGTCGACGCTCGCAAGCCTCTCCCTCACACGCTTATTATCCAGACGATAGATAGTACACGGTGTATCGGTTGACTCACGAGCCGGTACCACACAAGCGCAGCCTATTATATAGTGGTCAGCTGGCGCTGTGTTGATAACAGCAGTGTGAGCGTCGCTTCCGCACACTCGCCGCAGGAACACATGATCAATGCATGACTGAGTAATGATAACCTGTTTATTTTTGTTTTTTGTTTTTTCAACCCTAGTAAATTGGTTAATCCCACTGTGTAAGCCTAGTTCACTCATTTTATTTAGATAACCAGAGCAGATTTTGTTATTTTTTGTATTTAAGTTTATGTTTACGTCACCTATCATTAATAAATCAGAAGACAAACTACTAAGATTCAACACCTGGTACAATTCACTAACAAATAATTGTCTATTGGAGCCAGGTGGTCTGTAGACAGCACAAATATCAATTTTATAGTTATGGTTGGTTTTAAGCGTACCCACAATTGATTCAAAAAAGTTTGTAGTTAACACTTTTTTTTCAAAATAGTGGTTGCTGTGGACATACAAAATAATACCCCCGCCCCTTTTGTTTGATCTTAGCGATGAATATATTGAATAGTTTGGTATACTAAATAATTGTAAACAGTTACTTTTTATATTTACTTCTGTAAGGACAATTAAATCAACACAACGCGTACTACTACTTATAATAAGTTCTAGTTGAGCAAAGTTTAACACCATAGATCGAATATTGACATGTAACACAGTAAAATAAAGTTGTTGTGATGCAAGCGAGTCTATGTACTCATTCCAAGTTATGAAGTTACCTTCGTTAATGTAACTAACATCCATAAAGAAATGAACAAAAGTTTATCGTTTATATTGACATCTAATATAATCAAAGAAAACAAAGATAAATGCTGAGAAATAAGACGTGCTTGGTTCAGGTGTTTACCTGTTTCCATTTTTCGATATCCTTTTCCGATCGAACTGTTTGGATTTTAGATTTTTCATCCTTTCTTATGAGCACTGCGCCCCGCTTGCACCACACGAACTTATACAAATCATCTTTTCTAAGTTCACTTTTAGCCTTCCACAGCAAAAATGCTGTGGCTGGAGACAGAGCCTCGCGTATGTAGATCCTGGCACCGTTTGCACCTTCATGCTGGCCCAGGTCCCGCGGCGTGATAGTACTGGACTTGGCAGCGTCCAGCCAGCTATCCCGGCGACCCGCCTTCAAGGATACCACGATGCTCGATGATGTGCGCTGTTGTGCTGCTGGTGCTCGTCGCTCCTTTCGATACGCGTTCAAGATGTCATCTGGATTTTGCTGGATTTTAGTGGCTACTTTTTGGGTTATTTCTGTGACATTTTCCTGTTCTTCCTTGTCTATACCACAAATTTCAACAATGTCCACCATTTGACTCTGTTCCAAAAAATTCATTTTTTGTTCGAGCGATTCGTATTTCAGTTGTAGGTTAGAATACTTGTTTTGAAGGTCCTTATGTTGGTTTTCCATACGCTTAATTTTGTCCTCATTATTAGTGAAGCTTTTTTGTATTTTATCGTACTGTTCAGAATAAAAGTTCAGTGTTTGTTGGACTTCTTCTTTGATTGCTTGCCGGATGTCACTACGCAATTCTCGTAAGAATTCATCGCTAAAATTTTCCTTCATGATTATAACCTGTTCTGAGTCGGTGTTGTCGTCATCATCGATTTCTGGTAGGATGGCAGATAGGCGCTTCGATTTGCACTGACTGGAGCAGGTCTTGCATTTCCAATCGACAGCGTCAGTGGAGTAAAGAATACTTAGTTGCTCCTTTGATATCTGTACACAAGACGAATGGAACCACTTGGAACACTTCCCACATTGTATGCCAGGGTTTTTTTTCGAGACAAGTTTATTGCACGTAGCACATTTTGCCATTTTTGCAATAGAAATAGTACGCTTCGGGTATTTGGTAAAAACGCACAGCGGGCAGACACTTTAACACGCCCGATCGCTGCGCTTGCGTTGGCTGAACTGATAGATATAAAATTATCTAGCTATTAAAACAATATAAAAAAATGTAACGTACTGTGTTCTTATATGTGGCAGTCACATAGAAGCAGACATAATTATAATATTTATTCAATTTGCACGGCAAAGACTCGTATGACACTAGCCAGATTACCTATTTTAGTGATCTTTATTTTCGTAGCAATAAGGTTGCATTCTTAGGCAAAATAACAGTGAACGATCTGATGCCAGATGCTAGCCGCCAGTTTGAAATAAGAACTTGCGCGGTAATATTTTTGTAAAATCATCGGAAGAGTCCGTTTATGATGTGGGCCTCTGTGGTCGGCCTTGTGTATTTAATTTTCAAATAATTTTCCCTCCAATTTAAAGTTTGCCCCTAAGCTATCGATGACAGTGGGCGTGGCGTAGAACCTGAGATGTCGATTGTCAACTGTTCGACTACAGCCCCTTAACCGCATTAACGTGTCAGTATCATACTATTCATAGTGAATCTATGTAGTAAATAATTCCAATGTAAATGTGTAATCGTCATTATAGCTAAACATCATTAGTTTTCCTTCCTATTTTGTGTTTCTGGTTACACCGTTTATTGGTTTTGTTCCTGGTAGAATAGGCGTTTTAATTGCTTTTGAGGTTTTTTCTTATAATGACTAATTTTGGTGTCCGTTTCGACTGCTCGGCCACTATGTCGTAGAAAAAAAAAACTTATGTCAGCATTTCGAAGGAATTTGTAAAAGATGAACAGTGAAAACCGCAAATTCGAAGAGTCAATAATCAGAAAGTTATGTGGGTTTAACCGTGGCCGCGCAGTCCGCATGAATTCAACTGCGCGGCCACCAGTTCTCTTAAACGGAGCGTTGTAAAAGTCTAATTCCTTTTGCTAATCACTGACAGGATTTCGAAGAAAATGTAGATCATAAAAATAATGCCCTACTGTCTGTAGTTCACGACCTACATCACTCCAAAGTTTGGCCGCGCAGTCCGCACAAAGCGAACCGCGCGGCCACCAGTTCTCTTAAACGGAGCGTTGTAAAAGTCTAAGTTTTTTTGCTAATCACTGATAGGATTTCGAAGAAAAAATACATTGTAAAAATATAGCTCTAAAGTTTGGACTTCTCGTTCCACAACACTCACGTAATGGCGAACCGCGCGGCCACGTGTTTCTTAAAGTGGAGCTTAAACGGAGCTTGGTACAGGTGTCTTTCTTTTTGCTAATCACTGATACGATTTCGAAGAATTTGTAAACATCATGAATGAAGTTCTAATGTTTGAAAATCGCGAGTTACAGAACTTATACCCTGTAACTAGAGTTAAAAGAAGGGTGACCATGATTTACGATGCGCTGACGAGATATTCCCATATAAGACGTTTTCATTGTCACGTATATTTCTATACTTTTTATCGTAACATGCAAATAGTTTTAGTCTTTTGGTTTGAAATTGAGTAGAGAAGCTAATTAAAAGGATATAAAGAAAAAAATGTCATCGATTGATTTATATTTCTATTTCTTAAGTAATAGATAAAACATAATATTACTATAAACTATAAATCACATAATTTAAAAATCACAATTCGTTTTCATATTTATAATTACAATTTAAAAAATAATTGCTTATTTTCGTTGTTGTAACGATTAAGATCATAACTATATAAGCTAAAAAAAGTAGCTTATTTAAAAACTACACTAGATATACGAGAGCAACATCATGTACCTATATAACATAAAATTATAAGTTTGTAAGTAGATAAAGTTTTATTAAAGTATACTTTAAATCACCTAATTCAACAATCACAGTTCGTTTTCATATTGCAATCAGAATTTAAAAACAAAATCTGACTTACGATAACAACAACATTTCTAAAACTTAAAATTATACAACTTACACCTACCTACCAATAAATAAAAATTAAAATGTAAAGTATGAAAAATCTGTCTTTTGCGAGCTAGCTTTTATTTTACCCTATACTTTTTTTTGAGGCATCCTACTTCCTACTAATATTATAAACGTGAAAGTTTGTAATAATGTGTGTGTGTGTTTGCGCAACTACTACTGAACAGGTTTATAAAAACGTTTAAATACGCGCGGGCGAAGTACTTCGAACGTTGTACATCACGTTAGAAACATCAAAAATAACAGCCCCTATTTAATGGATTTTATTATTATACATATAAACCTTCCTCTTCTATCACTATCTATTAAAAAAACCGCATTAAAATCTATACATAGGGATATAGGGAGGGACAGAAAAAGCGACTTTGTATATTGTGTAGTGATGATATATTTATACTATGATATTGAAATGGAAAAAAGCCTGGATTCACACACTATAAATCTTGGTCACCCTATTTTTTCCTTCGATTATAGGTTTTAAGTTCTGTAGGTCTTGTAGTTCTTAAATATAGGATTTATTTATACTGTCTACATATTCTTCGAAATGGTGTCAGTAATTAGCAAAAAGAATGGGACTTCTACTAAGCTCCGTGTAAGGTCTATTAAAAAAAACTCGTGGCCGCGCGGTTCGCTTTGTGCGGACTGCGCGGCCAAACTTTGGAGTGATGTAGGTCGTGAACTACAGACAGTAGGGCATTATTTTTATGATCTACATTTTCTTCGAAATCCTGTCAGTGATTAGCAAAAGGAATTAGACTTTTACAATGCTCCGTTTAAGAGAACTGGTGGCCGCGCAGTTGAATTCATGCGGACTGCGCGGCCACGGTTAAACCCACATAACTTTCTGATTATTGACTCTTCGAATTTGCGGTTTTCACTGTTCATCTTTTACAAATTCCTTCGAAATGCTGACATAAGTTTTTTTTTTCTACGACATAGTGGCCGAGCAGTCGAAACGGACACTAATTTTGAGAAACCTATATCTGAAACACTCGATGACGCAAAAGTTGAGGCAGAAATTCTGTACACTTCTAGATTTGAGCACTTAGCTCTTCAAAATGACTTCAAGATGTGAGCACTTGGCTCTTCATCATGACTTCAAGATTGGGCACTTGGCTCTTCAAAATGACTTCAAGGTGTGAGCACTTGGCTCTTCATCATGACTTCAAGATTGGGCACTTGGCTCTTCATCATCAACATCATCATCATTTCAGCCGAAATACTGGACATAGGCTTCCCACAAGTGCAACCACATAGAACCGTCCTATACATTTCGCATCCAGCGGAATAATTCTTGGCTCTGTCTCTTACCATCAAAATATAATACTCGTTCTCAATGTTCAGTGTAGCGATTCTAGATTAGCGCACATAGTGCCGGTTGTCAACGGATTCCGTTGCGGACCAAACATAATACGTAGTTAAAAGCGTACCTAATGGTTAGCTGCACTAATCACTCCATTCAAAACATTCTATATTACCTACCTAGGTCACAGATAATATAATACCTACAGTACCTAGGCGTAACAAAAACGTTGCACAGTATAACAATAAATATTGCAATAACTAACGTGGGTCATGGTTGCTGGGGCATAATGTGAATGCGCATCGTCTGTCTATACAAGGCTTTCTTGAATTGATTGGTGCTTCACAGACTGATGGGTATGAGGGCGTTTACCGGGGTCTTTGAATACCACCATCTCTTCCTATAATAATGTAGATCTGCGGCCCAGCAAAGAAAAGCGAATGAAATATTTTCCTATTAAGCCCTTTACAATAGCAATCAGAATATACACTCCCTTAATTAGCATTTTTGAACTTAAACAGTGCATGAAAAATCTTCAACGTTCCGTTCATCCTAGAAGCAAGGTAAAATAAACGTAGAAACTATGCATTTCTTCTATAAAACACAATTCAAGTTAAATTGTATTAAAATTCACTTTTTCTTTTAACGTCCTAAAATTGGCATGGCATAGACATTGTTTCTGAAAACAGTTCAAAGAAGATAGTGGTTGTTTCATACCATTAACTTTGTGCTGGAATGCCGTAGCTTCATGGTATAACACCCGGAACAAATGGGCTCCTACCGTGTACCTACCAGACACACTTATAAATTGTAAAAATATTTCTATGAATAATGAATCGATGAACGCGTTCAAGATTTAGCATCTAAATTCTCTTTTTCTAGGACTTGATCCTGACGTGCAGTACGTTAGGTACGGGGTGTTTTTTTTGCATTTTCCTCTCAGTTTTGGCAAAACCAGGCGCTTCATATTTTTTTTTTTTTTATTCCTTTAATTCTCGCCAAACTTCTTGGCTGCCCTGAAGTTCTTATATTCTTCTGTTTACCTCTGTACTCTGTCCCTAAAGCTGATTCTAGAAAATCGGTTGTCCCGATTCCAGAAACAAGCTTGTAATAATAAGTATTAAAGTTAATGTGTTAAATATTGACATAAGTTTCAAGTGGACCGCAACTGTTGTGTGGTTATTTCAGGCCTAGCCCTTAAACCGCAGTTGGTAGCCGTTGACCTCACTGGTCGCAAGGTCGCGAACCGGTCGATCATAATTCATAGCATTCGAGTTATTTCCCATACATATGCTATGTCGTTAGCGTCAAGTCCAGACGATCAATATTTTCGATTAATGTTTACTAATAAATCCACTGCAAAGACGTGCTGATTCCGTTGTCAAGTTTAGTTAAAACAAATAATCGTAAAGGTAATAAATACATAATAATTTGTGTTTTAAATACTTGTAAACACGTTTTAAAGAAGTATAGAATACTAGCTTCTGCCAGTGGCTTCGCCCGTGTGAAACGCCGGAATTAATACAAGGAAATGTACGCCCGGTTTTAAAAGATAATGCGTGAAAATGTTACAAACAGACTGACAGAGATACTTCCGCATTTAAATTATTAGTACTGTATACATGCCATTATGTACAATAAAATATAATTTTAGTTAGCAACTCGGAAATGGTGGATATTTCCCTATCATGCCATTAATGTTGCTTGTTTTTTTTCCATTTTGTACATAGTAATTTTACCTTTAATTAATACTGTTTTCATATTCCATGGGTAATTAAATTTGAAATAAACTACATTGTAGCTGCTTTTGCCTGCATTTATAAGTTTCCCTAAACTTTGACCGAGGAAGTATCCACAATACCCACAAAGCATATTTTTACCTCCAACAAATCAAAGATCCCATTTCAAACTCATGTTCTGGGTTCCACCGTCCACCAGCCCGAGTGCCCTGACCTAGGATACTCTAAAACTCTAACATCCGACAGACTTACGTTGGCGATGAAAGTTCAAGGCCAGTACCGGTATAGATGCGTAGTGCGACTAGCATGCAGTTACATTAATGATAAATGATATTGATATTATTCTACTAATTTATTATTTTGATATCCTAACAAATGTTTTTTATATTTTTACTGTGACATTCTAGAATGATTATAATTTTAATTTGACATTTTTTTATAATTTTTATCTGACATTATATAATGGCAATTTAGGTTTGCATTATTTTATTGACATTTGCACATATTTTATTATTATTAAATTTCGTAATCTAGAATAATTATTTTGAACTGTAGTCTATATCAATATTTGCATGATCACGGTACGCCATGTGTGCCTTGGGCCATTGCACGACGTTCCATGATCTTTTTATTTTAATTTGAATTATGATACTCATGTATGAGCAATTATACAATGATTTGATTTGAATCAGCACATATCTAACGTTATTTGTTAAAAACATTTCTCCAAAACGTCCGCCCTACACTTCCTAGTGATTTTGCTGGGATGAAGGGGCGGCGGGAGGGGGGGGGGGGTATAAAGTTAAAAGAACTCGAATAGGAATGTGCTATTCAGTAGATGATGCAGCAAGAACTAGATCCTCCAGTAGAACATGCACGTTGATTATTCCTACAATACCAGTTACATACACCCACGATATTGCCACCAAACCTGCAAGTCATCCTTCTTATCAATACATGGTGGTTAGCAATGACTTAGAAAAATGTTCATTAGCATATTTAAATTCAGTTCACAATTCACATAGTGTTGCGTCATGTTGTGACATCTCGCGAGTCGTCTTTCAACTTCTCATCCGTTCTCACTCGCCTGCCAAGAGAATCTTGTGTGTTAACTAGTTAGAATTAACATAATATAACATCAAACTTGTTCTCCGCGAAGGGTTGGTCAGAAGTGCACCTTTACTAGGTGTTTTTTGTTTGATATGCCATAGCTCAGAGTATAAATGGGACCTTAACAAAGATCTTTATATGATATGAATTATTTTTCAATTATCCGTTTTTTTTTCATTTTTCATACAAAATGTTAGGAATAATCACGGCATCCGAAAGGACTGTGATGTAAACTGATCCGGCATGTAAATCAATATTTCAAAACGATACGAAAAATTGTGAAGGCAGGCAACGTATCGCGGCAAGGGGCGTCGTGACCCTTTCACTTGGCATTCAGTAATGAGTTAATATCTCATAAACGCGTGTATCGATTTACATGATTTAAACGGATAAAATAGTTCTACGCCTATACCTTTCATTTGAGACCAAAATTATCAAAATATAACGTAAGTTACAAGTCGGATCAACGACTTATATTTTATTGTTATCTGGCGGGAGACCTTAGTTAGATTTAATTCGTTCTATATCCTGTTCCTATTATAATCTTTGGTTATCACTATAAGCGCTATTGAATGTGTAGTGACTGATATAATATTATAATCATTGAGCAAACAATGCAGGCACTCGTATGATTACGTTATCAATCATTTAGAGAGTACGAGCACGGGTCTATTGTTTGATGAAATTCGTCAAATTGTATTCATTTTGATCTGATTCAATCTTACGTAGCTGACCAGCCATGGCGACTATATTTTATCAGTGATATCGATGAGTCACGCGTCGATAAATGAGACATACTCGTAATTATAACAAAGAACATAATTTAAAAGGTTTGACCACGGGTTGGAAACCATTTTCAACTGTTTCCTAATCATCTTCCTGCCCATAACCCATTCTAAACATCTTCAGTTCAAATTCTAGTTTGATTCAACGTAGCCTTTGCTCACTAAGCTTTAGAAGTATTGAAATAGTGTCTTAACAGTGCGAGCTGTAAACGATAAAGATTTTTCAGTATAGTTTGTTAAGGTTCAAAATGTTTTAAATATTCTTTACATCCAATGTTCACCTTTTACAAGTGTAATCCTATTACATGATACCTTGCGAAGATGACTTTGAAATACCGCGTCAAGAATAAATCCGACTATAATCCCCGGCACGTAAGTTGGCAAGAGTCGTTAGATGAGCAGAAGTCGTTTTTTAGGTATCTTTGGTAGAGAAGCGGGGCGCGGGGAACGTTTAGGGCCGTTCCGAGCGCGCGATTGGTTGGTCAGTTGACACAAGGATTGACTGACCAATCGTGTCGCGTCCACGTTACGTTCGCTTAATATGGTGGTTGGTCAGTTCACGGAATATGCGAGAACTTACCCACACTACGCCAAAACCTTGCCAACTTACGTGCCGCGGGCACTATACAAGCAATGTCTGAAGTATCAGCTGACTCTTTATCATTCTGTACTGTGTAGCTATGAGAATTACATTTTTAACTTTTATCTCGAGTATTAGTACAAGAACAATTTGTTGAAATCTTCTCGTCACATTGATTAGCACGTGTCACAACTAATATTACAGGAGGCCGTCTCTTACGGTTGGGAAGTACCAGCAGTCAAGGACATCAAAATCAACTGGCCGGCGCTCACAGAGTCCGTGCAGAACCACATCAAATCCGTCAATTGGGTGACCAGGGTCGACTTAAGAGACAAGAAGATTGAGTACATCAATGGCTTGGGAGAGTTCAAGGATGCGCACACGATCATCGCGACGATGAAGAATGGGTCTAAGAAGGAGATGACGGCGAAGAACATTGTGATCGCTGTTGGTGGAAGGCCGCACTACCCAGACATTCCTGGAGCAGTGGAATACTGTATCAGCAGTGACGACATCTTCAGTCTTAGTCACCCGCCGGGCAAGACGCTTGTTGTTGGTGCTGGATGTATCCTTTTATAAAAACATATATTATAATCACAAAACACAAAATCCAATTTATTTGGAGTCGTCGCGTCATAGCTTCTTTTCATGTCTACAGCCGACATATTAATAGGGTCATATCCTCGGGGATTGTAAGCGTGATTTTTAAATAACATAATCTGTATCGGCAACACCAATCTTATTCCGATATCAGAGCAATAGTATCGCTACAAGCCAAACATGAATAGCATTATTTGCCAGTTTACAATAAGGTTTGAGTCAATATGAAAATTCATATTTAACTTCCCGTTATAAATCCTGTTACCTAGTCTCACTGAAAAGAAAAACTATCATATATCGCTACCACGGGGAGATAGCGCAGTTATGTGGGCCTCCAACCCACTAAAACTCCACGGTGTCTGCTTTTGCCTCCTATGGCGGGAACACGGGCACGCGTAAGCACTAGTCTGTGAAGCCTTTTACACCCATATAGGAGACGCAACCCTAAAAATCAAGATGTACCTTATAAACTCCCTCCTTAAGACAATTTTATAAAGTACTAGCTCCTACCAGCGACTTCTCTCGTTGTCTTCCAAAAATAATAATGCAGGCTCACAAACCACCGTCGAAATTTCTTAACTCGCCACCACAGACATTGGTCTCGAATGCGCCGGCTTCCTAAACTCCATGGGCTACCCAGCGACCGTGCTGGTTCGCTCCGTACCTCTCCGAGGCTTCGACCAGCAGATGTCGCGCATGGTCACCAACGAGATGGAGGAGAGAGGCGTGAAGTTCCAGCACAGATGTGTCCCACTATCTGTTGAGAAACTTGAGAGTGGGCAGCTGAAGGTGCGCTGGTTGAACACGGAACTACAAGAACAGTATGTGTCTTATGTACTATGTTTTTATACCAGCTGTCGTCTGTGTTCCCACAACAACCGTTGACCATCATAGCTAATGGGAAGAGGCATCATCCGGGATACGCTCTTTCCATCATAGACCACAACATGCTTTCCACCAGGCGAGATCTGTGTCCCAGTTGGATGTCGATGTAATTGCATTAATTCGATGAGTTTATAACTTTTGTGTGTTTCAGATTCGAGGACACATTCGACACAGTGCTGATCGCGACCGGTCGGTACGCGCTCACCAAGCAACTCAACTTGGAAGCCGCCGGAGTTACCGTGAGTTTACTATGTCACTTACCTATATCACTTAGAGCAGCCAAAAATATCCTAGATGAAAAGCAAGATATCCCGTGCAACAAATGAAAGAAAGAAAATGATTTATTTGGACACAGAAAAAAAGATCTGCGAGCATTCAAGAGCGAACATTGAACATTGTACGTTTGAAATTGAATGTTGGTTAATACATGAATAGGGTATAATTGAATTTACTGCAAAGGAGCGACTGATCAAATACGACAACATTGAACTGTTTATCGTTGTTGATCCGCAAACCACAACTCAATACGCAAACAAAAAGCGTACTATTTGTGCGCGGTACGCCTAGCCGGGGCCGTATCTTCAATAATCCAAATATAACGACTTAATAACGCTCCAGGGACCGTCTAATGGACTTTTAATGCACGTATGGTAGTTATATGGTACTATCCAACCATGAGTGCATTCAATATCGATGTTAAAACTTTACAGTGATAATTATATTGGATTATTATTGTTATTAAATCCGTTAATGTGTGACCTTGTTTGATATTTGTGTTACTACAGTTTCTAGGTGGATTAAAGATCAATTAGATAGTTACTAAACAATCTAGTCATAAAAATACCATTAGTAAATTTATCACTACCCCTAAGTATATTTTAAGTTTTATTATACTTATTACTGGGCACTAGACATCGCCTTTTATCCCTGATCTCGTAATATCGATGATAATCGTCAGTTACTGTGAGCCTCGGCAAACGTACCCGAAGTCGCTCTTTGGTCTCTGTATTCTTCCCTTATCTTTAAAGTTACTCATAACCACCCGGTATGACGCAAACCACAACTGTACAGGGCAATTTGTTGAACTCTGACAGTGCGGGGAAATTTGAGTCCGTATGAAATAAAGTGAAAAACTGTCTTAGTGAAAACATATTTTCGTATTGATTACTCAAATTTGGTGTCAACTATTTAAATTTCAATGTTGTCCGACCAGTATGTTGCAGTATGCTACCTGGACGGCTCTGAACTTCGCCACGAGCAAAGAAAGTTGCAGGTGCCTAGGCATCATATCTTGCGAAGGGGGCCCACACTGGCACTGTGGTCGATAGCTTATTATTCATGCAAACAATTTTGCCACAATATTTTTTTGGTTAAGTGCAAGTTTCGTGACGAAGGAACTAAGGGTTTTAGACAGTTCCACTTCTATCTCTTATGGATCCGAATTCCTACGCCACTGCCCAGTACCAGTTTTTTTTTTTATAAATAACCAAACTGTCCCCTCTTTCAGTGTTTATCAGAGAACGGTAAGATCGCCGCCCAAACCGAACAGACGAACGTACCCAACATCTTCGCGGTCGGCGACGTGCTGGAAGGCAGGCCGGAGCTCACGCCCGTGGCCATCGCCGCCGGCCGCCTGCTGGCTCGCAGGATGTTCGCCAACGGCACTCAACACATGGACTACGAGAACGTTGCTACCACTGTGTTCACCCCCTTGGAGTATGGCTGCGTCGGACTCAGCGAGGAGACCGCTACGGAAAGGTATGTAAAGTTTGATGGTGTAAGGCAAACAATTAACTCCAGAGTTAGTAGCTAACACTAGGTTAAAGTAAAGTTACCAGATGTCATACATAATGCGCCCATGTTAGCAACTAACTCGGAGTTAGTAAGGTAACCCAGGATGGTGCAAGGGTGGCCCCTCTAGCCCTCATAAATGAGTCCAGCGGCTGCTGACTCGCGTCGCCCCCCACACTTCAGGACCCGAGGTGGCGGCGCGTAGTGTTCCACGCGCGCCCTTCTTAGACATCGCGGGGGGAGTCGGAGGTCAAGGCCTACAGAAGCGGGTCGGCACTAGCCAGGGGCTGCGGAGGTATCGTAGGATCCCGCAACTCCCAGCGTAGGAGTGAGATTGAACACCGGGGTGGCTTTTAGTCAGTATTAGCCTGACAACCCTCCTCCCCCAGGGTGGAGGATTTTCCACGACGGAACAGAAAAAAATGTGGGGCAAGCGGGCCTAAAGCTCTGACCAAACTGAAGCGTAACCCTCGCGGGATTCGCGTCCAAAATTAGCTCGTACCTATTGTGTAAATTAATTGTAGTTGTTCAAATTGGCGTGATTAATCACGTGACTACGATAAACTAAACGATCGACGCACACATTGTCTCATGCCGGTTTAGCCTTAGCTAGGGCAGTCCCTAAATGTGTTTTTTTTTATTAGTTCTTTCTTCACGTAGCAAACCGATATGATTTATTTGCAAAGGGTATATTTTATAGGCCAAAGAGTTACATAGGCTACTTTTCGAAACTTGATTTTTCATAAACATATTTACGGTAGTATAACTTAACACTTTAGGATTAACAGTATTTACACTTTTTTTTCGTCTAGTTGTAACCTCGAAAGGTAAATATAGCTCAACAAACTTATAATAGTAGTAACCTCCATAAGATTACGGTGTATCGTAAAGTACAGGAAAATGTGTGTTAGACATCAAAATAATTGTATACGGTAAATTTATCTACACTACGTGTTCAGATATAATGTTACTCTTGTTATGAGTAAGGGCGTCCTCACACCCAATCCGAGATAAATAATCGGCGCTTAGAACAAGCACGCACGGTCCTATTGTTGACAGGTATTAATTAGTAGCTGGGAGCTATTTTGTTATTATTTAAGTGGTTAGACTGAAATGGCAATATAAGAGTCCCCGCAAACTTTTTATAAGCCAATAGTTTGGTCGGATTGAAAATAACATTCATTACCGAATCTTTGTAATGTGCGCACTTGCATACTTCTTAATACTGATTAAAGGCCCAACCAAACTATGCGGGGGCTCTTAACTCCCTTTCTCTAGTTTACTAGCTTAGAAGAAGCGTAAACTAGTTCTGGCACAATGGGACCGCTCCATAAGTTTTTTTTATGGCTATTTGCCGAAGACAATTCCTGCCAATGTCGTGTTGTGAAGCTCATGGGTATTATTGAATTTGCTAATTAATTTTTAATTAATATCTTCAGCTTTTTGTGGCGATCCTTTGAGGATTAAAATGTATGCTAGTGTTAGTGTTTGAGTTCATAATATCTTTCTTGAATTCTAGAATATACATTAGAATGCAAATGTAAAATATTCTAATGTTTTTTGGAGTATTTGGCAGCAAATTGTATCGAGTCAGGCTTCCCAGTGAGCTTTGCGGAGGTAGTCTACTACAATAAAATTCTCAGCTCCACTATCCCGAGATCACTTCTGTCTATGATTTCACATATTGTCCATTTGCGTAGACAGTTGAGACACAAAACTACACCAATTTTATATCACAATAACCACTAGGATCAATCTGCAAATAATATTAACAGCCGCTGAATTTCACCCGAAAAAAATCCCGCCAAAAAACCGCTCCATAAGTTATGTTGCCGTTTCAATCCCGCGCTTATAATTTGACAGTTGTGTGATAGTTATAAAAGTTTCAGCTCCTTTTAGCAAATGCTTGATACATGATACACAAGCATTCGACGCATTATTTTTCAAATAAATTGCTTCCGATACACAAGCCCATTGTTATTCGTCGTATCGATGATTCCAAAATTACATATGTTTTGACCAGAATTCAGCCACGTTGACAGCGTAATCTTTTGCGTCACAAAGGTCTATCACAAGCCCATGTGTGAGCAATTTTCAAGCCATAGCAAGCGCTGTCTGTAAGATAGCATCACTAATCACATTCTATCGCTCTATATCTCACACAAATTGAGAATGTATTGAACTTGTTCAAGGCAATTATCATCGCTTGATAGAAACACGTTCGCGGATTATGTGATTGTACTTCGATAACAAATCGTTAAGGTATGCACTCTAATCGGTCTTAACAATGTCTGGTGTGTAAATTACTGTATTATCTTAATTACATCAATTTGAAATATGTGGTGCTTATTTTTAATAGGTGTTCCATTTATTAACTTTTTTTGTATTAAGCTGACCTCATGAAATCACCAATTGTCGAGTCATGGTTGGGAATGGCCTATAGCCATTTGTTAAAGCAGTCTCAGGAGAATATGACAGTAGGTCGTCCACCAAAAAATTTGAATTTACTGTTGGCGTTTCGTATTTTATTGGCATATAGCCTTGCCTACCCCCCATGGGAAAAAGGCGTGAGTTTATGTATGTATAGCCTTGCCTAATAAAATAAGTAACCAAGCATTTACCTAGTTTCGCGACTGACTGAAATATTACACCAAAAAATTAATGGAGTTTTTGAAAACAAGTTCCAATAACAACAAAAGAGGGGCTGGTTTCAACTCTTCCAAATAGTTTGGGTTAGATTATCCGACAAATTACATAACATACAAATTTCCTTCCATATTTCAAAGCACTAGAGGCGAATCTAGCGCAGGTCACGACAGAGCAAATTACTTGTCACCATTGGCTCGAGCATACTTCAGCCAGCATTCCACGCGGCATTTGCTTCGGTTTGTCCGGAGCTGTAATCTGGTAGATCTCTTGATAACCTAACTAACAACCTGTCTCCCACAGATACGGTGCAGACAACTTAGAAGTCTACCACGCCTACTACAAGCCGACGGAGTTCTTCATCCCGCAGCGTAACATCAAGAACTGCTACCTGAAGGCCGTCGCACTCCGCGAGGCGCCGCAGAAGATCCTCGGGCTGCACTTCGTGGGGCCTGTCGCTGGAGAGGTCATCCAGGGCTTCGCCGCTGCGATGAAGTACGTAACATCATCTTCCTGCCCGTGCTCTGTCATACTTGGGGTCTGCGTAATACGTTTTGTTCTTCCATACCGTCTTGCAGCCAAATTGCGCAAGTGGATTCGGCAAGGCGAAGGGTTTGACCGCTATCAATCACCAAATCACATGCGGGATTAATGACGCGATGTGGATTTCCTTCTGTGTGATTGGTGCTGTTCCCCGTCACTCCATCACTGACTCCCTTTTGTTTCATATCGCTCCTCACACAGTCCATCCATCTTTTCTTTGGCCAATTATAACATTTAAATAAAGAATATAATAGAAAGTGTCCTCTCTTGCTCCTTGATCACTCCAAATTGTATAAATGTCTATTGGTCATAACCACGGCTACGGAGCACTGGGGTCGATACCGACAATTTTCATGTAGTCCAGAGTCTGTATTAGTGTCTGGTTACTAGACCGCTCTTTAGATATGACGTACACTGAAATTATGGCTGCCTTTTCACCTGGTATCTTTGGCATAATAACAAATCGCATTATAAATTTCACAATGACACAATATGCCCCGTACACTATACACATACTCAAGAAGAAGAGTCAAAGAATCTAGTCATACACGCACACCGGTGTGCGTGTATGACTAGATTCTTTGACTCTATGATGAATACTGCGCACCTGGCATTTGAAAGCTTGTGTATTCTAAATCTGTATTGTTGTACTTCAGATGCGGCATCACGATGGAGCAGCTGATGAACACGGTGGGCATCCACCCCACGGTGGCGGAGGAGTTCACGCGCCTCAACATCACCAAGCGCTCGGGCCGCGACCCCAACCCCGCGTCCTGCTGCAGCTAGAGCCCTACACCTGCTGCAGCTAGACACCTACACCTGCTGCAGCTAGAGCCCTACACCTGCTGCAGCTAGACACCTACACCTGCTGCAGCTAGACACCTACACCTGCTGCCACCAGCTACCACACGCTACACGCTCCACACGGCACTTGCACCCTGTCCTCTGCTACACATAGCGAAACATGACTTAGCACTTCAAATCTTTAATGCGTCTCTGTAATCGATTTTTCAATAGATAACTTTTCGTAAGAATAGATATAGCAATTTAACAGTATTTTCTATACAAAAACAAAACTATTGAAATATCGATAACTAGGCGATTATATATTGATAAATCGACTAATGAGGTTTCACTAATCTTTCTATGTGATCTTAAAAATTACAAAATTATTTTTTGTCGATTTGTGGGTATTTGATATTTCATAACTTCACTAAGTCTTCGCTATCTCGTTGCTGTGGGCAGTCTACTCCACTGATGTTGTTAATAATTAACTCTGTTTAAGAGTGCGCCCCTCAGGATATTATACCGATTGTTTTGTTACGAAGAAGTTAGCATTTAATACATTTATTTGTAGTTGAAGTAAGAGGGGCAAAGAATGTTTGGGTTGAGGTATTAGGTCTTTTAAAATTATATTCTTTGCTTTTTCCCCCCCTCTGTTTGTTACTCTTTGTTGATATTTGTAATACAAACTTATAAACCTCATAATCCTTCCCTTCAGCTACTCAACAATTTAACCTACCTTCTATGTGATAAGACATACAATGTCTCGGAAATCATCCTTTCGGTGCTTTTCATCAACTAGGACAATTCTAGGTGTATTTACTTTCAATTTATATAGTACAAATCCTTCGAAAATTATGAAATGTTGTCTCAAAATATGTAAGAACAAATGTATTAAAATATTGTTACTATTATTAAAATAAAATGGTACAGTATTATTGTTATTATCAGTTACGCTCATCTCTGCAATCGATATTATATGACATTCCGGACGAGAACAGTAAAGCAATCAGTTTCATACTATTGTGTAATTTAATTTATGTGATTTTGAACTTAAATAAAGTGATATATTTTTAATGAAAAACAATTTGGGTTGGTTTTTATTTATTGGCTTGGGACACTGTTAGAGCTCTCTAAAAACTATTTACAAAATAATGAACTCCTCACATAATATAAAAACATGCATTTTAATGCTAGACACAATATCGTAACAAAATTGAAAGGAAAACAAAAGTGCGAACTTATTTTGTTTTGGAAATTTAATGACCTGGCTACCGAGGCTTTTAAGTCAAGTCAGTTTTCTGCGAACTTATCATAACCTGTTAATACAATGGCAGGTACTTCGTCCTGAGTCACTCGTATATTCAGGGTCCATCGTTAGTGATGTACCGGTCCATATCGCTGGTACTCTTACAGTTGAACCAGAACTGCGCCGTGGGCAGAGGATAGTACTCGTGCGCCTGCACCAGCACGTTGTCGAAGCGCCAGAAACGAGGGCCTTGGAAGAAGAACGTATCTGTAACGCAAGGTGATGCGATGAAACATTGGGCATACAGAGGTAGGTTTTGATCAAAGTTGGTCTAGAAAGAACGCTCTATATAATATGACTACTAAAGCTAGAAACAACAGCGTATACGAATGTGAACCTTATTTGTACGTGGAGCTTGTTCATATTCGATTGTATATTATGCATGCTTGCATTTGCACTTGTACATTTTCATTCGAATCATTTCTATATTCGTATTAAACGCAGTGGTATAGCTTGCTATGACTTCAATTTTTGTTGAGGTACCTATAATCCTGAAATTTTTGGCAAACAGCTTGCGGTCTACTTCACAACTGAACTGGAGTATTTCGTGCTTCAGTGTTGTGAGGTAGACCGCTCTTGAATATTAGCGATATCATCGCGATATCGTTGTCAGAATGTAACAATGGACTTTGTTTACGTGTGGTAGGTAATAGGTTCAGCCTAACATCGTACTGATATCAGACGGAAGGGATATTTTATGGCCACCGTTCATTTAGAGTTGTGACAATCTAAGAAGTCGGATTTGACAGCTATAAAAATGAACCCCTATTTCTCCTGGTCACGCTATAACTAGAGAACGGCTTTACCGAATTTCGCTAATTCTTTTTTTGTTGTGTTTCGTTATTGTTAGAAGGTTCTTAGGTAGGTATGTGGGTAGGTTGGGTAGGGTAGGTAAGGTAGAGGTTAGGGTAGGTAACTTGATGCTTACGAATGATACAAGTTGTTATGGCGTATGGGTAACATAGTAATTAATTAGGATTATGAATTTGGTTATACAATTTCTAACGTACAAAGTAATCGCGGCATGCAAAATGAGAAACGTCATCGGACTTCTTAGAATGTCACGATTATAGGTGATATCACAACTACTTAAAAACAATCACATTATTGAAGCTGTCTTACCTCCCTTCCACACTACAGCAGCATCCACAGGGTAAGGCACCTGTCTCCACATGGACATCTCCTTGGGGAACCTCTCATCCATCCTGCCGATCCTCTCATCATACCGCCAGTAGCGCTCCTCCTCGATCAGATACGTCTTATTGTTGTAGTTGGAGAGGAACACGGTGGTCAGCTCGGGGACCTCTTCGGGGATAGAGTAGTCAGATAAGGAGCCATTCTTTATGAAGTGGAATGTGCTGTCGAACTCCCAATAGCTTTGCCCTGTAATTAACAATTGAAGCTTTATAGTATTACGCCCGTGGTATAATATGTCCGTTTTCACTTACGCTATCTATAAAACCGCGCTGATGGATTATCAACGCTCGGCTAAGCACCGTGAGTCGAAAATCCAACAGATCGTTGTGCGAAAACGGGTATTCTTCTATTGTAGCTGCCGTGGTGTAAAGATGGGCAGTACGCTGACAACTCTGGTGGTTTCAGCACACAATTGCTTTCAAACCTAATGCTCTATCTGTTAGAGCTAATGGATATCCTCTGGTAGGCACCAAAAAGAAAATTGCTGGACTCCAGCATGTTATTTGCAATCAAATATGGGCGAACCACAGCATATCCATCCTTTGCAAGCTCTTTTGAACTCTACTCTTCTGTTAGCATTAAAGTCATCACAATGTATCAAAGAAAACTTGTTCCATATTTGTATGATCTCTGCGTCTAATTTGGCATCGCCACCGTCAAGTTGTCTTAACAAAGATAATTAAAATGGCCTAAAAACTTGCCTGAGAATATAAGAATGTTTCTGTTCTGTTTCTGGTAGATGGTCTTGACGATGTTGATGTCTGCGGGCAGGCCGCGGAACACGTCGTGGAAGCGCCGCGGGTAGCCGCGCTCCATGTGGTGCCGCTCGCTCAGCACCCACACCCACTGGGGGTGGACAGAGGGAATTTTATTAACTTGATAATATTTTTATGAAACACTAGCTGCCCGCCCCGGCTTCGCACAGGTGTACTAATGAAATTTTTATTTTCTTTCATACAAAACCTGTTCTGACAATTACAACAAAGATAAAGATATTTTATTTTGCAAATATGGGTACAGTACAATGGTGGTATAGGGAATAGGTCCAGCCATATTTTACCAATAGGTACAAAACTTTAACAGACAATACAAAGAAAAACAAAATCCAAGCATGATTCTTATTTTAAAACATTTCAACAGGAAGATTCAATTTTTTTTCACTTAAAAATTCGGTTACGCTATAATATGCTTTGACTTTCAAAAAGCTTCGAAGCCTTTTTTTAAATATTGATTGAATTTTTTTAAATATAATCGGTGATTCTTTCCAACTTTTCGGTATTTTATCATATATGACCGGAGCCATGCAGTAAACACTTTTGCGCATTAGTGCTGTCTTAGCGGAGTGATGACACAGTAGGGTATTGTCGCGTCTATTACGTGAAACTACATCGGCAAGACGTTTAAAACGATTTGGATTCAACTTAACAAACACAGCTACTCCTAGTATGTACAAACATGGTAGTGTCAGTATTTCATACTGTTTAAAATATCGCATGCAACTATCGGTAGTTTTAAGCTTGAACATCGAACGTATGCATCTTTTTTGAGCCTTAAAAGCTGTTTCTTTTTCGGTTGAGTTACCTCAAAATATGCTATACCATAGTAGGCAGTAAGGAGTGCATCCGTGTGTACTATTGATGATAATGTATGTAAAGCATATGCGGATTTACTTTTTTTTTACATAAAATATTAATGTGTGATTTCCAGTTAAGATGTTTATCTATTTCGAGACCCAGGAATTTTGTAGATTCAGCTTCTTCTACATCTACAACATCATTATTGTAGTGTACATTAAGGTTCATGCTGGGTATCCGTTGGCTGAAATGTATAACTTTTGTTTTACTCAAGTTTATTTTTAAATTGTTTTCGTCTAACCAGTTCACAATTAATTTTAAATATTTATTGATGTCATTTTCATAGGTCACTACACTTTTACAAGGTATTGAATTCAAAAAAATAATTGAGGTTGTTGAACCGGAGGTGAAGCTGTTCTGAAGTGATGCGCTTACATACATTCATGTCCACCATTGAGTAAAGCGACATATCCTGCTCGATTAAATTCTTTTTTTTTATCCTGGGACATACAAAATCAGCAGCTAGGTACTTGCGACAGAACTTATCCAATTGGGCGCACGGTTGGCGCAGTGGTTGAGCGATTGACTGCTGCGCTGCGTGTCGCGGGTTCGATTCCCGCACGGAACAAATATTTGTATGACCTACAGATAGTTGTTCCGGCTCTGGGTGTTGTGTATGTGAGTTTATATGTTTGTAAACGCACCCACGATACAGGGAGAAATTCCTAGTGTGGGGCAAAGTATTAAAAAAAAAAGTTAATTGTTATTCCTGAATGATTTGGCAAATTATAAATTCTTGTCAATACGCCTAAAGTTACCAGGTACAGTTCTGGAGTGGTGACCGGAAGACACAGCGTTGGAAGGCCTACCTCGAGGTGGACCGAAAATCTGGTTACCAGCTGCGGGAATCTGATGGATGCGAGGCGCATAGGGCCAATTGATGTGGCGACACTTGGGGGAGGCCTATGTCCAGCAGTCCTATGTTTGGGGTGAAATTATGATGATAATGCCGGCTAGGCTTAAAAGCAGTCTTACCTCCTCCTCGAACACGAAGATCTTGTCGTTGATGACCTGCAGAGTGTCGTAGTTGGTCATGCACAGATCAGGCATGTAGTTCTCATCCTCGTCGCTGCCCGGCTTCGTGAACCGCGGCACCACTGAGGTCTGTGACCCTGGACTCTCTGTCACGTCTGCAGTCTCATTTCTGTCTTTTACTGCCAAAGGTACATTTTTAAATATATATATATAATATTTTTGCACTGTTGATGGTCACCATCATTGGTGTTGTTTCATAACTAGAGCTTGCTTGATTAAAAACCGGCCAAGTGCGAGTCGGAGTCGCGCTCCGAGGGCTCCGTATAAACAGCTACATTGACCAACATAATTAGGTAAAATACTAAAGTTCATAAACAATGAAAGCACCGAACATTGCCGAACATTTTTTTTTACTTTTCCAAGTACATTTTACAAGTTGGTCGACTATTACTCGTAAACTTGTAAAGCCTACTAAACTGTGATAGTTTTCCTTTTAATTTCGTTAAATATACTACTGCCGTGAATTTTTTTACGTATCCAAAAGCAACCATTTAGTTGGCAGGGCACTTGACTATCAAAAATTAACAATTTAAAGTTTAATTTTACGCAAACGGATCCCTTAATCGAAAACTAAATGGTTTTCACCCGTAATATTTTTAAATGTCCTATCCAACCATACCCCACACCATGGAACTGAAGAGAAAAATCATCCCCACTTTACGTGTAGTACAGGAGCGTTTATTCTGTTGTGTGGGAGGCACCAACTTTTTTTTGCTTGGTTTTATTTGACCACATTGTCGGCGTAATTAATATGTATATCCATCCCAAATTATAGCTTTCTAGTAAGAGTCTCTGAGCTAAGCTGCGGACGGACGGACAGACGGACATGGCGAAACTGTAAGGGTTCTTTGTTGCATACGGAACCCTAAAAACGGGTAGGCAAATCGTTTTGTTTCATCATAATTTCAGCTGGAAAACGCATAGGCCTCCCGCAAGTGTCGTTTTGTATGCCTGCGGATTTTTATTAGATGAGAAGCTTCTAAGCCTCCTAAACTCTGATATTTGACTCTCGCTATGCGCACAAGGTGAACGCGGTGTACCGCGCGGGTAGTACGGCATGAATAACGGAATCTCGGAACGAAATTACCGATATTTCAATTCCGATACTGAGTGACCCAATATCGGAATCTCGGCATCAGAAAAAAACCTCATTTTAGCTTCATGTGAAGCGTCGAGCGAGAAAGCGCGGTTAAACCTTTTGACTACGGTGATTAGCAGTGGTCGGATAATCCGTTTACTAATCGGGCGGTTATTTACTTAAACTTCACTTCATGAAAAAATAATATGTGGCTTAATGAATTCCAGATTTACAGTCCCGAGATTGCTAAAAATGTTAGATTTAAGAATACCATAGAACAGATCCATAGAACTCGTTGCAACAATGATATTTCCATTGATTAATGCTTAGTTTACGGGTATTCGCAGGATTTGAGACTCACGGGATCGGCCAATGTGACGATATTTTGGGGAGGCTTATTTTCAACAGTGGACATCTTTCGGCTGAAATGACGATGATGAATGCCAAGATAGTTTTTCATACTTTTGAAGGGGCTGTTTCGGAACAAATATCAAAATCAAAATTTCTTTATTCAATTAGGCCATTGAGCGGCACTTTAGAACGTCAAAAAAAATTATGTAATGATAATTGATTCTACCGTCCATTCGGAAATGTAGTTTGTTATGGAGAAGAACGGACAAGAAACTCCACGACGAACGAGTACCTATCTTTATTAAAGTTTATTTCAAAATGTGTTATTTACTTGGAAACTTAAATAAATTAAAGCTTAATAATTTTGTCTTTTGCTTGTATTGTATACAACAAATTAATTTACCCGATCACTAATCTGTTGGATAAATCAACTTCCACTACTTGACTTCATTGTCTCTCATCGTCATCATAATTTCAGCCAAAAGACGTCCACTACTGAACTTAGGCCCCAGGACGCGTCGCCACATTGACCGATATATTATATTTATACTGGATTTATACATCATTATTACTCACTACACTTGCCGGCACTACTTTCAGATTGATCGATAAACATTTATTTTCTGGAATTTTTTGAATTATCCTTTTTCAGAGAGACATGACTTATATCCTTTTTTTTAGGAACAAATGTGTAGTTTAGGTAAATAAGCGCCCGATTACACAGTCACTGGTGATTAGAGAGAGACACAATAGAAAACCCTATTGTGTCGCGGCATATACGTGTTTTTATTGTACTCAATCCAGCCTTATTCCAAATTTGAGCAATTAACAAAAAAATATGCGATTTTTAACGTAAGTGCGCATTTCCGATATTAATATCGGAATACCGATATTGAGAAATAATATCGGAAATCAATATCGGGCATGAAAAACCTCCGATATTACATGCCCTAGCGGGTAGGCGGGATTGGGTTCGCAATTACAGCGAGATGCGTTTTTATTTTGACCTTGAAGTAGATTTAAAACAACTCACAATACAGGTTCCACATGCCCAGAATATCATCCTCATGCAGCTTCTCAACCGGCACCTGGTAGTACGGGTACATGACAGACGCCTTCACGTTGGAGTGGGACAGCCCTAGCGCGTGGCCTATCTCGTGGATGGCCACGGCGAAGAAATCGGTGACGTCTTCGTCATCTTCCTCAGGGTTATCACCCCAGAGCTCGTCCTCGTCGAAGTGCATGGCGCCGTGAGGGGGAGGGAACGCGTGAGCGACCACGCGACCGGGGCCGTCGAACGGGAATCTAATAAAGAAAGAAAAGGGTTAAGAACTGCTGTGGACAGTCACAGAGCTTTCGGTATGGTGTGTGACATGGGTGTCGCCAATGGGGGCAGGGAGGGGCAGTTAACCCCTCCGTGTACGAGCACAACGATCGTTTATCAGCCTCAGGAGACTAAAAACCAGGTTAAGAAGAACTATGGGGAAAAATCCCTGAAGATTCTGTTTTAATTAATTTAATTTAAAAAAAGGATCTTGCTGGACTACATTATTGTTAAAATCTTGTAATTTTCAATGGCCCATTTGATTGCCTCCATTCTTTTTCATATTCTAACTAGCTTCTGGCAGCGGCTTCGCCCGCGTGAAAAGTGTGTTAACATTGTACCATTTGTACAGTGTGTATTTTTAAACACACAATCATGTTTTAATACCACTTATTATACAACAGTTTCATGAACTACTATTCTAGAATATAAGTCATAAATGTTACGAATAAAGAACATAATTAATCATTTAAGAGGGATTTCATTCAATTAAATTTTCCTTAATTCGTACTACTAATTAAAATTAAACGTAAGCCTGGTTTTTTTTAACACTTTAATCTTAAGAACCCATAGCAGATATTTGCTACGGGCCCGCGCTTGCTTAATCCGGCACTGCAACGGCCACTTATGACTTGTTTTAATTTACACAATAGTGCGCTGATAACTTCAGACTAATTCATATATGTCTATGCCTATTGGGGGAAGGTCCATACGGTCCACACTTTTGCAGTAGGTACCTATCATTAGGACAGTGAGCTGATGAGACATTATTAAATTACATAATGTTTGTGTAGGAAATGTCAGTGGCGTATTTAAACATTTGGCGCCCTAGGCAACAATATGTATCCTACCCCAAAATTTCCAAAAAAGATGAAAGTCTTTGCTGTGGTAATGAGTGCTGGGCCTTAGCCCTCTTGGACTAGACTAAATACGCTTCTGGTAATTATATGCTCAGACTATGAAACCGTACCCATCTCCATGGTCCCCAGTGACGAAGGACACCTGTATATCGGCGCGGCCCTGGTCTATGCTGCTGAAGCGCAGGTTGCCGTACGGCGCCCACCACTTCAGGCCCACCTCCATCAGCTCCTCTACTCGGTTCTTGTCCAAAGTGCTGGAGCCGTTCACCACTCTGTAACCACACAAATATTTATAAGAAGTTGTTAGACAATCATTTACCATCTATTTACAATTATATTGAAAAAAAATTACAGTATAGTCTTCCTAACCCGGCACTATGTAAAACCGGATGGTGTCAGATTATTTGAATTTTCGGCTTTCTATATTGTATATAAAAAACACATTAAATAAAATAAAGCTATCAAAATGTACCAATTTAATGAGGGAATATTATTATGTAGGACAATGTGGGGAAGTTAGTGGATGGAGAGTACTGGATGTGCTCAAGTACAGGGACTTCAGCCATATTACAATCCCATCACACTATTTCCAAATCACTGCAACTCTTGAAAGCCAAAATCATAGTACCAACCACCAGAAAGCTATGCCAGCCAGATTAGTAAAACTCTCCTGTATTTGTTTGATTGATTGAATGGCTCCCGCAAGCATAACCAACAAGCAACTCAACTTTAAAATCAAACAGTACAACCACTCCAACAACTTGACTGTTGAACTGTATAGTTCTCGCCAAACTTCTTGGCCGACCTGAAGTTGGCTACAATGGCTGCACAGTAGTAAATTGCATATAAAAACAGTACCGTTTTGTGGCTCGCGCATCTGGTAAACCAACTTTAGGGCGGCCTAGAAGTTTGGCAAAGACTATACTGCACTAGTATCACTGACAAACTCTTGCCATCCTGTGATTTAGTTGTTAAACAGTTGGTGCTTTTAATACTGCTGAAAACAAATCTAAGTACATTAGGTACGTACCTTGTATCAAATTTTGTTAGCTGGATAGTCTTTTAAAGTGTCATACATATTTGGAATCTTATTTAAATAGGTTGTCAATGATGTCAAGATGCCCTGAGGGCTTAGGTCCATGTGATTTCTATTATAATGTGACTAGTAACCCACCCCGGCTTCATTGGGATCAAATTTTATACATAAACAGTTCTTGTTTATCACTCTTTCTATTAGTTAACGTAATCGTTTAGATTCTTTCTAAAAATTAGAAGTTAGCGGAGAAACAGCAATGATGTAAACAGATGTAGACATGAGTTTGTTTTATAATATTTATAGAAGTTAGTAATGCAGTAAGAATAAATCCTATATCTATAGCAATAACAGTTATTATTTTATTATTTGTAGTTTGAGTTACAACATTTTTGGTGGAAGCACGGGGTAGGTGGCTCATGTGGCCAACACTTTACAAAAGCACACATTTCTTTTTCCTAGCTGGTTCTGGGGGCTCCAGTGCTGCTAGTATGGCTTCATCGAACACATTCTTCAATCCTTTCTGTGTGAGTGCTGAGCACTCGACGTATTTGACAGCCCTGAGTTCCTTCGATAGTTTCTCACCCTGCTCCAGGGACACGGGCTTCTGTTTTATCTTAGCCAGCTTCTCCATTGTGACCGGGTCGTCTCGCAAGTCTACCTGAGTGCCCACCAGGAGGAAAGGTGTCTTTTGTTGATGATGAGTTATTTCTGGCACCCATTTTTCCTTAGCATTTTCAAATGAACTGGGGCTTACTACACTGAAGCAAACAAGGAAAACATCCGTCTGTGGATAACTTAACGGTCGTAGCCTGTCGTAGTCCTCTTGACCTGCTGTATCAAACAGACCCAGTGTATAAGGTTCTCCTCCTATCATGACAGTAACAGCGTAGTTATCGAACACAGTGGGCACATACTCGGATGGGAACTTGTTCGTCGTGTAGCTGATGAGTAGGCACGTTTTACCGACAGCACCGTCGCCCACAACCACACACTTAATCGTCTGCATGTTTGTAAATGTTTGGTAACTTTTCAAAAAATATCTGTGTGTGACGGATGATAACTTTTATTCGCTTTGTCTCAAGCATCAAAGCGATTCTCTGACCATAGAAACCCTCAAAATAGTAGTTGTATGAAGATGTAACACTTTCAAACAAGAAATTCAGTTATAATTCTTGTCTAAAAAGGTATGCTGAAAATTACAAAACTGTTGTCGTCGAGTCGAACAAAGATTACTTTTATAAATTATACTGGGTACGAGCGCGTTTCAAATCAAAGTTTACTAAATTATTAACACTGGAATCATCAAAAATGACAAATGAAATGATGAGAACGAGGAACCGGAGGAACGTCAACCACCTCGAACTGTCAACTGTCACAAGTGTCTGAACTCTGAAATGTCACATGATGACAAGAAATGTTTGTAAAAATCTCAGACGAATAAACCTGTTAATACTAGTCTGAGGTAAAAATAGTCAGTAATTTTTAATTAGTATAAAACATAGAATTATTATATTTCTAGCTAAGAATCATCCCAGTAGTGTATTATTGGGCATTCTAGACCACCTATCGCTTCCTACGGCTCACTTTGTTCGCCTTCGTCGCTTTCGGTGGAATAGACTGCCCAATAATATAAATTTATCTACAAAGTTTGTGGTTTAAGCTCAATTCTACTTTTAAAATCGCGTTTAGTTGCAAATGGAATGGAAAGCGGTTAGAATGTTCAATAACATAAATGTATCTACAAAATTTGTGGTTTGGGCGCTATTCCACATTTTAAATCTCTTTTGGTTTTGATTGGAACGAAATGTTTTATAGAATGCTCAATTACACAAATGGAGCTACAAAGTTTGTGGTTGAAGTCCTATTCTACTTTTATAATCTCGTTTGGTTGCGATTCGGTCTACCACTTAGCATTTACCGTTATGTAACTAAAGGTTAAACCCTTTTACGGTACTGTATTTTCAAAGTACGCTACGGTACGATATTTACGAGGTTTGTGGTTTGAGTCTTATTCCACTTTAAAAATCTCGTTTGGTTGCAAATGGAACGGAAAATGGTTTAGAATGTTCAAAATCATAAACGGATTTATACAGTTAGTTGTTTAAGCTCTATTCTAATTTTAAAATCTCGTTTGGTTGCGATTGAATCGTCCCTGTAAACCTACCGTTTACCGTTTATCGTTATGTAATTAAAGGTTAAACTGTACTGTGTTTTACAAAGAACGGTACAGTAGGATATTTATGAGGTTTGTAGTTTGAATCTCATTTCGCTTTTAAAATCTCGTTCAGTTGAAAATGGAATAGCAAAAGGTTAGAATGTCCAATAATATAAATGGATCTACAAAGTTTATGGTTTGGGCGCTATTCCACATTTTAAATCTCGTTTGGATTTGATTGGAACGATTTTTTTTTCTAGAATGCTCAATTACATAAATGGAGCTACAACGTTTGTGGTTGAAGTCCTATTCTACTTTTATAATCTCGTTTGGTTGCAATTCGGTCTACCACTTAGCATTTACCGTTACGTACCTAAAGGTTAAACCCTTTTACTGTACTGTATTTTCAAAGTACGGTACGGAACGATATTTACGAGGTTTGTGGTTTGAGTCTTATTCCACTTTAAAAATCTCGTTCGTTTGCAAATGGAACAGCAAACAGTTAGAATGTCAAATTATATAAATGGATCTACAAAGTTTGTGGTTTGGGCGCTATTCCACATTTTAAATCTCGTTTGGATTTGATTGGAACGATTTTTTTTTCTAGAATGCTCAATTACATAAATGGAGCTACAAAGTTTGTGTTTGAAGTCCTATTCTACTTTTATAATCTCGTTTGGTTGCAATTCGGTCTACCACTTAGCATTTACCGTTATGTACCTAAAGGTTAAACCCTTTTACTGTACTGTATTTTCAAAGTACGGTACGGTACGATATTTACGAGGTTTGTGGTTTGAGTCTTATTCCACTTTAAAAATCTCGTTCGTTTGCAAATGGAACAGCAAACAGTTAGAATGTCAAATTATATAAATGGATCTACAAAGTTTGTGGTTTGGGCGCTACTCCATTTTTTGAAACTCGTTTGGTTGTGCAGTAAAATACTGGTTCGACACCTGTTCAACTATTTTAGTTCTAAGATTCAATATTACCAAGTTGAAGGATTAGTCAGCCTAGATACTGTGATACCGTGTCTAGCTGCTTCCAGGGTGCGCCACGAGGAGGCTCCTTTCATGCACCCCGCTAACCTAAAATTCAGGACAGATTGTCTCATGCATATCCACAAAAGTTAGAGAAAGTGCATTACCACATAGGCTTAACACGAACTCCGTTTTCTGTGACCCTAGATTGGACACCGATTGCATCTGAACGTTAGGATACCATAAATATTAAACTAAAATGTGGGACAGATTGTCTCATAACACTTCACGGAGCAGGAAATAGTATGCACCTAGAGGTACACACATTCAATTTCCATGACCCTAGATTGGGCACCAAGGTTATCCAAATTTTAATTTAATTATTCATAAACTAGCTTCCATGTTAACAAAGAAGACGCTTGCTGTTTGAACCACTCGCCTAATATTCAGGACAGATTGTCTCACGCATATCCACAAAGTTAGAGAAAGTGCATTACCACATAGGCTAAACACGAACTCCGTTTTCTGTGACCCTAGATTGGGCACCGATTGCATCTGAACGTTAGGATAGCGTAAACATTAAACTAAAATTTGGGACAGATTGTCTCATAACACTTCACAGAGCAGGAAATGGCATGCACCTAGAGGCACACACACATTCAATTTCTATGACCCTAGATTGGGCACCAAGGTTATCCAAATTTTAATTTAATTATTCATACAATAGCTTACATGTTAACAAATAAGGCGCTCGCTGTTTGAACCACTCGCCTAAAGTTCAGGACAGATTGTCTCATGCATATCCACAAAAGTTAGAGAAAGTGCATTACCACATAGGCTAAACACGAACTCCGTTTTCTGTGACCCTAGATTGGGCACCGATTGCATCTGAACGTTAGGATAGCGTAAACATTAAACTAAAATTTGGGACAGATTGTCTCATAACACTTCACAGAGCAGGAAATGACATGCACCTAGAGGCACACACACATTCAATTTCTATGACCCTAGATTGGGCACCAAGGTTATCCAAATTTTAATTTAATTATTCATACAATAGCTTACATGTTAACAAATAAGGCGCTCGCTGTTTGAACCACTCGCCTAAAATTCAGGACAGATTGTCTCATGCATATCCACAAAAGTTAGAGAAAGTGCATTACCACATAGGCTAAACACGAACTCCGTTTTCTGTGACCCTAGATTGGGCACCGATTGCATCTGAACGTTAGGATAGCGTAAACATTAAACTAAAATTTGGGACAGATTGTCTCATAACACTTCACAGAGCAGGAAATGACATGCACCTAGAGGCACACACACATTCAATTTCTATGACCCTAGATTGGGCACCAAGGTTATCCAAATTTTAATTTAATTATTCATACAATAGCTTACATGTTAACAAATAAGGCGCTCGCTGTTTGAACCACTCGCCTAAAATTCAGGACAGATTGTCTCATGCATATCCACAAAAGTTAGAGAAAGTGCATTACCACATAGGCTAAACACGAACTCCGTTTTCTGTGACCCTAGATTGGGCACCGATTGCATCTGAACGTTAGGATAGCGTAAACATTAAACTAAAATTTGGGACAGATTGTCTCATGTCTCTCCACGAAAGTAAGAAATAGCACACACGTACACATTCTACTTTTAGTGACCAGATTGGCTCGAGGACATCCAAATTTTAATTTAATAAATTCAAACAGACGACACTACTTTACATGTTAACGTACAAGTAATGTGTTGAGTAGTTGTCACTTCTCTCTTTTTATAAGTATTCTATTGGTTTTGCATGCTTATTGCACACTTGCCGTCCTGCCGTCTAGTCCGCCGTATAATCACGTTCGTCGTCATTGAAAATTCTAGAAAAAATTTCGTTCCAATCAAAACCAAACGTGATTCAAAAAGTGGAATAGCGCCCAAACCACAAACTTTGCTGATCCATTTATGTTATTGAACATTCTAACCGCTTTCCGTTCCATTCGTAACCAAACGAGTTTTAAAAAGTGGAGCAGCGTCCAAACCACAAACGTTGTGGAATAGGCGTCGAACCAGTATTTTACTGCATTACTGCCCTATGTAACATTTCATTTATATTATTGGGAATTCTATTCCACCGAAAGCGACGAAGGCGAACAAAGTGAGCCGTAGGAAGCGATAGGTGGTCTAGAATGCCCAATAATACACTACTCATCCCTATTCGCAAAATAAGAAAACCATAGAATAAATGAATTAGTATATTTTGATTGACTTACTTGATTTTATTGTAATACTATACTACTTACTTGATTTTAAATACCTACTTGTTCAGCCGTTTTAGAGGCCAATATGGAACCATTGAGGTAATAATGTAACGTAGTACATATTATCTCAATGTATGGAACGTACACTGTACAATTCGTACAAACATCGATTTTTATAGATATAGATAGAAATATTTCTATTAATACAAAGTTTGTTACAGTGTCTATTTTCAAATTTCTTAGTTTAAGTCTCAGTCAAACTATAGAAAGGACAACGATATAAAAAAAAAATGGCCAAGTGCGAGTCGGACCAGGGTCGGACTGGCCAGTCCCTGTCCCTCCTTGGGCCAGTTCGGTTCGCCAGCCGGATCGGCCCGGGCTACAGCCTGATTGGCCCGCAGAGCGAGCCAGCTCCATTTCCCCTTTATTTTTATATAGAGCCAAGCCGTGATTAGTGAGACAGCGCTAGGCTGCACCGCGGTTAACCGCTCGCAGCCATCAATACAAGCGACCGCTCTGGCGGTATTTTCACGGGACTGTTTTTTAAATTGTAGCTAGCTACAAAATGTGCACGGTTAGGCTATAGCCTGGGCTGATCCGGCTGGTGGACCGGACCGGCCCGGGCTACTGCATGACCGGCCTGCGGAGCACCCCGGAGCCGGACTCCAGCTTAATTTTCCCTTAATTTTTACATCTTTAAATATTTTGGGGCCAGTAGGTGGACATGCCAAGCTCGGCCTAGCTGGTTCCGCAACCGATTGAGTGCTGCTCTATGGGTACGAAACGTGGAAGGTCGATTATCGAATGACGTGGAGCGAGGTGGCCTTTGTATATATAATTTATTATCATATGTATGTAATGTTGTTTTTTGGTGTACAATAAAGAATTAAGAATAATTAAGAAGCGTGAAGCTCAAGACCAATCGCGATGGTAGATATCTGTGGACGCGCTCTGCCCCTTCTTTTTTTGTTTACCTTCAAAAGGCGCCTGGAAGTTTGAGGAAAAGACTAGGGAATGTGGACATTTTACGTCACTAAAACCACCCCGGCACAACCCTGAGGAGACTGAAATAGCGTCTCCACTCTCCCCTGAGCCTCGCTGTGCACGGCAGCACGTGATCCCTGTGCCACCGTCTTTCCTGGATTCATTTGGTGGGTGGACAGAGTCCCCACCCGGCACCCGCGACCCCGGAGTCCCGACTGCTTATGACGCAGGGGGGGTTTCGACCTTTTAGGAATCGGGGCGATTGGCTCCCCGACGCCTTCTTTTCCGAGTGGGATTGGCCCTCTTACGATCCCGCTCGGCGGCCTCCTTCTGGATCATCACGGTCTCATAGAAGGGGGCCATTTCCCTTCAGTTTTCTGTCTCTGCCAGCATGGCCCTCACAACTGCTAGAAAAGACAGGTCTCGCCTGATCATGGCGACTAAGAACTGCCTCTCGGAGGCCCACACTGGGCACGCCTCGAGCGTGTGCTGTGCAGAGTTAAGGTCGCCTCCGCAGTGGTGGCAATTCGCCGTGTTTTCTCGCCCAATCCTATTCAGATACTCACCGAACTGTAGGAGATGCGCTTCTCTCTTTTCAGCCATGCTTCGAAGTGTGGCAGGACGGCTTCGACAACGCGCTTGCGTGAAAATTACGGTTTTTGTAGCCGCTCGCGACACTGCTCGAGGGCGTGTTGCCGTTCCTTTCGCCTCTGCCCGAGTACAGCGATTTCTGGCACGATATCACCATTCTGGCGGATGGCGCGAATTCGGATGTAAACCCTCGCTTCCATATCCGTCAGTATATCTAGCAGAGGAAAGCGTGCCAAGAGTGTTGCCGCCTCAAAGGATACCGTTCCGTAACCTCGTGCGATACGAATTACCATTTTCCGCTGCAGACTATTTAGTCCTGCAGCGTCGGACACCTGATAGTCTGCTTGACCAAACAGGCGTCCCATAAAGGACCATCGATCGTACGACACCGCGTAGAGGCGGCGAACTTCTTCCCGCGACGTTGAGTAGCAGTCTATGCAAAGCACCCACTGCCTTTTCAATGAGAGGGACTTGCAGGCGCTAGAAATGACCTTCGAAGCCCCACCAACCATCATCATAAATTTATGTCTAAAACGGATAAAAACACGACAATCGCACCAAAAACGCTGGGCGTATTTTAATGAAATCGACACCATCTCAAAGACAATTTAATTATCTACATTTTGATCTGAGGCTTTTTTTTTAAGTCATAGAATATTAAGGAAAGTACAAAAAACTACAAAATTTTGGGTCGCGCGGGTGTCAAACGAGTGCGCGTGTTTTTTCCTCAAGGTCGTTGGCGTTAGTCGTCGTCTTAAATGGGACCGGGATGGCCACGTCTGCTGCATGTCGAACAACTCCTGCTAAATCAACTACATTGGGTCCCAGAAAGTGTTCCGTGACATCGCGGTAGACCCGCCGTCAGTTGGGATTGGTCATATCTTAGCTGCCTCCGCATGTTTTTAATTATCTATTTATTGTATTTTTAATTGTTTGTTTTACTCTAGACGCTTTTAAGTGCGTTTTTTTTTTTTTACATCGTTCTCACATTTATATGTATTTTTCCTACAAGATTATTGTAACCAAATACTTGTAAAACACATTTTTGTTTTTTTAAAAGAGTAAGTTTGGAGTTTCTTGTCCGTTCTTCTCCATAACAAGCTACATTTCCGAATGGACGGTAGAATCAATTATTATTACATTTAATTTTTATTTTTGACGTTCGAAAGTGACGCTTAATGGCCTAATTGAATAAAGAAATTTTGATTTGATTTGATTTGATTTGACCCAGGCGAAGATGGCGTGACGAGCGTGACACCTATTGACGAGATTGGTCCAAAATTGCACAAAACCGGCAAAAATGGAAGGAAGAAACTGTTCCACAAACGCCGCCCGCGTTTGCCCTGCAGTTGGACAGAACTATTATGACAGAACAGACTAAAAATAAATAATCCGCGAAGCCAGACGCTAGAAAATACTTAAAACTTTAATTACCTACCATACTATAATAGAGACGGATGAAATCATTCCCATCATAACTAGGGAATGAAGAGCCCGTGTTCCCGCCATAAGCGGCACAGGAGAACACCGTGGAGTTAAAAAAACGAGGTCTCTTCAATGTCCTGATGGTGATCACCGGGGTGGTTTAGTGAGGTAAAAATCCCCTAAAAAGTCCAGGCACCTTTTAAAGGTTTCCCCCCCGATATCAAAAATAGGTGCTACTGCCTTGCACATACCTGTACGATATGTACTGCTTGTTCCACGCTTGCTGAAGGATGTATCTCCGACTCCTCGCAGACGTCGAGGACGTTTCGATATCTTTCACTCCACACCGCTTTTTCTTGAAGAGCTGGAAGCCATATGTTTCATATAAAAATTGAAATTTAAGTAACTTGATCCAATGCCTGAAGGACTCTAGATTTGTTTTAAACGACTTCCCAAAAAGGAGGAGGTTCTATGTTCGACATTATGTTTGTTTTTTAATTAATTTTTGTGTATGTTCACCGATATCTCCGTCAATTGTGGACCTATTTTAAAAATTCTTTTTTTTTGTATGAAATAGTATGTTGCGATATTGGTCCCATTCTAATTTGGTGAAGAATTGATGACGAACTTCGGAAATATACAACAGAACTCTTCAATAAATAACGGCAAATTGCTGCAATCGCATGTCTGTTTATTGTTTATACCATTTCATAACATAACATCACGCCAGTACGCTCTTAAGGGGTACGCAGATCTCTCATTTCACCGGTAATAGGTTGTCATTATTAGTTTTCGAAACTACCCCCAAAAACGATTTAGGGGCTGTTGAAGTTTGTATGTAAGAATCTTATTTCTTGGGTTAATAAACATGAAACTTGACATAAATACCAACTTCATAAACAAATAAACAATAATGGTTATCATTATTGGTATTTTGAAAAAGTCCCCAAAAGATGACATAAGGAGTGTTATAGGTAGTGTTTTTGAAGAATCTTATTTCTTGGGTTAATAAAAAACAATAAAGATTGTCATTATTAGTTTTTCGAATCTGTCCCCAAAAAGCGATGTAGGGGATGTCAAAGTTTTTTGGAGAATCATATTTGTTGGGTAAATAAACTTGACATAAGTAGCAATCAGGAACCAACATAAGTAAACAATAAAGGTTGTCATTACAAGTTTTTCGAAACTAACTGGACAGGTTTTCGTTCTAGGGGAGCAATAAGCAGGAATTTTCGGCCAATCAACCTTTATGGGGGTGAAAACGGGCAGAATTTGTTTGTATGAAATATCTAATTCCTTATAGATAAAGTACCTAAATAATCGAAATTTACATAAAACGTTTTATAAAATTACCCCCCAGATAGGGTTATGGGATGATAAAGTTTTTTTGAGGAATCTTACTGCAGATTCTTACTAAGAACGAACTACAAAAATAAAAAAGAGAAGAAAAGAGGGAATAACATATTTGGGTATGACGTGTGTAATTAATTTGTAAAGTTATGTCTAAAACGTACAAAAACGCTGGGCGTATTTTAATCCCGCGCGACCCAAAATTCTGTAGTTTTTAAACCGACTTACTAAAAAGGAGGAGGTTCTATGTTCGACTTTATGCTTGTTTCTTTTTTGTTTTTTTGTGTATGTTCACCGATATCTCTATTGTGGACCGATTTTGAACATTCTTTTTTGTTTGGAAAAGTATGTTCCGAAATTGGTCCCATTTTAATTTGGTGAAGATCTGATGAAGAACCTCGAAGATATACAACAGAACTCTTCATAAATAACGGCAAATCTCTCGGGATTGCTACAATCGCATGTATGTTTATTGTTTTTACCATTTCATCGAAAATTTCATAACACAACATCACGCCAGTACGCTCTTCAGGGGTACGCAGATCTCTCATTTCACCGGTTATGTTCAAGTTTATATTCGGGTAATACATACTGGCGTTATATCTATAACCTTACTCAACAACTTGCTTAGTAGGTAGGTACAACTAAAAATGAAAAATAAAAAAACTTAAAAAAAAAAAATACTACCGAGTTACAAATAAAAAACTATAAAGTTATTTTTCACATAACTTTATTTTTGGAAGTTGGTGTCCATAACGCAAAAAATGGTACCTACCTACGAAAGACACCGACTTCTAAAAATAATAGTACATTATGGTACAAGTGTGTAATGTTGGTGATTACCGCTGAGGCGCCATTGAGACCCGAGCCGTCAGGCGAGGGTCTTAAGAGAGCCGAGGACGGTAATCATCAATACACACGTGTATCATACGACGTTTTTCAACACACTTGTGAATAAAATAATACTAAAAAATCATTTTCAACAGTGAAAACGTGTTGTGAATTTTTTTTCGCAATGGCGGGCAAAATTAATCAGTTTTCCTATGCGCGCGCATCTATCAATGGCGATCGGCCACAGACTAAAAATAATGAGATATTTTTTTTTTTGCTTTTCGCGGATAGCGTTTTAGCCACGTACAAAATGGGGAATTTCAAGTTTTCTTTATTACAGACAAAAACAAAAGTTATATTTAAGTGAAAGTTTTATTTATTAAACACGTACAAGTTGAAATTTTCTATTTAAATACGAAGTTGCATGAAATGTATTGCATTTGTACTATTGAGCACAATCTTTTTTGTATCGAAACTTTTTTAAGAACAAAGAAACTCAACCAATAAATTAAAAAAAGAACTCTTTATCTCACTTGTGAATAATAGTAATGAAAAAGTCACAGTTTGATAACAGGTGTCATTATGTGCCTAATTGCGGTGAAATAAGAGGCACTTTATGAGCAAGTGTGTTGAATAGTACATTATGGTACAAGTGTGTAATGTTGGTGATTACCGCTGAGGCGCCATTGAGACCCGAGCCGTCAGGCGAGGGTGTTAAGAGAGCCGAGGACGGTAATCATCAATACACACGTGTATCATACGACGTTTTTCAACACACTTGTGAATAAAATAATACTAAAAAATCATTTTCAACAGTGAAAACGTGTTGTGAATTTTTTTTCGCAATGGCGGGCAAAATTAATCAGTTTTCCTATGCGCGCGCATCTATCAATGGCGATCGGCCACAGACTAAAAATAATGAGATATTTTTTTTTTTGCTTTTCGCGGATAGCGTTTTAGCCACGTACAAAATGGGGAATTTCAAGTTTTCTTTATTACAGACAAAAACAAAAGTTATATTTAAGTGAAAGTTTTATTTATTAAACACGTACAAGTTGAAATTTTCTATTTAAATACGAAGTTGCATGAAATGTATTGCATTTGTACTATTGAGCACAATCTTTTTTGTATCGAAACTTTTTTAAGAACAAAGAAACTCAACCAATAAATTAAAAAAAGAACTCTTTATCTCACTTGTGAATAATAGTAATGAAAAAGTCACAGTTTGATAACAGGTGTCATTATGTGCCTAATTGCGGTGAAATAAGAGCCACTTTATGAGCAAGTGTGTTGAAAAAGTTATTTTCACTTTTTAGTTTTTATTTATCCTTAGATCAAAATGTGAATAATTAAATTGTCTTTGAGATGGTGTCTATTTCATTAAAATACTGCGGTTTTGGTGCGCTTATCGTTTTTTTTGTCCGTGCTAGGCATAACTTTAGAAATTAATTACACTATGTGATACGAATTAAAATCAAAATTTTCTTAGATCAAGTTATTAAGAAAATAGTCTAATGTAACATATATTTTTTCCAAAAAGTTACGACTAGCCGTTTAGACGTGATTCTCATTTTAAAATCAGCAACTCAGGGGCATCTGCGCCTTAAGCATTACCTACTAGCGAGTTTCGCTAGTAGGTAATGCCGAAATTCCGAATGTAGGAGGTAGACCCAGGTATGCACTTCTCTGCTCGAATCGAAAACCCTGTTCTACAGAGTGTAATGAAAAGGTTTGATCGTAATATTTTAAAAACTGCTTCTGCCCATGTATATGAATGAATAACTTTATCCAAGGAATTAAACACCAAAAAATAAAAATGTATCTCGCTTACTTTTGGTCAGCTGACGAAAACTTGTAATGAACACCCTTTTTTTTTGGGAATTGCCTTCTATTAATGTTCTTCTCCAATCGTCCACCAATTAAAAGCTACCTACCTGTTTCGTATCATCGTCCAGGGTGCCAGTTTCAGGAAGGCCGGCGAAGGCCTGCATCTTCTTCAGGGCTTCGGAGATGGAGCCGACTGTGTAGGCCGCTTCCGCGTCGGGAGGCACGTCCGGCAAGTAGCCATATTTCTTCAGAAAGCCGATCTGCAAGTTTAGTTTGTACTTTTGGCTTTGAAGTTTTATAGGTGAAGAATTCATGTTTATATTCTATGGGATGATGGGATGATTCCATTTTTATGGGTGTACATACTTAGGAGTATACCCACAGATTGATTGTTTATCACAACTCTCAGTTAAACCATTCGATAGATTCACACCCTGATCGACAGGTTACCTAAAGCTGTGTTTCCTAACAAGAAACAAAGACAATTTATTTGCACTAGACAAGTGACAATTTTGGAGTTTAATAAAATAAAAAAACTATACTAGTTACAGTCAGTAATAACTGTTACCTGACCCACCCTGCCAAGTGCCGTTATATATTTGTCTTTCAACTACCCACTTAATACAAGTAGGGCGAAAATATTACCAATATAGACATTTTTAATTTTAAGAATAAGGCCTTAGCTTTACAGGCTCAAATTTATTTTTGGGTTTTAGGTCTGTTTTTAGGGTCATTCAGGTAACAGCTATTAGCGATCACAACACTAGTTTTGGCCTAACTAATGCTTTGCTTGGTAGTATAGATGCAGGCCTATCTTGCGACATAGTCTCGTGTCGTATACAGTCTCGGGATCTTACGTCACGTGCAGATTCGTCAACTTCTCACTAGGCTGGTCCTATACCGGAGGAGTAGCTCTGACGTTGCTCGTAGAACGAGGAACGTCCCCGACTGAGGGCTCTGTGGCGGGTGGAGAGCTCCAATGGTGAATCTTTCTAAGACCAACACATGGATTTTGAGACCATTTTAAATAAAAACAAGAAACAGGCTGCGTCCTCGGATGCACCTAAAACATCCAACACTGTTAGGGCTGCGTCCCAAGATGCGCCTAGGCGGCAATCGCACAAGGCTGCGTCCTGTGATGCCCCTAAACAAAACTTGCAATAACTTTCGGCTGCGTCCAAGGATGCCAGGAGGAAGGCAACCGCATACATAAAAAAATATAGGAAAAATTTAAAAAGCCTTTATTAATTCCTTATAAAGTTATAACATAAGAATTTCGTACATTGTTTATAAATTTAAAATTATTATCACAAGTATTTTATCAGCATCATTACAATCATATGGGAAATCAGAATTTTCATTCAGTTTAAATATGAATTTCCTACAATAAAAATTAAAATAATAATTAATTCATTTAAAATTTCCTTTACAGACAAAAATTAATTCCATTAATTATTAAAATTGATTTTTCCAATAAATATAATCTCAATAAATTAAAAGAATATAGTCCATTAAATAAAATTTACATTAAAATTAGATCACAGTGTCATGCCAGGTACATAACAAATTGCCAAATTATTTATAAAATTCATAATCAATTTCATTTAGCTAAAGTGCAAGTACATAACACTAAAATCATAAATTAGCACATCATTTCATTAAAATGTCATTTCATAAATTTCTCCAAACTAAAGTGTGCGGTGTTATTGATTTGATTGCAACATGTAAATTCAATTTATACATATTTATCAAATTATTATGTTATTTCCTAGATTATTCAAAAAATATACATTAAAATTATTGAGATTTATATCATTAATTAGGTGAAGGCGCCTCCTCCTTCTGTCTCCATCTTGGTCTATCTCTAGCTAGTCTACTCCATGTTTTTCCTATTAAGCCTGATATGTCGTCGCTCCATCTCTTGTTGGGTCTACCGCGTCTTCGCTTTCTGTGTATGGGCCACCAATTTGTTATTATTCTTGTCCATCTTTCATCTCCTAGTCTTTGTACATGACCCGCCCATCTCCATTTTAGTTTAAGTGTTTGTTTGATTACATCTATTGCCTTGTTTTGTGCCCGTATTGAGCTGTTTCTGATTCTATCTCTTAGTTTATGGCCCATAAAACTCCTTTCCATTGCTCTTTAGCAAACTCTTAGTTTTTGCATTGAATTCTTTGTTAAAGACCATGTTTGGCAGGCATATGTTATACATGGCATCAAGCAGATCTCCATAGCTTTTGTCTTTAATCTGGTAGTAAGAGTGCTCTTGAAGATTTCTTTCATAGACCAGTATCTACTCCATGTGTTCTTTATTCTCCTGTCAATTTCCAGCTCTGTGCAGTCTTTGGTAGAAATTAAGTGCCCCAGATAAACATATTCACTGACCCATTCAAGGGGAGTAGAGTTTAGCATAATGCTTGTTACTGTGCTGTTTGTCATAATTTTAGTTTTGCCCTGTTTCACCTCAAGCCCCACTTTTTTGCTTTCCACATTAAGTGTCTCTAGCATGTAAAAGAGCTCGATGGAATTTTCTGAAAGTGAAATGAAGAAAGACAATGTCGTCAGCAAATCGCAAATGTGAGAGGTACTGGCCATGTATGCTTAGCCCAACTTTATCCCAAGTCAAAGAGCGGAATACTTGCTCTAGGACAGCTATAAAGATTTTTGGTGGCAGTGGGTCTCCTTGTCTTACACCCCGTTCTATTGCAAAAGCCTGTCCGGTATTGTCGAGATAAATTCTGGCTTTGCTGTTTTTACATATTTCCTTTATTATGGCTATGTACTCTTGATGCAATCCTTGCGCTTCTAACGCTCTCCATATATAGAGCTGTGGGAAATATAGTCGAATGCTTTTGAGTAATCAATAAATCCTATGTACAGTGGCATGTTGTACTCATTATATTTTTTAATTACTAGTTTAAGTGTATATATGTGGTCCGCTGTAGATCGGTTACTCATAAATCCTGCCTGCTCCAATGCTTGGTTTTCGCATCTATTGCTCTTGTTAACAATGTAGCAGAAAACACTTTGTAGAGGCAAGACATTAGGCTTATTGGTCTGTAATTTTCGATCTTAGTGGGATCACCTTTCTTATATAAGAGTATGATGTTGGAACATGTCCACTGGCTAGGTAGTTATTTTTCTCCATAATATTGTTAAACAGTTTGGTAAGCGGCATAATCAATCTGTCTTTACCTGCTTTTGACATTTCGTTTGTTATTAAATCTGGACCTGGGCTCTTTTCTAATTTAAGTTTGCTTATTGAGAGCAACCGCATGGAATGCGCTAAAACAGGCTGCGTCCCAGGCGACGCCAACCAAATCTGCGTCCAAGCATGCGCCATTCAATTTAACCCTGCCCACAAGGCCGAGGACAGTTCTCGCTCATGGCGATTCTAAGGGAACCGCGGACGTGGATGCGCCCGTAATGCGGGCTGCGTCAACGGCTGCGGCCTCAGAGAAGGACCTGAAGGGTCTGTCCGAAGCCCCACCGGCAGGTAATATCAACAAGGATGAGATTGACTTGTCTTCCCTAAGTGACGCCATTCGATCTCCGGCCAAAGAACAATGGATAACAATTACCAACAAAACGGAGTCCTCTAGGAGGCACCTGGCTCCCCAAGACAAAGATGAGCAAAAGGCTGTCGTGGCAAACACCGCGGGGCAACTCGCGGAAACGTCTACGACACCAACAGGTGCGGCTACCACCTTTACGTTGCTAAACGGAAGCGCAGCACAAAACCTAGAGGACGTAAAAAACCTCAAAACACTGACATGGAACCTGCTAGGCCACAGAAGCGATCGCATCCCCGCCGACTGGGGCAGGCAAGAAAATCAAGCCTACTCGCTCCCATACGGCTGATGGTGTCTAGGTAAGCTACGCTGAAGCGGCCGCGATGTACAGGAACAATGAGCTGTGCGTCGCCTTCATGTCTGAGCCTTCCCAGGACATGACGCAAGAGCAAGCAGAGGTGATTCGATCCAACATCGAATAGCAGCTCCGAGCTCTGCTCATAGCAGACCGTGAAACAATCGACACAACAGTAAATACCGCGATTCACTTCAGAGGAAAGGGAAAGGCCCACTTCGCTGAAGGCGTCCTCAAAACATGGTGCGCGGACGACTTCACGCTGTCATGACTGAAAGGGATCATAAATAACATGACGTCGACCCGACTAGTTAGTCGGTTAGTTAGTTCGACTTCAGTCTGAAATCCCAAAAAAAGCACTGTTCATGCTGATTGTCCCTGGGAACACCGAGGACACTCCGCCACTGCCCAAGATGAGACAGAACTACAATTTAAAAATAAATACATGGACCCTGACACACGAGAGGGCCAGACAGGAGCCCCCAGGCACCTTTCTGTTCTTCCGTGTTCCAGAGTCCATAGTAAAAATTATAAAAGAACAGCAGAGGCGTATCTGCTACCTCATGGGCAGCATCTATCCCCATTCCTTGAGAAGGATGTTGCTAGTGACGGTACCGCCACGGGCGCCACGCTACCAACGTCATCGACCTCGGTCGCACCTGGACCGGAGCTAGACTCTCTGCCATCCGTACGTTCTCCGTCGCCTCCCGTGGCGGAGTCCGTCGGGGAGGAGGAGCTAGCGACCTGCATGGCAGCAATGGAGGTCGAAACAATTATAGAACCAACACAGGATCCCCCCTCGCCCGGTATAACCTCGGACCAGGACTGCTTTCCGCCGGGGGAAGCGAGCGAGAAAGAGGACAGCATCCTCGGCTCCTCTCCCTTCCGGAACAACTAGAATCCTGCAAACCAACCTCCAGCACAGTCAGACTGCGTCAGCTACCCTGCGCAGAGTGCTGGAAAACCAACAACAAAAAACCATCGCCCTCATCCAAGAGCCGTGGATTAGGGGCGGCAGAGTATGTGGCCTTGGCAACATCGGAGGTTACTTGCTGCTTGATACCTCCGTCAGTAACCCACGTGCCTGCATCTTTGTCCCAAAACATGGACCTAACTTATTAATTAACGAATTATGTTCAAGGGACCTGACAGCAACCAGGCTTTTTAGAACAGAACAGGAACTTCCGGACATAGTACTAGCCTCGGCTTACCTGCCAGACGATGAAGACGTGCCTCTACCAGAGCTCGCCTTACTGGTGGAGTACTGTGAAAAGAAGAAACTTGAACTCATCATCGCGACAGACTCCAATGCGCATCACACGCTCTGGGGCAATGTCAAAACCAACAACCGAGGTGAGGAAATGCTTGACTTTATTCTTTGTAATAATTTGTGTTACTCAACAAGGGCTCGGAACCTACCTTTATCAACGCAATATCTCAAACAATCATAGACCTAACCATAACAACATTATATATCTCCGGCTCCATCCAGGACTGGCATGTGCCCAATGAGTTATCATGCTCAGACCATAGATGAATACTATATACCATTAATTTCAACCTAACTAAACCACAGCCGAGAAGGGTTCCTCGCAACACAGACCGATCCAAGTTTGTGAGACTTATCAAAACTGAACTAGGTAAGTTTCCCTCTATTCCGGCTGAAATACCAGTAACCAATTTAGACGAATACGTAAACAACATCACAACCATCCTCATATCTAGCTATGAACAGTCGTGTCCCCTCACCATACCTAGACAAGGTGTTAGGTAGTCCTGGTGGATCTCCGAACTGGAAAGATACCGGCACAAGCTGAGAAGGCTGTTCAATAGAGCTAGGAACACGCGGTCGCCAGAAGACTGGGACCGTTACACAACAAAACGCAGAATTTATAAAAAATCTAATACGCCTCCGAGGAAATACCAGTTGGAGGCGTTTTTGCGCTAACATTGAGAATAATAATCAGGCATTAAGGGTCAAAACCTGTCTTGCTCAAGAGACAGACCTTTCTATAGGATGCCTGAAAAAATCAGACAACAGCTTTACAATAAACGGTGCAGAAACAAGCGAATTACTTCTAACGACGCACTTCCCGGGCTGCCAGATCGCCCTCCAGCAATGCTGGGAACCGTACAGGCCCAGCCTCTACTCGTTCTATTTGAAGACACTGGAGAGGCTGGGGGACAGGAAGATCAGAAATCAGATTTCAGTACAAAAACCTCTGCACCCCAACCAATACGCCTACTGAGCAGGCAAATCAACTGAATCAGCACTCCACAGCGTAGTCTCACGCGTGGGAAGTGCTATTATAAACAAAAACTTGCCGCTTTCATTGATATTGAAGGTGCCTTTGAAAAAACTAACTTCACCAGCATCGGGCAAGCACTCGCCATGCACGGCGTTGCACCGACGCTCGTTGAATGGATAAACAACATGCTAAAAAACCGTGCTATTCAATTCACTGTTAACACTACCACACGAGGAATCGTGAGTAGGGCCTGCCCACAAGGTGGGGTGCTGTCACCACTTCTGTAGAATTTGGTCGTGAATGAGCTATACTCGGTAGGATACGCAGATGCCAAAGCAATTCTAATCTCGGGGCAATTTGAGGGCATCTTATGTGATCTCATGAGAAAGGCCTTCAAAATAATCGAAAACTTGTGCGCATAGCACCAACTATCGGTTAACCCCTTAAAAACGGAACTAATAATGTTCACTAACAAACGAATTTTTGGACCGCATAATGCTTCCAAAACTTTTCAACACAGAATTAACACTTAAAGAAGAGGTCAGGTAATTGGGGGTGATCCTTAATAGCAAATTGATTTGGAACAAGCATCTTGACTACAAACTCAACAAATGCACAATTGCACTCTACCAGTGTAAAATTGTTTGGAAAAACGTGGGGGCTCTCTCCAAAGATTACTCTGTCGCTATACACAGCGGTGATCAGGCCAATGTTAGCTTATGGCGCTCTGATTTGGTAGACGAGGTCAGAACTCTCGACCACCATCACCCAGCTCCAACGGTTCCAGCAACAGGCCTGTTCAGCTATCACCGGCTGCATGAGAACCGACCCAACAGCAGCCATGGAGATAGCCCATCAAATAACTCCCCTGGACCTGTACATACAGCAACAGGCGGCGCTAGCTGCCATCGGGCTAATGCATCTAGGCATATGGGGCAAAAACCTCACTAGTTCACACGCTAAAGTCTTGGACCGGGCGATTGAGTTCAACCTCTCATCGCTGCCCCGTGTGACAGAATACAAAAACAACCTATGTTCAAAAAAAACTATAACATACAAACAATAGAGGAAGAAAGGGATGAGTCTGGAGCCAATGAAGTACGAATTTACACAGATGGCTCGAAAACAAATAACGGTTCAGGTGCTGGCGTACACTCCCTTGACCTCAACATTAACTTTCACAAACCGCTAGGCACACACAGTTCGATATTTCAATGTGAATGTATCGCCTTAACACAAGCCACAAAATCCGTAAAGCGTTTAGGCATCCAGAACTGTACGGTATCAGATTCCTATCTGATAGTCTGGCTGTGCTCAAACCTTGAGAGAAAAAACTAACTAACAACAAACTTATCTTTGAGTGCTACCTCGCCCTGGAGAGTATATCGAAATCCAATCGAATCAACCTCCAGTGGATCTGGGGGCATAGTGGATCCCTATAGGCAATTTCGTGCGTGGATTCGCCAAAGATCAACAGAACTACACAATAACAGATGGTCACGGGCAACAGACTGTAGACAGTCGAAAATGGCTTTGTTAAACGTAAACCCGCGTCTTACTAAAAAACTCCTCAGCCTGAGTAGAAATAACCTTAGAATAATTATAGGGACAATAACGGGCCACACACTTCTTAACAAACATCTATTCAACATAGGCGCCACGGACAGCCCACTTTGCAGGGGCTGTTTCAACACCGAAGAATCAGCCGCCCACGTAATCCTGGAATGTGAGGCCGTGGCAACTCAACGCGAAGAAATCCTCGGAACAATGAGGTTGCTCCGTGAAGCCTGTGAAGCTCCCAGGAAGCTTCTGTGCTTTTGGACGGAGCTAGGCTGGTTATGTTAGCCAGTACCCCTACGCACAACGGACCAAATGGGAGTCTAAGTGCGGGAAAGGGAGTCCCTACCACTACCAACAACCACTACCCTGTCAACAGCTACTTGAAAAAAAATCCTAGCTGGTAAAAGTCACACTATGCCGTAAATCTTATTAGGGACCACACATGCTACGTAATATTATCTACTAAAACACACTTTCCGGCTTATTAAGTACTAGCTGTCCCCCGCGGCTTCGCTCCCGTCAACTGGCTACCTACCTATTTACCCTACACTATCCTACCTACCCTACCCAACCCTATCTACCTACCTACCCACCTACCCTACATACCTAGCTACCCTACCGTACCTACCCCATCCTACATACCTAACTACCCCATCCTACAGGGTCAGTGCGAACTTAACCCAATTAGACTCGACCCGAAGAATAATACCAGATATTTTACTACCAATTCAGTGCCATTTGTACAGTCAGGCAAAGTGATATTTAATTCTAAATAACTTATTAATTTACTATGACATAGAATATTGAATATTTTGTTATGATACATATTTTATCCTGGTAGTCAGGGATTTTGTTTAAAAAATGTAGCTTTATAAAATTAGCTTCTACCTCGCTTTAATCGGTTTTCTGGTTCTTACTTTTTAGTTTTAGAAGTTAGTACCCACTTGTTAACCTAATAATTATAACCACGTATAAATGCAGTGCCATTAACTATAAGATTGTCACACGTGAACTATAATCTGTGATTTTACTACAAAGTACAAAGCGTATACTATACAAAAAAAGGATAAGTAATTACTTCTTTCATTATTGACTTATTTATCCAAACATTATTTAAATTTTACACCTGTGGTGCAAGCGTAAAATCAACACTTTTCTGCTTGACTATACATCGACGTTTTTACGCCTATCAAAACAGCAATTTGCAGGTATTATTCTTCGGGTTGAGTCTAATCTTGTTGAGTTCGCACTGACCCATCCTACATACCTATCTACCCTACCCTACCTAGGTAGGTACTACCCTACTCTACCTATTCACCTACCTTAACTAAATACGTACCCACCTACCCTGCCTTATCTACCTACCAATTTGTTAAACTATTTATTTGAATAAGAATCAATATTACGATACGATAAGAATGTAAACAACTTTTGTTTCTACCAGCGATCTAATTAAATTTTAGAACACAAAACCTGCTATTATGATTTAACTATAATAGTTATAAATATATTACCTAGCGGAAAAGCCAATTTTTATAAGCAAAATTATGCTACACAGGGTTAAAGAAAAACCGGCCAAGTGCGAGTCGGACTCGCGCACGAAGGTTTCCGTACTTGGTAAATTACGGTTTACGATTTATGACGTATTAAAAAAAACTACTTAATAGATCTCGTTAAAACTAATTTTCGGTTGAAGTTTACATGGTAATGTACATCATATTTTTGTTTGTTTTATCATTCTCTTATTTTAGAAGTTACTGGGAGGGGGACACACATTTTACCCCTTTAGAAGTGTCTCTCGCGCAAACTCTTCACTTTAGAAAAACATGATATTAGAACCCTCAATATCATTTTTGAAGACCTATCCATAGATACCCCACACACACGTGTGGGGTATCTATGGATAGGTCATTAACTCATTTTTTTCAATTTCAACCCATACGGGTTATATGAAAAAAAAATGAGTTTCCGTTCTAAGGGGAACCCCCAAAATGTATTGTTTTTTTTTTGGATTTTTTCTGTGAAAATCTTGATGCGGTTCACAGAATACATCTACTTAACAAGTTTCAACAGCATAATTAAAACGCAGCGTAGTTTTGGAAAAATGTGTCTGTGACATACGGACGGACAGACAGACAGACATGACGAATCCTTAAGGGTTCCGTTTTTTGCCATTTGGCTACGGAACCCTAAAAAAATGGTTGTTGTTATGTTAGTTTGGCTCAAACGGATAAAATAATAAGATCACTAACCTTATTTTAGGATTGTAAAAGACTGGAAAACCCTGACCTAAATATTTTATGTTTAGTAATTAAGCTACCCTGGCCTTGTGTAAAATAGTTCAAATAACTACATCTACGTACTCGTAAGTCGTGGATAAAACTTTTGAATAGGGGTGTATCCTCAGTAGAAAAATGATAACTCTATTTAGTCCGTCAGTGCGATTAATAAATAATAATGGACACTTATTTTTTGCTTTACCAAAACAATAAAAAATACAAAGTTAAAGCGCATCAAAGTTCAGGAGTGGGGGCTTGTGACGTCTCTAAGGCAGTATAGTGTACTAAACTCCATTTGCGATAACATTAGACGTTTAAATTGGCCCATTTCACAGCCCGTACAACCAATTTTGACTTCTATTGCTTTAATGATACGACAAATGGTAGCTGTAGTAAACAGTTGGTTTTGGTAACAGGTTTATGCTTTTTATGTCATCCTTATATTTACGGGATAGAACTCAAAATCGGTTGAACGGACTGTAAAAAGATTTGGAAACATGTCTAATGTTATTTCAAATGGAGTATAGCAGTAGCGGCGGCGGCGTGACGTTTCACGATATTTCAACGCATTATATCGTCGTCACTTTATGTTTACGTGTCAAAAGAAAAATACGCGTCCAATATTTTTTAATAATCTACCTGACGGACAAAAAACTAATTTTCAGTTAACTACCTTATTTCTTGAGTTAGGTACTACCTAAGTAGGTATTTGTTTTAAGAGGAACATCGTTTCACTAAACTAAATTCCTGCTACAATAGGTAGGTACGCTCACAGCAGCTAAGTTAGCCATGTTTTACCTAACCCCTATTTAATTATGTAGCATAAAGCATGGTATCATCTGTCACATACCTACATTATTCCAAGTAAAACACATTCCAACATCAACACTGAACACAAACCTTGCTCATTTAAAAACAAAGAAGTAGGTACACACATTTCTTATCTACCCAAAGCACATTTTTGTTTTGAAAACTCGCGCTTACTTATAGTTTAGAGACACTTTAGGTAGGTATATGTTAATAGGTTACTTACCTGTTCAGTAGTCGGCGATTTTGGTTCTAAATAGATGGTTCGGCATGTCACAGTGTAGCAAACTAAGCTAAGTAAACACCAAACGCTCTTTACGTACATGTTAGTGAAGAATGAGCGACGATAATGCCCAGCGGGCTGTACTGGGGCGACCTTTGGCTTCAGATAAAATGAATCATTACAGATGCGGTGATCTGGTTAACGACCTTCGGCGGAAGATCTGTTACTCATTTGTACACAACACAATATTGAATATATATTTATTATTATTATTAGGGGCCACTCATTCATTGTGACATTTTGAGGGCCCTAAACACACAACCTTTTTTTCAAGCGTGTCAACAGGACGTAAAAATAGCCATATGGAAATTGGCTCTAATAAAACGGCTTTAAAGTTTTAGACTACGAATTTTACTACCCCCCTTGACCACCATATTCAGTGGTTTTAGGCTAAGCTGTGTCTCGCTATATATCAATGGTCTGGCTACATAACTAGTTAAAAGGATAAACGATTGTGAGAAAAAATCGGTCAGCTTATGGAAAGGAAATCTGCTATTAAGGTTCCCGTAGTAGACGGCATGAACTATTTTGTACGCGAGGTTAAAATGCATACTATCTCATCCGACAACACGTGCGAAAGAGATAGATACTGTGATGAGCAGTAAAAAGCTAGTTCGCGTACGAATTAGCTTAAAACGTAGCACCTTTACTTTGTATCAAAATGGATGATGATTTAGGGCGAAAACAAGCGCGCGAAATTTTATAAACAGACCTTTGGGAGTCTAGATATCATGAAAAAACGACTAAGTGTATATTTTCAAAATAAAATTATTTGCATTGTTGAATTACTTATCTATCCCTGTATGGAGGCCGTTTTACAATTTTCCTTCTTCTTATGGTATTTATGTCCGCCCAAAGATGCGTTAAAATTAGTGTTAAAATATGGAACTTTCGACGCTCATAACTATCAAATATTTTTATTTTTTTGTTTCCATACAGGGCTAGATAATGATGAGACAAATTGGTATCATTTTTTTATTTTCAACGTACATCGTCACACAGTGGAGTAATCGCCAGTCTACGTTTGTATGGAAGAATGATCGACTAGTGTAACCTTAAGGAAAGGGTAAAGGTGCCTATTCAAAGACTTTAGAAAAATCACTTTCTTTATAAATGTAAATTATAGAAAGGACCGCGTGTTTAAACGCACTGAAAACATTTAAGCTGATTTAAAAGCGTTGTTTTAAGTGTGCGTAGTTATTCATACATATATAAATAAATAAATAAAATAAGTTGATTAGTTAAACCTTCGTAGTTTCAAAAATACATTGAAGGAATGCGCAGATTTTTGAGCAAACATGACAATTGACAGTTCTCGACATAGACTTGCATAGACTACTATTTTATCGAGCTATTGTTCATTGATAGTTTAATAGTAATTATTTATTGAATTTCAACACGTTTTTACCAAGTCTAACCGTTAACTAACACATAACCATGTTGTCTAGTAGTGCCGGATTATTATTACCTTTGCCCAAGGTATCTAAATCAAAGGAAAAGTTTAAGGTTTCAAGTATGTTGTCAGTGACTCGTTTTAGTTCTGAAACTGGGCTATCCATGGCAGCCAGTCCATCCAGGTTATTTTTAAGATGTCAGGAGGAATTCGGTATTAGTCCAGTTTTACAGAAACCTGCTCCTTTTGTAAGTTTTTTATTCACTACTTACCTCTTTTTAATGGTGTGTAAAGCCTACTTCTCATTGTAAGATGGTAAGGTTACATCATCATCTTTTTAATATTCCCACTGCTGGGATACAGACCTTCTCTCAGTAAGTGGGAATGGGCTTTAAGGCGCAGATACCTCTGACACAGATAATATCCCTGAGTATGATTCCTGAGTATGATTCTCATTTTAAATTCAGCTGAATTTAAAATGAGAATCACGTCTAAAGGGCTAGCCGTAATTTTTTGGAAAAAAAATATGTTACATTAGACAATTTTCTTAATAATTTGATCTAAGAAAATTTTGAGATTTATTCGTATAACGTGGTGTAATTAATTTGTAAAGTTATGTCTAAAACAGACAAAAACACGATAATCACACCAAAACCGCTGGGCGTATTTTAATAAAATTGGCACCATCTCAAAGACAATTTAATATTATCTACATTTTGAATACATGGAATAATAAGAAAAGTACAAAAAGCTTTTAAATTTTGGGTCGCGCGGGTGTGAAACGAGTGCGCGTTTTGTTCCCTCAAGGTCGTTGGCGACTGTCGTCGTCTTAATCGACCACGCGGGCCCAGTGCGGATGGGTGGACGTCACATGTCTTAGAATTTTTTGTTCGAGGACATGCCAGTTTCCTTACGATGTTTTCCTTCACCGTTTTAAGAGCAGTGGTGATGAAATAATTTACATAAAGTAAAGCGCCTGCCTAGGTTCGAACCCACGATCTACAACTTGTAAGTCGCGGCCGTTACCACTGGGCCACCACTTCCCACACCTAACAGTGACAATTTATGTTCTAAGAAGATTTCAGTCTGTCTAGAATCTTAAATAATATTACACGTGTACTTTCCTAAGAGATAAGCAGGGGTATAACTTATCCTTATTTCAAATGTTACTTTCAAGTTCTATGTGATCCTACGGCATCATCCAGGCAAAAATTCAGGTTCTGAGCTATTAAGAAGTTCCTAATGGAAAATCAAATTACAAACCCCTAATTAAAATACTGTAATGACTAATGACGCATCACATCACAACGTTAGCTTAGTAGAGTAGGACTCTGCCAGCAATTGTAAGGACCATGTGGGCAAAGACAGATAACAGGAGACAAATGGCCTCCTTCTGTGAGACCATGATGGTCCAGAAGGACGCCGAGCGGGATCGGCGCTCTCATGATCTCGCTTGGCGAGGAGAAGAAGGCGTCGTGGAGGCAACTGCCTTGACACCTAAAAGCCGAAATCCCGCCTGCATCATGGGCAAAAATTACCTACACGTTACCTAAATACACTTAACTTTGAGATAACTGAAAAATAAACACACTTAAAATAAACGTTGTGATGCAGAAACTGCGCTGGATGAATGGTTACAACAAAAAAGTAGGAGTGATCAACCTGAATTACGAGGGCAGCACCACTCTGTTCTACTCTGCTTCCAACTGCGGGGTGCTATACAACTGGACGACGAATCAAATGTGGCTGCTGCAGGGACACGTGAGAATCTTGCTTCTATAGAAACGTAAAAAAAAATGGCCAACACTATACAATCATAATAATAATTAAAGATTTGTTATAATATTCCGGATTTCAGTGTGGCAAAATGAGCGGGCTTAACAATCACAACGCTGCTCATCACTGATTTTCAGCCCGTCCCCTTTCTCATTACTGTAAAGTTACATGTAAACTAGAGATCAAAACTATCTATCCGAAACGTTATTATCTGATACCAGAACTTAGACCATAGAAGTTGATTAGCTCCCTTTGGGACACAATTCTGTTTTCTGCTAGTGCGGGCCAATCTTTTCGGTAGGAGTCGAGATCATCCTGCCATCTACGAAACTTGACTTGTGTTAATAAACAAAGTCGAGAAGGAGATATTCTCGGCGTTACAGGATGCTGCTATTCGTTTATAAGTCCGATATATATATGGCTCCTAAAACCACCACCTATACTATACATATAAAATTCTACTTACAGCGACACAAGATCACATGCATAGCATCTGATAAAAAGGGCGACTGGCTGGTGACAGCGGACTCCGGGCCAGAAAATGTGCTCATCATCTGGGACTTCAAGGACCTTTTTCCACAGAAGACATTCTTCACGCCACATGGGAATGCTAGGATCGCTAAAGTGGCCCTTAGCGCCGATGCTAAGTACATGATTACTTTGGCTTACCCTTCTGAAAAGACGTTACTGTATTGGTGGATATGGTCTTATGGGCAGGATACTCCACACGGTAAGTTTAACGCAGATAGTCGCGACGGCGACTAATATATGTCGTACATGTACAGTCAAGGGTCAAAAGTGCAGTCACACTCTACCAAAACAAAAAAGGCATTTTTTTGTAGGCAGCAGAATTTCAACATTTCGCGGTTAGTAAGAATAATCTTTACTTTAATTTCTATACAAAATATTAAATCAGTTGTGGATAATTTAACTTCTTCTACAAAAACTCACTCCTAACTTATACAGCGTGTAGATATCAGAACTGCAGCCGTATTGCGTAAATGAATACGGCTACGCAAAGAGTTTGACCGCTATCCAATCGACCAATCACATGCGAGATGAATGATGCGATGTGGATTTCCGTCTGTGTGATTGGTCGATTGGATAGCGGTCAAACTCTTTGCGTTGCCGTATTCACTTACGCAATAAGGCTGCTGGGTGGCCATTAAATAAGGACGATGTTCCATTCCATACTTGATAGAAAGTCTATTTAGAAAATTATATGTCTAGTTATTTTTGTTTTTACAGCTATATGGGACACGACCGATATATCTAGAGATGGCGTCGTGGAAATCGGTTTTAACCCATCGAAAACCGAACAGTTTTTGATATTGACCAGAAGTAATATTTATCTTGGTTACGCGAGCGTAAGTACCTGCATAAATTTATATCTTATCTTTACAGAAAACATTGCCGTCTTTGCTAGAAGAAAAAACCTAATTGATATGCCTTTTTTCGACGATGCCTAGAAGTGCCTAATTTATTCACGATCTTGACTTAAAGACTCCCAGGTTTTAGCTATCAGGAAACACAGACTCCGCCAGGTAATTCCATTCCTTAGCTGTGCCCACAATGAAAGTAAGTATTCCCAAAACGTTTAGATTTGGAAATACTTTGCTTAAATTAAAGCTTGCCAAAGCTTTGATTTGAGTACAAGAAGCCTCCCTGATTGGTTGAGTGAAACAATACATTATAATAGCTTTTCACGATTCGTCCGGCGCACACTGGAAAGTGAGTCCCCGTTAAGATCTTGTTAGTTGACTAATATTTTTAGCAGGGCACAAAATGTCCTAGAAAAAAAAAAGTCATAGAAGTGATATTATTTAATTAATTGCAGAAAATCGTAGTAATTGAGCGAGGACTAGTAAGAGAGACAGACCAATGGCAGCTAAAAGTAAATGCTCAAGAGAAAGTGAACCCGGAGTACGGGAAGCTGATGTGTTACACGTTCGTTCAGAGTACATCTCAGATCATAGTGGCGACCAGCCGCGGGGCAGTGCTACTGTATGGGTACACCATAGAGTACAACGTGAATGTGGAGCCTGAAGATATCGACAAGCTGAGATACATCAAGATGTTGAAGTTGAATAGGAGAATGATACATGTTATCAAGAATGTTGATGGGTTGGTTTTGAAAATAATCATTATCATAATTTTAGCTAAAAGACGTCCACTGCTGAACATAGACCCACCTCCCAATGTTTCCTCCCAACATTGACCGATCCCGTGAAATTAATATTGAGTGTTAAACAGAGGCGGCTCGTGACATTTATTTATGGGAGTTCACAAAAAAAAAACGTAAAACTGAGCTTACCATTTTTTTTTGTACAGAAAATTCATTCTGATCTGTTCTGTTCTGGAAACTTCATAAATAGCATCTAAAATGTCATTCTGAATGGTTTTAGACGTACTTTTAAAAACGGACCTGCTAGATAAATGCTGTTTCATAGCCAAATCGATCTCTGACACGAAATCTGCCAAACCTCTATAGATTCCGGAATGCCGTAGATTCATCCTAACCTCGTAAAGCAACTTGAAATGCACCAGAAAATACCACACAATCTATTAAACGCCGTAAAATATATCGATTTTCATCAACGCGTTCATTGAACTCTCTAATAGATTTTCGATACGCAGAATCGAGCGCTTTACGAAATTTTGAGTAAGAGCAATTTTAGGACCCTAGCAACCAGGCCATAAAAATTCATAAAAAAAATTCAGGACGTGGTGGCCCCTTAGCTTTAAGTTCGAGACGCATTTCAAGAATCTTTTCATATTTTTTTATAAAAGGCACACTGTATTGTTCCATTTTTAACACAAATATCGCGCAAAACTATATTTAATACATAATTAAAAGAAAAACTGCGAAGAATCTACATTCTACCGTAAAGTAACTGATTTCGAGTGTTTGTTTTATTGTTTACATAAGTTTGACAACGGCGCACAGGCATAAGTCTCCCGCGCCGCCTTGCGCGATTTGGCAACGTCGCGCGTGAGCGGCGCTCCAGATTAGGCTAATTTCCCATACAAAATCTTCTGTTTCACGCGTCGGACCGTGTCGATGTTTCTCTTTCGCACTCATTGAATACAGTGCTAGAAATTGTACTGAATTTTGTTTCATAGGAGCGCAATCGCTGGCGCTCCACTCCACACGTTAGACACATACAACTTGACGCCAAATGTGCGCGTAGGTAATAGTTAGTTTCTACTACGATTCTAGTAAACTGCTAGTAACTGAGTGTATTGTATAGGCATTATAGAAATAATGTATTGTATAGGATTTTATGGAAGTATAGATTATTCAATTTTTGTGAGAGTGCACTGCACCAGCGCTCTTTAGGACGAGCCGCCTCTGGGTTAAATGAAAAGGCATAGCAAAAGTTTAAGCAAGCAAGCAAGTAAACAAGCAAAGCAAGCATCGGCTCTGGGTGTTGTGTATGTGTGTTTATATGTTTGTAAATGCACCCACGATACAGGAAGAAATTCCTCGTGTGGAACAAAGAATTTAAAAAAAAATTGCTCTTACTATCGTGTGTTTTAACTAGCTTTTGAACAAAATAACTCCACACGAAAACTAACCCAGATTCAGTCACATTACTAGACAGTTGCAAAACTTATCGGTATCGGTGGGGGACCTATCTCTAATTGTCTAGCAACTGGTGAACATTGACTCCTGGATGCCGGAGGCACTGGACCTGTCGTTATAGAGATGCTTATACAGGCTGTAACATAAACAACGGCTATCTGAAAGATACATTTTTACCTGGTTAAAGAGGTTCAATATCACTTCTAAAATAGGTAAAGAAAAACGCCGTAATATTGTCTTTTATCTAAAGTGCACAAGTAGTTAGTTGTACAAGGCACTTAATGTCAAGGCACTTAAATTACAAAAACTTTGTGAGCTGTATTCTGTATAATAGATACTTACTGTGCCATAAAATAAAACATTTTAAAAATAACAATTAATTTGATCGGGTTTCACGGCCAAGGGTACAGCGGTTAAAATTGATCTGCCACTGTACCATTAAGGGAAAAGGCAAGGGTACAGACGAAAACAAGGGAAGTAGGGAAGGAGGATTATGATTTTAACCTGTTTATATGTATGTCATGTATGAATGATCATCTGTTCCTTTATAACAATCATAACTTCTAAACTACTTATAATAACTTAATACTTAAATGAGCTATCGTTGGAAGCGTCTTGATCGTTATTTTTGGTACACCGTGGAGGCCAATCTACACGGTGCCCATGATCAACGTCTTTCGGTTGAATGATGATGGTGAAACCCAGTTCTCTTGATTAGTGTTATAGTGACGGGCAACAGTATCGGCGAGATCCACTTCTATGATGACCAGCTCAAGCTGCTGTACTGGGTGCACGGGTTCACCGTGGACCGCGTCAAGGATCTCAGTTTCAACGTGTCTCCGAGGAGCAGCATGATGCTGGACCCAAAGTGTAAGCATATGATACGGCATAAGCAGTATAATGGTAACTCGGAGCAGAATTGGACACCTTTAGATCTTGTTCTACACCTGCAGCCACCTTCTAGAACACAATAGTCTCGAAAAAGATCGCAAGATATTGCAAAGGACAACTATTCAGAAATCGGGCTGTAATTAAGAGACGTAATTTTAGATTAAATATAGAACTAAATAAAGTAAAGGTATCCTATATACTTCGTATGTCTTAACCAACAGTCCCTCTAGCAGCGTTTAAATACTAAGCTTTGTAGGTCGATTGCTGATTGAGACAGACCCACTCCTATTACCAATTCAGATAAGTATTATGGAATATCCATAGTGTGGAGTGTTGCATTAGGAATTTCAATCTTAGTTCTCAGTTGCAGCGCGGAGTCTTGCGCAATGCTGGAAAACTATACCATCCGGGTTAACAGGGGTGATGTTTAGTGTGCGTCTGACATAATCACAGGTAACAAGCCGTGCCCGTGCTGGGAGGCGGTAAAGCTGGAGAAGGACCCGGATACCGGCGAGACCAAGCAGAAGCTCATCAAGATGCGCCTGCCCACCGACGCCAGCGTCAGTGGCAAGCCCTTCCTCGTCAGGGACTTTGTTGTTTGTAAGTTATTTTTATGAAAAATTGGTCCTAACCAAGGGTGTTATTAAGTTCATATCATTAGTAGAAGGTAATAGGTATATATTTCAGTAGAGTTATATGCTACGCCGAATGTCCTCTCTACATCGTCGCAACTCCCTGCACGTCGCCGTCGTAGCTGTTTGCTACGCTGAATGTCCGTGACACAGCGCATGTCCTTGCTACAACGCATTTTCATGCTACGCTGTAGCTGCTTGCTACGCCGCATGTCCTTGCTACAACACATTTTTATGCTACGCCGTAATTGCATGCTACGCCGCATGTCCTTGCTACAACACTTCCTCGTGCTACGCCGTAGTTGATTGCTACGCCGCATGTCCTTGCTACAACACTTGCCTGTGCTACGCCGTAGTTGATTGCTACGCCGCATGTCCTTGCTACAACGCCTCTCTTTGTTAAGCAGTGCTTTGGATGCTACGACACCTAGGGGCGGTGTTATATTTATTTAATAAAGGCGCAGATACCCCTCTGAGTAGCTGATTTTAAACCTCTAAAGGGCTAGTCGTATTTTTTGTAATAAATATATTATGTTACATTATCCGCTATTCGTATAACATAGTGTAATTAATTTGTAAAGTTATGTTTAAAACGGACAAAAACACGACAATCGCACCAAAACCGCTGGGCGTATTTTAATTAAATCGACACCATCTCAAAGACAATTTAATTATCTACATTTTGATCTGTGGCTTTTTTATAAGGAAAGTACAAAAAAAAAACTACGCAAAGTTTTGGTTAACGCAGGTGTAAAACGAGTGCGCGTGTTGTTCCCTCAAGGTCGTTGGCGTAAGTCGTCTTCTTAAAAGAGCACAGCCACATCACATGCATTACAAATCCACAAAACAATCTTAACAACTATTGGACCAATGCACATGACAAGTACGGCGTACAAAGCACTTGTTATAACATTGCCGCCCTGAAATTACTATAGTCAATTATACAATTCAATTCTAAATACAATATAAAATAAAAAAAATGGTACACTTTTAAATATAGGTTAAAATCAGTATAATAATCAGTATTCATAAAAAAATAATTAAAAACATAAAAAGACACATTAATTAAAATTATAAAGTCAAAATCGTTAAAAAAACCTAATGCCGAAAACAAAACCGCATGAACTCAGTAATCAAAATCATTACGTTAAAATACATTAAAAAAATAAATACAGAATCATTAAAACACTAAAATAAAATCATAAAGTCAAAAATCAAATCATTATCAAAATTATAAAGGTAACATTATCAAAGTAAGAAAGTCATACATCAAAAACATAAAAGTCAGAAATAAAAGTAATTAGAGAAATAAAATTAAAATCATAAAGTCATACATAATAATTATGTACCATGACTGTTATAAAATAGTACATTATGGTACAAGTGTGTAATTTTGGTGATTACCGCTGAGGCGCCATTGAGACCCGAGCCGTTAGGTGAGGGTCTTAAGAGAGCCGAGGACGGTAATCATCAATACACACGTGTATCATACGACGTTTTTCAACACACTTGTGAAGAAAATAATACTAAAACATCATTTACAACAGTGAAAACGAGTTGTGAAAATATTTTCGCAATGGCGGGCAAAATTAATCAGTTTTCCTATGCGCGCGCATCTAACAATGGCGATCGGCCATAGACTAAAAATAACGAGTTATCTTTTTTTTGGCTTTTCGCGGATAACGTTTTAGCCACGTACAAAATGGGGAATTTCAAGTTTTCTTTATTACAGACATAATAATAATAATAATAACGTTTATTGTGTCTAAAAAAATATAAACAAACAATTTTGGGTTTGGAGTCTTCATTTAAGCAAATAATGCCTGTATTAAAAGACTCCGCTCCTTCACAACAGTAGGTACTTACTTAAAACACAATAAAAACGGTACATGGGAGTAGTTAAACAAAGTATAGTTATGTAAACGTGTGTGTGCGTATGCATGAGTGTGCGTGTGTTGTTGAATGTACATGAGTGTTGTGGATGTGTGGTTGTATGTGTATGCGTGTGTGAATGTACGTGTGGCTATGAGAGAGTCTCAATGAGTGTGAGAGTTGGTCGTGCACTTGTATTAAGTTACGTTTGTTGTAGGAGAGTCTCAGTTTTTTCATATGTCAGTGGTTTTAACCAGTCAGTCAACATTTCTTTACATATATGATAAGATTTTGAATATACGAAAATTGCTTTATTTATTTTGTTATATAATTGAGCTGATCGTTTACTAAATTGCATAGATCCGAAATTGGTCTTGGTTACAGGTAGTTGAACTATATTATCTTTTCTTCTCCTAGCGTGTATATCCGCATTATAAGGTAAGGTTTTGTGTTTTTTTAAAATTATTTGAGTAATGTATAGTTTCCTAACTGACAATACATCACTAAGTTTGTAGAGGTTCTCTGTAGAATATCTCCTTTTTTTAAAATACATTATTTTGAGCAGGGCTCGTTGTGCTCGCTCCAATTGAATGAATTTAGATTTTGTTGCCCCACCCCAAACAGGAATACAGTATATCAGTATTGATTGCGCAAGAGAAATATATATTTGCGTGAGCACATTTCTAGCAGGCTTACCGCTTCTCTGTATGGACCTAGGCAGCACGTGACGCAGGGTCTTAAAGATCCAATTTAGCTTGCGGACTCTATTTGCAACTTGCTCAAGATGGGGGTACCAGCACAATCTCTGATCCAGCGTTACCCCTAGATATTTTGTGCTAGAAACTTTGCCAATGCTAGAACAGCTACATTTATCAACATTAGTACCATCACAACTGTGAATAGTGATACGAAAATCGCAATTTGGTTGTGTACGATTGCAGATGCTGAAACTTATAAAGTTTGTTTTGGATGTATTTAATGTGAGAACATTGGCATTGAGCCAATTCGCAATCTGGGACATTCCTGATTCAGCACTTAGCTGCACATTATGCCATGTCTTACCAAAGAAGATGACAGCAGTATCGTCGGCGTACGACAGGACTTTGGCATTAGGAATTTTCATGTTATAGGTCGTTTATGTATACTAGGAAGAGCGTTGGACCTAATACACTTCCTTGGGGGACGCCGTATGACACATCCGTGACATCACTTATATGTTGCCCTACTTTGACACTCTGCTTCCTATTTGAAAGATAGTTCTTAAACAGATCAAGCGCGTTATCTCTAATACCAATTTTTTCCAGCTTGTTTACAAGGATGGGCGCAGAGACGGTATCAAATGCCTTTTTGAGGTCTAAAAAAACAGTTAGGCACTTGTCACCATTGTCAAGGTGGTTAGCTACTGATGAAGTTAGTGATATGACGGCGTCCTCTGTGGAAATACCTTGACGAAAACCAAATTGTGAGTCGGAGATAATATTGAATTTGTTTAGGTAATTAAGTAGCCTAACATTTATTAATTTTTCAATAATTTTGGAAATACTAGTAAGAACAGAAATAGGTCTATAATTATTAATATCGTCTCTACACCCACCCTTGTGCACAGGAGTAATAATGGCAATTTTTAACGGGGCAGGGAAGATGCCGGTTTTAAAGCAGAGGTTCGCAAGATGGGCAATGATAGGGACGGCTTCCATGCCTATAAACTTTAAAAATTTTGTAGATATGTTGTCCCAGCCAGGGGCACTGTCAGTTTTTAGGTTAATTAATATTCGGTATACTTCGTCGGCTTCAGTTTCCAGAAGCACAAAAGAATTAACTCGATTTGATGCATTACTGCTCTGACTGAAGACGGCATTGTCAGTTGTAGGCAGGATTTGTTGGGCCAGGTCGTGGCCGATTTTAGAAAAGTAATTGTTGATAAAATTAACTGAATCAAAACGAGTTGGCTGAAGTTTTAACAATTCTGGATCATTATTATTTGTTTTCTGTGAGTAGGTGATAGCTTTTATATTTTTCCACAGTAATTTATTATTATTAACTGATTTAGATAGCAGATTCCTTTCGTATTGTCTTTTTAATTTTTTAATCAAATTGTTACAGTAGTTTCTGTAACGTCTGAATGTTATTTTTAGAATTTCATTAGTTTGATCCTGACGAAGTTTTTTTTGGAGGTTATTCCTATTATGTATACAGCGCAAAATACCATTGGTAATCCACGGTTTTAAAATGCGTTTTTTGCAAGACAAAAACAAAAGTTATATTTAAGTGAAAGTTTAATTTATTAAACACGTACAAGTTTAAATTATCTATTTAAATACGAAGTTGCATGAAATTTGTACATTTTTTGTTGCATTTGTACTATTGAGCACGATCTTTTTTGTATCAAAACTTTTTTAAGAACAAAGCAACTCAACCAATAAATTAAAAAAAAAACTCTTTATCTCACTTGTGAATAATAGTAATGAAAAAGTCACAGTTTGATAACAGGTGTCATTATGTGCCTAATTGCGGTGAAATTAGAGCCACTTTATGAGCAAGTGTGTTGAAAAGATTTTTAACAGTCACGGTACAATGGTTAAAGTGGTTAAACTTTGTTTTTAAATTCGCACGGTTGGCGCAGTGGTTGAGCGATTGGCTGCTGCTCTGCGTGTCGTGGGTTCGATTCCCGAACGGAACAAATATTTGTATGACCTACAGATAGTTGTTCCGGCTCTGGGTGTTGTGTATGTGAGTTTATATGTTTGTAAACGCACCCACGATACCGGAAGAAATGTCTAGTGCGGGCCAAAGATTTATTAAAAAAAAAATTGTGTGTGTAAAAGTAGCTCGCTTGGTTTCATACAGATGGAGGGACTTGCTTTATCTTGTTAGATTTATATCTAAGTGGGTTAAAATCACAGAATAGAAAAAACGCCTTCTGTTCTGTGGTTAAAGTCACACACTTTCTTTTGAATTGAACAAGGCCGTTAGTGGTTTTAAATATGAACATGAACCGATCTAAATGCTTTTCTCTCTTTCAAAGTCAATATGTGTCAACAGGTACGTATAACCAGGGAGTGGGCTTTGTGGACTTTGTCACCGAGAAGTACAAGACGATCATAGACAACAAGAGATTTTGCGTCCTATCCTTCGCCGTACACCCGGAGAAGTATGTCCTCTATGTTATTTAATTTTAAAACTTCCAATGCGGTGTTCACGTACCTACTATTCGGAGTAATTTACGTCAAATGATATAGCAGCAGGATGATGGCTACGATTCGAGAGGCTTATGTAGCAGTCCACTACTGCTCGTCGCCAAATTGATCAATGTTATCTTTAGATTTTCGCTTTCTTGGCAAGAGAAGAGATACAACAGGAAATCTATTAATTTTCTTCTCTAGGGACTTCGTAAGCACATACGTCTGTAACAAACTATCTAACACCTGTGGGCTTATTCCGAGTTTTTACTTGTGCTCTCTTGCGTAAACGTAAACGATCTCCTATGTCAATTTCTATACAAAAAAGTACCTTCTGTCCTTGCTGTCACCAGACGGCGCACCAGTTTCAATACAAATTGACATTTACGTTAACGCGATCCAGTGTGAGACACTAACCCCCAGTTTCCCAGCTCAAAATTATCGGAGAATTAATGTGACAAATTGTCAAGCACGCGTTATCTGCTATGATTGGTTGAATGAATTTTCAACAGCCAATCACAGCAGATAACGCGGTCACATTAATTCTCCGATAATTTTGAGCTGGGAAACTGGGGGTAGGCCTACAGAAAGCATCCTCGATATCCTTAACCTTAAATTATGTAGAAGCGCAACTTAATTTTGACTCTTCTATTTGGAGTAAACACTCACCTTGTCACCCGCCGTAGGCTCCTGATGTGCGTGGGCTACAAGGATGGCGTGGTGGAGCTGTTCAACTTCAAGCAGCACAAGTTGATAAAGCGGCTGGACCTGCGCAGCCAGTACACCACGGTGAATCCCCCGGACTACGACTCCGTTAACTGTAAGAATGAGTACTTGGTGCCGGAACTTTCTGTCACCTGTCTGATGTACTCGCCTTCAGGTGATTTGTTTTGTAATATCACACACACGCATCCAATACATTATACACAGATCAGTGTGGCGACGCTTGGGAGATGCCTATATCTGTTTATGAAGTATTTGGGTTAAAATGATGATATACACACCTTATTTGGAAAGGCATGTGGCATGTTTAGATGGGTAAACACATGCATAATAACACGCCTATATTCCACATAGAATTGGACAGATATATTTTTAGGGCTCCGTACCCAAAAGGCAAAAACGGGACCCTAATACTAGGACTCCACTGTCCGTCTGTATTTATTTATTTATTTGACACCAATAAGTACAACATCTTACAGTTTTCCCAAGATGATGTTATACCACATAATAAATAATGTTATACACTATATATGTAGATACATAAAATATTAACAATAAAAATAAAATAACAAAAATCAAGAAACCATTCATATATGTATGCCTCCTTCAATGCACCTTTGTGCTCCTGACACAAATTTATTATTAATTTTTGTATGTCTGTCACCAGGCTGTAACTCATGAACTGTGATAGTTAGACAGCTGAAATTTTCAGAGATGATGTATTTATGTTGTCGCCTCAGATCAAATAATCTGAGGTTGCCGCTATAACAACAAACACTAAAACCAGAATAAAATACCTCCCATACAGAAGCGTCCTCACTGGGAGCATTCGTTCGTGAGCATTCGTAAACAAGCAATCGTAGGCGAGCAACAAATGAGCCCAGCATTCACTTTCGAGCAAAAGTATGAACGTTCGCGTCCAACATTCCCTTGCGAGCTTGGAGCATTCGAATACGATCTCGTTAAATGTCATTCATTCGATAATATGATTGACCAAGAAGGTCACAAACGCTTAAAATCAAGGTACTGTTCCTTGCTTTACAAGAGGCCAGTAATATTCCTATATACATACTCATTGATTTCATTATCTGAGTACTAGCTTTCGAGCGTTTTATTTGCGTGAACATTCGAATGCGAGCAGTTTCCGCGAAAATCGTTGTGTCGTCCACACCGGCCGAAGTTCGCGCTTGCGTGTAAGCTTTGTAACGCTCGGCTCAACGTCCACACCACTCGAATATTCGACGTTGAATGCTCATTACAAGTGAATGCTCTCAGTGAGAACGCTCCTTACAAAAAACGTGTTATTTTGTGATAATGGTACGGAACGCTTCGTGCGCGTATACAATTGTACAAATGCACAATGCACTTGAGTCGATTGACAAACGGGGCAAGAGGCTTATCGGCAACGATGCACTGGTCGTGTCAAAGCTCCAGAGCCTTGAACATAAACGCCGAGTGGCCAGTCTGTAGGTTTTTTATCGGTTACATTTCGGGGAGTTTGCGATGGAACTGCACAATTTGATTCCACCTAGCCCTTTTCATCATCGGACAACAAGACGTACGCCAATGCGCCACCGGTACATGGTGGACACCCCACCCATACGTACAAAGCGTTTTGCGAATACTTTCATTGTGCGCACAGCAAAGGAGTGGAATTTCCTGCCGGTTTTTTTTTTCCTGATAGCTACAACCTTGGGGTCTTTAAGTGTGAATAGGTTACTTCTAGGCAAGCGTGCTTCACCGTCGACCACATCATCGCTTACCATCAGGCGAGATAGTGGTCAAACGCGAGTCTATCGCTAAATAAAAAAATAAAAACATTAATAAAAATAAACTTAAAACTAACACACATGCAATGTGTGGCGTTATCGCATTCCGCAATCTCTTCCAGGCAACCTGACGTATATTAAACTAACACCCTCATATCACCAGCTATGTATTTATGTCCCACGTACGTAATATCATATCGCCGTCAACTGGGCACAGGGGCACTAATCCTGACTCCGAACTGCTACTGAAAAAATGGGAAAACTCAGAAACCTAGGACGCAGCTGTTTAGTGTAGCAGTGTAGTACCAGCATAAAAGTTCTACAATATTATATACCTATCGATAAAAATGTGTGCGTGACTATACTATTAATTCAGATGTAAACAAAATTGGTCGTAGGTTTGCACCTCGCTTGCGGTCTGAACACGGGCCAGGTCCTGTTCTTGGACCCCACGACCATTGAGATCCTCACCCCAAAACCTTTCGCTGACTGCGCGGGCGAGATCAAATATATAAGCTACAGTGAGGACTCCAAGAACATGGCTACTGCTGTAAGTTAGCTCGCAACTTTAATTTACTTCGCTAAGTTAGTGTTTCATAAGTATATCGACCCTTGACAGTAAGGTTTGAAAGTTTACTAGTACACAATCCATGCATATAATATACTTTAATGAACATAGATAATAGACAAACTGCCCGTACAGCTAAACTTAAAATCTCTAAACGCAGGACGAAGACAGAACCGTTTGCGTTTATAAATACAACTGTACCTCATTCCAATGGCTGTTTATCGGCAAACACCGTTCGCACTACAAGGAGATTACCTCTATAAACTTCCTGCCTACCAAGTCCCTCAGCGGCGATTACCAGCTGGTGTCCCTGGGTATGGACCGGTGTATGGTGGAGTACGACATCGGGGCCAGCGGAGATGGGATCCTCGAGATCGCCAGCCTGGACCGGGTCGACCAAACTGCGGTGCCACTGACCTCCATCGTGTGGCCCATGCCAGACAACTTGTCTGAAGAATGCCGAACTAAGTTGCCAGCAATACTTATAGCTAATGATGAGGTAACTTGATTTTGATTTGTGGGTATTTTAACCAACTTCAAAAAAAAGAGGAGGTTCTCAATTCGTCAGAATCTTGTTTTCTTTTTATGTATTTGCCCCGTTTACTCAAAGACGCCTGTAGCGATTTGGAAAATTCCTCTTTTTGTTTGATAGGGTTTATTTCCCAGGTGGTCTCATGGTCATGATCTGATGATGGGATACTGGAGAAATTGAGGGAACTCCTCAAATATTAAAAGCAAACATATAGCAATTTTGGCTTTTTTTATCATTAATGCAATCATTTGCAGAAAGTATCATTTGGTGAAGTGGAACTGATGAAGAAGACCACAGATGGCCACTGAAACGCCGTAATGCTAAGTATGTCACGGGTATAAGATATATCGAATAGTTAACCGACTATGATGACGCAAATACTTATAAATAAATGTTACTGAAAATGATATAATCGAACTGATCTGATGATGAAGCCGTAAGGTAGACACTGGTACTCCGAAACAAGATAATGTATCCTAGTCGTGTTTGGGCTTAATAGAATTGTCATGAGATTTACTTTGGCTATAAATGATTTTATTATTTATTTATTGGAGGCACCTACCAAAACTAAAATGAGATAAATAAAAACTTTTAACGAAAATATTAAACCGACTTCCAAAACAAAACACTACAAAGCGAAAAATAACTTTCTTTTTAGAAGTCGGTGTCTTTGGCACCTATTGTTTGCCGCTTTTCGACACCGACTTTGGAAAAGAAAGTATTTTTTTAAGTTTAAGTCAAGTTATTTTGTTAAAACCGACTTCCAAAACAAAACACTTCAAATCGAAAAATAACTTTCTTTTCCGTAGTCGGTGTCTTTTGTACTCATTGCTTTCCGTTATTCGACACCGACTTCGGAAAAGAAAGTTATTTTTCGATTTGAAGTGTTTTGTTTTGGAAGTCGGTTTGATTTTTTGTTAAAAAGTTTTTTATTTTCCTCTTTTTAGTTTTGAAGTACCTCCAATTAACATGAAAATCATTTATAGCCAAAGTCCATCTTATGACGATTCCAATAAGCCCAAACTCGACTAGGATACATTGTTTTAATTCGGACAGTAGCCATTGTGATCTTCTTCATCAGTTCCACTTCACCAAATGATACTTCCTGAGTGCAAATGACTGCATTATTAATGAAAATACCAAAATTGCTATATGTATGCCTATAATATTTGACAAGTTCCCTCGATTTCTCTAGGATCCCATCATCAGATCCTGGTTTCCTTATCATGGTACCACCCTTGAGATATATCCTTTCCAACAAAAAAATAATCATCAAAATCGGTTTATAAACGATGATGTTATCCGCGAACACACATAAAAAAAAAATATATACGGTCGAATTGAGAAACCTCCTTTTTGGGAAGTCGGTTAAAAAGTTTATATTTATCTCTTCTTTTAGATCTTTAGGGATAGGTTTTTGCTCTGAAATGTTTTATTGCCAAAAATATTTCGAGTTTCAATTAACTGCCCCTCTAAGACTGCCCCTTTATTGAGTAAGTTCAGAGAAAGGCGCACGTACCTACCCTCAAAAAAAACCCGCAAGCGCGTTGGAGCGGAGTTTTTATGCAATTCGATTGGTTCGCTCCGCTCCGCGCCAAGTGGACAGGCAGCCTAAAACTGTTAACAACTACAGCATATTTTGCTAACTATATTTAAATTATAGCTTTCACACAATTTGATATTTTGCTCTTGTAAAAGCTTTGCGTGAATTGAAACAAACAATTTTAGGTCATTGTTTTGCTTGACGCCTATCCCATCTTCCTTTAATCTCCACAGTTCAAGTACAAGATAGTGAACTATACAACTGCCATGACCCTGGCGACAGTGCTGGGACCTCGCTACGATTACCCTGTCTGCAAGATGCAGCTCATCACCAGGAAGGAGGACGAGCAGACCAACAAGTACCTTCTGTTTGCTTGCAAGGAAGTCGTCGGCTTGCAGAAGATGCCTCTCGACGGCAATCCCTGGAAGCAAGTTGGTCTGCTGGCACATCCAACTAGGGTACCTACAGGTTTTAAATTTTACTCGAATAAAGTGAAATTTTAGTAGCTAGTATTAAGTATTGTCCGTAGGGCACATAAAAAAATAACGAATTTTTAAGTAAATTTTAACTGTTAAAGAGAAGAAGTCTTTTGGTTAAGGAGTTGGTGGAACTTCTGACAGCATTCGTTTTATGTGCCCTACGGACAATACTTAATACTAGCTACTAAAATATCACTTTATTCGTTTCTAAGAAGCAATAATCCGCTGGATCTGGATGTGGGTACGGCAGGACCTTCCTGAAGGAGGTCTCATTTTGTTCACTTATTTAACTGATATGAAACAACACGAAACTGTGTTCTACAAACTGGAACCATTCAGCCAGCCTCTGTTATATGTTATGCCTATATTTATCATCATCATCAACCTTTTAATGTGTCCACTGCTGGGACACATGCCTCCTAAGGCCCACCACGCGGGCCCAGTGCGGATTGGTGTATGTCACATGTCTTCGAATATTTGGTTCTAGGACATACAGGTTTCCTCACGATGTTTTCCTTCACCGTTTAAGCCTATATTACAACAAACAAATGTAATTTTCAGGTTTTACAAATGTATTTCCGCGAAGACCTTGGGATTCTGTTCACAATTGGTGCGAAAGACACCATTCTCTCGCAATGGGCAGTTCAATACAAGTGTGTAACATTTCTCTCGTTAAAGGACTTATACAATGCTTACTTGCTTAATAGGGTCTTACTTAGTATAGTGTAGTTTATTTCGTAACTAGTGACCCGCCCGGCTTTGCCTGTGCCATAATAATTTATATCCTATAACCATCTGGAATAATGTACCTAGATACCTTTCAAATGGTGACAGATTTTTTCAAATATGATGTGGTTCCAAAGATTACCCCTACACGTCTGACCAACCAAATTCACAAAATTCGGGCTCTCTTTATAATACTAATTCAAAATTTCATTGTTTTCGTCGATAGAATGTGTTTACGTTCCTAGTATCTTTAAATCTCGGTTTTATTCTTTCTATATATTATATTGAGTATTTTGAGTTATGAACGTCCCTATTTACTTGAATGTCCAAAGTTCGATAGATTTTCAGGCTATAGTAGATTTTGATAAATACTCAGCCCGTGAGCGCTAATTAGCAGACACAATAGAAAAACAATTGATTCTGGGAAGTTCCCAATTGCACTCAAGAGTTACCTATACATTATTCAGAAATCGTAGATGTCTTCCAAACGAAATCGTCAAAAATATTCTTTTATCTGCGATGTAATCACCAGATCTGTAGAAACAACAGCAAAACGTGGTGGAATAGAACTGGATCCTTACTACTGCCTCGTGGAGGATGGACGCCCCGGCTGGCTATTCCAGGAAATACGGGACCTGTTCTACTACATCCAGATCCTGTGCCAAGGCACCTTCTCCCCGGCCAGGAGGCAGGTCAAGGATTACATACCGATAGATTCGCTGCCTGATCTAATGAGGGCTTTGGGATTCTTCCCGTCGGAATATGAGGTGAGGACTTTTGAAGTAATAAGTTGCCCGACCACACTGGTTGCGGACGTTGCGGTGCGGCACGTTTGAATAGACCCTACATCTAAAGCTTTTGTTATATCTTACGACTTGTTTTAATTTAAGGCCAGCCTAGAACCACTTTTCCATTACTTATTTTGGTATAATTAGGTAAGTACTTGCAGGCTGTGTCTTAAACCGTTAATTACTTACCCTCGGTATTTTAATGCGCCGTCCTAATTGGCTACGATCGCATGAGCAAACGATTTCGTCGCAAGACGAGATTAAACACATACAATTCTATTAATCGCGCGACGAAATTGCATCGTTAACTCATACGATCGTAAGCCAATTAAGAGAACGCCTTTTGCGTGAGGAGTACTCCTCACGGGCGTAGCCAGCAGCCGAATTGCGCAAGTGAATTCGGCAAGGCGAAGGGTTTGACCGCTATCAAATCGACCAATTACATGATGAATGACGCGATGTGGATTTCTGTCTGTATGATTGGTCGATTGATAGCGGTCAAACCCTTTGCGTTGCTGTATATTCACTTACGCAATACGGGTTTTAGTATCCGGGGGGGTTCAAGTTATTATTATTTTTTGCAATTATTAGTAGGCAGGCTAAAATAAAAAATAAGACTAAGAGGTAACATAACACTGTTTATTTTTTTAAATATGATTGCGGGTGGTATACGATACGGCACGAAAATAAAATCGACGGCGGCGGCGGTGGCGACGGAGGGGTTTATAGAGGGAATCCAAAAGACATTATTAGGTAGTGTAATAATTAATTCCGCTCGCCTCACCTTATTTTGTTAATATCTTAACTTTTCGAAGAAGGTTTGAACCCCCAAAAGCCTCCCCCTGGCTACGCTTGTGGGAGTACCTACTCAATTAATGCAGCTGCAATCTACATAGGTATGTTAATTCCATCACTAATATCTTCAGGTTGAAAATCTGATAGTCGAAGCGAAATACAAGGTGTACCTGAAAACGCCGGTGACCGAGATAGACTTCGAAGAGTTCGTGAAGCTTTACCTGAACCACCGGCCGGTGTTCGGCGAGAACTTCAAGCGCCTGCGCGCCGCCTTCCGCACCTTCGCTAACGTTTCTAATACTCAAGACGATGAGTTCTTCATAAGACGAGAGGACTTCATCGAGATGCTTTCGAACAATGGTAAGACTGTAATTTCATTATAGAAGTTAAGTTCTTCGTTTGTTTATGTCTGTAAAAGATAGGTAGGAACCCAACCTCGGGAAGAACAGCTCACAGTCAGTAGGTACTCTGACGTGTCAATAGGTAGGTACTCTGACGTGTCAATAGGTACTCTGACGTGTCAATAGGTACTCTGACGTGTCAATAGGTACTCTGACGTGTCAATAGGTACTCTGACGTGTCAATAGGTACTCTGACGTGTCAATAGGTACTCTGACGTGTCAATAGGTACTCTGACGTGTCAATAGGTACTCTGACGTGTCAATAGGTACTGACATGCTTCTTCTGTGAGAGGACGGAGCTATACAGGACTCATAATAGCGATAAAAACTGGCTAAGTGCGAGTTGGACTCGCGCATGAAGGGTTCCGTACCAATATCGCAAAAAACGGCAAAAAAATCACGTTTGTTGTATGGTACTTAAATATTGATTTTATTCTGTTTTTAGTATTTGTTGTTATAGCGGCAGCAGAACTACATCATCTGTGAAAATTTCAACTGTCTAGCTATCACGGTTCAATGAGATACAGCCTGGTGATAGACAGACATAGGGTGCACGGTTGGCGCAGTGGTTGAGCGATTGAATGCTGCGCTGCGTGTCGCGCGTTCAATTCCCGCACGCAACAAATATTTGTATATGACCTATACAGATAGTTGTTCCGGCTCTGGGTGTTGTGTATGTCAGTTTATGTTTGTAAACGCACCCACGACACAGGAAGAAATGCCTAGTGTGAGGCAACGCTTTTTTTTAAGAAAAAAAATGAAAGACTGACAGTGGAGTCTTAGTAATAGGGTCCCGTTTTTACCCTTTGGGTACGGAACCCTAAAAATCTTTCATTGGTATCAAACTACTGTTTATTCCTATATACGCCTGCACGCGGACGAAAGCTAGTAATTAATTTTATGAACTTTCATTTTGAAATAATTGTTAGAAAGATATAAATAAATTGCTCTACTGTTCTACAGGAGAATTCTTCTCTCGCGAATTGTGCTGGTACCTCCTGACCATACTTGCCGGCCACAGCTTCGAAGACAGAGCAGTTATGTGTGAAGACGACTTCTCTTTTTTACCAGAGGTTATTGTCACGTCCCAATCATTTAGTACATCTATTTAGGATCGACATTATATATGGTATTTGAGTATATTGGGGTCAACATTATTATCTTTGGAATTGCTGGAGACCAACATAATCATGTTAGGGCCTATTTTTGTTGTTCAACATAATCATGTTTGGGATAATTTGTGGTCAAAATAATATTTTTGGGACTATTGGTGATAAATATAATAATATTTCGCACTTTTGGGCGTCAATATTATCATCTTTAAGATTGTTAGGTGTCAACATTATCATCATTGGGACTATTGGAGACCAACACAATCATCTTTGGGACTATTGAACGTCAGACTTTTATGGGTCAACATTATCATCTTTGGGATTATTGGTGGTCAACATCATCATCTTTGGGACTATTGGAGATCAACATAATCATTTTAGGGAGTATTGGACGTCAATATTATCATCTTTATAACTGTTAGGGGTCAACATTCTTTGGGACTATTGGGCATCAAGTTATCTTAATTGAGACTATTGGGTCAACATCATCGTCTTTGAGTCTACTAAGGGATCAACATTATCATCATGGAGACTATTGGGGGTCAATATTATCATATTTGGAACTTTTGGGGTCAAAATGATTATCTCTGGGTCTTGATTTCCATATTCCAAGTCATTGGTCAAGCTCAAACAGAGGCTTGAATCTAGGATAAACCTCGATCTACATTTGTGGACCTGCATGCACCACAACAGGTCGTTTTTAGGCAAGGAACAGGGTTTATAGTTAAGATACCATTTTATTATTTTTGCCTATACTAATTGCAATGTTTTCTTTACAGATCATAAACTTCAGCCACTTCGTAACTGAAATAATTGGCATACAAGAAATAGATAATGTGTCTGTTCCATCTGGTGTGGAATCAATGGCTTCCTCACTTTCTATCATGTCTCTGGATTCTGATGAAAGATTAAATTAATAAGTTATATATCTTTATTTTTATCTTATTATTTACTATCATATTATATTACATTAATATATAATACATTAAATTTACAATTACAGTAATTTGTCGCATTATTTATTAGAAACTAAACATTTAGAATTCTATTATCTATTTATTGGTGATTTATGAAATGAAACACAATAATAATTAAAACATAAATGGCATCAATCTCACACAGCAAAATTAATGACTAAGAAAAAATATTGGTGAACATATAGTTTGAACACAGCAGTTACAAGATGGAAATTCTCAAATTATTGTCAAAAAATTATTATTAAATTTAAATATTGTTTTGAAAGAGAACAAAATTGTTGTAGGCTTTTCAGAACTATTGCACAGCACAAGTAAATGAATTTTTTTATCAGAAATGAAAAGAAAATCCACCTATGTATGAGAGTATAAGTGGAATTGTTTATTCACATTCCACTACAGAGTTTTGTACTGAATCAGAAACTGTTGTACAAAAATTCTTTATGCTCTTCAACATGCAAGTACAACTTAATGTGAAATAATATTACATTACGCAAACACCAATCCTTATAACAAACTTAAAACAAATAATATTAATTTAGTTATATTGCTAAAATTTATCGAATTAAGTCACATTTTATAAAATTAAAATTATATATACAATAGATAGAAGACCTTGACCCAGCAAAGTAAAATTAAAATGCTCAATTCAAATAAAATTAAATCACTTCAGGTCATAGTGACCAAAATTAATTAAGAACACATTCTTGTAATAAATGTTAAATTCTTGTCATAACTTGTCTAAAAGTATAAAACTAAAAACACTAACGCTTTTGTAGCGATGAGTGGTGAATTGATACTAACTCCTTGAATGCACACTTATGAAAACAACTCACAGCATGTACCAACAAGTCCTCAATGTTTGTTCAATGTAAGCACAGTCTCCTAAGTGTTGCAGACTTTATGTATTGAGCAAGCCTCAATCAGTTTTTAACCGTTTAGCAGGCGTTGTGGTGCCACTGCTTTGAGAATTTGAGTCTTCAGAGAAATTCATTGCTGTGGAGGTGAATTCTGTGGGCCCTTGGGAGTCACTCACTGTTGAAAAACCTGAAATATAAAAACATTAGAATTGAATAGAATATTCTTTATAGACATTGCTCTTTATTTGCTGTGGTCAGCTGTATTATTGAACACCAAATGTTTGTTTTTTAAACACCATGCCAGCCCTGTAATTTATTTCAAACTTACAGAACCCAATTTTAAGTTCTGTTATGCTGCAGATTTCATAACAAGAGATATAAACCCTGACCTACTTGCTTAAAGCTGAATATCCACCATCTTAAAAATTGGAGCCTATTATGTACAATATTTTTTAACACTAAAATCTTGAGTATTGCTATTATTTTAACAGTCATGAATGAATATTGTTTACTCACATGTGTTGGAGTCTTCAGCCATGCCAAAGTTGGAGTTGGAGGAGTCGTGCACCTTCTTCGGCGTCAATGTGTTCTCCTTATTCTCACGTTTAGCCGCGTGTTTTTTCTTTTGCTCATTTGTAGATATCGGAACCCATTTATAAATTTTCATAGTCGTTTCACCAATTGTCACCCACTTTTTCTCCCTAAAAATGGAGACAGTATTATTTCATAGACTTTCACAAAATTACAGAAAATGTTTGCCAAGTACGAATGTCGAACTTACCAATGGCGAACTTTTTCCACAGCTTGCATGACTCTTTTGATATCATCTTTAACACGATTCCTAGTTTCAGCCCGGACAGAACGAGACATTTTGCTTAATTATATGCGCTTTTATTAAAATAACTCTGAAACAACTTGCTCTAAACTTTTGTTTATGAATACTGAACTGTACTGAACAGAGTTCGCCTCAACAAGCGGCTTCTTCCTCATTTCATTCATCCGCCATTGAATTGCTAAATACAATGTATAATTTGACATTTAGATAATGATACGTTTAGTTGCACTTTTTTCTGTTTTAACTGATAAAAACTTTGTAAAATTGTGCAGTTTTAAAGAAAATATTTGTATCGAATTTCAAGAATACATATTTTTGAAAAGATAAAGTAGATTTTACATAGTTTTAAAAATCAAAATAAAAACCAACGTTTTATTAACATAGTGCTACTGAAAATAATAAAACGTATCAGAAAAAAACTAATTTGCACGTCTTGTTTCTGCACAATCTGGTTGAAATCTATAAAATTATAAAGATTTAATTTTACATTGCGGCATTGTTCATGTCTGGTTTTCACTTGAAACTGATCAATACATAATTCGAAAATAAGAAAAAAATTAGACACCTCCTATTTTATTTCTTGCTAAACCATTTATTGGAATCAAAGCAGCGATTACTAAACGTCTTTTGCTTGCATAATGATACTTGCTTTTCATTGGTTGTAAAGTTTTAACTAAACTATTTGATTGGTGGCTGAATAATAAAAGACCGAGAAAGAGAAATAGGAAACGCTACAAGTCAGAGGACAAGAAAAATCGAAAATTGAAAACAGGGAAATAAATTCACGAAAAAATTTATTGGTAAAAATTTGCCGAAAATAATTTTAAATAAGGAGTAACATGTCCAGTAATATGCTTTGATACATAGGTGAGTTGTGTTATTGATTCTCTCGCTGTATAAAGGTTTATTATTTAGACGATGGGCTGTATTTGTGAATTTTATCATGAATCAATTTTGACTTATATTTAGCGGCTGTCAGTTGTTTTACGTCTCATCGTTCATCATTTCGTGCTTATTTATTTAAATTTCTAAAGATCGTTAAGGTGTGTATACATTTTCACGCGGCTTGGACTACAGGGATGCGCAAAGATTGCGATGATGCAACGAGATGATAAGGTGCAAATTATATGCATTTAATAGCTTTTTATTGATGTATTGCTTTTTCGCACTTTCTTCTTTTTCACCTGCAGTGTTTCGTCCATAAATGTGTTAGTTTTAGAGTTAGTTTGATCACAAACATAACCTCAATACGAGTAGCTACTTGATACTCGAGTACCAGTGCTTGCTGCAATCAAATTGTGTGTCGGTACTTGTGCTGCACGCTGTCAACGACAATGCCAGAACTGATCTGCACTAAAACACAAAATGCTTATATACTGTCCAATCATGCTTTTTTTTGGGATTATATTGGAACAGCCTTAAATCACCAATCAATGCTAATGGTTATTAGATGATCAAATTATAACTAAACTCTGTACAGTTATTGACATAAAATGTTTATTTTAATTCCAGTGGAACAAGAGAAATAAAGTTATCCATGGTCTAATAAACAAGTAGTAATAATTCCTTGTCTTAATAACTGTAGATGTTGGCAATTTATTTTTATTTTTAAAAGCTTATTTTCTCTAGTTGTTCCCAGGCTTTGTGTACAGAGAGCTGTTTTACAAGTCAATGTAGCACTGTCCCGTGTCTTTCTTTTCGTTGCACTTGTTTACGCCTTGTTATGTTTTTGTTGCAGTTTTACCGTGCATGTATTGTTAAAACTGTAGAAGTGATACAGTAACTATATTGTTGGCTTGTCCGGCATAAGGTCCACCTAACGACAACCGTGAATATTTCCTTCCCGTATGGCTGCGTATGTTAACCGTACAATATCAATGATGGCTGGTGACGGGCCCCACAACGTTGCAATGCTGAACAATGGCGCTGTCCGTGTGAACATGTCGAATGTGGACTCGCCGCTACAGATATTTGTGAGGGCCAAGAAGAAGATCAATGATATTTTTGTTGAGATTGATGATTATGTCAAGGATGCTGTCACTTTCATGCATGGTAAGCAAATAACATTTGTTGTTTCTTTTTAGCGTGTAAGACAACATTTAAAAGCCACCATAACAGCCGTAATAGCTGGTTATTGCTGACACTGCATCTAATTCTGTGGAAATTATAAGATCGATAGTTGTCAGCAGTTTGACAATAGTCACGTCCCGGTACAAGGGACTGTTAAAATGTGGGTGTACTTAAGGGTATGATAGAGCTTACCACCATAGGTTGTGCTGAACTGACACAGACACAAAGTTACTTGTTGTTTGTTTGTTATGTGCTGACAGTCATGTAATGCAGATTTTATTAACATATTAATCAGATCTGATTGTAATTTTTTGAGTCCTCATCAATGATAAGCATTGCCTTAAAAAGTGGGTGGTATAGGTCTACCAGAATCTCATGGCAAATGGGGAAATGAAAATTTATTGTGTACAATACTGGGGAAATTGGATTAAACGATCTTGATACTGTTTAATTTTTATTTATGTCTTTAGTATTAATGAACATGAAGTATATTAGGTATGTGTATGAAAATAATAAGACAAGATTTTTTTTTATGTCGGGAGATTCCGGTAGACCTATAGTCCATACTAAAACCAAAAACTTACGCGTTTTCTCTTGGGAATAGGCAGCATTCTCTTATATAAATACTGACCCACTGCAGGACAACAAGTTTTATTTAAGTAACTAGCTGACCCCCGCATCTTCGCTCCCGGCAACTGGCTACCTACCTATCTACCCTACCAATTAGTTCAACTATTTATTTGAATAAGAATGAATACTACAATACGAACATAACCAACTTTTATTTCTACCGGGGAACTAAATAAAATTTTGAACATAAAAGCTGCTATTATGACTTAGCTTTGATAGTTTGATAAATTCTCTCGCAGCCTTTTTTGTTGGTAATAATGAGTACTGTTTCATTTAGTACATACTTTTTATGTATCATCAATAGTTTTCTCAGTGCACGCCAAAGAATGATCTTTTCTTTATAGGAAAATTTTGCTACTTTGGATTACATTATTGCAATTTTCATAAGGATCTATATTTTTTTTACAAATAAATTGGAGCCTTTGTCACTCAGGCATAATGTAGCTTTCTACTGGTAAAAGAATATTTAAAATCGGTTCAGTAGATCCAGAGATTACCCCCTACAACCTCACAAACTTTACCTCTTTATAATAAATAAGTTCAACAGATTTGAAGACAGATTTCTTTATTTGTTTAAACATTGTATACATACAAGAGCATGCAAGATATTGCATTGTTTGAGCCCTAACAGACAGTGTTGGACCCCATTTCATGGCCCAGAATTTCAGAATTCCAGATTGCCAGAACTTAATAAATTAGGCGGTAAAATTGTGTCCAAAAAAATTCAACAGTCAAAGTCTGACAATGACTTTTAAAGACCAGCCAGACTACTGTAAATAAAATATGCAGATAACAAAAATTTGAATGACATTTACTTGTAAAAATAAAATATTTACGAATGATAAAGTGATACCGTAGTAACCAATCTTTTTGACAAATCATATCCATTTTATCTGTAGAATGTTATATCTATGATCGATCTAAGAACACCTTGTTAAGGTCGCGTGCCAACGTACGCCTTATTTGGATAAAGGTCATAATCATTTAATATTTAATTGGACTCTAGAGTACTGTCCGCCTTAAACAAGCACGTGTGTTATACAACTAACAGCTTAATAGAATACGTGGCATAATTAATATACGGCCTTTTTTATATATTCGTTCCATAAATAATAGCGTTAATATTAAATTAGTCCTTGACCCAGTTAGTTGTCTTTTTACCCTTGACTTTTCTAGTATGATGTCCAATTGTATGTCTAATGGCGAAAATGTCGCCTGACCTTGAAACTTGGATGTAGCACAACCTGCAATAGCCAATAGGATAGCATTGGAGCTGGCCACCTTAATCCCTGATAATACTTTAGTCGCTTTATCATACACTTGAGAAAGAGTGGCATTTTGTCTACAACACTACACTGTTTTTAATTGTAAACAATGCGCTGCTGGTATTTACGTTTGATATACTTTGAAAATTCTATTTGTTGACATGAAATTAATCAGTATTGATTATTGACCTCCGCATTTTATTATTTAATACCTGGGCGACCGGGCTCTGCTCGGGTCAAAAAATAGAGAAAACTATGTTTTCTAAAAAAAATAATGTAACCTAGCTAGATCGATTTATCGCCCCCGAAACCACCCCCTGCATACTAAATTACAAGAAAATCTTTGGAGCCGTTTCCGAGATTCAGAGTATATATACACGAATGGCTCGTTTAAAGGTATTAGATTTACTAACTAGCTGTCCCTCGCGGCTTCGCTCCCGTCAACTGGCTAGCTACCCACCCTACACTACATGCCCCGGAATGCCATCAAATTTCATTGAAATCCGTTCAATGGTTAAGGCGTGAAAAAGTAACAGACAGACAGAGTTGCTTTCGAATAATACTATATGGATTCTCTAATTCTCTTATCATATTCGTAACAACTTAGTAAAATGACGGCGTTTATAAACGCAGTTCTACTTCATGAAAGCAAACAACAGCTAAATTTTGAATGCATTTCTAATTTCTATCGATCAGAAGACCAAGAGTGCAAAGCCTTTGTTAAAATTTTATTTACAGTGCTCTTGATTTTATACATATTTCTTTATTTAGAACTTATTAAAATAATAATACTTTCGAAAACCTCGCACAGCCGGTGCCTCATCGCACTGCCTCGGAAACTAGTTAACTAGGCAAGGTTTTCCGCTTGCCCTAAAAATATTAGATTTGCCACGTGTACAAATGCGGTCAATTTTTCTAGGAACATGATATTCCATATTTGAGAGTTGATTGTTGTGTTGGCGTATTTCCAACTAAACTACCACTTGTTTGTATATTACATAGTTGCATAACAACGTATAATGTGTTTTTACTGAGGTGAGTTACTAAATCATCAGCGTAAATGGACGCCAGGCGGAACCGACCGTTTTGTGTTACGGACAAGGGACCTTACCATGACGTGTTACGTCTTAAAGCCATCACTGTTCCGGTGTGGGATAGAGACATACCTATACAGGACGAATAGCACTATTCCCTATTTGCAACAGTACGCGTACTTTAATACTTCCTGTAATTTTGGATCCACTGAATGATTGCTCAGCCCAGTATGCGATTCATATCATTGACTCCTAAGTTCACCAAGCATTAAAAATATATGCTCAGGAAATAAACATTTTCGGAGGTTTAATACTTGGATCTTGAACATTTTGGTTTTTATTTTTATGAAAGTAACTTGGAAGGTTCAAGTAATTTCAGCGTAATTTCGTAAATCGTAATCGTAGTATTTATACAAGGTGACTGATCTGATTGTAGAGAAATACTGAATCATCAGAAATACGTCACCCTATATTATGATAAGAAATACATAATTGTAATATAATCTATGTCTCATTTATGTGTGATTGAGGCTTTGTCCGTTGCTATTGGTAACAACGTTGGCGGACGGCGCTTTGTTCTGTATTTATTATAACTCCACGTATTTTAATATTGATACAAGTAATTAGAAATATATTGACTATCTAAAGAGCGAAATCTTTCTGAAATTCTGAGTTGAGCTTCACGGTTATTGACAAATGCGTGCACTTACTGGACAGGTCCACTCAATCTGGCTGGTTCTTTCCTCAAAAGACCATTTCAGACACCAATCTACATGGTCTTCACATGATCTAACCAAGATTTTGTCGGGACTTTAAAAGAGACTGTGACCTCTGAGTTGGTTTCGACCTTTCTGGTTATACTCAGGGTAGTCAGATAGGAAACGCCGACCTCATCTAGTTCTAAAAAATATGATCGACATGTAAAAGTGTTTGTACAAACCAACTTACAGAAATAATATAATTTATCATTTATATATAAGTTAAATAATTTCGATGTGTAAGTGTCTCCTTGCTACCTATATTGATGTACCATATTCGTTAGCATGTTACTAATAAACAACCTAATCATAACTCGCTGACAGATGTATCTGTTATTGCAATCCAGTTTTTGGGCACTACCGAAATAAACCTCTTTCTACCTTTTTCGAACAAGGTCGCACGTTTTAAGCTAAGTTTAAAAACTTGGTATAACTTTTGCAGCAGTTACGGGCGAAAATGGGATCGCGACGCCCCAGGACATGGCCAATGTGGAGGCCTATGTGTCCAAGGTGCAGGCCATACGCGAAGTGCTCAAGCGAGATCACATGAAAGTCGCATTCTTCGGTCGGTAAGCATATTTGTCCATCTTTAATTAAAGTTTTAAAAATACTCTCAAAAATAATACCCGAACTAGTCTTTTAGTGGTCGGATTTGTTTTTGTATTTATTTGCTAACTATATATATCATGATGTGAACGAGATGCTACTATAATCATTGCACAATGTGCATTTTGTGAGGCACCTGTAGGTATATTTTTCGCCTTGATCCAATGTAATTCTTCCTTACTAACCTTCATAACGTTATACTGTAAGGTCTGATTTCACAGTACAGTTAGATAACATATCCTTAGAACTACTCTCCTTGTATAAAAAGAGAGGTTATAGACCGACCGCTTAACTGAGACCATTCTGAAGTAGCTGCGCGGTAGGGAATGGTTGTATTTATTATAATTTCATACAACATAAAAGTATATAGGCGAGGTGGTATCCTTCTGCGAAACAGTCATCTCGCAGAAGGAGGCTGCGGAGAGTGAGAGGGAGATTTCATCCGCTCACCCGATCCGCAGCAGACGCGCCGGGCGTCGTCGGAGGGCGGAAAACGCCCTCTTCCAGCCCCCCTAAATGGGTCCAGGGGCGACGGGACTCAGGGACGGTCTTCGCCCTCCACATATCCGGACATACATCTTCGGACCCGAGGTGGCGGCGCGTAGTGTTCCTCGCGCGCCTCTCTTAGACGTCGCGGGGGGAGTCTAACACCTCACTCAGGTGTAGTGACCTGTCAGTAGATAATTCGCTGATGGGTGTCAACATCTCTCTTGTTATCTTAGGAACGATCTCAGTTTAGCGGTTGGCCTATAGTAAAATCAGTCCTTAAAAAAAGCGTGTTTCGAAGATATATCCTTTCTTCTTTATTCCTTTCTATGTTTCCTCTCCAGGACAAGCAATGGTAAAAGCACAGTGATCAACGCGATGTTGCACGACAAAATCTTGCCGAGCGGTATCGGCCACACCACCAACTGCTTCCTCCAAGTGGAGGGCTCGGACACTGATGAATCCTTCTTGAGGACCGAGGGCTCCGAGGAAAAGCTCAACGTGCAGGTGATTGTGGATTCTATACGTATGCCGAGAAGGTTGAATATTGTGTGTGATATGGCACTGTTATATTTATGAGCCTTTTTACGTGGAATGGCTACGAAAATTGGCTTACTACTGAACTGATTACATAAGAAACTCTGGCCTCTATTTGGCAATGGATGACAGCCTATATTTTTTCCTTTATGCGTATTCTCGCTGTAAACTGCTCTGTGCCGAATTCCAAAATATAAATGACTAGCGGATGCCTCGCGGTTTCACCCGCATAGTTCCCGTGGCAATACAGGGTTAAGTAGCCTATGCCACCCGGGGATAGTGTAGCTTCCCAACAGTGATAGATTTTTTTTAATCAGTCCTGTAGTTTTTAAGTTTATTCTTTCTGTTTATTTACATACAAACACAAAAATAAAAATCTTTCCTCTTTATAATATTAGTATAGATTAGTGAAGATACGGATTAGATACAAGACGTACGGCAATGTGCCATCGGTACATGGTGGATATCCCACCCATACGCACAAAGCGTTATGAAAATACTTTAATTGTGCGTACAGCTAAGGAGTGGAACTCCCTGCCGGCGTCCTTGTTTCCTGATAGCTACAACCTAGGGGTCTTCAAGTCAAGAGTGAATAGGTTACTTCTAGGCAAGCGTGCTCCACCTTCGACCATATCATCGCTTAACATCAGGCGAGATAGTGGTCAAACGCGAGCCTATAACGAATAATAATAATAAAAAAAAAAAACAAGATATAGAAAAGTTAGTTTTTCAAATTATGATCAGCCATTTTTGGATATCAAAATGTACATAGACAGTCCCCCAAATGCCCACCCGTCACCACTTCCTAGTGTTTTAACTAGGAAGAAGTGATGCAACAAACGCCTCAGCAATACAAATACTAAATAAAATGTTTTTGTGTATTCCACAGTCTGTAAGCCAGTTAGGACACGCACTATGCGCAACGCGGCTTCAAGAGTGCTCTCTAGTGCACGTGTACTGGCCGCGCGAGCTGTGCGCACTCCTCCGAGATGACGTCGTGCTGGTGGACAGCCCCGGCGTCGACGTCACGCCCAACCTCGACGAGTGGATCGACAAGTACTGCCTCGACGCTGACGTGTTTGTGCTCGTCGCCAACGCAGAGTCCACCCTCATGGTCACCGTGAGTACCGAGTAACATGTAACATGCAACGTGTCACGTGACACAACCTCGAAGATTGAATCGACAAGTACTGCCTCGACGCCGACGTGTTTGTGCTCGTCGCCAACGCAGAGTCCACCCTCATGGTCACCGTGAGTACCGAGTAACATGTAACATGCAACGTGTCACGTGACACAACCTCGAAGATTGAATCGACAAGTACTGCCTCGACGCCGACGTGTGCGTGCTCGTCGCCAACGCAAAGTCCACCCTCATGTTCACCGTGAGTACCGTGTAACATGTAACATGCAACGTGTCACGTGACACAATTTCGACGAGTGGATCGACAAGTACTACCTCGACGCCGACGTGTTCGTGCTCGTTGCCAACGCAGAGTCCACCCTCATGGTCACCGTGAGTACGAGTAACATGTAACATGCAACGTGTCACGTGACACAATCTCGAGTGGATCGACAAGTACTGCATCGACGCCGACGTGTTCGTCGCCAACGCAGAGTCCTCGCTCATGGTCATCTTGTAACTTGTAACATGCAACGTATCATAGGACACAACGTCGGCTAGACAACACCAAAACAGACAAATACTATTTAAATTAAGGTTCATGTGCTGAAGTTGTGTTAAAATACTAATACAAAGTAATTTTCTCCTTTTCCAGGAGAAGAACTTCTTTCACAAAGTATCAACGAAAATATCGCAACCGAATATATTCATACTGAACAATCGATGGGATGCATCTGCCTCCGAACCTGAGTATTTGGATCAAGTGAGTTCTTTATTATTTAAATGATAATAAATTGTACCAAGTTCATGGAATCATCGACCGTGGGTCTCCTTGTTGTAGTTCGAGTGTAAACTCTGTGATCACTTAAAATTGCCGGACATTCAACTTCCATTACATATGTGAATATGCCCTAAGAAAGAATAAGTATTATGGCTTAGCTTAGTAACTTTGTAACTCCAAACAAGTGATATTTCGTCCTGAAGTATCCATCGCATTTCTTGTACGTTCTTCGTCATAGAGATCTACTGTTTGGAACATGAAACTGGCTTCATCTTTCTTTCTGACTTTCTGACGTCTTTCTTCTTCTTTGTGTGTCCATTGGACTCAAATTTTTTTCGACCAGAAATTGCCCTCTTTCAAGTCGTGGAAGGCGAAGGTGGTTGCGCATACCAGGAAATAAAGGAGGAAAGGATATTTGGGATGGGTCAAAGAATACCCCATTTTTAACCCCCGACGGAAAAAGAGGGTTGTTATAAGTTTGACGTGTGTTGATCTGTGTGTCTGTCTGTGGCATTATAGCTCCTAAAAGGATGAAAAGATTTTGATTTAGTTTTTTTTTTGTTTGAAAGCTGATTTTATCGAGAGTGTTCTTAGCTATGTTTGAATAAAATCGGTTCAGCCGTTCAAAAGTTATGGGCGTTTTACTGTTTGAATCGGGGTGTTTTCGCAAGATATCGTGTCATAATTACGTGTTTAATAGATTGCCGATCGAAGATTGGTTGATTGATTTGATTGTTTAATTTGATTTGATTTTTTGAAGCGTATCTACTATGTACTAGATAAATTATGTAGCATGAAATAAAAATGTGTTGGGGGTTTTTTAAATTTTACTTGTATCAGATTGTTTCTGCAGCAAGCAACCTGTGCTCACAATCAGTACAGAGATTTCCAGATTGGCCACTGCTGTTTGTGACCAGGTTGCAGATATTCTGCTGGAGTAATGAACTGTGAGGAGTGGGATGTCTGTTCAAAAGTGCCTGTTTTTAAGTCCAAATGAATTCTTTCAGTTTGAGAGATTTAAACTGTTTTTCTCGATTTAAGAACGTCTTTGTATCTGTTACAGGTCCGCACCCAGCATGCCAACCGCTGCGTAGATTTCTTGTCCCGCGAGCTGCGCGTGTGCTCGCCCAAGGAGGCTGAGGAGCGCATCTTCTTCATCTCCGCCAAGGAAGCGCTGCTAACGCGCATGCGCGAGAGAGAGAAGCCCGTCTCCTGTGAGTACATACTGTAACTATTGGTGCTTATTAGCAAAGCATTAGCAGTCATTGCCCTTTTTATGTTATACTAGGTTTTGTCAAAAGTTTCGTTCGCATGTGTGTTGGAAATTATCCTACAGGGAGACATACATATATTATAATCTATCTCTGTGCCAAATTTCATCCAAACCCGTTCAGCTGTTCTGGCATGATTGAGTAACAAATATACATCCATCCAAATCTTATAATTTATATTATTAGTTGGATGTATATACTAGTAAATAGTGTTAACGATCACGATTTAGAATGGTAACAGACTTTATTTGCGCTCTGAAGTGTTAGAATCTGTCAATAAATAACTGGTACTGCTGTAATGAAACACAACCCTACAATTCGGTACCTCTCGATCTTTGGACTTACAGACATTTGTACCAATATATGAACCAATAGTACATTTTAATTCAAATGCTGCACTAGTCTAGATGTCTATGCCTGTAAGTGTCTCGGTGACAAGTATATGTTACTCAATTTGTTTAACTTATTCCAGCGCCGATCCTCGCGGAAGGTCACCAGGTGCGCTACTTCGAGTTCGTGGACTTCGAGCGCAAGTTCGAGGAGTGCATCAGCAAGTCGGCCGTGCGCACCAAGTTCGCGCAGCACTCGCGCCGCGGGAAGAACATCGCCGCCGAGGTCATGGCGGCGCTGGAGCTGGTGAGGGCCCTGGCCTTATTATCTATACGCATACTAACTGCCAACTACCCTGCATCAGCAAGTCGGCCGTGCGCACCAAGTTCGCGCAGCACTCGCGCCGCGGGAAGAACATCGCCGCCGAGGTCATGGCGGCGCTGGAGCTGGTGAGGGCCCTGGCCTTATTATCTATACGCATACTAACTGCCAACTACCCTGCATCAGCAAGTCGGCCGTGCGCACCAAGTTCGCGCAGCACTCGCGCCGCGGGAAGAACATCGCCGCCGAGGTCATGGCGGCGCTGGAGCTGGTGAGGGCCCTGGCCTTATTATCTATACGCATACTAACTGCCAACTACCCTGCATCAGCAAGTCGGCCGTGCGCACCAAGTTCGCGCAGCACTCGCGCCGCGGGAAGAACATCGCCGCCGAGGTCATGGCGGCGCTGGAGCTGGTGAGGGCCCTGGCCTTATTATCTATACGCATACTAACTGCCAACTACCCTGCATCAGCAAGTCGGCCGTGCGCACCAAGTTCGCGCAGCACTCGCGCCGCGGGAAGAACATCGCCGCCGAGGTCATGGCGGCGCTGGAGCTGGTGAGGGCCCTGGCCTTATTATCTATACGCATACTAACTGCCAACTACCCTGCATCAGCAAGTCGGCCGTGCGCACCAAGTTCGCGCAGCACTCGCGCCGCGGGAAGAACATCGCCGCCGAGGTCATGGCGGCGCTGGAGCTGGTGAGGGCCCTGGCCTTATTATCTATACGCATACTAACTGCCAACTACCCTGCATCAGCAAGTCGGCCGTGCGCACCAAGTTCGCGCAGCACTCGCGCCGCGGGAAGAACATCGCCGCCGAGGTCATGGCGGCGCTGGAGCTGGTGAGGGCCCTGGCCTTATTATCTATACGCATACTAACTGCCAACTACCCTGCATCAGCAAGTCGGCCGTGCGCACCAAGTTCGCGCAGCACTCGCGCCGCGGGAAGAACATCGCCGCCGAGGTCATGGCGGCGCTGGAGCTGGTGAGGGCCCTGGCCTTATTATCTATACGCGTACCAACTGCCGACTACCCTGCATAGCGCAACCAGTGTTTATTGCGCGATTTGAACATATATTACAGTACGACAACTCCCATCTGCCTGACTTGACACCCTGTTCTGCATATCTCTAAATTTGCTTCAGTTGGCGACTTCGTTCCTGTGAAAATCAACAGTCTATAGCATAAAATAATATGACCTTTGCCACGCTAAAAGTGTAGGAAGAATTTTCGAAATTTGATTATAACCTACTTCCAGAGATCTTTAACAAACGAACAATTTTACCACTATAAGTTTATTTATTTAATAAACTTCATGCATAAAAACGTACAGAGGCGAACTTAATGCCTTAGGCATTTTCTACCAGTCGACCTTTGGGTGATGCAGAGACAAATAGTGGTAGGTGCAACATTGAAATCAAAAAAATATACATACAGTTTATTTAGTCTATCACTATTGACAGCTAAATAAAAGTGTCCGATGCCCATTTTCCATACTACCTGTAGCGAAATGTGACTTATTTTACCGCCTTCTTGTCTCCAAATCCTTGGGCTGGCTGTTATTGTGAGGTTCGGCTCAAGGTAATTGTTAAAAGTTAAAGTACTATCTCTAGATAGCACAGCACATACTATTTAAGTGAACCCCCACATAATGTTGCAGGTATACAACACAGCGTCGGACCAAAAGGCAGCAAAGGTGGAGAAACAACGCATTCTACACGAACAGCTGTCTGCCATCGAGGAGCAGCTCACCACCATCACGCGCCAGATGAAGGACAAGATCAACCGTATGGTGGAGAGCGTTGAGCATAAGGTAACAATAATAACAACCAACATCTTCATATATTCCCACTCTGTAGAGCAAGCATAGAGGAGGACGAGACAGCAGCACACCTGCTTCTAAGCTGGCCAGTAATTGCTAAATACAGACTAGGTACCCTACAAGAGATAGTCAGCAACACCAAGGTGCTGCTGGCCTTCCTTCAGGAGCTACGGTGGATCGAATGATAAATTAACTCACCAGTACGCAAGATATCCGCTTAGACGTGGAGTTGCGGTCACCAGACCGTTTAACCTTAATTGCCGTACTATTTTGTGCGTTGGGTTAAAATGCATGCTATCTCATCCGACAACACGTGCGAAAGAGATAGATGCTGTGTGAGTAAGAAGCTAGTTCGCGTACGAATACACACTTTTGCAAATTTATAGCGAAATAGATAATGATTTAGGACGAAAACGGCCGCCCGAAATTTTATAAACAGGCCTTTTACTAAATATATCTGTCCAAAATAACATTAATTGCATTGATGAACTATTAATCTATCCCTGTATGGTGACTGTTTTGCAATTTTCTTTCTTCTTATGGTATTTATTTGCGCCCAAAGATGCGTTAAAATTAGTGTTGAAATATGGAATATTCGACGCTCATAACTTTCAAACATATATTTATTCAACTTTTTTTTTCCATATGTAATGATGAGACAAATTGATATAGTTTTTTATTTTGAACGTACATCGTCAAACAGTGGCAAAATCGCCAGAGCACGTTAGTATGGAAGAATGATCGACTAGGGCAACTTTAAGGATTAATCTTATCTTTTCATATAGTCCACTAGGCGGACTGAGAGCCTGGTGAAGGCCGCAGCGCGGGGTGGCCTATGCCTAGCAATAGACTGCTGATGGCTATGTACAAAAGCGCTTGCGACACTGACATCTAAAGCAGTATGTAATACGCATGGCAGTACAGTGTTGCTGTGATTGGCCTACAGTATCCATGAATTTGCGCTCGCACGGCACTAGTCTCGCGCGATGCGATATGACACGGCCAGTCTTGCTACTTACCTACTTCCCATCCACCATACCAAATATACCAATACCAAATACCGTCCATCATACCAAAAGATCCGTTTAAATCTCTCACCCCTTTTTTTTTATTTCCGGGGTGGAAAATCCTCATTGGATGTCCTCCGCCCTGGGGGGGCGAAGGGGTCTGTCAGACTCGTACTGACTAAAAACCACCCCGGTGTTCCGTCTCACACCTACACCGGGGGTCGCGGGAACAACGATACTTCCACAACCCCCGGCTAGTGCCGGCCCGCCTCTGCGGGCCACGACCTCGGGTTGGGGGGAGAGAGGTGTTGGACTCCCCCCGCGACGTTTAAGAGGGGCGCGCATGGAACACTACGCGCCGCCACCTCGGGTCCTGATGTGTGGTGGGCGACGGACGTCCCCGAGTCCGTGGCCCCTGGACCCATTTGGAAGAGGGCGTTGTATGCCCTCCGCCGACGCCCAGCGCGTCTGCTGTGGACTGGGTTAGCGGATGAAATCTCCCTCTACCTCTCCGCAGCCTCCTTCTTCATTCAGCAGCTTCCTCTTCTGCGAGACGACTGTTTCGCAGAAGGATACCACCGCGTCCCAGGACTCCTCGCTGCCGACCATAGACTCGACTACGGCCGGCAGCGACAGGTCACTGCCTACTTCAGAGATGAGGGCACGGTGTGGCTCCTCCCAAGCGGCACACTCTGCCAGCGTATGTCGCGCCGTGTCCTCCCGGGCGTCCGGCTCCCTGTTTATGCGACACAAGTACTTCCCGAAGCTGTGACCGACGCAACTCCATATGTCGCTGCATCGGGCCTTCGCCCCGCGCCCGCGCTTCCTCGCGCCACCGGTACAGTGACGCGAGTACCTTCGCCTCCAGGTCCCAGGGCGGGTATCCAGCCAGTACACAAGCCGCCTCGCAGGAGATTGTGCGATACCCCCTGATGACTGACGGCCATCGGCTTGCGCAGAACAGCGATGCTGCCGGTCGTCAGGTCAGTCGCCCAGATCGGGGCCCCATACAGGGCCATCGATCGCACGATTCCTACGTAGAGCCGCATACAGGCAGTGCTTGGGCCCCCCAGATTGGGAAGCAGCGATGACAGCGCCCCAGCCGCGCCCAACAACTTGGGCGCCAGCCGCCGAAAGTGGGGGCCGAAATCCCACCGCTGTCGAGCACCAATCCTAGGTACTTCATGGTAGAATCGACAGCGATTCGAGCCCCCCCGACCACGATGTGGGCATCGGGTGGTGGCGCCAGACCGAGCCCTGTGGAACACCGCACGAAATGTGGTACTGGTTTCCGACGCCATCCCGTCCCACGTAGGTGACACACCTCTCTGCCAAATAGGCCCCGACGATGCGGCGGAGGTAGGGAGGCACTCGATAATACCGCAGTGCCTCCCGAACACAACTCCAGGGCAGGGTGTTGAAGGCGTTGGAAATGTCCAAGGACACCGCCAACATCACCCCACCCCGGGACACCGCTTCTTTCGCCAGTACTCTCACCCGCGATATTGCGTGGATGGAGGAGCGCCATGCCAAAAGCCGAACTGGCTTTCATCCAGGTCCGGCCCCTCTGTACAAGTGGCTGACGAGGCGGGCAGCAATAATCCGCTCAAACAGCTTACCCACCTCGTCTAGCAGCACTATGGACCGGTACGCGGACGGCGAGTCCGCAGGGTGCCCTGCCTTCCTGAGCAGGACCAGACGACCAGCTTTCCACAGAGTGGGAAACTGGCCCCGCTGTGAAGAGTCCTCTCAGCCAGGGCTCCATCGGTGCCAGGTTCTTGGCCCGGAGCCGCATCACGGCCGCCCCCATCTCTGCCTGTGTCACCCCTGGGACGCTGATGGCGTCCTCCTCTGTAGACTCTGCGGCTGTGGGCAAAGCCATCGGTGGCGGGATGTGCTCCGCTCTCGCCGGGAATAGGGCTGCGACTACCTCCTCCAGCAGCTCGGGTTAGAGACTCTCCGTAAGTGGAGGCGCAGCGGCTCGAAGTTTCCCTCCAACCGCTCGATAAGGGCGCCCCACGGATCCCCGTCTAGAGTCTCCAACATCTCCTCCCTAGCTCGTTTCTTCGCCTCGCCGATGGCCATCCGCTGAGACTCCGTCGCCGCGCGGTACACCTCATACCGCGTGGCTTCTGCGTCAGGGACCCGACGACGTCTCCTTCGGTATCGGGTGTACTGGCGTCTGGCCACTACGCACGCGACACGCAACTGTGCGATCTCGGCGGACCACCAGTACACCTGGCGCCTCGCTGACTGTGCGTGGACCCGGGGCATGGACGCGTCGCTGATTTGCGTCATCGCCCCGCGGAACCACAGCGCCTCCTGTTCGACGTCGACGGGTCTGGTTGTTGCCGACACCCGGATCCACGCCTAGAAAATGATGGCCTCCTCGAGAAGTTCCCTGTCGATGCGTTTGCGCGCCCAGCGCGGACCGTCCGTTCGCGGGGCCAGCGCATCGCGGCCGCCGGTGGTCTGGGTGGAGACGTCGAAACGGATATATCTGTGATCCGATAACGTCTCCACCTACACGGTGACACGCCAGTCGCGGACACGACTCGCGACAGCAGGGCTAGCGAACGATACGTCTACTATTGAACCGTCCCGCTGTCGCACGCACGTGTAAACCGAGCCCCGGTTTAGAACGACCAGGCCAGTGGTGACTGCCCACTCTTCCAGCACCTCACCACTAGCATCGGTTACCGGAGATCCCCACGCCGAAGATTTGGCGTTGAGATCCCCTAGCAACAGCACAGGGCTAGGGTGGAGTCGGCCCACGACGGCGCCAAACTCGGCAATGAAACTCTAGAAGTCGGCGAGACTCACGTTGGGCGAAAAATACGCACCAACTATGCCAACGCCATCCGCGAGGGTGGCCATCCAGCCGTGACCTCGGGACGGGCTGACTAGAGCCCCGCCAATGATGGCCACCAAACCGTCGAGGTCTCCAACCCAGTTATCCCTGGGTGGAACGAAATACGGCTCGGCGACCACAGCCACGTGAATCGACCACTCTGCCATGCTCTGGAGCAAGAGATCCTGAGCTCTGGCAGAGTGGTTGATATTGCCCTGGAGGAAATGGTAGAGCGCCATTATGCGCAATCCATTCCCTCCGCTCCATTCCTAGGCTGGGAGTCGGCCGAAGAGCAGCCAGGCTGACAGCAACCTTAGCCCTCCTTCTCCTCTTCTGCTGCTGCGCGGGTGCACCACAGGCCTTTCCGTCCGCTCTGTGCCCAGCGGGCCTCCCTGCAGCTGTACAGAGGCTGCAGTTTGGCGCCGCGGAGCACTGGGCCGCCTTGTGGCCGGGCTGACCGCAGCGATAGCACTGCTCGCTGCGGTCTGTTTCGGCGGTGCATCGTGCCCTGACATGCCCAATGTCCAGGCAACGATGGCACCACAATGCCCTGGGTTGCAGCAGCTTGACCCTCGTTGCAACCCACCCCACCAGCAGTCGTCCGCCGTTAGCGACTTTTTGCGCCGCCGCCACCGGGCACCGCACCCAAATCATGCCGAGCCCGGTAGCGTCGGCGCGGATTCACCCGTTCGCACGTCCTCGGACGGACATCCGCCGGCTCGGGCGATGGCCGCCACGACCTCGGCTGGGGTCGTCGAGTCGTCTAGACCGTCGATCCGCAGCTCAGCCGTCTTCATTGGCCTGGACACCCGAACGTCCTCAGGATTGAGGACCTCCCGCAGCTTGGCGGCCAAGATTCCGCCTTTTCTGTGCTAGAGGCACCCGTCACCTCGAGCAGCCGCGCCCCCGTAATCGCCGGCCTCATTTTGTAGCCGGACGGTGTTCTAAGGTCGGGAAACGCGACTTTGGCCCTCGCCTCTTGTTAGGACCGCCTTGTAAGTGACGCCCCTTTCGACGGCTCCGGGAAGCAGCGAGATCACTACAGCCGCGGAGCGTGGGGCTCTGACCAAATCTCTCACCCTAAACCAACTTCCATTCAGGTATCCATAATAGTATGTGAAGAGATCCGTGAGCTATCCACAATAGAAAACGATTTCGACCCTCCGATACGGCTTGTACGATTATCATTTATGTTACAAATCATTAGTATATTTTATAGACACGAAGAATCACATCAAGGCTCTCACTATTTGAATTGACATCAACCTTTTTCTTACTACTGTCGAATGACCAGTAAGTAGCTCAATTAGTTGCAACTCCAAATTCAAAACTGATGATTTGATTACAAGGCGTTCCGTATCCTGAACAAATATAGACCGGAATATTGCACTCATCTTAACCATTTGAGGAAACCGGCATGTCTTAGAACCAAAAATTCGAAGACATGTGATATCCACCGACATGTGCTGAGCCCGTGTGCAGGATTACGACCAATTCCCTCTCATAGAGAGGAGGCCTGCACGCACAACGGACCTAATGCGAGTCTAAGTGCGGTAAAGTGGTCTAGTCCATCTATCCTATTCTGCACTCACCCTATCCAACCCACTTTTCCACAACATAACTGACTTTATAGGGATGTAATGGAAAATCCTGAACCTGTATCTAAGGGCATAAATAGCAGTTATATAAATTTTATATACCAGCCCCATGCTCAACTATCCCCACGCATTTTGGTTATTTTTTAACGAAGAGTCGCAAATTAAACCCAAGTGAAGTGATGCGAATAGTTGTTAACAATTCAACAACAGCCGCTATAACACACAGTTGTCACATTAATATTGCAATACTTTTCGTTCCAAAACCTTGGCCTGTACATACCATTGAGTATACTAACCTCTCATAACCCTCTTTCCAGGTATCGCTAACCCTAAGCCAAGAGATCCGTCGCTTGTCTGCCTTAGTGGACGAGTACGACACTCCGTTCCGCACGGAGCGCGCACACCTGGACCAGTACAAGCGCGCACTGCACCGGCACGTGGAGGCCGGGCTCGGCTCGCGCCTCAAGAAGAGACTGTCTGCCGATATTGGGAACGAGATGGATCAGGCGCAGAAGGAGATGGCTGGTAGGTTACTCTTCTTGTGTAGTCACAAACCTATTAGTATTATTTCCTTTATTTAACTTGTTTCTTATTTTAGATATTTAAAAAAATAACTTAAAAGATATTTTAAAATATAAAATTGATCACTCCGGTATCAGGGTCCTAGCTACTGGTGGTTAGGGCTCCAAAGAAAGGATCACCTTATAATATGAGCCGTGTCCAGAAGTACTTTTTCTGAATCAAGCCCATGACCCAGCCGCCTAACGAGAGCATCCTAAGAGTTGGTCGAGCCTCATGGCTATTAAAATTAAATCATTGCTGACTGGCTGATTATTACGATATTCGAAAATAACTGTTATCATGTAAAAAATCCTGTAAATTTTTGAATATTTTAAACAAATCTGAGCTTATCCTCAACCCGAAGCGTTAAGAGCACCAGTTAAGCTTTTATTGAGCCACTAGCTGCCACGGGAGTTGCTTATCCGCCTGTAAGTTGGTCTCATTGCAAATTGACTGGCTCTATTTTCAGATGAGGCCGTATAATATGGGACCATAATTTTTGTTCGCCCATGTGTTCACATCAGAAAGTCTATGCTCTCTACAGCTACTGCTTACTTTGTGTCACCTGTATAACTGTATTCCAGACCGCATGTACAACATCCTGCCCATACACAAGCGCGCCGCGGCCGCCAGCTACATCATCCCCCACCAGCAACCCTTCGAGGTGCTGTACCGCCTCAACTGCGACAACCTGTGCGCAGACTTCACCGAGGACCTGTCGTTCCGCTTCTCGTACGGCATCACCGCACTCATCCAGCGCTTCCAGGGCAAGCACACCAACAAAATCGCGCTCAAGAACCCGCCGCAGTACACGCAGGTATTGCAATTACAATTCAAACTATTATCAACAATACTGTCCAATGAAACTTGCCCTTAATTTTTAATCAGAACGAAAGAATCATAATCCTATCACAACTCACCTTTTTGCTTGAACAAGATTCAGTTTCATTGATAGAAACTAACCCGCATTTTTAAAACAAGTGCCTAAAGGCTAGCTGTGAAAACTAATGTCCTTCAGATAACATTCTTTTTGTCATGAAAACAGACTCCTAATTCGCCAGTCAAGCCTGACGAGTCTATCGTTGTTATAGAAACCCTACAAATACGCTTAAAATTCCAGATCCCGCCGTCCGTGAGCTCGGTGCCATCTTCCATGGAGGTGGCGCGCAGTAACGGCCCGTCGCTGAGCAGCCATGTGGGGCTCTCTGCTGAGGAGTGGGGGCTGGTGTCCAAGTTCGCAATGGGAGCGCTCACCTCGCAGGGTACCATGGGCGGCCTGCTGCTGTCTGGCCTGGTGAGTACACTAGATACTATGAGGAGCTGCTGGCCTGCAGTAACGGCCCGTTGCTGAGCAGCCATGTGGGGCTCTCTGCTGAGGAGTGGGGGCTGGTGTCCAAGTTCGCAATGGGAGCGCTCACCTCGCAGGGTACCATGGGCGGCCTGCTGCTGTCTGGCCTGGTGAGTACACTAGATACTATGAGGAGCTGCTGGCCTGCAGTAACGGCCCGTTGCTGAGCAGCCATGTGGGGCTCTCTGCTGAGGAGTGGAGTAGTTCTGGCCAAATTATTTAAAGGGACTTTTGAATATTGTTAAAGTCGGTCAATCAGAAATATGAAGCTCTTTTGGGAACATGCAAGAAACTCTACAGACACTCTTTTCAACTTCTAACTCTTGTAATGTATCTATTCGCAGCTACTGAAGACAGTGGGCTGGCGCTTCGTCGTGGTCACGGGTGCCCTGTACGGTGCGCTGTACGCGTACGAGCGGCTCACGTGGACGGCGCGTGCGCAACAGCGGGTGTTCAAGCAGCAGTACGTGGCGCACGCCAGCAAGAAGCTGCGCCTCATCGTCGACCTCACCTCCGCCAACTGCAGCCACCAAGTGCAGCAGTAAGTGTACCGGACTAGCTTGTTCAAGCAGCAGTACGTGGCGCACGCCAGCAAGAAGCTGCGCCTCATCGTCGACCTCACCTCCGCCAACTGCAGCCACCAAGTGCAGCAGTAAGTGTACCGGACTAGCTTGTTCAAGCAGCAGTACGTGGCGCACGCCAGCAAGAAGCTGCGCCTCATCGTCGACCTCACCTCCGCCAACTGCAGCCACCAAGTGCAGCAGTAAGTGTACCGGACTAGCTTGTTCAAGCAGCAGTACGTGGCGCACGCCAGCAAGAAGCTGCGCCTCATCGTCGACCTCACCTCCGCCAACTGCAGCCACCAAGTGCAGCAGTAAGTGTACCGGACTAGCTTGTTCAAGCAGCAGTACGTGGCGCACGCCAGCAAGAAGCTGCGCCTCATCGTCGACCTCACCTCCGCCAACTGCAGCCACCAAGTGCAGCAGTAAGTGTACCGGACTAGCTTGTTCAAGCAGCAGTACGTGGCGCACGCCAGCAAGAAGCTGCGCCTCATCGTCGACCTCACCTCCGCCAACTGCAGCCACCAAGTGCAGCAGTAAGTGTACCGGACTAGCTTGTTCAAGCAGCAGTACGTGGCGCACGCCAGCAAGAAGCTGCGCCTCATCGTCGACCTCACCTCCGCCAACTGCAGCCACCAAGTGCAGCAGTAAGTGTACCGGACTAGCTTGTTCAAGCAGCAGTACGTGGCGCACGCCAGCAAGAAGCTGCGCCTCATCGTCGACCTCACCTCCGCCAACTGCAGCCACCAAGTGCAGCAGTAAGTGTACCGGACTAGCTTGTTCAAGCAGCAGTACGTGGCGCACGCCAGCAAGAAGCTGCGCCTCATCGTCGACCTCACCTCCGCCAACTGCAGCCACCAAGTGCAGCAGTAAGTGTACCGGACTAGCTTGTTCAAGCAGCAGTACGTGGCGCACGCCAGCAAGAAGCTGCGCCTCATCGTCGACCTCACCTCCGCCCCTCACGCGAGACACAATGGCTTTTTAACTGTTTCGGTAATTACGGCATTCAACTGGTTAATCAGATATAGCGAAGGGGATTGACCACATTACATTTCGGTAGTGCATATCAATTACATACATTTTTTACTTTTCTACTAAGACACTTGTCCCATCGCCGACGAATAAGCGATTAGCTATCGACTATTTTCTTGCTGAAGAAACGTACAAATGATATAACATCCCGTATCAATAAAAGAGACACTTATAGTAATAGTTGATCGCTGGCTGTTCCCACTGCCGGCGAGTACTCTCTCACCACAAGTTCGTCGCAGCGACAAGAGTTATCAAAGTTATATTCGCTTGACGGTCAGAACTCACGCCGAGACCAACCAGCGGTCATTTCTACCTACAGTGCGGCCGCCCCTGCGGGGTTATCGCCCGTCGTACAAGAAAATCGCTTATAGCCGAGCGACAACTCGCCAACTCGTTTTTAGTTTGAAGCTTTACTCGCTGATCTTCGACGGTGGGACAAGTGCCTAACGTTATCAGTAACACTTTGCCAAGAGGTTTTTCTAATTAGCCAAAATGAAGTATTCCGTAATTAAAACGTGCTCGTTTGTACCAGGGAGCTGTCCACAATGTTCGCGCGCCTGTGCCGGCTGATCGACGAGGCGACGACGGAGATGGACGGCGAGCTGAGCGAGGTGAAGGAGGCCACCAAGATGCTGGAGCACGCCTCCACGTCGGCCAAGAAGCTGCGCAACAAGGCCAACTACCTGTCGCACGAGCTCGAGCTCTTCGACGACGCCTTCCTCAAGAGCAACTAGGGTTCGGCAGTCGAGGTAAACATTTTTACAAGCTTTTATTTACAGACTAACACTACTATACTACGTATTGGTATAAATTATTACAAGCACTAACAGATAAATTCATTCATTTGATGAATAGGAACATGGTTCTCACATACTTACAAATATTGTAAACATAGGTAAATTACCTAATGCAACAACAACGGAACAGTGTGCGAGTCAATTTATCAAATCACGTAAGCCATTACCAGATATCGTGTCTGTCATTAGCAAAATCCAGATCCGAGATTCAAATATATCTGTCCAGTAAGCACAAGCGCTTGTCAGTAATCGTGTAGTTGAATTTACATACAACTTAGGACCGAATTAATGTTAAAAACTATTAATCATCAATCTACAGAAGTCTGACAGGACTTCCAGTTATCTTGTTTTCTTTTTTGTTTTTTCAGTGTAAGGTTTAAGAAGTCTCCCGCCGCTCGGGCAGGCCTCCGAGCGCTCACTACGTCTGCGTGCGAGGGTCAGCTGCGAGCTGTGTGCGTGTGCTGCGAGTATTTATCGAGAGAGTGCGGCAGTGGCGCCGGCGTCACGACTGTAGCCAGTTCAGTGTTGTCTCAACGTGTCTAGTGTATTAAATGAATTTGTGTAACGTTCCCTATAGAATGTTCTCGAACCACGCCGCCGCCACTGCCCCGACGCTCGCGCTGACCCTCGTGACATGATAACTACTCAGGTCCGCCACGACCGACCTCTAGGAAGGTAAACATGTTTCATGTCAATGTATAGTTCAATGATATACCTCTATTATTGTACATTAGAGCTTTTGTTGTTGTTTTAAAGTTATTTATCAGTTTTTATGTCTTGTATCGCAATGAAATCACGCGTAGACGAACGTCTAAAACATTATTATGACATTCATTTGTTGTATTGAATTTATTTTAGTTCTTACATGGTTCCTGAAGATTTATAATTTACTTTTAATGTTTACCTTCTCTTTATAAGATGAACATCTAGGTGCTACCAAACGGATGTATTAAAGTCTAAATCGAACAAACGTATAATACCCGGCACGTAATTTGGCAAGAGTTGTTAGAAGTCGTTTTTTAGGAATGTTTGGGCGCGGGGAACATTTAGGACCGTTCCGAGCGCGCAATTGGTTGGTCATTTGACACAAGAATCAACTGACCAATCGCGTCGCGTCCACGTACCGTTCGCTCTATATGGTGGTTGGTCAGTTCGCGGTATATGCGCAAACTTACCCTCACTACGCCATAACCTTTCCAACTTACATGCCGGGCACTATAATGTTTGTACAGACATGTTATATAAAAATTGTTATTACTGATAAATTCTACATGGAAAATATCTTATGAAATATTTACTATTCGTGTGTTAATCAACACTGTCTATACGCTTTGACACGTTCTGAAACGTGTTGGTTATTTATAAAGCGATTGTTAACATAGTTATTGGGTACTCATTAAAAATAAATTTAATCTGCGAATCGATGGCGTCAACTTTCTATTAGTTACCATTAACGACATTCTCCGCATCGAAACTCCGCAATATCGACTGTGCGGCCGCCCTCATGATTTCATGATCTGTGATATTATTCATCTTTGTTTCAAAATTGTTTTATCCATTGGCACACTACACAGGCACCCACGGTGTATTGAAAATGGAGCATTTATTATGTGTATCGGAAACTCATGTATAAGCGAAAAAATCTGATTAAAAGTGTAGCATGGTCAACATTGCGGATTATTATGAAATTGTTTCAATATAAGGATTAATTTATTTATGATGTAGTAGCAATGCGACGTGGAGTGTGGTTCTCGGCTGTTGTTATAATATAATGATGTAGGCAAAGCTGTTTGAATATTTTGCGGCACCTCAATACCTTTATTACATTGTCAGAGAAATGGCTTCATATTTTTCTATATCAATAATTAAGAAAATAACTAGTAAATAAATTAAGTCTCAAATATTGCGTGTAAAATAAATAGAACCTAGATTTGGAATCCCTCACTTCTTTGACAGTGTAATAATTTCTTAAATTTTGGCTATTTTATCATATGTATTGTTATTGTATAGTATAAATAAATGAATTGGCGTCACCCGTCGACGTCCTCATTCTTTTATCAGATAGGAAGGTACACAGCATACTATGAAATGAATTTGGACATTGGGAGCCATGCAACCATTTGATATTAGATAGATTTTGTTGTCCATTGTAATTAGTTATTGCATAATTAGGAGAATTTTCTTATGTAAATAAAACAAATAAAGGATTCCTTTATAAATAATCGTTTTATTTGTAGAAATAATTTCTTTGTAATAATCAGTCTATTGACTTTTGTACCATAATGTCAATATTAAGTAGGTACCCAACGGTATGTAGTATTAATAAAAAATAAATTGCTATTTGGGAGAAGTATAGGTAAAGGTATCCATTATACTTAAATCGAATTTTTCCCTTATGTCCTGAGGTTTTGGTGTATCCTGAAAGAACAAAATAAAAACAGGTCAAAATACGTTGCAAAAGTATACGGGGTCAAATTAAATTAGACATCAAGACTTCGCAGTGGTAATGGGTATCGTAAACTAAACAAGACAAAACAAAAAAAACTAAACTCACTGCGCTCATTGACACCAAACTATGAACTCAGAAAATCAAAACTCAGAAAGGCAAAAAAAAAACACGGAGAGGTCTGTCTAGCAGTAGGGATGTCTCGCTGAAATGATTATGATGGTGAAAAGAAAAAAATGTTACCAAAGCAGCATCCGCGTTGAAGTTGGTCTTCTCGAAGCGCACGTCGGCGCCCAGCGCGGTGAGCGTGAGCCCGTAATGCGCGCACGCCGCCGCCGCGTCGCGCTCCGTCCGGAAGCACAGCCAGCGCGCGACACTCGCCACGGGCACTGTGAGGCGCTTGTTGTTGAATGCGTGGCTCAACACTTGGAGAGCATTTCTAAAACAGTTTAGGTTAGTTAGAACTAAACATTGTTGTGAGCATGAATAAATTGGTTGATCATCGAAAAACGTCCACTGCTGAACACATGCCTACCCCAAGCGCCGCCTCATTGATCAATCCCGTGCGTCTGGCATCCAGCGGATTCCCGCAACCTTCACCAGGTCATCGGTTTATGCAAATTCAGTGTTTTAATTAGTAGTTTCTCAGTGGTCTGAAAATATGGCTACCTTTTTTTTTAATTTTTTTTTCTATAACTTTGTTGCCATATTAATACTGCGTTTTGCACTTTGGCTCTTTAAATACTAGCTTTGGGGTACAAAATCATCACACAAATAAATCGTAACACAAAAGCAAAAGCCATTGTTTTATTTTAAAATATCGATAAAACTAATCAGTTACAGGTTTTCCGCAAAAATATTATTATTTTAGTAGCGGCATAACATCTACTTCTTCGTCGGTAATCATATAATTTAGATATACTCTACAATTTATTGAATATTTTAACCATAAGATACTGCAAAAAAAAAAACGACGAAAATGTCACCCAAAAAAATTGTCAATTTTGGCGGCCTTACCCTTATAATATTAGTTCAGATTATAGCCAGAGTGGTGGGTAATTTTTTTTGGATATTTAGGAATTGTTTAATTGGGGTATATTTACCGTTGAAGTATAGGTGAGTAGGTAAACAAGGCACAGTACGAGAGAGGGCACAACTCGTTCGACAGTCTAAATACTCTGATGTAGTTGCCCTGTAGATTTGCTTTAGCAATATCGTAAGCCAGTTGGAGTTTCGAGTGCCTGTTAAAAAAAAACATTCATAATAGAAGTTCACTCTCATGAGATCTTTAGAGACAAAGCCATAATTTATTTTTCATCACACTTGCACGTAAAAAATATCTAAACATACAGGTTAACTTGGCCGTAATGCCCCATATAAAACCCTCGGGCTTTCTTTTTGTCATGAAACCCTAGGGCGGTAAGTAATATTTTTTTAATTTATGGCACAGCACACAGGTCATGCAAGTTCAAGCAAGGAATTTACAAGCATTTGAAAAATTGTCTTAAAATGTTATCTAAACAGGAATTTCTTTGCAAATGTTCTTAATAATCGATTTGTAATAGTTATTTGTATCAAAACGTCGAAATTATTTAATTCTTTTTACACTCCGTCATGGCTGTATAACTACGTAAGTATTTGCCCTTAGCGTTTCTGAACGAAACACTTGTATAATCTGTGGTGTGGGCAAAAATTCGCCAACCGCTTAAAAAAAAGTTCACGTATTTTCGTAATAACAGCTGTACTGACTTGTGTATTAAAGCTATAATTCATAATTATTACTCGCAAATGTGATGAAAAACATTGTATGTTTCACGGGCGGTACGGGAATTACGAACCTCGACTCGGAAAGCCCTCAGTCTTCGACTTCGGGCTTCTATTAGAGCCACGATCTTAATTCCTTACTTACCGCCCTTAATACACAATGTACTATTTAAACATATCTGTTTAGAAGAAAGTTTAAGAAAGAAGAGGAATTCGTGAAGTACCTAATAAATAAAATATATAAAGGTTAGGAAATGTAGGATATTTTAATAAATAAAAAATTGTACAGTAGTAAGAGCGGATCTTTGTGTTTCTAAAGTTGGCTCTACGGTCCATTGCGCATAGAGTATAGTCATCGGCACGTAACTTGGCAAGGTTTTGGCGTAGTGGGGGTAAGTTCGCGCATCGTACACTTACTGCCACAAAAAAGTGGTCACTTTTATTTCTTGTAATTTTTCAATGGTTAGGGCCATCATTTATTTTTTTAAATGTATGTTTAGAGGAAAGTTAAATAATGCAGAGGAATTCGTGAAGTTTATTAGGTGTTATAAATAAAATATATATACAGTTAAAAGTTAAAAAAAAAAAAGAAAAGATAGTAAAAATTATGGCATTGTTATCAAAATAAAACAGTAAAACTTGTAATAAAAACTAAATTCAAAACAATAACAACTACTCCTAACAAAAACTAACTTATCAAAATCACAAACAAAATCAAAAACTAACTTATAAAAAACAAAGTATACAACTTTCATGCACGCAAGTGTAATCGGGAGCGAGGACGGGGTGCGGGAGGCGCGGGTCGACTGAGCCACCAATCGCGCGCTCGGATCGGCGCGCCCTGTACCCCGCGTCCCGCTTCACTACCGAGGAGATCTAAAAAACGACTTCTGCGTATCTAACGACTCTTGCCAAGTTACGTGCCGATGACTATAAGCGACATAGGACGATGTTACAAACGTAAGCGAGTGAAAGAGGCAGTTATTCAATGCTATCTTTTACTTCATGACTACTTGTCGTTAATAATCATGTTATGCAGTCATCGTCAGTATCGTTTTTATTCGTGGTATTACAATTAAATTAAAAAAAACAATTAAAACAAGGATATTTAGTGCATGCAAGTGTATTCGGGAGCGAACAGAAGGTGGACGCGACGCGCTCGAAACGGTGCTACCTCGTTCCCCGAGTCCCGTTTGATAACCAAAGAGAACTACAAAGCGACTTCTGTGAATCTAACAACTCTTGCAAAGTTATGTGCTGGCTACTGTACCTGCAATCCTTCTGGTATTGCAGATATCACCTACTATCAAGTGGGCTGCCCATAGCAAACAAATAAAACAAGACTGAAATTGTTGCTTGCTTACCTCTTTAGATCTTTGGACAAATTGACATATCTGAACAGAGGATGTAAATTGTCTAGATTGCTCAATATATACAGGCTTTCTATTAGCACTCTGTCATTGACTAGTTTATTTTTCTTATCCTTGCCATTCAAATCTAGGTTTGAGATCAAACCCGTTAGGTTATCTATCTTCGCTCGTGTTTTGGCTGTGTCACAGCATGAGAGATACCATTTTGTACATTCCAGTAGGTACTTTTTGTTGAGGACTGGGTCATAATCCTTTAGGGGCAGATTTGACAACCTGAAAGACATGTATGTTATAATTTTTTTCATTTTTAAAGAAATATTACAGATTTTTATAAATAAGTCAGTTTAGTTTAAATGATACAATTTTTTATTTTGTTCCTCTGCTGGGCAAAGACATGTCTTAAAATAAAAAAAACAGAAAAATTAAAACAAACTTACATAAAAAATCTATAGAATTGCATTATTCAATAAATGCTAAAAACAAAAATTGTAGCATTTATTGAGCTCAATTCAGGATTTAAAAACTTACTTATAGCCGTAATACACATAAAACCTGATCATAGGTTCTAGAAGACAAGCACACTGCTCCGGAGGTAGTCGTTGTATGGTGGCATCCTGTCTTACAGCTCTCAGGCGGTCATTCACATAGTCATACACCACCGAAGTAGGCACATCCACTCTTCTTGTGATACTAGAATATTATAAATTTAATTATTATTTTAAATACCAAAAACGAATTCGATCCTTGTGAAGCATTGTAGTTTGAACACATTTCTGCTGTTTGGAAAAATTTTCATATATTTTACATACTTCATTATTTTCTTGAGCTTATCCCATTTAATTTTATTTCATTTACATACAAACATAATCCCACACCTGTTTACCAAAGGGATAGGTAGAAATGTTAGTATAATAGACTTAAGCTGGTAAGACAATATTATTATGACTATTATAGTCGTCACAATCTAAGAAGTCCATTAACGTTTCTCATTTTACACGCCGCGGTGGCTTTCTACGTGAGAGATTGAAAAATAAAATTCATAATCCTAATTGGTTGCAATGTTACCCATACACTAAGCAACGAGTATCATTTGCAAGCATCAGGTTTTATTATTATTAAGTATTTTTATATCTGTCAAAACGGGCCTTTTATTTTTTGACAACTTTAATAATGTTTAAATCATTAGTAGAATTTGAGCAAACATTTTAGACAATTTTAAACATATACAGAGTATGTAGGTGTATCTAAAAACATTTCTCTTTCGGATAGGCAGATCGATTGATTTGGTTAAGTAAAAAAAAAGGTTTATTAATATAAAAAAATGCAGTCTTACTCCATGATCAGATACTGTACAGTGTTGGTGAGCACACAGTACGGCCGTAACAGACGTGGGACGGCCATGTTAGAGTCTGCTGCAGAGCGGCTGTAACTCTTCACCAGCTTCCTCTCACTGCCCCACACTTCTAAGACATGGACTAGAAGCTCTTTTTCGCGCCTTGACAAATTGAACAAATGTTAATTAAAATAGTAGTTTAGCACATAATTTTTAAAGACTATATTTGCTATTGATATCCTAAGAAGAATAACCTTATTTAGAAAACAATAAAATGTTGATTTATTATGAAAATGCATAAACAACAACAACGCGTGAAGGCATCATACGTACAGTTTGACTTCATCTTCAGGACACATCGAGTTACAGGTGCCTGTAATGCGGTCTTTAATCTGTGCATCTTCACTTTCTATGTTCTTACAAAAGAAATCGAAGTAGGAAGACATAACGCATTCAAACTAATCTTGCGCCACTAACAAGTATATAATAGTAATCTTTGGCCACTAACAGTAAGAAACAAAATAATTGTTTTGTTCACTCCTCCGTACTATCAACACTTCAACAGATTGTGGACAGACCACCTGTCATATCACTCCTGTCACTGTCAGTGTCACTCAGCAACAGCCAAAAACATGCCAAAAACTGGAAGCGCTTATACTTCCGGGTATTTTAGGGCCCAATTTAGGGTGGTGTAATAAAATACATAATCGTACCCCTTAAGGTTACACTAGTCGAAAATTCTTCCATACAAACGTAGTATTTTTTTGTTTTGTTTTTTTTTTAAATTGGGGGCCGAGTCACCCACGTCCGTAGGAGTGTACCCTTTGATTCCCTACACGTGGTCACCGGGTTGTGCAAATCAGGTGACACTTACTGGTGGTAGGCTTCGGCCGAAGGCTTGTGACCATCCACCGGGCAAAGACGTATCGCCAAGCAGCCTAGCCGTGTTCCGGTACGATGCTCGGTGTAGCCACTAGAGGAGTTGGGTCGAGATAGCTGTTCCACTGCAGGCTGATTAGCCTGACGCGCGCTGTTTGGGACATATCGGGAGACTGGTCACGGATGGTAGCGGGATCCGAGGCACGGTGCGCCGCTGGCCGACCGCTGGCAGGTAGTTGGGGCTCACTTCCGGGCCTCTGGGCGGGCCGGGTTCCCCGGGTGCACTGACCAGCTCTGCACCCTGCACTGCCCAGCTCTGCACCCTGCTCTGCCCGGGCCTGCAACCAGCTCTGCCCGCTCTGCATCTGGCTTTGCCCGCTCTGCACCTGGCTCTGCACTCGGCGTTCGTGCGGTTTGAGCTCCCCGAGTGCACTGACCAGCTCTGCACCCTGCTTTGCCCGGCTCTGCATCCGGATTTGCCCGCTCTGCACCTGGCTTTGCCCGCTCTGCACCTGGCTCTGCGCCCGGCTCTCTCTCCTGCGGGTGGGGGCGGCCGCAGCCCGGGGTCGGTAAGTAGGCCCACGAGGATGGGCCGCCGTTGTGCGGCGGGAGGTGGTGACTTGTCATTGCTGGCCCTCCTTTGGCGTTGGATGGTCGGCAGGGACAAGTCAGTGGAAGGAGGAGGCGGCGGAGCGTCGGTTTCGACGCGCCGCCGCAGACGCGGAGGGGACCGTATAGGTCCAGCGCGGTGGAGTGCAGGCGCAGCACACCGTCTAGGTGTGCCCAGCGGGGGCGTAGCTGCGCTGTGCACTGACAGGAGTTGTCGGGCGGGACCTCTCGCTGCCCACTGTGGTGAATTCCATGTTAGGGGGTGGGGGTCTTGGCCGGCGGTTGCCCCCTTTTGCGAGGACGCCATATCGCAAAAGGGGGTGGTGGAAGGGGGCGGTCGTACGATCGTTTCCTCCCACCTCCTGGTGGTGACTAGCGGGCGACAGGCGTGGGGGCCGCCTGAGCTCGCATTGCTATAATCACCACCCTTGCGGGCGGGAATGGCCGAGAACTCGCGGTCGTTCCCTGGCCCCATGAAGGGCCTGCCCTAAAAGGCGGGCGGTCGTCGGCGGAGGACTAGATGTGAAGGCTGTGCCGGTTTCCCAGTCCTCCTCAATTCAGACGATGCGGGAGTGATGGGTAGGTATGCGTAATGCATTTTTACCCAGCGAGATCAAAAAAAAAAAAAAAAGGTAGTTGGGGGCCCAAGTAGTGTGCTGCCACACATGAAAGGCTGCCCCGCCAACTCGGGAAAAATCCCGGAATGCACCATCGTGCTGGTTCGCGACCAGATGGGGAAGGCCCGATGGACATGCCGGGGGGGGCTCGGGCGTCCCCGCAGTCTCTAGAATAGTGCCCCAATGGTGGCGCCCTTTCGGTGCGTGTCTGTAGGTTAGCAGCGTGGAATCTCGTCTCACTTCCATCTCCTCACTCCCCTTCACTCAACAGAAACATGGCAAGGAAAAGAAATACTGGAATTCAACAGTTGCTGTACCCCCTCCCCCACAAAGTGCACCTCACCAACATTAGAGGTCTGCACTCAGGTCTCTCTTCAGTCCACTACCACCTGGAGGCTGAAAAACCAGCGCTGTTTTTCCTTACGGAGACGCAGATAGCGAGTCCGTCAGACGTTTCGTACTTGTCTTACCCAGGGTTTACCCTGGAGCACAATTTTAAACCACGCTCTGGTGTGTGTATATACGCCCGCGACGACACTTGCTATCGGCGTCTCCATAACCTTGAGGACTCCAGATTCTCAACGATTTGGGCTCTGGTGGACACATGTCTTGATAAAATTATCTACGCCTGTGTCTACGGTTCGCACAGCGGAGATCAGGAGACAACCAGGCTCACAGAGTACCTCAGTGAGGCGGCAGATGCGGCACAGCAGCGGTACCCTTCCGCCCAGTTAGTGTTACTGGGGGACTATAATACCTACCACCAGGAGTGGCTCTTTCTTTGCACTAACCATGCTGGACGGGAGATGCGTAAGCTTTCGCTTGCACTAAACCTTACCCAGCTGGTCCATGGGGCAACGAGGGTGCCGGATGTTGATTCGCACACGGCCAATTACTTGGACCTTCTGCTGACAACAGATCCAGACCGATACTCTGTGTCGATAACTTCACCTTTGGGTAGTTCCGACCACTGTCTGGTGAAGTCTGAGTCCGTCTACTCCCCGCCCGATCCCAGCCCAAGAGGCACCCGGCGGGTTTGGCGATACAGGTCAGCAGATTGGGATGGCATGCGATCTTTCTTTGTATGCTATCCTTGGCAGCCTACCTGCTTTTCTTCGGCTGATCCTTCGTCATGCGCAGACGCCGTGACGGGTGTGTCCCGTCAGGGAATGGAGTACTACATTCCGTTCTCTGTCGTAACAATGTCCAGCGTTGACCGGCCATGGTTTGGCGCCGAATGTCATCGCGCCGACTTGCTTAAACATGAGGCGTACCTGGCATGGATCGAAGCTCGATCGCGCAAGGCGAGTGATGTGGGTCTGAGGAAGAAAGCCTACAACAGGGCTGCCAAGTCCAGCAAAAAGGTGTTGCGAAGGGCTCGGTTCGATCACTTTGGGCGAATAGGGGCCAAACTTGCTTCTAACCAGCAGGTAGTAAAGCGTTTTGGTCCCTGGCTAAGTCGGTCGAGTCGAACTTCCGCCGTCCCTCACTACCACCACTGATGAAACCAGATGCGTCGCTGGCCCACACCGCTGAGGTGAAGGCAAATTTATTTGCTTCGCTTTTCGCGGAATCTTCGCGTCTGAATCCTGGTGATTCGCGGCCCCCTCCTTTTCCTGATGGATGCGAGACGAGTATGTCGGACATTCGCATCCATCAAAAGCACGTCCGTAGGGTGCTGCGCAACCTCGACGTGAACAAGGCTAGCGGCCCTGACGGAATACCAGCAATAGTTCTTAGAACCTGTGCGCCTGAACTGTCTCCGATCTTGACACGCCAATTCCGCCTTTCATATGAGACTGGAAAAGTGCCGAATGCTTGGAAGCAAGCCAACGTACAGCCTGTGCCCAAGAAGGGCAGTCGAGCTGACCCGGCCAACTACAGACCCATTTCTGTAACGTCCATACTCTGTAAGAGTATGGAGCGTGTACTTAACACAAAGCTGCTGGCATACCTAGAAATTAACGATATCCTTAGCGACCGCCAATACGGCTTCCGCCGAAATCGGTCTACTGGGGATCTTCTAGCGTATGCCATTCACATATGGAGTGAGGCCATCGAGAGACACGGGGAAGCGCTTGCCGTCTCCCTCGAAATCTCGAAGGCTTTCGATAGGGTCTGGCATGAAAGCCACATTGGTAAGCTTCCTTCATTCGGTGATTGGATTGCAGACTTCCTCAGAGATCGGTCCATTCGAGTGGTTATCGACGGCTGCTAGTGGGACCAATTGGATATTAATGGGGTGGTACCTCAGGGGCCGGTACTCTCAGCAACATTATTCTTGTTGCACATTAACGATCTGCTAAAACCGCACCTTTGGGTATGCAAACGACAGCACTGTTCCTGAGAGATACTTGTCCAACGCACGGGCTACCGGGCCGCAGATCCGGTCTCTCCCTGAGGCCATGGTGGAGCATTTGAACCTGTCCTTGCAGGCAGTCTCCGAATGGGGCGATGGCAATCTGGTCAGGTTTAATGCCGCTAAAACCTAAGCGTGTCTTTTTTCCGCTAAAAAGAGCCAATTTCACCCGGCTCCAACTTTCCGTGATGTAACCGTGCCAATAACGGACCATCTTGAGCTTCATGGTAATTCGTTGACATCGACTCTCAATTTTGGCCCATACATTGAGGCAAAGGCCAAAAAGTTGGGGATCCTTGCGAAGGTGAGAAAGTACTTCACGCCGGAACAGCTGCTCAACTTGTATCAAGCGCAAGTTCGATCGTGCATGGAGTACTGTTCTCATCTCCGGGACGGATCTGCCAAAAAATACCAGCTAGATGCACTAAAGTCGATCGAAATGCGGGCCAAGAGACTCATCGGCAATGAGGCAATGGTCAAATGAAAGCTCCAGAGCCTTGAACATCTTCGCCGAGTTGCCAGCTTGTCGGTTTTTTATCGGTTACATTTCGGGGAGTGTGCGATGGAATTGCATGACTTAATTCCTCCCAGCCCGTTCCATCATCGAACAACCAGACGCACGGCGATGCGTCATCGGTTCATGATGGACATCCCACCCATACGCACAAAACGTTTTGGGGACAATTTCATTATGCATACAGCTAAGGAGTGGAATCCCCTGCCGGAGTCTGTGTTTCCCGATCGCTACAATCTAGGGGTCTTTAAGTCAATAGTGAATAGGTTTTTTCTAGGCAAGCGTGCTTCACCGTCGCTTCGCATCGCTTACCATCAGGTGAGATAGTGGTCAAGCCCAAAGCCTATCGAGGAGAAAAAAAAAATGTCTCGTGTTTGACGGTGTACGTTCAAAATAAAACAATATATAAATTTGTCTCATCAATAACTAGCCCTGTATGGAAACAGAAAAGTAAAAAAATACAATATTGTTACGAGCTGGGGTTCAGGGATAAATTATTTAAACAGCGTCTGCTGTTAAAATAATTTATCATGTATATATAAGTAATAATGTTCAATTAATCACTGTTTATTACAAAAACATAACGAGTCTAGTTCACCCATTTGGGGTACCTCGTCATCAGAATCCAAGTTCGACATGGTGTAGGTATGAAATAATAGTCTCAGCACTGATTAAAATTGTCTATTTGATCACTTTCGATATCAAAATAAAGAAATCTCTAACGATTAAGGCGATGGGAACAGATTAAGACTACAGGAACGCGATAAGTTCGGTACGGGCTGGCAGAACGACCTCTCACCCTCGTGTCCAACTCAAAAGTAACGTTCCTCGATTCAAATTCATTCAATGTCAAAACGAATGACAGCCGACAGCTCTCAAACAAGCCACGCCCCGTACCGACCTTATCCAAGCACACTGCTTGACGTTTCTGATAATAGATGGCGTTATTCTAAATGAACATTAATCAATAGGTAGTGAATATAATAATTTGTGCCTCTTTGCTGATTCTGCGACACGGCCATCTTGACAATTCACACGTCCTCGTGTGAAGCATCTGAAACAAGAATTTACGGAAAGTAAAGCGTCCTTTGCTCGGTCTTCCTGACCGTGATGTGGGAAAATAAAGTCACAAGATTCAAACAACTCCATTTTATTCTGATTCACATATTCTCATAAAATCTTACAAAGGGAATCTCAATATTGAAAATAATCAACACTCCATAACAATGATCATCAATTTTCAAACCAATTCATGAAACATTCAAACCAAATCTAGTATGCAATGCTCTATTCGGTAAACAGCAAACACAACATATTGCCTCCATCCGGCAATCCAACGGGACCTCCATCCGGTACCCGACCTTAACACATCACATTGCCTCCATCTGGCAATCCAACGGGACCTCCATCCGGTACCCGACCTCAACACATCACATTGCCTCCATCCGGCAATCCAAAGGGACCTCCATCCGGTACCCGACCTCAACACATCACATTGCCTCCATCCGGCAATCCAACGGGACCTCCATCCGGTACCCGACCTCAACACATCATATTGCCTCCATCAGGCAACCCAACGGGACCTCCATCCGGTACCCGACCTCAACACATCACATCGCCTTTACCTCGTACCTTCGGCGATCACCTACATTGCCATGCTAACGTTGGTCACCAACCTTAAGTAAACACTTAGGCTTGCAGCCACGAACAACATTGGAATGTACGCAATCTGAGTCACTTGCATACTACATTTGCATCCTCTATTCCATCACATATGGTCTAACACCTTCAACGTCAGCCGGTCTTGTTTCGTCGGTTTTGCTAGAGTCATGGTCAGAGTCGGTGTCAGAGTCCTTGTCGTCAAAATGGTCGCTGTCAGGCATTTTTCGCAGACGGTCGTGCGCATACTTGTATGTCCGATTTGAATTGAGAGCTTATAGCACATACCGGTCTCCTTCTAGTACCTCTATAACTTTGAAAGGCCCTTTGTACTTAGGATCGAGCTTTGTTTGGTATCGTTCTTCGTTCTGCAGCAAAAACTGCCAAGCTTACAGAAACTCTCGAGTAAAACCTCTAACGCCACAGCTCTATAGCCGACCAGCAATTATATTGCTCTCACACAACGGTCTCTCTGGACCCCGACCTCCACCAGAATCCACTGGTACGGTCAAACATAATACGGCTAATAGACTCAATTACTCGACATCTTAAGCTTACTCATCATCATTAAAATCCTCTTAACATCAACATCGATTGGTACATGACCCGCTGGCAACTTCCTTAACCTACCGTGTGCATACTTGTAGGTTCTAAGTGTACCTATTTAAAACTTTCGGTGTATAACGATCACCGTCCTGTCATAATCACATATCGCGGTCTTAGTAGAGTGCCTATTAAGTTTCGTACTGGATTTGCCCAAACAACACTATAAAAAGGTCCGACGATCAACAAGTTCAACTAAACAAAGTAATTGTGAATTATGGTAAACAAAGGTAATGCATACTCAACTCATGAAACCTCTTCGTAAACCCATCGCCACATGTTACGCATGAGGTGCGATCCAGAATCTGTCTTATGAGTAGACATGTTAATCAGATTTGGTTTCACTATCACTGTCATCAACTATGATGTCTAATTCTCAAGGAACTTGGTGATCGGGTAGCCTTCTCACAAGATTCGCACTTTTTACTCAAAGAACTTGGAACATACCGACTGTTAATACGAGGTGAGCAATTAAGCCTGATAATATTTGCTTCTATTGCTCGCGTGAAGGAGTTTCACGAATAACTCAGCTCAATATCATTAAAATCAGATTATCAACAGTAACCCTTTTCTATCGCTCACGAATTCAGTTTTTATGTACGGAAAACGATCGCGAGATCTACTGCTATCATAATATTACTATGAAAGTAAGCAAGTGAATTCAATTCTAAAGACGGTGGTTGTACGCAACAAGATCTGTTCTGAATACACGCAAATGACCAGCACCGTTACTACCCAGATACAATTGCGATAGCCCAACGACATTACTAACTCGCTTTGCCACTGAAAACGACCAGTTATTCAGTCATTTTGGATATCTCATCTACTTCTTATGAGATATCTCATCCTAATGTTCGTACCGAACCAAATATTGAAACTAAATAGCCAATAGGAAACTCAACAACTACTTGCCCTTAAGTAAGTGTGTCTTAATTACCTAGTGATAGTGCTAGGTATAACCACCACCCATTCAGTAATTCAGTGATCAAAAATGAACACTCCTATAACTGGAAATAGCATCTCTTCACTAGAAAACATTCGACCTCACTATCGAAGTAAAATGGAAGCGACTCACCGAGTATTCCATTCCAAACTTGCGAGCTTATGACCCCACAAGCTGTTGTCACCACAGCTGTTGTCATAACGTTCGGCTACCATTTGCGAACTGCTAGCCTGCCGTTCCTCTTGACCTCTCAGGTTTTGACACGTCAGCCTTCTAATGCAGCATCCGGACGGCTAGCCTGCAGCAGAGGCTCCACTGCGACACAATACGGTATCTGAAACATGAAAAATACTACGAGAGTAAATGTTCACACAGTAATCTTAACCATACACGGCTTTGATGGGAATTAACCGGTGCAGCGGTGTAGTAACCTAAACCAATCAATCTGCTAAGCCTTTTCCCAACTACATTAGGGTCGGCTTCCAGTCCTACCGGATACAGCCAATCACCAGTGTTCCACATGGAGGGACTGCCTATCTGACCTCCACAACCCAGCAACTGGATAACACGGTACCCCTTGGCAAGACTGGTGTCAGATCTGAGGCTTCTGACTACCCGTAACGACTTTCAAAAAGATCTTCGAATGACAGCCGGGACTAACAGCTTAACGTGCTTTCCGAGGCACGGAGGAAACCAAGTATGTTGAAATGGTCACCCATCCACGGACCAACCCCGTCAAGCGTTGCTTAACCTTGATGATCGACCAGTGCGGCTGTTAATATTTAGCCACGAGCTTCTAGAAGTAGTATTAACCTAAACCTGCAAAATGTGTTATCATGGACACCGAATGTGAGTGCAGAATCCCTGTCCAAAACATGAACCACACATTACAGCGTCCCAAATGCCCAGGTAGGTATATGAGCTTTACAGAATTACATGAATGCCATAGCATTTTAAGTCGCAATTAACGAGGCCTGTTATAGTTTACCACCTTTTAGATAGTTTGGCCCTCCGACCACAAAATAAGAACACTATGCTTTTTCTCAAGCTTAGTTAATTACTCTTACTACATAAAACTATCACACTACAAAACTGATCAAAATATTTCATTTGGAATTATCATAATTTACAGACTGAAGTGTAAGTAGGTACGTCACTGTCACCCTATCGTTCTAACTTCCGAACAATAATAGTCAGCATAGGCCAGTCAAGGGTTATTGCCAGTGATAGTAGAATTATAACTCTTCAACAACACCAAAACTTGACCATCGATAACTAACATGAAATTATGAACTGACATAGGCCACCCCGAAGATCCTCTGAGCGCCATACCGTACACAAAACCAGAATTTTGAATAATGAACACTCTTGGCCATAGTCATCAAAATGAAAACGACTCAACACATTGGCATAAAGATCCGTGTGTATGGATATGTCCACAAGTCCACACGCGCCTCCTTGACCTGTCCAGCTCCGTGGTAGTTGCTAGCCTCCTTACTGCTCCGTTCCAGACTGGTTTTTAACTATTCAAGACTGAAGGTAGTCGCAGAAACGAACCACAACAGATTTCATTTCAACTGACACCGCAATATTTTTTGCAAGAATGCATCCGCCACTTTCAAACACGTGCGCATTGTCTTTGTACTTTTCACGATTTGCACTGTCACTTCAACACGTGGGGCGTTTGAGTTGCATCCCACTTCTGATAACGAGTCTAGTTCACCCATTTGGGGTACCTCGTCATCAGAATCCAAGTTCGACATGGTGTAGGTATGAAATAATAGTCTCAGCACTGATTAAAATTGTCTATTTGATCACTTTCGATATCAAAATAAAGAAATCTCTAACGATTAAGGCGATGGGAACAGATTAAGACTACAGGAACGCGATAAGTTCGGTACGGGCTGGCAGAACGACCTCTCACCCTCGTGTCCAACTCAAAAGTAACGTTCCTCGATTCAAATTCATTCAATGTCAAAACGAATGACAGCCGACAGCTCTCAAACAAGCCACGCCCCGTACCGACCTTATCCAAGCACACTGCTTGACGTTTCTGATAATAGATGGCGTTATTCTAAATGAACATTAATCAATAGGTAGTGAATATAATAATTGTGCCTCTTTGCTGATTCTGCGACAAACATTTCTTTAACAATTCTATTACTTCGCACTATTTTCCGCTTTGATCGCTCTGTATCGCTTCTCAATCGAAACTGACTCACGACCCTCAGTGGTAGTCGCGAGGCGAGCGGTGCCGGAACAGCGTTCCCAGCCCGCGGGTGCAGCACCGTGGCTCGCAACTGCGAACCCGTCGCTGGGTTGCCCTCTGGGCATGGCGTGTTGCGAACGCGAATTTCTAAAACTCGCGCCCGCTATGTATGGTATGTTGTATGTGACTGTAGGCGCGCCACGGCGGCGAGCGTTACTGAACGACTCGCCGCTTTTTCACGGCACTCTGGCGGTCTACCCCTGCCGAGTGAGACCCAAGGCGTACCCTGGGAGGCTCAGCAAAGGTGACCTGCATCAGTAGTACCGACTTGGACGAACCTACAGTTTAGTAATGAAAGCGACTACTAGCGCCGTAATGTATGTGGGAGCGGCAATGACCTGAGTTACACCGCTCATGTTTACCGATAGCGCGCAGGCGACCGCACGCTATTCGGTGCAAGTGTACTCGCGTATGTCTAGTTATGTTTGTCTGTTTACAGCGCGAAGTGAGTCTATATTAACTTAGAACAGACTTCACGCTGTGGATGCGGTGTGGGGTGGGTAGTGTTACTGTTTGGGTAAGCAGCGTGTAGACTGTTGCTGCTTACTCAGGCGTCAAGTCCGGGGGTGGATAGGGGTGCACAGTCTGCAGTGATGAGATCTCGTGGTAGTCGTTTTTTGTCCGGCGGGCGCGCGTGCCATGGCGCTATATCTTTGATATGCGGCCAGGCAGAAGCGCCGGCCCGCGCGAACATAGACGTCGCCAGGCGTCCCACGAAGGCGTCCAGGCTCTCAATCCCGGTGTCCCGCTGGATGACATCGTTCCTCACGTAGCGAGGCGCGTTGACAACGCGGCGCAGCGACAGGTTCTGCTGCGCTCGGAGCTTCTTTTTGTTGGTCTCGCTCGTGAGGGCGAACCAAGCTGGGGAGGCGTATGTTAGTATGGATCTTATATATGTTTTGTACACGCCCAGCTTGGTGCGGGCGGGGAGGCGGGATGAGAGGACTGGGTTCAGCAGGTTTCTGGCTACCCTGCACTGGTTCACCACATTTGTGACGTGCAGCCCCATCGTGAGCCGGCGGTCGATCGTCACTCCCAGGTACTTTGCGTGGGGTGACCACTCGACGTCGGCTCCTTGTAGTTTCAGGCGTGGTGGTAGGGGTCCTAGTCCTGTGGCGAGGGCCTGCGTCTTACCTACGTTTACTGACAGGCGCCATTTGGACAGCCACTCGGGAATAAGGTCGAGGGCGCGCTGCATCTTGCGCGCCGCGTGCCTTGTATTCAGACATGTTGTTAGGTACGCGGCGTCGTCGGCGTACAGCGCGAGCGTCGCCTCTGGTGTTGTGGGGATGTCATCTGTATAGCAGGAGTAGGACGCAGGCGAGAGACAGCTGCCTTGAGGCACTCCCGCCAGTATGGGGCGGGGTGCGGACTGCTCGCCTTCTACCACCACTCTGAAAGTCCTGTTGGTTAGAAAGGATCGAATCACAGGTATTAGGCGACGGGGCGCGCTAGTTTTGGACATTTTGTACAGTAGGCCTTCGTGCCATACTCGGTCGAAGGCCTTCTCCATGTCGAGGAATACTGCAACCGCGTGTTCTTTTTTTGTTTAGTGTAGCTGACAGCTGGTGCAGTACCCTCGACAGCTGGAGCGTCGTTGAGTGCTCCGCCCGAAACCCGAATTGCTCTTCACGAGGTGTAATGTGAGGTGTGAGTTGTCGCAGCAGGAGGGATTCGAACACCTTGGAGATGGTGGGCAGGAGAGTGATCGGCCGATAGCTCTCAGGCTTCAGGACATTTTTGTTCGCCTTGGGCAGCATGATGACGCGCCCTTCTTTCCACGAGTCCGGGAAGGAGCCCGTGCGCAGGATACCCGTGAACAGGCGCGCCAGGGCCGCTACTGTGCGGTAGGGCAGGTGGCGCAGCACTGCGTTGGTGATCCTGTCCGCACCTGGGGCCTTCCTAGGGCTCGTTCGCAAGATGGCGCGTCTGACTGCGCCAGGCGAAAAATAGATGGCATCTTCTTCAGGAGCTATCGGCGTGGCGAAGTACTCCCAAAGGTGTTTCTCGACTGCCGCAACGTGTGCATGTTCGGTGGTCGGGTTCGGTTGGAACTGACGCTCCAGGTGTTCTGCGAAGACCTCCGCTCGGTCTTCTGCTATGTACTTCATTGCCCCGTCGCTGTTTAACAATGGGCGTACCGGAGCTGAGGTGTTTTTGAGTTGGCGGCACAGCCGGTGTATGGAGGGCCAGTCGCCCTCCGCGGCGTCAATTCTGTCCTCCCAGCTCGCGGCATCATGAGCTCTAAGCTCGGCCTTAACCCTCTCCGTGAGTTTGTTGAGCTGTGTCTTCATAGAAGGACATCGGAGTTGTTGCCACTGCTTGCGCAAGCGTCTCTTTTCGGTGATTAGGCGTCTGATGTGCGCGGGCAGGGGCGGCTGTAGCCCTCTCCCCTGCTGCTGCGTTGTCGTGGCTTCCTCTAGTGCCTGCTGTACACAAGCAGTGACTTCCACAGCTAGGGTGTTCACGTCCTCGGAGGAGGTGATAGGCCGAGTAGGTGTTATGGATTCGATCCTTTCCGAAAATTTGTCCCAGTCGATGATGCGACGCGGCGCTTGAGGCTTAAGTCTGGTCGGCATTCCCGATAGGATGACGAGCACCGGGTGATGGTCTGACTCCAGCTCATCATCCATCACCTGTTGGGTGATCTGGCAGTTTAGCCCTCGGTGTACTATGATATCAAGCACATCGGGCATATGTGTAGGTACGTCTGGGTAGTGTGTGGGCGTCTCTGGGCCTTCTACCATGTACCCGAAGGCTTCCGCGTCCGCGAAGAGTCGTCTCCCCTCCTGGTTCGCGTAATATGAGTTCCACGCCTGGTGTTTGCAGTTAAAATCACCGGCGAGGATAGTTGGGTAGCCATTATTTTGTAGCAGCGCCCGGACCTCTGACGTGTCAAGTGTATTTCCGGGCGGTTTGTAGACGGCGTAGATCTGCATTTCCTCGCCGGCTACGTGAAGTTGTACTCCCAGGGCGTATATGGAAGTCAGCTGGGGTAGTGGTAGCTCCTGGTGGACGACTCTTCTCTTTACCATGACTGCCAGGCCACGGTAACGGGCATTTCCTGCCGACCGTTCGTCCTTCCTGTAAACGAGGTACCCTGGGAACTTGTACCTGTCCTCAGGTCCTAGGTGAGTCTCGTTTATAAGCGCCACGTCTATATCCTGTTCCTTCAGGAGATGGCGGAGGTGCACGACCTTCCCTCTGAGGCCGCGAGCCGCTTAACGGCTTATTTTCCATGATAAAGTGTTAATAAAGCGGCTAAGCCGACAAGGATGACTTGCTCTACGTCGTGCCCCTGCCTGATGGCCTTGATCAGGTCCATCATTAGCTGTATAGCGCAACCAGTGAAGTCCTTGTTGTGATTTTTCGCTCTCCAACTTTGTGCCGCCTCTCGGTTGCACCAGTGTTTTGCCGCCTCTCCAACGCATTTGTTAGTTTCGTTCTCGGCCGGCAGGGAGCGCTCTTGTTGCTTTCTGCCGGCGTTTGTTGACATATTTTTAACCGATTGCGCCGGGAGGGTGGTGCGGTTTTCTGTATGTCTGTGTATGTTTGGTTTTTTTGCCTGCGCTAAATTGCTGTTTTGTGCAGGGGCGGCCTCTGTGATTTGTTCTAGGGTCGTAGTCGTAGGGGGGTTTTTTTTTTTTTTTACTTTATCCCCTCCTTTTCTTTTTCCTCCGCCCTGAGGAGGTTGCCTCTCCGCGTTGAGTGGGCCCATTTGCTGCTGCCATCAGCGACTCGCCTTGGGCCTCTTCTGTTGGCTGCATTTCTGTGAGTGCCACATTTTGTGGCTGGCGTGTCGAGGCGGTCGTGATGGCGATAGTGCCCGCCCGCCTGTGCTTTATTTCCCGTTGGAACACAGGACATTTGATATTGTTTGCCGGGTGCGCACCTTTGCAGTTTGCGCAGGTGGCCGGCTCTGTTCGTGGTCGTGGGCAGTCGCGTGCCGTGTGTCCCTCTCCACATCTTACACAGGTGAGGGGGCGGTGGCACTGGTGCGAGCTATGTCTAAACAGCTGGCACCGGTGGCACTGGGCGGGCCCACGTTTTCCACGCCATGCTTCTATCTTTACCCCGCGCATCAATAAGAATACGGAGGTATCGTAAATGGCTCTGACGTTTTCTGTCTTGGCCAGCACGGCGTGGAATACGCAGCCGGGTCTTCCTTGTCGGGCATTGAATATGTGCCGGACGTACTCCGGCTCGTAGCCTAGATTTCGGAGTTCCTCCTCAATCTCCTGGGGGTCTGTGTCCGCCGGCAGCCCCCTAATAGCTACTTTTAGCTTTTTGTCAGCTGGCAAGCTATAAGCAAACCAGCTGATTCCTATTTCTTTTTCCAGGGCGGTCAGATATCTCTGAACCACCCTGTACTCATCCTCACTCTCCGGGGAGAATCGCACTCCCTGTCTGAATGGTCGGGCGTTCGGGGGTCGTTTTAAAATGTCTGCCAGGGCACGGAAATGTGTGGCCCAATTTGGCAATTTTTCCACTACGAGTGGAGGGTAGCGGGGCCGTTTATTTTTAACGGTTTTGTTTCCGTTTTTTTCGTTTTCGGTGGAGGGTAGTATGGGGGCTGCTTCGGGGTTTAGGGTTTGTGAAGGCACTTCACTTACCCCTGTTATCCTCTTGGTATGTGCGGGGGCGGCATGCGCCTCGGGCGTCGGGGGGCGACGCACAGCCTCCGCGAAAGTGGGCGAGACTGCCCTCTGTCGGTCAGGGCGATAGCGCTTCGCTTCTTCGGTGGTGTCCTCTGGGCTCCTTCGTCGCCTGAGCGCCCTACCCCCTGTCTGAAACTCATAGTCCAGGTCCATTTCGAGTATTGGCGAGGTTGGCGTCTGTAGGTCCTCTAGCTCTGCCCTGCGCCCATAGGACGCGAGCGAGGTGCTTGATCCGCTCAAGCTTGATTGGCCAGAGCGCATCGCGGGGGAGTCGTACGCAGCGGTGCGGGGGGGCGCGGGCGACCCAGTGTTTGTAGTTGAAACTACTAGTGGTGCCACCTGGTGGCTTAGTTCCCTTTTTATGCGTGGGTCGCGGGTGGCTGTGCGCGCTTCTATTTTGGCTGTGCCTGGCAGTATATGCTTAGGCGCAGATGATATAGTGCGTGATGCTGGTAGCGAGGATTGTGGAGCAGGCATAGGGTTGGCTCCTTGTTTTGCGCGCGTTGTGGTACGCGGCGGCGCGGATGTTGTCGGTGCATTCGTACGCGATTGTTTTTGCGTAGATTGAGGTTGCATGTGAGTGCCTACAGCGCTTTTGGAAGTTGAACGCGGCTGCTGGGTTGTCGGTAGTGGCGAGTGGGTGCCTACTGAGGTCATTACTGATCCCTGACCTTTGAGGGTACCCGGAGAAATTTGTGAAAATTTCGACTCGGGCGTTCTGACGGTCGAATTTCGGTTTGCGGGTACCGGATTTTTCACTGGGACTGGGTTGCACTGTGTTGGTGTACAGTACCTTTCTGATGGAGACGTGGGAGAAGCAGGGGAGTCGGTGGTCGACTGCCTACCCTGACTACCTCTGGGCGTCTGCTGGTGCTGTTGGCTGCGTCCCTCGGCCCTCGGTGCACCGGCCGAACCTGTCCCTAGGTCAGGGAGCGATACGGTCCGGTCCATCGGTGGTCGAGGCTCCTGCTGGCTGAGGGCGCCGCGGCCCTTTTGGCCGCGGGCGCCTGGTGGTGACATCTTCTTCTTTCTTCCGTTTTTTTTTGCGTGCATACGCTAATAAACATGAAAAACTACGGGCTAGTTTTTCCGCGACCGCAACAACGATTCCGCGCAAGCAAAAACCGTTGGGCAGCTACGAAGTCCGCCCAGGTTGCCTCCGACAGTATAAGTTTGCAAGACTTACACTATCGGCGACAAAGAGGGTAGACGAATGGCGATCCGTGCGAAGATTTGTGCGATTACGAGATATACGTGTGCACTTGTCGGCTAACTAGGACGTTCCTGACTCACGACGAACCCGACCGCTCTTTATATAGCACGGAAGAAGTTTCTAGAACGTTCCATACTGTTCTAGATAATTCGAGAAACTTCCAGAACAATCGACTTTCGAACTCGTTGTTCCCGAAGCGACTAGAAATTGCCAGAATGTTCGGTTCGAACCTTCTGGAAAATTTCATTCGATACGAGCTTTCGAGAACATTAGTTCCGCTATTCGAAACTAGATGGCGCCACTAGTTACTACCTAGTTCTTCCTCGCGTTACTAGATGGCGTTGGCCTATCTTGTAACATTGCCTCCCTCTTAGACATGCTCGTCCCGAGCATTGTTAGACCCATGATAACGGGCCAACCGATCCACATGAACGACCTTTGATGCACCTCGGGGTCCCTTTTGAATTCGGTAGGTGACGTCATTGATCTTGATAACTACGCGATAAGGTCCATCCCATTTTGCTTGTAATTTAGGCGATTTTCATTTGCTCCGTGCCGGGTTATGTAACCATACAAGAGATCCTTCATCGAAGCCCTTATTGTTTGCTTTCCGATGGTAGCGGGTCTTCATCCTCTCAGACATCTGTTGACCTGTCTGTCTCTTGTGCTTATAAATCTTTGATGCACCTCTACTACGAATGTGTGGTCCTTTCACCGCCGCACCCACACAACTTGTACATTTGCGGCACCATTCCTTAACGTCTTCTCGACAATGGATCCAGTAAAATCGTTCTCGGATCTTGATCAGAGTCCTCTTAACTCCCATGTGACCCCATGTGTACGCGCCTGCTCATATTTTGAGAGCAATTCATAATTGTGTGTTTTGCGTCGCAGGCATTTTATTTTTTTTATATAAAATAATTTGGCGGTAGGTGGTTGGCCAGAGAAAAATTTGCACTCATCATTTCGGCTCCAAAAAAGAAAGTTGTAATTAATCAAAATTATACGTATTCAAGTTATCCATGAGTTTTTCTTAAAGAAATTCCAATCTTGTGCGTAAACAAGAAATTTGGCGACCGTGACAGGACAATTATTTCAAAAATTCAGTACCAGTAACGTAGTAAACGAGTTGCATCATACTTGGCGTTATAAGAAGACCGAAAATTGGAAGTTACTACAGTAACAGCACCCAGGCTGGTTTTCCGTGCCAACGAATCAGCTAAAGATCGTGCCGGAGTTCCATCGAGTCATCATATCACGAAGTTAAGTGCCTTCCTTGTTCCGTTATATCCACCAAAGTACAACCAATTTCCAAATACCACACATAATCCGTTCCTAAAACACCTCTAGTCCAATTGTTTGACCTTTACTTGTGCTTAATTCTTAAATTTATAGGTTTTATCGTGCTAAATAAGTGTATGGGTAAAGGTACCCACATAGACCGTTCCACTATAAAATTGTTGAATTTATTTTTCCAAATTCATGTCTTGTTCATTGAATTTATTGTCAAAATAGCGTATTGCTAAGTAAATAAATCATAATCCTAATTGTCATACTCCTACCTCGATATATTCGGTATTTTCCCTATATTTAAGCCGATTTGCCGAAATTTTCAGGCGTTATCCTGAGGCCCAATTCGCTTGATTGAGACTGCAGCCATCATTGCCCGCTAGCTGAGTGAGGCACTGCAGCCAGCCGAGACCAGTTTCCCAGGGATTCGCCACCGAAAGGAGGAGCGTGAGAATATCATTGTTTTATTCCTTTCTCGAATCGTTTGAACATTGTCGATATATTCAATTCCGTTAGTTAGTGAAGTAGGTATAATACTAAAGTTATACGCTTGATTTATTTGATTTACATTTCAGAATGACGCATGAGGGTGGCGATAAATCCTCTGCCAAGGGGTCTTTAAAGGAATTACTAGTAAAACGTAGTTCAATTAAAGGACAAATTACAAAATTTAAAAACTATTTAGATAAAATTAGTAAACTACCTGATTTATCGAATATAGAACTTGCGGAATTGAGTCTTAGATTAAATAAGCTTCAAGGATTGTCGACAAGGTTTGATGATTTGCAAACAGAGATTGAAGTTTGGAGCATTTAGAATGCTCCAAATATTCTAGTAGAACTTGATGAGCGAGAACGCATTGAACAAGATATAGTTCAAAATATAGCTATAGCCAAAACAGAACTACAACAATATAGTAGTGATGATGATGGTAAGCGCCGTCAATCTATTCTTGTAAATGCGGACTCGGAGCATCAAAACGTGGGTTTTAGATTACCTCAAATACAAATTTCTAAGTTTGATGGATCACACTTCCGCTGGCTCGAATTTCGGGACACATTTCTTAGTTTGATTCATAAAAATGAGCGCATTCAAGATATACATAAGTTTCATTATTTGGTTTCTTATCTGGATGGTGACGCTGCGCGTGTTATATCAAATCTCGAAGTATCTTCGGCTAATTACCAGGAGGCTTGGAAACAGGTTTGCGAGCGTTACGATAACAAAAGAATTCTCATAAATCATCACTTAGATTCTTTAATCAACATTCAACTAATCACGCGTGAATCAGACAGTTCTCTTCGATGTTTTGTTGATAACGTCACTAAAAATCTAAGAGCTTTAAAGAGTTTAGGTCTACCTACAGATCACTGGGACATGTTGCTGATATTTATTTTCTTGCTTAAATTGGATAGTCGTACCATATTGAAATGGGAAGAATATCGCAACACGATAGATTGCGTAAATGACGTGCCCACTTTGGAGCAATTTAATAGATTCTTAATTGATCGCGCTAATGTACTAGAATCATTTAATCAGAATAAATCTATAAACAATAACAATAATTCTAAATCACAACAAAACCCACGTGTCTCGTCGAATCAATCTCAACCAAATATTAATAAATATTCTTCTTCCAAATCAAACCGTAACCAAAATACCAATGTCTTTACATCTACTTCACAAGCTCGTAATAATTCTTCAACAGTTTATCTGTGTGTAGTATGCAATGGAAATCATAGGATTTATGATTGTCCAACTTTTAAATCAAAATCCTTTCAAGAGAAAATGTCATGCATATCCCAATATAAATTGTGTACAAATTGTCTGCGCCAAGGTCATCCTGCGTCTGGGTGCAGCATGGGTTCGTGTCGGCATTGCAACCAAAGGCATAATACTCTTCTCCACGATCCTAGCGTATCAGCTAACTGTAACACAAAAAATGCTAATAACGATGGTAAAGGGGAGACTGTAGTGGTTTTCTCTCAACAAGGTAATAATGGTCATGTATTTTTGTCTACGGCTATTATAGAAGTTCACAATCCTCTAAATAACAAAACCGAAAGGGTTCGCGCGCTGTTAGATAGTGGCAGTCAATCCACTTTCATTACAAAATCTCTGCAACAAAAATTAGGTTTAATGTGCAATCCGTTAAATGCATTAAATGTTATAGGAATAGGAAATAATCAATGTGACACAATAACAGAAAGTTGTGTTACTCACCTAAAATCAATCCATGGCACTTACCAAGTTAAGTTGTCTTGCTATGTTCTAAACCAACTTACCGGAGATATTCCAAAGATTTCCGTCGATATACATCATCTGAAAAATAAAAAAACTTTTTGCAAAAAAATACTACCGACTTCCAGCTACAAAGTGAAAAATAACTTAATTTTTTGAAGTCGGTGTCTTTCGTAGGTACCATTTTTTTGCGTTATGGACACCGACTTCAAAAAATTAAGTTATTTTTCACTTTGTAGCTGGAAGTCGGTAGTATTTTTTTGCAAAAAGTTTTTTTATTTTTCACTTTTTAGTTGTACGTACCTAATAGGCAAGTTAGTAAGGGAACTATTTCGCTAGAATAGATTTCATGAAACATGAACATAACCGGTGAAATGAGAGGTCTGCTTACCCCTTAAGAGCGAACTGGCGTGATGTTATGTTAAGAAATGTTATAAACAACAAACAGACATGCGATTGCAGCAATCCCGAGAGATTTGCCGTTATTTATTGAAGAGTTCTGTTGTATATCTCCGAAGTTCTTCATCAGATCTTCACCAAATTAAAATGGGACCAATTTCGGAACATACTTTTTCATACAAAAAAAGAATTTTCAAAATCGGTCCACAATTGACGGAGTAATCGGTGAACATACACAAAAAAAAAAAAAAAAAAAAAAAAAAAAAAAAAAAAAAAAAAAAAAAAAAACAAACTTGAAGTCGAACATAGAACCTCCTCCTTTTTGGGAAGTCGGTTAAAAATACCAAAGGGTATTATATTAGCTGATCCTAAATTCAATGAACCTGCCTCCATTGAGATACTCATTGGTGCAGATATCTTCTGGGATATACTAGCTTGCGGACAACGCTCGCTAGGCCCGAATAATCCTAAATTACAAAATTCTAAATTAGGTTGGCTTATAGCCGGCCCTATTAATGCACAAAAATACACTCAAAATATTCAATGCAATCATGCAATTGTTCCAAACAACAATTTGGATGAAATGCTCACTAAATTCTGGGAACTCGAGAGTCTTCCTCAAAGAAGGATTCTCAGTCCCAACGAAATAACATGTGAAAAACACTTTCACCAAACCACAACTCGTTTGAGTAATGGCAGATTCAGAGTGAAGTTACCACTAAAGGCCTCACCCGACTGCCTCGGTGATTCTTATAATCAAGCTAAAAAACGTTTCAAAAATCTTGAAAAAAGATTTAGCAAAAACCCGACACTAAAGTCGCATTACGTAGAATTTATACGTGAATATTCAAATCTAGGACATCTCTCAGAGTCACCTGTTGCAATACCCAATCCTTCATATTTTTTATGCCATCATGCTGTATTTAAAGAGGACAGTGAGTCCACCAAGATTCGAGTAGTATTTGACGGCTCAACTCCTACAACCTCGGGCTACTCTCTAAATGACATCTTAATGGTTGGGCCTAATCTGCAAAATTCTCTATTCTCCATTCTAATAAGAGCACGTCAATATAAGTACATTTTGACTGGAGACATAGCTAAAATGTATAGACAAATTGCTATGGATCCAATTGATTGCGATCTTCAATTAATATTATGGAGAGAAGATGAGTCGCATCCCATCCAAACGTTGCGATTAGATACTGTCACTTACGGTACTGCAAGTGCCAGCTATCTTAGCACTAAATGTCTGTGGCAGGTAGGAGAAGAGTGTGATGACGAATTAATTAAATCCATAATACAAAATGACTTCTTCGTTGATGATGTCATTACAGGGTCAGACAATGAAGATCAATTAATATACATACAAAAGGCACTCTCTACTGCTCTAAATGCAGCTTGTTTTCCCTTACGAAAATACAAAACTAATTTACCTAAACTATTCAATAACATAGAAATTAATACAAAAGAAAAACTTACCTTGAGTGAATCCTCCAGTACTCTTGGTCTAGGGTGGCATCCAAGTGATGACACGTTCAGTTTTCCTGTAAAAAATAATTATATAAACAATCCAATAATTACAAAAAGATTTATAATGTCGCAATCACTTCGTACTTTTGATCCACTTGGATTAATAAGCCCCTGCATAATTCAATCTAAAATATTGATTCAAAGGTTGTGGATCAAGGGAATTGATTGGGATCAACCTGTACCTGAAGATATACAGAAAAACTGGAATGAAATTTCAAAAAACTTACCATTACTTGCAGATCTTCATATTCCACGTCGAGTAATCGGTGACTCACCAAAGTCCATAGAACTGCATTCATTCAGCGACGCCTCACAAGTTGCCTATGGAGCTTGTATCTACATGCGAACGCTGAACGAAAACGATGAGGTGACTGTGAGGTTATTATGTTCGAAATCCAAGGTGGCTCCTATAAGGCCCACCACCATACCTCGCCTCGAACTTTGCGCAGCGTTGTTATCAGCTAATTTGTGTCAGTCAGTTACTGAGTCTTTAAGACTTAGAACTACAAAAATTACGCATTGGTGCGATTCTAATATCGTACTATGCTGGATAAACAATGACCCAAGTAAACTAAAAACTTTTGTGGCGAATAGAATAGCTGAGATTTTAGATCTTACTAATCGCAAGGATTGGCGTCATGTTCCCACTGACGTTAATCCCGCTGACCTAATTTCTCGAGGTGTAAATGCTCATCAGCTTCGCGACAATTTGATGTGGTGGCAAGGCCCGTCATTCTTGCACAACGATGAAACAAAATGGCCTAAACTGCATCAAAATGAAAGCATTGATTTACCTGAAATAAAAGTTCATTATATTAATTTACCTGAATCTACATTCGATTTCAAGGTATTTTCAAAATTTTCTAAATTACAAAGAATCTTTGCGTATGTTCTACGCTTTTTACACAATTCAAAACGATCAAATAGGCTTAATCGATTATCTGGCTCTTTAACAGTCCATGAATTAAGTAATTCCTTTGTTTTTATTTGTCGAGTTTCACAGAAACAATCGTTTCCTCTTGAATATAAAAGAATTCAATCAAAATTATCATTATTGCCTAAATCTAAATTATTATGCTTGTCTCCATTTTTTGAACCCACAACTAATCTAATAAGAGTTGGGGGGAGACTACATAATTCTAATTATTCATTTAATAAAAAACATCCAATACTCTTGGATTCTTCTCATTATGTAACAAAACTTTATTTTGTACACGAACATTTACGAAACTTACATGCTGGTCCACAGCTATTGCTAGCAACGGTCAGAGAATCTGTATGGCCCATAAACGGAAGAAGATTAGCTAGAAGCGTTGTAAGGCAATGTGTTACTTGTGTGCGTGTTCGTGGGCAAACCATAGCCCCAAAAATGGGCAACTTACCAACAAATCGTGTTTCCGTTGACTTTCCTTTCAAATCTGTTGGAATTGACTACGCCGGTCCATTTTTAATATTAAATCGCAAAGGACGTGGTGCTAGGCTAGTAAAATGCTACTTATGTCTATTTATTTGTTTACGTTTCAAATGCGTTCATTTAGAACCCGTCACTGACATGACAAAAGAAGCTTTTATTATGACATTTCGGCGATTCGTTGCCCGCCGTGGCAGACCAGCGGAGGTTTACTCTGACAACGGACGAAATTTCGTTGCCGCTGCTAAGGAAATTAGCAATTTTCTAAAATTAAACAGTGAATCTCTTTCTCAGTTTGCAGCAGAGGAAGGAATAAAATTTTCATTTATACCTGCTTATAGCCCTCATTTCGGTGGAATTTGGGAAGCTGGAATAAAAGCTGCTAAATATCATGTCAAAAGAGTTTTGGGAATTTCCCATCTTTCGTTCGAAGAAATATGTACTTTATTCGCACAAGTAGAGGCAGTTTTAAATAGTCGCCCCTTGTGTCCTATGTCTTCATCCCCTGACGATTTCCTGTCCTTATCCCCAGGGCACTTCCTGATTGGCAGACCACTGAATGCGCTGCCAACTCCAGTAATTCAAGAAGACTGCAACACAACCCATCATAACCGGTACGCTCGCCTTGAGCAAATAAGGCAAAACTTCTGGAGGCGCTGGCAAAAGGAATATATTTCCGAACTTCAGCAACGCACCAAATGGAAAATTGATGATAAGAAGCTAAACATCGGAGACCTTGTCATTGTACAAGAGGACAATACACCACCACTAAATTGGCGTCTCGGACGTGTTACCAGACTTTTCCCTGGACCAGACGGCATATCCCGAGTCGCAGACATCAACACCACCAAGGGCAGCGTGCGTCGATCTCTAGTTCGTCTGTGTCCTCTACCTACGTGTGAAGATTTTCAAGGTTGAAGATCTACGTTCTTCAACGGGGGGAGCTTATGTACGCGCCTGCTCATATTTTGAGAGCAATTCATAATTGTGTGTTTTGCGTCGCAGGCATTTTATTTTTTTTATATAAAATAATTTGGCGGTAGGTGGTTGGCCAGAGAAAAATTTGCACTCATCATTTCGGCTCCAAAAAAGAAAGTTGTAATTAATCAAAATTATACGTATTCAAGTTATCCATGAGTTTTTCTTAAAGAAATTCCAATCTTGTGCGTAAACACCATGCACTTCCAGTGTGATAGAGCTGTAGGACCTCAGGCACCTTAACTTTAGGTACGACCATTTGTAGATGACACTGGTCACCGCGAGCATTCTCCCACTTCCGGCACAGAACTCCATCCTGGATAACCAAGCTTTCCCACTGTGCCCAATAACTCTTGGTGTTAGAACTCATTGCTGCAACATCACTCCAGTGAGGCCTCGGAGCTCCTGATTTCTTCCATTCGAGGATCGGGTTTATGTCTCTGTCTTCCTGTTGAGCACTCTGCAAGATTCCCTTCCAATCTTCGCCAAGATCCGTCCTCAACATTCTCACAAATGTCGCCTGCTCAGCCTCTTGCCTGGCACAGGGCTTACATTGATCGGAACACGACCTACGCGAGAGAGCATCTGCATTACTGTGTGGTGTTCTGTTCCCGTCACATGATTGTGACTCACACACAATTTGTGAGATTGAGTTCCTTGGGGCTCTTTCATCACCAGCCACTAACTGCCACTTACTCCTGGCGTCTACTGGTTTTCCTGCTGCTGGTGACTGACTTCCACAATGGCGACTCCTTTGCTTTGGGCAGCTCAATTGGATGTGGCCTCACTCTCCAGCTCCACAGCTATAGCACCGGGGTGAATTCACAACCTGCCTTATGCTTTGAGCTCGATCGTCCCGTCGTACAGTTTCCACCTCCAAAGCGTAGGCTAGGGTGTTCTTAAGGTTCTTAAAATGGCCTAGCCTTACGGCAGCCCTAACCTCCAGGTCACGGATCCCATCCGTGAAAGCCTGTATGAGATTCCCGTCGATCAGCACATGTGAAGACTTGTAAGCCTTCCGGACCAGCTTTTCCAACTCCAGAGCCCACTGCTGTAAGGTTTCACCAACACGTTGCGATCGGTCCTTTAGCTGAGCGCGAAACACATGTTCCAGGTGCGCGTCGCCGTATCTAGTTTCCAATGCTTCCAGAATGTTTTCGAAAGTAACGTTCTGTCCAAGTGCCTCTAACACATTCAAGGCCTGGTCGCGAAGACCCAAGGTTAGAGCAGTCAAGGCCTGTTCTTTGGTCCACCTATTCGATTTCATGACAGCCTCGAACTGTATCTTGTAGGCAGACCATGACGAAGATCTGTCGAATGGTGGCACTTTAAAACCACCTGGCGAGGGAGCAACTACCGCAGGTGCCACGGCCTCTCCTCCAGATTTGAGCCCACGAACAATCCTTTCCAATTCGGCGATACGGATCTCCTGCTTCTGGATCTGGTCCTTTACCTCTTTCATCTCCTTACCAATGGCTCCGCGGAGGTCCTTAATCACCAAGAGCTGCTTCTCCTGACGGCGAGCCTGCTCTTCCTTGTCACGCTGTAGCTTCTCCTCTAAGCGGCGCGCCTGCTCCTCCTGACGGCGAGCCTGCTCCTCTTGACGACGGGCCTGCTCCTCCTGACGGCGAGCCTGCTCCTCTAAGCGGCGCGCCTGCTCCTCCTGACGGCAAGCCTGCTCTTGCATGAATGCCATAAGGGCGGCTAGGTCAGGCGACGCCGACGATTGAGCTGGTTCCGCTGCAGCCGCGGAGTCTCGATGTCCACTTGATGACGGTGAGGGAGCGTCTCCAAAGCGCCTCTGGTCTACGTCTTGCTGGCGCTGACTCCTGGTGCGCATCCCTTCCGTTTCTTCCTTCGGTAGAACCGGCATAATTTAACCCGCACTTCTGACACCAATTTGTTACGAGCTGGGGTTCACGGATAAATTATTTAAACAGCAGACTTCAATTAATCACTGTTTATTACAAAAACACTTCTTTAACAATTCTATTACTTCGCACTATTTTCCGCTTTGATCGCTCTAAGCTGTATCGCTTCTCAATCGAAACTGACTTACGACGAACCCGACCGCTCTTTATATAGCACGGAAGAAGTTTCTAGAACGTTCCATACTGTTCTAGATAATTCGAGAAACTTCCAAAACAATCGACTTTCAAACTCGTTGTTCCCGAAGCGACTAGATACTTCCAGAATGTTCGGTTCGAACCTTCTGGAAAATTTCATTCGATACGAGTTTTCGAGAACATTAGTTCCGCTATTCGATACTAGATAGCGCCACTAGTTACTACCTAGTTCTTCCTCTCTTTACTAGATGGCGTTGGCCTATCTTGTAACAATATTATAAAGTTATGAGCGTGGAAATTTCCATATTTCAACACTAATTTTAATGCATCTTTGGGCGGCAATATATACCATAAGAACACAGACTACTTAAGAGATATTAAATACCATAAGAAGAAGGAAAATTGCAAAACGGCCTCCGTACAGGGATAGATTAGTAATTGAACAATGCAAATAATTTTATTTTGAAAATATACATGTTGTAGTTTTTTCATTATATCTAGACTCCCAAAGACGTCCTTAAAATTCTCGCGCTCGTTTTCTTCCTAAATCATCATCCATTTCGCTACAAATTTGCAAAAGTGCTAATTCTTACGAGAACTAGCTTCTTACTGCTCATCACAGCATCAATCTCTTTCGCAGGTGTTGTCGGATGAGACAGTATGCATTTTAACCCCGCACACAAAATAGTTCGTGCCGTTGACTAGGGAAACCTTAAGAGCGACTGGCGTGACATTATGGTATAAACCAGGGCTTCCCAATCTTTTTTATAATGTGACTACCTTTACATAGTGTTTTTTTTTTGCGATTTCCTTGTTCCATAATAACTATACTTATTATAAGATAGCTTGATCTCTGCGACAGCTGCCAGTATCAATAAAGCAAGGCATATAGTACTCTTTACGTAACAATAGAGCTTGACATGTTATCAAAAAATAACGTATACGTCAGTTTGACATAATGTCGCAGAGATCAAGCTATCTTTTATGAAGTATAACTGATTTTTCTTATTGCTTGAAAAAATATTGCACAATTATTAGGAACATCATTTGTTCCTAATAATTATTCAATATTACTTTTAAATTCTGTGCATAACATTTCAAATCGGAGCTAAAGTTTTGAAATACTTACTCTCCTAACATTTTATCTATTGATTTGTAATCTGTACTACGACTTTAGTACTGCAAGACGACTGTGAGAGAGCACCACGATGCCCCGAGTGTATAAACACAATACCCCTTAATAAAGGGGTATTATACTAGGTACCCGGTAAGCAAATGATAGAGCTGTCTGAGTAGCTACATACTGATTGGACAAAATCTGAATGGTTGTATAGTTTGAGTTAATCGACACGATCAAGGGTGGGCGAGGCCGCAAATTAGGGAGCCGCTTATTACAATATTCGGTCGATTTGGCCCTAACTCAGTTGTAGTGACCGTCACAAGTGTTGCACGCCCGCTATAATGGAATAATTATATAATTAATATAAGATAAGATATTTATTTTTGTAAAACATGAGTGTACAATAGATTTACATGGTCTTAAAATAACATTTGGTAATAGGATCTACATGTTTTGCCGTTCAGGGCATACAAACAAATTGTATTTGGTCATATAAACCGTTTGAATTTATAAAATTAACAAAAAAAAAAACAATTACATAATCTACTGTCATGCATTCATTTATTAACATATTATAGAAAAAACTTTAAAACTAAAGTACAGTTTTGAGATTGAGGAAATGTCGCAATGATAGGCACTAAGTACGATCATTTAAAAATTCTGTTAAGCTATAATAACATTTGGCTATCAGGTATTTTTTTAGATGTAGTTTAAATTGAGTTGTGGTCATTTGTCTAATAGCTTTAGGGATTTTATTATAAATATCTGGTGCTAAAGAGAAAATACTTTTACGCATGAGTGCCGTGGTTGATCTTACTCGCCATAATTTATTGTTATCCCGTCGATTACGGATTGAAACATCTGATAGTTTTTTAAATAGTTTGGGATTGGTTTGAACGAAATTAGCCACTTCAAAAATAAACAAGGAAGGCGGATTTAAAATATTATATTTAATAAAATACGGTTTGCAACTATCCTTTTTTTTTAAGCCGAACATAGCCCTAATGCACCTTTTTTGTGACTTAAAAATGATTTCCTTATTAGTGGAATTTCCCCAAAATATAACGCCAAACCTTAATATTGAGCCGACAATGCCATGAGTACGCAGCGCAGTGGTACTTATGATGGGTTTTAGTTTATAGAGTGCGTAGGCAGAAGAACAGACTTTCTTATTTAACTCTTCTGTATGTGCTCTCCAGTTTAGACGTTTGTCAATAGTTACACCTAAGAATTTATTTGTGTCTACCTTTTGTATTAATATCCCTTGGTGAGTAACATTAATGTTTGGTGTTGCCAAACGTTGACTGAAGAACATAACTTTTGTCTTTTTAAGGTTAACTATTAAATTATTGTTATTTAACCAGTTAACCAATGATTTCAATGTATTATTAATTTCGTTATCATAGGTGTCTTTATTTTTACAATTTATTGTGACCGTGCTGTCATCGGCAAAGAGTGATACTGGATATTTCGTTACTTTTGGAAGGTCATTCATATATATTATAAATAACAATGGACCTAATACACTTCCTTGTGGGACTCCATATTTAACTATTTGTTTCCTCGATGAATACGTTTCTTCTTTTTTAGTATGAATGTTTACTTTAGAAATTTCTGTATTTTCCGGTTTTTTAGATACGACTCTATGAGATTAAGTATGTTGCCTCGAATTCCATACGCTTCCAGTTTATGAAGGAGAATGTCATGGTCAACATAATCGAAAGCCTGGGTCATGTCGCAGTAAATGGAACATACCGGCGTCCTTTTATCTACGCTAGCCATAACATTATTAATAAAATCAAAAATAGCCATGTTTATTGTTTTATTCTTACGGAAGCCTTTCTGGTCTTCCGTAAGAATATTTAGTTTTCAAAATAGTTGTAAATTTTGTTAGATATGTATTTCTCAAAGACTTTTGAAATTATGGGAACAAGCGCAATTGGTCTTTAACAGTTCATATTTTGTTTATTATCTTTTTTGAAGATTGGTCTAACAATAGAAGTTTTTAGCCTTTCAGGGTATGACCCTGTACTTATACACAAGTTAATGATATGGCTTAGGTGATCACACATCTGATATGCGACATATTTTATAATTCTAGTCGAGATCCCATCGAACCCAACACTGGTCTGGGGACCCTAAATTTCTAACAATTAATAAACCACCCTAAATTAAATTTTAGGGCCCTGAATACTGTGCAGTGTAATAAGTTCTTAATACCAAGGGGTATTAGTTTCGAGTTCATAACTATGGTAGGTACCTACACACTTAGTTCCCGACATCGTTTTGTTTTTGTAGTAACATACCCACATACCCACAATTCCTGCAAGCATTCGCGTAAATTGCTAATCGGTTTACTACAAAGTTTTTGCTTAAATTCACAAAATCTTTTGTGTATTGCATTTTTCTTCGTCAGTTCCGTGAGTGGGCGGGTTATCAATACAAAATTAGCCATTAATTTACGAAAGTAACTACAAACCAATGAACTGTCTAGTCTCATGAACATTACGCCGAGTCGGAAATTGTGAAACAGCTGATAACTTCAATTCACTCGTTTGAATGCTACCCGGAAATATTTCGTGACCGAGGATTTTTTTAAAAAATAAACCTTTTTACCCGATTACGGCGAAGCCAAAATGAAGGGTTATGATATTAGCAGTCTATGTATTTATGTTTGTGTTTAAGTATGTTCCTCCGGCGCGCTTTAACTTTTCATCCGATTTGAATGATTAAGGTGTCAATCGATACGTTATTGTGGCCCGCTTAAAAAACGCAAAAAAGCCTGTATTCGGGTTACAGTTTTAAGAAACTATTTTCATATTTAATACAAGCTACATATCAGTAATCTGTGATTTAATAGTCCTTATGCGAACAAAGGGCAAGATCGCAATTTGACGAGAACCTTTTATAATAATTCAATACCCGGCCGTACCTACGTCAATAGATTGTAATACGAAATCATCTAGGAATTATATTTACGGATTTTGGTGACTTAATGATTGTGATTTAATATCACTAGGGTTATTTCAAGAGTTTATGATTTTATATAGAAAGCGCTTAGCAAATGGGACATTTGCGAGGCCAAACGGTACAACCCGTTTATACCCGATTGTATTCGTAACGACTTTGAGGTATTACGAATAAATTCTTATAAGTAAATCTATAATTGATTATAATCTTTTGCTAGATCTAGAAGTAATTCTTGTCATGCTCTCTCAAATGCCTCTCGGATGGTGGCACATGTGTTGGATCATTCGGCTCCTTTCATGATGGTTGAGCTGAGTAGTGCCGATCCATGCGTCATGCTCGTGAACAGGCGCCATCAGTTGGGATTGGTCATAAGTTAGCTGCCTCGGCCTGTTATTTCTTTATTTAATTATTTGTTACTCTAGACGCTTTTTGGATAAAATTTCCGTTATGGGCCGTTGATTTTTAGCGCGGGAAGGGTGCGGGGTTGGGGAGGTTTGGCTACCCTCCTATACCATCACCACCACTCGGAGCCCCATGGTTATGGAGATATCCATTGTTAAAGTTTTCAGGTTAGAATAAAAATTGCCGTAAATGTCCATCGTTTTAAGGGGCGGATAGGGAGGGAGGGAAAGGGGGTTAAGGGGGCTACCCCACTGTACCATCCCCACACCACGGAACCCCCTTTTTATGGAGGTGCCATTGGTGGGGATGGTATAGGTGGGTAGCCAAACCTCCCCCCTCCACGCGCCCAAAATCAACGGTCCATAATGGAAATGTTTACCCTTGCGCAACTAGATCCAGTAAAAGTACCTACCTCTAAGGTTTATTTGAAATAAACTATTTGATTGATTCATACCGGCTAACTTTGGCACCTTTAGGCTTATTATTACGTATGAAACGGCAATCTGCAAGAATTGCGCAGCGATCTCGCAGTCATCGTGCATCTGTCATCGTCTAGAGTCATCTATCTTTACTAATATAACAAAGCAGAAGAGATTGTTTGTTTGTTTGAACGCGCTAATCTCTGGAACTACCAGTCGGATATGTTTTTTTTTTTTGTATTTGATAGCCACATTCATGAGAAAGGCTATACGCTAATAAAGGAACGTCCTCACTGGGAGCATTCTTTCGTGAGCATTTGTAAACAAGCAATCGTAGGCGAGAATACAGCAATTACATTGCTGGGATCGAAAAAAATAAGATTACAATACAAGCGCCTTCAATTCACAGTAATTATTGCAATGATGTTTGCTGAAAGAATAGGTTACAAAGACGAAAGTAAATTATGAACTCCACTTTATATAAGTTTCTCTGTGAATTCCACGTCCTTCAACCACAGAACATTTTTACTCTAGCGAGCCTTCAACTGGTTTTAGAACGTAACTTTTTGACGTTCTGTCTTTTTTAGGGTTACGTACAAAAAGGCTAAAAACGGGACCCTATTACCACAGATAATATAATACTAGCATACAGATGCCTCATCAAACATATCATACAAAGAAACCGTGCCACGTAACTAGCGTTTTTCAACTGATTATACCGATAATTTTTGTAAATCCATCGCGTTCGGTTCCGCTCCACGGCGATAGATAGATCACCATCTAATAATCAATCGATATCGATAGATAAATCAAATAATCAGTATAATCAGTACAGTACGTCGGGACTGTTTTTTTGTATGGGATGAGACCCCACGCTATTACTAAGACTCCAATGCCTGTCTGTCTGTCACCAGGCTGTATGTCATGAACAGTATTGCTCGACAGTTGTTTTTTTTTCCTATTTCTGTTGCCGCTATAACAACACATACTAAAAACAGAATAAAATAAATATTTAAGTGGGGCTCTGTTGTAGAGATGAATTCTAATTATCTATGATTTTAGTTTGTTTTTAAAAGCAAGTATTTTCAAACTTGGAGCGATTAGTGTTTTGACAATTGTTGTGAAGAAAATTTTATGTCACTCGTTTTTGAGAATTGTTCGGAGCAAGCTGTAATTTTGAGTCGTTATATTTGTAGTAAAGATGTAGTCTTTTAACAAGGTTATTGTATATTACTGAATAAAATGTATGTGTGAAATGGACTGAAGGCGTAGGCGTTTGTTTTCTATTGGATCCCAATGTTTGACTTCTCCTGGAGGGCAGATATCCGTAAGAGGTCATGGGGCCCCTTGACCTCCAGGATTGGATGAAGATGAGTGAAGCTCAGACGAAGCTATCTACCCTGGAAGTCATATGGTGATAAATTTATAATTTTATTTACTGCAAATAATTATACAGAAACATGACAGAGGAACTGTCTAAATTAGATAAAGATACCAACTATATTAATTGGAAAAAGAAGTTAAAATTATTACTATTATCGAAAGGACTAAATTCAGTTATACTAGGTTTAAATGATGAACAAAAAATCAAGGAAGTTATTAGTAAAGATGCAAAAGCCAGATTTACTATAATTAATTCTGTGGATTCCAAATATGTTGGACGTATAATGGACTGTGAAACTGCAAAAGAAATTATAGACACATTGGACAAGATATTTTTGGGACAAATTGAAACGCAAAGATGTCATTTACTTCAGGATTTAAACAATTATAAATTTGAGAAAAAGATTTACCAGAGGATATTGGAGACCTAATGAACATCGTTACCTCAATCAAAAGTACTGGAATGAATCTATCTGATACTGAAATTGTGTCGAATATTTTATGCATTTTACCTAAGGAATGATCGAGCTTTAGGACAGCATAGGAGTCTACTGTTAAAGAGGATAAAACTTCTTTTTTTTTATATAAGTGCGGCAGAAAAGGACATATTGCAAAATTCTGCAAAAACACACAAGATAAAGGGTCCAATAGCTTAAAGAACAACAGCTTTATAACATGCTTCAAATGTCTGAAAAATGGGCATAAAAATAATGAACAAAGCAATGATGCAAAGAAAATTTTAATTGTGTGTTTTTTAAGTCAAACACACACTTTTCAAAATTTTGTTTAGAAGAAGAGCGAAATGATGTCATAGAAAATATTTTTCTCAAACATGCTTGGAAATTTGAGCATTATTTTGATAACCTTCTTCGAGATAAATCGAAATTGCAGTACAGGCCAAATACATCCGAGCAGCGGCCGGCAAAAGTTGTATGAAAATCCATATCTGTCGTTTGCAGCGGCCAAATAAATTACATAGTAAACTCATATCTGTCGTGTAATTTAAAAATGGAACGATCTTTTACTCCGAATCATGGCAACCAAGGAGGTAACTTATCAAAGGTTTTATTTAAATTTCGAACTGGCTTGCAAATAGAAAGCTGTGTATTGAAAAAAAAAAACAAATGAACACTTTAAGGCTTCGCACGCACTGCGATTTTTATTTGCGCGGCTTTTTGTAGTATTATTACCGCGTGATTTTTTTACCGCAACAATTCTGGCTTCATACAATTCCATAGGTCACAGAATGGGCGGAAAACGCGCGAATGCAAATCGCTGTGCGTGCTAAGCCTAACCCGGGAATAGGTAATTATTGTTGTTCGTTATTGATTTTGAAAAGTAATTGTATTTGACAAAATGAGTTCTAGGTTAGTTAGTAGTTAGTTCTTAGTTTTAATTTCCGCGCATTATTTGAGAAAAGCACTATACAAGCCTTGGCCACAACTAGGCATTGATGGACTTACGTATGTGTGCCTCGGCTTCGCCTCGGCCCACATTTACACGTTCGTCCATCAATGCCTCTTTTACTGGCCGCTGCAGTAATCTATACCAATATTATAAAGAGGAAAGATTTTTTTGTTTGTTTGTTTGTTTGTACCGAATAGGCTCCAAAACAACTGGACCGATTTCAAAAATTCTTTCACCGTTGGGAAGCTACGTTATCCCCGGGTGACATAGGCTACTTTTTATCCCTGTATTCCCACGGGAACGGGAACTACGCGGGTGAAACCGCGAGGCGTCCTCTAGTGTACTATAGAAGAAGAACGAGATGATGTTATAGAAAATGAGGGAATTGATGTTTTTGAAGGTAGTATTGCTGAAGAATTTGGAATTAGATAATAATAGTAGAACAGAAGTTAATTTGGAAGATAGTAGTCAAGAAGTGAATAATGGAAATGAAATTGAAGATAATAGTAGATTGACGGTGGATGGAAATGAGTTGTTTGTGGATGCGGAGGAGTCCGTTGAAGAAATTAGTAGTAAAAGGATTTTGCCAAAAAGAGATAGAAGATTACCGATAAGGTTGAAAGATTATGATTTAGAAACGTCATTTTAACTTACAGCGAGGTGTTGAAGAGTGATGAGAGAAGTTTATGGGAGAAAGCTATTAAAGAAGAGATGGATGCTTTGGAGAAAAATAAAACTTGGGAAGTCGTTGATAAAATAGAAGCTGGAAATAAAAGATTGATAACTAGTAAATGGATTTTTACTGCGAAGCCGGAAGGAAGATACAAAGCACGACTTGTTGCTAGAGGATTTTACAAAAATATAATATAGACTATAAAGAGACTTATAGTCCAGTGGTAAATACTACTAGTGTAAGATTATTGCTTTCGATTGCTGCACAGAAAGGTCTAAAATAAAACAGTTTGATGTAAAGACAGTGTTCGCGACGAGGCGTCACCAACAATAGTTGTATCGTTTGTAAATTGAAAATTGTATCAACAGACATACGTCTGCTTACCCCAGCGCGCTATCTCATACTAAATAATTTTGGTCGAGAAAAATCCTTTTATAGTTTTTGCGCATATGGAATTTCGTTTGCATTTTTAAGGCACTAAAAATTATGTTTTAGTGTTTATCAGTATGGGTTTTAATTAGTAAATTAGAAGCATTATATACATACTGATTGTAGTTATTACGGAAAGAAACATGAATTAAAAATCCGTAAAAACGACCGGTCACCATGACGTTTTAGCGTTATGGTGACCGCTCATTGCGTAGAGGGGCCTCCACTGGAAGTCGCTTCGCCCCCGCAAGGGGGCGAGGCGAGCGGTCACGGAACCCTTTGTTTCCTGGCCGCGGGTGATGCACCGGGGCTCGCAACTACGAGCCCGTCCCTGGGTGATCCACTGGACCCAGCGTGCTGCGAGCGCGGTTTTCTACAAACCAGCGCTCGCTATGTTTGGCTTGTTGTATGTGACTGTAGGCTCGCCTCGGCGGCGAGCGTTACTGAACGACTCGCCGCTTTTTCACGGTCCCCGGCGGTCTACCCCCGCCGAGTGAGACCCAGGGCGTACCCTGGGAGGCTCAGCGAAGGTGACCTGCATCAGAGGTACCGACTTGGACGAACCTACAGTTTAGTTATGAAAGCGACTACTAGCGCCGTAAATGTATTTGGGAACGGCAATGACCTGCGTTACACCGCTCATGATAACCGATAGCGCGCAGGCGACCACACGCTATTCGGTGCAAGTGTACTCGCGTATGTCTAGTTATGAATGTCTGTTTACAACGTGAAGTGAGTCTATATTAACTTAGTACAAACTTCACGCTGTGGGTGCGGTGTGGGATGGGTAGTGTTATTGTTTGAGTAAGCAGCGTGTAGACTGATACTGCTTACTCATGGGTCAAGTCCGGGATGAGGATTTGGTCGCATTTTCACGAAGCAGGTCTCTCGGCAGGCGTTTTCTGTACGGCGGGCGCGCGTGCCATGGCGCCAGGTGTTTCACGTGGGGCCAGGCAGAAGCTTCGGCCCGCTCGAACATTTTGGTAGATAGGCGTCCTACAAATTCATCCAGGCTCTCAATCCCGGTATCCCGTTGTATGACGTCATTCCTCACGTAGCGAGGGGCGTCTATAGCACGGCGTAGCGTTAGGTGTTGTTGTGCACGGAATCTTACCTTGTTGGCCTAGCTGGTGAGGGCGAACCAAGCTGGGGCAGCATAGGTGATGATGGGGCGGATATAGGTTTTATAAATACCCAGCTTGACCCGTATGGGGAGGCGGGATGAGAGCACTGGGTTTAGCAAGTTTCTTGCCACCCTGCTTTTGTTGACCACTTCGGTGACATGCGGCCCCATCGTGAGCCGACGGTCGATAGTGAGCCTGCGTCTTACTCACATTCACCGATATCACCTATGTAATTCTAGTACATAGACATTACTTGCTTGAGATAATATGTCTGTATGTGCCAGCATGGACGTTTCTATGCGTCTGTCAGAGGACCCACTACCTTCAGACACACTTGGTGCCTGAAGGGCTATCGATATGCTTTCTGAAGCATTACCTTCGTGGGCCCTCAGGCACTAGGCAGGCGCCTAGACTCAGTCACAACACAAAGCTAATATATAGCTACACATACACACACAGAGGCATTAAAGCCATGGAACAGCGCAACATTTTCCTATTTCGGCCGCTTCCCGGCACTTTAAGTACCAGAAGGGTTGGTGGTACACCCATCAGGGTACCACCGTTCGATAGACCAATTCTCCAGCTTCCCAACCACACTTCCGGAAGGAGCTAACTGGTGGGTGTGGATCCACCCACCAGTTTGAGTACAAACTCGTTTTATGTGCTAAAACTAGGCACATAATCTAGACTTTCACACTTTCACGCGGCTGTGCGCCTGAAAGATATAGATGTAGCTATGAAACTACTACATTTCGATAGCCCAGTAGTAGGGCTTCAAGTCCCTCGCTGGTACCCTAGTACTAAGATGTATAGTTGTGGTAGAAAGTAGCATGTAAACCCACAAATTGACAGAATTTACCTTTCTTCAGCGTTCTTCACGCAAGAGCTCTCTGAAGGTAGCAGCTAGGGACATGGACCTGGTCTCGAGACCTATCCAGAAGTCCAAGTTTCATCGAAATCGGTTAAGTGGAAGGGGAGTTTCTGTCGGTGTATAGTTAAGATACATAGTGTATTTTTTTTAATTAAAATTTCTGCGCGCATGCTAATTCGAGGTCCTCGTTACGGTCAAGTTAACTAGAAGGATAGTGCGCAGGCGCACCGTCCAATTTGTAGCAAAGATTACTATTATATACTGATTTGTAGCCATTATTTCATCTTAGTAGAATCCACGCAACTTTGTGTAACGAAGACAATGAAGAAACGTCGCTTCTGGTCATGAAAACTTAAGTCTTTTATTTCTCTGGACATCACGCCTTCCCCTCAACACACTTGGCAGCCTTCAAGCCACTCCAAGGTCTGATATTGCCCGATGACAACTGAATCGTTGGTGCAGGGATGTCAACGCGTTCGAGCAGGAGCCTTACAACCTCCAGATTACCTATCTACCTCGAGCGATCACGTCCGTCCCGTACAGACAGCATTTTTGTTTGGAGAGTTAAATGAGGATATTTTTATGGAAATTCCATGATTATGGTGAAAATAAAATTTGTAAATTAAAGAAGAGTCTTTATGGCTTAAGGCCATAAAGACTCTTCTTTAATTTACAAATTTGCAGCACCGCTCATGTGGAATAAGCGGCTAACTGAATGTTTAAACAAATTGGGATTTGAACAACTGAAATTAGATCCATGTTTGTTTTTGTGTAAAGAAATAGTACATTACTGCAGAATCCAGTGAGTAAGACTTCCTGGCCAAGTATGAGTTAACCGGACCGAACCGCAGGTGAGGTCCGGTTATATACGAGGCCAGGATGTCATTCTTACTGGTTGAGGCTTGTATAATGCTTTTCTCAAAAATGAATGAAAGTTTAACAACAAATTCGTTTAATTAATATTTTAGGTTTCATTCATATTAGGGCAATTACTGATAGATATTGTGATCGATTTACCGGGGGCATTTATTTATATTTTCTCAAACATGCTTGGAAATTTGAGAATTATTTTGACAACCATCTTCGAGAAAAATCGAAATTGCAGTACAGACCAAATACATGAGAGCAGCGGCCGGCAAAAGTTGTATGAAAATCCATATCTGCCGTGTGTAGCGGCCAAATAAAGTACATAGTAAACTCATATCTGTCGTGTAATTTAAAAATGGAACGATCTTTTTCACCGAAACATGGCAACCAAAAAGGTAACTTATCAAAGGTTTTTTTTTATTTTAGAACTGGCTTGCTAATAGGAAGCTGTTTATTGAAAAAAAATAACAAATGAACACTTTAAAGGCTTAGCAGGCACTGCGATTTTATTTGCGCGGATTTATGTAGTTTTTACCGCAATGCGTGCAGCTTCATACAATTCCATAGGCCGCAGAATGAGCGAAAAATTGCGCGAATAAAAAGGCCTAACGCGGGCATAATTGATTTTGAAAAGTAAATGGTTTGGTTCGGTTTTCAGATATCGGTATTAGTAGTACAGTTATCTATACTATATTACTATATATAGTATAGTAGTATTATAAAGAGGTAAAGTTTGTGAGTTTGTGACGTTGTAAGGGGTAATCTCTGGATCTACTAAACCGATTTTGAAAATTCTTGCACCGGTAGAAAGCTACATTATTCCTGAGTGTCATAGGCTATAAAATATTTAAAAAAAAATAGAGATCCTTATGAAAATTGCAATAATGTAACCCAAGGTAGCAAAATGTTGTCTGTAAAATACATTATTTGGCGTGCGCTGAGAAAACTATTGATGATAGATACAAATTAGTAGGTAGGGTAGGTAGGATAGGCAGGTTAGGCAGGGTAGGCAGAGTAGGCAGGGTAGGCAGGGTAAGCAGAGTAGGCAGGGTGAGCAGAGTAGGCAGGGTAAGCAGAGTAGGCAGGGTAAGCAGAGTAGGCAGGGTAGGCAGGGTAGGCATGGTAAGCAGAGTAGGCAGGGTAGGCAGGGTAGGCAGGGTAGGCAGGATAGGCAGGGTAGGCAGGATAGGCAGGTTAGGCAGGGTAGGCAGGGTAAGCAGAGTAGGCAGGGTAAGCAGAGTAGGCAGGGTAGGCAGGGTAGGCAGGGTAAGCAGAGTAGGCAGGGTAAGCAGAGTAGGCAGGGTAGGCAGGGTAGGCAGGGTAGGCAGGATAGGCAGGTTAGGCAGGGTAGGCAGGGTAAGCAGAGTAGGCAGGGTAGGCAAGATAGGCAGGGTAGGCAGGAAAGGCAGGGTAGGCAGGGTAGGCAGGGAAGGCAGGGTAGGCAGGGTAGGCCGGCTAGGCAGGGTAGGCAGGGTAAGCAGAGAAGGCAGGGTAGGCAAGATAGGCAGGGTAGACAGGAAAGGCAGGAAAGGCAGGGTAGGCAGGAAAGGCAGGGTAGGCAGGGTAGGCAGGTTAGGCAGGATAGGCAGGGTAGGCAGGAAAGGCAGGGTAGGCAGGGTAAGCAGGGTAGGCAAGATAGGCAGGGTAGGCAGGGTAGGCAGGATAGGCAGGAAAGGCAGGATAGGCAGGGTAGGCATGGTAGGCAAGATAGGCATGGTAGGCAGGATAGGCAGGAAAGGCAGGGTAGGCAGGATAGGCAGGGTAGGCATGGTAAGCAGAGTAGGCAGGGTAGGCAGGGTAGGCAAGGTAGGCAGGGTAGGCCGGATAGGCAGGATAGGCAGGGTAGGCAGGAAAGGCAGGTTAGGCAGGGTAGGCAGGGTAAGCAAAGTAGGCAGGGTAGGCAGGGTAGGCAAGATAGGCAGGGTAGGCAAGATAGGCAGGGTAGGCAGGAAAGGCTGGGTAGGCAGGAAAGGCAGGGTAGACAGGAAAGGCAGGGTAGGCAAGATAGGCAGGGTAGGCAGGCAAGGCAGGGTAGGCATGGTAGGCAGGATAGGCAAGGTAGGCAGGGTAGGCAGGGTTGCCAGGGTAGGTAGGCAGTTGACGGGAGCGAAGCCCCGAGGGTCAGCTAGTATTAGATATAGTTTTTGTAATATCGGTTATTTTGATATTGATATCGATATGATAATGATATCTAACACATATCCGATATAAGTTACGTTTTGATATATAGGACCTATCCCTACTACTGTCTAGTAAGTAAATTACATACTTACTTACTGGACAGTTGTGAATAAGTCTCCGGTAGAATTCACTTTCTGGAGACTTTTTAGAGATGTTATGGCAATATTACATACCATTTTTGAGAAATAGTAGATTATTAACCAAGGGCTGTATGACATCAATTGCATACGAGGTTTTTGGCGCCTGAGCGAAGCGAAGGCGCTAATTAACCCGAGTATGCAATTGATGCTTACGCCCGAGATAAATACTCTGCTTTACATATCGATTGTGAGGTAAGTAAACAACAAGACAGCAGTTTTCAATGAACATTTATTAAGAAGAAAAAAATGTGTATTTAATTAAAATTAATAGTAAAATTATTACAATTTGTAAGAGATATGGTCACGTTCTTTTTAGGAATATTTATAGTTTGAATATGAGTTTGTGATGATAAGACTTGAGTTTGAGTGACTTGAGGTTCTTGCATCGTAAATGGCGGCAGTTGACTGGTACTATTTTCTTCATTAAAAAATGGCTCAGATGATGTGCTTTGACGTGGTGATTTCAAGTTTATATTTTCTGTTATTTTAGAAGTAATTTTGCTTTTGTTTGCCATCGAATCTTCGATATAACCTTCGGCCACTTTGCTGGTCTTCCAGCCGCCGTGCCTTTTTAACAGAGTGAGGTTGGCTCCCGAATCAGCCAATAGAGTCGCTGATGTTCTGCGAAAGCAATGCCCGGTGTATAACTCTACGTTACTCAGTTTTAAATATGTGGCTATTTGCTTTGGCATGCATGTAAATTTGTTTTTTCCTATTACTTGTCTGTGGCATTTTCCTTTACTGTAATTAAGAAAAAAACGATTTGTATCCACGTTTTCAGGCCGAAGAGCTTGATATTTTTCAACATAATGTGCAAATTCTTCATGCACAACAAATGACCGGTCAATTTTAGTTTTCGTGTTAGGCAGTTTTATGAGTAGTAATTTGTTATGTTTTTCTACATTTTCTATTGTCAAGTTTGTCAATTCCACGGTTCTGCAGGCTCCCGATATCCCAAAAATTAGAACAACCTGTAAAAAAGACATAAGTTGTATTAAAGGCACCAAATTCGCATAGTATTTTTGTGAAATATTTTGGTAACTTATTAAAAAGGGCAAGTAAATACGTAGGTACCTTTATTGCTAAATAAATTTCATCCGGAGCTTCATTTAAGAATTTCTGTACTTCTTCTGCAGTAAATACCTTCGATTTCTTGCTTTTAAAGCCGTCAGACTGCCTTTTCAAGAAAGCAGTAAGTTTAGAAAAATCTTTCAAATTCAGATTGAAAGGAAGGTTGTAGCCTCTTAGATAATTCATCAAAATATGATATAAAACACTTTCAGAAAGAGATTTCACTTTTTTTTCTGACCGCCATTTCATAAATTCGTCGTATGCCTTTACATATCTTTCTTTCGAGTTCGGCGGTAATATATTTTCGACAACTGTTTTTGCCCTTTATTTAATAAAAATCGGGCGTTAGATCTATGTCTTCGTCACTAGACATGTTTAAAACTTTTGAAAAAGAACTCAAACAAGAAAATTAATTATTTTCGCGATGCTTTCGCGCCTACTAGTAGACTGCCTTTTTTTTTTTTTCACGCACGCAAGCGCGTCAAATCTTGCTGGCCAGTTTGATTTTTAAATCGATTCCATCTAACATACGATGTGGAAACAAATAGTTCCATATTTAAAATAAAATCTTTATAAAATAAATTGTCTAGATTCCGATTCGAGTAATTAATGGATACCGAGAAAAAAAATATTAACTTTTTAAAAATATTCTTCGTGCAGTATGAGTATGACAGTTCTTTTTTCAAATTCCAAAACCTATGCTGTAATGATAGTCATACACCCCGGCATTCAGGGGTGTAAGGGTGTACTTACAGAGCAAGAGATATGTAAAGGAAATTTACTTAGCAATATATGTCAATGATGGACTTTTGATAGGAAATTGTGAAAATGAGTTGAATAATATAATGAAAGGAATGCAAAAAGTTTGAAATTTGAAATTTGATAAAGTCGAGAAGTTTATCGGTATTGATATACAGGTTGGAGAAAATTATTTGAAAATTTATCAGGAATCTTACATTGATCAAATGTTAAATAAATTTGGATTTAGTGACTTAAAAGAAATTATATTTCCGAATATTTTAACCGATATACATCAAGAGGGGAAAGGTGATAGTAGTGATGTGCATCGTTATAGGCAGTTGATAGGGTCTTTACTATACTTAGTAAATAAAACTAGACCAGATGTTTCGTTTCATGTTGGTTATTGTAGTAGACATCAAGAGTGTCCTAATTTAAATGATTTCGCTAATATTAAAAATCTCTTCAGATACCTTAAGAGCTCTATATCTTCTGGTATTCAATATTTGCGGGGAAATAGTTTAGTTTTGACAGCGTATTGTGATGCAGACTACGCTGGTGATCCTGATACTAGGAAAAGTACGACCACAGACTACTTAGAGATACTACGTATAGTACGACTGGCGTTGTAGTGTTGTACAGTGGTGGTCACATACATTGGTGCTCGCGTAAACAGTCCATCACCGCTCTCTCCAGTACGTAGACATGGGTCGGATTAGGTAAAAACGATACCTAATCCACCTAATCCTAGTATATAAAAATACCTAATCCGAATATTTATTCAATATAGCCGCTGGCCTCTTACCGATATTATGTATCGTATTTAGATTGGGTAAGAAATATTTGGCATCATTTATGGACGTTCAGTTTCTGTTATATTGTGGAACGTTGGATTATATTTCGTTTTTTAAGAACAAACGGTACTTAAAGTCAACGTGAATACTTTCAATTAATTACTTATTAAATTAATTAAACTAACTTATAAATACGTAAACCAACGGAATGTAATTTATGCAATTCTTATTACTAGGTAGAACATGTGTCACGTACGCATGATTCATTTGCACTGCCAAAAGTTAGGTCAAGATTAAAGTTCATTGTAGAATTACTCTTTTGAAACAACTCAAACGACAAATTTTTCAGTCTCTTGTACCGAAAAATGGCTAAAAATGAAAACTGGTGTACTATGTATAGAAACCTTATTATATTAACATGCATTTCACCCATATTACACGAGTTTCTAATTTTTACATATTTAATTTCAATAAAAGACGTGAAAGTTTTGTTATTTTTCTTCGAGAGTATCATCTTAAAATAACGCCTCCTAACGACGGCGTATATTCATTACGACATACATCGCTAGAACACTAACTAATCCAGTGGTACGATTCAGCGTATCTACATAGATGACGCTGGCGGCAGTGCTAATTATACTTAAAACTTAACCCCCACATTTTACGGTACGGAATATCTTCTGTGTAGACTGTGTACGAATATTCTGTGCCATACCTAATCCTCGAAGCTTTGGATTAGGTACGGATTCGCATCGAAAAATACCTAATCCACATACCTAATCCAATATTTATGCCTCACCTCTACCAGTACGGCAGCAGAATACATCTCTGCCGCAGAATGTATCAAAGATTTACTTTATACAAAGATTACTATTATATACTACTTTATTTTCAAAGTCTGATTAAGGAGATTACAGGTCAGGTCATACACCAAAGACAGAATTATTTGTTGATAATCAGTCGGCTATTGTTTTAATTAAAAATGGAATTTTAAATCGGAGAAGCAAACATATTGATGTGAAATATCATTTTATTAAAGAAAAGATAGATCAAAATTTAATTGAAATTTTCTATTGTCCAACCAATTCTAATATTGCAGATATTTTAACAAAAGGATTAGATAGAACAAAGTTTTTACGTTTAAGAAAGCATATTGTGAGTGATCAGTGAACTTGATGTGAACTTTAATGAAGTGAGTTTAGTTAGTGGAGAATTAGTTAATTATGATAGGTGTTAGATGTTATATCTTGTAGAGATAATGTTTTGGAATTTATTTGAAATTTAGGTATTAGTTATAGTATTAAGGTTGTTTTGATTGTTAATTTGTAATTTATATTTAAGGGGGAGGTTTAGTATATTACCTATGTAGAATTTAATGATAGGTAGGGAATACTAGTATGGGTTTTTATTTTAGTTATGTGTTCAGTGTTGAAATTGTATATGGGGTGTTCTAGGAAAATATGTTTAAGTTAAATACAGGTCAGTTTTAATTTTATTTGAGACAATATAAAATTCAGTTTCAATTAGAATTCATCTCTACAACATCCCCTATGTTGTAGAGATGAATTCTAATTGTCTATGATTTTAGTTTATGTTTTAAAAAGCAAGTATTTTCAAACTTGGAGCGATTAGTGTTTTGACAATTGTTGTGAAGAAAATTTTTTATCACTCGTTTTTGAGAATTGTTCGGAGCAAGCTGTAATTTTGAGTCGTTATATTTGTAGTAAAGATGTAGTCTTTTATCAAGGTTATTGTATATTACTGAATAAAATGTATGTGTGAAATGGACTGAAGGCGTCGTCGTTTATTTTCTACTGGATCCCGATGTTTGACTTCTCCTGGAGGGCAGATATCCGTAAGAGGCTCCAATACAACAAACATGTTTTTTTGGCGTTTTTTGCGAAATTGGTACGGAACCCTTCGTGCGCGAGTCCGACTCGCAATGTCTGGGTTGCAGCCCAAAGATATTCTTCTAGTCCACAGAGTAAGTAAATTGTCTAGTCTTTGGTTCAGTTCGCTTCCGGCTTCCGTATTATTATATTTGCTCTTTGTGGTCAATGTCGTCATACGTACATACGTAGTATCTCTAAGTGTCTGTGCCAACATAATATCAGTAATCTGTGGTCTGTGCTCTTCCGCCTTAGGGTATATATGTTCTGTGGTGCTCTTTGTCTTTGTCAGTTCGTTTGGTTCATTGGTTGGCTTCATTGGCTTGGCTGGCATTGTTTTTGTTTGGCTCTGCCTGTGATCATCTGTGATTGTAGTACACAAACAATTAATTATTGGTATAGGTATTGCCGTGGGCGTAAAGTGCAAATTACAAAATGACTACGGATGTGGAGAGTGCAAGTAGCGATGATGATCATCAGAAATCTGAGAATAAAGAAAAAGAAGAGCAATCAGCGAAACTGGAAGAGAAAGACATTGAAGAGGAAGTTAACACGACGTTCAAAGATTTGGTAAGTTTGTCGTGTGTTATTTATTTGCAACATACTTAAAACCTTAAAATTATCTGAGATTTGAACTATCTTAAGTTAGTAATCCTCTTCACCTATCCTTCTACTAGCCTTAGCTACTAGCATTGTAAAATAATGGAATAAAAACGTTTTATATTGAGGTTATGTTGTTAAATCACACACTTCCATTTTCAGGGAGTTGTAGACGTATTATGCGAAGCTTGCAAAGAATTAAAATGGATGAAACCGTCGAAAATCCAGAAGGAATCAATACCTGTGGCATTGCAAGGCAAAGACATCATAGGCTTGGCTGAGACAGGATCGGGAAAAACTGGTGCCTTTGCCCTTCCAATCTTACAAGCACTATTGGAGAACCCACAACGAAATTTCGCACTTATATTGACACCAACAAGAGAATTGGCATTCCAGATATCGGAACAGTTTGAGGCACTTGGTAAGTTTCTGAACTGAATATATATTTTTTTGGGTTTGAGGGTACCCTCTTTAGGGTAGTAGTAGTTGGCCTGCCCAAAGCGTTTCCAGGCATTCTTTCTACAGGAAAAGAAGGCCAGGCTGACTTTGGTGGAAGACAGCCCAACTTGAATCAGTTTTATTAATCTTAATTTTCTTGTCCCATGTTACATAGCGTCTTCTTCTCTAAGCATTGGTTTCAGTTCATAGTGAGGAGCATTACCATTGTTAATCACTTTCTTTTTCTCTACTGTCAACATGGTGGACGTCCCACCCATACGCACCAAACGTTTTGGGAATACTTTCATTATGTGTACAGCTAAAGAGTGGAATTCCCTGCCGGAGTCTGTATTTCCTGTTCATCCGTCACCATATTCAATTATTGCAGCCTGTATTTTTACTAGTCATTGTAAAATGCTTTCTTCTTCATTTTCAGTTTTATTTATTTAGCACTAATAAGTCCTGTATAAATTCCTAACAATTATGACAGTCATTCATTTATATGATTCCTCATGGAAACCATCATAATTATAAAAGTAATATTTGATTTAGTTAGTTTAGTTGGTTTAGTAGTTCTCCTTCTAGGCTTTTTTTCTTTTGCAAACTTGTCCAGAATTCTAAAACATTTTCTTCTACTGGGTGGTCTTTTATTTTGTATCCTACTGCTGTTCAAAGGCCCTTGCTCCTTCCAGGACTCCATATTTCAAAAAAATATTCAGAAATCTAAAATTCACTTTATTTTTAGGTGCCAGCATAGGAGTGAAATGTGCAGTAATAGTGGGTGGTATGGACATGGTGGAACAGTCTCTCATGCTGGCCAAGAAGCCACACATCATCATTGCAACTCCTGGAAGACTTGTGGACCACTTGGAGAATACCAAAGGATTTAATTTGAAGGCTCTCAAGTTTCTGGTGAGTGATGAAATGAATGACATTTAAGTCTTAAAATCATTAGTGTTAATTAGTTTGTCTATTTGAGCATAATTAAGTAGCATTTCACAGTAGAACATAATTGGTGAAAGGTGGTGGGAACTATAGATGTAACAATGCCTAGCTCTTCGGGGAGTACATTATTATAGGTTACTTATTTGTTTGTCCTTGCACTGGAATACCTTTCAGTAATTATACCAATTTATTATGTCCAAGAACTGTCATCAAAATAGTCACTGAGACTATAGTAACATTTCTGTATTAATATATCACATAATTTATGCTAGAAATTGACTACATTGAGACTTTTTATTGAGCATGGCATCTTATTAAATATTCTCTGGGCCACAAGGTACTTTAAGCTCTAACTTATTTTTATCACGAAGTTTCCTGTAATGACTTTTAAAAGCTATTTCATATAGTGTTGTTTGTTTTGACAAATACATTTACTTCATATATATACAGAGAAGGCAAGGTGAGGATCTTGAGACTTTATAGAGGTTGACAACTGTCAGTACTCTGTAAACCACATTACTTTGATGGTATTGGCAATAGGCTGATAAGCCTGTAAGATTTTATGTCTTCAGGACTTTTGCCCGGTTTAGGGACCATAATGATTAGAGCAACTTTCCATTGTCTGGGGACTGTTGAAGTTTTCAATATTGCATTATAGATGTATGTTAAGAAGCGCACACCCTCTTCTGGCAATTCTCTCATTATTTTAGCGGTTATCAAATCATATCCAGGCGCTTTGTTTTGATCGAGTTTCCTAATTGCTTGTTTAACCTCAGATATAGAGAAGCAATTGATGTGTTTCATTAAGTATTCTCGACACTAATTCAGTCTGAGTAGATCCCTGATCAGGGTTTGGTACAAATAGATTTTTCAGATGGTCAGCAAATGCCTGTGCTTTATCTGAATCTTTTATAGCCCAGCTGCTGTCTGCTTTGCATATAGGAGGCCGTGTTTGCATAGAGCGCTTGAGTTTGCTTGTCGCTTTCCATATTGAGTAGTCGGTTGCGGCGCTGGCATCTAGCTCTCTAAGGTATGCTTGCACATTTTGGTTTCGATTTTCACTCAGTAGTTGGCGCAGTTGGGATGTCAGTGAATTTAAGGCAGTTTTATCCGCTAAGTGTCGAGTTTTCTGCCATAATTTCCGTGCCTTTCGTTTTTTTGCAACCAATTCTCTAATTATTAATCGGATAGCTTTGTGATTCAAGTGCAGGACATCTGCTCCTAAGCTGCCCAGTGATCGCTGGCTACAGGGCCAAATTCCTCGGTGACCCAGGTACCGTGCAGGGGATAGTTGGCAACACCAAGGCGCTGCTGGCTTTCCTCGAGGAGCTGGGTTGGATTGAGTGAGAAAGACGAATCCCACCCATACGCAAAATACGCGCTTAGACGTGGAGTTGCGGACACCAGCCCGTCTTAATCTAATCTAATCAAGCTTTGTGATTTGGGGATGGTTTTGGAAGTTTCAGGTGTAGCATGCCAAGCTGATTTTGTATACAACTATTTAAGTGCTCAACGGCTTCTTGTATGTAGAATTTCTCGTAGTCGTCTTGTTTTAAATTATGCCCACGGCTGAGATTGTGAAGGGTACAGCCCAGACCTCAATTACTATGTTTGTAGCTTGTATTTCATTTGTTACAATAATTTGCAGTCTCATGGTGTCTGATATTGTTTTTGATTATAATGGCGCTATCTCCGTGGGCAGTACCATCAGGGTGAGTCGTATGGTATAATTTATAGGAATCAATTTTGAAATGACTTTGTGAAGTGAGTTTCTGATATCAGGAGTACGTCAATCTTATATAATTCAAGAAAAGTTTTCACCTCGAGGGTGTGTTGTGACAGGCCATTGGCGTTCCAAATAACCATTAAAGTTGAATTTGTCAGTTTAGTCGTGAGTGTTATAAGTAGGTTTGTAATATTTGTAAGTTGTTGTATCATTTGCTTTAACATTATTAGTAAGTCCCCATTACTGTTATTATCGCTATTATCAGCCTGTGTGTTGTAGTTTTGATGTCTGTTTTGTTTGTCTGTTTTGTTTGACTGTTTTGTTTGCTTCCTTAGTTAGTACGTCTCTATATGTCGTTTGGCTTTGGTTTTTAAAGGGTCCATTTGTATTTTTAGTTTGTTGAGTCGGATTTGGTCTACCATACTTGCATTGATTCTTATTTATTTCTGGTTTCCCTGGTAGTTTGACTTTTAGTAGTTCTCTATATACTTAGCATCCCTTGTAGTTAGCAGGGCAATTTCCTTCACATAGAACGCATTTCACTTCGTTAGATCTTGTTTTTCTAGGGCAGTCTAGGGAAAGGGGATCTCACTTCTTCTGGCCAGCTAAAACACTATACACACACTTCCTACTGTAGGGTTGGGCATTTTTGTGGTTATCTGTAGGTTAATAAGAGTGTTGATATACTAACTATTCGGTCATTAATTTAGATTAATGACCGAATAGTTAGTATATCAACACATTAGGCAATAGGCATTAGTGCCTATTTACACTAGTGTAAATAACTAATCACACAAGCTACAGTTAACCGACATTAACAATAAATGTAGGACATCTGATTAAAAACTAACATTTTATCAGCCTAGTGTAATTTAAGAACAGTCACACATACATAATGCCCACCACCCCTCCCATTTCTCCCCCTGCATGTTTTATGAAAAATAGTAGCATATGTTCTTCAAAGGGTCTCAAACTATCGGTTCATAATAAGAAGCTGCATAAAAATAATTATCCCCACCTCCCATTTCTACCCCGTCGTGTTTTATGAAAAAAAAGAACCCTGTCCTTCCCAGGGTCTTAAACTCTCCATAGCAAATTTCATCTAAATCGGTTCAGCGGTTTAAGCGTGAAAAGGTAACAGACCGAAAAACAGACAGTTACTTTCGCATTTATAATTTTAAGTAAGAATTAAACAAAATATATAGATTTAATTTGTGATAGATGAAAATAAAATGATTCCGTTGTGGGGAAAAATAGTATAACGCTATTAGTCCTGTGTCCTCTCTCACACATCGAAATCTTGATGATTTTAAGGAACTGTAGTAGAGCCCCTATTTTGACGAGTGCTTGATTGGTTAAAACTGTAGGAAATCAAGTAAATTTGCAAACTTCCTTTCGAATTCTTCATAAATTGAACATTTGCTCCAAAAGGTAATGGACGAAGCCGACCGCATTCTCAACATGGACTTCGAGGTGGAAGTCGACAAGATCCTCCGAGTCGTTCCCCGCGACCGGAGCACCTACCTGTTCTCGGCCACCATGACCAAGAAGGTGCAGAAGCTGCAGCGCGCCTCCCTGCAGGACCCCGTGAAGGTTGAGGTGTCCACCAAGTATCAGACGGTTGAAAAACTGCTGCAGTGCTATCTGTTTATGCCCGTTAAGTTTAAGGTGAGTGAGCTTATTTCAACATCAGCATATAACATCCGTCGAAATAAAAAATCTTTTTGCAAAAAAATACTACCGACTTCCAAATACAAAACTACAAAGTGAAAAATAACTTAATTTTTTGAAGTCGGTGTCTTTCGTAGGTACCATTTTTTTGCGTTATGGACACCGACTTCAAAAAATTAAGTTATTTTTCACTTTGTAGTTTTGTATTTGGAAGTCGGTAGTATTTTTTTGCAAAAAGATTTTTTATTTTTCACTTTTTAGTTGTACGTACCTAAGACAAGTTAGTAAGGGAACTATTTCGCCAGAATAGATTTCATGAAACTTGAACATAACCGGTGAAATGAGAGATCTGCTTACCCCTTAAGAGCGAACTGGCGTGATGTTATGTTATGAAATGTTATAAACAACAAACAGACATGCGATTGCAGCATTCCCGAGAGATTTGCCGTTATTTATTGAAGAGTTCTGTTGTATATCTCCGAAGTTCTTCATCAGATCTGAGATCAAGAGATCTTTACCAAATTAAAATGGGACCAATTTCGGAACATACTTTTTCAAACAAAAAAAGAATTTTCAAAATCGGTCCACAATTGACGGAGTAATCGGTGAACATACACACAAACCTGACGTCAAACAAAAAAACCTGATGTCCTTTTTGGGAAGTCGGTTAAAAAGAGATTGGTTAAGTTTGACGTGTGTATCTTTGTGTCTGTGTGCGGCTCTTAAACGGGTGAACCGGGCAAAAAACAATGGCGAAATCTTAGCTGACTTAAATTTGAGTGTCTGAAAGTGAGTTATATACATTCTATTAATTGTCTACGTTTTTTAAAGTATAATTGGGCTGCTTCAAAACGGATGAAAAAAAAAGATAATAAATAAAAAGTTATTTGATTTTTTAGTTAATTTCTTTAGCTTAGTGTTACCATTATATATTTTATCTGCTAAGTGACAAGTCGTAACTATATTAAGTAATAATATCATTGTTATATTTATTGCAGTAAATGAGTTAACAATACAGTTTATGTTTAAGTGTAAATGTTCCTTGCAGGTAGTTAAGAATATTGTAGTGTAGTGGAATTAAATGAATTACTTTCAATTAATGATTGGCAAAAAGACTAGTATCCAAGTCTAAAAAAAATATAGCTTGGTTGTTGACGACGACCTTTTGATACACGTCAGCTAAAACAATGTATGGGCACCTGCCATTGTTCTTTATTTCTTGACGAATTTCATCAAAACCCTATCACTTCACAGGAATTATATCTCGTACACGTCCTCAACGAGCTGTCGGGCAACACGTTCATCGTGTTCGTGTCGACATGCGCGGGAGCCCTGCGCACCGCACTGCTGCTGCGCAACCTGGGGCTGGCGGCCGTCCCGCTGCACGGCCAGATGGCGCAGACCAAGCGCCTCGCCGCGCTCAACAAGTTCAAGAATAAGACCCGCTCTATATTGATTTGTACTGATGTGGCTTCTAGGTGAGTTAGCGTTTACTTATGTTTAACAGACTTCAACGATAGAGACAGGAACAGCAGCAGGGTACCATGCTCCACCAACTGTGCCCCAAAACTTGCAGTCAAAGTAATCTATGCGCTGCCACCGGTAGCGACTATGCCATGAAAATGGCAAAGTTGTTGAGCCAAAATAGCACTTTCGCACATTTAGGGTTCCGTACTAACGAAAAAATTACAGATTTTTCAATTGGTTTGTTTTACTAAAAAATATGCAATATATTAAAAAATATGCAAGGGATACCCTGCTTAGTAATAGTTTCGGTTTGTCAGAAGACAATAACGGCGAAGGAAAGCCATTCATAGGTGCTTAGAACTCAGGAATCTACTGAATTCACTCTGGAGCTACATTCTACTGTATTGCGCCACCGTATCTCGATCGGTGACATAGGTCTTAGAATTTTTTTGTCACATTTTATGAAAAAGAAAAATCAAAAAAGTAAATATTATATCTTGCTCCTCCCTCACCGGGTCGGTAAAAATTGTTTCTGTACCGAATCTGTGCAGATGTGCTGTACGCGTATGCTCTCGATAAACAATCTGTGCCTTAAACAAATTAGGTGTCTTCATGACTAAAATCGATTCAGTACAGATTCTTACAGTGCAACTTATTCCTAGAGTGGTCAAGCTTCTCTTATCATCATCATGTTTTACTGTTGTAATATAAGCAATTAATTTCGCTAAAGAGGTCTGGACATACCGCACGTGGACGTGGTGATAAACCTGGACATACCGCAGCACAGTAAGGACTACATCCACCGCGTGGGGCGCACGGCGAGGGCGGGGCGCGCCGGCAAGGCGATCACCTTTGTGTCACAGGTATGTTGTATACACGCAACCCGGTGTTTCTGGAGAATCACGTCAATAATTCGAGAAGTACTCACACGAACAATCTTTCGTAATTCATTCTCCAGATGATGGTTGAAACTGCATCAAAATACATTGTTTGGAACTGTGAAAACAGACACGAAACCCGAATTTGTTTTTTAAAACTCCCCCCCATAATTATTGGAAACAAAGTTGGCAACAATACTGCGCAACTTTATGTTTACCAACCTTGCCCTTTGTTTTATAAAACTAAAGCCCCATAATCATTGGAAACAAAGTTGGCAACAATACTGCGCAACTTTATGTTTACCAACCTTGCCCTTTGTTTTATAAAACTAAAGCCCCATAATCATTGGAAACAAAGCTGGCAACAATACTGCGCAACTTTATGTTTACCAACCTTGCCCTTTGTTTTATAAAACTAAAGCCCCATAATCATTGGAAACAAAGTTGGCAACAATACTGCGCAACTTTGTTTACCAACCTTGCCCTTTGTTTTATAAAACTAAAGCCCCATAATCATTGGAAACAAAGTTGGCAACAATACTGCGCAACTTTGTTTACCAACCTTGCCCTTTGTTTTATAAAACTAAAGCCCCATAATCATTGGAAACAAAGTTGGCAACAATACCGCGCAAATTTGTGTTTATTTGTGATTACCAATCACTTACATCACAATAGTATTCATGTTTTTCGTTATATATTTTTTTTGTCTACTAGTTTTTTTTTTACTGATTTCTACAGTTGCCGCGAATGGTTGTTATAGCGAATAGTCGAATACCGATTAATCGCCATTCCCTATGGCGAATAGTCGAATACTCGACATAAAAAAAGGAGTATAAAAAAATGTTTATTTATTCTCAAATAAATTCGATGCGTTAGAAGGCCTCCAACTAGGTGGACCGATGACCTGGTTAAGGTTGCAGAAAGGATTTTTAATTCTTTAGTTTTTCTGTTTATTAAAAGTTTATTTTTATTTAGCCAACTATTTGCTGAATATCGAATAACAGACATTATTATTCGGTATTCGATGAATAACAACAAAATCTCGAATAATGCCGAATAGCGAATATTTGCGGGACCTCTACTTATTTCAAGTTCCATGACAATAAACACATTTTCTTACTTTCTTTAATGCTTTTTTTTTACAATCGTCTGTATCTTTCAGTACGACGTGGAACTGTACCAACGCATCGAGCAGCTGATCGGCAAGAAGCTGCCGGAGTACAAGACTAAGGAGAGCGACGTCATGGTGCTGCAGGAGAGGGTCTCGGAAGCTCAGCGGCGCACTAAAATCGTACGTATCATTTTCAGACACGTTGCATCGGTACATGCCGTTGTATAAATCGCTCCCTGAAGGTGTCTACACACAGACGGCGGCCTCATTGGTTTTGAGCTTGTTTCAAAATGAGCGGCTGGCTTTGGTGTATGTCTTTTCTGGCCTTTTCCCTATACGGTCGGTAATGGACGGTTACACACTACATCCGATCAGTGTCCGTGAAATTTCCGTTCCGAAGTAGCCGTAGAAGTACTACGGTTACTTCGGGCAGTTTACGCACCACATAAGAACTCTATCCGTCATAATCTGTCATAATTCAGAACATTTTGAACTCTGAACTCAAATTAAGGGCATGGATCAGTTTTAGTGCGTAACCGCCCTTAGAATGCAAGTGACCTAATTCAAAATACCAGTTATTTATGATTTTGATATAAACTGACTTTAAAAAGCCTACTCTAAAAGCCTTTCTGTGGTGAAAAAGAGCCCGAATTATGAGTAAGAAAGGGACAGCCTATATATTGTCCACTTATGTACAAACAATATATAGTCAACACTATACTTGTAGATTGCCCACAAAATGCATTTTTTTGTTAGGTAAATTTTATTTTGAGGGTGCAAAATGTTAGGCCAGTCAGAAGGATGGAAGTATATAAGACTACGTCGTGCCCATTGTCTAATGATATTTAAATTTTCGTAATAAGTAACATTTTGTTTCGGCTTATCTCCCGAAGTACCGAACCCCACCATACCGGGATCGTTCATTTTTACGTGATAAATGGCTAGGCATTCAGCGATTATGTAGTATAAATTCCAGCATAAGAAATTATTACTGTCTTAAGTACATGTTGTATAGTCAATACTACTCTTATAATATTGTTATTCTTGAATGTAACGTCTAACAGCCCAGTCAATATCACCAGCCCACTGTAGCAGTGGGCTGATGATATTGACTGGGCTGTCCATTTTTAACAATCATCTCATCTTCCTGCCCGTGTCCCATGTTACTTGGGGTGGACGCAACACGTTTTCTACTTCAATACTGTCCTGAACCCGTAAGGCTATCACTGACGCCCTTTTTAACCACCGACGGAAAAAGAGGGGTGTGATAAGTTTGACGTGTGTTGCTGTGTATCTGTGCATCTGTCTGTGGCATCATAGCGCCTAAACGGATGAACCGATCTTGATTTAGTTTTCTTTTGTTTGAAAGGTGATTTTGATGAGTGTTCTTAGCTATGTTTGAATAAAATCGGTTCAGCCATTCAAAAGTTATGGGCGTTTTACTGTTTGAATCGGGATGTTTCCGCAAGATAAATGTGTCGGGGGGTTTTAAAATTTTGACATTTTACTTGTCTTTCATATCACTTCGCACGCAGTCCATCCATCTAATTCATTCATTTTTCTTTTCTAATTTTATTTCATAACAACTTGATAGATGATCCATTTTCTCTTCACATTGTCACAGGAATTGAAAGAGTTGGAAAACAAAAGGAAATTCAAAGGCAAGAAGCGCGGCGCTGAGTCCGATGACGACACGGAGGAAGCGAGCGGCGTGCGCAGGCGCCTCAAGCGCAAACCCAACCAGCCGCTCAAGCAGGGCGGCAACAAGAGGAAACGATAAACCAGGCGCGGATACACGAGGGGCAATTGGCATTGGCCCCCTGGGCCTCGACCAAGTTTAGTCTGAAACTCCAAATAGACACAAAGTTTAATATATTATTATTATTATATTCGAATTTTTATATTGCTTAGATATTGATTAATTGTTAATTTTTATATTGTTGTGTTGGAAGGGAGGGGAGGGGGGGGGGTGGCGTATTCTTGAGTTTATGGAAAATAAGTTTCAAAGATCGGCAAATTGTGAAAATTTTCTCCACTCGTGGCACTTAGGCATAATATATACCCTGTAGCCATAAATAAGGGCCATAGCTTTCTACAAACACTACTAGTCTTAGAGCTTATTACTTAGGTAAAATTCTCGAGCTCGCTTCGTTCGCCCTTTCAACCATGATCTCTTCAGCCTGATACTTTTCAGCATAAGTCATTAAACTTATCTGGTTTCTATAAAATAGTCAAAACCTATGAACTAATAAAATTTTCGAGCTCGCTCGCTCTTGTCCACGATGGAGCTTTAATTTCATAAAACAATCTACTAAAAAATAAAACCAAGGAGGTTATTAATATGATCGATCCAAAATGCAGAAACAGCATTTGTTTTTCAATGACTCCCTCCCCCTCCAGAAAAACATTAGCCCACCTTGAATGAAATTCGGGACCCGCGCCTGAAATAATTTTAGTTAACGATAAATAAATAGTTAAGATTTATAAAATAAATAGTTAATCAAGTTTTTACAAAATGAATAGTTAAGTTTCTATAAAATAAATAGTTAAGTTTCTATAAAATAAATAGTTAAGTTTCTATAAAATAAATAGTTAAGTTAATACTGGTGTTTTATTTATTCTCTGTGATATTCTTGTTGAAATTAATTTCCATGTCATATGCCTATAGATAGTATAAGCTCTTTCAATGAAAAAATTGCGCAATGGGCTTAGTGGCGTTGATTTGTATTGTAACATACGTAGTATCTCTAAGTAATCTGTGATTGTAACTGGATAAGGGTCGTTTGTAACAGTAATGGGAAACCTCTTTTTCGTACCTATACAAATTGACATTAGAGAACGTTGCGAGAACACAACGCGTCGTAATGAATTTCGCGTTTATTGCATCTTATAAAAAACGACCAGGAAGCGTTGTAATAACCGTTGCTGACTCGTAGTCACACCAGGTTATCACACCAGTGTGACAAACAGGATTTTTTTTCTCGTTTGTCACACCACTGATTTTTCCACACCATGTATACGATAATTGCTAGTGCAGTACCTATTAACGGGGACAACGGGAATACATCATATATTCTAATAAAGTCGATCTGCTGATGATGATGATTTTAGTTTCTTATTCCGTTTTTAACCTTTTGAGCGCCAAGCGATACCGAATGCGATGTGTCCCCCAGCGCCAAGCTATAAATGTATAACGAATATATAGTCAAAAGTAGTGATGAGGGTAATTATAGTATCGATATACTATAATAGTTATGTTACTCACATGTTTTTTTTTATAAATGTACCAGAAAAATTTAAATAATGACGTATTTCGATAAAAAATAAAATAAAATAATGACACATTTCGATACCTTGTTTTATTAACAATAGTTGTGATAAGAAAAGCAGAATACACTAAAGATAATGACCAAACAGATACATAACTCAATTTAGCCATAAGAAGTTGGCTACATCCCTATTGTCTTTTAGCGTCATCCAGTAGTCTTCTAATCAAGACCGTGGCGCCCGGAGCACGTGTTCATGTTCAATTTTCTTTTTTTTTTCGTGTATCGATGTTTGTGTTTATGCTAAACACACATTAATATTATTATTATCGATTTTGCTTGGCCACGTTACGCGCTTCGTTTCTGGATTCGGCGTATCGCATTCAAAGTAAGAACGCAATTTTTGGTATGTTCTGTATTCTGAGATATCATACTAATTTCGAATGTAGGTACCTACTTACGCCAATCTAATTAGATTATTAAACGAAAATATTTAATTTAATTTTTCTTACCGTTAAATAATTTACACTACACTCAAAATCTTCGTCTGATGTACTCTCGTATTTATCGGATTCAGCTTGCTAATCCACACCTTGTACGATTTTTAAAAGTTCTTCAGAACGTAATTCATTAGCTTCACATTTTTTTTTATCGATAACGATCCATAACAGCGCTGCACTATCTCAAACTGACCTTGATGCATTTACGTCTATGACGTCACAGGTTGTCTTCTATTGATGTCCATGGCGCACGAGGCACCGATATCTATTAGTTTCGTAGTGACGGGATCTTTTAATATCGATATCAGTATTAACCAAAGTCCGGCTTTGTGTGTATTAAAAGATTTAAGTAAATATATGTGTAAGGGCTAGCAAAATTACGTACATTCTCCATAAGGATCGCATTTATTTCAAAACTCATCATTTTGATTCGAAATAAAACTAAACTTTTGTGTATATCGACACTTTAGAAACTTAATCAAGTAACCACAGCACTAGGCGTCTTCCTATAAAGACTACGGCTCCTGGGACACAACAAAAATTTTGGCTGGTATTATATTTCTGTTTTTTATATAAACAAAGACCACTATTGAAATAAAACATTAAGTTTAGGGTTTTAGGCAATAGTAGCAATACGCACAAAGCATTTGTTCAAGTATTTTAATTTAATAAACGATAAGATTATATATTGTCTTCTAATAAAGACGCGGCGTGGGGGGCACGGAAACGGTTGTCTTCTATAGAAGACCGTGGCGCTCAAAAGGTTAACGCAATGTTTCAAGAAAATGGTTGACCCTTCTTTTTTTTTCGATATCAATTTTCTTTTGATTGAATAATACTGTTAAAAATGTATTATTCAGTTACTTATGCCGAATTTCCATGACAAGTTACACGATTGAACAGCACGTTCAAATGATAAAAAATCTGCATGAGCGATTTGAGCGTATAGTTTTCTCTCGCAGGGGTGATGTGAATTGGCCACAAAGGTCATGCGATTTGACACCGCTAGACCTTTTCTTGTAGGGTTTTTTGAAGTCGCAGGTATATATAAACAAACCACAATCGACCGATGCCCTAAAGGTGAACACACACAGGCCATTGCTCAAATTCAGCCGGATCTATGCAGAAGAGTCATTGAAAATTGGACCACTATGATGTCATATCATATTCCACACTTAATGGCACAAGTGTGCTTTCCAAATAAAAAAGAATTTTGTTAATACCACAGCTTCTTTTATTTCATTTCAACATCTTCCCGCCTTTATTGAAAAAAATCGACAGAAAAAGATCCAGTTTGTCATACTGTGTGATAATCTGGTGTGACTACGAGTCTGCAAGGTTGAAAAATCTTTTAGTATAACTAGGACAGCACTAGTTAGGAATAAATGGTGTGGAAAAATCAGTGGTGTGACAAACGAGAAAAAAATCCTGTTTGTCACACTGGTGTGATAACCTGGTGTGACTACGAGTCAGCACTCGTAATAACTACAAAAACGATCAGATAGCGAATTCATGTCGTGGTTTTCATAATATTCGCCCACCACACGCGGCAGTGTAGAAAACCGGCCGAGTGCGTATCGGTCATCGCACATTTAGAGTTCCGTACCAGACCGCAAAGTTAAGTTGGTTGTAATAGCTATAAAAAACCGGTCAAGTACGTGTTGGACTGTCAGGCCACGCGCAGTAATAGGGTTCCTTAGTTTGCATAATAATGCGGACTATGAAGAGGGTTTTTTGTTGTTACTTGAATATTGAAACGGTTTCAGCGGCTCAAAACGTCTAAAAACGGGCCCACGGGCATAGGACGATCGTAACTGAAGAAGTTATAAAAGCCAACTTCACAAGTGAATTTAGAAAAATATATTATCCATTTGAGTAACACCGCGGTACCCGTTTGTAATAAAGATTTATAACCAGCGTCATTTAATAATTTGAATACTGAGTATTGCCGTTACGGAGATAGTTTTCGTTAAAATCTCCAAATATTCACAAACCGTAAACAAATATTTTAGTATGAGTAATTTCAAACAACCAACTCAACTACCAAAAAGTAAAATCACATTATTCAATGATAAGAACAAACAACCAACGTAAATAAGCTGCAATAAATAATCTATATGTACGAGCGCGAGTTAGAGCCGCGGGGAATGGTATGGTTCGTTCCTGGATCCTCGCTCGCACGCTCCTAAAAACATTTAATAGTACAATACACAAGTGTGTAAAGTTGGTTATTACCGCTGAGGCGAACGCTATCCGCGAAAAGCCATAAAAAAGATAACTAATTATTTTTAGTCTATGGCCGATCGTCCATTGTTAGATGCGCGCGCATAGGAAAACTCATTAATTTTGCCCGCCATTGCGAAAAAAAATTCACAACTTGTTTTCACTGTTGGAAATGATTTTTTTTGTATTATTTTCTTCACAAGTGTGTTGAATAACGTCGTATGATATACGTGTGTATTGATGATTACCTTCCTCGGCTCTCTTAAGACCCTCACCTAACGGCTCGGGTCTATATGGCGCCTAAGCGGTAATCACCAACATTACACACTTGTACCATAATGTACTATTATGGCTTGTGGGTTTTAATTTTATGTAAAAAGTAACGTTCTTGTTCATAAGTTGCACTTACTTATTTTCTCATAGAGGGTGATAAAAAGTAGTGTCCACCTCGGAAGCAACACTATTTTCAGCTTGAGTACGTCACTTTGAATCTCTCGCTGCACTCAGGATTCTACTTTAGAACCCCTCGCTACGCTCGGGATTCTACTCTAGAATCCTTCGCTCCGCTCTGGATTCAAAAAACACTCTCGCCTTTAAAATAGTTGTTTGCTCCCTAGGTAAACAATCTACTATTCCACTTCCCTTCATATCGAGCAAGAGACAGAACAAACAAGGCCAGTACGCACATAGGGTCGTTTACAACTGGGATAAGCCCAGTTGCCTAGCACCACGGATAAAAATTATGATTAATACTAGCTGTTGCCTGCGGCTTCGCTCGCATTAATATAGATTTTGTCAATCAATTCTGGTTATCGATATACAGGGTGAGAAAAATCGAGTGTTGCAGTTTTAGTTTTCATCAAACCGTGCAAACAAAGGCCCCGTGACTCATTTGAGTGTATTCGCTATTCTTTATTGAGGCCACGCTCACTTGGTAAACTCAGCCTGTGTAGGTACAGGAAGAATTAACGTAAAAACTTATTTAACTGAAGATGTTGGTCAATAGGTTAAATAGTTACAAAAGGAAAAAAAAAACTACAGAGTCATAGGTACTAATTTGCTGCGAATTGAAGATACCACCCTATCATAAATTTTATCTACGGTTATTGACATTCCTAAATTATGCCGTTCATCATGGGTACAACATTTTAGCACGCTGCTATATACTATGTTGTATGTCCTTTTATTACCTTAAAGGTGGATACAGACATCGCGAGGCATGCGCAGCGCACCGCGCTCATCGCATGCTTTGCAATGTGTAGACGTTCATATTCGTGGTGAGGCATGTGCTACAAAAACTCAAAGCAAAAGGCGTGCGTTGCGAGCAAAAGGCATGCGTTTCGAGGCGTGCGGTGCGCGGTGCATGCCTCGCAATGTCTGTATCCGCCTTTACATAATATACATTCTGGGCCCTGGACATACGCGAACATCAGCAGCTACATGTAGCTGGCCGTGGGTAAAGCATGGCTTTTTCAAAAGCACCCCTGCTACCCCTGATCTTTGTTAAGCATCTACCGACAAATTTCGAAGTACCTACCTAAATTATTATTGTGTTGTCAAATACTTACAATTGTTAGAGTACCCACCTAAGTAAATGTTGTGTTTACAGTAAATAACTCTAAATTAACATTTAAGCCACAGTGGTGATATTCGGGATATTCCTATAAAATATTACGTCATTTGTAATGATCATTATGATGTATCCTGGTTTTTTTTATTGCTATTTTAGTATTTTATGTCCTTTGCGACAGTTAATACAAGACTGTCAGTCAGTATCAATATTCTTTCGAGTATTGACTAAGAATAACCATGGTATACTTCGCCTGGTATTCTCTTTACAGGATGGCCTAAGACTACGTCACGATAAGTGTTACCATTGATTGCCCTTTTCAGAAAATTTAGGTACTTTCTCATGTAGTTAATGAAAATAAAATAAATTACTAACTAACTTATCTATTTGTAACTCATGTGATTCATATATTTGGTGTTAATTTAATTTATATATTGAATTATTGGTTCATAATTGCTTTATTAAGTTAAAAAATGCATTTTGTTTGGGTAATTCAATCACACACAGTGGCAACACATCGAATTGACAAGTGTCATACTCACAACTCGCCATTTCATTTTCATCGCTATTGTCGTGTCGCTACACCTAAAGCGTTGTTTCGCTCGGTGAGCAAAATAATGTGGCTCCCAAATATTTGTGGTGCACCCGTGAACTGTGAAAGATACACAAGAAAAAATGTTAATTGTTCCGTACTAAACTGATAAAACAGAAGTATAAAAGGCGGTGTAATAAGGTTTTTTTCTTTTCCCAACGACTCTTCGTTTTGAAGTCACGCATATGGTAGCGTCTCTACGCTACCATATGCGTGACTTCAATATTGTAAATAAGTTCAACTAAAAGAACTGTTATGTGCTTTTCTAGATATTATTTAATTTATCTACGCGTTGTAAATTCCATAAATTAAGGCATAGCTGTGTCAATACGGCTGTACGACTGAACTTAACCTAACCTAATTAGTTTTGACTTATTTTAGTCAAGGCAAGTTTTATGGGTTTTCGTCCCGAACTAAATTAAGTTGGCCCATTTTATCACGTTCATACAGACAGACAGGCGCAGCGTGTGACTTTTATAACATTTGTTTTGTCAGAGACATTGTTTAACTAGATCTCAGATCAAATAAAAAGTCAAGATGGAACGTTGCAAACAACAAGGTGACGCCGGTTAAAACTACACCTTGCTGTATACATACTCAATTACACGTACAACGAAACTATGCCTTAGCTTGTCAGTGGAGCTCTCATATCACATAAAAAACTCGACAGACAATCTAAGGCGTAGTTTCGTTCCGCGTCTCAGTAGCCGTGGCTTGGTCACCCACGGTGAAGCGAAGAGGAACCCGAGGAGGGGCCGCTCGTCAGAGCTTTTTCCGATTAAGCCGACGACGTAGCGGCAAAAAGTAGGTTGAGGTTCCGCTTGGCAACAGGCGACATCGCATCTGAGGCTCGCTCGATATTATATGGAGCGTCCCATACGATATCGCAACTGTGGGTTGGAGATCGCGGTGGGAGAGGAGTGCCGGTATTGCGTTGCGCCGCTCTACCTACCTTCCGTGGCCTGGACGGGGTCGCCACCGTCTGATTGCGGATGAGGTTGGGCCGCAGGGGAGGTCCCTATCGCCTGCGGCCGAAAAGTGATAGGTGGCGGGGCCACTGACCTGTCCCGTCACAGGAGGGCCACGGGTGCCATACACTGGGCCGTCTGGCGCCCATGTGCTAGTTTGGTCCCTGGGGTGGTCACGGCGTGCAATGTATTCTGGTGCGCTGGTGATGGGCGGTACACCCCAAAGGAGGGTCCGGTGACGGATGGCCGCAGCGGGTTCGCGGTGAGTGCTAACGCGTGCCCGTGTTCCCGCCATAAGAGGCACAGGCAGTGCCGTCTTTACCCTATGGGCACACGGGGCCCATGCCCAGGGCCCCCATCCTCAAGGGGCCCCGAAAGACCGACAATTTCTCTCACATTTATTCTCTGAACATTTCAGTTACAGTGAGCACCCTTGTCAATATAAAACTAACTAATGTCTTAAAATTTTAGTCAAAATTTTGACGATTTTATTTAACCATTAAAGGTAAAATCAAGTCAATCTTTGCCTTTTTTCTTTTAGAAGTATAAAATTTCCATAACATTTGATTTGATTTTGACTTATTTGCTTAGTTAGGATCGATTTATGACAAAATAGTCATATTCAAGTCTAAACTTGGCTTGAGTTTGGCTTAATTTAAGTCAAAAAATGTACTTTTAATCTTATTTTAGTTATTTATGTAATTTTTAATAAAAAATAAGACTTAATTTTAACTTAGTTTGACTTAAATAAGTAAGAATAAAAACAAACACACATCATATTTGTCTTAATTTTTAAGCCAAAAATAAGGGTAATAAATAATGGCTTGATTTCGACTAAAATAGATGTAGACATATTCTAAGGCTGGGTTGGCGGAATCCCCGGATGATGTATTAAGCTTTCAGTCGGACGGAAGTGGCGTGATTTAGTTTCGTTTAATATAAATTGTGTAAGATAATAGAAGTTTTGGTTATTCATCATCATTCATTATTTCATTATGTCGAAAAGAACATATTTAAGTGGTTCACAAAAACGAAAATAAGTTATAGCTCAAAAAGAAATAACGGAAAAGCTTCCTAAGCTTATTTCGTTTTTTACGGTTGAAGAAACAAATAAGCTGAGGGAATCTTCATCCTCATCACCTCAACATAAATACACCGCTGAATATCAACAGAATAAAGAGGTTACGTGTGAAGAAAATGACAAACACACATCAGATGCTGAACCCTCGACTTCAAACTACTGTGAGTTAATAACTGCAAGCTTGGAGAATGTATCTGTATCGACTGTCCCTGGTACATACTGTGACGAAAGTTTAACGGAAGAAGCCCGTGATATTTGGATTCGAAAAGGGCCAGAGTTTTTCCAAAATAAAAAATGTGACTTCTCCGAAACTTCTACAAGTGGTAAAACAAAAACTAAATACTTGACAAAAAATATTTTTACCCGTAAATTGACGAATGGTGAGTCTTTAGCAAGAAAATGGCTTCTTTATTCACCAGCAAAGAAATCTGTGCACTGTTATTGCTGCCGTCTATTTAATATTAATACTAGTACTGGACATAATTTGAGAACTCCAACTGGATATAAAGAAGCATATAAGTAACTTATTAATGGAGCATGAGAACAGTTTACAGCACAGGCAATTTATGATGAATTATGTTGCAAGAGTGAAAACTACCGGTCGAATTGATAATGAGTTGCTGACCCAATATAATACAGAAATGAATTATTGGAAGAATGTGCTTAGGAGGATTGTTGCAGTATTGAAATTATTAGCTTCAAGAGGTCTTGCTTTTCGTGGTTATAATGAGATATTGGGATCGCAAAAAAATGGGAATTATTTGGGATGCTTAGAACTGATTAGTGAATTTGATCCTTTTCTTGCTGATCACATACAAAATAACGGCAATCGTGGAAAAGGAAGTACATCATATTTTAGGCAAATATTTTTAAAGAATTTATTAATTTAATGGGACAGCGAGTTTTAGAAACAATTGTCAACGAACTTAAATCAGCAAAATACTACTCTATTAGAGTAGATTCTACGCCAGATTTGTCCCACGTTGACCAACTCACTTTCATCGTTAGATACGTAAAAGACGGACAGTCTATTGAGAGATTTTTGCAATTTTTGCCTATGGATGAACATAATGCGCAATATAAAGCAGATACTATTTTAAACATTTTTGAAAGCCTTGATATTCCTATAAAAGATTGTCGCGAGCAGAGCTACGACAATGCATCAAATATGTCTGGAAAGTACTCAGGTGTTCAGTCAAGAATAAAAGAAGTTTGCGAATATGCAATTTACGTTCCATGTACGTTAATTTGTACAAAAATTGATAAAATTTTTCTCAGCTTCGACCAAACGATGGAATATTTTGACAGAGCATTTAGGTGCAAATAGACTCTATTTGCAGTCTAAATGAAGTCTCTTTCGGAAACTAGATGGTCTGCATGTGCCAATGCTATTGATGCTTTGCAAAATGGTTATTCAAATATTTCTGGAGCGTTGACCTCAATCGCAAGTGACATCAATCAACCAGGAGACACTAGAGATGAAGCCAAGCCTAGCAAAAAAAATGGAAAAATTTGAGACTGCTCTTCTAACGGAAATATGGAATGATCTTTTGGGAATTTTTAATAAAACAAGTCTAAGTTTACAAAATAGCACTATGACCATGGAAGTTGTAACAAAACTTTACGAATCTTTGATCAGTTATGTCAACAACGCACGCAATAATTTTGATCAGTACGAAACGGTTGCTTAAGAAAAAGTCCAGATGCTGACTACAAAGATAAGTTTGAAAGGAAAATAATTCGCAGCACAAGCATCACTTTTTTTGAAGGATCCTCAGAGACTGCACAGTTGAGAGGCAAGCAAAAGTTTCGTGTAGATACATTCATTCCCATTATCGACACGTTAAATACACATTTAAAAAAACGTTCGGCAACATACATCGAAATTAGCAATCGATTTAGTTTTCTTTGTCAATTATCAACAATAGAAGCCAATGTTTGAAAAACATACCAAATCAATCAGCGGATTTAAATATCTCAACCTTACATAACCTAATAAAGACTGATAAATTAGAAGAAACTTTTCCAAACGTTGAAGTTGCTACACGAATATTCCTTTTCCTAATGGTTACCAATTGTAGTGGAGAGCGTTCATTTTCGCAGCTTAAGAGAATAAAAAATGAATTGCGAACAACAATTTTACAAGAACGACTAACTAATTTGTCAATTATGTATATAGAAAGTGATATCCTTCAAAAAGTTGACTTTGAGAATATAATAGAAGATTTTGCTCAACAGAAATCCCGAAAGAAACCACTTTCGTTATCGTTACCAAAAACTCAGTAGCATACTAATCATTATTGACATATTATATTGTATATTTGATTACCCTAATAAATAGAAGATCATAGTAGTAAAATGTTAGTTTAATTCATTTTCTTTACTTTCCAAAAGGGCCCCAAATTCTTGTGTGCCCAAGGGCCCCAGCATAGTTAAAGACGGCCTTGGGCACAGGAGGACACCGTGGAGTTTTAGTGGGTTGGAGTCCCATATAACTGCGCTATCTACCCGTAGCATAGCATGCATGAGCATTTCCCCAGGCTAAAAAAAAATAAAATTAGTAGCGATGCCCGTGATTGCTTTTTTTTGTGTCGAGGGAAATACTGATTTACCTTTGCAAAGAATTGATCAGGGTTGCTGATATAATGGAGAAATAATTTAATCAATACCACGGTCAAACGTTGCACAATGTAAAATTCATTTTCAATTTGCTCCAGAGAGAGGAACCTCCTAACAATGCGAGCCGTGTCCAGCAGTACTGCTTTCTGGATCACCCTCCTAAGGAGTTGGTCGAGGCTCGTGGCTATTACGCCATTGGCTGACACTACTATCGGTACAATGATCGCTGTGTCCACATCCCACATGTCGACAACCTCGCGAGCCAAGTCAAGATACTTGATTTGCTTATCTTTCTCGGCTTTCATGAGGTTGCCGTCATGTGGGATGGTAATGCAATCATTGCACGCCTCTGGATTCGGTCCACCACTACAATATCAGGCTTATTGGCTACAATAGTCCTGTCAGTGATGATGGACCGATCCCAGTACAATGTGATATTGCCATTTTCGAGAACGGGGTCGGGCACATACCTGTAGTACGGTACCTCCGATGCCACAAGAGTGTATTTCAGAGCAAGTTGCTGGTGGATGATCCAGGTTACAAGGTTGTGCCTATGCAAGTACTTTTCGTTAGCTAGACGAGTGGCGGATCGATTCAACCGGGCGGTGACATGCCCGACAGATGTCAACCGTGCCATCCTTCACAATAAATCTACGGTAGTTATTCGTCATGATAACTTCGTCCATAATTGCACAGTAAAACCTTCGGTTTCCCCAAAGAGGTCACCGAAACGTAACCAGGCTACGGACGCTGCTTGGTCTACATCGGACCCATGTAGGGCCCGGAAAAAGCGTCCGTGAAGCTCCTTACTCTGCCATACTTCCCTGCGGTCGTTAGTGTCAACCACTACAGGCATGCGCCAGTTCTCAATCGCCAAGAGGAGTGGAGTGAGTCCCTTGCCGACTGCTACTACATCTCGATGCATACCCACGATGGTGTGTAGAAAATATTCCCTGAGATTGCTTATCTCGCGGTTGTGGAGGTTTTTGCCATTTAAAAAGCCTTGACCTCCACACTGCCGCGGGATATACAATCTCATGACCGACGATCATGGGTGATGCATTCGATATGCAGTCAGCAGTGTGCGGACCCGCCTATCCAAGGCGCCGAGTTCCGTTTGAGTCCATTTGAGCATGCTGAAAACGTACATCAATACCGGCATGACCCAACCGTTGAAGGCGCGCCACCTTGTTTCCGCCTGAAAGAAGGCTATTGCATACCTTCTTCAGGCGGCCAAAGAAGCGTTCCTTCAACGATTGCTTCATGTCAGTAGTGCTGATACCTAACGCTTCCGACATACCCAAATACTTATAGGTTTCGTTTGGAGAAAGGGGTCTGAGGTTTATGGAATTCGCGAGTTGAATTCCTACGGATTCCACAATTTCCCCTCGCTTTACATGCATGACCGCACATTTGTCCACACCAAACTCCATCCTGATGGGGTTACTAAAAGTTTCAGTTATCTTCAGTAGCTCCATCAGCTGAAGATTGCTGGGGGCAAAGAGCTTCAGATCATCCATGTTAAGGAGGTGAGATATAACCTGACCACCTCTCTTCAACCGATAGCCTAGCCCTGAATTCTCCAGCAGCATGCTTAGAGGATTCAGGGCTAGGCAAAACCAAAGTGGACTCGAACTATCGCCCTGGAATATACCTCGCTCGACTCTTACAGGTTCGCTATTCCTTTGGATATTTCGACATCCTGGATAGCGAAGGACTTTGCTCCATTGCCCCATACACGACGAGAAAGGTGCGTAGAGTTGTATCTATTTTATACAATTCTAGCACCCTCATGAGCCATGTCTGAGGCACCGAGTCATAGGCCTTTTTATAATCTATCCAACATGTCGATCCTTTCGGGAACGCCGAACCTGTTGGCTAATGGCCATATCTATAAGGAGTAGCTCCTTAGTACCGCGGGACCCGTTCCCACATCCATTCTGAGAGACCGACAAGATCGAGTTATCGTCGGAGTGTTTATTAATTTTAACTCTCAAAATGGATGGGTTCCGCGGTGCTACCAGACTTGTGGAGCAGGTGGGTTATTCCTGTTGTAAGGAACTTGGGTAGCGAACCAGACTATAAGGCTGCCAGGTGCTGAGATGCCAAACGAGTGAGCGACCTTTGTAGCCACTTGATCCAGAAATTGTGCAGCCCGTCCGGCCCTGGAGATTTCCAGTTCGGCAATGGACGGACTGCACGGGCTACATCTTGGGGGCTGTCCGTGATAGCCCCCATTTCTTGTATTGGATCGCACGCTCGTTTGACCTCCCTAGTTCATTCTCCTTCGGTGTGACTGACAGGCACCGACCAGATGCTGCGCCAGAATGAACACATAGCGTCATCATTCGGCAGGCGCGTATCAGTCACACCTTGGTTGGGTCGCTCCCAAGCCCGATAACCCACCTTTCATTACTTTGGAATGTTCGATTCTGGGTGTATTGCTCCACTCTCCGCCTGTACCAACGAATACGGTTTGCCCACGCAAACACTTTTTGTTTCAGGAAGTCGATGCGCTCTGTGACATGGGACTCGGGGGCTGACATCAGTCCCCGAAAACGCCCGTCTCACAAAGCGCATCACTCTTGGGCGATTATTGCCCTCCCTGAAACAAATTAGTTTCCCGATGAGTGCTCTGGCCCCACCAGTACGACGTTCGATCCTGTCATCTGCAAATTTGACGTGGGCTACACGTCATGCCGGTAGAGCCGCGCAGTACATGATCGAATGTGTATTGGTGAGATCTTCGCAGTCATCAAAATAGTTTGACAGCTGCGAATCCAGAACAGCCACCATATTTAAATTATTATTATCATTACAATTATCATTCAATATATCAATTAATCAACAAATACATTTTGTACACTCTTATACACATACAACTAATACACTCTGTCAAAAAATCAGTCTCACTGTAGTACGTTTTACTTATAAAAAATACGTAGTCTACTCTTAAACAGCACTATATTTAAGCACGTCTTTTCAACCGCTTGGTAATTTATTGTAAATAACCGGGGCCATGCAATAAACACTGTTGCGCATCAAAGCGGTTTGACATGATAGTTGACTTATTTTGCTATTGTCACGCATATTCCTTGGGAATAATAATAATAATAATATGAAACAAACGTAAACAATAAGAAAAAAGTTAAATAAAAGACATTTATAATAATATAACTTTATTGACATTAGAAAACATACAAATTCATGGATTCCCTGACTCCTGTGCTAGGTGATTGACCTGTGTTACAGGAGCCAGTGCCCTCTTCCGGGGATCAATTACAATTTATTCTTATGCAGATTAACAGGGTAAAATTAAAACTAAGGTACATATTCAAACTAATAATAATATAAAAATCATATGTATGTGTGTGATTGTTAGTGTGTGTGCACGTATGTGGTAATGGTTTAGCGATGGGACGCAGGTTGATGGAAATAATAATGACTCCAGATTGTAGAAAATAATAAGGGTTTTTTTTTTTTTTTTGAATTGACGTCTCACAGTTCTAAGAGACTAAACTAAGCCTCCAGCCAGGCACAAATTTCTAAACCTAAGCGACTGCGCTAAGGGCTACCCCAGGTGGGGTCGGACCTCGGCTCAGGGCGTCGCTGGGGGGGACAGCAAGTGGACAAGCTGGATCTAGACTATCATTGATTTTACCATCAGTTCGGAAAGCACCTACTGTGGAGAAGAACTGACAAGAAGGGCTTTATTTTTGGTTGCACACACTTATGTACTATTTTACACTTATACTCTAACCAATGAAAATACAGAAACAGATTTACAAATATAAAAATAAAATCTTAACCAATAGAGTTGCATAATTCTTGTGACCAATAAGGTTAAAGCATAGTTCGGTGTTTGTTCCGTTCGTTTAGGCGCGTATCCTACGAGGCATTCTGCGCACTAAAGTTATAAATATAGGTGGCGCGTTGATCCGGCCTTTTCCTCGAGCGGCCGTTGCGCAAGACCCGGCCAACTACAGGCCCATATCAGTAACGTCCATCCTCTGTAAGAGTATGGAACGTGTATTGAATAAAAAGCTCCTGGCATACCTAGAAGATAACGGCCTCCTTAGTGACCGACAATACGGCTTCCGCCGAAACCGGTCAACTGGGGATCTTCTAGCGTATGCCATTCACATCTGGAGTGAGGCCATCGAGAAGCACGGGGAGGCGCTTGCTGTCTCCCTTGACATATCGAAGGCCTTTGACAGGGTCTGGCACGAGAGCCTTATAGGTAAGCTTCCTTCCTTCGGTCTGCCTAGTGGTCTGTGTGACTGGATTGCAGACTTCCTGAGGGATCGGTCCATCCGAGTGGTTATCGATGGTTGCTCGTCCGGTCAGTTAGGTATTAACGCCGGAGTCCCTCAGGGGTCAGTGCTCTCGGCAACATTGTTCTTGCTGCACATTAATGACCTGCTAAAACCCGGAACCTTTGGGTATGCAGACGACAGCACTGTTGCTGAGAGATACGTATCTGGCGCACGGGCTACTGGGCCTCAAGTCCGGTCTCTTCGGGAGGCTATGGTTGAGCGCTTGAACCTGTCTTTGGAGGCAGTCTCCGAATGGGGCAATGCCAATCTAGTCAGTTTCAATGCTGCTAAGACCCAGGCGTGTCTTTTTTCCGCAAAAAAGAGCCAATTCCACCCGGCTCCATCCTTCCGTGGTGTAACCGTGCCGATAACGGACCATCTCGAACTTCTTGGTGTTACGTTAACATCGACCCTCAATTTTGGTCCATTCATTGAGTCAAAGGCTCAATTGGCTGCAAAAAAGTTGGGGATCCTTGCGGAGGTGAGACGGTACTTCACGCCTGAACAGCTGCTCAACTTGTATAAAGCGCAAGTTCGGTCATGCATGGAGTACTGCTCTCACCTCTGGGATGGATCTGCCAAATACCAGCTAGATGCACTTGAGTCGATTGACAAACGGGCCAAAAGGCTTATTGGCAACGATGCACTGGTCGCCTCAAAGCTCCAGAGCCTCGAACATCGACGCCGAGTTGCCAGCCTGTCGGTTTTTTATCGGTTACATTTCGGGGAGTGCGCGACGGAACTGCACAATTTGATTCCGCCAAGCCCTTTCCATCATCGGACTACAAGACGTACGGCAATGTGCCATCGGTACATGGTGGATATCCCACCCATACGCACAAAGCGTTTTGAAAATACTTTCATTGTGCGTACAGCTAAGGAGTGGAACTCCCTGCCGGCGTCCTTGTTTCCTGATAGCTACAACCTAGGGGTCTTCAAGTCAAGAGTGAATAGGTTACTTCTAGGCAAGCGTGCTCCACCTTCGACCATATCATCGCTTAACATCAGGCGAGATAGTGGTCAAACGCGAGCCTATAACGAATAAAAAAAAAAAAAAAAAAAAAGACAGACGTGTCTGGCGCAACGGTTGTTCGTGTCCTATTTCTTTACAAATGAGTTCCTTCGGGATCTCAGTAAATACATCAGCTAGGCGTTCAAAACGAATTGGATTTTGCTTTACAAACACAGCCACCTTGAAAATATAAAAACAAGGAAGTGTCAAGATATTGTATTGCTTAAAATAGGGCTTGCAACTTGCAACTGTCTGTAGTTTTAAGTTTAAACATTGACCGTTTTTGGACCTTAAATGCCGTGTCTCTATCATTTGAGTTCCCCCAGAAAATGATGCCGTAGCGTAAGTGAGATTCAACTATGCCTTAGTAAGCCGTGAGAAATGTTTTGCTATCGACTAAGGAGGATAATCTTTAAAAAACATATGCAGATGAACTCAGTTCACACAATATCTATATGTTATTTAAGCTGTAATCTATTAGTAATCCAAAAAAATTTGTATCTCCTGCTTCCTCAATATTGTTATGTGGTGGCATCTGGGTGGGAGCCTGGTGCCTCCGGTGCTTTGGTGACCTGTTGTTTGGAGTATGTGACATAGTATGGTGTGTTAAGCATTTGGAAGGTATCTGGCACACTTGGTGCTTCGAGACCGACTTGCTGTCTGAAGGGAGGTGGGAGCCTGGTGCCTCTGGTGCTTTGGTAACCTGTTGTTTGGAGTATGTGGCATAGTATGGTGTGTTAAGCATCTGGTAGGTACCTTGGTGCTTCGAGATCGACCTGACGTTTGTTGCGAGCCAGGGTACGTTAGGTATGTTGGTGTTGTACAGGTGGATGGTCGAAACGGCCCAGCACGCCCGGTCCATGCCACGCTGTTAGCAGGTGGGTGGGCGAAGGGGCCCAGCACGCCCGGTCCACGCCACGCGTTTTACAGGTGGATGGTCGAAGGGGCTCAGCACGCCCGGTCCATGCCACGCTGTTATTAGGTGGGTGGTCGAAGGGGCCCAGCACGCCCGGTCCATGCCACGCTGTTATTAGGTGGGTGGTCGAAGGGGCCCAGCACGCCCGGTCCACGCCACGCGTTGTCCAGGTGGATGGTCGAAGGGGCCCAGCACGCCCGGTCCACGCCACGCATTGTACAGGTGGATGGTCGAAAGGGCTCAGCACGCCCGGTCCATGCCACGCTGTTATTAGGTGGGTGGTCGAAGGGGCCCAGCACGCCCGGTCCACGCCACGCGTTGTCCAGGTGGATGGTCGAAGGGGCCCAGTACGCCCGGTCCATGCCACGCTGTGAGTAGGTAGGTGGTCGAAGGGGCCCAGCACGCCCGGTACATGCCATGCGTTGTCCAGGTGGATGGTCAAAGGGTCCCAGTACGCCCGGTCCATGCCACGCTGAGAGTAGGTGGGTGGTCGAAGGGGCCCAGCACGCCCGGTCCACGCCACGCGTTGTACAGGTGGATGGTCGAAGGGGCCCAGAATGCCCCGTCTATGCCACGCTGTGAGTAGGTAGGTGGTCGAAGGGGCCTAGTACGCCCGGTCCACGCCACGCGTTGCGCAGGTGGTTGGTCGAAGGGGCCCAGCACGCCCGGTCCATGCCACGCTGTGAATAGTTGGTTGGTTGAAAAGGGCCTTGTGCGCCTGTTCTTCACATGTTAATGATGAGTTGTTGGTTGATCTAAAGGATCTTGTGCGCCTGGTCTACACGCAGAGTATGCATGTCAGGGATGGACGAGCGGGTCCATATGGTATGTTACTTTCTTTGGTGTGTGAGATATTATGTCATGCCAATATAAGGATTGTTAAATGCTCGCGGCCTAAAGCAATAGTCAAGAGGCCGTGTAGGCACTTCTGAGGGTTTCGTTCTGACGAGTGCCATGGTTTCCAATGACTTTGACAGATGTCAACTTGATGTAACACTAAGCACTAGTTTTTTGGCGCGAACGAGAGAGTACGGTCAAGGACTGAGGAGTTGAGTTGAGAATTTGTAATAAAACTAGACTGGGGGAAATAAAGTGAGAGTTACCGTTTGTTCGTTTATATCAAACTACGTGCTTTAGTGGAATGTCGTTTACGTTATTCTCCAATACATAAAGTGATCAGTTATGTTGTATGAGCAAAGAAGTTCGTTTGTCTAACTCGTATTAGCCCGAAAAGAACCCATGCAATAATGGCTTTTCCTGACAATTACACAGTATTCCCTACAAATATAATATAATAGTTATTTCTATTTAAAATGTCCTCTAACGACTTATTTTTGCCTGTGTGTATGACATATAACATTAAAACAATTTAAAGTCTGGTTTTTTATCTGAGTCAAAATTGAAACACATTCAAATATCAAATGACTTATTAGGCTTCCTTAGATATGTTTTATATAAATCTATACTCTCTCTTTTATTTACATTTACCATCTTGTAATGAACTAATACATTATTATCACCTTTTTTTCTGTACGAATTCTAATTGTACCTACCCTTGCATTCTTTGCAATATCCATTCGTGTTTACAGAATAATCGTCATATGTTTGGTTTTTTTTTATCAAATTATTGTTTTTAGTTATTAGGTCTCCTTAGGTATGTTTTACATAACTCTCTACTCTCTCTTTTATTTACATTTATCTTCTTGCAATGAAGTAATACATAAAATAAATAAATAAGGAGCGAGCGAGTTATATTCTAGGGCGATAGTTTGAGTCCACTTTGGTTTTGCCTAGCCTTGAATCCTCTAAGCATGCTGCTGGAGAATTCAGGGCTAGGCTATCGGTTGAAGAGGGGTGGTCAGGTTATATCTCACCTCCTTTACATGGATGATCTAAAGCTCTTTGCCCCAGCAATCTTCAGCTGATGGAGCTACTGAAGGTAACTGAAACTTTTAGTAACGCCATCAGGATGGAGTTTGGTGTGGACAAATGTGCGGTCATGCATGTAAAGCGAGGGGAAATTGTGGAATCCGTAGGAATTCAACTCGCGGATTACATAAACCTCAGATCCCTCTCTCCAAACGAAAACTATAAGCATAACTATAACTGTTCTCATCTAGCTAACGTCAGCTGACCAAGCTTATCAATGCTGCATTTACCTTAAAATATGTACCTGAGCCATGGAAGGTCGCTGAAGTCATTATGATTGCGAAGCCTGGAAAACCACCCCATGAAGCATCATCATATGGACCTATTTCTCTGTTGCCCGTGGTATCAAAGCTATTCGAAAAACTGTTATTGAAACGGTTAAAACCAATAATAGAAGATAAAGACCTTATGTCAAATCATCAATTTGGCTTTAGGGAAAAACACTCAACAATAGACCAGGTACATAGAATAACCAATTTCATTGAAAAAACACTTGTAAATAAGGGGGTCTGCGCCACCGTGTTTTTAGATGTCTCGCAAGCTTTTGACAAAGTTTGGCATAAGGGTCTAATATTCAAGCTCAGACGTATACTACCAGAATTTGCAGATATTCTAGAGTCGTATATAACTAATAGAATGTTTAGAATACGGCAAGAAGACGCATATTCCGAGCTAAAAGCTATTAAAGCTGGCGTACCTCAAGGAAGTGTGCTAGGCCCAATTCTGTACTTGTTATACACATGTGACATCCCAGAACTGGAAAACAACACCATTGCGACCTTTGCAGATGATACTGCAATTATGGCTACCGGATCAAGCCACAGAGAAGCAGTAGAAAAAGTTCAACTAGCTGTGAACAAAGTTTATGACTGGACACAAAAATGGAAGATCAAACTGAATGAGTCAAAATCAATTCACATTGACTTCACAAATAAACACTTGGACTATCACCCAATCTACATAAATGGCATGCAAGTGCCTTATGCTAATACAGCCAAATACCTTGGCATAACTCTCGACTCCAAGTTGCGTTGGAAAGATCATGTCAAAAAAAAAAGACAGGAACTAGGAATACGTTATAAAAGTATGTATTGGTTACTCGGAAGGAAATCCTGTCTATCAATATATAATAAACTAACCATATACAAGCATATACTGATGCCAATTTGGACGTATGGTATCCAACTTTGGGGCTGTACTAAACAAAGCAATGTCAAATTAATCCAACAATTCCAAAAAATGTGCTCAGGGATGCTGTGAATGCACCATGGTACATAAGAAATGACGATCTTCACCGTGACCTTAAAATGGAATTCGTCACCACCATCATCCAAAAATTTGCTGAAGCCCACGAACACAGACTTCATCGACACGTGAATGTTGAGGCTATCCAGCTGCTAGACAATACAGACTTAGTGCGTAGGCTAAAAAGAACTAAACCTTTTGAATTAGTGTAGTGTACAAAGTGAATGAATAATAGTGACAATGCTGTGCTTTATATATAACACATGAACATAGTGTTTTTACAAATATATCCGACTCTAAGAAAGTGCTACGGACTTGTGTAAAAGTGCAAATGGACACCATTCTTAGTTCACATAATCTAAAGGGTAACATATTAAGTTAGAGTTAAATTGCTTATTAGTCTTTTAGGCTAGATCGTAATTAATTATTAAGAATTTTGTTCTTATTAATAAGGTACAAAAAAAAAACTAGCTAACGAAGAATACATGCATATGCACAACCTTGTAACCAGGATTATCCATCAGCAACATGCTCTGAAATAAACTCTTGTGGCATCGGTGGTACCGTCTACAGGTATGTGCCCGACCCAGTTTTCGAAAATGGCAATATCACATGGTCCTGGGATCGGTCCATCATCATTGACAGGACTATTGTAGTTAATAAGCCTGATATTGTGGTGGTGGACCGAATCGAGAGGCGTGCATGATTTTTGATCGTCCCGCATGATGAGTACCTCGTGAAATCCGAGAAAGATATGCAAATCAAGTATCTTGACTTGACTCTTGAGGTTGTCGACATGTGAGATGGGGGATGTGGGTACCGATAGTCTTGTCAGCCAATGGCTCAATAGCCACGAGCCTCGACCAACACTTTAGGAGGATCTTGTTAGGTGGCTGGGTCAAGGACCTGATCCAGAAAGCAGTACTGCTGGACACGGCTCGTATTTATTTATTTAGTTACCATGGAAAACTTACAGCTAAAAATGAACAGAATAAGAGCAGTAAAGGAGAATGCCCATGGACTGTACTTTCAAATAAAGAATTGTGTCACAATCATTTCTGGACAATAAATTAAACAAAAATATTTCAAGTATTTTGACTTCTTTTCTAAAAGATTCCTAATGGGGTTCATTTTCTTGAATTAATAAGTATTTAACTTCCGTTTCTCAGCTCAAACATATTCCGCCATTTATGTTAGAGTTGAGGCATGTTGACATGATCTGACATCGATTAATCGAAGAATTGTATTTTTATAATCTACCTGAAACACTGAATCGATCCAAGGATCTCATGTATTGAACGATTAATCTTTTTAATGTTAAGAATTGATTTTGAAATTAGTTTGATTTACTAGTTTAATGCAAACCAAGATAACAAATTAATCATGTTTTTAGAAATCGATTAAATTACCGATTTGGTAACATACCTATTACTGTCAGTCATTTCATTTGACAGTGACAGTAGTCGTCTTTTCATTTGATTTGTTTGTATGTTTTGTTGCGTCGAGTTGCGTTACCTAATATTTATCTTATCTATACAACACCGCCGTGTGTTTGTGAACATAGTGCTTAATAAGACAGGACTTTATATTTGTGATTTCCGACATGGCTACGGCTCGAAGTTGGTGTCTCAAATATTCTTTGATGTTGGCGCCATATATGCGCAGACATAATATTTTGCTGCATTTTTGCATTTTAATTCCTGATAATATATTGACCATATTACGGGTTTGGATCTACACCGGTAAGTAAGAATAACATTGTATGTCTTACCAGCACTTGAACAAATGTCTAACGAATGCAAATCTTAAACATGCTGACATAGAGTCCATATTGCTGTGAATCTACTATAACCTAAAATGAAACATATTTTGTTCAATATCTCTTAACTCCCGTAATGAAAATTGACTAAAGTTGGTACGTGTAATTAATTAGGGTAACATAATCAAATAAAGGTATTTTTGTCAGGACACGCAAATGTTTCGGTCAGTACATTTGTCCATAGAAAATGGGCATTCTCCTTTGACAGTCAGCCAATTAAAAGTTTTCACTTATAAAATATTGGACTACTTATTATCTATGGACACTTCAGAAGACGTCTATAACAATAGATCGCCAAACAAGGCTACCAAATAACTTACACAATAATCACTAACATATTGCTCAAACTAAATAACAACCTTTACTTTGCATGGAACTGGTTGAAAAAGTTTCGGCTTAAGCACTTCCTGATTGATGGCACACTAGATAGAAATGGATCAATATCGTGCTGCTTACACAACTCATTAAGATGTCTACTTGCCCGCACAATATACGAATTTTGTCTATAATTTGTGGAGGCTGACGGCACCTGCAAAGGTGGATTAAATCTTTTTGACTTGCTAGGGGTATTAAAATAAAATTTGGATAAAATATCGGAGCAGTTCATATTCTGTTGAAGATTTTCAATAAACAATTAGTCACTAATCTCGCGGCGAATGAATAGAGGCAATATATGGTATTTTTTACAAAGGATAAGGTACTTTTCGGACTTATATGGTACTTTCTGGTGGTAACATAAGTATTTTATAAATCTTTTTTGGATGCTTTCTAGACGGTTAACGTACTTGTGGTAATATGGGTTCCATATTTCAGACGCATATTCCAAGTGACTTCTGACAAATGTACAATATAGGATTTTTAAAGTTTTAGCTTTAGTGAAGCACTTGGATAACTGCATTATGAAACCCAGTGACTTTGATGCTTTGGCGACTATTGCATCAACATGTGTTTTAAAACTGAGCTTGGAATCGTGGTGAACCCCCAGATCCCGGATGAAATTTGATCTAGGTAAAATTTTATTATTTAGGGTATACGATGTAGCAATGACTGAGCGCTGCCGAGAATACGTAATAACCGAGCATCTGGTGGGATTGAGATCAAGTTTATTACTATAACAGTAGTCCTTTAAACGATGCAGATCGTTCTGGAGTGCAATTACGTCCGTATGCGACGATATTGAGGCATACATTTTCATATCATTGGCAAAACATAATGGATGGAGGAAATAATGCAAAGGATCTGGATGAAGTCAAGCAGGAGTCAATGTCGTTTATATAGATTATGAATAACAAACGACCAAGTAATGTACCCTGCGGGACTCCACTAGGGACGGGGACCCAGCTAGATATATACTTATTTAGTACTACTGCTTGGGAGCGGTTCTCAAGGTAAGAGGAAATCCATCTGAGTAGATCACCGCGTATTCCCATGCCATTTAACTTTGAAATGAGGATGTTATGGTCAATACGGTCAAAAGCCTTGCAATAATCTGTAAACATCGACTTGCTTACCTTTGTCCATGGCATCAGTAATAAATTCGTTAAGAAGAATCAGGTTCGTGACAGTAGACCTACCTTTCAGAAAACCATGTTGGAACGCGCTAAACGAATTTATTAGTGCAGAATAAACCTGATTATATATAATTCCTTCGAAGATCTTTGCTATAAATACACAGTTTGGATATCGGCCTGTAATTTTTTATGTCTGTTTTGACACCTTTTTTATGTATAGGCGAGATATAAATGCTTCCATATTTGCGGGACAACATAAGTAGCTAAGGATTTTCTAAATAAAGTCGAGATAGGTTGCGCTATCGCAGGTGCACACCTAACGAGAAGTTTTGATGGAATTTTATCTGGACCTGCCCCTTTAGATGTGTCTAACTTTTGAAACAAGTTTGTAACTTCATCAACATTTACAATGATACTGCAGATATCAGATGACGTGTTCGGAGTATTGTTAGGAGGTTCCTCTCTCTGAAGCCCTGACCACCGGAAGCTTGGACCCTGTTCCCGTTACCGGTGGAGGCTATTTTTAATATTTTATTTTTTAAGAAATATTTATAAATGTAATTCTATAAGAAGAAAGATGAATAAACGACATTATAATAACCCAACCGCAATATCTCTACATTAACGTCGTGGTGGGACCGCGCTTCAATGATCCTTAGGTTTGTGCCGGTATATCTACTTTTCCGCATCATGCCTAGGGTGAGATACCGCAGGGCAGTTTTGAAGGCAGCTGGTGGGCAGTGGCGACCACGCGGACCTGATCTCACGGGAGAAGTCTTGTTCCTCTCACTTGCCTTTATTGGCCGGTCGGAGTGAACCGGGGACAAAAGTTGGCGGCTTGAGTGGAGGATTCGCAAGAGCAAACGTGATCGGAGGAAGAAAGTTAAATCAGAAATATGCTGGAAGGGATCTTACGAGATTGTCCTGATAGCCGTTGCATACCTCTCCACTCATCATCCATCATCCGAATATGTAACCCCCTTGGCGCTCCGTCACTAAAGTGCTAGTGACTGTTTATGGTGGGGCCCATTAATTGAGTGTGCAAGTCATCCCCTGCCATTTTATAACCGTGTAGATCAACAGTGGTCAGGCAGATCCAATAGTCCTTCTATAGTTTTAGGTAACCGCCCAAACCCATAGCCCAATGTGTTTTGTCTCCATAATCTCTAATAGTCCTTCACCAGCCGGGGATTGTACTTGGGTGCTCTTGCGTAGTAACTAGTGAATACAGGAATAATCACCGGATGTAGTCACATTTCATCCTACATGTCTAACAAGGCCTCTGCGATTTGGTTTTGGCACCTGGTACGCTTTTCAAAGGTCCGGGCTCCCCGGGGTCCCGATAATCCCAAAAATAAATATTAATATAATATAAATAACTATTCTATTAATATTCTATAATATCATTCTATTAAAACTAACACAACACAACAAAAAGACAAGAAAATATATTATTATATTTTGTACGCTAATAAACTAAAATTAAAATAAACTAAAAATTTATTTCACGTAAACGTTATTTGCTAAGAACTTTAATCTAGGCGCAAAGCGACTGTTTCGAAGAGAAAGTTTGAGACACCATTTTGTTGGTATATTAAAATTTGATTCGAGTATTTGGGAATACTAGTTAAATATAGAATTGTTATATAATTATTTGATACTATATATTTACTTATAGTGTGTATAGTAATATAGTTATATCATGGTGGTTTCGCCGGGAAGGATACTCCGCAGCGCAACCACTTTAAATCAAAGTTTATGTCGAAAATAGAAATATAGACTTTTCTTTAATAGGACGAGAATTATATAGACATTCCATAAAAAAAATATGTTACTTATGTTTGTTAAAGCAAAGGTGGTTCCGCCAGGGCGCATGACGTGATTTTTTTATGTAACTTATACTTGTTAAAGCAAACGTGGTTCACTAGGATTTTTTTCCTGTATCGCGGGTGCGTTTAAAAACATACAAATTATTGTTCCGTGCGGAAATCGAACCCGTGACCTGCGCCAACCATGTGCCCTGATTATGTTAACTTATAAATTATTTCCGACACGCAGCGCAGCAGTCAAAATTTAATTTTAGGTTTGCTTATTGGTGTCCGAGGGCCCCCTGGCTTAGGGACCCTGGTGCATGGCACCGTCTATCCCTCGGGTAGCTACGGCCTAGCCACTGCAGGCTCTAAATGTGGAGTTATTTTTTTTTTAATTTATCTTAAGCCTTTAATAGCATTTATTTATTTATTTATTTAGACTTCATGCACAAAAGGTACAAAGGCGGACTTAATGCCTTAGGCATTCTCTACCAGTCAACCAAGGGTGGTGCAGAGATAACATGGCAGGTGCATTGTTTAATAATAAAAATAGAACCAATTATTATATAACATACTAAAATAGGTGAAATACACATACATATATATAGAAAATAATATTTACTTATATAAATACATATATATATATACATATATATATATATATAAAGTAACAGAAAAGAAGAAAGTGAGATGACTCTGCTTAGTTGTTTTGAAGGTGAATCCGCCACTTCCGCTTGAATGCATTCCGACTGGGTATAGCATAGCATCGGGTTATGCTTTTAATATGATAACGTACATTGCTCGTAAATTGCTACGGTAGGCATTTCACACTCAGATAGTTGGTAATTTGTTCAGATTTTGAATATCAGGATGGCGGCTCACATACTTTTTCTAAAAACTGTGGTTTTAAAACGTTATGTTTAAATTTTACGTACATTTGGTACATTGCTCTCACGCATATAGCATGACCATTTGTAGTCATTCATCCGCCTTTCTGATGCACACGAAGAAGATACATACAAAATTAACCCTCCCCCCCTATTTCTCCCCCTTCTTGGTATATGCAAAAAGAAATAGCTTATTGCCTTCTCAGGGTCTCAAACTATTCCATACCGAATTTCATCTAAATCGGTTCATAGTAAGAAGAAGTTGCATGATAAGAACTTACATACAAAATTAACCCTCCTCCCCATTTCTACCCATTAGTGCTTGATTCAAAAAGAAATAGCCTATGTCCTTCTTAGGGTCTCAAACTTCCATACTAAATTTTATCTAAATCTGTTCATAATAAGAATAAGTTGCATGATAAGAAGTTACACAAAAAATTAACCCTGCCCTCATTTCTCGCCCTCAAAGATCACAAAATCAGTTACCAGAATGCTGCTAGAACAAAATTGCAATTTGTTTGCGTAGAAGTCCATTGATTTTAGAAATTTTGCGGTGTTTTTTATTTTTATAATTTGTGAAATGTTAGGTAAAGTTGGCTAAATAGCCAGCTCTTAAAAAAAGCGTAAGGCTTACCGCAACATGCGCATAATCGAAAAAGGACATATCATATCAATACATATAATAAATCTGTAGAAAAATCGTTTTTGTACATTAAAACATACATGAAAATCGTTTTTATACATTAAAAATATTAAAAAAAAGTAGCCAGGGTGTTAAAGGATAACCAACAGAACCCATTTCCAGCATTTTTGAAAATTTTGTCTGTTTATCCGTTTGTCTGTTTATTTGCGCATGCATCACGTAAAATGTAGGAAGCCAATGTAGATAACTTTTATATATAAAAAAATAAGCGTAACTTGAAGTATAGTTAGTTTTTGTTTTATCGCAATCAAAGTGAGCCCACTCTATCAAAAGTTAAATGAATTTAAAGTTTTCAAGAAGTAAAATATCGCAACACACGCAATTCAGACACTCGGACACACAGTGTACTTTTTTATCAGTTGAACTCTATATTTGATAGATGGCGTTGTGCATTTGCCGTCATTTTCCAAATGGCAATGTTACAATTCTCCGCGGCAAATGAGACACCATAAAATAAAATTGGTAGGTAGGTTGGGTAGGTAGCAAGCCAAGTAGAGTAGGCAGATAGTAAGGGTAGGTAACAAGACAAGTAGGGTAGGCAGGTAGGCACAGAGTATCAACTCTATACGTCGAATCAACGACATACCTTCAAGGGCTATTTCAGGTGTGGCTAGAGTAAAAATAAAAATTCGGGATCTAATGCACGAGACAAAAAAAATTGGTTTATGAGGTTTTAGGTCTCTAATCAAATCGAACTACTAATGTCAATGATGACGTTGACGTGTGTGCAATGTGGTTCGTAATTTTGCCGCTGCTACTGCCCGTCTGAATAGCCGAATGATAAAAGCTTCCTCATAAGTGGTGGAATAATTCTATCTATGCCAATATTTGAGGCATAATAGCAGCAATCAAAGTTCCGAGTCTTAATTTAGCTGCCACAAAAACTTCGTTAATATGATTCGTTTAGTATGTGTTAGCTGGAGTGACGTCACCCCAGCGTCCTCATTCAATACATGCAAACAAGTGAGGTTAGGCTTTTGGACTATAGTCAAAAAAAGCTGGGAAGGAAGGTAGGTAGTTGGCGTTATGCACATGGCTATTGATAGTTTTTTTATGTTTTCGTTTCGGTGTGGTGTCCTGGAGTGCTACTAGATAGCGCGCAACAAAAATGTCTTTACTTTTTTAGGGTTCCGTACCCAAAGGCTAAAAACGGGACACTATCACTAAGATTCCGCGGTCCATCTGTCTGTCTGTCTGTCTGTCCGTCTATCACCTTGCTGCTGTATCTAATGAACCGTGATAGCTAGGCAGTTGATATTGTCACAGATGATGTATTTCTGTTGCCGCTATAACAACAAATATTAAAAACAGAATAAAATAAATACTTAAGTGTGCCTCCCATACAAAAAACGTGTTTTTTTTTGCCGTTTTTTTGTGATAATGGTAACCTGGAACCCTTCGTGCGCGAGTCCGACTCGCACATGGCCGGTTGTTTTTGTATAAGTCGATATTCTTCTCCCTAGAGTAAATAATATTCTGTGCAGGTAGGTAAGTTGGGTAGGTAGGTAGGTTAGGTAAGATGTAGGTAGGTAAGTAAGTAGGGTAAGGTAGGCAGTTGACGGGAGCGAAGCCGCGGACAAAGTTAGAAAAAAAAAAAACCGGCCAAGTGCGAGTTGGACTCGCGCACGAAGGGTTCCGTACCATTATAGCAAAAAATGCCATAAAAATCACGTTTTTTGTATGGGAGCCCCCCTTAAATATTTATTTTATTCTGTTTTTAGTATTTGTTGTTATAGCGGCAACAGAAATACATTATCTGTGAATATTTCAACTATCTAGCTATCACGGTTCTTGAGATACAGCCTGGTGACAGACAGACAGACAGGCAGACAGAAATACAGACAGACAGACGGACTGCGGAGTCTTAGTAATAGGGTCCGTTTTTACCCTTTGGGTACGGAACCCTAAAAAAAAGATGTTTTAGTTTAGTTTCGACTGGCTGTTTCCGCAACTCCACGACCAAGCGCGTATTTTGCGTACGGAAAGAAAGAAAGATGTATGTAAAAGATCTGTGGCAAAAAAAATAGGAGGAAAATAATTATCCTGTGCCCTATCAAGGGTTTAGAAGGCTGATGATTATGTATTTGCATCTTTTAACCAAGAAAATTGTCCCTCAATCCTTACTCAAAAGTTCTATACCTTTGAGTAGATAAGGATTGAGGGACAATTTTGGTTTAAACTTTTTCAACTACAACTCATATATCAACAACTTCTTATGAAATCTCGATAGTAATAATTCGTCAATTCACGGTTGGGGCACTCAGTCCTTACGCACCTTTACATTATTACTTTTCCAATTATATTATAGAGATATAATATATTTGATAATTGTGGTATTAAACTCTTCTGTGTATCTCAAAAAATCATGTTAGTGCAATGCAAATCTTCTTTTAGTAATGCAACTGATTATTTTGTAATGCAACTAATATTTGCGTCATTCAAATCATCCCTGTGTAAGTAATTCAAGAAAACCCTGTGTATAGGAACTCTATCTTGTTAGACAAATAGGAAGCCAAACACGGAGAATAAACACAAGAAACACAACTTATACTTTTTATTAATGGACAATTCCAATTGTATAATACAGTAGGCTTTCACAAAAACGCAAACGTTACGCTTATAACGATTATAAATAAAGGTTTTTCTTAAAAAATAATCGATTTGGCATTTAAAAGCCATAAATCTACACTAATATTATAAAGAGGAAATATTTGATTGTTTTTAATGGATGAACTCAAAACAAACTCTACAAACATGAAAAAATAAAAGAAAACCGCAACACAAATACCTCTCTACATAATTAACAACACGCTTAGATCCATAATCCATTGAAAATTTAATTACAACACGATATTTTGCGAATATACCCCTATTGAAACAGTAAAACGCCAATAACTTTTAAACGGCTCAAACGAATTTCATCAAACGTAGCTAAGAACCCTCGATAGAATCACCTTTCAAACAAAAATCTTAATCAAAATCGGTTCATCCGTTTAGGAGCTATGATGCCACAGTCAAACAAACAGATACACAGCAACAAACAATAAACTTATAATTTGCCGACGGGGGTTAAAAAGTTAGCGATAACATAATTATGTCCAAGTATTGTCGTTACGTCATTTAACTACTGTTTTACATCTAAATAGTACATTGTGATACAAGGGTGGAAAGTTGGTTATTGCAAACGAGCTTTTTAATGAAACGAGTTTGCAATAACCTACACACCCGTGTATCACACGACGTTTTTCAATACAGTTGTGGGAAATAGTAAAAATAAATCAAAGAATTATTTGATTATTCACACAAAAATTGAATTTTCAGAAAATGGCGCGTTTTTGCAACAAGACATATTTTTTTACAACGGAAACAGCCTATACAGCCTATTCGATTTTTGACAAATGTTGATGTGAAAATAATTAAATTAAAACTGGTAATTAAATATAATTAACAACCATTTAAAAGACTTTTGAGAATTCAATGCTAAAACGTACGGAATCATTATTTTTTCTCTTATAAAATCTATCCCATTTTATTCTAAGTATGAAAACTCCTTACTACTAAACTTTTTTAAATTGACTTATAAATTTAAAACTTAACTGCAAAACTAATGATCGAGCTCGTAAACAAAAGTCACGACCGCGTAATAGAAAGATGCCTATGCGAAAGGTTTAATTTTCGAATCATAATTATAGGCTCTGAAAGTACGCCATGTTTAACAACTGTATTTAAAAAGTAAATAAAAATGCCGACCGTAATCAAACTACGTTATTCTTATCTTGGTATTTATCCCAATAGTAGTTTTAGTATCCCAATAGTAGTTTTTACGTTGTATTCATGGATCTTATAAAACACTTGGATACCTACCATAATAGCAAAAGCTGACAAAACCCCAAAGCGGGGTGCACCTAGCATCCTGCTTGCCCCTGGACCTGCGGATAAAAACGCTAGCTTCAGCGCGGGCGTCCTTCCGGCTGTGGTGAAAACCGCAGCTAGGAGCATAGCACAGTGCCTTGGGAAACCTGCGGCGAATGCTGCAGGTCCCAGTACGGCCTGCGTTTCACCACTAAGTGGGGTGCGCCTAGCACTCCGCGTGCTCCTGGACCTGCGGCTAACGCTGCGGGTTTCAGTGTACCATCCCGACCATCTAGTCATAATGGCGCTGCTGGCCTTCCTCGAAGAGCTGGGGTGGATCGAGTAAGGAAGATGAATCCCACCCGTACGCAAAATAGGTGCTTAGACGTGGATTTGCGGACGCCACCCCGCCAGCCCGCTTACGTTAGGCATTATCAGCAGCCTGATGCAATGTTTGCTTTTAGATCTTTAATATCTTTCGCGTGCAACCATTTGTTACCCGTCGCCGACGCTGCACTTGCTGGTCTTGATATGCATCTGCGGGCAAACAGATAGGTTGGTATGTATACGGCAAAGAGTATTGCGTAGAGATCGCTGCCGCTGCTTGGTGTTGTCATTATTAATGTACATTTATTTAGTACCTACGCTTCACTAGCCACGTATTCGAAGGCGGTCGACAAGGGTCAGTGTACCAAACTACAGAACTTATACAGCGACAACCTCCGCAACAGGCTATGTGTGCGGAGGTTGTCGCTCACACACTAAAGAGTAAGCATTGCCCCTTACAAACACGACCGGCCACAGCTCCATTTTTTTTTTGTTTTTTTCTTTTGGAAATCCGAGTGGATGTCCTCCGCCCCGGGGTAGGCCGAGGGGCCTGTCAGACTCGGACTCAGCCTGTCACTCGTTTTGTGCCCGCAGGCTGAGCCCCTACTCCGGTAATCCTAAGGTCATTCATGGCGAAGCCATTTTTAAATTCTCTTAATAATAAAACATTTATTTCAGGCTACAATGGCCAATGGCAATGGCTTTTGAAGTACCATGAATATAATGAAAAACATACATCATTTTCTTTTGAAGAAGGTTTTCCATGCGAACTCTGACGTAGAGCCAAGGACCCTGGTTCTTGTGCTCCTCCTGACACCAGACTGTCGTTGCCTGTTCGTATTTGCAGAACTCCTTAAGGACCAGGTCGTAAGGGAATGGGAACAATTGTTCCACACGACACACGGCAATTTTTGATTCTAGTTTCTTCTCCTTTATTACGTCGAAAATCAAGACTATTATGTTGCCAGAACAGAAGATTAGCTTCTTGACATCTTTGGGGTTTTTGCTGGCTGGCCCTTCTTCTGGGATCACTCTGACAAAAATAATCGCAATAGTAAGTAATTATAATGCTACAAGTTATTTATAGTAATTTTTATATATTTTTTGAGCTTACCTTCTGAAACTCGTTCCAGGTAGGAAGTCTTTGAAAGGGGACCGGTAATACGGATGTTTGAGGCCGACTTTAGGCGTCATGATGATGAGCGGCTTGCGGAAAGGCAAGGCGATCTGTCTTCTTATCATGTGGAAGTAATTAGCTGGGGTAGTCACGTTGCACACGAACCAGTTGGCTGCCTGCAGTTGTTTCACTACCAACGAGGCAAAAGTTCGGATCAGTATTACGTAATTCATCTTTATTAGTATCATATACCTATGTACTGATGCAGGATGCATATACTAGGGCAGAATCTGCTCTAGAGGAGTGAAATGTTGTAAAGTTAAGTGCATGGTTGCACCACCATCTTCCAAAATATTCAAATTTCGAACTGCCACGTTAGCTACTGGATACCCGGATAATATCTTGTCCTAAGGACCCCATGCGCAACAGTAGGCTTGGAACAGTCCATTTGCTACTTTGCTACTATAAGTAATATTCTCTTAGTACACACGTGAACCTGCGATGGTATGGGTAGTCGTGAATTTCTGGAAGATACAAATTTTGACAATAAGATAACTGTATCCAAGTTAAAGGACTTACACACAAGGTGCTTGTCATCTAAGTTCGGTATAACATTCTCGTCGTCGTCGCATTGTTGCAGGTATCTTTCAACGCGTGCTGACGAGTGCTCTGGACCCTGAAAGACAGACGGCAACTTGTGTTGGATTCTGTGGAACAATCTGTTACCCATGGATGAAGCTCTTAAATATGCGTATAAAGGGGAGGGTGAAGGGGGGGTGAAGGGTGGGTGGGCTGGTTAGTATTGTCGCTTCCCTATAGGATCACCCATTACGCAGGGCCTGATTTAGCCACAGGCTAACCAGGCTTGAGCTTGGGTGCAAGTTCGAGGGGCGCCAAGCTTGCCTTTGCAAGCAATGCTTACTTACAAAATAAACTTATATATTTCGAAATTCACGTATAAAATACTAAAGAACGTATTACATTATACATTTTCGCGGCCACGACTCCGCTTATTGCACTAGTTCAATTAATTTAACGTGTTCTACGAGTCAGTCAGTCTAAGTTAAAGTAGTCACGCAGTAGCGTATCCTCCTGTGCTGTTTAATGGCGGGAACACGGGCACGCGTTAGCTCTCGCCAAACTCGCCGCGACAGCTGGGGAGTACCCCCATCACTGGTGCAGTAGAACACATTTTACGCCGTGACACAGAGGGTGCCAGACATCCATGAGTATGACTCCCTTGATCTCTCTGTGACGGGTCAGGTCAGTGGCTCCGACACCTACCAATTATCGGCCACAGGGGATAGGGAGAGCGGCCAACGCTATACCGACACTCCTCCTTCCTTCCCTGCAGCCTCACCGCGTCTGCCATCAGACGGTGGCTACCGTGTCCAAGCCACGGAAGGTAAGGAGAGCGGGTGTGTTAAATAATATGGAGAGATTGGACAAAGGAGAGGCGTGAGATGATCCTGCAGACGATGCGTTGAAATACCGGCAGCTAAATAGACGGATATCTAAGTCATTGAAAAGCGACCTCCGCCGCTTTAATACCGAAAGTACTTAAGACGCGATTGAGCGGAATAAGAGCTCCAAGGTCTTTGCAAGATATCTGTCTATTGGGAAGAGTCAGCTCACGAAACTGAAGACCGATGATAGCAGGATCGTATCTGCCAAACCGGAGCTTCTATGATCTAGGATCGAGAGATTCTATGGGCAGTTGTACACATCAACCAGGAAACCCGTCGTGAATCTAGCAAACGACCCTAGAGGTAGATTGACCCGACACTATACCGAAGACATTCCAGACGTCAGCCTGTATGAGATTAGGATGGCTCTGAAACAGCTTAAGACCAACAAGTCATAAGTCATTTGGACAAGGCACCGGGTGATTATGGAATTACGGCCAAACTCCTGAAGGCAGGTGGAAAACCAGTACTTAAGGCCGTTCAGAAGCTGTTTGATTCCGTCATACTAGAGGGACAAATGCCACAGGCATGGTGCAGGGGTGTGGTTTTATCTAAGCGTGTTGTGGTACTCTTCTTTAAGAAGGGTGACAATTCCCTACTGAAAGAACTACAGGCCCAGCTCACTTTTTAGCCTTGTCTACAAGCTATTTTCAAGAGTCATCACGAATCGTCCCGCGCGCAGGATTGACGACAAGCCGGATTCCGTAAAGGCTTCAGCACCGTAGACCACATACATACGCTGCGGCAGGTTTTACAGAAGACCGAAGAGTTCAACCTGCCCCTCTGTTTAGCGTTTGTGGACTACGAGAAAGCCTTAGATTCGATCGAGACTTGGGCTGTACTGCAGTCTCTCCAGCAGTGCAAAATTGACTACCAGTACATCGAAGTGTTGAAGTCTTCTTCTTCCTAGCCCTATCCCATTTTAGGTAGGGTCGGCTATCCTAATTTTCTGGCGCCAGGACTATCTGTCCTGGGTTGTCGGGTCAGGCAATTTTTCCTCCGATAGGAGTTTCGTCATGCTAGTCCACCACGTAGCCGGATGTCGTGTCCGCTACGTCGCTTATGTTCAGGTAGTTGCAATGCTTTCTTCACTATGTGGGCTACGGGCTACTGGGCCTTAAGTCCGGTCTCTTCGGAGGCCATGGTTGAGCGCTTGATCCTGTCTTTGGAGGCAGTCTCCGAAAGGGGCAATGCCAATCTAGTCAGTTTCAATGCTGCTAAGACCCAGGCGTGTCTTTTTGCCGCAAAAAAGAGCCAATTCCACCCGGCTCCATCTTTTCGTGGTGTAACCGTGCCGATAACGGACCATCTCGACCTTCTTTCTCTACGTTGACATCGACCCTCAATTTTGGTCAATTCATTGAGGCAAAGGCTCAATTGGCTGCAAAAAAGTTAGGGATCCTTGCAAAGGTGAGACGGTACTTCACGCCTGAACAGCTGCTCAACTTGTATAAAGTGCAAGCTCGGTCATGCATGGAGTACTGCTCTCACCTCTGGGACGGATCTGCCAGGTACCAACTTGATGCACTTGAGTCTATTAGACGGGCCAAGAGACTTATCGGCAACGATGCGCTGGTCAACACAAAGCTCCAGCATTGAACACCGACGACGAGTTGCCAGCCTGTCGGTTTTCTATCGGCTACATTTCGGGGAGTGTGCGATGGAACTGCACAATTTAATTCCGCCTAGCCCTTTCCATCATGGGACTACAAGCCGTACGGCAATGCGCCATAGGTACAGGGTGGATATCCCACCCATACGCACAAAGCGTTTTAAAAATACTTTCATTGTACGTACAGCTAAGGAGTGGAATTCGTTGCCATCTTTGTTTCCTGATAGCTACAACCTAGGGGTCTTCAAGTCATGAGTTAATAAGTTAAGAGTTAGGTACTTCTAGCAAAGCCTTCGACCACATCATCACTTAATATCTGGCGAGATAGTGGTCAAACGCGAACCTATAACAAATAAAAAAAAGGAAATAGTATAAAATAAAACTACTAGTCTAGCATTTTAAGTTGAAGCCAAACAAACTTAATTTTTTTTGTTAAATAGGATTTTTTTGCATTTTCATTTTACTTAATTTCAACAGAATCGGTCTACAATTGAAAATTCAGTGGGAAAATTATCATTAAATCCTTTTTTCTACTGTTAGGAGTGGATTTTATATATGTATTTTCATTAATATTTCAAAATATTTATAAATCCTTAAAACCGGGCGCAGATTAAAAAATACAATAATGGGCTTAAGTTTTTTGAGGAATACTCACGGAGCCGTCAAGGCCGTGTGGCAGTTGTACTACCAGCCCGGACTGGCACATCCACTTGCTCTCGCCGTTCGCGATGAACGTGTCGAACATAGGCTGTCCTGTGTCCGCGAAATCACCGTACTGTGCCTCCCAAATTGAGAGCACATATGGACTTGAATACGAATAACCGGCCTCGAAACCCAAAATGCCTGTGGACGAAATAGCGCAGAGTTCAAGTTTGGGGGCAGGCTGTGTGTAGCGAGTAGTAAGTCGAAAAGACTCTTACCATATTCAGAGAGCGAGCTGTTGTGAAGAGAGTAGTGGGCCTGGTCGGGATACAAGGTGTCCAGCACCCGATACGTGGCGCCGTCCACGCCCTGGTGGTGGTACACGTGGTGTCTGTAACAAATCAACCAGGTATTATAGTCACGAGCTCGTGTCAGTACTAGTGCCCCATATGTGTGGGTGCACAGAGTGGGAGTCAGGAGGTAATTTTATCGGAATTCAGAACCGAAGTCGGAACCGGAGTTTTTAAATTTGGTTTGTCGGAATCGGAACCGGAATCAGAATCGGAGGTGGTGCCAGAAGAGCGTTGTTAAGACGCATACATTCCCCAATGTTAACGCGGTACTGGCTGTGTGCCCGCTAGGAGTTAGAATATCAATATTGAACTTCCTTTTGGACAATTTTGTTAGCAAAATATTCTTTAATTTACATAATATGCTATTATAGTTATGAGGAAATTCTAGACATCAATTTCAACCAAAAAAGTATAAACATTATTCAATTAAAAATAATAAACCTACACAATTTAGGTGCTGAAAATAAAAATAACCACAGCCACCAGGCTTGTACCACTAGCATCCGTGGTTTCGACCACCGATTAAAACCTCCGATATAAAAGTGTCTGAACCGGAGGTGTAATATCAATGGTAAGTTCCGATTTATCGGAGTCGGAGTCGAAGCTCCGTAACTTCCCTGGTTAAGTAGGAGTACCTGTTCGCCATAGTGCCGCGTTCCACATCCTGGCCCGTGAAGCGGATGTGTATGTTGTCGCGCAGCAGCGAGCCGAACGCCAGCGCCTCGCCCATCGGCCAGTTCGCAATGCCGTCCTCCACCTTCACAATACACGGTTAATCATTTATATTTTCTTTTTGTAGCACCTTTATCAAGAACGATTTTAATATCTTTACTACTAGCGGACGCCTCGCGGTTTTACCTGCGTAGTTCCCGTTCCCGTGAGAATACAGGGATAAAATGTAGTGTGAAAGATTTTTTTAAATCGGTCCAGTAGTTTTTAATATTATTCGTTACATACAAAAATACAAATCTTTCCTGTTTATAATATTATTATAATAAATAAGTATAGAAAAGTGGGAAAAGAATTACAAGACTACTCTTGTAATATAAATGATTTTATTAGTAAGAAATAGAATACATAAAATTTATTCAGTAAGCAGAGCACTACGAAATGGCCTGAACGTTGTAGGGTGTACGATTATGTTTAAGTAAGTCCTGAAAAAACCGGTCTTTTAAAAAAAAGGCCGGGCATTTTGATGTATTAAATAAATAATCCATCCAAGCCATCTCAAAACTTAGTCCAGGGCAATTAGAGGCTTATGTGCGAAAAATACCTAGTTACGTACTTTCATCGGAATTGTCTTTATTTCCTGGGTTTACTATGAAACAAGAAAACATTTATAAAGGATAGCCGTATTAAGGGGCTGAGGACGAACAGTTGACAATCGACATCTTAGGTTCTAAGCCACGCCCACTGTCATCGATAGTTTAGGGGAAACTTAAATTGGAGCGAAAAGTATTTGAAAATTAAATACACAAGGCCGACCACAGAGGCCCATATCATAAACGGACTCTTCCGATGGTTTTTTTTACAAAAATATAACCGCGCAAGTTCTTATTTCAAACTGGCTAGCATCTGACATCAGATCGTTCACTGTTATTTTGCCTATGAATGCAACCTTATTGCTACGAAAATAAAGATCACTAAAATAGGTAATCTGGCTAGTGTCATACGAGTCTTTGCCGTGCAAATTGAATAAATATTATAATTATGTCTGCTTCTATGCGACTGCCACATATAAGAACACAGTACGTTACATTTTTTATATTGGTTTAATAGCTAGATAATTTTATTTATATAATTTTAATGAGTTTTACTATACTGAAATGGACTGTGTAATATTAAACTGGAAACTTTAAATTTGAATTGAGATTTAGAGCTTTCAGTAATCAATTTTATCATTATATACAATAGGAAAGTCACATCAAATTGTAAAGACACCTTAAATTAGCAAATATCCAAAATTTACTAGGTTTGGAATTGTCTTTTTTAGGCATGTTTAAAATATGCAATAGAATGTATGACGCTATTAATATCATTTGTACAATTAGTAGGTTCATATTCCTTGTTTAGTATTCTCTTGAAATCTTAATATATCATTTATTTACTAATACAAGATGACTTTCCACTCTCCTGGAATATAATAATTAAAAAGCACGTACTGGGATTTGATATACATCAGCCCTCTGTGGTGAGGTCACGTGGTGCCGCTTTTCTGTATATTAGAGTTAAAAAACAAATAGACAGGGCGCAAAAAACCTTTGTTCGCATAAGGACAGATTCTCATTAAGACAGATTAGCAGAAGGACAGATTCTCAAAAGGACAGTTTCGCATAAAGACAAAGTACAGTTAAGTTGTAAAGAATTTATATACTTACTTACTTTTTTATTTTACAAACTAAACCAAAACAAAATTATTTTATGCACCATATTCAATTAATAAAAAAAATACTTTTCTTAAACCTAGTTTACTGTAGGTTTGGTACGGTTCACATTTTGTTTTTCTCAGTATTGCGAGGCGTTGTAAGCATTCTATGACAAACATTTTATCGTTTGCGAAATCCAAAATAATGTTCTCAATTTTACTGTCAACCAACATATCAGATTTCCTTCTTTTCTCTTCCTGCACAATAAAAACCACCACGGACTATTTTAAGATCGCGGCGTTTTGCTTGCTCTTTCAAGATTGTGATGAAACAAAATAAAGGTGGTATTTTAGGAATCTTAGAAATAACTTTTCGATGGCATACGTGGTTCGAAACTTTTGGCTATAGCAATTAAAAAGATCGCTGGTAATGAGTTTCATCCACTGTTTACTGAAATAGTCTTAAAACAAATAAGCGTTCCTCATTACTAGGGGCAAACTCGAATAAATAACTCCGGTATACCTCCGGTATATGCGTTGTTGGCAATAGTGCTAATAGGGAGAATAGTTGAGTGTATTTACGACCCTTTTTAGAAGAACTGAATTAAATTGACTTTTGACTTCTTCCAAATTGTATTTATAAAAGTTTTGGTACTATTTCATGCTCGTGGTTAAATAATAACAGCTGCACGGGTCGATCTTAAGGTTAAGCAACGCTTGACGAGGTCGGGCCGTGGATGGGTGACCATTTCATCATACCGAGTTTCCTCCGTGCCTCGGAAAGCACGTTAAGCCATTGGTCCCGGTTGTCATTTGAAGATCTTTGACAGTCGTTACGATTAGTCAGAAGCTTGAAATCTGACACCAGTCTAGCCAAGGGGTACCTACCGTATTACCCAGTTACTGGGTTGTGGAGGTCAGATAGGCAGTCGCTCCATGTAAAACACTGGTACTCAGCTGAATCCGGTTAGACTGGAAGCCGACCCCAACATAGTTGGGAAAAAACTAGGCAAATGATGAGTACTATGTCAGGATATGTTAGCTTGATAGCTTGTATAATAGCTATTTCATAATCACACTGCTTTGCAAAACTTTATACCTATAATTATGCGTGGCGGTGAAAATAGTGTGCGGAACTGTACCTTTTCTGTCTTTATGCGAAACTGTCCTTATGAGAATCTGTCCTTCTGCTAATCTGTCTTTATGAGAATCTGTCCATATGCGAACAAAGGGCAAAAAACACGGTCATGTAAACTTTATCTATCTATATAAATAAAAAAAACCGGCCAAGTGCGAGTAGCACTCGCGCACAAAGGTTCCGTACCATTATCGCAAAAAAACGGAAAAGAACACGTATGTTGCATGGCAGCCCCACTTAAATATTGATTATGTTCTGTTTTTAGTATTTGTTGTTATAGCGGCAACAGAAATACACCATCTGTCAAAAAATTAATTGCCTAGCTATCGCGGTTCATGAGATACAGCCTCGTGACAGACGGACAGACAGACAGGGAGATAGACGGAACCCTAAAAATGCTGTATGTGATTGTAAGTGTCTCACTAGAGAACGGCTGAAACTATTTGTTGCTATTGTTTGTTATATATCAATCAATCATTTATTTGCTATAAGTATTGGTACAGTGTAAGTGTTTAAAGATAATATAGAAAGAAAGAAAATGTTTATATGCGCCAGGCACAACGAATGCCATAAAAAAACCGGCTAAGTGCGCGTCGGACTCGCGCACGAAGGGTTCCGTACTTGTTAAATTGTGGTTTACGATTTATGACGTATTAAAAAAAAACTACTTACTTGATCTCGTTCAAACCAATTTTCGGTGTAAGTTTACATGGTAATGTACATCATATTTTTTTTTTAGTTTTATCATTATCTTATTTTAGAAGTTTCAGGGGGGGGGACACATTTTACCACTTTGGAAGTGTCTCTCACGCAAACTATTCAGTTTAGAAAAAAATATATTAGAAACCTTAATATCTTTTTTGAAGACCTATCCATAGATACCCCCATGTACAGGTAGGATGAAAAAAAAATTGAGTTTCACTTTTTTTCTATTTTTGTTTGAAAATCTTAATGCGGTTCACAGAATACACCTACTTACCAAGTTTCAACAGCATAGTTCTTATAGATTCGGAAAAAAGTGGCTGTGACATACGGATGGACAGACAGACAGACAGACATGAAGAATCCATAAGGGTTCCGTTTTTTGCCTTTTGGCTAGGGAACCCTAAAAAGGAAAACATAAATACTAAAAACAGTGTATGCCTCACAACCACGTATATGTTACTGTAAAATCCGAACCGTTGTTTCAGTTTAAAAAAAAAAAACTATGATGAAACTTATTATTTATCGGTAAAACAGATTTACTAAGTCTTACCGGTAAAAGTCTGAAATCATCATCATCATCTACCTGCCCTTGTCCCATGTTACTTGGGGTCGGCGCAACACGTTTTCTTCTTCCATATCGTTCTGTCCCGCACCACGCTATAATTGACTCCCTTTTCTTTAATATCACTCCTCACACAGTCCATCTATCTTTTCTTTGGCCGTCCCCTCCCTCTTCATCCATCCCCAATTAAATTCATAAGAGTACACCTAAGTCATTCCAGACATTCTTTGCCCGCACCGTCTAGAACCAGCCCTCACGGTACGCGTCCAAATCATCTCGGCACCTATTTCTGGACCGGCCTCAACGGTGCATTCCATCTTCAAGATTGTGGATGATTGCCCAGCGCTCAATTCGCATGCTACTAACGTGAGCCGTAATGGCATTGGCCCATTTCAGCCGAACAGCCTTTTTATCCACGTCTATTATGCCCGTTTGGGAACACAGCGTGTTCCGTATTCGGTCTGTTCTTTTTACATCCAGAATGCTGCGTAAATCTCTGGCAATCCCCAAGTGTAAGTCTTTGAGTTTACTCTCCAGGGCGATCGGCGGATTTTTTGTTAATAAATAAGAATTGTCAGTGCCGATTTGGCAAAATGATAAGATCAATTAATAATTAGCTTAACAATATTAATAGACTAACAAACTATTATTGTAGCCCGTTATTGCAATTGGGATAGTTAATTGCGAGAAATACAGGACTGATCAATGTGATGATTCTTGGTGTGCTTTATGTCCACATGTGGACGATTTTTGGTTGAAACGACGAAAAATGTCAAAGTCGTGCATTGAGATAATATGTACTAGAGAAGCTATCCTAAGTAAAGGACATGCTCCATTTTGACAAGAGTTTAAACTAAACTTCGCTACAGCGCTGAAAAAATAATTAGCCGTTTAACAAAACAGTATAAACACGCAGCGCTAGAGCGCTTATAAGGTATAGTTTTCTCGCGATCAAAAAGACGGAAGCGCCGTGATTTTCATGGCGCTTACGCGTTTCGTTCAACATTCTGCAACAACTTGTCACTCATATAGACTAAACTGCTGACTGACTACAGAAGCGGTACCTACATAGCTTTATACCTAACAAGCTTCATTAGAATTCACACATTTTTACAAAAAAAATATTAGTTAAAATACCCTTAGTAAAGTAAAAATTAATTTAATATTATATTTATGTACTTCTTTTTTGGGACATTCCCACAGCACTATTCCCAAATCACTGCAACTCCTGAAAGCCAGAATCAATAGTGGTGACCACCAGAAAAGCACCGAGGCAATGAAGCTCGACGAAGTACCGGAGAATGAATTTAACTGTCTTCGATCCCGGAACGAAATTTATCAGAAAAGAATAGTGGAGGAATAGGAAAAAATTAAAATTTCCAGTTCCCTCCATATCAAGTAGGAGACAGAACAAACAAGGTCAATAGGCACAAAGGGTAATTTACAACTGGGATAAGCCCAGTTGCCTGGCACCACGGATAAAAATTATGTGCGTTCCCATTGAGGGACCACATTTGAATTTTAAGCTTTTGAATGCGTCAGCCTTTAGTAAAAGTTCTGAAACGATTGTAAATTCAGCCTCTAGTTTGTAAAAGTAGCCACTCAAATTTTACAATCGGTTAAAGGTGGTCCCTCAGTCATGACTGACAGGCATACATATCTCAAAACCTAGTTAATATTTACTACTGCTACAAATGACTACTCTTAGTAAAATATTTGTAAAACTAATTTATTAAATATCAACCCTTCCAGTTCACGGCATAAAAAGAACTAGCATGCGGAAGGTGGTCCCTCAACCGATCAGCATAAGTTCACCTTGAGTTACTACCACAATGGAATTTGAAATTTACACATGGGTATAGCGTTAGTAAAAGTACTTGAAGCGATTGTAAATTCAACCTCTAGTTTGTAAAAGAAGCCATTCAAAAGTTACAATCGATTTAAGGTGGTCCCTCAATTGAAACGACTATCGTAGAAAAAATCAATTTACGTAGCATTCGGAAGTTAAATAGATGAATGCTATAGACTGTCCCTTAGTATTTTTTTTTACTAACGATTACTTTACTAAACAGCTTAAAAAAATATACCGTTTTATTTAAAACAATAATCAAATTTCTGGGCAAAAATACCAAGATAGGGGTGACCACACAGCAGCAGGATTTTTGAATAAGTAAAAACTAGTGATTGTTGATATTAATTTTTATGAATATTTGACTTCACTTAGCAAATAAAAACACAGAAGGAATATGATAATAAAAACATTATTTCTTTGTACTTTTTAGGGATCCGTACCTAAAGGGTAAAAACGGGACCCTATTACTGAGACTTCGCTGTCCGTCCGTCCGTCCGCCCGTCCGTCTGTCACCAGGCTGTATCTCAAGAACGGTGATAGCTAGACAGTTGAATTTTCACAGATGATGTAGATCTATTGCCGCTATAACAACAAATACTAAAAAACCGAATAAAATAAATATTTAAGGGGGCACAACAACAAACAAACGTGTTATACAACAAACGTGATTTTTTTGCCGTTTTTATAGATAATGGTACGGAACCATTCGTGCGCGAGTCCGACTCGCACTTGGCCGGTTTTTAATTCAAACATAACTACTAGTGACAATTTGAAATCAAAAATCCTGCACACAGCAGGATTTTCTAGTGACTGTTTAGTGATATTAATTTTTAATTTAAAATAGGTATTTAAAGTTTTTGTTTTTCTCTTTTAATTTTGGTACCTCATACAACCATTAAAATCATTTATCTACTTCGGTTTCGTTATATTCGAATTACAAAATTGACAGCGGTTTCATTAACATACCCATAACGACATCGGGTTGCATTATGTGAATCGTCATAAATTCTAAAACACAAGCAAAGACATTCTGAACATACAGCCAGGTACCTAACAAAAAAAAAACAAACAGAAATGAAAAATCCCGATCTATATTTGAGGCTAATGTTGATAATGATATAATTGCAATGTATATTAAAGGCATAAATGACAATAATTACAAGATGGATGATATTTACACCCTGAGAGCACAAATAATTACCCAAAATTTTTATAAAATTAATAAAATCCAAGACGTCGTTATTTACAGTTGCGAATGTAATGTATCTACCGTTTTCGAAGAAGTTATTAATGGTATTTTTTTTAGTTTAAAATTCTCCAAACAGTGTAGCAATGCATGGTGTCAAACAGAAAACATTGTAAAAATATATACATTTATCAGTTTGAACATTCAGCTTATTAAAATGTTTGGCATTAGTATTTTGGAAGAAGCCATTTTAATTCGTGACGAAATTAAAGAATGTATATTGTTTAATAATCTTTTTATATCTTTTTATTTAAACGCAAAGAACCGATTAGCGAAATACCTCGAACGATCAAAGTCAAACAAAATTTCTACAAATTAATTGGAGCTATTGAATTTATTCCTGGACTTAGCGCCAGTGACCTCGGCCATTACAGATGTCACTACTTCTTTAATGAGAGAATACGTTCTTACGACGACTTACGCTTTAAATTTGATGAAAGTCCTCCACACGAACAAATTTTTATACATACACTTTGCTACTGTCTCATTAGTAGTAATATTTGAATTAAAAAGTTCTGAGTTATTATTTTCAAAAGTTCTGAGTATTTTTTTTCTGTGTTTTTAATTAGCTAAGTGAAATCAAATAATAAAAATTTATATCAACAATCACTAGTTTTTACTTATTCAAAAATCCTGCTGCTGTGTGGTCACCCCTATCTTAGTATTTTTGCCCAGAAATTTGATTATTGTTTTAAATAAAACGGTATATTTTTTTAAACTGTTTAGTAAAGTAATCGTTAGTAAAAAAAATTACTAAGGGATAGTCTATAGCATTCGTCTATTTAACTTCCGAATGCTACGTAAATTGATTTTTTCTACTATAATCGTTTCAATTGAGGGACCACCTTAAATCGATTGTAACTTTTGAATGGCTTCTTTTACAAACTAGAGGTTGAACTTACAATCGCTTCAAGTACTTTTACTAACGCTAGACCCATGTGTAAATTTCAAATTCCATTGTGGTAGTCACTCAAGGTGAACTTATACTGATCGGTTGAGGGACCAACTTCCGCATACTAATTCTTTTTATTCCGTGAACTGGAAGGGTTGATATTTAATAAATTAGTTTTACAAATATTTTACTAAGAGTAGTCATTTGTAGCAGTAGTAAATTTTAACTAGGTTTTGAGATATGTATGCCTGTCAGTCATGACTGAGGGACCACCTTTAACCGATTGTAAAATTTGAGTGGCTACTTTTACAAACTAGAGGCTGAATTTACAATCGTTTCAGCTCTTTTACTAAAGGCTGACGCATTCAAAAGCTTAAAATTCAAATGTGGTCCCTCAATGGGAACGCACATTAAAAATTTGCATTAATATTAATGGGTCCTAACATTGTGAGGTGTTACTCGTATATTTGATTCCAATAATAAATAGGTATGGCAAAAACGCTTGAACGCACGGAAATTTGTTCTAGTTACCACAAGATCCGTATAGTAAACATCTTCTGATGCAGCCTGTACATTATTCAAAATAGTATCGCTTTCATTCTGCCAAAGAATACACTCCCATAAGATATGATGTGCAGATTGTACATATTGGCAGTCAGATGTAGAATACTGACATAAAGGCGAGGCAACGAGCTCGAAGGAAAATAATTTACTTTTAAAGTTACCATGCCCTGTGAGAAATTGGGCAACACAGTGATCCACCTCCAGCCATGTCCTGGCACGCGAACGGATGGAAAGAATTGGTGGAGGTGTCGGCCCTTGATGGAATTATCCCACCTACATTGCCATTCGGATAAAAGTTCCTCCCAGACGTCAATATGTGGTTCAAATAATCTAGAGATTTTCTCACGGTCACTCCGCGTCCATGGTTTCTCGTGCTGAATAGTACATTGCAGCACATCGTTCAAGCAAGTACCAGTAAGTTCTCAGTACTAATCGTCCTGTTTGTGTTGCATAAGAATATCAAAGCTAAACGATGTCTTTGAAGTAATTTACGTCGTCCCATTATTTAGGTACTAGCTGTCCCCCGTGACTTCGCTCCCATCAACTGGATACCTACATACCCTAGCCTACCCTAGACACCTACCCACCTATCATAACTACCAATTTGTTAAACTATTTATTTGAATAACCACAGTCAGTTCCTTTCTGAATATAATTAAGATTGTTATTTTCCGCTATAAAAACTAAAGTCAGCTAATTCTACCTACACTTGTTACACAAATTGTCACATCTTATTTTTTAGTCTATATGAGAAATGAGGCAACATGGCGTCCACCAAATATTTCAATTTAAAAATGATTTTCTAGTTACTCATTGACGAAAAGTTATTCCTTTGCATTTCGCCGTATTAGTTGAATTATAAGTGCAATATCTTAAAACACACGACAGCATATTTAATGCGTTTGAACGTTTTTTCGTTTAAAAACAAACAATGACATAGGCGCTCAAGATCTAGCAAGCAACTGAGTGAAGTGCGGCCGGCCGACCCCACATGAACTGAACACAGCAGTGATGTGTGGTGACTTCTCTAGTGCGTAGTACATTATTACCTCAATGAAGTCGTGAGAAATAGATTATCATTTCTCACGAATTTGAATTTTTTTGGCAGTTCTAGGTGCCGTATGTTAGAAAGAAACAAAGATTGAAACAAATGGATACGAAGAATTTTATTAGTTCTGTCATTTCGAGACACTGCCAGCGTGGTTGGTACGACCATTCCATGTTCTGTGTTTTTTGCTTCTATTGTTTTCACATGAACGAAGAAGGTTAAAATAGTATTCGACCTTACCTATATTTTAAATATTGTTTAATTCAAATTGAGATAACATTTGTTGTATTTTCAAAGAGGTTCAAATACTTTTTAGTTATGGACTTAGTAAGTAAACTAAACGTCGTGAGTCGTTTATAATACAACAAAAATATAGATGCCAGTGACACCGGTAGTGCCAAAAAATAAAAATAATACAGACTTTGACAATATTACTTGTGATTTCGTTAGTTCCAATTAAAGCCACCAGGCTACATGATCTGGCTGCATTATACCTGATATTTTTTTGACAGATTGAATTGACGAGAAATAAATTGAATATTATTTATGCTTTTTGCGGAAAAAAGCGACATACGTCCACCTAGCAACGCCGCAAAGCGGTCACTGTCGAATTGCACTGGATGGAAAGAGAAGCACGATGGAATTTGTATAGACTTTTTTACAAAACATAATAATATGAATTACTTAAAAATAATGAATGAAACTTCAATAAATAAGACAATGAAGTTTTGCGTCCTTTTAAGATACGTTATTGGTGTTAATTGTACAAATGTACGCTGGTCAGTATTACCGGAAAAATCTTTTGAAGATCACGGTAAGAGGTTACTTTGCCATTCAATTGTATCGAGGTTTTTGTGCGTAAACGTGTTTCGGCCACAACAAAGTTTTCGGAAATATGATCAAGACTAACATATCTTTTTTCTGCTGCCACATCTTCAATAGATTTGGCTAAAAAAATTTTAAAAGAAAGCCCATTTTGAGTATTCAGCCCCTTAAGGAAATCAGTGTTACAAAATGATAATACAAGCGGTATAGATAGTTCAACTCATCTTTGCGCGCGTTGCCAAGTTTGCGTGCGCTGTGTAAATACACAACTTTGTGTGACATCTGTGTGACATTGACGCGGCAGTGTAAACAACCACCCACACATGCTTAATCACACAAGAGCCGCGCGCAAAGATGACTTGAACTATTTAGACACAGACTTCCGAAACGAAACTTATTTTTGCACTTAGTAGTTTTTTCTTTGGAAGTCGGTTTATTTTTTTAATTTTATCTTTACAAATCAATACTATTTCATGTACCGGATCGATATATTCCGGTATATAATACACAAACCATTTTTTCTCGCAGTTTCAACATCCTCGTTATACCCTTGTGAACTTCGAAGGCCCACGGTTCGGGCGGCGTGGAGAATTGTTTCGCTATAGTGTTTATAGTTTGCTGAGGAATTCCGGTTTTTTCAATCTGAAAAAGGCGGCATTTTATTATTAAAAACTTTTTCAAAAAAGATAAACCGACTTGCAAAGGAAATACAAATCCCATCAAGAACATAACATGTAAAAAACTCAAGTCTCGCGGCGCTGTTCTTCTTAAATGTTGTGTGATGGAATGTAAAACCAAGTTAGATAATTTAGTAGGTACCAGGTACTTAGTAGGTACCTTAATAATTAGGTTACAAACAAGCACATTAACCGAATTTTACACAACATTATTTTGTTCTTGTAATGTAAAAACCAAGGGATCTCATTTATTTTTGTACGCAGCCCCCTTTATTTCTTTTCGGGTACTATTCCCGTTGCGCCAGCTACTTCCATTAGGTAGGTACCTACACTAGGTACCTAGTCCGTCTGTACTGTAAACGTAGGTAGCGTAGGTGATGGTTAATTTTACAAACTGTTTATGAAATTTAAATACTAATCCAACCTTACTTAATTTAATCTGCGATAAGATCGTTAAGGTCACAATCTCATCACTTGCCTTCGATATACTGAGCCGACCACGGTCGGACTGGATTGAAAGGGCCCGGGAGGCTTTTCTGAAGCCCGGAGCCTGAAGAAAAATTAAATTATTTAATTTCGCAATCAAAAGGTTTTATATATAAGAATTGTAGAGGCTCTCTTTGAGATAATCGGCATACTGCCGTAAAATAATGAACATTATACCAGGATAAAAAGTAGCCTATGTGCTATTTCAGACTTTAACCTATGTCTGTGCCAAATTTCATCAAGATTCGTTCAGCCGTTCTACCGTGATTGAGTAACAAACATACATCCATCCAAACATTCACATTTAAAATATTAGTATGAAGTATGACAAATAGAGAGGGGCCAAGCAAGCTGCCCTGTGGCACACCATATGTAATCGTTCTATCACGCGACTGATGGATCCTTTCGACCTTTGTTTTTAGATCTACTTGTGTAATTGCCACATATTCTATTCGATTTTTTAGATATGACACGATAAGTTGTAGTATATAGCCTCTTATTCCGTAAGCTTCTAGTTTGTTTAACAAGATATTGTGATCTACGTAGTCAAAGGCTTGAGTCATATCACAGTCAATTGAGCATACGGGTATATTTCGGTCAACATTAGCTTTATTGAAAAGTCATAAATGGTCATATTAATGGTTTAATTTTTTCTGAAGTTTTTGTTCTTCAGAGTAGATGTCTTGTATAACTAAATATTTATGAATTTGTTAACGTTATGCATAGATTAATTATGTAACTTAAATGACCGCTAATGCTATCCGACACATATTTTACGGTTTCTGTGGATTTTCCGTCTTATCCTGTGCTCCTGGTATTTTTTAAGGATTTAATTATTTGTTAAGTCGTCGTCGTTTTTTTAAGTCATCTTTGTGGCCATAATATAGGTGCCATAAACATCGAGCTCTCAGTATTAAAGATGAGTTCAATTTTGTCAATGAAAAAGTCGTTAAAAATATTAGCTATATCGCGGGGATCTGTCGGTATTGTCCATTTTAATGTTAAAATTGAGTTTTTAGGTAGGTTGGATAAACATTAAGCCTATCCTTCTAAATATCCTATCCAAATTGTTTCCCTTCCTAATTCAAAATTGGCGCCATCCCGCTGGTGCCGCGCTAGCGCCTCACTGCGGTGAGAGTGAAAACTATGACTTGAAAAAATGGCGAAAAGCAGATAACTGCTCCCGCGCTGGGTCCGATTCAAAATAGGGTTAAAAATTACCCAAAAGGCTTCGCTAGAAATTGATTAACTGATTGGTTCTCGTAATCCGCCTTGTGAAGTGAAATCAAGCAGAAACGTGAGCTTGTAGTGCATATTGAATATCCGCCACGCCGGCCGGCCCGGAGTCCCGAGTGTAGTGGTTACCTTCAATCCCTGCCTATCCAGGTGAGTGTTTATACTTTTTCTCAACGCAAGGAATCGCAGGGTTGTGATTGCCAACATCGGAGATTGTAATTGTTTCTGCGGACGAAGTCCAATCATTTCTTTTTGGTGCCTCCTGTGAGGTTTCTACTTACCCTCACATTCTCTTATTAATCATAAATTCTCGTTTTAATGAGTACATATTGCGTTGTAATATCGTGTATTCTTATTAATTTAATAAGTAACAAGTAAGAATCACGATTTAAATAAATACATTTCATAATTTCTATTAACGGTACAACGCAAAAGGTAGGTCCAATTCAAGTCGGGTTCCCGTACAACGTGCCAAGCTGGCCAGCGGACCACGATTGTACCTAACCTACTCTCATTGATCATTATTATTTATCCAGGAAATTTAATCGTATTTAAGGTTTAAATTGAAACCTTCAATTCAATGGGTATTTCTTGTATGACTATTTCTTGCAATAACTGATGTTGGTATAAAGCTAATGGGAATGTTTCATGGTCAAATAGTTGTGCTCGAGAAATTACCTATCCACCTACATTTTATTACGAATAAAAGTGATAACTTATAAGTGTCTAAATCGTAATAGGTATTTATACCTACATATTTAAATTCATAACTTGTATTGCTTGCTAAAGTAGGTACGCATAATAGTGCCTAAAGTATATTCCGCTTGCAGTTCGGATAGGTACTTACCTACCTACCTTCTCATCTCATTTATAAATCGTGAATACGTAAGTTAACAAAATGTCTGATGAAGTTGAATTACAGGCGTCCCTTAAAAGACGCGAATATGATTTCAAGTGTATGCAGATTATCTACGATTTGTCCAAAGATGTTCTGCAGGATAGTTCTAAGCTATCTCCTTTCAAGGCTAGATACAAGAAGATTGATCAGATTAGGGCTGCTTTTATGGAGTCTAGCGAAAATGTCAATAGATTACAGTTCAAGTTAAAACCCAAGTCAGAAATAGATTTGAGTGCGATGTTGTCATTTGATGATTTGTATTATGCGTCTATCGAAGTTGCCGAATCTTTGTTTGCGACGTCGCTGCCTGCGCCCCACGCGTCTGCAGTCGCCGATCCGTCCGTACATTGTCGTCCAGAAGGTTCTATTGTTCAAGTGAAATTACCTAAATTGAAAATTCCGCATTTCAATGGGAAAATAGAAAACTGGCAGACGTTCAAGGATAGTTACATCCCGCTTATTCATAACAATAGTTCACTTTCGGACACGGAAAGGTTTCATTATTTGCTGTCTTGTTTGTCTGGGTGTGCACTGACCTTGGCCAGGGGCGTACCTATAACCGAGTCGAATTATTCCGTGGTTTTCAATATTTTATTAGATCGATATGACAACAAGCGTATATTAGCAAATACTTATCTAGAAAAAATATTTAAATTAACGTCTGTTAACAAGCCGTCACTTGAAACTTTATCCGAACTGACCAATGCGTTATATGAAAGCGTAAATGCGTTACGTGCTTTGCAAATTGATGAGCTAAGTGAATTTATGTTGTTTCACATTGCATCGCGATCACTTGACCTTGAAACTAGGAAACGGTTCGAGTTACAAAATACTCACGAGATTCCTAAGTTCAATGACTTAATTGTTTATTTACAAAATTATATAAAGATTCTGGAAGTTAGTCAACCTGTCTCGGTTTCGACTACTCCTCATAAGGCAGGACATAAGGGTCAGCAAAGGTCATCATCATTTGTAGCATCTACGAACCAAAGTAATAATAATAATGCATCGGGCTCATTTGTTTGTTTATGTTGTAATGAAAATCATTCTATTTACCGATGCGGCAAGTTACATTCTATGACACTAGAACAGCGTCAACATTTCGTTAAGAAATTGAACCTATGTGCCAATTGCTTAAGGCCCGGTCACGATAATAATAATTGCAAATCTAAAACCACATGTTTTGTTTGTAACGCGAAACATAATACGTTATTACATGTGCAAAATAAAAGTTTATTAAGGTCTACTGTTAATTCAAATGAGAATAGCGAAAGTTCCGCTAAAGCTACGAGCTCACTTACTTGTATTACGTCACAAACTTCGAGTCCAAATTGTAGTACGAAGATTCTTGGTTCAGCGGTAGTTCGTTTACGTCACGCAGACGGCTCGCTCCAGTGTGCACGCGCCGTTATTGACAGCGGTTCGATGGATTCTTTCATTACCAGCGCATGCGTGCGCCGCCTTAGTTTACGTATAAGAAAATGTAACTTGAACGTTACCGGTCTCGGACAGAGTAATGTTTGTGACATAAAAGGTTATACTTTCGCTTCAATAATACCTCATTCTTGTGAGTCGCCTAAGTTTGACTTACCTTTAGTAGTTTTGCCTAAAATTACTTCCTTGCTGCCTTCATCAACGTTACCGTTGCACGTCAAGGATCATTTCAAACATCTTGATCTCGCCGACCGCGACTTCGATAGATCCGGTCCGATCGATCTACTGTTAGGTGTCGAGTGTTTTGATCAAATATACACTGGCTCACGTTTCACTCCCGGTCCCGGATTTCCTTGCGCCTTGTCTAGTGTATTCGGCTGGGTGATAAGTGGTCAATATTTTCATAACACACCACCTAACAATATTCACAGTGAATCCGTTACGTCACTCCTCGCGTCCTCTTGCACGCTCGAAGATATCGTTCAACGGTTCTGGGATTCTGAAGAACCGCCGAAATGTAAAATTTCCGGTCCTGAAGATGATCTCTGTGAACAAATGTATAAACAGGATACTTACCGTACACGTGAAGGTCGTTACGTGGTACCTATAATGTTAAAGAAGGATGCGCCTTTTTTAGGCGATTCGTCTCGCCAAGCTTTTAATCGCTTTCTCAGCTTAGAAAGGCGTCTTATTAATCAGACCGAGCTGAAAGCTGATTATAAGGAATTTATGCACCAGTACGAAGAACTAGGACATATGAAGCCTGCAGATTCTTCGACTACTGATCGTTACATAATTCCACATCATTGCGTCGTGCGTCCAGATAGCTCTACGACACGACTCCGGGTAGTCTTCGACGCTAGCAGTCGGACTACAAATAATCTTTCTCTGAATGATTTAGTTCATGTTGGACCGAAACTTCAAATTGACATTGTCGATTTAGTTACGAAATTCCGACTTCATAAGATTGTCTTCACTGCGGACATCTGTAAAATGTACCGTCAGATATTGATACGTCCTGAGGACAGGTGTTATCAACATGTTTTGTGGCGTGACGAGCCTAACGAGGCTTTGAATGAGTATGAGCTTAATACCGTGACTTATGGAGTCAGCAGCTCCCCATACTTAGCTATTCGCACTCTGCGTCAACTTGCTGAGGATCACGGTTCTGAATATTCAAGCCGCGCCGCTCAAGTTCTTTATGAAGATACATTCATGGACGACATCACTACGGGATGCTCATCTCTTGATGAAGCGAAACAATTAAAAGAGGATGTTACCTCGTTATTGTCAAAGGGTCATTTTGAACTACGTAAGTGGAGTACGAATACACCAATTCTTTTGTCTGATGTTCCTCCTGACCATCTTCAGACTTCTAAATCCTTCGATGATGCTGGAAATGAGTTTGTCAAGATATTAGGGATACGGTGGAATCCATTGGATGACAATTTCTCCTACAAGTTTTCAGACTCGTTTGACGTTAAATTTACTAAGAGATCTATCCTCTCTATAGTGGCCCGCATTTTCGACCCACTCGGTTGGATAAGCCCGGTAGTGTTTTCTGCTAAGTCGCTTTTACAAAAAATGTGGCGCTTAAACTTAGGTTGGGACGAAGCTATACCACCACAACTGGCTAAGGTGTGGCATTTAATAGCAGCCAACTTATCTGAATTACAGAATATTTCACTACCGAGACTGATTATGCCCTCTAGTCCGGCCGAAGTGCATTTGGTAGGATTTTGTGATGGTTCACTCAAAGGGTATGGCTGTTGTGTATATCTTTGTGTTGTTGTGGATGAAGTTACCACGGTCCCTAACCTGTTAATAGGTAAATCTCGAGTGGCTCCGTTAAAACCGACAACGATAAATAGACTCGAACTAAGCGCAGCTGTGCTTCTAGCGCAAGTTATGTCACACATGCACAACTTACTCAAGGATAAAATTCTATGAAAGCCTACTCGGACAGTACCACCGCTCTTTCTTGGCTCAACACGGCACCTCATTTGCTAAAAATGTATGTAGCAAATCGAGTCGTGCAAGCAACCGATTTAATTGGTCCCGAAATTTGGTTTCACGTGTCCACTGAGGATAACCCGGCCGACTGTTGTAGTCGCGGTGTTCTCTGTTCAGAATTATTTGATCACCCACTCTGGTGGAGCGGGCCTTCTTGGTTGCAAATGTCGCCTAATAAATGGCCTTGCAAACGTACGTTCCTCGTAAATGCAGAACTGCCGGAATTAAGAACTTCAGTTCCAAGCAGCCTACACGCTACTCAATCTGATAATCCGCTTCTGACGTTAACTTCTAAGCTTTCTTCTCTGACAAAGATTCAACGAACTTTGGCATGGTGTTTCCGTTTTATATCAAATGCAAAGGTTGTTTATTCAAATAGAAATTTCTCCTCCCTTAGTAGTTCTGAACTCGATAAATCAATGAAGATGCTAGTCAAGTTTACTCAAGACCATTATATGTCGTCTCACGTCAGTCAAGTGAAAAATCATGAACAATGCGACAAGTCGATTCAAAAACTGTCTCCTTTTTTGGATGAAGATGGTTTATTGCGAGTGGGGGGACGCATCGATGAAGCTAATCTATCGCCATCTGCGTTACATCCTCTTCTCTTACCTAAATTGAGTCCTTTGTCGAGGCAGATTGTCGAACATTTCCATCTAAAATATCTGCATTGCGGCCCTCGGACTTTACAGTCTCTAATTCATAGAAGGTTCTGGATAATTGGGTTGAGACTACTTATTCGTACCGCACTCTCAAAGTGCGTGCGTTGCTTCAAAGTAAAACCAGTGTCCAGTCAACTCATGATGGGCAAGCTCCCTGCCGCTCGTCTTCAGCCCTCTCGATGCTTCCAAACCACAGGTATTGATTTCGGTGGCCCATTTATTATAAAGGAAAGTCGTCGACGTGGAGCAAAAACCTATAAAGCATACATATCTCTTTTTGTGTGCTTGAGTTCGAAAGCCGTCCATTTGGAGGCCGTCACTGAGTTGAGTTCTGAAGCATTCCTCGCGGCTCTTGATAGATTTGTTTCCCGTCGCGGAATGTGTGATACAATCATTACAGATTGTGGCACCAACTTTGTGGGTGCAAACAAATATCTTAATGAAATAACCGGCGAGCTTCGCAAACATCAAGCTGACATATCAGATGGTTTGGCTATCCGTCAAATAAAATGGAAATTTAACCCGCCAGGTGCACCACATTTCGGTGGCATATTTGAAAGTGGCATAAAGTCCACAAAATATCACCTTAAGCGTGTAGTTGGTGCTCAAGTTTTAACTCTGGAAGAGTTTATTACGATTCTCGCTAAAGTGGAAGCTGTGTTAAATTCACGCCCGCTTTGTACTTTGTCTTCAGACCCGCAAGAATCGAACGTCTTGACTCCAGGACACTTCTTGTCGGGAGGTCCTTTAGTTTCACTACCTGAAGAACCTGTTAGTGACTGCTTATGTCCACGTTCTCGTTGGCAAATGCTCAAGAAAATAACTCAAAGTTTTTGGCTTGCTTGGCAACGTGATTATCTGCATACGCTTCAACAAAAAACTAAATGGTTCAAAGATACACCTAACCTTAAAATAAACGGCTTAGTCCTGGTTAATGAGCCTAATCTGCCTCCTTTACTATGGAAATTAGCTCGTATAGAACAGATCCATCCGGGATCTGATAACATAGTTCGGGTTGTGACTCTTCGAACTGCAAACGGTAAAACTATGCGCAGACCAGTAGTTAAGGTTTGTCCGCTACCAATTAATTAACTATTATCTTATATCTCGAACAATATTGTGTATTGATCAGTATTGTTCAATTAAAATAGTTTAAGGTACTTAGGTAATTGTGCTTATTAAGTAAGAATTTTATATTTCTCGAGCACTGCTAGTTGTACTCTGGCAGTCCTTTAACTTGCGAAATCCTGGTCGATTTCGAGTGGGGGGAAATGGATAAACATTAAGCCTATCCTTCTAAATATCCTATCCAAATTGTTTCCCTTCCTAATTCCTCACTGCGGTGAGAGTGAAAACTATGACTTGAAAAAATGGCGAAAAGCAGATAACTGCTCCCGCGCTGGGTCCGATTCAAAATAGGGTTAAAAATTACCCAAAAGGCTTCGCTAGAAATTGATTAACTGATTGGTTCTCGTAATCCTCCTTGTGAAGTGAAATCAAGCAGAAACGTGAGCTTGTAGTGCATATTGAATATCCGCCACGCCGGCCGGCCCGGAGTCCCGAGTGTAGTGGTTACCTTCAATCCCTGCCTATCCAGGTGAGTGTTTATACTTTTTCTCAACGCAAGGAATCGCAGGGTTGTGATTGCCAACATCGGAGATTGTAATTTTTTCTGCGGACGAAGTCCAATCATAGGTAATTTTGGTTTTGACTGATTTATTTACTGCTGATTTGATTTTATGTGTATTTTGAGCATGTTTAGTTAATTTAACTATTCGCTTGTATGTACTAGTGTAAACATAAAGTTTTCTTTTATTTGCCATGAGACGGTAACTCCACAAAAGTGCCCTCTTCCTTATACTACAACCTCTATTTCCTCGTGATACCCTTTGTGATCGTATGTGTAGCCCTATTTTTATTCTTTTAAATGGGAAGCACAGACGATAGAAAATGGAAAAGTCTCCAGAAATAGACTGCAAGCTTTATCTGGATCATCGCATTGTTATAAATCTGAAAATGAAGTGTTTTGTAGACATTTTATAAAAAAAAACTGTTTCAAAGTCCCGTCTTTTTACATACCAGTGATTTATGCGGCAAGTTATTTTATGGGACACTTCAATATTTGACAGGTGTGATCAGACAAAGCAAATTTAACTACGTCTGCTTTGCATTTAGTGCCGAGATTATGAGCAAAATTGCCAATACAAGTGTTACCTACTTGTTAATCTTGTTGGATGATTGATTTTTGATTTAAAATTAAAATTAAGCGGCATACATTGTAGATCTAGGGATATATTACTAAGTTTTAGCATATCAATATTAAATCACCACATATTACAGTGTGTTGTGTGCTGTACCTTAGTTTGCTCGACTTGTTGGGGCACTGCGGTACCCCCAGAAACGTGCAAAAATAACTTTTGTTTAGAATGATTTTTTCGGTTTGCGTCACCGACTTTTTAAACGAAAGTTATATTTTTATTTTTTAGTATTTTGGTTTGGAAGTCGGTTTATTGCTTTGTAAGAAAATGTTTTCATTAAAGCTTTTTCCTCCTTAAAACATCTGCTATCTATCAGTGAAAGTCCCGTTAAAATCTCGAAGTTAATCAGGGTCAGACAGAAAAACAATGTTTTCTAGTTATAATTACTGTATACAGGCTGTAACGGAAAAACTACTTACACATGTTAGTATCTAACAATCGTGACAACGATTATGGTCAATTAGAAGAGTATCGGAGTTTCGTACCGTAGTAGGGTCTCTAGCCTCAAAGAAGCCGGTCCAGGGCGTATCGATCCAATCTTTGATACTGAGCTTGGTTATTTTCTTGGCGAGTTCAAAGTGAGTGTTGAGCGTGTCCAAGTACTCTTTCTCCCATCCTTTAATGTCGGCATCGGTGGCGACGCCTTCCGATTTTAACTTCTCTGCGTACACTAAATCCACTGCAATCAGATAATAATGCTTTTTAGTTTCAAGAGAGTATTTGTGTAAAAAAGCAAAAGAAAAAATAAAATAAACTAAATGTAAGTAAAGTTATACTGTGTACTTATTTGTGCATGTTGGCCACATGCATATAATGTGCAGATGTGTCAAAGTCACGAAAGTACAGGTCAGCTCAGCTACCTAAGATGAGACTATGCGTGTGTGATGTCTGTCACCTCATCAACTAAAAGCTGAAATGGCACCAAGAGCTAGGCCAAACAAGGGGTCAGAGAAAGGAAACTGATGAACAGACCAGTCTTCATAGTCTTGATCTTCTTGTACATGAAGGGCTGTGTGAACATGGGCTCATCCTCCTCACTGTGGCCGTGTCTCCGGTAGCAGACTAGGTCCAGGACTACATCCTTATGAAACTTGCATCGGAAGCTGATGGCCACGCGCGCCACATACGCTACTGCCTCTGCGTCGTCGCCGTTCACGTGTAAAACTGGCGCATCGATGGCTTTTGCTATATCTGGATCAGATAGAACGCAAAAAATAAACAAAAAAATCGGTTCGATTCTGATAGTAACGTTCCTAAAACGACCGCAAACTGCATAGTAACGTATACTAAGTCCAGTGATGTGGCGAGCGCATCGTACCCGAGCAATACGGCGAGCTCCTGGAGAAGCGCGGGTCCGTGGTGTAGCCGATCTGATTGTTGCAGATGATGTGGATGGCGCCGTGCGTGGTGAAATTTGGTAAGTTGCTGAGCGTGAAAGATTCGTACACCACGCCCTGCCCGCACATCGCCGCGTCACCGTGCATCACAATCGCCATCACCTTCAAATAAGAATGTTCGAAATCTTTTGTCGGTCTCAGTTCGCAGCCAAAGTCCACCTAGCTCGCGTAACCGGCCAGTGGGTCTATGGCAAGGTGTAGCGGGCATCTGTGGCGTAGCAGACGTCCATGTCGTAGCGGACGTCCATGTCGTAGCGGACGTCCATGGCGTAGCGGACGTCCATGGCATACCATAGCGGCTTTATGCCGTAGCTAGCGTCAATGTCGCAGCCTAGCGGATGTCTTTGTATAATTTAACGTAGTTTAAAACACGCTTTTTAGGTTTGACTGGATGATTGCTTAGACCCCAGATCTTATAAACTAAACAATGGATGCCGATGTAATTTTCCCACCATTACATAGAGCAATTATTTCGAAAGCCTACTTTTTATAATAGATGCCACAATAAAGAGTATTCTTTCTACATAGCTTTATCTATCTTAGATTTAGCACAAAAATCTCGATGTTTTTACTTAAAAACAAAATAAATAAGATTTGCCAATTAAAAAAAAGTTTATTTAACAAGCTTTTCAGCTTACCGTGCATGTCATCCAAACCAAACGTTTTACATGCAAAATTTTATCTTAATTGGTTGAGGATAACTGCTTTAAAGCTCAGTTGCAAGATTTGACCCGAACACACGTACAAGCATCCAAGTTTATAAAAAGCTTGTAAAAATACCTGGTTTCCGTAGGCATCGCCCCTCCAGAACTGCTCAGCCTTCGCCTTACCTAGCACGACGGGGAACACGGCTTCCAAGTGGGAGGGATTGGCGCTCATCACTACTTTGATATACTTGTTGGTCCGCCGGATGAATCGGTGGATATTAGTGCCCAAATGGTACTTCACGTCCCCGGACACCTGGGTTGACAAAATATAGTATTAACAACCAAAACTTCTGACCGCATCAAAACATTGGCATAGGGTTGAATCTCAACTAATACAATGTTCAGGCAGTAATCACACCGTTGAAATGTGTACATAAGTTTGTTCTCTTCGGACCATCTTGAGCTTCTTGGCGTTAACGTTGACATGGCCCCTTAATTTTGGTCCAATCATTGAGGCCAAAACCCAGCTGGCTGCCAAGGGATCCTTGCAAAGGTGAGACGATACTTCACGCCTCAAAAGTTTCTCGACTTATATCAAGCGCAAGTTCGGCCATGCATGGAGTACTGCTCTCATCTTTCGGACGGATCTGCCAAATACCAGCTGGATGTAATTGACTCGATCGAAAAACGGGCCAAGAGGCTCGATACAATGATATACTGGTCGAGTCTAGGCTACAGAGCCTTCAACATCGGCGCCAAGATGCCAGCTTGTCGGGTTTATCGATTACATTCTGGGGAGGGTGCGTTGGAATTGCATGAACTAATTTCTCCTAGCCTGTTATCTCATCGGACTACAAGACGGACGACAATGCAGGGTGACGACAATCAGTACAGGGTGGATATCCTAGACGCATCAAACATTTTGGGCATATTTTTATTATGCGTACAGCAAAAGGAGTGAATTCCCTGCCGAAGTCTGTATTTCCTGATAGCTATAACTTGGGAGTCTTAAGTCAAAAGTGAATAGGTTTTATTTTAGGCAAGGATTTTCCACCGTTGACCACATCATCGATTACCATCAGGTGAGGAAATGGTCAAGCGCGAGCTCACCAATAATAAAAAAAAGTTCTATAGACTTAGGCCCGATTTCTGGATTGAGTATTCCTCATAATTGAGAACGTGAATGCGACTCAGCAGCGACGCACATTGCTTACTTTTCAGGGCATGCAAGCCATCCGTGTGCGCTTCTGCGAACGTCGTCGACGCACTGCAGAAATGCGGTAGCCCCAGTAGCACCCTAAATGCGCTGTTGTATTGAACACCATCTGTTGTATGTTGCCATCAGGCTGCATGTGTATGTATGTGGATCGCCCGGAGGACACGGTGGAGAATACGGTGGAGATCTGCCCCGCTTGGGCTGGGCACCGCCGTGTCCTCGTGGAGGCGATCGGCGGTGGCAACCTCTCGCGTCCGGCCCTGGTTCAGGCCATGTTACGGACCCGCAGGAGACGCCCCTAGCCACCGCAGGAGACGCCCTGGGCGTCGGGAGTCGCAAGCCAATTCCCGTCCACCGTAAGCACGGGCTTGCGGACGGCGAGTAATAGGTAGCTCGCCGTCCGATAAGGACCAGGCCCGAGTCAACGGTGCGCTGTGTTCCACGCGCGCCTCAAAGAGATGTCAGCAGAACTGACGGGGTCCGCTAGGGCCTGTCTGGGTCGCGGATAAATTTAAAAAAGAGTTACCGCGGCCCTGGCTCAAGCAACTGAAGGAACACGGGTGGGTTTTAGTCATTAAAAGTCTGACACGCCCTCCCGCTTCACCCAGAGCGGGAGAAGTCATTGGATGATTTCCCACCGTAATAAAAAAACCTTTTGCAAAAAAATACTACCGACTTCCAAATACAAAACTACAAAGTGAAAAATAACTTAATTTTTTGAAGTCGGTGTCTTTCGTAGGTACAATTTTTTTGCGTTATGGACACCGACTTCAAAAAATTAAGTTATTTTTCACTTTGTAGTTTTGTATTTGGAAGTCGGTAGTATTTTTTTGCAAAAAGTTTTTTTATTTTTCACTTTTTAGTTGTACGTACCTAATAGGCAAGTTAGTAAGGGAACTGTTTCGCCAGAATAGATTTCATGAAAATTGAACATAACCGGTGAAATGAGAGGTCTGCTTACCCCTTAAGAGCGAACTGGCGTGATGTTATGTTATGAAATGTTATAAACAACAAACAGACATGCGATTGCAGCAATCCCGAGAAATTTGCCGTTAATTATTGAATAGTTCTGTTATATAATATCTCCGCAGTTCTTCATCAGATCTTCACCAAATTAAAATGGGACCAATTTCGGAACATACTTTTTCAAACAAAAAAAGAATTTTCAAAATCGGTCCACAATTGACGGAGTAATCGGTGAACATACACAAAAAAAAAAAACAAACTTGAAGTCGAACATAGAACCTCCTCCTTTTTGGGAAGTCGGTTAAAAAAAAAGCTGCATGTGTATAATGATAAATCAATACTCACATCTTCCTTTGGCTCCATTGGTTTGAACTGTGCGAAAATTTCACTTAGCTGCTTGCGACATACATTCACCAACATGTTTAGACGACCTGAATGAAATTGACTCTTAAGATACTGACTAAGAAGATTGAAAGTGGCAGACGATTTTAAATTAGTTCTCGATGTTTTCAGACGATATATGTACCTACCTTGTAGCAATTAATTATATTGTTATATAGAATAACGACATCTAGTGTCAAAGGCGTGAATCTCTTACTAGCTTTCCTTCTTAATTGTCATTACTTCTAATGCAATTCTGTCAGATGGCGCTACTGTCGGTTGAAATATACTAAATTGATTAACAATAAGTAAATATGAATTGTGTGTAATAAATATATATTATAATAAAACACACAATTCAATTTATAAATATAAAACGACAAGTCTAGTAATTATGATCATATCTATTGGTCGATAAAACGCTCAATGTCTATGGCTGACAAGAGTGACATTTCCTTTCCATTGCTAATTCTTCATTGATACGGTCACGAAAATATCCAATAAAAGGAGTTTTATTAATCAATCAAAATGACTCGGAGGCGACAAGGAAACAGCCCTAAATATAAAAATATAATGTGCCAGCAAGCGCTGTGAGTATTAGTTGAATTAAGCTATATTTTCATGCTTGTGAAACATGTGCTTATATGATGCTCATCCTGCATTTTTCCCATTGAAAGGGCTCATTAGGATTATTTTAAAATTAATCAATAATTAGAACAATAAATATGGTCGTCTACAAATAAGAGCGACAGCTACAGTGTTCAACAACAGGCTCCGAATACCCATGATGTTTTGACCGGTGAGAAAATGGATGCCAACTGCACAGAGGAACGGTGCTGATTGAGATACCATACATCTGGTACTACTCGTATGTTTTAAGGGTATATTATAGCCCATACACAAGTAAGTGTTATATGTATACATTATGAAGCTGTAGTGCTGCTAAAGTGAAAATTAAACTAGTTGACCAAATAAAAAGACTTTTACTTCTGTCGACCCTCATGCGAAGTCATCCCTGCAATTGTCTCATCCTGATCACCTTCCCCTGAGTTAGCTGGAGAGTAGGGTGAAAATGCTACCTTACAACCTACCTAATATGCTTGGTCAAATCCTATCTAATAAGCTGGTTCAAATACTACCTAATAATCATGGCACGAATCCTAGCTAATAAGCTGGCACAAATCCTGCCTAATAAGCTGACTCTAATCCTCCCTAAAAAGCTGGTTGAAATCCTACCTAATAATCTGGCACGGATACTACCTAATAAGCTGCCTCAAATCCTAGCTAATAAGCTGGCACAAATCCTATACAAAAAGCTGGCTTAAGTCCTATCTAAAAAGCCGGCTCAAATCGAACTGGTTAGCGGAACTCCGCAGCTGTGATGATTATCGATATCTACTAACTTTTAAACGTAGGTAGCAGCTCGAATTTAGAATCTAGTTCTAGAACGTCCATAGACCTTAAATAGTATATTACTGCAGCGGCTAGCAAAAGAGGCATTGATGGACCAACGTATAAATGTGGGCCGAGGCGAAGCCAAGGCACACATACGTAAGTCTTAAAACTAAGTACCTAGAACTCCTTTTGTCAAATACAATTATTACTTTTCAAAGTCGATGACGAACAACGAACAACAATAATTTTGCCCGCGTTATAGTGTTCATTTTTTTTTTCAATAAACAGCTTTCTATTTGCAAGCCAGTTTGAAATTTAAATAAAACCTTTGATAAGTTACCTCCTTGGTTGTCATTGTTCGGAGTAAAAGATCGTTCCATTTTTAAATCACACGACAGATATGAGTTTACTATGTAATTTATTTGGCCGCTAAACACGACAGATATGGATTTTCATACAACTTTTGCCGGCCGCTGCTCGCATGTATATGGCCAGTACAACAATTTCGATTTATCTCGAAGAAGGTTGTCAAAATAATGCTCTAATTTCACTACTACTACCTAATTTGCATTTTTGAGAAAAAGCACATTAGATAGTCACTGCGCCTGATCTCTCTTCAGACTTAATAGATTGCCGTCCTCTTCGGACCACTAGAGTCTAGACGAGAGAGTGCACAGGTCTTCGTTTGCACACACAATTATCTTATGCAGTTTTAGTTCGTTGAGAATGGCCTAGTGATCGAATATCTTGATTTTTTGGATATTTCTGTGATTACATTTACATAAAATGTAGAAAACTATAATGAGTAAAGTTACCTCGATGCTGCATCCCAATTAAGATGGATTGCACGCCCAGTCGAGTGCTTGTGTCCACGATCTCCTCCAGCATCACGATCATGCTCTCCCCACCTTCCAGCCCAAACCTCTTCTCAGCCGGCCATTTTGTCGCGAAATATTTTTCCAAGCTACATCAGAATTTATGGTGAAAAATCTTGCGCGTAGAAATGGATGAATCAATCTCAGCTTCATTGAAGCGTAGAGTAAGCTCAAACACAAGGCCATTGCCCAGCTAGATAATAATAATAATAATTAATAGATTATAGATTGTGCATATTATGAAAGTTTTTTGTTGAATAGGAGAGTCCTTTAAGTAGAGAATATTGCTAGGTCATAAGTAGTTTGATTGCCCTGCAAAGTTTCAAATCAGTTGCATAATAGTTCAGAGATTTATTAACTCTGAACTATTATGCAACTGATTTGAAACTTTTTATCTTGACTTAAATTTAAGTATACAAAAAATTACTAATGAGTTGCAAACCGTTAAGGATTTTTAATTAATAAAACGGAAGTCGAAGTTACTGTGCTACGAAATTTGGGAGTGACCGGCCGTAGTTACGCCATAATTACGGCCGGTCACTCCCAAATCGACTTTTAGAAACAGTTCTTAGGCTTTGCATTTTAAATAGTCAGCAACCAGCAGCGTCGCTATTAATTTTGGGGAATCACTCTCTTGGCATAAATTTTTAGGCATAATATTGTTAGAAAAACGTTTTTGCATAACTTTTATTAGCATATTACTTCAAAAAAAACAACAAACAATAAATATTGTGACATATTACTTTAGCATAAAGCAAAGGTTTTCATAACTGTAATGTGATCTAATTTGTTTTGGCATAATTTGGAGATGGAAATGGATTTTTTTAAGGTCTAATATTTATTCGTCTATTAATCATGACGGAAAAGTAAAAAAAATGGTGTTACATTATTTATTATAACTTAGGGGCCCTTGAGCCGCAAACATGCATGTTTTTAACCACTGACTAAAAAGTGGGGTTATAAGTTTGACTTGTGTACCAGTATATTTGTGTATCTATTTGTGGTATCATAGCTCCTGAACGGAAGAACCGATTCTAATTTCGTTTGTTTTTTGATACAGTAAAACGCCCATAACTTTTGAACGGCTGAATCGAGTTTCATCAAACATTGCTAAGAACACTCAATAAAGCACTCACTCACTTAACAGTGTCAAAATCGGTTTACCCGTTTAGGAGCTATGATGCCACAGACCCAATTTTTTCCATCGGGGGTTAAAATGAAAATCTTTATGTGTAAATATCATTATGCGTTTGTAATATTATGCAAAAGTATGCGTTATGATCATCATGCTGAGTTTCGTTATGCCAATGTAAATTATGAGAGTATATTTTATATATATACGTAGATATAGATGCTGTGATGAGCAATAAGAAGCTAGTTCGCGTACGAATACACACTTTTGCAAATTTGTAGTGAAATGGATGATGATTTAGGACGAAAACGAGAGCGCGAAATTATATAAACAGACCTTCGGGAATGAGGATATCACGAAAAAAACTACTAAATGTTTAATATAAAATTATTAATTGCATTGATGAACTACGAATCTAACCTTGTATGGTGAATGTTTTGCAATTTTCCTTCTTCTCATGGTATTTATTTCCACCCAAAGATGCGTTAAAATTAGTGTTGAAATATGGAACTTTCGACGCTCATAAATTTTAAATATACTTTTTTGCAGGCTTTTTTATACAGGGCTAGATTGTATTTTTTTGTTTCGAACGTACACCGTCAAACAGTGGAGTTATCGCCATACTACGTTTGTATGGAAGAATGATCAACTGGGGCAACCCTAAGGCTTTATTTATAAATATCCCTTCATGAGAAATCTTGCTTTAAAACTTGAGCCTTTTGACAAATGATTTACTAAGCACTGTTTAGCTGATTCTAAATGCAAAAGGGCGTATTTATAAAAATCTCTGAGGTGTAAAATATGATTACTTAAAGAATATGCGGTGTCTAGATTATTATAACAGAAACAAGGGTAAAATTATCTATAGAAAAATGTAATAAAACATATGCTAATCATTTGCTAAACCGATTTTTATGAATAAATAGCTAAGGCTCCTAGTAGTTACAGCATACTTACAACACACCCTTGGTGAGCCGTCGCATGATCAATCTCTTCTCCTCGTTGGTCAAGTCGAACGCTCCCGGCGTCTCCATCTTTTTCCTGAGGTACCGCACTTGGTCGATGTCATACACGTGCATGTACTCTATGCCAATGGACTTACAGTATACGTTCTCGAGACGACTGATTATTTCCCTAAAAAAGTTGATAAAAATAATCAATACACTTAAGTTTGTTCGAAATATTGTGTTAGGTTTTCTTTGATAAATACATATTTTATTTTAATGAATTAAATTATTTATTTTAATACTAGCTGTGCCCGTGACATTGCTCCTATTAACTGCCTACCCTAACCTACCTATCTACCCTACCCTACCTTACCTAACCTACCCTACCTTACCTAGCCTACCCTACCTTACCTACCCTACCCTACCTATCTACCCTACTCTATTTACCCTACCCTACCTTATCTACCATATCCTACCTACCCTGCCTAACTACCCTACCTACATACCCACCCATTTTCTATCTCCAAAATGGTTCAAGATATTAAAAAACTTTATAAATAAAAGTTGTAGAGAATTTAATCCACTACAATATTTATAATAAATAAAAATAGCATAAAACCCATAGGAAACGAGATATTTGCAATAAATGTGTAAAAAAACGAATATTTGACCTTTGACTTTGGGATATCTTTAGTCGCGGACACCCACAGGTTTTGAGATAAGTTTTAGGGTTTCAAAATAAAGGTTTATACAAGTTTATTGCTGACTATCTATTATTTCGAGGTAAAACCCCTATTTTTTCCTGGACTCATGAGGCAAATCACTCGTTAGCTGCAATCGCATGTCTGTTTATTGTTTACACCATTTCATAAAATAACATCACACTGGTGCGCTCTAAAGGAGTACGCAGGTGGTTTTTGGTTCTTTAAGTTAACTTTTGTTCCGAATATGTCAGGATTGGCTTCAAATCTAACCAGATACAGGTGAAAACCAGTATTTTACATGAAGCATTGAAGCGTCATCCTATATATATAACGTTTACAAACGTTACTTGGGAATACGATATCCCAGGTAAGACATTGCCAAAGTGCCCGGTTACAAAGGACAACTTGCTACCCGCCGACATACTGTTACGCAGTTTGGTACGTATAATTGAATGTGTAAAAGTGTTTGATCCAAAATAAACGACGTAACTATTTCTTTTTTCATAGCATTTTCTTCTTACCTGAGTGTTAATGAGGTTTCTTGTCCACCAATGTCGGTTCTTGCAGGCAGTTCGAATACCTCGTCCAAATGCTTTTCATCGGCTAAGAAAAAAAATATGTAATAAGTCATTTATGTGGTATATTGTAACAATTAATTATATTTTTATATAGAATAACGACATCTAGTGTCAAAGGCGTGAATCTCTTACTAGCTTTCTTTCTTAATTGTCATTACTTCTCATGCGATTCTGTCAGATGGCGCTACTGTCAGTTGAAAAATACTCAATTGATTAAAAATAAGTAAATATGAATTGTGTGTAATAAATATATATTATAATAAAACACACAATACAATTTATAAATAAAAACGACAAGTCTATTAATTATGATCATATCTATTGGTCGATAAAACGCTCAATGTCTATGGCTGACAAGTGACATTTCCTTTTCATTGCTAATTCTTCATTGATACGGTCACGAAAATATCCAATAAAAGGAGTTTTATTAATCAATCAAAATGACTCGGAGGCGACAAGGAAACAGCCCTAAATATAAAGATATAATGTGCCGGCAAGCGCTGTGAGTATTAGTTGAATTAAACTATATTTTCATGCTTGTGAAACATGTGCTTATATGATGCTCATCCTGCATTTTACCCATTGACAGGGTTCATTAGGATAATTTTATTTAAAAATAAATATATATTAATAATGGTCAACTGTAAATAAGACTGACAGCTTCAGTGTTCAACAACAGGCTCCGAATACCCATGATATTTTGACCGGTGAGAAACTGGATGCCAACTGCACAGAGGAACGGTGCTGATTGAGATATCATACATCTGGTACTATGTTTTAAGGGTATATTATAGCCCATACACAAGTAAGTGTCATATGTATACATTATGAAGCTGTAGTGCTGCTGAAGTGAAAATTAAACTAGTTGACCAAATAGAAAGACTTTTACTTCTGTCGACCCTCATGCGAAATCATCCCTGCAATTGTCGTATCCTGATCACCTACCCCTGAGTTAGCTCGTGAGTAAGGGTGCAAATGTTACCTTACAATATAGGTGGTGGAGCTAAAGGAGAATTTACTGCGTTAATTGAGGATTTCCTAAAATAAATAAATTTAGGAAAAAAACCGGCCAAGTGCGTGACGGACTTTGCACATTTAAGGTTCCGTACCAAACCACAAAATCGAGTTGGTTGAAATAGGGAAAATGAGGGTAAATTTGCATGGCTTTGGGTCAACAAGATGCTCATACTTTGAAAATTTGAAGGTTGTAGCTCCAACCGTTTGGTTGTAAAACCTGTGTGAAAGACGACGTACAGACAGACATACAGACATACGGACATACAGACACGTGAGTAACAGCAAAAGGGCTCCGTTTGGACCTTTCGGGTACTGAACCCTAAAAAATTGAGCCCCATTTTACCAGACTGCGCGACGCAAAAGAGTTTGTGTGTGTGTGCTGCCAGTTCTTTTCCTTTCAAACTTATCTTTGTAGTCAGCATCTGGACTTTTTTCTTTAGCAGCCGTTTCGTACTGATCAAAATTATTGCGTGCGTTATTGACATAACTGATCAAAGATTCGTAAAGTGTGTTACAACTTCCATGGTCATAGTGCTATTCTGTAAACTTAGACTTGTTTTATTCATAATTCCCAAAAGATCATTCCATATTTCCGTTAGAAGAGCAGTCTCAAATTTTTCAATATTTCGTTCTAGGCTTTGGGCTTCATTTCTTCTTTCATCATTTCTTCTGGTTGATTGTTGTCACTTGCGATTGAGGTCAAACGCTCCAGAAATATTTTAATAACCATTTTGCAAAGCATCAATAGCATTGGCACGTGCATCTAGTTTCCGAAAGTGAGACTTCAGGACTCTATTTGCACCTAAATGCTCTGTCAAAATTTTCCATCGTTTGGTCGAAGCTGAGAAAAATTGAACAATTTTGGTACAAATTGAAAGTATGCTACTGCTTCAGTAACAGACTCAACAGCCTGAACACCCACTAAATTTAGCGAATGTGCCGCACATGGAAAGTTTTTTTTTTTTTTTTTTTTTTGTTATTGATAGGCTTGCGTTTGACCACTATCTCACCTGATGGTAAGCGATGATGTGGTCGACGATGAAGCACGCTTGCCTAGAAGAAACCTATTCACTCTTGACTTAAAGACTCCCAGATTGTAGCTATCAGGAAATACAGACTCCGGCAGGGAATTCCACTCCTTTGCTGTACGCATAATAAAAGAATTCCCAAAACGTTTGGTGCGTATGGGTGGGATGTCCACCATGTACCGATGACGCAACGCCGTACGTCTTGTAGTCCGATGATGGAACGGGCTAGGAGGAATTAGTTCATGCAATTCCAACGCACACTCCCCGAAATGCAACCGATAAAAAACCGACAGACTGGCAACTCGGCGCCGATGTTCGAGGTTCAGGAGCCTAGATTCGGTCAACGTAAATTGCAAATTCGCAAACTTCTTTAACTATTGACTGAACACCTGAGTACTTTCCAGACATATTTGATGCATTGTCGTAGTTTTGCCCGCGACAATCTTTTATAGGAATATCAAGGCTTTCAATAATGTTTAAAATGGTATCTGCTGTATATTGCGCATTATGTTCATCCATAGGCAAAAATTACAAAAATCTCTCAATAGGCTGTCCGTCTTTTACGTATCTAACGATGAAAGTGAGTTGGTCAACGTGGGACAAATCTGGCGTAGAATCTACGCTAATAGAGTAGTATTTTGCTGATTTAAGTTCGTTGACAATTGTTTTTAAAACTCGCTGTCCCATTAAATTAATAAATTAATTACAAATATTTGCTGATAAATATGATTTACTTCCTTTTCCACGATGGCCGTAATCTTGTATGTGATCAGCAAGAAAAGGATCAAATTCACCAATCAGTTCTAAGCATCCAAAAAAATCCTATTATTTTGCGATCCCAATATCTCATTATCACCCCGAAATGCAAGACCTCTTGAAGCTAAACATTTCACTACTGCAACAATCCTCCTAAGCACATTCTTCCAATAATTCATTTCTGTATTATATTGGGTCAGCAACTCATTATCAATTCGACCAGTAGTTTTCACTCTTGCAACATAATTCATCATAAATTGCCTGTGCTGTAAACTGTTCTCATGCAACATTGATGTTACTTATATGCTTCCAATCTTTATATCCAGTTGGAGTACTCAAATTATGTCCAGTAACAGTATTAGTATTAAACAGACGGCAGCAATAACAGTACACAGATTTCTTTGCTGGTGAATAAAGAAGCCATTTTCTTGCTAAAGACTTTGATTTTTGAAATTGCTAAGAGAGCTAGGAGATAGCTAAGAGAGCAGTGAGATAGCTAGGAGAGCTATGTGATGGCTAACGATAGTGAATAAGATACCTGGTGTCTTGTTTCTTTTGTTTCATTTAATGTGACATTAATGACTATCAGTGGTACTTGGACTTTGTAATCACCAATATTAGGTGCTTTTCAGGTACCAAATCGATGATTAAATTGCTATTTTCTTTAAATTTGAAATAGAATTACTTGTTCCTTTTATTAGTGAACAAAGATATTTAAATGATCATGTTTGATTGATGCAAAATGTTTCCTCACTCACCTAGAGTATGAGACAGGATTAGACGAGCGAATACTGTTTGGAAATTTTGTATGTTTCAGAAAAACATCCCTTGAATGATGGGAGATTGCCAGGATGGAGTGAACTAAGAAGACGTGTGGTGCAACACGAGGTGACCATGAGATGGCATGGAGCAAGGATTAGAAGAAGATGCCTGCGGGTGATAGATTTGGGGATCTGTCACCTCAGAGAGGCACGAGAAGGCGACGTGATATGCTCCACGCTCGCCTCTCAAAAGAAACAACGGCCTTAAGAACGCCATGTAGTTTTAGTCAGTAGGAGTCTGACAGACCCCTCAGCTTTCCCCAAGGGCTGAGGACATCCATGAGGATTTCCACATGATTCGATACACTGTTAAAACCTGACAATGAGGAACAGACGAGGACGCCTGTCTTGCAGGATAGCCGTGTCGGGTTTAGTCAATAGTATGGACGTCAAAACAAATCACAAGCACGCCCCTGGCGGCAATCAAGAGCAACTATGCATTGGCACTCTTTTATAAGCACTTGCATTGTGGGGAATAGGGCAGTTAAGCACTCATCGCCTCAGAGCTAACACGTCGTAGGAATAAGTGTCGATCCGTAATATTAGTAAGCAAGATTGTAACTGTGACTATTTAAAATAAATCCAGTGTATCGAATAATTTCTGTGATTTCATTTGCACGATTGTACCCACCAACCTGCCCACACACGATGTTTTAACCTGAGGGAATACATTCTGACTTCCCGATGGTTTGCATCTATCGGCCAGCCTTGATGCGACATATAGATAATGTGTTTATCGTCTCATTATCAACTCACCCTCTCGCAGTGCACAGTTGGACGGCCATAAGGCTCTCCTAAGATGTGCTACAGCACTTTGCTCTGTATATTAATTAAGAGCCCAGGCACAAACACACAAATGCCTGAATTACGGCAATTAGCTCCACCTGTAGAACCCCAACATTAATTGCAGAAAGTATCTTTATGTCATAATGTGTTATATTGATGATCCTTACCCAATTCTGAGCACAGCTCTCGGGCTACTATTTGGCCCTGTATTCCCTTGGTGTCCAGAGGAAGTTTCTTGTGATTAGCGAGGAGCCTGGCTGGCAGCGTCAGGTTCAGAGGGTCTGTCTTCGCGAGCAGGTGGCCACGAACCTGGAGCGACAATGTTCAATGCTTTACCTAATGTAGTCGAACGCAGACATTTTGTAATGGATAAAAGTTACGTGCGCGGCGAATCTCAATTGTACAGTATCCACGGACGCGCGGCTATCGTTCCTTATAATTTAGATACATTGTTACAAAATTTAGGAATACGGTAGGTATATAATAAATATGTATATATGTATGAATGTAGTGTATGTATTTATATGTATCTATATATATAATTATGGCTGTAGTATATCATCACACCTACTTCTTTAAACCCTTTTACCTTTTTTGTTTACGTTGCGAAACCTTCAAAAAGCGCCAGGACTTTTGAGGAATAGACCAGGGAGTGTGGAATTTTTACCTTACTAAACCACCACTTACCTACCCTTACCCTTACTACACCCTGGTGATCATCATCAGCACGTAGAAGTGGACCTATGACCTCTGAAAAGACCACCCGGAGCCCCCCATGTGCAATGCCTGTCAAGGCACATCCCTGGGGAGACTGAAAAATATCTCCCCCGAGCCTCGCTGTGCGCGGCATCTTTCCTACCACTTTGTGGGCGGATAGAGTCTCCAATATGAGCGCCCGCAACCCCGGAGTTCCGTCTGCTTATGACGCAGGCGGGTTTTCGGCGTTTTAGGCCTCGGGCCGATTTCCAATGCCACTTACCTGGTAGCTTCGAATTAAGTTCGCGACAGCCAGATTGAGTTTAACTTTATTTTTCAAGTCCTCTTCAGATTTGCCGGTGCTACCGCTAGCCCCCGGTTCTGTAAATATTTGTAACTACTGTAACACATTGCACAAAATGGGTCTAGGGTGAGCATATGGTACCGAGTCGCAAACTATGCTCCACCTCCTGTCCTGTCCCTCTTTGCCCCAAAACATTTAATCAGGGTTATACATGCCCCCCGGTGGGTTGCCATTGACGAGACGGGGGGGGGTTCGGTAGCCGTGACTTGGTCACCCACGGTGAAGTGAAGAGGAACCCGAGGAGAGGCCGCTCGTCCAAGCTTTTGCTGATTAAGGCGACGACGTAGCGGTGAACATGTAGGTTGAGGGTCGCGTCGTGCCCTCATCTCTGAAGTAGGCAGTGACCTGTCGCTGCCGGCCGCAGTCGAGTCTACAGTAAACAGTCGTCTCGCAGAAGAAGGCTGCGGAAAGGAAGAGGGAGATTTTATCCACTCACCCGATCGGCCGGGCATTGGTGGAGGATGGATAACGCCCTATTCCAGCCCCCCCTGAATGGGTCCAAAGGCGACGGACTCGGGGATGTCCGTCACCCCCAAACCGAGGACCCGAGGTGTGGCACGTAGTGTTCCACGCGCGCCCCTCTTAGACCTCGCGTGGTTGCCGAAGCATTGTATGTTCTCGCGACCCCCGGCTAGGTGTGAGATGGAACACCGAGGTAATTTTTAGTCAGTACGAGTCTAACAGACCCGTCCGCCTCCCCCAGGGCGGAGGATATCCAATGAGGATTTTACAAAACGCAACATTAAAAAAAAAGTTTGAGGATTGGAGGCCGCGGCGGGAGAGGAGTGCCCCTCCGGCCGTTTTCACAACTGCGATTCGCAACCAGTTGCGAATTAAGAGTTTTTATTCTTTGTTTGCAACCGGTTGCGAATCAATAAAACTTTTTCCTTAAACGCAACTTGGTTGCGAACAAGGAATAAGAACATTGCAAACTTGCATAGTTGCGATAGGAGAAAAGCATTACTTAATTCGGAATCAGTACTTACCTAAGATAGTGAATATTTTTTTAACAATACCAAAAATCGCAATCTACGTATATATATTTCACTTAACAAAAACAAAAATAACAAAATGAAACTTATAAAACAAAATATTCTTCTGTCTTATATTATACATTTTAAATTATACTTTTCGAAGAGCCTTTTCCATCACTTTGCCTTCACTCAGAATTAGATTACAAACACTTTTATATTAGTTTATAAATAATAATGTACATATGTAAATAAATAAATCTTATGTAAATTAAATGAAAATATTCAATAAAAAAAAATAGTGGGTGTGGAGGTCAGATAGGCAGTCGCTCCATGTAAAACACTGGTACTCAGCTGAATCCGGTTAGACTGGAAGCCGACCCCAATATAGTTGGGAAAAAGGCTAGGCAGATGATGATGATGATAATTCAATAAAAAAAAATATGCGTGTATTGTGTTGAGTTGTTGGAAACCTTTTGGACAGCTCTTAAAAGTGCCATCAGCAGAAAAGTGTCGGAACTTAATATTTTTCTCTATTTTCAGTGGAGCAAAATATAAAAATCCTTTCATTATCATCCAGATAGTCAGGAAGTAAAATGTTTAAATACTTTGTAGGGATAACTACGTCGTCGCCTGGATTTTCAAAACGTAACTTAGTGGCACCTAGAATTTTGTTTCTTTCGTTGTATAGTCCCGTTTTAACACTTTGAACAACAACACTGTTATGTCATAATCTTGTTGTATTGAGTTAAAATTACAGCTACTTGTCCGTTTGAGATCATCAAATTCTTTTAGTACCATGTTTTTAGCGGTGTTAACTTCACAGCTCGCATTGTGTGCCTCACATTTTATTGTTTCATTCCGCATTCAGAGTTAAACTTCCTTTAAACACTTTCTTATTGCAGCATTTCCAAAATGAATTACCATTCGTGTATTTTTCTTATGGTACTGATGGTCCCTCATACAACCCTCTTGAAAAGTTTGTATGCAAATCAACAAAATAGACTGTTAACAAACAGATAACCAAGGTTGCGAATAAGGAAAAAAAATCTTTCGGCTTAACTGGTTACGAAACTTAATCATCAGGATTCCAAGTTGCGGTTAAGGAAAAAGTTTCCTTGATTCGCAACTGCAAACAAAGATTAAAAAATCTTAATTCGCAACTGGTTGCGAATCGCAGTTGTGAAAACGGCCGGAGGGGGCGTGCCGGTATTGCGGTGCGCCGCCTTTCCTACCTTCCGCGGCCTGGGCGGGGTCGACACCGTGATCTATGCGCTGCCACCAACGACGACGAAGCTTTGAACGACTGTCGTGCCAGCGAAACGAAGAAGAAGATAGAAGATGGCCAACCGAGCCATGCTTTACAAACAATAGGTAACTAAAGTTATTCCACTTACGAACTGTTTTAGGACTAAACTCATCTTGCATTTCTTCAATCTTTAACGCTGGGCCGCAGAGGCTATCGTAGAATCCATCCCATGACTGAAAATAATGAATAAGTGGGTAATGTATCGTTTTCTTTTTCATTTTAGCGCCAGTTTTTATAATTAGTCGATAGCATTAACGTCAATTTGTATTAAAACACAATTCATACGACTTGACATAAGATAACGTTTACGGTATAATAACTCGCACTAGGCCCTCAGTAAATTGAACGAGTATGTGTGTCACACGCTCAGTTTGTGCCAATATGTGACTGGCGTCGCTTGCGTAACCCACAATCAAAGCCTATTGTAATAACTTTCATTTTGAGAATTCAACAAGTTTTATAGCGGTGCCGAGCCGAAGATTTTTTCGTGAAGCAACAGATCAGGAATTTCTTTCGAAATCCTTCGGATTGTGACACAAAATGTGTTTCGCGAATCGCGGGGCTTCGCATCACACACAGTGACAACCTGATCGCAGATAACAATTGATTTGTCAATAATTCCAAAATGTACCAGTTAAATTTCACGGGCTCCCAAATATTTTGCACTTTTGAATGTTATGTCGAGGATTTATAAAACTCTACTTTCGAAGGCAAACCTTCCATTTCACAATTAAAGTCGGGAATGACGCGTTCTTAACTCCAAAAAATCAAGAAACAGGACTAGAGCCTCTGGGTCTACTTAACTGTGGTCTCATAACTAATAATCAGATTAACTTACTGAATCTACTGATCCCTTAGATTTTAACCAGTCCAGATACTGCGCCTCGAGAAAATTAGCATTTGTACCGGAAAGGAACGACTCTGCTCTCGAAGATAGATCCTTTTGCAGTAGCAGCTGATACTGAAACATTTTACATGATCAGCAGGGAGGCCTTAACCGCTGCGAGGCTCCAGGTGGGAGGCAGACAATAGAAATGCAAAACTTAATTGGCACTTACTAATACTTTTACTATGAAATACTTAACAAGTTACCTTGATTTTGTTTTGCTAAGGATAAAATAAAAAATTGTAAGCATTTTGGATTGCCGCTGTCGCGCGATGCTCCTACAAGAGCGAAGCCCCGGCGATTGATAAAGCCGCCAGTAATGATAAGCATAATTATTTCAAATTTTCAGTCACTTTATAATCATCTTAGAGTTAAATGATGACACTATATAGTTTAAATATTAATTTAATATTAATTTTATCACTTTTCAGGCGTGTTTATGGAGTGACGTCCTTCTATACGCGTCCAGGCTTTTAATGCTCCTACACAGTTTTAAGGCAAATATATCATCATCATCATCAACCTTTTAATGTTCCCACTGCTGGGACACAGTCCTCCATTCTGTGAGAGGGAATGGGCCGCAAATATATATTTTTTCTTCCAACTATGCTTTAATTTCATCACAATCACACTAAAAACACAGTACAAACCGAGTCTTTAATGCTCTAGAGCAATAAAAATGTATGAAATTTCATTATTGCACAGTTTATTTTTTAATCGCACCAAAAGGTGCCAATCTCAATGGATTAGCTCTATTCAGCCAGCCGATATCAATACTTTTTTTTTTTACGTACGTATTATTCGTTTCTATCCTACTTGTTCCAAATTTAAAAAATGATTGCTGCTAACTCTGATTTAAAAATGAAAGAAATTTAAAAAAGTGATTTGGCGGGAACTTTGTTAATTTTGCTTGACAATATTTTTGGAAACGATAAAGTGTGATACTATCTGATTTTATGTCCGTCAGGATTGAGGAGCCATTTCTCGTATTTTAATGAAATTAATATACTTATTTAGTAGTAAGTTTAAAAATTTTGTAGGATCAATCCTCGATTTTGTAGTATAATACTTCAAAAGTTATATGAACATAAAGATGGCTCCTCAATCTAAATGTTTGGATTGAGGAGCCATGTCAGAACTAGGAATATCATGGATAAATATTTATCATAATTAGGTATGATTTTGTAGTATTTGAGAGTATTTAGTAGACAAAATCTGAGCTCGGTTGCATTAAAATTAAAAAAGTTACCACACATTGTAAGTGGCTCCTCAGACCAATACATACGACTCGTCATTATTCAAAGAAGCAATAGTTCAATTAATGCGAAATTTCTGCGTCATTTAGTAGTAAGTATATTAGATTTGTAGGACAAGAATCAGTAATTAAAAATGAGTGCATTGGGATATATGGCACATTTTAACTGGCTCCTCAATCCTGACGTTAGTGTATCTACCTGAGATCACAACGTTACTGTACCTACCTGAGATTACAACGGAATCAAAAACCAGAGACACTAACATTTAGTATGAATGTCTACTAAATACTTAAGTAGAGATCAACATTGTATATATTCGGTATCTGAAAAACAGATTACTTTTTAATATTCCTTAAGAATTCGCTATTAAGGGTGACCATGTTATATGAATGAAACCAGGATAACAAGATTTTTTTAATTTATTTTTTAACAAATCGACAATACAGAAATATAGGTAAGGTGTACAGATATTCTTCATATGTTTTAGGTATTTAAATCAATTTCTACATAAGTTAAAGAATGAATTATTTATTTATTTATTTATTTAACTTACACACACTATCTTACAGGTTGAACCCAATACAATAGGGTGGTTATAAACTTAATCTAAAATAAGTTTTTATATAAATGTATAATAATTATATACACCTAAACTTCTAACACTATTAAAATATCCAAACTAATATAAAATAAAACTTTACACATCTATATTTTAATTATAACTAGCAAAATTCAACAAAACTCTTGGGAATTCACTCAAATTGCACGAAAATATGTCTAGCCTCTCATGCAATTCGTTGAGCACACAGATTGTGCGGGTGAGAGGTGTTTTTGCCAATAGATTGGTTCTAGCAGCAGGCACGGCCAGCAGTGGCGGCCGCCGCCGCCTCTACACGTACCGATCTGGCACGCACAGCTTCAGGTGACGCAGCACACCCGGGTTATGTGCTACTCCACGCAGGAGCTTCAGTGCATACGCCGCGAGTGTAAATTCCCGGCGCACTCTGAGTTCGTTGTATCCCACCATTCCCAGTACAAATAGTGTGGGATACATGAGCGGGTAAAATGGGTAAACTCCATAAAGTTTGAAATACAAGTGTCTTATAAATTTATTTTGTACTCGCTCAAACATGACATTGTATTTCTCTTCATGAGGAGCCCAAATCACCGCACTGTGCTCCAAGTGACTCCTTACCAAAGCGTCATACAGCACCCTGAGCGTGGTAATATTTGTGAATCCTTGCGACTGTCTCAGCACGAAACCCAGGTTTCTGTATGCTTTCTTGCAAATCTTGACTATATGAGCCCGGAAAGTGAGATCTGGGGTAAGCAGTACTCCTAGATCTCGCACCTGAGACACTCGCTACAAAGTAGATTCCTCTACTTTGTATTCGTAGTCTAAGGCAGTCTTCGCGCGCGTAAATGACATGACTGAGCATTTCGCTGTATTGAAATAGAGTTTATTTTTATGGCTCCACTCTACCACTCTATTTATGTCTTCCTGCAATTGCTCACAGTCCGAAAAACTCTTGACCTCGAGCAACAATTTGAGGTCATCTGCAAACAATAAACATAAACTATGTTTGACTACCTCTGGTAAGTCATTTATCATTAAAATAAATTCGAGAGGACCCAAATTGCTGCCCTGGCTCACGCCGGACCTGGTGTAGTATGGCTCTGATTCGAACCCGTTGTAGTCAACATACTGTTGTCGGTCTTTCAAGTAGCTGGCGAAGAACCGTAAGAGGCGTATGTACAGCCAATTTTCGCCAGCTTCATTAGCAGTACATCATTGTCAACGGTATCAAACGCTTTCCTAAAATCAAAATAAGCTGCGTCTACCTGCACACCAGCATCGATAGCCGGCACCACCCACACCATGAAGTTAAGCAGATTAGTGGCAGTGCTGCGCGCCGGACGAAACCCGTGCTGCGCATCCGATAGCTGTGGGCACACTTGACCCTGGATGCAGCGTTGGACGGCAGACTCAAAAACTTTTGCAGGTGTCGACAACACTGCCACCGGTCTGTAGGCACTGACATCCGAACCTGATTTACCCTTAGGAACCGGAATCACTCGTGTAATTTTCCACCTAGGCGGATACGTTGCTTGTTTTAAACAAGTATTAAAGATATGATGCAGGGGTTCAGCCAGCACCCTGCCACAGTCTCGGAACAGAAAAGCTGGTATGCCATCGGGGCCGGATGAGCGCTTTGGTTTGAGGTTTGCGAGCGCTTCCCTTACGTCTTGAAGACTGAGGGTCTTTAGAATTAATATAGGTTGGTCGGTGCTTTTACGAATTTTACAGTGAGAATCATAATCATCGTAACAAAACATTGGGTGGGCCTTCATTGGGTAGTGACATTTATAGTGGCCCATGCCAGTGTCGCTAATTCCAGGTATAAATTCTATAACACCTATTAATGTATATGATCTACTTGTAATCATTATAGATTCTGGTACCTCGTTTACTCGAAACTTCGTACAAATATTTAGTTCAAATGAAACTGTGTTTGATAGAGTATATTTGCACATTGTGTGGTGGTTACACGCCGTACAAACGTTTTTTTCTTCTGAAATACAAATTGCATCTTCTAAACTTTGGATGCCGAAAACAGAAATTATATTTAGGTTCAAAGGCAAAAATGCGATCTGTCTAGATATTGGGGTAAATTGGCATGTCTCATTAGTACACTTTTTTACTGAAAATTGCACTAAATCAATAACACCTATAAGAAATACAGAACAATGCCAAAATTCAAATGGAGTAATTTGTTGAAGAAAAACATTTATAAATATACAAAGCTACCTTGCACTTGGACCTTAAAGCGCGAAAAAGTTGTTACAAATAAAATCATTGTGAACGGCAATTGTTCCCAATGTACGGCATGCATTTTGATAAAAAGTTATGAAACTACAGACAGAATTCACACAATTTTCTGCAAAATTATCAATATAGATAGAAATATCATACACAACCCAAAACAGAAATTTAAATTGACGCCCTATAAAATACAACAATTAGCAAAACTATTAAAGTACAAACCTGCAATAATCGTTCATAATGAGTTAGCGTCAAAGATCATAGCTGATACAAAAGATGAAAATGAGGTTACAAGTACACCAGCATTACCTTCTCTTTCCGCTTTACGTCAAATAAAATCTGAGGTCCGGTGAGGACAGTGGCTAGTTCCTAATCCGATTATATCTTTAGTGGCTATGGCGAAAAGTACACATAAAAATATAATCCAATCTCTTAGTGTACACCCTCATTTCTTTGTTTATTATTGGAGCGAAGAACAAATTGATTATTATAATCAGTATCTAAGGAAATTTGGAAGAGTTACTCTTACGATAGATGCTACCGGCTCATTTTTTGAGTCTATGTGCCTCCCCGATAGAACAAAGATCACCAAAAGATTATTTATGTATGCAGGTCTAATAACAGCAAATCGTAAATTAAAATTTGTGCCCGTATTACAAATGGTCACCGATGCACACGGCAAGCAATCGATAATCAACTGGCTAAATCAATGGAAAAGTACAATTCAAAGATCACCTCACGAAATTATTTGTGATGATTCTTCTGCCCTGATTGCAGCCAGTACTGAAGCTTTTACGGGGTTCAGCAGTGCAAAGGACTATATAAAAAAATTGTTTTCAATTTTAGAAGGGCAGACTTCAGACGTCCCCTCTACTTTTATCAGACTGGACTCTAATCATTTTACAAAAATTTTGCACAACCTAAAATGTTTTAACGAGGTACCAGAATCTATAATGATTACAAGTAGATCATATACTTTAATAGGCGTTATAGAATTTATACCTGGAATTAGCGACACTGGCATGGGCCACTATAAATGTCACTACCCAATGAAGGATGAGATGTTTTGTTACGACGATTATGATTCTCACTGTAAAATTCGTAAAAGCACCGACCAACCTATATTAATTCATTCTTTAACTTATGTAGAAATTGATTTAAATACCTAAAACATATGAAGAATATCTGTACGCCTTACCTATATTTCTGTATTGTCGATTTGTTAAAAAATAAATTTTAAAAAACTTGTTATCCTGGTTTCATTCATATAACATGGTCACCCTTAATAGCAAATTCTTAAGGAATATTGAAAAGTAATCTGTTTTTCAGATACCGAATATATACAATGTTGATCTCTACTTAAGTATTTAGTAGACTTTCATACTAAATGTTAGTGTCTCTGGTTTTTGATTCCGTTGTAATCTCAGGTAGGTACAGTAACGTTGTGATCTCAGGTAGATACACTAACGTCAGGATTGAGGAGCCAGTTAAAATGTGCCATATCTTCCAATGCACTCATTTTTAATTACTGATTCTTGTCCTACAAATCTAATATACTTACTACTAAATGACGCAGAAATTTCGCATTAATTGAACTATTGCTTCTTTGAATAATGACGAGTCGTATGTATTGGTCTGAGGAGCCACTTACAATGTGTGGTAACTTTTTTAATTTTAATGCAACCGCGCTCAGATTTTGTCTACTAAATACTCTCAAATACTACAAAATCATACCTAATTATGATAAATATTTATCCATGATGTTCCTAGTTCTGACATGGCTCCTCAATCCAAACATTTAGATTGAGGAGCCACCTTTATGTTCATATAACTTTTGAAGTATTATACTACAAAATCGAGGATTGAACCTACAACATTTTTAAACTTACTACTAAATAAGTATATTAATTTCATAAAAATACGAGAAGTGGCTCCCCAATCCTGACGGACATCTGATTTTGAGTGCTTCGGATTCGAATTAAAATGGAATCATCTTGCGACACATTAACTCCGGAAAACATTCTAAATGAAGTCTGAATGAAGTGTTATAGAAACTTCTATTTTAATTGTTTGATATGAGTTTCTTTTATCTACTATTCCTATAGGTAATAGTTGAAAGAAAAGCAGATTATGCACCTCGCCTTAAGTAATTTATATTGCCCTCGTGCCTGTTAGATTAGAGCCCTCGCTAACGCTCGGGCTCTAAATCAGGCACTCGGTGCAATAATAAATTACTTTGTGCTCGATGCAATAATCTACTATTTTATTAAAGTCATTAAAATTTATTTACTAAGAAAGTCCTTTTTGCCATTTAGTATGTATACTGTTGTATTTTCCCCTATTTGGGAATCAAAAAAGATTTAAGAAAATATTTGAACTCACCGCCGGATTGCAAGCCAACATGTATTTATGTGAAGATTTCAATAGAGATCGTGCCAAAGACATTGTTAACTGAAATTAAGCAGCATAGCTTGTAATATATCACATCACTCCAGTGTTCGCTGATGGTTAGACAGAACTGTAGCAATGAAATTTCGCCATAAGTCTTGGCTACAAAGTTTGTAAGTAAGTTGAAAACAAAAATCTTGGCTTCAGAAGCTCTGGCCCTCCGACTTATGAGAACGGTGGTTGTGGCCAGACTTTAAAGCCGGACCCACCAACACACGCGGCGGCATCCGAAATCGCCTGGTTTGTTAGCCGAACATCAGAGTGACGTTATGACGTCATCGGCAAACATTCTGCGAGCGCCTTAATATTTTGTACGAACTTCAGATCAATGTCCACCAGTCTTCTGTCCAAGATTGGCATTCACTACCCCTACTACTACTAGTCGTGGTCAGGGGCCGTACCTGGCATATCAGAACTATCCTCGAACTATCGTGATTCCGCTGTGAAAAAGAGGTAGTGCTATTTTCTATCTTGTATAGTTCCGTCTCTATGTTACAGTGGATATCGAACCATTATAGTTTTGATACGTCATGGCAAAACCCCAGGACTGGGATACGAGTTATGATCGAATGAGGCAATCGGCGAAAAAATTTAAACTTATTTACCTTATTCTAATCATCCAGAACGCCTTATAGATATATAAGTTTCTCTGTGCCTTATAGTATTTTTTTCTGTGCTAATAGTTCTGTATTTTATTATACTGTCATTATTTTGTTGAAAAAGTTTTTGTCACAAGCTACAGATTTACCAACAGCCAGTAGGATTTAACTTTGTATATTAAATACTTTTTAACTGATTTTAAAAAATGGGGGCGGTTCTCATTAGTCTTGTATATCTATACCAATATTATAAAGAGGAAAGAGTTGGGAAGCTCCTCTATCCCCGGGTGACATACTACTTACATACTACTTTTTATCCCTGTATTCCCACGGGAACGGGAACTACGCGGGTGAAACCGCGAGGCGACCTCTAGTCCTGTATATGCGCGACGAATTGAGAACCACCTCGTTTTCCAATTTTGCAAGTGGGTGTGTTTGGCCGAATCCGAAACTGTGAGAATGGGGCTAACGTTTTATTGCCCATGTGAACATATAGCTGACGACCTGAATATAGCTGTTAACGTTTTTATTACGCGAACGGAAGCAAAGTTTCAATTAAAATTCATTTCTAATGCTGTAAAAGTACGATTAAATATAAAATATGCCGCGTGTAAAAATCAAAATCAAATCAAATCAAAATCATTTATTTGTAAAACATAGGTAACAATTACATGCAAGATCTTAAAATTAGGTAGTGCGCTATGTTTTGCCAATTGACATACAAATTATAAAAAGAAATACGATTATATGAATGGGTACTGTTAAATTAAAATATAAATTTACTACAATATAATTATTTACGTATTTGAGTACCTGATTGTATTAATACATGCATGCAAATTAAATTTTATTATTCATAACAATTTCATTTCATGTCAAAATTTAAAGTCATTCAATTCGAAAAAAAAAATTGATTAAGATATTATATGAAAAATTATATTTTATGTTACAGATTATACAGTTAAACAGATTTGTCACTAAGAAACTCGTAACTTAATTGACTACTGACTATACTGACATTTTTTTTATTTATTTTTTTATTTGAGATGGGTTTGCTCTTGACTCTAGTCTAAGTCATAGGTGACAGAGACAGAGTCGACGATGGAGTGAGCTTACCCAGAAGGAGCCTGTTTACTCTAACTTTGAAGAGATTCGGGTTAAATGCGTTCGGAAACACAGATGCAGGTAGTGAGTTCCATTCATTCGCTGTGCGCATTATGAAGGATGTTTGGAAGCGCTTGGTGCGAATTGGTGGAATGGCAACAAGGTAAGGATGGTAACTTGCAGTGCGTCTAGATGTCCGATGGTAGAAGGGGGCTGGTGGGATGAGGTCGTGGAGTTCTTGAGCACACTCACCGAAATACAGTCTGTAGAAGACCGACAAGCAGGCAACCTTGCGGCGATGAGCCAAGCTGTGAAGCTTGGTATCCACCAGTTCAATGTCGCCGATGAGCCTCTTAGCTCTGCGTTCCACCGAGTCAAGCGCGGCAAGCTGATACTTTGCTGAGCCATCCCAAAGGTGGCTGCAATACTCCATGCAGGATCGGACTTGCGCTTTGTACAGGGTTAGAAGCTGTCCAGGCGTAAAGTATCGCTTCACCTTATTTAGGATGCCCAGTTTTTTGGCCGCAATTTGGGCTTTGTGCTCAATGGAGGCGCCGAAGTTAAGACTGGATGTCAACTCCATGCCTAGGAGCTCAATCCGATCAGTCACTGGAACAGACGCACCACGAAAAATAGGCGCCCGATCGAAAAGACTCCTTTTAGCGGTAAAAAGACACGCCTGTGTTTTGGTGGCGTTAAAGGAGACCAGATTGTCATCACCCCACTGGGAGACAAGGCTTAAGGTCAAATCTGTCCGCTCTACCATAGTCTCTCTCAAGGAACGAACTTCATCCACGCTGGTTCTTGCGCTGGACAGGTATCTCTCTGAAACAGTACTGTCATCTGCGTACCCAACAATACCAAGCTGAAGAAGGTCATTGATGTGCAGCAGGAAAAGAGTTGCAGAGAGAACAGACCCCTGAGGAACTCCGGAATCAATAGCCATAAGGTCAGAGGAGCAGCCGTCTATGACTACTCGGATCGACCGTTCGCAAAGGAAATCTGATATCCAGCTACAAAAACCAGCGGGGATGCCATACGCAGGAAGCTTACTGAGTAGACTTGCGTGCCAGACCCTGTCAAAGGCCTTCGAGATATCCAGCGAAACAGCAAGTGCTTCGCCGTGGCTCTCGATGGCTTCGCCCCAGCAGTGCGTGACATACACAAGAAGATCACCAGTAGACCGTCCCCGGCGAAAGCCATATTGACGGTCACTGAGGAGATTATTGTCTTCAAGGTAGGTCAGCAACTTACTGTTCAGTACCCTTTCCATAACTTTGCACAGAATGGAGGTAATGGCGATTGGACGGTAATTGACAGGGTCTGCACGGTTGCCTTTTTTGGGCACTGGTTGCACATTTGCAAGCTTCCAGGACTTTGGTACCTTTCTTTTTACAAGAGAGAGGCGGAACAAGCGTGTCAACACAGGAGAAAGTTCGGGCGCACACAGCCTCAGTACTCTTGCTGGAATGCCGTCAGGCCCGCTGGCCTTGTTCACGTCTAGACTGCACAAAACTCTTCGGACCTCTTTGATGTGCACAGCGATCTCCGGCATCGAAGAGTCACAATGAGGGACAGTAGGTGGTTGCTTGGATCCAGCGTCCAGACGTGAATTGCTAGCAAACAGAGATGCAAATAAATTTGCTTTCTCACTTGCAGAGTGAGCCAGCGACCCATCAGGTTTCAGCATTGGAGGTAAAGTGGGACGACAGAAATTCGATTCAACAGCTTTAGACAGGGACCAAAACTGTTTACTACCCGGAGGGTGTGATGCCAGCTTGGCCCCAATAGTCCAATATGGTCAAAACGTGCCCGACGCAAAACCCGCTTGCAGAACTTGGTGGCAGAATTAAAAGCTCTTTTCCTCGCACGAACCCTACGCGCTCTAACTTTGCGATCTCGGGCCCCGACCCAGGCTTGGTAGGCAGACTCTTTTTGGACCTCAGCGTGGGCACATTCTGAATTATACCAAGGTCGGGATTTGTGACCGAGCGGAATGTCGGAGAATGGAATGAAATACTCCATTCCCTGCCGAATCACATCCGCAACCGCGTCCGCACAGCTCGAGGGGTCACCCGAGGCGAAGCACACATGCCGCCAAGGATAAGATGCAAAAAAGTGCCGCATCTCGTCCCAGTCTGCTGACTCGTATCGCCATACTCGCCTCGTGCCTCTAGGACTCTCATCTGGAGGAGAGCAAGTCAACACGGATTTCACCAGACAATGGTCAGACGTTCCCAGCGGGGCTGAGACCGAAACCGAATGACTGTCCGGATCAGTTGTCAGCAGTAGGTCTAAGCAATTGGGTGTATGGCCGTCAACATCCGGTACCCGCGTTACCACATTCACCAGCTGGGTTAGATCTAGCGATAGAGAAAACTTGCGCGCCTCTAACCCGGCATGGTCAGTTTTCCGGTACGGGTACAACCACTCCTTATGATGGGCGTTAAAGTCCCCCAGAAAATTAAGCTTCGCTGTTGGGTACCGTTGCTGGGCCATGTCGGCCGACTCCATAAGGCAGTTAAAGAGCGCTGTCGTCTCCTGGTCACCGGTGTGCGATCGGTAGACGCCGATGTAGAGAGACTTCTCCACGCCAGTGTCCACAAGTAGCCATATGGCAGAAAAACCCGATTTCTCAAAGCAACGGAGACGACGACAACAAATGTCATCGCGGACGTACACACAGACCCCAGCTTGCTTCTTGAACTTGTGTTCAAGAGAGTAACCCGGGTAGTTGAGGTACGCCACGTCCGACGGGGTTGTTATCTTCGTCTCCGTTAGGAAAAACAGGTGCGGCTTCTCGGTCTCAAGGTGGTGGTGGACCGGATCGAGATTAGAGTGCAACCCCCTGATGTTAGTGAAGTGCATTTTTTGTGGGAGGAAGTGCAGCCGTTGTTTCACCATATTCTTCTTCGCTTTGGTCATTTTTTTTTTTTTAGAGTTTGCTGGGGAAGAAGTTAAACTGTCGAGGCGCTGCTCAGTGAACCAAGTGGAACACTGGAGCTAACCCAACCTGTGGGGAACTCATTTGGAGACTGCGGGGACGCCCGAACCCCCCCGGATATGGCCACCGGGTCCTCCCATCCAGTCGCCAGCTGGCACGGTGGAGCATACCGGGATTTTTTGCGAGTTGGCGGGGCAGCCTTTGGCACGTGGCTGGCGTGCTACTTGGGCCCCCTACTGACTGCGGTCGGCCAACGGCTGGCACCGTGCTTCGGATCCCGCTACCCTCCAAGATGAGTTACCCGGCAAGTTTAGCCCAGAGACCAAGACCGGTTCTGAACAGCGCAACTGACATCCTCCTTCTCCCCCAAAGGCACTGGCAGTCCCACACACCAACGGAACACAGCAAGCTGCTTGGCGCCGGACTCCGGTGGGATGGTGGTCGCGAGCCAGGCGGCCCCTTGCGGAGCCTACCACCGCTTAAGTGGGATCATTCAGCCGTACCACAGGCAAGCCCGTGGTGCCGTTGCCCGGGATGGACCGCTAGGCGGTAGATCCCATACCCATCCCAATGGCCTTACCCACCTTACATGGCCTATGTGCCATGGAAGGTGGCCATGTACCAGACTCTCGGTACCCAGGCGAAATCAAATCAAATCAAATCAAATCAATCATTTATTCGCATAGAATGTAGGTATTGTACAATATAGTTGTTATAAAATAAAGTGAGCCGGGTACATTCTGCCCGAGTATAGGCATGCAAAATTCAACAATAATGTCATCATCAATAAGCATAAGGGTAAAATTATAAAATAGTGTTGATTAAGATACAAATAAATTATTTTAACAAGTCCAGAAGTGTATCAAATAATGTCAATAATATTACAATGTTGAGATGTCACACATAGGATCATTCAAAAAATCACTTATCGAATAATAACATTTCTGTATCAAAAAAGCCTTGAGTTTATTCTTAAAATGTTGAAGGGTATCACTTTTCATGCTGTCCGGTAGTTTATTAAATATTGTTGGGCCCATGCAGAAAACACTTTTCCCAAGTAGTGCCGTTTTATAGCCACCGGTAATTAAGAGGTTTTTGTATTGACTTCTCACGGGACCTTTCTTGGAGTCCGAGACCTTAGCAAACAATTTATTATTTATTTTTACAAAAATTGCCATCTCTAAAATATATAACGATGGGAAAGTAAGAATTTTTAAAGATTTGAACACAGGCTCACAACTATCTCTAGGTTTAAGATTACACATCGCTCTAACACAACGTTTCTGGGCTCTAAATATGTTATCTCTTAGACTGCAGTTACCCCAAAAAATGATTCCAAACCTTAAGACCGATGCGACCAAACCGTGGTACGCTACCAAAACAGTATTTATGTCTACTTTTTTTGCCAGGTTAAAAAGAACATAAGCCGCAGTGCTTAACCTTTTGCACACCTCATCTGCCTGCGGTTTCCAAGTCAATTGATCGTCTATATTAATTCCTAAAAATTTCGCGACCTTTGTTTGATTGATCACTTGTCCATTATACTGTACATTAACGTTCGGCGGAATTGTACGTTGGTGAAAATGCATCACGTTAGTCTTTAGTAAGTTTATTACCAGGTTGTTTTTATCAAGCCATTCAATAATATTCCCAAGGTTAATGTTGATATCCTGTTCATAATTATTAATATTTGTACATTTTATCAGAGCTGTGCTGTCATCAGCAAATAGAACCATTGGATTTGGTATCTGGCGGGGGAGATCATTTATATACAGCAAAAACAGCGGGGGACCCAACACACTACCTTGCGGTACACCAAATTTGACAATTCTACCATCAGATTGATATTTTTGTTCACATTTAGATCTAAGACAAATTCTGGATATCTCCGTATACTGTGTGCGGTTACTAAGGTAGGATTTTAATAGATTCAGCACGTTTCCCCTTAGACCGTAGCTACTAAGCTTGTTCAATAAAATATCGTGATTGACACAGTCAAAAGCTTTAGTCATGTCTGTAAAAATGGCACAGATAGGTGTTCTATTATCTACATTTATCATTACTTCGTGTAAAAAATCATATATTGCTGTATTAATGTTTTTATTTTTTCTGAAGCCTGCTTGTTCATTACATAATATGTTGTATTTTGCTAGAAAGTTGCTAATTAATTCATATATAATCCTTTCCACCACTTTGGAAAACACAGGAATCAAAGCAATCGGTCTATAGTTAGCCATATCCTCCCTGCAATTTTTTTTGTGAAGCGGTTTGACTATGACTGTTTTTAAACCGTCAGGAAATACACCAGTGCTAATAGCTAAGTTAATAATGTGGCTAATATGTAAGATTATGTTATTTGAAACAAATTTTATAACTTTCGTTGCTACCTCATCATATCCTACGCTGTTTTTATTTTTCAAAGATTTTATTACCCTGAGTATGTCTTGAGGTACAACTGGTCTCATGAACATTGTGTTAGGGTTTTCGTGTAGACCATTTGTTTCGAGTGATGTTTTAGGTGAATCTTTGATCTGATCAATGAAGTAGTTGTTGAATGCGTCTGCAATTTCCTTGGGATTATTAATAATTGTATTATTTATTTTTATTTTTGAAATGGGTTCATAAGTACATACTTTATTGTTAATAACTTGCCAGGACGCCTTTGATTTATTGAGTGAATTCTTAATAAAATTGTTATTTTGAGCCTTTTGAGTTAATTTTACAATTTTCTTAAATCGCCGGGAGTAATTTTTAAATTTATTTTTGTTTTCATTTGATGGCCTGAGTCTGTGCTCCCACAGAAGGTGACGCTGCTTCCTACTACATAATCGTATTCCCTTAGAAAGCCACTTAATTTTTTTATATGGTTTTATTATAACTAATTTGACAGGAAAACAAAGCTTATATAACAAACCAAACCGCTGCATAAATATGTTATACGCTTCATTAGCATTTTCGGTCTCATAAATTTCAGCAAATGAGAGGCATTGTAGATAGCCATTGAATTTCGTTAAGTTTTCCAATGATAAGTCCCGTTTTTTTACATGCCATGATTTAAGCCTATAGGTTTTGTTTACTTTAATCTCAAATATTTGTGCAGAGTGATCAGACAAGGCAAAATCTATTACTTCACATTTACATTTTTTCCCAGAATTATGTGCGAAATTATCCAGACAGCTGTTGCTAGATAGCCGAGTTGGTTGATCAAGTTCTAGCCTAAGGTTAAATCCCAGCAGAAAATATTCAAAATCTAAACTAATGTTATTTCTTTTTAACCTGTCTATATTAAAATCCCCGCAAACAACAATTTTTTTCTTAGGGTTGGTACATAATGATTTTAAAATTATTTCTAAATTATCATAAAAAATATTTAAGTTACTTGACTTAGGTGGTCTGTATATACATATTATTATCAATTTTTGTTCTACCAGTTCAATAGCACAACATTCGATTACACCTGTTATTGAATATTTTGTTGCATCGCCAAATCCTGTGTATTGAAGAGACTTGTTTACCAGAATGCAGGCGCCTCCCCGTTTCTTTTCACGTCTTGCATAGCATGCAGCAAGCCTATAATTTGGTATTTTTAATAGGTGTTCTTGATTATGCATAATAAAGTGCTCGGTTATGCATATAACATCTATATTTCTTCGACTTAGTGTTAGTTCTTGTAGATGAATCATAAGTAAATCTGTTTTGTTCAAAAGTCCGGCGATATTTTGATGTAGAATTCGTATATTATTGTGTACGAAAAAAATCCATATTATTGGTGGTTAATTCTGTATCACTGCAGTGAATCTGTATTTGCTTAGATGTCGTATTTGTATCTCGTAGTTGAGGTATTTCTTGAGTATCACTTATGTGTTTGTTAATTGAGATGGCCAAATTATGACATATGTTTTTCTTTCCCACATTGTCGTCACTAAATTTAGCATAATCTAGATCGTAGTCAGCTAATATGTTGAATCTGATCTGGCCAAAGATGTCCCTCCATCCGTATTTGTTGATTTTCCCCGTATTGCAAGAAAACATGTCAAGAGTCAGGGTGTAATTGCTGTCGAAAAAGTATCCATACTCGTGGTGTTTTATATCCAGACTCAGCAGATTGTTAAATAACTCGACTTTATAATTATGAATTAGTGCACCTCTTATATAAGTCGGAGCGCATATAACAATATTTGTGTGTACCATGTTTTCCAGCGAGTTTTTCAAGTTTCCAAGGATATCTAGACACTCGCAATTTTTAATATCGTTTCCACCAATAAATATCAGGCAATAGTCTTGCATTGTGAAGTCCTTTAAATTGTCTCCGACGGTGAGTAGCAACTTTTCTATGGTAGCGTTATGCAGCAAATAATGACAGTAGTCAAATTCACTAGAGAATACTTCTTCAATTAATGGCAGTGCTTCTTTAGTACACCCACTACTCATTATAGCGAGTTTATTTTTAGGTTTTGGTTTTGGTCGAGATACGCCTACTGTTTTTTTTGAGGCAACACTACCCAGGTGTGCAGTTAGTGTCAGGTTTTGTTTTTGCGCTAATGTGTCACGAGTCATCTCGGGAGTTTGTGTTTCCTTGTTGTGAGTGTCGACTTTTATCTCATTGCAATAATTGATCGAGTGTGCGTTGAATGTTTTTGCCATACTTTCCGAAGTCCGCGTCTGTATTGTATTTGTACGAGCAGTATTCTTATTTGGTGTTTGGACTTTAGTCCTAAATGGACTACTGGCAATTACTTTGTAGGTTTTATTTTGTTCCAATAAAACAGCATTTCTCCGCTTCAAGTTACTATTTTCTAGCGATAACAGTTCTATTTCTTTGTGAGCACTTTGTAATTGAGTTTTGAGATCTTCTATATCTTTCCTAGCGAAGGGTGTCGTCTGGGTACCGAGAGTCTGGTACATAGGGGTAGACACTCCCTACCGTACCAGGTGAATGCTGAAAGCAGAGACAGTGGTTGACTAGGCTATCTATCAAGGCCTTGCCCCTTGGCGGGTGCGGTGGGTCTGCACCCCACTTGGCTTCATTATGGCACCGGGCGCGAGTTAATCCCCCAATATTAGCTTCATCAGCCAATAATTATTTTATATTAGAATAACAACTATATGTCAGCATATGCTATCTAGAACATGCGTCATTAGCAGATATGATTGGTTAGCAATAAGATTAGTATATAAGATCAAGATTCTGTAGAATTAATCAATTACTGTCTTGCTGTAACTGGGTACAAATAAAGTTTATTTATAAACTCTTCCGTTGTCGCTTACTTAATTCGCGTGATGTGATATTATTATCATGAATTAATGGCTTGCTCACTCAAGCGGCCGGCCGGCCAACGGCGATCGCCCTCGAGTGAGCGGCAGAAGTTACCGAATGTTCTCTCTTTTCGCTTTGTCTCTTTTACAAATATTGCGCTATTTGAAACAAAAAGCTTTTCAACCATGCTCGCGTTCACGATGGACGGTTTGGGAAGGGCCGGGCCCTCTTAAAGCGCAGCTGCAGCGCGTTCACGTGACTAATAACGGTATTGAGGTAGTGTGTTTGCAATTATTTAACTGTTCGGCTTAGCACGCACAGCCACTGTTGATTCTGGCTTTCAGGAGTTGCAGTGGTTTGGGAATAGTGCGGTGGGATTAGCACGCACAGCGATTTTTATTTGCGCGATTTTTTCCGCCCATTCTGCAACCTATAGAATTGTATGAAGCTGCACGAAATGCTGTAAAAAAATCGCGTGAAAATAGCAGTACGGGGACCTCAGCCGTTGACACTTCTGCTGGCCTGCTGCGTGGGCGACCCTATGGAGGGGTGGCTCTGCTGTGGCGAAAAAGTGTTTTTGGTGATGTGTCGGTCGTTCCGTGTGATAACCCGCGAGTGTGTGCGATACGCTTCAATACGAGTGAAAGACCTTTCTTGTGATGAGTGTGTACATGCCCACGGATGCAGTGAGTAACCTGCCGGAATTCTCACATTGTCTGGGACTGGTAAGCGCGATCGTGGACAGTAGTGATGTGGAGGCGTTCTATTGTCTTGGTGACTTTAACGCGCACCCTGATGAAATGTTTTATACGGACCTGATGAATTATTGTAGTGATAATCACTTCTCATGCGTTGATGTAGATAGGCTGGGATTGACGTCGAACACTTACACTTATGTCAGTGTCTGTAACGGGGCTAGGCGATGGCTTGATCATTGTATCTGTACAGAATCATCTCTGAAAACTGTTCGTAGTGTGAGCATTAGATATGATGTTATGTGGTCGGATCACTACCCATTGTTGATTGAATGCGATATTAATATGATTAGGCCGAAACTAAAGCCGAGCATGTCCGATGACAATCTAGTTTTGTGGGGAGAAAAAAGCTCAAAGTCTATCTATACCTACAGACAAGAGTGTCATCGTCGATTGAGAAATATTGACTTCCCTCGCGTATTGTCTAACTGTTGTGATCGCATGTGTGGTGATTCGGACCACAATCAAATAATTGACTGCCTGTATCGGGATGTGGTATCCGCTCTAAGGGAGGCCGCCATTGCTAGCAGGGAGCCGCGAGTGTTTGGTAGGCGGCCGAAGCGCGTGGTGGGTTGGAATAAGCACGTCAGCGAGGCTCACTCGTACGCTAGGCTAAAGTTAAATGAGTGGCTTTCTTGTGGCAAACCTACGTCTGGCGTGATTTATGAGGAAATGTGTGACACTCGTAGGATCTTTAAATCTAAATTAAAGTGGTGCCAGAATCACCAAGACCAAATCCAGATGGACATCCTAGCCGAGTTGCACACTAAAAAAGACTTTCGGGGCTTCTGGAAGTCAATAAAGAAGCACAACCTTAGGCCTGGTTTGCCGGTGAGCGTCGATGGCGTGTCTGCTGAAAGGGATATTGCTAATGTTTTTAAGTCCCACTTTTGTATAGAGTCAAGCAGTATTCCACCCTCTGAGTTGCTCGATGCCGAGTCGCAATGTACTGTCCTGGAACCAAGAGTTATGTTCTCAGCTGCAGACTTAGCTAAGACCATAAGGGGCATGACCAGGGGTAAGTCTCCAGGCCATGACGGACTCAGCATCGAGCACCTACAGAACGCAGGTCCCCACCTGCCACGTGTTTTGGCCATGCTGTTTACGTTCTGCCTTCGCCATTCGTACTTGCCGGATGAGCTGATGAGGACGGTCGTAGTACCAATTACCAAAAATAAAACAGGTGACATATCGGAAAGGTACAACTACAGGCCGATTTCATTAGCGACAGTTATCGCGAAGGTATTTGACAGCATGCTTAATGCTCAGTTAAATAAAACAATTACATTGCACGATAACCAGTTTGGGTTCAGGCCCAAATTGTCCACAGACTGTGCTATACTGAGTCTAAAGCATGCTGTCAGATATTACACGGATCGGAACACGCCTGTTTACGCCTGCTTTCTTGATCTGTCCAGGGCGTTTGATCTGGTTTCGTACAAGGTGCTGTGGAAAAAATTATTCGATAGGCAAGTTGCGCCTGAAATTGTAAAAATCTTCCAGCACTGGTACGGGAACCAGGTCAATAACGTCAAATGGTCGGGAGCTCTGTCTGACTCGTATAGGTTGGAGTGCGGGGTGAGGCAGGGGGGATTGAGCTCACCAACGCTCTTTAATCTGTATATCGATCTGTACCCCTTCCCCCCGGATCTCGAATACGAGCAGATGTGTTTTAAGTTACCGTACCATTATTATTTTTAAATTAATTTCGTTTTTATCTATATAAAAAGAAGAATAAAAAATAGGAGTGCATAAGTCGAAGGTGTTCGAAAAATCTCTGCGCGTCGTCAAGCAAGTCACCCTGGTGAATAGCACAAGTGCCGGCTCCCTACGCACATCAGCAGCCCATCCTGGTGATTAGCGCACAACATTTTACTTTCCTGGTAACTGGTTTGAGCAAACAGACTATCACTATGCCGCAAAAGCGAACACCCGCCGCTTCATCGCCCCGAAAACTGAAGTTCCGGCCAAGGTCAATACGAAACATTCGACCATAAAATTGACTGCATCGACCTGCGATTTGGAACACTCTGAGTCGGTGCCTGATCTGCGTGTGCTCGCGGCATGCACGGCGGAGCGAAAGAAGCGCAAGTTCGCCGAAAATGACGAGAGTGACGGCGATTTCTGCACTATGATCGAGGAGAAATTTGACATATTCTCTAAGGAACAGGAAAAACGCTTCCAGGACTTAATCAACACAATTAAAGAAATCAATGCCCAAGATGTCGAATTGCGAAATAGCGTTGAGTTAATGTCAAAAAAATACGACGAGTTCTTAGTAAAAATATCGTTGCTCGAGTCTGAGAGGGTAGAAAATAAAAAATATGTTAAACTACTGGAAGATAGACTAGAAACACAGGAGCGTAAGTCGCGGGGAACCGGTATCGAAATCCGGAACTTATCAAAAACCCACGGGGAAACGAAAGTAAATCTATGCAACGATGTCATTGAAACTGGGAAAACACTGGACCTCAAAATCGACTGTTCCACTATTAGGGACATTTATAGAATACCCGCAAAAGATGGCTCTAATCCGGTTATTGTTGAATTTACTACTTCGTAGATAAATGAAATAATATGTAGAAAGGCACATACCAGTTCTTTTAATTGAAGTTAGTTACAATATTGAAGCCACGCATATGATAGCGTCTCTTCGTTGGGAAAATAAAAAAAAACCTTATTACACCGCTTTTTATACTTCTGTTTTTTCAGTTTAGTACGGAAAAATTATCAATTTTTCTTGTGTATCTTTCACAGTACACGTTGTCAGTATGACACTTGTCAATTCGATGTCATCATCATCATTTCATCCGAAAGACGTCCACTGCTGGACATAGGCCTCCCCCAGGCGTCGCCACATTGACCGATCCCGTGCGTCTCGCATCCAGCGCCATCCCGCAACCTTAACCAGGTCATCAGTCCACCTAGTGGGAGGCCTTCCAACGTATCGACAATTCGATGTATTGAAAGAAAAAGAAAGAAAGAAAAATATTTATTTGTGACCCGCACAGGAGACTCTAGATAAGCAAAACACAAACAATAATAAAAAATTAAAATAAACAACCCCGTGCGAGACCAAAAAGGCTCCTATCTCAGCATGTGCAACGATATTAAGAGATGAATGACTGTGTGTGATTGAATTACCCGAGCAAAATGCATTTTTTAACTTAACAAAGCAATTATGAAAGAATAATTAAATATATACATTAATTAAACACTAAATAGATGAAACACATGCGTTGCTAAATAGTTAAGCCAGTTAATAATTTATTTTATTTTCATTAACTACATGAGAAAGTACATACATTTTCTGAAAAGGACAATTAATGGTAACACTTATCGTGGCGTAGTATTAGGCCAAACTGGGAAGAGAATACCAGGCGAAGTATATGAAGTATATTATTATACCATGATTATTTCAATGTTTTGTAAACTGACTGGCGCAAACAATAATTAAAGAGGAAAAAACAAATGAATTACGGTTTTCCAAACACAAAAGCATGACTAAATAGCTGTATAAATTTAAAATTCCAAACCAAAGAGGAGATATTTGAGATCAAAGTGGCCAGTACGACAAAACGCCAATTTCATAGGTAAGGACCTAATAATTAGTATGTAAAAAATATTATAGGAATAAAAAAAACGAAGGGAACAAACCAAATTTTTTTTAGATTTAGTCTAACTGGTTTGACCACGAGGAATTGTGTTTCCTCGTGGTCAAACCGAATCACCGCTGTCGAAGAAGTAGCCGTATTCATGTTATACACTTCTACGCACTTAGTATGTGCATCTACCGCGACTAAATAAGAGCAACCTTTAACCGGACCTAGGAAATCTATGTGTATTCTGTCGAAGGGTCGACTTGGGTATTCCCAATGAGCCGGCGGCGCGCGCGGCGGTGAAGGCCGCAGCTGGATACAGACATCGCATGTACCTATCATTGCTTCTATGGCCTGGTCAATTCCCGGAAACCAAAATCTTGATCAAGCTTCGGCCTTGGTTTTTACTACGCCTAAATGTGAAGAATGTAATTTTTTAAGAATTATTCTGTATAAGCTCGAGGGTAAAACCACCTTGTGGCCACTCATCACACAACCATTCTCATAAGATAATTGTGATTTACACTCCGACCAACAAAAAAAAGATAGACGTAACGTCGCGAACATCATAAGTGAAGCCACAAAACTATGCTCCTCCAAGTAAATATACACTCTCACACACACACCTGCACTGAAACTATGCTCATCGCTCTTAGTACGTTACGAGTCGTCGTCTAGTTAACATAATATATTAAAAAAAATAGAATTATGCCTTCCTGTGTAGTGAAAACTTGTAAAAACAATAGCAAAGCACATAAAAAGTCTCACGGAATCACATTTCACATGTAAGTACTTGAAATAACATCGTTTATTTATTAAATATACTATGAATTTTAGGTTCCTTGGAACAAAAAACCTCAACGAACGAAATCAGTGACATAAAGTGCGTGGGTTGCCATAATATGATTTCAAATTACCCCATTCGATTAAACAAATTTAATATGATTTCTTACTTCGAGTTATATTCCTGTTTTCTTTTTTTATGTTATTTTAATATTTTAGATTTCCAAATAATAATGAAACAAAAAGAAAATGGATAGTAGCTATAAGAAATAGTACATTTATCTTTATCTAATAGTACCATTAATCTTTGTATTACTTTTTGGAGTTAGTGAATTTGTTATGGTGGTATTTTTGAATTTAATAAAGTTGATTGAAAATATAATTATCTATATTATTTCAAAACAATTTACATAATGACTCATACACTTGACAATGTTATGATTTACGCTTCAGCAACTTATAACCTTTAATAGAATTTCTATGAGTATGGTTATAGGAAGTAGCTGTATTTTACTTCTTCCGATCCCAAGACAGCTGTCACAGGCTAAGCTAACTTACACCTAAACATATACTCCAGAGTAGAACTAAATATACTAATTTAAACTCATACAAACTATATACCCTCACACATTAGCGCACTCCTCTATACTTCCACACATCACACAAATACGCGCATTTTTTTCTCTGTATATACTAATTAGAACTCATACAAACTATACACCCTCACACATTAGCGCACTCTCCTCTATACTCCCACACATCACACAAATACGCTCATTTTTTTTCTCTGTATAACGCTCGTTCACATAAAGTTTGCTTTTTCTACTATTTAAAACTTGTCTATTTATATATTTTTTTTGCATTAAATTGCAAATTAATGGATATTGCTAAGCAGAAGAGTGAAGTCTCCTAACACAAGCAAGGATTGCATAAAAGGTGATCTCCAAATCATAAGCATGTAAAGCCACTTTCTAATTGTTTATTTTTAAATAGATTTTGCGATGTAACAAAAAAAATATTTCTTTTCGTGAGTTATAATTAATAATGTACCTTAATCGTTTACTTTTGAGGTTCAATACCATACTCAACAATATCTTACTCGAACAATATTATCCTACCCACACAATAATATTATTACCCATTTTATAGGGAAAAAAATCAACAAATGGCAACCCTTCCAAACACACATAGATAAAAATGTGGCTTCACTTTTGATGTTCGCGACGCTACGTCTATCTTTTTTTGTTGGTCTGAGGATTTACATAAGTAGTACGGTTAAAACCTTATATCGGTTATCTTCGGCGGCCACCCATTCAAAATGAAATATTTTACCTGCCTCAAAACTACGTCACAACTCACCTCCTCACGTAACTTATCTAATGTCACGGGCATGCTTCCGTCCATAACAAAACAAACATAAGTAGCGCGGTCGTATGATACTTCGCAATCACAACACTAACACTGTTCAGTGCAAGCGCGCTCGTGAACGGCGCGCGGCAAGCTCGCGCGAGAGAAATATTCAGCACTGTTGTCAGCGCAGGCACGTACTCAATTTTATAATTATAGTACTTAAGAACAAAGCGTACCGCTGTAACCTATTTGCTGACATTTCTTGTACACCTTTGTGAGGCCCAAAAATTGCCAAGAGAGGCTTGTGATCTGTTCGAAGAATAAACGGTTCCGATCTACCATACAAATATTGATGGAACCGTCTCACACCGTAAATAATGGCGGTTGCTTCCTTTTGTATCTGAGCATATCGCTTTTCAGCTGAGTTTAAAGTACGCGAAACAAAAGAAATAGGTTTTTCTACACCGTCTGAACCTACTTGAGATAGGACTGCACCCAACCCACTTGGCGAAGCGTCCACCGTTAATATTATCGTCGCGTTCGGGTCAAAATGTCCGAGAACCTGTTCCGATGTCATGAGTTCTTTTATAGTCCTAAATGCCAAGTCATGAATATCCGTCCAGGTCCATTTACAGTCTTTTTTTAACAGATCGTACAACGGACTGAGAACTGTAGACGCGTTTGGTACAAAAATCCTATAATAGTTAATTAACCCTAAAAACGATTGTAGCTGATTAACATTTGTGGGGACCGGTGCTTCTATCATGGGTTCTCCCCTGAACGAACGGATATAATACAGCGTACCGTCATCGTCATTCTTGTCATCGCTATCCACCTGTGCGAATGAAAAAACGCAGAGACATAGCGAGGATGTTGGTTTCACCACACATTTCACTTTCACTGCACCACTACCACTTTTGCCCTTATCCGCTATCTTGAACAGCTGTTGGTCTGCCGCAGACGCCGGTGTCAGCCGCCCCGCACTGGCTGCGGCGGCAGCGCGCGAACACCTGAGGTTTTCTGCCATCTCCACGACCTTGGCCAGCGTGAGTTTGGTCAGATCTTTGGTGTACAGCTTCTCCTTGTCACGTCCTGGCTCCATCCCCATAAGGAACTTGTCACGGAGTGCCTCCTCCACGTTGAGAAAACCGCATTTTTCTTTGAGCCCTCGCAATCTCGCTGCCCACTGAGAATTAGATTTTCCTGTTTGTTGGATCGCCGCGTAGAAATTGTGACGTTCACCAAACCCGACACATTTGGGGGTGAAATGGTTGTCTAGCAGTGATGTGAAATCTTCGTAGGTCACATCTTCAACGTTTTTTGGTAGAACCAAATCCGTTGCTAATTTGTAGGTACCCTCAGTGAGTGCGCTAAGCAGAATGGCCTTTCGTTTTTCACCCGCGGGATCAGTCTTCTCGTTGATGCCATTTGCCACGAAATATTGCTTTATACGCCCCTTGTACGTTTTCCACGTCTGTATGTTATGGTCGAACGTATGTAGAATACCAAATTGCACTGAACTTGTCATTTTCTAATTTACTACACGTGTAGGTAGATTCTTGTCGCCAATGTTATGTATGCGGGTATGGACAAGTGAAACGCTGAGCTGCTATTTACACACTGGTTTAATTTCATATGACACTTGAGAGTTGCCGACACACAGGAGGGGCGCGGGGGAGGGACGCGCACCTTGATAACATATACAACACACGTCTTCTCTGTCCATGCAGTACGATTGTGGAACTCACTTCCACCGTGACTCTCAAAATGTATCTCTTCAAAAAACGAGTCAAAGAACATTATCTCGCTACCATATTGTAATTTTGTATATTATATGTATGTATTTATTTTTATCTTCTATACTTATATTTAGTTAAGGTATAATGTGTGTAATTTATATATAATTAGTTAAGTTATTAGGTAAGTTAGTTAAGGTAGTCTATTTTAGGTTTCCTTATTTCATTCTACACACCGTGTCTTCGTCTATCATCCAACTGTCCTGTCGCAGGTCTGCTGGAAGAAATTTCTATTGAAATATGCAGTACCTTTGTGATCTTCTATCTGTATTCTTTATTTTATCTGTAAAGTGTTTTGGATAAATAAATAAACAGCGAAGCCAAATCGAGCCAAATGCTTGAGCGCGCTCTTGTTATCCGTGAATATTACTATATTAGTGTGTTGTAATCTGGCAATGTAGGACAACGCTTCGGAGATGGCTAACAACGCTGCTGTCATGATATAAACTTTAAATACAATGTGCTATAAAGCTATAAAGTTAGAGTTGGAAAAACAGAATTTGCGGGCCTAAACAAAGAAGATGGCGCAAATGTCTTAAGGTTGCCCTAGTCGACGGCACGAACTATTTTGTGCGCGGGGTTAAAATGCATGCTATCTCATCCGACAACACGTGCGAAAGAGATATATTCTTTGATGAGCAGTAAGATGCTAGTTCGCGTACGAATTAGCACTTTTGCATGTTTGTAGCGAATTGGATGATGATTTAAGACGAAAACGAGCGCGAAATTTTATTAATAGACCATTGGGCGTCTAGATATGATAAAACGATTAAATGTATAAATAAAAAAAAATGCTTTGTTGAACTACTAATCTATCCAAATCATCATCATCATCATCATCTCATCTATCTAAATTCATTGGAGCAGCTGAATCCCAAGCCTTTTTGTCCTCAACTCTTTAATGGTATAGAACGCTTACTGGCACAACTTACTTTTAATTAATTATTTGAATTTATTAAGTCTTGAACGTGGCTTGGAAGCTTATTATAAAAGCGTACACATTGACATCTAAACGAACCACCTATTTTCTTGAGCCTTGTTGTAGGTACTACAAATTTGTGTTTGTTCCTAGTATTTATGTAGTTAGTATCACAGTATTTTTTAAACATATTTATATTTTATGGGCATATAAAATATTTTCATAAATATACTGGGAAGGCACAGTCATTACATTAATCTCCTTAAATTTCTCTCTGATAGAGTGCCTCGGGCTTAATTTATAAATTGATCGAACAGCACTTTTCTGCAAAACAAAGATAGTCTGGATGTCGGCGGCATTTCCCCGCAACAGAATACCGTACGACATTACACTATGAAAATAGCTAAAGCATTCTAAACGGGCTGTCTTTGTGTCAGTTAAATTACGTTTTTTTTTAATAGCATGTAGTCCTAATATTTACCAGAGGAATGTACCTCATAAAAATATAATCTGAAATACAATACGACGAGTAATTAACGAGAATACCAAGAAAACAAATTTAGACGCCTGCCACTTTTTTCATAGCAATATGAGTATAGTTGTATTTGCTCTTATTGAGAATTTGGAGCTAGGACGCATACATTCTAGAGTTCTGCAGAAATGAATAAATTATATAATAATATGAAAGGAATGTCCCAGCAATGTATTTGAATGTACCTTTAATTAAATTCAATATACCTCCATGAAACAAGAACAATTATAATAATAAAATGAGCCGCAGCTCTGACAGTCAGAATGATAGTTGAATACTGATAATGAATGTAATACTTACCAGAGGAATGTACCTTCAACGCGTACCTCATAAAAATATAACCTGAAATACAATACGACAAGTAATTAACGAGAAAATCAAGAAAAATTTTGACGCCTGCCATTTTTTTCGTAGCAATATGAGATGTCCGTCATTACCGCCGGATCCGACGCCAATCGCTTCTGTATTTGGTAAATAATTACAACTCAATTGGTACCCGAAGAACATAATTGGATTCTTAGTAGTTTTCGAGAAAATTGACATTGATGGTGGTCCTGCTCCTGCGGTAGTCACGCTCCATTCAGCAGGACCACCGTGAGCGCCGAAAAAGGGAGCATGCTACAGCTCAGCCCATAAATGTGAATCTTTCGTAAAAAAAAAGAGAACTGAAACATTTGTATTTACCGAGAAATCAACGATTATAACTTTCGCTCGCTCGTTCAGCAGGACCACGATTTTGAATGTTGAATCCAATTTTGAGGACCCTGTCGCTTTCCTCAAACCTACATAGAAAAATTCAAAACTAGTAGTTAGTAGTAGTAGTTTAGGTTATTTTTTCCCAGTAGTTTACGAGATATACCATGCCATTGGAGGGGTGGCGGTAGTCACGGTGTTAAATTTTTAATTCAAGATTTCCCTATTCAAAACTCTGTGATTTCTGCCCAAACGAAACAAAAACAATAACCATAACTCAGTATTTAAACCGTGGAGAAATTTCTGACAGATGAGATTTGTCTGACAGTCTACTTAGGTTTAAAAAAGGCTTTCAACACTGTTCTGTCCCGACTCTTGTGAAAAAGATGGAGTATATAGGCATTAGGGGTACACCACCTAAACTCTTTACTGATTACCTAAAATACCGTATCCAAACAACACACACACATACACAAAGAATCGTACTAGTATCTTTGCCTTTACATTACCTAATTTTGTTCTTGTTGTTAAAATTTACTTAAAATAGTTTAGTTAACTAGTTACCTAAAAATATGTATATTGATCCTAGGGAAGACGGGACCACCCAATACAATCATGACTACATGCTTCCTGGGTAGTTCCAGCCACTGAATAATATTGTAAGAGAACCGTTAAAGAAATAAACTATTTTTATATTTATTTTTATTTCCAAATTTATACAAAAATTACTACTCCTAGAGAAATTATAACGACCATAAATTTAGATAACTGAGTGTTGTATTTTTAGAGAAATTAGCTTTCATTACTTTCAGCTTACAGGCAGCATCACTAAGTTTAAAAGAGCTGTGCTCAATAATATTTATTTATTGCTCAGTAATGTTTCTATTAACTTATTTTTTCTGTGTGTATGTTTTTTTTATGACGTATTTAATTTTTAACTTAATTTAATTTAAAATTCAATTTGATTACAATTATCTAAGATTATTGATATTTATTATAATATTGTCATCAACCATTATGTTAATTATTATTGTGTAGTGAGATCTAAATAATATGCTGTGCTGTCCTTATAATTTAGATGCATGCAGTGCTAATATATTTGGTAATGATAAGTATTATGAAAGACCTTGTGTGTATTTAGTTGGTTTGCCTAAACAAATAAATAAATTACTGATCATCATCATCAATCAATACACTTTTGTACGTTTTTGTACATTGATAATATTTCCAAAAAAAATAGCTAGGGTAACCAAGCTGGTAAAGGATAACCAACAGAACCCATTTCCAGCATTCTTGGAATTATTTTGTCTGTTTATCTGTTTATTTGTGCTCGCATCACGTAAAATGTACAAAACCAATGTAGATTACTTTTATACATAAAAAAATGTGCATCACTTGAAGTATAACTTAGTTTTTTGTTTCATCGCAATCGGTTCACGCTATCAAAAGTTAGATGAATTTAAAGTGTTCAAGGAGTAAAATTATCACAACACACGCAATTCATATACTCGGACAGTTGAACTCGATATTCGATAAATGGCGTTGTGCATTTGAAGTCATTTTCTGAATGGCGGTGTTAAGATTTGGCACGACAGAATGATGACCTAAGAAAAAAAATTGGTAGTGGTAGGTATAATTAGGGTAGGCAGGAAGGTAAGCAGGGTAGGGTAGGCAGTCAGTTAACGGGAGCGAAGCCGCAGGCACATCTAGTCCATACTAAATCTTTGTATATATCCCGACCAAATTAAGTTGTCAATGGTATTGAGCTGTTTTTGTATTAATTTGGGATGAACTCACAGAGGTTTTAATAGGGAAATCTTGAAATGAAAATTTAACACCGTGACTTCCGCTACTAATGGCATGGTATATCTCGTAAACTACTGGAATACTAGTTGTAAATTTTGTGTACTAATTTTATCTTGCTGGGTAGTAATTTTCAATCTAGGTTTGAGGCAAGCGACAAGCTTTTCAAATTTAGAATCAACAACAGTCCTGCTGAACGATCGAGCGATAGTTATAATCGTTGATTTCTCGGTAAATACAAATGTTTCAGTTCTGTTTTTTTACGAAATGATTCATATTTATGGGTAGTAATTATTTGTATACTTATAATAGCTGTAGCATGCCTTCTTTTTCGGCGCTCACGGTGGTCCTGCTGAATGGAGCGTGACTACCGTAGGAGCAGGACCACCTTCAAAGTCGATTTTTTCGAAAACTACTAAGGATCCAATTTTGTTGTTCGAGTAACCAATTGAGTTGTAATTATTTACCAAATATAGAAGCGATTGGCGTCGGGTCCGGCGGTAATCACGGACATCTCATATTGCTATGAAAAAAATAGCAGGCGTCAAAATTTGTTTTCTTGATTTCCTCGTTAATAACTCGTCGTATTGAATTTCAGATTAACGTACCTCATAAAAATATAAATTTTTATGAGGTACGTTGAAGGTACATTCCTCTGGTAAGTATTACATTGATTATCAGTATTCAACTATCATTCTGACTGTCAGAACTGCGGCTCATTTTATTATTATAATTGTTCTTGTTTCATGGAGGTACATTGAATTTAATTAAAGGTACATTCAAATACATTGCTGGTACATTCCTTTCATATTATTTTATAATTTATTCATTTCTGTAGAACGCTAGAATGTATGCGTCCTAGCTCCAAATTCTCAATCAGAGCAAATACAACTATACTCATATTGCTATGAAAAAAGTGGCAGGCGTCTAAATTTGTTTTCTTGATTTTCTCGTTAATTTCTCGTCTTATTGTATTTCAGATTATATTTTTATGAGGTACTTTGAAGGGACATTCCTCTGGTAAATATTAGGAAACCATAAGATATCTATTACATTCATATCAGTATTCACCCGCCATTCTGACTGTCAAGACTGCGGCTCACTCCAAAATTGTAATTATTCTTGTTTCATGGAGTTACATTGAATTTAATTAAAGGTACATACTTAAACACTAAACAAAATTGTAAGTGTAAGAGGATGGGGATGGGGATGACTGAGACTATATTTCCCAGGTGTTTACAATTTTTGATGTTTACATGCAATCGACGAAGATCGAGATCGTCATCGAAGCATGGTGATGCGGTTGGTGAGAGAAAGAGTGCTAATTGGTTGTGTTTCTACCACTATCGTTACAGGGAGAAGGCAACAAAGTGTGTGAAACCCTGTAATTGGAGCAAAGGCTAGGAGAAGTCGGCGGGAAACTAGAATTGGTGCAGCCGACGGCGGGAAGTTGCACGATATACAACCGCCTACTAATATGCGATAAGAAAACAGGTATGTGATTTTTAATTGATACAGGAGCTAATGTGTCCGTAATACCTGTGAAGAAAAATAGGTCGCGTAGTTATTATGATAGTAATAAGACAAACTTTACATTGTATGCCGCTAACGGCACAACAATAAAAACTTATGGTATTCAAACGTTAACCCTAAGTTTGGGATTAAGACGTCCGTATACTTGGAATTTTATTGTGGCAGACGTAAATCAGCCCATAATAGGAGCAGATTTTTTAGTAAAGTTTAAGTTGCTAGTAGATTTAAGCGGCCGACGTCTCATAGACCAAGTAACTAGTTTAAGTACAGTAGGTTCAATTGTAGAGTGGAAAGGGCCATCCTTAACTACGGTTGATAAGTCTTGCATTTATTCGGATATACTAGCGGATTTTCCTGAGATCACGAAACCTGTGTCTTTTAGGGAGGAACCCCCACACGCGGTGTTTCATCATATTGAGACACACGGACCACCCGTTTTTGCTCGAGCTAGACCATTAGCCCCAGAAAAATACGTCAAGGTTAAGGAAGAGTTTCGCCGCATGCAGGAAATGGGAATATGTAGGCCATCGAAAAGTCCTTGGGCCAGTCCGTTGCACGTGGTACCTAAAAAGGATGGGCAAATACGTCCTTGCGGTGATTATAGGGCATTGAATGCTATTACAATACCTGACAGGTACCCAATTCCGCGGATAAATGACTTAACATATATTTTAGGTAAAAAGCGTATTTTCTCGCGTTTAGACTTAAATAGAGCGTATCACAATATTTTGATTGCACCAGAAGACATAGAAAAAACAGCGATAACTATTCCCTTTGGTTTGTATGAGTTTACTCGTATGACTTTTGGTTTACGGAATGCTGCGCAAACATTTCAGCGATATATGAATAACTCGGTATTACAAGGCTTAGACGCACAATGCAAGATAGGTGCAGAAGGTCAACCGGAGTCCAGTTTTTACTTCTGTTACATAGATGACGTAATTATAGCTAGTGAGACGCCCGAGCTCCATAGATTACACTTAAAGGCAGTATTTGAACGATTAAATCAATTCGGTATAACTATCAACATCAACTATCACCCGTACGCAAAATACGCGCTTAGACGTGGAGTTGCGGACACCAGCCCGTCTTAACCTAACCTAACCTAACTATCAACATGGCAAAATGTAGTTTTGGAAAAGAGAAACTAGAATTTTTAGGTTACGAGGTCACATCAACAGGAATCAGACCTTTACCAGACAAAGTTCAGGCTATAATCGATTACCCAAAACCGAAAACGGTAGATGAGTTGCGGCGATTCTTGGGTTTGATAAATTTTTATAGGACCAGCTTGCCAAGGGCAGCGGAATATCAATCAGTGTTGAATAAGTATTTACAGAACGTTAAAAAGAAAGATAAGTCTATAATTAACTGGTCGCCAGAAGCAGACATTGCGTTTGCGAAATGCAAAACTAGCCTACAGAACGCTACCGTGTTATCGTATCCAGTAATGAACGCTGAGCTTGCAATATGGGCGGATGCGTCGAACGACTGTGTTGGTGGCGTGTTACAAGTTAAGGTTGACTCATACTGGCGTCCGCTAGGTTATTTTTCTAGGAAACTCAGTGATGTACAACTAAAATATAGCACATATGACAGGGAGCTTCTAGCTATTTATTTAGCGGTACAGCATTTTCGTTATATGGTAGAAGGCAGATCTTTTGTAATTTATACGGACCATAAACCATTAGTTTACGCGTTCACGAAAAAACCCGGTGATAAAGAGACAACCAGACGCGTTAGACAACTTATGTTTATCAGTGAATTTACTACAAATATTCAACACGTCAGCGGTAGAGACAATTCTGTAGCGGACGCGCTGTCGCGGGTCGAAACTATCACTTGCCCGGCGGCGCTCGGTTTCAGCGAATTAGCATTGGCGCAACAAACGGACGACGAGCTCACGTTGCTCTTATCTAAAGAACACAGTGTAATGCAGTTTAAGCGAATTATGTTACCCGAATGTCAAGGTGAGGTGACGTGCGAAGTATCTACTAAGTTTGCAAGACCATATCTACCTTTACCGTTTAGAAAAAGGGCATTTCATGCAGTGCACAGCTTATGCCATCCTGGAATTCGTACCACTAGGAAATTACATCTTAATATTTTTGGCCGAGCATGAACACAGACGTAGGAAATTGGGCCAAAACCTGTGTTCAATGCCAAAAGTCCAAGGTTATTCGCCATACGGTATCGGGATTAGGACAATACGAAAGCTGTGGTCGATTCGAGCATATACATGTAGATCTAGTAGGACCATTGCCTACGTCACCGGATGATTACAGGTATTGCCTTACGGTGGTTGATAGAGCGACAGGCTGGCCGGAAGCTTTTGCAATAAAAAACATTTATGCGAGTACGGTAGCCAAAACATTATACGACGGCTGGATTTCGAGGTACGGTTGTCCGATAAGGGTTACTACAGATCAGGGCAGACAATTTGAAAGCAGCTTGTTCAATGAGTTAATGAAATGTTTAGGAATAAATAGATTAAGAACTACAGCATATCACCCGCAAGCGAACGGCACTGTAGAAAGGTTTCATCGTGTGTTAAAAGCAGCACTGATGGCCAGAAGGGACAGTGGTGCGTGGGTTGAAGAGTTGCAGACAGTTCTGTTTGGGTTACGCGCGACGCCGCGAAGCGATACAGGCGTAAGCGCCGCGGAATTAGCATTCGGTAAGACACTACGGTTGCTCGGTGATTTTTACGGTGACAAAAGCATATGTGTTAGCGATTCTAACGAATATGTAAACAAAATTAGAGATATTATAGAAAATTTAAGGCCAAGACCGACGAAACAGAGAGATGCGAGGACTATCTTTGTTCACTCAGACTTAAAAACGTGTTCACATGTTTTTGTGAGAGTAGATTTGGTTAAAAGATCCTTACAACCTCCATATGAGGGCCCATATCAGGTTCTAGAAAGGAAAGAAAAGTATTTCTTGATACAATTAGCAGGAAAGCGAGTTAAAATATCAATAGATAGGTTAAAACCGGCTTACGTAGTTAATGAAGGAACCCTTCCACTAAAACAGCAGGCAAAAGATAGTGTCGTAACTAATTCTACAAATATTTTTTTTAGTGATAAGACTAGCAGCAATAAGCGTATAACTTACACCACACGCAGTGGTAGGCAACCGATAATGTTTGTAGAATGAAAACTATATTGTAAACTATGGTACAGTGAGCCATAATGTTTCGAATAAGTGGGTTCGATTCCAACTTTTAAATAACATAACGTTTGATTAATGTAATATGATAGATTATAATATGTAAAATGAATATTATAAGTTTAAGGTATAAGGCTGTAATAAACAAGTAGATAACACTTACTGCCAGTTGCCCACGTCTCAATTATCGGGCTGTTAACGTAATCGACGATTAATCGCCTGTTAATTCTACTTTCAGTTTCTCAACACCCAACTGTGACAAGCGTTTAACAATTTGTCACAATTGAGAAAAATCTCGAATTAACCACATGTTACAGCAGTTTTGGGTTTCTGAGAACCATTTTCAATGTTAATCTCTTGTCAACGAGCCTAATTTATAATTGTTGGAAATTGGTCGATTATTGGCAGATTAAAATTAATATTATGATTTTAAAGGCTTATATTACGATAAAAAAGATAATAGGGGTCGTCGAAAACTGTGGTATGGGTTGAGTTATAAAAAATATGTTAATTTAGATCAATTATTAATTAGCAAGATTTAAAAAAAATAGGATGTTACATACTTTTTAAATTAATTACATTATAAAAACTTGACACAATTATCAAAAATAGTTATTTTGTATTTAGGTAAATAAAAATAAAATAAATTACTGACCTGGGAATCGAACCTTCCTCACGCGCATTAATTTTAACTGTACCCTGTATTTAGTACTTATCGAGGTCAGTTTCTGGATAGATTTGCGTTTAGCTTGAAGCGGCTGGTGTGGTGACCGCGCCAGGGTAAGCAACACTTGCCAAGGTCAGTCTTGGGATGGGTGACCACTTTTTTTTTGGATCGCTGGTTTATGGATAGGTGACTCCGCCAGGGTAAGCAACACTAACCAAGGTCAGTGTTTGGATGGGTGACCATCACCACAAAAATTTAATTATTAATTAACATTACCAAGGTCACCCAACCAAAAACAAGCGAACCCAAAAAAAGTGGTCACCCATCCAAACACTGACCTTGGTAAGTGTTGCTTACCCTGGCATGGTCACCCATCCAAAAACAAGCGAACCCAAAAAAAGTGGTCACCCATCCAAACACTGACCTTGGTAAGTGTTGCTTACCCTGGCGGGGTCAGCCATCCAAAACAAACGAACCAAAAAAAAGCGGTCACCCATCCAAAAAAAACCTTGGTAAGTGTTGCTTAACCTGTGTGGGGTCACCTATCCAAAAAAAAGCATACCAAAAAAAAACGTGGTTACCCATCCAAAAATCGTCCCTGGTAAGGTTTGCTTAACTTGCGGGCTACACCAACCCAGCCGCTCAAGATAAAATACTATTACGTTATAGTAGTGAAGGAATTGAATGAATACTAGCTAGGGTAGCCAACCGAAATAAATTATTAAATGTAACAAGCGATTACGTAATTTCTCGATGATGCAGAGTTGAGAAACTCACTGACAACTGACGGCTGGTTAATTTGTGACAAATTGTCAGCTGATTTGAGATGTGACGTCGACTTCAGAAACTCGCCCTTAGATTGTTTTGCAAATTGACAAATATGAATCGTTATGGGGCTGTATTCGAACAGTTGACAATCGACATCTGAGGTTCTAAGCCACGCCCACTGTCATTGACAGCTTAGGGTAAAACTTTAAATTGGAGCGAAAATTAAATTCTAAGGCCGACCACAGAGGCCCGCATCATAAACGGACTCTTCCGATAGTTTTTACAAAAACATTACTGCGCAAGTTCTTATTTCAAACTGGCGGCTGGCATCTGACATCATATCGTTCACTGTTATTTTGCCTATGAATGCAACCTTATTGCTACGAAAATAAAGATCACTAAAATAGGTAATCTGGCTAGTGTCATACGAGTCTTTGCCGTGCAAATTGAATAAATATTATAATTATGTCTGCTTCTATGCGACTGCCACATATAAGAACACAGTACATTACATTTTTTTATATAGGTTTAATAGCTAGATAATTTTATTTATATTATTTTAAAGAGTTTTACTATACTGAAATGGACTGTGCAATATTAAACTGGAAACTTTAAATTTGAATTAAGATTTGGTGCTTTCAGTAATCAATTTTATCATTATTTACAATAGGAAAGTCACATCAAATTGTAAAGACACCTTAAATTAGCAAATATCCAAAATTTACTAGGTTTGGAATTGTCTTTTTTAGGCATGTTTAAAATATGCAATAGAATGTATGACGCTATTAATATCATTTGTATAATTAGTAGGTTCATATTCCTTGTTTAGTATTCTCTTGAAATCTTAATATATCATTTAGTTACTAATACAAGATGACTTTCCGCTCTCCTGGAATATAATAATTACAAAGCACGTACTGGGTTTTGATATACATCAGCCCTCTGTGGTGAGGTCACGTGGTGCCGCTTTTCTGTATATTAGAGTTAAAAAACAAATAGACAGGGCGCAAAAAAACACGGTCATGTAAACTTTATCTATCTATATAAATAAAAAAAACCGGCCAAGTGCGAGTTGCACTCGCGCACAAAGTTTACGTACCATTATCGCAAAAAAACGGGAAAAGAACACGTATGTTGTATGGGAGCCCTACTTAAATATTGATTTTGTTCTTTTTTTAGTATTTGTTGTTATAGCGGCAACAGAAATACACCATCTGTAAAAAAAATAATTGCCTTGCTATCACAGTTCATGAGATACAGCCTCGTGACAGACGGACAGACAGACAGGGAGATAGACGGAACCCTAAAAATGCTGTATGTGATTGTAAGCGTCTCACTAGAGAACGGCTGAAACTATTTGTTGCTATCGTTTGTTATATATCAATCAATCAATCAATCATTTATTTGCTATAAGTATTGGTACAGTGTAGGTGTTTAAAGATAATATAGAAAGAAAGAAAATGTTTATATGCGCCAGGCACAACGAATGCCATAAAAAAACCGGCTAAGTGCGAGTCGGACTCGCGCACGAAGGGTTCCGTATTTGTTAAATTGTGGTTTACGATTTATGACGTATTTAAAAAAAACTACTTACTTGATCTCGTTCAAACCAATTTTCGGTGGAAGTTTACATGGTAATGTACATCACATATTTTTTTTAGTTTTATCATTTTCTTATTTTAGAAGTTTCAGGGGGGGGACACATTTTACCACTTTGGAAGTGTCTCTCACGCAAACTATTCAGTTTAGAAAAAATTATATTAGAAACCTTAATATCTTTTTTGAAGACCTATCCATAGATACCCCACATGTACAGGAAGGATGACAAAAAAAAATTGAGTTTCAGTTTTTTTCTATTTTTGTTTGAAAATCTTAATGCGGTTCACAGAATACACCTACTAACCAAGTTTCAACAGCATAGTTCTTATAGTTTCGGAAAAAAGTGGCTGTGACATACGGATGGACAGATAGACAGACAGACAGACATGAAGAATCCATAAGGGTTCCGTTTTTTGCCTTTTGGCTAGGGAACCCTAAAAAGGAAAACATAAATACTAAAAACAGTGTATGCCTCACAACCACGTATATGTTACTGTAAAATCCAAACTGTTGTTTCAGTTTAAAAAAAAAAACTATGATGAAACTTATTATTTATCGGTAAAACAGATTTACTAAGTCTTACTGGTAAAAGTCTGAAATCATCATCATCATCTACCTGCCCTTGTCCCATGTTACTTGGGGTCGGCGCAACACGTTTTCTTCTTCCATATCGTTCTGTCCCGCACCACGCTATAATTGACTCCCTTTTCTTTAATATCACTCCTCACACAGTCCATCTATCTTTTCTTTGGCCGTCCCCTCCCTCTTCATCCATCCCCAATTAAATTCATAAGAGTACACCTAAGTCATTCCAGACATTCTTTTCCCGCACCGTCTAGAACCAGCCCTCACGGTACGCGTCCAAATCATCTCGGCACCTATTTCTGGACCGGCCTCAACGGTGCGTTCCATCTTCAAGATTGTGGAGGCTTGCCCAGCGCTCAATTTGCATGCTACTAACGTGAGCCGTAATGGCATTGGCCCATTTGAGCCGAACAGCCTTTTTACCCACGTCTATTATGCCCGTTTGGGAACAAAGCGTGTTCCGTATTCGGTCTGTTCTTTTTACATCCAGAATGCTGCGTAAATCTCTGGCAATCCCCAAGTGTAAGTCTTTGAGTTTATTCTCCAGGGCGATCGGCGGATTTTTTGTTAATAAATAAGAATTGTCAGTGCCGATTTGGCAAAATGATAAGATCAATTAATAATTAGCTTAACAATATTAATAGACTAACAAACTATTATTGTAGCTCGTTATTGCAATTGGGATAGTTAATTGCGAGAAATACAGGACTGATCAATGTGGTGATTCTTGGTGAGCTTTATGTCCACATGTGGACGATTTTTGGTTGAAACGACGAAAAATGCCAAATTCGTGAGAAATAGATTATTATTTCTCACGAATTTGAAATTTTTTGGTCAGTTCTAGGTGCCGTATGTTAGAAAGAAACAAAGATTGAAACAAATGGATACGAAGAATTTTATTAGTTCTGTCATTTCGAGACACTGCCAGCGTGGTTGGTACGACCATTCCATGTTCTGTGTTTTTTGCTTCTATTGTTTTCACATGAACGAAGAAGGTTAAAATAGTATTCGACCTCACCTATATTTTAAATATTGTTTAATTCAAATTGAGATAACATTTGTTGTATTTTCAAAGAGGTTCAAATACTTTTTAGTTATGGAAACTAAACGACGTGAGTCGTTTATAATACAACAAAAATATAGATGCCAGTGACACCGGTAGTGCCAAAAAATAAAAATAATACAGACTTTGACAATATTACTTGTGATTTCGTTAGTTCCAATTAAAGCCACCAGGCTACATGATCTGGCTGCATTATACCTGATATTTTTTTGACAGATTGAATTGACGAGAAATAAATTGAATATTATTTTTGCTTTTTGCGGAAAAAAGCGACATACGTCCACCTAGCAACGCCGCAAAGCGGTCACTGTCGAATTGCACTGGATGGATAGAGAAGCACGATGGAATTTGTATAGACTTTTTTACAAAACATAATAATATGAATTACTTAAAAATAATGAATGAAACTTCAATATATAAGACAATGAAGTTTTGCGTCTTTTTATGATACGTTATTGTTGTTAATTGTACAAATGTACGCTGGTCAGTATTACCGGAAAAATATTTTGAAGATCACGGTAAGAGGTTACTTTGCCATTCAATTGTATCGAGGTTTTTGTGCGTAAACGTGTTTCGGCCACAAAAAAGTTTTCGGAAATATGATCAAGATTAACATATCTTTTTTCCGCTGCCACATCTTCAATAGATTTGGCTAAAAAATGTTTAAAAGAAAGCCTATTTTGAGTATTCAGCCCCTTAAGTAAAAAACAATACGTAATGTAATTTTATACATGTTGTTTTAGGACAACGAAATGCCTAAGTTGCATAAAAATTTACTTGTAAGAATAATTTGTAAATTTTGCAGAAAATTCTAGAAACTTAAACAAAACGCTAGTATTATATTATCTGTGACAAAACGTATTGAAACATTAAATGTAATTTGTTCATTTTGCGAATAAGACACGAACTACGATACGAACACGAATAAGTACGATTTCATTATCACAGTAGTTAAAAATGTGTAACAGCCACAGCAAACCACCACAGAACAATGTTGTTATCGCACAGACGGTGTCTAACGAGATGACTGTTCAAAGAGTTGACGCTTTGGAAATAATTGTAATCGTGTGCGCTGTGCTCATTGGAATTTTGATCCTGTTTATGATCAAAAGCCAATGTAAGAGACGCGTACGGGACTGGTTCCAGAAGGAAGCAGTCGGGGCCGGTTGGAATCCACCGGTGGTAAAAATGCAAACAGTACAGCCACCGACCGTACCCCGTAACCCAGATGTATATTAGTGACAAGTGTTAGTGAATGTAGTGTTGCAACTTATGCTCCATCATTCTTCTGTAATGAAAAACAGGATGCCTTAATGTTTAACAGTGTTACTATTAAGTGAAACTATGTACTTAGAGTTAATATTTTTTATTGGAATTTATACTACAAATTAAAGCTTCTTTTAAGAAGGGGGGCTACTGTAGGGACAAAATGTACATGCTATAAGCTTACTCAGCGTATCTAATAATAGAATGACGCACGGCTGCGCCCGTGATACATAAAGGCTTTTTTTTACGACTGTAGTTTATTTGAGTCGCAAATAAACTACAGTCGTAATTAGTCGTTTCTATTAACCCTGCACCTCAACACAAATAAATTAGAAGAACACAAACTTAAATAACCTAAATGTCAATGCCAGTATGTAACAGAGCAACTCTTGTTACACAGGAAGCCAATCACGGAGAAAAAAAAAACAAATTGTGTAAGCACAACTTACAAATTTTATTAATGGACAATTCTAATTGTACCTATATTACAATAGGATTTCACAAAAACGCAGACAAAGCGTATAAAAAATATATAAAAAAGTTTTACAAAATAAAAAAAACGATTTAGTATTTAAAAGCCATAAATTTGCAATTTAAATAAACAGGTTAAATAATAGGTTAATGTAATAATCAGCAGCCTGATACAATTTTTGCTTTTAGCTCTTTTGTTTCTTTTATGTGCATCCATTTGATACCTGTCGCCGACGCTGCACTTGCTGGTCTTGATATGCATCTGCAGACAAACAGATAGGTTGGTTTGTATACCGCAAAGAGTATTGCGTAGAGATCGCTGCCGCTGCTTGGTGTTGTCATTTTTAATGTACATTTATTTAGTACCTACGCTTCACTTGCCACGTATACGAAGGCGGTCAACAAGCGTCAGTGTACCAAACAAAAGAACTTATACTGGCGGTGTGGCTATGTGTATTTGCTACGGAGATTGTCGCTCACACACTCAATGCCCCTTACAAACACGACCGGCCACACTTTTGGATATTCGAATTGAATCGATATCCTACGCCAAGTGGTGGGCGGATGGGTCTGTCAGACTGACTCTGCCTGTTGCTCGTTTGCTCGCCCGCAGGCTGATCTCCTACTCTGGTACTCGAAGGTCTATCATGGAAAAGCCACTTTTAAATACTCTTAACAATAAACCATTTATTTCAGGCTACAATGGCCCATAGATCTACCATGACTGCTTTTGAAATATCATGAATATAATTTAATACTTACATAATTTTCTTTTGAAGGAGGTTTTCCAAGCGAAGTCTGACGAAGAGCCAAGGACCCTGGTTCTTGTGCTCCTCCTGACACCAGACCGTCGCTGCCTGTTCGTATTTACAGAACTCCTTGAGGACCAGGTCGTAAGGGAATGGAAACAATTGTTCGATACGACACACGGCAATCTTTGACTCTAGTTTCTTCTCTTTTATTACGTCGAAAATCTTGACTATTACGTTGCCAGAACAGAAGATTAGTTTCTTGACATCTTTGGGATTTTTGCTGGCTGGCCCTTCTTCTGGGATCACTCTGATAAAAATAAACACAATTATTTATAATTATACCGTTGCAAGTTATTTAGTGTAATTTGAATATAATTTTTGAGCTTACCTTCTGAAGCCCGTTCCAGGTAGGAAGTCTTTGAAAGGGGACCGGTAATACGGGTGTTTGAGGCCGACTTTAGGCGTCATGATGATGAGCGGCTTGCGGAAAGGCAAGGCGATCTGTCTTCTGATCATGTGGAAGTAGTTAGCTGGGGTGGTCACGTTGCACACGAACCAGTTGGCCGCCCGCAGTTGATTCACTACCAAAGAGGCAAAATTTCGGATCACAATTACGTAATTCATCTTTATAAGTACCTACCTATGTACTGACTTTTTCAAACTATACATTAGCCACTTACAATATACAATGTTTATAAACAAACGAAAACAGCTGATTTTTTAGGGCTATCATCATGAAATGACTTTACCTATAAATTTCTATTTCTATCTATACTATTAGATGACAACACTAAAGACTCCCCACCAGCGCGTATGAAAGGAAGGAACCTGCGTGGACTCGTCCATTCTGCCATCGGTCGTAGACCTGCCTGTATCATTGTTTCGCCGCGATTTATTTTTTTACTGTTATTGTAATTTGTGAGTTTGATAAAAAAATATTTTTATGTTTTTCACGTTTTGTTTATAAGAATACAATATAATGTAATCGTCAATAAGTAATCAAAACCAAATGTTTTGAAATACTAGAAGATTAGATTAGAGCAAACATTAAAATTAAAATGCTTTTCACCCCTGCTGTCAGCTGCTTGAGTTATCAGTGGTTTGTTAGAAAACATTAAACCTTGATATTGGCCCGCGTATAGTTTTGAACATACTAGTACAGACTCTGCTCTAGATAAGGGAAATGATGTAAATTTCTGAGACACGGAGTGGTCTCACCACCAGAATCGAACTTAAGGATCCCACGCGCGGTATTGGGCTTGGAACAGCCTTGTTACTGAACTCTCCCGATCATGTCTGTTTGCCGTCTCATAGGACTGTGAGAATAAAGTGCTCAGTACATCGGTGTTTGCAGTCATAGTTGTTTGTGTACAATGCTAGCCTGCGATGGTATGGCCAGCAGTGACCGAATTTTATGCAGATATAAATTTTAATCCTACTATATTCTACTCATCTATCTAATTCTCGGAAACGGCTCCAACGATTTTCATGAACTTTAGTATGCAGGGGGTTTCGGGGGCGTCAAATCGACCTAGCTACTACTACTATAATATTTTAGTTAGTCAATCACGCCGGAACGAAGGAACGGATCGGGATGAAATTTGGCAAGGATAGATTACAGTCTTGAATAGAAAAAGGCTACTTTTCATCACGATATAATGTTCCCTTGGGATAAGAAAACTCTTTTAGCGCTGGCGAAGCCGCTGGCAGAACCTGGTAATAAGACAAATGTATCTATGTTACAAGACTTACACACGAACTGCTTGTCGTCCATATTCGGTATAATATCCTCGTCGTCATCGCTTTGTTGCAGGTATCTCTCAACGCGCCCTGACGAGTGCTCGGGACCCTGAAATACAAATGCCATCGTGTCTCGGATTCTGGAGAAAAATCTGTTACACAAGGACGAAGTATTTTCGATGCTCAAATGCTTTAGACTATGCTATGCTCAAACCTGCAGTTCCTATACGTATTTAGATTTTGTTGTATCTTGATATAGGTCTCCTCCACGTATCAGGGATACTTCTTTTAGCAACGAGAGTAGCTTCGAGAGGAAGTGGACAGTAGGGTCAAGTAGTGGGTAGTGTAGTCTCTAGTGATGCTAAATAAATTATAAATATATAACGATGCCGATCCATTTTTTACAAGCTATACCTTGCTGTCGTATGTGTCTATCCGACAACTAGTAATCAACTTTTCAAATGCTTCGAATCTGAAACTTGTCGTATTCATGTAACTTGAAAACGTTTAAATAATATGGTAGGTACTATGGAGCTATAGTGCTATTTTCTAAGGAAACACTTTCAGCATAGCGCTGACACACACACCTTGAGCATAGCGCTGCAGCAGCGGCGAAACTAGTACGAATCTAGTAGTTGCTAATTATAGACCTATATCCGTGCTTCCAGCATTGAGTAAAATCTTTGAAAAAATCATGCTGGAACAGATGTTGTCTCACTTCAATTCAAATGGGATACTGCATAGTCAACAGTTTGGTTTCACGAAAGGTAGGTCGACAACGGACGCGGGAGTAAAACTCATCAGCCACATCTTGGAGGCTTGGGAGAGGTCCCAGGATGCCATTGGCATTTTCTGTGATCTCTCAAAAGCTTTCGACTGCGTCGACCACAACACACTGATCTGTAAATTACACCACTACGGAATTCGTGGAAAATCTGCTGATCTCGTGCTTTTCTATTTATCAAACAGACAGCAAAAAGTAAATGTTAATGGGGCGACGTCCTCCGGGTCTCTTGTCAAGATGGGCGTGCCCCAAGGTTCAATTCTCGGCCCTTTCCTTTTTCTTGTTTACATAAATGATCTCCCTTTTATGATGGCCAAATTATCGGATATAATTCTATTTGCTGATGATACTTCGCTAATTTTTAAAATAGATAGGCAAGATACGGATGTCATAAATGTCAACGAAAGTCTAATTGTTCTCTCAAAATGGTTCGCAGCTAACAATCTTTTACTGAATGCGAAAAAAACAAAATGTCTAAAGTTCTCTTTACCAAATGTACCACAACATGACCTAAACTTAAATCTTGACGGCAAAAATCTTGAAGTTATAACGGAAACTGTATTCTTAGGGATTACTATCGATTGAAAATTGCAGTGGGGCGCGCACATTAGAACTCTTTCGGGTAGGTTAAGATCGGCTGCATATGCAGTAAGGAAAATAAGGCAGCTAACCTATGTAGCTACAGCTAGGTTAGTATACTATGCTTATTTCCACAGTATTATGTCTTATGGCATTCTGCTGTGGGGATCAGCAGCAGACGTTGACTCAATTTTCATCCTACAAGAGGGCAATCCGCGCAATCTATAAAATGGGTCCTCGCGAGTCCCTCAGAGAAAAATTTAAAGAGATTGATATACTGACTCTACCTTCACTTTATATTTTGGAATGTATTTTGTATGTCCGTAAAAATCGGGGGCTTTTCAAAACTAGAAGCGACTTCCATAATTTAAATACACGCAGTAAGCACGAAATTGTAATACCCAAATTCAGATTAACGAAAACTAGCAAGTCTTTTCTTATAAACAGTATACGCTTTTATAACAAGTTGCCAAAGTCAGTTATAGAACTGACCGATGGAAGATTCAAAAACTACATCAAACGTATCCTTGTTAAAAAAGCATATTATAAAATCAAGGACTACGTTGAAGATAAAAACATTTGGCCTTAGCTCCTTCTGCGCATGCAGCTTCCCTGGTAACTTGTAAACGGCACAAATTTGTGGATGTCTAACTATTCTCAATCTCATTTTTTCTTTCCTTCTTTTAATTAGACTTTTTACAATGGTTTTCAATCATCTTTAAAGCCCTTTGCTAAGAATAGTTACAGCACTGATAACAAAATTTGTGCAACATCTTAAATTTAGTCTTGTTATACTTATTTTTATTATTTTTACCTTTGTATAGATTCTTTTACCGATTGTTTTGTGAATGTGAGAACATTGTAGGCCTTCTAGAAGCTAGTTAACATTTGTTAACTTTTTTATATAATCTTTTTCTTTTTTTTTTTTAGTTTCTTACGACTTATTGTCATAATTCGGGCCTACGTTGTCCCCCCCTATCTAAGTACTAATGCTGTAACATGGAAATATTGTAAAGCCAAACCATTTTTAAAAGAGTAACCATGGAGTTTCTTGCCGGTTCTTCTCCATAGGAAACGACCAACCCGAACCGTGCACATTTTGTCGACGTTTTATAAGTGCCCATGTAGGCCTATGTGAAATAAAAAAATTGATTTTGATTTTGATTTTGCTGTATCCTTATATATTAGTGTTAAGGTCGAGATTTGCTTGTTAGAGTTTTTAAAAGAAATAGACGTGCGGTTCGTACAAAGAAATGGATAGGACACTGCTTATGAACTACGCAATGAGTACCTTGATCACATGAATGTATGGATAGCTATAGGCGACAGTTTCTAAGCGAACAAAATAGCACTACTGGTCTCATATTGGAGCCGAAAGGTGGTCATAGGACGTCAAACAGACAAGGTAGCATCATGCACCATAGTGCTAAGTATGTATTGATAAGCGATATTACATTTCGTAGCCTTTAGTCCAATAAAACTATTATTTAAAAAAAATACCTTTGATTATTAGCTTTGTTGTCGTTGGTCATTGCATCATAAAATTACAATTACATTATATATAATTCAAATCGGTACCAGATTTAAACATGAACAAAAATGGGCTTAAGTTTATTATGGAATACTCACGGCACCATCGATGCCGTGTGGCAGTTGCACCACCAGCCCAGACTGGCCCACCCACTTGCTCTCGCCGTTCGCGATGAACGTGTCAATCATAGCCTGGCCCGTGTCCGCGAAATCACCGTACTGTGCCTCCCACATAGAGAGGACATACGGACTTGAGTACGAATAACCGTTCTCGAAACCTAAAATGCCTGTGGACGAAATTAATTATAAATTATTTAATTTATTACAAAAGCAGCGTAGGACCACTGGTAGTGCCTGTGGTGGGTACCTAATAAAACCAGTATTAGAAATCCATCCCCAGCAATTGAAACACATAATAATGTAAATATAATACCAATGATCATTCTTTAAGGTATACAAGCAAAAATAGAAACAACAGAAAAAAACATAAAGCAAAATCAATATCATATTATTATAACAAATCTGTGGAAAAGTCGTTTTTGTACATCGAATTTTTTTTCAATAAAATAGCCAGGGAGTTAAAGAATAACCAACAGAACCCATTTCCAGCATTTTTGTCTGTTTTTAGGGTTCCGTACCCAAAGGGTAAAAACGGGACCCTATTACTGAGACTCCGCGGTCCGTCTGTCTTTTTTTTTTTTTTTTTTTTTTTTTATTCGTTATAGGCTCGCGTTTGACCACTATCTCGCCTGATGTTAAGCGATGATATGGTCGAAGGTGGAGCACGCTTGCCTAGAAGTAACCTATTCACTCTTGACTTGAAGACCCCTAGGTTGTAGCTATCAGGAAACAAGGACGCCGGCAGGGAGTTCCACTCCTTAGCTGTACGCACAATGAAAGTATTTTCAAAACGCTTTGTGCGTATGGGTGGGATATCCACCATGTACCGATGGCACATTGCCGTACGTCTTGTAGTCCGATGATGGAAAGGGCTTGGCGGAATCAAATTGTGCAGTTCCGTCGCGCACTCCCCGAAATGTAACCGATAAAAAACCGACAGGCTGGCAACTCGGCGTCGATGTTCGAGGCTCTGGAGCTTTGAGGCGACCAGTGCATCGTTGCCAATAAGCCTTTTGGCCCGTTTGTCAATCGACTCAAGTGCATCTAGCTGGTATTTGGCAGATCCATCCCAGAGGTGAGAGCAGTACTCCATGCATGACCGAACTTGCGCTTTATACAAGTTGAGCAGCTGTTCAGGCGTGAAGTACCGTCTCACCTTCGCAAGGATCCCCAACTTTTTTGCAGCCAATTGAGCCTTTGACTCAATGAATGTCTGTCTGTCACCAGGCTGTAACTCGTGAACCGTGATAGCTAGAAAGCTGAAATTTTCACAGATGGTGTATTTCTGTTGCCGCTATAACAACAAATACTAAACACAGAATAAAATAAATATTTGAGTGGGGCTCCCATACAACAAACGTGGTTTTTTTTTCCTTTTTTTGTGATAATGGTACGGAACCCTTCGTGCGCGAGTCTGACTCGCACTTGGCCAATTTTTCTGTTTAGTTTTCCACGTATCACATAGAATTTGCGAAACCAAAGTAGATAACTTTATACACAAAAATTGTACGAAACTTGAACTTGCGTGCGTAGCGTTACTTAGTTTTTGTTTCATCGCAATCGGTTCACTATCAAAAGTTAGATGAGTTTAAAGTGTTTAAGAAGTAAAATATCACAACACACGCAATTCAGATAATCGGACAATTGAACTCCATATTCGATAGATGGCGTTGTGCATTTGATGTCATTTTTGGAATGGTGTTGTTAAGATTCGCCGCGGAAAAATGACCCTAGGTCCATAGGTCTAGGCAGGTAGGGTAGGTAAGTAAGGTAGGCTAAGAACTGTCTACCCTACCTACGGGATTGAAACCGCGGTCACAGCTAGTTACAAATAAATCAGGGTGTGTGTGAGAGGTGGTGGTCAGTATTGAAGTAAGAGTGTGAGAGGTGAGCCTGCGGGATTGAGTCGATTAATCCTGAACCAGCAACAGACAAATAGCGCAGAGTTCACGTTTGGGCAACTTCAGGGGCCTTACCATGACGTCCCAAAACCAATCACATTTCTGCGGTAAGAGAGACGGAGCTATGCAAACCGCTCTGTCCTTTTTTCATAGTCAGTCGCACCATGATTGCTTTGAAACGTACTGGTAGGGCCACAGGCTGAGTGTACCCGCGTGCCAACCAATACTCGTACGAAGTCGATATGACTTACCAAATTCAGACAGCGAGCTGTTGTAAAGCGCGTAGCGAGCCTGGTCGGGATACAAGGTGTCCAGCACGCGATACGTGGAGCCGTCCACGCCCTGGTGGTGGTACACGTGGTGTCTGTAACAAATGGACCAGGTATTATAGTCACGAGCTCGTGTCTACCTGTGCTCCATATGGTTGGGTGCACAGAGTGGAATTTAGAAGGTGATTTCATCGGAACCGGAGTTTTTAAGTTTGGTGTGTCGGAGTTGGAACCGGAATCGGAGGTGATGCCAGAAGAGTGATGTGTTAAGGGCAGGCCTCATGAACTATAATAGTATAAACGTTATTCAGTCAGCCTCTTTGAATTTCAATTAAAAAAATAAAGGTAAGGTGAGGTGATCCAAAATATATGGACTAAAAACCCAGAAATCGATACTAACTAACTGTATGCAGATCAATTGTTTATAACGAGCGAAATAACCCTACCTAAGCCGAAGACCCCAAATTCATGGAGTATCGAAACAATAGGCTGACAAAGTATCAGTCATGCAGTCGACTGTACTGCAAGTCTGTACTGTGTCGATAAGTTAAAATCAAAACAACCGCCAAGTGCGAGTCTGACTCGCGCACAGAGGCTTCCGTATATAAAAAGTTACATTCACCAAAATAAATAGGTAACATCACTGACGTTCATAAAGAATGAAAGCACCGAACATTGCTCTGACGAAGGGACAAAATTAACAGGGAACTACTATAAGTTGCGGCTCTAAAAGACAACAAACTTTGGCCTTATCCAGCTTCGAAGCCGAATATATGTCTCTGGCTGCATCTGTACAAGAGGCAATGCGGCTCAAACAGTTACAAGAAGAGTTTTGGACTGAACTCAAAAGTAAGCCTTTAATTATGTTTTGTGATAACCAAAGCTTATAGTCTTTCAGGTAAAGAAAGTAATCATACACGAAGTAAACATATAGATGTTCGGTACCATTTCATCAGAGAGAAGATAGCAAACAATCAAATCTTTGTAAAATATAGGAAGACTGAGGACATCGTCACTGATGTTCTAACAAAGGTGCTACATCGATCAAAACATGAAGCATTCACAAATGAAATGGGTTTGCGTCCAGGAGAGAATGTTAGGAATTAGTGAACACAACCCATTTTATTTCCGCTGACCCACGTCGCTTGTTTTTCGCGTTCGAGCGTCGGCCCATACCAGGTACGCCTCATGTTTAAGCGCGTTGGCACGCTTGCACTCGGCGCCAAGCCATGGCCGGTCAACGCTAGACATTGCTATGTCAGAGAACGGAATGTAGAACTCCATTCCCTGAAGCAACATACCCTACACGGCGTCCGCGCAGGACGAAGGATCAGCCGAAGAGAAGCAAGTAGGCTGTCAAGGATAAAATGCGAAAAAATAACGCATCGCATCCCAATCTGCTGACTTGTACCGCCAAACCCGCCGAGCGCCTCTTGGGCTGGGATCTGGTGGGGAGTGGACGGATACAGATTTCACCAGACAAATTTCGGAACTACCCAAAGGTGAAGATACCGAAACCGAGTAGTGGTCTGGATCTGTTGTCAGCAGAAGGTCCAAGCAATTGGCTGTGTGCGAATCAACATCCGGCACCCTCGTTGCCCCCTGGAGCAGCTGTGCGAGATTTAACGCAAGCGCAAGCTTTCTCGTCTCTCGCCCAGCATGCTCAGTGTACTGGTACGGGAAAGCCATTTCTGGTGATGGGCATTGAAATCCCCCAGAAACACTTATTGGAAAGAAGGTTACGGCTGCTGTGCCGTACCAGCCGCCTCATTAAGGTACTCTTTGAGCCTGGTTGTCTCCTGATCTCCGCTGTGCAAGCGGTAGACACAAGCGTAGACAATTTTTATCAAGGCTCGTGTCCACCATAGACAACAGCACAGAGAAACTAGAGGCCTCAAGGTTTCGGAGACGCCGATGACTGATGTCATCTCGGGCGTACATGCATACCCCCGCGCGTTGCTTAAAATTGTGCTCCAGGGTATACCCCCTCGGTATGTTAGGTACGAATACGTCAGACGAACATCTGATCTGCGTCTCTGAAAGGAAAAAGAGAGCCGGCTTATCAGTCTCTAGGTGATGATGGACTGCTTTGAGGTTGGAGTGCAGACCTCTGATGTTAATGAGGTGCACTTTGAGTTGGAGAGCGTGCAGCTGCTGTTCATCTTTGAACATTTTTCTCAAGATTATTTATTTGTGGAAACATGAGTACACATACAAAGCATGCAAGTTATTAAATTACATTATAGATAAAGATCAGTTATGTTTGGCCTTAGTGGCGTACAAATATTTAAATTTCAATAATAAAAGTCATTGGATAAATTAGTAAATTACATAACAACAAAATAGTAAATCTCAATTTCAAAAACAAATAAATTAAATACATGATTATTATTAAAGTAACAATTATTAAATGTCAATTAAAATTATCCGATGTCAAATAAAATGTCAAATGTATTACTTAAATTGCTCTAAAAATACAGAATAAAATTATTACATGTCAATTAAAATTATCCAATGTCAAATGTCAAATATATTACAATAATATGTTGCTAGAAGTACAGATTACGTCAAAGATGTATTGATAACATTGGTTACTACACGGCATTAGATGTTGTCATTAAGAAATTCTAGAATACTGTAGTATGCTTTCCCTTCTAGCAGTATTTTTAATTTATTTTCAACTGACGGACATTAAGCTCCTTCCAACTATTTGGGAGTTTATTAAAAACTTTAGGGGCCATACAAAAAACACTCTTGTGCATTAATGCTGTTTTCGAGCTATGTAGACACAGAATACTGTCATCGCGCCTACTATGGTTGCGATCGACCACTTCTGATTGACGTGGAAATAAGTGTCGATTTGATTTTACAAACATAACAATTTCTGAAATGTAAAGGCAAGGCAGAGTTAATATTTTATATTTTTTAAAGTAGGGCTTACAACTTTCGGTTGACTGTAACTTAAACATAGTCCTGATGCATCTTTTTTGGGCTTTAAAGGGTATGTCCTTGTTGGTTGAGTTGCCCCAGAAAATGATACCATATCTTAGATGTGAAGAAACCAAACCGTGATAAGCCGAGTCTCTTTTTCATAGTTTGTTATGCTAGTGACGTTAGGTGAGGAGAAGGAAGTGAGATGCGGTTCCAAGCTGCTTACCTACAGACACGCGCTAAAAGGACGATATTATTGGGGGACTAGTCTGCAGAAAGCGGTGACCACCGAGCATCGCACCGGAACACTGCTAGGCTGCTTGGCGGTACGTCTTTTCCCTTGGGGTCGCATGCCTTCGGCCGAAGCCAGTAAAGTTCCTTGTTGACTACGGAAACCTAAAAAGGAACTCGGTTCACAAGAAGATACAGACGATAATATCGACGATGTCCGGCAAGCAAGCTGCGGTCAATAGTGATTTTGGTTTATTTTAGACCATTTATAACATAAAAAGAAAGGCGGAGCTCGTGGTTAAATAATAACAGCCGCACGGGTCTATCTTCAAGGTTAACCAACGCTTGCCGAGGTCAGCCCGTGGATTGGTGACCATCTTTATACAGCGAGATTATTTCGTACCTCGGAGTGCATGTCAAGCTGTTGGTCACATTAAATCAAAATCAAAATTAATATTAATTAATTAAATTAAATTATATATTTATTAATATTAATATACAATCATCATCAATAATACATATATATAATTACAATATAATTAACGAGAAAAGAGACGACAATAAATAGTTTATATAGTGTCATCGTCCTGTCATTGTCTTCTATGTGTCGATACAGTCGACATCATGACTGATTTTGGTACTATTGTTAAGAAAATCCTTAGTAAATAATGATTTTTCATGCATACATTGTCAGCTTATAGCTCCGATTTCCCAGGGATTTGACTTGTGTAGAGATATTTCGCTCGTTCTAAGCAATCGATTGGCATACAGTTTGTTCGTATCGATTTCTGGGTCATTTGTGATACTGTCTCCTATAGGTGTTGACCATAAAAATAATCGCAGCCACCGGGCGCGTACAACTGGCTGCTTACTGCTATCCGTTGCTTCGGCAATCGATTAAAACCACCGATTTAAAGTATCGGAACGGGAGGTGTTGTATCAAAGGAAAGTTCCGACTTATCGGAGTCTGAGTCGAAGCTCCGTAACTTCCCTGGTGAGGTAGTGGGAGTACCTGTGCGCCATAGTGCCGCGCTCCACATCCTCGCCCGTGAAGCGGATGTGTATGTTGTCGCGCAGTAGCGAGCCGTATGCCAGCGCCTCGCCCATCGGCCAGTCCGCAATGCCGTCCTCCACCTACACAATACACGGTTAATCAGTTTGAAGTATTAAATAAATCAGTTCAAAAACTAAAACCAGACTACTGAAAAATGACGCTCTAAAAAGTATGAAACAAAAAAATATTCACATATGAAATTGTTATGTACAAATTATTCGATATGTATCGGGTATTAAATAAACAACTTTTTAGTTTTTGAACTTATTTTTTTTGCTTCTGAAATCAAAACAGGATACCAAGATTAATCAGCATCAGATAATTTCAAAAATATTTGATAACTTTACGAGGAGATTAATAATTAGTGTACGTATACGTAGTTATTAACAAGGATGAAATGGAGTTCGACTCGACAGAAGAAGTTCGGCAGAAGTTCGACTCGACCGACTTAGCCAGGGACCAAAACGCTTTACTACCTGCTGGGTAAGAAGCAAGTTTGGTCCCTATTCGGCCAATGTGGTCGAATCGAGCCCTTCACAACACCGACTTGCAGGACTTGGCATCCTTGTTGAAGGCCTTCTTCCGAGCCACGTCACCCGCCTTGCGCGATCGAGCGTCGACCCAAGCCAAGTACTCATGTTTAAGCACGTCGGCGCGCTTACATTCGGCGCCAAACCATGGCCGGTCTTCGCTAGACACTGATACGTCAGAGAACGGAATGTAGTACTCCATTCCCTGACGCAACATATCCGTCACAGCATCCGCGCACGACGATGGAGCAGTCGAAGAAAAGCAAGTAGGCCGCCAAGGATAGCATGCGAAGAAAGATTGCATACCATCCCAATCTGCTGACTTGTAACGCCAAACCCGCCGGGTGCCTCTTGGGCTGGGGATCGGGTGGGGAGTAGACGGACACAGAATTCACCAGATAGTGATCGGAACTTCCCAAGGTGAAGCTATCGACACAAAGTATCTGTCTGGATCTGTTGTCAGCTGAAGGTCCAAGAAATTCACCGTGTGCGAATCAACATCCGGTACCCTCGTTGCCCCTAGGACCAGCTGGGTGAGGCTTAGCGCTAGCGAAAGCTTACGCATCTCCCGTCTAGCATGATCAGTGCCCTGGTATGGGAAGAGCCACTCCTGGTGGTGGACATTAATCACTAAGGTACTCTGTGAGCCTGGTTGTCTCCTGATCTCCGCTGTGCAAACAGTAGACACAGGTGTAGATACTTTTATCCAGGCCTGTGTCCACCAGTACCCAGAGCACGGAAAACCTGGAGTCCTTAAGGTTTCGGAGACGCCGATAACAGATGTCGTCTCGGGCGTACATGCATACACCCGCGCGTAATTTAAAATTGTGCTCCAGAGTGAATCCTGGGTAAGACACGTACGACACGTCTGACGGATTCGCTATCTACGTCTCCGTAAGTAAAAAGAGCGCAAGTTTCTCAGCCTCCCGGTGATAGTGGAGTGCAGTGATATTTGAGTGCAGGCCTCAATATTTATAAGGTGCACTTTGTGGGGGAGGGGGTGCAGCATTTTTTATCTCCAGTATTCCTTTTCCATTGCGTAATATATATAGAGAATGGAGTAGAGGAGAATGAAGTGAGACGAGGTTCCACGTTGTTAGCAGCGTTCCTACAGACACGCACTGAAAGGACGCCATCATTGGGGCATTACTCTGGAGACTGCGGGATTGCCCAAGCCCCCCCGGAATGTCCATCGGGCGCTCCCGTCTAGTCGCCAACCAGCACGATAGTGCATTCCGGGATTTTTCGACAGTTGGCGGGGCAGCCTTTCGTGTGGCTGGCACACTACTTACCTGCGGTCGGCCAGCGGCGCATCGTGCCTCGGATCCTGCTACCCTCCGCGACTAGTCTCCCGTAATACATCCCTATCAGCGCACGTCAGACTGTTTAGCCTGCAGTGGAACAGCTATCTCGACTCAACTCCTCTAGTTGGCTACACCGAGAATCGTACCGGAATACGATACGGTACGGGGTACGTATTTGCACGGTTAGTGCCACCAGTTAGTGTCACCTGATTTGCACCATCCGGGGACCACGTGTAGGGAATCAAAAAAGGAGTACCTACACTCCTACGGACGTGGGTGACTCGGCCCCTAAGCGCATGCGTGCATTTCATGCACCGGATCGACCCCCCTCCACGGGATTAAAATGACCAAAATGTAACTGTGTATATTACGGTATATAATACACAAACCATTTTTTCTCGCAGTTTCAACATCCTCGTTATACCCTTATGAACTTCGAAGGCCCACGGTTCCGGCGGCGTAGAGAAATGTTTCGCTATAGTGTTTATTGTTTGCTGACTTATCCCTGTTTCTTCCATCTGAAAAAGGCGGCATTTTGTTTTTATAAAAAAATTCTGTTCGAAAAAAAAAATACCTTCTTTCAAAATAAGTACATAAACGTGCAAAAATAAATTTTGCATCCGATGTTTTTTTCGTTTTGCAAACGAAAGTTATGTTTTTAATTTTTAGTACTTTGGTTTGGTAGTGTGTTTATTTCCGTGTAAGAAAATGTTTTTATTTTAGCTTTTTTATTTTGGTACACCATCACTAAAAAGTGAGCAAGTTCTATTATAAGGTAACTAAAGGCAATTCTTTTGAATCCTTTAGTAACCTTACAATATAACTTGCTCAAAAATATTACAATAATGTTGAAAAATCCATTTTGTCAATACTGAATACCCATAATATCTCAATTTACAAAACTTAATTGACGAAACTTGCGCTATTCCTTAACTTGAGAGTTAATAATAATGCAATTGATGCAATTCGACGCAGCATGTTAATGCTGCGACGATATTAATATGAAAAATGCAAAAAAAAAACCTTGATGCAATTCGTCAAACTTACAATTTCTTTTTCTTACAAAAGTGCGTGCGCGATATTGCCTATCGAAAGGATTCATCCCCTTTCTGGGGTGTAGGTCTTATCCAGTTTATTTCATTTATCTCTATTGGTGGTTCCTTTTATTCATTGTTTTCCGGAATTAATTATTATTATTGAGAGGATTAATCCAATTAAGAAAAATATATTGCAATCTGATTTCTAGTTTCCGAGAAGTAGGTACGTGGTCAAACATTGACTCACTGTTTAGAGGCCGACATAGAGAGGCCAGGCCTCAGGACTCAGGCCTCCCCTCATAGAGAAGGAATTGGTTTCTTAATAACTACTACGCGGGCCCAGTGCTGATTGGTAGATGTCAAATATCTTAGTCTTTTTTAACCATTTTCAAAACAATTTTGTAGTCAGCAAAATGTCGGAGTTTCGTACCTTATTAGGGTCTCTAGCCTCAAAGAAGCCGGTCCAGGGGGTATCGATCCACTCCCTGATACTGAGCTTGGTTATTTTCTTGGCGAGCTCAAAGTGAGTGTTGAGCGTGTCCAAGTACTCTTTCTCCCATCCTTTAATGTCGGCATCGGTGGCGACGCCTTCCGCTTTTATCTTCTCTGCGTACACTAAATCCACTGCAATCAGATAATACTGTTTTTATGATTCCGTACTTCAAAAGGAAAAAAAGGAACCCTTATGGGATCACTTTATTGTCCGTCTGTCTGTCAGTTTGTCTGTCTGTCAAGACCCTTTACCTCGTAAACGCGTTAATTTATCAAGCTGAAATCAATAACGTATAATCCTGTAGCACCCTACAGGTTACTTCTCTTTGATCTAGAAGGAGAAAGAAAAGAAAGGAAAAGAAAGGAAAGGAAAGGAAAGGAAAGGAAAGGAAAAGAAAGGAAAGGAAAGAAAAAAGAAGGAAAGAAAAAAGAAGGAAGGAAAAAAGAAGAAAGAAAGGATGAACAGACCAGTCTTCATACTCCTGATCTTCTTGTACATGAAGGGCTGTGTGAACATAGGCTCATCCTCCTCACTGTGGCCGTGTCGCCGGTAGCAGACCAGGTCCAGGACTATATCCTTATGGAACTTGCATCGGAAGTTGATGGCCACGCGCGCCACATACGCTACGGCTTCCGCGTCGTCGCCGTTCACATGTAAAATCGGTGCATCGATGGCTTTTGCTATATCTGGATCAGAGAGAACGCAAAAATACTTCAAACAATTGGTCAGATTCGGACAGCAACGTTCATAAATCAAACGCAACCTGCATTGCTACGTTCAGTGATGTGGCGAGGGCATCGTACCCGAGCAATACGGCGAGCTCCTGGAGAAGCGCGGGTCCGTGGTGTAGCCGATCTGGTTGTTGCAGACGATGTGGACGGCGCCGTGCGTGGTGAAGTTCGGCAAGTTGCTGAGCGTGAACGACTCGTACACCACGCCCTGCCCGCACACCGCCGCGTCACCGTGCATCACAATCGCCATCACCTTGAAATAAGAATGTTCGAAATCTTTTCCGAGTCGTAGTTCGCACCCAAAGTCAACCAATTTCGCGTAGCCGGCAGCCAAGTTACAAAAGTTTCGTATCGATTCTCTTTCTACAATCGTTAACGCCTTCTATTTGTATGGTCTGGCCACGTGACTTAACGTTCAGATGTGTCATTTTAGATCAACATTGATTCATTTTCTACTAGCGTTATCGATTGTAGATTGTCAACTTGGCTACAGGTGGACGTCAGATGTCACGTCGGACTTCTCTTTCTATTTGACAATTTTGACACTTTTTAACTTTGATCAAGATATTTAAAAATCTTTCTTATTTGTTTACTATTGATAATAGGCACCTGTTTCAAAAAAAATACAATACACAGAAAAACTGCAAATATTGTTGTTTGATAATATATTTATTAATAATTATAGGCTAGTTTTAGTGGTTTTTAAGCGTACTATATCAGTGTTGACGCCTGTAAGATTTTTGAATTTGCCGTCATGGTACAAGACTCGCTTGATAGACTCTAGACCTCGGATTTTATATACTAAACAATAGATCTCGAAGTGATTTTCCTACCATTTAGATATAGCATTTATCTCGAAAGGTTACTTTTTATAATAGATGGCATAATAAGAGTATTCTATCTACATAGCATTATCTAACTTAGATTTAGCACAAATAATCACTTACTTCGGACGGACTTCACACATTTAGGGTTCCGTATTAAAGATTTATTTTTATCAATTTATTGGTATTTGTTAGTAAAGTGTACCTAACAATAAACATTATCAACAAACTTCAAAAGTTCATAGGTCAATGAGAAGTTATTAAAATCTTCGGGCAAAATTGTGTGACAGACGACGTACAGACAGACACGTGAGTGACAACAATTAGGCTCCGTTTGGACCCTTCAGGTACAGAACTCTAAAAATACCTGGGATCCGTTAGAATCACCCAACCAGAACTGCTCAGCCTTCGCCTTGCCTAGCACGACGGGTGACACGACTTCCAAGTGGGAGGGGTTGGCGCTCATCACTACTTTGATATACTTGTTGGTCCGCCGGATGAATCGGTGTATATTAGTGCCCAAATGGTACTTCACGTCCCCGGAAACCTGGGTCGGTAAAAATTGGTATTAATACACAAATTTGGGTTAAAAATTTGAATCTCGATCATTTGAAGGTCACTCAATGTTCAGTAAATTCTCAGTAGCAACAAACCGTGAGAGAAATGTGTACCTGAGTTTGTATATATACTATAGACTTAGCGCCGATTTCTGAATTGAGTATTTGGAGTTAAGAACGTGTTAAACCCTACTTTAATGCCTAATTTTGACAGACTAAAGTAGATTTTGAAACGCAAACGCTCAATTTCAAATTCTTAATTCAGAAATCGGGGCATATTCTGCAAATCTGCATAATGTACTAGATAGATAGATACTCACATTTTCCTTTGGCTCCATTGGTTTGAACTGTGCGAAAATGTCACTCAGCTGCTTGCGACACACATTCACTAACATATTTAGACGACCTGCAAGAAATTCACGTGTAAGATACTGACTAATGTAGCGTATTTCGCTCTAAGACGTTTTGCAATGAATTTTCAATTTCACAATACTGGCCGGTTATGTCTTTTAGAATTTTTAAATTTCGACTGATAAAAAATCTTCTCTGATTCTGATTGACAAAACATCACTTTTACAAGAAGAGAAGTCGTTGTGGAATGGTCAATTAATTTTTCTTTTGTGATTTTTTAAGCCAATTTTTTTACTTTTGGGTGCTATCGTGTCGTCCCACGAATATTAATATCCCGCTGCCGCTGGTAAAAGCGTCGAATGTTATTGGAGAGTGCGTGTGGCAAAGTCGGACAGGTACTGGACATGACACCGGTTTCTCTGGGTTCGGCCTCTCTTTTAAAGAAAGCTGGTTACCTGCTAAATTTATATCAGTTGATAGAAGCTGAAATCAGCCCCACCCTACGGGTAGGGCGCTTGACCCGTCGCAAGCCTGCAGTCTACAGGCCTTCCTCCTGCCGATTAGTTTCTGATGTTTTTGGACGATATAATTATGAACCTAGCTAATAAGCTGGTTTAAATCAAACTAGTTAGTGGAACTCTGCAGCTCTGATATTTATAGATATCTACTACGAGTATCGTCGGTTAAACGCAGTCGGACGAATTTGGGAACTGTCACCAAATGCCTCGGAAAGTACGTTAAGCAGGTGTTCCTGCCACTGATCTCTCTTCAGACGTAACGGATTGCCGTCTTTCAGACTATGGGATAAGGACTACTGCTCCCGGGTGTCACAATTGTGTGGATCACACGGTAGAGCCTGCCCCGAGTGGGCGGAGCAACGCCGTGTCCTCGTGGAGGCGATCAGCGGTGGTGACATTTCACGTCCGGCCTTGGTTCAGGCCATGGTACGGAGAGAGAGGGCATGGGAAGCTTTCACCTCCTTCTGCGAAACAGTAATAATCGCGAAATAGGAGGCAGAACGAGTGAGGCCAAGCCACCGCTGGAGACACCCTAGGCGTCGGGAGTCACAAGCCGATTAACATTCACCGTAGGCGCAGGATTGCGGGCGGCGAGTAATGGGTAATTCGTCGACCGATAAGGATCAGGCCCGAGACGACGGCGCGTAGTGTTTCATACGCACCTCATAGAGATGTCAGAAAAAAAAACTAACGGGTTCCGCTAGGGCCTGTCCGGGTCTCGGATTTTTTTAAAATGATTTACCGCGGCCCTGGCTCAAGCAACTGAAAGAACACGGGTGAGTTTTAGTCAGTAAAAGTCGAGACTCGCTCTGCCGATTCACCCAGAGCGGAAGAAGTTATTGGATGGTTTCACACCCATAAACAATATCACACCCAAAAAAAAATATGATGTAAGTATTGGATATAAAATCACTAATCCTTGTAAGGATAAAATTATTGCTAATTGGCATCGGTCCTTGACAAGTGTGCAATGTTTGAAATAAATCCGACGTTTTGAAAGGGATGAAAATCACGTTCAAAGATATCTTTACATACCAAGCTAATAAAAGAGAGTTAATATTTTTTTTTAATCGTGGTTTTTGCTTGGTGCGCAGCTAACACAAGTTTTCCGAAGTTGTAATTGTAGATTCACACTACCCTAACTGCTCCATACAACATACCAATAAATCAGAACATATTGCTTTGCCATTTTAGCCTTTTTTGTATCGATTTCTACTGGGCTTCTTATCTATGTCTATTTTTGTGACTACATACCTACAATGTAGAACTAACACAATAATTGTAATGTGTAAAGTCACCTCGATGCTGCATCCCAATTATGATGGATTTTACGCCCAGTCGAGTGCTTGTGTCCACGATCTCCTCCAGCATCACGATCATGCTCTCCCCGCCTTCCAGCCCAAACCTCTTCTCAGCAGGCCATTTTGTCGCGAAAAATTTCTCCAAGCTACATCAGAATGTATAGTAAAAATTCTTGCGAGTAAATTCTTGCGCGTAGAAATGGATGAATTAATCTCAGCATCATTGAAGCTCAAAGACAAGTCATTGCCCAGCAAGATAATATGCAAAGTTACTACTAGACTGTAGATTTTGAATATTATGATAGCCTAATGTTGAATAGGAGATACCTTTAAGGCCGCCTACCCTCTATGCGGTTAACCGGAACGCGGTCAAACGTCCGGCAGCAGCCGCATCGCAGAGCAGATTAAAACTACCCTCCCGTACATATTTATAATTGCGGTCAGCCATCCGCGTTTAAAAAAAAAAAAAAAACTTTTTTTATCATCATAATGTAGTATTTGCACTAGCTATTATTAAACATTATATACAATATGCATATTAAACATTATATACAATATGCATGGTACAAAGGAGTGGAAGTGTACTTGTAAAATGAGTGATAAGTTCACTCATTGTAGGGGTACACATCCACTCTTTAAATTATAATAAAGAATCTCTAAATAAAAGTATTTCGCCCAGTCATGGATGATTCTTACAGACTATTAATTGAGCTTTGATCGAGATCGAGGCAAAACCTTATTCGATACAATATCGATATGACACAAAAAAGGGTATTTTTCACGGACTGTGGATTCTGTAATTAAAATCGAACATAATAACAAAATATAAACTTCAAATCATTGAACTACTCTTCTTTCCAAAATCTGGCAGTTTCGTTTGAAAGCGTTCGAGAAGAAGTATCTGCTCTAAAAAGTCCTTAATGGTTCTATAATGTAATAAACTTCAAACAGTTGATTATTACCTTAACGGAAGGAGACGTTAACTATGGTCATGATAACTTGTGTTATAAGCCCAGACTTTTTGAATACTTTAATGCGACTAATAGGTCAACTTCCGTTGTGGTCTAATAATATGATAAATGTATATAATTCAAGCATATCTAATCCCACATCGTCGAATGTGGAAAGCTATTTAAAAAACGTGAAAAGGCATTTATGTAGAATCATCAGTAAAAGTGACAGATACCGTGTAGATGAGTTTTTCATGAAGCATTTAGAATTCTTATCTGATGAGTTAAAAGTTGCTATAACTTAAAAGAAGGTGAAAAAGAAACCAAAAAATAAACCGGAGACGACGAATGTAAAAGTGGATAACTATATAGAACATGCAGAAGAATCTTGAAGTAAGAGAAGTTGAGTAATTTTGAAGCAGTATTTTAATACAGATACATATATCTGACGACAGGATTATTATTAGTTAACTAAACGATGTAATATATAGTGCGGATAGAATCGAATCTTGCACAAATACTAATATTAAGCGTAAATGTGCATTTTTGACTTTGGAATATAACATAAAATCATTATCAGAATCTGCCAATTCCAGGATTGGCCCTGATAATAACATGTCTAGTTGTCGTCATACTAGATGCACAGGTATCAAGACGTTTGAATATGAACTAAAAGATTTGATTGCTTTTGAACTCAATTCTGAAGAAGAAATGTATTTAATTTATATACCAACTATAATTTCATTGAAAAATATTGAATATAATTTGGCATTAGTTATAGTGTTTGTTCCTTCATCGACTCCGAGCGAGGGAATTGTTCATCGTAAATTTCACTGTTTTATTTCAATGTTACGACGACATGTCAAATGGAGTAACCAAAAGTCATAAAAAAATGATTTTTTCTTGACTTTTTGCATCATTTATGGCAGAAAATATAAATAATGTGATACATAAATACAATCTCACAGCAATCTTTGAATCAAAGTTAAAATTAACAGAAATGTTTAATATTTATTTTGAATCATGTAACTAACTAAATCAACGTAATTAAATAATTTTGAATATCTTGTTGTTTTTCTATTTTTGACAGCCTTCCAAATACACAGGAGAGTGGTGACTAAAAATTTTAGTCTCAGTAGTTTCATTTATAAGGTCGAGGGTGGAAATATTTTACATGTCCGTGTACATACACACTAGGGCATGTAATATCGGTGATTTTTCAATTCCGGTATCGATTTACGATATTAGATTTCAATATCGGAATTCCGATATTAATATCGGAATCGCGTACTTACGTTAAATATCGCATTTTTTTTGTTAATTGCTCAAATTTGGTACAAGGCTGGATTGAGTACAATAAAAAACATGAATATGCCGTGACAAAATAGGATTTTCTATTCTGTCTCTCTCTAATCACCAGTGACTGTAATCGGGCGCTTATTTACGTTAACTTCACATTTGTTCCTAAAAACAAGGACTTATCTGATCAGGAAGACTCTCTGAAAAAGGATAAAGCATATATAAATAAATAAATGTAAAAAAAACTAGAAAATAAATGTTTATCAATCAATCTGAAAGTAGTCCCGATAAGTGTTGTGAGTAATAGTGATTTATAAATCCAGTGTACAAATCGTTCAATGTGGTGACGCCTCCTGGGGCCTAAGTTCAGTAGTGGACGTCTTTTGGCTGAAATGATGAGAGACAATGAAGTCAAGAAGTGGAAGTTGATTTATCCAACAGTGACTAATGTGTCTGATAAACTAATTTGTTGTATACAATACAAGCAAAAGGCAGAAAGTCACATTTTGAAATAAACTTTATTATGGATAGCTACTCGTTCCGAAACAGCTCCTTCAAAAATATGAAAAACTATCTTGGCATTCATTATTATCGTTATTTCAGCTGAAAGATGTCCACTGCTGAAAATAAGCCACCCCCAAATATTGTCACATTGGCCGATCCCGTAAGTTTCAAATCCTGCGAATACCCGTAACCTAAGCATTAATCAATGAAAATATAATTGCTATGAATCTGTGTATTTACTTGTACTCTTAAAGCTAAGATTTTTGCAAGTGCCCGATAAGTAAACGGATTATTCGACCACTGCTAATCACCGTAGTCAAAGGGCTTAGCCACGCTTTCTCGCTCGATGCTTCTTCACATGGAGATAAAATGAGGTTTTTTTCTGATGCCGAGATTCCAATATTGGGTCACTCGGTATCGGAATTGAAATATCGGTATTTTGTTCCGAGATTCCGATATTCATGCCCTAATACACACTTAAAGTTATTAATTAAAGACATTAAAACGTCTGTATGTAAATTAATAACGCCAAGTCTTATTTTCGTAAGATTGCTAATAAGGGTTTTGCAGGCACTTTCTAAATTTAACGTTAATTTATAGGAGCTTTCATAACTTTTTAATGGAGCTTCTTACAGTTGTGTAAAATATATATGTTAAGGTAGCAAATAGGTAGTAAATATTTACATTAACAACGCGGTTTATACAACTATGAAACTATGAGAACTTTGAAGTGGTCAGCCAACCTGACGTCAGAATGGCTGACCATTTTATTTCTTTGATATATTTCTTAACGCAGAGGTAGCAAATATTTCACAAGAGGTAGTAAATAGTGCACATGGTCTCAAGGACAAATTCACCAAAAAATGGCATAGACAAAAGTATAACTATCTCTTTTTGCTTCTGACGTTATCTGTTAGCGCAAAAGAGAATACCGATATTGAAATTGCGTCATAAATATAATACATCCATGGGTAAAATATATCCATGCGCCAAACAATGTCACCGTTTAGCAATTAATTCTAAATACAAAGGGCCGTATTTATAAAAATCTGTGAGTTGTAAAATTTTATAATTATAGAATAGGCAGTGTCGATATTTTTATAAAAGAAATGTAGCGGCACCAACGCCGCCACTTACGAACTTATGACATGAGTCATACAAATCCTGCATCGCGCAATCAAAGTTTTTGCGATTTGAACACATACAACAGTCCGACAATAACCGTTGGGCAGTTGACCGGACCAGACATCACCTGTCTGGTCGGAGGATTTTCCAATTTCTATGGAGGTTTGTGGGACTTTATACCCTGTTCCACCTGCCCCAAAGAAATAAGGGTGAAATTCTCTATAGAAAATTTGAATAAAACATCAGTCGTTACAGCATACTTACAACACACCCTTGGTGAGCCGTCGCATGATCAGTCTCTTCTCCTCGTTGGTCAAGTTGAACGCTCCCGGCGTCTCCATCTTTTCCCTGAGGTACTGTACTTGGTCGATGTCATACACGTGCATGTATTCTATGCCAATGGACTTACAGTATATGTTCTCGAGACGATTGATTATTTCCCTAAAAAATGGATAAAAATAATCAGTAGATACACTTACGCTTGTTCGAAAAAATGGCACTAAATGAAATAATGTAGTTTGTTTGGATATTTAGCATTTTACCATCTGGAAAGGTGTTCTTTTTGTCACGATTTTGTGGGATTTGGACTATAATTAATAGAATTGGCATTGATGATCACATAAAAAAATATATACACTGCAAAATTGTGCAATTTGTGAACACAGCATCTGAAGAAGTGGTGTAGGTTATCGATTTTTAACATTTTCTTAAATATTCCTATTATCAGGTAATCAAGTGACATAGATTTTTATGTGAAACATTTAATGCAGTGCGCGTAACTCAGCGATTCTCTTCCTACTCGATGTATTTTCTCTTTATGGTATTTAAATAATATTTATATGATATATATTTTTTTATTCTTATTATTTTAGTTTTTAGGGTTCCGTACCCAAAGGGTAAAAACGGGATCCTATTATTGAGACTCCGCGCTCCGTCTGTCTGTCTGTCACCAGGCTGTATCTCATGAACCGTGACAGTTGACATTTTCACAGATTATATATTTCCGTTGCCGCTATAACAACAAATACTAAAAACAAAATAAAATAAATATTTAAGTGGGGCTCCCATACAACAAACATGATTGTTCTGCCGTTTTTTGCGATTATGGTAAGGAACGCTTCGTGCGCGAGTTCGACTCGCACTTGGCCGGTTTTTTTTACGATGTTAAATTTATTTCCTGCACTAACAATCTAGTTAGCAAAATAGTTTCGATGTTTCACACAAGCGTCCCGCGACGGATCAATTTTTTTTTTCTATTTTTCCAGATTTGGTAAAACGGGTACAAGCTAGCCTATGTAATCGCCTCGACTACATATCAAAACGTCATATTTGCAGAGCAGAACGTCATATTCTCAAAATGACCTATTATCAAATAGTCCTATTAGCAGAACGTCCTACTGTCAAAGCACAGGTAGACTAAAAATTACCATCGAATTTTCGTCATCGTCTGATGATGCTGTTTAAAATAATTTCGGTCTGGTTTTAATAGAATAGAAAACTGTAATGTGGGCTCACACTCGAGGGTGGAGACGACGTAGCCTGGTCTTAGCCAAGGTTGTGCAGCTCCGTAACCTCGTCGCGGCAGTCGGTGCTGCGAATGACGACCAGTGGCGGTACTAGGCCGGTGCGGGCGGTGCAACCGCACCGGGAGCCATCAAAAGACGGGGCCCGCAATCAAGCAATAAAAATAATGCAAGCATAAAAGCTAGAAAGATGGATATCTAGAATTTTATAAATTTATATAAACACTTGATTTTAAACATAATAATATTTATCGAATCTAGCTGTTGATACGGAATGTCAATAAATAAGTCAATGACAGTGGTACATCCCTGGAGAAGGACGAATTGTAATGACCTCATTACGCTAATATAAATCTTATCCGTAACGAAATACAGCTTTAAATTGAATGCATTTATTATAGTGACACTAGCGGCGGGTAGCGTAACTTGCCTATTAAACTATTCCATGACAGCTTTTAACGGACAATGTAATAATGTAATGTGCTTTGTAAATACTTAAAAAGAGTAGACAATAAACAACTCTATGTTCATAAAACTGTGGATTATTTTTAAATAAGCGACGACTGATATATTTCCTACTTTCAAACTACCAATCACACCACAGGTTTCTTAGTGTTACGAAATACAATTAACCTGTATATGTGTGAGTTTGGGTACGCTGGTTCCGATACTAATGAAGCGATATGCGACTTTTACTGTTTTTTCCTGTTCTGTTGGTATGACCACAAAGTACGTAAGCGGCAGCGCGCCGCAGACTGAGGCCACTACGAACAAAGCGTCATTTTGCATACACTCACTGACAGTCTGACATTATGATTTTACAGGGAATATTGGGCAATATTGGACCGAGCTCAGTCGCGGCTGTCACGAGTGCTTTGTGCGGGCGTTTGTCACGTCATTCATACATTAAGTACGTAACGAGGTTGCATTGGCTGGGTTACCTTTATTAATTATTACAGAACGAATATACTTTGAATTAATTCTTTAAATTCGTTGTTTAATTAATTTTTATGTTACTAAATTTTTCAAGCAGACATTATTTTAAGTCTATAGACGAAATTGGAAATTTAATTTAATTCATCCAGCTCACAAATATGTATTCTCCGACTGCACAGCATTATTTTCTTCTTGTTTAAGTACATCTTTTTAGTTCGCTTCATAAGCAGTCGGGTTTATTGATTTTATTACCTTTTTTTTCCATTTTTAAATTTTTGTCGAGCTTGGTGCTTTTCACATTTTAATGTTTTTAGAGGGATCACTATTCCACCATTTTTACTAACTTAACAACCGTCTTGTTACCATCTAATCTTCGTCGTATATGGAGTCGTGATCTGTAATGGATATTTAATGTTTGTCTACCGTCTAAGGCATGTAAGCATGATATGATATCGTATGTTTAGAAGAATCGATGTATATATGTTTGTCACTTATACAACCTGCTCGTTTTACCCGACTGCCGAAGCAGGGTAATGTGTTTATCAGTCTATGTATGTTTGTTCCTATGTGGCGTTCTAGAGACCAAACGCGTTGGCCGATTTCGATGATTCTTAAAAAAATGGTGGATTTTGGGTGCCATTTTGTGGGGGGGGGGAGAATTTTTATTCTTCTAAACACATCGTGTGGAGTATCAAAATATCTAAAAAGTTGTAAATAAAAAAAGTTAATTAAAAAAAACAAAAAACCCAACTGCTTGAAAAGCGAACTAAGGCTTAGCACGCACTGCGATTTTTATTCGCGCGAATTTTTTTCCGCGCGTTCTGTGGCCTATGGAGTTGTATGAAGCTGCACGCACTGCGGCAAAAAAATCGCGCCCAAATAGTACTAAAAAATTCGCGCGGAAAAAAATTCGCGCGAATGAAAATCGCTGTGCGTGCTATGCCTAAAAAGACGTAAACAAGAAGAAAATCATGCTGTGCAGTCGGAGGATATATCTGGTTTTGGTCAGCCAGCTCGCAAATATGTATCCTCCGACTGCACAGCATGATTTTCTAGTAGTAATCTTAGTGAATCTGTCAAGTTTAGCTGTCATTTTTCGAAAATGCAGGAGTGGCCCTTCTTATAGTTTTTATTTTATGGTATGACTGTACCATTCCCGTTCTTTTGTTTGAAGGCCCTTTTTCTACTAGGTAATTTTGAGATTAGGACGATCTACTCATAATTGGGTTGCTGAAATAATAAAAAATGACGATATTTTTAATGTATTTTGGAACTTTGATCATAAATTATATTGTCGTTGCACAAAACTCTTAAATATTTTTTTTATTTTTTTGTAAGCAATTGAAAATCGATAAAATTTTAAAAAGAACCACCTGACTACAAAGGGGCCGCGTTTGGTCGCCATGTTGGTGACGTCATAACGTTCAAGGAATTTCACGATAGTACAATGTCAACTACATGTAAATGTATGAAAATTATTGTAAAAAACAGTTTTGTTCGAAAACTTATACATGATCTTTCCATTTATTACAAAAAAAAGTTGGTTCAATAAACCAATTGTCGTTTTGCGAAAAGAACATTTTGATACAGAGTCATCGCCTTGTACCCGTTCGACGTTAAGTTTCGGGGCACGCTGTTTAAAATCTGTCAGCTCGCTTTAGAGCAGTAAATGATAAATAAATGATAATATTTATTTTACAAATATATTCAAATAACACTTTTTAGAAACAATATTTATATTGTCAAATTAAATTAGATGAGGTCAGTGTTTCCTGACTACTCCGAAGAAACACCGACACAAAGTCAAAATCAAAGGTCAAAGTCTCAATCCATACAATCAGTAATTGGTCAAATATTAGGTACAACTATTTTTTTAATGTCCCTCGGCAAACTTCGATTTTCGTCAGTCGTTGGATTCGTGGATCGTCTTACCTGAGTGTTAATGAGGTTTCTTTTCCGCCAATTTCAGTTCTTGCAGGCAGTTCGAATACCTCGTCCATATGTTTTTCATCAGCTAAGAAAAAAAATGTATTTAATAAGTAATTTATAAAGTTGGTAGAGCTAAAGGAGCGTTTAAGGCATCAAACGGTTGTGTGCCGTAATAACCGAAGCAATTAAAAAGTAATTGTTTCTCGCGTGGAACCACAATTTGTTCACTCGAATGCTTAATTGTGGAATTCCTAAAATAAATTAATTTCGAGTAAGAACTTGCCTCTTTTTTTATTTATGATGGGTTTGCTCTTGACTCTAGTCTAGGTCAGAGGTGACACAAACAAAGTCGACAATTGAGTGAGCTTACCCAGAAGATGCCTGTTCACTCTAACTTTGAAGAGATTCGGGTTGTATGCGTTCGGAAACACAGACGCAGGCAGTGAGTTCCACTCTTTTGCAGTGCGCATTATAAAGGATGTTTGGAAGCGCTTGGTGCGAATTGGTGGAATGGCAACTAAGTGAGGATGGTAACTTGCAGTGCGTCTAGATGTCCGATGGGGGCCGGTGGGATGAGGTCGTGGAGTTCATGACCACACTCGCTAAAATACAGTCTGTAGAAGACCGACAAGCAGGCAACCTTACGGCGATGAGCCAAGCTGTGAAGCTTGGCATCCACCAGTTTGACGTCGCCAATTAGTCTCTTAGCCCTGCGTTCCACCGAGTCAAGCGCGGCAAGCTGATATTTAGCTGAGCCATCCCAGAGGTGGCTGCAATACTACATGCAGGATCAGACTTGCGCCTTGTAAAGAGTTAATAGCTGTCCAGGAATAAAGTATCACTTCACTCTGTTTAGGACGCCCAGTTTACTACTCGATGGAGGCGACGAAGTTGAGACTGGATGTCAGCTCCATGCCAAGGAGCTCGAGCCGATCAGTCACAGGGACAGATGCACCCCGAAAAGTAGGCGTTTGGATGAAATGAGTCCTTTTAGCGGTAAAAAGACATGCCTGTGTTTTGATGGCGTTAAAAGAGACCAGATTGTTATCACCCCAACGGGAGACAAGACTTAAGGTCAAATCTGTACGCTCCACCATAGCCTCTCTCAAGGAATGAACTTCATCTCAGCCGGTTTTTGCGCTGGACAAGTATCTCTCTGAAACAGTACTGTCATCTGCGTACCCAAAAATACCAGGCAGAAGTAGTTCATTGATGTGCAGCAGGAAAAGAGTTGCAGAGAGAACATACCCCTGAGGAACTTCGGCATTAATAGCCTTAAGGTCAGAGGAGCAGCCGTCAACGACTACTCGGATCGACCGTTCACTGAGGAAGTCTGATATCCAGCTACAAAAACCGGCTGGGATGCCATAAGCAGGAAGCTTGCTGAGTAGACTAGCGTGCCAGACCTTGTCAAAGGCCTTCGAGATGTCGAGCGATACGGCAAGTGCTTCGCCGTGTTTTTCGATGGCTTCGCCTCAGCAGAGCGTGACAAACACAAGAAGATCGCCAGTTGACCGTCCCCGGCGAAAGCCATATTAACGGTCACTGAGGAGATCATTGTCTTCAAGGTAGGTCAGCAACTTACTGTTCAGTACCCTTTCCATAACCTCGCATAGTATGGAGGTAATGGCTATCGGACGGTAGTGGGCAGGGTCTGCACGGTCGCCCTTTTTGGGTACTGGTTGTACGTTTGCAAGCTTCCAGGATTTCGGCACCGTTCTTTTTTCAAGAGAGAGGCGAAACAAGCGTGTCAACACAGCAGCAAGTTCAAGCGCACACTGCCTCAATGCTCTCGCTGTAATGCCGTCAGGCCCGCTGGCCTTGTTCAGGTCTAGGCTACACAGTACTCTCCGAACCTCTTTAGTGTGAACTGCGATCTCCGGCATCGAAGAGTCACAATGAGGTATAATAGTTGGTTGCTTAGAGCCAGCATCCAGACGTGAATTGCTTGCTTGCAAAGAGAGATGCAAATAAATTAGCTTTCTCACTTGCAGTGTGAGCCAGCGACCCATCAGGCTTCAGCATTGGACGTAAAGTGGGACGACAGAAATTTGTTTCAACCGCTTTAGACAGGGACCGAAACTGTTTACTATTTGCGATGCCAGCTTGGCCTCGATACGTCCAATATGGTCAAAACGAGTGCTGACTCGTAGTCACACCAGGTATTCACACCAGTGTGACAAACAGGATTTTTTTTTCTCGTTTGTCACACCACTGATTTTTCCACACCATTTATTCCTAACTAGTGCTGTCCTAGTTATACTAAAAGGTTTTTCAACCTTGCAGAGTCGTAGTCACACCAGATTATCACACAGTATGACAAACTGGATCTTTTTCTGTCGATTTTTTTTCAATAAGGGCGGGAAGATGTTGAAATGAAATAAAAGAAGCTGTGGTATTAACAAAATTCTTTTTTATTTGGAAAGCACACTTGTGCCATTAAGTGTGGAATATGATATGACATCATAGTGGTCCAATTTTCAATGACTCTTCTGCATAGATCCGGCTGAATTTGAGCAATGGCCTGTGTGTGTTCACTTTTAGGGCATCGGTCGATTGTGGTTTGTTTGCATATACCTGCGACTTCAAAAAACCCTACAAGAAAAGGTCTAGCGGTGTCAAATCGCATGACCTTTGTGGCCAATTCACATCAGCCCTGCGAGAGAAAACTATACGCTCAAATCGCTCATGCAGATTTTTTATCATTTGAACGTGCTGTCCAATCGTGTAACATGTCATGGTGATTCGGCATAAGTAACTGAATAATACATTTTTAACAGTATTATTCAATCAAAAGAAAATTGATATCGAAAAAAAAAAGAAGGGTCGGCCATTTTCTTGAAACATTGCGTTAAAAACGGCATAAAAATCTAAAATCTTCATCATCATCAGATCGACTTTATTAGAATATATAGGTACTGCACTAGCAATTATCGTATACATGGTGTAGAAAAATCAGTGGTGTGACAAACGAGAAAAAATATCCTGTTTGTCACACTGGTGTGATAACCTGGTGTGACTACGAGTCAGCAACGGTCAAAACGTGCCCGACGCAGAATTAAAGGCTCTTTTCCTTGCGCGAACCCTACACGCTCTAACTTTGCGGTCGCGGGCCTTGACCCAGGCATGGTAGGCAGATTCTTTTCGGGTCTCAGCGTGGGCGCATTCTGCATTATACCAAGGCCGAGATTTGTGACCGAGCGGGATGTCGGAGAATGGAATAAAATACTCCATTCCCTGCCGAATCACATCCGCAACCACGTCATCACAGCACGAGGGGTCACCCGAGGAGAAGCACACATGCCGCCAAGGATAGGACGCAAAAAAGTGTCGCATCTCATCCCAATCTGCTGACTCGTATTGCCATACTCGCCTCGTGCCTCTAGGACTTTCATCTGGAGGAGAGCAGGTCGAAACGGATTTCACCAGACAGTGGTCAGACGTTCCCAGCGGGGCTGAGACTGATACTGAATGACTATCCCGATCAGTTGTCAGCAGGAGGTCCAAGCAGTTGGGTGTATGGCCGTCTAAATCCGGTACCCCCGTAGCCACATTCACTGGGTAAGATCTAGCGATAAAGCAAACTTGCGTGCCTCCGACCCAGCATGGTCGGATTTTTCTGGTACGGGAACAGCCACTCCTTATGATGGGCATTGAAGTCCCCCAGAAAAACAAGCTTCGCTGTTGGGTATCGTTGCTGGGCTACATCAGTCGACTCTACAAAGCTATTAAAGAGCGCTGTTGACTCCTGGTCACCGCTATGTGATCGGTATACGCCGATGTAGATAGATTTTTCCACGCCTGTGTCCACAAGTAGCCATATGGCAGAATAACCCGATTTCTCAAAGCAACGGAGACGACGACAACAAATGTCATCGCGGACGTACACACAGACCCCAGCTTGCTTCTTGAACTTGTGCTCAAGAGAGTAACCCGGGTAGTTGAGGTACGCTACGTCCGACGAGGTTGTTATCTTCGTCTCCGTTAGGAAAAACAGGTGCGGCTTCTCGGTCTCAAGGTGATGGTGGACCGGATCAAGGTTGGAGAGCAACCACCTGATGTTAATGAGATGCACTTTAAGTGGGAGCAAGTGCAGCCGTTGTTTAACCTTATTTCTCTTCTTAGCTTTGGTCATTAATTTTGTTAGAGATTGCTGGGAAAAAAGTTGAACTGTCGATGCGCTGCTCAGTTAGCCACATGGACCACTATAAAAAAACTTTTTGCAAAAAAATACTACCGAATTCCAAATACTAAACTACAAAGTGAAAAATAACTTAATTTTTTGAAGTCGGTGTCTTTCGTAGGTACCATTTTTTTGCGTTATGGACACCGACTTCAAAAAATTAAGTTATTTTTCACTTTGTAGTTTAGTATTTGGAAGTCGGTAGTATTTTTTTGCAAAAAGTTTTTTTATTTTTCACTTTTTAGTTGTACGTACCTAATAGGCAAGTTAGTAAGGTAACTTTAACGCCAAAATAGATTTCATGAAACTTGAACATATCCGGTGAAATGAGAGATCTGCGTACCCCTTAAGAGCGTACTGGCGTGATGTTATTTTATGAAATGGTATAAACAATACACAGAAATGCGATTGCAGCAATACCGAGAGATTTGCCTCTATTTATTGAAGAGTTCTGTTGTATATCTCCGAAGTTCTTCATCAGATCTTCACCAAATTAAAATGGGACCAATTTTGGAACATACTTTTTCAAACAAAAAAAGAATTTTCAAAATCGGTCCACAATTGACGGAGTAATCGGTGAACATACAAAAAAAAAAAAAAAACAAACTTGAAGTCGAACATAGAACCTCCTCCTTTTTGGGAAGTCGGTTAAAAACTAACTTAACCCATGGGGAACTCATTTGGAGACTGCGGGGACGCCCAAACCCCCCCCGGATATGGCCGCCGGGTCCTCCCATCCAGTCACCAGCTGGCACGGTGGAGCATACTGGGATTTTTCGCGAGTTGGCGGAGCAGCCTTTGGCACGTGGCTGGCGTGCTACTTGGGCCCCCTACTGACTGCGGTCGGACAACGGCTGGCACCGTGCTGGATCCCGCTACCCGCTACCCTCCAGAATGAGCTACCCGGCAAGTTATTCTCAGATACCAAGAACGGTTATCAACAGCGCAACTGACAACCTCCTTCTCCCCCAAAAGCATTGGCACTCCCACACACCGACGGAATACAGCAAGCTGCTTGGCGCCGGACTCCGGTGGGATGGTGGTCGCGAGCAAGGCGGCTCCTTGCGGAGAAAAACCACCGTTTAAGTGGGATCATTCAGCCGTACCACAGGCAAGCCCGTGGTGCCGTTGCCCGGGGTGGTCCGCTAGGAGGAAGATCCCATACCACCCCATAATCTTTTTCTAATTTATGTATTTTTAACAGATGTGTCTTTCTTGTCTCATTATCAACTCACCATATCGCAGTGCACAGTTGGACGGTCATAAGGCTCTCCCAAGACGTGCTAAAACATTAGTCTCTGTACATTAATTAAGAGCCAAGACTACACACATGCCTGAATTACGGCAATTATATTCTCCTTTAGAATCCCAACATAACTTGCGTAAAGTTTAACTTCAGGAAAAAATTGAGGTGATTTTATGTCATAATGTGTAAATATTGATGATCCTTACCCAATTCTAAGCACAGCTCTCGGGCTACTATTTGGCACTGAATTCCCTTGGTACCCAGAGGAAGTTTCTTGTGTTTGGCGAGGAGCCTGGCTGGCAGCGTCAGGTTCAGAGGGTCTGTCTTCGCGAGCAGGTGTCCACGAGCCTGGAGCAACAATGTTCAGTGCTTTACTATTGTAGTCGAACGCTGACGCACACATTTTTTAATGGATTAAAGTAACATTCGCGGTGAACCTCAGTTGTCCAGTAACCAAAGACGCGCGACCATTTTTCTTCATAATTTAGATATATGTTTTTTAAGTCACAGTTAAACCCCATTTTTCGTTAGAACTCGTTTTCCTAGTTTTTATTAAATGCCTTCGTTAAAACTAGAAATACCTAGTCAAAACTAGAATTTACACTGATATATTTGATTTTCAGATAAAACTAGTTGTCACTTCGACTTTTAGCTAAAACTAGAAAAACTATAGGGCACTATGTATAATACCCGGACATTATGAATCTAGTCAAGTCAAATCGGGCAATGTAATGAATACTAATTTTAATTCCTATTTTTAACGCATTGTCTGGTCATTATGAATATTGCTACGTAACGGTTGGGCAATTCGATAATTATGGTCAATTAATTATACCAAGAGCGAGCGAAGCGAACTCGGGAGCTTAGGGCACCCCCACACGGATAGGTTAAGTTCGAAGGAGATGACTAGAGAAAACGCGTTCTATCAAAAAACTGGTTTTAACTGTAACATAATTATATATTTATTATAGTATCTTCTTATTCAGGATATATCTCCACAACAAACTAAGGCTTATTATTTGTTTGTTTGACCACGCGTGCCGTGCACATATAACTGGCTGGTGATCTGAACACAGCTAGCTTTATGGGCGCTTTCAAGCGGTTTCAGTCGAGACGAGGTTCCGTTGGTAAACAATGGAACCAATCGCATCGGTGCTGAACGTAAGCTTTCGGAATTCCATGAATCGTTGTGTTCGAAACATCATGGTACGGAATAGGGATGTTTCCTGGGTAGAAAAATGATATTCCGATTTAGTCCGTCAGTGAGATTATCAAATAATATTGGACACGTATTTTTTGCTTTACCAAATCAATAAAAATTTACAAATATAAATCGCATCAAAGTTCAGCAGTGGGGGCTTGTGACGTCACTATGTCAGTATAAACTATACTACGCTTGACGTCACACGATATTTCAACGCGTTATATCGTTACTTTATGTTTATATGTCAAAAGAAAAAAATACGTGTCCAACATTTTTTATTAATCTACCTGATGGACAAAAACCTAATTTTCAGTTAACATCCCTATTTAGTCACAGGTTGGCTGAAATCTTAAGGATTGGGCCCGCAATGTCCCGGCTGCTAGCAGTTTCAATAGGAGTTGGGAGGCCAATATCAAAAGCGTTGGAGAACGGGTCACCTTCACGCTCTACAGTCGCGTCGCAATCGAGATTGAGGGTATCGAGACCTTATAGGCTTTATGTAGCCATCGTTCCTGCTTACCTCGCTGCTGTACAAATAGTCGTCACGATCCTCGTTAACGTAGAAGACGTGTGCAATCCGTATGAAGCCAGTATTCTTCCCTGCTTTTGCTCATCGAACCGTCGCGTCGAAAAGTCGAATACACAGTCCCGCGCCTAATTCGAAATAGCGCGTGTAATACGTGGGAAGACAGTGAGTTCGCTACTTGCTGCGCTCTTTATTCAAAAGGAGTCGTCGCCAGGTGGTCTTTTCTGGACATCCAAACGCTAGGTACTATAATATGCGCAACTCCTTAACCCTAGTGTAAGTGAGCCGCTATCCATTTCGTCCACAATCGCTTACCATTCCTTTCTGTCGAACCAGCCAATCGCAAAATCCACGGTGCGTTGATTCATCCGTGAATTCAGTCAAAGCTGATCCCGCGTATGCTATTAAACCCATGTTGAAAATTTACATAGCATAACACCTACCTATCGAATCCCCCCCTTTTTTTTTTGCCCGAGAAATGTGTGCATTATGTAGTGGATATGTGATGTATTAGATAGAAGATACAATTTTTTTTCGTTTTGGCTCTTCGTCAATACGCCTTGACCCTAAGGGTCAGCGCAGGTACAACTGCAACAACTTAAATAGAGCATACGTGCCAGACAAGCGACTTGACACTCGCGTCAGTCAATTATAATAATGGCGGCAGTTTGATATCACACCTACTTTCACTCCCCACTTACCTGGTAGCTTCGAATTAAGCTCGCGACAGCTAAACTAAGTTTAACTTTGATTCTAAAGTCCTCTTGAGATTTTTCGGCGCTGCCGCCAGCCACCGGTTCTGTAAATATTTGTAACTACTGAAATACATTGCTCAAAATGGGCCAAGGGGACGAAACAGCAACAGGGTGAGCATGTGGTGTCGAGTCGCAAACCATGCTCCACCTCCTGCTCTGTCCTCTGTGCTCCAAAACATGTAGGCAGGGAGATCTATACACCCGCGGCCCTGGCAACTAGCAACTGAAGGATAAGGGGTGGTTTTAGTCAGTAAAAGTCTGAGTAAGTAATACTGCTGCCACCAACGATGCCGATTTATTACCTAGAGTCGCCGCCACGTCTACTTGTTCTTTTGTAAGATGATTCTACGATGAAAAAATGGTGCCTGGTGCCACCACGTCATTGACGAAATGTACATACAATGAAACAAATTATTCAAATCATAATATTTTTCTCAAAAATGGTATGTAATATTGCCATAACATCTCTAAAAAGTCTCCAGAAAGTGAATTCTACCGGAGACTTATTCACAACTGTCCAGTAAGTAAGTATGTAATTTACTTACTGGACAGTAGTAGGGATAGGTCCGATATATCAAAACGTAACTTATATCGGATATGTGTTAGATATCATATCATATCGATATCAATATCAAAATAACCGATATTACAAAAACTATATCTAATATAACTGTACTACTAATACCGATATCTGAAAACCGAACCAAACCATTTACTTTTCAAAATCAATGACGAACAACGAACAAAAATAATTATGCCCGCGTTAGGCCTTTTTTTTCGCGCGATTTTTCGCTCATTCTGCGGCCTATGGAATTGTATGAAGCTGCACGCATTGCGGTAAAAAACTACATAAATCCGCGCAAATAAATTTGCAGTGCCTGCTAAGCCTTAAAGTGTTAAATTGTTTTTTTTTTTTCAATAAACAGCTTTCTATTAGCAAGCCAGTTCGAAATTTAAATAAAACCTTTGATAAGTTACCTCCTTGGTTGCCATGTTTCAAAGATCGTTCCATTTTTAAATTACACGACAGATATGTGTTTACTATGTAGTTTATTTGGCCGCTACACACGGCAGATATGGATTTTCATACAACTTTTGCCGGCCGCTGCTCTCATGTATTTGGTCTATACTGCAATTTCGATTTTTCTCGAAGAAGGTTGTCAAAATAATTCTCAAATTTCCAAGCATGTTTGAGAAAATATAAATAAATGCCCCCGGTAAATCGATCACAATATCTATCAGTAATTGCCCTAATATGAATGTAACCTAAAATATTAATTAAACGAATTTGTTGTTAAACTTTCTTTCATTTTTGAGAAAAGCATTATACAAGCCTCAACCAGTAAGAAAGACATCCTGGCCTCGTATATAACCGGACCTCACCTGCGGTTCGGTCCGGTTAACTCATACTTGGCCAGGAAGTCTTACTTACTGGATTCTGCAGTAATGTACTATTTATTTTTTAGACAATCATTGTAATAACTTTAAAAACAGACATATATATAACATTAATATTTAGGTACAAATAAGAATGGTGACATGCACCATTACATTATTGTGTAGGTGCGCATGTTTTTATATCTTAGTTTAAGTCGTTCACTTTTCTTCTCTTCCTGTTCTCACACACTATTCTATTGTCTACATTTCTTTTTAATTTTTCCTTTTCGCGGGTCTGCTGGTAGAAATTTCTTTAGAAATAAGCAGTTCCTTTGTACTCTATTGTATTGATGTGTTGTCTTTATGTATTTACTGTGTGTACATTAATTATAAAATAAATAAATGGTTAAGTAGACGTGGCGGTAATAAAATACAATTTTTCAACGATTCGACGAGGCGTGAATAAAAGCGGGCGTTTTCGAAGTAGACGGCGACTGGCGGCGACTCGACGTGGCGGGACTCTATGTCAAGGTAATATATCCGATGCCGTGGAAGTGGCTAAGTTTTGTGTCAAACAAATTTGAACGACTGTCGTGCCAGCGAAGAAGACGTCCAGCCGAGCAATGCTTTACAAATAAAGTTACAAAGAATGACTAAAGTTATGCCACTTACGAACTGTTTTAGGACTAAACTCATCCTGCATTTCTTCAATCTTTAACGCTGGGCCGCAGAGGCTGTCGTAGAATCCGTCCCATGACTGCACAGAATAATAAAAGGATAATGTAAAGAACGCAACGAGGAAGAGTGCGAGTTTTTATCCTTACTCGATTTGTTATTAACACAATTCATACGATTTGACTAGAGATGTAAATTGAAAACGAAATGTTAAAAAAACTGTATTTTTACACAATCTTGAAAAAAAAACATGAAAAAACTTGGAACCGTCGTTTTTTTTCTACATTTGGTATTTTTTGAGAAAAAATTAAATAACTAAAATGGAATAAAACACAAAATTTGGTTATTTTGTTTTTAATTAAAGTAAAATAATGTTTATTACAGTGAAACCTGGTTAAGTGAGACATCAAGGGACCTGCAATGTTGTTTCACTTATAGAGGTATTCCACTTACCCAGTGTCTCAGATATCCAGGTATAAATAAATATCTGTCTCATTTACAGAGGGTTCCATTAATAGAGGGCAGAATACAGTATACAGGTTATTTCAGTTATAGAGGTGCGATTATTAGAACATTGTGGTTGAATTTTATGTTCATTCTGAATTATTCTACAAAGAGTAGATTTTGGCACATTAAATTCGACAGGTTTAATTCGTTAAGTGCGGCATTTGCGGGTAGAATAAGAATAAGTAAGTAAACAAACAAAACGATGTTATCTCAGATACAGAGGTTTATGCATATAAAATTCGCTGTCTCTGTTATAGAGGTAACTATGATGATAAATCGAAAGAACGAATCCCAGATATAGAGGTTTGCTTCGTCCCACTAACAGGGGTAATTCAGTGCCAAAGTGTTGGGACCTCAGCATGAGTTCCAGTTATGGGGGTTTCTCACTTATCCAGGTCCCACTTAACCAAGTTTCACTGTATATTCTTTATTGTACACCATAAAAAAATACATACAGAACAAACATTTTCAAGCACAGTGTATAAATGGTAATGGGCAATGGGATATCAATGGGTACCTATTATTATGAACTTAGAAAATATTTAATGAGTTACTATCAGAATCAACTGAATAAGTGTCAGTAGGTATAGCTACGCATTCTGTTTTATCGCCATCGGAATCATTGACATGTTCTGTGTATGTCTGTATTTGTTTCATCTGATTCTGAATCAACGACTATACTATCAAGGACTCTACTAACTTCTGCTTGTGTTTAAGTACTATTAACAAAAAAATAAATGGTATTTTTATGTTATATCAACTCATATACGATAACCGCCTTACCAAATTTTTAGTTTCGTATCTTGAAAAAAACCTACTCCAGAAACAAAAAAACCGTTTTTTTACAACTCCAGATTTAACATAAGCGAGAACGTTTACTTTAACGCGATAGAGTGAGCATAATTACTAACATTTGGCCCGTAGTAAACTGAATGAGAGTGTGTGTCACTCGCTCAGTTTGTTGAGATGTGAACAAATTGTTCCGGATATCACAAGCAAGATTATTATCTCTAAGGAGTAATTATAGTAAAAAAACTATAAGGATACCATGTTTTACGGAAACCTAAAGTGCGTATTAATTATAAAAGTAAACCACATGCCATTGCCTAGTGCGATAAGACCGCCCATTGTACACTTGTTATTGTGAACGTTTGTCCTGTATGTTTTTTGTGGTGTAAAATAAAATATAATATACAAATTGATTTGCATTCAGCATTTTACAATTGAAATATTTTAAATTACTTTTTAGTAAATAGCTAGCTGCGGTTTGCAGACAACAATAATGAATTTTACCTTAGCAAACCAACTTTCAGATATTTTGAATAAAAAAATGTATATTTAATCTTGCAGTACTCTTTTCGAAATACCTAAGTCTTCTCTTTTTTCAGACATTAGGTACCTGCTTCTTTGTGTCCTATAATATGTTATAAAAAAAGTTAAATTTAAAATACCCCCGATATCTTGCGAAAACATCACGATCTAAACAGTAAAACGCGCATAACTTTTGGACGGCTAAACCGATTATATTCAAACTTAGCTAAGAACACTCTCGATATAATCACCTTTCAAACAAAAAAAACTAAATCAAAATCGGTTCATCCGTTGTGGCGCTTTGATACCACAGACAGACACACAAATACACAGATACACAGACACACAGATACACAGCAACACACCTCAAACTTATAACACCCCTCTTTTTCCGTCGGGGGTTAAATAGTCAAATTTGTCGCTATCGCAACAAACGATCAATGGTCATCGATACCGTTCATTTTAAAAATTCATCTACGTTTATAGCGTTCTTTACGGTGCCGAGCATACTCACTAAATCATTTCTTAAGATAAGAGATTTTCCACATGGTTTTGAAGTGGTTTCTTACACTAAACAACCCTTCAGGACGTTTAGCTCGATAGCTCGATGGGCTAATATAATTTCTCAATATACTTTTGATATTAGAGTACCATACGCGTAGAGTTTAGTTTTCATACTGTTCTTGTTCTTGAAATGTAATGTTTGTATGTCGTTTTGTGGCAATTAAATATTTTTTTCTTCTTTCTATACCCGAAGAGTCCAAACGGAGCCCTATTGCTGTCACTTACGTGTCCGTCTGTCCGTCATCTGATATAAAGGCTTTAAAGCCAAACGGTTGGAGCTACAGTCTTCAAATTTTCGCAATAAGCATCTAGTTGATCCAAAACCAAACAAATTATCAAAATATTTTTTTTGGAGGGCCAGAAAAAATATTTTGATAATTGCTTGATACTGTTAAAGGTTATCTTTCTTTACAGCTAGTTGAGATGATAAATACTGTATTTTCGTTAAAAAATATAGTATATATATTTCCTAAATGGTTCAAGGAAATGTGTTAAATAAAAGAATTAATCCAATAATATATCAATATGCCAAACTTGTTTACAACTATTTTCATTCCTATTATGAAATCCTAAAAATAAATAATTGGACACACAAAAACATCAAATCTTAAAATAAAAAATATTCTATCAAGCCGCCGCCTGTAGCGGCACCAACGCCGCCACTTACGAACTAATGACATGATGTCACACAAATCCGAAATGCATATTTCTCTACGCAACTGAGGTTTGGCTGTGAGAGAACCCAACTATGGGTTAAGCTCGCCTTTGTACACTGTCCTATTGTGTTTGTATGTTTTGTGTACAATAAAGAATAAATCCTGCAAGGCAAGGAAAGTTTTCAGCGCTATTTGAACACAAACAACAGTCCGACAATAATCGTCGGGCAGTTGCCCGGATCAGACAACACGACTGTTAAAGATCTTCAAATGACAGCCGGGACCAACGGCTTAACGTGCTTGCCGAGGCACGGAGCAAACTCGCTATGTAAAGATGGTCAACCATCCACGGACCCGAAAGATTGACCCATGCGGCTGTTATAATTTAGCCACAAGCTCCTAAATCGGAACACAAATCAGCAGTGTTTTCTTCAGAACTTGGTGAGCAAGATTCGGCCGCCATAATGAACCAAACCCTTTCGCACGAAGACACGTGCACTCCTTGAGCTGTGATAGGCACCTGCGATCACGCTAGCGATTGAAAACCCAATACCCCTTTTTTAACAGATTTCTTATTGCCGTTTAGGAATATTATACAATCCCTTGGAAATGTGTGAAATACATATTTCATACCTTGCCGATCGATTCCTTATATATATTACACAGATATAAACAACGACGATGAAGCGATTGTATGGACGATGACGCGATTGTATGTACTTCGCATGCCAAAAACGGAGTAGTTAATCAATGATCGTAATTTGAGCTTTTCATTTAGCATTATCGGCACCGGAAATCCACCGAAATCTATAAAAATGCCTTGTTATGCCATATTGAGCTGTAAAAAATGTATAGAAAAACTTAACCGAGGCATGGAAATGTTTTCTTTCATTGGTAAGTTAATTAGTTTTTAAATTGTTTGTGAAAAAGTGGCACGCTTGGTTTTCGTACAGATGGAGGGACTTGCCTTATCTAGTTTGATTTATGTCTGTGCATATATACCTCAAAGTTTGTACCATTTAAATTTCAAAAATAATGCACACCCCTAAAGGTATAGGTATTTTTTTTGATAATTCGTCTACTGAATTTTCAATTGTGTACCGATTATGTTGAAATTAAGTGCCCGACTAATGAAAAATTACGCTCTAAAAATATGAAACAAGAAAATATTCTCATCTGAAGTTGTTATGAATATGTAACAAACTATTCGATATGTATCGGGTATTAAATAAACAACTTGAATGTTATAAATATTTTATTGTATTTCATAAATATTTATAGTGGTGTTTAGAGGATAACCGTGGTCGTATGCTACTTTGCAGAATATATTACGCATTGTTATTATGTATTGCTGTTTTGACACGATCGTATGCCACCTGGCACCAGAAATGCATCGAATGCAATAATAGCCCAATCAACGGGGCATAAGTAACCCGAAAAATTCTCCTGCCTGTGAGAGTAGGTAGTGTGATAAAGTAAGACCTACAGATTACAGATATCAAATTATCCAACAGATTTTGATAAGAGAAGTTAGGTATTTTTACCTAAACTTGAAAATTGCTTATAACTCTCTGTGAAAAATTCCTCAGGCTGAAATACTTTCTGTATACGTACGAGTGTATTAGTTAGAATAGGCATGTATAGGCATCCAACATTTTTTCGATTTGGGAGACACTCCAAATTTAACTTTTAGCATTTTACGCTATAACTTCTACTGAAAAATTGGTCTGCTACTTTTTATTTTTTAATATGGTTTTATTACGTTAAATAAACAGATTTGATAAGTTATCCAAAAGATTTTCCTTTATTTGCCATTTTTTTAGATTTTTGCTTAATTACGTAATGTGAAAAATATCTCCGTGCATTTTCATACCTTTATTAGTCATATGATTTTATATTCAATAAGAATTATCAATTATCCAACAAATTTTCGAACGTTCATTATATTTGTTAGGATAGTTCGCTGATTTATGCTAGAGCGTAAGGGTTGACCTTCACTTGACCGCTCGGAGCTGCTTTGCCGCGCATTACTTTTGGAGTATTGTAGGAGGGTTTTGTGGGCACCGTTATTATTGCAAATATTTTTTTTATCTTAATATGCAAACTTATGTAAAGTCATCCAGTTACCACAAACTGTCAAACTTTCTCATTCGATTTTGAACTTAACCATCAAGATTTGAAGGTTTAAAATCATTTGGAGAAATTTTTCAGTTTTGTATAACCCAATGTGCTGTTGACTGTAAAACGGCGTTTAGAAATTCACTTTATATTTCTAAAGAATATTTATTACTTATATGGATTTAAAATAAACGGTTGATACCTCCTTAAGGACTATGTAAACTATGCAAAAAAATGGTCAAAAAGTATGTTTAGAAAGACACCTGTTGAGGCGTTAACGAGTAAGATAAAAGAAGATTATTATTATGTCCCTTATTTAATGTTCTTTTCTTATCGTCTTCATTTATTTTTATTTATATAAAATAAATTAATAAAAAAACATAAAAAATAGAGCCCACCGGTATCGGGAACAGGGTCTAAGCATGAAGTTCAAGTCTTGTATGCACTAGGTAAGTGCCCCCACGGACAATCCCCGGTTGGTGCAGGACTATTGTTAAATATGAAGACAAATATATTGGGCTATGGGTTTTGGAAGGTTTATTGGATCGATTATCTAAAACTATAGAATTACTATTAGCCCCTGCCTGACCACTGTTGAACTACACGACTAAAAAAGATAAAATGGCAGGGGTGACTTACACACTCAAATAATGGGCTACCATAGCGGATCTCCACTCAAGCCAGCCAATTAAGGCACGAGGTGATGGACTTTTCCCGCAACTTATGGAAGTGTCAAACCTTACAGGACACGTGAAATGTCGAAAATCATATATAAATGATGCCATGATCAAGGCGTTTAAAAAGAAGAAGACTTTTTTCTTGAACGCTACAGTGTCAGAACCACCGGCAGCGAGCATCCCGCCTCTCGAATTCGATTTCCAGTCAAAATGTCTAATAATAATACAACTGTAAAAAAAAACAAAAACTAATAAAAAACTATAATATTAACTTATACAACTCTACGCACCTTCCTAATTTCGTGTATGGGGCAATAGACCACGGTCCTTCGCTATCCAGGATGTCTAAATATCCAGAGGAATATGCATAACATGTAAGGATCGACGAGGTATATTCCAGGGTGCTAGTTTGAGTCCACTTTGGTTTTGCTTAGCCCTGAATCCTATAAGCATGCTGGAGAATTCAGGGCTGAAGAGAGGTGGTCAGGTTATATCTCACTTCCTTTACATGGATGACCTGAAGCTCTTTGCCCCCAGCAATCTTCAGCGGATATCTCTATCTCTACTGAAGGTAACTGAAACTTTTAGTAGAGCCATCAGGATGGAGTTTAGTGTGTATAAATGTGCGGTCATGCATGTAAAGCGAGGGGAAATTGTGGAATCGCGGATTACGTAAAACAAGAGGTCCCTGTCCCCAAACGAATCCTTTAATTATTTGGGTATGTCTGACATGAAGCAATCGTAGAAGGAACGCTTCTTTGGCCGCCTGAAGAAGGTATTCAATAGCCTTTCGGGCGGAAACATGGTGCGCGCCTCAACGATTCTGAGAATGTAGCGTTCCTTCAACAATTGCTTCATGTCATTAGTGTTGATACCTAACGCTTCCGACATACTCAAATACATATATTATGCATTGATGTACTCTTTCGGCATACTCAAATTAACTCAAACGGCACTTGTCGCCCTGGATAGGCGGGTCCGTACACTGCTGACTGCATATCAAATGCACCACCCACGATCGTCGGTCATGAGATTGTATATCCCTCGGAAGTGGAGGCCGAGGCTTTTTAAATACCTAAAACCTCCACAACCGCGAGATAAGCAAACTGAAAGAATATTTTCTACACGCCGACGTGGAGTGGACAAGGGACTCAGCCCGCTCTCCTTGGCTAATGAGAACTGGTGGAATAACGCCCGCAGGGAGGTATGGCAAAGTAAGGAGCTTCACGGACGTTTTTCCGGGAACTACATGGGTTCGATGTAGACCAATCGGCGTCCGTAGCCCGGCTGCGTTTCGGTACCTACTACAGGTATATGCCCGACCCAGTGTTCGAAAATGGCAATGTCACGTTGTATTGGGATCGGTCTATCATCGCTGACAGGGCTATTGTTGCCAATAAGCCTGACATAGTGGTGATAGACCGACTAGAGCGTCGCGCAATGATTGTTGACATAGCGGTCCCTCAATTCGAGAACCTCTTGAAGGCTGAGGGAGATAAGAAAACTAAGTATCTTGACCTGGCTCGCGAAGTTGTCGACATGTGGGATGTGAATACAGCATTAATTGTGCCGATAGTCGTGAGAGCCTATGGCATAATAGCCAAGAGCCTCGACGAACACCTGGGAGAAGTCTTGTTCCTCACCAGTCTCTTGCCTTAATTGGCTGGCGTGAGTGGAGATTCACAAGAGCAAACGTGCTCGGAGGAAGAAAGTTAACCCAACAAGATGCTTGTAGGGATCTTGACTGTACTGCAGGGAATGTCCTGATAGCCGTGGTATACCTCTCCACTCCTCAAGCACCTCCGGATATGGGCAACATGGCCTTGGCGCTACGTCACTCAAGTGCTAGAAACCGTTTATGGGAGCCCATTAACTGAGTGTTGCGGGGATCCGCTGGATGCGAGATGCACGGGACCGATCAATGTGGCGACGCTTGGGGGAGGCCTATGTCCAGCAGTGGACGTCTTTCGGTTGATATGATGATGATGAGTTCAGCAGTGGTCAGGCAGGGGCCATTAATCCTCCTATAGTTTTAGGCAATCCATCAACCAAACCTACCAAACCCATAGCCCAATACATTTTTCTCCATATTTTGCAATAGTCCTGCACCAACAGGGGATGCAATTGCGTAGTGCATACAGGGATAATCATCGGTTGATTTCACATTTCCCGATACATGCCTAACAAGGCCTCTGCGAGTTGAATTCAGCCCCTTGCACGCCTTTCAGAGGATCGGAATCCCAGGGTCCCGAGATTGGCAAAGTCATGTAAAAATAATAATAATATGCCGCAGGGCAGCTTTGTGGCGAGCTGGTGGGCTGTGGCGACGATGTGTCCCTCATCTCCGGCTTGCCTTTCTTGGCCGGTCGGAGCGAACACTGATAGGGCACAGAGCTCCCATCTCTCTCCTGCCTTAATTGGCTGGCTTGATTGGAGATCCGCTATCCGCTATGGTAGCCCATTAATTGAGTGTGCATGTCACCCCTGCCATTTTATAGTCGTGTAGTTCAACAGTGGTCAGGCAGGGGCTAATAGTAATTCTATAGTTTTAGATAATCGATCCAATAAACCTTCCAAAACCCATAGCCCAATATATTTGTCTTCATATTTAACAATAGTCCTGCACCAACCGGGGATTGTCCGTGGGGGCACTTACCTAGTGCATACAAGACTTGGACTTCATGCTTAGACCCTGTTCCCGATACCGGTGTCTTATGGTCTACATTTATTTTATATAAATAAAAATAAATGTAGACTATAAGAAAAGAACATTACATAAGGGACATAATAATAATCTTATTTTATCTTACTCGATATCGCCTCAACAGGTGTCTTTCTAAACATACTTTTTGACCATTTTTTCGCATAGTTTACAAAGTCCTTAAGGAGGTATCAAACGTTTATTTTAAATCCGTATAAGTAATAAATATTCTTTAGAAATATAAAGCAAATTTTTAAACGCCTTTTTACAGTCAACCTTTTTCAGTCGATTTTGAACCTTCAAATCTTGATGGTTAAGTACAAAATCGAATGAGAAACATTGATGACATGACATTGACAGTTTGTGGTAACTAGATGACTTCACATAAGAAATGCATAATAAGATAAAAAAATATTTGTAATAATAACGGTGGCCACAAAACCCGCCTACAATACTCCAAAAGTAATGCACGGCAAAGCAGCTCCGAGCGGTCAAGTGAAGGTCAACCCTTACGCTCTAGCATAAATAAGCGAACTATCCTAACAAATATAATGAACGTTCGAAAATTTGTTGGATAATTGATAATTCTTATTTAATATAAAATCATATGACTAATAAAGGTATGAAAATGCACGGAGATATTTTTCACATTACATAATTAAGCAAAAATCTAAAAACATGGTTAAAAAAGGAAAATCTTTTGGATAACTAAACAAAGCTATGTATTTAAGGAAATAAAAACATATTAAAAAATAACAATTAGCAGATCAATTTTTCAGTAGAAGTTATAGCGCAAAATGTTAAAAGTTAAATTTGGGGTATCACCAAAATCGAAAAAATGTTGGATACCTTTACATACTTATTCTAACTAGTACATACATACGTATACAGAAAGTATTTCAGTCTGAGGAAATATTCACAGAGCCCTATAAGCAATTTTCATGTTTAGGTAAAAATACCTAACTTCTCGTAACATAATTTGTTGGATTATTTTACATCTGTAATCTGTATTACCTAATTTCATCACATGCCAAATTTCATAGGCGGGAGAATTTTTCGGAAGTCTCCATACAACAAATATCCTCGTTGACTGGACTATAAATTGTACGCCACCTGGCATACGACTACGGTTATCCTATGAACACCACTATGAATATTTACGGAACTTGGCGTACTTATGGAACTTTGGATCACCATAATTTCAGCCGAATGACTTCCGTTACTGAACATAGGCCTCCCCCAAGTGTCACCACATTGACTGGACCCGTCATTGCGATGAGCAGAACATTGAATACATTGAAATAATATGGTAGAGATGGAGCTGGCCTCATGATGTAGCCGGAATATGGCCATAGCAACTCCTCAACAAGACAAGATAACTCAAGAAACTGGTCTACTTAACTGTGGTACTCGTACTATGTCATAATTAATTATCAGATTAACTTACTGAATCTACCGATCCCTTAGACTTTGACCATTCCAAATACTGTGCCTCGAGAAAATTAGCGTTTGCACCGCAAAGAAACGATTCTGCTGTCGAAGATAGATCCTTTTGTTGTAGCAACTGATACTGAAACATTTTACATGATTACTAGGGGCGGCCTGGTGGCAGATATTTATGTGTTTATGAAACACTTGTCCTTTTGCAATGTATGTGATGAAATTTTAATAGACGAGAAATGCAAAACTTGGCATTATTTATTATGAATTACTTAGGTAACTATCTTAATTTTATTTTGTTAAGGATAAAGGATAATATAAAAAGTTGCAATTGTAAGCTTTTTGGGTTGTCGTTGTCGCGCAAGACCCCTGCAACAGCGAGGCTCCGGGTGATTGCCCAGCTTGCTACTCTCTGAAGCCGCTACTGATGATAAGCATTATTACTTCTACCTTTCAGTAATGTTGGAATGTCAAGGTCTCCGAGGCGGATCCCACCGCACTATTCCCAAACCACTGCAACTCCTGAAAGCCAGAATAAACAGTGGCGACCACCAGAAAAGCGTCAAGGCAATGAAGCACGACGAAGTCCCAGCGAATGAATTTAACTGTCTTCAATCCCGCAACGAAATTAATCAGCTAATAATAATGGTGGAGTAGGAAATAAATACATAATTTCCACTTCCCTCCATATCAAGCAGGAGTTAGAACAAACAAGGACAATTGGCACAAACGCTCATATACAACTGATATAATCCCAGTTGCTTAGCACCACGGATAAAAATTATCATTAATATTAATGGATGTTAAATTTAATTATCCAGGGCTGTATATAGAGTCGTCCTTCTAAGCGCATCTAAGCTTTTAATGCCTACCTGCCTGCATTTTGTATGTTTTTTCAACATAATCATTAAAAAATTTACAAGGTAAGTAAAATTTCACACTAATAAAAGCCTTTTCGCCCATCTAGTATGTATACTGTTATATTTTACACTATTTGGGAATACAAAACGAAGTAAGAGAATGTTTGAACTCACCACCGGATTGCAAACCAACTTATATTTGTGTGAAGATCTCAATAAAGATCGTGCCAAAGACATTGTAATCTGAAATTAAGCAGGATAGCCCATAACATATCACATCAAGTCAGTATTTGTATTCACCGATGGGGTAGACAGAGAAGTTGCAATAAAATTTCGCTACACAAGCCCTTTGTGATGAAACGGAGAAAAAATAATAAACACAAAATTCATAGCCTCAAAAGCACCGGCCCTTCGACTTAAGGGCTGTCCGCACATTTCTGGGTTCCCATCCCTGACGGAACACGGCAGGGACGGAGAAAATTCGGTTACTTAGGATTTATACGAACTTATTCACACATTACGTATCATGAGGAGCCGGATACTTTAGTATGAACCTGAGATCAACAGCTATCAATATCCGCCAGTCATCGGGCCAAGATTACTCACACTCACTAACCCATGTCATGGCCAGGGGCCGTACTCTGACGTGTCAGAACTATCGTGACGCCACTGTGCAAAAGGTATAGTGATATTTTCTTGTATAGTTCCGTCGCTATCTCACAGTGCTACCGCGATAGTTTTAATACGTCATGGTAAGGCAAAACAACGGGCAACGCCATAACGGGCTATGATCGGATGAGGCTGGCCGATTGCCAAGGTTTGTCTACCTGGTGAAAAATATAAAAGTTACTAACCTTATTCTAAAAAGGATTCTCGGATTTAGTTTTAAATAACATAATATAAAGATTTCACAAGCTTTTTGATCTAAAAAAATAAATATCCAAAAAATAAATCATCCAGAACGTCTTTTGGTTCTGGATTTTCTGATACTGTCATTATTTTGTTAAAAAACTGGTGACAAGAGTTACAGATTTATCAACAGCCAGTTGTATTTGACTTTGTACATAAAAACTTTTTAGCCGATTTAAAAACAAAGGGGTTTCTATCTGGCCTCTAACACACATTCTGAATTTCCTCTCTTAATCAGACTCGGAATTCATATTATTATTTAAGAAAGCTCGGCAATGTATATCCAATTTCATTATGCCTGTTACACATTCTGAATTTTCAGATTATGATTTACTCACTACCGGCATTCAGATTATGAATTCCGACGCTGAATTCAGAGAGGAATTCAGAATGTGTGAGGCCAGCCTTATAGTCGTGTAGAGTCTGGCAAACGAAAGCAGACACCACAGACTACTTAGAGATACGTAGACACTTGATTTATTCGCAAACTTTTTATGTGGCAATGCTATACTAATGTCAACCCATTGTCAACTTCAATTTTCCAAAAACAAGAAGGCGTGAAAAAAGTGCGGGCAACGTTCGAATAGATAGGCGCGAATTTTTTCCTTACTGCAAAAAAGAAAAATATTGTAAATAGTGATCAGGGGGGTGTAGTTTGTATACAAGTATCTTATTTTTAAGCTATTGCATAGCTTCTATCGCGGGCCTTGAGCGCGGGGACCATATCACCAGGGGAATCCAGAAATTCCGTAACGAAAAAACCTCACGCTCCCCACTCCAACGGGCACGGCGGTGATACTTTGACTTTTAATAAGGTTTTTGAATTCTGTGGAATCTGAGTGGTGAGGGGCAGGGGGGCGGGGGGAGGAGGTTTGTTGCACGTGTTTTCGATTTCCGTGTTGGTATTTTTAGAATGAAAAATTTTTTTGCGGGGGGAGGTAAACGGTTAAGGGGAGGGGGGGGGGGTAAATCCTATCTTGTTCTCCTGGATGAAGTAGCGCGGGGCAGGAGGGCAAATTTTTTGTCAGAAATGCGCTAACTCCTAACTGGCTCGCTACGTTTTCGAGTTTTTAACGTTTTAATTTTTTTTGATGCATTTTCCAGGACTGGATCTAGAATAAATGCTATGCAATAGCTTTACAACGGCAGTCCCCGAGTGCCACACGACTTTTTTTGTATTTAGTTTATTACTTCACCTTTTTCTTTAGTAAGTCCTTGATTTTTCTATTTTTATCTAATTTCTATCCTTATTTTAATTTAATTCAATCCAATGTTTATTATTTAATATTAATAATTTCTACGTTAATTCAAAATTTAGTATAATCCATCAAGTGGTGTGCCTATTTCTAAGAGTCGGGAAGAGATTAGCTGGACGTGATATCACGATATACGTCTATGCCACACTGTCATTTGGGGTTTTAAGACAATTTTAAACCATCATATTGTAGCACTTTATATACTTTATATTGTATTACATTATATATATTTTTTATATTACTTTATATTATCTATTTTACATATTTTTCAATTTATAAGTTACGCACATATTTGCACTTTATGACATTATTTTAAGTATCTATTTTATTTACCCACGTCCGTGTTTCACTAGCGGGGTGCCAACTGAAAATCAGCGCTTGGTGTCTGACGCCCAGCAAGTGCTGAGTTGGTAACCCTTTCGGTATGGGAACGCCCGGCGCAATTATCCTTAAACCTTGTTTGTACTTTTTTTTACTGTTCTTCTCTGTTACTTTGTGATTTTTGTTGTCGTGTTGTGTCTATGTCGAATTGTTTTCTATTCTATTTTTTATTTTTTTTATGGCGGAGCTCCCTGATCCAGGGGGCTCAGTTCCCCAAGCAACATGCTTCATCACATTACCGTCAAACGAATCAGATATGGAAATAGATACTTCAATTTTGATGGATGGATGAAAATCATCAGTGCCACAAGGAGTTCTGGGGAGGAGTAAAACACTGTTTCTGTTAATACTACACGCAAATTAAAACGTCACCGCACTCACAAAACCTGTCGCCATTGCAACAAACGCCGACGAAAACGCAATTCAACTGCGGAATTTAAAGAAACGGACTGTACACGTGACTCTATTGATACAATAAATGAAAAGAACCAGATTCCGATTGCTCAAAACTCTCATCCGCCGCAAAATATCTTACCAGACCACCGAGAAAATACATTTTCAAATCCAACCCCCCCGCAACCTACGCCAGTAGGACGGTTAACCTACGAGCATAGTGATCTAGCTCCCTACATCGTCTACATTCAAAGAGAACAAAGTAACCCTAATGACTCTGTATCCTTGCACCCAGTGGCCTTTGGAAAATTCCTCTGGAAAGAAAATTTCCAAGGTATAGTTAATGGCAGCTTAAAAAAAATTGGAAGGAATCGAATGTCCCTTACCTTTACAGATTTTGCCAAAGCAAACATATTTTTGAACCATGAGAGCCATAAAAATAATGGGTTTAGAACTTTTATACCCACATTTAACATCACTCGCATGGGCCTCGTTAGGGGCGTTCCGTCAGAATGGTCTCCAGAAGAGGTGTGACAGCATTTCAGTGCCTATTGGTTGTAGAAAAATCCTAAAGATCAGGCGTTTGAATTACAGGACTAATATAGATGGCTCTTCAGTTTGGAAGTCACCACAAACAGTAGTCCTGACATTTGATGGCCAGGTGTTGCCTAAAAGAATTTATATGTGCTACAATGCTCTCCCGGTTGAACTTTATACATACCCTATATACAATACAATGTTACAATTGTGCCTGGTTTGGGCATATTAAAGTACAATGCAGATCTTTACCCCGTTGCTATAAATGTGGTCAAGCTCACACAGGCGAAACTTGTAATATCAGTGAAGACAAGGTTACCTGCTGTCACTGTTCAGGGTCTTATTTTGCAACAAGCAAAAGTTGCCCAGAGCTTGACAGACAAAAACGCATAAAACGTTCTATGGCTGAGTCCTGCATTTCATATGCTGAAGCTAGTAAAATACATCCACCTGTTATAAAATCATATGCTGACATTGCATCAAATCATGCTTCTAGTGTAGGGTGGTCTGCTAACAATTTTCCTGCCTCATCCCCCACACTGTTATCTCCAGTAAAGACCACATCATATAAAAAGACAATTACTAGACAACCCAGTCCACGTCAACATCATCCATCCAGTAACCTGACCTCACATAAAGAACTCACCAAAGACTTTCAAATCCCCAGTCCAGCCAATGGCTGTGCATATAAAGACCAATTAAGCCAAGAAAATCCTCCATCTATAACTGATGTTTTTTTAACCCTAATTAGCTCCCTTTCACACTCAACAATTATTAAACCTGACAACGTTGCATCCGTTGTTGAAACTTTGAACAAACTCACACGCACTCATAATGACTGCAACCAACAATGTTTCAAATAACTTTAATAACGCTAGCTCTGTATTGTCTTCAATGTATTACCCCCATGTGGTGATGCAATGGAACTGCCGCAGAACTTTCACACCTTTTGAATAAACATAGTCTCACAATAATAGCCTTATCAGAAACCTGGCTCAGGCCAGGCTCTGTCTTCAAAATAAAAAGTGACTCCTGTCTTAGTTCTCTAAAGAAGACAGGAGTGACCGATATGTTGGAGTAGCTTTACTTGTTAAAAACAATATCCTATATTAACTTATTCCTCACCCTTCTCATGATTATTTTACAGCAGTTGCTGCACTTATTACTAATAAATGTTTCGTTTCTATATATATTACTTAGCCTTCTGCTTCTAGTTTTCAACAGCTCAGCAATATTCTTCAGACTCTTTCTAGACCTCTCATTCTATTAGGCGATTTTAACTCTCATCACACATCTTTTAGCAGTACAAAATCAGATAAGAATGGAGAGGAACTTCTCAACTTACTTCACGAACACAATCTTTGCCTCCTTAATACAGGTTCTCCTTAATACACGCCATAAAAATCCTTCCCAACATCTCAGCTTCGTTGATCTATCCATCTCGTCACCTTCCTTGGTTTCTTCTCTTACTTGGCACACCCTCTCTTCTACCTATTACAGTGATCACTTATTTTTATATCATTCCCTGGCATGAAAATCAAAGCTATTCCAACTAAACCCAGACTTAAATATAAACTTGTAGATGACAAATTTTGGCCTTAGTTTAAAAACTACATTCACACTAACATTTTAGATTTACCCATAAATAGTGACACAGAAATATGCTCTAAAGAATTTACTAAACTAATGATACAAGCAGCTGATACATACTTTCCTATAAAAAATGCTTTTGCAATTAAATGCAATTAAACATGAAAAATGAAAATTTTAATAGTTTAATTGATATAATGTCTCATACAAAGACTCTCCTTAAGAAAAAGAAATTTACGAGTTGGCGAAGTTTCTGTGCTTCTATATCTCCTAGAACACCTCCTTTAGTTATATGGACGAATATAAAACGTTTCCGTACTGGAACATCTCCAAATACATTTAATACTATTCCTTCATCCTTAACCGAAGAATTCTTAATGAACTTAGCTCCTCCTTTTGATCCACAACAAGAATTAGTTTCTGTTCCTCCTCAAATTTCTTCAAATGTAAGTACTTAATTCCTTGATGGACCCTTAAGTCTGGCAGATCTCAAAGGTTATCCTATCTTATGTCCGGGATTCAGCTCCTGGACGAGATGGAATTCCTTTTCTTTTTTTTCAAAACTTGTTGATGATAGTTTACTTTATTATTTAGAGGTTATAAACTCCGTAATTCTGACAGGTGACGTTCCGGAATCATGGAAGTTACAAACAGTGTTGCCCATTTTATATCCTAATAAGAATCCATCAGAAAGTACCTCTTATCGCCCCATAGCTCTATCTCCTGTGATAGCGAAATTAGCTGAACACCTTATAAAAAATAGATTAGATTGGTTTTTAGAAAACAATAATTCACAGTTTGGCTTCAGAAAGGGAAAGAGCACCATAGACAATGCTGCTTTACTCATTACAAATATTCGCCTGGCATTTTCAGGAGATGAGTCTGTCATAGCCGCATTCTTGGGTATAAAATTAGCTTACGATAACGTTTACATTTCAATATAAAAGAAAAGTTACAAAAATTACAAGTTCCACCGTAAAATAACGATTAATGGTTTGACCAGAATGCTATGGAAAGGGCTCCCACAGGGATCCATGCTTAGTCCTATTCTCTATGCAACATATACATATGACCTTGAAAGCTCGCTGGCTGTAACATGCAAAATTCTGCAGTACGCCGATGATGTGGTTGTTTAGAGTACTGAAAATCTATTAATATCGCTTGTGCCTCTTTGTCCAAAGCTTTAGATCTTCTTAAGATCTATTTGGACAAAGATGGACTAGAACTCTCTATATCTAAGTGCTGTGCGAGCACCGAACAGCACTTTTCTAGAAAACGTAAGCCTCCTCCAATTATTCTAAAATACAATGGAGAGCTTATTCCGGTTAAATCTCATGTTAAATTTCTAGGTCTAGTTTTAGACTCTAAACTCACTTGAATTCCACATTGTGATTATATTGCTGAAAAATGTGAACGTGCTCTAAACATCCTCAGATGCCTGTCAGGTGTCTAGTGGGACGCACACCCTCTTTCACTTAAATTAGTTTACAATGCACTGATAAGGAGTGTGGCACTTTTTTACGGGAACCACGTGGCGCTGCTGGTATGAAGAGACTGGATGACGTCCAGGCCAAGGCCCTTCGAATCATAATTGGTGCTAAGAAATCTAGTCCCATAAACGCTTTACAGGTCGAATGCGCTGATCCTCCTCTCAAGTTACGTCGACAGTTCTTGGCTTACAGATTTTTCTACCGCATCAGTGTTCTAAACACCCTTTAGTCATCAAAACTCATCAACTTCAGATTTCATCAATTCATCCCCATACTGGGCACATAAACCACTACCGCATCTAGTTATTAGTTTCAGAACACACAAAATTATAACTACACCCACACGCCACTCTCCAATTTTTCCTGTTTTTGAATCTGATTTTAAAGCGTTAATAATTTCACCTGAAATACATTTGAATAATGTTATCATAAAAGGTGATGCTAATGCCAACTTCTCTTTTAAAGCTCTGGTTGACGAGCTTTGGCCTGGTTGGCACCATGTTTACAGTGATGCCTCAAAACACACAGGCAATCAAAATGTTGGTGTCGACATTCTTCAAAAAATAAAACGCCCTCCAGAAACTTAAATTTTCACTTTCGTCAATGAAAATTGAAGTTTTTGGAGGGAGTTTGCTTTGGTATTTTTAAGGCCCTGGAATATGTCCTTATAATGAAACTCTGCAAAACAGTAATTTTCACAGATTCCATGAGTGCATTCAAATCAAACAATCTTTCCCCGGTAACTCTAATATCAAGAGATTTACTACTAAAATGTGAAGTAAGGGATATTCGGTGTCCTTCGCTTGGATTCCTAGTCATAGTGGAATCATTGGATACGAAAAAGCGGATCAATTAGCTAATGAGGCCAGTGCGTGTGGCCACCTTTTATTTTAAAATCTACTATCAGGACTTGACTGCTCTTCCCAGGGTCCGCCTCTAGGAATCTTGGAGGGAGGCTTGGAAGAGCAGCAGTCAAGTGAAAGGCAAGTATTACTTTTCTATTCAATCTGAAGTCCCTATTAAGCCTTGGTTCTTCAAAACAAAGTTGGGTAAAAGAGCTACTTCGGTATTGATACGCATGCGTTTGGGTCACGTGTGCAGCCCTGCACATCTCGCTCGGTTTCGCATTATCGACAATGATACTTGTGATTGCGGGGAAAAGGATGCTGACACGAATCAAATTATTCTTAGATGTGCAATGTATGATCATACTCTGCTATATACAAGTCTATCGATTTTAGAAGTGCCATTTCCAACTAGCATACCGTGTTTACAAACTCCATTACTAGATAATTAATTTGTTTATTTTAATTTAATTTCTTCCTCAATCCCTTTTCATTGTTCCTTCCTTGATCATTTTCTCTAAATGTTATGCATGCCCGTCCGCGATCTTTATCCTACCCATACTTTGACCCAATTTACAAAAAAAAAACTCCCCTTCATTTCCTCGTTTTCGCTACCTACTCATACAAGAGATGATGCAACACAAGCCCGAGATATCAAGACTAACTTCACAAGAAGAAAATATAGAAGAACAGAAAATGAGTGACAAACTAAAAATAACTTTACTCTGGCAAATGCACAAGATGTGCGAAGCCAAAATTAGGAAAAAAGAAGGCGTGTTATTGTGACCTTGTTAATAGCATTTATTAAATGAAAAACGAATAGAACTTTAAAAGTAGAGTACGGGAGATATTGTTTCGCATGATGTCTAAATATCAAGAAAAACAGGAGACAGGCGCCAAATTTAATCAAAAACAAGATTGTTTACGTGTAATGTTAGATTTCGTAAGTTAGTATGACGCTAATAAATTGATGCTTTGTTTTAATTCAAAATTACTATGGATGCAAAAACTATTTCTCTATTAAGATTCATATTTATTTTATAATAGATAAGTTAAATACCTTCAAAATAATGCATTATGGTTATTTATCACTAGCTGTCCCACGCGGCTTCGCTTTCGTCAACTGGCTACCTACCTACCCATCTACCCTGCCTACCCTACCCTACCTACCCTACATAGATGATTGTTGCGTAACTTAAACATTTTACGCAACGGAAGCTCTCAAAAAGGAATATTTTTTCCCATTTTTGCAACATTTCAATTATGCTCCGCTCCTATTGGTCGTTATGTTGTATAGCTTATTACCTTCCTCGATAAATGGACTATCCAACACAAAAATATTTTTTTAATTCCAACCAGTAGTTCCTGAGATTAGCGCGATCAAACAAACTCTTCAGCTTTATAATGTTAGTTAAATACCATAATAAATGTTGCATAGTATTTTTTTTTCTTTTACAGGTAATATGAAAGATTTAGCAGGGGTTCATGAGACAGTGATAAGATTGAATATTGGTGAGTCTGCAGTGAAGTTAGAGAAATAATAAAAGAGTGGTTTGAAACCATAACTTCAGAGGAGTTGAAGAAACTTGCTGATCATGTCATTCATGTTGAACATAAATAATAATATAAAGAAAGGGACAGAATTACAGAAAATAATGTGGGGAACAGTGATTCTAATGACTCTAATGAATCTTTTCACATGAAAGTTAGATTCAGATTTTGATTATGGTAGTGAATAAACCAAAATTATTAAAGAATGCTGTTGTTTTTTTTATTCAGATTGATACACAATAATAATTCAGCATCTGCCTGCGCTTATCCCATGTTACTTGGGGTAGGCGTAACACGTTTTCTTCTTCCATACCGTCCTGTCCCCGTCACCTTTTCTTTCATATCACTCCTCACACAGTCCATCCATCTTTTCTTTGGCCTTCCTCTTCCTCTCCATCCATCCACATTTATATTCATAACTCTTTTAGTAACATGCGTTTCATCCCTCCTCATCACATGACCATACCAGGACAAAGGGTTTCTCTTCAACTTTTCTGTCACTGGCGCCACTTTCAAACTGCCTCTAATATACTCATTTCTCACTTTATCCAATGTCGTCACGCCGCACATCAATCTCAACATTCTCATCTCTGCTACATTCAATACATAATAATAACTAGCTGACCCGGCAATCTTTGTTTTGCCATAAAAACACCAAACATTCATCTACCCTACCTAACACTATCTACCCAACTCTACCTACCCTACTCTACCTACCCTACCCTACCTACCCTACCCTACCTACCCTACCCTACCTACACTACCCTACCTACCCTACCCTACCTACCCTACCCTACCTACCCTACCCTACCTACCCTACCCTCCCTACCCTACCCTACCTACCCTACCTACCCTACCTACCCTACCTACCCTACCTACCCTACCCTACCTACCCTACCCTACCCTACCTACCCTACCTACCCTACCTACCCTACCTACCCTACCTACCCTACCTACCCTACCTACCCTACCTACCCTACCTACCCTACCTACCCTACCTACCCTACCTACCCTACCTACCCTACCTACCCTACCTACCCTACCTACCCTACCTACCCTACCTACCCTACCTACCCTACCTACCCTACCTACCCTACCTACCCTACCTACCCTACCTACCCTACCTACCCTACCTACCCTACCTACCCTACCTACCCTACCTACCCTACCTACCCTACCTACCCTACCTACCCTACCTACCCTACCTACCCTACCTACCCTACCTACCCTACCTACCCTACCTACCCTACCTACCCTACCTACCCTACCTACCCTACCTACCCTACCTACCCTACCTACCCTACCTACCCTACCTACCCTACCTACCCTACCTACCCTACCTACCCTACCTACCCTACCTACCCTACCTACCCTACCTACCCTACCTACCCTACCTACCCTACCTACCCTACCTACCCTACCTACCCTACCTACCCTACCTACCCTACCTACCCTACCTACCCTACCTACCCTACCTACCCTACCTACCCTACCTACCCTACCTACCCTACCTACCCTACCTACCCTACCTACCCTACCTACCCTACCTACCCTACCTACCCTACCTACCCTACCTACCCTACCTACCCTACCTACCCTACCTACCCTACCTACCCTACCTACCCTACCTACCCTACCTACCCTACCTACCCTACCTACCCTACCTACCCTACCTACCCTACCTACCCTACCTACCCTACCTACCCTACCTACCCTACCTACCCTACCTACCCTACCTACCCTACCTACCCTACCTACCCTACCTACCCTACCTACCCTACCTACCCTACCTACCCTACCTACCCTACCTACCCTACCTACCCTACCTACCCTACCTACCCTACCTACCCTACCTACCCTACCCTACCCTACCCTACCTACCCTACCCTACCTACCCTACCCTAGCTACCCTACCCTACCTACCCTACCCTACCCTACCTACCCTACCCTACCTACCCTACCCTACCTACCCTACCCTACCTACTATCCGCGGTCTCCCCCCGCGACGAAAACACGTGCCAAAGAAAGCTCCGCGCAAAATATTTTTGTTAAAAAATTGAAAAAATTCATAAAAGTGGTATTTTTGAACCGAATCGCATGGTGTTTACCACCAAATTGTGCAGAAAAATACGGACTATCCACTGGTGAAAAGTGTGCAATCGTGAGTGCCTTGGAAAAGAAAATTATAAGTGAAAAAGTAAAAATTTTGTAAAAAGTTAAACTACAAAAAATAACGCTGCTAAAACTAGAGCGGCGACATATATGTTTCTCGGTGCCATTTGACGCGTCTTGTTGACGCCCACATTTTGGGACTTTGTCCCGATTATTCTGGGCCACGCGCTCGGAGGAAATTGAGAAAAACCGGTCACCACGTGGCCACGTGCAACCAGCTCCAGTCGAGTGCGGCTGACATCAGTGTGCGGATTCGAGACGGGGCGTTGAGTCCAGCGGGACACCGTTTCAAGCTCCGAGAAAGGCGAAGTGGTTTCAGAGATATTGAATTTTCAAAAATAACTGTTTTTTCAAAAATATATATTTAAATATCTTCCGCGACTACCCCCTACTTTTATTTTGGCATCCTAAGGACCTGGATGAATGCTATATCCCTGCAAGATTTTGAAAATTTTTGACTTATACTTTTGGAGTTATCATTTTTTGAAATTTCAGGGTGGACACGAGGGGTGTTATACAGGGGTCCACTGTCTCTGGACCACTACCTAAAAATAGAATAAGTCAGTTGTAATAATATTATTTAGTTTTAAATGTGTTTTTGTGTCCTATTTTTAGCTGAGGACGATTTTTGTTGCATTTTGGGGGTTATTTGCCTGTATTAAATCGGGGGTTGGTTTTCCATATTTTTTTTACTAAATCTGGACTGGACTCTTCAAGACCTTTCCGGAAAACCCAAACTCGGCAGGTTTTGGCCAACAGGTGCCAATTTAAACAGACGTCCGCCATTTTGGGCGCCATCTTGGAAAACTTTCACCCGACATAGCTCCGGACTCGGTGGTCCTAGAAAGCTGCCGTTTTCACAGCTACACTTGGTAGCGCAATACCTGTCTTGCCCTGTTAGAATTAGGCGTTTTGGCGTTGGGAGATTTCAGGATCTTGAAAACTGCCTTGCACGCTGGGGTGGGCGGAGTCAAGCCGGAAGAGTCCAAACACGGACGTTCTACGGCCATTGGAGGGAAACTTAGCCCGGGTTTCAGATTGACTTTGACAGTTCTCGAACTGTCAAACGATTTTTCAGACTCGGATAGTTCCCGAACTGGTTGTCGTGGAACGCTCGGGTTTTCTTTGGGGACGTTTGCTGACCCTTCCCTACCCGGCTTGCACCTTTTCAGGTATTTTCGGGACCTGAAGTTTTTCAGCCTGAAAACTTACTCGGGAGGATAGACTGTAACTGAACCGCGATTGCTCCGGAGCCCCTGGCACTGGGTGCCCCGTGTTTGGTATCGTTGGATTGGTCTCGGCGGGCTCTATCCATTGACATAAATAAATTGGCTCTACATAGAGCCAATCTATCAAAAAATTACTAAATAGGTTTTTACGACCAAATTTGACATCAAGATCTATTTGTTACCCTTGAGGACTGCCCAAAGTCTCCAGGCCGTGGGTCGCCTTGGTAGAGACGGCTTCTTATTGTAAATATACCATAGTTTTAAGGTTTTTGTACGGTTTTGCTCTTTTGAACACTAGACGCTCTATTTTATTTTACCTTTTTCTTATTTACTATCGTCCCTATTGACGACTTTATATTATAATTTTGACGCATATCTTCAACATGTTCGGCTTTAGAACGCCCTCAAAGTTGACCGACGGAGAAAAATCGCCGTCAGGACCTGGGCCAGCGGCCCCCCAAAACGTTAGACGCAGTATAGGGGAGTGGGAAGCCACAAACACTGGCCCCACTGCAAACGACACTTTCAGCATAGGAAAGACGTCGCAGGCTGGCCCTTCGAAAATTAAAACTAAGGTTGCCCCGACTCAGGAGAGCAAAGTGGTGACCACGACCACGGCGAGAAGGTCCATCGAAAGATCCCCACCGCCAAAAGTCAAATATGTGGACCGGACTACGGAGGCTAAGGCCTGCTTGACGAAGACAAAGCTGCACCTGAGCAGCTCCAGAAATACCAAAACAGAGATAAAAACCGCTATCTCTGAAGCCACAGAACGGCTTTACCAATTGGTAAAGGAGACTGAAATGGAGCTTAAGGCTGCCAGGCAAAGACTGACTAAGGAAGGGCTGGAAGGGCCGGTAGCGACAGCCCCAATTCCAATAGCCACGAAAACTTTCTCTCCTGAAGAAACAAGTAGACTTCTTCTAAAGATGGAACACCACACAAAACTCCTAGAAGAGAGCAAGAAAAAAATGGAGGAGCTCAGTGAGAAAATGGACCATCAGAAAGAATATCTAGAGAGGGGCACCTACGCGAGTGTGGCCGCAACTCGGTTCGGAAAGTCACTGCCAGGGCGCAGTACATTGCACTCAGTTGTGGTCGCCTCCAAGGATGAAACCGAGACGGGCGATGAAGTCCTCAGTAGAGTGAGGAAAGCGATAAACGCCAAAGATGAGTGGATCAAAGTAGAAAAGGTGAGGAAAGCTAGGGATAGAAAAGTAATAATTGGATTGGAAACAGAGGAAGAAAGGCGAAAAATGAAGACCCGACTCCAAGAAGAAGGTGTTGACCTGACTGTGGAGGAAGTCAAGAACAAGGACCCGCTTCTTGTTCTCAGAAACGTCCTTGTCGTCAATTCCGATGAAGACATTGTCGGGGCGTTAAGAAGCCTGAATAAGGGTGTTTTCGGCGGCCTCGACAGCGGGGAAGACAGAGTGGTAGTAAAATACAGGAGGAGGACACGCAACCCTCATATTGGCCACGTCATCATTAGCGTCTCGCCTACCATCTGGCGACGGGCTCTAGAAATTGGTACCGTGCACATCAAACTTCAGCGAATAAGGGTCGAGGATCAGAGCCCGTTGATCCAATGCACCCGCTGCCTAGGCTTCGGGCACGGTAAGCGGTTCTGCAAAGAGCCTGCGGACCTATGTGGCCACTGTGGCGGTCCACATGTGAGAGCAGAATGCCCGGACTGGCTCTCAGGCGCACCACCCGCTTGCCGTAACTGCACGAAGTCAAGGATAGAGCACGACGCTCAGCACGCTCAACACAATGCTTTTAGCCACGATTGCCCGGTACGGAAAAAATGGGATGACGTGGCCAGATCGACTGTAGCGTATTGTTAAGGGCACCCCAGTGGGACATGCCCCCTACGGGGTATTGCAGGCTAACCTCCAACGCAAGAGATTAGCCACCAACGAGCTTCTTATAGAGGCCGCGAAGCGTGGAACAGCGGTGGCCCTCTTGCAAGAACCGTACATAGGCGGGGCCAAAGTAATGAAGAATCACAGGGGCGTTAGGATCTTCCAGAACACTGGCATAGGAGATGGGACTGTTAAGGCAGCAATAGCCGTCTTTAACAACGACCTCGTAGTCAAACAGTACCCGAAACTCACCACTAATAACATCTCAGTGGTGGGAATCCTGACCAGTGCCTGGGAGATCACGCTTGTCTCGATTTACTTTGAGCCAGACCAGCCTATCGAACCATACCTTGAACATCTAAGGCAAATATGGCTCGTCGTCGGTTCCAGGAACCTCATCGTTGGAGGGGACGCCAATGCAAAGAGCATGTGGTGGGGTAGCCCGGTGGTCGATTCCAGAGGGGATAAAATGGTTGGAACTCTCGGCGAGCTAAACCTTAACATTCTCAACCGAGGGGAAATGCCGACCTTCGACACTATCCGAGGAGGAAAGCGGTACAGCAGTCACGTGGATATTACCGCATGCTCCAATGACATCTTGGACCGGATAGACGACTGGAGGGTAGACGAGGGTCTCACGAGCTCGGACCACAACGGCATTATGTTTAGGATCCTCTTGCAAAAGTCTAAAGGCATCAAAATCGAGAGAACTACGAGGAAATTTAATACCAAAAAAGCCAATTGGCCCAAATTTAATGAGAAATTTGGGCAATTGAAAACGGTATATAATTTTACAACAGCCGAAATAGACAAAACTACAAACATAGAGCAACTTGACACACTAACTAACAATCTGACGAAAGCAATTGACGAAGCATGCAAGTATACAATACCTTCTAAAAAAGTCAAAGAGGAGCTTACCTTGCCGTGGTGGACCGAGAGACTCGCTGAGATGAAGAAAAGAGTCGCTACCAAGAAGCGCAGGATTCGCTGTGCCGCCCCAATTCGGAGGTCGAAGGTCGTAGAAGATTACCTGAAACAGAAAGAAGAGTATGAGATGGAGGTGGCCAAAGCTCAGACCGAGAGTTGGAAGGAATTCTGTGGGAAGCAGGATAGGGAGGGGGTCTGGGAAGGGATATACAGGGTTATAGGTAGGACGCAGCGTAGGGAGGAGGATCTGCCATTGGAACGAGACGGTGAGGTATTGGACGCGAGAGGCTCCGTGAAATTCCTAGCGGAAACATTTTATCCGGAAGACCTCCCGGAATGCGACAATGCTTACCACCGATCCATTCGAACTAAAGCCGAACACGTGAACTGGGACGACCAAAATGATTTTTGCGATCCACCGTTCACGATGGCGGAACTTAAGAATTCGGTGGAGTCCTTCAATCCAAAGAAAGCACCGGGTTCCGATGGATTTACAGCCGACATCTGTTGCCGTGCCGTGAAAAGTGACCCGGAAACATTCTTAAGGTTTCTCAATAAGTGCCTAGAAAACCATCACTTCCCCACGTCCTGGAAGGAGGCAACGGTAGTGATACTGAGGAAGCGCGGCAAAGAGAGTTATTCCATTCCCAAAGCATATAGGCCGATTGGGCTATTGCCTATACTAGGGAAAATCTTTGAAAAGATGCTGGTGGCCCGCCTCAAGTTCCATCTATTACCGAGGATGAGCACCCGCCAATACGGATTCATGCCGCAAAGGAGCACGGAGGACTCCCTCTATGCTCTCATGCAACACGTCCACAGCAAGCTAGCACAAAAAAAGATAGTCACGCTGGTATCCTTAGACATAGAGGGAGCATTCGACAGTGCCTGGTGGCCAATGATCAGAGTCCGACTGGCGGAGGAGAAATGTCCAATCAACCTCAGGCGGGTCATCGACAGCTACCTCAGGGACCGGAAAGTCTCGATCAGGTACGGTGGGGAAGTATATAGCAAGGGGACAAGCAAGGGCTGTGTCCAGGGATCAATAGGGGGACCCATATTGTGGAACTTAGTCCTAGACCCTCTCCTAAAAGCTTTGGAAGATAAGGGGAACTACATCCAGGCGTTTGCGGACGATGTTCTCTTGGTTTTCGACGGTGAGACTGCACTGGAGGTGGAAGAATGCGCCAATGCCGCTCTCAGTCATGTTCTGGCGTGGGGTGTCCAAAACAAACTAAAATTTGCTCCGCACAAGACCACCGCTATGGTGATAACCAGAAAATTAAAATATGACACGCCGCGCCTGAGCATGGGGGGGATCGACATTGGCATGTCGAAAGAAATGAAGCTTCTGGGAGTGACGATAGATGAGAAGCTAACATTTAACACCCACGTCTCACTCGTCTGCAACAGGGCAATTGGGATCTACAAGCGGTTGTGCAGAGCCGTAAAGGTCAGTTGGGGGCTCCACCCAGAGGTTGTTCGTGTGCTGTACGTGGCGGCTATAGAGCCCATAATACTTTACGCTGCCAGCGTTTGGGCACCGGCTGCCAAGAAGTTGGGAGTCATAAAACAACTTCGGACCGTTCAGCGTGGGATTGCCCAAAAAATGTGCAAGGCGTATCGGACGGTCTCCCTGCACTCGGCTCTGTTGCTGACAGGGATGCTCCCGCTCGACCTTCGCGTCCGGGAGGCGGCTGCGCTCTACGAAGCAAGGAGGGGAATCCCCCAGCCTGTATTGGGGGACAGGGAGGTGGAGAGGATGTTCCCAGCGCTGGAGGCCCCGCACCCCGCGGAGCAAATGAGCCTGGAGTTTGGAAGCCTGGTAGACGAGGAACAATATAACGACCACATTAATTTTGCTGTGCGTATCTTTACCGACGGCAGCAAAATTGAGGGCAAGGTTGGAGCGGCGCTATCCTTGTGGAATGGCTCCGCCGAAACGAAAACCCTCAAGCTTGCCCTGCCGTCCTACTGCACCGTCTATCAGGCAGAACTCCTGGCTCTGCAAAGAGCTGCAGCGGAAGCGCTCAAGCGCAATGAAACCACGTTCGGCATCTTCAGCGACTCTATGGCCGCTCTCCAATCCGTGACCAATACACGTTCCTCCCACCCCTTGGCAGTGGAAACCAGAGACGCCTTACGACGCTGCAAGCTCCAGAACAAGAGCGTCTCCTTGTTCTGGATTAAAGCCCACGCGGGGTTGGAGGGTAACGAGAGAGCCGACCAGCTTGCGAAGGAAGCCGCCCTAGGGTTGAAGAAGAGGCCGGACTATGATCTGTGCCCCGTTTCATTCGTCAAGCGTAGAATCCGATTGGAGACGCTTGGTGAATGGAACGAGAGATATAGAACGGGTGAAACGGCTTCGGGTACGAAACTTTTCTTCCCGGACGCGGTGGTAGCGTACGGCGTGGTTCGCAGGATAACCCATACGAGCATAACCACGCAAATCTTGACGGGGCACGGTGGGTTCTCTTCATACTTGGAACGCTTCAAGTGTAAGGAGAATCCATCGTGTGCCTGTGAACCTGGTGTCGAGGAGTCGGTTCTGCACATACTGTTTGAATGTCCAATCACCGCAAAAATGCGGTACGAAACGGAGCAGAAGCTCGCCGTAGAGCTGGTTGCACAAAATGCGTCAAATCTGATGATGGGAAAGAAAAGAGATGCGTTTTTAAATTATTGTAGAGAAATAGCTTCCATGGTGATCAAAAGAAATAAAACCGTATAAGAAAATATGCTGCTATAATATAGTATGTTATATTAGAGGCTAGCATAGTAAAACTGTATTATAAATTAAGAAATAGGAAATAAATACAATATATAAAATAGAAATAAGTAAAATAAGATAGATGAGATATGAGTGCAATAATAATAATTGCTCCCCCCACCGTGTAAGACATGGTATTAATAATAAGATAAGAAACTGTTTAATAAAACAAGACAATATATTATGTTAAATAGAAATAAGATAAATATATATGTGAGTACAAACAATAAATGCTCCCCCTACATTATAAGATCTGAAATAGTAATAAGATAAGAAATGTTAAATAGAATAAGACTATGTATAATAAATTGAAGAATAGATATAAACTAAGATGATTAAGTGAAAAAATGTATACAGATAGTCACAAAATAAAAACCCTTCACCCTGTTTTATTCTGGAACCCTGAATAAAAATAAATAAAGTTAAGTATAGATAGACAGATACAATAAGATAGATGGGTATCCCACCCATAACAGACGCAAATGAGGATGAATGAAAGAAAGATCAAGTATGAGGAATGAAAGTGCGAGAAGAAAAAATGCGAGAACTGGTATGAACGTATAGACTAGAATAGACTCCGATCATGTTGGAGATAGCAGTATAAAAAAAAAAAAAAAAAAAAAAAAAAAAAAAAAAAAAAAAACCCTACCCTACCTACCCTACCCTACCTACCCTACCCTACCTACCCTACCCTATCTACCCTACCCTACCTACCCTACCCTACCTACCCTACCCTACCCTACCTACCCTACCCTACTTACCCTGTAAACCTCACGGAGCCCGAGACCTTTCCAACGAATGCAAAACCGTGGAAATCGGTTCGTGCTTTCTGGAGTTATAGCGTCAGGTTATTGTGACTGTCAAATAATAACAGACAAATAATTAGCAATAAATTAAAATTGCGACTATAATTTGAGATTTAAACTATCCTATCTCTCAAGTTGGATCGAACTGCACATGGTGTGCGAATTTTATTATAATCGGTTAAGTGGTTTAGGAGTCCATTGAGGACAAACATTGTGACACGAGATTTATATATATTAAGACTAGCTGACCCGGCAAACTTTGTTTTGCCATAAAAACACCAAACATTCATCTACCCTACCTAACACTATCTACCCAACTCTACCTACCCTACCCTACCTACCCTACTCTACCTACCCTACCCTACCTACCCTACCCTACCCTACCTACCCTACCCTACCTACGATACCCTACCCTACCTACCCTACCCTACCTACCCTACCCTACCTACCCTACCCTACCTACCCTAACCTACCTACCCTACCCTACCCTACCTACCCTACCTACCCTACCCTACCTACCCTACCCTACCTACCCTACCTTACCTACCCTACCCTACCTACCCTACCTACCCTACCTACCCTACCCTACCTACCCTACCCTACCCTACCTACCCTACCCTACCCTACCTACCCTACCCTACCTACCCTACCCTACCTACCCTACCCTACCTCCCCAGTCTACCTACCCTACCCTACCTACCCTACCCTACCTACCCTACCCTACCTACCCTACCCTACCTACCCTACCCTAACTACCCTACCCTACCTACCCTACCCTACCCTACCTACCCTACCCTACCTACTCTACCCTACCTACCCTACCCTACCTACCCTACCCTACCTACCCTCATGCTTTCAGCTCGGAGTGCGTAGTTAGGAAAAGGTGGGATGCAATAGCCCGATCAGTAATAGCGTATTGCTAAGGGCAACACGGAGACTCCTGCCCAACAAAACGCAAGACCATACCGTGTGGCCCAAGCAAACCTACAACGTAAGGACCTGGCAACGACCGAACTCTTTTTAGAGGCCAGTAAAAGGAAGATCGCATGGGCACTTATCCAGGAGCCGTACGTGGGAGGGGCGCGAGGTATGAAGAGCTACCGAGGTTCGCGAATCTACCAGTGCGAGGTTGATGGAAGCGGGAGGGTAAAGGCGGCAATTGCCGTCTTTGACGATGACCTTGATGTCATTCCCTACCCGAAACTCACCACAAACAACATTGTTGTGGTGGGGATCCGGACCAAAGCCTGGGAGATCGCAGTAGTTTCTTACTACTTCGAGCCAGACCAACCCATAGGGCCATACCTGGACCAGTTGACCCAGATCAAATCGGAAGTGGCCACCGGTAGATTGCTTATTGGTGGCGACGCTAACGCTAAGAGTCCTTGGTGGGGCAGCATCGTCGAAGACTCCAAGGGCGAGGAAATGTCCGGAACCCTGGAGGACTTAGAGCTTCAGGTGCTGAACACTGGTGACGCTCCCACATTTGACACTGTCCGAGGTGGTCGAGTGTATAAAAGCCACGTGGACGTCACGGCATGCTCGCTCGACCTTTTTGACCTGGTGGACGGCTGGCGGGTCGACACAGGAGCAACATCCTCGGACCATAACACAATATTTTTCGAAATTAAAGTTAAAAGGGATAAAGGGGTAAATATCACCAGGACGACCAGGAAATTTAACACAAGAAAGGCGGACTGGGATACATTTAAAGATAAATTAGGGGCAATTAAAATTGAAAATAATATAAATTTGAATAGTATAAGGGGAATAACTAGTAAAGTAGATTTAGAAGAATTAATTGTAAATTACAGAGATAGTATTTTAAAAGCATGCGAAGATTCTATTCCCAAGACTAGTATTAAAAGTAAAATCACTTGTCCGTGGTGGTCCGAGGAGCTCACTGTGAAGAAGAAGGAGTTTACCAGACTTAAGAACCGCATCCGCAATGCCGCGCCGGTCCGGCGAGCGATGGTCGTAGACGAGTACCTGAAGGCCAAAGAAGAGTACGAGATGCTAGCGAAGAGCGCCCAATTCGCAAGTTGGAAGGAGTTCTGCCGGAAACAGGATCGGGAAGGGGTCTGGGAGGGAATCTTCAGGGTGATTGGTAGGACCGCCAGAAGACAGGAGGAACTGACCCTACGCAGCGATGGTGTATTCCTCAACCCAAGTGAATCGGCCGCCCTACTCGCAGATACGTTCTACCCCGAAGACAGAGTAGACCAGGACAACGCTGAGCACAGGCGAATAAGAGAAGCGGCCAGTCGAGTAAATGAGTGGGTTCATGATGAATATCATGATCCACCATTTACCTCGCTGGAGCTGAAGACCGCCGTGGCAGGTTTCAATCCCAAAAAGGCACCAGGAGGGGATGGACTGACGTCTGATATCTGCAGTCGAGCGATCCACCAGGACCCGGATGCGTTCCTTGCCCTCTACAATAAGTGCCTTGAATTGGCACACTTCCCGAACATCTGGAAGGAGGCTACAGTCGTGGTCCTCAGAAAACTGGGCAAGGACGATTACCTAAACCCCAAGGCATACAGACCAATAGGTCTACTGCCGGTTCTGGGGAAGGTCCTGGAGAGGATGGTAGTAGCGCGTTTAAAATGGCAGCTTGTACCGCGGTTTAGTACTCGCCAGTTTGGTTTTATGCCCCAGAGAAGCACTGAGGACGCCCTCTATAAGCTAGTGAAGCACGTACAGGACAAGTTGAGGCTGAAGAAGCTAATTGTCCTGGTGTCGCTGGATATAGAGGGAGCCTTCGATAGTGCTTGGTGGCCAGCCATCAAGGTCAGACTGGCTGAGGAAAAGTGCCCGGTGAACATAAGAAGGCTGCTAGACAGCTACCTCGACAGTAGGAAAGTCAAGGTTCGTTACGCTGGGGAGGAATGCACGCGAGTGACTAGCAAGGGCTGTGTTCAAGGGTCAATAGGTGGCCCCATTCTGTGGAATCTCATTCTAGACCCACTATTGCAGGAATTGGAACAGCGCGGTATCTTCGTGCAGGCGTTCGCTGATGATATCGTCTTGGTTCTGGATGGGGACTCAGCGACTGAAGTTTCAACATCTGCCAATGCAGCCCTCGCCCATGTTCAGAGTTGGGGCGTCAAGAACAAGCTGAGGTTCGCACCGCACAAAACCTGTGCGATGGTCGTAACCAACAAGCGCAAGTATGATACCCCAAGGCTGAGCATGGCCGGGGTCGACATTGATATGGTTAAGAAGATGAAGTTGTTGAGTCTAACCATAGACGAGAAGCTCACCTTCAATGAGCACACCGCGAACGTCTGCAGGCGGGCAGCTATCATTTATAAGCAGTTGTCCCGCGCCGCTAAAGTGAGTTGGGGATTGGACGCACAGATCATACACACAATCTACACTGCTATGATTGAGCCCATAATAACGTACGCGGCCGCAGCCTGGGCTCCCGCTACGAAGAAGCTGGGAATACGTATGAAGCGAGGAGAGGGTCATCCCGGTTTGTGCCAGGAGATAGGGAGATCGAAGGTGCGGTGGGGTTTGCAGAGGCTCCTCATCCAGCTACACAGATGCCCCTGGAGTTCATGTGCCTGGCAGACCAACAGTTGCTAGACAGCAACAATGTGCAGACGGTGCGAATCTTCACCGACGGCAGCAAGATTGAGGGGAAGGTCGGAGCCGCATTATCCATATGGGATAATGATGGCGAAGTCCGGAAGCTCAAACTTAGCTTAGCCGCGTACTGCACAGTCTACCAGGCGGAACTCCTGGCCATCTGTAAAGCGACGGACGTGATACTCGCGCGGCAAGAGACGAGCTTTGGTTTGTACAGCGACTCAATGTCAGCATTGGAGACGCTTGCAAACCATGGCTCTCTCCATCCCCTGGCAGTTCACGCGCGCGCCAATTTGGCTCAAGCCCTGGGCCAGAGCAAAGCTGTGTCTTTGTTCTGGATCAAGGCCCACGCGGGCCTGCCGGGGAATGAGCGAGCGGACGAGTTAGCAAAGGAAGCAGCATTGTCGTTACGGAGGAAGCCGGACTACGACCGGTGTCCGGTTTCATTTATCAAGCGACAGATCCGTTTGGAATCGCTTGATGAATGGAATCGAAGATATGTGTCGGGCGAGACGGCCTCTGTGACGAAAATGTTTCTTCCGGATGCAATAGCGGCTTTCCGTATTATAAAACAGGTGCGGCCCACAGGCGTTCTCACGCAAGTTTTGACGGGGCACGGTGGGTTCTCTGAATACTTGAATCGCTTCAAGTGTAAGGAGAGCCCATCGTGCGTCTGCGATCCAGGCGTGGCAGAAACCGTCCAGCACATACTTGTAGATTGCCCGATATTTACCAGGGAACGCTACCAACTCGAATGTGAGCTGGACGGGAGACTGACGAAGGAGAGCCTGCATGGGTTCATGATTAAGCAACACAGGGAAAAGTTCCTGGTGTACTGTGTAAAAGTGGCTTCCACAGTCATTGCACGAAACCGAAGTTGAAGCGGCCCTATGCTTCACCAGTATTATGAGAATATTTTGTAAGAAGCATAGAAATAGCACGCACAAAACTGCAATGACAAAATGTGCACTGGGGTAGTACCTAAGAAAAACAGATTGTCTGTGTGGTGGAAAGCACTATTGTGCTTCTTATCCCTAAATTGTAAGGCATTATTTATACTTTTTGATGTTCCTGTGATAAATAGCTCTTTTGTATTCCGACTGTGATAAACAGCACTTCTTGCACATTTTAGCGATAAACCGCATTTTTTGTATATTTTTGCATTCTTTGTATTATCTTAACCAAAAATTTTGATCACTATATAAAGATGCCCGTAATTAAATTAGTTTGCACAGAATAGGCACCAAGTTGGCGGGATTATGTAAGGCAGGAGGGGTTTTAGTCAGTTGGAGCCTGACACTATCCAGACTGGCTCACTTTTTGAGGCACTTTGGGTGTAAGTCCGACCGGATTTCCCCTCCTGCCAATTTGGCTCAAGCCCTGGGCCAGAGCAAAGCTGTGTCTTTGTTCTGGATCAAGGCCCACGCGGGCCTGCCGGGGAATGAGCGAGCGGACGAGTTAGCAAAGGATGCAGCATTGTCGTTACGGAGGAAGCCGGACTACGACCGGTGTCCGGTTTCATTTATCAAGCGACAGATCCGTTTGGAATCGCTTGATGAATGGAATCGAAGATATGTGTCGGGCGAGACGGCCTCTGTGACGAAAATGTTTCTTCCGGATGCAATAGCGGCTTTCCGTATTATAAAACAGGTGCGGCCCACAGGCGTTCTCACGCAAGTTTTGACGGGGCACGGTGGGTTCTCTGAATACTTGAATCGCTTCAAGTGTAAGGAGAGCCCATCGTGCGTCTGCGATCCAGGCGTGGCAGAAACCGTCCAGCACATACTTGTAGATTGCCCGATATTTACCAGGGAACGCTACCAACTCGAATGTGAGCTGGACGGGAGACTGACGAAGGAGAGCCTGCATGGGTTCATGATTAAGCAACACAGGGAAAAGTTCCTGGTGTACTGTGTAAAAGTGGCTTCCACAGTCATTGCACGAAACCGAAGTTGAAGCGGCCCTATGCTTCACCAGTATTATGAGAATATTTTGTAAGAAGCATAGAAATAGCACGCACAAAACTGCAATGACAAAATGTGCACTGGGGTAGTACCTAAGAAAAACAGATTGTCTGTGTGGTGGAAAGCACTATTGTGCTTCTTATCCCTAAATTGTAAGGCATTATTTATACTTTTTGATGTTCCTGTGATAAATAGCTCTTTTGTATTCCGACTGTGATAAACAGCACTTCTTGCACATTTTAGCGATAAACCGCATTTTTTGTATATTTTTGCATTCTTTGTATTATCTTAACCAAAAATTTTGATCACTATATAAAGATGCCCGTAATTAAATTAGTTTGCACAGAATAGGCACCAAGTTGGCGGGATTATGTAAGGCAGGAGGGGTTTTAGTCAGTTGGAGCCTGACACTATCCAGACTGGCTCACTTTTTGAGGCACTTTGGGTGTAAGTCCGACCGGATTTCCCCTCCTGCCAATTTAAAAAAAAAAAAAAAAAAAAAAACCCTACCTACCCTACCCTACCCTACCTACCCTACCCTACCTACCCTACCCTACCTACCCTACCCTACCTACCCTACCCTACCTACCCTACCCTACCTACCCTACCCTACCTACCCTACCCTACCTACCCTACCCTACCTACCCTACCCTACCTACCCTACCCTACCTACCCTACCCTACCTACCCTACCCTACCTACCCTACCCTACCTACCCTACCCTACCTACCCTACCCTACCTACCCTACCCTACCTACCCTACCCTACCTACCCTACCCTACCTACCCTACCCTACCTACCCTACCCTACCTACCCTACCCTACCTACCCTACCCTACCTACCCTACCCTACCTACCCTACCCTACCTACCCTACCCTACCTACCCTACCCTACCTACCCTACCCTACCTACCCTACCCTACCTACCCTACCCTACCTACCCTACCCTACCTACCCTACCCTACCTACCCTACCCTACCTACCCTACCCTACTTACCCTATAAACCTCACGGAGCCCGAGACCTTTCCAACGAATGCAAAACCGTGGAAATCGGTTCGTGCGTTCTGGAGTTATAGCGTCAGGTTATTTTGACTGTCAAATAATAACAGACAAATAATTAGCAATAAATTAAATTTGCGACTATAATTTGAGATTTAAACTATCCTATCTCTCAAGTTGGATCGAACTGCACATGGTGTGCGAATTTTATTATAATCGGTTAAGTGGTTTAGGAGTCCATTGAGGACAAACATTGTGACACGAGATTTATATATATTAAGATTGATTAACAATAGTTTATCCCATTGCTGCAAGGCGTTCCAGTACGAGGATAAATAACTAAATAAATAATATCTAAAGCGTTACCTTCCTAAAGTACCTATTTTTAATCAGACGACGTAAAATAAATGATTCTAAAGTATCAAATTTGGTTATTCCAGGGTATTACATATTAATTTGCCGCTCTTTTTCAGTCTCTACTTTCGTTTGCCAGACTTTATATACACGTGAAAGTTTGTGAGGATGGATGAATGAAGAGAAAAGAAAGAAAGAAAGAAAAAGTGTTTATTTGTCACAAAACGACATACAATATAAGAACGTGCTTATGCTAAACCCTTAACAATAGTATTAGTAGTACTTAAATTAAGTTAGTAAAGACGAGAAATATAAACAACAAATAACATATTATATATACTACCTACATTTTGGAATGGATGTTTGTTAACCTTTCAAGCAAAAACTACTGAACGGATTTAATGAGACTTTACAAAAATATAGTTTATACATCAGAATAACACTAAGGCTATAATTTATAAAGATATTGGGCGAAGTACTAATAGCACGCGGACGGCAGCTAGCCCTATATCGTCTGCCTAGCCTTTTTCCCAACTATATTGGGGTCGGCTTCCAGTCTTACTGGGTTCAGCTAAGTACCAGTGTTTTACATGGAGCGACTGCCTATCTGACCTCCACAACCCAGTAACTGGGTAACACGGTACCCCTTGGCAAGACTGGTGTCAGATTTCAAGCTTCTGACTACCCGTAACGACTGTCAAAGATCTTCAAACAGCTAGCCCTATATATAAGCGATTAATAGAGAACATCCTTCTTTACAAATTTATCAAGTGAGTGTGATTGGCCATGCCTATGAGAATTGAAATACTCAAAGCCAAGGACCGAATTTAAAGCAAACAAAAAGATGAAGCAAAAGAACTATTTAAGTATCGTAGCAGGTGGCGTTTTGTAGTTTTGTCAACCCCATGGGAAAACAGCGTGAGTTTATGTGTGAACTAGCTTCTGCCAGTAGCTTCGTCAACGTGAAAAGTGTTTTCTTATCGCAAGGGAACCGTATACCGGGATGAAAAACCTATGTGCTATGCCAGACTATAATCTATCTCTGTGTATATCATACATATCTATTCAGCTGTTCCGGCTTGATTGAGTAACAAACATACATCCATCCATCCAAACTTTCGCATTTATAATATTAGTAAGATGAAAAACTGCATCATTGTAATTTTTAAAAATCAGTAGGAAGTAGGTACCTATTCCCAGCCAGGAAACAAACACGTTGATCTTGGAAATTTACACATGCTGTACGAGTATTATTACCTGCTTCATCCGATAGTGTCGCTAACAAGGACCAAATACTAGTAATTAATGGTATACCTACAACAAAAATAAGGAAAGAGCTCATTTTAAAAAAACATTTATTTTTGTTTCCTTCCATCCATTTATTCAAACTTTCGCATTTAATTTTATAATATTAATAAGATTTCATTATATTTATTGTTGATATTGTACTATTGTTGCACAACTGACAACCCCATGTCCTGTCCACGCAATCGTTGTCCATTCCAGGTTGCCTGGAAGTGATTGCGGAATGCGATAAGGCCGCCAGTTGTATATTTTTTACCCGACTGCCGTATTTGTTCCTATGTGGTGTTCTAGAGACCAAACGCGTTGGCCGATTTTGATGATTCTTACGTCAATCGATTTATATTAATCCTGCGAGTGTCACTGGATACATTAAAATTGGAAAAGAAAAAAATTACGGATTTTGGGCGCCATTTTGTGTGGGCAATTTTTTTTATTCCTTCCTAAACCATCGTGTGGGGTATCAAAATAAAGGGTTTTAAGAGGTGATTTCAAAAATATATAACACTTATATGTTTAAATGTAACTAATTCTATAAAAATAATACTAAAAAGTTGTAAATAAAATGAGTTAATTAAAAAGCGAACTAAAAAGACGTAAACAAGAAGAAATTCATGCAATTCTAATTTCAAGTTTTTTTTTATGTTTCCTGTTTTTTCTGGTGTACAATAATAGTACATTATGGTACAAGTGTGTAATGTTGGTGATTACCGCTGAGGCCCCATTGTGACCCGAGCCGTTAGGTGAGGGACTTAAGAGATCCGAGGACGGTAATCATCAATACACACGTGTATCATACAACGTTTTCAACACACCTGTGAAGAAAATAATACAAAAACATCATTTTCAACAGTGAAAACGAGTTGTGAAAAAATTTCGCAATGGCGGGCAAAATTAATCAGTTTTCTTATGCGCGCGCATCTAACAATGGCGATTGGCCATTGTTAGATGCGCAAGTAAAGTTATAGCGCATTACTGTCAGATCAGTGAGATTTAATTAATGGGATATAAAACTATTTATTTATTTATTTATTATTAACACATACATTTATTTTTACAGGTAAGACCCAAGCTAACAAATGTAGTCATACATTGCCAGTTTGCCAGTCCGAGTAACGGGTCTGGGTAGAGGCACATGTTACACAGTGGACAACACACTAAGTATCACCCTCTGGAATTCCGCCAAAGAGCAAGAAAATATGTCCAAACGCAGAGAGATGCTATTCAGTATCCTAACTGCTCGAGTTACTGGTGCAAACTTTAACACGTTAGTGCGTGCTGACGGGACTTTAAACAGCCCTTCCCTCGGTCCTAACCGTAGCTAACTCGTAACTAGTATATTTGAGTGAGTATCTCCTCGCTCAAGTACACTAGTTAGTTAATACTTACAATGGTTCGGATTTACTCAGTTGGCGCTTAGCAGTGGACGAAGTCGGGCTGTGGATAATCATGATGATGATTCCAAAATTTAGTATTACATATTGCTTTTGAACATATTATTACTGATTATTAGATATTCATATAACATTCATCACCAATACCAATATGAAATATTTATTTCCAACATACTACGAGAAGTCAATACAGTAGATGAGTGATACGCCTTGCCAAGTCTACTATTTTGATATTAGTGTAATTTAAAATATCAGTAATACTGATATATTAGTTACAATATTATAATATTTCCAGGCAAATATATAAGTATTACCTAATTTTGAGAAATATCGGTATTATCTGTTGTATGGTTTATTGGGACACCAGAGAAAGATAGTGATTGTTTGGAGAAACCTTTTATTTAATATAATTGTTACACTCATAAACACACCGCCATTGCTACGGAGAATTTCTATCATTGACAAAACCATCATCAAGTAATCATCATATGTTTTATTTTCAAATGGTCCATAAACATTGGTATGTATGATTTCTAATGGTCTTGTGGCTCTTGTTCTTACTGTATCAAATGGTAGCCTTGTTTGTTTTGCTTGTGTGAAAATTTCACATTACCACCTTGTATTTTTATTCCATCTAACATTTTTGGTAATATTTCCAGTGTAGTTTTTCCTGGGTGCCCTAATCTTGCATGCCATTCTTGGGCAGTTCCATATTCTTTCATTAATAATGTCTTTTCTTCTGTATTGTTTATATTTATTTTATACAAACCATTTTCTTTTTCTCCCGTTAATACTAACCGTGACTCTTTGTAGATTTCAACTTTATTTTTAGTAAACACAACAGATCCTTGGTTATTTGTGACTGCATTGACTGAAAACAGATTTTGTGATAACTCAGGAACAAATAAAGTGTTATTCAAACAGCAAATATCACCTTTCACATTTCCTTGGCCTCGTACTTCAACATTTTGGTCATTAGCCGTTAACACTGTTGATATTTTATTTTCAAAATTTGACAGTATCTATATATCATTTGTCATATGAACTGTGCAGCCTGAATCCACAATAAATTCCATGCTTTTAATTTCTTCTTTTGGTTTAATTTAAAATGTCATATCTGGCTTTTTATTTTTACTAAAGAAACAATTTTCTTCTAGGTGATTTGTTTTCTTGCATACTGAACATTGTTTTGCCTTAAATTTGCAGTCTTTTTTTTGATGGTTATACTTTTTACATATTGAACACATTTTACAGTCCTTTTTAATATGTCCTGTTTTATTGCATTTGAAGCATTTCATGCTCAAATTACCTTTTTTCACAGCTTGGAACGCCAGCTGATTTTCAATTTTATTTCCTTTCTTGTTTTCAAACATATTTTCCTCACTTAACAAGCGATTAGTTAAGTTTATTAATGTCTTTTATCTTCTGGTGTAGATTCCCATGCTGTGATGAAATAGTTTAGTTTACTTGGTAAGCAGGTTAGAATTTTTGACATCACCATTTTTTCATTTATTTTTTCTCCCAGTTGGTTTAAGCGAAACTGTAGATTTTCTATATCAGTAATCATTTGAGTAAGACACTTATTATCCTGTTTGTAATTAAAGAACTCCTGTAACAGTGATGACTTATTTCTTTCTTCTTGACCTTCAAAGATTTTACAAAGTTTCTCATACATTTCCTGGGCATTCTGGCATCCTAAAATATGACTTTTCAGCTTTCTATCTATTGTATTTATGATGATCTTTTGTACCTTGGCGTCTTTCGTACTAAATTCTTCAGTTTTTCTTACTTCCTTCTGTGTTTCTTGTGATAAAACGTCACATAGTTTCGCCGCCTTGGCGTGAATGTTGAATTCGAATTTCCACAAAAGAAAACTTTCTTCATCTTTCAACTGTTCAATTTTTATCTCCTCCCTTTCCATTTCTGTTATACATTCGTTTTTATACTGGTTTTTACTTGTTTTCTTTTCTTTCCTGTTATTAGTTGTACGGCCACGCCGTCACTTGTTTTTTATTTTTCACTGTTTTCCTGTGTCCGCTTGAGTTTTTAATGGAATCTGGTCTGGGCCCATAACCTGTTGTATGGTTTATTGGGACACCAGAGAAAGATAGTGATTGTTTGGAGAAACCTTTTATTTAATATAATTGTTACACTCATAAACACACCGCCATTGCTACGGAGAAATTCTATCATTGACAAAACCACAGACTAAGTCCTCTTAAAAATAGTGATGTTACATTGCAATCTCTAACATTAACCTATCTCTAAATGTGTCAATTTTAGTTCCTGAGAACCTCGAGCGGGGCGCTTTGAATCAGTACAAAAATCAACTGTCATTTCATATGGTATGTTTAGTCCAGCGCACTTGTATGATAGAGGTCAGTGAACTCAACCAATAAATTAAAAAAAAAACTCTATAACTCACATGTGAATAATAGTAATGAAAAAGTCACAGTTTAATTAATTCATTTTTTTTATTCATTTTCTTTGTCCATATAATAAAAGTACCTACTCTGTGGTTTGATTACAGGTGTCATTATGTGCTAAATTGCGGTAAAGTTAGAGCCACTTTATGAGCAAGTGTGTTGAAAAGTATATATAAATATAAATAAAATAAAATAAATAAGATTCCATTTGTCGACGTTTTATAAGTGCCCATGTAGGCCTATGTGAAATTAAAAAAAATGATTTTGATTTAGAATATTTTACACTTCATATCATGAAAATTGCAGAACCGATTTTATAACGCTATGTAAGTAATTCTAATAAAAAATACTTATTTAGTGTTCGGGTGATATACCCGTCATCAAGGAAAATATGAATATTAAAGCCACAAATAGTAGTTGTTAATTGTAAGGGCCTGTCGTGTCGACTAGCTGCGTATGCGTGAGACAGACTTTTTCCTGGAAGAGTTGTTTGTTTGCGGGTGGTGAGCGCGCTAGTCGCACGCCCGCCAGGTACTCCGTGCCACGTGTCTCTTGTTTCTGCCGTTTGCTACCTGGCTGGTGTCTCGTGTGTCTCGTGCTGCTGCAGTCACGAGCATGCACTGCTCGTCCGCCGCGTTGGTCACGTTGGTGCTGCTGCTAGGTGCCGGGGGGCCGCGAGACCCGCTTGCCGCCGCAGCCACAACCAAAGACACCTACTGCGAACAACTCGCAAATCGTACAGCCACTAGTAAGTGCTACGCTAGTATACTATTACTATTTTTAACCCCCGCCGGAAAAAGAGGGGTATTATAAGATTGACGTGTGTTGCTGTGTATCTGTGTTTCTGTGTATCTGTGTATGTGTATATGTGTGTCTGTCTGTGGCATCATAGCGTCCAAACGGGTAAACCAATTTTGATTTAGTTTTTTTCGTTTAAAAGGTGCCTTAATCGAGAATGTTCTTAGCTATGTTTGAATAAAATCGGTTCAGCCGTTCAAAAGTTATGGGCGTTTAACTGTTTGAATTGGGATGTTTTCGCAAGATATCATGTCATAATTACGGGTTTATTCCCATCGGCCACCCGTATTCAATAGTTTGCCGATTCGAAGTCGTAGTCTCAATCTCCTTTCTATTAATTTATATATATATAAAGGTATTTATTATAATAAATATATATGTATGTTTATTTTAACTACAATATATATATATTGTTATTCAATTTAACTTCTCAATTTTTATGCACCTGCCATGTTATCTCTCCACCACCCTTGGTTGACTGGTAGAGAATGCCTCAGGCATTAAGTCCGCCTATGTATCTGTATGTTGCATGAAGTTTTAAATAAATAAATAAATACTAATTGTCTTACATATTTTTACTATAAATAAAACAACACTAACATTAAATATATACTGGTTTATTCTTGTCACATATGGTGATCGTCAAGATCCACAAAACACAAGTTCATATATTTGAACTTTACAAATATTATAAAGAGGTAAAGTTTGTGAGTTTGTGCCGTTGTAAGGGGAAATCTCTGGATCTACTGAACCGATTTTGAAAATTCTTTCACCAGTAGAAAGCTACATTATTCCTAAGTGTCATAGGCTATAATTTCAAAAAAAATTAGATCCTTATGAAAATTGTTTTGGAATAATGTAACCCAAGGTAGCAAAATGTTGCCTGTATGTAAAATACATTATTTGGCGTGCGCTCAGAAAACTATTGATGATAGATAAAACTTTGTTGGTTGGTAGGTAGGGAAGGTAGGGTAGGCAGGGTAGCCAGGATAGCCAGGGTAGGTAGGGTAGACAGGGTAGGCAGGGTAGGCAGGGTAGCCAGGTTAGCCAGGGTAGGCCGGGAAGGCAGGGTAGGGGCAGGGTAGCCATGGCAGCCAGGGTAGACTGGGTACGCAGGGTAGCCAGGGTAGGCAGGGCAGGCAGGGTAAGCAGGGTGGGGGCAGGGTAGGCAGGATAGGCAGGTTAGGCAGGGTAGGCAGGGTATGCAGGGTAGGCAAGGTATGTAGATAGGTAGCCAGTTGACGGGAGCGAAGTCCCGAGGGTCAGCTAGTACTAGATAAATTATGTAGAATAAAATAAAAATGTGTCGAGGGTATTTTACTTTTTGAAATTTTACTTGTTATTAATTGTCGTTATCGCTGAAAAAATGGCTCTTTGTCTAAGGCCTCTGTCTGAATGTGAAACGCTTGTTTCTTAAATCACTATGCATTAGTTAATAGTTACTGTTACAATGTCCGTCTGAGACAGCTGATGCTGATCAGATTCAAGGTGCCTGCAGTAACACCACGACATTTCGTTACACGTAGGCACCCATCTCAAAGTTCAACCAGATTTTGGTTTGTGTATTTAGTATGCAATGAAGCCTCGGCAACATTAGATGCGCGACATGATGCAAAACATGTTGTTCATCATATTAAACGGCAACGAGGAACTTTTCTTTAGTAACGCTGTCTAGTCGAGTCTTGTTGCGCGTCAAATGTTGCCAAATGGATACGAGGCTTAAGACGCAGATACCCCTCAGAAGCTGATTTTAAAATGATAATCACGCCTAAACTGCTAGTCGTAATTTTTAGGGTTCCGTACCCAAATGGTAAAAACAGAAACCTATTACTGGGACTCCGCGGTCCGTCTGTTTGTCTGTCACCAGGCTGAAACTCATGAACCGTGATAGCTAGACAGTTGACATTTTCACAGATGATGTATTTCTGTTGCCGCTATAACAACCAATACTAAAACTAGAATAAAATAAATATTAAGTGGGGCTCCCATACAACAAAAGTGATTTGTTTGCCGTTTTTGCAGATAATGGTACGGAACCCTTCGTGCGCGAGTCCGACTCTCATTTGGCCGGTTTTTTTGAAAAAATAAACCATTTTCTTAATAATTTGATCTATATAAATTTTGAGTTTCATTCAAATTCGAGTAAGTTGGCAAGAATTGTTAGAGGCGCACAAATCAATTTTTAGGTCTCTTTGGTTACCAAGCGGGACCCAAGGAACGTTTAGCACCATTCCGAGCGCACGATTAGTTGGTCAGTTGACACAAGGATCGACTGACCAATCGCGTCGCGTCCACACTCCAGCCGCTCTCTATGGTGGTCTACTATATAACTATCCTCTCAATCGTACCAAAACCACCGGGCGTATTTTAATAAAATATATCTACATTTTGATCCTAGTCTTTTTTTAACCCCCGACGGAAAAAGAGGGGTGTTATAAGTTTGAGGTGTGTTGCTGTGTATCTGTGTATCTGTGTATCTGTGTATCTGTGTATCTGTGTGTCTGTGTATCTGTGTATCTGTGTATCTGTGTATCTGTGTATCTGTGTGTCTGTCTGTGGCATCATAGCGCCTCAACGGATGAACCGATTTTGATTTAGTTTTTTTTGTTGGAAAGGTGATTGTGTCGAGAGTGTTCTTAGCTATGTTTAAAAAAAAACGGTTCAGCCGTTCAAAAGTTATGGGCGTTATACTGTTTGAATCGGGATGTTTTCGCAAGATAAATGTGTCGGGGGTTTTTTAAATTTTTAAATTTTACTTGTTTATTCATAGAATAAGTAATAAAGCAAACACAAAATGCTACCGAATTTGGGTCGCGCGGGTGTGAAACGTTTTGTTGAGTGGTAGTTGGCGACTGGCTCTGGACTGACTCTACCTTTTATAGCAAAACTTTTTAGGTTATAATATTATTATGCATAACAACGGATAGCATAAACTTCATTCCGCAGAAAATCGTTTGGCATACACTCATTTAATATACATTCAAACTCATAATTGTGTAAAACAGAATCATCTTTAGGCATAAATTGCATATCGATAGTCATTCAAAGGCAGAACCATCATATCGCAGAAAATTCACAATAATAATCGTCTTTTGGCATATATTATATATCCATATTAATTGAAATTAGGGATACCAACAACTATATAAAAGAAGATTACCCGCAACATGTTTTGGAAAAGAGAAGAAAGCTACAAGAACTATTACAAACAGAAAGAAAGAAAGGAAATAAAGTTATAATAAAATATGATAAATTGGTGATATTAAAATATTCAGAACACGAGCCTACTCCTCCCGAAAACAAGAAAAAAAGACTTCTTGCCGCTTCTCCTCAAGAAAAGCAGGTCAGTCAAGACCATCCAACCCCTAGAACTCAAGCTCATAAGAAAAATAAAACAACCCTTGTAAACTCTCCGCCCCCACCGTTTTCCAATAGATCTGAAAGAATAGTGAAGCCGGGCCTTCTAAATTATTTAGTACCTAAAACTCCTACAACTAACCAAACATATCATAACAAAAAGCACGCCAATTAACAATCAAGACCCCATCTCAAAAAGACAGAAAAAGCAAGTAAAGAAGGAGACAACACAAAACATCTTCCAACCCGGTTGGTCACCGTGGAAGATTATGACCACCACCCTTCAAGGAATATATCTTCGAATACCCAACAAAACAATAGTCTTAGGAAAAGGCTCTACGTGGCAACATATAATGTCAGAACTCTATCCTCATACGAACGATTGATTGAACTGCAGGAAGCCTTAAATGGCGTGAAATACGACGTTATTGGCCTATCAGAGGTCAGACGACTTGGCAGTAAAATAGAAGAATACGAGAATATTTCATCTTTTGTCATATGGGACAGACCCCAGGAAAACACGGCGTCGGCTTTCTGATAAATATATATCTAAAAGAAAACATAGAAAAGTTTACTGGAGTCACAGAAAGAGTTGCATTACTGAACCTCAATATTCAAGGACACAGCATAAGCCTCATACAAGTTTACGCGCCTACGGAGTCAGCGGATGAGGAGGAGATCATTGAATTCTACAAATCGATAGATAAAGCCATGGAGTTCGCTCACAAAAACTTAATTATAATGGGAGACTTCAATGCCAAGATCGGACAACCCCTAAAAGACGAATATCTAATAACAAAGAGATATGGTTATGGACAAAGAAACAAAAGAGGACAGATACTGATAAACTTTGCTTTTGAATATAAACTATCAATTATCAACACTTACTTTAACAAAAAACCTAGTCGTCGATGGACGTGGCGATCTCCAAACGGACAGCGTAAAAATGAAATAGACTACATAACAACTAACCAACCAAAAATGTTCCAAAATATAGAAATATTAAATTTAAATTATTCATCAGACCATAGATTAGTCAGAAGCACAATTACACTATCAAATACACAAAAGAGTAGAGTGGCATATACAAACAAACAAAAAAGTACTCTAAAAAACCAACTGCTGCACTGGACCAAAACAGATTTTGTTCAGAGATGCTACGATTCACATGATATATGATACATGCTATAATACAGAGCCTGGAAACAACTAAATCAACCAATCAATTAACTACGAAACATAAAGTTTTGTCATTAAAGACTCTATCACTTATGACGAGAAGAAAAGTACTTCAAAAAACCAAAAATAAATCCCGCACTCAAAAAAACGAACTTAGCGCTCTTTATAAACTAACGAGTAAATTTATCAAACTTGATTATAAAAACCACAGGGTTAAAACTATACAAAAGCACCTCGAGCAAGAAGGCAGTCTGAAAAAAGCCATTTAAGAACTTCGTACTAATAGAGCCTGGATCGAGGGTCTAAAACAGCTGGGGAAAACATCGTATAAACGTAAAGAAATCATCGAAATTGCAACACAATTCTACAGGGACTTATACAGTGTCAAACCAGTTGCACAGGATAACACCAGTGACGAAAACCAGGCTATTTAAAGACACCGCAAACGATTATTGAAGACAAAGTTCAACCGATTGACGAAGTAGAAATTCTGCAGGCAATGAGGAGGTTAAAATCGGATAAGAGCCCAGGCCCAGATAAAGTCACAAACGAAGCTATAATGTACGATGGAACTATGTTAGCTATACCACTGGCGCACCTATTTTATTTCATCTTAGCAACGGCGATTATACCTACGCAATGGTCTGAATCAAACATAATCTTACTCTATAAAAAAGGCGACTCACATGACATTGGTAACTACAGACCTATTAGTCTTTTGCCTTCTCTGTACAAAATGTTTTCTTCGATCGACAAGAGAATGAGCGAAACTCTAGACACATGGCAACCCGTGGAGCAAGCAGGCTTTCGCAAAGGATTCTCTACAATAGACCACATACACTCCTTAGAGTTAGTTATCGAAAAATAACAGGCAAGACAGATACCGCTCTATATCGCCTTCGTCGACTATCAAAAAGCATTTGACACAATATCTCACACAACTATCTGGGAAACGTTGAGAGATCAAAAAGATGAAAATATATACATAGAGGTGATAAGAAACGTATATAGAAACAGTACTAGCAAAGTTAAATTGGAAACAACTGGCCAAAGTTTTCCCATAAAGAGAGGAGTAAGGCAGGGCGATCCATTATCGCCAAAACTTTTTATAGCTGTACTGGAAGCGATCATAAGCAAGCTAGACTGGAAAAAATGCGGTTTGAACATTGATGGTAAATAGATGACCCATCTAAGATTCGCAGACGATATCGTAATATTGGCACTAGCTATGGCCTGCAATACATGTTAGAAAAGCTTCACGAAAGCAGCAAAAGAGTGGGATTAGAGATGAACCAGTCGAAGACGAATGCCACGACAAACAGCATTAAAAAGGGTAATAGGATAGAGAATGAGCCGCTAGAGTACGTAGACCAGTATATTTATCTTGGCAAACAAATAACTTTAAAAAACAACAGCAACGACATGGAGATAGAGCGTAAAATTAAAAACGCGTGGAACAAATACTGCAGTCTTAAAGAACTATTTAAAAGCAACATGCCAATAAAACTAAAGAAAAAACTATGGACTCTTGCATTCTACCGTCTTTGACGTATGGATACCAGTCGTGGAAATTCACGAAATAAATGGCAAATAAGATTAGGTCGTGGCAGAGAGGGATGGAGCGTAGTATGGTAAATGTAAAGAAAATACACAAAATACGTCACACAAAGATAAGGAAATACACTAAAGCAATAGACGCGCTGACTTATGCCCAAACATTAAAATTCAGATGGGCCGGCCATGTAGCCCGATATGTAGACGACAGGTGGACCATAAATGTCACTATATGGAAGGGCCCACCCGGCAAACGCCGAGTAGGGATACCCTACATGAGATGGGAAGATGACATACAGAAGGTCGCAGGAAAAAATTGGCTACTAACAGCACATGATAGAGATAAATGGCGTTCCTTGGAGGAGGCCTTTACCTGAGAGGGGTCCATGATAAACAAAAATAATTGGAATCTTATAAATATAATGATCTAACTAAATAATTATTAATTAATTAAATTATAGTGAATGAATTTTAATTGAATTGAATTGAATAATGATAATAATCTTAATAAATTGCTATTTGGAATTGAATTATTTATTTAGAATTGAAATGAATTATTTATTTAGAATTGAATTGATTTATATACTTCGAGTTGATTTTAATTATTTATCTAGAATTAAATTGAATTATTTATTTAAAATAAATGTATATTTGCATGTTTTTCTATGAAAATTACTCTGTAACTCATGGAATAAAAGGCTTTTTTATTTTATTTTTATTTATTTATTATTAATTGAAATATACATAATAAAAAAATCAAACCGACTTCCAGAACAAAAAACTACAAAGCAAAAAATAAATTTCTTTTCCGAAGTCGGTGTCTTTTGTGCCTACCCATTCTTTCCCGTTTTTCGACACCGACTTCGGAAAAGAAATTTATTTTTTGCTTTGTAGTTTTTTGTTCTGGAAGTCGGTTTGATTTTTTGTTAAAAAGTTTTTATTTTTCTGTTTTTAGTTTTGGTAGGTACCTCCAATTAACATGATTATCATTTATAGCCAAAGTACATCTCATGGCGATTCCAATAAGCCCAAACACGACTAGGATACATTGTTTTATATTAGAGTTCCAGTGCCTACCTTCCGGCTTCATCATCAGATCAGTTCGATGGTGTCATTTTCACCAGTACCATTTATTTATAAGTATTTGCTTCATTATAGTCGGTTAACTATTCGAGATATCTTATGCCCGTGACATTTTTAGCATTTAGGAGATCCAGTGGCCATCTGTGGTCTTCTTCATCAGTTCCACTTCACCAAATGATACTTTCTGAGTGCAAATGATTGCATTGTTGATGAAAATACCAAAATCACTATATGTTTGCCTATAATATTTGAGGAGTTCCCTCGATTTCTCTAGGATTCCATCATCAGATCCTGACTTGATGATTATGGGACCAACTAGGAAGTATACCCTTTCAAACAAAAGAAGAATTTTTGAAATCGGTCCAGGCGTCTTTGAGTAATCGGGGAACATACATAAAAAAAAGATTCCGACGAATTGAGAACCTTCTCCTTTTTTTGAAGTCGGTTAAAAAAAACTGAAAACAATATTTTTATTGGTTTTTTACTTCTCTGTATGAAGCATGCAAATATGCAAACAAGCAAACATCATGCATGCAGCAAGCATGCAGCATGCAAACAAGCATACACCATGCATACAGCAAGCTTGCACCATGCATACAGCAAGCATGCACCATGCATGCAGCAAGCATGCAGCATGAAACATGCAAAGAAGCATTCACCATGCATACAAAATGCAAGCAAGCATGCAAGTGAGCATGCATCAAGCATGCAGCATGCAGCAGGCATGGTTTCTGTCACGGCTCCGGCGCTGCGGGGCCCCGGCGCGGCGGTCCCACGAGATCTTATCGTCGCAGATGATTTTAACGGTCACTATCGCAGCTTCGGCTTTCTGGCCTGCCAGCCTCAGCCGCGGCGGCGAGCGTTATTAAAGCAACTGCCATCTTAAAGTAAGCCATTGTAAATTCGGACATACAAACATTCGGCCAAACAATAATTATATTAAATATTTTTTATGCCTTAAGAATATTCATTTAAAGAAGATTATGCCAAGTGTGTTATGCCAAATAAATTTCGGAGCATCAAGATTCTGCCAGATAGAGGGAACCCTGGCGACTGTCATCGTCTTAAATTAAAAGAATATATATTTTAATGGTACCCGCGGCATTCGATTCTAGCAGATAACAAATACTCAATTCACTTTCTTTGGTTGAGTTCATTGCTGCGTCCACTTTTCATAAGCTTACAAGTACAGTCAGAATCTCAGAGATAGCTTAGCTATATATGTTGTACAGTTATCGGCCATTCATTTTTACTGCGCATTTGTATAATGGCGATACCAAACGGATTTTTTACATTTTGAACGTTTAAAATAAAATAAATATTACCTACAATAGCCACATACAATAACAAGTTACAACAGAAGCTTAATCATATTATTCAGTTATCCTTAATAATATTGTTATTTATAAAGTAGGTATGGGTTCCATATTTAGCTGTGCATCAGTAAGTACACACTTGTAAACGCATTTGCATTTTTCTATTGCATTTCTTGTTGGGGTGGAATTGCTAAAACTACCCTGAAGCCATTGGAAGTGGCTAACAGAGCAATCTTGAAAATAGCCACTTTTCGGCCTATACTTTTCCCAACAACTCAATTATATCAAGATTATAATGAGCTTAATGTAAGGCAATTATTTATAATGAGAACTTTGCTCAAGCAACATCAACAAACACCTTTTATCCCCATCACAAAGCGACGCAAAGACAACATTTGCACTATTCCTCCGATTAACTTCACCTACACAAAGAGATTCTTTTATTACCTAGGTCCTTCCCTCTACAACAAAATTAACTCATCTTCACCGGTTTATGGACTGCCTTCTTCTAAATTTAAATCAGTTATTCGTTCATGCCTCCTAGGGAAATACTATGCTGAGACAGAAGAATTTCTCTCAAATTCTTTTAAAAAGTTAAGCAAAAAGAAACACGGGAGCGAAGCTGCGGCAAAAAAAGTAATGGTTTTATAAATTCATCATTAGCATTCTCCTATTTTTACAGTACTTAATTTTTAGGGTTCCGTACCCAAAGGGGAAAAACCCTACTTAGTCTTATTCAGCAGCTTGACAATTCCAAACAAACTAATGTTTCCTTTAGGATAGTGATTGATCATGCTCGACTGCACTATAACTACTTCTTCTCGCCCATTGGCGCCGAAAGAATTATTTTTTGGGCGTGCGTAGAAGCAAGCATTCGCTAAACAATGTCGAAATTTTTTATAAATAAGGGTAAATGTTTGAAGTTTAAGGGCCCTTACCATGAGCTCTTAGAGCAAGATTATTCGCATTGGATATAAACCTTTCTGTAAGAGCGCATGATAAGGGCCTCTGATCGTTGTTGTTTTCAACTCATCCATCCAATTTCATCATCATGATAAATTAATGTTTGGTCCATGTGGGCAGGATTTCCGGAGTTTGATAGGCGCAGCGTGTCGCGTAGTGGGCGCCCCGCCACCGTGACGCTTGTGTGGGGAAGCGAGCCAGCGCACGCCGCCGCCGCGCTGCTGGCCGCGCTGCTGCGCCACGTGCGCCGATACGACGCCGTGCGGCTGCCGGCCCAGCCTAGCCCGCACACCACCGCCGCGCTCGCTGCCAGCCTGAATATCAGCAACACTGGCGACTACACCGAGTACGTACCCACTCATATTATCTGCGTCTATGTACGATCCATTGTGATCTATGGAGCCGTGGAGCGTCTGTGTGAGCCACAGCGTATGACCACACATAGCAATCAAGGTAATAAGAGGATACCACACGGTCTCCTATGTGGCGGCGATACTCATGCCTGGATTACCGTCCTGGGATTTTGACGCTAAAATCCTAGCATCACTATGTCGGTGACGCGTCCCGGCGTCAGAGCAGAGCGAGCACCTAATTAAATATGTCACCTCGAGGGTTCAGGGCTTAGTTCCACCAGATCCTACAGGTGGAATGGGAGCCGTGACCTTCACGACTCAGGGCAGCGCCTCCTGAGAGGTAGTGATGGTTGCAACGGAGGCGGCGGAGGGATCAGACGCATCGCGAGCCTGAGGGCCCGCATTATCTTCGGCCGCCATTGGGTGTGGCCTGCACGTGACAGATTTGGGGAGTCTGTCGCCTGAACAGACGCAGGCCCTTGGTGGCGATGCGCCGCGTTCCGTTCGTACCTCTCTATGCAGCTGCAGAGGGTGGTCGGCATTAATTCAAGTGGGCTAAAACTTGGCTGGGAGAGCGTAACAAAATGCGCAAGCTCTCCGGCAGCCCGGCCAAAGGTAGCTGCAAAACACCGTGTGGTTTTAGTCAATAAAAGTCTGAAAGGCCCCTTTACTACCTTTTCATTGGAAGGTGTAGGTACGACGTAACAATTACTTTTATTAAAATGGATGTGTGTACAGTTTGGTGATCGGCGTGTCGACGGCGTGGGAGCCAGTGCAGAGACCATGGAACTCAAGCCAGGGTCCGATGCCTGGGCTAGCGGGCCCGCGCCTCTCCGAGTTCGGCGCCAGCTCCGTGGCCGCGCGGTGCCGCCTGTTCGCGTGGCTCCCGCTACACGCGCAAGCCTGCCACTTTCTTGTGCGCTGGTTGTTCTACGGCAACCGGACGGCACTTGCAGATTGTCACTTCGTGGATGCAGCGGGTCCCCAGTGAGTTTTATAAAAAAAAGTGGGATAAGAGTAAAATATTTACCAGTTTCCCATTCGCCAATTAATTGTGTTACTCAATGAATACCACTAACAAATCTTTATCATAAAATCACATTATTTTTCAGAGGCCCCGCAGTAGAAGCTTTGGTCGTCGGCAACTGCAGCGATACACTGCATCTGCAGCTTCAGGAGCGCGCCAATGCTACCAACACCTTGCTGAATATGCGGCCCGTAAACCGCACCAAATTCCTGCACACTTTGAAGAATGCCAACCATTCATTTCTGTTCCTAGATTATGACATGTGGGAGGGAGTAGAAGGCGTTAGCGTGGTGGAGCCTCCTCCCTGCGTCGATTTTTATTGCAAACAGGAGCTAGATTCCACCGTTGCAATGCGCGTCGCCGACGTCGAAATTTTACAGATGTATGCGCCTAAACTTTTTCAGTACGTTCATGACTTTAAGCCATCGCCGGAATCGTTAAGAACGATCCTTGAACGTCAAGCAAACGGAGTTGTTATTGAAGAGGCAGCGTGCGAATGGGCATTGAAAAATAAAAAATATGCCATTCGTATAGCAGAGAAAGAAAAATACGACAAATATGATTATACTATACTTGTATACTTATGCTACGGTGATCCCGGTAACACACAGTATGACTGGCTAATAACATCTCTAGGCAATGAAACACCGTACACGTATAACGATAGGTTCAATATTGTGATTAGAAGATTTTTTATGGATTGTTCTGATGAATACCACATGAGCAACAAATTTGACAATTTCACACGGACGTCAGATATTTACAAATTGGTTGGTGTTGTGGCCATGGCGGTGAAGGGTGCGGCTGCTGCGTCGACGGCCGCAACCGGCGCGCGCGTGCCTCTCCTGCTGGCGGACGTGGCGCCGGAGGACGGCTCGGGTGCGGCCGCCACGTGGCGCGTCGCCGGCCGCCCGCGCCACTTGGGGCTCGCGCTGCGTCACCTCGTGCGCCAGTCGGGTTGGACGCGCGTCGCCGTGCTCTCCCAGGACACCAAGCTCTCTGATGATTACAATGCTGCGCTCAAGGACGAGGAGGAAATAATTTTCCGCCAGTTTACAATACCACTCTCTTTAACGAAACAAAAAGCTCAGGCAGTGTTACAAGATCTACGAAACAGAAATGCACGCATCGTGTTTGTAAATACGGAAGCCCAAGCTGCCGTCACAATCCTGAATGCGGCGGTCACGGAACGCATGGGCTACTCGGACGGCTTCGTCTGGATCGTCCGCGATTGGCGACCGAATATTACCGACTGCGGTACAAAACACTTTACAGTATCGTTTTGGTCTCGAGGACTAGAGGACGTGTCGCCCACGGATGGCTGGGAGCCGGTACGAAAAATGCTGCAAGAGTTCACCAAAAACCAGACGGGCCATCCGTGGCCACCTCGTGCCGTCTCGCTTGTTGATGCCCTGCTTTCAATTATAATCGGCTTCACAAATGTGTTCCAAAGATACCCGGACACGCGAGAAGACCTGCATAGTGGCAAAATGCTTTTGTGAGTACTGGTGACTTAAGTTTACCTTATATCGGTGAAAGAAAACATCGTGAGGAAACCAGGTCTTTTATTAATGAATATAAGTTTGAAATCGCCTACCCGCGTTGAGCAAACGTGGTGATTTCTCTGTGTGTAGTATTATATTATCTGTAATCTGTGTGAGAAGAGGCCTTTACCCAGCAGTAGGCTGGTCTTATTTATAGACATTCGCCAGGACTAGCCTTTGAACATACCTCTAGGAGTCCATATAACTTAAAACATTTGGGCCCACTTGCACGAAAATCTTAACTCAAAACTGTAGAGCTTAAGATAGCCAGTTATTTGTCTATATGATCTTTGACTCAGAGTTAGATGCTAAATCGAGTTTATATTGACAATGTTGATTGACAAACTGATTCGTAGAAATTACATAAATTAATATATTGTTATACAATATTGTTTTACTACAGAACCCTAATGTAAGAATCTTGTTAGGTTGCGGTCTGTAGTTCCAGTCGGTAGCTCACATACATGCACATTTAAGTAATAATCTAAGTTTATTTATTTAACATTCGACTTTCTTGCAGGGCACTACAGGAAAGTCTCATAGACGACCCGGTTACGGGCGTCAGTCAGCGTCTACACTATGCAGAGCGCTCGATCGAAGAGACGTTTGTGTTCATGGATCAGTGGTGCGGTGGCGACTTCGAGCAGCGACTGGCAACGTGGCGCGTGAACGCGAGCAGTGGTGACGTGCGCGGCAACTACTCGCCGCCCAGTGACTTGCCGCGCGACGACGGCGCCTCGGTCTGCAAGGTGCGCTCCGGCGACGATTTTGACCCCACCTGCTACGACGTGTGGTGCGCCTGCGCGCTGCTGCTGCTGGCGCTGGCGCCCGGCGCCGTGCTGCTGGTGCGCCGCGCGCAGCGCCGCCGCCTCAAGCGCCTGCAGCATGAGCAGCAAATCCAGGCCATCGCGCGCCGCAAGCACGTGGCCACCGTGCTGGCTACCTATCTGGTGGAGCGCACCGCGCTGGAGTTGCGCGAGGAACTCGGCGCGGGCCGCTTCGGCAGCGTGTGTCTAGCGCGGCTGCAGCAGCCTGGCCGCGCGCCGCGCTACATCGCCGCGAAGGCTCTGCGCGACAACGCCGCGCCCGCCGAGGAGAGCGAGTTCCTCCGCGAGGCGTGCACCATCGCCTCCCTCGAGCACGCGCACATCGTGCGACTGGTCGGCGTGTGCATCGCGGACGGGCCCCCGCTCGTGCTCATGGAGCTAGCATTTTTCGGCGACCTGCTGGGGTACCTGCGCGAGCGTCGCCACCTGGTGGAAGATGCGAGCTCGGAGGAGCCGGAGACAAGCGGCGAGGTGGAGCACGTGTCAGCCGAGGCATTAACGCGCCTGGCGCGCGAGGCGGCGCAGGCGCTGCAGTACCTAGGCGCGCGAGGCGTGGTGCACCGCGACGTGCGCGCCGCCAACTGCCTGGTGGACGTGCGGCGCTCGCTGAAGCTGGCTGACTTTGGCATGGCACGTGACACGGTGGCTGGAGCGGACGGCGCGCCCGAGTATGCGTGCCGGCGCCGCGGCCTGTTTCCCGTGCTGTGGATGGCGCCCGAGAGCCTCGCGCACGGCGTGTTCTCGGCCGCATCGGACGTGTGGGCGCTGGGCGTGCTGCTGCTGGAGCTGGTGACGCTGGGCGCGCGGCCCTACGGCAGCATGTCGCCACTGCGCGTGCTGGAGTACGTGGCGGCCGGCGGGTCCCCGCCGCTGCCGCTGGACGCCACGCCGCAGACGTGAGTACCGGGGTGGGGCGGGACAGGCGTGGGTGTGGTGGCACAGTCTGACGGCGCGTGTTGCAGGCGTGGGCTGGCGCAGCTGTGCTGGGCGCGGGCGGCGGCGCGGCGGCCTGGCGCGGCGCAGGTGGCGGCGTACCTGTCAGCGTGGCCGCGCGCGCTCAGCCCGGCGCTGCTGAGCAAGTGCGACGAGCCGGCCGATGCCGACAGTGGCTACGGGGATTCGCCCTCCACAGAGCTACTGCCGCCCGACTCTCCTCTGCATTCCTTCGATCAGCGCGAAGATTTCGCCGCCACTCACTGATATCCAAGGTAACATCCTCGACTACGAATCCTCGCACTACCTTAGGTCCCCGGCATATTAGTGCAAGTTTATAAACCCAAGCAAGCAAGATTGAAAACCTAGATCAAAAACGCACTGCAAATAGCTTGCTTAGTGCCGGAGCCTAGCGAGTCTCCTACTCTCCTGGCTAGTAGCGAAGTAGAACAAACTTACTAAAATGTGCCTAACCGGCCGCACTGAACGCTAACCGACTCCCGAAGTTGCGACGGCGCCAAGAGCATAACGGCACTGGGCGTTAAGCAAGCAGGTTGGCAGTGCCAGTTCATTTTCGGCCTTAAGGTTTTCAACCTTGCTCTTCGCCCTTGCTTGCTTCTGATTGATTGAAATCGAATAAAGTTTTATACAAATAAATGTCTCTTTATAGGTTGAATTTCGTAAAATCCCTCCCCCCTACATCATAAAAAGAAGCTATGTGCAATAAAATACTTCAAAATCTTGATCACCCCCTAAATAGTATTTTGGGGATAATTCCGAAAATAAATAACTAATAACAACCTACATTATTTATTAAGGTTAGTAGATATTTGTGCCAAATTTCAAGTTTCCTAAGATCTTCAACACCCCCTTATCATCTTTTAGAGGTAGTTTCGAAAAACAAATAACGATATCCTTTATTATTTACTTGGGTTAGTATTTGTCCCAAGTTTATTAATGCAAGTAATGAGATTTTCCATACAAACTTTAACATCCCTTAAATCGTCTTTTGGGAGTAGTTCCGAAAATCTATATATTATAAATCCCCCCTTTAGGGGTGGAATTTCCGGAAATCAATAAAATCATTGCTTTTTTTATTAATCAAGAGCGTAAACCATCTATTTCAGATATTTTACCTTCCAAACCGAATAAATTTCATATAAAGTTTCAACCCCTACTTTATTCCCCTTTGGGTAGAATTTCTAAAACCGAATAAATACATGAATTCTTTTTATCAACCAAGAGCGTAAATCTAAAATTTCACGTCTTACAATCTGTAGAAATTTCATACATACTTTCTACCCCCTTTTAACCCCATTAGGGGTGAAATTTACAAAAACCAATAAATACATTAATTATTGGTTTTACATTAAGTAAAGTTTTGGTCCCTGGCTAAGTCGGTCGAGTCGAACTTCTGCCGTCCCTCACTACCACCACTGCTGAAACCCGACGGGTCGCTGGCCCACTCCGCTGAAGGGAAGGCAAATTTATTTGCCTTCCCTGTCTGAATCCTGGTGACGCGCGGCCCCCTCCATCACTTCCCTCCGCGCGCTTGCTTTGGTTAGCGGTGATCTGTTCGCTCCCTGTTTTCAATTGCAATTGTCGTGTTCCGAAATTTATTTGCGGCTTGTGAGTTGCTGTCAATTGTGTATCATTGTGATAAGTGCTGGTATCGTAAGGTTTTAAACGTGTTTACGTCCGTTATTTAGTTGTAATTAGTTAATTTCGTCAGCTATCGATGAGTACATTAGTTTTCTTGACGTGTGGGTATATCGAAATAATTGTATCGTCCGTTAATATTTCACTTTTTACGTTCTAATACGCTTATTACTTTAATTTCCATAAGTAATTATGTTATCTAACAATGATGACCCACCTGACCGTGGTGGAGAAATATTATTCCGCCGAATAAATAAACCAAGGTCGCCGACGACCTCCGCTAATGCTAAGCGTTTATTTAGTGAAATGTCTCCTTCTTACATTTCACCCGAAGATAGATCTAAGCGAATGCAAACATCAGAGTCAATTGTAAGGTTTTCGCCGATATTAAATGTCACTAATGTAAGCAATGACGACTATTGTGATTTGGTTACTCAGGCGTCTGCGTACCTGTCTAAAATTAACGATCTTGTCAATGACCAAGGGTCCCGCATTAATGTTGCAAATAAATCCGCAATTATGGACATGACTCAGCGCATAACGGCTATTGTCTCATTGCTAGCCATAAAATCATCCGCCAACGAGACTAAGTTGGCCAATACGGAACGCGAATTAGATAAAATAAGACATAATACCGGTGTCGATATTGCCAAGTCTGATGTCAATAATGCCTCATATGCTGACAAATTAAAACTTCGTTTACCTAAAGTAGTTCCACAAGTGAATGCCCGTGCTAAACTTCCGTGTCTTGTGGCCTACCCTACTGATGAGCGTTCAACTGATTTCGCAACTTCTTCCGCGACTAAACAAGCGCTCATGAAAGCTATAGATCCTAGTGACGGCTTTCAAATTGTAGGTGTCAAGAAGGCTGCGCAGTCTGGCGTCGTGTTACGTGTCGCTAACGATTTACAAATCAAAAAGTTGCAATCGGTCGATGCCATTAGGTCCGCTGGCTTGCGACTTGAAAAACCAAAAGGCCGTAAGCCTCGTATTTTAGTTAAAGACGTCCCATGCTCAATGGAGGACAGTGCCTTTTTGCTTGCGTTGTACTGTCAAAACATTAAAGAGGAGTTGTCATTAAAATCAGACGAATTTATTAAATCAACAAAAATCATATGTAGGCGTTCGTTAGAAAACGGTCGGAAATGGATAGGCATTGAACTCGAGTCCGCGGTCCGGAAACATTTAGTCTCGATTCGTAAGTAAGATCGATTCTCGATTCTATTTTTCTTTGACGGCTGCAGCTTAAAAGTCGCTCTTGTCAATCTATGATCACTAGGATATTTGACATTGATTACTTGCATGTCGTGGGCGTCTTTTTTCAGATTTGTTAGTGCGTAGCTCAGATCAAATAAAAAGTCAAGATGGAACGTTGCAAACAACAAAGTGAAGCCGGTTCAAAGTAAGCCTTGCCGTATAAATACACAATTATATGCGCACACGTATAACGAAACTACCCCTTAGCTTGTCAGTTGAGCTTTATTATTTGATCTGTAAGCTCGAAGGACAAGCTAAGGCGTAAATTTGTTGTACGTGACTGCGTGTAATTGTGTATTTGTACGGCAAGGCTTAGTTTGAACTGGCTTCACTTTGTTGTTTGCAACGTTCCATCTTGACTTTTTATTTGATCTGAGCTACGCACTAACAAATCTTTTGAGTTTTTATTTGATCTGAGGTGCGTAGTACATTATTACCTCAATGGTATGTAGTCCAGTTTGTTTTTTACCATGCCGTTCGGTGATTTCCAGGTCCATCTCTTACTATTTTTCTTAAAAAAGGTATTTAAAATTGCCATTTCATTTTCACGTGCAAATTGTATAAGTCTATTGCCTCTACCATTTCTATTGCCGTAACCAAAGTTTTTCATTACGAGATATTCTTCTCGTTTTGGTTGACCAATTTTGGCGTTAAAATCCCGCATAACGATAACATTTTTATTTGTCATTTTCAACGCTTTGTTTACTGTGGAATAAAAAAGTTCGATTTCTTGATCACTTGCTGATTCTGTTGGAGCATAACATTGTATGCTTATTTCAATATTTTCTATATTTAACTGAAGTAGAGCCACTCGTTCTGATAGTCCTTTGAAACATATAATATTATTCTTATGACGCTTGTTTACAATGAATTCTACTCCATACAAGCCTGGTGTTTGTCCCATATAGTAGAGAATAAATTCTTCATATTCTTCTATAGAGTTGCCAGATCGTCTAATTTCACAAAGACCGATGACGTCGTATTTAATCTGTTTGAGTGCTTCGCTTAGTTCCAAAAGGCGATAGTAGGATGATAGCGTTCTGACATTATATGTTGCGACATAGAGTTGGTTTCGCTCACGGTTAATACCTGCATAAGTTTTCTCTAGAGGGTTGTGGTCTACATCACCCACGGGGACCGGCCGTGTTGGGAGAGACGGGGAAGGAGGGGCGCAGATTAGTTTTTTCGAGATTCTTGGCATTCACGGCTTGGACGTGGTATTCAGTTGTGAAGGACATAGGAAACTCGTTATATTCTGAGATTTATTTTTCTTGGGGACTTCTTTCGCCTGTTCTTCATTGTATGGTGTTTTTCTATTATTATCGGTTTCAGGCGATTCTGATAAATATATTTTATTAGAAGATCCTTTAGATGTAAAAAATTTTTGCTCTTGAGATTTTAACTTAACTATTTTATCGTGACGAAAAATTACCTTTTCCCCAGCTAAACACCTTCTTTGGAGCTCTCCCTGAAGTTCTTTACGTTTTTGTAGAACAGCATGTGTATAATCTTCTTTTATATATATATATCCGTATTTTCTAAGGTTTTCTTATTTTTTAAGAGTTGTAGTTTTCTACTTGTCGTTGGGATTTTGGCTACAACTGGCCTTATTTTATCATTATACTTTCCTAATCTGATTACCGTTTCAATTTCCCATTTTTGACATTCTATATCCATTTTTTTATTGATGACTTCCAAGATTGAGTTGAGCAAATCCTCATAGTTTGTTTGTTTGTATTTTCAGATTTTGGAATGCCAAAGAAAATAATATTTTTCTTTCTCATTTGTCTATCTAAATAATCGATCGTTTTCTGTTGATCCTCAATTTTTTGCTCGAGTTGGTTTGTTTTCATTTGAATGTGGTTGAATTTGTCATATATTGCCTTTTTTATATTCTCCTCCATATCTTTCATATCTTGCTTCTGTTGTGCTAAGTCATGTTGTATAGTTTGTAAAACTTTCATTATTTCTTCCATGGTTGACTGTTGTTGTTTACTTTCAGTGCCCTCCAGTGACAGGTGGCTCAATTAGCAGCAAAAAAAGTACGATCGATGCTTGGATCTTGACGCAGTGCCGCTACTCGCTCACAGATGGCGCTGGTTGTGCTCGTAATTCAAACGATTCAACCGTTCTGTAGTTTTTAGGTTATACCTGCAATTTCGTAAATAATAGTTGTTTACTGGTTCTTGCACTTGTTATAAACTTGGACTAACCTTTCTTTTGCCCTGTTAAATCCCTCTGTACCGTAGTATGTATATGGATCGGTTGTTCTTATGAAATCCTTTTGGTGCTATTTTTCCATATTTGTACTAGAAATTCGGAGATTTCAAATCCAAACAAACAATTTGTTGGTGTTTTGCACTTTTCTCCACGGGGTAATACAACTTGAGTAGATAAAAACCGTTATTCATATTTTTAATCATTAAACTTGTACAGAGCCGATTTATTTTTCTTACTCCTCCATTATTCTTTTCTGATTAATTTCGTTGCGGGATCCAAGACAGTTAAATTCATTCTCCGGGACTTCGTCGAGCTTCATTGCCTCGGCCCTTTTCTGGTTGTCGCCACTGTTGATTCAGGCTTTCAGGAGTTGCAGTGGTTTGGGAATACTGCGGTGGGATTGGCCCCCTCCATCTCCTGATGGGTGCGAGACGAGATTGTCGGACATTCGCATCCATAAAAAGGACGTCCGCAGGGTGCTGCGCTACCTCGACATGAACAAGGCTAGCGGCCCTGACGGAATAACAGCCATAGTTCTTAAAACCTGTGCGCCTGAACTGTCTCCTATCTTATTGGTATATAGATGTTTTATGATAATAAAATTAATAGTACATTATGGTACAAGTGTGTAATGTTGGTGATTACCGCTGAGGCTCTTAAGCGAGCCGAGATTTTTTAAGAACAAAGCAACTCAACCAATAAATATAAAAAAACTCTGTTACTCACTTGTGAATAATAGTAATGAAAAAGTCACAGTTGGATTACAGGCACATAATTGAGGTGAAATTAGAGCCACTTTATGAGCAAGTGTGTTGAAATAGTACATTATGGTACAAGTGCGTAATGTTGTACCGAGGACAGTAATCATCAATACACACGTGTATCATACGACGTTTTTCAACACACTTGTGAAGAAAATACTACAAAAAAATCATTTCCAACAGTGAAAACGAGTTGTGAATTTTTTTTCGCAATGGCGGGCAAAATTAATCAGTTTTCCTATGCGCGCGCATCTAACAATGGCGATCGGCCATAGACTAAAAAGAATGAGTTTTATTTTTTTTTGCTTTTCGCGGATTGCGTTTTAGCCACGTACAAAATGGGGAATTTCAAGTTTTCTTTATTACAGACCAAAACAAAAGTTATATTTAAGTGAAAGTTTTATTTATTAAACACGTACAAGTTGAAATTATCCATTTAAATACGAAGTTGCATGAAATGAGTTGCATTTGTACTATTGAGCACGATCTTTTTTGTATCGAAACTTTTTTAAGAACAAAGCAAATAAATTAAAAAAAAAATCTCTTTATCTCACTTGTGAATAATAGTAATGAAAAAGTCACAGTTTGATAACAGGTGTCATTATGTAACTGATTGCGGTGAAATTAGAGCCACTTTATGAGCAATTGTGTTGAAAAACAATTTTTGTTCTATTACGATACAGGACAAATCCAAGAAGTTAATCAGTAAGAAGTTTCCATCAATAATTTTTTTGTAATGCCATTTTATAGTACCCATTACAAAAAGATTTGATTCCAATTTTAAATTGTCTATGACAATGCCCGCTTTAGACTTAGCACGCACTGCGATTTTTATTCGCGCGAATTTTGTTTCTTTCTACCTGTTCATAGAGCTGAAAATATTCGGGTGAATAAAATTCGCGCCGTGGTGCGGTGGATTCTGTTGCAAAACACGGATTTCTTGCGGTATTATTTCCACACGATTTCTTTACCTCAATGCGAACAACTTCATACAATTCCATATGTCACAGAATGGGCGGAAAAAAATCGCGCTAATAAAGATCGCAGTGCGTGCTAAGCCTTAGCGCATGCGCGGTTAATGCGTGATGTGCTGGGTTTTGGCGCCATTCATACGTTTTGCAGGTTTTGCTGGACTGAATTTCATGAGTTATTTAAATTATTGTTTAAAAATGTCTGATATCAGTGAATGTGAAGAAAATTTGACTACGCCCGATATTTTAGATGCGGCGAAGGAAATTACTCTTAATTTATTACCAGCAAAGTCGAGAAAAGTATATGACAAATGCTATCACGATTTTATGGCATAGAAAATGCAAAAAGAGGTATTTAGTAGGTTCAATCCCAATTTATGAGTGTAGATAAAAAATACTGTATCAGAGAAACCATAAGTATAATACTGCATACGAACATTATAATTTGCCTACCTACATACAAACACAGTGAGCACGAAATTCTGTTAAATTGGAGTGTAGAGACGTTCCAATAATATGTTCTAAAAGGTAGATGTATTGATAAGATTGGATCCTTTTAGATTCTAATTTAGAATTAACATTAGCCCTCTTACTAAATCTCTTACCTCTACTAAATACGGAATAAAGTTATACCAGGTATAAAAAAGGAATAACCATACATTTTCATAGGTTTATACTTGGTATAACTTTATTCCGTGTTTATAAGTAAGAGGATAGACATTTCACTGGCTTAAATGGCAGAATAAGCAATAATGAAATGAAAAACATTTACCATAATTTGAAAATATTAATCAATGAGGACATTACTTATACCCATGACATGACTGTTGCTAACATGACTCCAAATATACCACAAATTGACTCAAGTGATTCAGCTCAATATAACAAGGAAAACAATGTTTTTCTTTATAATAATTTACGGATACAACATCAAAATATCGCTGGACTCCTAAACAAATCAGAATTGCTTTCAATTCATCTTCAAGAATTATCTATGTGTCAAAGTAATATAGATGTAAAATGTATAATTGAGCACTTTGTCATGCTTGGGCGCGAGCATTTACTAAATATACCAGGCTACAAGCTGGCTGCTTGCTATGCAAGACGTGAGAAGAAACGAGGAGTTACCTAGATTTTGGTAAACAAATCGCTTGAATACACAAAACTAAATATTCATATGTGTTTATAGTAGGGCATGAATATTGGAATCTCGTAATATCAGAATCTCGGAACGTAATCACCGATATTTTAATTCCGATACTGAGTGATCCAATATCGGAATCTCGGAATCAGAAAAATACCTTAATTTGCACTTTTTCAACGTCGAGCGAGAACGAGCGGTCAAGCCCGTTGATTACGGTGATTACCAGTGGTCGGATATTCTGTTTACTAATCGGGCGCTTATTTACTTAAACTTCCCTTCATGAAAAAATAATATGTGCCTGGATGAATCTCGGGGTTATGGTCCTGATATTGCTAAAAATGTACAAGTAACAATGATATTTTCATTGATTACGGTTATCCGTAGGAATTGAGATGCATGGGATCGGCCAATGTGACGACTTTTGGGGCAGGCTTATGTTCAGCAGTGGACATCTTTCGGCTGAAATGACGATGACGCTCACTAAGAGCAGTGGTGGCCCAGTGGTAACGGACCCGACTTACGTATCGTAGTTCGTGAGTTCGAACCGAGGCAGACGCTTTACTTTGTGTGAATTATTTATACACCACTGCTCGTAAAACGGTGAAGGAAAACATCGTGCGGAAACCGTCATGTTTAGAACCAAAAATTCGAAGACGTTCACCAACCCGCACTGGGCCCGCGTGGTGGATTAAGGCCTATTACCTCTCTCATAGAGAGAATGCCTGTGTCCCGGCAGTGGGAACATTATAAGGCTTATGATGATGATTACTCACTACACTTATTGGGACTACTTTCAGGTGAACGATAAACATTAATTTTCTGGATATTTATGCGTTATCCTTTTTCAGAGAGACATGACTTATATTGTTTCTTGGGAACAAATGTGCAGTTTAGTTAAATAAGCGCCCGATTACACAGTCACTGGTGATTAGAGAGAGACACAATAGAAAATCCGATTATGTCGCGGCATAAAAGTGTTTTTTATTGTACTCAATCCAACTTTATACCGAATTTGTGCAATTAACAAAAAAAATGCGATATTTAACGAAAGCCCGCATTTCCGAAATTGAGATATAATATCGGAAATCAATAACCGAATTGAATACCTTCCGATATTACATGCCCTAGTTTATAGACCTCCAAAGTTGAGTAACTTACATGTTTTTTATGATAATTTAGATGTAGTCTTAAAATTAAGAAAAAAATTGTTTTATGCGGAGACTTCAATATTGACCGGTTAAAAATAAATAATATTAGTTTTGACTTGAATAGTTTCTTTTGGGCTATAATCTCAATCTAGAACTTGATCAACCGACTTGACTGTCTAGTAATAGCTGTTTAGATAACATAGCATATAACTCAAAATCTAAATGTAAATGCGAAGTTACAGACTTCGCCTTATCTGATCACACCGCACAAATATTTGAAACAAAAGTAAACAAAATCTGTAGACTAAATTCATAGCGTGTAAAAAAGGGACCTTTCAATGGGAAACTTAAATAATTGCAACAATTGTCTAAAATGCCTTTCTTTTTAGAAATATATAAAACAGAAAATTTTGATGAAGCATATAATATATTCATGGAACATGTCTGCATGCTGTATAATATTTGTTTCCCTAACAAGTTTATTGCTATAAAACCAAATAATAAAAAAATGGATTTCTAGGGGTATACGCGTCTGTAGTTGGAGCAACGTCACCTTTTATGGGAACGCAGACGTAGACCCACAGTAGATAATAAAATTAAAATTAAATATACTCACAGCTACTAGCATACTTGTCATGGGGGACTTCAACGCGAAACTGGGCAAACGAGACGAGGATGAGCTGCAAGTGGGGCAATTTGGAGTTGGACAACGGAACCACCGGGGTCACCTACTGGCCAGTTTTATGGAGAAGGAGGGCCTCTATATGATGAACTCCTTCTTCAAAAAGCGTGAACACAGGAAGTGGACCTGGCAGAGCCCCGATGGTGCAACAAAAAATGAGATCGACTTCATCATGTCAACCAAGAAGCAAATGTTCAATGATGTCTCTGTGATCAATTCGGTAAAAACCGGGAGCGATCACCGCATGGTAAGAGGCACATTGAACATTAATATTAAGCTTGAAAGGTCTCGACTGATGAAGTCCACGCTACGGCCAGCACAGATCCAAGTCCAAAACCCCGAGAGCTTTCAGCTCGAACTCCAGAATCGTTTTGAGTGCCTAGGGAGCTCCGTGGATGAATATAGCAACGTGTTCGTGGAAGCTGTCCATACGGTCGGGTCTAAGTTTTTCAAGACCCGTCGTACAGATAGAAACAAAAAGCTCTCTGATCGCACCCTCTAGCTTATGAAGGAGAGGCGTGAGATGATCCTGCAGTCTTCAGATGAGGCGTGCAAATACCGGCAGCTCAATAGACAGATCTCTAAATCCTTGAAAAGAGACCTCCGCCGCTTCAATACCGAGCGTATTAAAGACGCTGTCGAGCGAAATAAAGGCTCCAAGGTGTTCTCAAGGGATCTGGCTATTGGGCAGAGCCAACTCACGAAACTGAAGACCGACGATGGCAGGATCGTATCCGCCAAACCGGAGCTTCTCAGGGAGATCGAGACATTCTATGGGCAGTTGTACACTTCGATCAGCAAGCCCGTTGCGAGTCTAGCAAACGACCCAAGAGCTAGATTGACCCGACACTATACCGAAGATATCCCGGACGTCAGCCTGTACGAGATTAGGATGGCTCTGAAACAGCTCAAAACAACAAGGCGCCGGGTGATGACGGAATTACGGCCGAACTCCTGAAGGCGGGTGGAAAACCGGTCCTTAGGGCCCTTCAGAAGCTGTTTGATTCCGTCATACTCGAGGGCAAAACGCCACAGGCATGGTGCAGGGGTGTGGTGGTACTCTTCTTCAAGAAGGGCGACAATGCCCGGTTGAAGAACTATAGGCCCATCTCACTTCTTAGCCATGTCTACAAGTTGTTTTCAAGAGTCATCACGAATCGTCTCGCGCGCAGGTTTGACGATTTCCAGCCCCCCGAACAAGCCGGATTCCGAAAAGGCTTTAGCACCGTAGACCACATACATACGCTGCGGCAGGTTATACAGAAGACCGAAGAGTATAACCTGCCTCTCTGTTTAGCGTTTGTGGACTACGAGAAAGCCTTCGATTCGATAGAGACTTGGGCTGTACTGCAGTCTCTCCAACGGTGCCAGATCGACTACCGGTACATTGAGGTGTTGAAGTGTTTGTACAAAAACGCCACCATGTCAGTCCGTCTTCAGGATCAGACCTCGAAACCAATCCTTCTCCAGCGCGGCGTGAGACAGGGAGACGTCATTTCTCCGAAACTGTTCACTGCTGCGCTGGAGGATGTCTTCAAGGTTCTGGACTGGAGGGGGCTGGGCATCAACGTTAATGGCGAGTACATTACTCACCTTCGGTTTGCCGACGACATAGTGGTCATGGCTGAGACCATGGAGAGCCTCAGTAAAATGCTCGATGACCTCAGTACAGCTTCCGAAAGAGTGGGTCTTAAAATGAACATGGACAAAACCAAGATCATGGTGAATGCCCATGTAACACCCACTCCTATCAAGGTCGGAGACTCAACTCTCGAAGTTGTAGATGATTATGTCTACCTGGGACAAACGGTCCAGTTGGGTAGGTCCAATTTCGAGAAAGAGGTCAACCGTCGAATCCGACTCGGCTGGGCGGCGTTCGGGAAGTTGCGTGGTATCTTCTCGTCCAATTTACCGCAGTGTCTCAAGACAAAAGTCTATGACCAGTGTGTGTTGCCAGTGATCACCTATGGGACCGAGACGTGGTCGCTCACAATGGGCCTTATCAGAAAGCTCAAAGTCACCCAAAGGGCAATGGAGAGGGCTATGCTCGGAATTTCCTTGCGTGATCACGTCAGGAATGATGATATCCGCAGGAGAACCAAAGTTACCGACATAACCCGAAGAATTGCCAAACTTAAGTGGCAGTGGGCAGGGCACATTGCTCGCAGAACGGATGGCCGATGGGGCCGAAAGGTTCTGGAATGGCGACCGCGAACCGGAAGACGATACGTTGGAAGGCCTCCCACTAGGTGGACTGATGACCTGGTTAAGGTTGCGGGAAGGCGCTGGATGCGAGACGCACGGGATCGGTCAATGTGGCGACGCCTGGGGGAGGCCTATGTCCATCAGTGGACGTCTTTCGGCTGAAATGATGATGATGATGATACTCACAGCGTTTTGGAAAACCTGTAAAGTTAACTCAAGAACTCTAAACAATTATTTCATCAATACTTCAACTTAACAAGTCAAAGACATCTTGATGAAAGATCATCATTAATAATAAAATACATACTAACGAACCCATTTCCTAGATCAAAGTATACAATTCAATTATAGAAAACCCCAAAGAAATTGCAGATGCATTCAACAACTATTTTATTCAGCAAGTTGAAAAATCTCCAAAAGCAACAATAGAAACGAATAGTTTACTCGAAGATCCAAAAACAATTTTCATGCATCCAGTAATCCACCATGACGTACCGAAGGCAATAAAATCATTGAAAAATAAAAACAGCTTCGGATATGATGAAATAGCAACCAAAGCTCTTATAAAGTTTGTTGCCAATAATATCACCATACATCTCAGCCAACTTGTTAATTTTGCCATCAGCTCTGGTGTGTTTCCGGACTGTTTAACAGTTGTTCACAACTGTTGATGAGTGAAATAATGTTGAATGTAGTTAACAAATTTCCCATCTGTGCCTTCTTTACAGATAATATGACAAAGGCTTTCGACTGCGCCAATCATCACATCAACACGGTCTAGGGATATTTCATACTCAATTAAATAACTCGAAAAGTACTGGCCGCATTGGAATCTTTTATACACCGATTTGTTTGTAATTTATCTCAGACTAATTCCAAATTCAAATTTATGAAAATTCTTTTGTTTCGGTGGCATAAAAATGTCTTGATGTGTGAAAGAAGAAAAAAAAAAAAAAAAAACTTAAAAATGTCTTGTTTCCCTCTTGGAGAGGGAATTTTCATTTGTGCGAAATTTAGAAAACAATACGAATTACGTTTAGTTATAGTTTTTTTTCATTTTTAAACGAAAGATAAAGTTAAAATTTAGGTATTGTAGCCATGCAACACCAACATTTGACGAGGGCGGACATGTTACGAGCTGTGGGAATGCTGGAAGCTGGGTCTGTTCAGCGTAATGTTGCTGAGGCCATAGGGACCCACCAAAATGAAATTTCAAGATTGTGGACACGCTATCGTGCCACAGGTGAAGTAGCGGAGAGGCACCGGGGGCCAAATCGCATCACTACCCCCAGACAAGACCGATTTTTGCAAATTACTGCGCGAGCTCAACCAAATGCAACGGTGACTCAATTGGTCCAAAGGCTGCGAGTGGAACACCAAGTGCTTGTGAGTGACCAAACTGTAAGAAGGCGACTGCATGAAAGCAATCTACGCTCTCGTAGACCACCCCGGGTCCCACCTTTACGGAGAGGCAATCGTGGACGACGATTAGAATGGGTTCGGAACCACGTGGACTGGGGCCGTGAGCAATGGTCCAATGTGCTGTTCACGGATGAATCCAGGTTCGGCTTCCATCCAGATTCACGAAGGACGCGTGTTTGGCGAGTTCCTGGACGATGGAGCCGTCTTCAGAACCGTCAGGAAGTTCACCCATACCAAGGAGGACCAATTATGGTTTGGGCAGGAATTCGTCTTGGAGGACGGACGGATCTCGTTTGGGTGCGGGGCAATATGACGGCAGAACGATACGTCCAACAGGTGCTGGGGCCCGTAATCTTGCCCCACAGAGCACAAATGGGGCAAGATTTCCTGCTCATGCACGACAATGCCCGGGCACACACGGCAAGAACGGTAGCAGCTTGGTTATATACACACAATGTTAGGGCCTTAGACTGGCCTGCTCAATCGCCAGATCTAAATCCCATTGAGCATGCGTGGGATATGCTGTTTAGAAGAGCTCTGAAGGAAGTTCTTGAAAATCTGGCTACAGAAGATCAACTTTTGCGCACCTCAGAAGGACATGGGACAATATTCCGCAGCAAGACATTGACAACCTTGTTCTGAGCATGCCGAATCGTTGCCGATGTGTTTGAACATCATGGGCGCTTTCTCAGACTCAATTCGGAATTAAGCAAAAAAAGTTGACATAAAAACCGCTTTAGTATCATACCACAATTTTATCGCTTCGGTTTTGAGATTCGGAATAATTTTTTGGGGTAATTGTAGCCTAAGGGCAACTAGCTTGCAACTAAATATATAGATGCTGTGATGAGCAGTAAGAAGCTAGTTCGCGTACGAATTAGCACTTCTGCAATCTTTTATCGAAATGGATGATGATTTATGACGAAAACGAGCGCGCGAAATTTTATAAACAGACCTTTGGGAGTCTAGATTTCATGAAAAAACTACTGAATGTATCTGATCAAAATAAAATTATTTGGATTGTTGAATTACTAATTGTTGTTGAATAACTGTATGGAGGCCGTTTTTAATTTTCCTTCTTCTTATGGTATTTATTTGCGCCCAAAGATACGTTAAAATAAGTGTTGAAATATGGAACTTTCGACGCTCATAACTTTCAAATATTTTATTTTTTTATTTTTTCGGTTCCATACAGGGCTAGATAATGATGAGACAAATTGATATCTTTTTTATTTTGAAAGTACATCGTCAAACAGTGGAGTAATCTCTAGACTACGTTTGTATGGAAGAATTTTTGACTTGTGTACCCTTAAGGCGCAAAAACAGCGATGCGTGGTCTCAAGTCCACAGAAAGTTGTAAACCTCTGTTTAAGTATCTTAAAATTCTTCCCTTTCCAACCTTGTATATTATGGAAATGTTAATTTTTGTAAAGAGTAATGCACACCTAGAGTTGTAAAAGAACGGTGTTTTTCTGAAATGAAAAAAAAAACGTATAAAAAACTCGAAAAAAAAAACAGCTTTTTTCTGGATTAGGTTTTTTTTCAATAGTACAAAAATAAAAATATGGTAAGGCGGTTATCGTATATGAGTTGATACTAATTTTTTTTTATTTAACAATAAAATACAATATCTTGCAAAAAAAAGCCAACACCCACTGAAGTTGACCATTTACGGACGGGGATTTTCCTAATTGCGAAGAAAAGATGATTCTGATTGTAACAAATTAAGTATTTTCTAAGTTCATAATAATAGGTATAGAGTGATTTAAACATAATTTGACTTTAATTAAAACAAATCTTATTTTATAACTTTTACTTATTAAACATTTCAAATGTAGAAAAAAAACGACGGTGCCAAGTTCTTTTTCATGTTTTTTGAAAAACATTTTGTTTTTTTTTTCATTTTACATCTCATTGCTTTACTGCATTTATATCTATTACATCTCTATGCACACCTATACAGGTGTGCATAGAGATGTAATAGATATAAAGTCTGATACAGACAGCTGATTCAATGATTGAGACACGGGAACTCGGCTCTTGTAAAACAGCGCTCGCATTTCACTAATTCTTTGTGAAGCTACATTTTTACGACCGATCCCATCCAACTGCTTTCGTGCCACTCTTCCAAGATTTGACACTAGACAATATATGTGTACTTGTTCAAGAATCTACGGTGGTGTTTCATTTAATCCGCACCGTCATCAGAGAATGCACAGATTCCTGATCCCAAAGTAGTACTAAGGGAATTTTAATGACAAACACTACTTTACTATTTATAAAGTAGCACGATAGTTGTGCTAAGTCGGTTAACATATGGATACTATCTAAACATAAGCTAATAGGTAATACACTATTCTTATTTAAATCTTTAACACTATGTATTAACTCTTCGTAGAGTTGTTTAGGGGTTAAGATAGAGGGATGTATAGAATGACTCTTAGTAAACATTATAGCGTATCATCAAGTATAAATGATAAAGTTATTAAACTAGAAAACAATTCATTATAGATTTCATTCATTTTAGATTCTATATATAAATCTTTAGGTATATTAGATACATTGTTTAGTACAGCAGATAAATTTTCAATGGCATTGCCTAATCGAGCTTCATTGGTTTTGATTATCTTAATAAAAGTGTTTTTTTTGTAAATTTTCAATGCTGTATTGGTCATCAAAATATTATCTTTTAATAGGGATGAAAATTTCTTATCATTATTTTCTAAGTGTTGAATTGCGGTATTATACTTAATTGAGTCATCCTCATCCATTGTGCCAATTACTTTTTTAAAAAAGAACCGATACCAGCAAACCACGCAGATCTCTTATCTCTATCGGGTATAAGATGAGATATAGCACTGTAATCTTTCAGAATACTGTCATTTTGCGTTACCAACTTCAGGAAGCGGACCTACGATGTATAAAACAACGCGTTCAAACGGTTGTGTTGACGTTGTGGTGATCTGCATAGGTGCACGGTTGGTTTGACGTAGTGCTTTATTAGCTTGGCGGGACACACATTTACGGACATAATTTTTGATATCACTACGCATACTTCGCCTATAATATTTTTCTTGGATTCTTTTTAACAATCTGTTAGAGCCTAAGTGAACTGAAATGGGGATATCATGAATTTCACGCATAATTTTAGCAATCTCGCTCATAGCCGGGTACATTATAATGATTTTATAAATATTAATGGTTACACTTGTTTTATGAAATAGGTACGGTATCACCATAAGTTGTCGTGTAATAATGATATACTTTAATGAATAAAAAAATAATAAGTAGTTTTCTCTTTTTCAGATATCAAGAATGAATATAGAGTTCTTTCAAGTGGAAGAAGATCTTTATTCTCAGTCATATTACCGATAATTTTAGATACATAACGGTTTTTTTCTCCAATAAATTTCTCAAAATCCTGCATCAAAATATTGCAGGCTTAATAACAAAAACTAACTTTCTCACTGTATGTTTAAATGAACTTACTGAAAAAATATACATGTGGATGTCTTGTGTATTACAGAGCATTTTATTATGGAAGGATATCAAAATCAGTTATATATTCCAAATTATTCTTTAGCTGCCTATTTCTGCATAGAGGGGAAAAAAAGAGGGGGAGCTTGCATCCTAGCTAGAAATGGGATACAATGGAAAGAATTACCTAAAATTTCTAATTTATCTTGTTCAGGCATATTTGAATGCTGTGCTATTGAGCTTACGCAATATAGGATAATTGTAATCTGTATCTATAGAGTACCAAATGTAAATAACCTTAACTACTGCTTAGACAAACTTGAAACTGTATTGCGAGAAATATCACGAGCACGTTATAAAAACATTGTTATTGCTGGCGATTTCAACATAGATATACTTAAAAAAAATAATCAAACAAATTCATTTGAATATTTGTTAATGAGGTATAACTTGAAATTGGCATTAAGACAGCCTACTCGCATGGCAAGCGTGACATGTATTGATAATTTTGCGCATAATTTTGGCAAATCTTGCAAAACTGATGTGTTAGAATTTGCGTTATCCGATCATACGGCACAGCTCCCTTACTGTCCTGTTCAAACAAAATGTGTCATAAACTGTTGGTATGCGGCTAGAAGGGATTATAGTGTGGAAAACATAGCCAAGTTCAAAGGCCACATCAAAAATCTTACTTTTCTGAGATTTATCACACGGATGACCCGAATTTAGCCTATACCAATTTTATCGACTCTTTCAAGCTTTTGTACGGTTTGTGTTTTCCAATTAAATTGATCAAAATTGATGTTATTAAAAAACCTAAGTGGCTGTCAAAAGGAATTAAGTTGTGTAGCCAAAGAAAAAGAAAACTTCTGCGGCAGATGAGATTAAACTTAAGACTGGGCCGAGCAAAAGATGCGCGCGGCAAATAGGTATTTACTGCAGCGCGCTAGTCGTGTGCGTCGTCACGCATACAATGACAAGAACGCTTGAGCCCCGCTTGCAGTTGCATGACAAAAGTTGGTAACTAAAGATTTTTAAAATTTGGGTCGTTGTGTTGAGTGACTTGAAATGACGAATATTTATTATTTAGATGGTTTTATATGTACATAAAGCCCATAATTAAATCTTATAATCTATATTATATAAAAAATGATGTTTGGTTGTATTGTACTATACTAATACAATAACCGTTCCCTTACTATTCATCCGATTGCGATGAAATTTTGGCGTTGTGGATTGTAGGCCCGGGAATTTTACTGGGTTTGTAGGTAAGCTAGGGGAGTAGCTGTAGATGGGTAGGTATATTGCATAATAAAACCAGACCGTAATAAAAAAACTATAATTACCTAATGCGTGTTTTACCATTTTACAAAAAGCCCAGGGAAACGTAGTATATTTATTATACAGGATGTAACGGAAAGATCATATTTTAAAAATTGCTTTTGCTTCTGTAAATGAACAACTTTCTCCAGGGAAGTCGAAGACATTTTTCAAAAAAGTATTTAAATTTTTCATACAAAGTTGTCACCAGATGACCAAATATTTGTGTGGGGTTAAGATAAAAAAGATTATAAAAATAAGATTTCCAGAAAAGAGACAAGAAGGGTAATATCAATCACATTTAAAAACATGATTGTTATTTTCCACCACTGGTGCATAACAGAATAACGTGCCCATGCGATTTATTGCGCTTTTCGTTTGCGTTTTGTTGTTTCTTCAGTTGCAAGTGTTCGTTTCGAATCTTTTTGTCTCCTTTTCATTGATCTTTCGTTGAGATTTTATTCCTTGAGTTTCATTTGTCTATCTAACTGAGAACAAGGATTTCCGGCAGTAAGCAATCAAAATAAAAAGTCTTAAATTTTTCTTCCATTTTAGACCAAAATTCTATTCTTCCCCGATAAGTTCAACCTTCATGTCCAATTCAGTCCAAACTGCAAATACGCGTGTTTTTCTTTGTGTAACATGAAGTTGTCCTTGTGCTTGGAAGTATCAATTATGGTTTTTTTTGTTTAATATTTCCTTCCTTGTCTCTTTTCCAGAAATTAATTTTTAAATTAAATTAAACGATTTATGTACTCTGCGTTTTGCTGACGCCAATCTTTTGGTATTTCTCTTGGTTTCGAGATGTTTTATAAGTTTGTTAGTACTTGAGTAATATTTTTATACTCGGGTATGCCAGTGGTTGTCTCGAATTGAATGAGACCACTGATGCGGCACATCTTCCAGCATATGTCTGCCTGCCTGAGTAATTTATTATTTTTCCGCCAATAAACTTCGCTATGATACCATTAAAAATTTCAGTAATGATGCTCTATGCATTATGCATCAAGTTTGTGGCATTATTCATCGGTCTGGAAGTGAATTTTAATATGGCTGAAAATATAAAGCCACCATCTTTACTTTTCATCGTTGAAATCAGATTTTCTTCGTTCGATGATTCCCCTTCGGTCAGTTTTTTTTGCAATAATAAGATTTGCATGTGCTATGATTTCCAAACAAGTGGCCCGTTCAACAAACCCTGCTTCAGATCCAGAAATTTTTGAGAAAAGTTTTGTCATTTATGTATATGTTTTACAGCGCCAGTAACCAAACGAAGTATATTTTTTAACTTATTTTCGGTACTTTAATGGGTAGCTTGTGTTTCTATTCAGCTAAAATGCATCATGTGAAACCCACTTCTATTGCCATGTATTATGATCTCGTCTTTATCTTCAGTTTCTTCTTCTTCTATCAAAATGATTGAATATGAATCCGTATGTTTTGAAGATTACTGAAATAACATAAGAATATTGTAAGTAGTCAAAAAGCATGTCTTAGAACTGGAAACATACAGTCCCAAAACAGTAATAAAAACGGTACTGTAAACTTACAGTTATATAAACTATAACAAATATGAGAAGGTTCCCCCAATATGATTATAAATAAATAGCCTTTAATTTATAATCATATTGGGGGAAGTGCGAATTCCAGTAGTACATACAAAAACTAGACTTAAGGTCTCGTGGTGCACGGTGCGCAAGTTGCAAGCAACTTGCTGATTACTCTTTGATATCTCTTAAAAAAACAGTAGTATAGATACCTACTACTGTTTCTTGTGATAGATCAAAAATAAAATAAATTCACAATTATAAGAAAAATGTGATCCACCATCGTGTATTCTAAAAAGAATGTCAGATTTGCAATCAGCATCCCTAAAAACCCATTACACGATACCCATATCGAATGTTTGAGAAAACTTTACATCCGCCAACTTGGATTTTAAAAAGAATGTCAGATTTGCAATCGGCATCCCTCAAAATCCATTACACAATACCCATATCGAATGTTTGAGAAAAAGTTGCATCCGCCATCGTGGATTTTAAAAAGAATGTCAGATTTGCAATCGGCATCCCTAAAAACCCATTACACGATACCCATATCGAATGTTTGAGAAAAAGTTGCATCCGCCATCTTGGATTTTGAAAAGAATGTCAGATTTGCAATCGCCATCCCTAAAAACCCATTACACAATACCCATGTCGAATGTTTGAGAAAAAGTTGCATCCGCCATCTTGGATTTCAAAAAGAATGTCAGATTTGTAATCGGCATCCCTCAAAACCCATTACACAATACCCATATCGAATGTTTGAGAAAAAGTTGCATCCGCCATCTTGGATTTTAAAAAGAATGTCAGATTTGCAATCGGCATCCCTAAAAACCCATTACACAATACCCATATCGAATGTTTGAGAAAAAGTTGCATCCGCCATCTTGGATTTTGAAAAGAATTTCAGATTTGCAATCGGCATCCCTAAAAACCCCTTTACACGATACCCATATCATATGTTTGAGAAAAAGTTGCATTCGCCAACTTGGATTTTAAAAAGAATGTCAGATTTGCAATCGGCATCCCTCAAAACCCATTACACGATACCCATATCGAATGTTTGAGAAAAAGTTGCATCCGCCATCTTGGATTTTGAAAAGAATGTCAGATTTGCAATCGCCATCCCTAAAAACCCATTACACAATACCCATATGGAATGTTTGAGAAAAAGTTGCATCCGCCATCTTGAATTTTAAAAAGAATGTCAGATTTGCAATCGGCATCCCTAAAAACCCATTACACGATACCCATATCGAATGTTTGAGAAAAAGTTGCATCCGCCATCTTGTATTTTAAAAAGTATGTCAGATTTGCAATCGGCATCCCTAAAAACCCATTACACGATACCAATATTAAATATTTGAGAAACAATTGAAAAAATCGATTACCTACATGCGCCATTATGTTAGATAAAACATTTTTCCAAACAAATCTAACATAAAACTTGAACATAACCGGTGAAATGAGTGTACCAGGGTTTATTGTACACATTTTCGTACCTCTCTCTTTAGAGCGTACCGGCGCGATGTTATGTTATGAACATATGACAATAAACAGACATGCGATTGCAACAATCCTGAAAGATCAGCCGTAATTATTTGAGGAGTTCTGTTGCAAATCTCCAGAATTCTTCAACAGATCTTCACCAAATTTAAATGGAACGTACTCTTCCAAACAAAAAAAGAATTTCCAAAATCGATCCACAATTTATGAAATCGATAAACATACACAAAAAAACAAACATACAGCTGAACATAACCGGTTAACATTCAAAGTTAAAGTTCGTGAGCACATTCGCAAGAAGTTGGCAGTAGTATCGTCACAACTCTAATGTTTTTCAATTGTTAATCTAATATTACTAATGTTTAAGTATATCTTTATATTTAGTTTATTCTTTTGAGTATATATGGTATAATTTTCTTGATTATATTGTATTTATAATTTATATATATTTTTTGCATAAATCTGTTTCGTTTAATTGTTAACATTGCACCTACCACTAGTTGTCTCTGCACCACCCAAAGGTCGACTGGTAGAAAATGCCTAAGGCATTAAGTCCGCCTCTGTACGTTTGTGTGCATGAAGTATTAAATAAATAAATAAATAAATAAACATAAAACCACCTCATTTTTGAAAATCGGTTAAAAAGCAAATAAAATAAAAAAATAGAATACATACTTTTTATGAGAACAGCATTATTTTTACTAACAAAAATTTTTAAAAACAAAAACAGAAATATGTATTGAATAGTAAAAACATAAAAAGTAAATGTTAGGTATGCATAAAAATTCCTACACAAAAATCAAAAAAATTGACTTACCTTATTCAACTATTTGCGGCAATGTATACGTACACAATAGATCGCGAATTATCGTTATCGGCGCGTCGCTCCACGATGAGACGTGACCTCTCTGCGAGCTCTCGTGGACGACTGAATTGACGACAGGTGCACGTTGTGTATGATTCAAAACAGCGCGACAATTAAGAAAAAAAAGAACACAAAAATAACCAAATGACATTTCGAAAATGTTAAAACACTAAATTGTGGTATGACCATTAGAGATTAATATGAATTAAAGATTGTGTAAAAATTCAACAGTTTACTATCAAAAATCATTAAAACACTAGCATGCTATTTTAAGATTTTTGTCTAACTTTACGTATTTTTGTAATTTAAACTAGACAATATTTTTTATTTTTGCCAACATAGAATCGTTAACACATTCATTGTGGTGTTCATTACATATTTTTTATCGCAATTATGGTAATAATATTGATTATATCCCTACAACTGTGACGATCGTTTTGAATTATTTTGCACGGTGCAGTCTTAAGTAGAGATAGTAAGTCTAAATTCAGTAAATATTCAAAATTGCACAGAAAAATTATACACTTGACACAAAAAGCACAAAACAATCATAAAATTAAATTATCTAAAAATAAATCCAAAACTACGTGGCAAATTATTAATCGCGCAAAGCATAATTTACCTAAACAAAACATTTATAAAATTAAGGTTGGAAACACTATTCTATCAAATCCCAAGAGCATAGCAGAAGCGTTTAATAATTACTTTGTCGATGCCGAATGACACCGGGCAACCGAAACGCTGCAAAATAAATACGAGCACTAAATCAATGTTCATGGCGCCTAGTGTTCCTTTAGAAATACATAAAATAATAATGACCTTGAATAATACAAGTAGCGTAGGATATGATGGTATTAGTACAAAAATACTCAAACATGTGTCAATGGAAATATGTGGTCACTTAAGTCATATAATTAACCTTATTATCAGCGCAGGCATCAAATCAAATCAAATCAAATTATTTATTTTTGCAGAAAACACTGTTATTAAATGTACATGTTTCAAGTGATTCGACCGTAAGGCATGCAAAATTTGTACAATCATGGTTTATTAAAATCAAGATTGACATTGGAACACATAAAATGAGATAAAATACTTTAAGATATTAAATTAATGTTATGTTGTTAAAATTATATTAATATAGATTATTTAATAATAAATTTAATTCATTCAATAATAATAATAATCAAAATATTTCAATGTCATTCCTAGTATTATTACAATACATCAACATATAAATTATTTGAAGATACATGCATAATTGATCTATTATTTGATGTCACTGTGAGTTCTTGAGTTTGGAAAATTTATCATTTAAGAAGTCATTCAAATTATAGTAACATTTATCAACTAAAAGGCTCTTCAGATTTTTTTCTCCCAGATCTTCCCAGATGCCTTAAAAACTTCAATAATAAAGCCAATGTTTAAGAAAGAGAATAGAGAATTAATGGATTATTACCGGCCAATCGCACTTATACCTGTGATAGCCAAAATATTTGAGAAATACATTTATAACGAACTAAATAAATTCATTGAAAAAAATAACGTTCTATGTGACGAACAGAAAGGATTTAGACAACATAGAACTATCAATATGGCCATATATGACTTTATTTATAATATTATTCAGAATGTCGACAAACGAACACCTGTATTTGGCATATTTTGTGACATGACACAGGCCTTTGACCACGTTGATTATGATATTCTCTTAAGAAAACTTGGAGCTTACGGTATAAGAGGCAATGTACTTAGTCTTCTTGAGTCTTACCTTAAAGACCGAAAACAAATAACCGAAATTTGTCAAATTAATCCAGTCAGCAAGCGCGAAGAGATATATCGATCCTCAGAGCGTGAAGTTATTTTTGGAGTGCCACAGGGGAGCGTGTTGGGCCCTTTTGAGTTCATACTGTATGTAAACGATTTACCTGAATGCATTGAACAACCAATAACACTTTTTGCGAACGACAGTACTGTTACAATCCCATGTAAAAGTGAGGAGACGTATGAAACGGACATTAATAATTGTTTAAAAAATGTTGTTAATTGGTTAGAGGAAAATAATTTAAAAATGAACTTGAAAAAAACAAAAGTTATACATTTTAGTCAGCGGATTCCTAGAATTAGCCCTGATATAAACTACAACAATGAAGCAGTAGAAGAAGTAGAAAATACAAAATTTCTGGGACTGGTAATAGACAAAAATCTAAATTGGAAAGCACATATTGAAACTTTATGTAAGAAAATTAGTAAGTCCGCATACGCTCTATATTCACTATCCCCAATAGTATACATGGATGCACTTCTTACTGCTTATTACGGCATAGTAGAATCCCACTTACGTTACGGTTTAATATTCTGGGGCAATTCAACCGAAAGAGAAACCTTTTTTAAAGCCCAGAAAAGATGTCTATGGGCGATGTTTAAACTTAAATCCACTGATAGTTGCATGCCATATTTTAAACAGCACAAAATATTAACACTACCTAGTCTGTACATAATGGAAGTAGCTGTGTTTGTGAAATCGAACCCGCATCGTTTTAAGCGTCTGGCTGACGTAATTCCACGTAATAGACGCGACAATAGCCTACTATGCTCCCATCCCGCCAAAACGGCACTAATGCAAAAGAGTGTCTACTGCATGGCTTCGGTCATCTATAATAAATTACCTAAGCAATGGAAAGAATTGCCGCTTTCATTATTTAAAAACAGGGTCCGAAGCTTTTTAGCGCATAAAGCATACTATACTGTCAGCGAATTCCTCACTGAGAAAGAATTTTGAACAAGTATTATATATAATAATGAAATGTGTCTATAATAATATAAATTGTGATATTGGATTAATTTGACATTCTAATTTGACAATTATTTTTTTTTTTGGATTTATTTGACATTATAGTTCTTGGGACTTACACTGGATTTATTTGACATTCTAATAATGTTTCTGACATACTTATTTATTTGACATATAAATGTTTGACATTCTAATTATTCGTGACATATTGATTGATTTGACATTTTATTTGCTTGTGAGATAATATTCTATTGAACATACAATTGTTATGCTAATTTTTTTGTGACATATTTGATAAATTTGACATTCTATTATTTTTTTTTAGTTTTTTGTGGTATATTTGATGATATAATGGTTTGCATCTTATATTTATTCGATTAATATGACATCCCATCTATTTGTAACACATTTTAAATCAATATACAATTTACTACAACAATTTAATTAATCTTTATGTGATATTTTTATTGCAGTTATGTTCCACCAATTTCTGTAATTGTGTACCCAATATTCTACACAATGTTAACTGTTTGTGTAAATAAATGAAATGAAATGTATAATTATAATCTGTATAAATTGTGTTGCGGGTGACCTAGATATAATAAGTTGTGATTTAAAACTATTCGGTGTGTCTGTTAATTGCCCTTACTTATAATTTTAGCGTCAAATTATATCTTTTGCATGCCTCTTGGTAAAATATGGCCGAACCTACTTTTTATCTGTGTATCACCATGTACTGTACCCATATTTGCAAAATAAAGAATTACTTACTTACTTACTTGGATTCATCAAAATCAATTGAGGTAGGTATTACGATATGTTTTGATTTTGTCTTTAGGAGATTTACGTTATGTTCAAGAATTTTAGTATCAAATGTCACTAATCTATTATTTATAGTTTTTAGGCATTTGGAATACGTATTATCATCATCAATGACTTTACTGGATTGTGGAGTAGGTTTATTTGAATTTTGTGAATATCGGAAGCTAGGTCCAGGGTTGTAAAGTATTTACTTTGACCTAATTGGTCTAGGATTTCATAAATTTGGGGAATTGGATAATTTTCATCGATAGCAAATATCATTTAATTTCCTATAATCAATTACTATTCTCCACCTCTTTTGATCGGTGGAGTCATCCTTTTTGGGCACTATCCAAATACATGGTCATCCCCCATGGGGATTTTGATGGTTTAATAATTTGCTGGTTTAACATTTTGGTTATTTGGGACTTAACCTCTTCTTTGTGTATTTCTGGAAATCGATACGATTTTACATTAATTGTTTGTAAGGAATTAGTTTTTATTTCGTGTTGAATTACATCTGTACGGGTTAATTGGTCTCCTGGTAGATGAAATATATCAGAGTACTGATGACAGATTTCACTAAGATAATGTAATTCTTCCTCATTTAAATGAGATATTCGCAGGAGTTCGGATACTTGCCGGGATCTTTCAAGGCTGATAACTAATCTATTATGTTGTATTATATTACATTGAGTAAGGTCAAGTGGACTTAAATTAAGCATAAGGTTAGCATTTAAATGATCTGGTTTTTCGGATACATTGACAATTGTCAAATTAATTCTGTTATTGTCTTTAACTTTAACAAGGCAATTTAATATAAGAAGGGAATCGGCAATATGTTGATCTACTATCATTCCCTCTTTCAGTTCAGGGTTTTTCACTGAACACTATTACTGTTTCGGTACGAGGTTCAATGACATAATATATGTTGGTGCATCGAAGGTTAATTTAATATTATGATTATTTATTTCTAAGGAGTCGGTCTGATAATTAATGCGACACTTATGTTTTGTGAACAGGTCGCTACCTATTATACCATCATAAGGTAGGATTATATCTTCAAATATTTGAAAAGGATGAGTTATAGTTAATTCATTATTGAGCTGTAATTGTAGTTTAAAACTTCCTATACTTTTCAAAGTTTTATTTTTTTGTATCTATCCCTTTAATTGCAACGTCACTATCTGTTAATTGCAGAGTACTTGTCACACTTTTCTTTTTCAAGACACAAAGTGTTGCTCCAGAATCTATCAAGAAGGTAAGTGGATTTTTATTTACTAGGGTTTGTAGTTTAATGAAAGGTTAAGGTTTCTCGGGTAAGGATTTCATATATTTTAAGTTCTTTTTCAGGTTTACAATTGGATTGTTGGTTCAGACCTTCCTTATGGGGCTGGTTACCCTGCGGCGTGGTACTGCTATTAAAAGAGTTCAGACCTTCCTTATGCGGCTGGTTACCCTGCGGCGTGGTCCTACTTTTAGAAGAATTCAGACCTGCCTTATGGGCTGGTTACCCTGCGGCGTGGTCCTACTATTAGAAGAGTTCAGACCTTCCTTATGGGGCTGGTTACCCTATGGCGTGGTCCTACTTTTAGAAGAGTTCAGACCTTCCGTATGCGGCTGGTTACCCTGCGGCGTGGTCCTACTATTAGAAGAGTTCAGACATTCCTATATAGACATTCCTATATTCCACCTACTTTTGGAAAGACTTTGAGTTTGGGGCTGGTTACTCTGTTCATTGGTCTTGATAATAGGGGTATTATCGGCTTGATTAAAAGGGATTTACCCCGTGCGATACTTAAACGGGACATTATTTAGTTTAAATTGGTACTATTGATGGATTCGTCAACTTCATCTCTGTCTTCTTCCTCATAATTATCAGTGAAGTTTACACGAGATGCTAGCTTAACGCCTGTTTGTCTGTTATTAAAGGTCGAAGGTTTAAATGGAGTAAATGGCTGAGGGCCATTTGAATATCTTTTATTGTTGAAATCATGCAATTTGCAATTCTCAAAAAAGAAGAAAGTGTCCTGGCTTTTTACAGTATCTACACAACACGGAATCATTGTAAGAAGTATTGGGTTGACTGGAATTGTTACTTATCTCAAGCAAAAGTTTTTATCAGTATTTGTATCATTTCTTTTCTTAAAGGATCAGTAATTTTCTGCCTGTTGAAGTTGCGATAAGAGAACTGCTGTATTTTCTCTTCAGATATCATTAGCAGCATTAATGGCATCATTCAAAGTTTTGTAGTCTCTACATCTCACAATATTAGCGATTCTGGGGATTAATCCTAATATAAATGTATGGAGTGCGCGGTCTTCCATCGCGGCTAATTTGCCCGGAAGTTCGGTCTTCCTTGTATTTGAGACAGTAACTTCTGCGAGGAGTTTTTGCAAACAGGTTTCTACTCTCAATAAAAATTGGCTAACAGGTTCTTGATTCCCTTGCCTACAGTCTTACAAGTCAGTGAGAAGATGAGCATAGTGTATACGTTCACTAAACTGATTTTTCAAAAATTCTTTAAACGATGGCCATGTTTCGAAATCTTTAATAGAGCACGCGTTCTCTGCCTTGCCTTCTAATTGACTTAGAACAAATTAAAAAACGACGTCTTCCTGTTGAGAAGACGCCAAGGATATTGCGCTATCGCAGTTCCTTAGGAAAGCTGTTAACTTTTCTCTATCTCCATTAAATGGTTTAATGAATTTTAGCACAACATTTAAAGGGATTTCCTCATCTCCGTTAATGTCTTTTTTAGATTCGGATTTTGACATATTTGCTTTTTTTTGCAAATTAATAAGGAATGCTAAAAGCTACACGCTACTGCGTAACCCTTCGGGAAGTATCGGCGTGATGTTGTTACTGGTATGGACTAATCAACTTTATCGGTTACTAAGTTCTAAGAATTACGTAAGGTCCGGATGTATAAGTTATGCGCAACTGATAAGGACGACTTGTGGTGTCGAGGCGCCTGCCTCTTAACAAGTAACCTTGAATCTATTTATAGATGTATAAAATTAATCTTATTTTAAATTAACACACGAGATTATAACACGATATACGCACAAAACACACACTATTTTCACAGGATAGAGTAATTTGGACTTACAGGAACAGCTTGTAATACCTTAGACGTATGGACGAGAAACCGACGGCTGCCGTCGAGTCGTCGCTGGGTACAAATTAGATTGAGTGCAACAAGTGCTACCCAACTGTTTAGCAACACTTACTGCGCAGGGGACCCGGAGTGGCGACCAGGCTTAGACCAGGTCGAACAGTGATGTAACCTTCGATGTGATGAGTGACACAATCACTGGGCACTTTTAGAAACACAGACACGGACTAACTTTTATTTCCTGTGACGTATTTACCGTTTAAGGACACTGAGGATGTCTTATCTCACCGCTGCCACCAAATGTCAACTCTTTGAATGCCAAAACCGAACTGCCTGGAAACTAACGAGCAAAACACCTTCTAGGTGAGCCATTGCTGACTAAGCAATAGTGTCAGCATTAACTTATACAGAATAGGGATGTCACAGTACGTCTTGTAGTCCGATGATGGAAAGGGATAGGTGAAATTAAATTGTGTACTCGTAGTTCCATCGCACACTCCCCGAAATTTAACCGATAAAAACCGACAGGCTGGGCAATTGGCGTCGATGTTCAAGGCTCTGGGGGTCTACTCCATATCTCCGTCAACGAAGTTACGGGCCCCGTCCAAAAGTATTTCAAAACTTCGGAGTGAAAAAAAACAAGTTTTAAGTTAAATTTTTCGGACGGAGAAAAACACATCGGGCGTAGTTACACTGTCACCGTAGTTACATTGTGTTGTCATTCATTCTTAGTTCGGGCCCCGAACGAATCATCCGTCCATAGGTGATTAAGATTGGGAAACGCCCGTAACGAAGGCCGAAACTACGGACTTTGTGCTTTAGGAGTAGACTCTCTGGAGCTTTGAGGCGACCAGTGCATCGTTGCCGATATGCCTCTTGGTTGGCCGGTTTGTCAATCGACTCAAGTGCATCAAGTTGGTATTTGGCAGATCAGTCCCAAAGGTGAGGGCAGTACTCCATGCATATCCGAACTTGCGCTTTATACAAGTTGAGCAGCTGTTCAAGCGTGAAGTACCGTCTCACCTTTGCAAGGACCCCCAACTTTTTTGCAGCCAACTGAGCCTTTGCCTCAATGAATGGACCAAAATTGAGGGTCGATGTTAACGTAACACCAAGAAGGTCGAGATGGTCTATTATCGACACGGCTACACCACGGAAAGATGGAGCCGGTTAAAATAGGCTCTTTTTGCGGAAAAAGATAGGCCTGGGTCTTAGCAGCATTGAAACTGACTATATTGGCATCACCCCATTCGGAGACTGCCTCCAAAGACAGGTTCAAGCACTCAACCATGGCCTCTCGGAGATATTGGATCTGAGGCCCAGTAGTCCGTGCGCCGTACACGTATCTCTCAGCAACTGTGCTATCATCTGCGTACCCAAACGTTCCAGATTTTAGCAGGTCATTAATGTACAGGAAAAACAGTGTTGCCAATAGCACCGACCCCTGAGGGACGCCGGCGTTAATACCTAACTGATTGGACAAGCAGCCATCGATAACCACGTGGATGGACAGATCCCTCAGGAAGTCAGCAATAGACAGACCACTAGGCAGACCGAAGGAAGGAAGCTTACCAATAAGACTCTCATGCCAGACCCTGTCGAGTGCCTTCGAGTTGTCAAGGCAAACAGCAAGCGCTTCCCCGTGCTCCTCGATGGCTTCACTCCAGACGTGAATGTTATACACCAGAAGAGCCCCAGCTGACCGATTTCGGCGTAAGCCGTATTGGCGGTCAGTAAGAATCAGTCTTCAAAATCAAAATTTCTTTATTCAATTAGGCCATTAAGCGGCACTTTCGAATGTCAAAAATAAAAATTAAATGTAATAATAATTGATTCTACCGTCCATTCGGAAATGTAGCTTGTTATGGAGAAGAACGGACAAGAAACTCCACAGCCAAACTCCTTCTAAATAAGTATTTTAAAAATCTTTTAAACTCGGCCTCCTTCTTCCGAATCTGATGATGTCTCATCAGATTTGGCAAAAGGAGGGAACTTGGTCCCGCTAAGTTTTCGTTTCGTTCTATAATAAAATAAATATCGACGAACAGAATATACAAAACTCACACGCATCAAACCCAAGTGTTCCCGCGTGACTATATTTTTTGTGTGGAACGGTTCGGGTCACATTCGACTTTAGTTCTCGCCTAATTTCTTGGCCACCCTGAAGTTGGCTACAATGGCTGCACAGTAGTAAATCTCATACAAAAACAGCACCGTTTCGTGCCTTGCGTATTCGAAAGCCAACTTCAGGGTGGCCCAGAAAATTGGCGAGAGCGGCGTGGGGCGCGGGTGCGTGCGCGAAACAGCTTTGGTTTCGGTTATATACCATTCTAGCGGACGCCTCGCGGTATCACCCGCGTAGTTCCCGTTCCCGTGGGAATACAGGGATAAAAAGTAGCCTAAGTCACCCGGAGATAGTGTAGCTTCCCAACGGTGAAAGAATTTTTGAAATCGGTCCAGTGGTTTTTAAGTTTATTCGTTAGATACAAAAATACAAATCTTTCCTCATTATAATTTTATTATCAGTAATTAGTATTAGTATATTAGTATATATATAGATCTGGTAGTATAGCAACATTTTATGGCAATCAAACGGTGTATTTTGGTAGAAATAACGCAATAATGCGCTCATTAAAATTTGGTGATCAATTTACTAAATTTGGTTTCATAGTACAATAAAAATGCAGTCATGGTTAAAATAACTAGAACCATTGTAATTTTAGGTTTGCATTTTTTGGTTTAGGTTTTATTTTTTTTGCTGATTGGTATATATTTTAGGTAATAGAGGTTATGGTCACAAAGATCTTTTTGGCGGTCATTATATTTAACCCCATTATTTAAATGGCAATAAAGCACACAACACGCGCTCAGAAATATATGTTTTTTATTTATTTAAAATTATCATTAAAAAAAATTACTTAAATAATTTTGTAAGTTGTACATACAGCTGCAGAGAAACCTCAACCTCTAGAAATGTATAAAAAGCGTCATCTATAAACAGGAGGATATACTACGATATTTACGTGCGCCGCGTGCGCGCCATCTCTGTGACATCAATGAAGTTAATTTTCCGTAGTTATTAACATCGATTCCACAAGTAAGCGTACAAGATACCCATTTAACAATAATTGTTTACGTTATTGATACAAAATTGGCATCCGCTAACCAACATCAGCATATTTAGGCAGCGCTGTATGGCAATAGAGGGGTGTTACGCGTTGAGAGGAAGAAGGTAGGTGATCTTTTAAAATAAAGGAGATTCAATTATATACATAGTATTATTTATTATTCATAAGATATTAATTATTATAGTAACCCAATTTAGATTAACAAATATTTATTAACTGAAAAACTGATAATTTTGAAGATTTCACAAGAGAACCAACATGTTACTCATGTTTGAAACAAACAGAACAACAATTTACATATCTCGAGATTTTTCAAAACTGTTTATAAAAAACAATTAACTTAAAACTTAACGGTAACTTGTGGGGTCAAACCTATACTAATAAATTTATTTTCTATAACTTATTCTAATCTTGATATTATTCCATTTATTTATTTATTTAAATATTATCCTGGCTTGACGTTAAGCTTCGGTTAGTTCAATTTTTTGGCAAGTTTATAATTATGGATCCAGATATTATTTATTAATTACTAGCTTCTACTAGCGCCTGCGTGTATTTATACATATAAACTTTCCTCTTGAATCACTCTATCTATTAAAAAAACCGTATCAAAATCCGTTGCGTAGTTTTAAAGATCTTAGCATACATAGGGACAGACAGCGGAAAGCGACTTTGTTTTATACTATGTGAGGATGATACCAGCTGCATGTAAATGTCTTCGGACAGTGGTAGGCGATGCCATGTATTTTAGCACCAGATCGGGTGGTTGTAAAAGAATCCGTGGTTTGGCTATTCACAATATCACGATGACGGCTGGATTGATTTGTGTAAGCAATCGGACGTGGCCCTTTGCTGTTACACTTCACTTCACCAGTGTCTTGATACCGTCGCAATCATAAACGAACTGTGTTTCTCTATAAATAAGTAAACAAATAATAAAACATTAATGAAAATATAAATTGATTTTATTTTAGATTACACTTGCGTAGACTTTTAATTCTCGAGCAATACTCTTTAAACTTTGATTTTGCTCCCGAAGGACGATTATTTTCACTTTTAAAAAGTTACTCAATCGAGACATAATTTCATTTAAGTCAAATATTAAGTCGTTGTTCGAACAAAACAAGCAGACGAGTAATTATGCTATGATGCGAAGCCATGTTTTACTTAACAAAATTATAATCTTATCCTCAATATTCTTCATTATCTATTTTATAATATAAACGACACGGCCGACATGAATGATGTGATTGGATCATTCATGAACATATCGATGAATTTCACTACTATGTCAAGTGACAGGTTGGTGGAGCAGTATAACGGCTAGGCTCGTTAGTTAAAGGGTCCAGGTTCGATTCTTACATCGGCTTTACAATTTTGTTAATTTTTTAAATTCTGTTGAGAGTTTTTGAAATCTGTATAAAAGTGTAATGTTTGTGGAACACGTTTGGAACTTTAAAAATATAAATAGGTAGGATGCGATGGATATTATCTAGCAGTCGCTTGCATTGCATGAGCGCCGTTAGGTATTTTTATTTCTAGTTAAGATATTCTATCTTAGCAGTTTCATTGATGTCACAGAGATGGCGCGCACGCGGTGAATGTAAACATCGTAGTATATCCTCCTGTCCATAGATATCGCTTTGTATACACTTCTAGGGGGTGAAGTTTTTCTGGAGCTGTATGTACAAACAGCCAAAGCTATGGAAGAGCGGAGTCTCCTAGCAAAGGCGTCATCATGATTTAAAGGAGTGTCCAATAATAAACTAATGTAAATAAGCGGTGCCGAAATAAACATTTATATTCGTGAAATTTAATAACTAGGTATATTTTGACGCATCCGTCGCGAACAAATATCATCACGCAGATTTGATAAACCGTGACCCCATAGCTTATGTTACCGAAATATATGATGACTAAGTATAAGCTAAGTACTTTATTATTGTTTTGATTTCCGTGTGAACTATATAGAGCTGTAAAACTATTTTTGCCTGCGACTTTAGCAGCTTTCCCCCCATTTTTTAAATAAATTGCTTTATGTAAAAAGAGTATTAACCACTCTATATAATTACAAGTATATAATTGAAAGCGTCCAGTCTGCACCAAGTGCAAAGGGCAACTCATAGAAATCCGACGGCTGACGAAACACGAAGTATGCCGAGAGACATTAAGAAAATATTGTATAAAATAAACCTACTATGTATTGTGTGCGTGGTTTTAGGCGTCAGATATCAGCTTCTGAACTAACGGGGAGTAGGTAATGTAACCACCGACCACAATCCTACCGCACTATTCCCAAACAACTGCATCTCCTGAAAGACAGAATCAACAGTGGCGACCACCAGAAAAGTGCCGAGGTAATGAAGCTCGACGGAGTCCCGGAGAATGAATTTGCTGGTTGGTCGGGATGGTGGCAGGCAGTAGAGGGTCCTCCTCCCTCTGTGAGTTTGGCCCCGGCTCACCCTTCCTCTTATCCGCCGCAAGAGGCAGCCGGTAGCTCTTTTCGGGCAAGAGCCGGTCCTCTATTCCTGCTAGGCAGGCTCGGACGAAGTCCCGCTCCTCCATCATGACCTTGCGGATGGTGTCCTCAAGGTCGAAGGAGGCGGGGCCCTCTGCCGCAGGTCTGAGCTCGGTTGTGGTTGGATCCCGCAACGAAATTAAACAGAAAAGAATAAACCAACGGCCAATACAACCAAACCAAATCAAACAAAGCATAACCAAAGTTATAATATAAAGGTAAAGTGTATATCGTTAAGATTACCCATATATTATTTACAAAGCTGCCTCTTTAAAGTTACCTACTACGCCAGTTTCTGCACAAGAAAAATCAAGTATACTTACCTACCTATACCTACGCCCACATTTTGTCAGCTATGTTTAAGTCCCATGTAAACTTACTTGGCGAAGAACGGAGGGTTATTTCAATTTTCAGGTTCCTACTGACTTAAGCCCCACGGTTCCGATCACTAGCACGAATCTGGGGTCCGGGAGGCAATAGGCTTAAAGGCGACTGCTCAAAGTGCGCGAGGAAAATCGAGACATTAACGCACTCTCGACCACCGAGTATAACCGCAATTTATTTAGCTAAATTCACTTGACAAAACATAAACAATTTTTCCTCTTGTTTCAGACATCGCCGTAAGTTAAGGAGATCTACTAGAATTTTATACCAACGAAACCAAAATAAACACCGTACGTTTTATTCAAACAAACCCGCAGCTACGAGTATAGCTTACGACGAGGTTCACAATACGATGTTGTACATCGGAAAACAGAGCGACAAAGACGCTATATGTGGTCCTGACATAAATCTTCCAAAGAAAACAAGTGTTTAGTCGAGAGAAACAGCAGAAACATTCGTGGTCTCGCCTTCGACCCCGCCACAGACTCTTGTCCTTCAGTGAGATAGGAGCATTAATTGGATTTCATTTAAGCCTGGATTTAAAAACAATGTTTACGATAATCTCTTAATCAAGATGGACTACGGGATCCCCACTGATATTGCCATCGATAGCTGCAAAGGGTACCTTTTAATGTTTTTATAAGTATAACTCAATAAAATAACATTTTTACTTCGAGAATCGAGATAGTCAGAAGAGATTTTCTTTTACTGGATCAACACAAACTTGATGACACCCACAATAGAGAGAGCTCGTTTACACGGATCTGAGAGAGAAGTTATTATTAATCTAAATTCATTATCTGTCACCGCAACTTACAAACTGGAGCCACACAGCCTCGCTATTGACCAGCACAAACAGAAAATATAATAGAATAGAATACTCTTTATTATGTACACCAAATAAGAAACAGAAAGCATAGATGAACACAAAATTACACTGGGTGACACAATGGGCGGCCTTATCGCTAAATGCGATCTTTATAAATTTACTGGATTAAGTTTAAGACTAGTTCAAACTACCGTGTTTATTATACAAATTTTAATGGAAAAATAACCAAAACAACTGAATTAATTTTATGTATAATGATACAATTTACACCAATCCATCATCAAATACATTGACGGTTACATCTCTCGTCTGGATAGACTGGTGTTTAGCCCCCGGAATCAACATGTTGATTCGAAAATCTCCTCAAGTTGCATACTAAAATAGACAACATCGGTATAGGAGCTATAAAATTAAAGAACGAATATAGGAGATCAATGGTTGCGAAGCATTAACGAGTCTCTTAAGAACTAACTGTGATGGGTTGTTTTGGGTTCATGGATGAAACTTATTAGGACAATCCTTTTGCAAATGCACACCTGTGTACTTCGGTGATCGATGCAATGTTTCTGTGTGTGAGAACTACTGTTTCCAAGGCAAATGTAGCTTCAATGATAGGGGACTTCCTAAATGCAGGTATAAAAACATGTATACATCCTCCTTCTTAATTCTTTATTGTACACCAAAAACAACATTACATACAGTGTGATAATAAAGTACGTGTACAAAGGCGAGCTTAACTCAATGTTGTGTTCTCTTACAGCAAACCCTAGGGTGACAGAGAAAGATGACATTATAGAGGGCAGGATCCAGTATACAATTTTAAAATAACTTATGACTAAACAAAAAAAAATACATAAATACCTACATATTTTTACATAAATACTAATTATTATGTCATTGCGAAGGAAATGATCTTTAATCTCCTTGTATTATTTTACTTGTTTGTTTCATTGTTTTGTTTTTAATTTAGAATTTATTCAATAAGTATTTCATACATTATTGTAAAGAATTATACGGACACATTCTTCGAATATAAAAAAAAAAACTTTTAACAAAAAATCAAACCGACTTCCAAAACAAAATACTACGAGCGAAAAATAACTTTTCTTTCAACTACGTAGTAATGTTATCATTAATCACTACAAAACCGATCACAAATGACCTTAGAACCAAAACAGTGCAGAAATGTTATATGAAATCTCTTTGTTGCACAGTTTTTCATTAATGCACTTGTTTAGATATAAATTTACCACAGAGGTTTAATGTCTCCCATTAAGTTTAATAAAAAATGTATGCATATGATCAAAAAGATACTGTGTGAAAATAAACATCGGCTGAATAAAATCAATTTGATGAAAAAAAACAAATGACGTGCATTTTGTACCATTATTAACTTGAGTTTTATTTTGCGTAGGTATATTTTATCGCGGTAGGTGGATTGGTAGTTGAAAAAAAGTAGATTACGCACCTCGCTTAAGGGCCTACATACGCTTTAGTGCCGTAAAACGGTAACTTTCTAAAGCATACTCCTCAGTAACAGCTAGCTTAAAAGGTTTGAAAAAAATATATATTTATTATTTTCAAACCTTTTAAACCTTTTTTTTTTCGTATAACTAATAGTTTTGCTTTAAAAAAATAATTAACAACACGATATCGCACGGCCAGTACTGCGTTACATTGGGGCGTATATATCGCCTTAAGTGAGTCATTAATGCACTCGTGTTAATTTAGTGCCCTCGCATGCCGCTTGGGAACCAACATAACACTCATGCAATTTGCGCACGATGCAACAATCAACTATTCTTTTCCGAAATCGGTGTCTTTTGTACACATTGTTTTTTCCGTTTTTCAACACCGTCTTCAGAAAAGTAAGTTATTTTTCGCTTTGTAGTATTTTGTTTTGGAAGTCAGTTTGATTTTTTGTTAAAAGTTTTTATTTTTACTTTTTAGTTTTGGTAGGTACCTCCAATTAACATAATAATCATTTATAGCCAAAGTACATCTCATGACAATTCCAATAAGCCCATACACGACTAAGATACATTATTTTATTTCGGCGTTCCAGTGCCTACCTTCTGGCTTCATCATCAGATCAGTCCGATGGTGCCATTCTTTTTTATTTGCTACATCATAGTCGGTTAACGTAACTATTCGAGATGTCTTATACACGTGACATACTTAGCATTAAGGAGTTCCAGTGGCCATCTGTGGTCTTCTTCATCAGTTCCACTTCACCAAATGATACTTTCTGAGTGGAAATCATTACATTGTTGATGAAAATACCAAAATCGCTATACGTATGCCTATAATATTTGAGGAGTTCCGTTTTCCAAATCGGTCCAGGCGTCTTTGAGTAATCGGGGAACAAAAAGAAAAAAAATTGTTTCAGACGAAGTGAGAACCTCCTCGTTTTTTGAAATCGATTAAACATTTCTAAATTGGTAATATTTTCGCCTAACTTGTAATAAGTTGAAAGACAAATTTTCGTATCTATAATCTATACTAATATTATAAAAAGGAAAGATTTGTATTTTTGTTTGTAACGAATAAACTTAAAAACTACTGGACCGATTTCAAAAATTCTTTTACCGTTGGGAAGCTACTCTACCCCCGGGTGACATAGGCTACTTTTATGCTAGTATTCCCACGGTAACGGGAACTTCGCGGTTGAAACCGCGAGGCGTCCGCTAGTTCATTATAAAACTGGTAGTCAAATGTTACTAAGGTTAAGTAAGGGTAGGAAAATAAAAATGAACCGTGACAATAAAGCCAGTCTACGCATAATTGTTTTCACAATTTTTCGCGTTAACAACTTAAATTAAGAAAAATAAATTTATCATAAGTAGTTTAGTATTCTAACTTCTTTTATAATTATGTTTTACCTTGAAATATATGACAAGTAATTATTTTTTGTAAGTTAATAATTATTTAATATTTATATTGAAAAATATAATGCTGGTTAATCTGGAGAACGGTCGACGCGCGTCATGGTTTCTGTCTGAACAACGGTGTCTGTTCCATGATCGAGGTGGATGAGCCTTCATGTGAATGTGTTGGTAGTTACTAGGGATCAAGATGTGAAGCTGTTCAAGTTATACCAATCTGATAATTTAATACTTATGAGAAATCTAGCGTGTATGTTCTTTGTTGGATATCCGATGACTACAACGGCTGTTGCAGTAATTCATACGTCAGGATTGTCGTATTTTTCTAATACGATTTTGATTGATAAATTAATGCAGTATCTCATCTTTCTGTACAGGGTGTAAGGGAAAGTTGCGATCATATTTTAAATACTGCTTCAGCCCGTGAATATAAACAACTTTCTCCAAGGAAGTCATAGACACGTCACAAAAAACAAAATCACCCGTACAAATTTTGGTCAGCTGACGACAATATTGTACGGGAAATCGTTGATTTTTTGGTAAATTACCTATGTCATGCTTGGAGAAAGTTGTCCTTATACATGTGCAGAAGCATTGTTATAATATGGTTGCACCTTTCCGTTTCAACCTGTATGAATAAATTGTTTTTTTATGCTAAATAAAGTCTATATGGGTTCCTCCAGTTATGTTATTTTTACGATGATATTCTAAGGGCTCTTTCAATTAAGACGTTTCGTGACGCACTGTTGCGGCATCGCAGCAATGCGGGTGTCGTACTGCGCACGACCTATTGATATTTTTCATACAATTTATACACACACATAGTCGTCTTGCTGTCATCCTTTGCGCTCTTGCTTAGTGTATAAATTGTATGGCAAAACAACTGGTCGTGCACAGTACGACACACGCACCGCCGCACCGGCGCCGCAGCGGTCCGTTTAGAAACGTCTAAATTGAAAGAGCCCTTACTTTATATCTAAATTAAGGGCTCTTACAATTTAGAGGTTTTAGTCAACCATCTTGTATTATCATACAAGATGGTTGGCTCAACGTGATGAGTAGTTGCGAGTTTGATATTCTGTTGTTAACATAATGTTTAAGTATCTAAATGAGGTTGTGAGTTATTTTATAAATAAGTCTACATGTGTTAAAATTATGTAAATAATTGTTAAATATTTAGCAGTTTGGTCTCTTTGTAAAAAGTTTTGATGGTGTTAAAAAGTCGTAGTTGTACAGTATTATTATTATTTTGTTCTGTAAAATTTTAATTGATTTTATACTCGACTAGCGACCCGCCTGGCGGCGTCCGTGATATATATTATACACAAAAACCTTCCTTGTTTCTCACTCTTTCTATTATGACAATCTGTTCACTAGTTATTAAGTTTATTGCGTACAGACGCGGTGGGGACTTTATTGTATAATATTTAATGATAGAGATGCTTTACCCTATAATTCAAGAAGATATTTACAACAAGTGATTACGAGGGCCATGTATATTGGTAGCCGAGCTTTTTTGTGGTATACTTCGATCAATTTTATGCAGTGCGACAAATGAGGAAAGTTGGTTTTTAATGCGTTGTAAGTATGCATTCCATGTTAGATTAGTATCGAGTATCAGTCCGGGGTATTTTTCTTCATAAGGTAATTATTTCCCAAACTTCGCCCCCTATATTTTTTGTATATGTCATGGACCAAGTCATTAATCAGGGCATTATGAATATAGTCAAGTCAAATCGGTAAATGTAATGAATACTGATTTAAACTTCTATATTAATCACATTGTCTGGTCATTATGAATATTACTACGTAACGGTTGAGCAATTCGACCTAATTTGATTAATCAATCAATTACTCCTAGAGCGAGCGAAGCGAGCTCGGAAAATAGGCAATGTTCAGAAAGCCCAGTCAATTTGATTATTTCAATAGTTTTTATCATATTGGGCATTTTTCAAATTGCCTGGGCATTATGAATAATTCCGTGTTAATCACTTGTACCATATCATTTAGACTATTAGATGTTATCTAAGTACCTATTCTCTGTCTTTCTCTTTCTTCTGATTCAATATATTTACAATATCTAATACCTACCTAATGTTTTATTTTATAACCAGCTTCTGCTCGCGGTGTTTTATTACACCAAAGAAATTCCTATAGGGACAACAGCACCCTAATTATGTGAGTTCAAAGAATATGTTACGGATTGTTGCTCATGAATTCATTGCTCCATTATGTTCAAAAATCCATCTACTCGGCAGCTTAAAACACGTAATGAATATTGTTTAGTTACCAAAATCAAAGGTATGCGTTGAGCTGATAAAACAGATACGCAATTAGGGCGCAGGTCATGCTTATTTAGTAGTAAGCATATCCGTATGTCAAGCTTCACAAAAATTCGTACAGCAGTTTAGATGTTGAAAACGGAAAGGGTAGATAGACACACTTTCAATAAAGTAATTCTTATTCTTTATTGCACACAAAACATAAAATGAAGATACAAATACAATAGGACAGCTTATGTACAAAGGCGAGCTTAACCCATAATTGGGTTCTCTAACAGCAAACCTCAGTTGTTATAGGAAATTTTCGTATGAGGACAGTGTATCCAAGTGCACAACAAAATTCCAAGTTATAAAACATTCAATATTTAAAATACTTACATACTAAATAAACGAAAGAGATACGTGTAAACCTAATACATACTATATTTCATTATAATACATAACTAAAATCATACATTTATAAATACATATTTATGCGTCATGTCGATAGGAAATGTTCCTTTATTCTTCTCCACAAAATCTCCAACGAAACGCTATCCCGAATAGAGGGTGGAGGAGTATACCAGAGGCGGACAGCACGAACAGTGATCCACCGTAACGACTTGAGGAGTGGGGAGGAAAACGAAGGAGAAGATATGATGACGAACGGCAAGGTTTTCCTCTCGGAAAAAGATGCTCAAAGCGCTCTCGAAGATTCAAAGGAGAGTTAGGATTGTGAAGAACAGAAAACAGTAAAGATAGAGTGTGGATATCACGGCGCTGTCGAATAGACAGCCACTGCAACCGCTTCCGAAATTCTGACACATGATTGTAATTTTGAAGGCCTAAAATGGAGCGGATGCCCAAATTCTGCAGACGTTCGAGCTTATCAAGGAGTTTCTCAGTCGCGTCAAGAAAGCAGACATCAGCATAGTCAAGAAGAGGATGAAGGAGAGACTGAACAAGAGTAACTTTGGTTGGAAAAGGCAGGAACTTCTGGAGACGTTTCAGAGACCGAAACAAGCAAAACACCCTCCTGCTTATTTCTGCAATGTGAATATTCCAAGATAGGTTGTTGTCCATGAAAACCCCTAAGTTTTTAACTTTTTTGGAATAGGCTATAGCAACGGCATAGTACAAAACAGGTGGGAGAGACTGGTTACTCAACACATTGATAAAATATCTGCCACCAATGATGAGAGCTTGTGATTTTGCTGTGTTCACCAAAAGTCCAAAACTTTTAGTCCATTGACAGATATTTTTAAGATCGTGATTGATGGAATCGATAGCTCCAGTCGTCTCTTCAAATTTAAAGTGGCGATAAAGCTGCAGGGCGTCTGCATTGAGATGATAGTGTGACCTTAGTGATAGCATTTATAAAAACCGAGAAAAGAAGAGGAGAAAGGACGCCACCCTGAGGAACGCCTGCATCGAACAGAGGAAACCTCCTCTGAGCGAACCGACTGCGAGCGAGAGAGTTAACAAAGCTGGAAGTAGGCACCTATACGAATTATATAAAAATCTTATTATACAATATGTCGATAACCGAAAAATGAAAAAACAATTAAAATCATTATGTAATGGATCGTTACTAGATACAAGAAGATCTAGACCGTTTTTCGGCCTAATTTACATTATACAACATTTCTGATTTGCCAATTGGAAGTCAGATAAAACTGGCTCTTTTTTTCAATCAATTTACTAGACGCTTATGGGTAAATGCATCGTTTAGTAAAATTGCATTTTTTCCAAAAAAAAAAAACGTAATTTACCATAAATAGTAGGTAGAGTCAGAGTTATTTACTATTTAACTAAACATTAATCGGTCCGTGTCATCTTATCGTAACTAAACATCGCCTTATTGTAAAAAAACTTTTTATAATAAATGTTCCAACAATCAGTTCATAAGATGTGTTTTGGGATATTCAGTCAGTCTGGAACCATCATGTTTCATATTCATTATATGTTATTTTCTATTTTGTGTTGGATCTGTGCCACTGAAGTAAGTAGCATTTTTATAATAATACCTAGATTTTCAACCAATAACGAGAAAGAAAAGAAAGAAAGAAAGAAAAACTTTATTTGTCAAACATGCGTTTACATGATTAATCAGACATGCATGGTATTAATTTAATAAATGTTGTGAGCGTCCATGTTTTGCCAATAATGGCGTACAAAATTTGTAGGTATATTATTTTTCAACACACTTGCTCATAAAGTGGCTCTAATTTCACCGCAATTAGGCACATAATTACACCTATAATCAAACTGTGACTTTTTCATTGCTATTATTCACAAGTGAGTTATAGTTTTTTTATTTATTTATTGGTTGTGTTGCTATGTTCTTAAAAAAGTTTCGATACAAAAAAGATCGTGCTCAATAGTACAAATGCAACACATTTCATGCAACTTCGTATTTAAATACATAATTTCAACTTGTACGTGTTTAATAAATAAAACTTTCACTTAAATAAAACTTTTGTTTTTCTCTGTAATAAAGAATACTTGGAATTCTCCATTTTGTACGTGGCTAAAACGCTATCCGCGAAAAGACAAAAAATAAATAAAATATTTTTAGTCTATGGCCGATTGCCACTATTAGATGCGCGCGCATAGGAAAACTGATTAATTTGGCCGCCATTGCGAAATTTTTTTCACAGCTAGTTTTCACTGTTGGAAATGATTTTTTAATATTATTTTCTTCACTAGGGTGTTGAAAAACGTTGTATGACACACGTGTGTATTGATGATTACCGTCCTAGGCTCTCTTAAGACCCTCACCTAACGGCTCGGGTCTCAATGGCGCCTCAGCGGTAATCACCAACATTACACACTTGTACCATAATGTACTATTACATTTAATTGCATTTTACATTCAGTCATTTTAAATTTCATTACAAAATACAAAACAAATAAATAATAAATGATTTAAAGATATTATAGTATAATTAAGTATATTATAGTCAAAATAAATTAAATAATGTCCAGAATATTCATTACTATGCAGTCAATTATGATCATTCAAAAGTTAATTAATTTAAAATTCACATTATTCAATTGTTATTCTTAACCATGTTTATTAGTAGCTGGTATAAAAAAGTCCTTTACATTTAAAAAATCTACAACATTGTAATACACTTTACTAACAAAAAAAAATCTCAGCTTATTTTTGAAAAGTGCCAAGGGCATTTCTCTCCAACTTTTTGGTAATGTAATAAATATGATAGGAGCCATACAGAAAACACTTTTGCGCATGAGGGTTGTTCTCGCAGTATGAGAACATATCCTGCTGTTGTCGCGCCTATTACGTGGGATTACTTCATCTAATCGTTTAAATCGGTGTGGATTTGTTTTAACAAAAACAGCCACTCCTAAAATGTACAGACATGGCAAAGTAAGTATTTTATATTTTTTAAAGTAAGGCACGCAACTATCAGTAGGTTTAATTCTAAATATTGAACGAACGCATCTCTTTTGAGCCTTGAACACCGTGTCTTTTTCTGTCGAGTTGCCCCAAAAAATGACACCATAGCGTAGATGACATTCTGTTAAACCATAGTAGGCTGTAAGTAATGCCTCCACACCTATTATAGACGACAATGTGTGCAGGGCATAGGCAGATTTACTCATTTTCTTGCACAAGATTTCGATATGGGTTTTCCAATTAAGTTTTTTGTCAATGTGGAGCCCTAGAAATTTTGTTGTTTCTACCTCTTGTATAGGCTGGTCATCGTAGCGTATATTTAAATTACTCTTACTATTGATCCGTTGACTAAAATGTATTAATTTAGTTTTAGTCAGGTTAATCTTTAAGTCATTGTCATCCAACCACTCCCTTGTGGCACACCAAACGAAACTATACGTTTTGAGGATTGAAATACATGTCATGTTTACTTTTCATATTAATTTGGGTTATATTTGTTATTTGAGTTCTGTTATGTAAGTAGGATTTTATTAGATTGTTGACATTTCATTTCAAGTTTACTTAAGAGTGTACCATAATGCACATAGTCAAAGGCTTGCGTCATGTCACAAAATACGCCACAGACCGGTTTCCTCTTATCCACGAGGTGCCTCCTTTTTTAGAGCATCTACAATTAAGGCACAGGAATCCCTCAGTAGCTGATTTTAAAATGAGAATCACATCTAAACGGATAGTCATAATTTAATGTCAAAAATATATGTTACATTAGACCATTTTTTTAATAATTTGATGTATGAAAATTTGAGTTTTATTAGTAGGTATAATTAATTTGTAGAGTTATGTCTAACACGGACAAAAAGTAGTATTTTAATGAAATTTGCATCGTCTCAAAGAAAATTGAATTATCTACATATTTAATTAACATTGAGGTAATAACGTACTACGCACTCTCAATGTGAAGGCTATTTTTAAGTCCTAGAATACTAAAGAAAGTTAAAAAAACTACCGAATTTTGGGTCACGCGGATGTGAAACCCGGGACCTAATACTCATTAGTCACGTCACTTGCGACCGTATGACGGCAGGCAGTTATGGCTTAGTATCATCGTCATCATTTCAGCCGTAAGACGTCCACTGCTGAATATAGGCCTCCCCTAAGCGTCGCCATATTGACCGGTCCCGTGCGTCTCGCATCCACCGGCTTTCCGTTAAAGCTTAGTATCTGGGGGCACGGTAATGCCTCCGCCAAGACGAGGGTAATACCTACCTCTTCTCGAAGCGCTTCTTCATTTTTTGAACCCTCATAAGTTGGGATTAGATCATACCAGATAAACAAAATTCGCGGGATACAAGTATGATGTCAATAGTGGCCTTATTAAACATATAAAGTTTCAATTGCACATGATATTGATTTTATTGATATCTATAAAACTCCGATTTCGTCACTGACTCGCTCACTGATGATCATCTAAATTCTTAGGGTAGGTACTGCCTGAAGTCCTAGAAAGCTGAAATTTGTTATGTAAGCTAAACAACAAAAAAATCGAAAACTTGGAACTTCAACCCCCCAACCCGTTAAATTAGGCGACGAATATAACAAAAAAAAAAATTGTCATAAGCAACTTAAAAAAAGAAGTGAAATCCCACCAAAAACACTTTTAAGTAAAATGTTGCCAAGACGAGACTGTATGGCTCGCACTGTCAAAAAGTTATCAGATCTAATGTAGAGCCAAGCTTGTAACATTTTACATGAAAATGCGTTTCGTGGGTAACTAAAACTAATGATGGCTGTCCTGGTATATCCTGTCATTTAATTTCAGTGCTTGGACGTGATTCCGGAGAGGGCCAACTTTTCGTATTTAAATCCAAAGTACTTGTATAACGGCACGGTGAACGTACGCCGATACAGCAGGCAGTCGCGGTACTACATTAATGTGCTGGTCACCACTTTGGACACATGGACTAACAATATTACGGTTAGATTTGAAAACATTATATTTCATAAGTATTCCTCTTTCCCCAAAGGATTTGGTAAAGCTGTAGATAATGTAACATCCACATTTCAGCAGTTATGCTAAGTTAACTTAAGTCCCATATACCTACTCGGGGCGAGCCTATTGTGCTATTACCACAGTAATGTTATACAGGGTGAGTTTTACAAGTGGGCGTGGATGGCCAAATCCGAAACTATGAGGGATAGCGAAAAATACTCAAAGCAGGCCGATTTTGATGCAAACTAAAACAGTAGCGGAGGTACCAAACTTAGAAAAAATAAGTATTTTGTTAAAATTAGCTCTTTCCTTAAGTTTGCCGTAAGTCAATATTTCACAGAATTTGGTCGTTATTTGCAACACTACCGGATGGTGTAATAATACAGTCTGTCAGTGTTTTTTTTTCCAAAATCATAGGGTTCGTTCCTGACTAAGAATATTGATTTTTCAAAAAGCCAGTATGCCGTTATAAAGAAAAAAAAAGAAAGAAAACACATTTATTTGACACAAGCACAGAACACAACATAAAAAAGCAAAACTTAGACTAAACAACAATAATATAAAAGTAACATTGTGTGTCTCACGGATGCGCCAAACAGGACCAGTTCAACAAAATGACGACGCTGGTTTTCAATTGAACCTGTATTCCTCATAGTTTCGGATTTGGCCATCTACGAACAGTTGAATAACTTCACTCTGTATATAGATAACATTACCGTTATATATAGATAATGGTTACGCTTCCTAATTTATAGTTCATATTTTATTACATCACCATAGGGCGATTGAGAGGCATTGGTTTAATAGTTTCAATTTATTAAATAAGTGTCACATATCGTTGGTTTGGTGATATTCCGCGCCGTGGCGCTACAGTCATAACGCCGTCGCCACGACCACCGGCGGTCGTCGACAGTCTCTTGCCAACCAGGGCTGAGGTGCGCGCACATCATCACGCTACCCTACCTACATGGAACCTACATGGAAAGTGTTATCTGTATTACCTAGACCTACTGTGTTGTGTACCGCTGGCCAGCACAGTGTACCTAGTCTGTGAGCTGAACTTCCCGAACGTGGCATCTGCATCTGCATGGGAATCGCTGTTTCAAAGGTATGTGGCATAATTAGTAAATTGAACTTTATCCATTGCCTTTCGTCTCATCTGCGTACTTTTCTGCTTCAAATTAGCACTGCTGAATCAGCAATTATAGCCTAGATTACTCTAATAATTTAGGTTCAATCGCGTGTGATTTTACTAGTAATCGTCTAGAGGTTATACGCACCAGATAACATTACCGTTATTTATTGATAACATTACCGTACTACATCAGCCGGGACTTCGGGCTGCGACTGAGAAATTAATATATTACCCGACCGAGGAATCGAACCAAAAACTTGATGCGCAGCGTTTGTTCGTGTTCCGCAAACTTTTTGTGTTCAAGGTACACATCTGGTTTTGGTCAGCCCGCTCGCGAATATGTATCCTCCGACTGCACAGCATGATTTTCTTCTTGTTTACGTTTTTTTAGTTCGCTTCTTAAGCAATCGGGTTTTTGATTTCTTGAATTAACTTTTTTAGTTTTAGTAAAAGTTGGACATAGTTGGGCAAATGGCTAGGCAGACTGATTGATCGTGGTAAGAGTTGAAAATCCAAATTCACTTAAATAGGCCGTTGCAAATGGCAAATTATAGCAATAGCAAGCTTAGAAAGCAGAGGACATTAATTTTTCACACTTAGCCAAAAATGTTTTAAATCAGTTTCTGAAAAGTTTTGTTTTAATGTGCGATCCGTTTACATTTCCAATAATTCTTCCTGCTCGTTAATTGGTAAGTATCCAAAAGGAACGCACTCGGAGAATGGAACCAGTGAACCACGATACAGAGAGGCATCGAGACATCGCCTCGCTCGCGCGCTCTATTGTATTTTTTGAGTCAGCCACTAAAGCGGTGGTGGTGTTGTTCTTTTCTTAACCTTTGAATTTGAGGGTAGACGTTATAAAACTACATTTACACCTAGAATCAATAAATAATCTATACTTCTATATCTATACTTCTATACTAATATTATAAAGAGGAAAGATTTGTATGTCTGTATTTTGTATCTAACGAATTGACTTAAAAACTACTGGACCGATTTCAAAAATTCTTTCACCGTTGGGAAGCTACACTATCCCCGGGTGACATAGGCTACTTTGTACCCCTGTATTCCCACGGGAACGGGAACTACGCGGGTGAAACCGCGAGGCGTCCGCTAGTAATATATATATCGCATCAAGGCTGACCGATAGATGCAAACCATCGGGAAGTCAGGATGTATTTATTCCCTTAGGTTAAGACATCGTGTGTGGGCAGGTCGGTAGGTACAGTCGAGAAAAAGAAAACACACAAGTTATTCGATGCACTGGGTTTTTTTTTCAAAAAGTCACAACTCACAGTTACAATCTTGCTTACTAATATTACGGATCGACACTGATTTTACGACGTCTTAGCTCTAAGGCGGTCAGTAGTCAACTGCTATATCCTGCTGTCCCCACCACGGAAGTGGTTAGAAAAAGTGCGCCAATGCGTAGTTGTTCTTGATTTTCCGCCAGAGGCGTGTTTTTGATCTGTTTTGACGTCCGTACTATTGACTAAACCCGACATATAAAACTTAATTCCGTTAATTTTTACACTGCACAATATTTAACCAATACATAATACAATACAGCGCGCCAAGCGATATTGGCTACATTAACGCAGGGCGGCGCCGCCGCGCCGTATCATAGTCTCATTCCGCAGGGCGCACGCCTATATCAAGGACGGTCGGATTGATCTTGGTTGTTTTTATGATGGAATTAAATTATTACGGCAATAAAGTGGTCGAAAGAGAAAGCAACCATTGGAGTTTTTAGAATTATTCATATCAGAACCATGCCTTTGGCACCCAAAACTGCAATTGTATAAAAATCGCTCCACAGTTCATGTTGTGTATGTTATTAACGCGTTACTAGAGCGTTGTACCTAAATGTAGCCAACGCTCATTTTTAAAGCTTTAATTAACGCGTAATTGGACGTTAACACTAATGTTAACATAGGTGGAGCATAACTGTAAATTTCGTTGAGCTTCATTACCTAGGCGCTTTTCTTGGTCTTATTTTCTGTTGATTCTGACTTTCAGGAGTCGCAGTGGCTGGGGAGAGTGTGGCGGGCGCATAAAATATAGTAGTGGCCTTTGGGCGAGCGTGACCCACTAACTTATATGGAAGTTGTTTGTTTGATTTTGGAAACTTTCATATTTAACTTTGACTTTGTCGCTGGCAATAGAGTCGCGCCTATTACGCGGGACTTAAATATTAATGCTGAAATGTGGGATGCCGGTATCTCTCTCTGTCTAACCCTTCGGAGAATAGCGGTTTAATGTCATGTGGGTATGTGTTTGCAGATCACAGTAAGTATAAGTCAGCTCCTGCACAACGAGTACCGGCGCTCTTTCGTGGAGATGAGCCACAAATTCTGCGACCTGGTCAACAAGGAACCGTTCGTTGGTGGCGCCCTCAAGAACGCCGGGGTGGTATGCCCTTTACCTCCTGTGAGTAAAGCTACTACACGGTCAAAATAACTGTGCACATCACTGGATTGCGACCCTACTTCCGTCTATACGCGTGGCGCCCCGCATTCGCCCCGTGCGCCAATAACGTGATTCGAAAATCAGAGTGACGTGATAGCGAGCACAGTTATTTTAACCGAACATATAGTATATGGATGAAGTAGCCTAAGTATGGAAGTGTCTGCCAGTATCTTTGTTACCTAAAGGTGTGTATAGACTACAGTTAAATGCTTGGGCATTCTGTCCATCCACTAAAATTGACTCCACGGAAGATGATCACGGCACGGTGATCACGGGCTGCCAGGCACAGGGAGGCTCAGGGGAGACGCTTCTCTGTCTCGCCAGGGACGTGCCCTAACAGGCGTTGCAGGGAGGGGGTTCCAGAGTGGTCTTATAAAAGGTAACGGGGCCTCTCCCAAGTACTGATGGTGATCATCCTGGGTAGTTTTAGTGAGGTAAAAAGCCCACACTCCCAGGTCATTTCCCTAAAAGCCCGGCGCCACCCAGCAACCAAACAAAAAAAGGCCTATTTCTGTAATTTGTAGTCAATGGCTATGACAGTACCCCTCTCTATTTCTAGGGCTACCAAAGCATAACGAACATAACAGCCCCGACAGAGAACTTCCCCAGCGTGTTCCCCTTCGAGAAGGGTCGTATTGAGATCGATGTGAGTGTCACTAACACGAAGGAGCCCGTATTGCAACTATCTATTGTGGCTTCTTTCTAGCAGAAGCCTTAGACGAAACAAGGACACAGATAGTCAAAGCGAAGCGACGCGTTAGACTAAACATGTACATAGTATATTAACCCCTGTCTCCATAAATTAATGCAGACTTTTCTATCAAGATAAACAAACAAGAGACGTGCGACCGAATTCGTACAGAATTTGACACGTCGCTTCGACTCAACTTTACGTTAAGGAGATAGTAACCAATATTCTATGTACATTTTTAGACCGACGCGTCCCTACAGTGTATCTTTCGTGTGTTTAAGACGTGGGTCCACGCGAGACACAATGGTTTTCTATTATTTCGGTAATTACTTTAATCTTTTTGATGATCAATTTGTTAGAGTTAAGGCACATTGACGCGGAGCCAAAGCGAAAAAAAATATTACATAGATTTTAACGCCTGCCTCCACAATGTTTTTTAATATCCTAATAGAAAACAAAGATCGTCTTCGATAATTAGAAGGTGGAATGCCCGGATCAATGCTGTCTTCGACTCTGGTCAATGTTCCTTGACCATTACTTATTTTAACTTTGGTGAAGTTTTAATTTCCTAAGAAATGTGTTAAGAATAACATTTAATTAAAAGCGTTTCATTTCCTTAATAAAAGTTTATTTCATTTTGATTTATGACCTCAGCCTTGCTGTTTTTTTTTGGACAATCCCACCGCACTATTCCCAAACCACTGCAACTTTTGAAAGCCAAAGCTCGACGAAGTCCCGAAGAATGAATTTAACTGTCTTGGATCCCGCAATGAAATTAATTAGAAAAGAACAACGGAGGAGTAGGGAAAATAACAAATTTACACTTCGCACAAACACGCACGCAGCAGGAGACAAAACAAACAAGGTCAATTGGGACAAACGGTCGTTTATAACTGGGTTAGGCCCATTTGCCTAGCACCACCAAAATTATCATTAATATTACTGGGTCCTAATATTGTGTGAATATATTTGATTCCAACAATAATATAATATAATAATATCGTTTATTTATAACATGAAGCACATTTTACAATCTTCTTCTTCTTCCTAGCCTTTTCCCACTTTAGGTGGGGTCGGCTCTCCTTATTTCACGGTGCTAAGACGTTCTGTCGAGGGTTGTCGGGTCAGGCAATTTCTCCTTCTTGAGGAGTTTCGTCACACTGGTCCACCATGTCAAAGGAGGTCGGCTGCGGCCTCTTTTGCCCTTAGGCAGAGGGCTCTCTTCTTCTGTACTTCTCATGACATGTCCATACCATCTCAGTCTACTCTCCGTCAACTTGTCCCATACTGGAGCCATCCTTAAAGTACCTCGGATGTATTCGTTTCGGACCCTATCCATTCTCCTTACTCCTCCAGACCACCTAAGCATTTTAATTTCTGAGGTGTGTAGTTTTTTGAACGTGGCTGTTTTTCACTGCCCAGCATGCGGCACCGTACATCATTGCCAGCCTAACCGCCGTCTTGTATACTTTTCCTTTTGTGCGTATTGGCATTCGGGTGTCGCATAAGCCGCCCGTCATACTTCGCCATTTTTGCCTGGCAACATTTACTATGTGAGTCACGTCTGCATCTACGTCTCCGTTTTTGGAAGTTACTGAGCCGAGATATTTAAATTGGGTTACTGTCGGTACTTGGTGTGTTGTCAGGGTAAAAGACTCACTTAGCTGTGTTGTCTTGGTTTCCAGTGAAATGACAAGCGAGATGTCCAGTCTTCGTTCTGCTAACCCTGACACCAGTATTTTCTAAGGCTTTCACCCAACGGCAGAGAGTAACTTGCATATCTGCCGCATACCTGGAAACCAGAACGATATCGTCTGCATAGAGGAGATTCCAGGGAAGTGGAGCCTGGATTTCTTTGGTTATAAGATCCATCACGAGGTTAATTAAAAGCTCAGTGCAGAGCCTTGATGGACCCCTACGGTGAATTCTTGGCTCAGACCAGCTGCGCTCCTAACTTTCGTACGTACATCACGGTACATATCTTGTATACTACATTATCACTTTTTGCACGCATTCCATTCTCACCTGCCTTTTGTTCGCTTATCGCTCAGTGTCACCTACTCATTTTACTCATTACGCTTTGGCTTTCGCTACTTTAAACTGTATGCTTATAACATCAAGTGCGGGATCTGCCTACACTTGAAATTGATTTTTTATTTTTACTTTACTTACAACTATTTCAACATATTTAATACAAGTTATTGCACATGTTTTGTAATTGATATTGCTGCCGCTTTGTTTTGCCTACAATTATTATTATTTACGTGGATCCATTTTTCTCATATTTTTTAGTTGGGATATAATGAAGTTGATGCCATTCCTTTTGTTCCATTGCTTACGTCTCACCAGTTTTTGTTTTCTACCTCCATCATAGTTTATCACTATTGGTTATCTCTGTTCTCAATTATTATTTTTAGTATTTTGTTAAATGCACTACTGAAGAATGGTTCATACATCGGTGTTAGTAGGGTTACTGTTAAGCTTATAAATGATTAATATATATTATCAGAACGTGCAAGGTAACTCGATAAGCTCGAAAACAAATGCGGTGTATCGTAATATTTGTATGAATTCATACGATGTTATTATATTAACGGAGACATGGTTAGTTGACGATATTAGTACATAATAGTGAGTTAATGGACGGACGATATCTTGTGTGGAGGCGGGACCGTGATTATTGTCGAACGGCACAGACTCGTGGTGGTGGAGTGTCGATCGCGGCAAGGAATGATCTGACCGTTGTGGAAAGATGTGAATGGCAGACCTCTGCCGAGGACATATGGGTGTCCATCGTTCTGAAGAGGTCTAAACCAGCAATTAGCTATAATATTAACATTTGCGGCTTGTATCTGTGCAAGGAAAATGCTGGTAATTCTTACATAGCTCAATTGCAAAACTTTCACCTTAAACTTAGCCAGTTAGTGACCGTCTACCCGCTTGATACATTTATCGTAACTGGGGATTTTAACTTCGGTGGCGATGTGGAATGTGAAAAAAGAAAGTATATGTTCGATATATTCTGGATTTCATAGACACAATAAATGTGTGTAACTTGACCCAGTTTAATAGTCAGCGTAATTTCAACGGTAGTATTGGATCTTGTTTTTTCAAATAGTGCAGTGAAGGTTAATGAGTGTAGTGATCCTTTGGCGGTGCCTGTTGATTTGCACCACAAGCCGATTGTTATTAACGCTGATTTCGTTGAAGTCCATAAATGCATTGAGAAACCTAGTGTAAAATATATATTACATCAAGGCGATTACCCTGCAATCACGTCTGCACTGAATCTTATAGACTGGAATACATTGTTGCATGCTGGATCTTTGGACCGGGCTCTTGGCCTTTTCTATAAAAAGCTATACGAGCTAAGAGACCTACACATCCCCGTTAAGCCACAAAAAAAAAATTCACAACCCCCTTGGTATACCAGTGCTTTAATTAAAGTATTGAAAGAAAAACATAAATGCCATAATAAATATAAAAAATACGGCAATTTATCCGATTATAATTCTTTTTCTTTGTTGCGTAATCGAGTTAAGCATCTTGAATCGGTTTGTTTTGATGATTATATGAGAAAAATGGAATCAGCAATTACTAAAAACCCTAAGTGTTTCTGGTCTTATATTAAAAACAAAAGTAGTGGTAACACTTTACCTAACGTACTGCATTACATGGACCAGTCCGCAGACACCGGCGAGGGTATCGCTGAGCTGTTTTCCTCTTACTTTCAATCCACTTTCCAGGAGCCTGACTCAGATCCAGACCGAGTCTCAGATCAGAGTACCGTCAGCGTGTGTCCTGACATGGTGCTCAGGTTACTTAAAGGCCTGGACCCCACAAAATCTGGAGGGCCTGATTTGATACCCCCTATTTTCATAATTAATTGTGCAAAGAGTCTTGTGGCGCCCATCTGTTTGTTGTTTGAACGGTCGTTGAGAGAGGGTATCGTCCCGAGCATATGGAAATCGGCATTCATCACACATATCTTTAAAAAGGGGGATAAATCACAAATATATAATTACCGCCCAATATCTAAGCTATGTCTATTTCCTAAAGTTTTGGAACGAGTGGTACATACGGAAGTCTATACAGCTTTGCAGCGTCATTTTGGCGACGAACAACATGGGTTTCTCAGAAAACGATCAACTGCCTCGAACCTAGTGCTGTCCAACGAACTAATAACCAGTGGGATCGAAGAACGATGTCAGGTCGATGTTATTTACACGAACTACAGCAAGTGTTTCGACCGAATAGATCACCGCGTGCTTCTTCGGAAGTTATCATCTGCAGGAATACACGGTGATCTATTTCGATGGTTTAAGTCATATATAGATAATGGAACACAGGCCGTAGTCTTACGTGGATACATGTCCGGATGGAAAACGGTCCCATCAGGAGTGCCCCAAGGCTCGATCTTGGGACCGTTATTGTTCACTATATTTATCTCAGACATAAAAAACTGCTTTTTAAATTCACATATTTTGCTATACGCAGATGACATGAAGGTCCTTAAGTCTGTACGTACAGTATCTGATACTGAGTTACTTCAGTTGGACCTTGACAGATTCGTATCATACTGCAAAACCAATAAATTACAACTGAACGTATCTAAATGTTTTCATATAGTGTTTACTCGTCTGAAAACTAACATTGGTTCGGGATATACACTAGACGGTACGTACATAAGTAAGGCAAGTAACATCAGAGATCTCGGTGTAATCCATGATGGCAAATTACTTTTTGATGATCACATAGAAACCATTGTCAAAAAAGACCTCAAAGCTCTGGGTTTTATTATTAGAGCTTGTTCAAGCTTTCGGTCTCTAAAACCAGTAAAAGTCCTCTACTGTTCCCTCGTGCGCAGCCACCTCGAGTACGTTTCTCAAGTTTGGAACCCTCAATACGAGATCTACAAATCTCGTATTGAAGCCGTTCAGAGAAAATTCTTGAGATTCTTGGACTTTAGGGCAAAGCAATTCTCAGTCGACTACGAACACCGTTCTATGTTCTATGTTAGGGGGGTTTGGTTTCCGCACTTAGTCCTTCAAATGGACCTTTGTACGTGGGCCATGGCGGCCGTTGGGTGGTCACTCCAACCAGCCCACCTCCCTCCAGAAGTCAATTAGAGCTCCTGGTTTCCTCAACATATCTGTGTAAGATCTGGGTGACCCGAGGGTTCGTGTTCTTATCTGGGCTACACCTGCGCATTCAAATAGAACGTGCGTAACGGTTTCCTCGGCCTCCATGCATGCCCTGCATAGAGGACTGTCCGTGATGCCTATTGTGTGGAAGTGTTTGTTGAATGAGCAGTGTCCCGTGATAGTCCCCGTCACCAGACGCAGGCCATTCCTGTCCAGTCGTAAAAGACGCCTGGTAAGCCTACTGTCCAAAGATGGCAGAGCTTCTTTGGACTGCCTGCAGCCCGGTGTCGAGGCCCACCAGTTCTCCGCCTGTGTCTGGGTGAATTCCTGTAGCCACCTGCGTATTTGGTTGAAGGGGATGGGAACAACAGGTTCGGGTCCATAGACCGCCGAGCTGGATCCACGTCTCGCAAGCTCGTCAGCCGCGTCGTTGCCCAGCGATCCGCTGTGTCCCTTTATCCATTGTAGTGTCACCGTGTTGCGACTAGATACTGTTATTCGTTCTAGTGCGTTCTGACATTCTAGTACTAGTTTTGATGTAATATATTTTTTCTGTAAGGATTGGAGGACTGATGCGCTGTCGGAGAGTATTCGTATGTGGGCGTCCGTAACCCTCCTGGCTTCTAGGGCATGGACCGCTTGTATAATGCCCACACACTCCGCCTGATAGACGGTGTTGAACCCTCCTAGCGGTCTGGATATATGTATGTTGAAATCGTGTGAGAAGACTCCAACTCCGGTACCGGAGTCTGTTTTCGATCCGTCGGTGTATACTCTCATCTCCTTCGGGCCTGAGTAGTCACATCGTTCTTCTGTGAGTATTATGTTGTAGTGCCTGTGAAAGTGGTGTGTTTTGGGGGCTTTGTCGCATGGTGATGCTACGAGTAACATCGGTTTACGCTTGATTGCATCTTCCATTATGCGTCTGTGCTTAATTCTGGAGTCTTTATTTAGTGTACCTGATAGATGGAGTCTAAAAGTGGCCAGGGCTGCCTCCTCCCGCACAATAAGGTATAGAGGTGGCAGTCCCAGCATTGCCTGTAGGGCTGCAGTGGGTGTGGTTCTCATACTGCTAGTGATTGCAACGCAAGCAAACCGCTGCAGTTTTTCGAGATCTACGAACACCGTTGTAAGCGATACCATTTTTTACCGTTGCACGTAAGACGTAACATTAATGACATATGTTTTTCGGCAAACATAGCAAACGGCTCGGTGGATTGTCCCGAGCTACTCAGCAAAATACTTCTTCGTACTAACCAAGGTAGCCTACGAACACGGCCTCTGCTGCAGGCACCGTGCGCATCGACAAACTACAGGCGTAACGCCTTTTGTATACGTAGCGTTGCAGCTTTCAATAAGTTGCCAACACATTTGGAAGTCGATCTCTTCTGCACCGGCACACACAAAATTAGAAAAATGCTTGGCAAAGAATATTTTAGCGGCAGTCGGGAGTGAGTGCAAAATAGTTTTTGTTAATTTAATGTATAGTACATATGTTATTTGTATTAGGTATTTATATGTTGCATGCATCTATTTATTCAATTCTTTCTTTTTAATCATTGTCTACCCATTGTTATTATTTTATTCTGTGTATCGCTATTATTTGTAATGCGATGTATACATGTGGAAGCTTGTAATTAGCCATTTTACCTACGATTTTAAAAAAAATGTTTTTATTAGTCTGTAAGCTTTCCTTAAAATAAATAAATAAATTAAATAAATCATAGCATTCGGGAAGCTGTTGTGCCCAAAGCGCTTGCCACACTAACGTCCGTGGCACTCGGTCAGAAGGCTTTTCAAGTTCTATGAAACTTATGTGCAGGTCTGCCCGGTTTATACGGTGTTTTTCAACCAAGATTCTGACCGCTTGTATAGCGGCTGTTGTAGACCTGGAGGGTGTGAAGCCAAATTGGTTTTGGCTAATGGAAACAAGTAACTGGATGTGATGATTCAATAACCTTTCCCAGATTTTCAGGGTATGGGACGTAAGCTTAATTCCTCTATAGTTTGCGCATTGTGTGACATCTCCTTTGTTTTTATAAAAAGTTACAAGAACGCTAAGTCTCCATGATGCCGGCATCTTCTTCGTTCGGAGGATGATATTAAAAAGTTTGGTGAGCCATTCTATACCTAAATGTCCTAACATTTTCCATATTTCCGAAGGCACATCATCTGGCCCAACGGCTTTGCCATTTTTCATCCTTTTCACAGCATTGATCACCGTATCCAATTTCATGCAATCGACCTTCCACAGGGTCGACACACAGGCTCACTCCATCGTCGACTTTGTCTCTGTCACCTCTGACCTAGACTAGAGTCAAGAGCAAACCCATAATAAATAAATAAAAAAGTACCTGATGTTGGCTTGGGAATTCTTCGTTCATGAGTTCATTATAGGATTGGTATCACCTATAGTTTATCTCATTGTAGTTAGCAATTTGTGATCTTTGTATTTAATTTATTTATTATATTGTATGTCTTGAGTCGATCTATGTTTAGTTTTGGCAATTTTGAATTTTTTTATATAAACTCTGTCTCATCTCGCCTTTGCTCTTGCCTGTGCAACCTTTCTCTTTGTAAGCAATTTTGATTATTTGTATTTGATGTGATCCTCTTCTAATTTTGAGGTTTTCCAGATCTTAACTAGTACTTTCTTGTTTTTAATCTGTTTCTTCACATCCTCATCCCACCACGTTGGGTCTTTGTTGTTGCTAATACCTCCTTTAGAAATGTCTAGTTTGATATTGTGCTGTACTTTTACAGGTCTTTTAAAAATTTGGCCACATTTCGTCTGCATTGTCATAATCTTTTGCAAGCTCCTGGTCAAGGTAGTCGTGCATATCTTCGAGGAATGAATCGCCCTTAAAGCTGGAAAGTTCTTTCCATTTTATTCGAGGAGTTTTATCTGTCCGAGTCTTTATAGGTTGAGGTAATTTAAATACATCCACCAGTATTCTATGTTGGCAGAGTAAGTGATTCCTCTCCTGTCTGGGTCGCGGATAAATTTGAAAGAGAGTTACCGCAGCCCTGGCACTAGGCACTGAAGGAACACGGGTGGGTTTTAGTCAGTAAAAGTCTGACACGCCCTCCCGCTTCACCCAAAGTCATTAGACGAATAACCACCCAAAAAAAAAAAACGTGATTCCTCTGGAATGACTTTGCAATCGGAAGAGCAAGAGGTAAATGTTCTCACATTTACCTCCACTTTTGTATATTATGAGGTGTTCATTTTTCTTCTTGAACATGGTGTTAGCTATTGATAGTTCATGTCTAGATGCAAATGCCAGTATATAGTCGCCTTCTTTGTTAGGATTCTCATAGCCAAAGCTTCCGTGGACATCGCTGTATATCTTATTAACTACTCCTATATACCCATTTAGGTCTCCCATGACAAATTTTGTTTCATGTGATGGTATGCCGGCTAAATATTCGTCAATTTCCTCCCAAAATAAATGTTTTTCCTCATCCTTGCTCCTACTTGTGATGCATATGTACAGATTACGTTAATAAGAGGTGGATTGTCTAATGCCAATTTTATTCCCATCAGCCTACCTGACTTTCTCTCGATACTAATAATTCTATTTTTGAGGTGATAATCGAGGACAATGCCCGCGCTGTTCTGTTTACTGTTTTGTCCATGGTAGACCAGCTGAAACCCCATCCCTAGGTCTCTGGATTTGGATCCCTTCCATTTCGTTTCCTGTACGCAGCAAATGGTATTCATATATGGTACGCATATTCTTTCGTTTCAAGGTTTCGGCTAGTTCTTGTGTACGGCCAGTCAGGGATCACAGATTCCACGTCGCTATTCTAAAAGTGAGCACGGACGGCGAACATGCGTTTTTGTCAAAGTCGTCGCTTATTTATTTATTTATTTATTTAATACTTCATGCACACAAACGTACAGAGGCGGACTTAATGCCGTAGGCATTTTCTACCAGTCGACCTTTGGGTGATGCAGAGACAAATAGTGGTAGGTGCAATATTTAAAGTTAAAAATGATACCTAAGGTAGGTTTGTTCAAATACAAAGCTATACATACATACTATAAATACAATAGATACTCAAACATGTATACTGAATAAACTAAATACACGAATATACTTAAACAATTAGTGGTAGCAGATAAATGGAGAAAATTATCGCTGTGACGATACTACTGCCAACTTCTTACGTACATGCTCTCGAGCTTTCACTTTGAATGCCAATCGATTGGTTGCCATCCTGATGTCTTGAGGAAGCGCATTCTACAGCGAAATAGACTGAACAAAGAAAGAACAGTGAATGAAGTCAGTGCGTTGAGTGGGACATTGGAGAAGACGGTTATGTGAAGAGCGAAGATTTTTGTTGTGGTTGGCGCAAATGTATTGAAAGTGAGGGGTCAGATAACTAGGGGAGTTGGAAGAGTCAAGAAATGAAAACAAGGTAGTCAGTGCCCTTAGCTCTCTGCGCTGGCGTATAGGCAACCACTTTAGAAGTGACCGATGCGCAGAGACATGATCATATTTACGCAAATTGAAAACAAATCGAATGCAGTAATTTAGAAGACGGTCAAGTTTGTTGAGGAGATCTGCATTCAGGTCATAATAGCACACGTCGCCATAATCGATGATAGGAAAAATTAGGGTCTGCATAAGCATTGCCTTCGTGTTCGAAGGTAATACATTTTTTAAACGATACAGAGCCCGCAACGTTCCAGTGACCTTCTGACTGACACTAGCAACTTGAGTACGCCAGTTAAGAGTACTATCGATGTGCAAGCCAAGATCCTTCACGTCAGTACTAAACGGTACAATCGTACCGTTGAACAGAACAGGTGGCAAAGTTGCATAATCCACCTTAGCGATGTTGCAAGGACTCCCAATGATGATCGCTTGGCACTTATTGGGATTTACAGCAACTCCAAACCTATCCGACCAGGCTTTTATCGCTATTAAGTCGCCATTTAACTTACCGATAACGTCAGGTACTTCTTCGATACTCCCGTGGTAATACAATTGAAGGTCATCTGCATACAGATGATACGCACACTGAAGTTCGGAAGTAATGAGATTAATAAAAATAGAAAACAGAAGAGGAGAAAGAATGCCGCCTTGAGGAACGCCAGTTACCAAATCACACCAACGAGATGAAGAATCTCCAACGTGAACCGACTGCTTACGCTCCTGAAGGTAAGAGGAGAACCATTCCAGTGCTTTGGGGGAGACCATCAAATAGGAAAGAATGGCTAATAGGATTTCGTGACTGACAGTATTGAAGGCGTTCGAGAAATCAACCAACACTAGTACAGTGACTTTTGTATCTTCCAGTCCCGCCCTTATATCGCCAGTCACTTTAAGGAGGGCGGACACTGTGCTGTGCCCGGGCCTGAACCCAGATTGTAGAGGACTAATGAGAGAATTACTCTGCACAAAGTTTGAAAATTGTTTGTGAACACAGGCCTCGAGCACTTTGGATAGGAAGGGAAGGATAGAAATGGGGCGGAAGTGGGTTGGAAGAGTGGGATTGGAAACTTTGGGAAGTGGACGAACATAGGCTTTACGCCACAAGGAAGGGAATATTCCGGTATACAAAGAAAAATTTACGATATGGGTGATAGGAGATAGGAGATGATCCAAAACAGTGATAACCATACCACGGGTGATATTATCACATCCCACCGCTTTGGATTTGATGGCAAGAATGATCTTTTTGATCTCCCCTGGTTCAACTGGAATGAAACGAAAAGGATTAATGTTAGGACGCGTTAGACCAGAAAGAAGAGACAGAGTTTGTTGCTTAGTTAGACGATCCATTGTAGGAACAGTGGAGAAATGATGGTTGAGATCATCTAAGTCAATAGAATTAGGAAGGTCTAAATGTCGCGGTTTGCCGATACCAAGTGTTCCTAGGAACTTCCAAATATCGGCAGAAGAAGAAGAAGAAATATTTTCCAGAATATGGCGGCGTTTAGCATTGCGTATCATCTGGTTACATCTATTCCTTGCAGCCTTGAATAGCGCCCAGTTCTCGTCAGTACGATCCCTTTTATATTTTCGGAACGCGCGGTCCCTGCGTCGCATGGCCATCTGTATGCCATTTGTCATCCAAGGGGCAGGAGGCCGTTTCAGTTTCACTTTTCTGACGGTAGCGTGTTGGTTATAAAGGTTGACCACAACATCATTAAAGATTGCCACCTTATCGTCAACCGAAATGGCCTCCGTCACAACCTTCCAATCGATCGCAGATGCATCTTTCTTGAGTTTCTCAACGTCCATCCTGGCAAAGCAACGCCTGTACAGAACCCTGGGTTTAGGTTTAGGAGGTTTGAGGATATAGGAAAGGAAAATCATGTCATGATGAGAGAAGCCAGGAGCGTCATGTTGACCATGGGATGAGACAAGGGAAGGATTCGAGGTGAGGATAAGATCGAGCCAGGTGTCATCGCCAGATTTGTTATAATGGGTCGCTTGGAGTGGTAATACATGCAGACTAGCTGACTCGATGAGATGGAGAAGCTTACGGGATCGAGGGGAGTTATGGGAAAGGAGGTTTGTGTTGAAATCACCCATGATGATGTGGTGTGCATACTCAGAACCCAAGGATTCAAGAACTGATTCGAATTCAGTGAAGTAATCGACAGTGGGGGGACAATAGACAACACCGATAATGGTTTTGGCTCCTTTGACGCAAACTTCAAGGAAGATAAACTCAGCAGAGGCAGAATAGTTTGAGGTGGAAGTTGCAAATATTTTGTAAGGCAAATCACTGCGAAGGTATATTGCTACACCACCCCCTCCCTTACCAATCCGATCGTTCCGTATGAGAACGAAACCAGTAAGAGGATAAGTGGTGGACAGAAGATGCGGTTTGAGCCAAGTTTCGGAGATCAGGATAGCATGAAAGTTGCTGTTATTGAAGACATCATACAGCTCGCTGTAATGACTGGCAACACTTTGAGCGTTAATGTGGCACACATTCACCAACCGACTAGACTCACAACTGAAATTATGTTGAATAAAATCACCAAGGGTGTCACCAAGAGAACAAAAGCTATGTTCGTTTGAAGAGGCAGCAGATTCGTTAGCAGAAAAATATGACTCATTGTCAGACATAAATAGATGAAATTAATATAAATATATATATATATGTTAATATTATTATATTATATATATATTAAAATGGAAGTTTACTATTGCTACACACAGAACAGATGCAAATAATGCTACTCTGCACCACCCGCCAGCTAACACCAACACTAAAACAATAACTTTTACAAACATGGTACTCAGCACACACAATAAAAAAACATTCATTTCAGCTCCAAAAATTCGGATAAAAATTTTTAAAAATCCAAGAGAAACTGTAGTTATAAAACACAGAAGGAGAAGGAAAAAAATAACATTACAAAAAAATAAAACACAAAACAGCGGCACACCCAACTTTAGAAAAGCACACAGTGAAGCAAAGTACTACACTAAGCATTTGTTATTTACGAGCTCGACTATTACTAAATCCATGCAATCGCCAGAAGAGTTTCTGAACGCAAACTTCAATGTCTATACAATTTATACGTCAATTTGACAAGAGATACATTTGATTGCAGGGGGTCGCTGGGGAACGCCCTAGCATTTTTCGCCCTTTTCATGTCTACGTCACTTGGGGGGGAAAGTCCTAGCATGTTTGCCCTTAACATGTTCGCGTCGCTTGAGGGGTAACTACGCCCTAATGTCATTGCCCTTATCTTTCTTGTCTTTGCTCATAGTGAAATAGGAGGGTTGTTTTGGTTGATTTTTACGGCCGGTTACCACCTGACGCCAAGACTATGATACCACCTGCTTCGAGGTTTAGGCGCCGCCGTTGGCCCACTAAAGGCTCATCCGCGGCCATCCTTACTGAACGCGCCAGCCTGAACGCCCAGCACAAGTGCAGCCTCTACTCCGAACTCGTCGGAGAAGCCTACGCGCGGGGTTTGTTAACGAAATATCCATCTCCGTCCTTAAAGTCCGCGGGAGCTATTTTACGAGCACGAGCCTCCATCGAGCATCCCGCTATCCGCCACCTGGGGACGCGTCCTCTAGGGAATCAGGCTACCCCGAAGAGAACTAGCAGCGATGAAGCACATTATACAATAAAATATCTTTAAAATATTATTTTTATATATAAACACAGTTGCTTATTCGCCTGAACTATTGAATGAATTGGTGGAGGTGTTGCCCCTTGCTGGAATTATCCCATCTACATTTCCATTCGGATAAAAGTTCCTCTCAGACCTCAATATGTGGTTTAAATAATCTGGAGATTTTCTCACGGTCTCACCGCGATCAAAAGTTTGCGTCCATGGACTCCCGTGCGTAATAGTACATTGCAGCACGTCGCTGCACTTCAAGGTCGACCGGAAGTACGCCAGCAAGTACCGGTAAGGGTTCAGTACTAACCGTCCTGTATGCTTTTCATAAGAATATCAAAACTAAACGCTGACTTTGAAGTAAATTAAGTCGTACCGCCCTTATGGTGGCTCTATTAGCCCAAACAGGTGCCCCGTAGCACATACATCCCAAGTAGCCCCATAAATAGTCTTTTTTTACGCCTGTTCTTAATATAAAGACTTTCAGTGTGTGTCTTGATTGCCAATTTAAACGTCCAGGCGCCAAAAGTTTTGTTTCACGTGTGCCATCACAAGTTTTTTAGGGTTCTGTACCCAAAGGGTAAAAACGGGACCCTATTACTAAGACCCCGCGGTCCTCCTGTATGTCTGTCTGTCACCAGGCTGTATCTCATGAACCATGATAGCTAGAGAGTTGAAATTTTCACAGATTATGTATTCCTGTTGCCGCTATAACAACAAATACTAAAAACAGAATAAAATAAATGTCTAAGTGGGGCTTCCATACAACAAACGTGATTTTTTGCCGTTTTTTACGATTATGGTACGGAATCTTCGTGCGCGAGTCTGACTCGCACCTTTTTCTTCTTTATTGGGTGGAAAAACTATCACCACGATTTTGTACGCTCCGCATTATAATATTGGAATAAAGCGATAAATAAAAACTTGTAACAAAAAATCAAAACGACTTCCAAAACAAAACACTACAAAGCGAAAAATTACTTTCTTTTCCGAAGTCGGTGTCTTTAGTACCTATTGTTTTCCGTCTTTCGACACCGACTGGATTTCTTGGAGGTACACCTAGCCATTGCAACCACCGCCGCTCAGCGATCAGCATCGTACCGCAGCCTCGGCCAATGCAGCTAAGTGCCCATTTTCCTTGAAGCCACTCTTTCCCATCCCCTAATCCTTATAACTCACATCTTCCTACCCCAGACCCCCCCCCCTCCCAAGAATCACCCAAACCTGCCCACCGCATCCACTCTCCCACCCACCCCTATATCCACTCCAAACCGTGATCCTCCTGTGACTGAGCGGTCGCTTTGCTCAGTTGTCACTAAAGTCTGCTGACGATAAGTAGGAGAAAATGGTCACCTGCACTAGGACCTGCGCAGTTGAGCGCCGTAAGCAGGGATGAATGAGTCCTGGGGGTTGGGCCGATCGGCTCTGGGGGTAATGAGTCCGTGAGGAACATGCCCCCTTTGGTCCGAATTTCAGGCAAAACGGTAGCCCTACTCTCTAGCCAAGGGTAGGGAAATTGGTGTCCCGACAGAGGGCCACAGGCAAGGTGCGTGAGGTCCACTGACGGTGTAAGGGAGGGTTGTTCTGTTCAAGCCAACCCAAACGAGTACCCGCCAGCTTTAACACCTTTATCTCGAAAGTAATTCTAAATTCTTACTTTAATTAGTGGGACGTTCCCAATTGCGGGCTCGATGGAGGGTGGGAGCCGGAGAGGTGAAAATTTGTTCTATATTAAATGTATTTGTTACTGCCTTGAATACCGCGGGGGTGAAGTCGGCGAAAGCTGACGATACTCCAAAGTAGGGTGCACTTAGCACTCCGCTTGACCCTGGATCTGCGGCCCACGCCGTGGGATCCAGCGCGGGCACTGCTTCAACTGTGGTGAAATCCGCAGTCAGGACAAAAGCGCAGTCAGGACAAAAGCGCAGTCCCTTGGGTAAACTGCGGCTAACGCCGCGGGCCCCAGCATGGGTAGCGCCAATAAGCAGGGTGCACTCTGCCTAACTCACTCATCTAGCACTCTGCTTGCCCCGGGACCTGCGGCTAACGCCGCGGGCACCGGTCCGGCTGTGGTGAGAACCGCAGCCAAGACCGATCAGGAGGCTTCAAAGGACCAGCTTTGTTCATTACCCTCCCTTGGCGAAAGGAAAGGGGCTGGCGATGACTCATCCCACTGCCGGTTCCAACCTTTACAAGCTCCCTCTTCTTCACCATTCCTTAACTGCTACTTCGCAAGCCAGTGGGGCCACCGCCACCAGTCAAATGGGGGCGGCAGCCGAATCCTGGCGGGGCAAGAAAAGAAAGAAAGAAACCCAAGACCCTTGCCCAAACCCTTTAGTACCCACAACTAACCTTTAGTACCTACTGCTCAGGGTATCAAAGGGGATGGCCTGACTTGGAAAGAGAGGCGTCAGCAATAGAGAAGAGGCAAGGGCAAAATCTACCAGTTAGGGCAGGCTGCTAAGACTCCCTCCCGGTGGGTTCCCGCATTGACGAGGCGGGGGGGCTTAGTAACCGTGGCGGGGTCCGGTCAGACGGCCCCCAGGCGAGTTCACTCCCATTGGGGGCTTGCAGACGGCGGCGCTCGCTCGCATCGCTAGTGGTAGTGGTGTGAGTTGGTGTCGTGCAGTCTCGTAGGCAACTAATGGGGGGGGGCTATATCCCTCGGCTAATCCCTGGTGCTACCGTAGCATCGCCACTTGAGCACTCCATGGAGGGTGGGGATAGTCGAGGGATGAAATTTATATCGGGATTTTAAATGGATTTAAATTCAAAAAAAAACCACAAGGCGAAAGGACCGGCGAAAGTTGGGACTGCGCTCCAAAAGGCGGGACCGGCGAAAGCTGGGACTGCACACCAGACGGCGGGACCGGTGCAAGCCGGGACTGCATTTTCCTTAGCAGGAACGTCCAGAGGCGAGACTGCAGTGGGATCGTCTCGAGGTGGGGCTGCGGCGGGACTGTCAAATGACGGTACTGCTGCGGCACTGCCGAGGGTCGGCACTGCTGTGGGACCGTTGAAGGACGGAACTGCACACCAGACGGCGGTACCGGCGCAAGCCGGGACTGCTTTTTCCGTAGCAGGAACGCCCGGCGGCGAGACTGCAGTGGGGTCGTCTCGAGGTGGGGCTGCGGCGGGACTGTCAAATGACGGTACTGTTGCGGCACTGCCGAGGGCCGGCACTGCTGTGGGACCACCTAAGGGCGGAACTGCAAACCAGCCCACCGGGCACAAAGGTGCTGCCAAAACTGGCGCGACAAGTGACCCTTGTGTCGGAGGTCGAATGACCTCGGACCTTGGGGCCCCGGACGCGACCGGCAAAAACAGCACCTCGTCGTCTCCCGGCGGCCGGCATGAACCAGGCTGGCTTCCGGTTGGACGATCTGGGGCGCGCAGGAAAAAGCGCCAAAAGCTGAGACAGCAGGCGGCTCTAGAGGGGACTCCTACGGAGGGCCCATCAAAGAGACCGCGTGCTGCTCTCAGCGGCGACAGCGGGGACATGGCGGCCAAGAGGATGAAGACCCAAGGGCAATCATCCTCAACCGGATCCTTTAGGGATGCGGTGGCGGCTGTGAAACTCGCTGTCGTCACAGTCAGGTACCCGGAAGAGTACTTGAGGGCGGAGGACTTGGTGCCAATCCAGGAGCTCATAATTGAGAAACTGGAAGTGGCGCCGGATCCTCTGCCTGTTTTAACGGTTGCTCCCGGAGTTGTCGCGGGTGCAGTTCATGTATCCTGCGACAACTCTGACGCAGCTAGCTGGTTTCGGGGGGCCATCCACAATGTGGAACTTGGCCCCTTGAAACTCAAGGTTGTTGACGCCAAGGACCTTCCAAAGCCAGTCAAAATGGCATGGAAGAGTCGCAACTTGGCGTTGCAGGACTCTGCCCGGGTCATTCGATTGCTCCAGCGGCTTAACCCTGCCTTGAGGACGAGCGACTGGAAGGTCGTGAATACTCTCACTGAGCAGACCGGCATCCGTCGTATCGTCCTCATGGACGGGGTGTCCGCTGGGGTCATCAAGGCCGCGGGCTACTCTCTTCCAGGAGGAATTGAACGGTATTCGTTCAAACTCCTGGAAGAAGATAAGGGAGAGGCACCCACTGCGGAAGCAGAGGCGGAACCCTCCGAGGATGGACTACACCGACGTGAGGAGGCCATCGAAGAAATCTCTGCTTACGGCGCAGCGCAGGAGGCAGAGATTGGGACCAGGGCGTCAGAGGCAGACCACGAGGATGACATCCTCGGGGAGTTCGACACCCTGGGGATTGAGTCGCCGATTGCTCTCGAGGAGACCCAGGCGATGGAGGAGGAGCCTCAAAACTAAGGCCCTCCTATATTAACACAGGCCCATCAAAAACATCCAAGATGGAGGGACTAAGGTGTGTACAAATTAATTTGCATCATTGCAGAGCCGCTACAGCCCTTCTGGCTCGGCAACTGAAGCTTAACACATATGACGTTGCCTTGATACAGGAACCTTATCTATATAAGGGGACTATAAAAGGCTTAGGTGGGACAGGAGGCACGGTGCTCTATGACTGTCCAACTAATGACGCGAGGACTTGCATCTATATCAGGGGCGGTATAGAGGCAATGCCCTTACGTACTTTCTGTTACAGGGATCTCACAACAACTTTGATCCAAGTGGGGATGGGCACAGAGAAAAGGAAAATTATCCTTGCCTCTGCCTACCTCCCATATGAACAAAAGGAACCAGTAACACCACTAATCAGAAGACTGGTTGACTACGGCAACCAAGAAAACCTCGACCTGATACTTGGCTGCGATGCGAATGCACACCATGTCGTTTGGGGCAGCTCGGATGTCAACAAACGAGGGGAGGATTTGTTGGACTTTGTGGTAAGCTCTTCTTTACAAATCCTTAACGCAGGCAATAAACCTACTTTCAGGACCTCGGCGAGAACTGAAGTTATTGACCTGACACTGGCTTCAAACAAGGCCAGCGCTTACATCGAAAATTGGCATGTATCGGACGAAATCTCTCTGTCTGACCATAATTATATATGCTTTAGGTTTAGGACGGCGGGAGAAGCCGAAACTAGACGAAGGAGAAACCCAAGACATACAAATTGGGACTCGTACAGGAGGGACCTAAAAGTAAATCTAGGGAGCCCTAAAGGTAAGCTTAATTCCATACTAGATATAGAATTTGAAGCTGATAGAATCAAGGTGGGCACCATCGGTGCATGGGTAGATAACTGCCCAGAGAAAAAGGCCTTTTGCAAAAAGGTACCATGGTGGACTCCTGAACTAGCTAAAATACGTCAGGAAACACGACAGGCCTTTAATGATGCAAAAGCCAGGAAAGATTTCTCTGACTATCATAGCATGCTGACGAGGTATAAGACGGCGGTACGCAAGGCCAAAAGAACTAGTTGGCGGCAGCATTGTACCTCCATCGAAGCTCTGCCAAATGGAATGAGGTTGTGCAAAGCAATGTCCATGACTAAGACAAACCCACTATCATCTGTAAAGGATGAGAATGGGTATCTAACGGAAACTGGACACGACACTCTGGGCGTGATGTTTAGAACTCACTTCCCGGAATGTATACTGCGCGATAGCGATGAAGAGGAACCAGTCACAAGGGACGAGCTCACAAGGCAAACGTCCAAAAATAACTGGCTCACGGCAAAGAAAGTGGTAGATGAGAATAAACTGAAGCTTGCCATAGCGGGCTTCCAGCCTCTCAAATCCCCTGGTCCGGATGGCATCTACCCAATACTATTGCAAGAAGGGGCATCTGTTTTGATACCTCATTTGAGTAAGCTCTACAGAGCCTGCGTAGCCTTTGGGTACGTACCCAAGGCATGGAGGGAAGTCAAAGTCACTTTTATACCGAAGGTAGGTAGACCGACTTACGAAGAAGCTAAAGCTTACAGGCCAATTAGTCTATCATCCTTTCTCTTAAAAGCTCTGGAGAAACTGGTAGACAGGTACCTAAGAGAGGGACCACTTAAAATCTTCCCTCTACATAAACCACAGTGCGCCTACAGCCCTGGCAAATCTACGGAAACGGCATTGCATTATGTTGCGAGTCGAGCCGAGGCTGCGCTAGAGGGACAAGAGATCTGTGTCGGGGCTTTCCTAGACATAGAGGGAGCCTTCGACAAGACAACATTTGAGTCCATACGCATCGCTGCAAAGGAACATGGCATCAATGATACCACGTGCAACTGGATTGACTATATGCTGAGAAGCAGAATAGTCAGATCGGAACTGATGGGAGACAGACTTAGTGCAAAAACAACAAGAGGTTGTCCGCAGGGTGGAGTGCTGTCACCATTATTATGGTGCTTGGTAGTAGACTCGCTACTTACCAAGCTCAATACTGGACCATTCTACACAGTAGGCTATGCAGATGACATAGCCATAATGGTTAATGGTAAATTCCCGAACATAGTCTCTGGATTATTACAACAGGCATTGAGGATGACAGAGGAATGGTGTACAAAGAACCACCTCTCTATCAACCCAAGCAAAGCAGTAATTGTTCCATTCACGAGGAAGAGACAACTAGGAAACCTAGGAGAGCTCTCCCTCAATGGAATAAAGCTGCCCTGGTCTACCGAAGTTAAATATCTGGGTGTAACGCTTGATAAAGAACTCAGGTGGAAAACTCATGTGGAAAATATTACGACGAAAGCCCTACGAGTGTTCGGCATGTGTCGTTCCACCTACGGTAAAACTTGGGGGTTAAAGCCCAAAGTGATACGATGGCTGTACCGGACAATGATAATACCTATTATCACATACGGCAGCATAGTGTGGTGGCCCAGAACAAAGCTTGCCTCGTGCAAAGCGCCACTCACCAGATTACAAAGAACAGTGTGTCTAGGCATCACGGGCGCTTTCAGGACAACACCTACGGCAGCGATTGAGAGATACCTTAATATCCCTCCTCTGCATATGATGGTTGAATTAGAGGCAAGGAAGACATTACATCGACTTGCTGTGGCTGGACTATGGGATGCCTCTAAGCCAAGGACCAACCATACAAAGTTTGACGGGAATGAAGGCCTGGATCGGGTAACAAGCATGTTATCCGATAAAATGCAAACTATGTTTGTGTTTGAAAGGTCTTTCAAGGTCCAAATCCCTACAATAGAGGACTGGACGAAGGGAATCGATCCACCAGAACAAGACAGTCTGGTGTGGTACACTGATGGATCCAAAATGGAATCAGGTACAGGGGCGGGAATATACGCAAAAGGTTACAAATGTAGCAAAAGCCTAGGGAAAATGGCAACTGTATTCCAAGCGGAAACTTATGCCATAATAACCTGTGCTCAAGAGAATATAGATAGAGGAACCAGAGGTAAATCCATATATATTCTTAGTGACAGTCAGGCTGCAATCAAAGCCATGGCATCCTACAAAGTGGACTCCGGACTTATTCTGGATGCTGTCCAAACCCTAAACAGGCTTGGGAAGCACAACAGGGTAAGACTGATGTGGGTCCCTGGGCACAAAGGAATCCATGGCAACGAAATGGCAGATGAACTGGCAAGAGAGGGCTCAGCAAATGACTTCGTGGGTCCAGAACCATGTGTAGGCATCTCGACGTGCCTCGTAAAAGCCGCATTTAGGGAGTTTGCAGATCACAGACAGCGAACTCATTGGCTATCTAGCACCGGTCTACAACACTCCAAGAAATTCCTAGGCTCTACGTTCAAAGCCCGGGAATGCTTTTGGAATATGAGCAGGGGGCAAATCCGCTACCTGCTTGGGGCCTTTACTGGGCACTTTGGAACCAACGACATGCTCATGAAGATGGGTATAACCGCGACACCCATCTGCAGGTTGTGTGGGGAACATACGGAGCGCATGGAGCACCTTCTTTGCACATGCGATGCACTGGCTGGTAAGCGAATGAGTCTCCTAGGGGCTGGATATCCAAGACCAGAAGACTATAGGCTCATATCTCCCAGTCTCGTTGTAAAATTCATGAAAAGAGTTTTCAACGAGATTGGGGAGGAGTAAGGTATCTAGGGGACCACAATAGATCCCAATGGGTCGAAGTGTCCGAGTTGTTTCTCGGCCCCTCCACAAGATAAGATAAGATAACCGTGGCTTGGTCACCCACGGTGAAGCGAAGAGGAACCCGAGGAAGGGCCTCTCGTCAGGGCTTTTGCCGATAAGCCGACGACGTAGCAGCCAACATGTAGGTTGCGGTGCTACTTGGGCGACATAGCAACTGAGGCGGGCCGCGATGTCGTATGGGGTCTCCCAAACCCATACGATGTCGCGGCTGAGGGTTGGAGGCCGCGGCGGGAGAGGAGTGCCGGTATTGCGTTGCGCCGCTCTCCCTACCTTCCGCGGACTGGACGGGGTCGCCACCGTCTGATGGCGGACGCGGTGGGGCCTCAGGGGAAGAGGAGTGTCGGTATAGCGATGGCCGCTCGCCCTATCCCCTGCGGCCGAAAAATGGTAGGTGGCGGGGCCATTGCAATCTCGACCCGTCACAAGGGGACCAAGGGTGCCATACACGGGGTCATCTGGCACCCATGTGCTGGTTTGGTCCCTGGGGTGGTCACGGCGCACAGTGTGTTCTGGTGCGCCGGGTGATGGGGGGTACTCCCCAGAGGAGGGTCCGGTGACGGACAGCCGCGGCGGGTTCGCGGTTATTGCTAACGCGTGCCCATGTTCTCGCCATAAGCGGCACAGGAGGACACCGTGGAGTTTTAGTGGGTTAGAGTCCCACATAACTGCGCTATCTCCCCGTGGTAGCGCAGTATGCATGAGCATTTCTTCAAGATAAAAAAAAGGCTGCTAAGATTGGTAACCTGAACTTTTCGAAATGGAAGCGGTCGCAGACTGCTGCCGAAGGCAGCCAATCAGCGGCGGGGGGACCAGCACAGACGGCTGGCACGTCGCAGCAAGCCGCTTGGAAGGGTCAGGCCGTGGCCAAGCGGGCTATCAATGAGACCATTTCTCCTCGAGGAGAGCAGAAGTGGCTGCGGCTCGATCGGTCTGGGTGGACTGATGCGATGAGCTATGCCCGAGTTGCCAGCGCCGAGTTGATGCGTCGCGGTAACCTGTGCCAGCACGGGGCACATTAGCTAAGAGGTGTCAAACCAGGTCCATGACGTAAGTAAGTAAGTAAATATTTATTTCTCAGTATGTGGTACATTGAGATCTTACATTTAACATTGTTTCACACATACTACCATTGCTGGTGTAGAAATATCAAACAATAAGCTAGGTACATGCAAATCAATTTATCATTATAAGAATATTATATAAATTAATCAAATTTTGTATAATGTCGTAAATATGAATCATAATATCAAAAATTAAAATATAATGTCAACAAAAAAAAAACAAACATAGTGGCAAAAAAAAAAACAAAAAGTCAGAAAATAAATCATGATATCAAAAAAAAATATCAAAATGTCAGAAAATAAATCATCATGTCAAAATATAAAACATAACGTCTAAAACATTAATTCAAAAAAATACAATATGTTATAGAATTCCTAATAATGTCAAAGTAGGGACTAATACTATACTAATGATGATTGATGATGAATGATTACAATATCAAACTTTATGATTTAAAAATTCATTGACGGAATAAAAACACATGTCCAAGAGCCAAGCAAACATTTTACATTTAAACTTATTAATTGGTAGCATTCTCAGGGCAGGTGGTAATTTATTATAAATTTTAATTGTCATGCAACTGGCATTTCTACTGTATAACTGCAATCTCTGAGCAGGCACTAGTAATTTCCCGGCATTTTTTTTGTTCAGTCTTTCGGAGACTTGTTCATTTAATGGAAACAAATGAGGGATTTTTTTTACAAACAGAAAAACTTCAGAAATATACAGACATGGGAGTGGGAGAATTTTTAAGTTCTTAAATAATGGCCTGCAATGGTCCAAATACTCTGCTCCACTCATGGCTCTGATACATTTCTTTTGCACTATGAATGCTCTTTCGACATCCACTGAATTGCCCCATATGACTAGGCCGTAACGCAATACCGATGAAACATACCCATGATAAGCATTTAGAACTGTGTTTTTACTGGACACTAGTCTTAACTTGCGAAGAGCATATACAAACTTATCAAGCTTACTGCATACTCTTTCTACATGCTCCTTCCAGTTCAATTTGTTGTCGATTACCATACCTAAAAATAAAGCTGATGGTTCTGGTTGCAGAATAGCATTATTATGTCTAATTGCTGTTGGTATAACTGACAAGTAACATGTTTGAAATTGAACTAGTTTGGTTTTCTCAATATTAACATGAAGATTATTGTACTCCAGCCATTTTATTACATTCATTAATTCATTGTTAGTATCTATTTCTATGTCAGTTTTGTTGTAACATTTTATCGTCAATGTAGTATCGTCAGCAAATTGTATACATTCATATTTTAAACGAGATCCAAAGGCTGATAATCGAAGAGGCATGGCCCCCCACGAGGGAGACTTCTGAGCGGCAGATAACGTCCTTCGTCGCCAGGCTGAAGTTCGGCAATGGGGCGCTCAAGCTTTGATGTAGCGATGATTACATCTTAGCTTAGCTCAAGATGACGGTCTACAGCATGCTGTTCTGAGAGCCATGGCTCTCCCAGCTAGCACCCAGCTAGTCGTCAAGAGACAGGCAGAACTGCAGAAGTAGGTGCGGTGCGGAATCGCGAACCCAGACGACAGAGGGATTTACAAGGACGTGACCATAGTAGGTAAAACTCTATGGTACCAGAACCCCTTCGTCGACATCAAAAAGTGGGTGCTGCTGCGTTCTGAGAGGCAGAAGGCGGGCTAGTTCATGATGCTGGGGGTTCCCGAGGACCACATCCGGCCTTGATGGGCGCCAAGCGCAGACTGTCATTCGGTCTGGGCTCGGTATACATCAAGTTCCAAGGAAAGAACGACCGTTTCGGGTGTGTTTCTCGGGGATGGGACCCGGTTACGAAGTAGCTCGTCGATGCCGGGGAGAGTAATCCCCCGTCCACCAACCCGGAAGCGCCTACGGCCACAGCCACAACTGCAGAGCCGGCCTCCCCCACCACCACCGACATCACCGTCACCGTCCATTCGTCGGGCGGGGAGCTGGACGACAGCATACTGTCGCTGGCTTCCGGAACGATGGAGGATGACGAGGTGGGTGACACTTTCACCGGTCTACAGCTGGAAGAAGACGAGGAGGGCTCCATCTGCGATGGCGACCCCTTCGTTGGCTTGTAAAGCTGTGCAGGCGAACCTCCACCACAGTCAGACAGCGACGGCCCAGTTAGGCAAGTGGTTGGTTCAACACACGGCCATTGTCTTGATCCAGGAGCCGTAGATTAGGGGCGAAATACGAGAACTGTCCAATTTAGGCGGTAAGATCCTTGTTACCTCAACTAATGATCCCCCTAGATTATGTATATATGTCACTGTTGGGAATTCTACCCAACACTTCGGGCGGTCGGAGCGCGCCGTCTGCGCTGCACACACCTGCGTGACTCACACGGCATCGGTGTGTGAGTGCAAAGGCGGCAACGCGGCGCGGCTCGGCGAACACTCGCTACAATGGACTCCACCGCAACAGTCGACACCTCTCTCTTAAAACTATAATATTGTTTGAACGGGACAGTTATTTGTAATTCTAACTTCATTAAACCATTTCGTCTAAAAATACAGTCCTAACATTGATCCGGCTAGAAATACCTTTTTTTTTTTTTTTTCCGGGGTGGAAAATCCTCATTGGATGTCCTCCGCCCTGGGGGGGCGGAGGGGTCTGTCAGACTCGTACTGACTAAAAACCACCCCGGTGTTCCATCTCACACCTACACCGGGGGTCGCGGGAACTACGATACTTCCGCAACCCCCGGCTAGTGCCGGCCCGCCAATGCGGGCCACGATCTCGGGTTGGGGGAGGAGTGAGGTGTTGGACTCCCCCGCGACGTCTAAGAGGGGCGCGCGTGGAACACAACGCGCCGCCACCTCGGGTCCTGATATGTTGGGGGCGACGGACGTCCCCAAGTCCGTCACCTCTGGACCCATTTAGGGGGGCTGGAAGAGGGCGTTGTGCGACCTCTGCCGACGCCCGGCGCGTCTGCTGCGGATTGGGTTAGCGGATGAAATCTCCCTCTCCCTCTCCGTAGCCTCCTTCTGAGAGACGACTGTTTCGCAGAAGGATACCACCGCGTCCCAGGACTCCTCGCTGCCGACCATAGACTCGACTACGGCCGGCAGCGACAGGTCACTGCCTACTTCAGAGATGAGGGCACGGCGTGGCTCCTCCCAAGCAGCACACTCTGCCAGCGTATGCCGCGCCGTGTCCTCCCGGCAGTCGACGCAGTGGTGACACCGGGCGTCCGGCTCCCTGTTTATGCGACACAGGTACTTCCCGAAGCAACCATGCCCCGAGAGCACCTGCGTCACCCGAAATCCCACCGGCCGTCGAGCACCAATCCTAGGTACTTCATGGTAGACTCGACAGCGATTCGAGCCCCCCCGACCACGATGTGGGCATCGGGTGGTGGCGCCCGCCGGGGGCCATGAAAGACCATGGCCTCCGACTTGTTGAGGGCCACCTCCAGGCCAAGGCGCCGTATGCGGCTCACCACCTGTGAGACCGCAGCCGTCGCTAACAACGCTGCTTCCCTGTACGAACTCCCCCGGGCAATGACCAGCGTATCGTCCGCATAACACGTCAGGTCCACGCCCGGTTGGAGTTCGCCCCTCAGCACCCAGTCGTACCCGATGTTCCACAGAGGCGGGCCCAAGACCGAGCCCTGTGGAACACCGCACGACATGCGGTGCTGGTTTGCGACGCCATCACGTCCCACGTAGGTGACACACCTCTCCGCCAAATAAGCCCCGACGATGCGGCGGAGGTAGGGAGGCACTCGGTGATATCGCAGTGCCTCGCGAACACAACTCCAGGGAAGGGTGTTGAAGGCGTTGGAAATGTCCAAGGACACCGCCAACATCACCCCACCCCGGGACACCGCTTCCTCCGCCAGGACTCTCACCTGCGATATTGCATGGATGGTGGAGCGCCCATGCCGAAAGCCGAACTGGCTTTCGTCCAGGTCCGGCCCCTCTCTGTACAAGTGGCTGACGAGGCGGGCAGCGAGTATCCGTTCGAACAGCTTACCCACCTCGTCTAGCAGCACTATGGGCCGGTACGCGGACGGTGAGTCCGCAGGGCGCCCCGCCTTCCTGAGCAGGACCAGACGACCAGATTTCCACAAAGTGGGAAACTGGCCCCGCTCAAGGCACGCTGTGAAGAGTCCTCTCAGCCAGGGCTCTAGCTCCTTCAGAGCGAGGGCTAATACGTAGCCGTGGATCCCGTCGGGCCCCGGTGCCACGTTCTTGGCCCGGAGCCGCATCACAGCCGCCCTCATCTCTGGATATATCCATATATATCATCAGGCGGAGATACCGCCCCCGCATGACCTGGTCCGCCTCATTACGCATTGTGAAACCAGCGGAGAAGAGGTCATCATCGGGACCAACGCGAATGCACATCACCCGTCGTGGGGAATGGACACACAAAACGACAGGGATAAGGCTTTAGTAGAATACTTGTTCACAAGTAACCTTCCCTACTAAACACAGGCCTGGAATCGACGTTTGTAACCAGACGCAGTCGGACAATTATAGACCTTACCTTGGCGACAGAAGGCTCAGCGGATAGCATCACTAGGTGGCAGGTCTCCAGTGAGGCCTCCTGCTCGGACTACAGATGGATCCGCTACGACATTCCGGTCTGCGTAGAACCTATCCGCGCAACACAGACAAAGCTCGCACACACACACACCCTCGCCTCTACGCTTCCGCCCATATGCAAGGAGTTGACGTATGTGAACACGACGCAAATAGATACGCAGGTAAACCAACTTGCCGAATCTATGATATGCAGCTACCATACTGCCTGTCCAGAAACCACTCCACGCAAAACACATCTATGGGGCCGTGGTTTGGTGGGCTCGCACTAAACTAACCACAGCCGTGAACAAGCTACAGCGAATGCAGAGACTGGCCTGCATGTCGACAACGGGCTGCATGAGGACTACCCCGACCGCAGCGCTCGAGGTCATGCTTGGACTTCCCCCTCTGCATCCGTTTATACAGCAGGAAACGACGATGGCATCTGTACATCTTAAGACACTGGATCTCTGGGGTAAGAGAGAGACTCAACACACCTCTCTGTTCGAGGGTCTCCACCACGAAGTCCCCCTAACTAGAGCCATTAATGACCGGATACCCAAGCAAGTCATTTTTTATAAAAAAAATACAGAATCCAATTACACGAAGATAACCGCTGCGAGGGACTACGCCCCGATGAGCTGCGGATCTTCACGGACGGATCCAAAACAGGTACATGCACGGGTGCAGGAGTCTTCTCAGAGGACCTAAACATCCGCTTAGCCACACCACTGCGGATCTAGAACACGGTGTTCCAGGACGAATGCTTAGCCATTTCCATGGCGGCCTCTGCGGTCCTGGCTAGGGATGTAAAGGACTTCCCTATACGTATACTTTCGGACAGTATGGCCGTCCTGCAAGCACTAAACAGCCACACGGTCAACTCAGAGCTGATTTACGAGTGTCACCGGCTCCTGAACCAGGTAGGTATGCACAATAAAGTAACCATTCAATGGATCATAGGATACAGTGACTCCCGAGAGAACGACGCTGCGGATGAGCTCGCCAGAAGTGGCTTTCATATGGCACCGGTGGGCCCGGAGCCCATAGTGCCTTTACCTTTCGAGTACCTTCGCGGTCTGGTAAGAAAACGCACCAGGGATCAACACAGCAAGCTATGGATTGACCATAGCTAATGTAGGCAGGCTAAGGAGGCACTACCCTTCATCGAAGGCCGTTTCACGAAAAATTCCTACGTGCAGTCACAGCCGTAATGACTGGACACGGGACCTTTAATAAGCACTTTTTTGGCATAGGAATCACGGACAGCCCACTCTGAAGAGCATGCATGGTGGAAGACGAGGCAGCAGCACACCTGCTCATAAGCTGCCCTGTAATCGCTGGATATAGGACCAAATACTTCGGTGACCCAGGTACCCTGCTGGAGATAGTCGGCAGCACCAGGGCGCTGCTGGCTTTTCTCGAAGAGCAGGGGTGAATCCAATGAATGTATGTGTCCCACCCGTACGCAAAATACGCGCTTAGTCGTAGAGTTGCGGAAACAGCCCGTCAAAACTAAACTAAACTAAAAAACTACCTACTCACTCTGACCTTTTATACCCATACCCTTAGTAAATATATCCACAATCTTTTTAAAATATATTCGTGTTTCCTATCAGGCTTATAGCTATCACAATAAGAATATATTATATTTAACCCACATCATCGAACATTCCAAGCCGATCTCTCCGTCAAGCGCGTCTTCGGGCCGCCCGCCGTGTCACCGTGACCGGAGCGGAGCCCTACCCACTGCTGCGTCGCCGGACCGGTCTCAGGTGACGTTAGGTGAGGAACGTGAGGTAAGTTTTAGTTTTTTAGGGTTCCGATGTCAACAAGGAACCCTTATAGTTTCGCTATGTCGTCTGTCCGTCCGCAGCTTAGCTCAGAGACTCTTAGTACTAGAAAGCTATAATTTGGCATGGATATACATATTAATAATTCCGACAAAGGGGTAAAATAAAATCATGTTTTTTTATTCTGGTACCTCCTATAGACGTAGAGTGGGGATGTTTTAATTTTTTCGTCTACCGCATCGTGTGGGGTATCATTGGATAGGCCATTCAAAAATACTACGGGTCTGTTTAAAACCATTTTTCGATAAAGAGATCCGTTTGCGTAAAATTAAGCTTTAAATTGCAAAATTTTGTTAGAGTCAGGTGTCCCCTCCCCCCCCTTTCCAGCGAAATGGTTGCTTTTGGTTATGCTGAAAAAATGCACGGCAGTAGTATATACAATGAAATTAAAAGGAAAAATATCACAGCTAAGTAGGCTTTACAAGTTGACAAGTAATAGTCGAACAACTTATAAAATGTACTTGGAGCAGTAAAAATTTTGTACAAACCCCATTGAAAAATTACTTAAATAACGTTGTTAGCTGTGTAAAACAGATAGTACATATATGTTTATAGACCATGTAAAAAATATGCAAAATGAAAATCATAACATCCTTAATAATAATGATTTCTAAATTAATAATGTTTAAGCACGAATAACGCATTCCAGTGGGCGGTATCATTGGCAGTACCGGTCCGTAAGGCGAATGCGCGCGGGTTTGTCTATTTTGTGTTAGTGTAGAAGCTTTGATTATATACTTGTCTAGATGCCACATTGACCCTACCTGAACGGCCCAAAGAAAGTCTACTATAATTGGTAGACTCGCTTCTTACTTACGTCAGTCTCATTTGAAACACCTAAGGATAACGTGTTCACGAAAAAAAATAATTGATATGCCTCCGTAAAACATACAGCATTGTTTATGAAGAAGCAGTGTATACTTAGTCTGATTTGCGCGGTCAATAGTAAGGATACTTTAGTTTTACCAGATGGCGTAACTATCGCCAACGTTGTATTTAACCTGTGCCAGCTAGGACGCGGGAACCGCTGTCACTTTTTGAATTTATAGCGTTGTGTACTTTCGCCTTGTGCGGTCGAAATCCAAAAATATTTCGTTAATCGTTTAACCTTTTTACAAAATTATTTATCATAGTGCTAGACAATCTAGTAGTGCATTAACTATTGGTTGTATTTTCAATCTTAACATAAAAAAACCGGATTTTTGGTTATGAATCCCGCACCGAGTGACGAACCCAATGAGGCCACCGCCGGGGCTAATCGGTCGATCGTTTCGAACTCGCCAACTTCCGAGAGGGATCAAGGACAAGAAAAGGAGGACTCTTCGTGCGCTAGCAGTTCATCAGATAGCGAAGCCGAACGAGGAGAACCTCCACGCAAGAAACAAAAGCGGGACTCACAGGTAACGGTCGATCCTCGGATCGACGCGTTATACAACCAGGTCAGTTTAATTACAAACTTTATAATTCACCAACAATACGTACCGAATTCTACCGTAAACACAAGTGACGTGATCGAACAAGCGGATTTTATCAGCAATATTTTTTTTCTAAACCATCAACCGAAACTCCTAGGGCCTTGGATTTGGGCGCCTGTAAGACTAGTTTTGATGAGAAAAAGTTCTTAAATCAGCTGATGAAAAACGGTTACGTCAGTTAATAAATTTGCAGCATTTTAACACCCCCACGTGGCAACATATCCGTTATAATAAAGCATTGGTAGAAATGCTCGGGTTTCCGGGCTTTTGCAATTTGAAAATTAACGATGAACTGTGTTATCTGAATAAAGGAAAAGATTTCCTGTCCTCAACTGAAGAAATCATGGCTGCAACTACCAACGCCTTGTTACATCAAAGGGAACTTTTGCAATCCGGTTTACAGGTTATCATTGATTGGGCTCACAAAAACCCTGCCGAGCTAAAAGCCGATAACCTTTTTAATAAAATTTCTGAAACATTCGGTAATGAGTCGTGCTCTTATAAATTGTCTGAACAAACCTTACAATTATTAGCGAAATGCCGGATAAAAGTATTCAAGCTGCGCTTAGCAATATACCCCCTAGTGAAGAGTTTTATTTGAAAAGACAAAACTTATGTCACTTATTCAGTCCCTAGGAGGGCCTCATTTCTGGCTATCACCACCAAAAGCTCACAAAACTAAGGACCAAATTAAAATAAAATACACGGTGTTGGTTCAGACTCAAAATATTAAAAATAATAATTTTCGGGATACCTACAAAAAACAACAAACGAAACAAACGTGCAAAGGGAAACGACGGTTACAAATAAACTAAAAATTATTCATTTTGAAACAAAGACGGGAAATAGTGACTACCCAACACATTTCAGGGGAGGTTGTTTAACTATGTTCAAAAACCGTTGGCAAGCACTTGGTGCAAACAAATTCATAATTTTAGCAATTTCGGGGTTTTCAATACCCCTTTACAAGAAACCTCCTCTGTTAATGCCAACAAGAAGGATCATGACGCAATATGCAACCAATCCATCCCCTGGAATGTTTGGAATTATCAAAGATCTATTGGATCAAAGTGTTTTGCAACTAGTTTCCAAGAAAACGCCCAGTTTTATCTCCAATCTTTTTCTGCGGAAGAAAAGCGACAGATCGATGCGACTAATTTTCGATCTTCAAGAATTAAACAAGTTCGTCAAAACGAAACGTTTTCGTCTGATTTCTCAGGCCTCAGTCCCAGATTTTCTTCAATCTGGAGACTGAATGATAAAAATAGATCCCAGGCTTGTTTTCACCTTCAAGCAGCAAAATCTCACCGACCTTTCTTAAGAATCAGTTACAAAGACCAGTTATACGAGATGACATGTTTACCGTTCGGGCTGGCTTCAGCGCCGCACCTATTTTCTTCTGTAACATGCTGGGTCGCGGAGACCCAGCGTGCGATAAAAAGGAGACAAAGCATAAACCTTTGACTTTTGACCTGTCGCCAAGGGTGGCGACAGGTCAAAAGTCGACAAGTACAGGCCTATTGCGGTCCTGTCGGCCTTCGGCAACGTATTCGAGTCGATACTGAACCGGTATATCACCAGGCAGGTCAAAACACAATTAGCGGAATGCCAGCATGGTTTTAGAACCGGCAAATCAACCCTTACTAACCACATTAACTTTGTGGACTATGCTGTCACAGAGATGGATAATAATAGGCAGGTTGACGTGGCCTATTTCGATTTTAAAAAGGCATTTGATCGGGTCCAAAATGACGTATTATTACGAAAATTATCTGCAATAGGATTTACCCCTAAGCTGCTTCAACTCTTTTCCAGCTATTTTGCTGACCGTCTACAGTATGTCCAGCTCTGTGGGCATAAATCTGGCACATATGTAACTTGTTCTTTTCGAGTTGTGTATCAAGAGATAATGTGGGTGGCGCGGAGCCAAAAATCACACATACACAAAAAGCCTGCTACTCATTTCCTTGCGACGGACGCTTCGGATTGGGGTTGGTGTGCCCACATAGACGGAAATCTAATGTCAGGTGCATGGGCAACTCACCAAAAAAGATGACACTGCAACAAAAAGGAGCTATATGCAGTAATAGCGGCAATCAAAATGAATGCGAAGACGTTGCAAAAGTCATACGTACTGATCCAATCAGACAATCGAACTCTGATTCCATATTTCCGAAAGGAGGGAGGAACCAGATCGTTAGGGTTAATAGCCCTAACCTTCAAACTATTATATCTGACGGACTAGTTCAAAATAACCCTATCAGCCCATTATCTACCGGGGAGATACAATATAATAGCGAACAGACTTTCACGAGGAAAACCACTCGCAGAATGGCATCTTCTTCCTCCAGCAAACAGCGGCAGTCTTTCGAAAGTGGGGGCTTCCGGAAATAGACTTGTTTGCAACACAAGAAACCACGGTAGTGCTAGACTACGTATCTCTAGACTGCAGAGATCGATCGGCAAACTATATAGATGCCTTCAGCAGACCATGGAACCATGGGCTAGCGTGGGATTTTCTTCATCCCAGCTTGCTGCCCAATGTTCTGGCATATCTGAACAATGCAACGGGAATTTACTTGGTTTTGGCTCCAGATTGGCCTCGAGCTTCAGGACCTGAAATCCAGAGTTCTAGATTACCCACACGAACTTCCGAACCTGTCGGAGACCATGATGTCACAACATCACAGTCTCCCCCACAAGTACAGACATTGACCCTGAAAGTTTGGAAAATTGGGGGTGGGGTGGCCAAATAAAAGACTGGTCCACACAGGAAAAAGAACTACTAAAGAAGAGCTGGCGGCGTTCAACTTTGTCAACTTATTTTTCACCACTTAGACGTTGGTTGAGATAGTGCTCCAACTCTCAAGTGAACCCAAAATGTCCTCAACCTGCGGATATCGCAAAAAAATTAATGTTTCTCTTATCCTTATCCTACGAGAATTTGTCCCATAGTACTATCCTTGTCCATAAATCGGCAGTCTTAACTTTCTGTGGCCCTCATGTGGAACAACCAACATTTCCAACACACAATAAAACACACCCTTAAGGCAATAGGATTAGCCAAACCAAAAGAAGTACGGCCTTCGTTTACGTGGGATCCACGTATCGTACTAAATTGGCTGTAATCAAATGCGCCTAAAGACACATTGTTCGATTTAGCACGTAGAACAGCCACAGTTTTATTACTGGCATCAGGCCGTAGGGTTCACGACCTAACTTTGCTGAAAATCTCTAATGACAGCTTCTTGGATGACGGCGATAATATCTATTTAATACCTGCATTTGGATCCAAAACAGATACACACTATTATCGTCAGTCCGCATGGAAACTTTCACAACATTGTGATAAAAGCATATGGCCCTGTCACTTTAGTTAGGCTTCTAATTGAAAAAACTGTAACGAAGAGATCTAAAGTTAACAATTTGTTCAATCTTTTTATCACTGTATTTAGTAACACAAAAGCTGCCTCACGCACTATAATTGGGAACTGGGTACGCACAGTTCTCAGAGATAGCGGCATTCATGCATCTCCGAGAAGCTGTAGGTCAGCAGTAGCTTTCTTGAATTGGTTAGATAATCAACCAATTGACGATATTTTATCGCGGAGTAATTGGAAATCATCCAATACCTTCTTTAATCATTACTGCCGCGAAATAGAACTACTTAAGGATCGCCGTAATTCATTTTTCAATACATTTACTTCTACCTAAATTACAAGAATAAATTCTTGGATGTTTTGTAAACAATCATCATTTAAACAATCATCGTTATTATATTCCTAGAGAATTTGATTAGTTCATAGAAAATCTAAATCGTGATTATCGTTATTATTATCAGTAAAGATCAGATATTTTTAATAAAATACATAATATGTTTTATGATTGTAACTATAAGAATATAAATAAATGATTACTACTGTATTATACTTAATTCTCAAAATAAAAATTTGATACCTAATCATCATAGCGTTGTGTTTTACATAAAATATTTCACCAGCAAATAACAAAGACGTCTTCATAAACAATGTTGTATGTTTTCTGGAGGCACATCAATATAGCGGTTGTACATAAAAATAAAACCGATATTAGGTATGTGCCGAGAGGGAAAACATACATCATTGTTTATGAAGAAGCAGTGTATACTTAGCCTAATTTGCGCGGTCAATAGTAAGGATACTTTAGCTTTGACAGTTTAACGACAATAAGTACACGAGCGGTACTCACACATATCACGCAATTGAAAAACAGTTTTAGCGCGTCGCGTCGTTTGTTTGTATTGCTCTATCTAGACAAGTATATAATCAATCAAAGTGTAGAAGTATTTTCGATCTTTTGTAATTTAAAGTCAAACTAGATTTGATTGACAAGCAAATACCGCTACCCGACCATAGATGGCGGTATTCTCAGTGGTCATCAATTATAAAATTAATTGCGTTTGCCGTAAGGTTGACATTCGTGTCATAGGTCAATATTTACTACTAGGTACTCAACCAAGGTCACATCAGTGCAGTATAACACATTGCATTTTTAATTACACTATCGATATCGATAGATACCTACCCGATTTCTTAATTCGAAAAAAAAGACATTTTATTTTTTACTAGCTGTCCCACGCGGCTTCGCTCCCGTCAACTGGCTACCTACCAAGCTAGCCCACCTACTCTAAATACGTTGCGTCTCAAAAAGAATAAATTTTCCCTGTTTTTGGAACATTTTTCATTGATGCTCCGCTCCTATTGGTCGTAGCGTGATGTTATATAGCCTATAACCTTCCTCGATAAATGGACTACCCAACACAAAAAGAATTTTTCAATTCCAACCAGTAGTTCCTGAGATTAGCGCGTTCAAACAAACAAACTCTTCAGCTTTATAATATTAGTATAGATTTTTGAGGCCTTATGTATCTGCCTAGACCCTTTTCCCAACTTCATTGGGGTCGGCTTCCAGTCTAACCGGATTCAGCTAAGTACCAATGTTTTATATGGAGCGACTGCCTTTCAGACCTCCACAACCCAGTAACTGGGTAACACGATACCTCTAGGCTAGACTGGTGTCAGATCTAAGGCTTCTGACTACCCGTAACGACTATCAAAGATCTTCAAATGATAGCCGGGACCAACGGCTTCACGTGCTTTCCGAGCACGGAGGAAACTCGGTATGTTGTAATGGTCACCCATCCACGAACCGACCTCCTCAAGCGTTGCTTAAACTTGATGATCGACCAGTGTGGCTGTTATTATTTAGCCACGAGCTCCTCTTTTGAGGCCTTATGTATTTTTTTATAAATAAAACCAATTTGAAATTATGTACTAATTTAATTATGCTCATTGAGGCGGGTGAACCTCTTTATAATATTATCTTATAGAAATATTAAATTACTTATTTTCTTTCTTCGATATACATCTATAAAGTCAATATCCAACCCGACTACATCACTAATTGAGTAGCGAAGAACTTTCGAGAACAAAATAGTGAATACATTATTTTCAAATTCCGAAAGAGAAAGAAACAAGGAACGTGCGTGCGAGGATCCTGAGACGAACCATACCATTCCTCGTGACTTTAACGCACGCTCGTATCAGCTCCTTTCGCAAATAACGTTCTTCATTATAGATTATTTATTGCAGCTTATTTACGTTGGTTGTTTGTTACTATCACTATCATTGAATAATTTGATTTTACTTTTTGGTAGTTGAGTAGGTTGTTTGAAAATACTCATACCAAAATATTTGTTTTCGGTTTGTAAATATTTGGAGATTTTAACGGAGACTATCTCCGTAACGGCAATATTCAAATTACTAAGTGACTGGTTATAAATCTTTATTACAAACGTTTGCCTGTAACCACGGTGGCAGGTAATCAAACAGATATTAATAATATTTTTTCTAACTTCACTTGTGAGGTTGAATTTTATAACACCTTCTTCAGTTACCATCGTCCTATGTCCCCTAGGGCCCCTTTTTTAGACGTTGTGAGCCGCTGAAACCATTTTAAAGTGGATGTAACAAAAAAAAAAAAAACTTGTAAATTTTATTTTATTTTAATTTGTGTTTGACGTTCAAAAGTACCGCTTATTGGCCTAGTTGAATAAATATATTTGACTTTGACTTTGAAAAACCCTCTTCTCCGCATTATTATGCAACTACGGAACCCTATTACAGCGCGTGGCCAGCTTTCAACATAATCACCTAATTCTTTACCTGTGTATTTCCATAATCAAACCTACTTGGCGTCAATTTCTTTAATCAATCCGATTTAACATTAAAATTTTGCCAAGGTTTGAGTTCACAATGGGTAAAAATTATGGAGGTTAATCTAGCACAAACAATCCTCAAGAATTATAGGATCTTTAAGTTAAACGTAGTTCAATAAAAGGTCAAATAACTAAATTATGAAAGTGAAGTGCTTACTCAGATTGAGTTAGCCGAGTTAACATTATAACGAATCAAATTTTGATCTATAGCCGTTTTGATGACTTGCAAAATCAGATAGAAGTATTAAACTCCAACAATTTATTCAATGAGATTGATGCACGTAATATTATCGAACAACTATTTATATCCAACATTGCAATTGCTCTAAGTATTACTCAAAACATAACTCAAACTTTCATGATGAAAATAATTACAAGAATTTCAATTTAAGTCAGATAACTACAGGTCCATGTAATCACGACCATTTTGATACAGTTAGGTTTTAAATTGCCTCTAATTCAAGTTTTCGTTGACTTGAGGGCTGGGAAGGCGAGGTGTCCATGTCCTCCGCAGGGCTCGCACTCAGTGAAGCAGGTCCTATTGTGATGCAGCGGAAGCGAGCAAAGCCCGTTTTTTGCACGGAGAGCATTTCTTACCTCCCAGCCGGTGATCCGACGGAAGGCCCTGGTCCACACATAGCGAACACCACAAGTTTGGTGACGTGCACTCCCTAGCTTTGTGTGGCAGATGGGGCACCTGGTTTCACGCTGGATTGGGGAGTCTTTAACTTTGCCTTCCACCCCACCACAGTAGACTAAGTCTCCGACTCAGTCTTCGACGTCTACGAAGCCTGAATAGGCGCCGCAGGCAGTTCCACCACCAGAGCCACCGCTTTACCCTTTCCCTTGCCCTTCCCCTTCTTCTTTGCTGGGTGAGGAACCTGGTATGGATCGGCGATTGCCTGCACTTGAGCAGCCGATGATGAAGCCTTCCTGGAGTCAGCAGCGAGTGGCGGACGCATGGGCTTCTCCGGCGGCAACCTCCTCTCTAAAGCCGCCAGATTGGCATCTACCATGCCCCTAATCTCCAGATCGCCAAAACTGTGCCTTCAACTCCTCTTACCGACAAGGCCGGCCACCGCATTTTTTATTTATTTAGGCATAACCAACAGTTAAACATTTTAACCTTATGACTAATATTACAAGACCATGATATAAATGCGCAACTCACACCGTTATCCACATCAAATAAATTAGAAAGTTAGTTTTGAGCAAACGATACAAAACATTTTTTATTCTTGATTTGACATTGTTTGAACTGACATTGGTATAATAATGTAACTCTGACATCAATTAATTAATTTTCACAAATGTCAAATTATATGTCAAGCAACCTTAACCTAAAGTGAGTCATTAGTGGCCGGCACAGAGTACTTTTATTATATACAGTGGCCGGGGGCACAGCCGGTCAATAATGTTGTACTGGATTTCATTATGACCCGCTGGTCAATAATGTGATTTGAATTTGGAATCTCACATGCTCAGCTAAATTGGCAGTATAATACTAACAAACACCCTTTGGTGCCAGAAAGAGGAAAGCTATTCTCGATACCCTTACTACACGTGGATGATATTCTCGATTTCCTACAAAATCATAACGACTGCTTCTTCATATCGTTGCCATGTTTTCGAAGACATAATATTGTAAGAATAATTAGATAACTACGAACCATTTTTTAAAAGGAATGGAATAACATTAAAACTGGCATTAATAATAACAAATACCGTACCGCGCCGTAATACCGTAATAGTAATTGGCTGTAACATTAGTTAATTTATTTTAAGTACCTAAACTGCGCAAAGATTGCTGTGGATTTTGTGATTAAATAAATAAATAATAAAATCTTTCTGTACTACAGTCGATTTATCTCATTTTATCAAGTTCTAAATATGTTATTCTTACTGTTTGTTTATTAAATAAATACTTTGTTTTTCGTACTATGGCTATTATTTTCTCACAGTAGGTGTAAAAAGTAGAGTATCCTCCTCTGGGCTAAAAGTGTCTTTGCCTTGGGCTAGCTTGAATCCCTCGCTGCATTCAGGATTCTTGTATTAACTCCCTCGCTTTGCTCGTGAGTTAAATCCCGAATCCTTCATTGCGCTCGAGATTCAATATGATGCCCGTGACATAAGACACAACTTTAGCCCCTCGGTGCATAATCTACTATTGTTCCATAAAAATCCTAATGCATGAGATTTTTGTTATTACTGTCTATTTTCTTAATTTATTAAAGATACGTTTAGATGATAGTACAAGCTAAAATTAAATATTTGGACACCATATTTAATGGTAGAATGTAAAAGGACCGTCATAGATTTAAGATTATACTTTGTAAACCTACATTCTGGCAAATAAATGAATTTGAATTTGAACAAAGAAAAAAAATATTTTTCATCCCCCCATCTCGGCAACAGTATTTTTGCTCATCGATATCTGAGTGCAAAATCCGCTTTTATCCGCTAGAGGATAAAGTAAATTGAATTTAGAACATCGTGTGCACTAAGTTTGTGAATTCAAAATATCATAAAACCTATAACTTCTACCTCCAGGGTGCCTAATTTATCATGCAATCTTTTTTCATTTGTTCTAAACTCAGACTCGGAACCTTCTTAGGTGTAATTTTTTTTATTTACTTTTCGTGCGCCATTTTATTTTCCCCTCATATTGTTAAAATCATATGTTAAAAACAAGGTACTTGAAAACAAGTGAAAAACCTAAAATTAGTGATTCTAGCGACGAGGAAGTTTATTTGACGCCAACAGAATTGTCCGTCACGCAACTCACTCAACAATCACGCGAGAAACTTTCTGAGAAAACGTTTGGCTGGCATATTTTATTGAATTATCCGATATCTAATCAAGCACTCTATGGAATACGTATGCAATGCTAAAAGCAACAATAAAGATGGAAAAAGACAAACATATCCTAAATTAGTAGCATTTTTAAAAAGAGCCTACCAAAAAATCGAAGGTTTTCACAGCATCTGAAATTGAAAAGTTTCTTAACGAAGCACCTGATTCTTATATTAATCAACTACTTAACATAATCTAATACGTACTTAGTAGATGTTGATAGGCAAAATTATGCATGCATATCAATTTTATCTACTACGATACTCTTTACGTTACAGGTTGTTCTTATTATTGGTATAAACGGAGCATGTCGAACTAACAAAACATAACGCGAGGCCAACTCAGCTACTGCAGCCTGTACTGTGACTGCCGCCAGTTTGAGGCTGTGTACAAAATCCCCTTTGAGGTCTCTCCTCCTTATTTCTTTTGAGTCCTTTATAGCCTTCAAACTATTCATAATGCAGCAACTAACCTCTACTGTTGGGTGCGCCTGCATTGTCTTGGCCAACATTTCTGAATTTGGCAGGCTCTGATTTGCCATTGCCCAAGTTTTCGCCTGCTAAGCTGGCGAGCTCGCTGGCTCAGAGTCTCCGCCCTGCTCGCGACCGTCGGTCAGCGGCTCGCTAAGTTTTAGCGACTTAGCTGACTTCTTAGCCGTGAACGACTGAGCACGCTTGCGAGTGCGGGTTCGAGTCGACCTTGTTGACGACGTTGTTGTTGAGAATCGCTGGAGTTATTAGGCACCTCGTCGAGGTGCTGGGAGAAAATCCCAGAGACACTGCATCACCGGGACGTGAGCCAATCTGGTTCACACCCCCTCCTCCACCAATACGATAGGTTTGCCTTGTTTTTTTATTTGCTCAGAATCCATGTTTGGCTGATATAAATTTATCTCCACCCACTATGGAGCCCTCAGTTGGGGACGTTCCACGTTCTACGAGCAACGCCAGAGCTACGCCAGAGATATAGGACCAGCCTAGCAAGAATTGACGAGCCCGCACACAACGGAAGATTACGGGACTGTATACGACACGTGACTATAACACAAACTATCCCGAGACCCCACTCTACGGCGGCTGCCAACCCTCACTAAACCGACCCTCGCATGACAGCCCGCTTATGGGATGCCTCAGCCGATTGACCAGGATTCCTTTATCCCTCCGTACGGGTCCCCACGCACGGCACAAACACGCACTGTCATTACTATCCACCACCTACTCTTGTTCGATGGTGGACACCCAGGAGCATGATCACACCACCCCTGCAATAGTTCGGCCGGTGGTTTTTGATACGTCTAATTCTTAAGGAATTAGACAAATAACAGGATGTGTTCGAAACCAATAGAGGTCTCGTCCTTTTGTTTTTGTTATTTTGATGCAAATCTGATCAACTCGCTGTCATCGATATTGACAGTTGTTGGTTGGGTTGACATTGACAGCACTTGTAAAAATTTGATTGATAGCGCGAGACGTGATACGAGGGTCTTGCTTTGATTTTGTTGTAATTGATAATCAACCCATCGTTACTCGAAATTACGTTCGCGAAACGCGAGTGGTACTGTGAGTAGCCCGTGCATTTGTTTGGGTATATATATCGCGCGCAGCGAAGTATTTTGTCAGAAACATGTCTGTTGACCACGTCTGTTGTCCCTTATTCCCTTAATATTATATATATATCTACCCCCTACAACACCCGACCGGACAAGAGGCCAGGAGACCACCACGGGAACAAATGTGAGTAATAGTTGTAAGTTGTGCATGTTTGTATCACTTTCCACCTAAATGGGAATCGGTGAGAGCAGCGGTGGCCCAGTGAGAGCAGCGGTGGCCCAGTGAGAGCAGCGGTGGCCCAGTGAGAGCAGCGGTGGCCCAGTGGGAGAGCAGCGGTGGCCCAGTGGTATCGGCCGCGACTTACAAGTTGTAGGTCGTGGGTTCGAGCCCAGGCAGGCGCTTTACTTTGTGTAAGTTATTTCTTCACCACTGCTCTCAAAACGGTGAAGGAAAACATCGTGAGGAAACCGGCATGTCCTAGAACCAAAAATTCGAAGACATGTGACATCCACCAACCCGCACTGGGCCCGCGTGGTGGATTACAGCCCATTCCCTCTCACAGAGAGGAGGCCTGTGTCCCAGCAGTGGGAACATTAATAGGCTGATGATGTGATGTGATGTGTGGGAATCGGTATCCCAAAGAACACAGCCCTAGTTACCGCTGCCGCGTATTGCGGTGTTGCGTGTATAGACCTTATAGGATCCAGGAGTCCCAGCATTGCTCATGGGCGCCAGTGCCGCCTCCTGGCTTGGGATCCGCAGACCAGTATTCAATATTTGGTAGCAGAGCGTCGTTTGCATTCCACCATCACAGTATACGCTAGGACACTCGTTCACACTAAACGCTGTATTGCTTGTCGGTTTGTTTTTTATTGTTGAGCATACTTTGGTTGGAAAGTGTTCTATCGCCTCAATAACTTTAGCATAAACTTTGGGCTCCTTAATGGCCAAAGTACTCAAAATTTTACGGCTTCAGGTCCCATATTGTTTTTTAGAAGCGATAGTTTCACATCATCCGTGGCTTTGTCCTGTTTCGTGAGCGTTATGTAGTCCTCAAACAATGCTATCCAAAATCACCATTCGGACGTGACATTTCTGTCGTATAAATTTAAATTGGGTGGTAACTTTACCTGTAAACCCTGTCTTTTATCTGACTGCGCCATGTTTAACAGTTAAAATATATTAAACTTGAAATGAAACTTTATTTGTTTAGTTTACATCTTCATATCTACAAGTGCCAGAGTAATCCTAATTTATATTCTATTTTTTATTAAATCAACCATAGATACCACCATATAAAGCCACTATACACACAACATATATCAATAAGTCTTCTTCCGATATTGTCTAAGCTGTTCGAGAAAGTACTGTTACAACGTTTTACATCCATACTGGAGGAATTCCTAAATACCAATTTGGTTGCCGGGCACACCATAGAACCACGGAACAATTGCACAGAGTGATTCAAACAATCAGATAATCACTGGAGAATAAGGAGTGTTGTTCAGGTGCTTTTCTTGACATACAACAGGCATTTGACCGAGTATAATAATATAATAATAATATAAACTTTATTGACATAAGAAAACATACAAATACATGGATTCCCTGACTCCTGTGCTAGGTGATTGACCTGTGTTACAGGAGCCAGTGCCCTCTTCCGGTGATCAATTACAATTTATTCTTATGCAGATTAACATGGTAAAGTTATAACTAAGGTACATATTCAAACTAATAATAAAATAAAAACCAAAGATGTGTTTGTGTGCGAGTGTGTGAGCAAGTGTATTTGTGTGTGTGTGTGATTGTTAGTGTGTGCGCACGATGTGGTAATGTGTATACGTGTATTGTACTAGTGGAAGGATTTGTCTCAAGAGATGGTCACTAGTATTTGCTCTGTTTCCTCGTAGCTGAGGGACAATAACCATGGCTTAAGGCTCTGCTTGACCCTATGCACAGTAAGTCTGTAAATTGCGAGGTTCTTGTTGACCCTATTATAAATTTGTGAGCTTTGGGCACGATAGTGACGTCGGGCTAGTGCAGAACGACACTGAACGGATTCACAAACAGGAAAGCCAATTCGTCGACAGGTAAGGTTTTTATCAAGTGGCATCATGGAATGATTGCGCAGGACAATGCGGAGGATATAAAGTTGTCTGACCGTAAGTACCTGAGCATCGGAGTACAGCTGGGCTGTGGGGTAGTCCCTTTTACGGTAATGCATCACTTTGAGAACCGCCCGCTGAGCTCGTTCCACCTTGAGCATCACGGTTTTGAAAGTCTCGCCCCATACTGGTATGCAGTAAGTCATTATGGACTCACACAGGGAACGATATACAATGCAAGCTGTATGAATGCCGGCCGAATGTATGAGTTCCTTAATCAAAAAATCAAAATCAAAATATATTTATTCAATTAGGCCATTAAGCGGCACTTTCGAACGTCAAAAACAAAAATTAAATGTAATAATAATTGATTCTACCGTCCATTCGGAAATGTAGCTTGTTATGGAGAAGAACGGACAAGAAACTCCAAATTTACTCTTTTAAAAAAAAAAAAAATGTTTTACAAGTATTTGGTTACACTAATCTTGTAGGAAAAAAAAACATATATGTGAGAACGATGTAAAAAAAACGCACTTAAAAGCGTCTAGAGTAAAACAAACAATTAAAAATACAATAAATAGGTAATTAAAAACAGGCGGAGGCAGCTAAGATATGACCAATCCCAACTGACGGCGCCCGTTCACGAACATGACACATGGATCGGCACCACTCAGCTCAACCATCATGAAGGGAACCGAATGATCCAACACATGTGCTACCATCAGAGAGACATTAGAGAGAGCATGACACACTCAACTGCCAGGGCACACTGAAGTCAACGAACGACACATAGGTACAGTAAATGGTAGATTTACAGTTGGTACATAGTACTCACATATGTGCTGTGCAGTTATATAATCCAAAAAATTAATTGAGTTTATACAACACAAATATACATTATAATTATTCGTACAGTCTTCAGCAGGTCCAACAATACTTCAGAACTTTTCTGCTTATCACTTGTTTTTGTGCCCTAGTGGCTGTGGAGCTGGAATAGCGTTGGGCCAAGCATTTTTATCAGCGATGTAATCCCCCAACCTATAATATGCCTGCCTGCATAGTGTGCGTTTTATACAAGTTTTAAATTTCGTCTCATTCAATTCTAGAATGTGTGGCGGTATTTTATTGTAACATTTTATACAGTACCCCCTAAAAGATGACGCTACTTTAGCCAGCCTGAAACCTGGTTGAATTAATTGGTCCCTATTTCTAGTAACATAACTATGTCTATCGCTGTTTTTACTAAAAAGATGTAAATTCTTTCTAACGTACATGATGTTTTCGTAAATATATTGACAAGGTACCGTCATGATGTTAATGTCCTTAAACAGTTCCCTTAGAGAATCGCGGCGAAGATTGTATATCGCTCTGATGGCTTGTTTTTGCAGAACAAAAATTGACTGAATGTCTGCAGCCCTTCCCCATAGTAATATGCCGTAAGACATTATACTATGAAAGTAACTAAAATAGACCAGCCTCGCGGTATCTATATCAGTAAATTGACGAATTTTTCTAACAGCATAAGCCGCCGAACTTAACCGCCCCGCAAGTGATATTAAATGAGGACCCCATTGTAACCTTGAGTCTAGCGTGATACCCAGGAAAACCGTTTTGTCGACGAATTCTAGCTTCTCGTTGTTTAATATAATGTCACAAATAAATTAAATAAGTATGTTAGTTTTCAAAGACGGGAGCATAGACTATCCGTATGAACACGCCAATCCAGCCTCTCGTCGATATAAACCCCTAAATATTTAATACTAGGAACCATAGTCAAGCAGTTATAATTGCATGGCATTTCGTTATGGCAAGTATGCGTTAGTTATTTTTTAGAGTCTGTAGGTGGTTCAGGTGAGTTTGTTGAGCGATACTGGTTTACTTTGGTCTTAGATATGTTGAGGGTCAGCAGATTAGTAGAAAGCCAGTCCATAATTGTTTGCAAAGTGAGTTCAGCTCTGTGTTTAGCTTTGTCCCAGTCCTTATCATATATCAACAGAGCTGTGTCATCCGCATAGGTAAAAATGTCGCATTGGATAAGGCTCAATTGACAGAGATCGTTAATGTATATTTGGAAAAGTGTGGGTCCCAAAATACTTCCCTGAGGTATGCGATAAACTCCTCATCACTAAGAATGGAATCTATTTTAACGCTTTGGCTACGTCCACTAAGGTAGTCTTTGTTAATATCTAGGGCAACACCACGAATTCCCATAAGCTCCATCTTGGCCAATAGTCTAGGGATGGAAACTGTATCAAAGGCCTTCGTTAAATCTAGGAAGACACCATAACATTTAAGGCAAATGTCCAATTTATCGACCAAGGCATTTGTAAAGTCAGAGACAGCGTCTTCTGTGGAGACTCCTGAGCGAAAACCGTACTGATTGTTTGCGATTAGTTTTTTTTTTTTTTTTTTTTAATTTTGTCAGATTGTTGTTGAGAATTCTTTCGAGTATTTTGGATAAAGAGCTTAGTACTGAGATTGGCCGATAGTTGGACACGTCGTCTTTGGCTCCACTTTTGTACACTGGATGTACAACTGCACGTTTGAAAACTTTCGGAAAAAATCCCGAAGTGATGGAGCAGTTGCATATATGGGCAATGGAAGGAGCCAGGATTCTGCTAGATTGTTTTATAATTTTTGCAGGGATGTTGTCCCAACCAGTTGCACAATCACCACGTAATCTGTGAGTTGTACTTGTAACAAGTGACTCATCAACCAACGGAATAGTCAAAGAGTTAATTGGGGACGGGGAAGAGGATGTATAAGAGGCTTGCCTGGTGGAGTCAAATTTTGATGCAAGGTTCTTTCCAACATTCACAAAATATTTATTGGCATTATTTACTGATTCAACAGGGGTTATAGAGGATTGTAGCAGAGCATTTGGCAAGTGTCTCTGGTGGCCGCTATGTGTGATCGATTTAATCACTTTCCATGTGGCTCTGGGATTGTTATTAGCTTTAAGAAATTCGGTTTACTCATGGGCACGTTTTAATTTGTTAAGAAGAGAATTACAAAAGTTGCGGTAGCGGGTATAAGAGGTTTTTAATATTGGATCATTGGGAGACTCCCTGACTCGTCGGTGCATTTTGTCGCGATTGCGAAGGCATTTTACTAAACCAGCAGTCATCCAAGGTTTTAGGACTATTCTCCTACTAGGAGTGCGAACAATTTTTGAATGTTTAGTTATGACAGTCTGTAGATCGGCAATTAAGTAGTTGGCCGCAAGATTCGGGTCTACAATATCAAGAATAGGACCAAAATCATGATTATCTAATTCATGTTTAATGGCCTCATAGACATATCGAAGCGAGGTGTTTTTTGAAGGAGGTCTAACAGATTTGTTCATGTCAAGAAATATGGCTACAGGTAGAGATCTGTAATGTGGGTGTCCAAAACTACCACCCTAGCAGGGTATTTAGTTTTTATCAAGACATGGTCCAGACAGTTATTCAACCTTGTCGGAAAAGTGTGGGCTGGCAGTAAACCATGAGTTGCTGTGAGAGTTAAATACTCATCCGAATGTCGATCAACATTACCGGGTTTGATATCTATATTAATATCGCCTATAAGCATGATATTATTTTTGGATTTTACTGTTGATATTATTTCACTCAAACTAGTGTAAAAATTAGCAAGGTTTACATAGGATGGGGACCGATAAACAGCGATTATAGCTGTGTTATTATAGCAAGTTACCAAGCAGTTTGCATCTAAGATCAAAGGTTCATGTGTAGTACAATTAATTGTTTTTTTAATGTAGGTTACAACTCCGTCATTTTTTATTGGGTTGTTTTTTGTGGAGAATGAAGTATAGCCCGGTAAGATAGGAATGAGACCCGAAACCTGCAACCAACATTCAGTAAGAACTATAAAGTCAAAATCAACCTTCGTGACGGTTAACATGGTGACAAATTGGTCTAGATTCTTTTTTATGCTCCTAATGTTAACATGTATGATACGCACTGTACTCTCGCACTGGCCTTTATAAGTCAGGCATTGATCAGGCATACATGTATAGGACTCAGCGATAAAAACGTTGTCTATTTCATGAGAAATTTTATTAATATTCATCATTTTTAGTTAGAGATAAAACTGATAGTAGGCTGAGTCGTTTATCCAGGGTAAGAGACAAGAGCTGGACCGCAGCATACGTAGGTTTACTAAGCCATTCGTAAGTTGAAAGTTACTAAGCAACTCGTTAAAAGAATCTTCTGGGATGGGATGTTTTTTTTTTAGGGAACGGAGTCGGTGAGTGAGTGAGTGTTAAAATCAGCAAGTTAATCGTTGGTGTTAGCCATCTGATATAGACCCTAACCATAAAATAACCGAGAAACACTGGACGCAAAGATAAGTACGCGCATAAACAGATCAAATTTGGAGGTATCTGCATGTTTACGTTTGAGTCATTAATAAAACTTGAATCGCAAATTGCGCGGGTATGCATAACAGTGTGTGACAAGACCGCATACACTCCTCCAGTCGTGCTAACTACGCGTCCACTTGCATTGTTATTCAAGTTGAGGCGATGTAGCTTATTCTTTATTTTTGTTGAGGTGTTCGTTAACAACAAAAAACAAGTATTAAATATTGCGAGTGTGATCAACAATGTTAAGATGTGTAATCCCGCAAGTGAAGAGAGTAAGGCTAAAACAGTCATGTACAGTAAACAATCAAAGTTCAACAATTTATCGTGTAGTGGACGTAGAGGTGCTGTGTTTATTTTAGAAGGTGAGTAGTGTAGTAAGTGCAGAAATATTGTTATCGAGTGAGTAGTGATAGTGGTGAATGGAATGGTGTATAAGTGACAAGGTATATAGTGTAATATTATGGTTAGTATAAAAATTATATTATAGAACCATTTTGTTTTTGTGTGTATTCCGTATTTTCGTGTGTATGCTTGTGTTTGTATGCGATATTTTGTAGAATGTTGGTTATTGAAGCATAGATTATGTATGAATGGGTAGTTAGGTATACATGCATTTTTTATAACTAGAACTCTATTTGACAATAAGCAAAATAAGAGGAATGGTAAATTCATAATATCATTCAGAGTGAGTCACATAACCCTATCTTGATTATCTGTGAGACTAAGGCATTTTTTAGATCTAACAAGAACTTGTTTGTCACCTTCTTTCTTGCGAATAAATATATTGCCGTTGGAGATCCAGCAGAACTTAAAAGCATTTTTGCTAGCAAACTCCCTGGCTAAGTAGAACAGCTTTTTGGTGCTGGATGGTAGGTGCTCAGCAACATACACTGGCCGACGATCGCCAGGCATACCCATGACAGTGGTGTTTAATTTGTCGTCTCTCCCTCGTCCTTTGTTGTATGTCCGCACTGCCGAGATGAGTGTCTGCTTAGTTTGCACGGAAGTAAATTCAGCAACTATTGGTGAAGGGGTGGCGTTGGTGTTAGTTTTTCGTAGTAGTATGGCACAAGGGCCTCCTGTGTAAACTTAAAATTTGTTTACCGCACACTGCATACTTGCTGCTCAAGTCTTACCTGGAGGACTGGCTGTTCCAGGCTAAATCTGAAAACTGCCTGTCTTTGCTTTACCCCATAGAAGCTGGAGTACCCCAAGGGTAAGTACTGGGTCCTGTCCTGTACACGGTTTACACTGCTGATCTACCCACCTCAAAGCAAATTGTTGCCGCAACTTATTCTGATGACACTACAGTACTATCCTGTGATAAAAACCCTATCAGAGCATCTACAAAACTCCAAGAACACCTGGATGTTATTGGATCATGGTTGAAAAAGTGGAGAATCTGGACCAGTGCGGCCAAGTCTGTCCACATTACCTTCGCTCTAAGAAGAGGGGAGTGCCCAACAATTACATTTGATGGAAATGCCCTTCCACAGAAATGTACAGTCAAATACCTAGGCATGCACATTGACAGAAGACTTACCTGGCGCGAGCACATTAAGGCCAAAAGGGATCAAGCAGAGAACTTGGAGACATCTACTGGCTTTTAAGCAGGCAGTCATCTTAAGCTTGGAAAATAAATTATTAATCTACAAATGCGTCCTAAGACCCATATGGACATATGGTATAGAAACTGGGGTTCAGAAAGCCATCCAAACATGGAGATATTATTTATTTATTTATTATATACTTTATTGTACACCACAAAAAAAAAACATACAGGACAAACTTTCAAATATACAAGTGTACAATGGGCGGTCTTATCGCACTAGGCAATCTCTTACAGACAACCTTTGGATGGACTGAATGATAGGAGAAGAATTTAGGGCTGTCAGTGTAAAAAATATCAATAATAATATTACTTAGACTTAATAACATACAATACATACATACAATATTACTTAATATACTAATACATATCAAATATATAACAGAGAAAGGAGAAGAATAAAAATTATAGTGAAAGGCTACAACGCTTCCAAAACAAAACATTAAAAGTCTTGAGCTGCGCTCCTTGGTTCACAAAGAACATAGAAGTACATGATTACTTACAAATCCCTACTATTAAAGAAGTTGTAGACACATCCTGCAAGTCTTACAAGCAAAGACTCCAGCAACACAAAAATTAACTCGCTGTGACACTAATGCAGCCGTATTGCGTAAGTGCGCAAAGAGTTTAAACTCTATCCAACCGACCAAATCGGCCAATAACACAAAACGGAAATCCACATCGCGTCATTCATCTCGCAAGCGATTGGTCGCTGCTGGAGTCCTTGAACTCTACTTACAGACTTAAAATAAAACGAATAGCGTCAATATAATAATCGCAGGATGTGAAGAATCTCAAACTGTTAAATGAAGAAACAACCAATCTGATTAAAGCCCAGATGTTGATTGCAGATGTAAAATAAATATATATATATATATACATATATTATATATATATATTGTATTAGTATATATACATATATATATATATATATATATATATATATATATATATATATATATATATATATATATATTATGCCCAATGCCTAAATATGGTCATGTCAATTAAGAATCATTATGGAATGGATGGCCAATAGATACAAGAAGATCTAGACCGTTTTTCGGCCTATTTAACATTATATAACATTTCAGATTATCCAACAATAGGAAGCCAGATAAAACTGTTCTTTTTTCAATCAATTTACTAGGTAAGTGGATCGTTTAGTAAAATTGCCGATTTTAACAACAAAACGCAATTTCCCATAAATAGTAGATACAGTCAGAGTCATTTACTATTTAATTTAACATTAATCGGCCCGTGTTATCTTATCGTTACTAAACATCGCCTTTTTCAAAAAACATTTATAGTAAATGTTTTCAACAATCGGTTCATAAGCCGTGTTTTGGGATATTCAGTCAGTCTGGAACCATCATGTTTCATATTCAATATATTTTATTTTATATTTTGTGTTGGATCTTTGCCACTGAAGTAAGTAGGATTTTTAAAACAATATCTACCTAGTTTTTAAACCAATCACGAGGTGGCTCCTATATTTTAACATCTAAATCATCATCTAGGGTGTGAAACGAGTTCATTTCACATCCGCGTGCGTTTGTTTTGTCCCTTCAAGGTCGTTGATGTCGTCTTAATGGTTACTAACAAACTTAGGTTACTAACAATAATAGTCCTCCAACCCAAATTTCGGTTACGGCAGCCAAACTCAGTGGGGACTATTCATCGGCGCGGGAGTTATTATATTACACAAGTGTGTGCGCAAACACAGCTCCCACACTTCAGTGTCTGTGTGCGCCAACTTCCAAACTCCGGAGTGCTAATGAGAAATTCGAACCCTAGACATTATACTCATTAGTCCCGTCACTTGCGACCGTTAGATAAACGTCGCAGTTAAGGCATAGTATCATCATCATCATCATTTCAACCGAAAGACGTCCACTGCTCCAAGCGTCGCCATATTGATCGGTCCCATGCGTCTCGCATCCACCGGATTTCCGTTAAGGCTTAGTATCTGGGGGTACGGTAATGCGGTACGATAGTGGCGGGGGCCAAGACGAGGGCAATACCTACCTTTTCTCGGAGCGCTTCGTATTTTTTATTATAAACTAAATTCTCGGAATACGAGTATGATGTCAATAGTGGCCTTATTAAACATATAAAGTTTCAATTGCATATGATATTGATTTTATTGATATCTAAATAACCCCGATTTCGTAACTGACTCACTCACTCACTGACGATTATCAAAATTCTTAGGGTACTGGCTGAAGTCCTAGAAAGCTGAAAGGACCATGCGTCATTTTGGGCCCTCTTTTCAACATTGTTCAACAGTGATAAATTATATGTCATAGAATTCATCACTGTTGCTCTTGAATTGTACTTTATTTCATTCTATGGCAGCTAAGTTCATATCCAGCGCGAATATGGTTTTTTTTAAATCTGTTTTGTTTTGATATTACATTATAGTTAGCTGTCAGTCAGTAGCTCGGATTATAAATAGCTCTTATTTGACTAAAAATACAATAAAATTATCAATATATAGGCCTAGAGTGCTCTGGTAGTGTAGGTAGGTAGGCTGGTAGGTACCCTACCTATCCTGCCTAACCTACCGTGCGTGCCTACCCTACCTACCGTAACTATCCTGCCTACCCTACCTTTTTCTTGTTTTGGGGTGGAATATCTTCATTGGATGTCCTCCGCCCTGGGGGGTGGATCCATCTCAGAGCTACGCCGAGAGTCGCAGGAACGTACAATCCTTTCGAACCTACGGCTAGTGCCGGCCAGTATCTGCGGGGCTCGACCTCATTTTGGAGGGGAGTGAGGTGTTTGTCTCCCTCCTCGACGCCTAAGAGGGACCCTCTTCCTTTCCGCAGCCTCCTTCTTCGAGACGACTGTTTCGCAGAGGGATACCACCGCGTCCCAGGACTCCTCACTGCCGACCATAGACTCGACTACGGCCGGCAGCGACAGGTCACTGCCTATTTCAGAGATGAGGGCACGACGCGGCTCCTCCCAAGTGGCAAACTCTGCCAGCGTATGCCACGCCGTGTCCTCCCGGCAGTCGACGAAGTGACACCGGGCGTCCGGGTCCCTGTTAATGCAACACAGGTAATTGCCGAAGCCACCATGCCCCGAGCCGACCCGACCCAGCGCCCAGCTTCCCTGATTGGGAAGCAGCGTTGAGAGCGCACCAGCCGCCCAACAACTTGGGCGCCAGCCGCCGGAAATGGGGGCATAAATCCCACCAGCTGTTGAACATCAATCCCAGGTACTTCATGGATGACTCAACAGCGATTCGAGCCCCCCCGACGACGATGTGGGCTTCGGGTGGCGGCGCCCGCCGGGGGCCATGAAAAACCATGGCCTCCGACTTGTCGAGGGCCACCTTCATGCAGGTCTACGCCCGATCTGAATTCGCCCCTCAGCACCCAGTCGTACCCGATGTTCCACAGAGGCGGGCCCAAGACCGAGCCCTGTGGAACACCGCACGATATGAGGTGCTGGTTTACGACGCCATCAAGTCCCACGTAGATGACATACCTCTCCGCTAAATAAGCCCCGACGATGCGGTGGATGTACTATTCGTTATCTACCCTACCTAATAAATCAAGTGCATTTTTCATTTAAAATATTTTTTTGAACATACAAAAACGCCATTTTCGCGTTGGATTTGAACTTAGCTGCCATAGAATGAAATAAAGTACACGCCAAGAGCATTCATATGTCATAGGTTTAATCACTGTTGCACAATTTTGAAAAGTGGGCCCAGTGTTCATACAAAAGTGACCATGGTCCTTTGGTATAAAGAAAGTAATTAGTATAAAAACAACAAAAAAATCTAAAACTTAGTACTTTTACCCCCAACCCCTTATATTAGGCGACGAAAATTTCAACAAAATAAAAAATAATTTGTCATAAGCAACTTACAAAAAGAAGTGGAATCCCACCAAAAACACTTTCAAGTAAAATGTTGCCAAGACGAGACCAATGGCTCGCACTATCAAAAAGTTATCAGATATATTGTAGAGCCAAGCTTCTAAAATTTTACATGAAAATGCGTTTGGCGGGTAACTAAAACTAATGTTGGCTGTCCTGGTATATCATGTCATTTAATTTCAGTGCATGGACGTGATTCCGGAGAGGGCCAACTTTTCGTATTTAAATCCAAAGTACTTGTATAACGGCACGGTGAACGTACGACGATACAGCAGGAAGTCGCGGTACTATATCAATGTGCTGGGCACCACTTTGGACACATGGACTAACAATATTACGGTTAGATTTGAAAACATATTATATTCTTCTTCCCCAAATGATTTAGTAAAGGTGTACCTAATGGTAAATCCACATTTCACTAGTTATGCTATATACCTACTCGGGGCCTGTTTTGCTATTACCACGGTGATGCAGAACGAGTTTTTCAAGTGGGCGTGGATGGTCAAATGAGGAAAAGCGAAAAACACTCGAAGGAGCCACGAGGCCAACTTTGATGAAAACTAAAACAGCAGCGGAAAATACAAATATTTCCGCTGCTGAAATAACTACTTACTACTACAATACTAACGTTAACATAGGTGGAGCATAACTGTAATTTTCGTTGTGCTCCATTACCTAGGTGCTTTTCTTGTTTTTACTTTCTGTGGATTCTGACTTTCAGGAGTTATCTACAGTGGTTGGGAAGAGTGTGGCGGGTGCATATAATATACACACACCGGCAAAATTAGCGAAACAAAATAAAAATTACGTTTTATTTTAAAATAAGGTTTGATTTAAAAAACACTTATGAAGACATTTTTTCCTTGCATAAAAATACACCTTTTAAAATAAAAGTGAAGTCGTATTTAGTACAATTTTTGTGAGTAACATGACTTAATGGGAAAAATGGACATTATCGATTTTTAAGGTTACAAAGGAAAGTTAAAAAAGTTAATTAAAATAAACATTTTTACAATAAAATTATATCACATTATATTGCGTGTTTCCTCCACTTGCTCCTAATAAAGATTTCACCAGCGTAGACATCTTGAGAATGATGTTATTCATTGTCTCCTGTGGTATTCTTTATCATTTCCTACAACGGCGCTTCGCAGTTCACCCACATTGACAGGTGTTGGGAGTATAAACTTTGTTCTTCGTTTTAGTAGGTCCCAGACGTGTCCGATCGGATGCATGTCTGGTGATCTCGCTGGTACCTCCGAAACTGCGATATTGACATTATTAAGATAGGCTGGAGTTGAAAAAGTGGTATGGAACCGAGCATCTTCCTAGATCAAAACGAAGTGACCACTGATAAAGGAACAAATGATCACACGTTTTATTCTTAAATAACACTTATATAGCAATGTACAATAAGATTCCCTTCATGGATCATCAACAAGCCCGTATGAGCTCCCAAACATATCCTACCTGAATACAATATTGTTCCTCTACCATATGCCGCTGTAGTTTAACAAATTGACAGAATATGATGTTCTTGTTCATGTTTACACATGCATTGCCATCCTTCAATTCGATTTAAATTAATTCCACACTCATCACTGAACAATATTTTATTCCATTAGTCCGTGGACCAATGTCGATATTCCCGAGCAAAAGTTATTCCGCTTCAAAGGTGTACTTCAATTATTAGACCTTCGGCGGGGACGAACGAACCAAAACCAGTTCTTTCAACCTTCTTCTTGTCGTAACCTCACTTTCTCTTGCACCTCGAACTTCTTCCAGCTCATTCCTGGCTTAAACGGTCTTTAAACGGGGGTTTTTGCGAAAGTGAAACTTAATAAAACGATTATTTCTGGTAAAAGTGCGAGTTTTCTGCCTTGTACTGATACTCTCACAAAAGCATTCTTCTGAATAATTGAAAACTGCAACAAATGGAGGAATAAAGTAAATGCTGAATTAAGCACAGCACTCTGGAGATTTGATCATTTCTTCTCATCTCAAGTGGTCTGGTCCTCTCAGTTTGGATAAAGTTGGCCACAATTATATCCTTAACTTCGAAAAAGATCTAGACATTAAAAATAATCAAATAACTCAATATGATAATGAAAACATTAAGAAATTTTAAAACAATACCGTAAGTGGGAATAAGCAAAATTCTTTCCAAATGTTGTATGTTCGAATAAAGTTAAAACAATAGCATTAAAAGTGAAGTTCAATTGTTTTATCAAATAGGAATAATTGGTTTTATTATAAAAATAAAGAAAAACCACCCAGCAATGGTAAAAAAAAGTTTTGCGAACATTTTTTCTTGTTCCGCTAATTTTGCCATTGTGTGTAGTAATAGCCTTTGGGCGGGCTTGACCCAGTAACCAATATGAATGTTGCTTGTTTGAAATTTGAAACGTTCAGATTTAACTTTGACTTTGTCGCTGTCAATAGAGTCGCCCCTATTATTTCCGGTATCTCTCTCTGTCTAACTCTTCGACTAATAGCGGTTATTATATATTAATGTCATGTGTGTATGCGTTTGTAGGTCACAATAAGTATAAGTCAGCTCCTGCACAACGAGTACCGGCCCTCTTTCGTAAAGATGAGCCATAAATTCTGCGACCTGGTCAACAAGGAACCGTTCGTTGGGGGCGCCCTCAAGAACGCCGGGGTGGTGTGCCCTTTACCTCCTGTGAGTAAAGCTACTACACGGTCAAAATAATTGTGCACATCATTGAATTGCTACCCCACTCACGCCTACTCACGCGGCGCCCCCAGCAATCTCCCCGCGCGCCAATAGCATGATCTGAGGCCTTAGTGCGAGTTTTTAATCACGCTCACTCGTGATACGTAAACGATCTCTTATGTCAAAATGTATACAAAAAAAGTGGTTTCTCCTTACCGTCACCAGACGGCGCTTATCCAGTTTCAATACAAAATGATGTTTACGTATCACGAGTGAGCGTGGGTAAAAACTCGCACTAAGGCCTCTGAAGCCTTAGTGCGAGTTTTTACTCACGCTCACTCGTGATACGTAAACAATCTCTAATGTCAAAATGTATACAAAAAAAGTGGTTTCTCCTTACCGTCACCAGACGGCGCTTATCCAGTTTCAATACAAAATGATGTTTACGCTAACGCGATTGAGCGTGAGTAACAACTCGCACTAAGGCCTCTGATAGTCAGAGTGACGTGACAGCGAGCACAGTTATTATAACCGAGCAGTAAGTATATGGATAAAATAGCCTGAATATGGAACTGTCTGCCACCATCTGTGTCTATGAAAGGTGAGTATAGACTAAAGCATTTACTTGTAACAGAACATCGAGCATCCGCTGTTTTGATATTAACTCGAACCACTCTTCGAACATGACGCTCGATGTTTTGTTACAACCTGATTTTAAAAACCTACGAGCGTTTTGGTGTAACATTTTATCGAGCAAAAGCACGAGGGTGATGTGGAGTGAGGTCAATAATGAACGCAAGGTACAAAGATAAATATGTTACAGGTAAATGCTTACTCGCCGTGGGCATACCGTCGAACGCAGCCTAGAACATTGGCAGAGCTTTAGAAAACTGAGAATTTGTTTGTATTGTACCATTAGTAAGAACGTTACATTACATTGTAATGCTCGCGAAAATGCTATAATACATACTCACCTTAACAGCCAGCCTTCAAAACAAGAGTGAACAGAAGTTCTAGACAACTTGTTATCAGTAATGGCGATGATCGAAATGCCAAAATGTAAGGGAACGGTCATATGACATTTCGATAGCGTTTGGCATTCCCATACAGTTTTGTCATTTTTGCAATCGCTTTCGTGACGCTTTCGATGATAAAATGTCTAGAGCCTCTGCTATCTTCTAAGCTCACTCGTTCCACCATAGCTTTCATCCTTCAGTTCCATCCAGAAGGAGGCCACCGAGCGGGATCTGGGAACGAGAGAGCCGTTCCCACTCGGAGAAGATGGCGTTGTGGCGGCAACCACCTCGATGCCTAAAACGCTGGAACCCCGCCTGCATCATTGACAGGTGGGACTCCGGGGCCACAGGACCACAGTGAAAACTTTCGAAGCAGTCTTAAACAAAGTGTGTATCACGTGTTAAACCTGTACAAGTGTTATCTAAATTTGAAATCAATATCAAACAAAGATCTAAGGTGAAATATAATCCGGACACACAATAACAATCTCTATAATAAAAAGTGCCATAATACTGTGATTACAGTGCTCATCAACGAAAACATACACTGTAAACTAAAATATAAACATATTTTGTGACCTAATATTGTCAAAAAGGTGATAATATACTAATAAAGTGATCAAAAGTGAAAACCATACATAACAAAAAACTCAAAACAATATTCAAATCCACCTACAATTAGAATTTTTGAAATTACGAAGAATACATGTCCTAATTTCAACTCACATTCTAAATGTTCAATTGGCGGTTCACCGCTAGGTTCCGATAAAGAAACTACTTGTCTTGAGTTCGAACCCCACATCCACCAATCGCTTTTTGGGAATTCATGGTGAATGGTTCCACTGTTGAGCATTAATTATTAAGAAAACAGAATATTTTAACAAAATCAGTTAAATAATATTACATCATGAACTACTGGAGAACATTACACTGCGAGTTCGAGGTACTCGTCGCACTCGTTCAATGTCGGACTCGCAAATTAATATCAGTCAATTTGAAAACGAATCACCAACGCAAACTCTGGAGAATACGGCAACCAGCCTGCCCGAGATGAGCAATGATGAGACTTATGACCAAGAAATGATGTCGAAACTAAAGGAACAAGTTGAGAAACTAACTCTTCATTTGAGTAGTGCAGAAGAAGAAATTGAGATACTTACATTCGAAAATAATAACCTTAAACAGTCAAACCAAGAGTTGGTAAAAAGAAATGAATTGTTAAAAAAAATTACCGACACTCCTACAAAGAAAACTAAAAAAAGAGAAACATTGTCTAACAAATACACACAAACGGAACAAATAGCTTGTACAACTGAAAAGAAAAAAAATAGTAAGAGCACACAAACAGTTACAACGACTTCTAAGGCAACACTTAAGGAAAACTCTGTGGTACGACTACAATTGCAGAGAATAAGTTTCAAAACTCTGAATTATGCCACTACTTAACACCATACTCTGGAATACATAACATGTTTCATGATTTGGAACCGAAACTGTTTTTTTTTATTCTGGATGACTTTCGTATTATTTTAATTGGTGAAACCGACTTCAAATCAAGTAAGGAATATTCTAGCATAATTTTAAACATAAGAAATTTTCTTGAAAAATTCAATACAAATGTTATTCTCTGTATGCCGACATATAGCCATTGTTTGAATAATGTACAGAGTGACATAACCGATAACCGGCGAGTAGAAAATTTCAATAACCTACTTTACCAAGATATTTTAGCTCACGAACATGTTTACTTTATTGACTCTAACAGGAATCTTTCATGGGACAACAGACAAAATACAGGATCACTTTATAATTATGGCATGCAAATAATTTACCGATATACCGCCGAACTTATGCACCATATAAATGTAAATGTGTATGTGAGTTTATATGTTTGTAAACGCACCCACGATACAGGAGAAATTCCTAGAGTGGGGCAATGTTATAAAAAAAAAATACCTCTGGAGATACAGAATCCGAGTAAATTGGGAATCTGACAAAACAACAAACAACAGATCAGTTTTTTGTTTGTAAGTACCTAAACGTAATACATCCAAAGATTTCGGGTGTACTGAATAAGTAATGAGCTTATCGCGCTTTGAAGAGATGTCAGAGAAAGATACATAAATAGACGTAATATGTTTATCTAAACACTTCATGATGTCTGGTTATGAACAATCCCTGTATATTCCTAATTTCACTTTGGCGGCATGCTACGCCCGGAAGGACAGTAAGAGAGGTGGTAGATGTATCCTTGTAAAGAAAGGTCATCAGTATAAAGAACTCCAAGATATAGCTAATCTCTCCATAAATGGAATATTTGAATGTTGCGCAATAGAGTTAATAGTGTATAATACGATTATTATTTGTATATATAGAGTACCAAAATTTTATAACTTGACTGTATTTTTTTAACAATTAGAAAAAGTGATGTGTACTATCAATAAAACAAAATTAAAGAGAAGTGTCGTAATTGCAGGTGACTAATAATACTTTGATGGAATTGGAATGTTTGCTCTTAAATTATAATTAAAAATTGGAGCTTAATCAGCCAACTCGACTTGCAAGCGGAACGTGCATAGATAATTTTGCACACAATCTAGGAAAGAAGTGTAAATCTGATGTGGCCGACTTTAGCCTGTCAGACCACACAGCACAAGGACTAAAAATTCCAGATAATAAATCTTTTTTAATAAGTCATTGGCGAATAAGTAGACGAGACTATAGCAAAGAAAACATGAGTAAATTCAAAAATTATATTCAATCTGTTTCATTCTCTGAAATCTATAATACAGATAATCCAAACACGGCGTAAAAACATTTTAGAGACCTGATGCTGTATAATTTATGTTTTCCTGTCAAAAGATTACTGTAAGAACCAAAGCTAAGCCTCAATGGTTATCACGTGGCATAAAAATTTGTAGCAAAAAAAAGCGAGAGCTAATGTGGAACTATAAGCTAAATCGTAATGGACTAAATTTAAAAAATATTCTAAAATCTATAAAAATATAATCCAATTAACGCAACGAGCACATAATAATCATAAAATAAAAACAGCTACTAATAAATCCTAAGCTACATGGGCAATTATAAATAGGCCAAAAACTAATCTACCAAAAGATACTATTACTTCCACAGAAACAAACAATAAAACTATAACCAGTCCACAGGAGACCGCAGATGCTTACAACTATTTATTTTTAGAAAAAATAAAACCGATACCAGGCTCTGGCAACAAAGTAACTGAAATTATTTTTAAATCAAGTCAATCAATGTTTATGGCGCCAAGTACTCCATACGACGTACAAAAAATTATAAGATCGCAAAAAAATACGACAAGTGTTGGGTATGATGGGATCTCGACTAGAATTATAAAATATGTCGCATATCATGTAATCACGTGAGCCATATCATTACCTTGTGTATAAGTACAGGGTCATACCCTGAAAGGCTAAACTTCTATTGTTAGACCAATCTTCAAAAAAAGATAATAAACAGAATATGAACTGTTATAGACCAATTTCGCTTGTTCTTATAATTTCGAAAATCTTTGAGAAATACATATCTAACCAAATTTACAACTATTTTGAAAAACGAAATATTCTTACGGAAGACCAGAAAGGCTTCCGTAAAAATAAAACAATAAACATGGCTATTTTTAATTTTATTAATAATGTTATGGCTCGCGTAGATAAAAGGACGCCGGTATGTTCCATTTACTGCGATGACCCAGGCTTTCGATTATGTTGACCATGCCATTCTCCTTCATAAACTGGAAGCGTATGAAATTCGAGGCAACATACTTAATCTCATAGAGTCGTATCTAAAAAACCGCAAACAATATAAGGAAATTTCTAAAATAAACATTCATACTAAAAAAGAAGAATCGTATTCGTTAAAGAAACAAATAGTTAAATATGGAGTCCCACAAGGAAGTGTATTAGGTCCATTGTTATTTATAATATATATAAATTACCTTCCAAAAGTAACGAAATATCCAGTATCACTCTTTGCCGATGACAGCATGGTCACAATAAATTGTAAAAATAAAGTCACCTATGATAACGAAATTAATAATACATTGGAATCATTGGATAACTGGTTAAATAAAAATAATTTAATAGTCAACCTTGAAAAGACAAAAGTTATGTTTTTCAGTCAACGTTTGGCAACACCAAACATTAATGTTACTCACCAAGGGATATTAATACAAAAGGTAGACACAACTAAATTCTTAGGTGTAACTATTGACAAACGTCTAAACTGGAAAGCACATACATAAGAAATTCTGTTCTTCTGCCTACGCACTCTTTAAACTAAAACCCATCATAAGTACCACTGCGCTTATTACTGTTTATCACGGCATTATCGGCTCAATATTAAAATCTGGCGTTATATTTTGGGGAAATTCAACTAATAAGGAAATCATTTTTAGGTCACAAAAAAGGTGCATTAGGGCTATGTACGGCTTAAAAAAAACGGATATTTGCAAACCGTATTTTATAAAATATAATATTTTAAATCTGCCTTCCTTGTTTATTTTTGAAGTGCCTAATTTCGTTCAAACCAGTCCCAAACTATTTAAAAAACTATCAGATGTTTCAATCCGCAATCGATAGGATAACAATAAATTATAGGGAGTAAGATCAACCACGGCACTCATGCGTAAAACTATTTTCTCTTTAGCACCAGATATTTATAATAAAATCCCTAAAGCCATTAGACAAATGCCCACAACTCAATTTAAACTACATCTCAAAAATACCTGATAGCCAAATGTTATTATAGCTTAACAGATTTTATAAATGATCGTACTTAGTGCCTATCATTGCGACATTTCCTTAATCTCAAAACTGTACTTTTATTAGTTTTAAAGTTTTTCTATACATTTTTTATAAACGACCGCATGACAGTAGATTATATAATTGCTTTTTTGTTAAATATATAAATTGAAACGGTTTATATGACCAAATACAATTTTTTTGTATGTCCTGAACGGCAAAACACGTAGATCCTATTACCAAATGTTATTACACCATGCAAATCTATTGTTTACTCATGTTTTACAAAAGTAAATATCTTATCTTATTTTATCTCATATACGGGCCGTCAGATTGAGGATTCTGCCCTCCCACCAAGTGACTCCAGGGAAGACGGTGGCACATTGGGGCCCAGGGGAGACTCTTCTCTGTCTCACCAGGGACGTGCCCTAGCAGGCGTTGTACAGAGGGATTCCCGGAGTGGTCTTATAAGAGGTACCCTTGTAAGGTAGCATTTTCACCCTACTCACCAGCTAACTCAGAGGTAGGTGATCAGGATGAGACAATAGCAGGGTGTCAGTGTAGTAAAAATCCCACACTCCCTGGTATTTTCCCCAAAAGTCCGGACGCCAGCCGTCAACCAATAAAGAAACTCTTTATTCTGGAATTTGTAGTCTATGGCTATGACAGTACCCTTCTCTATTTCCAGGGCTACCAAAGCGTAACGAATATATCAGCCCCAACAGAGCACTTCCCCAGCGTGTTCCCCTTCGAGAAGGGTCGTGTTGAGATCGATATAAGCGTCACTAACACGAAGGAGCCCGTCATGCAGGTCACTATTGTGGCTTCCTTCAAGCAGAAGCCTTAGACGAAACAAACACACTGAAGCGAAGCGACATGTTATACATATACATAGTATATTGACCCGTCTCCATTTAACTAATGCAGACATTTTTAAAGATAAACACGAGACGTGCGACCGAATTCAATCGAATTTGTACAGAATTTGACAAGTCGCTTAGACTCGACTTTACGTTAAGGAGATAGGGACCAATATTTTATGTATATTTTTAGACCGACGCGTCCCTTTGGTTTACTTTGGCCCTGTATCTTTAATGTGTTTAAGACGTGGATCCACGCGAGACACAATGGTTTTCTATTATTTCGGTAATTACGGTATTTTTTTAGATAGTTGCTTTAAGATCAATTTGTTAGTGTTAAGGCACATTGGCGCCGAGCCGAAGTGAAAAAATATTACGTAGATTTTGACGCCTGCCTCCACAGTGTTATTTTATATTCTAATAGAAAACAAAGATCGTCTTCGATTATTTGAAGGTCGAATGCGCGGCTCTTTGGCGTCTTCGACTCTGGTCAATGTTCCTTGACCATTACTTATTTTAACTTTTGTGAAGTTTTATATTACAAATAAATCAAAAGCGTTTGATTTCCTCATTAAAAGTTTATTTCATTTTTGATTTATAACCTCAGTCTTGTTGTTTTTTTTTTGGGGCAATCCCACCGCACTGCTCCCAAACCACTGCAACTTCTGAAAGCCAGAATCGACAGTGGCGACCACCAGAAAAGCGCCGAGGTAATAAAGCTCGACGAAGTCTCGAAGAATGAATTTAAGGCTAGCTTTGCCCTACGAAGTAGGTATTTATCGCGCCACTGTTACCGCGAAGCGAGCGGCGCGCTCGCGTTTGCGTAAAGTTGACAAAAAAGCCACAGTAAAGGTGTGTAGAGAAGGTTTATTTTACTATTGCTTTTAAAAGTTACTAAAATACGAGAGTTACAAAATCCAAGATGTTTGAATCAAAATCCAAGATGGCACCGATCGAAATTGCCAAAATTTTAGTCATGGGTGTCATTTTTGTGGTTTTTGGGATCGCTGAATGCGAATTTGTGGTCAAAATAAAATTCCAAAATGATGCCAACACTAATTTTTGAAACGTTCGTCATGGGTGTCATTTTCATAGTTTTCGTGGTGGGTCAATACGTGGTAAAATGAAAATATAAGATGACGCCAACCGAAATTTCTGAAAGTTTCGTCATGGGTGTCATTTTCAGGGTTTTCGGGGTAGCTAATTGCGAATTTGTGGTCAAAATAAAATTCCAAGATGGCGCCGACCGAAAGTTTTGAAACTTTCGTCATGGGTGTCATCTTCAGGGTTTTCGGGGTCGCTAAATACGAATTTGTGGTCAAAATAAAATGCCAAGATGGCGCTGACCGAAAGTTTTGAAACTTTCGTCATGGGTGTTATTTTCGGGGTTTTCGGAGTCACTAATTGCGAATTTGAGGTCAAAATAAAATTCCAAGATGGCGCCGACCGAAATTTCTGAAATTTTCGTCATGGGTGTAATTTTCAGGGCTTTTGGTGTCGCTAAATGCGAATTTGTGGTCAAAATAAAATTCCAAGATGGCGCCGACCGAAATATTTCAAACTTTCGTCATTGGTGTCATTTTCAGGGTTTTTGGTGGTCGCTAAATGCGAATTTTGTGGTCAAAATAAAATTCCAAGATGGCACCGACCGAAATATTTCAAACTTTCATCATGGGTGTCATTTTCAGGGTTTTTGGTGGTCGCTAAATGCGAATTTGTGGTCAAAATAAAATTTCAAAATGGCTTCGACCAAAATTTTTGAAACTTTGGTCATGGGTGTCAGTTTTAATAGTGGGCGAATAGTGGGCTGCTATACAATTGTAGTCTCTGGCTAGGTACAAGTAATTTGTTTGGGCTTCTGCTTTTCTTTCTTTTAGAAATGTGTTCATACAGTGGGAACATATGCGAATACTTTTTAATAAACATACAAATCTCAAAAATGTATAGGCAAGGAAGTGGAAGAATTTTTAGTGCTTTAAATAATGGCTTACAATGATCTAAATATTCAGCTCCATACACAGCTCTGACACATTTTTTTTTGTGCAGTGAATGCACTGTTCACATCTATTGAATTACCCCATATCACGAGGCCGTAACGCAGCACTGATGCAACATAGCCATGATAAGCACTTAGGGCTGTTTCTTTACTGGCTATTCTTCTGAGTTTTCGAAGCGCAAACACAAATTTGTCGAGACGAGTACAGACTTTTTTTACATGTTCTTTCCAATTTAATTTTTCTTCAATAACTATTCCCAAGAATAAGGTTGAAGGTACAGGTTCCAAAATTTTATTATTGTAATGTATTTGAGGTGGTTTTACTAAAGAATTGTATGCTTGAAATTGTACTAACTTTGTTTTTCAATAAAAATACACGTAAATTATTAGATTCCAGCCATTTAATTGCTTTTAGTATTTCTTTGTTAGTGTCAGTTTCTAGGTCATTTCTATTTGAAGATTTTATTGTGAGAGTAGTGTCATCAGCAAATAGTGTACAATTATGTTTTAGGTTCTTGCAAAAGTCATTTATGTATATTATAAATAATGGAGCCCCTAATACGCTTCCCTGAGGAACACCACAGCTATTTATTTTTAAATCTGAACTGTATGTTTTGTTTGTGTTATTATCAATTTTTGTTACTACTGTCCTTTGCTAGCGACTCGATAAATAGCTTTGAAGCCAGTCATGTGCCAGTTTTTGCTTAAGGCATCATGTTGGTAATTATAGTATAAAGTTCTCTTTTTTATGCACGATATTTATATACCTTTACTTATCCATTTATTTTTTATTGGTTTATTATATTTTTTTATTGTTATTTCTGGGAAACATAGTTTGTAAAAGAGAATATAGGTCATGAAATATGTTCAATGCAATGTTGAAATTTGTTTCTTCATATATTTCATTAAAACTTAAAGCAGATATACAGTCAAGAATTTTTTTAATATTGTTTTTATTGTAATCTCTTTTGACTTCATAAATGAAATTTGGCATCTTCGGCTTATTATTAGATATCGGAAGAAAGAACGTTAATGACTGCCCAGTATCAGATCTGAGAGGGCTAGGTTATGTATACTGCTTTTTGTGTCTAGGATCGAGATATTACTGGCTATTTGATCTATGCAGCTTTTTTTCCTAGTGGGCATTTTAATATGTGTCAATAAGTTGTAATTATGCAAAATAGATATTAATTCTCTTTTTTTGTGTAGTGTCTTTTAGAATATCAATATTCCAGTCTCCGCATATTACGATACGATTCCTATTTTTAACCGACTTTCCAAAAAGGAGGAGGTTCTATATTCGACCACAAGTTTTTTTTTTTTTTTGTGTATGTTCACCGATTACTCCGTCAATTGTGGACTGATTTTGAAAATTCTTTTTTTGTTTGAAAAAGTATGTTCCGTCCCATTTTAATTTGGTGAAGATCTGATGAAGAACTTCGGAGATATACTACTTAACTCTTCAATAAATAACGGCAAATCTCTCGGGATTGCTGCAATCGCATGTCTGTTTGTTGTTTATAACATTTCATAACATGACATCACGCCAGTTCGCTCTTAAGGGGTAAGCAGACCTCTCATTTCACCGGTTATGTTCAAGTTTCATGAAATCTATTCTGGCGAAATAGTTCCCTTACTAACTTGCCTATAGGTACGTACAACTAAAAAATGAAAAATAAAAAAACTTTTTGCAAAAAAAATACTACCGACTTCCAAATACAAAACTACAAAGTGAAAAATAACTTAATTTTTTGAAGCCGGTGTCCATAACGCAAAAAAATGGTACCTACGAAAGACACCGACTTCAAAAAATTAAGTTATTTTTCACTTTGTAGTTTTGTATTTGGAAGTCGGTAGTATTTTTTTGCAAAAAGTTTTTTTTATGAGTTAATTTGTGTAACAAAACTTCCATTTTTTTTAGAAATATACCAGCATCGGAATTCGGGTTTCTATAAACACATACTAGTATTAAGTTTTCACTCGGCACTTCTATGCCGCAGCATTCGAAAGAATAATCGCTAGACATTTCATTTGTTATTTGTAAAGGGCTAAAAACGAAATCCTCCTTCACCAATATACACGTGCCGCCCCGTTTTTTATTGGATCTTGAGTAATTTGCAGCTAACTTGTAGTTTGTAAGTTTAAGATTACATTCATGACCGGATTGTATAAAGGTTTCGCTAAGACATATAAAGTCTATAACACCCATCTCTTTCGTCAACTCAGATATTGTTACTTCAAAAAAATCTAATTTATTGACTGCCAGTTTCCCAGGTCTCAATTATCGGGCTGTTAACGTAATCGACGATTAATCGCCTGTTAATTCTACTTTCAATTTCTCTACATCCAAATGTGACAAGCGGTTGACAATTTGTCACATTTGAGAAGAATCTCGAATTAACCACATGTTACAGCTGTTTTGGGTTTCTGAGAACCTTTTTCAATGTTAATCTCTTGTCAACGAGCCTAATTTATAATTATTGGAAATTGGTCGATTATTTGCAGATTAAAATTAATATTATGATTTTAAAGGTTTATATTACGATAAAAAGAAAATAGGGGTCGGCGAAAACTATGGTATGGGTTGAATTATAAAAAATATGTTAATTTAGAGCAATTATTTAATTACAAAGATTTAAAAAAAAATAGGATATTATAAAGTTTTTAAATTCATTACAGTATAAAAACTTGACACAATTATCAAAAATAGTTATTTTGTATATAAGTAAATAAAAATTAAAAAAAAACAAACTGTTACTGACCTGGGTATCGAACCTACCTCACACCAATGCGCATGAGGAAGGTTCGATGATCGGTGTTGACTGTATCCTGTACTAAGTACTTACAACTTCAGTTTCTGTATAGGTCTGTGTTTAACTTGAAGCGGCTGGAGTGGTGACCGCGCCAGGTTAAGCAACACTTACCAAGGTCAGTCTTGGGATGGGTGACCACATTTTTTTTTTGGATCACTTTTTTATGGATAGGTGACCCCGCCAGGTTAAGCAACACTAACCAAGGTCAGTCTTTGGATGGGTGACCATCACCACAAAAATTTTGATCACCCATCCTAAAGTCACCCCGCTATATTAAACAACATCTACCAAGGTCACCCATCCAAACACTGACCTTGGTAAGTGTTGCCTACCCTGGCAGGGTCACCCATCCAAAAACAAGCGAACCAAAATAAATTTGGTCACCCATCCCAAGACTGACCTTGGTAAGTGTTGCTTACCCTGGCGGGGGGTCAGCCATCCAAAGACTAACCTTGCTAAGTGTTGCTTACCCTGTGTTCGGTAACCAATCCAAAAACAAGAAAACCAAAAAAAAAGTGGTTACCCATCCAAAAATCGTCCTTGGTAAGGTTAAAATACTATTTAAAGTTACTGTTTACGTTAGAGTAGCGAATGAAGTGAATGAATACCAGCTAGGGTGGCCAACCGAAATAAATTAATGTCGATTATTCATTGTAACAAGCGATTACGTAATTTCTCGATGATGAAGTGTTGAGAAACTCACTGACAACTGACGGCTGGTTAATTTGTGACAAATTGTCAGCTAATTTGAAATGTGACGTCTACTTCAGAAACCCGCCCTGAGTATTCCAGCTATATTTTGATGCAACAATGTAAGTTGTTGTTTATCATTACTGGCATTGTTTTTAAAGGGAGGCACGAAAAAATTTTCGCGCAGGCGGGCCCTCCCCCGCAACTACCCCGGGTAAATCCGTTGCGTTTAGTTTAGAACATTCAAATTACAAGGAGAAACAACTATATAGCTAGGTACCTACTTGGTCGCATTAGCGAAAAGATCGATAAACAAAATCTAATCTTGGCTACGCCGGCCGGTAGGTACGCACCCCATTTTAGTTCTTGTAAACGAAACCAAGTCAATTTCAGTTGCAAATTGCAAATACGACTTTGGTGTTGATTTACTGTTTCCCTAAATAATTACTTATTAAATTAAAACTACAATAAATATAACATTTAATAACCTAGTATTGTTAGCACAAACAATTAGAAAACAAACGTAATACATACAATTATATCCACAGATATTAACTTTCATATTTATTTACTGTTCTTTGGAGATAATAAAACTTTTGCAAACAAAACACGACGCTCACTCACTCCTCGGAATAAGTGGGTAGGAAGATTTAGAAATACACTTGAGTGAGTCAGTGAGTGAATAAAGTCAGCTCACAGGTGCGACAATACGACAAACAAAAGCTTTTTCAGATGCGTTCCGTATCGCGATTATTTTTTGTTTGCGAGCAAATATTTTAAAAGTTTTAGCAAGTCCTAAAAGTTACGTAAAAGTTACATTTAGAGTCGTGTTACGTGGAGGTTACATGAGACGGTCAAAAGTTACGTAAAATGTAACAAAAATTACGTTCTGGCAACGCTGCGTACGGCGGCCGCTGTGTTATATATAAATTTATTATTAAAACAATTAAACTATTTTATAAATTCTACTCTGAGAATAAAGTTCTATAAGTTGTTAACTATTTTAGATATGTTTTTTGAGAGTAAATATTTCATAATCTTCAAGAAAAATAATATAAATCATCAAAAAAACATCGTTTCAGCCTCCTCTTCCGGTTTTTTTTTTGATCGAGTGAAGTTTTTGATATCATGTTTTGAGTCTCAGAAATGAAAAGGACATATAGTGTACTACAATATATATATTTTTTGCATTTAAAAAATCACTATTTGTTTGTTTAATATTGAATCAAAGAGATGTAAAAGTCGGGCTACCTGCCTTAACTGCCTTGGATCCCGCAACGAAATTAATTAGAAAAGAACAACGGAGGAGTAGGAAAAATAACAAATTACCACTTCCCTCCATATCAAGCAGGAGACAGAACAAACAAGGCCAATTGTGACAATTGGTCGTTTACAATTAACTGGGTTTGGCCCAGTTGCCAAGCACCACGGATAAAAAACATATATTAATGGGTCCTAACATTGTGTTATAATTGATTCCAATAACAATATCGTTTATTTATAACATAAGGCAGATTTAACAATAAAAATATCTTAAAAATATAAAAGGACACAATTATGTTTTGCCTGAACTAGGTTGAACCTGTGGTTCAGGCTAAGGTATGGCAAAAACGCTTGAACGCACGGAAATTTGTTCTAGTTTCTACAAAGTTCATCTTGTAAACAAGTCTAGATGCAGCCTGTACATTATCCAGCATAATATTGCGTTAACTCTGGCAAAGAATACACTGCCATAAGATATGATATGCAGATTGTATATATTCGCAGTCAGGAAAATAGTTTACTTTTAAAGTTACCATGCCCTGTGAGAAACTGGGCAACACAGTGATCCACCTCCAGCCACGTCCCAGCCAGCCGCTCTCGAACGCATGGCATGAATTGGTAGAGGTGGCGGCCCTTGATGGAATAATTCCACCTACATTGCCATGCGGATAAAAGTTCCTCTCAGACCTTGAGCTTTTTCGTGCCTCCCTTTAAAAACAATGCCAGTAATGATAAACAACAACTTACATTGTTGCATCAAAATATAGCTGGAATACTCAATAAATTAGATTTTTTTGAAGTAACAATATCTGAGTTGACGAAAGAGATGGGTGTTATAGACTTTATATGTCTTAGCGAAACCTTTATACAATCCGGTCATGAATGTAATCTTAAACTTACAAACTACAAGTTAGCTGCAAATTACTCAAGATCCAATAAAAAACGGGGCGGCACGTGTATATTGGTGAAGGAGGATTTCGTTTTTAGCCCTTTACAAATAACAAATCTCGCCTCTAGCGATTATTCTTTCGAATACTGCGGCATAGAAGTGCCGAGTCAAAACTTAATACTAGTATGTGTTTATAGAATCCCGAATTCCGATGCTGGTATATTTCTAAAAAAATGGAAGTTTTGTTACACAAATTAACTCATAAAAATAGGAATCGTATCGTAATATGCGGAGACTGGAATATTGATATTCTAAAAGACACTACACAAAAAAAGAAAATTAATATCTATTTTGCATAATTACAACTTATTGACACATTAAAATGCCCACTAGGAAAAAAAAGCTGCATAGATCAAATAGCCAGTAATATCTCGATCCTAGACACAAAAAGCAGTATACATAACCTAGCCCTCTCAGATCATGATACTGGGCAGTCATTAACGTTCTTTCTTCCGATATCTAATAATAAGCCGAAGATGCCAAATTTCATTTATGAAGTCAAAAGAGATTACAATAAAAACAATATTAAAAAATTACTTGACTGTATATCTGCTTTAAGTTTTAATGAAATATATGAAGAAACAAATTTCAACATTGCATTTAACATATTTCATGACCTATATATTCTCATTTACAAACTATGTTTCCCAGAAATAACAATAAAAAAATATAATAAACCAATAAAAAATAAATGGATAAGTAAAGGTATATAAATATCGTGCATAAAAAAGAGAACTTTATACTATAATTACCAACATGATGCCTTAAGCAAAAAATATCATAAAAGAAGATACCTGACCTATTCTAGAATTTTAAAAACATGTATATCACATTCACAATTGATAAATAACAAAAAATATTTATATAATTCTAAAAATAAATGCAAATCAACATGGTCTATTATAAAAAATAATATAAATAATAATGATAATTATAAAAATGACATCAAAGAATTAATATTAAATGATAATATAATTAATGATCCTTATGACATGTGCAATCAATTTAATAACTATTTTATAGAAATGACCAATAAATTTAATCTTAGCAACAGTAATAACGTAAGTAATATTGACATTACCACTAACACTGGCAGTATATTTTGACTCCAGTGAATGAACAAGACATTATAAGAATTATCAACTCTTTAAATGATACTAACGCTACTGGATATGATGAAATAACCACAAAAATAATAAAACTAAGCAGCAAAATCATAGTAGAACCTTTAAGTTATGTAATTAATCTGTCATTTGAGACAGGCACATTTTCTACTAGATTAAAACAATCTATTGTCAAACCGCTATACAAAAAAGGTAACCGCACGGATATGTCCAATTATAGACCCATTACATTGATCCCTATCCTATCAAAGATTTTTGAAAAGGCAATGTACGGGAAAATCATTAACTTTTTAAATAAAAACAGCATTCTTACTGAGAACCAATTTGGTTTTAGGAAGAATAGTTCAACATCTCTTGCTTGTTTTACTTTGGTCAAACTGATTTCTGAAGCCCTTAATAATAAAATGCCTGTATTGTCAGTGTTTTTAGATATGAGTAAAGCATTTGATTTTGTCCCACATAATCGCCTACTTTGCAAAATGGAGAAATACGGCATAAGAGGCAAGGCACATGACTGGCTTCAAAGCTATTTATCGAGTCGCCAGCAAAGGACAGTAGTAACAAAAATTGATAATAACACAAACAAAACATACAGTTCAGATTTAAAAATAAATAGCTGTGGTGTTCCTCAGGGAAGCGTATTAGGGGCCCCATTATTTATAATATACATAAATGACTTTTGCAAGAACCTAAAACATAATTGTACACTATTTGCTGATGACACTACTCTCACAATAAAATCTTCAAATAGAAATGACCTAGAAACTGACACTAACAATGAAATACTAAAAGCAATTAAATGGCTGGAATCTAATAATTTACGTGTAAATATTGAAAAAACAAAGTTAGTACAATTTCAAACATACAATTTGGTGCGTATAACCTCTAGAAGATTACTAGTAAAATCACACGCGATTGAACCTAAATTATTAGAGTAATCTAGGCTATAATTGCTGATTCAGCAGTGCTAAATTGAAGGAGAAAAGTATGCAGATCAGACGAAAGGCAATGGATAAAGTTCAATTTACTAATTATGCCACATACCTTTGAAACAGCGATTCCCATGCAGATGGGTACACTATGCTGGCCAGCGGTACACAACACAGTAGGTCTAGGTAATACAGATAACACTTTCCATGTAGGTTCAATTAAGAGTTTTGGGCGAGAGGGTGATTTAGTGCGCGCACCTCCGCCCTGGTTGGTAAGAGACTGACCACCATCGCCGGCGGCCATCGTTGGCTTTGACGTAACGACCGTAGCGGCACGGCGCGGAATACCACCAAAACAACGATAGGTGACACTAATTTAATAAATTGGAACTAGTATACCAATGCCTTTCAGTCGCCCTATGGTGATGTAATAAAATATGAACTATAAATTAGGAAGCGTAACCATTTTCCCCGGCTTGAAAGTTCCTACTTTCGAAACACAAAGGAGAAGTAAAATAAGTTGCAGATCATCACAACTCTACCAAAGGTTATGAGAACTCTAAAGTTGCGACTCTCTATTATAAATAAGAATATACAATTAACTATTCTACGCGGTAATTAAATCTAATACTGCACATTGGTGCACGGTAAAATTAATTATTAATGTAACGAAGCTTATTGCGTTGGCAAAGGGCACAACTTTACTACCGGGCGACTCTGAAGGATCCCGCTTTTAGTTTTTACCGATGCGACTCTACAAACTCCGTTTTTATCTGGAAATATTTCTGTGATTACTCCTAACGGCCAATGCAGCGGCATCACATTGTCCTGCATGGAGACGACAACCATACCGACCCGTATTGGATTGGCAGGGGTGTTCCATTTCTGTTTGGATTGTAGGGTGTGCAGGTACTCTTGGCGCCACCGCTTCCAAAAAGACTGGACCATTTGGTCAGTTAATTCATAACGCGAAATAAGATGTAACCGCGTTTCATTGACTTCGCGGGCGGGGAGAAATAAAAGAGGTTTCGTATGCAAGAAGTGATCTGACGAAAGATTCTCATGAATCTTAGCGATACGATTGGCTACGAAGGTGTGCCATCGATGCGGTGCGGAATGAATCCAACTCAAGGTTACAGTTGAATCCGAGAAAGCTACGACTGCCTCAATGGCGTGCCGAGCTGCGAAAAGATTATATACTCGCTTTATCACAGTTGATAAGTTGTCGTTTTTAAATAGCAATTTTTGTAAATTAGTTTAAAAATATAATTAAGTATTTTTATCAAGTTTTTAGTTCTAATATAGTTGCATAAACTACCTAATCAGCTGTATTTACTTTGGTGAAACAGTCAATGTAAATAGCACTTAAAGCAACACCACCTGCCAGCCATCACATATATTTCACCTGTTAAACCAAAATTTGTTGCTACTCCACCCAACATGTCTCAACTGGATGATATTCAGTCGGCCCAGAAGAACCTGGAGGAGTGCTTCCTGCGGAAGATGAACGAGCTTGAGGCATAAATTCAGTGCGCAGGACCTGCAAAGGATACTGTGGCAAAGGTCCGAGAAGAGCTCCGGACGTTCAGAGAATTGATGTTCGCTATGCTTGGACTGCTAAGGAAGCAAATCACAGAGTGCACCAAAGTGGTTGATGGACTGGAGACACGCTCTCGTCGGAAAGCACTAATTTTCACCGGTTTTGCTGAAGTTGATAAGGAGGATTGCCGGGCTCTGGTGCTGGGTATCATAAACAAGAAGCTGGCCCTGCCTGACATTACTGCATCGTCCATCAGTGGATGCCATAGACTGGGGGCATCCAGCCGGGGGCCCACACGCAGTCGGCCTATACTGGTACGATTTGTTAATGTTGACCATAGATCTGCTGTGTGGAAGGCAAAATCAGCACTGAAGGGGTCTACGGTCACGGTTAAGGAGTTTCTGACCCGAAGTAGGCAGGCCGTGTTCAGTAAAGCGCGCTTGCATTTTGGGATGGCGGCATGCTGGACACAAGACGGCGTCATTGTCATTAGAACCCCTGATGGAACACGGCACAAGATTACTGCGGTGGAGGAGCTCAATCCCTTGTTGACACGGTACCCTAAGACTGCTGGCGTTTTATCTGGTGCATCGGGAGGCAATAGTGGAGTGCGCAGTGACTAAGTGTTTACTGCATAGTCACTAAATCTAATCACAATAACAAATTATTATTATTGGCTTGGGACGTCGTAGATCATTTGTTTATAACATAACTTTTGTCACACGCGAGTACCCACTTACTTTGTTTTATCTAACAAGTCATTTTTAACAGTTTGGTGGAATTTTCTCAGTGTTTTCATGTCATTTTGCTTGTGTTGATGTTCATTTTTGATTTAGCCAGTAGCAACAAGTAACTGTCACTGTCACCTGTCAGTTGTGACGTAAGTTTGTCAATGTAATGTCATTGTGACGTCCCATGTTGTGTTTGTTAATATGCGTTTTGTTCTTGCTCATTAAGCGCAATGCTGTTTTTGTGTTTCTTGTGTATGTAAAACCTTTCTTTTTGTTTGTTTTTTTTTTGCGTTTTGTTATTGCACATGAAGTAATGCACGTTTGTGTACTTTAGTTTAATAATACGCATTGCTTTTGCTTTCATGTGTTTGTAATACTATTATTTTATTTATGTAAGTATTCTCTAATTTGATGTATCTGACATCTGTGTTGTACCCGTGCTGCTGGTGGGTGGTGAACATATAGTGGTGTTGCACCTTTAGGCAAAAATTTTGCCTTAGCTAATTGTTTTATATATTTTTGTTTTGTTTTTTTTATATTTTTATTGTTTATATTGTATTTTATGGTATCTGATGACGATTCCTTTCACTCTGCTAATGATTCCTTCAACTCAACCGCTAGTACAAGTTTTAGTTCTCTGACTGATACCCTTAGCGACATTCTGCGTCGGAACTTCAGCCACCAAAAGCGTCATTTGTTTAATGTCTGCCACATCAACGCTCAGAGTGTGCCAAGTCATTACAGTGATCTGTTCGACACCTTTTCCGACGCCAATGTACACGCTGTTCTGGTTTCTGAGAGTTGGCTCAAACCACATCTCCTCTCTACCACCTACCCCCTTCCAGGTTTTATTCTTATCCGCAATGATAGAATTGGAAAGGGAGGGGGTGGTGTTGCTATCTATCTTCGCAGCGATTTGCCTTTCAAAGTCATTGCTTCATCTCCGTCTAGCTATAGTGCATCCGCTGAGTATCTTTTTTTTGGAGGTTTACGTCAAAGGTGTTAAGACCTTACTTGGTGTTGTTTACTGTCCGCCCGCCGTTGACTACTTTTCCAACTTCGAATTAGCACTGGAATCTGTTGGGTCAGAGTATGCACATTGTATAATCATGGGAGATTTCAACACAGACCTGTCTCGCCCATCCTCTCGTTCCCGAAAACTCCTACATATCATTGAGTCCGTCAGCCTTCATGTCCTTCCACTGCAACCTACTCACTTCAATGTTTCAGGTGATGACACTTGGCTCGATTTAATCCTTACTTCCAGTCCCTCCCTTGTTTCCTCTCATGGTCAGTGTCCTGCGCCTGGCTTTTCCAATCACGACCTTATATTCCTTTCCTATACCCTAAAAACACCTAAACTTCCCTGTAAAGTTCTGCACATGCGTTGTTTTGCCCGCATGGATACAAAAAAACTGCGGCAGGATGCGTCGAAACTGGATTGGGGGAACCTTGCTGCGGCTACGACTGTAGATGATAAGCTGAGTTTGTTTAATAGGACGGTCCTTGCACTCTACGACAGACACGCTCCTGTCAAGAGGGTTAAACTTAGGCGTCCACCTGCCCCTTGGATGACGGCAGGGATTCGTATGGCGATGAGGCGCAGGGATCGGGCTTTCCGAAAATTTAGAAGGGATCGCTGTGTTGAAAACAGGAACCTTTTCAAATCTGCAAGAAATCGGTGTAATCAGGTGATACGCAATGCTAAACGCCGCCATATTCTCGAAAACATATCTTCTTCTTCCCCTGCCGATATCTGGAAATTCCTTGGAACTCTCGGTATTGGTAGGCCACGTTATGTAGATTTTCCTAAGACAATCGGCCTGGATGATATCAACCGTCACTTCACAACAACCTGTCTTTTGGATTCCCAAATGTTATCTCAGACGATTGATTTCATTACTGGCCTTCCTGGTCCTATTATAGAAAAGTTCCACTTTTCACCGGTCACCTTGGATGAAATCAGTAGGATTATCCTGTCCATAAAATCTAAGGCTGTGGGCCATGATGACATCAGTCGTTACATGGTCACCTTGATCCTCGACTTCCTTCTCCCACCGATTACCCACATCATTAACTTTTCCCTCGATTCCGGTCAATTCCCATCCCTATGGCGAATGGCCTATGTACGTCCTCTTCCTAAAATTTCAAATCCCTCCCTACCTAATCATTATCGGCCAATCTCCATTCTCCCTTTCCTATCCAAAGTGCTCGAGGCCTGCGTCCACAAGCAGTTTTCAGGGTATATTCATCGGAATAATCTTGTTAGCTCATTCCAGTCTGGATTCAGGCCGGGGCACAGCACTGCCTCTGCTCTCCTTAAAGTGACTGGCGACATTAGAGAAGCGATGCAGGATACCAAGGTTACTGTTTTGGTCTTAATTGATTTCTCCAATGCCTTTAATGCCGTCAGTCACGATATTCTCCTTTCTATCCTTTCACATCTTATGGTTTCTTCCGAGGCACTGGAGTGGTTCTCTTCCTATCTTCGGGGGCGACAGCAGTCGGTTCGCGTTGACGAGATCTCATCAAGTTGGTGTGAGCTGGCTGCTGGTGTTCCGCAAGGCGGTATTCTTTCTCCATTGTTATTCTCCATCTTTATAAATTTTATAACTCATTATCTTCGGTGTTCGTATCATCTTTATGCCGATGACCTTCAACTTTATGCAGCTGCGCGGGTGGAGAGTTTGTCAGACGCTATAGACGATTTGAACCGGGACTTGGACGCTGTCAAGGATTGGTCTGATAGATTTGGGGTGTCTGTAAACCCCTCAAAATGTCAGGCCATTGTGATTGGAAGCTCGCGCATGATGGGTCGATTGGGGATTAGCTCTCTTCCTCCCATAATTTTTAATGGTACTGTCATCCCCATCAGCCCTAGTGTAAAAGATCTCGGTCTACATCTTGATTCGACGCTAAGCTGGCAAAGTCAAGTTTCTAGTGTAAGTCAAAGGGTCAATGGGACTTTGCGATGCCTGTATCGTGTGAGAAACTTTCTACCTGCAAAAACGAAGACTATGCTTGTGCAGACTTTAATTTTCCCTTTAATCGACTATGGTGACGTGTGCTACTTTGACCTAAACGCGGTATTCCTGGATAAGCTGGATAGGCTCTTGAACAACTGCATCCGGTTCATATTTAACCTCCGGAAATATGACCATGTGTCGAGCTGCAGAACTGAACTCAAATGGATGCCCATTCGGCAAAGAAGAAATTTGCGCGCCTTGACTGCGCTATTCTCTCTACTCAACTCTCCCACACCTCCTTCTTATCTCATACCTCACTTTCAATACCTATGTAATTCACACGCAAGGAATCTGCGTTCATCTAACAATCTTCTCTTGCTCTGTCCTTCTCATACTTCTGATTTTGTTCATTCTTCCTTTCATATTCAATCCATTCTTCTCTGGAATGCGCTTCCTCTCGATATCAGAACGGCCACCAGTCAGTATGCATTTAAGCGGAAGTTGCGACATTTTTTTCTAAACGAATAGCAGAGTCGTCTCATTATGCGCCTTTCTATTAATTTATATGTATATATATATATATATTATTTTATATATAGTATTTATTATAGGACATATTTAAGTATGTTTATTTTAACTATATAATTTTGTGTACTAATTTTGCGTTTTTTGTTTTTAATTATTATTTCTATTTTTATGCACCTGCCATGCTATCTCTTCACCGCCCTTGTTTGACTGGTAGAGAATGCCTCTGGCATTAAGTCCGCCTATGTACTTTTATGTTGCATGAAGTTTTAATAAATAAATAAATAAATAAGAGGAGTGCGGCGCATAACTCGAGACGAGCTAGCGAAACTACTTTCAGTGGCGCGACTTTAGATTTCGCACACACCAGCGAAACGACGATACTACCGTCGGGTCTGACAACGTGGGCGTAAACCGAACCACCGTAAGCTTTCTCACTAGCGTCGGCAAAACCGACGAGGGAGAGCCTACAGCGTTCTACGACGCCGACATGTCGCAAAAATCTCAGTTCAGAGATAATTGGCAATTCAGCTTGAAATTGTTCCCACAGACGAACAATGCGAGGTGGTGGGACGTCATCCCATCCAAGTTTGACAAGCCAAAGCTCTTTGATAAGAAGCTTGGCGTATAAAATTATCGGTGCCACGAGGCCTAAAACGTCGAAAAGACGTGCAATGGAAGAAAGAATATTCCGTTTCGTGCAAAGGCGAACATTAGGGTTAACCTGGAATACGAAACAATCCTCATCAGGGAACCAACGAAGTCCCAGTATCTTCTGTGTCGGATCTTTACTTAGGTCCACGCTCTGTGAAAGTCGTAATGACTCTGGAATATTCCGAAGAACATCGACACTATTGCTAGACCACTTCGTTAGCTGAAAATCACCGAGAGAGAATATTTTTATTAGTTCACGAGCCGAGTCTATAGCCAGCGCAGTGCTAGGTATAGAATTAACCATGTCGTCCATGTAAATATCTCGCTGTAAAATGTCCCTGGCGAGAGGTAACTGCGTTCCTTCATCCTGACATAACTGTTGGATAGTGCGAATCGCTATAAAAGGACTACACTTTAATCCAAAGGGAAGCACTGAAAACTGATAAATTTGAAGTTCTTCTTCCTCATTAAACCGATATAAGATACGTTGAAGCGAACGATCTTTTGGGCGTATACCTATACGTAGGTACATAGACTTAACATCTGCGGAAATAGCGACACTAAAAAGCCTAAAATTTAACAAGATGTTAAAAAGGTCAGCCTGAAGGACTGGACCTGCGTACAGGATATCATTGAGCGAGGTACCGTTATCTGTACTTGCACTAGCATCTAGGACCACGCGTAGCTTAGTGGTCACTTTATCCTCTCGAATAACAGCATGGTGAGGAATATAGTAGTCCATTTCTCGCTCCTTACAATTTCGTTTGGGCAACCCACATTCAGGTAAATTATTTTGCACCAAAGAAATATAATTGTTCTGTAGATAATCCCGTATGACGTCATCATAAAGAAGCTTGACGTTAGGAAGCGATTTAAGTTTACGTTCGAGGCTATAGAATCTCTTGCGAGCTATATCAAAAGAATTTCCTAACGCTGACGCGTCTGTTTTCAGTGGTAAAGCTGCAACATACTTGCCATTTGGAGCGCGGGTAATTGTGCTACAATAAAACTCTTCACAGTGTTTATCATCCACACTCCCTACGGACGAAGCAGCAACATCTTCAATCTCCCAAAACTTACGAAGATCGAAGTTATCGAAAGAACTCGCAAAGAAAGACATAGTGTCAGTTGAAGGTTCGATAATAGGTGCTTCTCCTAGAAGTATGTAGCCGAGCATAGTCTCCAATGCATCGGGGCAACCGGGTGCGCTGGTCACGGTACCGGGTCGCAATAACTTAGCGAACAACGTGACTCCAAGTAACATGTCAATATTACCTGGCACACCCCAGCTGTCATCAGCGAGTAGTTTAGGATCAATATGCTTCAATTCGGCAGTATCTATAGCGCCCAGAGGAAGCTGCCCGGTTATCTGATCCAAAACTAGAGCGTCAATTCTATACCTAGGCTGCGAGCAAAACCGTGAGCTGAACGAAAAATTCACCGAGCCACGAACGGCCTGCGATGTGCCACCAATACCACGAACGGTAGTTATTGAGTCCGTATGTATAGTTAGACCGAGCATACGGCAGCAACGCGATGTCATATAATTGGCGCGATGACATCTAACCACCACGCCCTTACCCTTCCTACCCGCCACTAACACCTTGGCAGTAGCCAGAACTTCGGTACTACGTGTGGCCTGGACTTGAGCAGAAGAATGCGTACACAACGCCACACGATCAGAAGTAGCTGGGTCGGCCGCAGAAACGGAGGCTGGGTCGCTAGCGGGCGCCAGCGCAGGGGCTTGCGTCGATTGCTCAAAATGCAATAAGGAATGATGCTTACCGTTGCATTTCCTACATGTTGACTTAGATAGGCACTTAGAGACGGTATGTTGGCTACTTAGGCAGTTAACGCATCTGTGATTGTCTTTTACAAACTTAAATCTATTATCCGCGCTCAACTTTTGAAACGCTTTGCACGTATACAAGTTTTTATGCGGGGATTGACAGAGTGAACATTTAGATTCAGTAGCCACAAACACCTGCGATATATTAGATGAGGTGCTGGGGCTACCTGCGGGGGCGGGCGTAGTTGCCGCAGAAGAGATACGATGTAAGATTTTTACTTGTTCACAAACAAACTTTACGAAATAATCATAATCCAACTCTTGTTGATTACGAAGCGACATTTCAAAATGTTTTGCTGTATCTGAGTCTATTAACTTAAGACCCCAATGAATAAATATAAAATCCTCCAAGTTATGTATTTTTAATTGTTTGAGTCCAGCAACCGTAGAAGTTAATTTATCGAAACCTTGTTCAATATTAGCGGGTGTCGTTCCGAACGACTTCAATGAGAACAGTTGATTTAGATAATTAGTGGCGAGCGCGCGAGTATCCAGGTACTTTGCGATAAGCGCATCCCAGACCACGCGGTAATTATTGCCAGAAGGTACAATACCTACTGCCACACTCCTAGCCTTTCCCTTTAGACAACTCAACAGATAATGAATGCGATCAGAATCTGATAAATCTGCGTTCGTATGTATAATACGTTTGAAAGTCTCATAAAAGAACGGAAAGCTCTGAATATCACCGTCAAAGGCAGGCAGCTCAATTTTAGGTACCTTTATATGATGAGCACTAGGGCTCACTGTCGGGCTAGGTTCCTTGGAAACAGTTGATTCAGTTAATGAAGCTAAAGTATTTTTTATCTCGCCGACCAAGTCATCAAATGAATGTAAGGCACTATAGCTTACTTCGCACTTTGGATCCAATGTCAATTTTAACATATTTATCTCGTCCATTATCTCATTGAATTCGCTACGTTGGCCGTCAATTTGTTTAGCCTGAGCAATAAAAGAATTACGTAATCTTTCTGTTGTTAAAGATTCTGTTGTTTCCAAAATCCTTTGAACCCGCGCGAAATACGAGTCGCGTTTACTTTCCAACAATCTAAGTTTAACCTTGTCCGTCATAGTGAACAGAAGTTAAAATATGGAAACAAAAAAAACAACAAATTTTTATCTTTTACGGAACCCGCGTAAGTGAAATTAGTGATCCAATCAAACTGATAACTCAACGAAAGATTTTACAACTTACGTTAGTAATAGTACGGAACGATCCGTACACGCGAACCCTAACAATAATAAATTGTAAGGTGAAAAAAATATAAAGCGTACAAAGTTTGAACAACGTACAAAGTTTGAACCGCGTACAAGTAACAAAGTCTAATACAAGTAAAATAGTAAGCACGCGAAATACCTTATGAACGTACCCATCTACCTATATATATGATTAGCTTAGAGATACCTACAAACCGATAATTAACATTTATGTCGGATGCGATGCGATAATTTTTTATTCCTTTTAGTATTCTATTTATATGAGATTAACTTACTCAATACATAGAATATGTACAGATTCTTAACCAACAATAAGTTAAGTGTGAAACTTAGAAACAAGTATAGTACTTATTTCCGTAAGCGATGCGATTGTGTTCGTAACGAAATACCTTCGTAAAACACAATAAAATTCCTAACAAGTAAATACGCAGATGACCGTTCGAAGTAAATTATCTAGTAAGTACTACGTTTACAAGTTAGGTGCGGGGGTGATAATTATGTATAAATATACGGCTGTTTCCTATGAGGAGAACTAAACGCGTAAAGTTTATACAAATCTGTTATTTTACCTGAAGGTTCGTATCAAAAGATCAAGTTACCTTACAAAATAAAATAACACGCGACGCAATGATAATCTGGTTAATTACAATAATTAATCAAATGCGGTTGAGTCTAGAATTATAAAAAATACCTACTCGTGCAATACGAGTATAGTAGGCATTTACTTAACGAACCAACAGTAGTAGTGTATCGTAAAATTACAATCAATGTCATTCATTCTGCAAATCTTGATTAGAAAAATATGTAAAAGTTTCCAATGCGTAAATAAAAATTAACCGTACGATAACAAGAACTGGAATATTCCACAGTCACGTAGGCCAACTTGAACGAATGTTTTAACTGACTACCCACAATTTTCATACACGAACAAAAAAATATGTAATTACGACGAAAATTAACTGATTTATTAAATAAACTTATTTAGCGATATGAATCAACGTTGATATTCAATTAAATGTATTTTTCGGAGTTTCAATTAGTGAAATTAAAGATTTACGTTAACAATTAATTTGCCGGTAGAAGGTACTACACGCAAGGCAGCCAGCCTTATTCCCAACGCAATAGAGGCGAGAATTGTGTGATGATCTGCATTTAATATGGAAATTTCCCAAACTTTTTGCTTAAATTTAGACTTTTAGGACTTAAAATTAGGCTGTAAATAGGCCCAAATTTAATTTATCCGGCTCGAAGGACCAAAATGATTAAATTTAGACTTTTAGGACTTAAAATTAGGCTGTAAATAGGCCCAAATTTAATTTATCCAGTTCGAAGGACCAAAATGGTGCGTATAACCTCTAGAAGATTACTAGTAAAATCACACGCGATTGAACCTAAATTATTAGAGTAATCTAGGCTATAATTGCTGATTCAGCAGTGCTAAATTGAAGGAGAAAAGTATGCAGATCAGACGAAAGGCAATGGATAAAGTTCAATTTACTAATTATGCCACATACCTTTGAAACAGCGATTCCCATGCAGATGCAGATGCCACGTTCGAGAAGTTCAGCTCTCAGACTAGGTACACTATGCTGGCCAGCGGTACACAACACAGTAGGTCTAGGTAATACAGATAACACTTTCCATGTAGGTTCAATTAAGAGTTTTGGGCGAGAGGGTGATTTAGTGCGCGCACCTCCGCCCTGGTTGGTAAGAGACTGACCACCATCGCCGGCGGCCATCGTTTTCTTTGACGTAACGACCGTAGCGGCACGGCGCGGAATACCACCAAAACAACGATAGGTGACACTAATTTAATAAATTGGAACTAGTAGTAGTAGTAGTAGTAGTAGTAGGGACTCCCTTTTCCGCACTTAGACTCCCATTTGGTCCGTTGTGCGTGGGGGTACTGGCTAACATAGCCAGCCCAACTCCGCCCAAAAGCACAGAAGCTTCCTGGGAGCTTCACAGGCTTCACGGAGCGACCTCACTGTTCCGAGGGTTTCTTCGCGTTGAGAAGCCACGGCCTCGCATTCCAGGATTACGTGGGCGGCTGATTCTTCGGCGTTAAAACAGCCCCTGCAAAGTGGGCTGTCCGTGGCGCCTATGTTGAATAAATGTTTGTTAAGAAGGGTGTGGCCCGTTAGTGTCCCTATAATTATTTTGAGGTTATTTCTACTCAGGCTGAGGAGTTTCTTGGTGAGACGCGGGTTTACTATCGGTACAGCCATTTTTGACTGTCTACAGTCTGTAGCCCGTGACCATCTGTTATTGTGCAATTCTGTTGATCTTTGACGAATCCACGCACGAAATTGCGAGAAAGGCAAGGGGATAAGTGGGTACGGGCCTAGCACCAACATCTCGGAGCCCCTTTTCGCAAGTTCATCTGCGGCATCATTGCCTAGGGATCCACTGTGCCCCTTGATCCACTGGAGGGTGATTCGATTGGATTTTGATATACTCTCCAGGGCGAGGTGGCATTCAAAGATTAGTTTATTGTTGGTTAGTTTGTTTTCTAAAGCTTTGAGCACAGCCAGACTATCAGATAGGAATCTGATTCCGTAGTTCTGGATACCTAAACGCTTTACGGTTTTTGCGGCTTGTGTTAAGGCGACACATTCACATTGGAAAATTGAACTATGTGTGCCTAACGGTATGTGAAAGTTAATGTTGAGGTCAAGGGAGTGAACGCCAGCACCTGAGCCGCTATTAGTTTTTGAGCCATCTGTGTAGATTCGCACTTCATTCGCTCCTGACTGATCCCTTTCTTCCTCTATTGTTTGTATGTTATAGTTTTTGTTGAACATAGGTTGTTTTTGTATTCTATCACACGGAGCGGCGATGAGAGGTTGATACTCAATCGCCCGGTCCAGGATTTTAGCGTGTGGGCTTGTGTGGTTTTTACCCCATATGCCTAGATGCATTAGCCTGATAGCAGCTAGCGCCGCTTCTTGCTGTATGTACAGGTCCAGGGGAGTTATATGTAGGGCTATCTCCATGGCTGCTGTTGGGGTGGTTCTCATGCAGCCGGTGATAGCTGAGCAGGCCTGTCGCTGGAACCGTTGGAGTCGGGTGATGGTGGTCGAGAGTTCTGTCCTAGTCCACCAAACCAGAGCACCATAAGCCAACATTGGCCTGATTACCGCTGTGTATAGCCAGAGAGTAATCCTTGGAGACAGCCCCCATGTTTTTCCTAACATTTTTTTACACTGATAGAGTGCGATTGTGCATTTGTTGAGTTTGTAGTCAAGATGCTTGTTCCAGAGCAATTTGCTATCAAGAATTACCCCCAAGTACTTGACCTCCTCTTTAAGTGTTAATTCTGTGTTGAAAAGTTTTGGAAGCCTATGCGGTCCAAGATTTCGTTTGTTAGTGAACATTATTAGTTCCGTCTTTACGGGGTTAACCGACAGTTCGTGTTTTGTGCACCAGCTCTCGATTATTTTGAAGGCCTTTCTCATGAGATCACATAAGATGCCCTCAAATTGCCCCGAGATTAGAATTGCTATGTCATCTGCGTATCCTACCGAGTAAAGACTGCTGGCGTTGAGCTCTGCAATGAGCTCATTTACGACTAAATTCCACAGAAGTGGTGACAGCACCCCACCTTGTGGGCAGCCCCTGCTCACGATTCCTCGTGTGGTAGTGTTCACAGTAAATTGAATAGCACGGTTTTTTAGCATGTTGTTAATCCATTCTACGAGCGTCGGCGCAACACCGTGCGTGTTGAGTGCCTGACCGATGCTGGTGAAGTTAGTTTTGTCGAATGCACCTTCGATATCAATGAAGGCACCTAGGGTTGGATTTTTGTTTTTGAGAGCATTGCCTACGCGTGAGACTACGCTGTGGAGCGCTGATTCAGTTGATTTGCCTGCACAGTAGGCATGTTGGTACGGGTGCAGAGGTTTTTGAATCGAAATCTGGTTTCTTATCTTCCTGTCCCCCAGCCTCTCCAGTGTCTTTAGAAAGAAAGAGGAGAGGCTTATGGGTCTAAAAGATTTGGGCTGGGTGTAGTCGCCCCTACCTGGTTTCGGAATAAATATTATTTTTACTTCGCGCCATTTCAAGGGGATATATCGGTGAGCCAGACAAGCCCGAAAGACCTTAACAAGGTAATCAGCTAGCAGAGCACCGCTCCATCTGAGCAGAGCTGGAAAGATACCGTCCATCCCCGCTGCTTTGAAAGGCAGGAAGGTGTTGATTGCCCATGTTAATTTATCTTTGTCGATAACTTCTAACGCCACCTCCCAGTCTAAGCTGCTCGTAGCCCTTTCCCTGTACGGTTCCCAGCTTTGCTGGGTGGCAATCTGGCAGCCCGGGAAGTGGGTAGTTAGGAGTAGTTCGCTAGTTTCTGCGTCGTTTGTTGTGTAAGTGTTATCTGGTTTTCTTAGGCATCCTATAGACAGGTCTGCCTCTTGAGCAAGACAAGTTTTGACCCTATTTGCCTGGTTGTTGTTTTCAATGTTAGTACAAAAACGCCTCCAACTTGTTTTACCTCGGAGGCGAATTAGTTTTTTATATGTTTTGCGGTTTGTTATGTAACGGTCCCAGTCTACTGGCGACCGTGTGTTCTTAGCTCTATTGAATAGCCTTCTCAGTTTGTGTCGGTGTCTCTCCAGTTCAGGACTCCACCAGGACTGCCTGATCCCTCTCCTGGGTAAGGTGAGGGGACACGACTGTTCATAGCTCGATAATAGGATGGAAGTGATTTTGTTTACGTGTTCGTCTAAATTGTTTATCGTTATTTCAGCCGGAAGAGAGGGTAACCTACCCAGTTCAGTACCTATAAGTCTGACGAACTTCGATTGGTCTGTGTTGCGAGGAACTCTTCTTGGCTGTGGTGTGGTTAAGTTGAAGTTAATTGTAAAACGAATCCATCTATGGTCTGAGCATGATATCTCATTGGACACATGCCAGTCCTGAATGGAGTTGGATACACCTAAAGTTGCTAAAGTTAGGTCTATTATTGTTTGCGATCTTGCGTTTATGAAGGTGGGTTCGGAACCCTTGTTAAGTAGTACAAGGTTATTGCTAAGAATAAAGTCAAGCATTTCCTCACCTCGGTTGTTGGTTTTGACATTACCCCAGAGCGTGTATACCAACCAATCCAATTGGAACTAGTATACCAATGCCTTTCAGTCGCCCTATGGTGATGTAATAAAATATGAACTATAAATTAGGAAGCGTAACCACAATTCTTTAGTAAAACCACCTCAAATACATAACAATAATTAAATTTTGGAACCTGTACCTTAAACCTTATTCTTGGGAATAGTTATTGATGAAAAATTAAATTGGAAAGAACATGTAAAAAAAGTCTGCACTCGTCTCGACAAATTTGTGTTTGCGCTTCGAAAACTCAGAAGAATAGCCAGTAAAGAAACAGCCCTAAGTGCTTATCATGGCTATGTTGCATCAGTGCTGCGTTACGGCCTCGTGATATGGGGTAATTCAGTAGATGTGAACAGTGCATTCATTGCACAAAAAAAATGTGTCAGAGCTGTGTATGGAGCTGAATATTTAGATCATTGTAAGCCATTATTTAAAGCACTAAAAATTCTTCCACTTCCTTGCCTATACATTTTTGAGATTTGTATTTATATTAAAAAGTATTCGCATATGTTCCCACTGTATGAACACATTTCTAAAAGAAAGAAAAGCAGAAGCCCAAACAAATTACTTGTACCTAGCCAGAGACTACAATTGTATAGCAGGAATTCCAATTGCATGGCAATCAATCAAAATATTTAACAATTTACCCCCACGCATCAGAGTGTTGCCCACTAATAAATTTAGGAAAACAATATTTGCCTGGCTTTTAGACAATTGTTTCTATTCAGTTAATGAATTTTTAAATTATAAATTTTGACATTTCATTTTATTAATACTTATTTACACTTGTTAACTTGAATTGATTATTTTTTTTTTAAGCATTTGACATTATATAATTATTAAATTTTGACATTTCATTCATAATGGGCGCACGGTTGGTGCGGTGGTTGAGCGATTGACTGCTGCGCTGCGTGTCGCGGGTTCGATTCCCGCACGGAACAAATATTTGTATGACCTACAGATAGTTGTTCCGGCTCTGGGTGTTGTGTATGTGAGTTTATATGTTTGTAAACGCACCCACGATACAGGAAAAAATTCCTCGTGTGGGGCAACGTTTTTTAAAAGAAAAAGAAGAAGAATTATCTTGTATAAAAATTATCTATTTTTTAATTATATATAATATTGTACGCCTCAAACGTCGCGCGCACACCATGTATGCGTAAGCTATTGTGGTTTCTATTGTGTCTGCTTGTTGACGCGCAATAGGGGAATATAGCCTCTTCTTAGCGTTCGATGACAAACTACTTCCTACAGTTATATTGTTGTGGCCTAGAACTTAGACACTTTGATTTTGTAAGTTACTTTAAATATTTCTACACCGGCAACGGTAGTGTATGTGAAACTGTTTATTATTATTATTAAGATATGTACCAACGGTAAATCTACCATTTACTGTACCTATGTGTCGTTCGTTGACTTCAGTGTGCCCTGGAAGTTAAGTGTGTCATGCTCTCTCTAATGTCTCTCTGATGGTGGCACATGTGTTGGATCATTCGGTTCCCTTCCAGTGGTGCCGATCCATGTGTCAAGTTCGTGAACGGGCGCCATCAGTTGGGATTGGTCATATCTTAGCTGCTTCCGCCTGTTTTTAATTACCTATTTATTGTATTTTTAATTGTTTGTTTTACTCTAGAAGCTTTTAAGTGCGTTTCTTTTTACTTCTTTCTCACATACATGTATTTTCCAACAATATTATTGTAACCAAATACTTGTAAAACACATTTTTTTTTAAAGAGTATTTGTGGAGTTTCTTGTTTGTTCTTCTCCATAACAAGCTACATTGCCGAATGGACGGTAGAATCAATTATTATTACATTTAATTATTTTTTTGACTTTCGATAGTGCCGCTTAATGGCCTAATTAAGAAAAAATTGATTCTGATTTCATATACAATATTGAGACAAGGGCCGATCAACTGATAACTAATACCAGAGGAATAAAAATGGCGGATTGGTCGCTTTTGTACAGAAAATATACCAAACAGCCTTATTCTTCAGGCGGGTAAGACCGCCAAAATTGTCAATTTTTTTGTGTGACTTTTTTGTCGTTTTTTTGTGCAGTATCTTATGGTTAAAATATTCAATAAATTGTAGAGTATATCTAAATTATATGATTACCGTCGAAGAAGTAGATGATATGCCCCTGCTTAAATAATAAGATTTTTGCGAAAAACCTGTAACTGAATAGTTTTATCGATATTTTAAAATAAAACAATGGCTTTTGCTTTTGTGTTACGATTCATTTGTGTGATGATTTTGTACCCCAAAGCTACTATTTAAAGAGCCAAAGTGCAAAACGCATTATTAATATGGCAACACAGTTATCGAAAAAAATTCAAAAAAAAAGGTAGCCTAAGGTGCGCGTCACGTTATTGTTCGTGTGATAAAAAAAAATGATTTAATGTGATTTCTGAGGTAAGAAACTGTTATTTTAATGTTGTTGTATTATATTTGTTTGAGATGAGGTCAAAAGAATATTTTAAATCGCCCATTAGTACCTAATTGTAATAAATAACCGAAATATAACCGAAAATTGTTGTAGAAATTTTGCTTTTGTGTTGCATTTGTATTACGATTGTGTTACATTTGTATCGCTTTTGTGTTGCATTTGTGTTATTGTAACACAAAAGTATGTGTTACGTAACACAGTAGATCTATAAAGCCGCATTCATAGTGGTATTTGAACTGAATTTTGAAAGTATGTATCTGAGTGTGATTTTGTAGGTATGACAAACGCATACTTTTTAATAGTGAAAACCAGCCAAGTGTAAGTTAAGAGGAAATGCGGTCGCAGACCTCCGAATGAATTTCGTAAAAGTCATAATTTGAGGTTTGGCTCTCGCGCTTTTCCTCATCCAATATTGGAACAATATAAAAAATATTCCATAAACTGAAAAAGAAAGATATTTACTGTGTCTCTATTTTTCCTTTTTTCATTATAGTTTTCAAATTTGTACACTAGGTCTCTGTTGACAGCGCAATTTTGAGCATTTTTTGAGGATTCTTAAGATCATTGTTTAGAATCCTCAAAAAAATGCTCAAAATTTCGATATAATCAAAAAGGAAAGTAAAAGAACAGTATATATCTTTATATCTTTAGAATCTTCAAAAAAAGGCTCAAAAGTGCGCTATAATCAAAAAGGAAAACAAAAGAACAGTATATATATCTTTATATTCTTTTAAAATGGTCCAATATTTGAGGAGGAAATAGGCGAGCCCCAAACCTCGAATTATGACTTTCTACTTAGGAAATTCAGTCGGATGTCTGTGACCGCATTTCCTCTTAAACTTGCACGAAAGGCTCTTTAGCACCGAACTAATTTATTATGTTTTACTAATGTAATCAGCAGTCAATTGTTTTCTCCTATTCAATTAAAATCTATTTATGTGCGTATAGTAACTGTCCATTTTTTTAATAGACCATGCTGTTAACTGTCGCAGAACGACAGAGAAGATATCGTTAAAAGTTAAAAAGTTCGAATCCTGAAAAATTTCAAGACCAAAATAAAAAAAGTGAAAGGACATCACTTCAATATAAAAATAATAATATAAAATAAATTTATAACCATGACGCTTTAGTTACCTCCTTTAGGTTATATTTAGTGTTTTTTTATTTTATTTTGTAATTACAATAATGTCTTCAAAAAAGTAAAAAAAATATATAAAAAGAGAAGAAACAAAGTCAAGTTATTTAGGTATACGTATAAATATTAGATTTAGGAGGCTTTCGGTAATGCCATAGAATAGGTGCAATACCTATTTCATTTTATTTTGTTTTTTCCTTATTCGAATTGTCTCAGAAAATTTATTGATAAAATTTCAAAAGATATAGAACTAATTCTGTATTCTTTTTATTATTTAACTCATAGATTTCTGTTGTTTTTTTTTTTTTTTCAATTTTATTATTAAAGGTACGCAAGTAAATCGTTTAAAAATCGTATTTCATTACTCCAATACATCGACCACATAGCCACTAGACGCCTAATAACAGGCGAGCGATGTCTGTCAACACATATGACTAAAAAGATCATATACAGGTAATACCTACTGATCGCCACTCGACAATTTCGAATTAGTAGCGACCACTTCTGTGAGCCATAAACACTTCCGTGTCAGTCAATAAAAAAATTATGAAATAAATATTATAATGGCCTCTTGTACAATAAGTTGCTATGGTAATAACAGCCAGACATCGAGTTTCCGAAAAAATAACATAACATTTCATTGATAAGTTAATAGTTACATAAACATAATAAGATTTATTTTCTAATATTATTTATCGGAGTTCATATTATACTGGTCAAGTTCGTAGGTGAACAAGCCCACCGCATGTTTGCGTCTCTTTCTTTTTAAAGTATTTTTGTTGCTATCTCTTGTCCTCTATAATTTCGTAAACAAAACTAGTGAAGCACCATATCCTATAACCAAATCTGTTATCGATGGAACTAGAAACCTTACAAATACAGACATTAAATTGAATAGTTTATTAATTGTGAAACGATTTTTTGATTACGTTTTATACTAATAATTAAAATTACTATATTTAAGAACCAACAACTAAAAATAAAATGTAAAAAATAGTATGTTTACCTTTAGAATGTTTTTTTTTTTTTTTTAGTTAAATTGCATTTTATGTTATTACTAAAATCTTAAAACGCCGTATAATCAATAATAAAAAAGGTAAAATTAATTAAAAAAATACAAATATTATTTATAAAAATCGATACCTTCCTGTTTTTATTTAAACCTGTCCCACCCTTAATGATGCGTATGACCATTGTAATGGACCAATCAGAGCGCAGTACCTCGTCCCTCATACCTCAGCTAGTTGACAGAATTGTTTTGATGTATTAGATCAAGCATTAGGCGTCTAGTGGCTATGTGGTCGATGCTCCAATAGCACTGCAGTTCGCCCAATCAAAAATTTTATCTTTTATTATTTTAGGTAATTTATTTCACCATTATGAAACCATCTTTACCCAAAAGATGTGTTACTTTTGGGTTACATTTGTGTAACGGTAACACAAAATCTGTTGTGTTACTTTTGTGATATATTTGACAATTTTGGCGGCCTTACCCAGGTATTGTAACATTAGCCCTAAATACGAGTAATATGAATATAAATTAAAACGCCAGACTTTCTGATTAAAAACTTTATTCTACTTTGTTTCACAATCTCACAGGTCCGATATCACAACAATAGCATAAGTTTTAAACAAGTGTACATCGATTACAAAGGATATTAAGTATAATGCATAGAAGAGGTATAAGGTAAATCTCATAATTATCATAATCTGCCTATGGTATTGGTATTCCCACTGCTGGGAAACAGTGGCATGAAGCCGTCATCCATCTCGCGGGCCCAGTGCGGTATGGTCTACGTTACACTCCTCACTGGATGCCTTCGAACTTTCATCTTTAGGACATACCAGTTTCCACACGACACGACATTTTCCTTCACCGCTTTGAGAGCAGTAGTGATAAAATTAATAACACAAAGTAAGGCACCTGCCTGGTTTCGAAACAACGACCACTTGTAAGGTCGGGGCTACTGTTTCAATATATCAACCCTTCAAATTACTTAAGATTTTGAAAACTGTAAACTGTTGAAATGCGATAGAGATTTCTACAATTAAAGTTAGATACTTAAAATCCTCTATATTTTTTTTATTAATTGAGCTATTAGGAATATATCATGAGTCGGCACGTAGGTAATAATTGTTGTTAAGCATTAAAAGCTTAGGATAAAAACGGTGTATACAGGGTTATATGAAATTTTACAGCGAGACTCCGCAGACGTGATGAACACAGCAAAATAAAAAAAAACTAAGTTCAGATTACTTTCAACCAAATAAAACTTACTATAGCTTGGCAATTTCGTAGGTACACGTGACACTGAAGTCCGCAGGCGCGGGTGACGTAAGGCAGCGGGGGTGATGGCACGTGCGCGCAAGACGGGGGTCACCAGACGGGCGCGTCGTCATGTCAACTCATGTCATTGGGTAGTAACGTCCCCCGCCACCCGCACGGACCATGGGAGTATTGGGAGTGTCGCGTACGAATTTGCCAAACTATACTAGGGTTGTCCACTTAAAAAATATATCGGTATTTATATTCGATGTAAAACATCGGATCATAGCATCGATTTTATCGATATAACGCTTGAAAACATCGATATTCTTTCGGGAACCCCCCTATTGGCATAATGTCGTTTGGCATAACGTTTTCGCATAACTTTTAACAGCATAATAATACTGTGGCATAATAATACTTTCGCATAATGCAAAATCTAGCATAACTGTCATTTGGTCTTATTTCTTTTGCCATTATTTGGAGTTGCATACATATTTAACGCATATTTATTAATCATAATAATTTTATGGGTACATAGGTATTTGAACGTCGTAAATTAAAATACCTACGGGTAAAATGACAATTTTCAAAATATCGAAAATATGAATATCGGTTTTTGAATCGATTGAAAATTGCTTTGTGACGAGTTTTTCTTTTTTTTGGGTTCAACATTACAAAGTATGCGGTATGTATTTTCATTATATATTTTGTATTTCATATGTGATGGTACCTATAGATGCGGTATGTATTTTCAGTAGATTCATCATATCTCCAGAATTTCGCTAGCAAATAAAATTTACCCTAATGCCGGTTACGCACTACGTCCAATCCGAGTCCGTGAAATTTCGGTTCCAAAGTAGCCGTATTACTTCTTGTAGGTAAGCTAACGCACTACATCCGAACTCTAACCATCATAATCTATACTAATATTATAAAGCTGAAGAGTTTATTTGTTTGAACGCGCTAATCTCAGGAACTGCTGGTTTCAATTGAAAACATATTTTTGTGTTGGATAGTCCATTTATCGAGGAAGGTTATAGGCTATAAAACATCACGCTACAACCAATAGGAGAAGAGCATAAATGAAAAATGTTACATAAACGGGAAAAAATATTCCTTTTTGAGAGCTTCCGTTGCGTGCGCTGCGTAAACGGTTAAGTTAAGCAAATATCATGTATGATGGAATTGTTCCTCTTTAAAAGTCCGCGCAGCATATGTCTATATTTCAAGGTTGACTCAATATAAGCTTTTGTTATGGTAATCAAATTTGTTCATTTGCGTAGGAGTTTTATCAACATCTATACTAATATTATAAAGCTGAAGAGTTTGTTTGTTTTTTTGTAGGGTAGGTAGATAGATAGCCTGTTTACGAGAGCAAAGCCGCGGGGGACAGCTAGTCTGTCATAATTAAGAACATTTTGAACTCAGCACTCAAATCACGAACTCGGATCGGATGTAGTGCGTAACCGGCCTTTGATTTACTTGTTGCCCCAACTGTGTCGAGTTCGATTCGCGGTTAGACTGGCATTATTAAAAGAGTTAATTCAGAATTAATAAAATTATTTGTATATTGTGAAGTATTAAAAGTCGGGGGTTAAGCTATTTTGTAAGATTCGGTAGTATTGAGCTTTTGGAATGTTATCATTGCATGATGTAGGTAAAATACACAACAATATTAAAATGAATAAAATATAAACAATCGATCTTAAATAAATTCTAATATTTAATATAATATCTGATTATTTTATGTAAAATGGAAGTCACCGAAAATACAAATTTAAGGTTAATATATATTTATATTTGATTTAACAGTATATTGTATTATTTATGCTTATAAGTAACAATATAAAAATCTACCACACATAGTCTTTTAACATTTAAAAATAAAATATATACTAAGGGCACAATATTAAATCACAATAATGTGATTTTTCGGTAAGCCAAAAATAAGGGGATTAATACATTATGGCTTTTCAAGGCTTTATATGTAAATTCATAATTCGCAATAAATTCAACCCATCGCCAACTCAACAATCAACTTTAGCTTTGTGTACTTTTTGTTGAATTTTAAATGACCATTTGTATTGAACATAGTACTAAAAGTACTTATGGGTTGCAATCGAATTTGAACTTTGTCATGTAAGACATAGAGTTTGCTGTTCCACAATTTGAAAGGTCTCGAATTGAAGTAACATATATAATTAAGCCCCTTAATGTTATGGCGCCCTAGTACTATAAGTTCGTACCCCATACAATTTCTCTACTCTTAATTAACTAATTCTCACATTAAAGTCCGATTGTTCTCAGCTATATTTTTATTTCAACATTGGTTTGTCTTTTATATCACAAGAACAGGTTAAAAATAATGATCTACCCTCTTTTGAGGCTTCGCCGGTTTTTACAGGTGTTTTATACAAAATGCACTAAATGCTGTCAAATACACTTTTAGTATATTTTATTGACTTCCTTATATAGGTAATATTATTACGATATTCATTCATAAAAAATGTTTACATAAAAACACAACTAAGAAGAACCAGACTGGGGCCGTATTACAAAGCATTAATGTTATCAAAATTCCGTTGCAAGACAGAGATGGCGCTAGTCACGTACAGCTCCATCTCTCTCTCACATTGGAGTCACGATGACATTAAAACGTCATAATACAATTGTACTATTCACTAGCGAGGCAACAATGGGTTTTGTTCTAACTATTTGACTTAATCGGCTTTTTTGGCTTTGGGCTTCCTTTCCTTGCCCTTCGGTTTCGACGGGTAAATCACGAACAACGCCAGTTGCGATCCGCAGAGTATTACCGCCACTATATTTTGTACCTGTAAAAGAAAAAGAACGAATTAGTGAATGGTACTACTAGGCAAGCGTGCTTCATCGTCGCTTACCATCGTGTGAGATAGTCAGACACAAGGCAATATCAACAAAAAAAAAAACCGGCCAAGTGCGAGTCTGGTTCGCGCACGAAGGGTTCCGTACCATAATCGAAAAAAACCCAAAAAAAAAAACGTTTGTTGTATAAACGTTCTACAAAGTAAAAAAGAAATTCACGCGCCTCTTTATCTGAATGGGAACCCCCCTTAGTAACATTTAGAAATAATTATGTTTTGACAATTTGTATGACTTTGGATCAACAAGATGCTTATACTGTCCAAATTTAAAGACTGTAGCTGCAACCTTTTGGTTGTAAAACCTGTGTGATAGAAACCGGACAGACAGACACGTGAGTGACAGCAATTGGGCTCCGTTTGGATCCTTCGGGTAGGGAACCCTACAAATGCCTCGACGATAGTTAAAAACAAATGCATTGATGACTGAAACGATTTGTATGAAATATGGAACACGTAGACCATGACCTAGACTTACAGTCGGGCAAAGCCGCTGGCAAAAGCTAGTAATGAAATAACCGCTTTAATTCTGTTTTATCAATTTCCTGCTTTAATATTATCATTACTGCACACGACTAAGATAGTTCAGATAAGCTAATAGACTCATTTATCGCTCCTGGGCGTAGGAATCGGACGATACCGTTATCGAATCAAATCGCAAACGTTATGTATTCGATCTCAATAAATTAATACTTAGCCGATTTATATGGTAGATTTATGTAAAGATATTACACAAATATTACTTAATATTAAATCAGGTCATGGATTGTTCTATAAGACGTTTTAATCCCATAATACTTACAATTCTTACAACTATTTAGTAAAGTGGTAGAGTATGCAGCACGATAGCATAAAAATATGGTTTTAACCAAATTCAGGACTTAGACGTTCGCAGGTCAGGGGCAACAAAACTAAATGGATCTCGACACAGAACCACTTGAGTTATTCCTATATCTCAAGATACAAGAGCGAGCGAAGCGAACTTGCAAAAGTTTGCTTCCAACCTCGGAAAGATTTTGGTATTTCATTCAGAAATAGAAGAAACTTTCTTGACTTACGCAGAAAACCGGGAAAACCCTATTACTAAGACTCCGCGGTCCGTCTGTCTGTCTGTCTGTCACCAGGCTGTATCTCAAGAACCGTAATAGCTAGAGAGTTGAAATTTTCACAGATGATGTATTTCTGTTGCCGCTATAACAACAAATACTAAAAACAGAATAAAATAAATATTTAAGGAGGGCTCCCATACAAAAAACGTGATTTTTATGCCGTTTTTTAGGGTTCCGTACCCAAAGGGTAAAAGCGGGACCCTATTACTGAGACTCGGACCCTATTACTGAGACTCCGCGGTCCGTCTATCTGTCTGTCTGTCTGTCACCAGGCTGTATCTCGTGAACCGTGATAGCTAGACAGTTGAAATTTTCACAGATGGTGTATTTCTGTTGCCGCTATAACAACAAATACTAAAAACAGAATAAATTAAATTTTTGAGTGGGGCTCCCATACAACAAACGTGATTTTTTTGGCAATTTTTGTGATAATGGTACGGAACCCTTCGTGCGCGAGTCCGACTCGCACTTGGCCGGTTTTTTTCTTTTGTGCATTCACACAATAATTGTAGGATACTAGAGCAAACGAAGCCGGCTCGAATTGCTTAGAACCCCGCCTCTAGGTAGAGATTTTATTTGTTCATTCATTACGTAGGAGTGCAACTCCAGAGAAAGCAAAATATGATTATCAGGTATCCATAAAACCCAAAAGTTAAACGGACCTACATAATATATAAGATCTGTCAATCACAACAATAATAAATTCTAATTTAAAAGCCTGCTGATATAATAATTGTAAATACTCACAACAAGGAACTTATTCCTGAGGATGATGCCGTACAGCAGCCACATGAAGGTCACCACGGAACCCGACAGGATGATGGGGAACGGCATGCCCTCCGTGCTCTTGTTCTTGATTATTTCTTTCTGTAACACCAAATATAAAAGTTTATAACATTACTCTAGCTTGAGACAATACAGTACCTGGGCGACCGAGCTCTGTTCGGGTGAAAATAGAGAAAACGGCGTTTTTTAGGGTTCCGTACCCAAAGTGTAAAAACGGGACCCTATTACTAAGACTCCGCGGTCCGTCTGTCTGTCTGTCTGACTGTCTCTCTGTCACCAGGCTGTAACTCATGAACCGTGTTAGCTAGACAGTTGAAATTTTCACAGATTATGTATTTCTGTTGCCGCTATAACAACAAATACTAAAAACAGAATAAAATAAATATTTAAGTGGTGCTTCCATACAACAAACGTGATTTTTGCCGTTTTTTGCGATAGTGGTACGGAACCATTCGTGCGCGAGTCCGACTCGCACTTGGCTGGTTTTTTTTAATAAATTAATCGAATATCCTAATTAGATCGAGTTATCGCTCCCGAAAGGCCCTGCATACTAACTAACAACTTGTGGACACTACTGACGAAATGTACTGCACCTGTAACAAAATTGACAATCTACAATCGATAATGCTAGTAGAAAACAAATCAATGTATGGGAATGACACATCTGAACGTTAAGTCACGTGGTCTCACCATACAAATAGAAGGCGTTAACGATTGTAGAAATAGATTCAAGACGAAACGTTTGTAACTTGGCTAGGGGTCTGTAGTTACTCTTACTTTAAATGTTTATTTTACCGCCAAGGCTTAGTTCACTTAGGACAGGTCGCTATAGCTCCCAATTTTATCAAAAACGCTTCGTGATAATACAACAATAGATACTGTGTTTTGTTGTATTTAGTATTATCAGATTGCCCCGCTAATGAGAGCTCATTTTATTTATGAGGTCGTAACTTACAATATTTTTCAAATATTTGAGCATGTATAAATTTTATGGTCAATAAAGACCCTCTAATCGAGCGACCGGAATGAACTCTACAATCATATCTACAATAATAGGTTTTGAAAACAATGCCTGACTGATTTTATCGCGATATTCATGGGCACAACCCGCGCGTGATCTGCCTGACTGCACTTAAAACAAGAAATAATCAAATAACCGAACAAGTTTTGGTAAATTTATATTTAAACAAACTTTAGTTATTAGAAACCTAAACTTTCATATAATAAGCATAGCAAAACTCTGTTTGGTTGCTAGTAAGACACAGTTACCAAGGGCCAATAATTTTAAATCAATCAAACCTTTGGTAATTGTCAACTTAAAACTTCATTCAGTGCGAGGTGAGATTTTTTTTTATTTTTATTATTGTTAGGCGTGCGCTTGACCACTATCTCACCTGATGGTAAGCGATGATGTGGTCGACGATGAAGCACGCTTGCCTAGAAGAAACCTATTCACTCTTGAAGTCTTGACTTATAGATTCCCAGGTAGTAGCCATCAGGAAATACAGACTGCGGCAGGGAATTCCACTCCTTTGATGTACGCATAATAAAAGTATTTCCAAAACGGTTGGTTCGTATAGGTGGGATGTCCACCATGACGCATCGCCCTATGTTTTGTAGTCCGATGATGGAATGGGCTAGGAGGAATTAATTCATGCAATTCCAACGCACACTCCCCAAAATGTAACCGATAAAAAACCGACAGGCTGGCGACTCGGCGCCGATGTCAAAGCTTTGGAGCTTAGATACGACCTTAGTACCTCAATGCCGATTTGCCCCTTTGTCCGTTTTTTGATAGACTCAAGTGCCTCTAGCTGGTACTTGGCAGATCCGTCCCAGAGGTGAGAGCAGTACTCCATGCATGATCGAACTTGCGCTTGATACAAGTTGAGCAACTGTTCTGACGTGAAGTACCGTCTCACCTTCGCGAGGATCCTCAAATTTTTGGCAACCAGCTGAGCTTTTGCCTCTATGAGTGGACCAAAATTGAGTGTCGATGTCAACGTAACGCGAATTGGCTCCTTTTAGCGGAAAAAGACACGCCTGGGTCTTAGCAGCATTGAACCTGACCAGATTGGCATCGCCCCATTCGGAGACTGCCTTCAAGGACAGATTCAAACGCCCAACCATGACTTTCCGGAGAAGCGGTTCTGGGGCCCAGTAGCGAGCGCGTCGGACACACACACATATCTCTCAGCATAAGTGCTGTCGTCCGCATAACCAAAGGTGGTGGTTGTGGTGGTTTTAGCAGATCGTTTATGTGCAGCAAGAACAATGTTGCTGAGAGTACCGCCCCTGAACTACTGCAATGATGACTGAACCTATTGTATTGATGGTTAAGCTGAGTGATGCCAATCCATGCGTCTTGTTCGTGAACGGGCGCCATCAGTTGGGATTGGCTGCCTCGGCTTGTTTTTAATTTGGTACTTACTGTATTTTTGAATTGTTTGTTTTACTCTTAGACGCTTTTACGTGCACGTGTTTTTACATCGCGCCTTTCTCACATAGGTATATGTATTTTCCAACAAGAATGATATAACCAAATACTTGTAATTAAAACTGATGACAAAGGGTGTCCGTGGAGTTTCTTGCACGTTTTTCTCCATAGAGACCTACTGACGCTTGTGAATGTGCGACTAGATTCATCTCTTTTTGTTTGTCAATTCAAAAGTACCTTTAAATGGTTTAGTTAAAATACATTATTTTGATTTTAGGCAGAAAATTTCACAGACGTAATGTCTATCGATATCTGAACACGTTAAGGCAAATTACTGTCATTAAAATATGTTTAAAATCTAATCAAAATCCCATCTCGGCGACAGTAAATTGTATTAATTATAACGTTGAAACATTAGAGATCTTCCTGACAGATTGAAACAGGTTAAGTTGTCACAAGCGCTACTGCTGAACATCAGGTCCCAGGTTCGATTCCCAGGTCGAGCAAAGGGATGTTAGGTCTTTCAATCTGGAATTTCGCAATAGTAGCCCGGAGTCTGGCCTTCTGTCCAGTTGATGATTTGGAGGGATGATGGGTGTAAAGTCCCACAAACCTCAATTGAAAAGGAAGTATCCTCCGACAAGACAGGTGTTGGGTCTCGTCCGGGCAACGGCAATTCTAATCGCGCCGAAAACTGCTTGAGCGGTGCAGGATTTGTGTGAAGTCATTTCATTAGTTCGTAGGTGGCGGTGATAGATGTCGCTACAATGGTAATAGGCGCGTCCCGTATTACATGGAACTTAAAACTTAACTGGCGAAACGTGGGTGTACTATTGCTACTCCCACGTGTCGAATATTTGTATGGACTACAGATAGTTGTTCCGGATCTGGGTGTCTTGTGTATGAGAGTTTAAATGTTGGTCAACGCACCCACGATTAGGGCATGCAATATTCGCCCGATTTTGGTATTCGATTTTTATGAATACCTTGCGTGGCACTATTCGAGTTATTCGTTTTTTTTTTTTTTTAATTAATAATAATCTCTTTCTGTTTTTTAGGTAACTTTATTAGGAATATGATACAGTTCACAAAGTCTACATTATTATGACTCAACATCAAACCTCTCTCTCAAAATCTCTCTCAAAATCAACAATCTTATTTTAATCATCAAAGTGAACATTATGTAAAAATTTGTTATTGTATGTGAACAATCTTGACAAAAATCGAAAGGAATAATTATCAGAAACCACTACCATTAGAATAGTTTCCACTGAAATAAAGATATGAGATCAAAACGATGACGATGACGCACTTAAATTCAAATTTACTAGTACTAACCACAACAAAGATGAAATAGAGACAAAACCCCTAACCTAACCTAACTTAACCACAACAAAGATTAAATAGAGACAAAACCCCCATCTTGATAATAAAATCAAGCATACGATTCTACTTTTTTAATTTAAAATATTAAAATCTCAAGAAACTCAATGCGTCTAAGGTGACGTCATTAAAAGAACATATTCAATGACCACAAAAAATCTATTGGCTGAAAATACGCGTTCAGATTCCACGCTCGTCGGTGGTACAGATAAAAGAAATTGGTACGCTGATTGCGACAAGTGAATTGCTCTGGGTCCACCTCCATCGAATTGGACCATCTCCACCTTCAATGTAGTCTCTAAGTCTACATTTTGAGTTAACTTTCGTATCGATGTGACAGCAATTTTACATAAAAACTTTTAGTTGCAACTGTTCTTTAATGCTCTTATTAAGTTCGATTTCTGCCAAGTTTTGTTGATTGTGCTTTAAGTTTATCAACGTAATGTTATCTTCCTCATCACTCACGTTAGCATTGTCGACATCTTCACTAAAGAAGGCCTTGTTAATGTTTAAAATTGTCTCAAGAACGGCCTGATTTGATAAATTTAAGAAAGTAAAAGATCTATCAGATTCGTACGTACAGGACAGTGAATTATTTGCGTTCGGATATTTTGTCGCTCGCGTAAAAGAGTCGCTCACAACGTTTAATCAAAAAATTATATTAATATTCGAAAAACTTGAAAACCTCGAATACATATGCGTGTGATATTCGACTATTAAAAGAGGGCGAATCTCGAATTAAACGAATACTCGAACACTCGAATTGCATGCCCTACCCACGATACAGGAAGAAATTTCTAGTGTGGGGCTTTTTTAGGGTTCCGTACCCAAAGGGTAAAAACGGGACCTTATTACTAAGACTCCGCGGTCCGTCTGTCTGTCTGTCACCAGGCTGTATCTCAAGAACCGTGATAGCTAGAGATTTGAAATTTGCACAGATGATGTATTTCTGTTGCCGCTATAACAACAAATACTAAAAACAGAATAAAATAAATATTTAATGGGGGCACCCATACAAAAAACGTGATTTTTATGCCGTTTTTTGCTATAATGGTACGGAACCCTTTGTGAGCGAGCCTGACTCGCACTTGGCCGGTTTTTTTTTCTCTCTTTGTTACGGTAATTTTGCCTCTATGATGTCAGTCATTCATCAACATCAGCCACACCAGCCGGGCGAGCACGGCCTCTGTGAAAGGCTTGAGTCACGCATTTTATGATAGTCAAAATGTGTGATACAGGCCTGTCACAGAGCCGTGCTCACCCGGCTGAAAATAGACCGTTCCTCGAAGATGGAACTCTGTTGTAGGGAGGTTACGAAGGTTCGATTCCGATAAGTCGGAACTTCCGATTGTTTTTAAACCTCCGATTTCGATTTCGCTTCCGAAACTAGGAAATCGGAAAAAAACTAAATCGGAGGTTATCGGAGGTCAATGCACAGCGCGGCGTCCGATTAGTCCCCTTGCTCGACTCGTTAATAAATGTTCCGTTGCACCATACTAATGTTTGAGCCGAAATTAAAAAGGCTGCTTAACAATGTATGTATTATTTGATTTCATTAAACTTGCTTTCTTTCAACATATCTTTCTTCAGTCTCCGCCTCCGATTCCGATTTCGGTTCCAGTTCCGATTCCGCTAAACGAAATTTAAAACCTCCGATTCCGACATCATCACATCCCTACTCTGTGGCATAAACTGAAGATCTGCAATCTGCCTAGCCTTTCCCCAACTATGTTGGGGTCGGCTTCCAGTCTAACCGGATTCAGTTCAGTACATGGAGCGACTGCCTGTCTGACCTCCACAACCCAGTAACTGGTTAACATGGTACCCCTTGGCTAGACTGGTGTCAGATCTCAAGCTTCTGACTACTCGTAACGGCTGTCAAAGATCTTCAAATGACAGCCGGGACCAACGGCTTAAAGTGCTTGCCGAGACACGGAGGAAAATCGCTATGTTGAAATGGTCACCCATCCACGGACAGACCTCATCAAGCGTTGCTTAATTGAAGATCGATCCGTGCGGCTGTTATTATTTAGCCACGAGCTCCTGCACCACCAACAACAATTAATCTGGGCAGATGAGGAAATAAATTATGCAGCGTTACAATATCATACGATGTATATATAATACAATATAAATTGTTATATAAACCCGATTTCATAAGTATGTGTGATTACTTTATGAGATAACATAAGTATTACAACTATTATCTATATAAGTCATTAAGTATAAGAATTAGTACGTGGTACTGAATTATCGTTGCGTAACTGGTATTTTTCTGTAATTAGTCTCAATCAGAATATTATAAAGTCACCGCCAGATAACAATAAAATAAAAGTCATTAACACTTGTCTACACCAATGTATACCAATATTTCTAAATGATACGAAAAAATGTAGACAGCGTCGCTAACACGATCAAAACAAGCATATCGAGGTAAGGGGCGTCCGTCACTTGGCATTCAGTAATGAATTAATATCTCAACGCGTGGACCGATTACATGATTTAATTAAAAGGATAAATGGTTCTACTCCTATACCATTAATTTGAGACCAAAATTATCAAAATACCTCCTAAAATAAAGAACCTCCTCTCACTCGTTATTATAAAAGAATTCCTTCAGTTTAAATTTAAATGACCTAATTGTATACTTACCAAAAATTTGCATTCCATTATGCTATGATTAAATATATGTTAATCTACTATTATACTACCATTGTAAGAACTTTTGTAGCCATATTTATCTGCAAATAAATCTTTGACTTTGAAACAAAAAATCATGTTGAGTTTTAGTTACGGTCTTTTCAACCCCCGCCGGAAGAAAAGGGGTGTTATAAGTTTGACGTGTGTTGCTGTGTATCTATGTGTCTGTTTGTGGCATCATAGCGCCTAAACGGATGAACCGATTATGATTTTTTTGTTTGAAAGGTGATTTTGTCGAGAGTGTTCTAGCTATGTTTGAATAAAATCGGTTCAGCCATACAAAACTTATGGGCGTTTTACTGTTTGAATCGGGGTGTTTCTGCAAGATAAATGTGTCGTTGGTTTTTTAAATTTTGACATTTTACTTGTGTTTTATTTTCATAAAAAAAATATAGGAATCTATCGCGTCTGTGTGTGTCCGCCAGCTAGGTTAATTTGACCATTCGAAGTTTGCTTGCAAGGGCAGATAGCTAGAACCAACATACCAATATAACGAACGCTAATCAATCACGGTTTCCCATTGTTCGCAATCTGAGGCTGATAATATAATTATAATAAGCAATCTGTGGTTAATAATATAATAGGCAATGATAAGGAATGCAACTATGCATATAGTTGCAAGACATAGTGAATCTCAGAATGCAAATAATCCCTATTCAAGGTTTACTTAAAAACGGTACCGTACGTAAGGTTCGCTACACGAGGTGTTCCTTTATGGCATTATTTTAAAAGGATCTTTTCTTAGAGTTCACTTATTTTCGTTTCTTGCACGTTCTTTTTCATAGAGATCTATATTTTTTTTCTATTTAAAATATGCTCTCGCTTGAGCACTATCCTCACCTGATGGTATACAAACAATAACAATAAAAAAATATATAATTTATGAATAATTTAATAGAATGACAAGGTTAGGTTAGTAATTCAATAATAGTTATAAATAGACCACTAATATGTCACACCAATTCAAAAATAATGATAATCAACATTTCATATTAAATTATATACAAGCAAGAATAAAGTTTCTGAGAGTACCGACCACTGAGGCCTGAGGGACCCCGGCATTAATATCCAATTGGTCCGACGAGCAGCCATCGATAACCACTCGAATGGACCGATCTCTCAGGAAGTCTGCAATCCAATCACACAGATCACCGGGCAGACCGAATGAAGGAAGCTTACCAATAAGGCTTTCGTGCCAGACCCTATCAAAAGCCTTCGAGATGTCGAGGAAGTCGGCAAGCGCTTCCCCGTGCTTCTTGATGGCCTCACTCCAGATGTGAATGGCATACGCTAGAAAATCCCCAGTAGACCGATTTCGGCGGAAGCCGTATTGGCGGTCACTAAGGATATCGTTTGCTTCTAGGTATGCCAGGAGCGTCCTCCATACTCTCACAGAGTATGGAGGTTACAGATATTATGGGTCTGTAGTTGGCCGGGCGAGCTTGACTGCCCTTCTTGAGTACCGGCTGTACGTTAGCTTGATCCCAAGCATTCGGCACTTTTCCAGCCTCATACGAAAGGCGGAATAGGCGTGTCAAGATCGGAGACAGTTCATGCGTTCAGGTCACACTTTCAAACGTGCAAATAACTTCATATTCTTGACTAACCAACTTTGATTATTCTAAAGTGCCTGAAATTTTAATTGCCGGTTTAATTGAAATAAAGTTTGAGCTTCCGTTATTTATGGCACACATGTTTAAATTTCATGTTATAGCGGTTTAAGATGTCCGATGTCTCTCAGTAAAATTATGATTTTATATTAATATAAAAAAAAACCATGCAAACTTGTTAAGCAATTACTGCTGTACCGTAACTAAATCTTTATTTGAGCTTTTTAAACAATGCTTACCGATTTGCTAAAAGTATCAATACAGGACGGAAACTAAAAAGTCGGTGTCTTCAGTACCTATTCTTTTCCGTTTTTCGACACCGACTTCGGAAAAGAAAGTTAGTTAGTTTTTGCTTTGTAGTGTTTTGTTTTTTTTTCCAGTGCCTCCTGCCGGCTTCATCTTCAGATCAGTTCGATGATACCATTTTCATAAGTAGGTACCATTTATTTAAAAGTATTTGCTTCATCATAGTCGGATAACTATTCGAGATATCGTATACCCGTGACATGCTTAGCATTAAGGAGTTCCAGTGGCCATCTGTGGTATTCTTCATCAGTTCCACTTCACCAAATGATACTTTCTGAGTGCAAATGATTGCATTGTTGATGAAAATACCAAAATCGCTATATGTATGCCTATAATATTTGAGGAGTTCCCTCGATTTCTCAAAGATCCCATAATCAAATCCTGACCTGATGACCATGGTACCACCTGAAAAGCATAACCTTTCAAACAAAAGAAGAATTTTCCAAATCGGTCCAGGCGTCTTTGAAATCGGGGAACATACATATAAAAAAACCGACGAATACAGAACCTCCTCTTTTTTTGAAGTCGGTTAAAAAGAAGATAACATACTAAGATCAACTTACCAATCCAAACAGAGGCGAAGCGATCAAATAGAACATGAACGCAGTAATTATACTTCCGAATCTGTTCTCAACCAACTTCGGGTCTTCCATCTGAGCATAAGCAATGAGTGCAGCAGAGAAGGCCCCTGAGAGTCCCATCTGTGCCCAGACCTTCATCTTCTCGTGAGTATATTGGAAGTAGATCATGCTATAGACAATGTTGATGGCTAAACCGATAAGGTTGACCAGGATCATCGTGTCATCGCGGAGAATGTAGCCGAATTTCAAGTTAAGGATACTCCTGTAAGAAAAAAAGGGGTTGTAACAAGGCTATAGATAACTTAATGTGTTTTACTGTTAATGTTGTATTAATTTCACCGTCTGGGAAGTTCAATGATGATAATCTTTTAGTAAATCACGTTTCTGCAGTGTCTGTAGACGTAGAGGGATATAATTTCGGTAACGACAAAATTGATGTTTCATTAACACACAATAATTTTTGGGAAATTCCAGCAAGCATAGTGATCAAATATGAACGTCAATAATCAGTTTATGAACGCAAAGATTTCTGCATTACTGTTGTAATGGAACAATTTTCGAACACATGGGCTGTATGCGATGTTACCTTTGCGCTGATATTTCGACTATTGTAACAGCCGCCATCTTAGCAGTGTGTCTTATACCGTTTAATTGAAAAGAAAAAGAAAATAATGTTCTATTCGTCCCACTATAACTCGAATTTCTCGCACCACTACATTTAATGGCTATGACTCCTGAGTCCTGATCATTTGCTAAGTTACCAATAGGTTTAAAGACATGTACTCACATAACAATACCACCAAGGAATGGCATGATGCCGATGCCCCTGGTGCCCCCCTGCTTGTAGATGTCCCAGCAGATGAAGGAGCCAGAGAACATCTGACCCACCGTTACAATGGCGGCCAAGGTGCCCACGATTTCCTTGTAGGGCTGGAGAACGTCGGCTAGTAGGTCCAACATGGTGAGTTCTGGAAAGAGTAGGAAGGCCTTTAAACATGAGATTTTTTATAAGGAAACGATGTGGCCCAATCGGCAATGTAGAATGTCGTATAGGGAAACGATGTAGGGTTCCCAATCTTTTTGGCAGGGTTGAACATAGTTCGATGCGTTTAGAGACGTTAGATGCGCAGAAGACGGTTTTTAGGTCTCTTTGGTAGTGACGCGGGGCGCGTCGAACGTTCTGAGCGAGCGATTGGTTGGTCAGTTGACATAAGGATCGACAAACGCGTCGCGTCCACGTTCCGTGCAATAATATGTGCGAACTTTTCCCCACTACGCCTAAACCTTGCCAACTTACATGCCGGGGACTATACTTTGTTTATTTATAAGGATATTACTTTGACTATACTTTGTTTATTTACAAGGACGGTTGGCGCAATGATTGACTGCTGCTCTGCGTGTCGCGGGTTCGATGCTCGCAAGAAAAAAAAAATGTATGACCTACAGATAGTTGTGCCGGCTCTGGGTGTTGTGTATGTGAGTTTATATGTTTGCAAACGCACCCACGATACAGGACGAAATTCCTAGTGGGGGCAACGTTTTTTTTTATTAAAGGAAAGTAAACATTATCGTAAAAAACACTTAAATATTTATTATATTCTATTTTTAGTATTTTTTGTTCTAGCGGAAACAGAAATACATCATCTGTGAAAGTTCAACTGTCTAGCTAAAGCTATCACGGTTCATGAGATACAGCCTGGTGACAGACGGACAGACGGATCGTGGAGTCTTAGTTATAGGGTCCCGTTTTTGTTTAACCCTAACAAGTATAAGTTTTCTAAAAAATCTATGATGTCAACAGTAACTGCATATATTTTACTCGATTTATCAGCGCATCTTTTGAGGTTTCTGATAATCTATAGGCTTTTTAATAAATATGGATATCAGCATGACCATTCTCGATATGATTCTAGATAATTATGAACTAAACATTATTTCTGGCTTATCATCTTAATTTTTATGTTTATCAGCGCATCTTTTGAGGCTTTCCGTAATCCTATAAGGCTTTTTAATAAATATGCATATCAGCATGACCATTCTCGATATGATTCTAGATAATTATGAACTAAACATTATTTCTGGCTTATCATCTTAATTTTTATGTTTATCAGCGCATCTTTTGAGGCTTTCCGTAATCCTATAAGGCTTTTTAATAAATATGCATATCAGCATGACCATTCACGATATGCTTCTAGATATGAACAAAATTTCTGTCTTATCATCTTAATTTTTATATCAATTATGGATATGTTTTTTATGAAGAGACTAGCGACAAATTATAAACAAAAACCTTCCTCAACCTTTCGTGTGTCCGTAATTAGCGAATCAATAAAAAAGCCATTGTGTCTCGCGTAGAGTTACGTCTTAAACACACAAAAGCTTAATCGCTAATCGCTCGTTCTTTGAGAGTAAGTCGTATCAAAATCCGTTGCATGGTTTATTAAAAGAAGTTAGCGGAGAAACAGAAATGACGTCGACAGACGCGGACTGCGACTTTGCTTTATACTACAACAACTACAGTGGAGTTTCTTGTCCGTTCTTCTCCATAACAAGCTACTTTTCCGAATAGAACGTAGAATCTTTTTTTTATTATATATTTTTGCCGTTCAAAAGTGCCGCATAATGGCATAGTTGAAATAAACAATTTTTGTCTTATGTCTTGTCTTGTCTACTACTTCGAGAAGTATCGAAGAAAACGTGTTGCACCGACACAAAAAAGTTGGGATCGAGAGAATGCTGATGATTTGTTTTTTAGGGTTCCGTACCCAAATGGTAAAAACGGGACCCTTTTACTAAGACTCCGCGGTCCGTTTGTCTGTCTGTCTGTCTGTCACCAGGCTGTATCACAAGGACCGTGATAGCTAGAGAGTTGAAATTTTCACAGATGATGTATTTCTGTTGCCGCTATTATAACAAATACTAAAAAAAGAATAAAATAAATATTTAAGGGGGGCTCCCATACAAAAAACGTGATTTTTATGCCTTTTTTGCTATAATGGTACGGAACCCTTCGTGCGCGTTTCCGATTCGCACTTGGCCGGTTTTTTTTTACTGGACACAACCCCAACGGCCAAGTTCAGAATCACAGCAGTGGGATGCTCCTCGAGGAAGAAAATGTGAAATAGCGTCCACATAATATCTGCGTTACTTTGATTGTACATTAATTGAAACATGACACTACTGACTTTACTATGACCGTATCACTTGATACATTATAATTATCATATCTCTCTAATACCTAACTATATCACAGATAATATAATACTAGCATACCTATATATTCCCTATATCATTCGGACAAGGTCGACTGTAAACTACTTTATTGGCAAGCGACGCACTACGCTGTGTCCGTCCACTTCAATTACTAAACTTATTGCAGTGCACAATGCTGGAAATATTGTTCACGGTTCTACTCGCATTCGAAGAGGATCTGTATGATACAGAAAGATGTAGTAATCAGCCTAATAGAAATAATTCTCGACAGTCTGTATTTGCAACTCGCCATCACTATAAATAAATAATAGTTAAAAAAAAACAAAAAAACACGATTTAATAAACACACACACTTGCATTTTTATTTTTTTTCAATATGTCTCTTTTTTACCAATATATGTCAATAAAATATTATAACAATAGACATCAAGCACCCCACGATTTTTTACGATAACATATTTTTGTTGTTAATCACACTATTCTTGAATTAAATTTATTGAAAATTATTTTCTACTTTTTAGTTTGGTTTTCTATTAAAGCGTGTTTTTTTGTATTTTTTTAACTATTATACATTTTTTACTTTTTATTTCAATCGCTAATCCTGGTAAGGATAATGGGACAAACTATTTAGATTATTGCATTGTCTTCGGTCCTTGATAAGTGTGCAAAGTTTCAAATCAAGCCCTTTTAAAGGGGGTGAAAAACACGTTCAAAGATCTGTCATTCATGCATCCAAGCTGATAAAAGCGTGTCAGGTCATTGTTCATAACAAGCCACAAAGAATCGCCCATCTTGTTGGGATCGTCTTACCTAACCTAAACTTCGCTTCGCCCGTCTTAAAACCTAACTGGATGCAGTTGAATACGTATTTTAGAAGGAGCGACCGCCTTTTGAGCCAATAACTAGGCAACACGATATCCTCGTTCTTAAATACCACGTAATTTATTTGCCATTTAAACATACGTGTTATTTTGGCGCTCCGTATGCAAAGTCATTGCGCTCATTACAATAAATGCTAACGTCACACCATCTTCTAGTTTCGTCAGCCAGTATTCAATCAAGATTACTGACAAGATACCTTACTATTACACATTTATATCAGGTATTGCGTTATGCTGATTCATAGATATATTTGAGGTGTGATCGCATTTGATAGTAGAATAAATTGTTAGCAATAGAGGTAATATCGTTTCGCTTCGCTGGTGTTAATGTGAGCTACTAAGCACTTACCTAACGGTTTTATGAATACAGAGGCCTTAGTGCGAGTTTTTACTCACGCTCACTCGTGATACGTAAACATCATTTTGTATTGAAACTGGATAAGCGCCGTCTGGTGACGGTAAGGAGAAACGACTTTTTTTGTATACATTTTGACATAAGAGATCGTTTACGTATCACGAGTGAGCGTGAGTAAAAACTCGCACTAAGGCCTCTGAATAGCTTTTACCCTTTGGTTTCAGAGAAAATTGGCGTAAAGAAGTTAAATATACATTTATACTTAGAGAACTGGTTTTTGCTAGGGATTTAAAGCGATTAAGGACGCTGTTACATTTTCGACGAACTCAAATTTAGGTATCTAGTCGCACACAGCAACATTACGCGCACGCACTCATTGAAACTACTGAGCGCTCGATTTTATACATCACTCAAATAATATTGGTCCTTGATATTATTTTTTAATTTTATTGAAGTTGATTCAGGAAGGTTAGTTGGCACTTTGAAAATGCATTTGGTAACTGTTACAAACCGTCGTCGTAAAAAGTAGGTTATTATTTTCAACCGACTTCAAAAAAAGGAGGTTCTTTATCTATTCGACCCGTATGTATACGCGATTTTCTTTAAAACTACTTATCCGATACTATCGGGTTTACGTCGATTAATGTATGTGTTTTCAGGGAAGGTTTTATTGTATAATATATTAGGATATGATAAAGATCTTCGGAGATAGACAATGGAACTCTTCAATAACAAATAGCAAATGACCTGCGATTAGTGTGATCGTATAGTTATGTTTTGTTTTCACCATACCATAATATAAAATCACGCTTGTACGTTTTTAGGGGGTTAACAGATTTATTTAGTATACCTACCCAATATGGGGTACCAACAAAAACTAAAAAGAGAAAAATAATAACTATTCCTTGTCGAAAAACGAAAAACAATAGATACCGACACCGACTTTCGAAAAGAGAATTAGCTTTCACTTTGTTGTAGTAAGTAGGTATTTTTAAAAAAACGCAACGTTAAATAAGTAGATAGTATCTACTTATTTTACGTTATCTACTAGATACCTAAAACGAAATAATTTCCGGTCACAAGGATTAAAAAACCGGCCAAGTGCGAGTCGGACTCGCGCACGACGGGTTCCGTACCATTATTGCAAAAAACGGCAAAAAAAACACGTTTTTTGTATGAGTAAGTAGGTATTTTAAAAAAAACGCAACGTAAAATAAGTAGATACCTAAAACGAAATAATTTCCGGTCACAAGGATTAAAAAACCGGCCAAGTGCGAGTCGGACTCGCGCACGACGGGTTCCGTACCATTATTGCAAAAAACGGCAAAAAAAACACGTTTTTTGTATGGTAGCCCCAATATTTATTTTAATCTGTTTTAGTATTTGTTGTTATAGCGGCAACAGAAATACATCATTTGTGAAAATTTCAACTGCCTAGCTATCACGGTTCATGAGATACAGCCTGGTGACAGACAGACAGACAGATGGACCGCGGAGTCTTAGTAATAGGGGAAACCCTAAAAATGCCTTGAACATTTTGCATTACATATTATATACATATTATATAAAATATTACTATCAAAATTTTTTGGAGTATTACATAATGAGCATCAGCTAATGACATACTACCCAAAAACCATGAAAATGTCACCCATGACGAAAATATATAAAGAGTCAAATTTTCGTCGGCGCCATCTTGTATTTTGGTTTTGACCCCGTATTCGATATGAGCGACCCCAAAATCCATGACAATGACACCCATGACGCAAAGATGTCAAATTTTACGTCGGCGCCATCTTGTATTTTGGTTCTACCCCATATTAGATATAAGCGACGCCAAAAACCATGAAAATGACACCCATATCGAAAAGCGGTCAAATTTTCGTCGGCGCCATCTTGTATTTTGGTTTTGACCCCATATTCGATATAAGCGACCCCAAAAAACATGACAACCTGTGACGAAAAGATGCCAAATTTTCGTCGCCGCCTTCTTGTATTTTGGTTTGACCCCGTATTCGTCATACATACATACATACACACCGGTTCAAATCATAAATCTCCTCCCACCCATCCACTTCTAACCTTCACCGCCGCCAGCTTAACCTTACCCATCCAAATCCTAACCTTACTAAGAGCTGCTTAAATCCACCCATCCATTTCACAACCTTGTCAACAACTGCTTAACAATACCTATCCAAATCCCGATCATACCCAACATAATTTCTAAATCACATTCTAATAATAAAAGGAAACTCAAACATACTTTTATTTCGGTCCGGTAAAATATCAACTCCTTTCGATCACGACATACGACTCAAGCATGCACACTACAATCTTTTCTATTACTTTTATCGTATTTATTTTTTGCAAAAAAGCGATACGCTCGTCCTTCCACGAGCGCTTCTGAGCGCGGAATGATAAGCTTCTAGTCTAGTGCAAAATGTATGAAGAAGTCGGCAAGTCTTTTTATTTTAGCTAATAATTAAAATATATATTGATTTGGGTAAAAAATAATTATCTGAACCTGTAAAGGACTATATATACCGCAATTTTTTTATAATTTTGAAGATAAAAAATGCTGTAAAATTAACTAAACTGGGACCTATTCGGACCCTACTTTTTTAATATTTTTGCGATTATCGTGATGGGCAAAACGTATTTGTGCGAAAATTTTGTATGATGTCATGCAATTTTTCTGATGCCAATCTGGAGCTGAATATATTATCTTTAAATTAAAACCATGATATCTTCACATCTGTGATTGCATATACAATATAATTGTACCTGAAAAGCACTGTTATTTGTAGAAATATGTAATAGCGTCCTTAAGACAAAGTAAAATTTCAAAAACCCCCGACACAATTTTATTTCATGTTTCATAATGTATCTAGTACATAGTAGATACGCTTCGATCGGCAATCTATTGAACACGTAATTATGACGTGATATCTTGCGAAAACACCCCGATTCAAACAGTAAAACGCCCATAAATTTTGAACGGCTGAACCGATTTTATTCAAACATAGCTAAGAATACTCACGACAAAATCACGTTTCAAACAAAAACAAACTAAATCAAAATCGGTTCATCCGTTTAGGAGGTATGATGCCACAGACAGACACACAGATACACAGCAACACACGTCAAACTTATAACACCACTATTTTTCCGTCGGGGGTTAAAAATTATCGTCTAATAGTAACAGCTTCATGGTCTGCCGTTTGCCATATTTTGTCCAAATCCGTTCAGCCATTGCAGCGTAATTGATTAATATACATCTAAACATTCAAACATTGACTCACATTGTATTAAGTAGGAATTAGGATGCATTGGCTTATGGCAAATCTATGCGTATTTAAGGGTGATGAAAATACTGAGGAGAGTGAAAAGGACCAGCTGATCCCTAGGTTGATTTAGCTTGAATTTATGAAGCAGAAGATTGGATCTTTGTTTCTCTATCCCGCATTACAGATGAGCGGATTTGGTACACTATTTGTAATTTGTTCTTTAAATCATTATGTGAATTACCTAGTCTTGGATATACACATATTATAAGATACTTTTTTATCCGGGTACTTAAATAACTTTCCCAAGTAACATGGAACAAGAGCAGACAGATGCGAAAGTTGATGATGACAAAGAAGTGTCTCAAAGAAACGAGTGAACTGGCAGCTGGAGTGACAAATCTCTATTAAAATCGATTACAGTGACTGCACAAACTGAAAATAGCCTCAACCGGTCCCAAGCACGTCCATGACCCTACTGTCTTTACTGGCTCAATAACGAACAATCACAGTTCACTAGTTACTAGATATATTGTAACAAATTGCTTCTCAATTGGTCGAGCGTCATACGCACACCCACCGGTAGCTGTGACGTCAGACGCTATCATAGCCAATTGTCTCATTACTCGAACGTTAAGTGAAGGCAATTCAAAGGCGGCATAAACACGAGTTAGAGAATGTCATATGAGGACCTCATTTCTACAATGCAGCTGTGATTTTGAAAAGGTATTATGGAATTCAGATGGAGTTGGACACATAGCAAGGCTGGCAAGTGGGGTAAGGCAGTGACCGAGTGGCGTCTAAGGACAGGCAGAAGGAATGTTGACGATCAAACTTGGCCAGAGATCGCGCAAGGCAGTGAGATTTTGAAAGAGAAAGGGGAAGCTTTTGACCAGCAGTGGGACAAAAATAAAGTTAACCAGAAAAGGCTTCGCCGATCCCCGACAAATCGGGTTGAAAGCCAGGAAAATAATGAGTAATCAATTTTCTTGCATGAAAATCCTCATGGATACTTTTACAAAAATATGGTTCAACTTGCTACCATTCAAAATATACGTAAGAGTTTTGACGAGCACACAAATAGTCAGATCTGGTTGAAGCTGATCAGTCAAGTTTTCTTGTTGTTTGTTTATTTTCCTCATTCTACCGTTGAGACTGACCAAGCAAAACTATCGATAGTGTTGTTAAAAATCACGTAATTTAATGGACAAAGGTCGAACAGAGTTGCAAAACGTGTTTCAAGGTTGCCTGTCGGCTACATGTTCTTAACAAATAATTAACATAATTAGTTGCTCTACCATTCAAACCGATCATTCAAAGACAAATCCGAGTTAGCGTATCCATAGATCTCTTAACAAACATAAACTGGGGGGTGACCACAAGCTCTTAGAGTAAGGTTATTTTTAGATCGAGTAAGGGACAGATGTATATGACGTGTATACATCTGTCACTTACTCGATCTCAAAATAACCTTACTCTAAGAGCTTGTGGTCACCCCCCTGGATGAAATAACCCTAAAATAAATCTCGTAATATTTTTTCAAACCATACTAATGCATTTTTTATAGCTTTTGATTACTTCGTGTTTTGTATGATGTTTCTCAATCCATGCCTATTTTTCTTCGCGCCCCGATTGTACAATACAATTTTGTTGATGCAATACGTCGCCAATTGCAGGGCGTCGTCGGTGACAGTGCATAGATTGCTTTGACTGCAGGTATTGGGTACAGAGGGCAGGAAAGTATATGATGACAGTCTGCGATGGAGTTCTAGAATTGCAGCCTTCAGCCGTTTTGACGAGATATCGCCCTCTTTACCAAATTGGCTTGAGGTACATCTTCCCACTTCGGTTCACAATCGGTTCAGAGACTTCCAAGTAGCAACCGCTTTTAACCCTGTACAAAGCGCAAGTCCGATCCTGCATGGAGTATTGCAGCCACCTTTGGGATGGCTCAGCAAAGTATCAGCTTGCCGCGCTTGACTCGGTGGAACGCAGAGCTAAGAGGCTCATCGGCGACATTGAACTGGATACCAAAGGATACCAAGCTTCACAGCTTGGCTCATCGCCGCAATGTTGCCTGCTTGTCGGTCTTCTACAGACTGTATTTCGGTGAGTGTGCTCAAGAACTCCACGACCTCATCCCACCAGCCCCCTTCTACCATCAGACATCTAGACGCACTGTAAGTTACCATCCTTACCTTGTTGCCATTCCACCAATTCGCACCAAGCGCTTCCAAACATCCTTCATAATGCGCACAGCGAGTGAATGGAACTCACTACCTGCATCTGTGTTTCCGAACGCATTCAACCCGAATCTCTTCAAAGTTAGAGTAAACAGGCTCCTTCTGGGTAAGCTCACTCCATCGTCGACTCTGTCTCTGTCACCTATGACTTAGACTAGAGTCAAGAGCAAACCCATCGCAATAAAAAAAAAAAAAAAAAAAACCACGGGCGATATGAATCCATGATATTAGAAAAAGATGAATGGATTTTGATTCAATATAGTCCAGAACACCAAAGAACCGTGACACTCGCGTGACTAAACTACCATGTCAAGTCATGTCGACTTCAAAAAAAAGGAGGTAATTTAAGGAATTTTCAATATTACGCGGGAATTTGGAACTATGCCCAGTAATTAGCGAAAAGCTCGACAGCTATTACATGGGCCTTAAAGCCGCCATCTGAAGAATGTTGGTGTGTGTACAGTAGATTTTCTTTCCACAACAATATTTAATGTTGCTGGGACGCATTTTATATTTTTTACCTAGTATGTGATTTAAAGGCAGAAAAAATTTGCGGTGGCGGATGGCGAAAAAATTTGCGGTAAAGACTCAGGATAGTCCTGTCAGTATTTTCCTTCCTATTAATGAAAAAAAAGTTGTCCCACACTAGTAATGCCCCCTGTATTTTGAGTGCGTTTACTAAAATTTGAACTTATAATATAAATGTTATGGACCGAGTATATACCCGTGCAATTCGAAAATGCCCAATGTGCGTATGCAATATGATAAAAACAATTTAAATAATTAAATTGATCAGGCTTTCTGAAAAATGCCCATCACTAATTGGGCAGGGTGATAAAAGTTTTTTTTTATTAATTATTTTTATTTTGACATTGGTTTTAATATAGAATAGGTAAATACGACGCTTATTTCTGTCTGCAGGGTCTAAAGTAACCTAACATGGAGGAGATGACCTATCCGTGACGGAGTGCCCTAAGCTCCTAAGCTCACTTCGATCACTCTTGGTCTAATTTTTTGACCATAATTACCTAATTAACCAACCGTTACGTAGCAATATTCATAAAGACTAGACAATGTGCTAAATATAGAAGTTTAAATCGAGTGTCATTCTGAATTTCTGACAATTAATTATTTCGACAGTCTCAATTTAGAAAAACAATAGTTCGACTACTCATTGCTTCGACATAACATATATTCGACTAGCATTAGTTCGACAGATTATACTTCGACAACACATCTTCGAAAAACACTAATTCGACAGAACTCTTCTTCGATATGCACTTGTTCGGCGGATCTCTATTTCGACGGAACATACCTTCGACATATTACGGCTCTGAAATGTAACGACAATACGATCACGTGTCGGAGTTTCGGACTAAATTGAAGTGGCTGCCGATTCGGCGTCGTAGAGATAGCCATATCCTATGTCTGCTCTATACTATCCTATACAATCCTAATACTCCTTAATACCTTCGTGAACGCTTTGTGTACTTTTTCCCGAGGGTTAATTCATTACATTGCCCGATTTGACTTGACTAGATTCATAATACCTGGGCATTATGAATCTAGTCAATCCTCCGCCCAAATCCATTCAAGGGTCCATCGACTTTGTTGCTTGTAATCGTACTTGCTTATTATATATTAAAATCAATATCAACATTAAAATAATTAAAAAGAAACACATGTTTTATTACTCGGCCCAAAAAATGATGAGCAATATTCAGAAAGCCCGGTCAATTTAATTATTTCAATAGTTTATATTGCCTATTCATATTGGGTATTATGAATAATGCTGTATTAATCACTTGGTCCATAACATATACACCAACAGCCAGACTCGGAACAACTATCTGTAGGCCATACAAATATTTGTTCAGTATGTACCTATACATAAAGAAAGTCATTATTATTTAAATGTAGATTATTTTATTTGAAGACTAGTAACCTCTAACTAGGTCAATGTGAATGAGTAAAAGTAGAACAAGAACCTAACTTTGTTCAAGGTTCAATTTCAATAAGTTTATTAACAACAATGATTTATTGTTTTTTGACTTTTAAATTACAATGGAGTGTTTATAACCTCCTCCTTCTTTTTCCTCTATGGAAATACTGATTTGACATCTATAAAAATATCTAATACCTATAAACAAGCAATTCTTGTATATTTATAATCTAACTATTTTCATAAAATTTTGTATGCAGGGGGTTTCGGGAGCGATTTATCGATCTGGCTAGGTTTCATTTTTAGAAAACTTCGTTTTCTCTATTTTCACCCGAGCAAAGCTCGGTCGCCCAGATACTGTCATACTTATATGTTAAACTTGATGCTTACGAATGATATAATATTCACAGTGGAAAGTATACTTTGTGTCTCTGAAGTTGGTTCTGTCAATTAATGCGCAAGAAACAGTTTAACTGCATACATTAAGCGAGATAGGATGATGCGACAAACGTAAGCAAGTGAAAGAGACAGTTATACAATGATAACTTCACTTTCAATATTGACAGAAAAATAGCTACCGCGCAGGCTCTTGCAGCCATTTCAGAAATACAATGATCTGTTGTGAGTATTATACTCGTTATTATAGTGCATGGGTGACATAGTAATTAATGAGGATTATGAATTAGATTTTTCATAGACGTTCATACAAAGTTATTGCAGCATGTAATATGACAAACATCATCGGACTTCTTAGATTGTCATGATTTTAATTGGGATCTTTTACAAGACTTATAAGAATATATATAATATATGATGGAATTTCCAGGGTCCAAAAGAATCTTTGTTTCTTTAAGATGAATGATGATACAGCTAGAAAGTGGTTGACTTCTGGAGGATGACCATTAAAGGAGTGTGGATGAAGAAGAAATGTTGAGCCAATCTTACTAAAGTTTGGATGGATGTATGTTTGTTACTCAATCATGCCAGAACGTCTGGCCGGATATCCAGAAAGAGAAAGATCATAGTCTGAATTAGTACATAGGTTATCCCGGTATAATGTTCCCTTGGGATGATAAACAGTTTTCATGCTGACGAAGCCACTGGCAGAAGCTACTCCCAAATAATTTAGAATATCTTATCCTTCAAGTGTTAATTATTTTTATTGCTTGTCCACCTGGATTGTAATCACTAAAGCTAAATAATAGAAACTAATAATATTCCAATACCAGGCAGAGATTATACCATTAATGTGGACTTGAAAGATTAGGATGGCTAATATCTAATCTGGCACTCATGTAACTCATTACACTGACTTATCTAATATTTTATACCTATACTCCATATGAAATCATCATCTGCCTAGTCTTTTCACAACTATGTTGGGGTCGGCTTCCAGTCTAACCGGATTTAGCTGAGTACCAGTGTTTTACATGGAGCGACTGCCTATCTGATCTCCACAACCCAGTAACTGAGTAACACGGTACCCCTTGGCTAGACTGGTGTCAGATCTCAAGCTTCTGACTACTCGTAACGGCTGTCAAAGATCTTCAAATGACAGCCGGTACCAACGGCTTAACGTGCTTTCCGAGGCACGGAAAAAACTCGGTATGTTGAAATGGTCACCCATCCACGGACCAACCTCGTCAAGCGTTGTCAACCTTAAAGATCGACCCATGCTGCTGTTATTATTTAGCGACAAGCTCCAGTTGAAATAAAATTAGAAATTTTTACAACCCCTTTTTTACAGTATGTTCAACCGATTTTGAGTTCCATCCCGTAAATATAAGGATGGGATAAAAAGCATAAACCTGTTACCAAAACTTACTGTTTAATACAGCTGCCATTTGTCATATCACCAACCCTAAAGAAGTTAAAATCGGTTGGATGGGCTGTAAAATGGGATTATTTAAATATCTAATGTTATCTCAAATGGAGTATAGCTATATTAAACAAGAGATACTTTAACCAGAAATTATGTACAAAGAATTGTTGGTAATTTTTAGATTTTAACATATAATATCAATAGTTAATAAAAATAAACTTAAAAAAATAACTTTATTTAATAATTATTTTTAAATAATTTAGCATAGATGGATACAATAGCAAATATTATTTGAATTATTTATTTTAGGCACTAATTTAATGGATAATTGAAAATTATTTAGGTCACCTGGATTGACCTGGAATTAATCAATATCTAAATATGCCCTGTAAAAACCAATCATTATATATTTTATAGAATATGGTGATGGAGGTAAAATACAATATTGTCCTGTTTTTAACAGAAGATAAAATGGCACATAAAATATTGGAATAATAAATATTAAAGGTATCTTTTCCTTAGATTGTAGGCCAGAAAATGTTAGTTTCTGAAATAAGCCTTACTAGACAATACAGATAGAAATAAAAATTGATAATGGATTCTTATGAATTATTCATTTGATATAGAGCATTGATATTCAAATTTGGAATCAGGATAAATTATTAAGGAAGCAGTTATTTTAGCTATGATAAACTCTTATGAGTCTTACCATAGTTGAGGTTTGAGATATGTTTATTCTCCTAAGAATACATTAATTCACTTCCATGAGAACATTAAAATTAAACATAAATCTGATATATTGTCCCTGGGTGCATTGCAAAAACTAGACAAGAATGATTTAATTTTAGTCTTGATTAAAAATTTGATCTTAATTAAACTTGTTAAGACCTGCACTTGGGTAGTGTTTATTTATAAGCTTTATACACGTAATAAGCCTGAGTTGAACTCTGAATATTTGTGTCCAAAATAACGTTTTAATGGAATAAATCAAAGCCTAGTTAGTTATGTGCACATTTTTAATTGCAGCGCAAACAAAAGCTCGTATTACACAATGCAATCTGTCGTGAATACTTTTTTGTTTGTATCTATGGTTTTATTTAAGAAACAAAAAGTGACTGACAAGTGATGTCATTACATACCTATGTAAAAAAATTGTTGAAAATTATTAAAAGGAAAATATAAAATTATCTCTCTTAGTTTTTGTTCCCAACATTTATGGCGACCGCGTGAATTATGGACAAATTAAAAAAAGAACAGACTGCCCTCCGTTCGTTTTTTACAAAAACAATACGACGTATTGAAGAAAAGTTTGAGAAGGGATCCACGGCAGATGGCGATCTAGTTGGAATATTTGAGGCTTTAGAAGTTCGACATCAGAGGCTCGTTGAGATTGGTAACCAATTATTAGGAATATTGCTAGATTCGGATACTACCACTGAGGATGATATCGCGAAAGAGATGGAGTGTCAGGATAAATACAGCTCACAATGGTATGCCATTTCCAGAAAATTTGAGTCGGAACAACGGCCAAAATCAACATCAGCACCAGGTACTGTGAAATCCATCAGCCATAGAAGCGAAACCGTTAAAATTAAATTACCAAAATTAGAATTACCCAAGTTTGACGGAAACATCAAAAATTGGATTGGGTTTTGGGGTCAGTTTAAGCGGATCGATGAAAATAATGGAATGGATGATGGAGATAAGTTTCAGTATTTATTGCAATCCATGACACTCGGTACTTGTGCGCGACAACTAGTCGAATCATACCCTCCATCTGCGGGTAATTACCGGAAAGCTGTGGAGGCCTTAAAAACACGTTTCGCGAGAGATGACCTGCTAATAGAAGCTTATGTAAGAGGCCTATTGAATCTGATATTAGCAAAGCAGAGGGGTGAGTCTGACAATTTATCGCAACTTTATGACAACTTGCAGACTCACTTACAAGCTCTTGAAACATTAGGAGTCACGAAGGACAGATACGCATCAATTCTATTCCCAATGATCGAATCATCTCTACCAGAGGACCTTTTACGAACATGGAATAGAATTAGATCAAAGCAGATGACAGTTTGTGATGACTTGAGCAATTTGATTAACTTTTTAAAACAAGAAGTTGAATCAGAAGAGCGAATACGGCTTGCCAGAGAAGGTTTCACGAAAATGTCAGACTCACTTGCGGAACCGAAGCTACCTACAGCGTGTTTTACGAGTAATGCAACCAAATCCCACGGTTTCATCAAGAAGTTAACGATAAGCTGCATATGGTGCGATAAAGAAACACACGCTAGTTCAGAATGTCACAAAGCAACAAAAATGTCACTGTCAGAAAAGCAAGATTTTTTGAAATGTAAGAAAGCTTGTCTCATTTGTTTTAGAACGAATCACGTGACGAAGAAATGTCGAAGCTCAGCTAAATGTTTGGTCTGTAAACGTAGGCATTTAACTATCATGTGCCCTGAAATCGAAGAAAAGGTAGAAAAGAAAACTGAGTCTTCCACAAAACGTAGCCCGTCAAGTTCACCAAGTTCTAACATCAACTTACTTTCCAATCGACAAGATTCCACAACATTGCTTCAAACACTTGTATGCAAAATTGCAGGAAATAACCAAGAAGTTCAAGTTCGCATTTTGCTAGATAGTGGAGCACAGAGATCCTACATTAGGACCGATTTGGCGAAGAGACTCAACTTAAAATCTGAACGCAAGGAAAGAATCGCACATTGTTTGTTCGGGGGACACGAGATGACCGCTGAAGAATATGATGTATATAGTATCAGATTAATAAGTTTGTATGATAGTTTCTTTATAAGCCTAAAGGTTATAGGACAACAAAATATTTGCGGTTTCTTACCAAAAATAACGTCGATTCCATTACTTGACACTTTAAAAAAACATAACATAAGACTGACTGAAACGACGGACTCTACTAACGATGTTGACATTCTTATAGGGGCTGACTATTTAGGAACAATAATGACTGGAGAGATCTTACATATTTCAAACAATTTAATGGCATGTCGAACTAAATTAGGGTGGACAGTGTCTGGTCGATTGACGGGGATTTACAATTCTCTCACTCCAAAGACTACCGTATTACACAGTTCATCTAAACTGCCGGACTTGTGGAGCCTGGAGTCACTTGGGATAACTGATCCTAGTGAACAAGCTTCCAAAATGGCCCACGAGAAGGAAGTTCTCGAACACTTCCATAAAACATTGGCAATCAATAAAGAGGGAAGGTACGAAGTAAGTCTTCCTTGGAAGGACATGCCTCGCCCTCAACCCAACTATCAGTTGGCTAAAAAACGTTTGATTGCCACAACGGCGCGTCTTGAATCGCTTAACAAAATAAACGAGTACGATGCCGTATTTAAAGAGTGGAAATCACTTGGTATTATCGAAGAAGCACCTCAGTCAAACATCGAAGAAGGTACGTATATGCCGCATCACGCAGTTTTTAAAATGTCAAGTGCTACTACTAAAATACGTCCTGTCTTTGATGCTTCGGCTAAGGATCAAGACAGAATTTCACTCAATATTTGTCTTGAAAAGGGCATCAACCTAATTGAGCTTATACCTGAATTACTTATAAATTTTAGGAAAGGAGCTTACGCGGTGACAGCTGATATAGCGAAGGCGTTTTTACAGATATCGTTAAATCCAGAAGACCGCAACTATCTAAAATTTTTATGGTGGTCCAATGTCAACGATGAGAACAAACAGGTAATTACTTTTCGTCACAAACGCGTGGTATTTGGTCTAACATCTAGCCAATTTCACTTAGCTGCTACAATAAATCATCATTTGGATAATACACCACCACATCTAAAGGATACAGCAATGTTGCTGAGGAAGTCTTTTTACGTTGATAATTGCCTAATGTCTTTAGATACAGAACAAGATATGCACCGATTTATTGTCGAGGCAAAAGAACTAATGGCACTAGGAAAGTTTGATCTCAGATGTTGGGTAAGTGCTCCAGCGCAAGTAGATGAGGAGGTAGAAATAACAGAAGTTCTGGGCATGGTATGGAATGTAAAGGCGGATACTTTCAACTGTCGTGTAGTAAATAACCTTGGGAATAAGATTACAAAAAGGGAAATTCTGTCAATTGCACAGAAATTTTTTGATCCTATTGGTATATTGTGCCCTATAACAATAGTGCCAAAAATAATATTACAAAGGTCATGGAATAGGAAAATATCTTGGGATAGTGAGTTACCAGATGATTTGAAACTTGAGTTTAAACGCTGGGCAGACAACTTACATTTAATTGATCAAATTAAAATTCCTCGACGTTTGACAGTTCACAATATTTTAGATTGTTATAACTCCCTTCATGTCTTTTGCGACGCCAGTCAGCAGGCTTATTCTGTGTGCATTTTCTTACGATCTGAGTATAAAGGAGACAGTCATATCAGCCTCGTAATGGCAAAGGCTAGAGTAGCTCCAGTACGAGAAATCACCATTCCTCGTTTGGAATTGATTGCTGCAACGATTGCTGCAAGGCTAGGCTCTAGGGTCATAAAAAAGTTGTGCTTACCTAACTGTCGTAACTTTTTTTGGACCGACTCCAGTGTTGCACTAAGCTGGATAAAGGGTGACGGAAACTGGACTGTATTCGTAGCTAATCGTGTTAAAGAAATACGATCCATCACAGATCCCAATGCCTGGAAACATATCCCGGGTCATTTAAATCCGGCTGACCTTCCATCAAGAGGCACACATATCAAACACCTACTTAAAAACAAATGGTGGGAAGGCCCGGCATGGCTTCGCCTAGAAGAAAATTATTGGCCGGAGACATGTTTCATAACTAATTCAGAGGATGTTAATGCGGAACTGAAATCCGTCAAAACCAACACAAAGGTGATGGTAGTTGGACATTCTTTTCTAAATCGACTCACTTATTTTTCAAAGTACACCAAGATTGTGCTAATGGTGGCATGGATGCGCAGATTAAGATACAAAGTCTTCAGGAAAAACACTGTAATTCTCAGTAAGGAATTTGAGGATGCAGAAAGGACCGTAGTACGACTAATTCAAGCAGCGTATCATCACAAGCTATCGAACTTACAGACGTTCAAAGACGATGAAGGCATTATCAGATTGTCAACAAAACTGAACTTAGGAACAGACAAGTTTGATTTCATAGCCCCGATCGTACTACCCGGCAATAATGTTATCGTGCAGAGGCTGGTAGAAGAACGACACCGGCAACTACTTCATGCAGGGACTCAGACATTGATGGCCAATTTAAGAGAAACCTTCTGGATTATTGGTATAAGAAAATTGGTCAAGAAGGTCGTACGTGAATGTGGTAGGTGTAGACGCTACAAGGCTACACCTAGTCAAACTCCTCTAACTGGCCTACCAAAAGATCGTATAGAGTCAGCTGATGCCTTTGAGGCTAGTGGAGTCGACTTAGCTGGCCCTTTGTTACTGCGCAATGGCAGTAAATGCTGGATTGTACTATTTACATGTGCCACATATCGCGCGGTACATTTAGAGCTGCCGGACACATTATCAACTAATGACTTCAACATGGCTCTGCGACGCTTCACAGCACGTCGCGGTAGAGTTCGTTGTTTATTTAGCGATAATGGTACTAATTTTACTGGTCTCAATAATGCTTTTAGTCAACTAGACTGGAGTGAGATCAAGAAAGTATCAGCAATACATAGAATTGAATGGAAGTTCATACCGCCAGCGGCTCCCTGGTGGGGAGGGTTTTACGAAAGGCTGGTCGGGATGACAAAACAAATCCTAAGACGAGTTTTAGGTCGAGCGTCACTAACGCTCATGGAGTTACAAACAGTGTTATGCGACTGTGAAGCTACCATAAATAGCCGACCACTGACGTATATTACAGGTGGACAAGATGAACTAAGACCGCTTACCCCATCATTGTTTATCCAACCACGAGTACGAATTGACGTTGCAGATCTTGATACAATAGACCAGAGATCGTTGAACATTCGGGCAAAATATTGTCAGAAGCTCCGTTTAGATTTGCGACAGCGTTTTCGATCAGAGTATTTGAGCATGTTGGTACAGCAAAAATCTAAGAAAACGTCTCAAGTCCTCTTACCTGGGGACGTGGTTTTGATACACACCGAAGATAAAAGGACCAATTGGCCGTTGGGTGTAGTCCTAGAGACATATCCGGGAGGAGATGGAGTGTGTCGAGTAGCAAAGGTGCGGACAGCCATGGGTGAAAAAATACGCGCATTCCAAAAACTCTACCCATTGGAAGTTTCTTCCAGCTCAACCGACCTTATCAATGGTAGGGTTGATATGACCGATGGTAGGGTTGACATGACCGATGGTAGGGTTGACATTACCAATGACTTAGACGTAACTGACGTACCACGACCTCGAACAACACGGTCAGGACGCACGGTACGTCCGCCGACACGTCTCAATATTTAAAATAGTACCTAGTAGACCTGCCGGTCCACTTGGGCCCGGGAGTGTCGTGAATACTTTTTTGTTTGTATCTATGGTTTTATTTAAGAAACAAAAAGTGACTGACAAGTGATGTCATTACATACCTATGTAAAAAAATTGTTGAAAATTATTAAAAGGAAAATATAAAATTATCTCTCTTAGTTTTTGTTCCCAACACAATCATCATACCTAACTTTTATTTACATTAGAACTTTCATTATCAGATGTTCACGATAACCTACAAAATAATAAACTTACAAATGCTTACCGGTAAAAACTGGAAGTTATATTAAAAGTCCGACCCGGTATCTTGTGTAGCACGATAGTGATAGTTTAGAGCGAATTCACAACACAAAAAGCTAGGGACGACCGCACGAGAAAGAAAATACTAACTTGAATGAAATGAACTGACTGAAATCGCCGCAAAAGGCAAACTGAAACTGACAGCAGACGTGACATTTGACAGTTAGGAGAATTGGCGAACGTGACGTGTGCAATGTTCGCCAAACGTAGTGATTCCATCCAAAGCTGCAAAACTATCGATATGATCATATTTTTCAAAGTACTATAATAATTTAACTTTTAATTAATTATTTCCTTTATAAAACAATTGAATAATCTAAAACATAAGACTAATAACCAAACAAACCTATATACAAAGTTTTCAAATCAATAAAATCTAAAGAAAATCTTTAACAGTGAAAATAGTAAAATCACTTTAGTGCGTCGTACTGTAAACAACCCTTTAGCACTTAAGTTTAAGGTTCCCCTAGTCAACGGCACGAACTATTTTGTGCGCGGGGTTAAAATGCATGCTGTCTTATCCAACAACACGTGCGAAAGAGATTGATGCTGTGATGAGCAGTAAGAAGCTAGTTTTCGTACGAATTAGCACTTTTGCAAATTTGTAGCAAAATGGATGATGATATAGGAAGAAAACGAGCGCGCGAAAAACTACTAAATATATGTTTTCAAAATAAAATTATTTGCGTTGTTGGATTAATAATCTATTCCTGTATGGAGGCCGTTTTGCAATTTTCCTTCTTCTTATGGTATTTATTTACGCCCAAAGATACGTTAAAATTAATGTTGAATTATGGAACTTTCGACGCTCATAACTTTCAAATATTGTATTTTTTTACTTTTCTGCTTTCATACAGGGCTAGCTAATGATGAGACAAATTGATAACATTTTTATTTTTTGATGAGGCTGACATGCCATTGTGGATAAAAGCCTCCATAAGAAATAAGAAATTAAAAAAAAAAAAAAAAAATTGAACGTACACCGTCAAACAGTGGAGTAATCGCCAGACTACGTTTGTATGAAAGAATTTTCGACTAGTGTAACCATAATGTGGTTATCTGGTTACAGCTGTTGCTCGCTATCCCGTTGTTTTTTTTAAATTAATTATACGCACATTTTTTTTTTAATTTTCTTTACATTTAGGCAGTTTGGCAGAATAGTCAACATTTGCTATGCTTGCCAGTAATAAAAAATAGAACAGAATAGAAGACAGGATGAGATAAAAAATATCGCCAAAGTAGAAATCTTTAGCATCGATAAGTTTCGCATTCTTATCGGCTTCAGCCATAGAGTTACTTTTAATAGTTTTAAAATTTTATGTCTGCATTTTGATAAAAACTCATTGCATTGACAAAATTAATTTATGAAAATCTCGATTTACATTACATAAGGTCGTTTTTAGATTAGAAATAAATTAATTTATAAACGTCAAATAATAAAACATTCCAAATTATTGTTTGAAAAATGATATTTATTGATTTGGTTGAGTGATTTTCTACCTCTTGTCTTTGCTATTTGCGCAGAAAAACAACAAAATTCACTATGGTTTGGCCCAATTGACATTTTGTAATTTTTGTGAAGAGATTTTAGAATTTCACGAATTTTGAGCCGTTCTATTTTAAGACAAATGACTGATAACAGTTATTGAGTTTTCCGTGTTAAATTCACACACAACAGTCATGTGTTCCATTGCCGAGTGCGGGATTTTGCTATGAGAAAAATCTTCAAGAGCACGAAGGTTTTATTCGGTAGGGTTGCTAAAGAATCTGTTTGGTAATATGCAATGGAAATACAAGGGCTGGAAAGGGCGATGGCTGTGGGCGGTACTAGTGCTCGCATTGTGTCCGCTGGTGTTAGCCCAGAAGATCGGTGACCCTTACAAAATATTGGGCATACACCGCAAGGCTAGCCTGCCAGAAATACGCAAAGCCTACAGGCAACTGGCTAAAGAATGGTATGTGTTTATCCATTCTCTTGAATGTACAAGCTGGCTATTTATTGTCTAGTTAATAATCTTGAGTTCACTTTGAAGTTCAATAATTTATTTACTTTTATTGCAGTGTTGTTATGAAGATAAATATTGTATTATGTATCAAAAAGTCAAATTATGTATGTACGGAAATTTATAAATGATTGAGAGAAACCTTGGTTTGTAACCAGGTAGTTAAATAATGCATGTAACAACTTTGTACTGTAGCTATAGCAGTTTAAGGAAACAACATTTAAAGATACTTACATAGTTTTCAAGACGTTTTCTAGCTACATATATAAACAAAAGAATGGTTTATTTTTTTCTGTAAAGTGTTGCTGCGCTATAACAAAATCCATTTGATTTTAAAAGTTGCAATAAACATATGAAATTAATTAATTAAAATAATGGTCTATTCCAGGCATCCTGACAAAAATGAAGACCCGAATGCAGAAACTCGTTTTGTTGAAATCAAACAAGCTTATGAACTGTTGATAGACACGGAACGGAGGCAGGCGTATGACTTGTATGGCATTACGAACGAAGACGACCACCTGTACAAACCCAGGCACGACTACAGCCAATATGCAAGATTTAGGTAAGTTATAAATACAGTTTCCAATTTTACTCATGCTAAAATAAAAACACATTTTTAGAGTTCCATACCCGAGGGTCCAAATGGAGCCCTATTGCTGTCTGTCACACTTGTTTTATGGCAAAACCGTTGGAGCTACAGTCTTCCAATTTTCACAGTATTCACATTTTCACAGCATTTTGCTGACCCAAAGCCATGCAATTTGTCAAAAAAATATGTTTTTAGGTTTTTAAGGGGCGTTGAGTAGATAAATACTGTATTTTTTTGTTTTAAAATATTTTGAAAAACAAAGGAATGAGAAATTTAACTTCCCATTGACCATGAACTTGAAATTGGTGATAATTATTATGTATATTTAACTAAAATCTTATAATGTATATTTTACTAACAAATACCAATATATTGATAAATCTGATATTTTCTTTGAAATTTCGTCATTTTTCTTATTTTCTATTCAACAAATTTAATTTTGCAGATTGGTATGGAACCTTAAATGTGCAAAATCCGACTTGCACTTGGCCTCTTTTATTTATGTTGTTTCTTTCAAAACATGAATTCTTAGTTTGTACAGCATGAATGGTCTAAGGAGTCTCAGATCAAAGCTCCCCAGACCTTTGTAATACAATTTCCTAAACTACAGCCATGAGTAAGAAACACAAATAAATAAGATTTCAATCTTCACAAAAAGTGAAACTATTCTGTTTCAAGTGTTTCCCTCATCATCACTTAACATCAGGCTAGATAGAGGTCAAATGTGAACCAATCACAAGTTAGAAAATAAATGTGGAATAAATATACAGACTTTTTTCTGAAATCTAGACAATAACACAACCCAGCTGTTTACAATCCAAATCACTCAGGGGCTAGATCAATGTAGCAGTTGAAGCAATAAATCTTGCTATTTTACTCATTTGTTTATCTTACAGAGTGCTACAAAATAAACTTACTAAAATTGTCTGGGTTATTGAATTTTAAAACTAAAACATAGATTTTCTGAGTTTGTATTCTTCAAGAATAAGAAAGTTTGTGATTGTACTATGGCATGTCTGGTTCTACTGGTGCATGGCATTAGTAGGTACTTCAAATAATGAAATGGCTCATAAACTCATAACAATTGATTGCACAATTTTTTTTCAATACTTACATTATTTTTGTTCATTCTACACCTATTTCATTGAAGCTTGAAGTTCATGATGTTATAGAGTTTTGGTGAAGTATAGACCCCCCTCTTATACTGCCATACTTTCTAGTATATATACTAATATTATACAGAGGTAAAGTTTGTGAGGTTGTAGGGGGTAATATCTGGATCTACTGAACCGATTTATATGAAATTTGGCATGGAGATAATTTGAGACCCTGGGAAGGACATACAATAGTTTGTATTCCCTTGGGATGATAAAACACATTTTACGCGGGCGAACCCGCGGCAGAAGCTAGTTATCAATAAAAAAGGAATAAGTTGCTTTTATCGTTGAATCTGTTTTAATTTAACACCAAAATTCCAATTTATTAATAAATAAACAAGCATGAATCAGATCAATGTTATGAACCTAAATTCACAACAATGTTATTCAAAGTGCAATCCTGACATGGTTTACATTTCTTATGCATGAGTCACTGGATCAATATAATGTTTTATGGGTACTTGCTGAAACACACATTTAATGTTCAGGTATACATAAAACCAGGGTAACAACTGAGTATTGCAGAGTAAACATGTCTAGAAATAGTCTTGGTGGATTATTTCATGGCAATATCAGTAATTAATGTTCATCATCTGCCTAGCCCTTTCCCAACTACATTGGGGTCGGCTTCCAGTCTTACCGGACTCAGCTAAGTACCAGCGACTGCCTATCTGACCTCCACAACCCAGTAACTGGGTAACACGGTACCCCTTGGCAAGACTGGTGTCAGATCTCAAGCTTCTGACCCGTAACGACTGTCAAAGATCTTCAAATGACAGCCGGGTCCAATGGCTTAACGTGCTTTCCGAGGCACGGAGGAAACTCGGTATGTTGGAATGGTCAACCATCCACGGACCGACCTCGTTAAGCGTTGCTTAACTCGACCAGTGCGACTGTTATTATTTAGCCACGAGTTCCACGAGAATAACAGTAATTAACCTTGACCCACCAAAATTTATTGACAATCTTAATTTCTAGAACGGACATAAATCTTACTAACGTTCTGAATTGATATATATCGTGATCAGCAACATCTAATAAAAAACCGGCCAAGTGCGTGTCGGTCTTCTCACTTTTAAGGTTCCGTACCAAACCGCAAAATTAAGTTGGTTGTAATGGAAGAATGAGGGAATTTCAAAAAAAAAATCTGATTATTCAATATGTTGGTATTTGTTAGTAAAATATACGTAATAATAAACATTATAAAGTTCATAGGTCAAATGGGAAGTCAAAAAATTCTTCGGAACAAAATTTTGTAAAAAAGCTGACTTTTGGTGGCTTCTCATTCCTTTGTGTTCCAATATTTTTGGACAAACAACCGTTTACGGCTGTTAAACGCGTGTGACAGACGACGAACAGACTGAGGGACACTTGACTGAAAGCAATAAGGTCCCATTTGGACGCTTCGGGTCGGAACCTTAAACGTAAGAAATTGCGTTTTTTGGGCCACACCTCGGATCGAACCTACCGCTGGTTTTCGACTACAGCCCGCGCGTGTTATTTATCGTGTGGCTTCGGAAATAGCAGTCATTATAATTGCCTTACTATCTCTTATATTAAGGCAATAATAATGATACTGCTGTTTCAATGCTAAAACGAAACAAACTATAGGTACATAGTTGATAATATTTGTCCATTTCTGTCTCTGAAAGCCACAGCCATACTTTGTCTAACTGGCAAATATTTAGTTGTCTTGTTTTAAAATACATGCTAGTGGTTTGTGTAAATGAAGTTGATCACTAATACGGCGACACGATTAAATGTTGAGTCGTTATTTTCGCACAACTACCAACCATAAAACTTAAGTATTATCCCGTTTGTCGAAGGACCGATAGTAGCCTTGATTGGAGACCGACCGCATATATTATCGGCAAGCGTAGTGTGGAACGCCCTTTAGCTAGGTAGGCCAATGACCTTAAAAATATTTTTAAGATCGTCGGCCGATTAACCGGCAAGCTAGATCAGTCTGGATGTGAAGTGAAACGAAGGACCGGGTGTTGTGGCTTCATAGAGGACCTAGGACTAGCAGTGGACTGCGATAGGCTGACTTGATTTATGAGATATCAGTGGAAGTAAAACGTTCAATTTGTCATAAATCAGGAATGTAAGAATTTTGGCAAGCATTCTGAATTACTCTGCATCCGGAGTTTTCGGAAGTTATGAGTAACATAATGTAATCATCATCACGATGTGCAGTGTCGGTGCATGTTACTATAGTATTGTAGTAATGCTCGTTCTCTCTAACACAAGGAAAAAACTAAATATGTGCCTAAATATTAATGCACTATTGGTTTTTGAACTCTCAGCGCTAATAAGCCATAAGGATTTTTTTTAAATTCTTTCTAGGCTCGCGCTTGACCACTATCTCATCTGATGGTAAGCGATGATGTGGTCGACGGTGAATCACGCTTGCCTAGAAAAAACCTATTCACTCTTGACTTAAAGACCACTAGATTGTAACTGTCGGGAAACACAGACTCCGGCAGGGAATTCCACTCCTTAGCTGTACGCACAATAAAAGTGTTACCAAAACGTTTTGTGCGAATGATTGCGATGTCCACCATGTACCGATGGCGCATCGCCGTACGTCTGGTAGTCCGATGATGAAACGGGAATCATGCAATTCCATCGCACACTCGCCGAAATACAACCCATAAAAAACCGACAAGCTGGCAACTCGGCGACGATGTTCAAGGCTCTGGAGCTTTGTTTTGACCAGTGCTTCATCGCCGATGAGCCCGGTTTTCGATCGACTCCAGTGCCTCAAGCTGGTATTTGGCAGTTCCGTCCCAGAGATGAGAACAGTACTCCATGCATGATCGAACTTGCGCTTGATACATGTTGAGCAGCTGTTCCGGCGTAAAGTACTTTGGCGTGATTTACATTCTCAAAGCCATTGCAACAGCTAGGCTGTCTAGCTAGCCATATCCGTGTTCCATATGCCAATACGGATCATGCTTGCGATATAGGACGTGTCATTAATATTAAAGCGGATTTGAGACTACGCTATACTATTGTAGAAGGACCTAATGCTATACTATATAGCATGGCGTTCACATTACGTGATATTATCGCAAGCATTTATAGTATATAGCAAGCTCAGTTGACCGCGATCTTTGAAAGTGTGCACATGGTTGCCGGGGATGAGGGAGGAGGAAGAGGGCGGCGCGTGATATAGCACAGTATGACCTCAGCGTATCACCAAATTTATAGCGTATAGTAAGCCAATAATATATAGTATAGTACAGTGTGAACGTGTATGTATGGTGCACGATATTGTTGTGCTATGAGCTATATACTATATGCTATTATATTATAGCGTAGTCTGAAAGCCGCTTCAGGTTTCCAAAGTAAAGCGCGCGCGAGCGCGGCGATGGAACCTGCAGAACTATTTTTATGAAAAATGGTTGTTGCATCGCTGTCGCATCGTCGCATAATGTGTCTGTCTGTGCATCGAGCCTTTATAAGTCTCGGTGGCGTATTTTGATTCTTACTTTAAACTTAGCATTTTTTTATCTCTCAACGTTTTATTTTGTTGCAGCAACGATCCATTCGAAGAGTTCTTTGGGACACATTTCCGAACACAAGACCAAGATATCACATTGTTTCACAAACTCTCGGTGACCGCACGGTAAGTGACCTGATCTTAGCACTTTCGACCATTTACAACTCCGTAGCTTCTCCAATCAATGTATGAAGATGGATACATAAGGCCATCATCAATCTTTTAATGTGGCCACTGCTAGGACACAAGCTTCCTCTCTGTGAGAGGGAATGGGCCTTAATCCACCACTCGGGCCCAGTGCGGGTTGGTGGATGTCACGTGTCTTCAATTTTTGGTTCTAGGACATGCCCGTTTCTCGCGATATTTTCCTTCACCGTTTTTAGTGCAGTAATGATGAAATAATTTACACAAAGTAAAGCGCCTGCCTGGGTTCGAACCTACGATCTAAGACACGTAAGTCGGGGTCGTTAAAACTGGGCCACCACTGCTCACTGATACATAAGGTGGTGGTCGCTCACAATGGGCCTCATCAGAAGGCTTAAAGTCACGCAAAGGACTATGGAGAGAGCTTTGCTCGGAGTTTCCTTAAGTTATCGAATCAGAAACGAAGACATCCGCAACAGAACCAAGGTTACTCACATACCCCCAAGAATTGCCAAGCTTAAGTGGCCGTTGGGGCTGAAAAGTTCTGGAGTGGCTACCGCGAACCGGAAGACGTTGCGTTGGAAGGTCTCCCACAAGGTGGAGCTGGGCAAGGTTGCGGGAGCCCGGTGGATGTGAGACGCACAAGACCGATCTGTCAAGCGACGCTTGGGGGAGGCCTATGTCCAGCAGTGGACGTCTTTTGGCTGAAATGATGATGATGATAGCTCCCAGTTTATAAAGTTATTTCTTTCCAGCCACTTTGAAAACAACATAGTAGAGAAAAGCATTCACACTCCAGCCTTAGTCCTGTTCTACACCGACTGGTGTTTCGACTGTGTACGCTCAGCGGCCTCTTGGCGGCGACTGGTGGAGGCTCTGCAGCCGCTGGGCGTTACCATGGCAACCGTCCACGCAGGCCACGAGGCCAGCCTGGCGAGACGTATCGGGGTGCACGGAGTACCTTGTCTGACCTTCGTGCTGGATAAACATGTGTATTTGTATAAGGAGGGGTTGGCGTCGCTGCCTAAGATTTTGGGTGAGTGGATTTTTTTATGTATAAGGGTTGTTAGTTACTTTAGGTTATTGTAGTCCCTGTTTGACGGAGCTATAATCAAAGTCACGCTTTATGATGTTCGTGAAGAACGCAAATACAATTCGAATGCGAGTGAACGCACAAACGCCATTGTGAGTTAAAATATACAGCCTTATATTTAACAAGCACGCAAATATCAGTTTGCATTGAAATTTTACCGCACTGGATTAACGAAAATGCAAATCATTCTTCTGTTACTGGCTTAGTAAAACTAAGGAATTTTCACCCTTTAACCCTTTGATTCAAAGTTTGGCAAAGCTAAGGAATTTTCGACTTTAAATCCTTGCACACAGTTTGCCAAAGCTAAGGGATTTTCAACTTAAAATCCTTCCCCACAGAGTTCATGCGATGGAAATTCCCGTACAAGCTAGTGAGTGCGATCGCGGACGCCAACGTGGACGGCTTCGTCTCCGACTTCGAAGACAACAAGGTCAAGGCGCTGATCTTCGAGGAGCGCCAGACCATCCGCCTTAGATACCTCATCACTGCATTCCACTATAGAGATAGAGTCGCTTTTGGGTGAGTACCTTTACTTGGTATGCTTTTATCTGCTAAATTGTCTTTATTTTTCTTTCTTTAATATGGTATTTTACTCTACAAGAAAAAGCATTTGGAAAATGTTAATTTTAGAACATAAAATAACAAAATAAGATTTAAAATTCAACTGATAGTTTTCAGTTTTTTTTAATCTGTTTTATAACACCATGAAATATGAAATAGTAGCCGCCATGTTATTACGTCATACGGCTGTGTTAACTAAAAACTGTCAACTTATCAGCGTATCGGCGCATTTGTCTACAAAGCCAACTGACGACATGTTTCCAGGTTTTTGCCAAACTACCCGCGAAATTTGAAAGGCTAAATTTAAATGCATTTTTATGGCACTTAGCACTATAGAATTTAATTGAGATACTTTTAAAAACAGGGTGTTCTGTTACTACTCCGCACATAAAAAGAACTTATACCAAATCCTTGTCGTCTTTTGTTAAATTCGAAACAAGTTCAGGGAGCTGTCTTGATTGCATCTGTAAATCTGATATTGATACATTCTTTTTCTTATCAAGAAAATTGCACTATTATGCCGAATTTCTTTCAGCTTGCCCGCACAGCTATTTGTAAACCATCGCAGTAACAAAGCAACAAATCTGCATCGTTAAATAAGTAACCGCTTAATAATGTCAGATATTCTGTGGCGATAAGAAATATATCATTGGGTAAATAAATACCTACCTCCCAATACCAATTTTTTTGCCCACAATAAGACATAACTGACATAAAAAAAATCTCCAGTTTCGTAGACATGCGTTCCCGCGACACCACAAACGTGACAGCCCGCTACAAGGTGCAACGCCACATAGACACCATGGTGCTCCTCAAGGAAGACAGCATCGAGCCCGCCGCCACAGTCAGCACCACTGAGATCCCCACGCAGACGCTGCACCAGCTCATTGAGGCCAACCAGATGCTGACGCTGCCGAGACTGTCTTCACAGGTAACACAGACACCATGCTCCTCCTCTAGAAGACAGCATCGAGCCCGCCGCCACCGTCAGCACCACTGAGATCCCCACGCAGACGCTGCACCAGCTCATTGAGGCCAACCAGATGCTGACGCTGCCGAGACTGTCTTCACAGGTAACACAGACACCATGCTCCTCCTCTAGAAGACAGCATCGAGCCCGCCGCCACCGTCAGCACCACTGAGATCCCCACGCAGACGCTGCACCAGCTCATTGAGGCCAACCAGATGCTGACGCTGCCGAGACTGTCTTCACAGGTAACACAGACACCAAGCTCCTCCTCTAGAAGACAGCATCGAGCCCGACGCCACCGTCAGCCGATCCCAACTTAAGGTTGCCCTAGTCGACGGCACGAACTATTTTGTGCGCGGGGTTAAAATGCATGCTATCTCATGTGATAACACGTGCGAAAGAGATAGATGCTGTGCTGTGATGAACAGTAAGAAGCTAGTTCGCGTACGAATACACACTTTTGCAAATTTGTAGCGAACTGGATGATGATTTAGGACGACAACGAGCGCTCGAAATTTTATAAACAGACCTTTGGGAATATGGATATCATGAAAAAACTACTAAATGTATTATTATTTGCATTGTTGAGCTAATAATCTATCTCTGTATGGTGAATGTTTTGCAATTCTCCTTCATAATATGGTACTTATTTGCGCCCAAAGATGCGTTAAAATTTGTGTTGAAATATGGAACTTTCGCCGCTCATAACTTTCAAATTATTATTTTTTTACTTTTTGTTTTCATACATGGAGATAGATAATGATGACACAAATTGATATCATTGTTGTCAAACAGTGCATTAATCGCCATACTACTTTTGTATGGAAGAATGATCGACTAGGGCAACCTTAACTCTAGAGGAGAAGCATAGTGTTAAGTTCTTCACTTCTTGGTCATTTTATGAAAGGGGTCTCCGGAAAACATCTCTACTACTTTGGTTTTATGGCAGTAAGTGACCAGTAAATGTTATCAACCACCCCAGAGTGGTGAATCGCTTTAAAAATCAGTGCCACGCCTACATACCCCTCTTAATATATGTGACTCTGAATATTAAAAACTTACTCCTTAACTGAGCTAAACTCCTCAATCTATGTCTCTTGACAGCAGTTGTTGTCTGAACGTTGAATTGACGAAAACGACGACCCGTTGCCCGATTTTGCTCAATCTTGGATTTTATTTGTTGAAAGGAAGATTTTTGGCGCCCCTAAATCTCTTTTCCCTTTCGAGATACTCATTAATATGGTATCTTTCCAGAGCGTCCTAGAGAGCGTGTGCCCAGTGGAATGGCGAGCAGCCCGACGTCGTCTGTGCTGCGTGCTAGTGTGCGGCGGCGGCGGCGGCGGCGGCGCGGGCGCTGCAGCTCGGCGGGCGCTGCGGGAGCTGGCGCGGGCGCCCCCGGAGAGGCTGCACTACGCGTACGTGTATGCGCACAAGCAGCCCGACTTCATACATGCGCTGGCTAATGGATCGGGTGAGTGTTTGTGTACGAATTATTACATACTAGCTGACCCCCGAGACTTTGCTCCCATGAACTGGCTACCATCAACCATGCCTACCCTATCTACTATTTTTTGTCTATCATCAATAGTTTTCTCAGCGCAGGCCAAAGAATGAATTTTATAGGCAACATATTGCTACCTTGGGTTACATTATTGCAATTTTCATAAGGGTCTCTATTTTTTTTAAAATATATTGTAGCCTATGACTCTCAGGAATAATGTAGCTTTCTATTGGTGAAAGAATTTTCAAAATCGGTTCAGTAGATCCAGAGATCATCCCTTACAACGCCACAAACTCACAAACTTTACCTCTTTATAATATTAGTATAGACTGTATTTTGTTATGGACTTTTGTGTGCGCCCTGGGGACATAGGTAATGGGGATGTGAACTGCCATTTTATCACGATAGGTGGCGCATCGTCGCTATGGCTATTGAAAGCTGTCAGTTCCATACATTTTGTAACCTAAAATTCAGTAAATTCTAATTTTCTCGAAATATGCCTCTGTTTGCTGTATCAGGATGTACCAACCCCGGTGTTAATTAATACCCAAAGATACAACGCAAAAAAAAATGGGAAAAGGCTATATAATATTTATAGGTTATGTTATGTACCTGTCTTAGTAACACTGACTCTCAGATCAAATAAAAAATCAAGATGGAACGTTGCAAACAACAAAGTGAAGCCAGTTCAAACTAACTCTTGCCGTACAAATACACAATTACACGCACTCACATACAACGAAATTACGCCTTAGCTTGTCCTTCGAGCTTACAGATCAAATAATAAAGCTCAACTGACAAGCTAAGGGGTAGTTTCGTTATACGTGTGCGCGTATAATTGTGTATTTATACGGCAAGGCTTACTTTGAACCGGCTTCACTTTGTTTTTTGCAACGTTCCATCTTGACTTTTTATTTGATCTGAGCACTGACTATGTTGCTTGGTAATCTTCAGCGAATTAGTGGAGCTATTAACGTATTTGTAAAGTTCTACATCAAGAATGTCTTTTGCTTGGCCCTCAGAAGCTTCAGAGGGCTTTGATTACCGAAAATAAAATAAAACTTCTAACCCAAAAAGTAAAGAATACCAACACATTAAAGTAATGTTTTGCATTTTTGTAAATTTTCCTACCATGAGTCAAGTAAGAATTAATCCGTTACAACTAAAAAAACATCCAAATCTAGAGCATATCACCGATGAAAAATATTTAAAAAAACGTGATGTAAACAAAGCGAAAACGAATTGACAGCAGCCATTGCGCCACCAGCGACATCTGCGCTGAGCTTTGCGTTCACATCCCCATTAAATCAAATTTTGCTGAAGCAATTTCGACATAAAATTAGTCACTTGTATAGTGTTTTGCCGTAGTCGCCATATTGATTGATAGCCAATGTAATGCGAGACTTAAAAATGGATTCCTTATAAGGAAATTCTCAAATTATTAATTTCGCTGATTAATACCAAAAAAACGAAATTTCGAGGTTATTGACATGAGTCAAAAAAGCCAAACTGTGCTGAGTGGCTCACTGCGTAAAATAGAAATAGCTTTTTTTTAGTTAAGCAGCATTATGCGCCCTGCAACCTTAGGGCAAAAGCAAGATTTTAAACGCTGTAACTATTATTAAAAAAAACCGGCCAAGTGCGAGTCAGACTCGCGCACGAAGGGTTCCGTACTATTATCGCAAAAAACGTCAAAAGAAATCACTTTTGTTGTATGGGCGCCCCACTTAAATATTTATATTATTCTGTTTTTAGTATTTGTTGTTATAGCGGCAACAGAAATACATAATCTGTGAAATTTTCAACTGTTAAACTATCACGGTTCATCAGATACAGCCTGGTGACAGACGGACCGCGGAGTCCTAGTAATAGGGTCCCGTTTTTACCCTTTGGGTATGGGTCCGGTTTTTCCCTTTGGGTATGGAAACCCAAAAAAGCACAATCAAATTAAATCATTTTATTTCGAACATTTACTTGAGATTGTGAATCACATCCTAATCGGACCACTCTTCCAACAGGCAGCGATATCTCAACAATGGAACACCGCATCGTCATCATCTGGCGACGCGAAGCCACCCGCATCCAGTACGAGTGGCTCAACGAGACCTGGCCCAGCTGCACGCACACACACTGTACTGCAGACCACTACCCAGCAGACCCGGCGCTCAGAGATGAGCTGCTGAAGTACCATGAACGGCTGAATGAGACTAAAAGAGCGTTGGATCAGCTAATCAAGAGGCTGCTGAAGCCGACCGAGGTTATGGCGTATGAGGCTCATGTTCAGGTTAGTGGAATTTATGATTCCTTTTCACCAACGATCATCCCCTTGTGACCCGGCGCTCAGGGATGAGCTGCTGAAGTACCATGAACGGCTGAATGAAACTAAGAGAGTGTTGGATCAGCTGATCAAGAGGCTGTCGAAGCCAACCGAGGTTATGGCGTATGAAGCTCATGTACAGGTATATGTTGCTTTGAATTCGTTGGAGAAACTTTACAAACTAACGTGTTGCATATCGATCTTTAAGCCCGTAAAATATCTACTTTATTAGTATTCCGAGAGATGTCCAATCTTTTTTTACTGATTTCCACTGTTATTTTTTGTAAATAAAAATACATAAATCAGTAATGTTACGAAAGCCAACGGGTGTTAAAAATTCACTGTCCACAAACTGCTGAAATACAGGCCTTTTAAATATTGATTGATTTTCGTTTTTATTAATCATATCCCTATGAAATGAAAGAGATGGACAAGGAAGTAGTTAAAAAAATATCGTATTGCGTAGATTTCAGCCGTATATATGTATTTCTAACAACTACCGTGGGAAGACAATGTACATGTATTTATTATTAATAGATTTCAGCTGTATACTTATTTCTAACAACTACCGTGGGAAGACATGTACATGTATTTATATTAATAGATTTCAGCTGTATAGTTATTTCTAACAAGTACCGTGGGAAGACATGTACATGTATTTATTATTAACAAATTTCCTATCTTCTATAGGAGCTCCTAGACGAAGCAGCCTTGGGAACGGTGTGGCGCGCAGTGCTGAAGGTGTGCGAGTGGACGGAGCGCGCGGCCGCCGCCATGCGCACACAACGCGCCATCTCCGCACTCTCGGTACTCGCTACTGTGGCGCTAGTGATGGCTGCGGGGTACCTCATGGCTTATCTCATGTATGTATACTTCTACTTAAACTTATATCAACTTGAGGGTCTGTGTGTACGACGGCGGTACTGCGCGTACATTTTGGAAATCCGATAATATGAATCCGGCTCGAAGGACCAAAAATGATGATGACTGAAAACTGAGATGTGGTATGTAGATCGACGAATCACACGGGAAATAAAATCACTTTTATGTGTCCATTAATGATTGACAGTTTATTTGTAAAAACATTGAAGTATATAATGCATAAAGTAGGTTACTAGTGGTGGGCACGATAGCCTAGTCAGCGAATTTACAAAAGTAAACGATGAATTACCAAATGCTTGTTCAGGTAAAAACTAAAACAATACATATCATGTGGCGATGCTCGTACACCGTCTATGGTTATGAGACTTATTGAGATTATCCTGTGTTTGAGACATGACCTCATTTTTATAAGAAAATAGAGACTAAACTATACTTGCATGAAAAACTATATTCACTACTAACCTTATTTTCACAGACGCGTAGAAGAAGAGTCAGTCCAGCGTCAGAAAGAAGAGAGGAAGAAACAGAACTGCTCTAACAAGAAGAACAACAATGAACCGAGCTCTGAACTACGACTGCACGAGCTACGAGCTGAGAAGTATAACGGACTGGTTAGGTATGTGCACGCGCCGAACACAGTTTTCATGTTAATATGTTTGTTAAATTCTATAAAGATTCTTAATTTGTAAGTCGGCAGAACCAGCCCTGGAACATAGAGATTTGTTTTTTCTGTTAGAACTTTCCCATGTTATAATTTTCATCCTTCACGCATTGGAAGCCGAAGTCAAAGATAGTATAATACATTCAGATGCCTCATCCCATACAAAGAAACCGTGCGTACGTAACTAGCGTTTTTCGTCTGATTATAAGAACATCGATCGCATTCGGTTCCGTTCCACGGCTGTAGATGGTGTTAGCAGCGACTTGCAAGTAAAAGGGTTTTCTCGGTTCGTGACTATTTTTTCCACGTTTTTATGACGATTTATTTTACGGTAATTTTTTGCGAGTTTTACAGTTTCACTCTACCAAAATGTGTTACAATAGACATTTGGCATGCCTCAGAAATTTAAAACCGCGCCATCTAGTGACATTTATTTGAACCAAATTTTATTTGTTAGCGCTGGGACCCCGTGCCGAAGTCTTTTGAAATGGTTATTGCACTGCAAATTACTAGTTATTTGTAGGAAGCTAATTTGCTAAACAAAACATTTCCTAACTGTATGCTGCTCCTTTTCTTGCAGATTGTTAAAACCTGGATGTCGAACGATCGTGTTGCTGGTAGACATGCAGAGTCGCGTGCAACTGCTGTCCAAATTCCATAAGATTGTGTGGCCTTATCGCAAGTAAGAAATCACGGTATTCTTCTGATCGATACAATGTTTTTTTATCGTATCTGGTAAACAATTTTTATTATGAAGGTCTCCTTTTTTATGTTTTTGTGGACCGACGTATACAATCTAATTTAAACCTACTCAACCCATCTCTTCAGTCTTTGAAGCAAGACCTCATCCAACGTTTGCCATCAGAAACGATCGAAGTCAAGAGTAGGCTTCAGGACTTAAAAAAAATCGCTGCAGTGACTAGTAATATCACAAGCTTTAAGAGGTCAGTTTTATACTGATGATGAAACCCTCTATTTTGACAGAAACAAGACGCTAGTGTTCGCGTACCTGTGCGTGGACCGGCACGCGAGCTGGTTCGCGCGCGTGTTGCAGCTGTCGCTGGGCGGCGCGGAGCTGCGCCTCAACGCACGCAACTGTGTGGGCACCGTGCTGGCGCTCAACCCGCACCGCAAGTACTTCTGCATCTACCACGCCAAGCATCCCGAGTGCACCAAGCCTCATAAGGTGAGCCTAAAATGTATTTAAAACTAAGACCATTTGCAGGTACAGTACAGTAGTGACAGGGGATCTTTGTGTTTCTGAAGTTGGCTCTGCAAACCATTGCGCATGCAACAGTTTGTCAGTTTGTGATAGGACGATGCGACAAACGTAAGCGATTGAAAGAGGCAGTTATACAAAGCTATCTTCATCTTCAATATTGACATAAAAATAGCTACTGTGCAGGGTCTTGCAAACTATTTTAGAGAAATTATACAACTATTTTATTAATGTCTAGACAAACTTGGAAGTATATAGAGTTGTTAATACTCTTTTAACTTCATGTAATTTATTTTTAAAATGGGAGGATAGCTGCTTAAGCTACCAATTGTACAGCTCTGTATATTTCACACGGAAATCAAAACAACAATAAAGTACTTACTCTGAATTCAAATTATTATACACGATAAATCTAATAATTGATGAACTTGGAAATCACCATTCGTTTTTATTCGGAAATGCGATGATTGTCGAAGGGGCATTAAGAAAACAGTTGTTTGGAATTTGGTTTATTTTTTTATTACATAGATGTGAATTTATTGATATTTTTATATTAATTATTATTTTCGACATTTTAAATTTTATTTTGCTGTAACGATTTTAAATCAGAATTTGGATTATTGTTATTATTTAATTATTTTTTTCTTTTGTTGTTGGATAACTGTTTTTAATTACTATTGTTATTTACACGTATTTTTCGATCGGACTTTTTTATGGTGTTGTCTCTATTTTACTTATTACTTTCTACACAATGTATATTGTTAAGAAATAAATGACTTATGACTTATTGTACTTTACTTTTAACTGACAAGGAGTCATCTAGTTAGCCAGAAAGTTGAAAGACTGTCTTACTCCTAAAGCCTCATTATTGTTCGACTTGGCTGTTAATGCCCAGCCATCTGACGGTGAAAAATGCTTCAGATACTCTGAACTGTCAAGTAGCCATACGAATCTGCCAAATGACTGAACCGCATTCTATGTCACCATGGTATTTTTTTTAAAGCGAGACCGAAGTTGTAGTGAGTGGTGCTTGTGTTGCTATACTACACCTAAGGACAACTTCAGCCGTCAGATTCTTCTTATATTTGTGTCATAGCGCGTAGTAAACGTTGAAACGCTTAGTTTGTATAGATTATATGACAATGTCGGTTCTAGCAGCGGCCACCGAGGCGTTTCCCCATATTTCCCATTGTACTCTTTTCTTTTTAAAAGATAGGTGCTGAATATGACGTTTTTCTAATGAATATTGTAATGTTCGTAGCGCATGAGCCGTATGACGCGGTCGCTGGGCGAGAGCGGCTCGTTCGACCCGGAAGCGGGCGCCTTCATCGGCTTCCACACCTCGCCCGACTCCTCCTCCAACGATGAGGGATCCGACCCTCCCGTGCTCATGCAAGGTATACTATAAACTAAACTATTATCAACCTTATTGTAGTGTTAATTATAATAGTTAATTTTCCTATGTTTGCAATATTTGTAAGTATGTGAGAACCATGTTCCTAATTATCAAATGAATTATTTTACCTGTTAGTGATTGTAATACTTTATACCTATACATACATGTGTTAGTCTGGATGCATCGTTCTCACCTATATGAATTAATATATGTATGTAAATGTTGTAAAAACTTTTTTTAAACAGTGTTATGGAGTTTCTTGTCCTTTCTTCTCCATAACAATCTACTTTTCCAAATAGACGGTAGAATCAATTATTATTACAGTATTTTTATTTTTTATTTTAAAGTCTGCCTAATTGAAATAAAGAATTTTGAGTTTTGATAGGGGTCAATAATCTATTATACTTAGAAACGATCTTCGACCCCGTCACAGTGTGGTTTGAGCTTTAGAAAATAAAATTGTGTACAGAGAATTTCCTCTTATCGGAGTTTCTCCATCTGTCCTTTACAGAGAATCTTCTAGACGGGCTCGAAAACTGGCTGGACCGACTATTCGAAGGCAGCACCCACCGCTACTACATCAACTACTGGCCCGACATGACCACCAAGTGAGGCACAAACCAGTGCGAGCCAATCACAGTGAGCCACGAGCCACAGTGAGCCACTCAGTTTTGTTTAGTCTGTACACGTTGACGCTTTGGCGTAACTGGGAATGAAGATCGAAAAAAGTTTTTGTCGTGAGGTTGGCACACCGAGCGTTTTGACAGATGTTTTGTGTTGCCAGTCTTAGAAAGTTGGAATGTCTTATGTGCCTGTATTTTCTTGTTAGTTTGTGGCTTGAAGATGGAGCGATCAAATGTACAGTACAAACATTTTCTTAATTTCCCTCGGCAAACTTCTTGTTTCGTCATTCGTCGGATTTCTATCAGTTGCCTTGGTGCAGACCGGACGCTTTCAATCAACTTGGAAGTTTATAGAGTTGTTAATACTCTTTTAATATAATGTAATTTATTTTAAAAATGGGAGGAAAGCTGTTATTTAAAAAATAAAACAATAAAGTACTTAGTTCTGAATTCAAATTATTATACACGATAAATCTAATAATTGATGGACATGGAAATTATCATTCGTTTGTATTCGGAAATGCGATGATTGCCGAGGGACATTAAGAAAATAGTTGTACTGTTAGCAAATGTTTATCGTTATTTCACTAATCGTGTTTATAGAAATGTTTTAGTCAGTAGGTATTACTTTTACATTATCCTTTCGGGCTTCCTTTAAATTGACGATAGTATATGTCAATACACAATTTTAATAACATTTGATAAAGTACCACAAACTAAAATTGAAATTTTCCTAGTTACGCCAAAACGCAAAATTTCTTTTTAATAAATTTATTTATTTCTCATATTTTTTTCTTCGTTGTTAAGAAAATATACTGCCCGGTTATTGCCGTTCTCGACCATAGATTATAAATAAGTGTGATAGTTATTCGTAACGGTTTGCCTTAGAGCTGATATACCCATAGACAACTTTTCCGAATCGTAATTTGAAAGGTTAGTAAGAACAGTGTAGATTAACATTAAAATTAAGTTCGAATATTCTTTCGATGTACGAATCGGATAGTTGCTTAAATATGGGCCTGTTTCGCCATCTCTGGATAAGTTACGGTTATTTTATCAGGCAGATAATTTCATTTTTTTTTTTAAAAAACACGGAACATTCATAGGTTTATTTTATCTGGTGAATAGTGCTTATCCAGAGGTAGTGAAAAGGCTCTAAATATTGGGTTATCTTGCTTTCTCGTAACGTGGTACTTTCGTTGTGGCTGTACGGTGTAGAACGATAGATTCGATCGATACAGTCGGGTGGACAAAATAAATGTAATACTGATTAATCGCTTTGGGTACACTTCTGTTGACAAGGGATTCAAGTATGATTGAAGGTAGAGTGGTGAAATCTTGTGTCTTTTAACATAACATTACTTGTAAGCCTCGTAAACACGCAAGCGTTCCAGTTTGGTAGTCGCAAGCGGCTGCAGAGCTTCGGGACCTAATTTGTCACAAAAAAATAAACCTACTGCAAAGGCAAAACACTAAAAAGTGCAAAATAACTTTTGTTTCGGCAGCCGGTGTCTTTGGTTCTTCTTTTTTATCGTTTTTTGGTCGAAAATTGGACTTCCCGATAACTCTTCATTCGAGCCAGCCGTGGCTCCCATATGCCTGAAATCATGTTTAAGCACTAATGGCATAAGAATATATTTTAAACAAAGCCAATACCATGACAATTAAATTTAGTTTTACTTGTTTTATTTCATTTTAAAAACCAAACCTCTATAAAAAAAACACCCTTTATTTGTTAAAATAACCTCATCCATATTGCATGAGACTTGCATCAGAACTGACGAAATGGTTGTATTTTATAACTGCTAAAGTTTTGGGCCAAACGAACCACTATCGCACCGGCGACACAAGAATATATCTCGGCTTACCTTTACATAAATAAGAATGTCTGTACCAAAGATTTCTAGCTATATCACAATGGTCCAAGTGCCCGTAGGCAATCGAAGTGTGCCCAAAGACCTAGGCCAAATTGTATTAGTGCCTATGTTGGATAGTTAGGCGAACTGAGTCTCCTACTATAGGTATTAGCTTAATATTGTAGCTCGGATGTTGAGTTTTAACGTTCGGAGGCCGGTGACTAAAATTAAGCAAAAAATAAAGAAAGGTATTAATTATAAGTGCCTTTTCACACGCACCGGTTTCCGGGTAGCCGGTGCCGGGTACCCGGCGGCGAATGTATAGCCATGTACGCCTGGGTACCCGGCGGCGTACATTAGCCATGTACATGGCTAAACACTACGCCGCCGGTTATCCGGTAGCGGCTATCCGGCAACCGGAGTGTGTGAAAAGGGACTAAAGGTGAGCAATTTTACTAAATGCAAGAGGAGAGTCATTTACAGTTCGCGTCATGTATGTTTGCCGCTCTGAAAGGATACAAATATCTGAACAACAGTGCGCCATGCCATACGACAAGCCTAGTTTCAGTGCGAAAACCTTTTGTGACGCGTACCGTAATTTGATAAAGGTTTAAAGGAATTTCATAATTTCAGTTAATTGTGAATTCAGTATGATTTGTAAAAGTTCTTATTAAAAATGGTAAAATTAATAAAACATTTGTGCCTCGGCAAATGGGACAAAAGGAATAAAAGCTTAATAAGGTTTTATTCACGTAACGACCACAATATAATCCTGACCACAGCTCACACCGGCCCTGTTCGAGTAAAATTTAAACAAAGAACAAAATATTCACACTTTTATATAAATAAATAAAACTAGCTGTAAATTAGCAGTTTGTCTTCACGATAATTATCACAATAACTAGTGTTAGAGTACCTACGATAATATAAGGACAGTATTACGGCACTGCACCTCATTGATGGTAACATTTTCTATTACATGTCGTTATAGACTGCGATGTCTATTACTATCACTCTGATACATAGAAAAAGGTATCAAGTAGCACATTTCGTGTCGAGCATAAAATGTCTGAGATATTAACTCGAGTGATGTAGCCAATTTCGAATCGGAAGCTAAATGCGAGTGTTTAAATAAAGCCTTTATATGCGAGACACGAACGATTCTTTTTCCACTACCTGATGAGCTTACTTAATTAAATGCAAATAAGTTCCAACAACAATTTATTAGAAACGTTCAGACTAAAAACCACAGACATAGGTACACAAAATCAACGCACGAGAGGTAACAGGTTCAGTATCATTCTGCCAGTTACATAATGATCCATACAAAAGTCATTTCGTAACTGTTATTATGTAATTTTGTTTTTATTTTTAATCTTGTGGTTAAATGTTCATGTTTCGAAACGAATTTCTTAGAAAATGTGTTACTTATTAGACAAGGTAGTGGAAAAATATATACTTTTCTAAACTTGCTGGCCAGATATCGAGGCCTAAAAGGACATAAAAAGGCCTGGCTCAGTTACTGGCAGTCGGATTTGGGATGTGACTCATCAATGCCCAATCCAAACCCTTGGAGGACCTTGAATGTCTAATTATGCGAAGAAACCTTTGTGCGAACATAATGTAGAAAATGGATACGGCCGGATATTTTGATATTTCCACAGGTTAGGAAATATAGGGTAGATGAAGTCTCTGGCAGGCTACTTTATTCATTATAATAAAAATCTTAAGTGAATGAACAGTAAACCATGTTGCGCCTTATTTTATAACATACCTCATTCATAACGTTACTCTTGTAACAGAACCTTGGGATCAACAGAAATACAATAAGTGCCAAAGCACACATCATATTAACATATAATTTAGAAATAAAAAAACAAAAATGTTGTGCAATAATTTAAAACAACTGTTAAAATAAAATAGCAACCGGTGTCTATAACGACATGTAATACCCACTTTACACGTTTTTAAATCTTTATACATTCTACCTAGTAACATTTGATTGAGCTTCTAAATGCCTGTTGAAAGCTAGAGAACAATATGATATAATGCAGGGAAAAGAGGTCTTGATTATTAAAATTTTAACAGTCGTTTCTTTGACCAAGTTTTGATGATAAAGAAAGTTAGAATAATTGTAAAGAAATCTTTCAAAAATAAGTGGGCGTCAGTTAGATATCTTCGGATGTCCACGTGTACGCCACTGAAGATAAAATTGTGTTTTCAACCTTTCCTAAGTAAAAGTCGTAATTCGAGGTTTGGCTCTCGGCTATTTCCTCCTCTAATATTGGACCGATTTTAAAGATATTCCATAAACTGAAAAAAAATAAAGATATATATACTATGCCTCTATGTTTTCTGCTTGATTGTACATTATCTTTAGAAGCACTAGAATCCTCAAAAAATGCTCAAACTTGCGCTGACAACAGAGTTCTAATGTACAAATTTAACAACTATACATGAAAAAATAGGCGGCATATTATATATCTTTCTTTTCTAGTTTAAGGAATATCTTTTAAATTGGTCCAATATTGGAGGAGAAAAAAAGTGTGAGACAAACATCGAATTATGATTTTTAACAAAGGCAATCCAGTCTGAGCTCTCTGCCCACATTTCCTCTTAAAGTAGGGATTGACTTATTCTAAACTTGAAATTCTCAAATCAAACACCGGGTCACAGATAATATGATACTAGCATATCCGGGTGTAGGGTCTTGCATTAAACTTTATTCGCTTCAAAAACTTGGTCCAAGTAACGACGTAACATTTTCTCGGATTGCTAGACAAATCGCTAAATTATATTAGTATTGAGATAGTAATCATAGTATTAACTTTATTTATATTTCAATTTAAAATCTTGTTTATTGTTCCTGAGAGTGAAATTCGGCTGTCCCGAGCGGTGTACTAGTCAAATGTATTACCAAATGTTATATTTTATAATTTAGCTAAATATTATAGTTGTTGCCATAATTTGTTTGAACGAGAGACTAACATGCGCAGGGCGACAAAGCTTTCTCGTTATACAATGTGTCCGGAGTTTTAGTAATAAAACTTTAAGGCAGTTAAATACAGATAATTTCATCGCTAAAATCCACTAAACCTTCAAAGATATAGCCATTTTAGTATCGGAATTACTTATTACGATATCTATATAGTATAACAATCATAACTTTGGACCTAGGTCTTACAGAGGAGAACATTTAATGTTATTTTTATGGTCATTATAGCAAAGAGAATCTAAAAAAATATTCATCTAACACTCTAATGATATTTTTGTATTGAGCCATAAAAGACAAATTTTAACGTAATTTCACAAGTTTTTATTGCACATCCTAAACTTCTGCAAAAACTTTTGGAACCAACACATGTTTTTTTTATGGGTTCTTTTGTTAGTCTACACACTGACGAAAGAATCACAGCTCTAAGCCAATTAGTTTAAATTTTATTATTTGCAAAAAGTACCACTGCACATTTTGACTTCATTTTTTGCAGAATTTTAGGTAATGCGATAAAAATATGTGGAGTGTGGTTATCGATAAAATTAAGTGTATTTTACATCCTAAAAGTTTTATTACTGCAAGTGCAGACACATCGTATATCTCACGCTGGACAGAGACACAGTAATCCCCAATCTTTTTGGAATTACTGTAGCTATTACCCATAGTCCTGTTTCTTTTCGGCGCTGGATATTCATCCTCCTATTGAGAGTTATTATTAACTATAATCCATTTGAGATAACATTAGACAATAAATAATCTCATTTTACAGCCCGTTCAACCGATTTTGACTTCTATTGCGTTGGTGATATGACAAATGGCAGCTGTAGTAAACAGTAGGTTTTGGTAACAGTTTTATGCTTTCCTTATATTTACGGGATAGAACTCAAATTTGGATGAACGGACTGTAAAAAAGGATTGTAGACATTTCTAATGTTATTTCGAATTGAGTATAGTAGTTTTGTAATTCAAGAAGAGACTCTACAGTTAGATCTTCAAGGTTTTACAGAGATGGCAACATAAAATGGTTTACTATATTGGAAGTAGAGAAAAAAAAACTAACTGCTCTCGATGGGAACGCGCCCTTTATGTCGCCCGCGCATGTTGGCCCAAATGGTGGAAAGAGTGTATTATTTAATAAGATATTTACAATCTGTGTTCAAATCGGAATGATATATCGAGTGTCACAGGTTTTCAAATGTGCCAGTAAAATTATTTCATATTTGTTTTAAGTTACGACGTTGAAAACTTACATTTTTCTTGCCATATTTTTGTCTTGTTTACTGCATTGTGTCTATGACTGTACAGTATTTCGTTCAGATATATTTAAATAACTTTAATTTAAACAAAATATAATTTGTTCTTCTGTATTATCTGCATGAAAATTAGATGAAGGAATCTCTTTTGTTTTCCTAGTTTTGACCTTGTGTATTGTAACAATAAAGTGCATTTTATTACAAAATGAAATTGTTTGATAAATAAAAAGACAAGTTTGTATAAATCTAACAAAATGTATAATTATGTGAATGTTTTCATTGTATTTGTTCAATGTTGTTTATTGGTGGAACTTGTTAAAATGTGCACATTGCGTATGCGCATCATCAAACATTCATTCTGATTGGAAAAGAACATATTTTGTTATTTTTGAGACAAGAGATGTGATCGAATAATTTTATCAATGAAGTAAGCTATTCATTATTATATTATGTATACATCATTGCTGTTATGATTGCACTTGTTGAATGTTTACTTTTTAAATATCACAGTTCCAAGTCGCCATATCCTTTTTGAGGAAATGGTAATTTTAATAAAATAACAGTCGTCAATACATATGTCTCTCTCCGAATGCAGCTGTCTCGTTCCCCCAATCTCCATAAATGTGCTGTTTAACCTGTGTTGCCATGTTTTATAGTTATAATTATCACCACGTTGGGTGTCTGTATATGGGTTGTTGGTAAAGCTTGTCTATTCATACTAAAATATAATTATTGTTGTATTTAAATTATTTTTATTGTTAAGATACACTAAATCTATCCTTTATCTTAATTCCAGTATCGATTTGTACAATAAATGATTAAATATTGTTCTTTATTTTCGAGTTTTATTTAAGTTTTCTCTCAAAACTGTGAAGGAGAATATCTTGAAGAATACGGCTTATAATATGTCTAAATAAAAAAGAGGCCTGTGTTGCAACAGTCTGAACATTATATGACCTTATCTAATCTAATACCTATAAACGAGCAATTCTTGTATATATATATATACAGTATAATCTCACTAATCCGGCACTTCAATAGACCGACACGTCCAATAATCCGGCACCCTCCGCCCACGCCTCTACGCCTATGCGTTCAGTGACCGGAGCGCATAGGCGTCGTCGTCTGGCGGTCTAACCTTATCACGTGCACGTGCATACGTATTTACCTGTTTTTTTGAAGTGAGAATATTTTATTCATTATGATTATATGTAGTTATATGTAGTTTTATTCATTCTGATTTTTCTCTATAATCCAGTAAACCGAACATTCCAATAATCTGGCACCCTCTGGTTTTTAATAGTGCCGTATTAGTGAGATTATACTATATATATATGCAAGAATTGCTCGTTTATAGGTATTAGATTAGATAAGGTCTTATAATGTTCAGACTGTTGCAACGACTGATCCACGCGCTTACGGCTAGCAGTCAACCAGCTGTCCACGCGCTTACAGCTAGCAGTCAACTGTCTGTCCACGCGCCGACCGCTTTCGCCTTCTTTTTCGACAAGCTAGCAACGTGCTTCAAGCAAACTGTCTGCGTGCGTTCAGCGCGTAGTAAGCGACAGTGCCGTAAATAGGGCAGTGCCACCGGTGCCCAGGCACAGGGCGTAGACTCTGGGGGGCGCAAGAATGGCCAGACCAGGCAGGACTATTATTTTTTCGGTTTGCTCCTGATAAGTTCCCGCTGCGCCCCCAGTGCTTGATTCCAACACATACGTACTACCTACATACCAGTATCATCAAAAAAGTCTATTAAATTAGGCAAAACATCGCGCAAATTTTTTTGGCAGCGCATGATCGTATTTGTGTTTAGCGTTTAAAAACTCTACCATACCAAGTACTTATAATTAAATTAATTTACAGTTTACTGAAACTTTGCAGGGTGTTATTTCATTATAGAAGTATGACAACCATAGTGACCCAAAAAAATAAACCCAAGCATGAGGGTGGGAAACGCATTTGCAATAGTGAGACACAGTGGGTGGTATAATAGGTGGAGGGTCCATCCACACCAGATCGAGACAAATCCAGTCTCTCCGAGAAGCCATGGTGGAGCGTTTGAACTTGTCCTTGCAGGCAGTCTCCGAATGGGGTGATGCCAATCTGGTCAAGTTTAATGCTGCTAAAACCCAGGCATGTCTTTTTTCCGCTAAAAAGAGCCAATTTCACCCGGCTCCAACTTGCCGTGATGTAACCGTACCAATAACGGACCATCTTGTGCTTCTTGGCGTTACGTTGACATCGACTCTCAATTTTGGGCATTACATTGAGGCAAAGGCTCAGCTGGCTGCCAAAAAATTGGGGATCCTTGCGAAGGTGTGAAAGCACTTCACGCCGGAACAGCTGCTCGAATTGTATCAAGCGCAAGTTCGATCGTGCATGGAGTACTGTTCTCATCTCTGGGACGGAATAGCCAAATACCAGCTAGATGCACTAGAGTCGATCGAAAAGCGCACCAAGAGACTCATCGGCAATGAGGCACTGGTCAAATCAAAGCTCCAGAGCCTTGAACATCGTCGCCGAGTTGCCAGCTTGTCAGTTTTTTATCGGTTACATTTCGGGGAGTGTGCGATGGAATTGCATGATTTAATTCCGCCCAGCCCGTTCCATCATCGGACAACCAGACGCACGGCGATGCGTCATCGGTACATGGTGGACATACAGACCATACGCACAAACCGTTTTGGGGACATTTTTATTATGCGTACAGCTAAGGAGTGGAATTCCCTACCGCAGTCTGTTTCCTAATGGCTACAGTCTAGGGGTCTTTAAGTCAAGAGTGAATGGGTTTTTTTTAGGCAAGCGTGCATCACCGTCGACCACATCATCGCTTTCCATCAGGTGAGATAGTGGTCAAGCGCGAGCATATTGATAAAAAAAAGTTGGCTCGCCTGCTTGTTTGCCCACATCAGCTCAAAAGTAGTATTTTTAATAATATATAGGTTATCGTATCACCCTGAATGAAATAAAGTAGGCCTATACGCTCTACCTATAATATCTAAAGAAGGACGCAGTTATAAAAGCTCGCACAGGGCGCAGTAAAGGTAGGTATCTGGTAATTTGTGTTGTCAATGTAAAGTTTGTCTACAGAGGACGACTTAAAGCTCAAATTTCAATGAACATTATTTTGCCGGGTCGGAACGGTGTCCTATAAGTCGGATACGACCTTAAACCTAAGATGCTGTTTTTAATCCCCTCTTCTCAATAGTAGGGGCACAGATAATATCATGCATACAAGCATACTAGGGGAATACGTGGACCGACGTCCGGCGATGTTCGAAGGGATGTTCAAGCTGCCGTGAATCGTTGAATGGTTATGGCGAGCGATTGGAAAGGTATGTCCTGCAGTGGACTGCTATAAATTGTTGATGATGATGAATTCTTCACAATGATCCTCTTTAACCGCTTGAATGCCAAACACTGGTGGTAGGCTTCGGCCGAAGTCTTGTGACCACCCACTGGGCAAAGACGTACCGCCAAGCGGCCTAGCCGTGTTCCGGTTACGATGCTCGGTGTAGCCATCTAGAGGAGTTGGGTCGAGATAGCTGTTCCACTGCAGGAAGACCAGCCTGACACGCGCTGTTATGGGCGTATCGGGAGACTAGTCGCGGAGGGTAGCGGGATCCGAGGCACGATGCGCCGCTGGCCGACCGCAGGTAGTTGGGGGCCCAAGTAGTGTGCCAGCCACACATGAAAGGCTGCCCCGCCAACTGTCGAAAAATCCCGGCATGCCCCATCGTGCTGGTTGGCGACCAGATGGGGAGGGCCCGATGGACATTCCGGGGGGCTCGGGCGTCCCCGCAGTCTCCGGACTAGTGCCCCAATGATGGCGTCCTTTCAGTGAGTGTCTGTAGGTTAGCAGCGTGGAACCTCGTCTCACTTCCTACTCCTCTCCTCCATTCACTCTTCTAAAAATGAAAATGTCAAGGAAAAAGAATACAGGTTTTAAACAGTGGCTGCACCCCCTCCCCCACAAAGTGCACCTCACCAACATTAGAGGTCTGCACTCAAATCTCTCTGCAGTCCACTACCACCTGGAGACTGAGAAACCAGCGCTGTTTTTCCTTACGTGTCCAAGAAGGGTAGTCGAGCTGACCCGGCCAACTACAGACCCATCTCTGTACACCGTCCATACTCATACAGAGTATGGACGGTGTAGGTACTTAACATGAAGCTCCTGGCATACCTAGAAATTAACGAGATCCTTAGTGATCGCCAATACGGCTTCCGCCGAAATCGATCTACTAGGGATCTTCTAGCGTATGCCATTCACATATGGAGTGGGCCATCGAGAGCCACGGGGAAGCGCTTGCTGTTTCCCTCGACATCTCGAAGGCCTTTGATAGGGTCTGGCATGAAAGCCTTATTGGTAAGCTTCCTTCGTTCGGTCTGCCCGGTGGTCTGATGTGACTGGATTGCAGACTGCCTGAGAGATCAGTCCATTCGAGTGGTTATCGATGGCTGCTCAGCGGACCAATTGGATATCAATGATTCTTGCTGCATATTAACGATCTGCCTCCCGCCACCTTTGGGTATGCAGACGACAGCACTGTTACTGAGAGATACTTGTCCAACGCACGGGCTACCGGGCCGCAGATCCAGTCTCTCCGTGAGGCCACGGTGGAGCGTTTGAACCTGTCCTTGCAGGCAGTCTCCGAATGGGGTGAAGCCAATCTGGTCAGGTTTAATGCTGCTAAAACCCAGGCGTGTCTTTTTTCAGCAAAAAGGAGCCAATTTCAACCGGCTCCTACTTTCCGAGATGTGACCGTGCCAATAACGGACCATCTTGAGCTTCTTGGCGTTACATTGACATCGACTCTCAATTTTGGCCCATACATTGAGGCAAAGGCTCAGCTGGCAGCTAAAAAGCTGGGGATCCAATCCAATCCAAAGGGAACAGCTCCTCAATTTGTATCAAGCGCAAGTTCGATCATGCATGGAGTACTGTTCTCATCTCTGGGACGGATCTGTCAAATACCAGCTTGATGCACTGGAGTCGATCGAAAAGCGGGCCAAGAGGCTCATCGGCGATGAGGCGCTGGTCAAGTCAAAGCTCCAGAGTCTTGAACATCGTCGCCGAGTTGCCAGCCTGTCGGTTTTTATATGTTACATTTCGGGGAGTGTTCGATGGAATTGCATGATCTAATTCCACCTAGCCCGTTTCATCATCGGACTACCAGACGTACGGCGATGCGCCATCAATACATGGTGGACATCCCACCCATACGCACAAAACGTTTTGGGAACACTTTTATTATGCGTACAGCTAAGGAGTGGAATTCCCTGCCGGAGTCTGTGTTTCCCGACAGCTACAATCTGGGGCTTTTCTTTAAGTCAAGAGTGAATAGGTTATTTCTAGGCAAGCGTGTTTCACCCTCGACCACATCATCACTTACCATCAGGTGAGATAGTAGTCAAGCGCGAGCCTATTGGATATTAAAAAAAAATGCCCGCTATTATCGAAACAATAGAAAAGCCATTGCATCTCGCGTGGATACCTACACTTGGCGAATAGGCTTTGGCTTGGTTTGTTGGCACGCTGTGATTGGCTGGCTCATTGGCGGGCTGTTTGGCTGGCGTTACATTCGGCCGTTTGGCCGCCGAGGCCTGTCTCGGTACTGTGAATGTCACTGTTTACTCATAGAAAAGAATTCTGTGTGGCAACTCTTAACTACGCCTATGCCGCAGCCGAAACTTGTGCTTAGTGCGCATGTTGCGGGCGAAATACTATAACAAGTAATGGTGTGCAATTCATGCTTGTGCCTTCTCTGTATGAGAAGAGGCTTTTGCTTTGCAGTGGGAGTCTCAGGCTATTATTGTATTGGTATCTCTTAAGTCACACTGGCCTTTCCATGCTCTGTACATAGAACATTCATTCCCACAGACCATTGAAAGTCATTAAGAAAGGAAAATAAAACAGCATCATAAGTTAACTGCATCTATTTCATAATATTATTGATCTACACAGTTGTCAGCTGATCATGGTACAAATGTAATCCAGGAATGGAGGTGTCCGATTGACTGCTTTCTCTTGTCAAGTTGTAGATATCAATTTCAGAGCTGAAATCAAAAAAAATTACATGCAGTTGCCATGTTAAATAAGTAGTGGCAAGAAGTCTTATTTTTAACAATTGTTTCTTGTAAAAAAAATATTTAACTCAAAAATATAAAGGACATTTTCAAAATGATTGATCAGGAATTGATTTTTAACTGAAATATAAAATATTAAAAAGGATTAAATTAAATAAGGATTTTCAATTAAATAATTCATATCCTCCACTTCTTAAAATGGTTGACTTGGCTGGATAGTGAGTGATCCTTGTTCAAAACAACATAAGCCGAGGACTAACCATTAACTATGAAGGTGCTAAGTGATTGTCACGGTTCTTTCTTTTATACAGAGCAGCCAAAGGAGTAGCTTGTTACAACTGTGCGGTAACTTATTACTGATAGGTCACCTTTTTTATGACTCAAACACTCAATGCTCTCTTGCAGCAAAGCTTCCAATATATAAACCCTATCTTATTAGTAGATAGGGTTTATATATTGAATTATCGAATAGTAGATAGGGTTTATTTATTGAATAGATTCTATCTTCATAGTAGAAGGACTACTATATTTTTACGTTTTCTTAGTTTTATATTGTAAATAAGTTAATTTTAAGACCGCGCTGTCGCATTAGGTATACCTACCTGTAATGATAGTTGTAAGGGAGATTTTAATAAATAAATAAATAAATCTTAATCAATAATAATAATTACAATTTGTAAGTGATATATACCTTAACATATTCTATTTATGTGCCCCAGGCTTGTGTCTGTTACACCACGTCCACCTGTAATTAATTTATTACACTTAGAAAAATACTAAATCATCCACTCTAGATCGCTTTAAATTATTTTCAAGAAGTTTCATGGAGATTTACACAAGAGCTGCTTCACCAATTAAGCAGACCTAATGTTAATCTGCTGTAATGGACATGTTATCTTGCTTCCCTGAATAAGATAAAGAATAAAACAAAATATAAGATACTGTAATTAATGTTGGCAGCTACATGAAAATAAATAATGAAATAAAATCTAATTAAATTGAGTTGCAACCAGACTGTATGTATCCAATATTGTATTCAAATGCAGTCTGGGATCACCCTTACACTAGTAACTCTACTAATACCTTTAATTTACCAACTTAGGCTACAATACTTACTTCTAAAATGCCTACCTGACAACTGTGGACCCTACATACTAATTATGTTACATAGTATTCTTTCTAGGATTTAGATCATACTGGCAATTGGCGAAAGAAAAACCCATGCCTATGCCTAAACCCGTTGTGATGGGCCACCTCCTTTTAAAAACTAATATTGATGCAATTGTGCCAAGTAAAATGCCACCACCTGTAACACAAAAGTTATAATCAGTAGGTTACAAAACATGACTTCATATTTATGCAAGTCAGAAGTAGATACACTCATAGAAATTAGAATAAAATTACTCAATTACCTTAAACAAAAAGCTTTTAATCAAGGAATTAGAATGAATGAATACCTTAGTGGATTCATCAGATCCTATAGTGCTGAACATAGGAGACATATATCTGCAGCAGTCGAAAAGGGCACTGCTGATTATACTATACTCCAATACCCTTTGACCCAGCCCTTTTACACATACCAGTAGTTCCTTATAGCAAATACTACTATATAATCTGTATTTTAATATTTACCTCCTTTTATAATGGCATCGGTAATGCACATGTCCAATTTCTTCCTGTATGAATCTTCAGGATCAACTTTTGCCATTATGTGTTTTGTATTTTTTTTATCCACAAATCCGAAAATCCAAACCAAATTTAGATTGTCCTCCCGTGATTGCGCTTTTACCAAAAACTGAGTTTAGTGCGGATTTTGTGGCTTTTACATAATTCGTAATGAAAATTGATAGGACGGCACGACACGAAAAGCCCAAGGATGACACTGACAGTAATGACTTTTGTATGTCACTAATGTCACGAGTGTCACCAACAGTTTTTTTTTAAGTTTGGCTATGGCACTGGCTTGGTTACGAGACCTTTAAGCCGATGTCAATGTCACTAAAAGTGGTCAAATTAGGAGTTGCAAGATCAAATCATAAAGAATCCAGGAAAAAAAACGGGAGTCCACGCCACGCATCGACCACATAGCCACTAGACGCCTAATGCTTGATCTAATAAATCAAAACAATTCTGTCAACTAGCTGAGGTATGAGGAACGGGACGACTGCGCCCTGATTGGTCCTTTATGTCTCATTAAGGATGGGACATGTTTAAATAAAACCAGACAGGTATCGATATTTTTAGATAAATAATATTTGTACTTATTTTTTTTTATTGATATTACCTTTTTTATTATTAATTATACGGCGTTTTAACATTTTAGTACTTAATAACATAAAATGTTAAAACTAAAAAATAATCGAAATTCTAAAAGTAACATACTTTGTTTGGTTGTTGGTTCTTAAATATAGTAATATTAAATCTTAGTAAAAAAACGTCCTCAAAAAATCGTTTCACAACTAACAAACTATTCAATTTAATGTCTTTATTTGTAAGGTTTCTAGTTCTATCGATAACAGATTTGGTCATAGGATATGGTGCATCACTAGTTGTGTTTACGAAATTATAGAGGAGAAGAGATAGCGAAAAAAATACTTCAAAAAGAAAGAGACGCAAACATGCGGTGGGCGTTTTCACCTACAAACATGACCAGTATAATATGAACTCCGATAAATAATATCAGAAAATAAATCTAATTATGTTTATATGTAACTATTAACTTTTCTCAAACATGCTTGGAAATTTGAGCATTACTTTGACAACCTTCTTCGAGATAAATCGAAATTGCAGTACAGGCCAAATACATGCGAGTAGCGGCCGGCAAAAGTTGTATGAAAATCCATATCTGTCGTTTGCAGCGGCCAAATAAATTACATAGTAAACTCAATCTGTCGTGTAATTTAAAAATGGAACGATCTTTTACTCCGAATCATGGCAACCAAGGAGGTAACTTATCAAAGGTTTTATTTAAATTTCGAACTGGCTTGCAAATAGAAAGCTGTTTATTGAAAAAAAAACAAATGAACACTTTAAGGCTTAGCACGCACTGCGATTTTTATTTGCGCGGATTTTTGTAGTATTATTACCGCGTGATTTTTTTACCGCAACGCATGCAATTCCATATTCCATAGGCCGCAGAATGGGCGTAAAAAAATCGCGCGAGTGAAAATCGCAGTGCGTGCGAAGCCTAACGCGGGAATAATTATTGTTGTTCGGTTTTCGGTCATTGATTTTGAAAAGTAATTGTATTTGACAAAATGAATTCTAGGTACTAGGTACTTAGTTTTAATTTCCGCGCATTATTTGAGAAAAGCACTATACAAGCCTTGGCCACAACTAGGCATTGATGGACTTACTTATGTGTGCCTCGGCTTTGCCTCGGCCCACATTTACACGTTCGTCCATCAATGCCTCTTTTGCTGGCCGCTGCAGTAATGTACTATATCAATAAAATGTTATGCCATTTTTCCGTAAACTCGAAGTCTGGCTGTTGTTACCATACCAACGGATTGTACAAGAGGCCATTATAATATTTATTTCGTCAATTGTTTATTGACTGTCGCGGAAGTGTTTACGGCTCACAGAAGTGGTCGGTACTAATTCGAAATTGTCGAGTGGTGATCAGTATTACCTGTATATGATCTTTTTAGTCATATGTGTTGACAGACATTGCTCGCATGTTATTAGGCGTCTAGGGGCTGTGTGGTCGCTGACGCCACGAAAGAAGTCCTTTGGCATATAGCGGAAAAAAGCGCGACGCGCAGCGCGCCACGACGGACAAAAGAAGAAGAACGGGGAGATGGATAGTTGAAAACGATTGCAAACATCCCGTCGCACAACTGCAACGCTGCGCCTGCGTGACTTTTGCCAAGACGTGAACTATAAAGCGATTTTGTTACAACATATTTACTTTATTCAATTAATATACATACTTTTTGTATTTTTAAATTTAACTTATAAAAAATAGTAGCCCACCGGTATCGGGAACAGGGTCCAAGCTACCGGTGATCAGGGCTTCTGAGAGAGGAATCTCCTATCGATACGCGCCCTGTCCAGAATTTGCTGGACCGCTTTCTGGATCAAGCCTTTGATCCAGTTGCCCAACGAGAGCCTCCTCAGATGTTCGTATTGTTCGTAAACATATTATTTTAGAATATATTTTTTTATTCCTTTTTAATATTATTTAAAATTATGCAACAAATTATTTATTCATGATGCCCAAGTTTGATAAGTTCACAAAGATTTTGTAGTATCTCTCTCTGAACCCAAATCGCGATAAATCAGTTTTGTATCCAAAAGCCAAAGAACATCACCACGATACGTATTAATTAAAAAAACAATATTCCTTTCGTAAAATATATTTAATAAAAAAAAACATTTAAACTTTTTTTTAAGTTTTGTCACTGAAAATATATTGTATGACAAAAGCCATCGTGCATGCTAATTCCGTGTTAATTAAATCATTTTGAAGCTCGCTCTTGATCGACGACAATCCAAGAATCACCCAAACGATTTAGTTGTTTGAGTTAAGACCAAGTATTTTTAAATAGTGCGCGTAAGACACTTGCCATGGTAAAGCAAAATAATAATATAACGCCAAAAAAGTTAACACTGACTTTTGTTACAGCACGGTCAAGTTAACTGAGTGAGCACCCGAAATGTCAACAAACGACCCCACTCCCACCTACCCGCGCGGCTTCAATATAATAGTAATCTTTGGCTTCAACACCCCGCGACCGCCTCGTGAGCCAACAGCCGCGGTATATAATAGTAATCTTTGCAGCCGCGTACTGACTGAGCGACCAGCCTCGCGAGGCAGCCTCGGACGTTTGCCGCGCTAGGCCGCCTCAGTCTATAATTATTTTGCATGAGGCTGCTGCCTCGCGCGCCAAGTTCAAGCCACGGTGAGGATTAGCCAGCATCAAGCGCTCAGTTTAACGTGAAGTCGAACAGAGAGTGCGCATGCCTAACGCGGCTTATAGCCAGTATTTCTCAAGATCGCCATGAGGCCGTATGTTCCTCCGAACGTACGGCCTCATGGCGCTATCGCCACCACTGCCTTTATATTAATTCTTCGACATGTACATTTTTTTTACCGGTTTATGTTAGCATCTTCTTCTAGTCCTCTATTAGTATAATAGTATAGTATAATCAGAATTAGTATAGTATAATCAGAACATTGTGCGTCCCAAAGTAGTCTACATTCGCCATATAATTGTATTAATTTAAGGCACTGTTCTTTATCCATGACGCAAACGATTCCCTCGTTCGTCAAACAAGCGAGGCAAAACACAACCGTCTTGAGTGCGCGCGGCAATCTTACTGAGGCGCTTTTGAGCATCGACAAAACCCGACAACGTCCGGCTCGGGCCGCGGCACGCTCGGTCGAGGCAGCGCGTGCCTTTGCCTCAGCTGAGGCACGTCCTGACCTACCCAGGATTTGCCTCGCGCGGCTGCTTCGCGAGGCTGCTCGCTAAGTCAGTACGCGGCTAATAGCGAGAATCAGTCATCATCAATCGGGTTTGCTTGCCTTAAAAAATATAGAATAGAATGTCATGTCAGAGTGACATTGTCATTTTGGGTGATCTTGACCGTACTGTATATACCTAAATATATATATTTATATGGTATCACTGCAGTACCTATACATGAAGAACACTAGCTACATACACAGAAACTAACTTCATAACTAGTTATAATAATACTTACAATAATAAACTAATGCTTTCTACATAGCAAGGACCTACGGGGTGAGGGCTTAGCGGCTCCGTAAATTAACTTTATCTGCCTGGTATTATACAATTTTATCGCTACTTGTATCGGATAGGTTTCTACTTATGTCGATAAAGTACTCTCATTTCTGTACCATTGGTCAAAAGCAAATCTAATCTATCCAAGATAATTCAAAAATATACGACGTCGCTTTCGCGTCAGGTATAAACTAGGTACCTACCTACCTTTGTATCATAATTTTGTATGAATGGACAGAACAAAATCCCACTCAAAATATTCGAACTCGCTTCGCTCGCTCACCTAATAAGCGATTGCTAGTGTCATGGCCGGCCCCAAATCTTGCCTGTTAGATACCGTCATTGTGCCCGTAAAATGTTTATTATATTTTTTGTATAAGAGTTGTGAAACTATTTTGGTGTACAATATGTAGGGTCATGTGTTCAACAACGAAACACAAAAAATTCAAAGTCTCGTGCACCTTTTCTTTTTACAGATAGAAGTCTATTTTTTTACAGGTATGTAGGCAATTTTATTGGGTATCGGATGTCATTTATGGTTTTTAAATTTATGTGTAAATAATCAGCAAAAAAATAAAAACAAAAAAAGTTGGAAATGTTTTATTGTGTCCACAGTGGTGTACACAATGAAACACCACAAATTCAACAATGAAACATAATAATTAATAGTGTGTTCAATAATGAAACACTAAAAATTCAAAATCTCGTACACCTTTTGTTTTTACAGATAGAAGTCAATTTTTTACAGGTATAATGGGCAATTTTATTGGGTAGGTATCGGATGTCATTTATGATTTTTTAAATTAATGTGTATGTAATCAGCATTAATTTAAAAATCAGCAAAATTAGAAATGTTTTATTGTGTCCACAGTGGTGTACAAATGAAACAACACAAATTCTATAATGAAACATAATAATTAATAGTGTCCTCATATTTTGTGAAATGTATGGTGTAGGTGAATGATAAAAAATGCTTGAGTTGAATCAAGAAGGTTTTGTTACTAATTTCGCTCTAGTCAGACTCTTCAGGCTATCTATAATAAGTAATAACGAATTAAGTTAGCGCCTTACAATTTATAATTAACATTAAGCAGCAAAATTATTGAGTTTGCAATATTTATGGCACTCGTTAATTAAAGTCTAGTTAAGCAATAATGACTTACGACTATTTAGGCACTTAGATTCATCTCAAAATTATAAGGATAGTACACTATAAAACAAGATAGTACACAATGAAACAGTGTTTCATTGTGTCCATTGTGCAACTGTTTCATTGTTGACTACATAGGGTTTATTTTACAAAACTCAAAAAAAAACTGAATTGGAACACTTTTAAAATAATAATCTATGAAATCTATTAATATACGAAATATTTTTAATGCTAGGTTATCATTAAAAACATTAATTTTTTAACCATAATTTAATGAAAAATCTTTAAAGAATGCTAAAAATACTTAAATTTTTGTCAAAATACTTAAAAATGCTCCACAGACATGTCTTCCCCACGTGAAACCGACGAAAATTGGGGTGGGGCGGGGGGTTCTCAAGAGTGGCCTTTTGCGATATAATGCGCGATCTGGCAACGCAGCATGTTAGAAATATCACAGTGTTTTATTGTGTACCACTGTTTCATTGTTGGGCATCTGACCCTACCTATATTGTATCTGTCTTGGGCTACGACCGCGCCTTGTTAAAGTTTTCGCTCAATTCGTCGATCGCCGTCTTCGGCTACTTGAAATTTTAACCAAACTAACAAGGAGAGCGAAGTGATTTTACTAGCAATGAATGGCATAACTAGAGGAGCCTGAAGGAAGCCTGAAGCGGGGATGTTCGGAAACGTGTAAAGTAGAAACGAGAGTAGGTGCATGTTTTTTTTCAGTTAGGGTCATGTTAGCAGCGCCATGTGTACTAGAAAGTAGGGGGGTGCGTAGTATGTTATAAAATATTGAGAATTGCTGCTCTATAATATGGAAATAGCGTTATTAGCTTACTGGCAGTTGGCCGACGAAAGGCCACAGGCAAAACCCAAACCACACATTACGGGCCACCTTTTTCGATTCAAAAAAAACATCGACGTTAGAGTACCTATTAGGACACCGGCGCCTGTAACAAAAAGTAATGTATAAATAGGTACAGCGTCGTAAACTACCGGGTGGTGCAAAACTTTGACTCATTTTTAATAAGAATCTCCATCTCTCTTTGAAAGGTCTAATTTGTATGGAACGAAAAGCAAGTAATCGAAACGAATAAGCTGCACTATCATTATAAATTTCTGTTGCAACACCCAAATCATTAAGGCATCGAAGCTAATGAGTCAGTGAACGAAAATAAACATTGGGTGTCCAAGTTCGTATGAAAATGCGCGTACAAAATCACTTTAAACTTGGTACGAATACTCGTTTGATACGACGCATGGGCATTTGTTTTGTCGCCTAGAAGTTTCTTCCAGCATACCTAAATCTTGTTATCTAGGAGTTCCAGTAGCAGTTACATACGGTTTGAATTCGTTTTCATTTCTTTTCCCACCCGTTTAGACATGACTCGGATCGCGGGGTTGTCAATTCCCCTCAGACCGTATCCAGGGTGCTATCCTAGATAGGTCAGTATTTATACTGCGGGTACCCATGTACCTTATTATTTAAATTGTGATCGTCTTACCTGCTGTCATTATGGCATGCTCCAAGCATATGCGCAATGTGGTAAAATGATTTGTATCGTCGGGGAATACTCTGGTTTTTCTTGGCATTTTATGTTGTATTTACACCAAAGCTAAATACATATATAATTTTCTCTGACTAAACTCCAAAACGTAAAATTATTAATTGCATTGTGTTTTTTCCGTGATTATTATTAGCGAGAAACGTTTGAAAATGGTTATTGTTTTGATTTCTGCAAATGTCAGTCAGCGTTAATTTTTTTGACTGCACCATACTATGGAATTAGTATGTACCTACTCGTATAGTAGTTACAACAGAAATACTTAGGGTCAAGGCACACTGGTCGCATATACAATCAAAGAGTCAATCTATCATCTATATCTCTCTCTTGATCGGTCCCTCATGTCTGAGGATCGTGGTCAGCATCAGGGTTGCATCTGGAGCGGATGATGATGATATCTGCTTCCACCGGTTTCTGTCCAGCGCGTCCCTTATGACCGTGTAGAATTTAGAGGACAACGAGTTTTCACTTTATCGGTCCATCTTGTTGTTGAACGACCGCAAGATCCCTTTCTTGCCTTCGGTGTTTCCAACCATAATGAATCTTTCCAAATTCTCTTCGGCTCTGCTCACTGTGTGGCCGAACTATGAAAGAATGCGTTGCTGGCATATGGTCGACAAGCCAGTGTTTAATCGGAGTTGGGGCTGGATCGATGCATTGGTGCATTTCGCAATCCAAGGTACTCTTAGCATTCGTCTCCAGCACTACACCTCGAATACATCAATCCTTTGTCTTTCTCGGGGCAGGATTGTCCACGTTTCCGTAATGGAAGATAGGGGATACCAGGGCTCGTAACAATCTGATCTTGGTTTTTGATACCAATTTCTCTTTTCTGGCAGATGTTGTTTAAACGGTTCATAGCATCTTTTGCCATCCCTATCTCGGGGACACAGTTGGGAACCCAGCTGTATGTGCAGCAGTCGACGATGTTAATGCCAGGAATGTTGCAGGTGACATTTGCAAGCTTTTCGGCTTGATCCACTATCATTACTTTGGGTTTTGCCCTGTTCACAGCGAGACCGATGTTGCCATTTTCTAACTCAAGTCTTTGGAATAAATCACTCATATCTTCCATATTAAACATAGAACATATTGGAGCATTCAGTGCCTATCCTGATAAAATAACGGTTCTCGGTGACTCTGGATCAAAGCAACGAGGTGTTCAGGAACTCCCATTTCGAGTAGCATATTCCACAGTTTGTCCCATTGCACGCAATCAAAGGGTTTTTGTGTAGTCGATAAAGCATAGGATCACGGGGCTGTTGAATTCCCTGCTCGTCTCGATGATTTGGCAGACGTCAAAAATCTTAACATAATTATGATTATAGCCGCGTCAATGAAGCCTCTGCAAACGGGCCACCGACCATATCCACCCGTGGCTGTCGCGCGCTTCCTCCGCATTTGTAACAGTGGCACAAGTGTGCGACAGCCACCAGTGTTCGGAAGCCGCCACGTTTCCATTGCTGTATAGATCAGAATGTGAATCCTAAATAGCGGGACGTAATTGGATTTCCGATATAAAAGTATCGATATACATAGAGGCGTCGTCGTGCTCCATGGTGACGCATGCGATGTGTAGGATGCCCAACGCCTAACTGCGCGGAGGTGGAGCAGCGCGACTGTGGCGGTTGTCGGCTTCTTGTGTGGCCTGCAGCGACTTCAAGTGGCGATTCGTGGACACTGCTGTATCAGTGGCCGCCACCGTCTATACGTGTGCGGTGCGATTATCTATATAAATAAAAATAAAAGTCCTGACTGACTGAATGACTCATCAACGCCCAGCCCAAATCCTTGGATATAGAAAACTGAAAATTTGCACAGAGTTTCCCTTTATAATGTAGAAGACACAAGTAATAAGGAAGGTTTTTTTCGAAATTCTACCCCTAAGGAAGTTAATAGGGGATGCAAGTTTGTATGAAACTCTGTCATTTTTAATTTGAAATGAATGAAACATGGCATTTAGCCTCTAAATAAAAATTCTTCTAGGAATTTTTGAATTTCATGCCTTAAAAAGATAAAAAGGCTTGTTAAAGTTTTAAGAAAAATAAATAGTTTATCATCAAAATAACTTGAAACTTAGTATTTCTGCTCTTTAATACAATTAAAGAAAAACGCATGGTTTTTTTTTTAATTTTATCCCTTAAGCGGTAAAAGGGGTGGTAAAGTTTGTAAGAAAAATACATTGTTTATCATAAAATTTAACATGTAACCTACCCTACCTACGTCAAGCCATTCTAAATCACGGCCACGAGGAAGACATTTCATCGAAAATCATCATGAGCAAGCTCTGTGAACAAACAATATTATCATCTCTGTGGTATAGAAAAGCCGCGTATAATCCAGAAAGACTCATTACGGCCACTCAAAGTTACTGCATGGTGTGATTTTTTCATGGATGAGTGCTAACGCGTACCCGTATCCACGCCATAAGCGGCACAGGAAGACACCGTGGAGTTTTAGTGGGTTGGAGTCCCACATAACAGTATGCATGAGTATATCCCAAGGCAAAACAAATGGTGTGTTGTTTACAACACACCATTTTGCTGGAAGCGTCATCGGGCCGCCAAACGACTACTGTGGTCGACGAGGTAACAGAGCCATGATCAACCTCTATCTCTATTCTTAAAAGGAATAAATATATTATTATCACTACTGTCTTACCATCAGGTGAGATAGTTGTCTAACGCGAACGTATAAATAATAAAATAAAAAAATGGAACTGCAGAACATTGTGGTTCCAACAGGCCGCCGAAGCCGCCCGCCAGAATCCCCGCCCCCAGAGAATATCCCGCCAGAACTGCAAAATGGTGTAGTCCACGCAGGCGAAGCTGCGGGCGGAAAGCTAGTAAAAAATAAAAACATTTTTGTTTGGTACTTCGGTTTAAAAAAAAACGGAGAATTGGTCCGTTATGTACCTACAACTAAAAAGAGAAAAATAAAACACTTTTTAACAAACAAAACAACCGACTTCCAAATAAAAACACTACAAAGTGAAAAATAACTTCAATTTCGGAAGTTGGTGTTCCTGTTTTGGGATCTTCGTGTTTTGACACCGACTTCCGAAATTGAAGTTATTTTTCACTTTGTAGTGTTTTTATTTGGAAGTCGGTTGTTTTGTTTGTTAAAAAGTGTTTTATTTTTCTCTTTTTTGTTGTAGGTACATAACGGAACAATTCTCCAAAGTGAAGCCAGAATAGATTAACCCAGAAAAATGAAACTTAAACAAAAACTGTGGATTTAGAGTATACCATGGTGAACTGTTCACACCTGCGTACCCCTGAAGCGTGCTAGTGTGATGTTATGAAATGATGTAAACAATAAACAGACATCCGAATGCAGCTATCCCGAGTGAACTGCTGTCATTTATTGAAGAGTTCTGATGTATATCTCCGAAGTTCTTCATCAGATCTTGACCATATTTAAATGGGACCACATGACAAGCACAAGCTTTCAAATAAAAATTGAATCATCAAAATCTTTTCACCCAGGAACAAGTTCTGAGGTAACACAAATAAAAAATTAAAAAAATACTGTCGAATTGAGAACCTCCTCCTTTTTTGCGAAGTCGGTTAAAAACAGAAGAAATTTGCAACAATTTTTACAATGTTAACTCGGGGCACCTACAAATAATTGTTTTGTTTTTGAGTTATTCAACTTTTTCGGGATTTTTGAAAAGTTTTCACCTCACGAAGTCACGACCAAGACGCTACTCTGTCCAACTGAGTTATTTTTACATTTGACAGCTCAAAAACGAATCATTTAGTAAAGATCTAATACCAATACGATTTCAACAATCGACATTATTAATGAAACTTGACGATAACTATTGAAAATGTCGGGAAAAGTCGAGACGCCTGGGAGCCTAGTCGGAAACGCTGCCTAATCACTTTGAGGAAACTCCGCCACTACGGGATCCGGAACAGCGCTCTGGATCTTCTTACTTCATGCTTGAGAGATAGGATTAAGAGCGTTGACGTTAATGAAAAAAGATCTCCCGGATCTATAATAACAATGGGCGTCCCGAAGGGCTCAATTCTTGGTCCTTTCTTGTTTCTTATTTATATTAATGACTTGCCTTACCTCATAAAGGATAACCATGATATAGTGATGTTTGCGGATGATACTTCCCTTTTGTTTAAACTTAAACGTCAGCAGCTGGTTACTGACGATGTAAATAGCGCGATCTCAAAAGTTGTTCACTGGTTCAACGTTAACAATTTACTTCTTAGAGAAAAAAAACCAAATGCATTAAGTTTACCCTACCTCACGTTAGGCAGGTGAAAATTGATGTCAACACATAAAGGGCGAAGAATTGAATCTTGAAAATAGCACAGTATTCTTAAGCTTAACTTTGGATGCTAAGCTTCAGTGGGTCCCACATATAGATAAATTGTCAAAGAAGCTAAGCTCCGTAGCATATGCTGTTAGAAAAAATAATTTAACATAGATACAGCCCGTTTAGTATACTTTAGCTATTTTCATAGTGTAATGTCGTACGGTATTCTGTTGTAGGGAAATGCCGCCGACATCCAGACTATCTTTGTTTAGCACAAAAGAGCTGTTCGATCAATTTATAAATTAAGCCCGAGACACTCTCTCAGGGAGAAACATAGGAGATTAATGTAATGACTGTGCCTTCTCAGTATATTTATGAAAATCTTTTATATGCCCATAAAAATATAAAATTGTTTACATAAATACTAGGAACAAACACAAATTTGTAGTACCTACAACAAGGCTCAAGAAAATAGGTAGCTCGTTTAGATGTCAATGTGTACGCTTTTATAATAAGCTTCCAAGCCACGTACAAGATCTAAGTTTTAATAAATTCATATCATTCATTAAACTTAAGTTGTGCAGAAAGCATTTTAAACCATTAAAGATTACGTTGAGGACAAAAAGACTTGGGATTGAGCTGCTCCAAGTAATTTATATATTCAACGAACCTTTGTTTGCTATGTACTGACTATCCGGCCTCTTTCAAAAACTTTTCAAAGTCGGCTGGTGACAAAATTTTTGAATTCAGACCAATATATCCATCCGAGCCGTCTCTTCGTAAATGCCATCAGGTTACAGTACGTTTTGATATCCACACCATGTTTGAGCACCAACAGGAATAGATGCACCACAGGGAGCTGGGCTTTTATGTATAGGTATGCGAATTCAGAGAAATTCGCCAAAACACATTTTCAGAAATTTCGGGGTATTATTCTTGCTCTTCCATTGTAGAAAACTATCATAGGCAGCTAACCACTTTTCGTTTATGCGGGGATTAGGCTATCGCTTGTTTTTTGTGGTTCATTCAGTATTTCTGGCAAGGTTAAATCTATCAATTGTTAATCTTCTGCACGAAAACTTGTCATTTTAAAATAATTTACCACACAACGACAAAATACGATAAAAACAAAATATGAAAATTATGGGAAATGGCGCGCTATCTTTTATTTTTCACGCGCCAAATTGCAAGTTGAGTGAATATACAGCCTACTTCAAAATTATGATTTCAAGTGATAAAATAAAATGCAAAAATTTTAATATTTTATTACAAATTATTGTGAATTATGAATAATTTGATAATAATAAGTGTTTGTTTGACTTAATTATGTATGTACCAATGATATTCAAATAAACAGATTCGTTATACACTCACAAAACAATTGAAAAAAGTGTTCCGCACTCACACTTTTCATTCATCTGACATTTCACTATAAGTCAAAAGGGATGGCTTGATAAAAACAACAAGAAAAAAAGAGACAGCTAGTGTTTGTCACTTGCGTGTGAATGTAAACAAACATTATTCTGACCACCAATGTTGTTATCTTTTTCTAACCTCCAAATATCAGAATATTAGGAAAAAAAAAAAAAATAGTAAATTGAGGCGTATTGCGTAATTACACATGGTATGAGATCCCTTCTGTTTGATGTACTTTGGTATCATAATTGGTACAATTTCTAAATACGCAGGCATTTTTTTTATTTTGTTTTTGTTTTAACAAAGCGTATCGCTCTTCGCCATGCGTGACATAAACTAAAGACTAAAGTTCACAATTGTGACCTATTCGAGTCTTCACTATGCGAACGCTCATAACATATCTGTTTATTTGAATATCATTGGTATGTACACATTTATTTATTTATTTATATGGATTTTCAGCGGCATAAAGCCTCTTTGTTATGACTAAAAAAAATACTGTATTACCCGGTTAAATTGAAAATGCTCTGTTTACTCGCATATAACTTGCAGAAAGATAGGTACAAATTTAACTTTGTAGGGATAATTCTATTACGCATTTGTGTGTAATGATAGTACGCACGTGTGTGTAATAGCTCAGTTTATGGCCCTAAAGGCGATGTGTTAAGGCTCACTTTACGAGAAAGTGTGTTGAAATAGTATATTATGATAATAATAAAAAAGTAAGCTAAGTTGCTCATTAGACACGAGGCGAATCCGAACGTGTAATGAGCACAGCTCACGAGTTTCATACGACGTTTATCAACACATTTGCGAGGAAAAAACAAACATGTATTGCTTAAATAAATTATAGAACAGTAGGAACCAAACAACTCATGCTACGAGATGTACATCGATGTGGTTTGGGGAAAATCATTTATGCCTTTGGCTCCAAATTAATGGCTTGCGTCATTTTGTCACTGATTTTCGCCTTGTTGTGAATAGAGTCTGCTTTCGGGTTTCTAATTCCTTTGTTATAATATTATAAAGCTCTTGTCATCTACACGCACCAATAACACCGAGTATTAAGACAACCTGCAACGAAATCAATTAATTCGTTCTAAGAAGTTATGCTAAGGTTACGCAATTATTTAGATACGTTTAGATTAATTATATTTAACGTACCTTTTTTGCTAGTTACTGACTATCCGGTGCCTCTTTAAAAACTTTTCAACGTCGGCTGGTAACAAAACATTAGATTTCCGACCAATATATCCGTCCGAGCCGTCTCTTCATAAATGACAGTACGTTTTGATATCAACACCATAGATGCACCACAGGGAGCTGGTCTTTTATGTTCGGCGAGTTCAGAGAAATACGCCAAAAACACATTTTATGTGATAAAATGCAAATATTTTATAACAACTTACCTATTGTGAATTATGATTAATTTGATAATAATAAATGTTTGTTTGACTTAATTAAGAATGTACACATTTATTTATTCCATAAATGTAAATGGGTTTTTCAACGGCAAAAAAACCTCTTTGTTGTTACTAAAAAAACTGTATTACCCGGCTAAATTGAAAATGCTCTATTTACTCGCATTTAACTTGCTTAAAGGTACTAATTTAACTTCGTAGGGATAATTCTATTACGCACTAGTGTGTAATGCTATTACGCACGTGTGTGTTATAGCTCGGTTTATGGCTCTAAAAGCGATGTAATAAGGCTCACTTTACGAGCAAGTGTGTTGAAAAACATATTAAACTCTATCGTGTTTTAATAGCGATATTTCTTATTTAAATAGTGACACTCGTACACATAATTATTAACACACTAATAATAACAAAAAGTTCAATAACTATACTGTAACTAGCTACTTAAAATTATACCTACTTACTTTAAATGAGAATAGTTATCTCTACAAAATAATGAATACCTGGCTCTCAGTAAGTATTTTAAATAAAAAAAACTTTATTAGCTTACTGGCAGTTGGCCCAAGAATAGCCGCAACCGATGCCTAACCCAGTCATAATAGGCCACCTTTTTCGTTGACAAAAAAATATCGACGCTAGGGTACCCGCTAAGGCACCAAGTCCTGTAACAAAAAGTATTGTTATAACTAGATATAGTGGGACCCTGTCCTACTACGTAACGTTACTACAGCATGGTCAAGATAACTGAGCACCCGAAATGTCATACGACCTCCTGCCTACCCGCGCTTCACCCCGCGTTCGCCTCGTGAGCCAAGAGCCAATAGCGAGAGTCATACGTCATAGTGAGTGACATTGACATTTCGGGTGTTCAGTACCGTGTAGTAGGTGCAAACCTTTCGTGACTTTAACGCCGCCCTAGATCTAAAGACGCTCTTTTACAGGGCGGCGCTTTTTTATACTTCACTCAAACCTAATCGAAAAGGGGGTGAACGCATTCGTCCATTTAGCTTATAGATAGGTCAACTCATTTGTGCGCGCAGCGCTATGTGTGGGTAAACCTTGTTTACTCGGCTCGTCACTGCCACACAAATTAAAGCTGTTTAATTACAAGCGCACGCACACATGGCGCCGCGCGCACTTGTGAGTTGAACTCTATACTCAGGTATCTAGCGACCACGGTTGGACGAAGGCTACACACTCAATGGCGTTTTTAAAGATTTTGTGCTCCGAGCCAAACATCTACGCCGCCCCATAATGACAAAACAAGATAAAGAACGTCTTCACTTTTTCATTTATCGATACTAATATTATAAAGAGGAAAGATTTCTATTTTTGTATGTTTGTCCTTTTGTATGTTTGTATTTTTGTATGTAACGAATAAACTTAAAAACTACAGGACCGATTTCACAAATTCTTTTACCGTTTGGAAGCTAATGGCAGAAGAGAAGAGCAACTAGTGTTTGTCTTAATTGAAAAACGATTAATAGGGTGGCTTGCACCGCTCCTCGCAATCTGTCGCCCTGCGCCATGATCATCTTGGCGTAAAGGTAAATACTCTGCAGGCAACACCTGCATGGTAAAGGTAATCTGGTGTCATACGTTTCACGTAAAATGATGGTGCTGTTCTTACCGGCATGCATGCAGCCATCACCAAAGCATATGCGCAATGTGGTCATTACACTTCTGTCGTTGGGGTCTATATGGGCTTTTTTCATTTTGTAATTTGTTTAGACTGAAGGCGAAATATTTATAGGGGTTTCTATCACCAAACATCAAAATATTAAATTGTTGAGAGCATTATGTTTTTCCGTGATTATTAGGTAGGTATAAGCCAGTTAAACATTTTAAAATAATATTGTTATGATTTGTACCAATGATTTCTACAAATGTCAGACTGCAGTCGATGATTTCGCACTGATGGGTAACACAGATTAGGCATATACCTACTTCTAGATACATGACGTCAACGTTATTCATCTCAAGGAGATTAGGGCGCGTCCACATCTCCTTTAGAAATGTCTTGCTTGGGCAGTGCATTGCCGTGACCTTGTTACGGCTGTCGATGCTGCAGGAAACCTCTCGCTTCCGGTCGTAGTCCAGTCCATGACCGGAAGAGAAAGCGCGTGGGAAGCCGTCGCCTCCTTCTGCGAGGAAGTGATGTCGATATAACGTCCCTCTCTATCCGTAACAGATGAAACGGGCTTCGGAGAGCAAGTAATGGCCCCGGTCGCCACTGAATGCGGCCTGCTATTGGCAAACTTGAGGGGTCTATCGCTTGAACTAACACAGGCCCGAGACGGCGGCGCACCGTGATCCGGGCGTGCCCACGGTGAGATAGACAGAGGGTGACAACGTCTGCATAAATTCATGCGCGTCGATACCTGGCCAGTACGAAATAACAAAGCGCTCCAGCGCCCGGGCAAAGGAAGCTCCAGAAGTCTGACAGACCCCTCCGCTCAACCCAAAGGGGAGAAAATCTATAAAGATTGCTACAAGATAAAAACGATATGCATCTAAATCAATTAATGTTATCGTCTGTCTGGTACTGCTTTGCTGACAGAATAGTGTAGTGCTATGCGAGCTGTTGGTGAAATTCGGCTGTTCAAAAACAGTAGGCGCCTCGTTAGAAAGGGACAGAGTGATTCCCAAAGTTGGTCTTTAACGTACCGAGTTTTATTCACAGGAGAGCGCATTTCGCTTTGCTTAAACGTACCTTGTTATACTCTGAAGTAGAATAATTTCGCAAAATATCTACTGGTCTTAAGCAGCGCTCTTTCTCGTAATGTCGCTTTCGTAGAATGGCTCATTCTCAAAGGGTCGCTTTTTCACAATGCTTCTTTCGCAAAATGTCGCGTTAGTAACTTAGAAGCAAAGTTTTAAAACAAGTTTGTTTACAAGTTTTACAATTGAATAATTCATACTACATTTTAGCATATCATACATTTATGATTCTGTTGTTGTAGAACGAATCACGACATCATCAATGTAATTATTTTATTTAATTATTAATAATTTATTTTAATTATTTATATAATTATTATTGCTACTCTTGAAAACAAGTTATTGTACGAGAGGTGTAAATACAAAGTTGTATTCGTATTGGATTATTCAATTTTTCAATCAATAAATAATAAGTAAATTAGAGTACTTACCAAAGTGAAGACATACGATTTGTTTACTTTTTATTTAAAAGACTTCAACAAATTTGAATGTTTTGAATGTAATTTATTTTTATTTGAACCCTTAAGTTTTATTCTAAATTACTAAAGACAAGACAAAGACAAAGATATTTTATATTATCATTCATCCGCTCGCTTCGACTGTGAATAGACGTACTCGTTGTTCACTTAAAAATATATTTCTAAATAGAACTAACTTCTGTGCTAATTTATACCCTAACAAAAATGAAATAAGGACCATAACCAAGTCATAATACACGCGTCTGCACTTATCGCGTTACGTACCTGCGATTCAAAAAAAAAAGAGCACCGACTAGCATAGTATATGCAGGTTTTTCGGATAAATAAAAATGTCCCAGTCACCTTCAAAGACTAATAAATCGTCACAACAAGATGTGTCTACTTATACTCCGGAGGATACTGAGTCCGCTCAGTCCAGAAGAAAAAGGAAATTCTGCTTTGACAGTGACGAAATCTCGGAATTGGAATCCAGAATCCACGAACAGAATTCGAAGTTCGAATCCTTGCAAGAAAACATCAGCACTCTTAAAGGTCAGCTGGATGGTATGATAACCTCCAACGCACTTTTGTTAAAAGCTTTGGAAGATGCGACGGCCACTAATAATCAGCTAAAACAAAGCTATAATACTGTAATTCTGGAAACCAGTGCAGCACACACAAAGATTACCCAGCTCGAAAATCGAATTGAAGAACTAGAGAGACGACAGCTGAGTACAATGATTGAAATCAAGAATGTACCGATTTGTGAAAAGGAGGATATCGTTGATACTGTGTCCAGAGTACATAAAGCCTTGGACTTAACGATACCTTCCCAAAACATTCGACAAGCGTACAGGAAGAAATCCCGCCAAAACAACATCATAGTAGTGGAATATCAAACACCCAAAACTCGTTTCAATGTCTTGAAGGCCCTAAAAATATATAATAAGAATAACAAGCAGGATAAACTAAATTCTAAAACACTACAAGTTCCAGGTGAGAAACAACCGGTTTACATCTCAGAATCTTTAACTCCATCCGCTCGTAGATTTCACTACCTAGCTAGAGAAATGCAAAAAAGTCATGGTTTCAAATATTGTTGGATATCTGGAGGACGTGTCTTTTTGAAGAAAAATGACGGAACACCTACAATCTTAATAAAATCGGAAGAACAAATCAAAGGCATTACTGCCGAACTCTTTAAAGCACAGGCTACTGTTAACATAAACATTGATGATTGACTAGCAGATGTTTTTGTATCAATTGCCGGTTTATTGTTATTTTTTTGGTTATCATTAGTTTTTAATTATATTTGCATGCATGAATACTACTCCGAAATTATGAATTACCTATTTTATAAAATATTTATTGCTGATGGTTATAACATAATTATATTTCAAAATTTTAATTGTCTACATACAAACACACTACACTACACTTTACACACTTCTATGATGGTCCCTCATATATTGTTTTCTCTCTTCCCGGATTGTCTTCGCTATAAAGCTGCCATACATGCAAAGTTACAAACTAATCATCAACAGTATGGATGACATTAGAAAATTGTCCTCTGACATTGATAATACTATCAATGTTGGAACTGCTTGTAGCGTGGATATTCCGGAGAATTGTAAACCGCAATTCGTAACTAATAATACCTTCTGCATACTTACACAAAATATTAGAAGTCTAAATCATAATTTTAATGAATTACAAGTTTTACTGCACAGATTAGATATTGGATTTGATTTTATTGTTTTGACGGAATGTTGGCTATCAGTCACTACACCAATACCGAATATTGATTCATATCAGGCTTTCTCAACAGCTACTAAGTTAAACCAAAATGACGGCATAGTTATTTATATTAAAGACGGACTAAACACATTAGTTGTAGAAAAAACACAGCCTGATGACGAATTTAACTGCCTGGTGGTCACTACAAATATAAATGAACTTGCGATTATAGCTATATATAGACCGCCTGCGTTTAGAAACATTGATAATTTTCTAACCACCCTGGACAACATTTTACATAGTTATAAGCACTACAAAACCATAATACTACTGGGTGACATTAACATCAATATACTGGACAATACTGGACACAACTCAACCAAATATATGGACCTTCTCGCGTTGCACGGCCTGCTTGCTACTCATGCACTTCCGACCCGGAATAATAATTGCCTAGACCACTGCTTCGCTAAAACCAACTATCCTAACAGAACCATTGTCTGCCATTCCACTATTACTGATCATTCTTGTGTTATGATCTCGTTAAGTAAAACAAAAACACCTAAAAACGTAAAAGGTAAAACCTACACAAAAGTCGACTACGCTGCTGTAATTAGTGATTTGAAGCTGTTGGACTGGCGGGTTGTGTTGGACTCTGAAGATCCCGAGGTAGCAACGAATTCATTTCTGTCGACTATTAATAAACACATAAACAAACATAGTCGCACATGCAAAATCTCCCATAGAAAGCATACACTTAAGCCGTGGATTACGCCCGGGCTCTGTCGCTGTATGTACAATAGAGACCGCTTACACCATAAATTGAAAAAGGACCCTGATAACTTGACGCTTAAAATTACTTACACACGGTATCGTAATAAATGTAACAATATACTAAAGAATATAAAAAAGGACTACTTTTCCGCACAGATAGATACTCACAAAAACAATTTAAAAAAACAATGGGCTATTTTAAAAGATATGTGCAGCCTTAGTAAATCTTCTGTATCCACTGATCAGTTACTGAGCATTAAAGCTAATCCAAAAGATTCTATTGATGACGTAAACAAGTATTTTGCAAACGTGGGAAGTCAATTAGCTGATAGTATACTAACCAGAATACACAAAACAGAACTTGATCTGGCAATGAGTGTAGGTTCAGCACATACGACGCCCAATTCGTTTGTAATATTACCTACGGATGAGGATGAAGTCAGGCAAACTATTTTAAATTTAAAGTCTTCTAACTCGAGTGGATGGGACGGAATAACGTCAACTCTCTTGAAGTGGGGAGTGGAGTTTCTCTCCGCCCCTATAACTGTGATCTGTAATCTGTGTATAGCTAAGGGTAGATTTCCATCTGCGCTCAAAAGAGCCGTTATAATTCCCATACACAAGTCTGGGGACAGCGACTGTGTCTCAAACTATAGGCCGATCTCACTATTACCCTCATTGTCAAAAGTCATCGAACGTATTATAAATTCAAGATTAAAAAAATACTTGGAAACTAAAAACCTTCTATCAGATAATCAATTTGGTTTTAGAGAGGACAAATCGACTGTTCAAGCAGTAGATAAGCTCACATCCTTTATTGCTGAAGGAATAGATAGGGGGGACAAAACAATTGGAGTGTTTCTAGATCTGGCCAAGGCGTTCGACACAGTATCTGTTCCCATACTGCTTAAAAAGATGGAAAATATTGGCATTAGAGGCATCCCCTTGTCATTGATTGCGGACTATTTGACTAACAGGGCGCAGTGTGTCAGAGTCAACGACTACCTGAGTTGTTATGAGAGGGTGCAGTTTGGGGTACCGCAGGGCAGTATTTTGGGACCCACGTTGTTCTTAATATACGTAAACGATTTGTGCAACCTCAAACTGATACAAGGACAAATCGTCACGTTTGCGGACGATACGGCATTAATATTTAGTGGGAGAACGTGGGCTGAAGTGACTCAACTAACCAACGATGGATGCTCCTTGGTTATGAAATGGCTAGATCTGAACCTACTTACGTTAAATATTAAAAAATCACAATATATTACATTCAGCATTAGAAACAACACACAACCACCCACAAATTCTGTAAACATTAATATACACACTTGTAACAACACCTTGCCATGTTGCTGCTGCGCCTTGTCCAGGGTTTCCGCAGTTAAGTACTTGGGTGTGAATATTGATAAAAATCTTAACTGGAAGGAACATATTGTCACCTTAACAGCAAGGGTTAGAAAATTAGTATACATTTATAAACATATCCGAAACATTTGCCCATCGAAACTCCTGCGATCGGTCTACTTTGCCCTATGTCAATCTATCTTGACCTATTGCATCACAGTGTGGGGAGGGACAGCTAAGACTGCCATGCTAATTTTGGAGAGAGCGCAACGCTTAGTTTTGAAGGTTATAAATTTCAGACGATATCGATATCCTACTCAGGCCCTTTATAAAGATATGTCAGTGCTTACTGTTAGGCAATTGTTTATTAAAAATCTAATTTTGTTGCAACATAAAAAACCTCCCAGTTTCATCCATAGGCGTAGAAAGGATTTGGTTTACTCAGTTCCAAAATGTAGAACATCGTTTGCTCAAAGGTTCTCTAAATATCTTGGTCCAACTCTGTACAATAAATTATCTAAAAAAATAACTTTACGTGATTTGACTATTCGTCTGTGTAAAAATGCAATGGATAAATATTTTATCACTCTAAATTACGAGGACACTGAGCGGCTTTTGGAGACCCTATCATAGTATACACACATATTTTTTTTATTTTTTTATTCTTTCAATACATTTTATGAACTTTTAACAGTTACACTATCCAAAAACACATTTATTTATATAAAGCGACCATTGTACCATTATTATCTTTTCTTTTAATTTTTAATTTTCTTCATCAAAATTTACTTGAAAAATGTTGTCTGTAATTCTTGCATATACTAAAAGAAATTTTGATCTACCTGCATTAAAATTAACATTAATATTTGAATCACATTGTAACTCGCAAATAGGTGAATAATGTTATTTGTTAAGTAAGTGATTATTTATGTACCTAAGTGGAAATGTATACAAGTGTTGTGATTGTGAGAGTGGAGGAAGACTGTCCTACCGTGACACAGTTTAAACTAGTACGGAGGACAGTGCGAATCATACTCGGGCAACCAAACATACCCGCCTTAGTTATTTTAATGTGCACAAACAATGTAACTATGTAAGTTTGGTTGTATTAATGATATTTTATTTTTATTTGCAATAAATTATTATTATTATTATTATTATTTTATTTCAACTAGGTCACCAAGCGGCACTTTTGAACGTTAATACATAAAAAATTAAAAGGAATAAAAATTGATTCTACCGTGCATTCGGAAAGTAGCTTGTTATGGAGAAGAACGCACAAGAAACTCCATCCTTACTCTTTTAAAAAAAAAAGATTTTTTACAATATTTAGGTACATAAGTACATACATTTATAAATTCATATGTGTGAGGACAATGCACCCAGAATCACTACATACTATACTACGTACAGGTACAAAGGTATTTAAAGTACCTACACATGTACCGTGCAGTTACACAATAGGTACTAGAAAAACACTAGCATCCTAAGCAGTTAAGTTAAGACCAATCCCTACTGACGGCGCCCGTTCACGAACATGACGCATGAATCGGCACCACCCAGCTCAACCATCATGAAGGGAACCGAATGATCCAACACACGCGCCACCATCAGAGAGATATTTGAGAGAGCATGACACTCTCAACTGCCAGGGCACACATAAGTCAAAGAACGACACAAAGGTACAGCAAATGGTAGATCTACAGTTGGGTACATACAGCGACCACACAGCCCTAGTGGCTATGTGGTCGATGGGTACATAGTACTCACACACGTGCTGCGCAGTTATACAATACTAAAATAAATTGAGTGTATATAATACAAATATATTCATACAGTCTTCAGCAGGTCCAACAATACTTCAAAAACAATAATGTTCTGCATATCACTTGTTTTTGCGCCCTAGTGTTTGTGGAGCAAGACTAGCATTGAGCCAAGTATTTTTATCAGTGATGTAATCCCCCAACTTATAATATGCCTGCCTGCATAGTGTGCGCTAATGCGACATTTTGCGAAAAAGACATCCTGCGAAAGAGGCAATGTGAGTCAGCGACCTTTTGTGAAAGAGGCATTCTGCGAAAGCGACAATGAGAAAGAGACATTTTACGACCAATATATATTTTGCGAAAGAGACGTTTTATGCGACTAAGCCGAATTTTTTTGTACATCGCGAGGTTTCAAATATTATTGGTTTGGTTTCAAATGGTTTTCGACGTGCCGCATTGCCGGACATGACATGTGAAGGACATAGAACACATGTTACTAGAAAATCATTGTGTGAAGGACAAAAGTAAAAAAATTAAGACTTTTCTATTAAAGACTTGGCTTAAAGGTCTCGTAACCAAGGCACTGGCATAACCACAAATATTAAAAAAAAAACATGAGAAGGATGACAGTAGTGATGTGCCAACTCGGAATAAACACGACTGTAGTTAACCCGAGTTGAAATTCACGAGTTGCACTCGAGTTACGCAACTCGAGTTAGCAAAACGAATCTAAGTTAGAATAAATTATTTATCTGTTAAAAAACACTTTTTTACATACTTATTCGACATATAATTTGTGTAACTTGAGATAGCTCAAAACTTTTTGTAAACAAACACACGTCTTCAAACGTTTATAATCGGACTAATTTTAAAAATACAACCTTACAACGAAAAATGATTGCTGTTGTAGCATTCTTTAATTTGTTATCATAATAGTTCCAAACTCCTAACTCGAGATGCTTTATATTGTTGGTTATTGGTTTTGATTTTTACGTTAAAAATGTTGATATTGTTGTAAAAAAACATTTAAAGATAATAGTTTAAATGTTTGACATGTGTTTTTTTGGTTGTTCAATGATATTGTTTATTTTAAAGCAACTCGAGTTCGGAAGAATACCACTCGAGTCAACTCAAGTTGCACATCTCTAGATAACAGCTGATTTTGCCGTTTGACATTGACTTTGACAGTCCGTTTCGTAGTTCTTCTAGTTTTGCTTGCTGCTAGTCTGCTATGCTATAGCAGTTTGCCTTTGTTTCTCCTAGTGTTCGAAAAATGTGATAAATAATCAAAAAATAATAATTATAAAAAAATAAAAATGATGTCGAATAGAATTGTAAAGCTGCACAGACATAAACCATACTTGCTTATCGCTAGAAATGCCAGTACCACGCAAGAAACCAAGTCGATTCAACCTCCGAATCCTAAAACGATTAGTACGGACATGGTGGGTCCCCCTGATCCCGTCTCGAATCTAAGGAAGGTCATATTTAGAATACCGCCCAACGAAACTGAATTAGAAAGAAAATATAGAGAAATGAGATCAGAAGTACAAGAATGGAACCAGAAGTTTTGGGTGAAACATAATTCCCGATTTTATCAGGTAATTCTATAATATTCATTTCTCTAATAAGCTATCCGAGAGTTTACTTTGCTCAAATTAATCTCAGATTAGTTTAGCTGTAATTGTTAATTATCTACAGATAATTAACTTGAACGCATAACCATTGGTCAAGGTTTAAAAAAAAAAACTGCTCTTTTTGTGAGCAACGGCAGCCACATTTCTGCCTTTAACAGCAATTTAGCTATCCCAATATAAGGCTAGCAAATAGGTTATGGAAAAGTAGGAAAAAGTCGGAGTCCAACAGTCTCCATTGGCCATCTTCTACCAAGCATAAGTGACAGTGTCTGTAAGAATTAGTTATAGGTGTTTAATCATTATTGCCAAGCATAAGTGACAGTGTCTGTATGAATTAGTTATAGGTGTTTAATAATACATACTAATCCTACTAATATTATAAACATGAAAGTTTGTGAGGATGGATGAATATTTGTTACTCTTTCACGCAAAAAATAATGAACGGATTTAGAAGAAACTTTACAGAAATATAGCTCATACATCAGAATAATACATTGGTTATAATTTATAAAGATATTGGTCGATGTACTAATACAACGCGGCAGGCCTGCTATAAGCGGGCGTGCAAGGCGTGCACCGCACGCGGGCGGCACGTCCAGGGGGTGGCAAATCCAGGGATCCATCACGTAATATTCAAAGTCATTGTCATAATACCTACCCCACCTACAAATGCCTACAATTACTATTTTCGTTTGTATTATATTGTTAATAACGCCATCTATTGGCATACATTAAAAAAAAATTGAATAATCGCGCATTTTACTATCCATGCTCGGCTCATAGTTTTAATTTGGTAGTTAATGATGCAGCAAATATCACGCACGAAACTGTGAATTTCTTTAATATTATTCAAGAAATTTTCTTTTTCTTTTCATCACCTACAAAAGATGGTCGATAATTTGCAAACATTTACCGGATTTAAAATTTAAGTGCCACGCGATGATCTAGCAAAATCGATGCAGTTAAACCATTAGGTACGGTATCATCTCGAAAAAATATTAGATGCTTTTCTGGAAATAACAATAACTCCATTTTTCGTCCTTTATAACCCATTGCTTATTAATATTTCTTTTTTAATTTTCAAATTTCTTCACCAACTGGACTTTTGACCATCACGTATTGGTACAGTAACAGCAGTAATAAAATGTTTAGGTAACCTAGCAAGACCAACACTCCTTGTGACGTGTCTTTTCTTTGTTTTATTTGCAGACCCTTAGCTTTTCCCCAGAGGCTTTGGTTAAAATGGTAGTAACAACCCCGAAATAAAATTTCTGGAAACACTTTCTTGATCGCTTGAATTGCAGCAAATTCGAAGTCCATCGTTATTTTTTCTGGCGACCACGAAGGCAGCGTGGTCATATTCAAATTAAACAATATTTCGTTCCTCCGCACTTTCTCACTACACAGGAGACAAAATATTAATGGTTTTATGTGGTGATTACTTTCATCAAATGCGTGTATTGTGTTGAGTCGTTGGATATCCTTTGAACAGTTCTTAAAAGTGCCATCAGCAAAAAGTGTCGGAACTTAATAATTTTTCTCTATTTTCAGTGGAGCAAAATATAAAAATCCTTTCATTATCATCCAGATAGTCAGCAAGTAAAATGTTTAGATACTTTGTAGGGATAAGACGCCTGGATTTTCAAAACGTAATTGGTGGCACCTAGAATTTTGTTTCTTTCGTTGTATAGTCCCGTTGTAACACTTTGAACAACAACACTGTTTTGTACTTCGCTGGCGTGAACACTTTGAAGAGGTCTTTCGTTTGTCAGCTACATCGACGCCTGACGCGCTGCAAATCAGTTCCCCACCATCCCAGCTTCTCAACATTAACACGGAACCACCGTCAGCCTCTGAAGTTGCGGAGGCAGTCCGCTCTTTGAGGACAGGCAAAGCACCAGGACTCGACCTGATAACTGCGGAAATGCTACAATGTCATAATCTTGTTGTATTAAGTTAAAATTACAGCTACTTGTCCGTTTGAGATCATTAAATTCTTTTAGTACCATGTTTTTAGCGGTGTTAGCTTCACAGCTCGCGATGTGTGCTTTACATTTTATTGTTTCATGCCGCATATTCAGAGTTAAACTTCCTTTACACACTTTCTTATTGCAGCATTTCCAAAATGAATTACCATTAATGTATTTTTCTTATGGTACTTATTTTTTCATACAGCCTTCAACTTAATTTTGTATGCAAATCAACAAAATAGGCTGTTAACAAACAGATAACCAAGGTTGCGAATAAGGGGAAAAAATCTTTTGGCGTAACTGGTTAAGAAACTTAATCATCAGGATTCCAAGTTGCGGTTAAGGAAAAGGTTTCCTTGATTCGCAACCGGTTGCAAACAAAAAATAAAAATTCTTAATTCGCAACTGTTTGCGAATCGCAGTTGTGAAAACGGCCGGAGGGGTACAAGCATGCACAGGTGGACAGGCAGCCTTAGGGTGGCACAAGAGCATGGGTATTGGCACAACAAACAGAGGCCTATGCTAAGCAGTCGGTGAAGTCAGCCTGTGGATAATAATGATATATCCTCACTGAAGACCAATCAATCCATTTGCATTATATCTTAGTAACCGAATACAAAATTAATTAACATAATAATTTTGTCTTATATCAGATTTTCACCTTTCTTATCATTTATTTGACCCACCACATGTATATGAATAATCTGCCTTTCTGTTTCAATATAATTACACGTGCCATTTTTTTTGGGGTCAAAAGTTTCTTGCTATCAACTTATTTTGAAAATATTTCTTGATAATTGCCGTATTCTTATTTATTACATAATTTTTGAGTTAGTATTTGAAAATACCTATTCTAAGTGGAAAGATATAAAGTCAAAAAATTAACTTGCTATCTATTAAATGTTATGAAAGTTGAATTTGGTAGTGGATTAATATTCTTAATTAGATTTCTTTTTACGAAGTATAAACAGGAGGGCCAGACCCAAGTAACTGAAATAAGGTTGCAACAGAACGAGAAGAATGAGAGATTTGTTTGTACTTGATATTTGTATGATTTCGCTCTCCATAGAGATCTATGCTTAGGTACATCCAACTAGGTCCATCTTTCTGACTGAACGACTCTTTAAGAATTAAAAATTGCCTGTAAGGTTCACCTACACTACAGAACCACTGATGGGTCGTGGCCCATCTGAACATAGGCTTTGTGAACTTTTGTGCATGTACACTCATGAAAAAAATAGCCATTTGGTCCATAAAGTATACTTGGCTCTAACTTCAGATGGGCCACAACTCATCAGTTGTAAAGTAATATTATAAACCTAGGAAAGATTTGATTGTTTGTTTGTAATGGATAAACTCAAAAACAACCTAACCGATTATAAAATTCTTTCACCTATGGAAAGCTACATTATTCTGGAGTAACATAGACTATTTTTTATACCGTAAACGGGTACTGTGTGGTGGGCCAGCTTTGTTTTTTCTATTTGACAAATCAAACCTCATAATCTTAATATATATAAATCTCGTGTCACAATGTTTGTCCTCAATGGACTCCTAAACCACTTAACCGATTATAATAAAATTCGCACACCATGTGCAGTTCGATCCAACTTGAGTGATAGTGATAGGATAGTTTAAATCTCAAAGGGTAGGGTAGGTAGGGTAGGGTAGGTAGGGTAGGGTAGGGTAGGGTAGGTAGGGTAGGGTAGGTAGGGTAGGGTAGGTAGGGTAGGGTAGGTAGGGTAGGTAGGTAGGGTAGGGTAGGGTAGGTAGGATATTTAGTAGATGAATGTTTGGTGTTTTTATGGCAAAACAAAGTTTGCCGGGTCAGCTAGTACTACTATAATACTAAATAGTTATTTTTATTTAATTACAGGAAAGAGAAGCATATGTGAAGAATAATATCCCAGCAGATAAGCAGAACCTTACCGCAGATGAAATGAGTGTATTTTACAAAGCCTTTCTCGACAAGAATTGGAAGCTACACCTCAACTACAATAAGGAATGGTACAAAAAAAACCTTGCCCTATTAGGATTAGCTATAAGAGTGAAAGTTAAAAAACTACTTAGACTTAAAGATTAGGACCTATTGTGAGATTATATACTTAGTTCAATTGTTTTGAAGTTAATAATGTTTATTTTTAATTATTAAAAGGGAGTTAAAAATATTTGATTTTTACTGCTGATATAGCTACCAATCTGATTAGTTGTATTTACAGCAGGTGGGTCTAGGATTGCAGTCATTTTGGCGTTGAGTTTTAAGTTTGATTTGTTACTCAGACATTTGGACAAGTCTAAAGACACAAGACCTCTTTCATGAAAAGAAGAGTCCTCATTTTTGAATAAGCAGAAAAAAGAAGTGGATTATAGAATAGAATAGAATTTTATTTTGTAAATATGGGTAACATACAATAGTTGTTATAATATCAAAGCTCAGCCATATTTTACCATTCGGCATGCAAACATTTACATTATTTATGCAACATGTACTTACTTTTTAAAACCAGATAAATTAATATTACAATTATCATTAAATGGATCAATTAATATATTATCATTACAATTATCATTCAGTAGATCAATTAATAAAATACAATTACAATTATCATTCAGTAGATCAATTAATAAATTATTATTATCATCACAATTACAATTCAATATATCAATTAATAAATAATCATTATCATCACAATAGTCACTCAATAGATCACAATTAAATTATTATTATCATTACAATTATCGTATATTAGATCAATTAATAATTATCAATATCATTACAATTATCATTCAATACATCAATTAATCAACAAATACATTTTTCTCTGTCAAAAATTCAGCCACACTGTAGTACGTTTTATTTATTAAATAATTACGTAGTCTACTCTTAAACAGCACTGTATTTAAATCTTTCCAACCACTTGGTAATCTATTGTAAATAACTGGGGCCATGCAATAAACGCTGTTGCGCATCAAAGCAGTTTGACATGATACTTGACATATTTTGCTATTGTCACGCCTATTCCTTGGGAATACATCAGCTAGGCGTTCAAAACGACTTGGATTTTGCTTTACAAACACAGCCACCTCGAAAATATAAATACAAGGAAGTGTCAAGATTTTGTATTGCTTAAAATAGGGCTTGCAACTGTCTGTAGTTTTAAGTTTAAACATTGACCGGAGACATCGTTTTTGGGCCTTAAATGCCGTGTCTCTATCAGTTGAGTTCCCCCAGAAAATGATGCCGTAGCGTAAGTGAGATTCAACTATGCCGTAGTAAGCCGTGAGAAATGTTTTGCTATCTACTAAGGAGGATAATCTATATAAAACATATGCAGATGAACTCAGTTTTTTACACAAAATATCTGTATGTGCTTTCCAATTTAAGCTGTAATCTATTTGTAGTCCTAAAAATTTCGTATCTCCTGCTTCCTCAATATTGTTATTTTTGTAGTGTATATGAAGATTAGTTAAGCCGGGAGTACGCTGTCTAAAGTGCATTATCTTTGTCTTATTTAAATTTATAATTAAATTATTCTTGTCAAGCCATTTAATCAGTGAGTCAAGAGAATTATTAATGTCATTTTCATACGTAATTACGTTATACGTATATGAGTCTAAACTGTTTGTTTGGGACGAATGAGTGGCGTTCCGTTCGGCACTTCCAAAACTGTTTTGCGTAATCTACCGGGACAAAGCGTAAACAAAGGAAACACGTTGTACACAAAGAAACGACAAATTCATATTTATACAGGAACAACGTATGTTAGTAGTATAGAGAAGTTGTGAACGTGTCTTTGTTCTTTAGTAAATAATAATAATTCATTTAGTTTCAGACACAGTTCCTATAAAATATTATTACATATACATAAAAATGTATCCATTGAAAATTAAAATAAAATGTCATTCATTAGCATTAGACTAGAAAAAAAAAAAAAAACAATAAAATTAAATCCATACAAGTTAAAATTTAACTGTCAGTAGTACCTACGAGCGGGGACCGCAAGATCCCCTACGTCATTTGTTACTAAGATAAGCCCCCCATGGCACATGCTCATAAAAGTGATGCTAAGTGCCGAAAAATCTGTGGCAAAATTTAGAATTGGCCGAAAGTACAAAAAAAAGTAATACTTCTGGTGAAAAAAATAAATGGCACTTACGTCATTAGATACCGACAGGATACTTTAGGTAGTTACAGAAAAATATTGTCTGCCAGTTCCTGTATGGCCGCCGGAAGTACTCGGCAGACTGTTTCAAAGGATTCGAACTCGAAATCTACGTCATTTGATACAAAAATGAAATTAGTCGCAAATGTTAGGTATTAATCCTTTATTGAATTATTTATTAGTCTACCGAAGATATTCTGGCCGAAACCCCTCCCCCCGTACTTGAATAAAAATAGGTACAATTTTGAGAAAATCTGTTTTAATAGAAAAGTATGTGACATGTACGCACCACAATACGTATATAATGTGCGGAAACTTCACACATAGAGTTAAGGCATCAGTTTGTAGTTATGTTATTACATGTATATATTTATATATATACATGTAATAACATCTATATATATAAATATATAGATGTTATTATATCTCTTAAGTAGTCTGTAGTACGAGGCTTACGAGGTTAATGACACAACGATTATAATTATTTAGCTTTACATTTGTATTCTGTAGGTTCCCCTACAGCCAAAGGTTTGTCTAGCTACGGTCAGCGCACTTTTTAACAGATTCACGACGATTATAATTATTTAGCTTTACTTTTCTATTGTGTAGGTTCCCCTGCAGCCAAAGGTTTGCTTAACTACGGACAGCGCAATTTTAACAGATTTAAAAAGGAAGAGGTTCTCAATTCGACTGTATTTTTGGGTTCCTTACCCAAAGGGTAAAAACGGGACCCTACTAACCTCACCAGGCTATATCTCATAAACCTTGATAGCTAGGCAGTTGAAATTTTCACAGATGATGTATTTCTGTTGCCGCTATAACAACAAATACTAAAAATAAAATAAATGTTTAAGTGGGGCTCCCATGCAACAAACGTGATTTTTGGCGATAATGGTACGGAACCCTTCGTGCGCGAGTCCGACTCGCACTTGGCCGGTTTTTTTATGTGTTACCTCAGAACTTTTTACTAGGTGAACCGATTTTTATGATTAATTTTTCATTTAAAAGCTGGTGTTTCTCATGTGGTCCCAACCAAGATCTAACCAGTAGATTTTGAATTATCTTCAACTAGAGAACGCCTCGCGGTTTCACCCGCGTAGTTCCCGTTCCCGTGGGAATACAGGGATAAAAAGTAGCCTATGTCACCCGGGGATAGAGTAGCTTCCCAACGGTGAAAAAATTTTGAAAATCGGTCAAGTTGTTTTTAAGTTTATTCGTTACATACAAAAATGCAAATATTTTCTCTTTATTATATTAGTATAGATATTGATTATGAGGTGCTTCCTTTTTTATAATATTTTTTATTTGAAATCGGTCCAGTAGTTTTGGAGCCTATTTGGTACAAACAAAATAATATTTCCTGTTTATAATATTGGTATAGATAATGCGTATTTTCATGATAATTTATGGTACCAAAACTGGAGAAAAATTAAACTGACTTATAAACCAAACACTACAAAGAAAAAGAATTTTTTTTTCGGAACCCGGTGTCAAAAACCAAAAAAAGATAGAACCAATACCAACGACACCAAAAATATTTTTTTTAATTTTCTTTCGATTTTTTTTTTGGAAGTCTTGTTTATATATTTTTGTTAAAAAGTTTTTTTTATTACAGTGATAAAATCGGAATATTTGGTAGTCGGTGTCCATAACGCAAAAAAATGGTACCTACCAATGACACCGACTTCCAAAAATAAAGTTACTTCTCACTTTGTAGTTTTCTTATTTGGAAGTCGGTAGTATTTTTTTGTAAAAAAGGTTTTTTATTTCTGAAAGTTTTTATTTTTGTCTTTTTAGTTTTGGTAGGTACCTCCAATTAACATTTATAGCCAAAGTACACCTCTTGACGATTCCAATAAGCCCAATCACGACTAGGATACATTGTTTTATTTCGGCGTTCCAGTGCTTACCTTCCGGCTTCATCATCAGATCAGTTCGATGGTGCCCTTTTCATCACTACCATTTATTTATAAGTATTTGCTTCATCAAAGTCGGTTAACTATTCGAGATATCTTATACCCGTGACATACTTAGCATTAAGGAGTTCCATCTGTGGTCTTCTTCATCAGTTCCACTTCACGAAATGATACCTTCTGATTGCAAATTATTGCATTGTTGATGAAAATACCAAAATAGCCTATAATATTTGAGTTTCCTCGATTTATCTAGGATCCCATCATCAGATCCTGACCTGGTGAACATGGGACCACCTGTGAAGTATATATACCCTTTCAAACAAAAGAAGAATTTTCCAAATCGGTCCAGGCGTCTTTGAGTAATCGGGGAACATACCTACATAAAAAAGAGATACCGACGAATTGATAACCTTCTTCTTTTTTTGAAGTCGGTTAAAAAATATTCTTGATGTCCGGGTAGTTCCTTGAATTGTCCAACGCATTCGTCAAATCGACACTGTCGCCATGGAGGAAGGATGTCTTTATTCCTTAGTCTTAGAGTGATTGTAGAGATCCTTTAGATACAACCAAATGATGATGGTTTATCTAAGTGTTTGCGTCTTTGCCGAGTAGGAGTAGGAACCAGGACGTTTGTCATCTTCAGAATGCCGCAAGGGTATATTGTAGGTCCTAATTTGTTTTAAGGTAAGGTGAAGACAATGGACTAAAAAAATCTTGTATACCTATCAAGTTTTATACGAGATACTAGCAATTCATTGTTCTATGATTTTGTTGCAAGCAATCTGCTGAATACCATAGATTCAATATTTGACCTATTTGCAGCAGTCATACTGGTCGACGGTAAAAAAAAATTGACAACGTTACCTATAGTGACAATGTCATATTGAACTTTGTCACAAGTTTTGCAATTGATAAAATATGTTTTCGATAGGTAACAACAAATTTACGGTTCGGTATCAGTGGGACTATGAAACTACATTAAAAGTAAATTAGTTAGTTATTTTATGTTTATTAAGTCAGTATAATATTAAAATGTATATTGCCTTCAAATGGTTACTTGGCTTGAACCTAGCCATGTGGATATCAATGACCGCTATAGATTTGCTAGTCAAAAGAAGCTTTGAAATCAAACAGGAGGGTAAGTTGGTTTTCTAGGTAAACTCAACAAAACTTTGTATTTAATACTCGGTTTTATAGTATCTACTTATTGCTTTACGTTTTTTTGTAGGTTTCCTCCAGAAGAGGTTAGAAAGGAATACAACTTTTGCAAATCGCAGAGTGGAGTTACGCAGAGATAGATATTATAAGCACATAAATGACAGGCACAGTGCCGTCTTTTTGCCATTTTTTATGTTTCTCGTCGGAGCTCTTGCTGTGTTTTTGTTAAGCAAAAAATCTGAAATTGTCCTGTCTACAAAAAGGGGCACGAGCGCTACCATTGCAAGATTATTAGTATATTCTAAAATAACCGTTAGCTGTCTTTGTGATTGTTCCATAAAATACAATAAAATTTTATGGATACACATAAAGAATGCAATACTTGAACTATGGAACAAGTCCCACGCTTTTATAATGCGGAAAGAAGAACATACACCAAAAATAAACATTATTCTACTTAAGAAATTACAAGAAGTTGGCATAGAGAGAAAAAAATTAGGTCAGCTTTTGATCTCAGCAATACATGAAAACAAAAACATTAGAATGCAGTATGAGTTGGAGAATATGGCAAAAAATAGACTAGTTAGGCACATTGAAGACACGCAAAAGGTTATGAAAGAAACTAGATCCAGTTACGTGAGTTTCCAACAGTTATATTTGGTGACGCACCAAGAAAACTCCTTCCTGAAATCTCGGCTTAATAAACTCACAAAGGAAAAAGAGGAAGTTGAGAAAAATCTTTTGGAACTAATGAACGAAGTGTATAAATCCAAAAACAATCAACTTAAAGTTAATTGCAGTCGTTTTATTGTAAAGACTTCCAATAATTTATTAAATTCAGATGTAGGCGCAGAGATTCAAAAGTTTTTAGACAAATCTCGATCACCTGTAGCCACCACATCACGTCGGCAGATATCCGAGCGTCCAAATGCCACAAGTAATCCAACCACCAGTGCCTGTCCGGTTTGTGCTAAAATACAATTTGCAGATATCATTGAAGACGATATTCTAGTTCCTCTAGTTTCTGATGCACCAAAACTCAAGGGCCTTCCCGGGGAATTTGTCTGGACAGTCAAAGATAAAGATGGTCTTATTTCAAAGTTATATGAATACGATTTCACTTCGGATTTAGATGACGGAGGAGACACGATTAAAAGAATCAGACAGTATTCTGTTTATTTCGACAAAGACTGTTTATTGGATTCTGTAAAGTACGTAGTGTTTTCATAATGAAAAATCAAACGCTTGCAAAGTATATCTACCTACCCTCAACTAAACATTATATCTTTATTTTCAGTTCGAAAACGGTTATTACAAATGAAAGTAATGAGACTAGACCAGCGCCACCACGGCGGTTTAACAGTCGCTGTGATACGAATTACCCAATAACAACTCAAAGGTTTTTAACAGGCTCACAAGCGTTTCAGAAATTTATGAAAAATAACAAAAATGCATTAATATCAAAATCTGCAACCAGGTTACCCGGACCGAAGAGATGTTGAAGAGTTGATTTTATAGAAACTTTGTCTTTGGAAGAGATTATTTTGAGAATAAAATTGTATTTATTTATTTCGTCTGTTTTAACCCCCGACGGAAAAAGAAGGGTGTTATAAGTTTGACGTGTGTTGCTGTGTATCTGTGGCATCATAGCTCCTAAACGGATGAAACGATGTCGATTTACTTTTTTGTTTGAAAGGTGACTTTGTCTTAGCTATGTTTGATTGAAATCCGTTCAACCGTTTAAAAGTAATTCGCGCATTTTACTCTTTGAATCTGGATTTTTAGGCAAGATAATTGTCATAATTACGTGTTTCGATAGACTGTCGATTGAAGCGTGTCTATTACTTATATTATATACTAGCTGACCCCCGGGGCTTCGCTCCCGTCAACTGGCTATCTACCTACCTACCCTGCCTACCCTGCCTACCCCGCCAACCCTGCCTACCATGCCTACTCTGCCTATCGTGCCTTCTCTGCCTACCCTGCTAACCCTGACTGCCCTGACTACCCTGCCTAGCCTGCCTACCCTGCCTACCCTGCCTACCCTGCCTGCCCTGCCTACCCTTCCTACCCTGCCTACCCTGCCTATCCTGCTAACCCTGCCTACCATGCCTACCCTGCCTGCCCTGCCAATCCTGCCTATCCTGCTAATCCTGCCTACCTTGCCTTCCCTGCCTATCCTGCCTAGTATGCCTACCTTGCCTACCCTGCCTAACCTGCCTACCCTGCTGCCAACCCTGTCTAACCTGCCTACCCTGCTGCCAACCCTGTCTAACCTGCCTACCCTGCTGCCAACCCTGTCTAACCTGCCTACCCTGCCTTCTCTGCCTATCCTGCCTACCCTGCCCACCCTGCCTACCATGCCTACCCTGCCTAACCTGCCTACCCTGCCTTCCCTGCCTACCCTGACTGTCGCGCCTACCCTGCCTTCCCTGCCTATCCTGCCTACCCTGACTGTCGCGCCTACCCTGCCTTCCCTGCCTATCCTGCCTACCCTGCCTATCCTGCCTACTCTGCCTACCCTGCCAACCCTGCCTACTCTGCCAACCATGCCTATCCTGCCTACGCGGCCAACCCCGCCTACCATGCCTACCCTGCCTACCCTGCTTACCCTGCTTACCCTGCCTAGCCAGCCCAGCCTGCCTACCCTACCTACACTGCCTACCCTGCCTACTTTGCCTACCCGGCCTACCTTACTACCTACTATTTTTATCTATCATCAATGTTTTTCTCAGCGCACGCCAAAGAATGAATTTTATAGGCAACATTTTCCTACCTTGGGTTACATTATTGCAATTTTCATAAGGATCTCTAATATTTTTGAAAATTTATTATAGCATATGACACTCAGGAATAATGTAGCTTTCTACTGGTGAAAAAATTTTCAAAATCGGTTCAGTAGATCCAGAGATTACCCCTTACAACGTCACAAACTCACAAACCCACAAACTTTACCTCTTTATAATATTAGTATAGATAGTTTAAAAAGAAAATAAATTGAAAAACCCCCGGCATAAAAACCTCTAAAAAGCAAAAGAAAAAAACCTCTATAAACCTCGTAGATACTCGCGTCGGGGAACCGCTTAGTACCTAAATAAATAAATAAAATAAACAGCTGTACGTACACGTTGCCGGTTCCCCGACGCGAGTATGCTTATTAGAGGTTTTTATGTCGGGGTTTTAAGTTACTTAATCAAAAAGTTTCTACTATAATTTTATCCTAATCAAAAACGTTATGGTTTTCTGATGAACATGGCAACATTAAAGTAATCTCCATTTGTTTTGTTTGTCAAATAACAAAGCACCGTCTAATTTACACCTAAATCTCGCTAAGAGATTCGAATCTGAAAATTAATTGAGCTTCAGTGTACTTTGTAACGTGTAGGTTGTGTAGGTAAGTAAACATTAAAATTCCTGTACCTACACTGACTGTAAATGTGAATCTGAACTATTTTAAATGTAAACAAACAAGAAACACCCATTTAAAAAAAAAACTAAATGTTGCCATCTCTCCTTTAGATATCTATATCATTTTTAAGGATGGAAAAGTTGAAAGAAATCGACCTGGACGCGGTGAGTTGGAAATCAATTAAACAAGATGGACTTGATATAGAGTATGCTGTTCCTATATCAAAAGTTATTGCAAGTAACATATTTCGAGAACTAGAAACCACCTTGGAATATTTTACCGGAGATTTGTCTAGAATAAAGTAAGATTCTCACACTCAAGCTTAACTTAAATAAAATTGGGAGCGTTGTTAAAAACGGGCTGTTATAATTCCTTGCAGGCGACACCAAAATGTTTAGTAAGTAATTAAACGAGTATTGTGACCCGTCCCCCCGACGCTGGTGGGTAGTTCGGCATTTGGTTTAATTGGTAGGTAGTATGTACTAGCTGTCGTCTCAAAAACTGTGTTTTATAAAAAAAAATAGAAATATCCTATGTTACTCCTTATAAAATCAGCTATCTGTGTACCAGTGAAAGTCCCTTCAAAATCGGTCCAGCCGTTTCGGAAATTACCCGGAACAAATAGAAAGACAAACAAAAATCTTAAAAATGGCGTACCTATATTTTTTAGCATTTGTTAGTTTAACTGTGATTTTTAATTTCGTAGTTACCTACTATACTCTATGGACTAAACTGACTGACAAAGTGACAACTGCCAAAGACCTTATTTTTTTTAAATGTTGCAAGCGCGGAGCATAGTGTTTTAGGTAAGGCTCATTCATAAGTGATTCATCGAATCGATGTGACATGACTCCTCAATTTAAGTTTACTAATTGGTGTAAATAAATGTTTTATGAATATACCTCAACGTACATATATTAATATTTAAATATATCAGTATTATTACACATAGTCCATAAACTATTATTGTGTTAAATATGAAATCAACAATAAAATAAATGCGATCGATAAAATGAAGTCTGACATAAATGAGTAGAAACTAATTAAGGGCCGCTAGTTTCTAAATATATTTTTTTTGTCCTGAAGTAGTTTCATTTTCGTTCTACTTCGATTTTCGATTAACTTTCGATCACTCAGGATACGACACTATTTTTATGTAACGATAAAGTGTCATCCCCCCAAATGTCAGTTAAGTCCACAGACTAATTAGAGATAAGTCTAAAGCTGGGAACAAATTAACGGACGCGGCTGACGGACGCGACTGACAGCCGGGACTTACAGAGTATCTGTGTAATTAATGTACATTACATTGTGCAAACTATCGGACGTAAGCCGCGGACGTGACCTTGGGCGTTTGGACGTCCGATAGAGATCTGGCTCGCTGGATGTTAGTATCAGCCGAAAAAGTCCGCAGACGGTGTGCATGGGGTACGGGACGCGTTCCGGCGTCAGAATATCACTACGCGATAACTCGCACGTGCGTGGGAAGTTATAAATATCATCATCATCATTTCAGCCGAAAGACGTCCACTGCTGGACATAGGCCTCCCCCAGGCGTCGCCACAGCGCCTTCCAGCAACCTTAACCAGGTCATCAGTCCACCTAGTGGGAGGCCTTCCAACGTATCGTCTTCCGGTTCGCGGTCGCCATTCCAGAACTTTTCGGCCCCATCGGCCATCCGTTCTGCGAGCAATGTGCCCTGCCCACTGCCACTTAAGTTTAGCAATTCTTCGGGCTATGTCGGTAACTTTGATTCTCCTGCGGATATCAGCATTTCTGACGTGATCACGCAAGGAAATGCCGAGCATAGCCCTCTCCATTGCCCTTTGGGTGACTTTAAGCTTTCTGATAAGGCCCTTTGTGAGCGACCACGTCTCGGTCCCATAGGTGATCACTGGCAACACACACTGGTCATAGACTTTTGTCTTGAGACACTGCGGTAAATTGGACGAGAAGATACCACGCAACTTCCCGAACGCCGCCCAGCCGAGTCGGATTCGACGGTTGACCTCTTTCTCGAAATTGGACCTACCCAACTGGACCGTTTGTCCCAGGTAGACATAATCGTCTACAACTTCGAGAGTAGAGTCTCCAACCTTGATAGGAGTGGGTGTTACATGGGCATTCGCCATGACCTTGGTTTTGTCCATGTTCATTTTAAGACCCACTCTTTCGGAACCTCTACTGAGGTCATCGAGCATTTTACTGAGGCTCTCCATGGTCTCAGCCATGACCACTATGTCGTCGGTTATAAATATAAATGGATGCAAAACTTATCGAGTGTGTTCGCAGCAGAGAATTGCGTCCTCCAGGGCCGGATTTAGAGGTGTGGAGGCCCTAGGGCAACAGGGGAGTGGAGGACCCTAATTATTTTTCAAATAGGTTAAATCATATTTTTCTTGCAAGTGTTTCAATAATTTATATATATAATCGTATGGGAGGGGAGACAGGCAAGCGGGCGGCGTGAACCCTGCGCACTGCAACACCCTGCATTGTGTTCCCAGAGCGATAGCTCTGACGAGACGAGATCACGGATCGACCATCCGTCGCAAACACAGTAAAACAATACGCTGCTGCAAGTAAAATTAAGATATAATAAATAATGTTAAAATCATATAAAATAAAAATTACTAGATAAGTTTTCAAATAGTAATACAGTGGAATCTCTATAACTCGAACCTCGTTTAGTCAAAATCCACAGGAAGTCGAAAAAAATGCCATTTCCTTCCGCTGAACCCTTAGATACGCGGTATCTCGAATTATTTAAACTTTATAACTCGAACAAAATGTTATTTCCCTACGAAGTATTGATAATACATATTTATACTCTATATCTCGAATTTCAAAAAGGAGTTTCCAAAAGTCTTAGTTAGTAAAATACAATGACATCTGACGTCTTACTTGGAATTCTCCGAAATAATTGCAATAAAATCCAAAATGAATGTTCTGGTTAGGGGCTTCTAAGCTATTGTTTTTGTCTTGTACACGTGCAATTAATGAATACATTCATTAAATTTTCTAAGTTCAATTCAATTTTTAGGTTGTGTTCGACTCTACAAATCGAAAAATATACTTAGAAATCGCGACTTAGTCGCTCGAAATTTCAGCAGTTAAAAATTATGTATCTCGAAGTTCTTGTTAAGTCAAAAACTTTTTGTCTCGATTTTTTTTGCATTTCCCTTGACATTCGAGTTAGAGATTCCACTATAGATACCCTATAGTTGTGTAAGTTTTTTTTTTAATAAATACAATTTATGTGGGGGCCCCTCTCTTGTGGAGGCCCCGGGCAGTTGCCCCGATTGCCCTCCCTTAAACCCGGCCCTGGCGTCCTCACTTACACTACTCGACATGTTTCTACGTAAACATAATCTTCGTTGAACAAGCTATATTATCTATGGAATAAGCGCTCGGACGCGACGGCAAGCCGCGTCCCAAACGACTGTGCACACATATCAGTCGCGGCTGCAAGTCGCGTCCGATAATTTGTTCCCTTACGAAATTAAACATCACAGTACCGTATATGCCTTTCACATGCATTCAATAAAACGTTGTTATTCTGTTACATACAGACACTTAAATTTTATTTACCTAAATCACGATTTAGGTTAGTCGTAATACTGCAATCTGCAACTCCTATCTCTCTTTTATTTTTTCATGTGTTCGAAGGCTCGCGCTACTTATCTATATTTGCACTTTAATTTTATCAGCATCCAATATTTTCCCAGATATCAATCAAATATTCGATTTATAAAAATCGACTCTTAAAATATATTTTTATTTTTATTAAATATACCTAACACATAATTTCTCAGCAAAGTCTTCACACCTAATGACGGTTCTGCGGAAGCTAAACAAGAAATTGCCTGAACCTGCCTGAACACACAGATCTTCAGCTAAGTCCACCCGTAAAGAGTTTTCTCACCTAAGGAAATCTACAACGAGATTGGAGAAAAGCAAGGCTCCAGGATTTTGTCTGATTACAGCCGAAGTGCTGCAACAATTGCCTAGACAGGCGATAGTTTTTCAAACGCAGTTGTTTAGTAGTATATTAAGGCATGTCATCCTGCCTCACATTATGGACAGTGTTAGAAATCATAAGGATTCTAAAACCACCACACCTTGTATCATCTTATAGACCCTTACGTAGCATAATTCTCCTACCGGTCATTTCAAAACTTTTTGATAAAGTTCTATCTCGTGGATTACATCTTGTATTGGACGAAAACAAGGTTATCACACGCACATTCAACAGAGCAAGTCCATAGAGTTGTCTGTCACCAAGATTAGAAATGCACTGAAGAAGAAGGAATATTGCTCTGCAGATTTCTTGGATGTCCAACAGGCGTTTGACAAAGTCTTAACCCGGGACTTTTGTTTAATAATAATAACTCTTATAGTACTCTTCCACACAATATTTACCTACTTATGGAATCGTACTTAAATAATAAAATATTTAGAGTATTGATTAACTAATCATAATTATCCTCCTGCTACGACATAAAAGTAGGAGTGCCACAAGGTTCTGTACTGGGCCCAGTACTTTATTTGCTGTACGCTGCTGATCTACCAAATACAGACAGTGTTCTCTCAGCAACCATCGCGGACGACACTGCAGCTATTTGTAGCGATCAAGATCCGAGTGAAGGCTCGCAAAGACTACAGGTACACCTTAATACTCAAAGCGAGTGTTAATAAATCAGTACACGTAACGTAGTGAACGTTTCGAAAGGGAAATTGTGCACCAGTCGAACTCAGAAACGATGTACTACCCCAACATGACACAGCCAAATATCTCGGTATCCAGATGGATAGGAAACAGACGAGACATCACATAGTGAAAAAACGCGATGAGCTGAACCAACGCCAGCAAACACTCAAGTGGCTACTAGGAACACCCTCGCAAGTATCTCTTGACAACAAAATATTTATTATAAGACCATTTTGAAGCCCTTAAGTGTCTACGTAATCGAACTCTGGGGAGCAGCCAAAAACTCCAACGTAGTTTATTTTTTATAATCGGTAGGATCGCGTTTGACCACTAGACCCTACAAAGATTCCAAAACAAGGTGCTGAAAACATTATCAAATGCTAGGGTTTACTAAAATATCTGAGGTACATGACTGGACTGCCTCAAAATCAACACAATTAAGGAAGAGATTGAACACAGAACTAAACTCTATAAGTTACGCATTGAAAACCACGTCAACAGTTTGGCTTCTGTACTGACCAATCCACTAGAACACCGTCAACTGAAAAGAAAGCATACATGGGAGTTGACAGACTGGATATACTCAAGTAGCAAGTAGAGGGTCGGCTCTCACTGGAGGACCGTACTCGAAGCGCCAATAAGCACTGACCGCACCTGCTAATGGCTTGAGAAGCCGATCGTAAGATCTATTAGTCAATATATAGGGACCTATACTCGTATCATAATAAAAAAACTTTTTTGCAAAAAAATACTAACTACCGACTTCCAAATACAAAACTTTAAAGAGTAAAATAACTTTATTTTTTTAAGTCGGTGTCTTTCGTAGGTACCATTTTTTTGCGTTATGGACACCGACTTCAAAAAATAAAGTTATTTTACTCTTTAAAGTTTTGTATTTGGAAGTCGGTAGTATTTTTTTGCAAAAAGGTTTTGTTATTTTTCACTTTTTTGTTGTACCTACCTAATTGGCAATTTAGTAAGGTAACTTTAACGCCAAAATAGATTTCATGAAACTTGAACATAACCGGTGTAATGAGAGATCTGCGTACCCCTTAAGAGCGTACTGGCGTGATGTTATGTTTTGAAATGGTATAAACAATAAACAGACATGCGATTTCAGCAATCCCGGGAGATTTACCATTATTTATTGAAGAGTTCTGTTGTATATCTCCGAAGTTCTTCATCAGATCTTCACCAAATTAAAATGGGACCAATTTCGGAACATACCTTTTCAAACAAAAAAAGAATTTCAAAATCGGTCCACAATTGACCGAGATATCGGTGAACATACACAAAAAAAAAAACTTAATGACGAACATAGAACCTCCTCCTTTTTGGGAAGTCGGTTAAAAATAGTCAGTTATTCCCACCATAACATCTGACTTTTTAAGAGTTGTTTTTTTTGCATAAATCAACTATATTAAGTACATATAAATTATAAGTATTACCTGGGAACATTTTGGATGTTGTTAAAAAACATCAGACCTTATTTATATCTATATAATGACTTTATTATTTTAGAGTATTCGGCAAGGTATATCCTTTGCCACGGCAGCAAGTTGCTTACGGCGATCCTGGTATAACGTACACATATTCTGGAGTGACAGTTCCGGCCCTACCTTGGCCAGCGCCTGTCCTGGCTCTGCGAGACTTTCTAGTATCGCTTAGAGGAATTAAATATGACTTTGTTTTAGTGAACAAGTAAGTTTTATTTCTTTACGAAGTAGTCACATTTTTAATTAATTCATTAAAACTGATAATGCAGGTAACCTAAACAGCTTCCGAAAAGGTAAAGGATTGCTAAAAAGCGAAGATAGGAATTTCACTTGCACTTGCATTTAATTCAGTTTCCTAAATATTTATTAAAGTCCTCCATATCATCACAACACCATTCAAACAAACCTTAAATTCAAATCAGAGAATCAAATAATGCCCGAATGAATTGCGATGGCGCTTTGCGCATTAGTGAGTGAGGATCTCCTTAAATCTCTTTCAACCGCCTCATATAACACGCAAGGCAAAATTACTCGTAATGGGGTCTTTGCTATTGTAGTAACAACAATAATACTAGTATTTTCATAATTTTATCCAAACACTAGCTGTCCCACGCGGCTTCGCTCCCGTCAACTGGCTACCTACCTACCCATCAACCCTACCTACTCTACATACATGATTGTTGTGTAATTAAACCGTTTACGCAGCGCACGCAACGGAAGCTCTCAAAAAGGAATAATTTTGCCCGTTTTTGCAATATTTTTCATTTATGCTCTGCTCCTGTTGGTCGTAGCGTGATGTTATATAGCCTATAACCTTCCTCAATAAATGGACTATCCAACACAAAAAAAATTTTTCAATTCCAACCAGTAGTTTCTGAGATTAGCGCGTTCAAACAAACAAACAAACAAACAAACAAACTCTTCAGCTTTATAATATTAAGTATAGAAGTATAGATACACGACTCAAGTTCAAAAGTTCACAATAAAAATGAATCGTGGGTTATCTCGTTTTGTTTTTAGCTTTAGACCTCACTTTAAAGATAAAGCCAACATTCTCAATTAGGTAGGTAGGTACCTACGTGATGAGTTGCGTTTCATTGCCGTCATTAGATTCCAAAGTAATTAATCATACTAATTCTGAGGAGCTCGTGGTTAAAACTGTCTCACGGTTCGGTACTCGAGGTTAAACAACGCTTGCCAAAGTCTTAATTGATGGCTGACCATCTTTTCCATACCAAGACTTATCCGTGCCTCGGAAAGCAAGTTAAGCCGTTTGTCTCGAATAGTCAGAATATCTGACACTAGTGTTGCCAAAGGATACCCAGTTACTAAGTTGTGGAGATCAGATAGGTGGTCGCTCCATGTAAAATACAATTACTCAGCTAAATCAGGTTAAACTGATGCAGAATCCAACATAGTTGAGAAAAAGGCGAAGCAGATTGATTGCATAGTGACTAAGACTAGAACAAAGGACGTGATCGACACAGAGTCGTCACCAGATTACTTATCTTATTAAATATTCAAGTAATCCATACAATAGAGTATCTGTTTTATATCAGCAATGATTATGTATAAAATATACCTCGGACAGCCAGAGAACTAGGCTAATATACATGTAATACCACTTCATACCAACAGGTTGAAAGATAACGTTGCATTTCGTTAATAAACTTCGCAGTCTGGTTTTCCTAAAATTCCTCTCATAGATACAGAAACGGGAATGATCACATGGGCGAGCACAGAGACAACGAACCAGAATTAGATCGTACATGCCCCATAGCATCTATATCCCTCGGACAAGAACGGACCTTTGTTCTTAAACACAGAGACGCCAGAAAACCAGGAAAGGACAAAAACCCCATACCTCCAGGTAAGCGTTTATTTTAAATCTTCGTACTTATTTATAGTAACAGAGTCATCGATATTTCTTAACTTGTAAAACATGTACCGTAACAATCTCGCCTCATACGTCACAGTCTGCTTAGCCTTGGTGTGAGCATCTTCTTCTTGAAATGGGTTCTCGATAACAGTACTCACGCGGCGTCCGTATGTCTCGCAACCTTCGAGAAACTGCAGACACTCCTTTATAGTATTATCTTTAACAACGATCAAATGCTTGGCCAAGTTCTCCAGGAAGGATAAAAAGCAACGCTTTGCGTAAAACCAAGTGTCGGTACCCAGACGTTTGTTGAAAGGTTCCAGAGATTTGATTACTCTTGAAATCCCAAATTCGTAGTTTCCCTTAGCACAATACAACGTGCCAATGACTAAGTTTACGATGCACAGGTGATAGAATTTCTTTTGTGGGTCCTCAAATATTTGCTGTTCTTCTTCCTTTTCTATTTTTCGCATAATATCCTCAGCCTCTTCGTTCTGCGACGTCATAATGTAAGATACACACAGGTTAGCTAAAACAACTGCACTTACATCTAAAATATTATCGTACTGTTTCTTTACAATAGGCTCGTAGAAACTGGCAGCTTCCTTGTACTTGTTTTCTTGCATGAAAAGGACATGCGCAACGTTCAGCCGCCAGACATCTGACTCGTTGCAGAACTCGACGGACTTGCGAAAAATCTTCTCTACCTGGCCATAGTTTTCCATATCCCAGTATATCTTAGCTTGAGCCATGACCACTGGAATGTATCTTTCTAAAGATTCCTCATATTCGACGACAGCTTTCTTAACTTGATCGTTATCCCCTTGAGAGCGACTCTCCTGTACCACTTTTGTGAGCTTCCTTAGCTGTTCCGCGTGCTTAGAAGCAATGTCTTCATACTTCTGAAATGCTTCCTCAGGAGATGTCTGACTAGTTATTATAGCGTCTAAAAAGTCGTAAAGGTACGGCGTTAAATACTTGTATGTGAATTGTGCATTTTCAGCCAACACGTCAGCTGCTAGGTCGAAATATTCAAACTTGCAATATAGAAGCAGAAGATTTGCAAATGTTTCTGCTGGGAAAGGGTCTTGCTGAAGCAAGAAATGTAGTTTTTCAAATCCGTCTGTTGGTTTTATATCGATAGAAGTTAACGCAAGGTTATGCAATGTTACTGCGTCCAGCTCATGTTCATGTCTAGGGGGCATGTCGTTGAGGGCTTCACGCGCCGCTTCTATGTTCTTCAACTGAAACTCAATAGCAGCTTTTAGATTAAATACTTCAGTCAGTGCAGTCTCATGGAGAGTCAGCGTATTACCAACAGACTTGACTTCTGAAGTCTCTGCTTGCATGCCAACGGCAAGCTCAGGATGATCCCGGATTCCTCTTTCAATCACTAGAGTTATATGCTTTAGCGCTTGGGGGTATTCTTTAAGCTTAAAGTAACAAAGTGCGATGTTGTAATGAAGATGCGCGTTGAAACCCACGACGTTAAGACTTCGTGAAAACTTCTGTAACGCCTCCTCATATTGATTTTCTTTGAACAGCAAGCATCCAAGGTTTATGTCTTTGTCTGGATCTTCTTGGGGATATGAATCTACGAGACCTTTTGCAGTAATTGTGTCTTCTTCGCCGTATTTAATTGCAGATTGCAATTTGATGACCTTTCGTTCAAGAATAGGGGCAGTTATTTGCATTGTGACTTTGTAAGATTCGTCATACATAGAAGCTTCGTGTAGTGCTTGGGCAAAGTAGAGTTTATATTCAGGAATATCAGGATGCATTGCTGCCAACTGTTCGTAGCAATTGGCTGCTTCAACGAATGACTGTGTTCTGAAATAGCAGAACCCGAGGAGAGACAGTCCGGCGCGGTTGGGGCTGAAGTTGATGGCGTCATTGAGAGCCTTGATTGCTTCATCGTATCTCGCTTCCTTTATCTGAAACAGTTCAAAGGTCGTTGTTACAAAATCAATTACTTAATCAACTTCAAGTAGGTATATTTTTTGGGCTATAACTATTATCTAATAAGATTATTCAAATCATAAGTGGAATAAGGACGTGACACGCTACAACAAAGTGTCCCTTTTCATCGTTTATCGGTTGAAATGCTTTGTACCTGATAACACATGAATGTCCTTATAAGTCTGGAAATAGGTTATCGAAGTGTTCGTCATCCTTAACTTAGGTTTATGTCTCATCAACGTGACCAACAATACTGATGCGCAGGCCTTTGTCTAGAACTTGAGTTATCATACGATTATGAACTGATTGATTCAATTGTGAAATATGTAAACAATTCAAGGTTTGTTCCCTTTTATGTAAGATGATAATTAATTATAGTTTCTGATAAAATAATAATGTGGCGTTCATTATGTAAGCCAGTGAGGTCGCAACTGAAGTGCAGTCGTTTATTTATGCAATGCATTTCCTCTATATACTTTGCATCGCATTGGAAATTCCTCTTTGTTTACTGACAGTAGATTAAATTAACATTTTTATCAGCTTTTTGCACATTAATTTATATTCAAAGATAAAAGGATTTAACGTTATCAAATTCGTAACGAAATTGGCACAGTTACGAAGTCAACGTTATGCATTTTTGGCTTGTTTGGGCAGAAGACCCATCCGGCAAATTGAGCCTTTACTGCTTGGATGAGATTACCTAGGCACTTCAAACATTGTTGTTAGAAACAAAAGAAAACGTGTCGAGTTGAAGAAAGTAGGTAGGTAGGTACTTACAGATTAATTTGATTGAAAATATTATAATTATCTTTCGGTGCCGTTAATCTAATCTATTCGTCGTTATACCTACAAAATACCGTCCGTGCGCTAAATCCAATGAACTTATCGTTAAAACGTCGCGTGTTAGAGATAATTTTCGTTTTGACTTGTATTTCGCGAACCCACAGCCTTGGAACCTAGGCATTTCCTTGTTTATATCGATGGGTTGGGTTATATAATCTTTTGTTTGTGTGAAAAACGTTGTTATCGTTCTAATTGAGGAAATGAGTTTGCTTCCGTTTTCTTCGAAGCCTCGAAGGTGACATTTGGGACTTATTTTCGTTAAGATGCTTAGAAATTGTTTAAATTGTGGATGGTGAATAGGTACGTGGGGTCCCTAATGATCTACCTGGGTGTGTGATCCCTATTACCATATGCACATAATACAAAAAAAGTTAATTAATAAAATCAAAAAACCCGACTGCTTAAAAAGCGAACTAAAAAGAAGTAAACAAGAATAAAATCATGCTGTGCAGTCGGAGGATACATGTTCGCGAGCTGGCTGAATAAAACTAGATGTATCCTCCGACTGCACAGCATGATTTTCTTCTTGTTTACTTCTTTTTAGTTCGCTTTTTAAGCAGTTGGGTTTTTTGATTTTATTAATTAACTTTTTTTTATTTACAACTTTTTAGTTATTTTTTTTAATTAGGTTCATTTAAACATATAAGTGTTATATATTTTTGAAATCACCTCTTATCCAATCAATCACCCTTTATTTTGATACCCCTCACGATGAGTTCGGAAGAAAAAAAATTTTTGCCTCCCTACAAAATGGCGCCCAAAACCCGCCATTTTTTTCTTATCCAATTTTTATATAGCCTATGACACTCGCAGGGTTAAGACGAATCGATTGAAGTAAGAATCATCAAAATCGGCCAACGCGTTTGGTCTCTAGAACGCCACATAGGAACAAACATACATACATACATACATAGACTGATAAACACATTACCCTCCTTCGGCAGTCGGGTAAAAATAAGAGTGCCATCGAGAATTCAGCCAATCATATTATGGACTTATGTCTTTAGTTCTTCATATCGTTCTCATGCTTTCAGGCATGCTATTCACGTGACCACAGTTGAAGTATGTATGTACCTACCTCTACCTAGGCCTAATACTTGACCACTCGACAGTCGATTGATGAACACTTAAGTGTTTAAGGCTACATAACTATGTTCGGATTATTCTGAATTTCAAGAGCGATCTTCTATGGGTTGCTGGTAGCTGGAGCTACCGGGTGGCTGGTAGCTGGAGCTACCGGGTGGCTGGTAGCTCCTGAATGAAGGTGCTTCTCCACCAACTCGTCGTTCGGCTCGGATTACGTTCCGTATTTAGGATGTTCCACGGCTGGTTACTGAAGATAATCAGAATCGATCGAGTTTGGTGGAGCAGCACCTTGAGAGTTGCCTAGAATCGAGATAATGGCGTGCGATTGGAGAGGCCTGGATATGCCCAGCGGGGGACTGCCGCAGATGAATGGGCAAGGAACGCTATGGTCCATAGCCTTATAAGTAGTTATTATTAGTTCAATGTGCTGAGATTTTGAGTGCTCTAGTTTTCCCTCAGGCAACAGTTACAACGTAATACATAACGTGTGTGCAAGTTGTGCAACTCATTGCAACTATGCGTGCCAACTGCCAAGTGAGTGCATGTAGGTAACGTTTACAATTCGCCGCAGTATATGACGGAATCCTGAAGGCAGGCAATGAAAGGCATTATAATAGCTTAACTGCTATTATTAGAAGTAGGTAGGTACTACTGATAACAAAATTGTGTTAGTCGACCTCTACTTTATTTAGGTATTTTAGGTCTACCTGCAATGCCGCTAGTTAATACTATTGTTGATACTTCGATAGAGACAGACCAAAGATCAATTCCTAAGTGGATGAATAAGTTTTTCTTTACTTACCATAGTATAAATAGTTTTCGTATACTGTCCATCTTTAATTTGCATCGTCATATCCATAATTGACTATTAATTAAAATTATTTTGATGCGATACAAATATGACTCGAGATTGTCCTCTTGTTTATTATTTACATTACCATAGCAACCATGTTCATGACATGGTGTGTCGTTTATAACTATGACGCAGGCGCGGATACAGGAAGGGTGCAACGGGGGCAATTGCCTGGGCCTCGACCAAACTAGTAGGCTGAATGGTCAAATTTATCTTTTTTGCTGCCGCTAGAATTTTCTCGCAACGAAGTTGTCTACATTCTGATATTTTTGAATAATGGTCAAAATTTGAGCTATATCTATCAATAAAGACAACATTTTTGTGCTTGCTTCGCTCGCTCATAACCGCAATGGTTTTCAAATTTACATTTTATCAAAAATTGTACTGGAAAACAAAACCAAGGAAATTATTATTACGATCCGAAAAGCAGGAACAGCTTTTTTTTTCCAATGATACCCAAGAGTGCCATTTGACCCCTCCCCCCCCTGGGCGAAATTCTGGATCCGCGCCTGTATCTGGCAATAATAAAAGGAGGTTTTACTTACAACCAAAGCTTCATTAGATAACAATAAGTTTCTCTTTACTCTACTATGAATTCAACAATTTACCTACTTTATTAACCCCCGACGGAAAAAGAGGGGTGTTATAAGTTTGACGTGTGTACCTACCTGTGTTAGTGTATATGTGTATCTGTCTGTGGCATCATAGCTCCTGAACGGATGAACCGATTTTGATTTTGTTTTGTTTTTATTTGTTTTACAGGTGACTTTGTCGAGAGTGCTCTTAGCTATGATGAAAATCGGTTCAGCCATTCTAAAGTTATGGGTGGTTTACTGTTTGAATCGGGGTGTTTTCGCAAGATATCGTGTCATAATTATGTGTTCAATAGATTGTTGATCGAAGCGTGTCTTCTACTAGATAAATTATGTAGCATGAAATAAAAATGGATCGGGCTCGGGAGTTCTTTCAATTTTACTTATTTTACCTGTTCTTTTTGCAGTAAAGATTGAATTGGAGCACGGCAGCGTCCTACTCATGAATCCGCCAACGAATGAGATATGGTATCACTCTTTGCCGACACGAAAAAGGTTGATGGGAGCAAGAATTAATCTAACTTTCAGAAAAATGCGCCTAAAACAACACTGAAGATTAAAAACAGAATTTGAATGTCCAAAGTATTTTTTTCTGCTGAATGCCATTGTTCAATGTATAATCTATGTCAATGTCGATGACGTTAAAAAAAAACAAATGTCAGTTAGTTAATTGTCATTTGTCAGTCGAAATAAAATGATTTGTTGTGTGCCGATGTTAGAATTATTTTTGTTATACCTAAATAAATAATACTTAATAGATACCAGTTGTTGTGTAAATATCGAAGGTGAGTGACTATTATTTAAAATATACAGTAGCTATATATCATACCATCCACGTATACTTAAATCTACGTATAGATAGATTCATTTGATTATCAGGTACTCCAGTATGTACATTTTCACGATAAGAGGTGCCTATATAACGGAGGAAATCGTTGAACGGCCACCGTTAACACTGCATATTGAAATGAATACTGTTTTTCGCGCAAAACCGCTCTCCATTCTCGTATTTTGCCAAACATGGGCTGAATCTAACGTTGTTGAAATTAATGGGAGATTATTCGAGTGCAGAGCGCTAAAAGTTGACTGAATTGTAGATAAAAAAATTGTTCGGTCGTTGACAGTCGCCAGTGGGCCTTAGGAAATAGATGGTTGATGAATTCGACCCAAAAATATCCGAGTATCTGTCCAAGTCGTATTGTGTTTTAAATTGTAACTGTGACTATGTGGTTTGGTCCAAATCTGCAGAGGTCTTACAAGTATATGATGTTTGCGTCCAAGATGCCGTCTCTACGGATAGATCAGAGTGACCTGAAGTGCAAGAATGGCTGTGATTACTTTGGCAACCCGCAATGGCAAGGGTACTGCTCCAAGTGTCACCGGGAACAGATGCAACGGCAGAGGAAGGCCGGTAAGTTATATGTAAATTTTTATATTTTAATAACTGGACAAAATAATTAGAAAAGTTATAAAAAAAAATAACATTCAGTCGAGGTCAAACTAGTTAATTTTATCACTTGGAAATAATATCATGTAATGATGCTACCAACCTTGATATTACATCCAGCTTCAATATTATAATCTGTCTGCAAACAAGGAGTCATTTTATTTATTTACATATAGCCTCATATTCTCACAATACATATATTGTGATGTGATGAAATGTTACATTCTATTTCAAAATACAAAGAAAATTCATAAATGTTAGAATATAGTACAAAGCATTTAATAAATTTGTAAAATATCATTATTGGGTTTTGCACTTTGGAATTCGCAGTAGTTGCCTAGAATCTGGCATTGAAGACAAAGCTTTGATGTTCTATGTTATGAGGTTTGGTTTCCGCACTTAGTCCTTCAGGTGGACCATTGTGCATGGGCCATGGCGGCCGTTGGGTGGATTATTCCAACCAGCCCACCTCCCTCCAGAAGCCAATTAGGGCTCCTGGTTTTCTTAGAACTTTTGTGTAAGATCTGGGCGACCCGAGGGTTAGTGTTCTAATCTGGGTGACCCCTGTGCATTCAAAGAGAACATGTGTAACAGTTTCCTCAGTCTCCATGCATGCCCTGCATAGAGGACTATCCGTTATACCTATTGTGTGGAAGTGTTTGTTAAGTAAGCAGTGCCCCGTGATAGTCCCACTCACCAGGTGCAGGCCATTCCTGTCCAGGCGTAGCAAACGTTTGGTAAGCCTACTGTCCAAAGATGGCAGAGCCTCCTTGGACTGCCTACAGCCTTGATGCTTTGTTTATGTTTAAAATAAAAGGCAAAAAATATGATGGATGAAATAACAAACTACCTTTGCAATTGCACAGGAGAATCAATTATTATTAATTTAACTTTAAATTTTGACATTCAAGCCTAATTGCAATAAATGATTTGACTTTAAATATCTAACACTTTACAAAAATTATAATGTACTACCTACTTCATAATTATAATAATATAATTACAAGATAAAATGTCTAGACAAGCAATACTTGGGCAATAATACACAAGTAAACAAGTTTATAAGCTTTTATTTAAATAATGCTCTTATAATAATATAAATGATAATAATTGTTATACAGATCAAAGTAATAATTCTACTAGGTAAATAGTAACACACCTCATAAAACTAACAGTAATTGTATTTACAATTGATTAATCATGTCAAGACCTTGAAATCAATGTTACACAGGTTTTTTGGAGGTAGTAATTATATTTGTAGTGACACTATTTCACTTCTGCTTATTTTTATTCCACAACTTTATAAATTATAAAAGTAAATTTTGTATGTTGTGCATTGTGCAGGGTAAGCTGAAAACACCCTCACATGCAATAGGTCAGTCAGTTAGACTATCTAAAATATTGGACACATAATTTTTGCTTTGTCAAATCAATTCTATCACGTCAAACCACTGTATCGCCTTCGTTTTTGTTTATATATCAAAAATAAAAAATACCAGTTCAATAATTTTTGGTAATCTAACTGATAGACCAAATAAAAAATTCAGCAAACTACCCTACTTTTTCACAGATTGCAATTTTTTCAAGACTTTTTCAAACACCTAATCTAGCTTTGTACTTGCTATGCCAGGTAATAATAGGAGTGATGTTTAAACCCTTGAGTGCCTAAACCGTGGATCCACACGAGACAATGGCTTTTTAATTGTTTTAGTAATTACAGCAAACAGCCGGTTAAAGCATTCCTCCTTTATGACCCCCTTGTTCCCTTAAAGGTCTATCCACATATATCAGGGTCGTGCCCGGGACGTGGACGGACCGTGCCCCGTCAGTGGCTCAAGAATATATTGGTGTGTACATTTTATATGAATTCGTTCACACAAATCCTGGCCAGTGACGGAGCTTCAATGCCTGGGCCCAGCCCTGTCACGTCTCGGGCACGGCCCTGATATGTGTGGATAGACCTTAAGGGAGATTAAGACAAGACTCCTCAGGATTTTACTGATGTGACAGATCCATCTATTTCATGTTCAATTTGTCCTAAAAATACTACTGGTTTACATAACAGTTGTCAACAAAAACAGGATACTACGAATTGTGTAACCTGATAGAAATCAATTTAATCAATGATAATGATTTTAACCAAAGGTGTTTATACTGTAACTGTTAGATAATGTGAACTTCACCTTCCTGACAGTTATCACACAGATAAACATGGTTTTTCACATAATATGTAAGATAGTAAGTGTTCTCAAGGTAATTCTGTTGGGTGTGCCACTATTATGTGATATTATGTGGAAAATATTGTGGGAATGTCATTGACATATCAATTAAAAAAATGCTTCAAGAATTTAGCACAAAAAAGCTGAATTTGGCCTCATTGTTTATGGTGGTGGCTAGGATATAATAGATGGAGCCATTTTCCGCAGTTAGACTCGCTTTTGGTCCGTTGTGGGTGTAGGCCTCGCCTCGGTACATGGAGGACATCGCTCCCAAACGCACAAAGCGTTTTGCTAATACTTTCATTGTGTGCACAGCTAAGGAGTGGAATTCCCTTCCAGAGTCTTTGTTCCCTGATAGCTACAACCTTGGAGTCTTTAAGTCAAGAGTGAATAGGTTTCTTCTAGGCAAGCGTGCTACACCGTAGACTACGTCACTTAAAACGCGAGCCTATAGGTTATAAAAAAAAGGGCCTTCTCTCTGTGTGAGGGAATGGGCCGTAACCCACCATGCGGGTTAGTGGATGTCACATGTGTTCGATTTTTGGTTTTAAGATATGCCAGTATCCTCACAATGTTTTCCTTCACTGTTTGAGAGCAGTGGTGATGAAATAATTTACACAAAGCAAAGCGCCTGCCTGCCATTCGAACCCACGACCTACAACTCGTAAGTCGCGGCGGTGACCACTGTGCCACCACTGCTGCTCAATTTTTATGGAAGAGATTCAAAATGGTTTGGCTTAGGAGCAATTTATCTGCATTTGTTTATGTCAAGCCGACAGACAGCCTCTACAAAATGCTAAATTATTAACAGGATTTTTCTTTTAATGATTATAAATATTAAACCATTATCATCTTCCTGTCCTTGTCCCATGTCACTTGAGGTCGGCGCAACACATTTTCTTCTTCCATACCGTCCTATCAACCGTCAGGATATCACTGACTCCCTTTTTTAGGGTTCCGTACCCAAAGGGTAAAAACGGGACCCTATTACTAAGACTCCGCGGTCCGTCTGTCTGTAAGCCTGTCACCAGGCTGTATCTCATAAACCGTGATAGCTAGACAGTTGAAATTTTCACAGATGATGTATTTCTGTTGCCGCTATAACAACAAATACTAAAAACAGTATAAAATAAATATTTAAGGGGGGCTCCCATACAACAAACGTGTTTTTTTTTTGGCGTTTTTTGCGATAATTGTACGGAACCCTTCGTGCGCGAGTCCGACTCGCACTTGGCCGGTTTTCTTTCATATCACTCGCACACTGTCCATTCATCTTTTCATTGGCCGTCCCCTCCCTCTTCATCCATCCACATTTATATTCGTTATTGTTTTAGTAACAAGCGTTTCAACCCTCCTCATCACATGACCCTACAAGGACAAACGGTTTCAACTTTTCTGTCACTGGCGTCACTTTCAAATTTCCTCTAATATACTCATTTCTCACTTTATCCATTCTAGTTACTCTGCACATCCATCTTAATATCTATATCAAACATAAAAATAAAAAGGAATAATTTAACCATTAGGTAAGTATGTTTAGAACATGTTATTATATGATGTTGTTCAATTATTTCTTTTCTAATTTTATTTTGGTGCACCTGTTGTTTTTTGTCATTTCGATATTAAGATTAAAATATCCTAAATCAGGTCGTTCACACACATTTGACCTTTTAATATTTTTAGTACACCTGATGCCTGCTGTTCAGATAAACACATTTAATTTTTTATTACTTATTAAAATATTTTAAATGTCAGTTTTGTTCTTTTCACTTATGAATATTTAATAAATATGGTTGAGAGGGTGTGGAATGCCAACAAAAGATGATGGACTATGTGAGGAGTGATATGAAAGAAAAGGGAGTCAGTGATAGCCTGAGGAGGACAGGACGGCATGGAAGAAGAAAACGTGATGCGCCGACCCCAAGTATCATGGGATAAGGGCAGGCAGGTAATGATGATTTAATTGAAATCATTAAGAAATAAATTCTGTTGATAATTCAGTGTTTGTCTGTCCGTTTGACATAAACAAATGCAGATAAATACAGCAGCATCCTTTGAGATTTTACTTCCAAGTTTGTAACTTACTAAGCACTACCTGAGATAATTTACTTTGTATGGATTTAATAAAGTAATCCCAGTAATATAATTATGGTTCTTCAAGTAGCTCTAAGTACAGTAACGTTTCACACGAAAACGGACCTTATTCGTATGGACTTAAAACTTAAACTGCATAATCTTATAAGCGATTGCAATCAAGCAGTGCATACGAATATGAACTTTCTTAGCCGTAGTGCATCATACAGTGCAGTGATACTATAAAATAAACCAAATAAGGGTTGCACGTGTCACCGTACATTGACTCTAGCTATATTTACATATAAATATTTTATGTATAAATGTGTGCATAATGACTAATCTATTTTGAACGCAGTTTATGATTGTGTTTCAGTCTGTATCTCTCACTTTTGTTCTAATTATTTATTTTTAGCAAATATAGCTGATTATAATCATTTGCGAATGTATAATTTTTTTGAAATATTCCACTGTTATGTAGACCACGACTTGCTTAATCAATATTATTATTAATTAATGATTAGGTATGTATAAAAAATCCATACAGAAAACACAGGATCTTCTCAAGAGAAAAGAGAAGGATCTCTAGAGAAATACATAGTATAAAACTAAGTCTAAGTATGCTTAGATATTTAAAACTACGCAACGGATTTCGATGCGGTTTTTTTTAATAGATAGACTGATTCAAGAAGAAGGTTTAATATGTATAATACACGCGGGCGAAGCCGCTGGCAGAAACTAGTATGAAATTTAATTTCGGGTTTTGAAATTTAACTTCTATACGAAATAAACATACACAACACTGACAACAGAAATGGGTTTTGAGTAATCGACATTCTACCACAATTATCTAAAACTCTTCGTCCTCCACAGAGAAGGCATCATCAGCGACGCTACCCAAGCCAGAGACGAAGAAACCAGATCGAGGGCTGAAGGTCACCTCACACTCCTCATTCTCCAAGTTTGAGGAGAAGCGACACCGACAGAGCGAGACACTCAAGAAAGCTAACTTGCTGAAGTTCAGCGTTTTTAAGAAGAGTAACACAGGTGATTTTAATATTTTTATTCTAATCAGGGTTTTTATATTTGTGCGTATGGTTCAAGCTATTAGAATACGAGGAAACAAGGATTTTCAGGTAATTACCCGACTGCGGGAGGGTAATGTTTTTCGAGTGTATGTATGTATAGCTGACCATTTCTATAGCTCACTCTACAGCCCAAACGGCTTGACGGTTTATGACTTATGATGTGTCGTTGCATTCGTCTCAGTTGTGGGAGTGAGTTAGGCTATATAATTTTCAAATATGGCGCCGCCGCCGCCCTCCTCCTCACAAAAACTGGATTAGGTATACAATTTTTTTTTGGTTTTCATTACAATATGGGTATCAAATGAAAGCTTCTAAATAGACCATTCCAAATATAAATACATCTTAACACTTTTATATTACTATTTTGGCACAAATTCTAGATAAGCGTAACTGAGAAGGATATTTTTTAACCCCCGACGGAAAAAGAGGGGTGTTATAAGTTTGAGGTGTGTTACTGTGTATCTGTGTATCTGTGTGTCTGTGTATCTGTGTGTCTGTCTGTGGCATCATAGCGCCTCAACGGATGAACCGATTTTGATTTAGTTTTTTTTGTTTGAAAGGTGATTGTATCGAGAGTGTTCTTAGCTATGTTTGAACAAAATCGGTTCAGCGGTTCAAAGGTTATGCGCGTTTTACTGTTTAGATCGTGATGTTTTCGCAAGATAAATGGGTCGGGGGTTTTTTAAATTTTGAAATTTTACTTGTTTCGGAACTAGTTGTGGTCCTGCACTTTGTAGTCACAACACAAGCTATTATCAGCACGCTCGTGAATGCCAACCTGCCGGACTTGTTTGCTGGATGCCATTATTTTTAAAATATTTGCGGTTCTATGAGAGTCTTATTTTAATATTAATGGCTATTTTGCTGTACAAAATAAAATTAAGAAAAACTTCTATAAAATCTCCCCAGATGATCACGAACACACAGCCGAGAAGCGTCCTCCAGAGTTCAAGATCCCAAGTCTAGTGAACGAGGGTATGAAGCGCGACTTCCGCATGCGGTTCCCACAACTGTGTCAGTCGCGGTCTTCTAAGGAGCCCTCCCCGGCGATGGACCGGGACTGTCGCGCGTTTGTGAACAGCTTCATCATGGATGTCATCAAGTGCACTAACGTTATGACGGTTGATGAGCTGTCGGAGAGGGTGCAGAGACAGTACCAGGTGAGGATAATGACATAGAAATTTATTGATTAGGGGAAAACAAACTGTAACGTGAAAAATAATTATAAGAAATACGCCCACATGTGTAACCAACAACATTTTCCACGGAATATATATAAAAAACCTTTTGATTAGTTTGAATTTCCTACAATAGTTCTTTTTTATTAGGGTTCCGTACCCAAAGGGTAAAAACGGGACCCTATTACTAATACCCCAGTGTCAGTCAGTCTGTCTGTCTGTCACCAGGCTGTATCTAATGAACCGTGATAGCTAGACATTTGAAATTTTCACCGATGATGAATTTCTGTCGCCGCTATAACAACAAATACTAAAAACAGAATAAAATAAATATTTAAGTGGGGCACCCATACACTATACGTGATTTTTTTGCCGTTTTTTGCGATAATGGTACGGAACCCCTCGTGCACGAGTCCGACTCGCACTTGGCCTATTTTTTTCTAAATATCAAATTAAGAACTGTAGGCTATAAAGCAACTAAAGAAAATGTACCCTGTATAAAATTGGTCCTTACATAATTATCCCACGTACAAATTGAGACCTGGAAAATCAGTATCATTCGTTTTAGTCTTTCGACCGAACTTCTAGGTTCAACTCGAGGCAAGTCGCGATGCTGTGCGACGTTGCGTGTAGTTTTAACAATAGCCATAGAATATTGAACTTTATTTAATAAACAAAGAGGTTACACATTTCATTGAGAGAATGCGAATAAATTTAAATTTAGAATGTGTTGCGTCCCGTCTCGGTGTGAGCTTACCCTACCTTTTTACCCGGCTGCAAGGAAAGGGTTATGTTTTTCGCGCGTATCTTGTATGTATGTATGTTTGTATGTATGCAATATTCTTTATTACCTCATATCTTGCAAACCGCTAGATCGATTTTTATAATTAATACATCGTTAGATAGGGCTTAGCCGCCCAAGTGTTCTTAGATAAGTGACGTTAAAAAAAAATCAAAAATGGCGGCTTTTGTGCGCCATATTGGGGGCGACTCAATATTTTTTTTCTTCGAAACCCATCGAGTGGGGTATCAAAATGAAGGATTTTTAAAGATGATTACAAAAATATATACCACTTATATGTTTAAATGCGATTAGAAAACAAAATAGGTAACTAAAAAGTTGTATTGTCCGTTCTTCTCCATAACAAAGCTACATTTCCGAATGGACGGTAGAATCAATTATTATTACATTTAATTTTTATTTTTGACGTTCGAAAGTGCCGCTTAATGGCCTAATTGAATAAAGAAATTTTGATTTTGATTTTTTTGATTTTGTAAATAAAAAAAGTTAATTTAAAAATCAAAAACCCGACGGCGAACTAAGAACGAAAAAAGATGTAAACAAGTAGAAAATCATGCTGTGCAGTCGGAGGATATAAATTCGTGAGCTGGCTGACCGCCTAATCCTCCGACTGCACAGCATGATTTTCTAATTGTTTACATCTTTTTAGTTCGCAGTCGCGTTTTTTTTAGTTGCATCGTAATCGGTTAAAAAGGTGTCAAATCCTACCTTCAATTAAGATTTTTTGGTGTCTGTGAATAACAGAAAAAAAAACTAGTTGGAAACAAAGGCAATTAGTTTAAAAATGTAGCGTCACTTTTAATACCAGCATCATGATGAAGCTTATCAATCTAATTAATATTAGTTCGATAAATGATTTGAGGGCTTTATCACAATGCGGTACTTTTTGTAGGACTCTTAACAAAGATAAAGCCATTTGCATATTTAGTGACTAACGATCGTCACCTACTTTACGTCATTGTGACGTTTGTGAGGATAAACTCAGTTGCTACACGGGATAAAATATGTTATTTATACGTTTCTCCAACTGAAATACAGTTCTCCAACTGGCACGGGAAATGAATCACTCAAATGAATCATTTCCCGTGCCCGTAATTTCCATTTCCCGTTTCTGTAATTCCCCGTGCCACCCATTCATTTAAATACCCTGGCGTGTTATTTCTGAGAGCATCTTAGGTATTGTTTCGGAAATAGGGAATATGCATGTAATCTATACTAATATTATAAAGAGGTAAAGTTTGTGAGTTTGTGACGTTGTAAGGGGTATTCTCTGGATTTACTGAACCGATTTTGAAAATTCTTTCACCAGTAGAAAGCTACATTATTCCTGAGTGTCATAGGCTACAACATATTTTCAAAAAAAATTGAGATCCTTATGAAAATTGCAATGATGTAACCCAAGGTAGCAAAATGTTGCCTATAAAATTCACTCTTTGGCGTGCGCTGAGAAAACTATTGATGATAGATAAAAATAGTAGGCAGGCAGGGCAGGTAGGTAGGTAGCCAGTTGACGGGAGCGAAGCCCTGGGGGTCAGCTAGTTTTTTATATTTGCTAAATGAAATACTTATTAACTTTAGAAAAACAAAAAAAAAATATCTTATGCAAAATAAGCGCTTAGTCGTGTCGTGGAGTTGCAGAAACATCCCGTCGTAACTAAACTAACTGCAGCAAACAAATATGAATGATTTTTTTATTAAAATATTTTGATCAGAGATGAAGTTATAAAGCTTCAAAGTTGAGAATTAGAAGGAGAAGTCCGACGTGCCATCTGACGTCAGATAGTACGACGCCCATACAACTGCCGTAGAAAACGGTCTTTTCGTTGAGATGGACAGATATATTTCTTTAAATTGTTATATTTCGTCGTTTGTAGATTAATTTTGATTCTGTTTTCACTATTAGTATTCTATTTTAGTGGTTTTATGGATAAACTGGAGAATAAATAAATCATTTTTTCATGTATATTCCTTATTATCCTGGCGCTTGAATTCCCCTCATTAGTCATTTGCTTAACCGGCCAATTCTGCATTTTAATGATATCACCTTTACAAATATATTTCTGTAATGTCTCTTGTCTACACAACGAATATTCTATCATTTTGGCATTTCGAGAATAGCTAATTGAATGACACTTTGCTAAACTTTACTTGCGACCCTCATCATCAGTCTTTTAATGTTCCCACTGTTGGCACACAGGCATCCTCTCTGTGAGAGGGAATTGATCTTAATCCACCACGCGGGCCCAGTGCGGGTTGGTCGATGTCACATGTCTTTGAATTTTTGGTCCTAGGACAAGCCGGTAACCTCACGATGTTTTCCTTCACCGTTTTTAGAGCAGTGGTTAAGAAATCATTTACAGAAAGTAAAGTTCCTGCCTGGATTTAAACCCACGACCTACGATTCGTAAGTCGGGGCTGTTACCACTGGGCCACGACCTGCGACCTTCGGGCGTGTCCGTGAAATTTAGGTTCCAAAGTAGCTGTAGTACTTCTTGTAGGGAAGCTTACGCACTACATGCGAACTCTATCCGTCATAATTCAGAACATTTTGAACTCCGAACTTAAATCACAGACACGGATCGGATGTAGTGCGTAACCGCTTTTAGGCGCATTTTCTTCTTTTTTACCCGACTGCCGAAGGAGGGTAATGAGTTTATCAGTCTATGTATGTATGTTTGTTCCTATGTGGCGTTCGAGAGACCAAACGCGTTGGCCGATTTTGATGATTCGTACTTCAATCGATTCGTCTTAATCTTGCGAGTGTCACTGGCTACATTAAAATTGGAAAATAGAAAAATGGCGGCTTTTGGGCGCCATATTGTGGGGTCCAAACACTGACCTCTATCATACATTGTACACTGGACTTCATATTATCGATGACAAAATGAAGACATTTGATTATCGCCATTTTGGCGCTGATAGCAACGTAAATTAACGTGAGAGTCGCATGGAACTAATATTAGAGATGGGACACAGCTTTCTGTAAAATACTTTTATGGGTTTTATCGATCGTGAGAATAATTTAATACGTAAGAGAAAAAAAAAACAGTTATTTTTATTATGATAAATTTTTAAGTAATAGAATAATTGCTGTAAAGGTTACTAAAAATATTTTCAGTCAGATTGCAAGCTATTAACTAGTGGATAGCGTGCTAGTAAAGTTATAGCGCATTACTGTCAGATCAGTGAGATTTAAATATGGGGTTAGGCTAACAACTTATCCTAAAAACTATCACATTTGAGCAAGTATCTCCTCGCTCAAGTACACTAGTTGTACGCCCATCGGATTCGTGATGGTAACATCATTTATATAATAATAATAATAATAAATGAGATGGATAATCATTTACAACGGACGTATTTCTCGCTCTCATCGCTGAGATCTTGTCTCTGTAGTGTTAAGGTGCAAATAAGAGTGACATCGCATTCCAGCAAGGTGAAGACTTATATTTATTTATTTAAACTTCATGCACAAAGGTACAATGGCGGACTTAATGCCTTAGGTATCCTCTACCAGTCAACCAAGGGTGGTGAAGAAATAACATGGCAGGTGCATTGTTTAAATCGTGGCTACAATTTAACAACAAAATATATTTTTAATTGCTTAACATGTACATATATACATATATTATATGATACATACCTAAATAAATATATATATTTAATAAAGTAATGAAAATAAGTTATCGAGATGACCCTACCCTACCTCTGTTTCAGATAATAAATTGTTTGACTTCAAAACATTTGTTAATAAAATTATAATTATCATGATATTGTTCCAGAATTAATTCCAGGTTCAGGAACGTAGTGATTGGTACAAGAGAGAGGCCTGTGCTCAGCAGTGGGCGAAGTCGGGCCGTGGATGATCATGATGATGATGCCAGAATTTAGTATTACACATTGCTATTGCACATATTATAACTGATTATTAGGCATTCATATAATATTCATCACCAATACCAATATGAGATATTTAGTTCCAACATACTACGAGAAGTCAATACAGTAGATGAGTGATACGCCTTGCCAAGTCTACTATTTTGATATTAGTGTAATTTAAAAATATCACTAATACTGATTTATTAGTTACAATATTATAATATTTCCAGTCAAATATATTAGTATTACCAAATTTTTTGAAATATCGGTAGTATCCTATCTCTAAATGTGTCAATTTTAGTTCCTGATACGCTCGAGCGGGGCGCTTTGAATCAGCACAAAAATCAACTGTCATTTCATATAGTATGTTTAGTCCAGCGTACTTGTATAATAGAGGTCAGTGGGTCCAAATATATTTTTTTCCAATGCCATCGAATTATACTGTGCAGTGCGAAAAAAAAAATTATACTGTGCAGTCGGAGCATACATATTCGTGCGCTGGCTGACCGAAACCAGATGTATTCTCCGACCGCACAGCATAATTTTTTTCTTGTTTACGTCTTTTTAGTTCAATTTTTAATCAGTCGAGTTTTTTGCTTATAATATTTTTTTTTTTACAGTCTATCGCTGATAGATTGTCACTTGTCACAGTAATCTTGTTGCCTTAAGATCTAAAGACAGTGTTTGTTAACTTGCAGCGTTTCATGAAACACATGGATACATCTCCTCACTTCACAAACGTGGACGCCGACACAAAGGAGCTGCTCATGGACTTTGTGGAGAAGCATGCCATGACTTACTTGCACGAGTAAGTTGTTAATGTATTTGTTTGGAGACGATGGTGGCGGTAGTTGGGTACTTAGGTAAGTAGTAGAAGACATAAAAAAATATATATATTTCTGTGGTTAGATTTTGGGAAAGCTCAAATTCATTTTAAACAAGGGTGCACCAATCAAATGAAAATGAACGACAATTTTTTTGCTCGTATCTTGTATGTCTATACTAATATTATAATCTATACTATAATAATATTATAAAGAGGTAAAGTTTGTGAGTTTGTGAGATTGTGAGTTTGTGAGTTTGTGACGTTGTAAGGGGTAATCTCTGGATCTACTGAACCGATTTTGAAAATTCTTGCATCGGTAGAAAGCTACATTATTCCTGAGTGTCATAGGCTATAAAATATTTAAAAAAAATATAGAGATCCTTATGAAAATTGCAATAATGTAACCCAAGGTAGCAAAATGTTGTCTGTAAAATACATTATTTGGCGTGCGCTGAGAAAACTATTGATGATAGATACAAATTAGTAGGTAGGATAGGCAGGTTAGGCAGGGTAGGCAGAGTAGGCAGGGTAGGCAGAGTAGGCAGGGTAGGCAGGGTAAGCAGAGTAGGCAGGGTAGGCAGGGTAGGCATGGTAGGCAGGGTAGGCAGGGTAGGCAGGGTAGGCAGGGTAGGCAGGGTAGTCAGGGTAGGCAGGGTAGGCAGGGTAGGCAGGGTAGGCAGGGTAGGCAGGGTAGGCAAGGTAGGCAGGGTAGGCAGGGTAGGCAGGATAGGCAGGGTAGGCAGGAAAGGCAGGGTAGGCAGGGTAGGCAGGTTAGCCAGGAAAGGCAGGGTAGGCAGGAAAGGCAGGGTAGGCAGGATAGGTTGGGTACGCAGGGTAGGCATGGTAAGCAGAGTAGGCAGGGTAGGCAGGATAGGCAGGGTAGGCAGGATAGGCAGGAAAGGCAGGGTAGGCAGGGTAGGCAGGAAAGTCAGGGAAGGCAGGGTAGCCAGGGTAGGGGCAGGGTAGGCAGGGTAGGTAGGGTAGGCAGGGTAGGCTGGGTAGGCAGGGTAGCCAGGGGTAGGCAGGATAGACAGGGTAGGCAGGGTAGGCAGGGTAGGCAGGAAAGGCAGGGTAGGCAGGGTAGGCAGGATAGTTAGGGTAGGCAGGGTAGGCAGGAAAGGCAGGGTAGGCAGGGTAGGCAGGGTAGGCAGGGTAGGCAGGGTAGGCAGGGTAGGCAGGGTAGGCAGGGTAGGCAGGGTAGGCAAGGTAGGCAGGGTAGGCAGGGTAGGCAGGATAGGTAGGGTAGGCAGGTTAGGCAGGAAAGTCAGGGTAGGCAGGATAGACAGGGTAGGAAGGGTAGGCAGTTTAGGCAGGGTAGGCAGGGTAGGCAAGGTAGGCAGGGTAGGCAGGATAGGCAGGGTAGGCAGGATAGGTAGGGTAGGTAGGGTAGGCAGGGTAGGCAGGAAAGTCAGGGTAGGCAGGATAGACAGGGTAGGAAGGGTAGGCAGTTTAGGCAGGGTAGGCAGGGTAGGCAGGGTAGGCAGGGTAGGCAGGGTAGGCAGGGCAGGCAGGGTTGGCAGGGTAGGCATGGAAGGCAGGGTAGGGGCTGGGCAGGCAGGGTAGGCAGGGTAGGCATGGTAGGCAGGATAGGCAAGGTAGGCAGGGTAGCCAGGGTAGGTAGGCAGTTGACGGGAGCGAAGCCCCGAGGGTCAGCTAGTATGCAATATTCTTAATTACCTCATATCTTTCAAACTACTAGACAGATTTTTATAATTTAGTTAGATTGGTCTTGACCGCCCAAGTGTTCTAGATAAGTGACGTTAATAAAAAGAAACATGGCGGGTTTTGGGCCCCATATTGTGGGGTTGGAATTTTTTTATCTTCCAAACCCATCAAGTGGGGTATCAAGATGAAGGATTTATAGAGGTGATTACAAAAATATATACCACTAGCGGACACCTCGCGGTTTCACCCGCGTAATGCCCGTTCCCGTGGGAATACAGGTATAATAGTAGATTATTGCATCGAGCACAATAGTAGATTATGCACCGAGGGGCTAAAGTTGTGTCTTATGTCACGGGCGTCATATTGAATCTCGAGCGCAATGAAGGATTCGGGATTTAACTCACGAGCAAAGCGAGGGAGTTAATACAAGAATCCTGAATGCAGCGAGGGATTCAAGCTAGCCCAAGGCAAATACACCTTTAGCCCAGAGGAGGATACTCTACTTTTTACACCTACTGTGAGAAAATAATAGCCATAGTACGAAAAACAAAGTATTTATTAAATAAACAGTAAGAATAACATATTTAGAACTTGATAAAATGTGATAAATCGACTGTAATACAGAAAGGTTTTATTATTTGTTTATTTAATCACAAAATCCACAGCAATCTTTGCGCAGTTTACTTAAAATAAATTAACTAATGTTACAGCCAATTACTATTACGGTATTACGGCGCGGTACGGTATTTGTTATTATTAATGCCAGTTTTAATGTTATTGCATTCCTTTTAAAAAATGGTTCGTAGTTATCTAATTATTCTTACAATATTATGTCTTCGAAAACATGGCAACGATATGAAGAAGCAGTCGTTATGAATTTGGAGGAAATCGAGAATATCATCCACGTGTAGTAAGGGTATCGAGAATAGCTTTCCTCTTTCTGGCACCAAAGTGTGTTTTGTTAGTATTATGTATTATACTGCCAATTTAGCTGAGCATGTGAGATTCCAAATTCAAATCACATTATTGATCAGCGGGTCATAATGAAATCCAGTACAACATTATTGACCGGCTGTGCCCCCGGCCACTAATGACTCACTTTAGGTTAAGGTTGCTTGACATATAATTTGACATTTTCGAGCAGGTGGTGTGAAAAGTAATTTATTATTGCACCGAGTGCCTGATTTAGAGCCCGAGCGTTAGCGAGGGCTCTAATCTAACAGGCACGAGGCTAATATAAATTACTTAAGGCGAGGTGCATAATCTGCTTTTCTTTCAACTATTACCTATAGGAATAGTAGATAAAAGAAACTCACATCAAACAGTTAAAATAGAAGTTTATTTATTGAAAATATTTGTTTTTTTCGTAAACATACCTTTGTAGCCAAATATATGTCATCAGGGGATTTATTTAAAAACTCTACGTTTTGAGCTGTAAAAACTTTAGATTTTTGCTTTTGAACCCATCCGATGATCGTTTCAAAAACGCTGTGAGTTTTGAATATTCTTTGATATGCACATTGTGTCTTGTGCTAACAGTGGATTTTAGCATTGAGTATATGGACCACAACGAAGATGGCTAAATTTTTTTCGATAGTTCAATAAAATAAGCCAAAAATACACTCTCTGAGAACGACTTAGCTCCATTTCTATCTTTCCAATCAATAAATTTCTCATAAGATTTTACGTATTGTACTCGAGATTTTAAGGGTAAAAGATTCTCTATAACACTGTCGGCTTCATTTAGAATGTTTTCCGGAGTTAATGTGTCGCTAGATGATTCCATTTTAATTCGAAGCCGAAGCACTCAAAATCAGATAGTATCACTCTTTATCGTTTCCAAAATATTGTCAAGCAAAATTAACAAAGTTCCCGCCAAATCACTTTTTTAAATCAGAGTTAGCAGCAATAATTTTTAAATTTGGAACAAGTAGGATAGAAACGAATAATACGTACGTAAAAAAAAAGTATTGATATCGGCTGGCTGAATAGAGCTAATCCATTGAGATTGGTACCTTTTGGTGCGATTAAAAAATAGACTGCAATAATGAAATTTCATACATTTTTATTGCTCTAGAGCATTAAAGACTCGCTTTGTACTGAGTTTTTAGTGTGATTATGATGATGATTAAAGCATAGTTGGAAGAAAAAATATATATAGCACTAGCTGACCCCCGCTGCTTCGGTCCCGTCAACTGGCTACCTAACTACCTACCATCTACCCTACCCTTCCTACCAATTTATAAACTACTAGCTGACCCCCGGGGCTTCGCTCCCGTCAACTGGCTATCTACCTACCTACCCTGCCTACTCTGCCTACCCTGCCTACCCTGCCAACCATGCCTATCCTGCCTACCCGGCCAACCCCGCCTACCCTGCTTAACCTGCCTAGCCTGCTTACCCTGCCTAGCCAGCCTAGCCTGCCTACCCTACCTACCCTGCCTACTTTGCCTACCCTGGGCAGTGTAGGCAAAGTAGACACCCTGCCTACCCTACTTACCTACTATTTTTTATCTATCATCAATGGTTTTCTCAGCTCACGCTAAAGAATGAATTTTATAGGCAACATTTTCCTACCTTGGGTTACATTATTGCAATTTTCATAAGGATCTCTAATTTTTTTGAAAATTTATTATAGCCTATGACACTCAGGAATAATGTAGCTTTCTACTGGTTAGAGAATTTTCAAAATCGGTTCAGTAGATCCAGAGATTACCCCTTACAACGTCACAAACTCACAAACCCACAAACTTTACCTCTTTATAATATTAGTACAGATATATTTGAATAAGAGTTAATACTACAATACGAATGTAACCAACTTTTGTTTCTACCAGCGAATCTATTTAAAATTTGAACATAAAATCCGCTATTGTGAATTAACTATGATGGTTAGATATATTTCATAGTTAGATAGGTATATACTTTTTTGTAGGTAATAATGAGTACTTTAATCATGTATTACATATTTTTATATATCATCAATAGTATTCTCAGCGCACGCCAAATAATGATTTTTATAGGCAAAGTTTTGCTACTTTAGGTTACATTATTGCAATTTTCATAAGGATCTCGATTTTTTTTGAAAATAAATTATAGCCTATGCCACTCAGGAATAATGTAGATTTCTAATGGTGAAAGAATTTACAAAATCGGTTCAGTAGTTTTTTTAAGTTTATTCGTTACATACAAAAATACCAATCTTTATAATACTAGTGTAGAAGTGTATGTAGATTATTCATTATTGTTTGTATCAAGACCATTATTCTGAGATTCAGTGAGCTTTGCCTTACAGGATTTGTAGTGGTTGGAAAATGAGTAACAATCATGTCGCATTTTTTTTTTAATGGAACATATTTTTTTTATTTACTAATGGAGATAATTCTTCTTCTCTCTTTAGGCTGCCGTCAATAGTGTTCTCCCCAAATGGTACGGATGACGAAAGGTTGGACCGAGCCATGTCAGAACGTATCCAGCAGCTGAGCTGGGTGGGCGAGCGACACCTGGAGTGCAGGCTCGATATGAACAACGCTGAGTGTCGACAGTTGCTCTACAAGGCCATCAGTGGTAAGTTCTTCACAATTCGGGCTAGGATAGTGGAAAAAAGTCTCATCATTACATATTGAATAAATAAACAGAAAATGGTTAATTTTTTTTAGATTGTTTATCTAGGGAGTAAACAACTTTTTAAAAGGCGAGTGTGTTTTTTAGGGTTCCGTACCCAAATGGTAAAAACGGGACCCTATTACTAAGACCCCGCGGTCCGTCTGTGTGTCACCAGGCTGTATCTCATGAACCGTGATAGCTAGACAGTTGAAATTTTCACAAATGATGTATTTCTGTTGCTGCTATAACAACAAATACTAAAAACCATCGACCACATAGCCCCTAGACGCCTAATGCTTGATCTAATACATCAAAACAATTCTGTCAACTAGCTGAGGTATGAGGCACGGGGTACTGCGCTCTGATTGGTCCCTTACCAAGGTCATACGCATCATTAAGGGTGGGACAGGTTTGAATAAAACCAGGAAGGTATCGATTTTTATAAATAGTATTTGTATTTAAAAAAAAAAAAATCCTTTTTTATTATTAATTATACGGCGTTTTAACATTTTAGTAATAACATATAATGCTAAAATTAAAAAAAAAAAGAAACAGAATTCTCGCGCTGTGATCGGTCACATTCGGTGCGGTAATTTCCATCCAAGCGAGTATTTTCCTGCGAATATTGTTTTCTTAAATGAGGGGTTGTTATGTTGATTATCATACCAATGAAAATGTCGAAGACTGCATAGCTATGTGATATAAAGATAAAAAAAACGGGTTCCCTCTATCGGGCAGAATCTTGATGCTTCGAAATTTATTTGGCATTACACACTTGGCATAATCTTCTTTAAACGAATATTTTTGAGCCATATTTTTTTCAATTATTTCATTATTTTTATTGTTTGGTCGAATGTTTGTATGTCCGAATTTACAATGGCTAACTTTTAAGGTAGCAGAATTGTATTTGTCATAATTTCACTTGGCATATTATGAAGTTGGCAGAAATACATTTGGAATAATTTTATTAGGTATTTCTATAAAATTGCATTTTAAACTTAAATTAAAATATTATCTTAAAAAGTCAATATGTTGTGTTACAAAAGTTAGTGACAGAAACGAATCGCTGCAAAACCGACTCCACTTAGTCTTGTCTGTCCTACCCCTAGAGTGTAATTTAAGCCCGCGTAGGCGCGGAGGGGCGAGGCAGCGTGGGACCGCCGGAGCCCCGCAGCGCCGGAGCCGTGACAGAAACCATGCCTGCTGCATGCTCACTTGCATGCTTGCTTGCATGTTGCATGCTTGATGCATGCTGCTGCATGCTCACTGCATACTTGCTTGCATGCTGCATGTTGCTGCAAGCTACTGCATGCTCACATGCATGGTGTATGCTTGTTTGCATGCTGCATGCTTACTGCATGCATGGTGTATGCTTGTTTGCATGTTTCATACAGCGAAACAAAAACCAAAAAAAAAATGTTTCCAATCAATTTTATTATTATGGTAAAAATACAATATTATTCTAAGTATGAATTTTCTGTATGTTAAATATATGGGTATTTCAATTAATATGGATATGCAATGTATGCCAAAATACGATTCTGACTGTGAACTTTCAGCGATATGATGGTTCTGCCTTTTAATGACTCTCAATATGAAATTTATGCCTAAAGATGATTCTAACTTTCAAAATTATGAGTTTTTAATATATCATAATCGTATGTCAAACGATTTTCTGTGAAATGATGTTTATGCTATCCATTGTAATGCGTAATAATATTATGACATAAAAAGTTCTACTATAAAAGGTAGACCCAAAAAAACTGGCCAAGTGTGAGTCGGACTCGCGCACGAAGTCTTCTATACCATTATCGCAAAAAACGTCAAAAAAACACGTTTGTTGTGTGGGAGCCCCATTTAAATAATTATTTTATTCTGTTTTTAGTATTCAATCAAAAATCAAAATCAAAATTTCTTTATTCAATTAGGCCATTAAGCGGCACTTTCGAACGTCAAAAATAAAAATTAAATGTAATAATTATTGATTCTACCGTTCATTCGGCAATGTAGCTTGATGGAGAAGAACGGACAAGAAACTCCAAACTTAATCTGTAAAAAAAAAAATGTTTTACAAGTATTTGGTTACAATAATCTTGTAGGAAAAATACATATATGTGAGAACGATGTAAGAAAAACGCACTTAAAAGCGTCTAGAGTAAAACAAACAATTAAAATACAATAAATAGGTAATTAAAAACAGGCGGAGGCAGCTAATATATGACCAATCCCAACTGATGGCGCCCGTTCACGAACATGACACATGGATCGGCACCACTCAGCTCAACCATCATGAAGGGAACCGAATGATCCAACACATGTGCCACCATCAGAGAGACATTAGAGAGAGCATGACACACTCAACTGCCAGGGCACACTGAAGTCAACGAACGACACATAGGTACAGTAAATGGTAGATTTACAGTTGGTACATAGTACTCACATATGTGCTGTGCAGTTATATAATCCAAAAAATAAATTGAGTTTATACAACACAAATATACATTACTAGCTGACCCGGCAAACTTTGTTTTGCCATAAAAACACCAAACATTCACCTACCCTACCCTACCCTACCCTTTTTTTTTTTTTTTTTTTTTGATCTCGCTGGCAAAAAATGCATTACGCATACCCGCCCATTGGGGGAATGGGGGGGCTATGTGGGACTTCCCGGGCAAGCCCGGTATACCCACTAAAATAACCCAGCGGCACTCCCGCATCGTCTGAATGGGGGGAGGACTGGGAAACCGGCACAGCCTTTACGTCCAGCCCTCCGCCGACGACCGCCCGCCTTTTAGGGCAGGCCCTTCACGCCCCTCCCTCAGTGGAGGGGCCCGGGAACGACCGCGAGTGTTCGGCCGTTCCCGCCCAACGAGGGTGGTGACTCGTGCAATGCGAGCGAGAGGCGCCCCCGCGCCTGTCGCCCGCTAGTCACCACCAGGAGGTGGGAGGAGACGATCGTACAACCGCCTTCGCCCACCCCTTCTCCGCCTGCGGAGCGGCGGCGCGAGAGGATCGTCCTCCCGCGCACGCTCCGCCGCCTCCTTTTGCGACATAACTTGCTCGCAAAAGGAGGCAACTACCGCCCAGGCCTCCTCACTCCCCAGCATGGAGTTGACCACGCCGGGAAGTGAGAGGTCCTGCCCGATCACATTTATTAGGTCACGGCGCAGCTCTGCCCAGGCTGGGCACACCTCGAGGGTGTGCTGCGCCGTGTCCTCTGCAGCGCCACAATCGTGGCACCCCGGGGTTTCCTCCCTCCGGATCCGGTGCAGGTGCGTTCTGAAACACCCATGTCCGGACAACACCTGCACTAGACGAAACGAGAGGAAACCGTGGGGCCGCTCGAGCCAGCTTTGCAAGACTGGACCGAGCGCGTCCAACGTCCGACGGCCAAAGGCGGCGGAGGCGAGGTCCTCCGTCCAATGGACGACGATAGCGTCCCTCGCCTCCCGCCGCACGGCCTCCCGCTCTTCCTTGGCGGGGCGCTCTCCAAGCACCTTCCGCCTTGCCTCCCACTTGTACACTCTGGCGAGCACCCATGCCTCCAACTCCCAGGGAGGGGTGCCGGCCAGAGCGCACGCCGCCGAAAGGCCCACCGAGCGGTAGGCCCTCGCCACCCGCTGTGCAATGGCCCTTTGGGGCCTGCGGATGGCGGTTGCATTCTCCCTCCTGTGGAGGGAGTCCGCCCAGATGGGTGCCCCGTAGAGGGCCATGCTCCGCAGGATGCCGGCATACAATCGCCGGCACCGTGCACTGGGTCCCCCCAGGTTCGGCATGAGCCATGAGAGGGCGTCCGCGGCTTTCAGCAGGCGCGTCGACAGCCCGCTGAAGTGCGGGCCGAAGCGCCACCTGCTGTCCAACCCTAACCTATCCTACCCTAACCTACTACCCTACCCTACCCTACCTAACCTACCCTACCCTACCGGGTCTAAGGGGTATGAAAAATGGATGTCGGCCGATTCTCAGATCTACTCAATATGCTCACAAAATTTCATGAGAATCGGTCAAGCCGTTTCGGAGGAGTACGGGAACGAACATTGTGACACGAGAATTTTATATATAAGATAATTATTCGTACAGTCTTCAGCAGGTCCAACAATACTTCAGAACTTTTCTGCTTATCACTTGTTTTTGTGCCCTAGTGGCTGTGGAGCTGGAATAGCGTTGGGCCAAGCATTTTTATCAGCGATGTAATCCCCTAACCTATAATATGCCTGCCTGCATAGTGTGCGTTTTATACAAGTTTTAAATTTCGTCTCATTCAATTCTAGAATGTGTGGCGGTATTTTATTGTAACATTTTATACAGTACCCCCTAAAAGATGACGCTACTTTAGCCAGCCTGAAACCTGGTTGAATTAATTGGTCCCAATTTCTAGTAACATAACTATCTCTATCGCTTTTTTTACTAAAAAGATGTAAATTCTTTCTAACGTACATGATGTTTTCGTAAATATATTGACAAGATACCGTCATGATGTTAATGTCCTTAATCAGTTCCCTTAGAGAATCGCGCCGGCGAAGATTGTATATCGCTCTGATGGCTCGTTTTTGCAGAACAAAAATTGACTGAATGTCTGCAGCCCTTCCCCATATTAATATGCCGTAAGACATTATACTATGAAAGTAACTAAAATAGACCAGCCTCGCGGTATCTACATCAGTAAATTGACGAATTTTTCTAACAGCATAAGCCGCCGAACTTAACCGCCCCGCAAGTGATATTAAATGAGGACCCCATTGTAACCTTGAGTCTAGCGTGATACCCAGGAAAACCGTTTTGTCGACGAATTCTAGCTTCTCGTTGTTGAGTGTCATTCTGAATTTCGACAGTTAATTATTTCGACAGAGTCTCAATTTCGAAAAACAGTAGTTCGACAACTCATTGCTTCGACAGAACATAAATTCGACTAGCATTAGTTCGACAGATTATACTTCGACAACACACATCTTCGAAGAACACTACTTCGACAAAACCATTCCTCGATATGCACTTGTTCGGCGGATCTCTAGTTCGACGGAACATAACTTCGACATAATACTGCTCTGAAATGTGACAATACGATCACGTGTCGGCGTTTCGGACTAAATTGAACTGGCTGCTGATTCGGCGTCGTCGAGATACTCATATCCTATTTCTTCTCTATACTATCCTACACAATCCTAATTCTCCTCAATACCTTCGTGAACGCTTTGGGTACTTTGTCCCGAGGGGTAAACCCTGTCGCACTTCCACTTCTTTTCTCCTTCGTACCCCACGTCACACTTCTAGCCGCTATGATGGCTTCTTCTCTGTTACTGCAGTGCGTCTCTGGAACTCTCTACCACATTTCAGACAGCCCTTCTCTGAATTTCTTCAAGAGGAAAATCAAGGATCATTTTCTGACTCGCACTTGAGCGGTTCTTTTTTTTTACGTAATGTCTCGCGGACGTTGGTAGCCTTTTTGACCCAGCCTCGAATAACCCAGCCTTAAAGCAGTGTTACCATTACACAAATTGTACACGCTGAAATCGGAAAGCCTGATTTTCTGGCGAGAGTAGAGTAGCTTCGCGCATGCAAAAGCTAATAGGCAAGAAGTTATTGTAGTCAGTCATACTCGATTTTTTTCGAAGGAATTATTTATTTATTTATTAAAACTTTATGCACAAATACAAAGGCGGACTTAATGCCCCAGGCATTTCCTACCAGCCGACCTTAGGGTGGTGCAGAGATAAAACATGGCATTTGCAATTAACTGAAAGAACGAGTAGAAAATAAAATAAAAAGAAATTACTAAACTTACTACTTAAAAATATATATTTAGATAAATACATATAGATATAAAATTTATACATAAACAATGTCATTGAGAAACCGAATCCAACAAACTAACTGTGTCAAGTTTCTGCAATAAATGTATGTCTGATTTTTCGGCAATAAATGTATAGGGGTCTCATTATCCTAATGTGCCCAGGGCCTCTAATAGGTTTAAGTCGGCCCTGCCTCATCGATTTTGTTTTCTTTCTTTTAGATTGGTCACTGCCTGCCTACAACTTCATATAAAGCGAAATTCAATTATTATTGTCACATTTCAGAGCAGTATTATGCCGAAGTTATGTTCCGTCGAACTAGAGATCCGCCGAACAAGTGCATATCGAGGAATGGTTTTGTCGAAGTAGTGGTCTTCGAAGATGTGTGTTGTCGAAGTATAATCTGTCGAACTAATGCTTGTCGAATTTATGTTCTGTCGAAGCAATGAGTTGTCGAACTACTGTTTTTCGAAATTGAGACTCTGTCGAAATAATTAACTGTCGAAATTCAGAATGACACTCTTGTTTAATATAATGTCACAATCATAACTTTTGACATTCGGCAAGGCAACTTTTACACACTTAGTTTTTTTAGCATTCAAAACTAAATTATTAGCAGTGAACCAATTTAGAACTTGCCGCAATGCATTATTTACGTCGGCAACGTTACTCGTACGTCTATTTATGTTAAAAATCAAAGAAGTGTCATCAGCTAATAACACCATGTTTAGTTTGTTTTTCAATAGATGGGGTAAATCGTTAATGTATACTAAAAATAAGAAAGGACCTAAAATTGAGCCCTGGGGTACCCCCATTTTCACGTTCAACCCCGACGAATTGACACCGTTTATTTGAACTAATTGCTATCTATCATTCAAATAGGATTTTACTAAATTTAATGCTGATTGGCCTAGCCCGTAATGCTCAAGTTTCAAAAGCAATGTTTCATGATCAACGCAATCAAACGCTTTCGACAGGTCGCAGAAGATACCTATGACATCTTGTCCCTCCTCCCACGCATCAAAGATGTGTTTTATTAAGGTGTCACCAGCGTCGGATGTACAACGTCTTTTGGTGAAACCATATTGTTTCTCGTGTAGGATGTTTTTCGTATTAAAATAAATGAGCATTTGATTTAGCATTATCTTTTCAAATACCTTGCTGAAAACCGGCAACACGGATAGTGGTCTATAATTATTTGTGTCTTTACTGTCCCCGGATTTAAAAAGTGGTATAACCTTACTATATTTCATTAGATCCGGCAAGACTCCTTGATCTATACACAAATTAAAAATTAAAGCTAAGTACGGCGCTAAATTAAAGTCTGAATAATGGAGGTACAAACTTTGATGGACATTCCCCATAGATCTTCTGTCAGTTTTATCTTTATTTGCTTAAAAGTTTTTATCACTGTTATTGGGTTTATATGTGAAAAGTTAAATTCAGTCGGGCAGACTGAAACGTTAGCGTGTAATAAACCATAAGCGAGCGACGGCGAAGAATTTAAGGTTTCAGTAGTTTTAATTGGGATGCTGGTAAAGAAATTTACAAATTCTTGAGCAACTTCTTTGTTATCTCTAATAAGTCCATGTGTAGTCTCAAGCTTGTAAACAGTATTATTTCTTTTGTTCCTGTTTGTTTCATTGTTAATAATTTTCCAAACCGTCCTAATTTTATTTTCTGCGAATTTAACCTTATTTGTTGTTATAGCGGCAACAGAAATACATCATCTGTGAAAATTTCAACTGTCTAGCTATCACGGTACATGAGAGACAGCCTGGTGACAGACGGACAGACAGACGGATCGTGGAGTCTTAGATTTTAGCGATGCAATTCTATTTTGGACCTCATGGTTTGTGATTCATCTCTTTGCTGTTTGAAATATTTACAAAACATATCCACATTCCAAATTCAAATCACTTTTAGTCCCTAGGGATTAATGAGCTATTTTAGTCCCTGTTTACAAATAAAATAGCTCTTTTTAAATAGATATGATAAAAATAATTTTCAACCATCAAGAGAGTGAAGGTACTAATGAATAACTAACCAACTACTTGTAATAAAGAACCAGCCCTGAAATATCTAAAACAAATATTTTCTGTAGCTTACAAACTACAGAGTCGATTACAGTTTATTTAGTGTAAGAATATTAAGTAAGAAACAAAAAAAAAAATTGTAAACAGATCATACATGCGTGAGAGAGCAGTGGTGGCCCAGTGGTTACGGTCCCGACTTACGAGTTGTAGGTCGTGGGTTCGAACCCGAGCAGGCGCTTTACTTTGTGTAATTTATTTCATCACCACTGCTCCCAAAACGGTGAAGGAAAACATCGTGAGGTTTGCATGTCCTAGAACCAAAAATTCAAAGACATGTGACATGTACCAATCCGGACTGGGCCCGCGTGGTGGATTATAGCCCACTCCCTCTATGAGAGGAGGTCTGTGTCCCAGCAGTGGGAACATTAAAAAAAAAGGCTGATGATGTGATGTAATGATGCGTGAGAAATGCGTACTCAAGCGAAGACCTTAAAAAACGGGGTTATTAAAATTCTTCGCTTCTATATTATGTACGAATCTTTTTCCAGAACTGCTGGGTATGGACAGCGCCCTCTCCCCGGGAGACAAGTTGTCGCGCGTGCGTCGCTGTTGTCGCCACGTGTTGCGCCTGTGCGGCACCGCGCCCGCCTCCGCTGATGACTTACTGCCCGCGCTTATTTTTACGGTAATTACCACTATATTACTAAGCAATATAGACTTGTAGCCACTTGCGACCTTATCGCGAGTTTGTATACATACTCGATGTATTTATGTGCCTTTGGGCGCATTATGTTCAATTCGCAAAACGTCCCACTGTCCAATTCTCATTTGGACCAGTTCGCAATTGGTCCAATTCGAAGTTGTTCTGGTTCGCAATTGGTCCAGTTCGAGTTCGCAATTGGTCCAGTTCGCAATTAAGGGCATCCTTAGATTACGGGGGGCGTTTTTTCACAAGCCCAAAGTGAGATTGGGTGAGATTTGGCTCAAAGTAAAAATGCTTGTAATTTATTATCAACATTTTTAATAGAAAAAAAAAGACGTGTCTCGGGGACTGCCGCGGTAAAGCTATTGCATAGCATTTAATTTTTGAGAATTTAAGTCATTTTCTTTCACCTATTGTTCTTAAAATCTACTTTCTTTTCCCAAATAGTAAATGCAGATCACGGTCCACCCATAATAATAAACCCTTAACGCCACCCTCTAACAACCCCCTTATTATCATATTTTTTACCTTTTCCCCAAATAATAAATTTAAATAGTGACGCCTATTTATACCACAATAAGGTCGCTTTTTCAAAGTGACCCTTATTCCCACATACATAAAGTCTACATTGGACGCGGTGGAATTTAAAATAGGATACAAATAAAGAACCTCAACTTCAATAGAACATAAAAATATTTCCTATATCCGTCATAATAAAAATTCTTATTTTAACTTGTCATTGCCAAGCGAATTTGAGCCTTTAAATTAATAAAAACGTTAAAAACTCGAAAACGTAGCGAGCCAAACCCCCATTTATTTCCGATTAATAAAACTAAAAACAAAACAAAAATATAAAGTGACCCTTATCCACATTGAAATAAGGTTGCTTTTCTTTGACAAGCAAAAGTGACCCTTATTCTCATATGCATAAGGTCCACATTGATCACCAATGTCACAGAAACAGCTCAGAGACCGATAAAAGGATTCTTTTTTTACGACCAACAAAAAATTTAAAACCCTCATTTCTCAGAAACGGTTGGAGTTAGCGCATTTCTGACAAAACCCCTGCCCCTTGCTACTTCATCCAGGAGAACAAGATAGGATTTACCTCCCCCCCCTCCGCCCCCCTCCCTCCTTAACCGTTTACCTCCCCCCCAAAAAAAAATAAAGTGACCCTTATTCACATTGAAATAAGGTCGCTTTTCTTTGACAAGCAAAAGTGACCCTTAATCTCATTAGCCTAAGGTCCACATTGATCACCATTCTCACGTTTCGTTACGGAATTTTTCGTTACGAAATTTCTGGATTCGGTCTCCACGCTCAGGCCCGCGATAGAAGCTATGCAATAGCTTAAAACAAATCTATATAAACAACTAGCTGACCCGGCAAACTTTGTTTTGCCATAAAAACACCAAACATTCATCTACCCTACCTAACACTATCTACCCAACTCTACCTACCCTACCCACCCTACCCTACCTACCCTACCCTACCTACCCTACCTACCCTACCCTACCTACCCTACCTACCCTACCCTACTTACCCTATAAACCTCACGGAGCCCGAGACCTTTCCAACGAATGCAAAACCGTGGAAATCGGTTCGTGCGTTCTGGAGTTATAGCGTCAGGTTATTTTGACTGTCAAATAATAACAGACAAATAATTAGCAATAAATTAAAATTGCGACTATAATTTGAGATTTAAACTATCCTATCTCTCAAGTTGGATCGAACTGCACATGGTGTGCGAATTTTATTATAATCGGTTAAGTGGTTTAGGAGTCCATTGAGGACAAACATTGTGACACGAGATTTATATATATTAAGATTTGGGCTGAGTAATCATAAAATCGGTAATAAGTAAGAAGAAAAAAAAAGGTCACGTAATGTAGTAATGTAGGTACCTAGTCTTATGTATTTTTATAATATTGAATCAACCTAATTATATTTATAAAGTAGTAATGTAGGTATTTAAAAAAAGATAATGAAATGGAGTCAACATAATTATGGGCACGTAGATGCGGTTCTAAAGCACAATAATCTCTGTATATGAAAATACCTTAAAAGGATATCTATACCTAATTAACGGCTGAAATTTGAATTGGTCAATTGGCGAACTGGACCATTTATTAATTGGACAATTTGCGAATTGGACATTTTGAGCCCAATGGACATTTTGCGAATTGGACATAATGTGTCCAAGGGATTATGTGTGAGTTTAGTATTTTTTTTTTCACACCCGGTTAGAAACCTATCAAATCTATTGACCCTTAAAATTCTCATTTATCCATTTTGTTTAGTACTAACCGCGTACTTATTCAATTTTATTCATCATCATCTTCCTGCCCTTATCCCATATTACTTGGGGTCGGCGTATCACGTTTTCTTCTTCCATGCCGTTCTGTCCCCTGCCACGCTATTACTGACTCCCTTTTCCTTCATATCACTCCTCACACAGTCCATCCATCTTTTCTTTGGCCCCCCTCTTCCTCTCCATCCATCCACATTTATATTCATAACTCTTTTAGTAACATGCGTTTCATCCCTCCTCATCAGATGACCATACCAGGACAAACGGTTTCCCTTCAACTCTTCAGTCACTGGCGCCACTTTCAAACTGCCTCTAATATACTCATTTCTCACTTTATCCAATCTCGTCACGTCGCACATCCATCTCAACATTCTCATCTCTGCTACATGCAATCTCCTTTCATCCACCTTTTTCACAGCCAAACATTCTGATCCATACAGTATGACAGGTCTAATCACGGACTTGTATATTTTACCATGTATTTTTTTTTTACTTATTCTATTTTATAAATAATTTGGATGCATTCAGGTGCTGAAAGCGAACCCGCCGCGCCTGGTGAGCAACATTAACTTCGTGACGCGCTTCTGTAACGCGCAGCGACTCATGACCGGCGAGGGAGGCTACTACTTCACTAATCTTGTAAGTACCTACATGTCTTCTTTAACGCGCAGCGACTCATGACCGGCGAGGGAGGCTACTACTTCACTAATCTTGTAAGTACCTACATGTCTTCTTTAACGCGCAGCGACTCATGACCGGCGAGGGAGGCTACTACTTCACTAATCTTGTAAGTACCTACATGTCTTCTTTAACGCGCAGCGACTCATGACCGGCGAGGGAGGCTACTACTTCACTAATCTTGTAAGTACCTACATGTCTTCTGTAACGCGCAGCGACTCATGACCGGCGAGGGAGGCTACTACTTCACTAATCTTGTAAGTACCTACATGTCTGCTGTAACGCGCAGCGACTCATGACCGGCGAGGGAGGCTACTACTTCACTAATCTTGTAAGTACCTACATGTCTTCTTTAACGCGCAGCGACTCATGACCGGCGAGGGAGGCTACTACTTCACTAATCTTGTAAGTACCTACATGTCTTCTTTAACGCGCAGCGACTCATGACCGGCGAGGGAGGCTACTACTTCACTAATCTTGTAAGTACCTACATGTCTTCTTTAACGCGCAGCGACTCATGACCGGCGAGGGAGGCTACTACTTCACTAATCTTGTAAGTACCTACATGTCTTCTGTAACGCGCAGCGACTCATGACCGGCGAGGGAGGCTACTACTTCACTAATCTTGTAAGTACCTACATGTCTTCTGTAACGCGCAGCGACTCATGACCGGCGAGGGAGGCTACTACTTCACTAATCTTGTAAGTACCTACATGTCTTCTGTAACGCGCAGCGACTCATGACCGGCGAGGGAGGCTACTACTACACTAATCTTGTAAGTACCTACATGTCTTCTGTAACGCGCAGCGACTCATGACCGGCGAGGGAGGCTACTACTTCACTAATCTTGTAAGTACCTACATGTCTTCTTTAACGCGCAGCGACTCATGACCGGCGAGGGAGGCTACTACTTCACTAATCTTGTAAGTACCTACATGTCTTCTTTAACGCGCAGCGACTCATGACCGGCGAGGGAGGCTACTACTTCACTAATCTTGTAAGTACCTACATGTCTTCTGTAACGCGCAGCGACTCATGACCGGCGAGGGAGGCTACTACTTCACTAATCTTGTAAGTACCTACATGTCTTCTGTAACGCGCAGCGACTCATGACCGGCGAGGGAGGCTACTACTACACTAATCTTGTAAGTACCTACATGTCTTCTGTAACGCGCAGCGACTCATGACCGGCGAGGGAGGCTACTACTTCACTAATCTTGTAAGTACCTACATGTCTTCTTTAACGCGCAGCGACTCATGACCGGCGAGGGAGGCTACTACTTCACTAATCTTGTAAGTACCTACATGTCTTCTTTAACGCGCAGCGACTCATGACCGGCGAGGGAGGCTACTACTTCACTAATCTTGTAAGTACCTACATGTCTTCTGTAACGCGCAGCGACTCATGACCGGCGAGGGAGGCTACTACTTCACTAATCTTGTAAGTACCTACATGTCTTCTGTAACGCGCAGCGACTCATGACCGGCGAGGGAGGCTACTACTTCACTAATCTTGTAAGTACCTACATGTCTTCTGTAACGCGCAGCGACTCATGACCGGCGAGGGAGGCTACTACTTCACTAATCTTGTAAGTACCTACATGTCTTCTGTAACGCGCAGCGACTCATGACCGGCGAGGGAGGCTACTACTTCACTAATCTTGTAAGTACCTACATGTCTTCTTTAACGCGCAGCGACTCATGACCGGCGAGGGAGGCTACTACTTCACTAATCTTGTAAGTACCTAATCTGTCATTTTTAATTTCATAGACTAAACTGATAGCTCCCAATAACCTTATTTTATTAAAATGTTGCAAGCGCTGAGCATAGTGTTGTAGGTAAGGCTCAATCATAAGTGATTCATCGAATCGATGTGACATGACTCCTCTATTTATTTTTACTAATTGGTGTAAATAAATGTTTTACGAATATAAACGTAATATACTTAAATATAACAGTATGCATACACATATTACATAAACTATTATTGTGTTAAATATGAAATCAACAATAAAATAAATGCGATCGATAAAATCAGGTTTAATTAAAAATCACATTATACATGTTTTACAACAGCTGTCCCTACTTTTTACTCGACTAAGCCAAAAGGAAGAGTTATGATTTTAGCGGGTCTGTGTATGTATGTTTGTATTTACGTATGCTCCTCCATAGCGCCTAAACTATTCATCCGATTTTGATGAATAAGGTCTCAATCGATTCGTAATTATGGCCCGGGTAAAACAGGATATAAAAACCGTAGTTGGGTTACAGTTTTTATTAAACTTTTTTTCCAACTGGCAAGAAATTTCTGTATTTACCTAACTGCGCGACATGCATAATTGAGGAATGCCGTGTGATCGGCATTCCTCACGGCGCTTTCCTGTATGATAGTCTATGCTCTAAAGATGGGTTCTCAGGACAATATCCCACTGTTCATACCGGAAACAAATTCTATATCAAACTGCCGTGTGATTCCAAAAATTATACTGTTAAACATCGTTACTGATCAACATCGTTTTAAGCCGGTTACGATTTCAGCGACCGCTGAGCCTCTAAAAAACGAAAATCCAGATCTAGTTGTTTGGTTATTAGAAATTCCTCCAAAGCCCTTTGGGTCTAATGCAGCCCTTCCCAAAGTGGGCGATAACGCCCCCTTGTGGCGCTGCAGGCCTAAAGGGGGGAGAAACCAGAAGAGCCTAAGAGACCCAGAAAAAAATGGGGGCGTTCTGTATAGGCTTGGGGGGTGATTTGTGATTTCATTTATCTAGGAGGCCTCTTAGATACCGACTGAATGAGCTCTGGACTCTCTACTACAACTTGTGAACATCAACTGATATTAGTTAAGAGATTGTTCAATCTCGGTTCGATATTTCTCTCCGCGTAGTTCATATATCTATCCTGTTTTATTGAATATATAAAATAAAAATCATGTCAATCGGTCGCTCCGTTTCGAAAAGAAAGTAGACACAAACAAACGAATAAAAAGGCAACAGACATACTTTCGCATTTTAATAGTTATTAGTATTCCTAGATAGGTTATTTTCGTAGATAGTAAGTAGACCGTAGACCGCGGGCAATCATGTTTTAACAAGTTTTTGTTAAATAACACAATAATTGATTAATTTGATTTGAAGTTACACTGGTTTTTAAGTAGGTGAAAAAATGGGGGCGCTAAAAAATAATTTATTCTCAAAGTGGGCAGTAGACAAAATAAGTTTCGGAACCCCTGGTCTAATGGAACATTGCAAAATATTGAGATCGCGATTCCATTATTTTCCCTTTATTATTATGGCAATATTCCGGATAGTGATGTGTAGTGGTACCGGCCGCGACTTGCAAGTTCAAGTTCGTACGTTCGAACCCAGGCAGAGGCGATTTACTTTGAAATTAACTATTGCATCACAACTGCTTTCAAAACGTTGAAGGAAAACATCGTGAGGAGACCGCCATGTCCTAAGAGCAAAAAATCAAATACATGCGACATCCACCAACCCGCACGGCACCCGCGTCGTGGATTATGGCATATTCCCTCTCACAGAGAGGATGGCTGTGTCCCAGCAGTGGGAACATTAAGCCTTTTAATGATGGTGATAATTCAGGCTAGAGATCACAAAAAAAATAAGTTGATGTTACTAAAATTTTCTGTGTTATTTCCAGTGCTGTGCAGTCTCCTTCATAGAGAACCTGACGGCTGAATCTCTGAACATGGAGAAGAAGGAGTTCGACTGTTACATGGCCATGCCGGCGTCCATCGGTGGCAGTGCTTGGGTAAATATTTAAATGAATATTTTTATTTACTTGCAACTAAACATGACTATCGATCAATTCGCCTAGCCTTTTCCCAACTATGTTGGGGTCGGCTTCCAGTCTAACCGGATTGATCTGACCTCCACAACCCAGCATCTGGGTGACATGATATCCCTTGTCTGGTGTCAGATCTCAGGCTTCTGACTACCCGTAACGACTGTGAAAGCTTTCAAATGACAGCCGGGACCAACGGCTTAACGTGCTTTCCGAGGCACGGAGGAAACTCGCTATGTTGAAATGGTCACCTAGCCAAGGAAAGGAAAAAAAAAACCGGCTAAGTGCGAGTCGGACTCGCGCACGAAGGGTACCATTATCGCAAAAAAACGGCAAAAAAATCACGTTTGTTTTATGGCAGCCCCACTTAAATATTTATTTCATTCTGATTTTAGAATTTGTTGTTATAGCGGCAACAGAAATACATTATTTGTGAAAATTTCAACTACATGGTTCATGAGATACAGCCTGGTGTCAGACAGACAGACGGCCCGCGGAGTCTTAGTAATAGGGCCCCGTTTTTACCCTTTGGGTACAGAACCCTAAAAATTAAACATGACTATCGAGGAGGTAGAAGGAGGTAGTCTTTCTGTCTTGTAATTATTGTTATACAGCTGGACAAGCAAGCTTTTCTCATAAAGTGCAACGAGCATTAATTAATTATTTTGTGAGCTTTCATAATTATAAATATTGGAAATAACCCTTGGTTTTTTCCGTCTCATGTTCTTTAAAATGGGCGGAACAAGATTAATATCTGAGTCCTAATGATTTGAGTCTAGCGATTTTTTTGTCCTAATGAAGGCAACTGACGCTGCGATTGGCGTCGCCGTCTTGGTCCCAAAATGTTTAGAGTTTTTCCATCGACTCGAAAAGCAGAAGAGGGATTTTAGTTAGAAATCGCAAACTCGTGCTCGATGTACGGGCCGTCGCGATTTCTTACAATGATGTGAATGGTTACTGTCCCCCCCAGGCGGCAGCACTGTCGCTGTGCGGCGCGGCTCGCGAGGCAGAAGAGCAGCGCACACTGGCGCACAAGCTGCTCACACACACACAGAACATACACGAGCGAGCAGACCAGCTCGCCGCCAACGCTCTTAGCTTCGAGGTAACTAACTCATCAATACCGCTGGGAATGTAGTTATGGGTGTGTCAATAAAACTGGAAATAATATTAAGTTAATCAATATGTCTCCTTTATTTTGTCTTTTCCCAAAACTGCTATGGGTACCACTCGCTAGGTAGGCCTATCAGTGTGACCTCAACGGAGTAATAAGAACGTTTGAAATTATCACGCACTGTGATGCTCGTCGCTCCCATAGTGGTGGGCACGGACGGACGCTCGTTGCTTCCATAGTGGTGGGGACGGTCGGACGCTTGTCGCTCCCATAATGGTGGGGACGGACGGACGCTCGTTGCTTCCATAGTGGTGGGGACGGTCGGACGCTTGTCGCTCCCATAATGGTGGGGACGGACGGACGCTCGTTGCTTCCATAGTGGTGGGGACGGTCGGACGCTTGTCGCTCCCATAATGGTGGGGACGGACGGACGCTCGTTGCTTCCATAGTGGTGGGGACGGTCGGACGCTTGTCGCTCCCATAATGGTGGGGACGGACGGACGCTCGTTGCTTCCATAGTGGTGGGGACGGTCGGACGCTTGTCGCTCCCATAATGGTGGGGACGGACGGACGCTCGTTGCTTCCATAGTGGTGGGGACGGTCGGACGCTTGTCGCTCCTATAATGGTGGGGACGGACGGACGCTCGTTGCTTCCATAGTGGTGGGGACGGTCGGACGCTTGTCGCTCCCATAATGGTGGGGACGGACGGACGCTCGTTGCTTCCATAGTGGTGCGGAAGGTCGGACGCTCGTTACAATAAGGATGGTTTTCGTAGTTCAAACGTTGCAACTAACGGACGGTTTCGTCAGTCGCACATATGACAATAAATCATTATATTTGAGTACTATGCTGTGACGCTAACCGGTTGTTGATAGGTATACACGTCAGACATTTTCGGAATAATAATTTGCCCGCTCATCTATTTCTGAATTTACGTATATTTGTGGTTATTTATTTGTCACAATGGAAAAACCGTACCGACTACGCGACTGTAAATTAGTTTCTGTCCAGGAAAACCAATAGAGAATTGATGATAATTTTCCTATAGTTGAATCTTACATTCCCTTTCTAAAATGTTATTATGAGTTATGAGAACAAACTGACAAAAAAGAGTTAAATGTATTAAAATGGAAACTTTAATTTTTTACAGGAGCAAATTGCCAAAAAAGTACAAGATGTCCTAGCGAAGACGCCGTTAGAAATAAAACCACGTCGTGAGCTTCCACGCATTGGGAAGTTCAAAGAAATAAGTACCGCGCCACTCATCGACTTGACCACTAGTCACGCACACGGAGAGCCACAGCCACCGCCAGAGCCCAAACCTGAGCCACAACCAGGACCCGCAGTGTCCCAAGAACCAAACATCACCATACAACCCTCGGAAAATGAACCAAAACTTAACATTCTTGGCTTTGAAGTAATCGAAAGACAATCCCCATCAAAATCACCGCAAAACCTCGACCAAACGTGGGACTTGAAGCAGACCAGTTCACTGGAACTACTAACCCCATCGCCTCTCGGCTTCACGCCTTTCGATTCACGATCCATCGACGAACTGATGACTCCAGATGATTTTGGAGCAGACCAACTGCCTCCAGGTCTGGGAAACATAAACTACGACATTGACCTATCAGACTTCAGCGGAGATAACAGCATAGCCGAGGATGCACCCAAATCCGACCCGAAGGACCCCTTCAGTCCAGAAGCATTGAAGAAACCCACCTTCGATCCTTTCGCTCCACAAACCTCAAGAGGATACGAAGCTTTGGACTCGTTTGACGAATTCAGTTTTGTTGATCAAAGGAAGCAGGAAACTGACCCATTTGAAGTGGTACACAGAGGTCAAGATCCTTTCAGCCCAGTAGATTTAGCAAAAGACCCTTTTTTCAGTCCACAGAAGCAATCAACCTCTATTCTAGACGACAATGACTCCCCGACCTCTGGCTGCCTGTTACCATCGCCGATGCAACCCCAAAGCAGCGGGAAATCAACTTAGTTGGTCAAACTAAAGTTGAATTATAGATCTAAAAACCAAATTGGTTGGTGCTAAAGTTGAAAGTGTATTATTGATTAGTTCTTATTTATTAAAACATAGTTTAATGTGTCCCAGTCGAAGTAATAAATGGCATGGCAGAAATTTACTGTGTTATTGATTAAACAAACCCCTGTGAGTATAAACTTTAAACACGTAGGTGATATGAAATGCATTCGTTCTATTCTAATGTCATACAGATGCTGTGATGGATGATAAATCAAAACTACAACATACATTACAAAATTTATTTCAACTAGAATTTCTCATAAAACTTTTATCAGTTTATTCTTACATATATATAGAAGAGATTTCAATAATAGTTACGGCCAACGTCGCTCAGTGTACCACATGCGAACTGATATAGATGAGACAATTAAAACTACACAGTTAAGTAACGGTTGGTATAAATAAATGAAACTAACAACTAACGAAATACAGATACCTATAATATTCATTTAAAATAACAGTCGCGACGTAGAAAACAATATATTTCTGGTAATCTTGAGCTATTGTTTTCAGAAAACAAACTTAAGACGAAGCTACATACACTGGCGAGCAATAAATTAGCCGTCGATTTTCTAAGCTTTTCGTGTGATCTTCTTCAGAAACTTGGCAAGTCCTTTAAAGAGTATTCCAAAGCATCCTGAGTTTTGGAATGTAATCTTTATTCGGCATAGCAAACTGAACAACACAAATCCAATACTCCTTAATATCCTTTCTCAAGTTACAGATTTATAAAAATAAACGCTTTCAGTGAAAAACTTACACTATCAAGGCAGTGCTATTTATGTATTGCTCGCCACTGTATTGTGTATAAAGTATGCTGCTAAGCATAATTTATAAATTAAATCAAAGATATTGGTGTGATGAGAGTCAGCCCCAAGTGCACTAGGTAATGTATAAAACTACTTCATAAGACAGGCAGTCAGGTACTAACGTACTGGCAGAAAAAGAATTTCACATAGATTGTTTAAGGCCTGTAAGTAACTAATTATTTTGAATAAACTGAATTCATAAATGCATGTATTGAAGACAATTATATCATACTAAATAAATTGTATGAATTCAGTAGGTAATCAAAATAATTTAAGTATATTTGCATATTTCAGACTTTATAACTACTATCCTTGGTATTAAGCGTATGTAAGTCCAAAATGGTCATTATACCATTTGTTAGAATATTATGTTGCAATATTTTTACATGTTTGCTAAGTTGACTTGAAATATTTAGTTAGCACTGGGAATTCAAGACCGATGTTTGCACAAATGCAATAAAACGCTGCACACTTACGTAACAACTTCATGTGAAACACAGCTCTTTCGTTATCTGCTACAATGTGAGATGGCATTGCATATCTGATAAGTGCCTTGGGAGTCAGTCAACTTGTTGTGACCTTATAACTCAGATGCAGCACTTCACAAAGCAACATCACTCACTCTTAACATAAAATGTTTATGCTCCTATATACAAATGATTATATTATGTTAGTACAAATTTGTTCAATGTTTGGAATAAAATAATCACTTTCTCATGTGAGAGCTCGTAATTTCTTTATAAACTATACTGACAAGGCAATTCTTAAGTGAATATTTTGTTATTCACTCTGAGAATTTAAAACTCGACCATTACTTAAACTCTAAAGTTGAACACACATTTACAAAGTAATGACATTAAAAAAAATATTTTTGGCTTACTTTGATGTTGATTATTCAATAAATTCAATACAATACATGTCAAGTCAAAATTACATCTTATACTGTAACAAAAATATGGATTCACTTTAATTGCAATATGTCTATGTTCTTTACTATTTAATTATTATGTATATCATCCCTACTATATTGTTGTTCCATCCATTGACTTGAAAACATAATTACATTATTATTAACAGCCAATGAAAGTCACTCAGGTTACTTTACTGTGCTAAAATAATAACAGTATGGTAATGATTAGGCAATAGATATTGTGACATTTATTCCGAGGTTTCCATTATCCGCAAATAATTGTGCAAGAGATGTGTCAAACACAAGACAATCTGAATTCATAATGGCAGATGAGACTCCTTCATGAATAGAGCGTGGCATGGCCTCCCAAGTAAGTCTCCTGCGATGCCCGTTCAGCTCTAGTCTGTAAGCAAAGTTCTCAGCTTCTTTTCGAGATCCTATAAGTTGCACAATGGCAAAGAATTGTTGATGACCATCAAACTTCTCTTGTTTTTCAAGAACTAACATAAAATGGTGATTAAAACATGACTGCATCATGACCCAATCTACGGCTCCAGGGAGGTTGATGTCCGTCGCCAGGAACACTATGTCCTCACCCTGAAGAGTAGTAATACTTTTGTGTGACATCATAAGGTGCGGCATAACTTGGTCAAGGCCTCCTTGCCATTTGCACGATGCACCAGGGCAGGGACATGAGTAGGGCCTGAACTCGCAAGCTTCTTCATGCTCCGCCTTCTCTGTGTGCACGAGAGTGACAGTACAGCCGGTGTTGGAGTGTTTACAAGGAAACATAACATTGCTGGCGACTTTCTCCATGGCGAGGTTGCGAATGTTGCCAAGCGGGCCACGGCACGTCGGGCAGCAGGACAGTTTGGGCCGGCAGCTGGAGCACACCAGGTGCCCACTCTGGCACTGCAGGATCGGTGGCAACACATAGTCGAAGCACACGGGGCACTCAAACAGCGAGGCGAGATCAGCAGACATGGCGGTCGGCGCGTTCACGAGGGCAGGCACCCCGGGGACAGAACAACTGGAACTGCTAGCTCCGCGCCGCTTGTTGTTTGTGCTCATGTCACCGTCACGCGCACATAAAACCCGTCTGTAGACGATCACCTTACCTCTCCGCCGTGATTCACTAAAGTTTCGCCGTCGGATGTATCATTTGTAGCCCTCCTCAGCTGATTCTTTCCGCCTAGAGGTCGCGGCAAAGTAAGTTTCCATCACAGTTCTTGAGGCCAATGTTATTTCAATACATACGACGTGATTAGAGTGAACTATTCTCAGTTAAGATTTGGGACGATTGATACAATCAGTACCAATTTCGTACTCCTACAATTTAATACATATTAACTGTGTTGTGTTTGTATAAATAAAAATCAATTTAATACGAATGTTCTAGTTCATCACTAAGAAAAAAAATCTTTTTTGATTTTCCGTTTTGGCAACTGTCTTCGTAAAACCCAATGACGGTCAATCGAACAAAACTCTCAATGACATGATGTTGATGACAGCACCATGATGTCACACAGCCATAGAGTAGATGTATATACCTATCTATGGACCTGCTGATGAGTGGAATATTCTCGACTAGGTTATCGACGCGATATGTTAGTTTTTTTTTAATAATCGAAAATAATAAAAAAACACCACAAAGTTAAAACCAGAGAGTTTGTATAATACCTAGATTTCTAGGCTAGAGGGAACGTATTTATTACGACTAAGAGCATTTAACCTATGGAGACGGCAAGCCGCGAATCACCGAACCAGTGTTGCTAGTGGCAGACAGTCAAATGTTACATGAGACATCCCAAATAGTTACATTTTCATGAGAAAAGTTACATTACCTTATTTTATATGGAAAACGACTCTAAAATAATAAAAAAATACAATTTGTAATTTTTTTATTTCTGCTCTGTAGGTAGCGGAACGCGCCCACTATTCGAATTTTCGCGCGGTCGGGCCCTCCCCCGCGACTACCACGGGTAAATCTATTGCATTTAGTTTAGAAAATTCAAATTACAATGAGAAACAACTCTATGGGTAGGTACCTACTTGGTTGCATTAGCGAAAAGATCGATAAACAAAATCAAATCCAGGTTACGCCGGCCGGTAGGTACTCAGCCCACTGTAGTTCTTAATACGAGTAGCTACACGAACTTCTTGAAGCTATGTGCAGTGCATGGCACACATATATTATGCTATTTGACTTGATAATCTTGATATTTAGTTGACGATTGATACAAAAATAAACTTACTTCAGTTGCAAATACGACTTTGTTGTTGATTTACTGATGCCCTAAATAAATATTTATTAAATTAAAACTACAATAAATATAAAATTTACTAACCAAGTATTGTTAGCACAAACAAGTCGAAAACAAAGCAATCATTACATTATTGAAGAAATAAGTTTAATAAATAAAATTACATCCACAGATATTAACTTTCGTATATATTTACTCTTCTTTAGAGATATTAAAACTTTAGCAAACAAAACACGATGCTCACTCGCTCGCTGGAGCAAGCGGGATGGATGATTTAGAAATACAAGTTAGTGATTGAGTTAGGTTGTTACATCTTATACTTAATTAATTCACCATCGTCTGATTCTACTACAATTGCTTCTACCGCCGAATCATATGGTTGGTCAGGTTGGTCTTGATCAGTTTTGGACTTGAATTTAAATTAATCTGTGGATGAAATTTGCTTCAACAAGTCGTTTAGATGTTGATAGTTTGCGAAATTACTTTTTTCAAAAGAAAGTCCTGTGTTTCAAAAAGCGCTAGATTTAGCGCTAGGCGCTAAAACGCGCTAAGATTTACGACGAAAAAGAAACTATCAATTCTTTCGTTCTTGCCTATTGCCTATAGAAAAACTCTATGAAAGAAAAAGAGACAAACATAGACAAACGCTACCACCCTGAACATCAAAGAGATTATTTTTAGTCACTGTTGTAACCCATCGGTTAGCAGCTGTAATTAATTTTTTTCGCTGTTTTCACACCTTTGTTTCGTGTAGATCAGGCAGAACTTTGTTGTTTAATTATTTGCATGAACCATGTCGTGTGTGGCTATCGGTTGCAAAAGTAGAATGAGCGTATTAACAGAAAATAATCATATCCACAGCCGGGGGGCTGGCCCCTAAGGAAATAGCCATAATTGATATTGATTTTGGAAAATAGCCCTAAATACACCAATGCCTGTTCCAAAAAAAAGTCAACGGTCTTATTACCTACGAGATTGTTTGAATTTCGCGCTATCAGAGAGTTTGAATAGTATAGAGGAAACGTATTTAAGACGCAATTTCAACATCGGTATTCACTTTCACACTAACAGATAACTTCGTAAGCAAAAAGAGATAGATATACTTTTGTCAACGCCATCTTTTGAGCCAGTGTGACCAAGGATGATCTTTAAACATATATCAGTACTAGATCTGTGCCACTGTCATATCGATATTATCGAATTTAGTTTTGGAGTGATCTACAAATTTGGTCTGTAAGAAACGTCCCTGACTGCGGCTAAGTTTTCTACGTTTTTTTTAGGGATTCTTTATATTTATTTAAAGAGTGATGTGTACTCGTACCAAGAGTGAACTTATCAGTCATTGTAAGTGTACATGCCACTCTTTCGTAACTTTTCTGTGCATCATAAAAGTTTATTATTTCACTAAATAGAATTGTTTAAATGATACTACACGTCCTTAACGTATTTAGAACTAAGATTCGTTTTTTCGGGATTGCCTATGAAATGTATTCCCTGCACAATAATTTCAATTATTTGCTAGTCGATAACTCACCTGTGGATATGATTATTTTCTGTTAATACGCTCATTCTACTTTTGCAACCGATAGCCACACACGACATGGTTCATGCAAATAATTAAACAACAAAGTTCTGCCTGATCTACACGAAACAAAGGTGTGAAAACAGCGAATAAAATTAATTACAGCTGCTAACCGATGGGTTACAACAGTGACTAAAAATAATCTCTTTGATGTTCAGGGTGGTAGCGTTTGTCTATGTTTGTCTCTTTTTCTTTCATAGAGTTTTTCTATAGGCAATAGGCAAGAACGAAAGAATTGATAGTTTCTTTTTCGTCGTAAATCTTAGCGCGTTTTAGCGCCTAGCGCTAAATCTAGCGCTTTTTGAAACACAGGACTTTCTTTTGAAAAAAGTAATTTCGCAAACTATCAACATCTAAACGACTTGTTGAAGCAAATTTCATCCACAGATTAATTTAAATTCAAGTCCAAAACTGATCAAGACCAACCTGACCAACCATATGATTCGGCGGTAGAAGCAATTGTAGTAGAATCAGACGATGGTGAATTAATTAAGTATAAGATGTAACAACCTAACTCAATCACTAACTTGTATTTCTAAATCATCCATCCCGCTTGCTCCAGCGAGCGAGTGAGCATCGTGTTTTGTTTGCTAAAGTTTTAATATCTCTAAAGAAGAGTAAATATATACGAAAGTTAATATCTGTGGATGTAATTTTATTTATTAAACTTATTTCTTCAATAATGTAATGATTGCTTTGTTTTCGACTTGTTTGTGCTAACAATACTTGGTTAGTAAATTTTATATTTATTGTAGTTTTAATTTAATAAATATTTATTTAGGGCATCAGTAAATCAACAACAAAGTCGTATTTGCAACTGAAGTAAGTTTATTTTTGTATCAATCGTCAACTAAATATCAAGATTATCAAGTCAAATAGCATAATATATGTGTGCCATGCACTGCACATAGCTTCAAGAAGTTCGTGTAGCTACTCGTATTAAGAACTACAGTGGGCTGAGTACCTACCGGCCGGCGTAACCTGGATTTGATTTTGTTTATCGATCTTTTCGCTAATGCAACCAAGTAGGTACCTACCCATAGAGTTGTTTCTCATTGTAATTTGAATTTTCTAAACTAAATGCAATAGATTTACCCGTGGTAGTCGCGGGGGAGGGCCCGACCGCGCGAAAATTCGAATAGTGGGCGCGTTCCGCTACCTACAGAGCAGAAATAAAAAAATTACAAATTGTATTTTTTTATTATTTTAGAGTCGTTTTCCATATAAAATAAGGTAATGTAACTTTTCTCATGAAAATGTAACTATTTGGGATGTCTCATGTAACATTTGACTGTCTGCCACTAGCAACACTGGTTCGGTGATTCGCGGCTTGCCGTCTCCATAGGTTAAATGCTCTTAGTCGTAATAAATACGTTCCCTCTAGCCTAGAAATCTAGGTATTATACAAACTCTCTGGTTTTAACTTTGTGGTGTTTTTTTATTATTTTCGATTATTAAAAAAAAACTAACATATCGCGTCGATAACCTAGTCGAGAATATTCCACTCATCAGCAGGTCCATAGATAGGTATATACATCTACTCTATGGCTGTGTGACATCATGGTGCTGTCATCAACATCATGTCATTGAGAGTTTTGTTCGATTGACCGTCATTGGGTTTTACGAAGACAGTTGCCAAAACGGAAAATCAAAAAAGATTTTTTTTCTTAGTGATGAACTAGAACATTCGTATTAAATTGATTTTTATTTATACAAACACAACACAGTTAATATGTATTAAATTGTAGGAGTACGAAATTGGTACTGATTGTATCAATCGTCCCAAATCTTAACTGAGAATAGTTCACTCTAATCACGTCGTATGTATTGAAATAACATTGGCCTCAAGAACTGTGATGGACACTTACTTTGCCGCGACCTCTAGGCGGAAAGAATCAGCTGAGGAGGGCTACAAATGATACATCCGACGGCGAAACTTTAGTGAATCACGGCGGAGAGGTAAGGTGATCGTCTACAGACGGGTTTTATGTGCGCGTGACGGTGACATGAGCACAAACAACAAGCGGCGCGGAGCTAGCAGTTCCAGTTGTTCTGTCCCCGGGGTGCCTGCCCTCGTGAACGCGCCGACCGCCATGTCTGCTGATCTCGCCTCGCTGTTTGAGTGCCCCGTGTGCTTCGACTATGTGTTGCCACCGATCCTGCAGTGCCAGAGTGGGCACCTGGTGTGCTCCAGCTGCCGGCCCAAACTGTCCTGCTGCCCGACGTGCCGTGGCCCGCTTGGCAACATTCGCAACCTCGCCATGGAGAAAGTCGCCAGCAATGTTATGTTTCCTTGTAAACACTCCAACACCGGCTGTACTGTCACTCTCGTGCACACAGAGAAGGCGGAGCATGAAGAAGCTTGCGAGTTCAGGCCCTACTCATGTCCCTGCCCTGGTGCATCGTGCAAATGGCAAGGAGGCCTTGACCAAGTTATGCCGCACCTTATGATGTCACACAAAAGTATTACTACTCTTCAGGGTGAGGACATAGTGTTCCTGGCGACGGACATCAACCTCCCTGGAGCCGTAGATTGGGTCATGATGCAGTCATGTTTTAATCACCATTTTATGTTAGTTCTTGAAAAACAAGAGAAGTTTGATGGTCATCAACAATTCTTTGCCATTGTGCAACTTATTAAACCGTTTACGCAGCGCACGCAACGGAAGCTCTCAAAAAGGAATAATTTTGCCTGTTTTTGCAACATTTTTCATTTATGCTCTGCTCCTGTTGGTCGTAGCGTGATGTTATATAGCCTATAACCTTCCTCAATAAATGGACTATCCAACACAAAAAGAATTTTTCAATTCCAACCAGTAGTTTCTGAGATTAGCGCGTTCAAACAAACAAACAAACAAACAAACTCTTCAGCTTTATAATATTAGTATAGATATATTGACAATTTGTATGGCTTTGGGTCAACAAGGTGCTACTGTGAAAATTTGAAGACTGTAGCTCCAACCGGACCCTTCAGGTACGGAACCCTAAAAAGCCTATCAAACTGATCTGATGATGGAGTCGTGTTATGGGCTTATTGGAATCGAAATGAGATGTACTCTGTCTGGCTATAAATGATTTTCATGGTAATATAAGCAAAACACTACAAAGCGAAAAATAACTTAGGTTTAATTTTTCGCTTTAAAGAGTTTTGATTTAGATATCGGTTTATTTTTTTTATTAAATGTTTAATTATTATTTGGAAGTCGCTTGTATTTTTGTAGAAAGTTTTAAAAATTTTCTCTTTTTTTTTTGTGGTACCACTAGGTTAAAGGCTAAAATTTTTTGTTTTTTTTTTGCGCAAGTAGTATAAACAACAGACATGCGATTGCGAAAAACCCGTGAGTTTTGCCGCCATTTATGGTAGAGGCTCTCTCCTATTTAGGGTGTTTTTTTTATCAAATCTTCACCAAATTTATATGAAACCACCTCGAAAAAGTACCCTTTCAAACACAAAATGAATGAATTAAAAAAATCGGTTTACCTTTTATTATGTAGATATCGATGAACCTAATACAACGTTACTTTTAAGCAAGCTTGCTTCACCTTCGACCTTACCATCAAATTAGATAGTTAATAAAAAAAGTACAGTCGAACATAGAACCTCGTATCGTACGCTGATCCCGTGCTACTCAAATCCAATGGATTCCCGTAACCAAAGCAAATATCAATGAAAATATAATTGTTACAACGGGTTGTATGAAACTGTGTATTTACCTGTATTCTTAAAGATAACATTTTTAGTAATCTCGGGACTGAAAATACGGAATTCATCAAGGCACATATTATTTTTCCATGAAGTGAAGGTTAAGTAAATAAGCGCCCGATTAATAGACAGGTTTTTCGAACACTGCTAATCACCGTAGTCACCCGGCTTAACCGCGGTTTCTCGCTCAACGCTTCACAAGGAGCTAAAATAAGATTTTTTGTGATTCCGAAATTCCGATATAGGATCACTCAGTATTGGAATTGAAATATCGTTATTTTGTTCCGATATACCGATATAACGAGATTCCGAGATGCCGATATTCATGCCCTAGTTCCTGCATTGTCGAGGCGGCGGGGCTCAGTAACCGTGACTTGGTCACCCACGGTGAAGCATAGAGGAACCCGAGGAGGGGCCGCTCGTCAGAGCTTTTGCCGATAAGCCGACGACTTAGCGGCCAACATGTAGGTTGCGGTGCTGCCTGGGCGACATTGTAACGCAACTGAGGCGGGCCGCGATGTCTTATGGGGCCTCTTATACCCATACGATATCGCGGCTAAGGTTTGGAGGCCGCGGCGGGAGAGAAGTTGCGGTATTGTGGTGCGCCGCTCTCCCTACCTGCCGCGGCCTGGACGGGGTCGCCCCCGTCTGATGGTGGACGTGGTAGGCCCGCAGGGGAGGAAGAGTGTCGGTATAGCGTTAGCCGCTCTCCCTATCCCATGCGGCCGAAAAATGGTAGGTGGTGGGGCCATTGACCTTAACCCGTCACATGGGGACCAAGGGTGCTATACACGGGGTCGTCTGGCACCCATGTGCTAGTTTGGTCCCTGAGGTGGTCAAAGGCACACCAGAACAAACTGTGCGCCGGTGACGGGAGGTACTCCCCAGAGGAGGGTCCGGTGACGGACAGCCGCGGCGGCACAGGAGGACACCGTGGAGTTTTAGTGGGTTTGAGTCCCACATAACTGCGCTATCTCCCCGTGGTAGCGCAGTATGCATGAGCATTACTCCGCGAAAAAAAAAGGCTGGTTTGCGCCACCTTTTGCTGTCTCCGGCAATGGTTAGCTTTTGACTTGAGATTGACTGGGGTAGAACACGGTAAATTAATTGAACTGGTGCAATAAGCGGGGCACTAGATATATAGGGATGGTATCTGAGAAAACATACAAAGTAATACTGCTGCTACTGCATAGTGCTTTGTAAGTAAGTGGTGCTTGCAAAGACAAGCTTGGCGCCCCCTCGATCCTTGCGCACCGGGATCAAGCCTGGTTAGCCTGTGGGTAAATTAGGCTGTGGTAATGAAGTGACACAGCCCACCCCCTCCGCCTCCCTATATGTGCCTATGGAAACGGCGCTTGACGATAACATTTGAATTACGCCAGACGGAAGACGAATCCGAACTGTGTCGAACCGAATCTCGAATGATGGTGAGCGCCATCCTTGGCTAGAAAAATGTAACTTTCGTTTGTCTGATGGTCAGTTTAAACTCCCGTTAAATATATTTATTTAATAATTAATGTACACAGACACACAGTACAATACTTATAGACAACACATCAAGACAATAGAGGACAAGGGCACTGCTTATTTCTTAAGAAATGTCTACCAGCAGACCAGCGAAAATGAAAAATGAAACAGAAATGTAGGCAATAGTGTGTAAAGAGAACAGGAAAATAAAAAGTGAACGACTTAAACTAAGATATAAAAATAAGCGCACCTACACAAATAGTGTAATGGTGGATATAAACAAATATAAATTCATAATAGTAATATATATATAGATACTTATATATAATATATACTTATCTACATATGTAAATAAAGATCAGACTATATAATTGTTTTTCGATAACTAACAATTTTATTCAAACTTTTTAATAATAAAAATCAAGTGAATTATTTTTTTGATTTGTTGTGATCTACATTAATTATCTGATTATTGTTTTGTTTCTGGGAATTCATTCACCTGGCTCTGAGCTCTTTAAGTCAAGTGTTCCCACACGCTGGCATCCTGGAGCGGGCGATTGAGTACCCCCTCATCACTGCCCCGTGTGATAGGACACCAAATCAAAAACTATATCATACAAACAAACATTAGAGAAAGATAGGGATCAATTATGAGCCAATGAAGTACGTACCTATCTACACAGATGCTCAAAACACAAAACGGTTCAGTTGTAGGAGTACACACCCTTGACCTCAACATTAACTTTCACGTACCGCTAGGCACACACAATTCGATCTTTCAATGTGAATATGTCATCCTAACACAACCCGCAATTGCCGTAAAGCGTTTAGGTATCCACAACTACTGTATTACATTCCTATCTGATAGTCTAGCCGTACCCAAAGCTTTTGAAAACAAATATCCAAATAAACCAATAGCAAACTAATCTTTGAATGTCACCTCGCCCTGAAGAATATATCGATATCCAATCGAATCTCCCTCCAGTGGATCAAGGGGCATAGTGGATCCTTAGGCAATGTTGCCGCAAATGAACTTGCGAAGAGAAGCTCCGAGATGATAGTGCTTTGCCCGTATCCACTTCTCCCCCTGCCTTTCTCTCAAATACGTGTATGGATTCGCCAGAGATCAATAAACTGAACTTCATAATAACAGACAGTCTCGGGAAACAGACTGAAAAATGGCTTTACCGAATTAACGCCACGCTAACTAGAATAATGACAGGGACAATTACGGACTACACCCCCTTAACAAACATCTATTCAACTTAGGTGCCACAGACAGTCCACTTTGCAGGGGCTGCTTTATCGCCGAGGAATCAGCTGCTTAAATGCTTTAACGCCGTGGCTTCCTAACGTGCAGATATCCTCGGAACAGTGAGATCTATTCGCGAAGCCTGTGAAGCCCCCAGGAAGCTTCTGTGCTTTTGGGCGGGGCTAGGCTGGCTATGTTAGCCAGAACCCGCACAGCGGACCAAATGGGAGTCTACGTGGGGAAAAGGTAGTCTATCTATCTATCTAAGACGAGTCTTCTTTTGCTATAAAAGATAAAACATATGAGTTGAAGAAAAAGCGTAAGATAGGTACTTCGTCCGTGAGGGAGGTCCACCTACCACACAAGTTTTATTCTTAATTCTTTATTGTACACCAAAAACAATATTTAATACAATGTGATAATAAAGTACATGTACAAAGGCGAGCTTAACTCAATGTTGAGTTCTCTTATTTTATGATTTTATTGATTTGTGAAATAAAATAAATGTTGATTGTGGATGGCTGGATTGGATGGAGAGGAAGGCCAAAGAGGATATGGATGGATTATATGAGGATTGATATGATGGAAAAAGGTTTTATTAGTAACTGCATTTTCATAATTACCGTTGGGAGGGTCGTCGTTGACGTCACAATATTAGCGGATTGTAGCCACTATTTGACGCACGCGATTTCTGCGAAGTGTCGTAAATTATTCTGTTATCTCAACAACCCAACAATGGTAGCAAACACGCATTTCTAAGAAACGAATTCCACTTGTTTTGCATCTAGCAACAAAATGTTCTGAGACCAGAAAGTTGGTACCGTATTTCAAAAATCAAACTTTTACTTAAAATAATGAAAATGTTAAAACCAGGAAAGCCGTTTTCTGAATTGAGTAAGTACTTGGGGTTGGGAATGTGTCTTAATCCTACTTTTTAGGATTTAGTGGAGGTTGACAAATACTCAACTACAAAAATACGTTCAGAAGTCGAGGGAAAAATATTACCAAACTGAGAATCTGTTTTTTTTTTAAGTAGATTAAGCGCGGCACCTGGCTGCATATTTTTTACTTTTATGGCCAGCCTTTTATGACATTTTAGTCACGTCTTGAGTTTTTTTCTAAAACAGTAAATATAAAAAACGCTTAAGGCATTTCAGGCATCATCAGTCCGCTCATGGACCTGTTTATTGCTTCAGGTTTTAATAAATAAATAAATGCAGATGTAAAACATAACAATGGTTTTTGGAGTATTTAGCAGAAAATATATCAAGCCGCTGAACTACAATCGAAAAAATCCCGCTAATAGAAAACCGCGCTCGGGTACATGAACAATGTAGCGACTAGTGTAGCGCTGAACCGCAAATATTAGTGTAGAGGTGAGCCGTGCGAGTAGGAGGTAAAAAAACAGGGCATATAAGAATAGTCCTGTATCGTGAATAGGTTTCAAACTGTTTGCAGCATCGATCGGGCCCTACACCGGGGAATCTCTAACAGAAGGGGGCAAAAACCTTTGTGAGAAGAATCGTTATATAGAACTCTAGAATGTCCTTGATCCAACTGCCTAACGACTATATAGAGGTGTTGCTGGTGATGAGCTTCTTAAATGTAAGGTTATTAGCCGTAGATAATGACTTTCGGCATCATTACTGCTGCGTCTATATCTATTATAATCATTGGTAGTCTAGTCTCAAGTTAAGTTTATGGTTTTGTGAAGTTTGTTATATGTTCTAATCTGGAACACCCCAAGGTCCATGGCAGTAATGCTACTCTATAAAATATCCACTGTGATGACTTAGGTGAATAGAACTCGGAGTGAGCTGTCTATCTCATGTCGTACTGGTTGGAATGAGTGCTCACTTCGAGTAGTTTGAGCTCACTTCACCTAAGTAATCGCGATGAAATGTCTACAGAATCGACCGGCAGATTAAGAAAGGCAAATTGACACAAAATTAATATGAGATGCTTTTAATTTGTTACGCGTTAATAATTTATTTCTAATAACCGGAGTCAGGCATCGGTTACCTATTCGTAATGCCTACACCGTAACATAAAAAAATATACGTGTTTAAAACAATTCTGTTTAAAAATGCCACATAAAAATCTACCTTTCCTATTTTAGGTAACTACCATCCTCAAGCATGCTCATTTTATCAACGTGGAGTCTTTCCAGAGCCTACTTAAGTAAATCGTTCGACTCATTAGTTTAGATACCGAAACTATTTATGGCATGTCAGCAGTCTACTTACTTAACCATCACAAGAACTCTTCCAGTTTAAAACTTGCAAGTTCTGTAATTTCGTCATCATCTAGCCAATCTCATGAAGGTAACGCCAACAGTGTCGTCTGCCCATCACGCCAACGGACGACCCACACTTCTTCCAGTTCTTATCCTAATTTCATCCACGTGGTAACAAATGGAAGCTGCTCTTTCGACACCGCATTTTGCAATCTATCGGAATTTTCTTCAGAATGGTCTCATCACTATTATCTGACAGTTACTCTTCCAGACGTCGAAATAACAATTTTATCTTACAGATAAAGCCGTCAGTTGATTCATAAGTCTTTTTAAACGATAACAATGACAGCGCAGTTGCAAAAGCAGATAATTTAAAATGTGTCGCAACGCCCTTTTCTATTTCAACGTGAGATGAATTCCAAGCCCTATATAATTTAAATTCTGTTCACCTAGTAAAACAGTGATGTGGGTGGCTAAATGATAACGATTTTGGTCACATAGCGTTTAGTTTGTAAGTCGCAATGAAGATGAATATTTCTAGGCGTTGCAGACCCACTTTTAGACATCTCACCAATAAATTGTTGGTACGAAATCAGAAGCGTGATAGTTGCGGAATCGTTGTTATCTGTTTGTTTTGTTATGAGTGTATCAGTTGCTTCCAGCAAGCGTGGTTCATCGTTAAACATATCATCGCTTACCATTATGTTAGATACCTATAGTGGTCAAAGGCGAGCCTCTAATTAAAATGAATCTGTCTAATTTTCACATTCTGTTACTTTGTGTGTTGTTTTATATATCGTCATTTCAGCCAAAAGATGTCCACTGCTGGACATAGGCCTCCCCCAGGCGTCGCCACATTAACCGATCCCGTTTGTCTCGCTTATAGCGGATTCCCGCAACTTTAACCAGGTCATCGGTCCACATAGTAGCAGACCGCCATCCCAGAAGTTCTCAGCCCCATCGGCCATCCGTTCTGCGAGCAATGTGCCCTGCCTACTGTCACTTAAGTTTCGCAATTCTTCGGGCTAGGTCGGTAACTTTGGTTCTCCTGCAGATATCCTCATTTCTGATGCAATCACGCAAGGAAACTCCGAGCATAGCCCTCTCCATTGCCCTTTTGGGCCCATTGTGAGCGACCACGAATTTATATATCGCTCTACCAAAATGGATAAACAAACCGGCCAAGTGCGTGTCGCACATTTAGGGTTCTGCAACAAACCGCCAAAACAAATTGGATGTAATAGGAAGAATGAGGAAATATCAATGGAAAAATATGATATAACAATATTTTGGTATTTGTTAGTAAAATATACGTAACTAGATTCTGCCAGCGGCTTCGCTCGAATGTCGAAAATTATCCCAAGGGAACATATTCCCGGCATAAAAAGTATCCTATGTGCTATTCCAAACTATAATCTCTGCCAAATTTCATCCAGATCCATTCCATTCAGTAGTTATTGCGTGAAATAATAACAAACATACAAACACTCACAAACTTTCGACTTTATAATATAATATTAGTGTGATAATGAGTATGACGCCTCTATTGGTAAAATCTCATTGAGTACAGGTTCATAACATGCTTGGTTGCATCACTTATAGAAAAGATAGTAATATATTTGTAAAGCGGTATTTCGGAACCTTTAAGGCAGCAAAAGACAGACTTAAGTTGGACTGTAAGTTTTTAAACTTAGTTTTTAAACATGGTCACTAACACTAACATTATAATCGTAAGCGGGATATTTACCATGTTTACTGTTTGTAGTGTTTTACAGAATCGAGTTGTGAGTGACAATGGTAGCGGTACCGAGTGCAAAAAACGAACACGAAAGAGGGTAGATCGATTTGTCTCCTCATAAACACCCACCCGCAATGACTTCAGTTTATCCGTGATCATGGTGCTTGCAACAGCACCGAAATATCGGAAACTCGCTACAAACAGTAAACATGGTAAATATCCCGCTTATAATGTTAATGTTAAGTTGGACTGTAAATATTCCTCTTATAAAAAATCATTCACTGATTGAAAGAGAATTATATAAACCCACAAAGGCAACTAATTATCCCGAAAAAAAAATGCACGATACCGTGAGAAAAAGTTAGTGCTAGATATGTCAACGAAAGAGCAGTGGTGGCCCAGTGGTTACGGTCCCAACTTACGAGTTGTAGGTCGATGGTTCTAACCCGAGCAGGCGCTTTGTGTAATTTCTTTCATCACCACTGCTCTCAAAACGGTGAAGGAAAATATCGTGAGGAAACCGGCATGTCCTAGAACCAAAAATTCAAAGACATGTGACATCTACCAATCCGCACAAGGCCCGTGATGGATTATAGCCCACTCCCTCTATGAGAGGCGGCCTGTGTCCCAGCAATGGGAACATTAAAAGGCTGATGATGGTACCAATGAGTGCTGTAGTTGTACTACTTACTCTACTTATAATACCAGGAGCTTAGTAAGGTACCAAAGTAGTAGTATTTTTACTGTAGTCACAATGAAATCCCCGCTATCAGTAACACAGACCCCTGAAGTCATAAATATCGCTGAACATGTTAAATATTGATGCAGTATCGACCGATCCGACCGACTAACCCTTTGTCGCCAACGTCTTGCGAATGGGTGAAAAATGAGCCTACAGCAAATATTAATAAGAAATCCTATTCACGGCCCGCCGATATAAAGTTCACGTTTTAACGACAATTTGTTATCAGGCAACACTGTCAATTTAGGGTTAATAGGGTGGCTGTTTTTTTTTTGGAATCGGGTTTGGGTGTTTAGTAATCAATTTATGAAGGACATCAGGGCCTCCACACGAAATTATATATACAGGTTGGAATTTTGTAATGCCACCTGAAGCGAAAGTACTCTTAATACTGTAGATAGAAAATTTTACTCAAAGAAACCATTCCTTTATTATTGAAAAGAATGAAAAATGCATTCAGATTTTCGAAAATTCATTTGCCACACCCGGGAATCGAACCGACTAAAATCTTTAAAAATTATACCATGTACTTTTATTGCATTGATCGTTAGGGTCAATAATAAGGATGAAATCTCTCTAACAAACCTGATAAATTAAATGAAAGGAAAACCACGAAATCTGGACTTATAAATTAAATAATCATATAATCGGAATGCTAAATCTGTAAATAATGAATATCTCACAGTGATAGGACATACATATGAATGCTTGCATAGAAATAAATGTAACTGTAACTGTGCAAAATTGGAATACGTTGATAAATTTAAATATTTAGGTCTAACAATAGATAAGAACTTTAATTGGAAACTACATGTAAATGACATTTGCAATAGGCTAAGATCGGTGCTAAGTAAGTTTTACCATTTAAAAAATGTATTGAACAAACATACGTTAAGAATGGTTTATTTTGCACTTGCCGATTCGCTAATAAGCTACGGACTCCTTGTGTACGGGCAAACCTTTATTACATATTTAAGAGATATTAAAGACATACAAATAAGACTGATAAAGTTTCTAGTTAGTAAAAATGTTAAAGATAAGTGCAACAAAGAGTATGAATAGTATATTATGCAACTAGTGAATAAAGGACGGATTTAAAGCGAGGGCCATAGATGAATCTAGAGCGAGTGAAGGATTCTAACGACTGAATCACGACCGTAGGGAGTGATTCAATTGTTAGAATCATGAACGACGCGAGTGATTCATGGCCCTCGATATAAATCCGTTTTATTCAAGGGTTGCATACTATATTTTTCAACACACTTGCTCATAAAGTGGCTCTAATTTCACCGCAATTAGGCACATAATGACACCTGTTATCAAACTGTGACTTTTTCATTGCTATTATTCACAAGTGAGTTATAGAGTTTTTTTTTTATTTATTGGTTGAGTTGCTTTGTTCTTAAAAAAAGTTTCGATACAAAAAAGATCGTTCTCAATAGTACAAATGCAACACATTTCATGCAACTTTGTATTTAAATTTATAATTTCAACTTGTACGTGTTTAATAAATAAAACTTTCACTCAAATATAACTTTTGTTTTTGTCTGTAATAAAGAAAACTTGAAATTTGCCATTTTGTACGCTATCCGCGAAAAGCCAAAAAATGAAAACTCATTCTTTTTAGTCTGTGGCCGATCGCTAGAGTAAAAATGTTCTGTGGTGGCCGATCGCCATTGTTAGATGCGCGCGCATAGGAAAACTGATTAATTTTGCCCGCCATTGCGAAAAAAATTCACAACTCGTTTTGACTGTTGGAAATGATTTTTTTTGTATTTTTTCTTCTCAAATGTGTTGAAAAACGTCGTATGATACACGTGTGTATTGATGATTACCGTCCTCGGCTCTCTTAAGACCCTCGCCTGACGGCTCGGGTCTCAATGGCGCCTCAGCGGTAATCACCAACGTTACACACTTGTACCATAATGTACTATTATACCATGACTACGAGGAAAAGAAACATTTAAGCGAAAAGCACAAGGAATAATAATAAATAAATGGTTTATTACCTTCAAAATTTACAAAAAAATGTGAAACCCTGACCCCTGAGCTAGGTAACAGCACTTGTGTTTCAATCTCTATCTCTAACTCTATCTCTAAGTCTATCCCTAACTCTAACTCTATCTCTAACTCTAACTCTATCTCTAACTCTGTCTCTAACTCTATCTCTAACTCTATCTCTAACTCTATATCTAACTCTATCTCTAACTCTATCTCTAAGTCTATCTCTAACTGTAGCTCTAACTCTATCTCTAACTCTATCTCTTACTCTATCTCTTACTCTATCTCTAACTCTATCTCTAACTCTAACTCTATCTCTAACTCTAACTCTATCTCTAACTCTATCTCTAACTCTATCTGTAACTCTAACTCTATCTCTATCTAAGTTTGTATCGAATATTTTATGCGCAAGGAGGTTGTATAGCATTGAGATGGAGTTTGAATATTATTATATTGGTGTGTTCTAAATTCAAACACCAAAACAGTGATTAAAAGTGCTTTTTATTCACTGTTTTCAGTGAATAAAATAAGCTTTTTAAAGGGGGAATGGTATAAAAGTTATTTCCCATCTGTAATATTATACCCATAGATAAAAAAGTTGAATATTTGGTAGGTCTGGCATATTATTATAGTGATGATTATAAAGTAAATGTTAAAAACAAGTACAACACACGTAGGGCTAGAGAGAACAAACTGGTTCAACCACAGATAACAAATTATTATGGTAAGAGAACATCTAAGTATTTGGTACCTAAAGTGTTTAACAAAATAGATTTATTAAGAGAAAATGTAAAAATTAGTAAAGGAACAATTAAGACAACATTAAAGAAAATTATACAGGATAGCAAGCAGAACTAAATATGTACGTAAGATTAAAGCATAACAGTATAATAATAATATAGTAGTATGTATGTGCATTGTGATTTAAAAGAGCGTCTCTCGCCATCAAACGTAAAAGTTTGGAGAGTTTAGAATTAAGTAACACCTCTGTATTAAATTAAAAAAAAAAAAAAATGGGACAAGCAAGTTGAAACACTTTTACTCAAAGATCCATCTGTATCCTTAAGTGAGTAATTAATAATTATCATTGACGTCATTTATCCATTCAAATGACGAATTACTATTTAGATAAGACGATTGCAATTTGCACGTGTTTTTAATGCAGACTCCTTTCTTAGATGCGACAACTGCATGTATGAGGTAGTTTAAAAGTCTAGATTTGTCATCCTTATATTTGACCCTAACGACCAATGCAATTAAAGTACAGGGTGTAATCTTCAAAGATTTTAGTCGGTTTGATGGCCGGGCGTGGCAAGCGAATTACCGAAAATATTTGAATGTAGTTTTGTTTCTAAAAAAAAATAAAGAAATGTTTACTTTGAGTAAATTGTGTTTCCAAAATGTTGCCGATTCACAATTTGACATGCGCTACTGAAATGCCATGAGGCAATGCAAAAAATTTTGGAGTTCTGGAAATGGTGTCACTTTATCCAGATCCACTTTGTCTAGAATTTTCTTTTTTTTAACTTATTACTCTGTCGAAATTTGTTGTTGATTTCTGTAGTCTTTGGTTATGCCTTCTGAAAAGATTTGAAGTGCTCTTACTCTAGTTACGTTTCCGACAACCACGTCCGGATACCCAGTATTTTTATTTTTTGCCTAAACATTTAACAATTTATAAATATTATTAATGTAAATACTTTTAACCTGGTGAAGGTTGCGGGGATCCGCTGGTTGCGAGACGCACGGGACCGGTCAAAGTGGCGACGCTTGGGGGAGGCCTATGTCCAGCAGTGGACGTCTTTCAGCTGATATGATGATGATGAAATACTTTTACACAGATCATTAACTTTTATGATGTAAATGTATCAATACTTTAGCTATCAATTATGTCTTATTACCTAGAGAACTTTTCACAAATCATTAATTGTAACATATTTCTAGATTAATGATTTTATTTAGTTATCTTTGCTAATATCTAATATGTTTTACCAATATAAGAGCTTACGTGTACTTAAATAATTATTTATATTTATAATTCTGATTATTTTAGGTTAGGAACACGTTGCTTCTTGTTATAAGGTTATCCTTATACCGTACGATATGGTTCAAATACCAATAAAACCCAAATACGTGTTTCTAAGTTGTTTTATCTCAAAATTATATTTATTTACAGGATAACCCTGTAAATAAACATTCACACAATATATATGCGTATGTGAATATTTGAAGACTGTAGCTCCAACGGTTTGGCTGCAAAACTTGTGTGTCAGACGACGGACAGACCAACAGACACGTGAGTGATAGCAATAGGGTTCCTTTTGGACCCGTCGGGTACGTAACTCTAAAAAACAGATAAAACTACATCAGGGTTGGCTTTCAGTCTACCCGGATACTACTGAATGTATGTATTTTACATGGAGCAATGGTAGCGGAAGTGGCTGCGGAGTTGCTAAAACAATCGAACTTTTCCCCGACAAAATTATTATTTTGTTTAACGTTGCTCGCACATTTCCTACAGGTTCATTCTCAAGAGTTTTTTGGTTTTTTAACCTATCCCATGGTCATCAGGTCAGGATCTGATTATGGGATACTAGAGAAATCGGGGAAACGCATACATATAGCGATTTTGGTATTTTCTTAAACAATGCAATTATTTTCACTCAGAAAGTATCATTTGGTGAAGTGGTACTGATGAAGAATATCACAGATGGCCACTGGAACTACTTTTCGAATCTATGGAAAACAAAAAATAGCAGCATCCGCATCAGTGCCGTCATCAAATCCTCTAAAATGCAGGTAAATATGTACAATCTGCACATCATATCTTATGGGAGTGTATTCTTTGGCAGAATGAACGCAATATTATGTTGGATAATGTGTTCATTGTGCTTCAGGAGTTGTTTACTATACGGACCTTGTAGAAACTCGAACAAATTTTCCGTGCGTTCAAGCGTTTTTGCCATACCTATTATTGGAATCAAAAATGTAACAGATCACAAGCTTATCCCAGTTGTAAACGACCCTTTGTGCCTATTGGCCTTGTTTGTTTTGTCTCCTGCTTGATATGGAGGGAAGTGGTGTTTATAAGGTGAAATTTTGTTTTTGTTTTCCTACTCCTCCTTTATTATTTTCTGTTCAATGTCGTTGCGGGATCCAAGATAGTTAAATACATTCGTCGTGCTTCATTGCCTCGACGCTTTTCTCTTGGTCGCCACTGTTTTATTCTGGCTTTCAGAAGTTGCAGTGATTTGGGAATAGTGCGGTGGGATTGTCCCAAAAAAAAGACTCTCCTTCGATTACATACGACTTAAACATAATCTATACTCTATTTGAGATAACATTAGACATTTAAATAATACCATTTTACAGTCCGTTCAACCGATTTTGACTTCTATTGACAAATGGCAGCTGTAGTAAACAGTTAGTTTTGGTAACAGTTTTATGCTTTCCTTATATTTACGGGATAGAACTCAAAATCGGTTGAACGGAATGTAAAAAAGGGTTGTAGAAATTTCTAATGTTATTTCAAATGGAGTATAGCGAAGTGTTGGTGAACTACATATAAGTGCAGCTCTGCCTGCCCTTCGGGGAATCCAAGCGTGATGCTGTGTGATAATACCACCTATTTTCACAAAAACGTTATGGTTTACTAATATACTTTAAATCACATAAAGCCCAATGTTTTTTAACCGACTTCCAAAAAAGGAGGAGGTTCTCAATTCGGATGTTTATATACATATACTAGCTTCTGACAGCGGCTTCGCCCGCGTGTAAAAAATAGATAGTAGCCGATTCTCGGACCTACTGAATATGCATATAAAATTTCATAAAAATCGGTCAAGCCGTTTCGGAGGAGTATGGTAACTAACATTGTGACACGAGAATTTTATATATAAGATATATGTTTTTAATGTATGTTCGGGCATAACTCCGTCATGTATAAATGGATTTGCAAAATTCTTCTTTTTGTTAAAAGAAGATTTTTCCGAAATGGTCCCATTTAAATTTGGTAAAATTCTGATGAAGAACTTCTGAGATATTCAAAAGAACTCTTCAATAAATGACGGCAAATCTCTCGGGAATGCTGCAATCGCATGACTGTTTATTGTTAACACCATTTCTTAACAAACCATCACGCCAGTATGCTCTAAATGGGTACGCAGATGTGTACAGTTCACCCTGGTACACTTTCGTTCCATTGGTTATGTTCAAGTTACATGTTATTCGGATAATCTATTCTGGCATCGCTGTGGGCTTACTATAGAACTTGTCCATTATGTACCACTAGAAAGTAAAAAATAAAAATGTACAAAAAAATACAACCGACTTCCAAAAAAAACATTCCGTTGTGAAAAATAACGTTAATTTCGGCGCCTTCCGATATTAAAGTTATTTTTAATTTATTTTTCGTCAAAAAACGAAGTAACGAGGCCAGATACCTAGTAGTCAAAAGCGAGCCGGTAAATAAAAAAAAAAACGAAACCACGAACACCGACTTCCGAAATTGAAGTTGTTTTTTAGTTTGTACTTTGTAGTGTTTTTATTTAATGGACTCCATATTTATTTAATTAGCTACCTAAATAGTATTAATTACTTTTTTCAAATTTATATGTTGAATCAGTTGCAGTTCTCTCCATGACCGTATACCTACTCAACAAAAGTCGTAGGTATTTTTTTCAACGAAAAGGTTCTAATTAGAAAAAAACAATGCCTACGCTAACAAATCAAGTAATCACACGCATTGTTACGCAACGATTTGTAAAAGTAAATAAATGTAACAAAGTTTGCTCGCGGCTCACAGGTATTTGTCTTGGCCGGATTGTGTACAGTCGGAGGGAAAAATAAATTAGTCTATGGAAAGTGTTGTTGTTGAACGCACGCTGCACCGCACTCGCGTGGCGCGAAAATTGATTATCAATTCGTAATTGAAATCGATGTTATTTATTTTCGCGAGTGTCTGTTTATTAATATTCAGTGATATAAAAGTGTTTTAAAATATTATTTTCGCCATTTAAGTGGGATCCTTGGATTTTTGTTGCGTGAAAAACTTGCTGATAAAAAGTTACAGGTAAATAATTTCAGAGGCTATGTACCTTTTATTTTTAATTTTTTAACAGTGTTTATTCGTGTTTTGTTAATGATTCCGTCACGCAGTAACAGTAGAAAGTTAATAAATTAAATCGTCTCGTCGTCAACTACACACTTTGTTATTATAGTAATTACATGAGTTGTGATAATTAACGGAGCGATCGTATTTTTAGGGTTCCGTACCCAAAAGGTAAAAACGGGACCCTATTACTAAGACTCCGCGGTCCGTCTGTCTGTCTGTCACCAGGCTGTATCTCATGAATCGTGATAGCTAGACATTTGAAATTTTCACAGATTATGTATTTCTGTTGCCGCTATAACAACAAATACTAAAAACAGAATAAAATAAATATTTAAGTGGGGCTCCCATACAACAAACGTGATTTTCTTGCCGTTTTTTTGCGATAATGGTACGGAACCCTTCGTGCGCGAGTCTGACTCACACTTGGCCGGTTTTTTTTTAAGATTTATCTTTTTTGATTTAAAAAAAAAACAAGGTGGCCAGGCGGGAACCAATCTACATAAAATTGTAATCAGCATTGTTAAGTTGGTATTACCCAAACGAATATGATAAAAAAAACCGGCTAAGTGCGAATCGTACACGCACACGAAGGGTTCCGTACCATTATAGCAAAAAACGGCATAAAAATCACGTTTTTTGTATGGGAGCCCCCCTTAAATATTTATTTTATTCTGTTTTAGTATTTGTTGTTATAGCGGCAACAAAAATACATCATCTGTGAAAATTTAAACTCTCTAGCTATCACGGTTCTTGAGATACAGCCTGGTGACAGACAGACAGACAGGCAGACAGACAGGCAGACGGACCGCGGAGTCTTAGTAATAGGGTCCCGTTTTTACCCTTTGGGTACGGAACCCTAAAAAACAAAGCTGCGTTGAGTTTTAATTTCAGGGCATTGTCGTCAGTATTTCCTGAGAACAATTTATTGCTTGGCCTTCATTAACTTTTTTCTTATAGCAATTGCATTCATAGAAACTGATAAGGGTTTTCCATTTTCCTTTTTACGTAGGCATACGACGTCAACATGTACCTTTTTGAATGAATCGTAAATTCTGAGAATTTTAATGACTTATTTTTATTTATCGCCATTATCCGATTGCTGATTTTGTGAATGCCTGTTCATACAAACTAGATTATGTTTATCAACACGTAACGATTAGATTATATAGCTATTTCGGATTTGGTTATCTGTCAAGTGTCAATTAGCAGACACAATAGAAATTACCATTGTTTTAATCCGATTCGGCAATATGGACAGTTAATAGTCCTGGGACATTATGATTTCCAGCTCTGGCATTTCCCGCTTTTAGGACATAAGTACCGATTACATATTATAACATTTAGGGTTATCGTTTTATACCTTTCCCATCCTATCTTCCGTGTGACAAAAATTGTGACAGTGATACCAATAATAACTTATCAAATGCCGATAAAAGTCAAAAACTCATAACAAATTTTAAGGAATTGCTCATTAAAACAAAATTGATTTCATCGATTGTTTATTACGGATGTTTAAAACAAATATTTGAATAAAAAAAATTAAAAAAAAAAATAATAAATTGAGTTTATTCAAGTTAACTAAATATTTAAATTAGCACTAGAGGTCCCTGTCATTACTGGTCAGAGGTAACTAGTTATTGCCAACATACAAAGCATGATCCTAAAAGAGTTATTTTTTAAAGAATTGCATGAGTATGTGGTACACATATCGTCTTCAATAATAATTGAAAAGTTTATCCGACACTTATAGGTCTTAGGGCGGTTATGTTAGTGCAGGGATGGCGAACCATTATTAGAAAACGTGCCAATTAAATTCTATATATTTTTTAATGTGACAATGAAGTGCTGCTTAAAAAATTTTACTTTATCTTAATTGACAAAAAATAAAACCCTAAATGCTATGAATTAATCAATTCTTTATTTGCACCCAGAAATTATTACAGCAATCCTAATATTTATTTACAGTTTTATGTTGTATTTAAATAAAAGTAGGAATTGGTGTCATTTCTGCTGTTGTAAATTACCTAGATTCTAAATAACTTCATTTTAGTGTGCCCAAAATATTTTGTCGTGTGCCACCACAAGCACGCGTGCCATAGTTTCGCCATCCCTGTGCTAGTGCATAACCGCCCTAAGACCACGGAATCACGGACACGGACGTATTAGTATACGTCCGTGTCCGTGATCCGTGTCCTTGATTTGAGTGACGAGTTCAAAATGTTCTGAATTATGACAGATTATGACGGATAGAGTTCGGCTGTAGTGCGTAAGATCCCCTACAAGAAGTTCTACGGCTACTTCGGAACCGAAAAACACTCTCGGACACGGATCGGATGTAGTGCGTAACCATAACAGGACCTTCCGAAATTTCGCATTAGCATTGGCAGTTGGTCCTGGCTGTTATTTCAATTGTAGATCTTTGACAATCATTATGGTATAGAAGCCCGAAAGTCTGACATTTCTGTGAACCAGTCTTTCCAATGGGTATTGTGCTATCCAGTAGATAACTGGGTTGTTTAGACCAGATAGGCAATCAAAAATAACATATTTTTATTTCAATTTTTGACATTCAAAAGTGCCGCGTAATGGCCTAATTTTAATAATCGCATAACTAAGCTGAATCTAGATTGACTGAAAGCCGACGTTAAATATTTGGTAAAAGGCTAATCATTGATTGATTGATAATAATAACTTTTCTCATTACAATTTTCTGACATGTGAAAAGGAACTTGAAAGTTGGCGCTGATTGCCTACAGTAAAGTCAATAGATTTGCATCAAAATGTTATACAATAAAAATTGAATGTTCATATTACTGCAATGAATCAATAGGTTCATTTAAGTACCTTCAATTAAAGGATAATAAAACAATTTTGCTATATATTTATCTATATAAATAGTCATGTGTGTTATCCCTTAGTCCCTTATCCCTGTAAATCATGTTTAGTATGGTACCTACTCAACCACAAAGGATTTACGTATAAACTTATTTTACCTATAAAAAACTGCCATAAATAAAAATCTGTTTTATCATCGACTCGACGGAGAAGATTAGCTGAAGACTCTGATTCTTTGAATCTATGAAGGATTAATTAAGTTTCCTTTTTTTACTTTAAGATATAATAACAGCTGTCACTTATTTTTAATAGTTTCAGAAACTATTAAATAATGAATAATAGTTCATTATGGTACAAGTGTGTAATGTTGGTGATTACCGCTGAGGCGCCTTTGAGATCCGAGCTTACACACTATACACGAGATAATGACACCTGTAATCAAACTGTGACTTTTTCAATACTATTATTCACGAGTGAGTTATACAGTTTTTTTTTAAATGAGTTGTTTTGAGTTGCTTTGTTCATAAAAAAGTTTCGATACAAAAAAGATCGTGCTCAATATATGCTAGTATTATATTATCTGTGATAGTACAAATAAATTAATGTACCTATTGCTTGCTCATTTCATGCAACTTCGTAATTAAATAGATAATTTCAACTTGTATGTGTTTAATAAATAAAACTTTCACTTAACTTTTGTTTTTCTCTGTAATAAAGAAAACATGAAATTCCCTATTTTGTACGTGGATAAAACGCTATCCGCGATAAGCCAAAAAAAGAAAACTCAATATTTTAGTCTATGGCCGATCGCCATTGTTAGATGCGCGCGCATATGAAAAATGATTAATTTTTCCCGCTATTGCGAAAAAAAAAATCACAACTCGTTTTCTAATAACTGCAATTTTAGTGTTGAGAATAATAAAGCAACTTATCTTTTACCCAACAATCGCAAACACAAATAAATTAGAGGCAAAAACCCAAAAAATTATAGGCCAATAGACATTTTTTTTTTAAATCTCAAGATCCAATATCTTGAAAATGGTTAAGTTTGGCGTACGATATTTCATAGTCAATCAGAAGGAAAACTACCAAAAGAGGTGGCTCTTAAAGGTTCTAGGTCGACTTAACCTGCAGCCTGTATTTTACTTTATTGTAAACTTAAATCCACAGTTGTATTGCTTAAATTCGATAGTAGTTACCTTTTACCTTTAGTACCTATTTGCGTTTGTACGGTATCCCTTCTATATATATCCTCTCTATATATATATCCTCCTATCACTAAAACTCGTGTAGAGCTATGTATAGTAGTTACCTTTTACCTATAGTAGTTAAGTTTGTACGGTATCCCCTCTTTCACTAAAGTTGCATGTAGAGCTATATACTCGTATAACTAGATTTCATTAATTTGTTATCTACCTATAACCTATTTTTATTCATTAATATTAGATATTGTTGACGTAAATTAATACATTATAGTATCTAATTTTCCGTATCAATCTAAATGCACCTACTTCTGCCAAACTGTGTCAACCAACACATTGTATTGATTGTCCTATTCACCATCAATTATATTATTATTGTGTTTTATTACCCACGGCTATTCCTTTTTTAAAAATTACCTGAAATCCATAATACAATTATTGTTTAAAATGGCCTATTTAAACAATACATTGTGTGCGTTATTCGCACCTATATTGTGTATTTCCTTAATCAATGTTATGTTATCATTAAATCATTTTAATTATCATTATCTATATCTGCGACTTTGTTTTTTTCTGTATTGAATCGTTACACCAGAGAAATACCATTCGATGCCCATGGCTGTAGTGGCACTGGCATACATACTGGGGAATATATATGCCTAAAAGGATTTAGGCGTATATATTCCCCAATGTTAACGCGGTGCTGGCCGTGCGCCCGCTCGGTGCCAAAATATAAATATTGTACCTCCTTTTGGAAAGTTTTTCAGTGTAAAAATATTTTTAAACATCCAAGTCGTTTTAGGGTATGCAAAAGAAGCGAAAACATATCGTATTGTAATTTTTTTTTTCAAAGCAAAAGTATTAGTCATACGAAAATACTATGTTTCAAAAATAATATTCATGATTCGATAATAAATATATAAAATATTATTTTCAAACATTTTAACCTAGACGTTGCTAAGGAGTATGGTTCAGCAAGTAACTGTTTGACGGCACTAAGCCGGAGTAGGGCCTTAAACAGTAACACAAGGAGGCACTGACAAGTAGTGTTTTTGTGTTTCTTTCTCGTCTTCGCGGTATTTGCTGAGTGCCTTCAAAAAGATCTCTACTACCATCGATTTTTTTAGACCCTGATTAATTTATTGGATAAGGAAAACATATTGCCTATAGAGTGTGCAGCTAATTAATCATTGAACTTATCATTATGAATATCTTTAATTGGCACCAATCCAAAAAGCAATCAATAGATTAATATTGGCCAAAATAGGCCAACAAAGGCTGCCTCTCTAGATATAGGTATTTCAGCCGGGCGAGAATGGCCTCTGTGATAGGCTTGAATCACGCTTTTTATCACGGTTTTTGCTTCAAGACTGTGATAAAAATGTGCGACTCAAGCGAAGTAAGCCGTGCTCGCCCGGCTCAGTTTTCCTTAGCGAAAACGTAGTAACGTGGAGTTAATATTACCTAGTTGTAAAAACTATACTGTATGTAGATGTTGAGCAATAAATGTTATCTTGGGTTTTCTTATCAGGAGCTACAGAATTAGTTATTTGTTAGTTTCTTGACTAGGTAACGGTGTTCGCGAATTCTCTGAAAAACAAATAAAATGTATGACTGTGACGTCATGCGTGACGAATGAGAGTCATATTTTACTTGATGACTTGTATGATATCTATTTCACCTTTGTTTGATCATACATTTACAAAGTGACCGAAGATTTCCGGTAGAAACTTGACAATGTACTAATTAATTGTGTTTCATTCATTATGCGACGTTGTAGTTGATAGCCATAGCCATTGATTTTCTTAGGTTTTAAATTCAAAAAGAGAACACTTCTCAAAAATCATCATTCTCTTTTTGGTGTTGGCGCAACTTCTTCCATATTTCTTTTTTAATCGTCAGCTCGGTTCCTTTAGCAATAAATCATCTTCCACACAGTCCATCCATATTGCTTTGGTCGTCCCGTTCTCTCATAGCTACACACATTTATACTACCTCACAACGTGTCTCACGACATATTTCTCATTCCCCAAAATCGATTTTCATAGTCAACTAATGCAATGGGTCTACCGTTTTTGTGCTCACCAGCTGGAGCCACTGCCGAGTAAGGTCCTTAAATATAGCTTTTGAATGTTTTTATTACGCGCACGGAAGCAAACTTTGAATTAATATGATTTCTAATGCCGTAAATGTGCGATTAAATACAAAATCAAGTATAAATCAGTAAATCAATTTTGCGCTGCCCCTTTTTTTTTAATTAAGGAGAATAATATTTGCCGAATCATAAGACTCTATTAAAGCAGGAGGAGCTCGTGGCTAAATAATAACAGCCGCACTGGTCGATCATCAAGGTTATGCAAAACTTGACGAGGTCGGTCCGTGGATGGGTACCCATTTCAACATAGCGAGTTTCCTCCGTGCCTCGGAAAGCACGTTAAGCCGTTGGTCCCGGCTGTCATTTAAAGAACTGTCGGTTCGAGTAGTCAGAAGCTTGAGATCTGAGACCAGTATAGCCAAGGCGTACCGTGTTACCCAGTTACTAGGTTGTGGACGTCAGATAGGCAGTCACTCCATGTAAAACACTGGTACTCAGCTGAGTCCGGTAAGACTGGAAGCTGACCCCAATATAGTTGGGAAAAGGCTAGGCAGATTGATTGATTGAAAACTCTTTTAAAGTCGTGGTTGCTTAATCCCGTACCATATTTGGAAAATATTCACAACTATAAAAGAAATGTAAATAAACTCGCACTAAAAGCTAAAAAACTATGAATTTTGACATATGGCGAATTCCCCCATTCACATCAAAACCACTATCTTCATTTACATCTCAACAAAATAACTAAGCACTACAAATAATAATTTTAAATGATTTGAGCACGTAATATTTACCGTTCCAATTCTTGACCTTGCAGTTCATACAATTGTTCCCCAAAGCGGTGACAGCTGACTAAAGACAATGTTGCAGAGAGAACACAATACTATCAAAGAAATTCTTATGACTAACACTGCAGCATGTTCTAAAGAATATCAGACAAACAGCTGGTAATCATGTCAAGCTTATCATAAACCAACAATATTGTTTACTACTAAGTAAATAAGGGATTGTTCAAGCCACTGAAGAACGGGCTTGGCTTTCGTAAACGCATTTCGTGTAGTTTGTGATAAAATAAGGACAATTGCATTCCTGTATTATTAGTAATCAATCTGTCAAATAAACCTCTGTATCTCTCATTATTTATTTGCTTATAAATTACTATTGTATTTTTAGTTTAGTCATTGAATTTTTAGGGTTCCGTACCCAAAGGGTAAACGCCCATTGTACACTTGCTTTTATGTTTTTTTTTGTCCTGTATATACATTTGTGTGGTGTACAATAAAGAATATAATAAATAAATAAACGGGACCCTATTACTGAGACTCCGCGGTCCGTCTGTCTGTCTGTCCCAGACCAGGCTGTATCTCAAAAACCGTGATAGCTAGACAGTTGACATTTTCACAGATTATGTATTTCAATATAATAAAATATTATATATATAAACAGAATAAAATAAATATCCCATACAACAAACCTGTTTTTTTTGCCGTTTTTTACGATAGTGGTATGGAACCCATCGTGCGCGAGTCCGACTTGCACTTGGCCGGTTTTTCTTATTTTGACTTGAATGATTTGGAATCTGGTTTATTGTAGTTATTATTTTGCTATTACATATATGTGAATTTATTGATCTTTTTATATTTATTATTGAATATTAACTTCGATATTTTATTTTTTTGTTTTGCTGGAATGATTTTAAAATGGAATTTAGATTATTGTTATTTTATTTTTCTTCTTTTGTTGTTGGATAACTGTTGTCAATTATTGAGATATTGTTATTTACCAGTATTTTTTAATCGGACTTTTTTATGGTGTTGTCTCTCAAAAATCAAAATCATTTTTTTTTATTTCACATAGGCCTACATGGGCACTTATAAAACGTCGACAAAAGGTGCACGGTTCGGGTTGGTCGTTTCCTATGGAGAAGAACCGGCAAGAAACTCCATGGTTACTCTTTTGAAAATGGTTTGGTTTTACAATATTTCCATGTTACAGCATTAGTACTTAGACATGGGGGACAACGTAGGCCCGACTTATGTATGACAATAAGTCGTAAGAAACTAAAAAAATAAAATAAAAGGATTATATATTTTATAAAAAGGTTAACAAATGTTAACTAGCATCTAGAAGGCCTACAATGTTCACACATTCACAAAACAATCGGTAAAAGAAACTATACAAAGGTAAATAAAAATAAGTATAACAAGACAAAATTTAACATGTGGCACAAATTGTGTTATCAGTGCTGTAACTATTCTTAGCAAAGGGCTATAAAGATGTTTGAAAACCATTGTAAAAAGTCTAATTAAAAGAAGGAAAGAAAAATGAGATTGAGAATAGTTAGAGACATCCACATATTTGTGCCGTTTACAAGTTACCAGGGAAGCTGCATGCGCAGAAGGAGCTAAGGCCAAATGTTTTTATCTTCAACGTAGTCCTTGATTTTATAATATGCTTTTTTAATAAGGATACGTTTGATGTAGTTTTTGAACCTTCCATCGGTCAGTTCTATAACTGACATTGGCAACTTGTTATAAAAGCGTATACTGTTTATAAGAAAAGACTTGCTATACCTCTATTTTAATTATTACTTTCTACACAATGTATATTGTTAAGAAATAAATGAATTAAGACTCTGTAATTTACCAATATGTTTCACATCGATGTCCGCAGAGTTGAGATTGGGAGTAGAACTTCCCATTAACTAATTATGTGATTATTATCTACTGTAATTAAAACGTAGAATTATAGTTGCTGATGATATTACAAGCACATGACACTTTTAAATTGGCGCCGAGTGAACCTGCCTATTATCTCAATTTAGCTCAGACTATTGAGCTTAATACAATGACAAGGCCAAAAGAGCGTTAGATAGTCGATATGAGCAAACTCGCGGGAAACACCTGGATGAGAAGTACACACGGATATGGTAAAAAGTGGAGGTTACCCGGGTAATTTCAGATCGACATGAAGTTGATGTTAATAAAACAAAGAAAGGCCCAAAAATAGGTATAGAAATAGACAGGGCATGGAGGGCACAGTCATCATCAACAGCTTTTTAATGTTCCAACTGCTGGGACACAGGCTGTCATGGAGAGGGAGTGGGCTATAATCCACCACGCGGGCCCGATGCGGATGGGTAGATATCACATATCTGCGCTACCACTGCTCTGGATGGCACCAATCTTTGGTAAATGAGGTCGACGAGTATAACAAAAGATTGATAAAAAGAATAGCTCTATAATATAAAATCTATGGCATTTATTGATATAGAAAGCGTTGCATACAAGTAACTGTTAACTGTCAGCTGGGTATGCCAGCCTGTTCGCCTTTGTTGTAAAAGTAAGCTTCCATTATATGCAAAGTGGGGCCGCCCCTAAATTATACCAGTGATGCAGGTTAGCCTTCATCTCTCGACTGTTATATATTGAAACACTGTTTACATATGTGCTTGTAATGGTTTCATCCGGTGGTTCAGCTGTCGAAATAGATCTAGGTAATAAATTAAACCTGTTTCAGTCACCTATTTGCATATCCGATCAGTTCTGGTAATAAAAGTTTCCTACACGAGTGGCGATTAAATTATAATGAACGTCCGCCGCAGTCTGGACTGTTAGCCCCTTTATCACCTTGATGATTTCCCAATATTGATAGATTTATGAGCTATTCTTATTTTCTTACAGATCATGACAAGTGAAGATCTTTCATATATGCTAGTCATCTAACAAAAGCAAAAAAAATAATCTTATAATTATTAAACTAAACCTTGAAACAAACGAAATAAGACATCGAAAAATCTTACCTATCTGTTGACTGCTAAAGTCTCAAAAAACTGATGGCATTGCGACGTTCATGAGATATCAATTAGATCCATGATAAATAATTCTACGTTGCATAGATCTAAGAAAACCTCTGAAACAGACGCACTAATAGTCATCGAAGTACCTATTTTCTTGAAGGTCGGAACTCTAAAACAATATGAAAATAATACGGTAGAAACTGTCTAATTTATCAGGACCTCTACAAAGAACATCAATGAATACATTCATATCTTCTTATTTCTGAATAATACCGCTTCGATTGAAACTGATAATAATATCTTTATTAAATGCTTTGTTCATACAAATATGGAACTATTTTATATGTATGTATTCTCATAAATATTTATGTATGTCTCGAAATGGGCGCGCGTCTCTTTCCATACCTTGATGATTATAAGCATTACTGACAAAACGATAATAAGGCATTTTATTAGATAATGTTAGTATTATCTGTCTAGTATAGTGGTTCATACAACGCACAGGAATGTAAAAAAAATATAGTTAATATTTATCAATATTGTTAGAGGGAAATGGAAAAGCAAAGTTATTTAAGTATTCTATTCTCTAAATGTTTCTGATTTAGGGCATCTTTGTAATTGGATTTGGAACTGGCGTCTTCTTAGCTCATCAATTTCATCTTAATCATTGTCTGCGTAAAGAAGCTAACACATCCAATAAATGTCCCTATGATAAGAGTATTATCCGTAGACAACACATCTTGTACGAAGATTGAGGAGAGAAAACGCACATTCACCGACTGCAGATAAAACGAAAAATACCCTGAAAATATAAAAAACCAATGGTTTCTACAAACAGTATCTGTAAGAAAAAAGATGTTAAGAAGACTACTTTATCCATCTCCATTACCTAAAATCATAATAAAACACTGCCAGTCAATGAACCCCCATCAAAAATATGCAGAACCCGTCATCCAAGTCAATTGATGGGGTTTCTCATGGCTCATTGGATACTGACCACCATAGTAAAATCACTCGTAAAACGGTTCCGCATCAATTTGTATCACCTTCGGTTACAGTACCGTAAACCTCGGCAAACTGGCGTTAATAATTGACTCACTGTGTTTAACTGATGACCGTGATTTAACTACACAGTCGAATAGTTAAAAAAAACCGCTTGTCGGTGCAGCAGGCGGTTCCCAGGCTAACCAGTCATATTGTAATATATAGTTGAACTAGCTTCTGTCGGCGGATTCGCCCGCGGCATAATTATCCCAAGAGAACATGCTCTCGAGATAAAAATATTCTATGTCCTAATCGAAGACATGGTCAATCCGGATGTCAATAGACATACAGACGTAGTTACTTTCGCAATTATAATATTAGTATGGATTGGGTAATTTTAGATTTGGAAGCCGCATTTGGTATGGTGTCTGGTGTCTAACTATGATGTGGTTAGCAGTCCAATTAAATGCTGAATATGAGTGTTTAATAGCGCCACTAGATATACTGCTAAGGATTTTGACCGGTCTGACGTCAACCCTCTCACGTCAATTAGCCGGCATTCTTGGGAATGTGAAAACCGAAATGACGGCTGATTATGGAAGAAGACATTCTGCGCAAACCAATAAATAAACTGTTTGAAGTGCTCTGTCAGAATTTCTGACTAAAATAATCGATCTACACTAAAGTATTTGTGAATGGCAGGCAAGACGAGGCGGTATAAACGGTTTTCCCATGCATTCCTTGTACAATGTCGTAATAAAACGGTAACTACAAATACATAAGTAGAACATGATGACAACAACAAATCTTCACAATATGTCAACACTTTGATAATTGCCTAATATTGTTTACCAAAATATTTCTTGTTTGTTTTCATTCCATTGTTCAACCTCGACGAATTGTTACATTATGTTTTCTATCTTGAATATCTAGTAACAATTGAATGACATGTCTAAGCATAAACATGTTTACTTTTAATACCGTTATCTAATCTTCACGAACAATGCACAAAATTGCTCAGATTAAGAGATCATTCGCTCCGCCAAGCATGACTGTAGCGTAGACAAATTAGAACATGATTATCTTTATAGAACCTTTCAATCAATTTGTGTTGTGGGAATTTACTTTGTTTCGTCTGCTTGTGAATGGTACTTGTCATTTTATTCTTTATAAGGAGGATGAGTTAATGTATACATTTCTTCTTAAACTACAGTAGAATACATTGGCATCTATGATGTGCTTAAATCAAGAGGTCCTACTATGTATAGGCAGTAATCGGGAATCAAATTGGCGTTGACTCATTGATGACGACTTGTTACTTGTTTTTTTTTCTATATAACACACAGTTAGTGCTTACCTATATCTGTTTCTACACATTATTACCATCTTTCTGTTTTTATTCAATGTTACTCAGGGTCTGCGCCACAAATGTTCTTCTTTCATTCTCTCCTGTCTTTCATATCATTACTCACATAAACCTTCCATCTTTTCTTTGGCCTTCTTCTCCCTCTCCCCAAATCTAAATTATATAAATATTTATTTTAGCCTTTCAACCCCCATCCTCATATTTGTTTCCTTTCATATGTTCTGAAATGCTCCAAATACAACAACCCACCTTATTTCACACGCTGTAGTATATCAAGAATACCATCTCGATACTCTCTAGTTTCTACTAGATTCGCAGAAGGTAAGGTAAACACGCCTTTATCAGAATCGCATCATTCTCATCGTCGTTTACTAGCAGCGGGCACGTCTCGCCCATTAGAGACCAGCGAGGTCTCATTATACTGTTTAAAAAGTTTGCGTACGTGTTTTTAGATATAGCAATAGTATTCGGTGATGTAGAGGTATTTGCTATTCGTTTGTCAACAATTAAATTCGTAAAAGATAAAACATTAGTTAATCTTTTCTTTTTATCTTTTACGAATTTCATTTCTTCCCTAACTCATAGTATCTGTCCGTTGGGTATTGGGCGAATTCAATGGGATTGCAGGTGATTTGAAAGGGTGGAGTCAATGATATTCTAGTAAATAGATACGTTATACACTCACAAAACAACAGAAAAAATTGTGCCGCACCGCACAGCAGCGGCAGCACACATACACACTTTTCATTCATCTGACATTTCACTACAAGTCGAAAGGGATGGCTTGATAAAACCAACAAGGAAAAAAGTAACAGCTAGTGTTTGACACTTTCGTGTGAATGTAAACAAACATTATTCTGACCACCAATGTTCTTTTTCTTTTTTAAACTTCCAAATAAAAGAATTAAAAAAAAAAGAGTTTACATATGGTATGAGATCCCTTCTGTTTTATGTACTTTGGTATTATAATTGGTACCTACACTTTCTAAATAAATATACACAATGACATTTTTAATTTTGTTTTTGTTTCAACAAAGCGTATCGCTCTTCGCCATGGGTGACATAGACTTAAAGACCAATTAGGACGTATTCGAGTCTTCACAATGCGCTCATAACATATTTATTTATTAAAACTTTATGCACAAGTACAAGGGCGGTTGGGGCGGTGCCTTAGGCATTTTCTACCAGTCGACCTTAGGGTGGTGCAGAGATAAAATAAGGTAGGTGCAACTAAATGAAAGGATAAAATGAGAAAAAAAAACATATATAAAAAATATATACAAATATATACTTAGATACATACATACGTATAAAAACAATGCTATAGAGAAACCGAAACCAACAAATCAATTCAACATATCCGTTTACTGGAATGCCATTGGGTGGATTATTTACAGGCACATAAGATATTTATCTGCTTTATCTTTGGAATTTTAGAAGCCTCGAGTTCTAGAAGTTTAAATTTCATCCATAGCCTCCTCATTTATCGTGTCTTGGCGTATAGCGATTTTATTTTTAATAATGATGTATGTATAATAAGCATGATAATAATAACGATTAACGTTCCGTGCGTCAGGAAGATAGTTATTTATTTTGCGTATTACCGCGATTGGGGCGAGTGTGCCAATGTCCGGCAGCAGCCGCGTGTTCTCGTAATTAACTGGTTTACGATCACCTATATTCGAGCCAGCCTATTTGTCTGAACATTTATGATATTATAATGTAAAGCAAACAGTAAATATCTAAACTATTCCTGATATCTTATATCCGGTATACCCTGGTTTTGGAAAATCTTCCTCCTAGATTTCATTCCCATGGATCCGAACATTTTTGCAGGATGGAAATTAGCTTATGAAACCTACCTCAATAGTTTTTTATCATTTTAGGATTTTCAGATTTTACCACAAACAAACAAACAGATTCTTTATAAACATTAGATTATTGATTGATTAAAGTAATATATAAAATAAAAATACAAATATCCACAGTTAAAGAGAATACATATGCCAAAACGATTTTTTAAATGAAAATAGTTACCTTGATAAACACAAAAGTATGGCTTTCTGCGACAGAACAGGCTGAAAATAAAATAGCGAATTCGATTCTTGGGTGTTAAATGCCAATGTTAGTTCAGGTTGCAAAGTCTTTGCGTCACGTTTTCAATTCAGCAGATTACATAAAACAAAAAAAAATAAAGAAATATGTGTTTTAGTTTTCAAAACCATATTGAAAAGCCATGCCCATCAGCTAGTTGCTAGCTACACCTATTTAAAAAAGAAAATCCGTACCCCTTTTTTCAGGAAACTACCCGCAATAAGTAGGTATATATAAGTAGGTAAGTAACTACTAAATGTAACTAAGGACATCGAAATCAAGTCTAGACGAAATAACTACCAAATAGTTGGAATTACAAATACCGGAGCAGAATATAATTAGAATTACAAACAGCAATAAGGGACATTATTGCATATAACGTTCCCGGTGCAGCAAATGTTTCAGTTTATTAGCAAATCGAAGCGGTGGGAAAGAATGTGATAATATGAGATACAGGTATAAATATATAATATATACATATTACATATGTAACTGTTTATAATTGTCATAAGATTATTTTCTGGGTGTAGCGTTGCTCACTTGCGCTTAAGTTTTAGTGAAGTAGCTACCTTTAGCTACCTATCTAATAACATGGAAACTTAAAGAAAATGGGCTACAATTTGGTCTTTATCCTTCCTGATAATAGCTAACACTGAGCACCGGGAACACTTGTTTGAGACGATATTGGCAAATTTTACATACAAACCAGACATATCAGTGAACATCCATCATGGTTTAGAATATATATTGATTCCTTGCTATAGTTGAAGCTTGTGCTCAGCGGACATTGTACTGAAACTTATATAATCAGTAATGGCAGCTCTAGTTGATACTGTGCTATGTGGCTTTCAGAAACCTAGAGCCTTACTAAAGACGGACTGCATTTGAACTGCAGTCCAACTGCAAATTTGCAGTTTGAATGACATACATAACATCTGAACAACTGCATCGAAACTGCTAACCGACTGCGCAGTCCTTTCAAATTCAGTCCGTCTCTCTAGAGTCTAAGTGAGGATTTGGGTAAGAGGGGTAGTAATATTTATTATCAACTGCAATAGTCTGTTCCCTTGACTTAGTTACCTATGTCTGTACACATAAGTTAATCGTAACTATTTACCTTTGATAGCAATGATGCATGAGAATATGAATGAATCAGACTTACAAACATGATAAAATTGTAACTGTCTACATAAGCATGCTGACGCTGATATTTTAACCGGAGATGCTGTCAAATTTACTTACTCTCGTAACTTACCTACATTCTGAATATGTAAATTTTCTTCTTTGTGTATTATTTTATTGGTATTTCTAAAAGGTACGACTACAAATGTTGAAAATTAACACCATCCCCTCTGTTTAGCTGGACGTCGTAAAATGTAGGTACGTCAACACGGGTTTTATCTAGATGCATTTAACATGCCCTAGGTAATAATACAAAGCAACTGCGATCTTTTTTATATTTTATAACAGATATTGTGGGAATATTTGATTATTGTGATTGAGAGAGATATTAAGGAAGCATCTGATAAAATTGGAAAGTAAATGATTGGCAGACTAATTAATACAAATAATTTATCGTCACCGAAAAATCTCTCTAGGTTCATATTAAAAGCAATTCCTTTTTTTGCGGCTAAGTTCGAAACCAGTTTCTTTTATTCGTAGAAGTTTTAAAATCAAACTCCACGGTAACATTAACTCAATAAATTAATTATACTGTTTAGTAGTTACATTGCCAGATCACAAGTTTAACGTCAGTTCTACATTGTATAGTAACATTTACACACAAACATCAAAGTCAGCAGTCGTGTTTGTAAATAATTTGTCTTCATACAATCTTATATTTCCGTCTGTAAACGTAGCTGCAGCTTCCGGTGGAATTTACGACAGTGACGTCATTGTACCTACTCAAATTATGACGTCAGTAAATACCTGCTGATAAATCATCTCTTTGGGACGTATGGAGAAAATACAGAAGGTTAGGTTCGGCAGATCGATTTTTACTAGATGACATAAAAAGGGGAAAGGCCGTGTCATTTACCCATTAGTCAATTATCCTTCAGTAACTGTCTTAAGCTGCTTGGATGAATGGTGATTTCAAAGAATCTTCGAAACTTACATGCAAGCAAGATGCAAACTTTAAAAGCCAAAATTAAGTGCTTAAAAATTTATCGTCAAACAAATTACGTGTATTATTATTATTTGTCCCAACTGTGGGAACCTCGCAGGCTGATTATGATTACTCTCTTTCTTTAGTAAACCTTCTTGCTCAAAACAACCAACGACTAAATACTAAGCAGATTGCTGCGTAAGTGTTTAGACGTAGGGTTTAATGTCTGCTTTTACTGCCCCATAGTTTACGCTCTACATATGGGCAGAAATAAGTCCTACTGTATCATTATTTACGTGTTTTGTTAGTATACCAGCTGCTGTGAGTATTTTATGGTTATCGTTTCGTAACTAGTGACGAATGAATATCAAAGCTTCATGCACGTGGTTCTAGTTAGTTTCAGCTTATGTCTATTTTGTCTAAACAATTTTTTGCCACCAATGAAGCTGCCGAAGACAAAGTGTTTTCAAGGACGTTGTTATAAAATTGATATACAGTTAGAACAATTTCTATGATAAAACGTTGTCTCAATGTCGCGTGGATTCTATCTGCTTTGGAGAACCTTGAAACTGTGGAAACTAAATAAACTGATTGGTTTATCGTGTTTGTTCGGAGTCTTATGACTGGGAATGCATCTTTTTTACTAGAAACAATAGGGAATCTTGTGAAAAATTATGACTAGCAAAACGGACCAGTCTTTTATTGTTTTCAAATCTTCCTTCTGTGTCGGGAAGGTTAATCAAATTGTTTTTTTTATGATCAGCCACTGTACTCTAAGATATTGTTACATTTTTATTTGTATAGTTGATTACCAATAAAGGGAATTGTATCTGTTAATAAACAGTGAGAGTATATTGCTTCCACCTGAATTGTATTAAATAGAATTATAATATAAGGGAATACGGGAATGTCATAAAACGGAGAAAAGGCCGTAAAAAGGGGGAATAAACCTACACCTATACGGATTTTGACAAGTGCTGCCTTTTACATGGTTTGTTATGAGTATATTGTGACATATTAACTAACGGACAATTATCTAGCCAGAGAACATAGGTATCGCCTAGTAAAACGGCCAAGATTTTCGGTTCAATTTTGTTTTTTTAACCGAAAACGGCCGTTTTACAAACAATTACAGTGCTATTTCAATAATGACCAACAAAAAGTGCATTAGTTTCAAGTATACTCTTCATGCATCGCTGCCGCTGATACAGAGCGGAGGTCGAAGAGCCTCACTCTCAGTCACTTGTCCTGACTTAACCTTTGCCCGAGTCGTCTTGACTAGGGCTATCAACAGCTGGACTGGCTGATGATGAATGTTTTCTTAATATAATTTGGTTTCAGGCTCCTTGACAATTCAATAACATGGTTAATTTCAAAAGAAGTGCTTTAAGATTTGGTGATTTTCTTTGTATTTCATGATATTGTATATTAAGTACTTAGCATAATTAGGTTTAGGAGAAACTGCCTGTGTAGCCTTAACGATAATAAACCTGGAAGTTCCAACGAAACGATTTTAATCTAATATCCTTTGAGAAACGCAAACAAACATTAAAATCGGGAAGCTTAAAATTACACAAAAATGATGGTAGCTAATAAGTAGGTACATCCCCTTTGTTAGCATCTTTTTTTTTTAAATGAATGAATACCTTCTCGTTGCTCTTGGAGTTAAACTTTATTTCATATCTTTATTATGTACGAGTGTGATTCACAATACGCCATATTTAATGAGTTAGCTATTAATAGCACTCCTCTATACAAAAAAAAATATTATTCTAACGACAGACACAGGTTGCAATAAAAACTTACTCGGGCCACATTTATTGTTTTATGAGCACACAATGTAGAACAATTTATAATGTCACGATTTTAACAGAAGTGACATCCCTACATGTTCATTACACTCTCAGGGCCAACTCATAATCATGGTAAGATTTTTTGCCACGATCAGCGATGCATTGTTGAGTCACTACTCGTTACAAACCATCAGTTATCCGTTGAAGTTACGAATAACGAATGGTAGGTTGTAAGGAACTGGCGGGGATTTTAAGCAAAACAAAAAAAAAACAAGCACAAACTAAATTTCAACATTTTGTTAAATATCTCCTATACCCATGGATTTAGCTGATGGTGATTACATGGAGTTTTTTTACATGGATTGACACAGATATCGTGATTGACGATTATTGTTTTTTGGGTTTTTTGGCAGTACAAATTGAGTATTATTCTTTTGGGCTCTCTTTAAATAAGACGACGTTAAATAATATCCAAATCGAAGTGTTCAAAGTCAAGGCAACAATTTCTTTATTATTTAAATAATTTTGAGTTTGTTTATTTTACTCTAGACTCTTTTACGTGCACGTCTTTTTACAGCGTTCTCACAAATATGTAATTTTCGAACAAGAATAATCTAAACAAATACTTGTAATTAAAACTTTTTGATGGAAAACAGTGTCCGTGGCGTTTCATACACGTGCTTCTCCATAGAGACCTACTGACGCTTGCGAGTGTGTAGTTTTGTCTTTTTTTTGTTTGACTTCCTAAAAGTACCTATTACGCTTATTTGAAATAAAAAAAAAATATTTTGATGCGGCAAGCAGCACCCGATTAAATGAATAAAAAAACACTTTTTACAAAAAAATACTAACTACCGACTTCCAAATAACAAAACTACAAAGTGAAAAATAACTTTATTTTTGGCAGTCGGTGTCTTTGGTAGGTACCATTTTTTTTGCGTTATGGACACCTACTTCCACAGATTACCTCCCAATAGATTCCGCATAGAAGACAACTTACGCGCACCACACAACAGCCTATTTAGGCTGATATAACTCAGTACACGAATGACGAAATGATCTCTTTAGTGTCGACCAGACATTAGAGCTGTAGGGACGCAAGCGATTTCTAGTTTTAATTCTGTTTAAAAAATAGTTATCAACGTTTTGTCTTAAAAAAAATGACGAATTGAGCAGTAAAATGGTGTGAAAAATCAACCAGCCCTTCAAGTTCAAAAAAAGATGGGTTAATATGCCACCAGTAGGCAAAGTAATAAATATTGACCAATCTAAAAAAGGTCAAGTTATAATGGTTATCAAATCAAAATTGCAAACTTTACAGTAGCGCTCGTTGATGTTTTTTGTGAAAGTCCCTTTCACTCATAAGGAATTATTATATTGCTATATTTTTCCCACAGAAGTAAAAATGTTGAGACAAATACGTTTTTTGCTTATCGAAAAGTATCGATGATCGATGTTTAATTAGTTATATAGGAGAATAAAATAATTTTGTTAAAATTGATTATTTAAAAATTAACAAATTAGTTTATTTTTACTTTGAACTAATTGTGCTCTACTCATAACAAGAGCTCAGAGTGGCCCTGTTTACATAGGATTACAATTAAATTAAATCACTTTTGGCCAAAATCAAAATCTTTTCTCGACCGATGTTTTTTCTTTATCATTATTAAAGAAATTATAAAATCGCAGGCTAAGAAATTTTACATAAAATACCATTCTGTTTGAAAAATATCGATATTTTTATCAACATTTAATGCGCATGTCCCGTTACTACGACAGGTACCGTGACCTTGAATAGCCAATCACGGCGCACTTGTCTCTCCCCGCGCAACCCGTGCCTTCCGCCAAATTTGGTGGAAGAAATCGCAAAATCTCGGAATCAAACAAAACAGTAGGCATGCGGTATCTATTGGGAGGTAATCTGTGCCTACTTCCAAAAATAAAGTTATTTTTCACTTTGTAGTTTTGTTATTTGGAAGTCGGTAGTATTTTTTTGTAAAATGTTTTTATTTTTCACTTTTTAATTGTACCTACCTAATAGGCAAGTAGTTACGTAAGGTACATATAATGCCAGAATAGATTACCCGAATATCATGAAACTGAACATAACCGGTGAAATCAGAGTGTACCAAGGCGAACTGTACATATCTGCGTACCCCTTTAGAGCGTACTGGCGTGATGTTATGTTATGAAATGGTATAAACAATAAACAGACATGCGATTGCAGCAATCCCGAGAGATTTTCCGTTATTTATTAAAGAATTCTGTTGTATATCTCCGAAGTTCTTCATCAGATCTTCACCAATTTCGGAACATAATCTTTCAAACAAAAAAAATATATTTCAAAATCGGTTTGCGATTGGCGGAGATATCGGTGAATCACATAAAAAAAACATAAAGTCGAACATAGAACTTCCTCCTTTTTGGCAAATCTGTTAAAAATTTACGGCCTTGCACGTTAAGTGGCCTTTTTGGAAATCTCATAGTGGACCCATAACAAAAGCGCTCATATCTGATTCTTTTCAGACATATTATCGGTGTTCTCTCAGCAAGCCTGGCAAGAGTAGATCTCTTGGCCCTGAATATACTTGCTCAATAACCCTGCCAACTCATCCTCTATTGTCTCATTTGCATCGTCTTACGAGTATTTATGCAAGCTATTTCATGCGACTTCTATTGCATGCTATTAATGTTTTATGACCATTCTATGAATAATTTTATGAAATCGTAAGCTAGCTAAGTCTAAGAGACAAAACGTGCCTTTAATCGTTGTTCGTAAGAATAATGTCATAATTTTGCATTTAATTAGTAGGTATCATTGTAGGTATCCATGTGGAAAGTTTTCCAGTGAAGGAAAACCCCTTATTTAGGTTTCTTCTAGGCAAGCTTGCTTCACCCTAGACCACATCATCGCTTAACATCAGGCGAGATAGAGATCAAACGCTAGCCTAAAGATTATAAAAAAAGCCCCCGCTGGAATATCACGTCGCGTTCCGACTTCAAAGTAATGGGATTTTGTAAACGGTAAGAAGAATAAATATTATTAAGAAAAAGTATTTACTGCCACATAGAATATAATCGTGACAATCTAGGCGTACAGTTCACAACTGCACACCGACTGCAATCGGACTGCACGGTTGGTTTGCAGTTTTATTGCAATTGTACTTACTGCATTCAAACTGCAAATTTGCAGTCGGAGGGCAGTTGAAATGCAGTCCGTCTGTCTAGAGCCGAAGTCCAACGACGTTTCTCATTTTATATGCGGTGATAACTTTGTACTCGTATGAACGTCGACGAAAAATCAAATTCAAAATCCTAATTAATTACCAAGTTACCTCATTAGGTTTAACTTAGCATCAAGTTTAACTTATGTAGCGTATTTTTTATAGCTGTCAAATCCGACTTATTGGATAGTTAAAGGTGTAACAGGCCTTTCAATTATGCTTAAACTAAAAACATTAACGATAGTAATAGTAGTACTTAAATTTTGTCACTAAAGACTAAATTATGATTATATATATATACTACATAAATGAAAGAAAAAGTACAGAACAGAAACTAGGCAGATGCAAGGGGGACCCACAGCACTGCGACACCTCGGTCGCCCAGGATTTGATGTACCTACTACGTGTAGATGTAAAACAGTACAAAAATATTAAACAAATACTGTGAAATAAACAGTACTTAAAATATAATGTGACTGTAAAACAAATGAATACTTCAACGAAGCATAAAAGTAATACCACAGGCATAACCGTTTCCAGAAAACATGTAAAGCTCTTGTCTAGCCTCGACCATTGTTTGGTTGAACGAGGGCATTCAATTTAATAGCCATTATCTTCTGTTTCTAAAATTATTACTGTTATCTCTCGTTATTTTAAAGATGGGATTCGTTAATCTAATTAGATTGGGGATCTTTGTGTCTCTGAAGTTGGCAAGAAACAGTTTGTCATCGAGTATACTGCATGGAGTAAGCGAGATAGGACGATGCGACAAACGTCAGCGAGTGAAAGAGGCAGTTATACAATGCTATCGTCTACTTCAACATTGACAGAAAAAATGCTATTTTTGTGGGTTTTGCAGCCAACTTCAGAGAAACAAAGATTCGCTGTGACTACTGCAGAGGAATGGTAGTGGATGAATGGATGAATGTCTTTTTGGTGTACAATAAAGTATATTCTATTCTATTTTATGGCAGAAAAAATACTAGTAATATAATGACTGCCTAGTGATCGCAAGAGCTACTGTAGAGCATGAGGTCCTGTGTACGATTCCTGTGTCGGGCAAAGTCTGGAATTTCTCACTAATATTCTGGAGTCCAAGATTTGTGCCCGGGTCATGGAAATAGGCTTGGCCCATATGACATGGAACTTAAACATAACTGTCGCAATGTGGGTGTACTACAGGTACCCTCCTCTGCCTAACCTTTTTGGGAATCCGGGCCTGATGTTATGTCATGACTAGCTAAGCCCCGCGGCTTCGCTCCCGTCAACTGGCTACATACCTACCTACCCTACCTGCCCTACCCACCAATTTGTTAAACTATTTATTTGAATAAGAGTTACTACTACAATACGAATGCAAATAACTTTTGTTTCTACCGGCGATCTAATTAAAATTTAGAACATAAAAGCTGATATTGTGACTTAATTATTATAGTTAGATATATTCCCTTGCAGCCTTCTTTGTAGGTAATAATGAGTAGGTACTTTAATCATGTAGTACATAATTTATTTGTATCATCAATAGTTTTCTCAGCGCACGCCAAAGAATGAATTGTATAGGCAAATTTTATAGGCAAGGCATATAGCAAAATTATTTTGCTACATTAGGTTACATAATTGCAATTTTCATAAGGATCTCTATTTTTTTTAAATAAATTATAGCCTGTGTCAGTCAGGAATAATGTGGCTTTCTACTGGTGAAACAATTTCCAAAATCGGTTCAGGAGATCCAGAGATTATTATAATATTCCTTACAACCTCACAAACTTTACCTCTTTATAATATTAGTATAGATGAATGGCGGCAAAAATGACTAGGAATATAGTGACAGCTTAGTTAATTTCATACAAGCGAAGCTACGGACATGTAATAACTCGGATGCGACAAGTTTTTGCTCCTCTGCGCGCAGTCATGCGTCCAGATGCGCACTCACAGTAATATGCACTTTCCTTCTGTTGAACATTTTTCTTATCAACTTTCAACACGTTGTAAATACTTGACGTTCTTTATTAATATTGTGTAAAATATTCATTAATGAAGTTGAGTACCGAGATGACGGTTATTACAGTATGGAAAAAGATATTTTGAACTCCAAATAAATTGGGAGAGGAACTTGCAGAGAATGATGTTGATGATCCTTATAGTTGAGGACACCACTTTATCGATTGAGTTGAAACTGAAAGTTTCCCAACTCATTAACTTGGACATTATCCAAGATAAAAAAAACTAATTACAAAAAATCCTACCTACTTCCAAATAAAAAACTACAAAGTGAAAAATTACTTTCTTTTTGGAAGTCGGTGTCTCTGGTAGGTATATTTTTTGCGTTATGGGCACCGACTTCCAAGAAGAAAGTTATTTTTCACTTTGTAGTTTCTTATTTGGAAGTCGGTAGGATATTTTTGTAAAAAAGTTTTTTTTATTTTCACTTTTTAGTTGTACCTACCTAAGACGCAAAAACACCTAAAAAGACATGCTATTGCAGCAATCCCGAGAGATTTGCCGTTATGTTTTGAAGAGTTCTGTTGTATATTTCCGAAGTTCTTCATCAGATCTTCACCAAATTAAAATGGGACCAATTTCGAACAAAAAAAGAATTTTCAAAATCGGTCCATAATTGACGAAGAATACGGTAACCATAAAAAAAAACTTAAAGTCGAACATAGAACCTCCTCCTTTTTGGAAAGTCGGTTAAAAACTAATCAATTATCCTACCTAAAATTTAAGAAACGATGTCAACTACTTAAAATTGATATAGAATTATATACCTCAAAGTAAATCGTAATAATGAGTACCTCTTTAGGAAACAATCCTGACAGTGATATTGTTGGAAGTCAATTGTTTACCTAAAAGAGCTTAACCAGGAAATAAAGGTGTTTGTCAATCTATACTAATATTATAAAGCTGAAGAGTTTGTTTGTTTGTTTGAACGCGCTAATCTCAGGAACTTGTTGGTTTGAATTGAAAAATTATTTTTGTGTTGGATAGGCCATTTATCGAGGAAGGCAAAAAAAAAAACGGTAAAAAATATTCCTTTTTGAGAGCTCCTGTTGCGTGCGCTGCGTAAGCGGTTTAAGTTACGCAATATTCATGTATGTAGGGTAGGTAGGGTAGGGTAGGTAGGTAGCCAGTTGACGGGAGCGAAGCCACGTGGGACAGCTACATTCATACAGCTACAGCAACATTCATAAAGATGTTGTTCTTGAAGCTAAATGTCGTGATTTATGTACTAGTAGCAAGTACGCGCATACCTCTCTTTGATCAAGAAGTACAGTCATGCTGACGCAAATGTTCAGTGTCTTGTGTTGCAATTCTCGTGGGAGCATAAAGGGATCCTCTTTCCCTTGAAAAGCAATAAAATCGAGGTTGATGTCTCCCAAATTTGGAAAACTGGTTGATCTTCGATTTAACCAAGCAGTTCTGTTGAATGCTTCCGTTTTTTTTGCGTGTTTGTCGATGAATGTCGCTAATTATAGGGCCAAAAAACAAAAGAAGGCAAGGTACAGACATTATTGAGCTCGTCGGAATTTTAAATGAAATTCCAGTAAAGATTTGGAAGTTGCTATAAGTATCTGACGAGGAATGATTATGTTGAGTTGATAGGAGTCTAGTACCTATACAAACTATAGGCAATGAAGTCCACGTATTATTTTTCGTTTTTTTTATAAAGTATATTCTATTCTACTAATATTGTAAATGCGAAAGTTTGGTTGGATGTGTGTGTGTATGCGTGGATGTAAGTTTCTTACTCGATCAGGCTAAAACGGCTGAACGGATCTGGATGAAATTTGGCACAGAGATAGAGTATAGTCTGGAATAGCGCATAGGCTACTTTTTTACCGGTATAATGTTCCTTAGGGATGACAAAACACTTTTCACGCGGCCAAGCCGCTGGCAGAAGCTATACGTTCGTTCACTATTACCTATGCAACATAAAACAATGTGTTTTCCTCGTCTTTTTTTACGAGTATCTTTTGGGTGCGCTAAAATAGCCTTCATGAATGGCTATCGTCAGGCACACCCTGCATAGTCAGCTCCGCTACTACCTACTAATAAATGGTTATATTTTTGTAAGTTGGTTTGTACAAACACTTTTACATGTCAATCATATATTTTAAAACTAGATGAGGTCGGCGTTTCCTATCTGACTACTCTGAGAAGAAAGGCCGAAACAAACTCAGAGGTATCTTTTAAAGTCCAATATCACAGATTATATAATACTAGCATACAGATGCTTCATCCCATACAAAGAAACCGTGCCGACGTAACTAGCGTTTATCGTCTGATTAAACTGATTATTTTTCTAAGAACATCGATCGCATTCGGTTCCGTTCCACGGATATAGATGGTGTTAGCAGCGGCTTGCAAGTAAAAGGATTTACTCGGTTCCTGAATACTTTTTTTTTTAAATACAGATACGATTTGTTTTTTAGATTTGCACGTTTTTACAGTTTCATTGTATAAAAATGTGTATACAGAACCAATTCAAAGAATCAAGTGAATGACTCAGAAATTTAAAACCGCGCCATCTATTGAAATCAATTTTAAGTGATCCATTCAAATAATCTTTTTAATGTGAATTAAGAGCCCAATATTCCTTAATTTTGTGCTTGGGAGAGTTACTTAAACAAGAACATACATTTTTTTATGATCGTCTCCAGAAAATCTTAATATTTCACAAAAGTCAATAACAGATCGAAGCTTATCACACCACCTAGTACAATTTATTTGACCAAATTTTCTTCCTTCGTGTTGGGTGTCCGTGGTAATAGGGTAATATTTTCAGTATCTACTATATGAGCTATTTTTAGAGTTCGTACCAATATGAACGTATGTATTTTCTTTGATTTTATTTGTGGAACATTGTAATTGTGCGACACCTGTTGTTGTTTTTGTAGCATAAACGCTTATGTACCGTCCACCAGACGTAGATACTTGGATGTAGGTATTATAAAAAATATAGATCAGGGTTGTTTATTATTTATTTATTACTTTGTATTCCTAAGCCAGGCCTATATCTAGGAGCGTTCATTTACAGGCAAATATGATGATAATAGCTACCAAATTGGACCTTCGCGTGAGGGAAGATATTACAGGTAGGTACAGGTTTATGATTTACATAACTACTTCATAAAATATAAATATAGCTGTAGAGATAATGACTTTATGATATTAATTTAATTAAGTAATGCAGATCAGAAACGTGTTGTGGTAGGTACGGTAGGTATAATTATGAAATACATAAGTCAATTCAAAAGTGTTCACAAAGAACTTGAAATAACGCCTCGAGGGGATTCCAGTGTTACACGTCTGACGTCTGTGCTTTCTCCAATACTCATATTTATGACACGTCTAACTGTGTGTGTGTGTGTCAACATGTTTTTCTGGGATTAAAAGTTGAGCAGTGTATCGTTTTATAAGTCACAAATAATAATATTTTGTAACCTATTACAAAATCAGTGCTTTGAGATCTGATCAGACCTATCATATGTGAAAAGTGTTTTTTTTTATCCCAAGGGAACATTATACTGGGATCAAAAGTAGTCTATGTGCTATTACAGACTATAATCTATCTCTGTGCCAAATTTTATCCAGATCCGTTCAGCCGTTCTGGCGTGAATGATTACAAACATACATCCATCCAAACTTTCAAATTTATAATATTATATATATATATATATATATAATATTATAAATTTGAAAGTTATAGTTAGTTATATAGTTAGTTATAGTTATAAGTTGTAGTTAGTTGATAATCTTAGAACTATATATATATATATATAGTTCTAAGATTATCAAAACTATGCTTATCATAATGTAGATACAATTTGCACTTCCTAATAGGTAATTACATTTTTATTATGAAACCTTGTTGCCACTATTATCCGTACCGGTGAATGTTGTTGCACAAGTTGAGTGAACTGCCGAAAATGTAGGGTCAGGCGTAATTACGCTATTATTTTAATTATTATTTTAATATTATTTGATCTTAACTGAAGATAAGAATGATAAAAAGATTAAAATCTTGGGATCGTAATCATGCTTATTATAAAAGTGCAGTTCCGCACTTTACTCAGATATTGCCGAGTGTTTTTATACCTTAGCATTTTTGTATTTTTGAATAGCCTAATTTGTGACCCAGCTGGACAAAGACTACCCTTTCTCTTCCATCGCGCAGTGGTTCCATTAAGAGCTAGGTCTCTTTACTTCCAAACTAGTGAAGTCCTTCCTATATTGCCATTTCTGTCTAACTTTGTAGATCTAAGGATATTACCTGGGAAGACAAATTATTATTCTATTTAATCCGTCAGTGAGATTCAATCAAATAATATTGGACCCGTAGTTTTTGTTTTATAAAATAAATTTAAAAAAAACAAAGATAAAGCGCATCATAGTTCAGGAGTCGCTTGTGACGTCACTTTTTCAGTATGAAGTGTAGCACACCGTGACGTCACACGATCATTCAACGCACTGTATCGTCGTAATTTTTTGCTTACGTATCAAAAGAAAAAATACTTGTCCAAATTTTTTTATTAATCTATCTGACGGAAAAAGAATATTTTTTTGTCAACATCTCTATTGCAATGTAGCTTTTATTTAACTACCAAACTATCAGCTCTCGATGGGACGACGTCCTCCGCGTTGGGACAATATCCAGCGCCGAAAAGAGACATGACTATACGAAAATATAACCGCACCCCTAAAAAAATAAAAAAAATGCTGCAAAATTAACTGCATTTTAATCTTCACATTCCAAGACATAGACACATAAACAAAGCATGGCTCACAGCATAAACTTACTCAGTAACACATAAATCATTCCGCTGATTGTGAAACACCACATCAAACTAGAGTACAACAACAATTATTTTTTAACAACCACATTACCGTTGTCTAAAACTCTTTTAATGCTAATTACACAATAGAAACAGCGTGTGTAAAATGCTCAGTAATTCACAGGGAAGTGAATTTTCCGTGAGAAACCGTGGTGTTAAGGTCCCCGTAGACAAGCAAGACTAGACAACGACTAGAAAATTTTCTATCTGTAGAGCAATATATAGAACAATTTCTATTAAATAGCGATGTAGTATCGTTGTAGCATTGTCGTATCGTGTCTGTCTATGGTAACCTTTATGGGTTGTGTGATCGTACATCACCGTTCATGTTTCCTCAGTAATTAAGTGAAAGGCGGTAAGTCTTCGTAAGTTATTGTCTTTCGTCGAACAAAATACCGGTAATTGCCATATCTTCGGTTATAAGTCAGTATGTGTCTCGCGGTTTTCCTCATTAATTAAAAACATCTCTTGTACGTAATGTTCACATGAAATTCTCGTGTGTTATGGAGCAGTGGCAGAAAAAGTTTGCATTGTTGCTTATAATGATGGTATCTTTACTGATTTACAATCGTGTTCTTGTACCCACTAGTTATTAATGTGGGCACTTGTGTTCATTTACGAACTCATGTCTTGGGCAACTGATGATTAATTATGGGTAGATAAGCCTTTTTTTACACGGAGTAGCCGAAATAAAACATTGAAATACTACTAATATTATAAACTAGCGGATGCCTCGCGGTTTCACTCGCGTAGTTCTTGTTCCCGTGGGAATACAGGGATAAAAAGTCTAAAGCCTATGTCACCCGGGAATAGTGTAGATTCCCAACAGTGAAAGAATTTTCGAAATCGGTCCAGTAGTTTTTAACTTTATTCGTTACATACAAAAATACTAATATTTCCTCTTTATAATATTATGTATAGATATAGATGAGAAAGTTTGTATATTTGTCTAACAATCACGGAAAAACGGTTGAACGGTTTTGCAGTCAGGTTGTTTCTAACCTGAATTAACAACAATTAATTAACATGGGAGACATTTTATCCCAATAAATTAGGAATAGTTATCTCTTGGGATAATAACACACATTTCACGCGGGCGAAGCCGCGGGCAGTAGCTAATACTGACACAATAGATGCTCTTCTTGAAACAATCAATTATGATATTAGCGTGTCAGTTAACTTGGGTTGTTTACAAATTACACAATTGCAAATTTAAATTTAGAATCAGAATCTCTATTTGTAAACGTAGGTAGAGTTACAACAATGTGTGAGGTACAACGGTATCACTTTCGTTTTCTATGTTTTACCAAACAAATAGTATAAACAATTTCAAATTAATGAAATAGTGTTACCATTGTGGTGCATCGACACATTACATGTCGCATGCACAGCAAATATTATAATGGTCAAATAAATAATTATATATAGCAGTTGTGTACTAGTGCTCACCGAAACCAGTTGTTTTATTTACATGACTCATAACACCCAACAACACGTACACAGAAGATACACTTACATCTGGTGACCCCGATTTGAATTAACACGCGCCGCGATTTAAAGTGATTTCCTCGTGTCGTGGTAACTGCACTGCACAACCTTACCAGCCTTCCACAAGCGGATCTCACTGGTTTTGGTTTTCAAGAGGCATATAGTTACCGAAGACATGAGCACAAGTGGAAATTGTGGTGTGTTACCAGCATGCGGAGCGACGGACAGCAGTCAGGCCGAAGTCGCAGCATTAGGAATATCCTCGAAGATCCCGGATTTTTGGATAGAGATGCCCAGGGTGTGGTTCGCGCAGTTTGAGACAATGATGGCTCCCCAAAAACAGGGTGACGAAGTAAAATACGGAGTCGTACTGTCCAAGCTCCACAAAGACGCAGTAAGTCAAGTGGCCGACATAATAATGTCACCCCCCGCCACTAATAAATATGGTGCTATTAAAGAAAGACTCCTAGCCGTGTACGAAGAATCGGAGGAGCGGCAATTTCAAAAGCTGGTCAGTGAAGTGGAATTAGGCGACCAAAAACCGTCGCAACTGTTGAGACGAATGAGGGAATTGGCACGTAAGAGTCAGGTGGCCGAAAAAACCCTCCATGGTTTGTGGATATCAAGACTCCCCGATCACGTTCGAGCAGTGTTAACGGTCAGTCAAGATCAGAAACTTGACAACCTCGCCGCCATAGCAGACAAGATATTGGAAGGACGATCAGGCGAAGTGTCGGAAATATCAAGCGGACAAACACAGCTTATGGTTGAGATGGTCAACCAAATGAAGAAGCTAACCATAGAAATAGCAGCCTTGAAATCCAATGCAAATAATGGTAGACACCGTAGTTACAGGCGCAACCGAAGCCAGTCGCGCACAAGATCACACTCCAGGACGAGGATTACACCCGACAGTCCCAACTGGTTATGTAGGTATCATCATCGGTACAGGAATCGAGCTCGGAACTGTGAAAATCCATGCAATTGGAAGAAACCGTCGGAAAACTAAATTCAGCGTTGACAGAGGCGGTCGTCAGCGCTATCATACCGTCAAACCGCCTATGCGTTACCGACCGAAAAAGTGGGTATCGTTTTTTGGTAGATACAGGCGCTAACATTTCAGCCATACCTAGAAGAGGGAATCGTTTAAAAGCTGACGACACATATAAAATATACGCTGCAAACGGTACACAAATAAAAACATACGGCGACAAAACGCTGACGTTGAATCTGAATATGAGACGCCCGTACCGTTGGACTTTCATCGTAGCTGACATTACGCAACCAATACTTGGAGCCGATTTTCTAGAAAGAAACAACATTTTGGTGGATGTTCGGAATAAACGTTTGATTGATGGTACAACTGGACTTCAGAGTAACGCAAAGTTAATGAAGTCAAGCACGCCTACACTTCGGACCGTAAAATTAACCGAAGACTACGCAGACATTTTAGCAGATTTCCCGAACATTTTGAAACCTCTCGATACAGAGTCACGACCGAAGCACGACGTTGTTCACCAAATCATCACCAATGGACATCCTGTTTACTCCAAGTCAAGACCTTTGCCAGCGGACAAATACCTAAGAGTGAAGAAGGAGATAGAACACATGCTAGAGACAGGGTTATGCAGGCCTTCCAAGAGTCCGTGGGCAAGTCCTTTGCACGTGACATCGAAGAAAAACGGCGAGTTGCGACTATGTGGTGACTACAGGAGATTGAACGCGATCACGGTACCGGACAGATACCCAATTCCGAGACTACTAGATTTCACATACCTACTACCAGGAACCAGTATTTATTCAACGATCGATTTAAAAAGGGCTTACAATCAGATTCCAGTACAAGACGTAGAAAAGACTGCAGTAATAACCCCGTTCGGTCTATTCGAATTTCCAAGAATGCCGTTTGGACTACGAAACGCAGGGCAAACCTTTGTCAGATTCCTAAACACAGTCTTAGCAGGACTTGACTTCGTATTCGTATATATAGACGATATACTAGTGGCGTCATCTTCAACCAGCGAACACCGTCGACATTTACAAGAAACGTTCAAACGGTTAGACGAACATGGCATCGCAATAAATCAAGCCAAATGCAAACTGGGCAAACAGCAAGTAGAGTTCCTCGGATATCAGATCACAAAAGATGGTATCAAACCATTACCAGACAAGGTCGAAGCAATAACCAAATACCCTATACCAAAAACCGTACAAGATTTGCGAAGATTTTTAGGCATGATCAACTTCTACCGGAACAATATACCACAAGCAGCCAAACACCAAGCTCGGTTAAACAAATACCTCATTGGATCGAAGAAAAATGACAAAACCGAAATACAATGGACTCCAGAGGCATTAGAAGCATTCGATCAATGTAAAGCAAGTCTAAGCGACGCCGTTACATTGTCTTCACCAACAACGCATTGCCCGTTATCACTAATGACAGACGCATCTCAAACGTGCGTGGGCGCCGTTTTACAACAGTATGAAAACGGAAACTGGAAGCCACTCTCCTTTTTCTCAAAGGGACTGAGTGAAACGCAGTCAAAGTACAGCACGTATGATCGGGAATTGCTAGCCATTTACATGGCAGTAACGCATTTTCAACCTTATGTCGAGGGAAGAGAGTTGATAGTTTACACCGATCATAAGCCGTTATGTCATGCTTTCACTACAAAACAAACCTGCACAAGTAAAACGATAGCCCCAAGACGGCTACGTCACCTCGAGTTCATCGCACAGTTCACGACAGACATACGTCACCTATCCGGTAACATGAACCCGGTGGCCGACGCGTTATCGCGACTCGAGCAAATAGATTGCCCCACACCTGTGGATTGGACTGAGTTAGCAGATATGCAACGCAATGACACTGAACTCACTCAGCTGTTAAAAAATTGCAACCTTAACTGGAAAACAACGACATTATCAGGAACAAGACAACTACACTGCGAAAATACAAAACCAAGTTTACGACCGTATGTGCCGAAATCACTTCGAAAACAAGTATTCGACACCATGCACAACATAACACATCCCGGAATAAGATTATCGAAGAAAATGATCTCCGAGCACTATTTCTGGCCCCGCATGAATACTGACGTCGGCATTTGGGCGAAAACATGCCAGGCATGCCAGAAAAGCAAGACACATAGGCACAACTCGGCCCCAATCGGAATTTTTCCACCCACAGCACGATTAGACCACGTGCACGTAGACATTGTCGGACCACTACCAGAATCCAACGGAAACAGATACATCGTGACAATGATCGACAGAGAAACGAGATGGCCGGAAGCTGTACCAGTAGCAGAGATAACAGCAAAAGTTGTAGCGGAAGTTCTCATAAGCACCTGGATAGCGAGATTCGGATGCCCAAACACCATAACAACGGACCAGGGACGACAGTTCGAGTCAGACTTATTTATCACTCTGACCAAGTCACTCGGTATTAAGAAGACCAGAACCACCAGTTATCATCCACAGTCAAATGGTTTGGTTGAACGCTGGCATAGATCAATGAAAACCGCGCTAGTCGCGCGCGGAAATACAACGAACTGGTCAAGCGAACTACCCATAGTGCTACTAGGATTACGAGCAGCACTACGACTGAAAGAGAATACAAGCCCAGCACAGATGTTATACGGAACTAACATACGTCTGCCAGGAATGTTTATCGAGCCGAAAACGCAAGTAACATCACCAGAGACTTTTGCACAGACACTCCAGAGGACAATGGCAAAGCTAAGCCCGTTTAGCAACAACCAACAGGCCAGCAGTCACAAATCGTACATACATCCAGACATGAAAAGCTGCGAATACGTATACGTCAGAACGGATGCTGTGAAGAAACCACTGACCCCAGCCTACGAAGGCCCATATAAAGTGTTAGAGAAGCAAGAGAAACATTTCAAAATTCAATTGCCGAAGAAAACATCAATAGTAACGGTGGACAGATTAAAACCAGCATACATTTTAATGGACGGAAAGGTAAATGAACCTTTAGAACACCAGAAAAGTAGCAGTAGCGAAGTGAACGACGACAAAAATGTTGAGCCAGCAGAAATTAATAAGACCGCACCAAACACAACACGCTCAGGCCGCGTCATACATCCGGTGGTACGATTTACAATACCGCCAGATCAACGAAAGAAAAACACGGAATAAAGAAAAGAATAATTTCGTCCGCACAAACTACCAAACTACCGCAGCAGCAACACGCTGGTAAAGCAAGATCAAGACAATTGCAATATTCGGAAACATGGGCAGCTGGGGCTCCAAGGAAGAGATCGTGGTGGCACAAACTGCCGCTGGGTCAGGGGGATCCAGCATCTCAATGACGGAAATCTCTATGGGGGGCATTTTCATCATCGCCGTTGCAGTGCTACTGTACTGCATGTATAGAAAGTGTAGGAAGCGGTTATACAAGAACGTGACACGGCACGTCGACGCCAGGCAAACGCAACCAGCTCAGATTCCAACAGTCTCCATGCGTTGCTGTCAGCACCCAAACGGAGGACAGGGACCACAAAACGTTTAAGACAGCAGCAATCGGGAAAAAGGAAAACAGAAGAAAAGTGTAACCGCGTAGTATTAAGTTCGTTTTTATTTTTGTTCGTGTATGGCTATATTTTGTGTAGAAAGAATACTTCTTTTGTCTTATTTTTTATGTAAACTTTTTAATTATTTTTATGTAAGTGTACTCGATTTGTTTATTTGTTTTTAAAGGGGGAAATAATGTGGTGCATCGACACATTACATGTCGCATGCACAGCAAATATTATAATGGTCAAATAAATAATTATATATAGCAGTTGTGTACTAGTGCTCACCGAAACCAGTTGTTTTATTTACATGACTCATAACACCCAACAACACGTACACAGAAGATACACTTACACCATCAATTATAATTATCCTACTAATATTATAAATGAGATAGCTCGTGAGGATCTACGAACTTACAACCCAATAACTACTGATTAGATTTTGATGAAACATTACAGTGATATAGCGTATATGAGAGCTAGAATAGAATGTTAGATTTCTAAGTTATATATTTCCAAATATTATGTAGTAAATCTGCTCTCCTCAGTGGGACCTTTACATACTTATATCATAATACACTACAATCAAGATCTCCGATCTCTTGTTCAATTTAATGTCAATCTTGACTTTGAACATCAGTCTTTCAGACAAAAGACTGATCAAAAAGATCCCTAATGAAATAAACAAACAATGAAATTCCAGGGAATTAAAACGTTCTGCTGAACCATTCAGTGGATGCTAAAAATAGGGCTCTTTACTGTCGAGGTTCACCTTTATGACCCATTTACTTCCAGACACCTTGAGCGAATCCACAGAAATTCGCTTTGATATTTAGGAAAACAACTGAAAAACATCCCGCTAATGTCTGGTGCCAAATACTCAGTTGGTTTTGGCTCAATTAAATATTTAGTATTGAAGTTCTTGATTGCAAAGGTGGACAAACATTTATGAGAACGAAATTTTGGTTTCAATTTTAATGTGACTAGATTGATAGTTACCTGGAAATAAAATATTTGCGTAGAAGTGTGCTGACGTCATACATCACAGAAATATAGGTCAGTGTTGATTTCAACTCCTGTAAGTTTTCTGATCCAGACGTTGTGAATCTAGCAACTAAATCTTGTAGATGTGATTTTTTATAAAATCTTTTTGAGTATGTGGTGATATTTGCTTTGATTTCATTGTTTACGGTTTTATCTTTAGATCCCTGTGAATGCTCTTGTTTGTGACGTATTTGGGTGCACTTTCTGTTGTACTTTGTATGGTGAACTTTGTTTCAGTTTACTAAAATTGGATAAAACATCCTTCAAAAGACCCAACAACATTGAAGTTCTAAACCTTTCCAAGTAGCAATCATAATGTCTTTATCGTCTTTAGACAGTTCATAGAGAACATAGCTACGTTTTCAGACAATTGTAAGAACAAAACACTTTTTTATCTCTGTAAATGAATATAAAACAGGTAAAGTATCAATCTAGTCTTAGCTAGGTACTGTAGGTACTATCTCAGTCCTCATGTTTATGACTGCCCAAGATTCATGTCCATATGCTAATGCCAGTATCGCGCGTGTTTATATACCGTTATCTTTATAGGGTATTCGGAGTTTGTACTTCGAAAACTGCGGTTCAAAAAAGTAGCTGATTTGAGTGTTTTCTAAGATTATACTCTGAGAGCAGTGGTGGCCTAGTGTAAGAGTCCCAACTTCATAGTTCGAATCCAGGCAGGCATTTTACTTTGTCTTCAAGGAAGGTGGTTTCTTAGGATTGTAGACCCGTGCCATTGTAAATGGCGTGTGATTGAGGATGCGTAAATCCAGCAATGGATTGCTGTTTTGCTGGTTGAAGAATGAAAATACTTTGTGTAATTTATTGAATCACCACTGCTTTAAAAAAAAAAACCGTACTAAAAATTAGAAAAAAAAAGAAAATCATGCTGTGCAAGTGCAGTCGGAGGATATCTTTTATTCGCAGCTGGCTGACCAAAACCAGATGTATCCTCCAACTACACAGCATTGTTTTCTTCTTGTTTAGTACTTTTTAGTTCGCTTCTTAAGCCGTCGAGTTTTTAGACTTTATGATTTTTTTATTTTTAGTTATATTTTATTGCGGATTACTTTTATATTTTTGAAATCACCTCTTAAAACCCTTTGTTTAGAAGAAAACAAAATTGAGCTCTCCACAATATGGCTCACAAAATCCGACACTTTTCTTTTTCAATTTTAATATAGCTAGTGACACTCATAAGGTTAAAACGAATCGATTGACATAAGAATCATCAAAATCGCCATCGCTCTAGAACGCCACATAGGAACAAATATACACACATAGGCTGATAAATACATTACCCTTCTTTACGTCGCGCAGTCTGATAAAAGGGGTGCAGGATAACATTCTAAGGAAACCGATATGCCCTAAAACCAATAATCGGAAAAAAATTGTAGGAAAAAAAAACTTTTTTTTTTGTATTTATTAGCTGTAAGTCCTCCATGTAAAATAAATAAATATACATCTATCAATCGGCTCTAGATTAAAAATCACCCTCACTTACAGAGGGCCTTCTCGTGCAGACGTGCCATAGTAGTACGAACATTATTTAAGGCTGATTACATTTATGCTTATGCTATTTTCTGAACTATAAAGATTTTCACTTTCAACCAGTGAAAGTAATTTTATGGCCGACTAGCTGTTGTCCGCGATTTCGTCTGCATAGCATTACTACTTTGAATAGCCTATTCTTTTTAACGCGCCATAATATTATAGGTGTGTGGGCCGCCATTCTTGAGAAATTATTATTTGACCACACAAACTCTACCCCCCTGTCAACCCCCTCAAGGATGATTTCCGGGATAAAAACTATCCTATGTCCTTCCCAGGGTCTTAAACTATCTGCATACCAAATTTCATCTAAATGGGTTTTGCGGTTTAAGTGTGAATAGGTAACAGACAGACAGAGTTACTTTCACAATGGATAAAGGTGCATCAAGTGTATGTATGAGTGCTTTATCTTGATGGCCCTTTATATTATTATACTTTATGACAAACCGTTCGAGGTTAAGGTTCTTTTTGCTTTGAAACAGCTTTCTAATAAATGTACTTTAATAAAATAAATAATATGTAGTTTAGTTATAATTTTCTATATATTGGGATATCCGTTTTGGGTAAACGACAAGTGAAGAGGAGAAACTATCTTATTTTTATTTTTAATTAGGTATATGTCCGTACCTATTACGTTTCATACTTTTACGTATTTTTACACGTATTTTTTTAAACGTATTTTTTCTGTTTCGTCAGATTTATTTACTTTCCGATAAATGTTATCGATTAGCACAATGATAGTACTGCTTTTTTAGAGATAAATAATGTATCATATTAGAGATAATCTTTTCAGCTGTTTCACGGACATTACATCAATTCGTAAAAAGCCTTGATTTAAAAAAAGCCGTGGGGTAATAAGGTTATGTTTTTAATGGGCTATCATCTTTTGTCGAACTTCATAATCATCGTCAACCCCAGTCCGCCTTCACACACTGTTATGAACAGGCCTCTTCTCTCTTTTGCCACATGTTCCAGTGCCAGCCTCTTTATCCGCGATGGCAAACTTGTCATCTGCCCATCTCGCCGGTAGGATTCGGTTCTTAGCGACCGTGTCGCGCGACCCGATCGCGGGTCGCGCGACCCACTGCTTAGTCCATACTAAATCCATATTTATATGGAGTACTAAACAAATCCGGCGACCGCGTCGCGCGACCTATGGGCGTGGCTAGAGAGCGGCGCGGCGTGGCGACCGCGACTTAGTCGCCCATCTCGCCAGTAGGATTCGGTTCTTAGCGACCGCCACTCGTGACCGCGATCGGGTCGCGCGACCCACTGCTTAGTCCATACTAAATCCATATTTATATGGAGTACAAAACAAATCCGGCGACCGCGTCGCGCGACCGATGGGCGTGGCTAGAGAGCGGCGCGGCGTGGCGACCGCGACTCAGTCGCTTTGGGAGCAGTGCCGTCACGTGACGCACGGGAAACACATCAAAATAAAATATTTTCTGAACATTTCTTCTTTATAATCTAAATGTAGTTTTATGAGTATTTGAAAGCAACCCACTTTTTCTTGTGATGTCAAAATTGAGTCAATCTTCATCCTTTTTTCCTGAGGCATAGATAATAACATAAGAATATCATCATCTTCTTCATCCTCCAATAACTGCTGAATAACTTTTTCCTAGCTGCGGTTAAATTGTGCGACATATCTTACTGCAATAGAACACAACCGTCGCCCATAAAAACTGCGGGCAGAGATGTGATGTCGCCGTTTCTAAGAACCGAATCCTACCTTTAGTAGTGTCCCGCGTCTCCTACACCGGTCGCGAGTCGCGGTCTCGCGTCGCGGTCACGCGGTGTACTCGCACCTTTGACGCCACTCAGTCACCGCCTCTCTCTACCTGTTGAACTTAGGCAAATAAAATCACGGAAAAGCCTATCAAGGAGGAAAAAAAAAATATTTGTTCTTCCACAAGATAAGGTCATGCCCGAAGAATTACGCAGAGTCCTTTGCTAGCACTCCAGTTTTGCCAATTGCTATCTATAGAAATTAACTCCTAAGTAAAGATTCTCGACAGTTACCATTTTGCACATGCCATGCCCCGTAACGTTAACGTAAACGTCCACGTTTTTCTATACAATAGCACTTTAGAAGAACAAGATAATTGAGCAGTCACATGCCAGGGTTTTTATTGACTAACTAATAATAGATCGATCAGTGTAATCATTACGTATTTATTGACGATTATGCTGTAAGTAACTGTAATTTCCAATGACAATTTCTTGCTAATCTTTGTGTGAACATAAATGAACTATTTATTCGATTTCTGGAACTCTATCTGCGATACAAGTTAACATCTGTGTAGTTACCGGTTTTAACCAGATAACATGATTGCTGCTATTGCTGTTAGATTGTGGAACTCACTTCCACCCACCTAGCATCAGAGATTTAAATATTGTCTCACTGTTCAAAAAACGTTTAAAAGAGCATTATCTATCCTCTCAAGTCTGGTCTTTATATCTATATGTATATATTTAGTATCTATATATTTATATTTGTATATATCCACCATTACACATTTGTGTAGGTGCGCATGTTTTAATATCATAGTTTAAGTCGTTCACTTTTCTTCTCTTCCGGTTCTCACACACTATTGTCTACATTTCTTTTTAATTTTTCCTTTTCGCGGGTCTGCTGGTAGAAATTTCTTAAGAAATAAGCAGTGCCTTTGTGCCTTTGCCTATCGTCTTGATGTGTCGTCTTTACGTAATATACTGTGTGTACATAAATTTAAAACTGACAAATACCTAAACTGCCAGGGTATACGCAAGAGATTTATGCTACGGTTCCATATCCGAAGGCTGGCTATAAAAACAGCAACATACTTGGAATAAATATCAAAATTGCCAAATTCTGATAGTATTTTAAAATCGCACTACCAAATTCCCATAAAGATAATACATAAGTGCGATTTTTATTATTATTTACTTCTGCGGATATGCTGTAAATTCCCGCCGTGACGTAGCTAATATTTATTCAGCGCAAGTGCGCTATAAAAAAGACGATCTATCCAGCAATGTGCTGCACCTATTGCATGATGAAGAATTGTGCAGAAAACCCACTTACAATAACAAAGATGAACTTTATAAGATGCTAATAATATATTTTTTTTCGTGCTTCAAGCTATGTTTACGAGAATAAGTGAAGCTCACGTGAGGAAAAAATAATCTTGTCAACAAAGTTGAAAGAAGAGCTGAGAGTCTAGAAAAAATTATTCTATTAGCGATGTCGATTTCAGAGTAAGCATAATCAGAATTTTAACGTTCTCACTAATGGGACACAGAAGGTCACGATGACCAAACGAACGAAAAAAGACGAACGGCGAAAGAGACAACTCCAAAATATTACAAGTGCTACCGAAGTGTCCTGAGATTTTCTAACGACAAACAAATTAGTGTAGTAGACAGAGTAAATCACACTTTGTCTAGGCCTTCTCCTTTTGCTAGACGTAGGTACTTCAGAAGAGACACTTGTGAATGTTTACAAGTTTAGAAATATGTTATGCTATGCAACCAATTTCAAAACAGTTACCATAATATTAACATCATACGAGTCTGTTGTCTACATTTTTTTCTCCCTGATCTTCAACTTACTTTCTCCTCCGTTCTACTCAAGCAACCTGCTGGGTTCGAGTAGAACTTCTAATGGAACCCCTGCTGGGTTCCTACTGGGTTACTTTTATGATTTTATGACCAGTAGATAAAGTTGCAACTATTCTAATATTGCTAAGTTCTTTATGGTATGTTAAATGGAGTGTACCATTCCACCTCTCCTTGTAACCTAAAATATGATTTTTACTTCCCTTTATTAGCTGTCATCTCATCAGTTACTGTGTTTTCATTTAATTAATCCCTCAAATCTTTTGCCAATGTTTTCTATGGCCACCATCTTCCCCTATATCAACTACATTAATTGCCTGCTCTCACTTAGGTCGATTAACCTTAATTAACTTGATTTAGTAATTCTAAAACCAAAGCTTTTATTTTCTGTCCATATTTGATACAGTTATAATCCTTTTCATTATTATCAGTAGTCATTTTATCATTAGGCTGGTCGGGCTTGTAGTAGTTGTTGTTCTAGTTGGACCTTCTTCTTCTGCCAATACAACTGTCCATTGATTGTTTGCTCCACCCCCGTAAGTGCTCCTAAGTACAGCTCATTGGCTTGGCCTTGTTCAAATGCTTTTATCCTTGTGTTTTTATTGACCAATGTCTCTCTCTCCCTATTGATTAATTAAAGCTTGAAATGTACTAAATTGTAATGAATGAATTAACATTATTTCCTTAAGATTTATAGTTTCTCTTTCAGATGGCATAATTACTTGGACTTTGTCATGTTTTACTAATACTTAAAAAAATACTTATAGCTATCAATATACCTTTAACTCAAGTAAATATTATCGTTATTCTTACATTAAAAATGACCTAAACTTCTTTTACGGTACTAAATTAGCACAATGAAATAATAAATAGAATAATATATAATTTGAACAGTCCATACGGGAATTTCACAGAATGTCGCCTGTTATATGTATATTAGCAATGAGATGCGAAGATTGGAGACCTATATAAGCAGTTGTAAATACTTGATGTTAATTTAAAGAAAATTTGATTATCAACCTGACACGCTCCTGAGACGTGGATTTTACAGTTACTTTGGTTTAGGCTGTTAACATACAAGATATGATAGATTTATCGCTTCATGAAGACAACAAAACAGTCTATCAAAATTCACAAAATATACAAAAAAGAAATAGATTTGACACTAATATAGAAGAAACTGTCTTGTTTTTATATAGAAGGTTTTAATTTCCGCGTTGATTTTATTGTGACGTCTTTGTTATTTAGATCAAAGGATATCCTTGACCGAAACTTATAACTAAATGTCTGTTAGTCTTTAGAAATTATGCGGAAGGACTTTCGATTTAAAGGTTCTATGAATTATCGTATGCTGATGACCCATTGGGCCTTGCCTTTATACCCATTGTATGTAGGTACCTTAATGAAGAAATATTATCTATTGTCTGTAACAAAGGTAGTTTGAGTATTTGCGTGTGGCAATTAGTTACTTTACTTTACTGTAATAGTAAAGTATCTACATTTATCTACTAGGAGCAGGTACATACAGTATTATCGTGTGCTTTGTAATTCCATGGACGTAGTTAACTTGCATTAATTAATTGGAAACATTGTAAGGATATGCATATAATGAACACTCATTGTTAATGATGTTCATTAACATTAATGGGTGTCAGGATCACTGACAGACAGACAAACACAGCATACTATAGACCTAACCATGAATTACAATGATAATCCGGTTTTAAAATATGTCAAGAGGATCTAGCTCGACAAAGTGATAGAATATCATAGATATTGACTATTAAAAAATATTTTGTACTTTTTACATGACTGATCGCTGATAGTGAAAATATATCACTTTTTTTAGAGTCCATGGTCAAACTTGTTGAGCTTGGACCAATAATTTTAACTTGTTTCCGCAAAATATTTAAGTAAAATTTAAAGGACCTTCAATGCAATTCTGTGACTTTCTGAACCACGCTAGCCCAAGTATAGGAAGCCAAAAAACTACTTACCACCCACTCAATAAAACGCTTTCGTTAAAGCCAAATTAAAACCAATTTTAACAATCTTGGTTCACGAAAGGTCACAAATAGAGGCTGAAGAACTCAATTTCATACCCAGTCTACAGAGTAATTAATCAGGTGGCACAAAGCCAAATAATTAATTACCGACGTGATTCACATTTTTGATACAAGTAGGTATCTACCTATACAAGTTTGCGTGTGTGCGTATTTTGTCTGTAGAAATAGATGTATGCTACCTCAGGGCTACGGTCAAAAACATCAAAGGGTTTTTTTATAATAACTGATTTATTCATTTTAACATCAACTTTAGGTAAACATTACGACCGTTTCTGGAAGTTCGTAGCAAATACTTTCATCTCAAATAGAGGTGATGAGATGTATCATCATTTTATCTTGGGTAAATGTTTCTCAGAGCAAAATGACTCACCTCATTCTTAAGACGATGATAAGGCACGGTATGATTGTGTTATCATTTGCACATTGTAAGCTGGAGATGTGTTTTTCAATCTTGTTGGTTTAGTTGAAGAGACATTTTGTTTTTCCCATTACTATTGAGGTTGAAGTTATATTTCCAGTAAGTAGTGTTTGATTCCTCTCTCTATGATATACTATATATTTATGCTTAGTTTGATCAAGTAGGCGACTATGCTTTTCTGTGGGCTCGTAACAATATGCAATTGCCAATCCGAAAGTTATTAAAAGATGAAGATATTGCTTTTCAGCTATTCTTTGAAGATATTCATAAAATATTACCGTTAGCTGGTAGAGAAATGAGAATAAACAGAAACAATTTCTAGAATTCATGCTCAACTAACTCCGTGTCTTATATTCAATGGGCATCCATCTTGAAATTAATAATGTCAGACTTGTTTGTTTATTTTCCTTTAAAGAAAAAAACAAAGCAGGCAGAAAATTATTTGATCCACGAGTAGCTCCAAAAAAGTAACCATCAAACGCGAATAAACCACAAGAAATCGCCCTTGACACAGATCTGGTTCCATTAGATCATAAGACACAAATCTTGACCTTTGTTAGAATATTTCTTTTCCCGAACGAATTTCCTAATGGACACTGATGACGTATTCCGATAATTTCTCCCAATTAATTGATACTCATCACGCTACTGAAATTAACAGGTCTAGTTGCTAAGCCGGAGGTGAAGCTTGAATATTGATTTTTTAATTAAAGTCGTTGGAGGAAAGTCCATTTTTCTTTGGCTGAATTTTTATCGCTGTGATTTCGGTTATCTATGAATTAATTTCTTTTAGAACTCAATTATGATTAAATCATTGATATTTATAGCGGAAATAGTAGGCCTTAATTAGTGAATTTCTTATCTTTTCAATGGCCAAATTGCGGTTGTGTAACTTTTGGGCGAAATACCACCAAGAACAATGCCGTCTTTTAGGTCTTTTTCCCCAGAAGTTCTTGTTAGTTCAGATGGATATTTTACAAAATACCTACTACTGGCATGCCAAGAAAAGAAGTGCTTGCATGAAATGATCAATCTTTACCAAGAGCATGGGTCGAAGCTTAACTCGTGAGCACAAATTAAATAACAATCCTCCAATCGTCTTCTGACTCTTAAAACAGTGAAGGAAAACATCGTGAGAAAACCGGCATGTCCTAGAACCAAAAATTTTAAGACATGTGACATTCACCAAACCGCACTGGGCCCGCGTGGTAGATTAAGGCCCATTACCTCTCTCATAGAGAGGATGCCTGTTTCCCAGCAGTGGGGACATTATAAAGGGTGATGATGACAGTCGTCTTCGTTTGAGTAGCAAAAAATCCGGATATCCCTACTCGCAAGTCTGCCTGTCCGATCTTAATCAGAGTTCTGAATCAGACGTATAATGTCACCCAGCGCTGACATATTGACACAAAAGTTAAGGCCCCAATTAAGTCATGATCCCTTGACATCTGCTGACCCATCACTCAAGAAGGTTAAACATTCGCATTAATAACACCCTTTAATCTTTCCAGACGAAACCGCGGAACAAGCCAGTACAACGACGTTGCAACCAAGATTGAACTTTAGCTCCTAAAAGATAAAGTCTTAAATGGGACTGTAAGATGAGCTGGTACAGAGGACTGTTTGTCATTCACGCTCAAATCACTTAAAGCAATGAAGGTGAGGAAACATTTTTTGTTAATTTATTTAAAACTACTGATTGCCCGTGCCTGCACGTACGCAGACGATGATTAAGTATCTCTTGAGGAAAACTGTTATTATTTTTTGATTACCATTAATCGGCGATTAATCGTGTAATTCAATCAAAATCAGGTCATGATAAGAGCTGTTTGTGACTGACAGCCCTTGTATGACAATCAGTCAGTCATCTTAGCGACATTATTTCATACATAAATACTAAGCTACAGTACCCCTAATAGAGAGGAGCTCGTGGCTAAATAATAACAGCCGCCAGTCGCTTAACGAGGTCGGTCCGTGGATGGGTGACCATTTCAACATACCGAGTTTCCTCCGTGCCTCGGAAAGCACGTTAAGCTGTTGGTCCCGGCTGTCATTTGAAGATCTTTGACAATCTTTATGAGTAGTCAGAAGCTTGAGATCTGACACCAGTCTAGCCAAGGGGTACCGTGTTACCCAGTTACTGGGTTGTGGAGGTCAGATAGGCAGTCGCTCCATGTAAAACACTGGTATTCAGCAGAATCCGGTTAGACTGGAAGACGACTCCAACATAGTTGGGAAAAGGCTAGGCAGATTGATTGAGTACACCTAGTCTTCTTTAGTGTTACGGTGTTATGACTAGGGTATGACAGTCGAAATCCAAATCATTTCCTCCAACAGTCCAACTCGATGCTACCTCGAATCATAAAATTGACTGTTGTAGTTTTTTGCAAACCGACTTGTAATATAGGACTAACTGGCTGACGGGAAGACATCGTGAGGAAACCGGCATGTCTTAGAACCAAAAATTCCAAGACATGTGACATCCAGCAACATACACTGGGCCCGCGTGGTGCATTAAGGCCCATTACCTCTCTCACAGAGAGGGTGCCTGTGTCCCAGCAGAACATTATAAGGCTGATGATGACTGACGTAACTATAATACGCGACCTACTAAATTGGCATTTATTAAATTGTTAGAAATATTAGCACTTTTAGACATCGTGCAGATTTCAATTTTCCAAAAGCCTAAAAATAGAATCGAAAGTGCAATTTCTAAACATTAAAAATCTAAACAGCTAAATAAACAAACTAACACTAACACAATAGTAATACAAAATGAACCTCGCTTTCATGATTAAGGCCAATGGAATTAAGGCACAATTACGTCGGCATTTTTTGTTTCGCCGAGAATTAAATTATCTCTCGGACCGAATGCTTAGTGGATTATTTGTAACGTTTATGGTAATGGGGGAATGCCACTGGTTTTTTAATTGTTCTTTTCATGTGATCATTATTTTATTTAAATGTGAAATTGTTTATTTGTTTCATCAGTTTCTTTTAATATTTCCACTGCTGGGACACAGCCATCCTCTTTGTGAGATCCCAGTGCGGGTTGGTGGATGTCACATGTCTTCGAATTTTTGGTTCTAAGACATGCCGGTTTTCTCACGATGTTTTCCTTCACCGTTTTTTAGATACATAAGTAGATACTATGGAATTTCCTACAGATCTGATTCGGAAAATACTATTTCTTTTTTATTTTTTTCTCACCACATTACCAGAATAAACATTACAGTCGAGTTATACGTTATTTTTGGTTTTTATGGGATAGTTGATGGAAATAAAAAAGCGGCTGAAACCAAATTTATTTAAGAACAAAGGCTCTCCTAGGCAATCTCTTGGCGTTTAAAAGCTTACATCGTTGTTAGCACATACATAAGACCTCACTAGTATTCACCATATGTATAGCCAGATGTGTAATACATCCATACTTGGCCAACAATCCCGTGAAACAGAGGCGGGGGAGACGCACAGGACATGTCGATGTGATAACGATTTTCGGGAGAGTCCCATGCAGCAGTCGTCTTCCATCTAATAATAATTATTAGGGGCAAAGAAATTCCCTAAATTTATGGCTGGGTTATTCGAGCCTGTAGGCGTCAAAAGGGCTACATCCGGCCGCGACACCTCATGTTCAACACGACTTATTTGACATTCGATTTTGCCGCCGCTGATGACCGCTGACCTCTTCTCGGCAAATTTCTACCACAGAAAACAATTTTTGCAGTTGATCTACTGAACTGTTTATTTATGGCATTAGTTTTTAGGTACATTGCACCTAGTAAGTTAAAATTGAAAGACAGAAAAGACATATATATTTAGATTATTGAGTGTGATAATTACAAGATTTCGATGGCATATTCAGCTTTAGTCCCCGCATTGTAACTTGGCAATATTTTGGCGTAGTGGGGGTAAGTTCGCGCATAGTGCGTGAACTGACCAACCACCATATAGAGCGAACGTAACGTGGACGCGACGCGATTGGTCAGTCGATCCTTGTGTCAACTGAGCAACCAATCGTGCGCTTGGAACGGTGCTAAACGTTCTCCGCTTGGTAACCAAAGAGACTTCGAAAAGTACTTGTGCGCATCTAACGACACGCCAAGTTACGTGCCGATAACTATACCAATTTTTGCCAAAAGAGAACCAAATTAGCACACAAAAATTAGTCAGTGATAAAAGTTAATGAGTGCATAAAGATCATCATTATTAGTGAGACGCGAGTTCCGTACTAATCAACCAATGGTGACCTAATCAGCAGCCTAATTGCGCAAGTGAATTCGGCAGGGACCATAAATGGACCAATCACATAGACGGAAATCCACATCGCGGCTTTCATCTCGCATGTGATTGGTCGATTGATGGCGGTCAAACCCTGTGCCTTACCGAATTTACTTGCACAATTAGGCTGCAGGTGTTACAATAGATAACAGGCCACGAACGCATTATCTATCTGTTTTTACGGGCGTCTTGCAATGGCGACACTTAATTAATCTGATGTTAAGTGATTACTAATTACGGCTTTAATGGCGCTTGAGAATCCTGAATATCAGCATCCTTATTTTGTTAATAAAATCAGCAACACTGGTTAAAGGCGACACGGCAATGCGACAACGTTGTGACGATTATTTTTTTACAGTTCGAGTACGAGTAAGCTATCCGTCGAACAATATTCGCGTCGGCACAATAGTGCCGGTGGACGAGAGAGCCTTAAAGCTGAAATAGGTGAGAGATTTGTCTCTCCCTAAACAACAATGTCCCGTGTAACCTAAATACAATTGAAATAAAACGTTGTCTTTAACTAAAGCCTTTGTATTGAAGAAATCATGTCATCTTATAATTATGATGTGAATTTTAATTAAATATATTTTTTTAAAATAAAAGTGACATAAGCCTGATAAAACACCAAATTCCCGCATAGTTAATGCAAATATTGATTTAAATAAGATTTAAATATTCATAAAAACAATGAAATATTATCTCATCCGATGATAATAAATAAATCAAAATGAATCCTTAATTGTATTAAACGACATAAGCAGAATATAATTACAATTATTATATCGTAAAAATTGTTACAACAAGATTACCAACTGATTGGCAAGCAAAGTAATCAGTTTTTTTCTTGTTATTTGAATTGATTTTCCTTGTTAGAAAAATTGCATTATTATAGTAGCCTTTCAATGTTCTGTTGATCGAGTGAGAAGTCAAAAACTAGACGTGTATGTAATCAACAAACATGTCTTGATAACAGCGATAAAGCGGTTACTGATATGTAGTTTTTTCAGTGAATCATAAGAATAAATCCGACTACATTACGGAACTTCGACGTAATTCGAAAGTTTTCCATCACAACTATGGTTACCATTTCTTAAAAGTCCTGACAAAAAGCCGCACTTAAACAAAAGGTTCGGACAATTTAGTTACAATAAAAAAGTGTGAAAACTAAAAAAAGGCTACAAAAAAAATCGCAACTGGTATAGTATGTAACAAGAGAAATCCGAAAAAAAACAATCTAGTCTAGTCTATAATCCAGACAAATTAGAAAGCCGGACAAAATCCGGACATGATGCCAAATGTCCGGACAAATCCGGACGGATGGTAACCATAAACGGGACGAGGTATCGCAACTTAGAAAGTTTCCAATCTCAGAAAGAAAGTTTCCAGCTTCGACAGTTCGTAAGCGCAATTCAACTAAGATTAACCAGATAGACGCGGGAGCACAGGACCTACCGATGTGGCGATGCCAGAGGTCCAGTAGTGGTCGTCTTTCCGCTGAAATCATAGCTTATGCTGGATAAAACATCACAAAATCAAAGTCCGTAGGAGAGTTGGGACAATCCCACCGTACTATTCCCAAACCACTGCAACTCCTGAAAGCCAGAATCAACAGCGGCGATCACCAGAAAAGCGCCGATGCAATGAAGCTCGACGAAGTCCTGGCGAATGCACCGTCAATAAATGAATGACCCATAGGAGAGTTAGCAATGCAATGGTACATGCAATCAATAGATATGTACAATAATAATAACAATACTAGTCGTTTAATTACCAGTCCCAGGGCATCGATCGCAAAAATCAAGTTGATTACCGATAGGAATTTAGAACAGTAGGTCAGCACGTGGTACGGGATGTAGCTGAAAGTAATTTCAGAGTTTGTCGAGAGGTGGAAGTAATAAATTTATAGAGTATTGGGTGTACACTTGTACGTACAGGAATGGAGATTGTACACCTTTCATTCATCAGTACATATTATTTTAGGGCAACACGTGGAGTACATTTTAAGTTTTACTGTTAAAAGCCTGTAGTATCAAACTGCAAAACAAAAGCCTCCCTACCAAAAGACCATCTCCGTGATGTGTAAAAGGAATAAAATAAAATAGTGGTCCGTTATACTATGCTTGCATATGGAGATCCTTATGCAGGCATTGTAAGACTGACCACGTACCGTACGGTCATCCGCACGTCAGCTAAATTAAATCTTTGACGTCATCGTCTCCGAACGGTTCAGCGTACCGTGATAATACCGTACTCAACGAGACCGATATTACTCGCTTGCTGAATCGGTTAATTGATTACGTCTTTACAGGCGGTAATTGATTTAAACTAAAATTAACATTGAAAAAAGAAATACTAAAAAAAGTTAGGAAGTAGGTAACTCGGAAGGAAGAGTACTTGCTTGGGCGAAGATAGCCTTTAACTTGTATAAAAGTGTGCAAGCTGGCATCTCATTGTGTCATCTTGCTCTTACAGGCATGTATTTTCGCCCTTACATGCATGTGTAGGTATTTCGCCTAAGAAGAAGGTTCTCAAGAAAAGTGCGCTTTTTAACAAGATACAAAATTACTCACAAAATTTTATAAAAATAGTTTTATCAGAGAGTTCATGAGAAAAACTTCGGCTTTAGTAAAGAATTTCACGCAATCAGCTGTGATAATGCCCGTGTATATCGGCAACAAAGTTGAGTGCTACATTGTCAAAATTATCTTCAGATAGGGTCACAATGAGATAAGATTGATATCAAACAACTGATCCATGTTAAATCCCAAATCATTTGTGTGTAAAGGGAAAGCTGAATAACATTTATTTAAAACTATTTCTCATAGTGGAAATTCCTTTCATGTATCATTTTTTTCGATAAGTAAAACGAATATCCGATCAGTATTCGTCTTAGTCATTCCATTCAAGTCATGAACTCAGACAGACAGACAGTTTGAGTAAAGGAGACACCAGGAGTCGGTATAAATATAAGTTTATAAGATGTATTCTAATATTATCTATATTTTTCTATTTCAGATGGTCCCACCTCATCGAATACCCACTGTAGCCACGCTAATACTTCTGTTGTTACTACAACCTGCACTAGAAGCAAAGAAATCTAAAAGAAAATTAATATGTCCGATAGGATTTCAAATAACTTACTCCAACATCGACGGAGAACCAATATGTTACCGATTGAAAGGCCCAGAGAGACTTACAGACAAATATTTAGGGTGCACCGGTAACCTATACACGTCCAAACTGTATAACAGTTTGAACATGACCAAGCCTGAGTTAGTATTATGGACAGAGTACAAAACATTGTACCCTGGGGGACCTTTCATTGATTACTCATATACGAAATCAATAGGGTCTCTTTTAGAAACTACATTTGAAGTAGATAACCCTCAAAAGGGTATTGAAGAAGAACTTTGTGTAGTGATAGACCCAGTAAGTAATTTTACAGCGACAAGATGCGATGATGAGTTCTACAGATACTGTCTTGTGGAACCTTATTTTGATGAAGATAGTATGTCCAAAGAAGGATGTGATGAGTTTAAAGGCTCTTGGAGGTTTTGGTCTCCTAAAGCAACCTGCTTGTCACCAGCTACTGCTGTTGGAGGTGGTGCAGTTAGAGCCACATGGTTTCAATCAAAAGAAATATGTGAGAAGAGAGGAGGTACAGTCCTCTACAATGGGTGGAGATACTCAAATAATCCACTATTACACATCTCTGGATCGCTTCCTGTTTATCCACTCGGCATTACGTACGACCCTCAACGTCACAGTCACATTGTGAATGAAGATGCTACCGTGAGTTACGTTTTCTTTCAATTTTGTTTAGTTCATGTCCATCAATGCTACTTTGTCTTTGATCTTGAAAACGTCTATAAAAGCATTCCTAAGTATAATTTTGAACCAAAAATAGGTTGTCCATGTCAATGTGTACTATCTTTCCCGTGTTTTTCTGTGAAGTATGGAATTAATAATATCTCTGTAATCTAAGCTATTAAGTCGTGTTTTTGTCCTAGTCTCAAAAATGTGGTCGAGTGTTTAATAATATTAATGTTAGTGTCAAACCAAACACTGCTTTTGTTGTTTTAGAATTTTTTGTTTTTAATAGCTATTGGACTGTGGTGGCTGGTTTCCATTAGTATCTCCTTCGATCACACAAAGCCCTTTTGAGCTCGAAACATGGGGCTGTTGTAGGTATAAAATCGGATCTTCGGAATCATGCAGTCGCAGGTTGCCGCCTCGAAGGGTTCCGCAACCCGTATTCCGGGATGTTTGGGTGTTGGTGCGAACTTTTTCAAATTTTGTTTCATATAATCAATAACTGTCACTAATGATTCTGCATGAATGAAATTTGGAATGGCATTATGTGTTTAAAAATACATTGCTTAGCTTCTAACATTTATATTCATAGAAAACTGAGTATAGGCTTCTTTTGTGAGTTTGTTTAGTTTTGAAGTCCAGTTTTTGGAGCAATTGTTTGTGAAAAAAAAAACTTTCGGCTAATACGCTTGCACAAATATATTTTCTATCGAAATACGGTGAAACACCATTTGATTGTAAATTCTTATTTCATCAACGGATATCAATAAGCTACTAACTGTCTTGTCCAGTGCGAATCAAAAATTGAGCTTCTAATAAATTCTATAATATGTAGTACTTGTATGCCCGTTTATGTATTGCTTCTATTTACATTATAAATGCTTATCGTATTTTTAAATATATACAATTAATTTATAGACACCACCAGCAGAATGGGGATTGGAAGACAGTATTGGAATGATGAATGGCAATGAAACATCATATGGAGCCATTCGCAACGATGTATGGGAATTGGTGAATAGTTCATATATATTTTACGATGTTATTTGTGAGAAAAACGTGGAACTAAGAAAAGTTGAACTAGTCGTCAGTGCTGATGAGTACGTATTTTTTTTGTATTAAGTATTTTTAATTAAATTTTGATGTGTGACTATAGATTCATTTATCATTATAACGCCAGCTTTATGAGCAATATAAAGCAAAGATTTGCTGTAACATCTTAATCTCAACTATCTTAACCTTTCGAGTATTTACGACGTGGATTCACTCAAAACACAATGGCTTTTCTATTGTTTTGGTAATTACGGGCACACGACCGGTTAAGTATATCTTAACTTTGAAATATCTATTTTCACAGACAAAACAAGCTGATATTGACTGTAGGAGATAACGTCGATGAAAACAACATTTACTGCTTCACTGATTCTGAGACATTTTCCCCAACTCCCGTCAAGATAAGCTTCGATGATATACACAACAAAATATTAACCTACGTCCTTAAGCCTATAGGTGATGGCTACTATTGGTGTGTTCATATAGATTCTAAAAGATTTCTTGTATCAGAATCAAATAGAGCTCTCTGGGTAAGAGAGGAACAATCCCTCCGAAGCAACTTTGCAGTCAAACTTGTATTTAAGAAAGAATATAGGTTTGAAAGCGTTGAAAGACTGAAAAAAATATGGGAGAAGAAACTAAAAGAATATATTTTCTATTCAACAAACTATTACAAAATCAATGGAGGATTAGAACTGATTCAAGATCCGAAAGCCTTTGAAGGTATTCTGAGAGATTTCAAATTGACGCACCCAGATTTGAACCCGAAAGAGAAGGACATATTGTATGGGTTGAAATTGAAGAAATTGTTTTTGGATGGGAAGACGGTGGTGTTACATTTGAGCCTGAACCCTCGTATGAAACCTGTGCAACCTGCAACCTGGGACGACATTGAAATTGTTTATATGAAACCAGTGTATTACTGCAATGCTAATAACCATGAGTTTGGTAAGTTATTTTTTTTTGCTTTACTTAGATTCAGCCTCATTCAGATTCAATCGTTGGTATTCTATAAGAGAAAACTAACTCGGTATCATATCTAGTGAAACTACATTCGTATTCGTCCTAATTAATCTCATTACATCCAAGTGCAAAGGTTAAACAGTCCGACTGACGGTCGCACCGTTTGTAACAATAGGAACCACGAATTATATATAGGTAGAATGTTTTTTTTAAATATATATACTACGGTAACAGATAGTAGCTTAGTTTTAAACAATTGTGCCTGGTCTGTTATAGGAAACGAACATTAATCAATCAGATGTTCTGCTTTTTGCACTTTTTACCTTGTACAGTCAATAGCAGATATATAGGAGACCGTCTTGTAATGAAAATAATTATTCTACATAGAAAAACCCATAACATCAGCCCAATAAAAGTATCCATAGTATTGTTAGCATCCTATGCGTTAATATCATCTTGAAACACATCATCATCTTCATGCCTTTGTACCATATTACTCGGGTTTGGCGCAACACCTTTCCTTCTTGCATATCAACCATTACGCTGACACTGATTACCTTTACTTTTAAATCATTCATTCAATCATATATCCGATACCTTCACACAATCCATTAATTTCTTTGGCCTCACTTTGCCACTCCATCCATCTACATTTTATACTCATTTTAACCTTTTTTAGATTATGCGTTACATCCCTCTTCTTGCCATCCCAAGACAAACGATTCCATTTCAACTTTTTTGTCACTGGCGCCACTTTCTAAATGCTCATATATTCATTTAAATAATACCTATTCCTCTTATATCATCCTAACACTGTTCATCAAATATTTTTAAACAGTCAGTTACATTCGGCTTGTTTATGTACCAAATTTCAGTTTGCTTTGTCTATTTGGCAATGTCTTTGATAATTTATGATAATAAAACACTGGGTCTGGGTGTCACGACGATCTGTTTTTTTTGTTGCATACGTGATAATGGTCACTAGGAATGTTTAACACTATGTGGCTCTAGACAATGTACGATAACATCATATCGACAACAGCGATGGATAAAATGTTCAAATGTATGGAATGCGCTACAGTAATGGCATCTAGTCAATTTCGACCATCCAATTATTGTTGAGAGAATTTCACTTTGTTTAAAGGCTCTGAATTGGTTGGCTACATTTAATGCTGACTGTACCTACATATCATCTTATCTTGGTCTCAATGTCACTACAGCAGGAATTAAATTATCAATTAAGGATAATATCATTCATTGTTGACGGCTGTTCTTTTAAATTTATTTTACGTCTGCATTGTCTTTTTAAGTACTCGAGATAAAACCTCGGGATGATTAAAAAGGTCAGATTGACAAGGTTATGGTTGTTACTGTATTTTCTTTGATGATTTAGATTACTTGCATAAAGCTCAAAGTTACAATCCCGGTCTGCATTGTTGGTCTGCCTCAGATCAAATAAAAAATGGAACGTTGCAAACAACAAGGTGAAGCCGGTTCAAACTATGCCTTGCCGTACAAATACACAATTACACGCATTCGAGCTCACATATCAAATAATAAAGCTCGTCTCGTCGGGCATTTCAAAAACAATAAATCTGATATATAATTCAAATATAGTATTGTTGGGAAGATACAGGTTACATTATCACACGATTTATTCATACTTACGGTGTTTGAAATAATCCAGACACATGTCCACACTCATGGTTTTCTATTAAGCCTCGTATTCACTTGGCAACATTTGACGCGCGATGTGATGCACATGTTGCTCAGCACGTTGAACGGCAATGAGGAACTTTTGTTTAGTAACGTTGTCTCTTCATGTCGTGTTGTGCGCCTGCTGGTAACATTGCCAAAATTTTGAGCCTCACGTGTCGCGCGTCAAATGTTGCTTAGTGGATACGAGGCTTAAGCATATTTTTAATAACTATGTTACGAAGAGTGCATAGTTTACGGCGATTAGCTTGCCCCGTATCCTCCATATAAGTTTTTAAACTGTGTGTTTGTAGTGAGTTTCCGATATTTCGGTGCTGTTGCAAGCACCAAACAGTAACATGGTAAATATCCCGCTTATAATGTTAATGTTCATATCCCCCATATTACATATTGTGGCTTACATGACTACCAAAATGTGTTTATTTATTTATTAAAACTTTATGCACAAGTACAAAGGCGGACTTAATGCCTTAGGCATTTTCTACCAGTCGACCTTAGGGTGGTGCAGAGATAAGATAAGGCAGGTGCAACTAAATTAAGGGATAAATTGAGAAAAAAAACATATATAAAAAATACATACAAATATATACTTAGATACATACATACAAAAACAATGCTATAGAGAAACCGAAACCAACAAATCAATTCTGTGATGATTCTGCAAATTTCTTGCGAATGTGCTCACGTGCCTTCAATTTGAAAGATAACCGACTGTTTGCCATCCTGATATTCTGAGGGAGCGCATTCCAAAGAGAGATAGCCTGGACAAAGAAGGACGAGTGGATAAACCCAGAGCGGTGAGAAGGACATAGTAGAAGACGATTATTGGTGGAGCGAAGATTTTTACTGTGAGCAGAGCAAAGGAATTGAACATGAGAAGTCAGATAAGAAGGAGAAGAGGGTTTATCAATAAAAGAAAACAGGGTAGTCAAGGCCCTCAGCGCTCTACGCTGACGAATGGGTAACCATTTTAAAAGTGATCGATGAGTGGATACATGATCATACTTACGGAGGTTGAAGACAAATCGAATGCAGTTATTTAGAAGGCGGTCAAGTTTATTGAGTAGATCTGCATTCAGGTCATAGTAGCACACATCACCATAGTCAATAATGGGAAAGATTATGGACTGTACAAGCATGGCCTTTATGTGAGCTGGGAGAAGATTTTTTAGCCGATACAGTGAACGCAACGTTCCGGTGACCTTTTGGCTGACACTCGTAACCTGTTTGCGCCAGTCAAGGCAAGTGTCGATGAGCAGACCAAGATCCTTAACCTCGGAGCTAAACGGGATTGGTACGTTGTCGAAGGTTATGGGTGGAACTGTTAAGCTATCGAGCTTTCTCAAGCTATGGGGGCTCCCAAGTATGATAGCCTGGCATTTTGCAGGGTTAACCGCCACACCGAATCGGTCCGACCAGCCTTTAATCATAATTAAATCCCGGTTTAGCCCCTCGATCGCTTCCGATATGTTGTCAACACGCGCCTGACAGTAGAGCTGTAAATCGTCAGCGTAGAGATGATAATGATAAATGATGTTTATGCTATTGAGAAACATTTAAGCCTGACTACAAGTTATGCTTATGTATATCTTTTCCAGTGGAATCAATAACCGTCCAATGCCAGATCCACACGTGCGTCGGTAACTTCAACGACGGGGTGCAGGTGGTCACCACGATCGACGAGAACTGCTCCACTGAGCGCCCGACCATGTACAATAACCAGGGCGTGGTGACGCCTTCTAGTGTAATGAAATCTGGCAACCCTGTAAGTGTAGACTTGTATTTGCTTAATATTGTTAGGTATATTTCCTACATTTTTTTTGCAGTTGGTATCTAAGGACTATAAGACAGTTTTTTGAGATTTAGTGTAATCTGAACTAATTAGCTTATATTGGCCAAATGCGGGACAATAGATTCCCTTTCCCTTTTTCACACAATTCTGACTTCTGTTAGAGCGGGCTAGACTTTCCGTTAGGAGTCGCGATCGCCTCCCATCTTTACCTTGATCTGCGGCATTTAGTATAGTTATCAGTTTTTATCATGGTTCTGAGTCTCGATTTTAAAACAAAAACCAGGTAGGTACGATGTAAAGTCTAAAATTAGAAATAATGTAAGGTTTGAAAATTTTACTAATTCTCAATTATTGATTAACGTGCATAGTCACAAACTAAATCAATAAACTGTAACTAACTACACGAATATTTTAATATAACATCAAATATACTAATTTTGGCAATACTTTTGATTTGTGTATTGTCGGTATTTGACCAACTAGACATAACATAATCACAACCAAATAACATAGGTACCTCCTTACTTAAACTCACGGTTTTTCCCTTGAGGGCAGGCAGAAACTACAGAAACAAATGAATGTACAGTTAATGAAATATCTGGCTTATCGTTATCCCACGAAATCAATCATATAATAATGGATTTATCCATACCTACTTATTTCAAAATGGTTTATATTTTTTTAACTTAAATAACCAGATCAGAGAGTAATATCTTATATAATATGGCAGTATTTATTAAAATTCCATGCCTTATCTTGAAGATATATGAACGATTATTCCAATTTTATTGAGTAAGATATAATACATAATGATGTTATTTAAAAACGAAAGACATATCTAACTTTCCGATTATTTTTAATAATTATTTATAGCTATATTTTAGTAATAAAAATTCATTGCACCAAACTCATCCTGCTCAGCACTAACTAACGAACTAACAATTTTAGATCGACAAACTTCAAATGGATAGTTTGGACAGTTCAGAAGAGGTACCGACATATTCCTCGACGATTACCACAGACTACACACTTGAACTAACAGAAGTTCCCGACAATATTACAAATACTGGCGAGGATCATTCATCAACAGCTACAGCTACTCCTACTGCCGAAACAGTGACAATAGTCACCAGGCCTACGCCCACGACCGAGGCGATAAGAACTGAAATACCCGTAATACTTACACCAGAATGGATTACAACTACCACTACTACTTCTACTACTACTGAAGCTCCTACTACTAGTACTAGTACTACGGCTGCATGGACGGCCCCACCTACTCCGCCACCAGTAAGTCTTACTATTTGTTTGTGGATGTCTTCTACCAAACTTTCGTAGAGCCAAGATTATGATGAATCTTATATGTACAAAATTCAAAAAGGACGTATTGGTATTTCTGTAAGGGATCAGGTGAAGTTTTAAGAATGTAGTTCTGAATATGAAGCACATGTGTGTTTTAAAAGTTTCGATGTATGTATAATTCTAATAATTATCATTTAACCTTAACATTGCATGAATCATTGACATGAGCTACATGTGCATGAACTTTTCGTACAATAATCTTAACAAGTGTTAGTCTAGAGATATATCTTCTAATATTATGGAAAAAAAAGGAATATATTTATCACGTATATGTGTTTCCAGCCTTCAGAACAACTCCAACAAGTGATGGATGACCTGCAGAGCCTGATCGACAATGAGTCTGTGCCCGTATTGGTTGAAGATATTAGTACAGCGTTTGACCAGGTAGCTATTCATTGGGTCTAAAAATGAGTGTGTTTTCCTTTGTGTGTTACGTGAAGATTAAAAGTTGGCCACTGGTTCCAACTATCACTTATTATATTGTGTTATAAATTAATATGGTAGAAAACTGAAGAAGAACTTGCCCGCTGCAAGTTCTTTAATAATGTACAGTAAACAGACATGCGATTGCAGTAATCCCGAGAGATTTACCGACATTTATTAAAGAATTATGTTATCTCCAGAGTTCTTCATCAGATCTACAGCATCTTTATATGAGACGACCTTGTGAAACCCCTTCAAACGCATCCCATTTTCAGGTAGATGGACTTCTAGCAGAAAACCTGGAGTTGTCCATCCCTGGGGAGCTACTTCACCTTCTAGACGGGATTGGATCGAGACTTGACCTAGACGGGTTTGAGAACGCGACGACCATCAGAGACAATATAGCGTTGTTAGTAACTAACGCTGACCCCAGCCAGCCGGTGAAAGGTCTTAGGATAGCTGCAAGAGAGCAGGATACTTTTACGGCTGAAGCTTTCGAGATTCTTAGAGGTACGTAGACATTAAATGATCTTGTAGAGGAATCTATACCACCATATTCTTACTCATACAACTTCAAAAAATATGACGTTACAAAAATCCTACATCTCGCATTATATTTCTCCAGGCGATTTGAACACCAGCACGAAAATAACCATTGGGCGTTAATACCCTTCTGTTCGGGGGATCCTCACTTTTCAATGGCGTATGCGAGACTTAACACCCTATTCCGCATACTTTCTCCAAGATGGGATGGCTTATCTGTTAATATCACTCGACATCAAAAGGTGCAGTTACAATTGATTATGAATCCCTATTCGGGTAATTGACTAAATTGGCAACAAAAGTTTATTTAAGCATTTATGTAAATACACTTACTTAAACCTGAGAACTTGTCTGATGACGATCTTTTTCTCATTCACTAGGTCGCCAACCTAAATTCCGAAAAATACTCTTATTTTCTGCAAAATTCCCATCGTTTTCAATAAGATTGGTTCACGTTTCATGACGCACGGCATTGAACGCAACGCTGAACTAATCTGAATCAGTAGTAACATGTGTATCGTAATTGGCGTTTAATGCAATAGACGTGGGAACGATAGACTGGTAGGAATTGCGAAATATAATGAGGCTATTGAATATACAGAGTTTATTTATTTATCTTCACACAAAACAGAGGATTCGTACCTTTAATCATATTCTCGATTTAAACATGAAAAGAAAAGGCCCTTAACTTTTATACTTCTCTTGCGTTACTTCAACCAGACTTCAACCTATTTACCAAAATTATAGTCTGTGTTATTCTGCTAAAGTTTCATCCAAAATCCATTCAGTAGTTTTAGCGTGAACGAACAACAAAGATTCTTCCATCTCCACAAACTTTCGCGTCTAGAAGGATTATTATTAAAGGAACGACTGGCATTTTGTTGCATTTGAACTATGGCGATTTGAAGACTATTATTTATTTGCCTGAGTTTCAAAGCAAATAGTTGAAAGAATGACTAATTGCGATAATCAATGTGCTTGAGAAATTTTCCATTATCGTAAAAATGGTCGATGTTCTACCAGAATCCATTATATTTTTCTCTATCTTAATTTGTAGCCCACTGCTGGGCAAAAGCCTCTTATAAACATCTGGTCTTGCAAGATCTCTGGTCAACGTCGGTTTGACCTGCAAACGTGATCAGATCATCACACTACTTTCGCCGGGGTCGATCTAGACCTTAGACGGCGACGTCCTCCCTCAGGCGTCGAGTGAGCGAAGATTTTCGCCCATATCTCTGGGTGCATTTGTGCGACATGGCTAGCATTCACCTTGCCTAGCTTTTTTTCAACTTGCGCTACTTGAGATATGGAGCGTAGGGTTGTGTTTAGAACCCTTAATCCTTATATCCTTCATCAGACTTACTTAAATATTTCTCTAACCATTCTTACCCATAAATCCACAGACGAGTTCGACTCGGCCAACTTACAACTAGAGAAGAGCGAGGCGGTGGTGAAGCTGCCGGACTCAGTAGCAACATCGTCTCGCCGCATCAGCTTCGTGGTGTTCCGCAACGACCGCGCCTTCCACGCCAACTCTGACGACTACTTCGTCAACAGCAGGGTTCTGAGCGTTAACGTTGAGAATGTCACCGAGTTTGATAGTGGAGAGGTGCGTTTTGAAGTCTCATTCTCCTTACAACGAACTAAAGAGAGGCCTGTTTCATGGAACTTCGACGATCAGAAATAAAGCACGTCGAAATAAGAAACGTTGTGACGTACTGCAGCTGTACGTATAAAGAACATTGACATTTTAAAAGTCAAAGTTCCGTGATACAGGAATCTAAGGCGAATTACCTACTGGAGAATTTAATATTCTGCTATTTGACTATTCAAACAATTTATATTAAAATTTGTCTCGCTGCTTTTATTAAGTATTTGGTTGCTAGTACACTCAGTCATTGTAACTTCAAACGTTTATTTAAGTAAAATATATCTTATTATCATATTTAACAATGTTCAATAAGAACCATCCAATAAGTCCATTGGAAAGAAAAAGAAAAAAAAAATCGTCCTTCAAGTAAACGAAAATAAAATAAGACAAACTAAAGTTTAATTTTATTATGACCAAACATTAATAGTACATTACTGCAGCGGCCAGCAAAAGAGGCATTGATGGACGAACGTGTAAATGTGGGCCGAGGCGAAGCCGAGGCACACATACGTAAGTCCATCAATGCCTAGTTGTGGCCAAGGCTTGTATAGTGCTTTTCTCAAATAATGCGCGGAAATTAAAACTAAGTAGTACCTAGAACTCATTTTGTCAAATACAATTACTTTTCAAAATCAATGACGAACAACGAACAACAGTAGTTATGCCCACGTTAGGCTTAGCACGCACTGCGATTTATATTAGCGCGATTTTTTTCCGCCCATTCTGCGGCCTATGGAATTGTATGAAGCCGCAAGCATTGCAGTAAAAAGTCATGCGGGAATAATACTACAAAAATCCGCGCAAATAAAAATCGCAGTGCGTGAAGTGTTCATTTGTTTTTTTTTTTTCATTAAACAGCTTTCTATATGCAAGCCAGTTCGAAATTTAAAGGCATGATTCGGAGAAAAAGATCGTTCCATTTTTAAATTACACGACCTTCCGTACACGACAGATATGAGTTTACTATGTAATTTATTTGGCTGCTGCACACGAAAGATATGGATTTTCATACAACTTTTGCTGGCCGCTGCTCGCATGTATTTGGCCAGTAAAGCAATTGCGATTTATCTCGAAGAAGGTTGTCAAAATAATGATCAAATTGCCAAGCATGCTTGAGAAAATACACATTATTCCTATTTTACAGACGGTCGACATCCACTTCAGTTCCATCGGGGGCGGTCCCGAACGGAACCAAAGCCGTGCGTGTGCCTTCTGGCACTTCCTGGAAGGCGGCCAGGGCTACTGGTCGCAGGAGGGCTGCACCTTCATCCGCGCCACACGCCCAGGTATGCTCGACACGTGCCGCTGCAACCACCTCACGCACTTCGCGGAGATCCTCGTGCCCCGCGCCGTCTTCTCCGAACGAAACGAACAAGTGCTCGAAATAATCTCCATCATAGGCTGCTGCTTGTCCATGTTCGGTCTCATCATCATAGGCATCACTGCTGCTCTCTTCAGATCCTGGCGAAGAGACTTTAGCAATAAAATTTGGCTGCAACTCTGCATCTCCATTTTACTGCTCATCATCTGCTTCTTAGTCATCGTTTTTGTAAAGTTTGACCACTACGGTGTTTCCTGTATGTTGATAGGAGTGTTGTTACACTATTCTGTGTTAGCATCCTTCTGCTGGATGTTAATGGCCGCTATACTGTCATACAGAAGACTGGTGATGGTGTTCACTCGCGACGCGTCGCACAAACTGCTGCGGGCTTCAGCGTTTTCTTGGGGAGTTCCCTGTGCTATAGTCGGTATTCTCCTTTCAGTCGCCCCGCACTCTTACGCGGGACGCTTTGAAGATAAGACACCGACGGGAGCTTTCTGCTATCCTTCAGGGCTCGGGCTCTGGCTGGCCGTGTATGCTCCTATCGCGGTCATGCTGCTCGCAAACTGGACGCTATTCGTTCTGATAGTGCGCTCCGTGTTTGCTACTAACAGAGGGATCACGAGGCACGGCGACACTAACGAAGCTGTTCGCTGTGCCTCCGTCAGCTGTTTACTTGTGTTCTTGTTCGGTCTACCCTGGATATTTGGGTTGTTTGCCTACAACGTCGTATTGGCTTACCTGTTCGCTTTGACGGCTACCTTCCAAGGGTTTGTGTTGTTCATATTCTTTGTCGTTGGGAACAAAAAGACGCGAGATCTTTGGCTAAACAAGTTGAAGATCAAGCAGACTCGCAAGATTCCAGTGACTTCTTCGACGTACACTAACAGGAGTACGGGTCCTGGCCTCCGAGGTGCTCCTCAGAACTCAGTGGAGGCGAAGGTATCGAAGCCCAGGTCATTAGCGTCACCTGACGACTCGAGGTTCTCTTGACGAAAACAAGCGAGGTCCTCCAAAACGGACCGATCGAGAAAAAAGTCCAATGACATTTCTTCCCAGAATAATAAGTAGTGATTTTCTACAAGAATTGAATTTGTAGTTCAGCACCGATTTTCTTTTTTTACTTTTGAGAATATTAATGCATTTACATTCCAGGAGTTTTGCTTATTATTGTGAATGTCTTCAAACCCCATTTACAACCACCCTCCGCCCCCTCTTCCTCCTTTTTGACTTGGTTGTTCATGGGGCTACAATATTGAAATCGTGTTTATTTTCCTTGAGTGATATGCAGCAGCCTATTATTTTTAAACTTTCGTAGACTAGAGAAACAAAGATTGTATGTTCTCTGTTTATATTTATTTATACTCTTACTTAATTAGGACTTCTGTTACCTTATTCAAGTATTAAGTATGATTGTATAGTAAACCTAAATTTTATTTATATAAATTAATCGTCTCTAAATAGTTAAATAAAACTACTTTCAGTAGACTGTTTATTTATTGTATTTTTATAACAGATTTTATTCCTTGTTGAAATGTATTCTAAAGATTCTATATGTATCCTGTAAACTTTAATTTAAAATCCTTCATCAATTTTCATCAGTCAGTGTGTGGTTCGATCAAAGTGTAGTCAACCAGAATTCATTCTCTCGTTCATCATCAAGATTATCTTAGCCAAAGTACTAATATGATGTATTATAGATATTTTTCAATCATAAGCTTGCCATACACAATGCTATACACAAGGCTATAGGTCTGTTCAGGAGTGTTATAACCAAAAAAAAACTATAGCGACAAAAGAATGGGAATTTGGTTATATAGATATGGTCGACTGGTTGAGATTGTGGTCGAGGTGTTTTGACCACACATTAGCAATATTCGTTAAATGCAACAGCAAATAAATTATCTTATTTAAAGTTACTTTTGTGTCCGACCACATTATTATCACTGCGGAGTGGTTATGATTGTGGCAAATCTGAATAGATCTTCTTCTGAACAGATATTGTATCGTCAGATTTTAATCTCTAGGTTATTTATTGGTATCATTTTCATTATTCCTATATCTGACGATACCAGTATTATGTGTAAAAGATAAGCTTCATGAAATTCACTTTCTAGTCTGTTTCTAAAATGCGTTCTGTTCCACGCTTTAAAAATAACAAAATGTCAGTCATATGAATGATTACTTGTAACTCGTAGCTGCTAGCTTGTAACGGAACGCAAATGTAAGCATCAAAGATAGTTACCAAATAATTAATTATAACTAGGTATATGCTAATTTGATATTTTTAGTAGAAGAGCTAATAATAGAACTAAAGGAATTTTAATACTGAGTACTGTATGAGCTATGTGAAGTATTAGCATTCTTAAAAGGCCACAATTAATTGAAATATCTAAGACAGGTGGTTGTAACGACTAATGAAAATTCACTAAAACACCGAAATGAATGTCTAAATATTATTGCACTTTTCGATTTTTAACTGTAGGCGTTAAGACGAGATTTAACAATTCAATAGTGCTTTTGTTTAGGCGCATTTTATTAGAGTTTGCGTGTCGCCAAAAGTTAGTTAAAATTATATTTATAAATATTCAATTTATCGTCTTCTTGCATACATTATGCTAAAGGGACACGGAACTATAAAGTATATGTCAATCCTAAATTTGTTTTAGTATAGTAGTAGTTGATACCAAATATAAAATTAAAATTATTCGTATAGAGAATAACGATGTTACGAATGGTTTTTATTATGCGGCTACCCAATGAGGTGTATGAAATTGGAAGCTTGAGCAGAAATAATCATGTAAAAATATAAAAAATATACTATGATAAACCCTTTACAAGGGCGTCCATATCGGTAGTTTTCTTTTTAAACTTTCATGCTCGAGTTACCTCGACCTTATACACCTCACTGGGCTGAAGTTATATATAATACTAGTATTGTAATACTGTGTAAATATATTAATAGTAGTAGATTGTATATAAAGAACAAAATAGTTAGTTAGACCAGAAGACTATTTCTATGTTAAAGTAATTCAAATCCGATGATCCTAACTCCTATACTTTAAGAACTTTTGAGGCAATTTCCTCCACTACACTCGAGTCTGTTTCTCGAATCGAGGACGTTATTGTCAATACATAACAAGATATAACTTTTAATTTGATTGAGTCAAGGATCGGTGCGAGTGGAGGAAATGACTTGGAATATGAGTAAAGATATATTTCATATAGTAAAATATTTACATACAGCTTTCTTTCTCCAGTACCTAATCTACCTATATATTCTATTTGCAACATTGAATGCTCGAATACAACACTGTCTTCTTGGTCAGGCTTATCGTAACTATTTTTGATAGTTAAATATTTTTTCAACACACTTGCTCATAAAGTGGCTCTAATTTCACCGCAATTAGGCACATAATGACACCTGTTATCAAACTGTGACTTTTTCATTACTATTATTCACAAGTGAGATAAAGAGGTTTTTTTTTAATTTATTGGTTGAGTTGCTTTGTTCTTAAAAAAGTTTCGATACAAAAAAGATCGTGCACAATAGTACAAATGCAACACATTTCATGCATTTCATTTCATTTAAATGGATGATTTCAACATGTACGTGTTTAATAAATAAAACTTTCACTTAAATATAACTTTTGTTTTTGTCTGTAATAAACAAAACTTGAAATTCCCCATTTTGTACGTGGCTAAAACGCTATCCGCGAAAAGCCAAAAAAAAAAAGATAACTCATTATTTTTATTTTTAGTCTATGGCCGATCGCCATTGTTAGATGCGCGCGCATGATTAATTTTGCCCGCCATTGCGAAAAAAATTTCACAACTCGTTTTCACTGTTGGAAATGATTTTTTTGTATTATTTCTTCACAAGTGTGTTGAAAAACGTCGTATGATACACGTGTGTATTGATGATTACCGTCCTCGGCTCTCTTAAGACCCTCACCTAACGGCTCGGGTCTCAATGGCGCCTCAGCGGTAATCACCAACATTACAAACTTGTACCATAATGTACTAATAATCACAGAGGCATTTACTATACTATGAAATTATTTAATAAAAACTATTTTAAGATATCGCATGTGTTTTATTATGATGTTTTCTTTTATATTACAATCAATCTACCTATCTATGTTGGAGTCAGGTTTCAGTCTAACCGGTTGAGTACCAGTGTTTTACAAGGAGCGACTGCGTAACTGACTTTCACAACCAGGTTACTGGGTAACACAATACCCCTTAGCAAGACTGCTATCGGATTTTCAGGATTCTGACTACCCGTAACGACTCTCAACGATGTACCAATGACAACGGCTTAGAGCGGTTACACGGTTACATTTGATCCGTGTCCGTGAAATTTCGGTTTCGAAGCAGCCGAACTACTTATTGTAGGGAAGCTTACGCATTACATCCGAAATCTATCCGTCATAATTCAGAACATTTTGAAGTCGGAACTCAAATCACGGACACGGTCGTGTTACTACAGGTCAAAATGATCCGTGTTCGTAACCGCCCTTTTTAATATGCTTTCCGAATCACGGAAGAGTCTCGGTATTCACTGTTAAATTTTGGTCGTTTATAGCCCGTGGAGGGTCGAACGGTGAATAATGGTCGGTCATCCATCCACGGGCCAACCTCGGTAAGCGCTGATTAACCTTGAAGATTGATCCGTGTGGCTGTTATTATTTAGCACAGCAAATGACATTCTGCTACTTACCAGGTTCCGACAAAAACCTTACCCTCTTTCAACAGCATGGATAGGCAAACAAAACAGAAATCCCGATTTACCAAAGTAGGAAATCTTTTACAATTGGACTGGTGACTGTGAGTTAGAACGTCCTCAAGATCATCATCAAACATGCTCATTTCAGCCCAAATTGCCAACTGCTGAATATAGGCCAACTCTTTCTGTTGCTATACTTTCTCTGGTTCCGTGTGTCTCATTAAGGAGTTGCCCACCATTTTAAGAATATCGTCAACCTTGGCCATGATATTACTCAAAAATTTTATACGGTTCATTGAAGCAGTGTCGATACCTTATCGATTGTTAACAACTTTATCGTGGACGTATTAAAAATAGACACTTACCCACGTTACAGACATGCTACCATTCCCGCATAAATCGATACTTTAACTTAGGCATAGGGCATACTCACAGATTTTGCTTCGACCAAACTGTTCAGTCGAGTTGTGTACTTCTTGTGATTTCCACACAACTAAACGGTTTAGTCGATGAAGGTGTAGGCGTAGAAATATATTGAGATCATAGAATCTGCACATACTATCGACTCGATAGTTAATCGACAAAACAATCAAAAAGCTTTATGTGATTTGCTTTTGATTAAAATGTTGGACAACTATCGATCAAACGCTCAACTTGTATTGCGATCTATTGGTGTGCGCATACCATCGACGAAACACTCGTTCCGCGACTGATCAGTTTCGCATTAGCATTTGAATTGGCGCCACGTCTCTTGTAGCCATGACTGCAAAATATCTCTCCTAATCTCCTTTTCAACCTACTTAAAAAAGGAGCAGGTTATCAATTCGACTGTTTTTTTTGTATGTTTATTATACGATTATGTTTATAATCCGATGAAAATCGAGGGAACTCCTAAAATTTTAAAGGCATAGGTAGGATTTTGGTATTTTCATCAAAAATGCAAGCATTTACATTCAGAAAGTATCATTTATTGAAGTGGAATTGATGAAGAAGACCACAGATGGCTTGCAGATGAACTTCTCAATAATAAGTATTATTTGGGTATAGAATATCTCGAATAGTTAAATGACTGTGATGAAGCAAAAATAAAAAAAACGTTCCAATGAAAATGGTACCATCGAAGTGATCTGATGATGAAGCCGGAAGGTAGTCACCGCATCTCCTTAATTAAAACAATTTATCACACTCGTGTATACGCTTGTTAGAATTGTTATGAGAAGCCCTTTGGCTATACATGATTTGCATGGTAACTTATGGTACCAAAATTAAAAAGAGAAAAATAAAAAATAAATTAACAAATAAATTAAACCGACTTCCAAAGCTTCAATCAAAAAGCTTTATTTTAGGAAGTCGGTGTCAAAAATTAAAAAATATAGGTACCTAAAACACGTGACATAAAAATTGACGATCGATTGCATCGATTCGATCTAGTGCGCAAATGACATACAGCTTTTTGATTATTTTGTCGAGTAACTGTCGAGTCGATAGTATGTTCAGGTTCTATGATCTCAATATATTTCTATAAACTTTTGACACAACTAAACAGTTGTTCGACTTAAAGTTGTGAGTATGTGCTAGGCCTTATTGCCACTCGAGCGGCTATCTAGGACCTTTTATTAATTAGCGATATAATCTCATATATGCATCCTTTGCGGTGGCGAGCTGTTTGCGCGCCAATCAACCCGGAGGCTTCGAGTGCATAAATAGATCGTAACCATAGCAACGCCCCCTTCGCCAAATTAACACGCTTCATTGAGCGTTGCCATGACAATGACTTTCATTCTATACCTGTCAGCCGACGTGACCACACAAAATGTTCTGGGGCATCAGTCCTGCTATCGATTTGCAAGAAGAGTACTTAAAATACGGTGATAAAAATGCCTACGAACTCAACTTCCTCGTCGTCGGAGGCTGCGATGGGAGACATCTCCTCAAGACGTTGGCGCAAGCTTACCGACACAACAGGCGCTACATGAACTTGTTTGTTGTCGATGGATGTCCGGAGCTGGTCGCGAGGCAGCTCCTTCTTACGTCGCTGGCGCTGGAGAAGACCACACGATGTGGGCTGTTGGAGAAAACTCGACGCTACCTAGAAGTGTACGGGAACATGCTATTGCGACCTGCCACGTCAAGGTACCTGATCGCCAAAGCTCGTCAGTTAGTCGGGATGGTTACTAACCCTGAGTATATGAACTGCCTTCTGCCCTGCGTCTCTATTGAACAGATGAAGTATCGCGAGCGGGATTACATGGAGAACCTAATCAATTTCTGGACTACCGGTAACACTAACCAGTTCAATGCTTGTGAGCTGTGGGAACACCGTGTGAGACATAGTCTTGGCATAAGATACGATACCAGAATGGGTGTGTACGACTGGGATTATCACATGAGGATGAAGGAAATTGGAAGTCAGATTTGTTACCCAGAATACAAACATTTTCGAGAGCACGGAGTGGCATTCACGTGGCTTGAAACAGAAGTTTGTCGACCAAATGTGAGCCTTGCCGCAGGTGTGTATAAGTGCGGTGATAGATACCTCCACAGGGGCTATCTGGGAGACATAGTGACCTCTCCATACATAGGGTATGGTCTCAATTGCGAAGATACGGAGATGTTGAAATCCTCCCATGGTGTCAACTATAAACGGGCAACGGATATCGCGGAAAGAAATGTGATGAGAATGCTTTACGAAATAGAAAATCGCCAAGAATTTGACGCTACTGCTTTGAACTTGGAAACAGAAAAGAATTTAGGTATGGTCGTGCTAGCCAATATCGACGCTAAGATATCCGAGTGTGGCCCTGAAGCGCCTTTACTTTTGCGTGAAGATCGTGATACTTACATTAACGTGGATTATGGGAAAGTACATTTTTTGTCTTTGTCTGCCTTGGAGCATTATCCTCACAAGCCGCAGTTCCAGGGTCTGTTCCATGGAGTGTTTGTGGGTCATAACATGTTGCCTCGAGTGAAGCCGAGTGTGTGGTCAATGGCGCGTGACGACGCAGTGGTTCTCATGGAGTCGAGGAAGTACTTGGTGGAACAGAAGAGAGATGATGTGAAGGCCTACGGCGAACAGATCCAGCAGGCGGCCACAGCAGCTCAGTGCGAAAGTATCGCCACGTTTGATGCAGAGAAAGACAACTTTGCCAGGTTTTTGATTAAGCGAAGGAGTGAGAGTACTGATACGACTATTTCGTTTTAGATTTCTTCGTAGTATATTTTCATTTTAGCAACTTACTTTCAACAAGTTTTTTGCTCCAATACTAGTGATATATATTCAGAAACATGTTTACTTCTGAGCAGCAGCCGATAATATCTAGTCTTATTTAATGTGTACTTAATGCTAATAAACATGTTGATATAAACACTTTTATTTTCAAATTCTATTGAATTGAATTAGTTACACAGTTATTTTTGGGTAGTTTTGGTCAAGCAATCCAAGCCTGCCTCAGCCGAGATTTTTTCAAGCTATGTATTTATGAAAATATTTAAGTGTTGGAACCATATTTGTAATTCACTGCCAGTTCTTCATAATGCCATCATTGCCTCTCAAAGGCCTCTTCCCAAATAGAAAAGGGATGAGCTTTATTTCAACTGCATTGCTTCTTCTATTTAGTGTCCAGATTCGCTCACGCAGTGTCTCACAGTGTGCCATCTTTAAACATTTTACAATTAATTTCATCTTGCTCTTCTTAATACTTTATTTATTTATTTCATAGGACTCCCCAATGCGATCCTAACCTAAGTTACCTAGACTCAAAATAAATCATATCACTATCATCATCTATAGTAAATTTTACACAATGCCCTCCTTGTAAATTCACTCAGTGTACAGCTGAATAGGTCCGTCTCATTTGCTAACAGGTTTCTGTCGGTTTCAGTCTGTGGCGCCTATCTTAAAACGGTTGGTAACTACTCTTTGCAGGTATATCGCCCCAAATATATATATATATATATGTATATGTATAAACCCATGTAGAAAGGTGAAGGTAGAGGTGAAAGCAAAAAAAAACAAACACTCAAAATGTGTCATCTATTTTTTCATTAATAATATGTTACATTCATTTAGTAAATCATATAGCAAATATATTTACAAGGACAAAATCAAACGGAAAAATTACAACGTCTTAACGTTTTTTTTTTCGTTTAAAATTCGTATTTTTATATTATATAATATCACTTATATTTAACATTCTAAATCAGTAGTTCGGTAGTGGTGAACGGTTCCTACGAATCGTCGCAACTTCGCGATTGAGGACACGATACTTCATTTTTATTGAGCCATTCCTCTTTGCTTGTGCGCGACTTTATTATAAGTACAAAACATTCAATATTCAGTGTACACGATTAATTACTGTTCGATACATACAATGCTTACTGCTGGTTACCCGCGACTGTGCTATGGACGTTATCAAATAAGAACAGTTAGTATCTAGATCTAATTTTATCGTAGGTCGTATCATTATAGCACTTCGGATTTTATGTCCTACGTCATAGTTCACGGAACAGCTCTGTGGAAAGTCAAGTGTTCCACAGTTGAGCATTGCACAGTGCTGTGAGTGACGACGCCGGGGATATGACGTCATAGCACAGCACGGCCACCTTACTCCGATACATTAGTTACGAGAATTCGTATAAAGAACAGAGCACTACCGTGAGCAATGGCGGCGTCGGTCGCCGGTCGCAATTGACGTGTTAGGCCTACGCGTGCTAGCGGCGGTGCGCGGCGCGACACGAGCGATACATGCGACACACGCGACACGTGCGACACGCACACGACACGTGCGACACGCGCACGACACGTGCGACACGCGCACGACACGTGCGACACGCGCACGACACGCGCCCCGCACCGCGCGCCGCACAGGACGCGCGCACGCGACGCCTACTGGGTGCTCCGCACTCGCGGCCCCGGGCCCCCGGGGGCGCTGGACGACCGGCGGTGACACACCGCCCGTGCTGCCGGGGCGAAGAGTGACAGTCGGCGCAGTGCGAAGTTCGCCGGCGACAAGTTTACAATACTGAGAGGCTGCGGGTGCCGCCGCCAACCCCGCACTGCGGCCGGCGAGTGCCGCACCCAGTCACAGAGTATTGCAAAAACATCTACCCTGTACGTGTTCATAGTTCCTATTTAGACTTACTTAAGGTTTAACGATTATCTAGGAGAATAATTACGAAAACAGGGCGCGCAGCCTCACAGCGCCAGTGAACATCGTACCAGTGTGACGCAACCATACGCGGCCGCTCCACTTTACTTGATTATTCAATAATTTAACTGTAAACTACATAATGTTTTATATGTGTGGCCGGGCCACCTAGCCTAGCGTAAACGCGAATCAAACGATAACTTCCTAAATTGTCACAATAAAATAAACTTGAAAACTATAACATAATAATATCATTTTTTAACATACACCTTCTTCTATCTGCATTGGCATAAATTCGTTTACAATAATAATAGATATTCTGATAAAATCGAAGTAACTTTTATTCACATTAAAGTTTTAGAATATGTGTACGTTAAGGGCTAATTAAATTAGGTCATAATGTCGTGCACGGTGATACGAGATCGCTGAACTGTCTACGGGTGGACTCCCTGACAGGTGTACTACTGTACGCATGACGCATGACGCATGTCGCGAACACAACGCACAACACATTACAACTATAACACAAGGATGCGGCGATGACCTCATTGGTGTTCATTGTCGTGTCAAGATCGCGATCGTAACAAATGGAACACGAAGTTGGGCGTATATTCGGAGAGGTGATAACAGTATGAAGCGATAGTTGTTGGCTCTCCGGGGACGGTTGCATGTCGCCCACTCCTGACATGATGAGACGAACTCAGACAACTTAACTACAACCAGCAGGAATGATCTCTAGAGTGTAGAGTGCAGGACACGTGGCGTCGAGTCGCGACGTCGAGCTCAGCCCTCGCCTCTCCCGCTAACATTGTGTTACATTAAAGCTTCGCTTAAGAATTAGCTCAATTTGTTAATCGCCTATCTAATTTGCAAGCTACTTGAGCTTCGTCTGTCGGAAGTGAAACGAAATCGAGCTCGACGTGTCGGAGGACCTCGGCACCGTACAGTTTCACTTAACGCTACATTCATACACCGATGTACTTAAAGTTACTTTAGACATACAATCTGCCGCTCCTCCGCCAGGGTGTGTGAGAGACATAAAGCGTATTGATTTGATGAACGAATATAATATGAAACACGTCAACGGAACAGAGGTCACCCTGGGGCGGCGCGGCAGCAAAACACTTCCGATCGAGACTTAATTCGACCGTTACTCTAAGTCGTTTTTATATGAGTACAATTCAGTCATATTGTTTATGTGCAATTAATATGTACTTCATATGTCAATAATATTTACAAGTCACTGATTCGCTAACGATAACTACGTATTCACAAGCGGCGGCGCGCCGACCGTGGCCGGCGCCGGCCCTACACGTTCCCTATCTTTATTAGATTTACTACGCGTGAAGAGAATTATCGTGTTTCTTACTAACGGTTAAACTAGTCGACGTGCTTACCCTAACAGTGCAGACTGACTAACTAGTAGACTGCCCCAGACGTCAGTGCGTGTACTCGGGGAAGGCGCCGGGCGCAGGCGGCGCCGGCGACGCCGAGCTGTCGGGCGACGGCAGGTAGCCGCGCGGCCCGCCCGGCGCCGCCCCTCCGCCTCTGGCCACCGTCTCCTCACTCGCCCACCGGGCTAACTGTTGTTGAGCTTGAATAAATTCATCACTAGAAAATGATAGAGAAGAGAAACGGAGAGTCGAGGCGCGGCGCGACGCTGCGGGGCCCCAAGCGCCCCAAGGGCCCGGGGGCCCGGGGCAAGGGCCCGCACAGCGCCGGCCCGTGTGTCAGTGTATTTACAAAGTGATGACGACGGGGAAATGATTCAAAAGAGATTATCAAAATCAACTGACTTTTTCATATCTTATTTAAAATTTTCATTTTTCTTGACTTGTGAATTGCGTTTGACAATATTAAACACAATGCGCTGGTCAGTAATAAAGCATTATAAAGAATCCAAAATATGATTTTTGCCTACTCTTCACTATTTTCTGTAAGAGACACTTTATACATATTTATAATTCGAAATAGTACTAGTTAGTTGTCAAAGTTTGGTGTACCTCAAGGTTCAAGTCTCGGACCATTCTTATTTTTATTAAGTATCATTTCCACGTCGATGAAAATTATATTTGTGCAGTGAGTAGCCTAACATAATTTGAACATAAAAATCTTAGCGGTCAGATAGCCAATCGGGAGTGAGAGTTCAGCAAAAAGCTGGTAAAGATCAGAAGTGATGCTCACCTCTCACTGTCGGGCGCGTCGCGCAGACGTTCAGCGTCGGCGGTCTCGTAGAGCGCGTCGTCGTCGGGGGGCGCGCGCGCGTGCGCGGCGTGCGGGGAGTGCGCGGCGTGCGGCACGTGCGGCGGCAGCGGCGCGTGCGGTGCGTGCGGGGGCAGCGGCGCGGCCGCGGGCTGCGCGCCGCCCGGGAAAAGCGGCCCGTGGTGACGCCCCGAGCCGCGGAAGCGCGGGTAGCCGAACCGCGACTCCTCCTCGCCGCCGCCGATGCGACCGCGGCATCGACTGGAAACAAATAAACAAAGTGTCATTATGACAAGTGTCAAAAAGATACATGCAAATAAATACAGAGGTAAAATCGATGGCTCATAGATAATTAAATTATAACTTATCGATGTCTATCAGAAGCAGTCTGACTGGTATTACTGGCTTTTCAGGTGCAGAAAATAGGAGTCTCACTCTTTATTAAGCATCAAAAGCATTAAACGCACAACGACTAAATCACAATACTTACGAAGATGCCATATCTCCAGGTTCAATTCTATAATGTCTATCGGCTTCCGTCTCCGACATTCTGATGTCTTCGGAGCCGGAGGGGCTCATGTGCCTGCTTGAATGGTGTTCCAACTGTCGGATGAGGTCCTCTAGGTTCCTGATCCTGATCGGGCCGCACTGAGGTTGTTCATCCTCTTCGTCGTCCCCGGCTCGCTGTCGGCGGAGCTCGGCTTCGTGAATCTTCTCGGCGGAAGGTGCTCGCTCTCGCTTGTACTCATACTCCTGTAACGCCCGAAGGTCGCCCGAGCCACCAGCTGCACCGGCGCTGGCGCGTTGAGCTGCTGCAGTCTTAAGTGCCACGATTATGTTTTCGTGGTAGCCGTTTAGGTCCTGGAATTGGCATAGGTAGAAGTTAGCATTGTATTATGTAATTTAGCAAAAGTAATGTTACTTTCGTTTCAATAATATTATTTAACGATTTAACTGAAATCCTGTTACACTATTCAAGACTACTACTGAAGGTTCGATTATTCCAAGTACAGTAAAAGTCAAAGCATACAAAGACCGAGTCAGTCGAAGCGTGTCAAAATCTGTAGGCTGTGCAATGTGTGCATTACGTGGTAGAGATAGGTTTCAATAAGATATTATATACATGTTTAGAATGAGGCATGGCTTCGTTTTAATTATGTCTGAATGTGCTTTGACCCTAAACGGCCGATGACATTACATGGAGTTTGACTTCTCTGTCTGTGTTTTTGTTAGCTAAACTTTTTCTCTGTGTGCGAAGTCATCAGCCGTGTGTTTAACTGTATCTTATAATATAATTTTAATATTTTTCAAAATAAAATGTTTGTAAATTTCTGACCTTAAACTTATATTCCATATCAGCGACGGCCCCAGCTGGTTCCTGTCCATCGGACTGCGAGCCTGCCTCCAGCTGCTCGGATTGCGAGTCGTCTCCCCACTTGTCCTTGCCGTCCACGGCACCGTACCCATGCTTCTTCAGGATGCCCTTCTCTGGCAGCTTCGCCATCGAGTTGGCCGCTACGTCGATGAATGCTATGTCTTCTTCGCCTGGAAATTCAAGTTCGAACGTTGAAAATTTATAATTGATAAGAACATAGTTGAAACAAATTTTTAGGTCTAAGTAACAGTATCTCACTATTATTAGAAGGCATTAAGGGTAGAGCATTCTTAAGGAATTTATAAAAAATCTGATTTCGTGAACAAAGGAGCAGACAGGAGAATATGGAAAGAACTGTGATTATATCTGTAACAATTAAGACATTGTACGCACCTGAATGAGTAGGTTCATCTTCGCTACCGGAGTGAACTCGTTTCATCTGCTTGTGATCTCTGGAATAAAAGAAATAAGAAATGGTTCAGGGATCCACATCCTTATCCGTATCCGAACCCATAGCTTACTAACGGCAAGGGTCATTTCAATTCTAAACAAAACAAAATCAACTAAAATTTGATCTTTCAAAGGTTTCCATGCAATTTCACGCTTTTATTACACTGACTTACACGTCGACTAGATCGTGGAGTTGCCTGGAAATCTAAGAAGGTATTATTTTTTTATAGATTGCACTTACGGATATCTACTGCTACTGCCAGAGCCTTGCATGTGGTTGCCATGTCTGAAGATCACACGCGTCGAGTCTCCACGACTGTACATACAAATTGCTTTTAGAAAGTATTTTTTTTGTATTATTTTATGATTATTAACACTATGATGCTGCGTTAGATGTTAAGTTAAGTTATGATGCCAACGCCAAAACACCATAAAATGGTTTGAGTGACCCAAAAAGCAAGTACTTGTTGCTGTTGATTTTGCCTTTCTAATTAAGATTGCAATGTGGTATGTAGTTCAGCAAATTATTCATATTATGTATACTATTGTTCTGAAATCTGTATGCTTATGTAAAACAAGAAGAATTAGAGGTGCAAAGTGTAGCTAAGTATGGACTAATCTCTTTTTTTCTATGAACCAAAATGGATAAGAAAAAGCGTGTTTTGTGTGAGTGCTCTCTCATGTTGTGAACACACAAATAAAAATTGCAAAGTTTGCTCAAAGATCTGCTCTAGTCCAAAGCGTTTGGGACTTAAGCTCAGTGTAATAAAAGCGAAAATCGTGTGAGCGGAAATAAACAGCGGTGCGCAGTCCAATCCACGCGAAGCTTTCGACATACCTTAAAAGATTTCTTTGAGTAGACGAGTTCCGTTAAAAAGAGGAAAGAAAATTTTAATTGGAGGATATATATCGCGTAGTCACCCATTTACCTTTTGTAATAGCAACATCATCTGATGAATAGGAAGGTCATGTAATAGAACCAACAATTTCTTGAATTATTTGCGAAATGGGTGACTACGTAGACGGAGAAATAAAAGGGGCTTATAATTTACAAAAATGAAGGTTATTTGTTTAGTTTACAGAAAATAAAAACAGTAGGGTTTTATTAATATCTTATAAGTGATTTAAAACATTTTATTTATAGACACCAAGACATTTAAAAGGAACTTCATTTAAAAGTAGACGTTTGGATTTGTACTTAACGTTACCATTCATAATTACCACTTGGGAAAGATTTTTTCTGTTTACAACATGATCTTTATTTGTAGATTTCTGTATGGTATCATCAAGTTCTTCCCAAACGTCTTCAACCACTGCGACCTACCTAAACGTATTATTGAAGGAATGCATCTTCCCTCCGTCCAAGGAAATGTCTTCTTGAGAGTTGTTAGAGGTCGTGGACCCCGCTGCGAAACTCTTCGCAATGGGCTTCTTGACGTAAGGCGGGTCGTATTTCCGTGACGTACTCTTTTTCCTGAGGCAGGCGTGGCGTGGGGAACGCACACTCAGATCAATCGATAAAGTTTACGAAATCGGAGAACGGTGACGTACAACGTGAGCTGTCGTCACCGGGGACCAAAGGCGAGGAATAGAAGATGATACGATACACTTTATAGGTGCCCAGGTTGATGGATACCACGAAAATGATGACAAAGGTTCATAGTAACAGTGAAAGAATAAAACTGATTTTTGCAAAAGGTCTGATTTGATGGTCACCGTCTATTCCTCAAAGTATTTGATTTGACAGCAAAGACTGGCGCTTTTGGATATTACAAAACAAATTTCTCTTTATAAATTTTTGAATTGGACTTTAGAATCAACTTTTCGTTTCATTCCTCACGGGAAATGATGTCAAATGGAAATTATTATCAAGAGATCGATCTTAGTTTAGTGATTGTAGGCTCCTTCCAGTAAATTAAAAGCGGGGGACATGGGTTCACTTTTTTACTTCCAGAAGCAAAATTTGAATTTCTGCTTGGCTTCGCAAAGGTTAGCATTGTTTGCTGGAAAGATCCTTAAGTCTTAAATGTAACATTAGGCGTTGCTAACTAGATAGACAGCTGCTTGAAAGAAGAATCCGTGCATCGCACATTCGCTTCTCGTGCAAAAGTTAATAGAATTGAGTGGTAGTGATAAGTGATTGGTGACGTTAGAGTCGAGCGATCTATATCTTCTCCGGTTTCATAGTAAGTAACTGTACATACCTCGGCGTGGCACAACACCACGTACCGTGTGGAGCGGTCTCTGACCTGCAACTCGCGCGCAAACGTATGAGTGAACATCGGAAGATATAGACGCGAGCGCGTCGCCGGGCCGAGTCGAGCGCCCGGCGACGCGGGGCCGACCAAGAAAGGAAACGAAAACGAGTCACAGTTCACATAAGCCAATGCATACATCCAAGAGCCCAGAATCTTAAGGGTTTGAGTCGAGGTGTCTCGAGTACAACGAGGAAAGCCTTGTCGGCATGCAGCGAGGCGGCCGGACGGAGCGGCCTCGGACCGCGCGGCCCGGCCGCTCGCGGACACAGAACCACAGATCAAATGCAGTTGTGGCGCGCCAGCCAGGCCGACGCGCCACCCGCCAACTCTAACTCTACGACCACAAAGTAAACGACATAAAGAACGTATGTCCAAAAGGAAAAAATAATAAAGTAAATGAAAACCAATCGCCGACGTAAAAACGAACAGAAACACCAACGCTAACGTCTAAAATAAACATACAAGTATACGAAGGTGACGATTTAAATCTCTTCTTAAAGACTACCTTTGGTCTGTTTTCTGCTCACTAACCTTAGGCACAGGGAGAAGTTTTTGTGTACTACGACTGACCTGTAGCAGAGAGCGCTCAGGGCAAATACTATGAATACCCCCCCTACCACAGACATGAGCACCGCCACGAGGAAAACCGTGTTCGAGCCGTGGTAGTTCTCTGCGCCCAAACAGAACAAGTGAGTCACGGCCGGCGCGGTCGGTGACGTCACGGGGCGTGACGTCAGCGAGGCGGGCGGCCGGCGCCGGCGCCGCGGGAGCTCGCGGTCGGCGTCACGACAAGACACGACACATACGACACGACAGGCACGAGCGACACACACAGTGCGACAACACCGAGTTACCGTCCGTTACCTGAAGCAGTACGCCATCCAGGCGAACCCCACGAACACAGACAGCACGACCGCGAGCAACAAAATCACCATGTTCATGGTGCTCATCTTATTCCCCTCGTGCTCACCTGCAAGAGAGGGGTCCCGCGCGTTAGTGCGCCGGCGCCGCCCGCCGCCGCGCCCTCCGAGCAATGCTCCCGTGTGTGTACGTATGTGTACGTATGCGCGAGGTGCTAGGGCACCTGCTTCGCGGCCGGCGACGCGGGTACCACTAGTCTTACGTAAATTGATGAAGGCACTACAATAGCAAATTTCCTCAAAATAGTTTTTAATAACCCCATATTGGATTTGTAGATGTCCCCTAAATGGGTTTGCAAATAACCCCAAAGTGGGTTCCAAAATTACATTGAAATGGGTTCACATATAACCCCAAAAGTGAGTTTATAAATTACTCCAAGAAGGGTTCTATCTACCAAAAATTTTAATAATCTACGAATTAAATCATCAGCTTACATTAGACTTGGTAAACACTACATTTTTACTATTGCTGAATTTAGCAATTTCCAAAAAATAACAATTCACGACTCGATCCGACGATACAACGCTTGGTTCAAGCGTAATTATGAAAAGCAGTGCTCGGATGTTAAGGCCAAATGATTTAGTTTAAAGTAGGGGGAATATTAATAGAATACAGTACAAAACACCTGAAAACATAAACATGAATTATAGTAAAATTATATAAGTGTTAGAAGTAGTAACCGTTGTGGAAATCATAGGAAAATAACTGAAGAAGTTGTTTATAATTATTGTTTTTTTTTGTATTTTGCTATATTTTGTAATTGCTTGATACACATTTTATTGAATCGCACCCGGTTTGACACCTCTAAACGCTTTTCGGATCTTTTTCAGCGCTTTACGGTGTTTTTTATTAGATAAGTTCGTGTTTGACCATTTTGTCGACTGAATATACTCTTGCACCAGCAAAGGCTGGTTTCAAAAAAAAAAAAATTGTGTATACCCAGGAGTTTGGAATCCTTTTTTGTTATAATTAAATATTTTGCAGTTTTCCCCCTCTTATGCTTATTGAGTGTTGGTATTTTGGATTGATTATAAAAATTGTGTAAAACACCATTATTACCATAAAAGTGGTAATATTGTTCCAAATTAGGTTTTAAGTTAAGGCTGCAATAGATCAAATAGAAATAGAGAAATAGGTATAAAATAAATTACAATATAAGAATAGGTATAAATAATAAAGAAGGGCCAAATTATACAAAGGTTTAAATTTTCTTAAAACTAAGAACTTAATCTATGACCTAAGACTATCATTACTATAGAAAGTCATAATGTATAGGTAAGTTAATATATTTTCATGAAAATGAATGACTTGGTTAAAGTTTTATGTAGAACATATCGAATCTTAAGCCGAATTATTTTGACAAGGTTGCCAATATTTTTTGGAAATATATTTTTGTTTTAAATAAATTTTGAAAAAAATCCTAACAATCTAAATTAAACTAATTATATCTAAAATTCTTATGTTAACTAAAGCCTATATAACTGGTTTCGACTCACCATACGGTGTTTCCTTCTTGGTCATGTTGTAAGCAGCCTTGGTGCTGTTGTCTGGTACGTAGGGTGTGGGGGAAGGGGGTAGTGCGTCGTGGTGGGAACAGTCGGGGCCTGTCCAGCCACGGTTGCAGACGCACTTGTTCATGTTAGAACATTCCTGGAATTTGAAGGAAGGTGGTGATTAAAATAATAATGCCAATATAAAGTAAGAGACAAAGAAAGTAGGTATTAAAAGAGTGATTATATTTTAATACGACACTGGCCCTCGGTTACTAATCGTATGATAATAAACCTTGGTAGAGTTACATCCATATTTATTAGTATAATGAAGAAACTTTATGTAGGGGCGATATCAGTAAACCATCGCTAATTTTGTGTTAAAAACAGGAATATATATGGTGACCATTATTCCATTTGGTTTCATAGAGAGGCACGACTTTTGCTTGTAATAAAGCTTTATTGAACAGACTAAAGGATTAATTTATACCTATTTGTAACTGAACCAAATATATGATATTATTATTCGAATTCCGTGGCCCGTATATAAAGTAACAGTAGGTACTATAACGTATGTAAATCGTACAATACTCATTGTAGTAATAAATTGGTTTTAAAACTCTCCACATAAGCCTTACACATCAATTTCTAAAGCGATCAAATAAAACGAATCGAAACTTATCCCATTTGGCTCCCACAAACATGCTCTGTAACAGTCCAACTTAGTACCATCGAATCAATTCTAGACTTAGAACAAGTTTCAATGATATTAGGGGAATTAATTTCGCTGTGGAATCGATTCGTATTACCTAACTGCCACAAATTGGAGTCCGGTAGTTACTACTATCGGTAACTCGTTGGTACGTGAAGTATTGCATGAGTAATGTTCGTAGTTGGAACTTTTGCTATTGGTTTTAATATTGTTATTATCATCAACATACTCCTTATTACATCTTATATTACTTTATCTGTTTTATCTCATTGTTTGCATCTTTCATAACATTGTCATCTTTTACAATTATTCATTTTCAATCCTTTCATTAATCTGTTTGGTTATAATATAAATACAAAAGCTTTTCAAAAGTTTGCTAAAATCCAAACCAAAATCTATATTTGCCGAATTATCCCCAAAAACACCAATAAATAAATCACTTTAGTAAGTTCCAAAGGATGCAAATGAACGAATTAAAAGCGACTTTGAAGCGAGTTGCGTCACTAACTCGATTCCGTACGGATTGAGTTTAGGCACAAATCGTCGTCAGCCAATGCAGAATCGTGTTGAATTCCTCTCCTCTCCTCTCCACTACGAACGGAGAACGGAGGTGAGGAACGATTGGAGGACAATTATTAAACTTTATACGAAATTTATTCATGACAAAAAGTCCTGTTAAGTACTTTGTTCCTTTTATAATTTCAGATTTCAAACCGATTTGGAATTGAAGGCGGATTTGAGCGTCTCGGTAAGCGCTGCTAGTTCGAAACTTTTGCATTTTCTTTCATGAGTAAATAAGTCGTTTTTATCTTTTCATGGGATTTCGTGATCAATGAAGTTTTCCTCTTAAATTCAATTACTCGTACTTTAACACATATTTTGGTAAAAGTTACCATGGTCACCTTAGTACCGTGCTCGTTTACATCTTTTTAAACAGCAAAAACAAATACACTCGCAACAGAAGTAACGAACAAATCTACCCTCGAACTCTTCCACGACGCTACATATTTAACTAAAACCGGACGGAGTTACTATTTAAACTATTTACGTGCTAACTCGGGCAGTCGGGCCCAACTGGGTCCAACTATTCGGGGTAGAGGCAGAATTCGGGGCACGGTTCGTGCGAGCAATCCGATTTTCTCGGGGGCCGGGCACCCGTCACACCGAGATTTAGTTAAGGTGGAACTGCGGAATTTCCATACGTTTACTACAACATTTTTGTGACGAAATTCGGTTTGGTGGATGACGATCGGGGAATATGACGTTGTGAATGAGATTTTAAGTAATATGAAGAGGATTGTGAGGGTAAGATGTTTGCAAAAAGTTTCTGATGCGGCCGTCAAAACATGTCAGAGGCGCAAGACATAGTGTTATTCTATAAGCGATAGATATTGCCAAAATGCCAAAATGTAAGAGACTGATCCACTGCTCTCAAAACGGAGAAGGAAAAAATCGTGTTGTGTCCCAGATCCAAAATTCCAATACATCCAACATCCACCAACCCGTATTGGGCCCGCGTGGTGAGAGAGACCACACACACAGAGAGGAGGCTTTTGTCCCAGCAGTGGGAGCATTAAAATGCTGATGATGATGATGAAGGCATTGATCACGCGACTTTTCGATTGCGCTTGACAATCCCAAACATTTTTGTATTTGTCTTGAGTCTATAGTCAGTGCACAGAGAATTCAGTGTAAGTGGCAATCATTTTTTACGGTAATAACATTGTAGCGATTTGTGGGACTATATTTACGAGTATAAACAGTTTCTATGGGCTCATGTTAATGTTGCAAAATGATGCCACAAAAGAATCTGGTATTAGTCGAAATTCAGCAAATTTGCAACAAGATACTCCCATGAGGGTAAATACGATACTCAAGGACTTACAATAGCAAACAAAACTATTACGTTAAGCCAAGCAATCTTGAAATTTGACGCGAACATTCTATGCATCTGATTCCAATTTGTCTTCGGAAACAGGGAATCCGATAGCTCGACCATGTTCGGTACACATGAATCTTTCAAAGCAAGCTATACAACATGGATATTTGATATGGCACAGTCAAGATTGTGGCTAATAACTTACGGATTGTCGATTTTGTAGAGAAACATTGTGTTTAAAACGAAAGTGAAGTGAGTTTTTAGTTCTAAAATGGCGCCAGTGACAGAAAAGTTGAAAGGAAACCGTTTGTCCTGATATGGTCATGTGATGAGGAGGGATGAAACACATGTTACTAAAAAAGTTATGAATATAAATGTGGTTGGATGAACTGTGTGAGGAGTGTATGAAATAAAAAGGAAGTCAGTGATAGCGTGGCGAGGGGCAGGACGGTATGGAGGAAGAAAACGCGTTGCGCCGACCCCAAGTAGCATGGGACAAGGGCAGGAAGATGATGATGATGATGATCGTGTTTAGAACGAGGGCTGTTTGAATTTTCTATATTGCTTAGTAAGCTTATAGTTATTGTAACTTAAAGATAAGGAGGGCTGACCCCAAGTAAATGGGATAAGATGACGACAAAAGAAGGAGAGTTATTGTAATTTCTGATGTCAAAATTAGAGAAATTTGAATCTTACCAGATGTTCCTTGGCCAGTTGTTAGTTGTTATAAATTTATAGTACTTGTAATACTGGCAAAATATGGATGAACTAGCTAGACCCTTCATTTAAACTCTAGACCACGTGTTCACTCTTAGTTCATGTGTTTTTAAACAAGGGTAGCAACTTGGACGTTGCTAAGGCTAGGGTACTAATTACAATTTTACTAATTCACTGGGCCCTGCTAATTTATCAAAGCGTCTGAAACGACCTTAGCGTGGGACAAGTTATAAGAAACTAGAGTTATTCTAGCTCTAGGTTCAGACATTTCTTTATAACTTTAGAATTTTAAATTAATTTTAAATGACCCTTTGTATTAAAAGGTCCCTAAAAAGTATGGGTTGCAATGGAATTTGGTCTTTGTCATGTATGCCAAACAGTTTTCCAAAATTTGAGAATTCGTTGCGATTTCGAATTTTTGTATTTCAAATATAATTTGTAATTTAAGATTCTATTATTATTAATTTTGAGTTTGATTTCTTGCCTAGTTTTTAGTGTCGAAAAAAAGGCTAGCAATCTTTGCATGTATAGGCCGACGTAGGTAATACAGAAACCAGAAGGCCAATCTATGTGAAAACTTATAAATGTGAGAAAATTATGTGTTTTTTTATTTAAAACTTCATACACAAAGGTACAGTGGCGGACTAAATGCCTTAGGCATCCTCCACCAGCCAACCAAGAGTGTTGAAGAGACAATATGCATGCATTGTTTAAAACATTGAAAGATAAAAATAAACAAAAAATGATAATGATAAGATTCTTAAGAATTATATAATACATACCTACAAATATATTTATATATTAATAAAGTAAGTTTTTGACATCTGAATGAAAACGAGACTTAAAACACATGAATTCTCCTTCTGGATTCCAGGAATAACAACTAAAAAACTCCTTAAAAAAAATAAGTAAAAAAAGACTGTCTCATTAATTTTCTCGCTTCCTCTTCTATATTGGCACATCATTAAGGGAGGCACATAGTCCAACTTATAATTAACGGTGTCCAAACTATAGTCCGAGCGCCAATTAAATGATATTGAATTAAAACCCACAACGGAACTTATTAATCCCACTCGGAATAATATTACTCCATTTTGAGGTATATTCCGACTTAATATAACATTTCATTTATAATATGAAATGTTCTGGGAACCTGAAGCAGTAATTAAGTTTAAATAAGTGCTCGTGAAAATGAGAATTTTAACGAAAATATGTTACTTATTTCATGATGCAAAATATTAAATGTATCAACTATAATTTGATTTTTAATTTCAGACTAAACTGACATTTGGGAGCTTGTCACTGTATCGTTACATAAAAATAGTGTCGTATCCTGATTATTCTGAGTGATCGAAGGTTGATCGAAAATCAAAGTAGATTGTAAGTGTATCTTCTGTGTACGTGTTGTTGGGTGTTATGAGTCATGTAAATAAAACAACTGGTTTCGGTGAGCACTAGTACACAACTCTATATATAATTATTTATTTGACCATTATAATATTTGCTGTGCATGCGACATGTAATGTGTCGATGCACCACATTATTTCCCCCTTTAAAAACAAATAAACAAATCGAGTACACTTACATAAAAATAATTAAAAAGTTTACATAAAAAATAAGACAAAAGAAGTATTCTTTCTACACAAAATATAGCCATACACGAACAAAAATAAAAACGAACTTAATACTACGCGGTTACACTTTTCTTCTGTTTTCCTTTTTCCCGATTGCTGCTGTCTTAAACGTTTTGTGGTCCCTGTCCTCCGTTTGGGTGCTGACAGCAACGCATGGAGACTGTTGGAATCTGAGCTGGTTGCGTTTGCCTGGCGTCGACGTGCCGTGTCACGTTCTTGTATAACCGCTTCCTACACTTTCTGTACATGCAGTACAGTAGCACTGCAACGGCGATGATGAAAATGCCCCCCATAGAGATTTCCGTCATTGAGATGCTGGAATCCCCCTGACCCAGCGGCAGTTTGTGCCACCACGATCTCTTCCTTGGAGCCCCAGCTGCCCATGTTTCCGAATATTGCAATTGTCTTAATCTTGCTTTACCAGCGTGTTGCTGCTGCGGTAGTTTGGTAGTTTGTGTGGACGAAATTATTCTTTTCTTTATTCCGTGTTTTTCTTTCGTTGATCTGGCGGTATTGTAAATCGTACCACCGGATGTATGACGCGGCCTGAGCGTGTTGTGTTTGGTGCGGTCTTATTAATTTCTGCTGGCTCAACATTTTTGTCGTCGTTCACTTCGCTACTGCTACTTTTCTGGTGTTCTAAAGGTTCATTTACCTTTCCGTCCATTAAAATGTATGCTGGTTTTAATCTGTCCACCGTTACTATTGATGTTTTCTTCGGCAATTGAATTTTGAAATGTTTCTCTTGCTTCTCTAACACTTTATATGGGCCTTCGTAGGCTGGGGTCAGTGGTTTCTTCACAGCATCCGTTCTGACGTATACGTATTCGCAGCTTTTCATGTCTGGATGTATGTACGATTTGTGACTGCTGGCCTGTTGGTTGTTGCTAAACGGGCTTAGCTTTGCCATTGTCCTCTGGAGTGTCTGTGCAAAAGTCTCTGGTGATGTTACTTGCGTTTTCGGCTCGATAAACATTCCTGGCAGACGTATGTTAGTTCCGTATAACCTCTGTGCTGGACTTGTATTCTCTTTCAGTCGTAGTGCTGCTCGTAATCCTAGTAGCACTATGGGTAGTTCGCTTGACCAGTTCGTTGTATTTCCGCGCGCGACTAGCGCGGTTTTCATTGATCTATGCCAGCGTTCAACCAAACCATTTGACTGTGGATGATAACTGGTGGTTCTGGTCTTCTTAATACCGAGTGACTTGGTCAGAGTGATAAATAAGTCTGACTCGAACTGTCGTCCCTGGTCCGTTGTTATGGTGTTTGGGCATCCGAATCTCGCTATCCAGGTGCTTATGAGAACTTCCGCTACAACTTTTGCTGTTATCTCTGCTACTGGTACAGCTTCCGGCCATCTCGTTTCTCTGTCGATCATTGTCACGATGTATCTGTTTCCGTTGGATTCTGGTAGTGGTCCGACAATGTCTACGTGCACGTGGTCTAATCGTGCTGTGGGTGGAAAAATTCCGATTGGGGCCGAGTTGTGCCTATGTGTCTTGCTTTTCTGGCATGCCTGGCATGTTTTCGCCCAAATGCCGACGTCAGTATTCATGCGGGGCCAGAAATAGTGCTCGGAGATCATTTTCTTCGATAATCTTATTCCGGGATGTGTTATGTTGTGCATGGTGTCGAATACTTGTTTTCGAAGTGATTTCGGCACATACGGTCGTAAACTTGGTTTTGTATTTTCGCAGTGTAGTTGTCTTGTTCCTGATAATGTCGTTGTTTTCCAGTTAAGGTTGCAATTTTTTAACAGCTGAGTGAGTTCAGTGTCATTGCGTTGCATATCTGCTAACTCAGTCCAATCCACAGGTGTGGGGCAATCTATTTGCTCGAGTCGCGATAACGCGTCGGCCACCGGGTTCATGTTACCGGATAGGTGACGTATGTCTGTCGTGAACTGTGCGATGAACTCGAGGTGACGTAGCCGTCTTGGGGCTATCGTTTTACTTGTGCAGGTTTGTTTTGTAGTGAAAGCATGACATAACGGCTTATGATCGGTGTAAACTATCAACTCACTTCCCTCGACATAAGGTTGAAAATGCGTTACTGCCATGTAAATGGCTAGCAATTCCCGATCATACGTGCTGTACTTTGACTGCGTTTCACTCAGTCCCTTTGAGAAAAAGGAGAGTGGCTTCCAGTTTCCGTTTTCATACTGTTGTAAAACGGCGCCCACGCACGTTTGAGATGCGTCTGTCATTAGTGATAACGGGCAATGCGTTGTTGGTGAAGACAATGTAACGGCGTCGCTTAGACTTGCTTTACATTGATCGAATGCTTCTAATGCCTCTGGAGTCCATTGTATTTCGGTTTTGTCATTTTTCTTCGATCCAATGAGGTATTTGTTTAACCGAGCTTGGTGTTTGGCTGCTTGTGGTATATTGTTCCGGTAGAAGTTGATCATGCCTAAAAATCTTCGCAAATCTTGTACGGTTTTTGGTATAGGGTATTTGGTTATTGCTTCGACCTTGTCTGGTAATGGTTTGATACCATCTTTTGTGATCTGATATCCGAGGAACTCTACTTGCTGTTTGCCCAGTTTGCATTTGGCTTGATTTATTGCGATGCCATGTTCGTTTAACCGTTTGAACGTTTCTTGTAAATGTCGACGGTGTTCGCTGGTTGAAGATGACGCCACTAGTATATCGTCTATATATACGAATACGAAGTCAAGTCCTGCTAAGACTGTGTTTAGGAATCTGACAAAGGTTTGCCCTGCGTTTCGTAGTCCAAACGGCATTCTTGGAAATTCGAATAGACCGAACGGGGTTATTACTGCAGTCTTTTCTACGTCTTGTACTGGAATCTGATTGTAAGCCCTTTTTAAATCGATCGTTGAATAAATACTGGTTCCTGGTAGTAGGTATGTGAAATCTAGTAGTCTCGGAATTGGGTATCTGTCCGGTACCGTGATCGCGTTCAATCTCCTGTAGTCACCACATAGTCGCAACTCGCCGTTTTTCTTCGATGTCACGTGCAAAGGACTTGCCCACTGACTCTTGGAAGGCCTGCATAACCCTGTCTCTAGCATGTGTTCTATCTCCTTCTTCACTCTTAGGTATTTGTCCGCTGGCAAAGGTCTTGACTTGGAGTAAACAGGATGTCCATTGGTGATGATTTGGTGAACAACGTCGTGCTTCGGTCGTGACTCTGTATCGAGAGGTTTCAAAATGTTCGGGAAATCTGCTAAAATGTCTGCGTAGTCTTCGGTTAATTTTACGGTCCGAAGTGTAGGCGTGCTTGACTTCATTAACTTTGCGTTACTCTGAAGTCCAGTTGTACCATCAATCAAACGTTTATTCCGAACATCCACCAAAATGTTGTTTCTTTCTAGAAAATCGGCTCCAAGTATTGGTTGCGTAATGTCAGCTACGATGAAAGTCCAACGGTACGGGCGTCTCATATTCAAATTCAACGTCAGCGTTTTGTCGCCGTATGTTTTTATTTGTGTACCGTTTGCAGCGTATATTTTATATGTGTCGTCAGCTTTTAAACGATTCCCTCTTCTAGGTATGGCTGAAATGTTAGCGCCTGTATCTACCAAAAAACGATACCCACTTTTTCGGTCGGTAACGCATAGGCGGTTTGACGGTATGATAGCGCTGACGACCGCCTCTGTCAACGCTGAATTTAGTTTTCCGACGGTTTCTTCCAATTGCATGGATTTTCACAGTTCCGAGCTCGATTCCTGTACCGATGATGATACCTACATAACCAGTTGGGACTGTCGGGTGTAATCCTCGTCCTGGAGTGTGATCTTGTGCGCGACTGGCTTCGGTTGCGCCTGTAACTACGGTGTCTACCATTATTTGCATTGGATTTCAAGGCTGCTATTTCTATGGTTAGCTTCTTCATTTGGTTGACCATCTCAACCATAAGCTGTGTTTGTCCGCTTGATATTTCCGACACTTCGCCTGATCGTCCTTCCAATATCTTGTCTGCTATGGCGGCGAGGTTGTCAAGTTTCTGATCTTGACTGACCGTTAACACTGCTCGAACGTGATCGGGGAGTCTTGATATCCACAAACCATGGAGGGTTTTTTCGGCCACCTGACTCTTACGTGCCAATTCCCTCATTCGTCTCAACAGTTGCGACGGTTTTTGGTCGCCTAATTCCACTTCACTGACCAGCTTTTGAAATTGCCGCTCCTCCGATTCTTCGTACACGGCTAGGAGTCTTTCTTTAATAGCACCATATTTATTAGTGGCGGGGGGTGACATTATTATGTCGGCCACTTGACTTACTGCGTCTTTGTGGAGCTTGGACAGTACGACTCCGTATTTTACTTCGTCACCCTGTTTTTGGGGAGCCATCATTGTCTCAAACTGCGCGAACCACACCCTGGGCATCTCTATCCAAAAATCCGGGATCTTCGAGGATATTCCTAATGCTGCGACTTCGGCCTGACTGCTGTCCGTCGCTCCGCATGCTGGTAACACACCACAATTTCCACTTGTGCTCATGTCTTCGGTAACTATATGCCTCTTGAAAACCAAAACCAGTGAGATCCGCTTGTGGAAGGCTGGTAAGGTTGTGCAGTGCAGTTACCACGACACGAGGAAATCACTTTAAATCGCGGCGCGTGTTAATTCAAATCGGGGTCACCAGATGTAAGTGTATCTTCTGTGTACGTGTTGTTGGGTGTTATGAGTCATGTAAATAAAACAACTGGTTTCGGTGAGCACTAGTACACAACTCTATATATAATTATTTATTTGACCATTATAATATTTGCTGTGCATGCGACATGTAATGTGTCGATGCACCACAAGATCAAAATGGAATTATTTTACGGCAACAAAATACAGTTGTTAAGAAACTACCAGCCCTTATTTAGTTTCTTCTCATATAAGTCAGACTTCATTTTATAGACCGCATTTATTTTATTGTTGATTTAATATTTAACACAATTAAATTGTATGTACTATGTGTATGAATACTGTTTTATTTAAATGTATTACGCTTATATTTATAAAACATTTATTAGTAAAATTAAATTGAGGAGTCACGTCACATCGATTCGATGAATCACTTAAGATTGAGCAAACCTACAAAACTATGCTCCGCGCTTGCAACATTTAAAAAGTAAGGTCTTTGGCAGCTGTCAGTTTGGTCTACGAAATTAAAATTACAGTATAATTATATTGATTTACGAAATTTTGTATTTGTAACGTTTCGTATTTCTTACAAATCACTCTACCCCAATATTCTCAAAGCTCTGTAACTTTTTCGATGGACAAAAAATATCTTAGATGTGGCTTTTGTCTGGTTGTAAAATATCACCGATTTGCTATGGTGACCGCGAAACAGAAGAAGATGTGTTGGAGAAGGCCTCCCATCAGGTGAACCCATGACCTGGTTAAGGTTGCGGGAATGCGCTGAATGCGAGACGCACGGGATCGGTCAATGTGGCGACGCCTGGCGGAGGCCTATGTCCAGCAGTGGACGTTTCGGCTGAAATGATGATGATTTTGCTAACTGTGTTATCTAAACATACTCGTATTATCTACTCGATCTCTTTCCAATCAATCCTATTATCAAACGAGTATATCTCCGGACACTCATTTTAATTAATTACATACGTGCATTGTAAAGCTGCTTCTTGTTAACGAAGTGCCAACACGAAGTAAAATTAATCAGTGAAATAATTTTGCTACGGATATTATTTATTCAGTTAAAAAGTAAAGGATAGGCATTTATTCTATGAAGTTCTCATAAGTATATATGGGACGGATTGTGGCCCATTTCCAATGGCTCATTTTCTAAGAATCGCAACATCACAACTCTCGGTGTCACAAATTTTGTTTGAAGCTGGTCGAAGTTTCTAGTAGTTCAAAGTGAGATTCATCGTCATCATCATCATCCTTTTAATGGTCCCATTGCTGAGACACAGGCCTACTCTCTAAGCTCTAAGAGAGGAAATGGACATTAATCTACCACGCGGGCGCAGTGCGAGTAGGTGGATGTCACATGTATTCGATTTTTTAGTTCTAGGGCAAGCCTGTTTCCTCACGATGTTTTCCTTCGCCGTTTTTAGAGCATGGTCACAAAGTAGAGCGTCTGCCTGGGTTCAAACCCATGACCTACGGCACGTAAGTCGGGGCCGTTACCACTGGCCCACCACTGCTCACTGACAAACACAAAATAACTTAACTGCACAGTGACATTATTTAAGCGATAAAACATTGTCGAAAAGTCAAAAATGTGATTGGCATGCGTTCCCCAAATGACACATGGTCAATCCCAAACATTTTAGTATTTTTTTTATAATGTCTCTTTGTTTCGAGTTTTACATCCTGGCCTTGTCCCTTGTGCCGTTACAAACACCCTTGTGTCGGATGTGTGGGCTCTTGTGTCGCAGGTTCGATTCCCGCATGGAACTAATATTTGTATGGTCTACACATAGGTTTCCCGATCTGGGTGTCTTGTGTATGTGAGTTTAAATGTTTGTAAACGCACCCACAATACAGGAAGAAATTACTAGTGTTGGTCAAAGATAAAAAAGGAGAATAATATGAAGAATCTAGTCCACAGATATACACGTGTACCAGTTCCTACATATCGTAAGTACGATGTGTATAATATTTTTATAGGAACGTGGCTCTCTCGGAGTTACTTTTTAATAGTTTGAGTGGTGCCTCGGGTGGGGTGTTATTCAATTTTTGCTTCGCCGCCGCCCTGTTAGACTTTATACGTTTAGTTATGATATGTGCGCGTTTACGAAAGTACGTTAATGGTTGTAGGTAGGATAAGGTTTGACGAAAGTATGATGGAGAAGTTGACTGTGTTTGGACAGCACAGAAATGTCCTCCAAAAGATGTGTTTTTTCCTTTTTGTGTCTGGCCAAAAGTAATATAGGATACTTTGGCCATATACCAATTATACAAATATTTATCAAAAATTCATACACATTTACGATAACATTCATACGGTACCTATGAGACTACATATATACCTTATAGACATACATCTCCAGATCTAAAAATCTCGCAAAATATGATACGAACACGTTTACAAACACGGCTTTGCATTTGGTTTATGTTTGGAGAAGACACTTAAAAAAAATCCTCGCGACTGAGTTTCGGTCACTGTGATCAGTGTGTGTTCTCAACGGAGATAAGCTAAGTACGCAGGAAATATTACAGAGCTCAAATTTATTGTGCACTCCAATGAGATTTTACCAATAGAGACGTCATAAAAATTATAAAAAAAGAAATAAATACAAGGCGATATTTTACTATAGCTACCTACATAGGACCTATGTAACTTGAAACTTTATTTCTATCACTGGGTAGTTTAAAAGATCACAGAGATATAAATAGGACCCCGTTATCAGAAAGAGATAAACATACTGTTCAACTGTACGTTTGTGTCGCGGCCAGACGCAGGACGGACTGAGGTCTGAGTTCACTCAAGCTGGTCAGCCTGTGTTTGTATTGCCGCGCAGACTTCGGTAAAACGTATCTAGCTCTCAGTATATATATAAAATCATTGGTGCACTCTTTATTATTTTATGGGTCCCGATGGGGATGAACAATATAAGTTAATAATTAATCCCGTGAATGTAACTTTTTTTATTTCGGTTAGTTCCGCTATGCTCTAGTCCCGCTATGGTCGACTCGAAAAATACCTATTGAGAGGTGCCGCTATGCCCGAAATCACATTCGCGAGCAGTGATGAAGAAAATTTTTACAGTGTAACTAATATTTTATTTAACCATTTAAAAAGCAAATTAAGAAAACCTAGAATGTAACGAACGTTCCGTTTCATCATACTAACGCGCACTCGCCTCGCCGCAACTCAACACTTTGCGTCATTCATTTTAAAAATAAAGTATCCATCCATTCCATAGAACTGTGAAAAACGAAACTGCTTTCCGTAAAAGAGAAACTTAACTTTAAAATATTTCGAACTAATATTTCGATATTTTTAGTTTTATTTCAATATTTTTCAGATTCCTGCTCAATTTAATTGAATTCGAACAATTTTCTTTCTAACTGTAGCTTCCATTGTTAAAGTAGAAACGAAGAATTTCGGGCATAGGGGTATTTTTTGGGTCGGCCATAGCGGGACTGGAGTATAGCGGAACTAACCGGTTTTTTCCCCTATAAATTAAGGGTATAACTTAAACTATTGAATTTGGATGGGATTTATTGTATTTGAAATGATCTGTTCATATTTAACACATACACACAAGATTAATTATACACTTACAGTGTCTGCAATAATCCGGTGACAGGGTTAGCAGTTTTAATGAAAAAAACAAAATGTTTAAAAGTCGTACTCACCCCTTTCCCAGAGCACTCGTTATTATTATGGTCCGTGGGGCACTTGGTGTGGTCGATGTACGGGAAGATGGAGGTGCAGGTCTGGTTGACGCACACCAGGTTGTCTCCGCACGGGGTACCGTCGCGCACCAGGCCTAGGGGAGCGATCTCCGAGTGCTTTGGAAGACCTGTCGTGGCTCTGGAATTGTGAGGGGAATGGCGTTAGAAAAAGATTTATTGCTAGATTTGTGAGCCTACAAAATGTGTGTTACCAGAATACGTGTAATATTTATTCAAATCAAATGTGCTTTCAGGGAATTGAAATGTGTTGATTACTTACCGTCGAACGGGGTGAATAGGGATGCAGGGGTGAATAGAAACAAAACTTTAATGGGAATTTTCACGTTCTTTAAAACGTGTTAGCAGCATTTAATAGTTATTCCAATAGATTAAATAAGTGTTTTAAAAAAATGATCCTATCTTTGAAACCAATAAAGTGTTATCAAAGTCTAGCTATTCTAATCTAATTTTTGTTCCCATCACCCCTTTTTTATCTTTGAGAAATGCTCATGCATACTGCCACCACGAGTAGATAGTGCAGTTATGTGGGACTCCAACCCACTAAAACTCCACGGTGTCCTCCTGTGCCGCTTATGGCGGAAACACAGGCACGCGTTGGGACTCACCGCGAACCCGCCGCTTCCATTCACCCCTGCATTCCTATTCACCCCGTTTGTAGTTATTTGATTATAGATTAGTAATCTCTGTGTTCTCAGTCTAAACAAAACAACATAATCTTGCATTATATTTTATGTAGTATAAAACTTCACGGTGAACGCAGATGTCATAATCATTTTTTACTATCCTAGATTTGTCTATCAAATGACAAGAGATGAGCTTAATTGAACTAAAATTAACTAAATGTAATAGTGACCAACATTTTCGTAAGGTAAGAGGCACCGCTGCATTGAGCTACGCCGCACCGTGACGTAGTAAGCTACGTCGTAGCATTGAACGAGCTACGCCGTAGCACAATAAGTTTTTGCCAGTTTACAAATTCAAGCATGTTTTTAACCCCCGACGGAAAAAGAGGGGAGTTAGAAGTTTGACGTGTGTACCTGTGTATTTTGTATCCATATGTGGCACTATAGCTCCTAAACGAATGAACCAATTTTCATCTCGTTTTGATTGGAAGGTGAATTCATCGAGAGTATTTTCAGCTATATTTGATGAAAATCGGTTCAGCCGTTCAAAAGTTATTGGCGTTTTACAGTTTGGATCGGGGTGTTTTCGCAAGATATCTTGTCATAATTACGTGTTCAATAGATTGTCGATTGAAGCGTGTCTACTACTTGATAAATTATGTAGCATGAAATAAAATTTTTTATTCAATTTTTAAATTTGACTTGTATCAGACTTAACATTTATAAACTTAAATAACACTTAAATGACATGTGCAGCATATTTATCTCTGTTGTTCGTTTGTTCTGTGAGTTTTCCAAAACCATCTATTAATCTATGATTAATATAAAAACAACGGTTTTTTTCTCTTATAGAACTGCACTGCTGGATAAATACAACAAAACATGGAAGCTGTACTCACTTGCATTCATACTCGTTGCCCTTGATGCTAATAACGGTCCTGGTGTAGTACTCGTCCATGCCGGTCACGATGGGGTACCTGTTCCCTTGCTGACACTGTAGAGAGCCGCAGCGGACGTTTCTGGAGAAGTTGTTGGATGTTATTTATTGCTGCTGTTTAGGTTGTCAAAGTCATATTGATTTCTAAATTAATAATGTTTACGCTCGAATTAGGCATTGGAGTGGGTTGTGGCGTTTGGCGTGTGCTGCTGAAACCTTTAAATGTTCATGAAACAACAAAAAGCCGTCTTCTTAGTCCGCATTGTTGTGCAACTATGGAACTCCAGTATTGCGCGTATCCCGACACACACTTGGCCGGCTTTTTGATTATAAGATAGACGACGTTCATTAATACTAAAATATCTTAATTATATCAATTTATTAAGACATTTTAGGATGCTGCGAACCGTAAGTCGTTGCTTTGGAAGGCGTCCCACCAGGTGGACCGATGACCTGGTGAAGGTTGCGGGGATCTCCTGGATGCGAGACGCACGGGACCGGTCAATGTGGCGATGCTTGGGGGAGGCCTATGTCCAGTAGTGGACGTCTTTCGGCTGATATGATGATGATGATGAATATCAATTTGGAATACTCACTCAATCTCACACTTTATAAAATGTCCATTGCCGTCCTTGCCGCAATGCCCCGTGACCGCACCCTTGGAATTAAACTGGTCGAAGCATTCCTTATCAGCTCCCACTGTCCCTTGTCCCCAGATACTCTCGCACTGCAGTGATAACGTGGGACACTGGCCAGCGAAGCAGTACCCCTTGGCCTCCTCGCAAGGCTCTCCGTTCTTCCGATGAGCATCAGGAGGACAGGAGCCGGACATTCCTGTGCAAGTCTCCTCGAGATCGCATTCGTTTGTGGCATCCCGGCAGGTCACGCCGCGTGGTTTTAGCTGTGGAGGTAAGAGGGCAAGATTTGTAGTGCAATTCGAAGAGACTGTATGAATAAATAGGGAAGTAAAAAAGTTATTATTAGTACAACTGAAACAACGTCTGGTGACTTAGTTGTCTACAACGTGTGACGCCAAAAGAGAAAGAGTACTTAGATTCTGAAATCTAAAACATTTTCGAATACGATACTAATTTCTATTAGATTATCCTTAAGATGGGCGACACGGCTGGCGCAGTGGTTGAACATCGGCTGCTGCGCTACGTGTCGCAGGTTCCATTCCCGCACGGAACAAATATTGGTATGAACTACAGAAAGTTGTTCCGAAACTGGGTGTTTGTGTATGTAAGTTTGTAAACGCACCCAAGATACAGGAGAAATTACTGGCGCAGTGAGGACACACATAGTTTAAAAAAGAAAATAATCTATAACGCAGGAACGTCAATTGATCATTAATAAAACAAAAAATAACAGTAAAACTTTCCAAATCTCTCTGCTTCACTTCAAACCGTTTCAGAAACACATGTTATACCTACACATAATTATGCTCCATCCCCTAATTTCCAACTAAATCACTCTTTTTGCGGTACAAACGTCGCATTTGCATAGTTTTCCGAAACTTTATGTGGGCATTAACTTTGTATTATTTAACATTATGACACACACAGAGGAACAGTAATCAGTTTGAAAACTGATGAAATTCAGACGAAGCATTGCAAATTAGTCAGAATACATTTGTCTGAACAAAATGCAAATATGTTTCGACTGTGAGACTTGTATTTAAATGCGCTAAGTGCCAGTTGTTTTGAGAAATCTGTGCGCTCTAGGTACATACTTTAAGACCTAGAATTCACAAGAGTCAAAGAGGTGAACTATCTAGGTACCTTTGAAGATCTAGAACTTACAGTTCGGAAGTCAAAGAGGTCGAATATCTAGATGTCTTTGGAGAAACTGGTAGCTAATGAACGCAGGATTTGTCAGTGAAGCGAGCCTTATCAATATGCAATAAGTTTCTAGAATGCTTTGTTGAATGCATAAATAGAACTGAGAATGTCTCTTCATGTAAATCGTATTGAGCTTACTATTTTATCGACTCTGTTTTTCTTGGCAGTCTGTTATATGTTAAAATGAGAGATATCATTATTATTACTGTAGCTTCTTCGGAGCTTGAGCTCCATATTTTGTTCGTATCTATAGTTCTCATACTTTACAACTTCTGAAGGAATTCCTAAATATCTTGTCATAACATGTAAATAACATGACGGTTCACCTTGATAGTTTCAATGGAAATTCTATTCCCTGGCGCAATTTTGAAACAAGTTTTTATTATGGCGGCCTTAAAATCTTGGATATAACTTAAACGTTAAGCTATTTCAAGACCAGCCTGATTGCGTAACATATATTTTACCATGGAATCGATGGAAGAGTTTGCCTCTTCCATTTTGACAACTCTCCAGTATTCATTACGCCGTTTTACGCCGTCGAATTAGATATAATAATAATTAATAATTTTAATATTTAGACATATATTATGAAGCTATGAAATAGGAACTTCTTTCGGTTGTGATGGAAACTGTCATTTAGTGTATTTCGCAATTAGGGTGCAGCTTTGTATTCATCAGTAATATTACATCTTCATGCTTACCTGACACCGCTCGCAGCACTCTCCCGACGCGCACTGCGACTCCTTGGTCAGTCGACACGTGAAGGGGTCGCAGCAAGGGTTGGTGTTCTGACACTCTGTGATGGTGCCGCAGTCACACTCCTCGCCTTCGTCCAGGCGACCGTTGCCGCATTGGTGGTGGATAACCAACTACGGGGGTAAAGATTTTGAATTAGTTGCTGAAGTAAGCAGCTAACAAAAGTTTAAGTACACTATTTAAAAAAACATATTCTACAGTATGGTTGGAAGTAAATCTGCTGTCTCTCCTGATACTTACAAATATACTGAGTCTGGTTTTGTAACCCTACTTTGACCGGATTTGCATTAACTTTTACTTAGATTAAATTACTCTGACCCCCAATAAACAGGCTAAAGTTTGGGGTGACCTTCCATCTTGATCTTGTACGTAGGTATTAGGCAATTTCATTTGAATTAAACTTGCAACTCATAAGTTTTTTTTTCGCTAGCCAAACAAACCTATCCAAAAAGATTCTTATTCTTCAAATATCCACAAACAATATAGCAATACATCTGAAGAAAAGCTCCAAATACAGAAAGGATCAATCCACGTATCGACAAACGATCGTCATGTCAAACTCAGTCAAAAAAGCATTAGTCGTACAAGAGAAACATTTCAGAATGCCCAAAGGGTGTGGTGAGCATACACACATATTGAATTTACATCGGGAATCGAGAATCCGACGTACTGTATACACGGGTAGACGTAATATAGGCACCTATCATATACACGAAGGTGGATGAATTCCGTATAAGATAATCGTATAAAATATCGAAGACAACAAAGCCCAAATTTGTAAAAAGATGTAAGCTTAACCTTAGTAATTCAGAATGTCGAGTTCTTAAGCAGGGAATTGATCTGACAAAATCATAGAAAAACATAATGAGATCCAATCCTGATAAGATAAAAGCATCAAGATCAGATCCACTTCCAATAGCAATCGACAACAAATCACACATTACTATGAGCAACCGTGAACGGCTACAGGAAAATAAAGGCATTCGCTCACAATCATCCCTCGATAAATATGTAAACGTGAGAAATCGAAGGGGCGAAGCAGGGCTCGGCATTATCATTCCTGACTATGCAAATTTATTCCAATAAACCGTGGCTGGCGTTCGTTCCTGTTATTATATATTCGCAAACGAAGAGATGATTCAGAGCGCGAGGCCAGCCTGTATTACCATAACTTTTATTAAAGGAGTGGGCCTTAGCGCGGGCGACGACAAACAATACGACAGCCTCTGATTAATTTTCAACGTGAAAATCTGTTTTGAATTCGAATGAACTCTTGCGTGGAAGTGGTGTGGCGGTGACGACCTATCCACAACGAAACTTTCGACGTCGACTCCCTGGTGCGTTGCCTTCATGTTCAAATTTTCAAATTATAAAGATTTTGTCGTCCCTTCAAGCAGACATCGAGTCATCGACTTCGTATTCATTGAAACCCATCGTTTTTAATCGAGAATTAAAGTGATTTCACTCGAAGATCTCACTGGATTGGATTTGATTTTACGATTCCGAGTTAATTAAAGTTTAAATAGGTAAGTTTGAGGACTTAAATCTGATTAATTTTAGATGGAATTGTGGAATGAGTTTTTAATCAGATTATATGGTATTATGTTAGTGGAGGTTTAGAAAATGCTTGGTATGATACAATTTATAGTTAAAATGTAGTACAATTTACCAAATACAGTAATTGATTTCGGCTTAAATGTATATAATTCATTTATGTAATAAAAACCGCCACAGCAGATGTTGCTGTGGTCAATGATAAATAAATATAATTTCAGAGTAAAACATTTTGGTTAGTTGGTATTTTCAATTATGACATTAATAGTACATGAATTCTTGTTTAAACATAAATAAATTGAATAAGTGCGTGTTTGTGCGGGTTGCAATGCATATGTTCAAAGTTATGAAACAAATAAACCTGTTCAGTTTTTTAAGCTTCGCATTTCGTATATAATTAAACTTGTTTGTAGTAGTCAGAAAACTGATAGACCATAGCATAGAATATCTACCGTGATGTAATTTATGAGTACTCAACATAATAAGGTTTGTTGAGCACACAATGTCTAAAGGAAAATCTTACTCAACTCATTTACAGACATAGTAAAGATCTTTAGGAGGGCCTATCAATATAGTTAGCTTATATCCAATTGTGTTGGTGTCGGCAATACCACTACTTAATTAATCGTTCACACAGGGATCCATTTTACAGGTCCGTTTTATCATATACGTTTTTATTCAGCGCTTTCTTATGTTGTTGTATGAGTGACTTCACATACATGACATTATTCCAGACCCAGTGAAAAATGCCGATCCGACAAATTATATAGCTGTCTGTTTTGGAGGTCCGCTTTATCGTATACGTTTTTATTTGGCAATGGCGTAGGTAGTTCTACGAGCGAGTTGACACACACAACAGTATTAGAATGCTGATCCATATTATCGGATCGAAGCCAAGCGGGGCATGCCAATACCCCTAGTAGCGACGGATCCGTTAAACCGGTACTGCAAATGCGGTGTGAACTTACCCCCAGTAGCGACGGATCCGTTAAAAAGATCCTGGTATTACGGATGTTCTGCGTGAACGAGCCCTTAGATGGAGCGACTGTCAATCTGACTTCCAAAACCCAGTTATTGGGCTATTCAGATACTTCTTGGCAAGGGGTGGTATTTTCTGGCTTCTCACTACCCATAACGATTGTCAAACAAATGAAAATCGTGACTAACGACTACGTGCTTTCCTAGGCACGGAGGAACCTCGGTATGTAATGAATGGGCACCCATCCACGAGTTGACCTCGGTAAGCGATTATTAACCTTGAACATCAACCTGTGTGGCTGGTATTAATGTGTCACAAGTACTTTACTTGTGACACAACATGACACCACTAATCGTCGCAGCGTTAAGCTTAGGTGCACCTTTAGTAGGGAGAGCGGGGCTAAAAGTGCTGGGGGTAAGTTGTTCCGATGAGAATAGGAACGCTAGTAAAAAACGGTCCGTGTCGAATTATGTTAGTCGCGAAAGGTTATGAGACCATGGCGTTGCAGGAGCCGTTTTATTTGGTAGAATATTAGTTTTGGAAAAATCAAAATCGACGGTACAACTGACCCCATGGAATTTTATATTTTTTTGTTAACTGTTGATAGTACACAAAAAATAATCACATAACTTGACGAACCACAAAACACTCTAGTATTAGCGTGTGTGAATTTAGATTTAATTTTTGAAGGATATGTTTTTATTTGAAACGACGGCACAACCAGCCCTATAGCGGAGTTAGTTGTTCCATTCCGGTTGATCTCAGAAACAATTTTTTTTTTAAGTAATCTGTTTAACGATGCACAAAACCACATCACTATTCAGAAACGCATCATCATTGTGCGTAAACCACGCAATATAATACACTATTTTTATAACTCAATTTTGTATTTTATGAAAATCGGCTCGTTTAGCCCCGGTCTCACCTACCCACAATTACCCGCATGTTTAACTTCTATGTAGTAGAAGGCGAGCATATTTCCTCCTCACATTATCCGTAGAACTCACCTCATTAGGTTTATTGAGCAAGCACAGCCCCTGTCCGACACGGAGCTCATTGATGTAGTCGTTCTTGGAGCAGTCGGAGAACTTGTAGGGCTGCACGTTGTCGGAGCCCACGATGGACTGCGCCATGATGCAGCCGTGCCAGTCCCGGCAGAAGCACTGCTCGCGCCCGTCGTCGTGACCCATGCCTGATGAGAAAAGTTTGATAAGATTGGTTTATCTTTTTAGGATCCTCTTGGATGACGACTGTTCAGAAAGACATGAAGAATTTTGGTCTAGATAGACCACAATTCTTCATGTCTTTCATAACGATGCTTATTAAAGTGACAACAGGGACAACTCCCTGAGGACTAAGAAAATAGACCCCAAGTAAAGGGACGTGGTGAGGTTGAAGAAGAAGTATTTAGGTATCCAGTTGGTGTAGAATAGAAAATACGTTATTGTATACCAAATTAGTTACACAAATATTTTAGAAAACTCCTACTCCTTCACTTACAGGAGGCTACAGCATAAAAAAATGATTCTAACAAAGTTAAAATTATAATAGCAAACAACGTTCATTACCACACGGTAAACAACAAGTGAAACAAAATAATGGAATGGAAAAATAAAGACAATTACGCGTAACTCTTTTTAAAAATAGTGTGTGTTTATTAAATATAATGAGTTTGGTTTATTGTCTGAAAATAAATATATTTACTTTAATAATGAAATGTTTGTAAATACGCTCGCTTTATAAATAGAGTGTTTTTATTAAATACAATGAGTTTAGTTTATTGTCTTAAAATAAAGATATTTACTTTGCTCAGGCAATATTTACTATTGTTAGGTTTGTTTGTAAGTCGTAGCTACCTACTACTTTTTAACCCACGACGTAAAAAAAGGGGTGTTATAAGTTTGACGTGTGTATCTGTGTGTTTATGTATATTTGTGTTTCTGTCTGTGGCTTCTAAACGAATAAACCGATATTGATTTTTTTATTTGAATTTTGATTTTATTGAGTTTTCTAAGCTATGTTTCATGAAAATCGGTTCAGCCGGTTATAAGTTATGGGCGTTTTACTGTTTGAATCGGGCTATTTTCGCAAGATATCGTGTCATAATTACGCGTTCGATCGATTGTTGATTGAAGCATGTCTACTGCTAGATAAATTATGTCGTTTAAAAAGTACGAAATAAAAAGGAATTGTCGGGTGTTTTGGAAATTTTTAATTTTGACTTGTCTTCATTCTATCAAACCTAGTCTGTTATTTTTTATATGTGTCTACAGATAGTAGGTACTTCATTACCATCTACCCAGGCGTTTCTCAGCTTTGGAATCGGCCTACGTCGGATCGGATCAGGTGTTGGGACTTATTAGATCAAATAAATAAATAGTTACAAAAAGGAAAAGGATCACGAAAACTGTTACAATATCAAAGATAGAGAAACGATGTGGAGAACCCAAATTGGTGTCAGGATGTAATAACCAGTTATTTTTATACAAAGCAAAGACAAAATGGTGTGTGAAAAACTTTTGTCAGCCATCATTCTGTTCTTATTGTTCGATATTGTTATCACCGACATTGGATTGAACAAGGAAAGTTGTCTCTAAAATGTCAACTGAATTTACAAGATATCTGATTTTATTAACAGATTCAAAACTTAGGCAGTTAAGTAGCATTTGTTTGTTACACGCTAAAAATTATGGTTGTATTCATATGCCTTTTTAAGCATGGTTTTACACATAAGGACTTCAGACTTTGCAAATATCACATACGATAGTGTTAACACAAGTTCTCATGCAATAGTATGCAGAGTAGCCAATATGAAAACATACATTTTAGCATTGGTATTTACTTCACTGCAACAAGCTTCGCAAGAATTAGTAGCATTTGCTAATTGCCCTGTCCTCTACATTGAACAGCATTTGTGGTGCTAAGCCGTGTGCACCTTAGCCTTAATGGCTTTGTTAAATTCGTGTAAAAGTGCATTGAACCTACACTTAGGGTGTGGGCAATGTAGTTCTAGAAGGATACTGATCAAATATTAATGCGTCACAGAGGCCGATGTACTATGCTCATATTTTTACCCGACTGTGCGAAGTAAAGGAGGGTAATGTGTTTAGCAGTGTATTTATATGATTGTTTGTTCTTTTGTGGCGTTGGATTTTAATTATTCTTAAGTCAATCGATTCGTCTTGACCTTGCGAGTGTCACTGGCAAAAACCAAACTGAAAAAAAAAACATGCCTGCTTTTGGGCACCATATTGTGGGGGTATCAAAATAAAGGGTTTTAAGAGGAGGTTACAATAATACATAACACATATGTTTAAAAGTAATTCGGATAAAAAAATGATAACTAAAAAGTAGTAAATAAAAAAGTGAATTTTAAAATCAAAAACCCGACTGTTTAAGAAGCGAAATTAAAATTTAGGGTTTTTGGTATTAAAATTCACTTTTTTTAATACTCCTTTTCAATTGTTTAATATTTGTATTTATTTATTTTTGGCAGCGTGTCCTTAAATTACTACGTAGTTTTACATCGTAAATTTTTGTCCAAATCCAAAGCGTTCGATGGGTATGACATATTGTTGCATCGTCATATAAAACTGGTATCTGGTGCCGTACCGGTTGCCAGGACCGACTCGCGCAATTAATTGATAGCTTGAGCGAATCGGCGCAGGGAGTTCAAGGTGCTTATAAGAGCTGACAAGCTCGGATCTGATTAGTTGGGCTTCGGTTTGTGCTGATTCACACACCCAAACCGGCACCAGCTACCAGCTTTCTACGCGAGTGCACACTGAATACTGTAAAGAAATATTTATTTTATCTAAAACTCACCTATATTATGTCCAATCATATGCGCCATGGTCCCGGCGAGTAGATGAGGCTCATAAGTGTTGGTGTCCACGGAAATGCCCACAGACTTGGGCGTGCACAGCGTGTCGGGCACCGATATCCCTGACTCGCCTCCGGGGAACGTCAGCCCGCTGGAAGTGACGTCACGAATTAAAATGGCGGCTTGATAAAGTTTTTTGTGGTTGTATTACATGGTGGGTTTAAATTGTGGAAAGGAACATAAGTAACATTTAATATGAATATTGATATTCAGTATTCAGATGCATCTGGGCTTAAAAAGCCGGAAATAAGTACTTTTTATTGACTAACCTTTTAATGTTTAAATAAATATCAAGAAGTTTTGTAACACAACATGGTGTTGTTCAAAGCCATCATTTCAAAAGGTATATGTACATGTTCTATTAATTCTTAGAATATATTTTTTAAACAATTATTTTTTTCGATATTAAACGAACATCTTTGAGCTTTTTCCTATTCCATTAAAAATTCTTCAGTCATATACAAACGCCCTCCACATTCCCAGTGGGTTTATGCTCTCTAATTATCACCACATTCGTTTATAATTACCCGCCAATTAATAAAACATCTGAACTTATTCTCAACCTCCCTGCCATAATTTATCAACTAAAAAGTACAAAATACCGCACATATGGCCTTAATCCGCCTTATGACGGTATAATGGCCTGAAACGCATGATTATTATAATTTTTATGGCCTAACAGACCTGGCTAATTGTTTTAGAGGCCCCCGTTTGGCTATTATCCCTTTGTGTGTGAAATTGCGTTTATTTTTTAATGAATTTTCTCATGATCTTATTAAGGGACATTTATTGTGAGATTAAATTGTCTTGTGCAAGATTGAAGGCCTCCGTAAGGTTCGCCCTCTATTTAATGGGAATTAAATATAACTGAAGATATGTGGGTGTATTATGGATACACCACTGCTTAACCCTTTGGGGAATGTAAAATTGATGTTACATTAGGTTAATTTGAAAACCAAAGTCAGGCAAATACGTTTGTACACTAGTAAACTAGTTGTCTGACTTTGGTTGCATTTTTCTGAACTGGACCTATTTGCTATTGGTAGGATAGGATAGATGGACCTTTTTCACACTTAGGGCCTCGTTCACCATCTGCATTTAAAGTGTCGAGTAGGCTAACCGCCAGTCAAAGTCACCCGTAACGTCATGCGTGAATTTCACGACGGTCGAGTAGCACTAATTTTAAGATTAACTGATCCATATCTTACTTGCCACGACATCTGCCCATTAGTTAAAAGTTGTCCGTTGTCATTTTGTGTAGATTATTTTACAATTTATTTGATTGATCATCAATTGGATGAATTAGAACATTCTACGACGCAACGAGTACCTAGGATTGATGTATTTAAATACTGTGTTGATTATTTTACGGAGCTAGATGTCACATTTTTTTTGCTAGAATTCGTCTATTGAATTATGCAGTAAACCAAGTGCTTAACCTTAGAATACATAAAATTATCCATAAATCGCAAGATGATTGGTATTTTTTAAGCAGTTTTACTAAAAAACTATCAAATCTACAGAACTTCTGAACAATAGGTTATTATAACATATTAAAACCACATGCATACCAAACCAGACGAAAAAACACCATAAATATAAAAAAATAAATAAAGGTAGAGTGTTTATATGCGCCAGGCACGACGCATACCCTAAAAAGAAGTTCAAAGGACATCTGGCAATGGCATTCGACGAGTAACATTGACGTATTATTGAACGAATGTAACGCAATATTTGCTAAGGCATTCACTTAACCAGTACGTTGTTACTCGAACCTATAATTTCGTTTGTGGAATTGACAAAAGATACTCGCAACTTTTACGTGCCAGATAACGTTATCCTGGACATAACTAATCAACGCTTTACTTGGAGATGGTGAACGAGGCCCTTAGACTCGCATTTGGTCCGTTGTGCGTGCAGGTCTCCGCTCTGTGAGAGAGAATGGGCCGTAATCCACCACGCGGGCCCAGTGCGGGTTGGTGGATGTCACATGTCTTCGAACTTTTGGTTCTAAGACATGCCGGTTTCCTTCACCATTTTGCCACTGGGCCACCACTGCTCTCTGGACCTTTTTGAAGCAGCGAGCAGTCTTGTATAAAAAAAATATTGTTTTTGTTATGTATTTTGTAGTGTATACAGCATGTCATGTGCCAAATAATTTTGTTTTTTCTTTCTATATTGTCTTTCTTGTGTGTGACTACGATATATCATGAAAAGCAAAACACTGTTCCAATGAATATGCGATAAATTTCTGTATATTTGTATGTACTCGTGGATATTGCAACTAATATTACTGTAAACAAAACTTTACTTAACCAAACCTACAAAATATCATCCACAATAAAAGGAAAACTCGCACAATAATAACTCAAAATTTAAACATGTCATTAAAAATGTTTCAAGCAAAGAACTCTGAGCGTCTGTATTAATTTGTATGTGCAACTATTCATACAAAGATTCATCGCAGTTGAGATTCAAGTACACAAAGTTGCAGCTTCGTATATGCTACGTGTATGGTCGTATGCACTGCGTATATTCAGTATATACAGCCTTATACCAGCGTATATAGGTCCTTCCTCACTTTATAATATTCCTAGTTACTTTGAACACCGACGTTTCGCAGGGAAGCGTAGTTTCTAGATAAAAGTATGTAAATTTAAACTAGTACGTGCACCCTTATTTAACTTGCAACTTGCGTAACATGAGCTCTGCGTTTCAAAAAGACAATTAAAACATGATAGTTAGTTTGTTGCACTTTGACTACGTAAACGTTGTAACTTTTACGTACGTTTAATAAATAAGAGCTGCTGGATGCAGAGGAGGCCCTCTTAGGCCGTCTTTGGGAGGCATATGTCCAGCAGTGAACGTTTTTCGGCTGAAATATTGATGATGAAATACAGGGGAAAATTCTATCAGATCAGCGATTTTCAAAAATTCAATAATGTATGGAATAGACATACGCTATTGAAATTTCACATGCCAATCCCAAATATTTTGCTATTTGAATAATTGGTTGGGGACCCTCGTCTGTTCACAATCCCCTAAAGATTCTGAAAGTTTTAAGATCTGACACGATAACACCTATTATGTCAGTAGTAATGCCATCAATCATAAGTTAACTAAAATAGTAAACTAGATTTGGTGTTTGTTTTTAAATTAACTTCAAGTTTTATTATACCAATAATTTTTTTATACTTTAAAGCATCACCAATGGCCAATTGGTAGAGAATGACTGCATTAAGTCCGTCTTTTTTTACTAATGCGAAAGTTTATTTTTTATTAATAATAAATAGGCCTGAGCTTGACCACTATCTCACCTGATGGTAAGCGATGATGTGGTCGACGATGTAGCACGCTTGCCTAGAAGAAACCTATTCACTCTTGACTTAAAGACTCCCAGGTTGTAGCTATCAGGAAACACAGACTCCGGCAGGGAATTCCACTCTTTTGCTGTGCGCATAATAAAAGTATTCCCAAAACGAGTCTCAATAAGTAAATAAATAACCCATGTACCATTTGAACGAAATTGTATTTCTTAGAAAAATCTATTTGTACTTTCAGTTCACCCGAGGTTTGCTTCAAACTTTTGGTTATCGAGTAAAATCAGGCTTACCAAGAAAAATCATCAGGAAACATGGATCTCTGATAAAAATTCTGCGAAAAATAGACAGGAGTTATCACTTGGAAGTGTTCCTAATCGTTTATCGAGTTTGCGATCGAACATCGAACGCGAATTTGACAAAGTTCGCAACGAGTAGCGATAACGTCAGAACTTGTGGCAATATTACTTTTTGAAACATACTGATCAGGGAAAATTGACGTCGCGGGTATAAAAGTAGTTTTTGGTACATATTTTGAAGAGTGTATAAGTTATAAGTGCAATATCTTTTCTATATTGACACCTCAGTTTAGATCTTAGACTTAGGTTGTGTTTCCTTCTGCAAGCAACTTGCCACGATGCAGCGTTTGATCATACTATACGTCGGTAGCACGTGATGTTATCCAAATTGCAACTTGCAAGATGGCTGCAAGTGGAAGCGTGGCCTTAGATACAAAAGCTTGATCGCTCAAGGACTGTTGAAACTCAGATGTTCTATGACGTAGCTAGTTTGTGTCACAATTTCCAGAAAAAGGCTGAAAACTTCGTAGATAATGAACTACAATCTACTTCACAATATTCAATATCAGATCCAAAGTAACAGACGACACGATAAATAAAAAAGTGCAACACTAGTTGGTAACATTCACTCGAGCACGCCGCGCGCCGTTCCCTCTGTATGTTTCCATTCCGTAGAGTACTTCGCGACGCAACTTTCAAAGGTACACTCGATGCTCAAAGAGCCACGCTTCCACGAGAACCGATTCGACTCGGATATCGGAAATTATAGTTGAATTACTTCGCCAACAAGCGATAGCGCTGACGTCACCGCCGCCATCTTGGATCCTTTTGTAACAGACGTTAAGAGATAATTAGAAAAAAGAACTCTGTTTGTGGATTGATATGATTGATTTTGAAATTGGAAGCTTTTGTTTTGATTAGGTTGGTAATGGCGTATTTTTGAGCCTTCAGCCTTGAGCTTTTCTTGTGTGTGAAAACAGGGCCTACCCTGCAGTTTCAGTGGTTCAGAAATAATTTTTGTTATTATGCTAAGGAGACTCTCAAGAGACCGTAAAACAGCCTAAATCATCATTAACAGAGCCCTAAAAAGAAACGGCAATGCCAAAGACTAATTAAAGAAACACACTCATAATACTAAAGCCTCGACGAACTTTTGTAGAAATAGCCGTAAAATTCAGCCTACCGCATAGGCATAAAAACGGCCTACTTTTTATGTCTATCTAATCAACCTGTGAGGGTGCCTGCCAGGGTACCAGTCATAAAACCCTGGCAATTGTGACGGGCATTCGGAGCACGTCGAAAACTGAGCTTCGGCTACCAATCACTTAGGATTTTTCAGCCTAGTTATGTGGTGTGCATTAGTAATATAAGTGCTAAACTCCGATCAAGGTCCTTTGGGCTCAGGAAATTAGGTAAGAAGGTCTTAAAATAAGGGATTTACAGGTCTTACTAAGGTTTTATGTAGTCTTAAAAGGGGATAGTGTAAATTGGTGTCAGAATGTCAGTGTAAGCCGTAAAAAATGTGTTTAGTAGCAGAAGGATAAATCCTACTAGATACTATAAACGTGAGAGTTTGTGAGGATGGATGGATGGATGTTTGTTACTTTATCGCGCAAAAACTATTTATCAGGTTTTCATGCGGTTATCATCAACAGAAAGAGTGCGAAACGAGGAAAAGGTTTTTGTATGTAATTAGTCACGGGCGGGTCGCTAGTCTATACCAATATTATAAAGAGGAAAGATTTTTTTGTTTGTTTGTTTGTTTGTACCGAATAGGCTCCAACACTACTGGACCGATTTCAAAAATTATTTTACCGTTGGGAAGCTACTCTATCCCCGGGTGACATATGCTACTTTTTATCCCTGTATTCCCACGGGAACGGGCACTACGCGGGTGAAACCGCGAGCCGTCCTCTAGTAGGCTATAATTTGTAATATAAGTATTGGGAGAAGTACTAACAACACGCGGGTGGAGCTGCGGGCGGCAACTAGTCATTCATAGATTTTCTGTTGGTAAATTATGTATTGGCAATATTTTAAGGCCTGTCAAAACTATGGTTTTGACAATGGCAAGTTCTTTAGCTGTGGGTGATAATAGGGATGTTTCTGTGAAGAAAAATGTTTAGTCCGTCAGTGAGATTATCAAATATTATTGAATACGTATTTTTCGCTTTATCAAATAAATAAAAATTGACAAAGATTTGTTTGTTTTGTTTAGTTGGTATGTGACGTCACTTGTCAGTATAAAGTGTGGCAAGGTGTGGCGTCACACGACATATCAACGCACTGTATTGTCGTATTTTTTTTTACGTGGAAAAAGTAAAAAGAAGTGTAAGTACAATCTTTTTAGATAATCTAACTGACGGACTAAATATTTATTTTTTCATCATCCCCATTGCGTCTTACCAACTGTTTTCATTGAAATAGAAGACTCATATTTAGCAATTATATTTATTTTTGAGATAATGATGAGATGAGCATTATATCACACCTACATCCTTTAAATACATAGACAAATATGTACCAGTAGTTCACCAGTTAATATTTAACCTGTTATATAATTAAAGTTCTATACAAAAGAGCAAGCATTTGTCAAACACCCAGACGAGATAATTCCATGAAAAACCACACATGGGTAGGTACCTCCATTCACAACAAAAACCGACGAAACCTCTTCCGAACACATCTCATTTGGAACCATAGAGTTCCCAATTAGTTTACATGAAAACATCCGATTCCGTACATAAAGAGACGTTGGAAAATTAGATAAAATTCATGTTTGTCTATGCCCTGGGGCTAGAGGCTCGGCGGTCAGACTATTTAATTTCGCTGCGAACTGTTATTGCGTTAGTCCTGTTTGAGTTGGACCCGGGAAATACATAAATTAATAACATTGATTCGGTTTGTGCGATTGAATTTGTTTATGTGAGTATGTAACTATGTATACATATGTCCGCACTTCTAAAGATTTCGTTCTGAATAGAGCTATGGTTTCGAATGACTGACAGATGTCAAGTTGACGTAATACTAGTTACGTCATGTTGACATAACTAATGTTCTAGCTTTTGGCGCGAACAAGAGTGCATCAGAGAGAAGATCGAATAAGAATATGGCGGGTTGGATTGAGTTGTTAATTTGTGATAAAACTGTACATAAGGAGAAATACAGTGAGAGTGACGGATTGCTCGTATAGATCAAACAACGTGCTTAGTGGAATGTTGTATACCTACGTTATTCCCTAATACATAACGTGATCAGTTACATTGTGAACAAGCGAAGAAGTTGGTTTGTTTAACAGCCAGCCCGAAAAAAACCCATGCAAATAATGGTTTTTCCTGACAATTACTCAGTATTCCCTACACATAATTATAATAGTGTCATCAATTCAGGCGTTGACTTTTTCAAGAATTTGAATTTAAATTTCTATTTGGACATATTTTCTTTCTTGTAACTATTCTGACATCTTTATTCGGGGCCGATAGGTACATGTGACAAGCTTACCTACCTAAAAGATAGTTATCCTAATAATAACACTTAATACCATCTCATAAATATATTTCCTCGGTTCACTGAACAAAGAAATATAAAGTATTACAAAATACGAACACAAAGCTCATAGTTGTGTTACGTCATGCCACGTCATCGATCCACTTGGCCAGATTCCTGAAAGCTCACATCGACACAAAATGAATATGTAGATTCAGCGATATCCCAAAAAAACGGCCAATAAATGCCAAGACCGCATTGTTCGACTGTCAATCCGTTGGCGGCATTCTTTCCCGAAGGAACCGAGGCATTGAAGGCTACAGCCATCGTAAATATTTGATAGACATCAATCATTCACACGACAAACCCAGGAATACACCCCCGAATCGAAGCGGAGACACTGTAGCTCCGAGGATATCGACGTATATCTGCAGCTGACATTCTAAATTATGACAGGATACCGCCTGTCGGAAACATTACCGCGAATTCGTAGTAATTTGTAAAATTAGAGCGATAATAGCCAATGAAATTCCGTGGGTCGTAACCACACGCGAATGTAATCCTAAAAACTTGGATATTAAAGTTCAAAGTGTGAAACAGGATCGCTGTAACGCTTTTCGTCAGATTCGTTTATCGCTCGAATTAATTCTCGACCTCGGTTCGCTTTCGAGATTAATTTTCGAGCTGTTTAGCGCACTGGCAACTGTCTATCTAGCAATATCGTTCGTTCAAAGGGAAAAGGGTTTTGTAAGCAGATTTGTGCCTCGTCCGCCGGCTGAAACGTCTCTGGCGAATATTTGTATAACTTTACAAAATGCAGGCGAGGAAGGACGGTTTAATAAAATGCAGTGTAAGGAGTGTTATCGTTCTGTGTATATCCGGTTGTTTGTACAATTTTGAAACAAGATCTCGCGGATGATAAGATTATTTTTGTACACTGGTGGATTTACGCTGTTATGTAGTTTTGTTTTAAAGTAAGCATTGCTTTGTGGAGAATAAATTATGTATTTTAACGTGTTGAGTAGTTGCATGATGAGCTTTGTTGACTGCCACTACTCACTTCACCTTGCACAACACAGTTTGAAGACTTTGAAGGCGCTTTACCCAGACACAATAGAATATCAATATCGTGTATAAGGACTAGTAGATAAAAATAATACTATGTCACAGATAATATAATACTAGCATACAGATGCCTCATCCCATACAAAGAAACCGTGCCACGTAACTAGCGTTTATCATCTCATTATACCGATTATTTTCTTGTAAATTGATCGCGTTCGGTTCCGTTCCACGGCGATAGATAGATCACCATCTATATCCGTGGAAAGGAACGGAACGGAACCGAACGCGATCGATGTACAAAAAATAATCGGTATAGAACGTCGGCACGGTTTCTTTGTATGGGATGAGATACCACTGACCATGTAATGATTGTTGTATTGTAAGTTGAATAAATAAATGAATGGCTTAACCAAAATTCTTCAAAATCTTGTCGTAGTACCTGTTAGTGCGGTTGCGTTCCGATCCGTGTCCGTGATTTGACTTCTGAGTTCAAAATGTTCGACGAATAGAGTTCGGATGTAGTGCGTAAGCTTTCCTACAAGAAGTACTAAGGCAACTTTGGAATCGACACGGAAACGCATCGGATGTAGTGTATAATCGCCCTTAGTCTTATCCCGCTAATCAATTTTGTTTTTTTTTTCCAAACGAGTTTACGACGTATATGCTAGTAATAAAAGTTTGGTCGAAAAGACCCATAATACATTATTTAAGTACTCGTATAACTCACGTTAGTAACTGCGTGGTATCCTTCTCAATCTTGAACAGTTTCCTGGCGGTGTAGTCGCTGAACTTATGGATGGCTCTGGTGATGTCCTGCTTCCTGTCTATGTCCGCCTGGTCTGCGCTCTGCCAGGACTCGATGTACACCAGGGAAACTCGGGTGTTCAGGGTGCGGAAGTACTGGAAACAAAAGAAGAATTTAAGTGGATTGAAGTTTTGGAAGCAAGAGCAGACTGCAAGTCAGCTGCCGGATGTACATTTTAGTTGCCAGTAGTGCCTAATTAGTTTTAGTAACTAGTTCCAATGCTAGACGTCTCGGTAATTGATGGGGACGGGACTGCAGCTTTGTTAAATAAAACTCATCGGGTCCTATAACTTTTCAGTTTATTACAATTAGCAATAAATCATCACGATATCAAAAAGTTACAAATTCAACAGTTCAAAGCTACACAAATTCATAATTGCTAGGTGTTACTATAATATCAAAGAGCACCTACAGGAAAAGAATATTGTGATCTAGTATTAGGTATTTTAACCGATTTTACACACACATAGACATCAAAGAGCAATTTATCATGACCTGTATATTTAATAAATCTGACATTTAGTATAACATTTTATGATAATAATAATTTAATATGACCTATACCTAATAAATCTGACATTACGACATTCTATGATAATTTAATATTACATGTTTACAATAAACCTGACATTTTAATTTATTATTTAAATGGTGTAATGTTTACACTTGAATTTATTGTAACACTGCTGAAATACTTGATTTGCGAGTCTAAAGTTCTATTAATTTGCACACCATCAGGCAATAATACAGTGTATCTATTGAATATTATTTGCAACACCATTATCAGCCTTTATTATGCAAATAAATTATATGATTTGAAAAAAGTACGTAATAGCTGTTATTCTAAAGACAACGTTATGGTGGCCATACACCATCCTTACTATCGTCCAATCGGCATGACGCGATCGATTGGATCAGTTAGAATTGACTGTGTGTGGGAGTGGATTGGCATGACAGTTATACTTGACGGCACAATCGAATTTCGATTCTTTTGGCTTGATCATGCCGATTGGACCGTGTATGGCGGTCGGCGATCGTCAGTTCAGTCAGGTCAAGATTTTTGGCGTAATCCTTAATAATTTTAATAAATTTGTATGTATAAACTGTTTTCTTTTCATTAACCACATTTTTGCAGCACTCGGCTCGAACTTTTCTTTTTTTTTTGTTTCTTTTTCACGAGTAAAATGGCCAATACGGCAAAAACATCGTCGTCTGTCACCGGTGACGCCATGGCTTCAACTGAACGTCGCTGCCGAATGCCGTTTGGACAAATCAAATTGATCGTGTGTGGTGTATATGAAAGAACTGAAGATTGGAGCCGATTGGACGATAGGAAGGATGGTGTATGGCCACCATTAAACGTTAATGCCGCTAATATATTGTATTTCTTTGGCCGTTGATGATTACTTTCTCTTGACGCATGTTTTCAGTATGATGAATTTGACTTCTGTAGAAAAGATTTTAAGCGTAACAACTTTATAGTGTTTTGTGTTGTCGTTCATCAAATGATATAAAAATTCACCAGAAAAATCGATGTTTAATTTAGTCAGTGAACGAAAACATTAATTAACTAACAAAAAGCTCTACATTAAACTCCACAAATTTTCCAAAAAGCCTAGTACACAACCTCCACAAAAAAGCTATAAACTTTAAAACAACAATTTAAAAAAATAAAGTTCGTCCATCTCCAAACTACTCGTAGCGCTCTATAGCTCACATGTACAGTTTGTGTAGGACAACTTCGTTAAGCACAAAATTGGCTGTCCGGCTCTGTTTTAAAGCCGGATCACGCTATTATAACCTGACAAAACAGTTTTGATTAACTTTAATTTTGGACAGGCGTTACTTATTTCCAGGATCGTCGTGGTGGCCAGTGGCTAAGACCACGCTCGCCTCTGCTGAACCTGAGACTGCTACCAAAATTCGGTTTGGGTTTCGGTCGTAAAAACCAGTTTCGGTTGGACACTATATACATCTGTCCCTTACGTACACTCAAAATAACCTTACTCTAAGAACGTTATGGTCACCCCCTGGACTGTCTGTTTGAAAGTCTGCAAGTTTGAAATTGCCAGGCCTATTACATATCATGCACGAGCAAAACGATAGCGATTTTTGCGCAATAATAGAATTTTTGGCGGATTTTTTTAGAAATAAGTGCATTTGACAAACAGCGAGCTATTAGCTAACGATTGTGTAGGACCTGCACTGTAAGTAATGCCGACATAAAGCGTTTGATCGCACGATGATTGTTGATTGCTGTTTCTTACGGAATTAGCCTGCCGCATTGAGCAAGAGTGGTGCTTAATGTTCAACTAGTCGACGGCACGAACCATTTTGTGCGCGAGATTGAAATGCATGCCATCTCATCCAACAACACGTGCGAATGAGATAGATGCTGTGATGAGCAGTAAGAAGCTAGTTCGCGTACGAATTAGCACTTTTTCAAATTTGTTTCGAAATAGATGAAGATTTAGGACGAAAACGAGCGGGCGAAATTTTATAAACAGGCCTTTGGGAGTCTAGATATCATGAAAAAACAACTAAATGTATATTTTCACATTAAAATTATTTGCATTGTTGAATTACTAATCTATCCCTGTATTGAAGCCGTTTTGAAATTTTCCTTCTTCTTATGGTATTTATTTCCGCCCAAAAGTTAGTGTTGAAATAAGGAACTTTCGACGCTCATAACTTTCAAATATTTTATTTTTTATCTTTTTTGTTTCCATACAGGGCTAGATAATGTATGAAAAAATGATATGTTTTTTATTTTGAACGTACATCGTGAAACAGTGGAGTAATCGATAGACTACGTTTGTATGGAAGAATGATAGACTAGTGTAACCTTAATGCGGCTCCGGCTTCTCTGTATAAGAAGAGGCCATTTGCCAGTGGGCAGTAACAAGCCTGGTTTCATTTTAAAACGTTTTGATTAACTCCAAAATTGAATTTTGGACAGGCATTACTTATTTTGAAGGTAGCAAAGTTTTAATGAGATTAGTTAAGGGACCCGCTGAATATGATTGAAACTTTTCGAGTTTTACGCAACGTTTTTCGGATATTATTATCTTCTCGGTTTTACAGTGTGAATATAATTCTTTTTACAGAGTTATCAAAGTTCGTGGCAAGGACTTTTTTATTCGTAAATCGTGGGTAGCTTTATGTGGGGTTCTTGTGAAACGGTTTGTGTTGCTTATGATTAGGTAATATTGTTATTATATTCTTACAATCTGCCGATTTGCACAGACTTATTTGAAAACTTTCAATATTTATTTATTCCTCTTTAAACATTTTTTTTTACCCGCGCCGGAAAAACAGGGGTGTTACAAGTTTGACGTGTGTTGCTGGGTGTATGTCTGTGACATCATAGCGCCTAAATGGATGTACCGATTTTGATTTAGTTTTTTCTGATCAAGATTGTTCTTAGCTGTTTGAATAAAATCGGTTCAGACGTTCAAAAGTTATGGATCTTTTTAACTGTTTGAATCGGGGTGTTTTCGCAAGATATCGTGTCATAATTACGTGTTCAATAGATCGCCGATCGAAGCGTATCTACTATGTACTAGATGAATTATGTAGCATGAAATAAAAATGTGTCGGACGTTTTCTAAATTTTGAATTTTTCCTTGTTACCATAAAGTACACGTGAATAATTTTACGTTCTTAATTCTTAATTGTACACAAAACAACATGTACCTAGTACACGGTGAAAATAAAGTATCATACTAGTTTATTGTTGTTATTATTGTGCTGTTTTTATTATCTCTCTCATTGTTAAGCCCATCTCCATTCACTACCCACAATTTACAACCGAAAAGTATCATTAAATAAAATATACGGAAGACCAACTTCTAAAGAATAATTACCAAACAATATAAAGGTTTATCCATTTCAAATTCAATTTTAAAATTAAATTTCGACAGGGTGTTTCAAAATAAATGGGATCTGTTGATTTGATTGATGAAGAAGATTACTGGAGGCAATGCTAAGATGAAATGACTCTTTCTGTCGGTTTGTTAATTGTAAATGGATAGGGTCAATTCTAAGTACTTGTGTCGTTTACGTTTAATTTGAATGAGGAGATAAAAGGAACATGCTATATCAGGGGTTGGCATCGTTTTTAAGAGGTAGCTGGTTCAAAAGGGTTATTTTGGTCCTTGATGTTGAAAAAAGGAGTGTCCATCCTACTAATATTACAGATGTGTAAGTTTGTTTCTGTGATGTTTGTGTTTTAGTCACGCTTAACCCGATAAACAGATTTGAATTAAATATTGCACGCAGGTAGTTTATAACCTGGATTAACTCAACAAGATAGTTTAATCTCAATATAATGTAGCCTTGGGATAACAAAAACCGCCCAAGTGCGAGTCGGACTCGCGCACCGAGGGTTTCGTACAAACCTCAGCTTAATGGTTTTATAGACCTGAGTATTTGATATGAATTTCAATTTAATACCTCTACGCGTTCACGAGGAAAGGGGACAAGATTCTGAGTTTACGGGAAGTACCCTGTAGGTTTTGATTCCCTTGCGAGTGTCGAAAATTTGCGGCATAAACGGCTGTATCTTTTGATTGCGTAGGCTTAGAAGTTGTTTTATTTTTATTTTTCACAGCTTTAAGGGCCAGTAGACTAGAGTATTTGATATAAATTTCAGCTTGATAGCTCCACGCGTTCCTGAGAAAAATGGTTGACAGACAGACAGACGGACGGATAACAAAGTGATCCTATAAGGGTTCCGTTTTTTCCTTTCGAGGTACGGAACCCTAAAAACACTTTCACGCGGGCCAAGACGCGGGCAGAAACTACTGACATCTAATTTTAACTAAAAATAACGTCTAATTGTTTTTAAAAAGCCTTTTTTATACGTAACGAAAAACAGCCACCAAATAACCATTTATCATCTCTCAAACAAGAAAAATATGTCCAAAACAGACACTATAAAAAACAGTACATCGTCATCAAAAAAGTACACTTCATCCAAAAAAAGGGATCTAATCCAGAAGTGTTGGCTGTCAAGTCCATCTCCAGAAGACTAGAGCGCTCATCATAATTTGTTTTACCCTTCTGTGACATATGTCACGCGTACTCGCGTTCGCCGTGACATGTGTCGGAACCCGCGTTTTTTATTGTTCACTGCCGTAATTAGGTTCAGTAGTAGAAACTTTATTTGTAAGGACATTGTGAAGCTTATTTTTAGTATGTTTGGGTCTGTGTGGTCATTTCGGGTTACTACTAAACTTAGGACGAAAGCTTGATTACTTGTGCGTCGTAAAAAAGTTGGTTACTTTTTTAAGGACGCATTAAGTGGAAGAATAGACGGTTGCGTCCCCACCCAACCGTCTAGCGTATCTTTTGTTATTAGGCAGTTATTAAGTAAAGGTTTTTAGGGTTCCGTACCTCGAAAGGAAAAAACGGAAACCTTATAGGATCACTTTGTGGTCCGTCCGTCCGTCTGTCTGTCTGTCAAGACCCTTTTTCTCAGGAACGCGTGGAGGTATCAAGCTGAAATACCAAATACTCTAGTCTACTGCCCCTTAAAGCCGGGGAAAAATCAAACTTCTAAGCCAACGCAATCAAAAGATACAGCCGTTTATTCCGCAAATTTCCGCAAATTTTATACATTCGCAAGGGAATCAAAACCTACAGAATCTTGAAATTTGGTACAAAGCAACGTCTTAAAGCACAGATAAAGGAAAAAATGCGAAAACCGTAAAATTTTAGTTATATCATATAATAAAAATATTTTTAATAATTTGAAACTTACTACCCCTTTCCTCATGAACGCGTAGAGTGTGTCGGTGAACGGTGCGTGAGTCCGACTCGCACTTGGCCGGTTTTTTTGTCATGTAAGTTATACTAGGAGTGCTCGAATAGCGCTTTCCGACGAGAAAGAAAAATAAATTCATCTAATTAAAAAAAAAGTTTAAAATGAAACTCTAGTTACCATAAACCAATTCACACAATGACAAGTTAAGGGCCCGTGGTAATACCGATAAAATAAATGGAACTTCTGACAGATGTGTGTGGTAGAGATCCCCGACATTTGCAATTCAGTCGTAGATATAGAAGTGAGACGTGAATATTTTTACGAGATTCAAGTTCGTTGTATAATTGTTTTGTTTGTATTTTAAATGTGGAGTGTAAATTGAAGTTAGTCTTGATTTGTTCTACATCTTTCAATAGTCGGTCATGTATATTTAAGTGCATATAAACAGGGCGATGTACTGACTTAAATGTTTGTGTCTACCATCCAATTAGTCTCAGTAATACTAAACTTGTTTGCAAACTATTTCAGAATATATGCAAAGATTTCATTCTGTTTGTGTTACTTTTGATCCTGACTTCATTAAGTTTTCGCTTCTGCGAATATAAACATTTACACGTAACAAACGCTAAAGCCTGAAGTGTTATTCTTGCAATACGAATATGCTAACAAAACGGTCGAAAACTGAGAAATCCCTAGCTTAGTAATGAGAGGCTTTTACTGACCACGCTTGTCCAAGGCACCCCCTTAAGTCATCTTATTTGCATCACAAAATAAGATAAGGCATCATGTTTTTCACAAAACTTTGAAAGAACTCACCAGATCAGCAATATTAGCCACTTGTATAGCATCATGGACGACCTCCGACCTGGTACTGCCGTTCCGCCTGTCAAACATAGCCTTGTCTATGACTAGAGCTGTCTCGATGTACTTGGTGGTCTCTCTGACATCGCGCCTGCGTCTATTGAGGGCTCGCAGCCCTGCATCCTGCCACCAGCGCCAAGCTCGCTCTTCTTTGGTTTTGGTTGTTGAGTCCCTGGGAAAACAAAGATGGCGGTAAGTATGTTGTGAAGGAAACAGAATTTAAGGGGCCGTTGGTGAAAGTATTTGGAATGAATTTACATAATCATGTAAATTCATGTGAATTTTAAATAACAAAGTTCTTGCGACAGTTTAAATATTTACATTCTAATTAGGTTCTATGTATATGAAACCCTTATTAAACAGATCCAGAGTGAATTTTGTTCGACACATTGTTCAAGACGTAAGAGCACATAAGCCTAGTACATTGATTTAAAAAAATAAGCAAAGGACTGCCGACAAAAGTGAAAATATAAAACTTATGGAAAAACCGACCAATTATGCCAAAGTTAAGTATTTATAAACTAGCTGTCCCACGCGGCTTCGCTCCCGTCAACTGGCTACCTACCTACCCATCTACCCTACCTACCTACCCTACATACATGATTGTTGCGCAACTTAAACCGTTTACTCAGCAACGGAAGCTCTCAAAAAGGTTTTTTTTCCTCGTCGATGAATGGACTATCCCAAACAAAAATATTTTTTCAATTCCATCCAGTAGTGCCTGAGATTAGCGCGTTCAAACAAACAAACAAACTCTTCAGCTTTATAATATTAAGTATAGATATGTCGGTTACTGTGACAAATAAACACTTTTTGTTACTTTATTTTCTTTTGTTCTTTTATATTGCGGCCATTTTTAAAACACGTCAAAGTCATTCCGCGCCAAATCCCTCAAACACATTCTATGTTCAACCACAGATAATGTTAAGCCACAGATGATATAAAGTGCGTATCCTTAAAAATCGGTTTTAAGGCCGTCGGACGGAGTCTTCCCCCGTTCGGAAGGGGGGAGTGCTTAATCAAGTTTATCAGTCCCTTCACGCCCCCATTATTGGGAACTAGGGAAATTTCCCGGACCCGCCCGGGTAGATTGCTTCCGGGTCTTCGATTGGAGTATTGTAAATAGAAAATGTTTTTCTTGCCTGTAGGAGCGATGTGTGGTACGAGTATGATGTATGTGTAGCTGAACAGTAAATTTGGACGGATGTTATTTTTATGTGTTTGTCTGAATAGGGTCTTTATTATGTTCCGATCATGTAGTGAAAGTATTTCTGTTCGTTTTTGCAGAATCGATGTTTGATTTATATTTGATAGAATAACTTTTTTAAAAGCAAAATACTGAGGTACTGAGTTTAAGACAAAGTATTCTTATTTTTACTGTGGTTATTAAAAAAAGGTGTTTTTTTATAATAAAAGGAAGGCTTTCGTTTAAACACTATATTTACCCATTTTTATAAACTTATTATAAAAAATAGTAATTATAATTGTTAACCGGAAAAACATAATTGCTTCCATAAAAAACCGCAATTCTTCGTTAAACAAAAAACCGGAAACCTGTATTAAAGAGAATTTAATGTTCAAGATTAATTCCTTTTTGGATTGCTTTCACGGTGGTTGAGTCCGGGGGTATACAAGGGGTGAAGAGAAGGGGAGTAAACCAAGGAAATTTGTCACTAGTAAACCGCATGTGGTACCCAGCCAAAAATGGGCTTTCCTACCCTATTCGTGGATGTCTTAAAGGGCAACTGAGGGATTACTTCAAAAGGCTACCCTACTGTGAAGGCACTACACAAAAGTTATCAGAAACTCTATACAAAATGTCATTTCTTAAGAGGAAATGCGGGCAGAGAGCTCCTTAGTAAAAGTCATATTTCGAGGTTTGGCTCTCACCTATTCCCTCCTCCAGTATTGGACAAATTTAAAAGATATTCTTATAAATTTTATTAAAAAAAGATATATCTTGTGCTTCTATGTTTTTCTCTTTTCATTTATAGTTGTCAAATTTGCCTGGCCTCTGTTGACAGCGCAATTTTAAGCATGTTTTGAGGGTTCTAGTGCTTCTAAAGATAATGTATCATCCAAAATGAAAACATAGGGGCACAGTTTATATCTTTCTTTTTCAGTTCAAGAAGTATCTTTTAAATTGGTCTAATATTGGATTAAGGAAATAGGCGAGAGCCAAACCTCGAATTATGATTTTTTTCTTTGGATTTTCAGCCGGATATTTGCGAAAGAATTTCCTCTTAAAGGGATGGCGATAACGAATGCCAAAATTTAAGGTATTGATTTCGGTACGTGATATTTCGATAGCGCTAGACAGTCCCATAGCAGTGTTGGCCCAGTGGTAAAGGCCCCGACTTACGTGTCGTATGTCGTGAGGTCGAACCCAGACAGGCGCTTTACTTTTTGTAAATTATTTCATCACCACTGCTCTTAAAACATCGTGAGCAAACCGGCTGTCCTAGAACCAAAAATTCGGAGACATGAGACATCCACCAACCCGCAATGGGCCCGCGTAGTGGATTAAGGCCCATTATCTCTCTCACAGAGAGGATGCTTGTGTCCCAGCAGTGGGAACATTATAAGGCTAATGATGAAGGCAGTCCCATCAATTTTACTCCATTCTAATTCGCTATCGCGACGATTTTGTTAATAGAATGTGTCTGGCTAGAGTATTTATTACCGCCAACAAAACACGTCTACCAATATTTAAAATTATGAATTTCCGTTTCCCATCCATATTAACAGCCAAGATAATAATGATAATATTAAATTTTACATTTTACGAATATTCTTTTCATGAAAACCAGCGTCGAGGAAACTTTTTTCCATTGAAATCGAAACTCCGTTCCAAGGGAGCCGCTCATTGTAACAAATTCTTGAAAATCTCACACAAAACCTTCACATAATTAATTAAAACTTCAAAACGTTCGTTCATTCCATTCGTTCATTATCTTTCTGGAATCAAATCATTCGGTAAGCGACACTTTTTGGGTGTCAATGCTATCATTAAAATATTGCTGAGACTTCAAAGTGAGTGAACGAATGAATGGGAGTGGTGGGGGAATATCTTAGGAAATTGGTTTTGTCATTTATATAGGAGTTTCGGTACTTAGTCGATAAGCTACTTTGTTTAGTTATCTTTGAAGGTAAATTGTTATAATGATGATTACAATGTCAGCCTTAAATGACAAATTGTAAAGGTCTAATTTACACGTGGCAGAAAATTTTATGATTGGGTATGGATATCATTAAGACCAAATTTCCTCATATTTTATTTTGTAGTAATATCTATTTTATTTAGGCAGTATTTTTAAGTAAATCTAAGCTAATATGAGCCTGAATAAGAACGCCTCCTGTTCTTATTCTTAAATTATTGAAAGGGGACATTTTTCTTTCTGTCTTTTGTAATTCCGACTAAAAAACAGCCGTATGACAAAAAAACTCGTAATCCGAATGTGTTATTTACGAGTCATACAAGAACATGTTTTGTGTAGACCGGCACTTACACTCCATCAATGATTCAGGAGGACCCAATTTGGAGAGATTGATGAAAGGTAACACCCGGCGTCTCGCGAGATATGGATTACCTTGTATACTGACAACTGGCGGTAATTTTCACTGTTTTTCTATACAGGAAGGAAATTTTAAGGAAGCAGAATACCATATATATTGGATCTCTAAGAAAGGCCAAATTGGTAACATGAAAAGAGGCAGTTTTATTGTTGGACGCTTTCTTTTTAAAGACTCTTGATGTGTGAAACGAAAATCATATTTCCTGGTAACACAGATAGATTCAGTGTTACCAGGAGATACACAGACTCAGGTATTCATTAGGAGTTATTCTTTTCGATGTCGAAGAATTGTGTGCTAAGTAACGTTTACATTTCTGGCTAGCTTGGACTTAGATTTAATTTTTAACCGACTGCCCAAAAAGGAGGAGGTTCTATGTTCGACTTCAAGTTAGTTTTTTTTTTTTCAATTTTTTTTTTTGTGTATGTTCACCGATACCTCCGTCAATTGTGGATTGATTTTGAAAATTCTTTTTTTGTTTGAAAAAGTATGTTCCGAAATTGGTCCCATTTTAATTTGGTGAAGATCTGATGAAGAACTTCGGAGATATACAACAGAACTCTTCAATAAATAACGGCATATCTCTCGGGATTGCTGCAATCGCATGTCTGTTTGTTGTTTATAACATTTCATAACATAACATCACGCCAGTTCGCTCTTAAGGGGTAAGCAGATCTCTCATTTCACCGGTTATGTTCAAGTTTCATGAAATATATTCTGGCGAAATAGTTCCCTTACTAACTTGCCTATTAGGTACGTACAACTAAAAAGTGAAAAAATAAAAAACTTTTTGCAAAAAAATACTACCGACTTCCAAATACAAAACTACAAAGTGAAAAATAACTTAATTTTTTGAAGTCGGTGTCCATAACGCAAAAAAATGGTACCCACGAAAGACACCGACTTCAAAAAATTAAGTTATTTTTCACTTTGTAGTTTTGTATTTGGAAGTCGGTAGTATTTTTTTGCAAAAAGTTTTTTATTAGAGTTCTGTGCACAAAGGGTAAAAACCTAAAAACAGAATAAAATAAATATATAAGTGATTTTCCCATACAACTAACGCGATTTTTTTTGCCGTTTTTTGCGATAATGGTACGGAACCCTTCGTCGCGAGTCCGACTCGCACTTGCCCGGTTTTTTTATGTTCCTATTGCTGGGCATTTTTAATGTTAGTAAATTTAAGACAGTGCTAATACTTTAGCAATAAGGCGCCGATTCCCTTGAGTAGCTGATTTTAAAATGAGAATCACGTCTAAACGGCTGGTCGTATTTTTTTGGAAAAAAATATATGTTACATTAGACCATTTTCTTAATAATATGATCTGAGAAAATTTTGAGTTTTATTCGTATATCATAGTGTAATTCATTTGTAAAGTTATGTCTAAAACGGACAAAAACACGACAATCGCACCAAAAACGCTGGGCGCATTTTCATGAAATTGACACCATCTCAAAGACAATTTAATTATCTACATTTTGATCTAAGGCTTTTTTTTAAGTCATAAGAATAATAAGGAAAGTACAAAAAAACTACTAAACTTTGGGTCGCGCGGGTGTGAAACGAGTGCGCTTTTATTTTCCTCAAGGTCGTTGGTGTTAGTCGTCGTCTTAAAAGCTGCCTCGAAAAACCAATCGCGTCATTATCACATCAGAAAACCTTGATCCTACAATCGACCCATAATCCCTATCAATGGACACCTACACATATTCAGCCAGTTCTAAAAGTGCTGTCATCACAATGCTCGGCGTGGCCGTGGGTGTCAATAATTAATACGAATTAACGAACCGATAGCTGCGGTGACAACTACTGTTCGTCCTACATTATTCACGAGTATGGGGGCACCGGCATTTCGGATTTGGTGTCTGTCAACAATCGGTCATGGCAAATTAAATGGGGCGAAAGTTGTGGTGGGTGGTGGCAGGTGTTCGATGATTGTTAATAAGGTAGTTAACTGAAAATTTGTTTTTTGTCCGTCAGCTAGTTTTTTTTATTGCAATCTGCCGAAGACAATTCCTGCCAATGTCGTGTAGTGAAGACGGTTATTATTGAATTTGCAGATTATTTTTTAATTAATATCTTGAACTTTTTGTGGCGATCCTTTGAGAACCGATTCTTTTTATGCTACCGATTATTATTTAGTATGCATTAGAATGCGGATGTAACATATACTAATGTTTTTTGGAGTATTTGGCAGCAAATTGTATCGAGCCAGCCTTCCTAGTAAGCTTTGCATAGGTAGTAAATACTACAATAAAATACTCCACTCCACTATCCCGAGATCGCTTCTGTCAATGATTTTTAATATTGTCCAGTTGCGTAGACAGTTGAGACACAAAAATTTGATATCACAATATCCACTAGAAATCAATTTACAAAGAATATTAACAGCCGCTGAACGGCAATCGAAAATCCCTCCAAAAAATCTCAAATAAAACTATTGGACACAATGATATTCAAATAAACAGATATGTTATGAGCGTGCGCATTGTGAAGACTCGAATAGGTCACAATTGTGAACTTTAGTCTTTAGTTTATGTTACGCATGGCGAAGAGCGATACACTTTGTTGAAACAAAAACAAAATAAAAAAATACCATCGTGTGTATTTAGAAATTGTACCAATTATGATACCAAAGTACATAAAACAGAAGGGATCTCATACCATATGTAAGTACGCAATATGCCTCAATTATTAATTTATTTCATTTTTTTCCTAATACTCTGTTATTTGGAGGTTAGAAAAAGATAACAACATTGGTGGTCAGAATAATGTTTGTTTACATTCACACGCAAGTGACAAACACTAGCTGTCTCTTTTTTCCTCGTTGGTTTTATCAAGCCATCCCTTTCGACTTGTATTGAAATGTCAGATGAATGAAAAGTGTGAGTGCGGAACACTTTTTTCAATTGTTTTGCGAGTGTATAACGAATCTGTTTATTTGAATATCATTGATTGGACACATATTTTTCTTTTGACTCGTAAACTTAAAGTGCCGACGAAACAGTGCGTTGAAATATCGTGTAACGTCACGGTGTGCTATATTTTATACTGACAACACACACTCACAACTCCTGAACTTTGATGCGCTTTATCTTGTCTTTTTCATATTTTTTTTTATTCTTTATAGGCTCGCGTTTGACCACTATCTCGCCTGATGTTAAGCGATGATATGGTCGAAGGTGGAGCACGCTTGCCTAGAAGTAACCTATTCACTCTTGACTTGAAGATCCATAGGTTGTAGCTGTAGGTTGTGTCAATTTTTATTTATTTCATAATGCAAAAGATACGGGTCCAATATTATTTGCTAATCTCACTGACGGACTAAATAGAGTTATCTTTTTTCTACATCGGAAATATCCCTATTGGGAGAATGGGTTTGGTTTTTAGTATTGGATTATTTTTTAATCATTAGCGACAACGGCAAGCGACATCGTGGCCAGTGGTCCAGATGGAGTTGGACTCTTTCAATTAGAACTGATTCTTCTCAGTGTTAAATAGAGAGGAATGAAAAGAGAGTAGGAAGGTGTTTGCCCCGCAGTGGGACCATGTGGGCTTTTTAATATGCGAGGGAAAGACAGGCACTATAAAATATAAGAATGATGTAAAGAAACTAAGTCTAAATAAAATTATTAATTAAATAATCTTTTTTAAACCAAGCTTTTTTCGCATTCTTCTCAGCGAACCCTTTCATTTGATACCCATATCATGGCAGTGCACAAAAAACAACTAGTCCGCCATCTTGGGCCGTCCACCATATTGGATTTAGAATGACGTCACGTAGCTAACCATGCATTGTCATCCAAACTAAACGTGTATGCAAAATTGCATCTTAATCAGTTAAGGAAAACTGCTTTAAAATTCAGTTGCAAGATTTGACCCGAATACACTTACATACATACATAATAACATGTATGTATGTAAGTTAAATAAAAGCTTGTAAAACACATTGGTTTTATATCTTGTTGTGGGGTGTTGGTGAATTGTATGTGTCGTTTCTGGCTGGAGTATCAATAAACGAATATAATTCAAAATTGTAGTCACACTTATTTCTTTGTAACCTAGTTTATCCAAAATGAAGCTGGTCTGTATTTAGTGTTATATTATGTCTTAGTAAGTATATCACTCTTAACTTGATTGCTTATTGAAATAAATAAACCAAGCTAAGGACTCTCTTTCCTGTACCCCACACTCTTTGTTCAAACAAAATTCTGACCTGAATCTGGGACTGAAATCGTTAAATTTATTAAAACATCCTGTTAACAACAGAGTCCCCGTTAAACAAATCCTAAATAATATACATCGAAAATATGGAGAGCTGGATAACAAAGTATATTTCCCTTTGTCGTCCAAGTTTAAATTATTTCTCAAACAAATTCAAATAGAATCCAGAAAGGAAACTCGCAGTGTGTAGTCACCCGGGGAAAAACTCCCTTGGCAAGTTGGCTTGCATTATTCACTTTTCATTTGGCCTTGGCTTGCCAGACAGACCTATGATTAATAGTTTAAACTTTTTCTTCTTGAAGTTGGAGTTAGGTTTCTAACCAGCTAGTACGTGGTTTTAATTCGTATGGAATGTTCTAGCTAGGTGATGGTCGGGGTTCGCGAATAGATTTTATTATTTTTATCCGACCGCAAGGAAAGGGTTATGATTTTCGCGAGTTTCTTGTATATATGTATTGCCTCATATATTTCAAACCAATAGATGGATTTATGTAAAAAGTGTTCGTAGATAAGTGACGTTAAAACAAAACAAAAATGGCGGCTTTTGGGCGCCATATTGTGGGAGACCCAATTATATTTCTTCTGGATCCATCGAGTGGGGTATATAAATAAAGGGTTTTCAGGTGTTTACAAAAATATAATACCACTAATATGTTTAAAAGAAATTTGAAAAAAAAGATAACTAAACAGTTGTAAATAAAAAAAAGTTGATAAAAAGAAGCAAACTAAAAAGACGTAGCCAAGAAGAAAATCTGTCGGAGGGTACATATTATGGTTTTGGTCAGTCAGCTCGTGCATTTTATTATGGGTTATTTCAAAGCCAAAATCAGTTTTTTTTTAAGATATTTACTTCCACTCTATTGCGTTGTTGTGGAATTAGGTATTTTATCTATGTTTGCAATATTTTTAAATATGTGAGAACCTTGTTCCTATTAATCAAATTGATGAATTTACCTGTTAATGCGTTTAATACTTTATACCCATACGTATTTAGCGTATAGGTAGTTTAGTATATTTTTGATTTTGACTTTGACTTTGCTTGCTTTTTTAAAGTAGTTTTGAGTAAAATATAATAACGTTCTATAAATATGAATAATTATATTTATAGCTTGGCTACTAATCCTAGCCTTATCCCTATGTTGGGTCAGTCCAGTCTAACCAGATACATTTAAGTTTGCAGCATTTTACATGGATCGAATGCCTACTGACCACCATAATTCAGTTACAGATTAACAGAATATCCTTTGGCAAGACTGATGTTAGATTTTCTGGCTACCGTAATGACTGTCAAAGATCTTCTAATGACAGACAGGACCAACGGCTTCACGTGTTTTCAGAGACACGTTAATGTTATAGTGATTTATAACATTTTTTTGTTTTTAAATGTAAACCGTGTTTCAGTATAAGGTGCAAGTTGTTTACTCAATTTTTATCAGGTCAAGCAATCAATCACCCTCAACGGTTGAACGAATTTGGACGAAACACGAGCCACGGATAGACCAAAACCGGTTTGCCACAATAGTATTTACCCTTGGGATGGTTTCCTGCACATACTACTACGCGACTTCGGCTAACATCAAAAAACTAGAATTATTTAAGAAAAATGTATACTGCATGTCAATTATTATTTACAATCATTTACCAAATAGTTTTCAAGACTTACTGTTGACAAAGTTTAAAAAAGTACTTTTCAAACTATTACTATATAAAAGATATTATTTAGAAAACAAATCAATCGAATCTGTAATTTGTAAGTCTTGTTACATTAAGTGAGATTGATGATTGTCAATACATTTGCACGCCATGTTATGACAGGACATGCTGTGACACACCTTATGTACCGTATTCTAACAAATAAATATTTTTGATTAATTGATACATTCAGGAGGGAAAAGCCCTTTCTTTTCCCCCTTGCTGCTCATGTTTAAAATTGATAATGACATGATAAATACTTCTGAAAGACTTTAAGCAGCGCTAAGCATCCAGATTAAAAACCAAAACCTTTTAGAAGATAGAAGAATTTCTACCTCCTAACCTCTAAATATAATCGCTACTTAACGATACCCACGGGACTCTTTAGCGGGATTGCCCGGAACCATAAATACATTATCAAGATTTTAATATCAAAAGTTGAAAGATTGGGTAAATTCTAAGTCTTAAATGAAAACATTATTTTTCATTTTAAATAATCTCGACTAATATTATAAATACAAATGTGAGTTTGTTTTTTGGTACCCCTTTAAGCGTAAACTACTGAACGGTTTTGGATAAAACTTGGCGCATGGGTAGACCATGTCCTGGTTTTGAACAAAGCATAGTTTTTATTGCGAGAGTATGTTCCATTGGGATAATTTTTACGCGGGAGAAGCCATTGGCAGAAGCGGGTGGTTTCGAGCGGCTCAAGTCTGCGACTAGTGCGACTTCGAAGCGTAGTGACTTGAGTTCGATACCTTGAGAGGAAATATGAGCAGAGGGCGCCGACTGAATTTCCTAAGTAACAAGTAAAATTTCAAAATTTAAAAAACCCCCGGCACATTTATCTTGCGAAAACATCCCGATTCAAACAGTAAAACGCCCATAACTTTTGAACGGCTGAACCGATTTTATTCAAACATAGCTAAGAACACTCTCGACACAATCACTTTTCAAACAAAAAACTAAATCAAAATCGGTTCATCCGTTGAGGCGCTATGATGCCACAGACAGGCACACAGATACACAGCAACACACGTCAAACTTTATTATAACCCCTCTTTTTCCGTCGGGGGTTAAAAGTCATAATTCGAGGTTTGGCTCTCGTCTATTTCCTCCTCTAATATTGGTCCAATTTGAAAGATATTCCATAAAATCTTTTTTCATTTATATGTGTCAAATTTGTACAATAAGCCTGTTGACAGCGCAATTTTAAGCATTTTTGAGGGTTCTAGTGCTTCCAAAGATAATGTATCATCAAAAAGGAAAACATAGGTCCATAGTATATATCTTTTATTTTCAGTTTATTATAATTATTAAAATATCTCTTTAAACAATAAATCATGTTTTCAAGTTATCTATACTAATATTATAAAGCTGAAGAGTTTGTTTGTTTGTTTGTTTGAACGCGCTAATCTCAGGAACTACTGGTTGGAATTGAAAAATTCTTTTTGTGTTGGGTAGTCCATTTATCGAGGAAGGTTATAGGCTATATAACATCACGCTACGACCAATAGGACCGGAGCATCAATGAAAAATGTTCCAAAAACGGGGAAAATTTATTCTTTTTGAGACGCAACGTATTTAGAGTAGGTGGGCTAGCTTGGTAGGTAGCCAGTTGACGGGAGCGAAGCCGCGTGGGACAGCTAGTGTTTAATATACTTACTTTTTTGTACAAGTCGGATCAATAACTTTTATCTTTTTTGTTATCTGGCGGCTACTTTAGATCGGGCAAAGCTTTATGAGTTTTCTATTAGAACATCTTCAGTGACAAACCGTGGACTGGTTTTATGTAGTTAGGATCCACATTTTAAGTATTAGTCATATGTACTCGTAAAATAACCTAACAGTTGAATCTAAATGTGGAACACAACTGTGGAATCTAAATGTGAAACCTAACTGTGGAATCTAAAATGTGGAACATAACTCACACATAAAACGGCTCGCACTAGAGACTCCTAGGTATTCTCATATCCCTTTGGGTATTATACATACAGGAATTATGAATGTAAATATATTTTACTTGATAGATGCCACCGGACCGTCACAAATACACGAATGGTTCATAGACAAATGATTGGCTTAAGAAGGTATTCCTGTTGACGCTTCAATAATTCAGGGACTTGACCCCCGGGCTGCGACCCTCCGAGGGTCCAAGACGGACATCTTAACACTCGAGTGACTCAAATGTAATCAACCAATTATTGTGTCAATATTTTGTAGGTACAAGATATTAAAATAAGGTGGATATTATTTTGCCAAATGTCTTGGGAGGGAGATAAATAAGTGAAGACGTATTTTCTTTGTGTATCTAGAGTTGACTTTATGACAATCTGCGACCGTTTCTCTCAGGAAATGTGTAAGATTTTTAAACCCAGCTTTATAAGCATTCGATTGCAAGCATTCAGTGTCTTGAGGGGTCCTAATGTTGTTGGCAAAGTCACCTGACACACGTTGTCGGAAGCTTTCGTCGTCGGAAGATCTGAAGCCGCTAACCTGTTGAGACCAGACATGGTAAACAGCCCTTGGTTCATGTCTATGTGTGTTTTGTTCATGTGTCTTTTGACACATTTACAGGATAGAACAGTACATGCATTTTTCATGATGTGATTGAATGAAAGGCTGATCATGTTGTTAGGTTTTAGGTCTCCTCAGTGTTCACGTACCTATTGAATCTCTCTTGCTTATGGGTCATATTCAAAATAATTGTAATAATTATACTGTCATAGTGTCCAACCCAATTATTTTTATAACGAGATACACCTGACTAGAATTTCATAAACAAACAGATTAAATGTTTATTTGAATTTAATAAAAAACAACGAAACATTTGATATAGCTAAACAATTCATAAAAAAAAAATGAAACCAAACATTGCGTAGATTCCGTTCATACAAGTACTCAATGTCCACGTCTTTGACTGTTAGGTAACTAAAAAAAATAATTTAATTATTAACTATTACACAAAGGTTAAAAAAAAAACTATATTCAGAGAATACTGTTTAAACTTTCAACACTTCACTAAACAAAATATAAAATACTATTTATTGTTCTTCAAATTTAATTTATTAATGAGTCTCCTGATTTTACACATATCTGTTATTCTTCTCTGTTATGCTATTTTAACATTATTTCCATGGTAATAAAGAAATTTGATATACTGGCATAATTAGTCCACTACCTGTCACTACACGACGTAAAAATAAATGATCGGCCATTTTGTTCAATATAGTTTCTCAGCTCGTTTCGTTGTCGAAGAAAATTAGACTTTTAAAAGTAAATATTTAATGTGAGACGTTTAAAATAGCGGTAAGTAAGTTTACTGTTTTATTACCCATACTAGGAAATAACTGTATTGTGCTAATTGTTATAAATATAAAATATTCGTATAACATTTAAATTAATGTGGAAATAAATAGATTTGTAGGTTAGACACGTGCAATTAATTCATATACGTTATTTTATCCATCACTTTTTTTCTGTTACGTAACAGATATGAATGATTAGGCGTTATTCACATAGTGTCATATATGAATTAATGATAATAAAATATTATTCAACTTACTGCACCGCAGGTTAGGCAAAACTTTTTTTTTTCTTTTATTTGAAGTATGTATAGGTAGTGATAGTGGTGATGGTATTCTACTATCCCAGGTGTTTCAATTAGATCAATGTTGATTATTTATTTTACAAATGTATGCTATTTAAACTTGCCCTAATCATTCCTTTCTGTTATTTTTCTGTTACAATAAAATAATATTCATATTTGTTTCCTATCCGTAACTTACAATTATTTTGAATATGACCCTTATAATGAGATAATACGTTAACGTGCATCTTAACCTATTCGTCTATTATCTTTTCCCCAGCAGAAACAAAGTTAGCTGCAAACATTGATTTTGATAACTTGTTCAATAATTAAAGCCCGTAAATTAGGCGAAGTCAGTACCCGCGTGTAATCCTCCGCCTTCCGGTAATAAATCGATTCGGTAAGTACTTGTTACAAGTTAATTCTTCGCACTTTTCACTTAAGATTTGGTGCTTAAATTGTTGGAAAGGGATTTTAAAGTTGGTTTTGTAGGAAGATATAATGTTGTGTGCGGATAAGCTACTTTTATATCTAACAGTGCTGTTTTTCATGTACAACATGTTTTAGTTTAGTATTTGAAAAACTAAAAGTCCCCAGTCTATATATTCTTGGTGTAGAAGATATTACGATCAATGGCACTTGTCCTATAGTATTTTAGAACTTGTACCATAATTCTAGATATATGAATAAAATTCGTATTGAAAGGTAGCCGGAACTTATTCGGAGGTGGTTAAACGGCATCTACCGAATGAAAAAAAGGAATATGTTTGACGTTGTTTAGTTTCTTTTTACTTAACAGGAAACTAAAAACGTCATACATCTTCCTTTTATATTAGTATAGATAAAAGTAAGTCAAGTGACTTACTTTATAAAAATCTATGTTATAAAGTATTGTTTGTTTGAACGCGCTTATCTCAGGAACTTGATGGAATTAAAAAAAATATTTTTGTATTGGATAGTCCATTTATCGAGGAAGGTTATAGGATATATATATATTATCACGCTACGGCCAATAGGAGCGGAGCATAAATGAAAAATGTTGCAAAAACGGGAAAAAAAAACCTTTTTGAGAGCTTCCGTTGCGTGCTGCGTAAGCGGTTAAAGTTACGCAACATTATTGTATATAGGGTAGCTAGGTTAGGGTAGGTAGGTATATAGCCAGTTGACAGGAGCGAAGCCGCGTGGGACAGCTAGTAATAAATATTCTTTTATCAGATTTTCTTATAATTGTTAGGAAGGAAAATAATAAGTGTACTCACGCATAGCCAGGGTCATCAGCGAGTGGTTCCTCTACGTAAGATTCGTGCTTGGTGGGCCTGAACTCTTATACACACGTGTTTTAGTAAATATAACAAGTGACAGAACTCACGCGTTGCCAGGGTCATCAGCGAGTGGTTCCTCGACGTAAGGCACGTGCTTGGTGCGGCGACTTTTGGGCCTGAACTCCAGCTTGTTGGCGCACCCCTTGTTGGCCTTCGTACGCGCCTCAAAGATCACATGTGGGTGCTTCTGCTGAAACGAATCGGTAAAACGGGATCGGATTAGAGGAGGCCTTATTAAGCGTATTATTAAGAGTAAATTAGTTGAACTAATGTCAATATTGTGATAATTTATGCGAGAAACACTGTGGGAAATCTGAATTGAGAATTGCAGTTAAGTACATGTCAAATCATAAATCCAACGTTTTCATTCTATAGTTTGACATTAATGCTCAACTTCAAATTCTAAGTTAAGAAATCGAGGGTTAAAAAATAGCATAAAATTAAAAAAAGATGCAAATATATAAGTAATATTAAATTGTTTGATAGACACGTAATTCATATTTAAGTAAACATATGTAGGTAGGCTGATAAAAAAATATCAAATATTTATGCTATGCTAGCCCATATAAATGGCCAATTCTGTAACGTTTTTCTTTCAAAACTTTTGATACACGCAAAAACGTTAAGCTTGTTAACATCAACGAAATAATTCTTGCATCGAGGGCATCACACCTACATCTCTGCGAACAACTATCACTTTTCAAACAAGGAAAGGCCTTACAAAAGTCCAAAAAAACGCAACGGTGGCGAGGCAGTGAAAGAAACGCTATTTCTTAAAAATATAAGTACCAGTAATATCTAATAAGCATTACGTTTCCCGTCCAACGGCACGGAAACGGTGCCGGCTTACGTAACAAAATTTTGGGACATTTTTCCCGCGAAAATTAGTTTCATTAATCACATTTCAGATGTCCGACGGTTGAACGCTTACTAATTTATAAGGAATTACAGTTGAATCATGCAAAAAGTATAAAACTTTCGAATTTGGATTGCTGAGGTTTTTTTTGCTGGCCAGTAATAATTTTTGACATATCGATAACGATCACCAAACTTGTTGCTGGTCGAAAGCCTCTCATAAAATAATAACAATATTTGAAATTGGAAGCCAATATTATTATAAAATTTTGGTACAACAAACTTTAAGTCATACAAGACATAGTTGAAATTCTGTTGCAACCCAATCTTTTTAGGGATTTTTTTTAAACAAATGATCATTAAAAAGACTACTTAAAATACATAACGCTAAAGTCCATACTTGATTAGTTGGTGATGGATTGAAATTATTTAGAATTAAGAATTCAAGTAAATAAATATGAAAAAGAAAGAATACATGAAGTTTCACAAAGTGATATAGACCCTTAGGGACACTCGACCTCCTTGGTATAATCTTGACTGTAGACAAATAGATGCACTTGCTTATCCTCTAACACAACCAGCCAGTACCCGTTTTATGACACCCGTGGGTACAGGAGAGAATATTCTAAGAAAATAAACAATTTAAATTGAATTCTTAACGTTTTTTTTTGCATAAACGCCCTAGTAAATAATACTACCTAGCAGATAAGACTGCATCGTTAGTAGTTGCAAGTGCTTTTGCTGAGTCTACAGTTCTGGGTTGAATTCCTGGGTCGTACAAATATTTATTGCGTTCTTCCATCTGGGATTTAAATCCAGTCAATGATATTCAAATAAACAGATATGTTATGAGCGCGCGTATTGTGAAGACACGAATAGGTCACAATTGTGACCTTTAGTTTATGTCACGCATGGCAAAGAGAAAAATACCCGGCCTCCTTTTTATTTCATGATACATAATATATCTATTATAGACACGCTATCCCATCTTCCCAGTTCGTCGTGCTGTGCTGGCGCTGCCGCTGCGGCTGCAGAGAACCTCAAGCGGCGGCAATATAATAACCTCATCGGTAGTTATATTTTCGAGCCGTTTGGGTTTGAAACTCTTGGTCCGTGGGTCCGAGTGCTCACGCTTTGTTTAAAGATCTTTCCAAACGTCTACTTGACACTTCGCGTGACCCAAGGGCTGGCTTACCTTGGTCAGAGAATAAGCATTGCCATACAACGTAGCAATGCTGCCAGCCTTTTGGGTACATTACCAGTGGGCAACGATGTGGAGGAGTTTTTCGACGCCATATTTTAGTTTAGAAAAATATACTAAACTAAAATATGGCGTCGAAAAGTTTTAGTTAGTGAGCAGTTTTTGGCTAAAGTGTATATGTTTGTAGTTTTAGTTATTTAATTATTTTATACACTGTATACATATTCCTCATCAGAAAGCTTACAGTCACCCAAAGGGCAATGGAGAGGGCTATGCTCGGAGTTTCCTTACGTGATCGAATCAGAAATGTAGAGATCCGCAAGAGAACCAGGGTTACCGACATAGCCCGAAGAATTGCCAAACTTAAGTGGCAGTGGGCAGGGCACATTGCTCGCAGAACGGTTGGCCGATGGGGCAGAAAGGTTCTGGAGTAACGACCGCGAACCGGAAGACGTTGCGTTGGAAGGCCTCCCACCAGGTGGACCGATGACCTGGTGAAGGTTGCAGGGATCCGCTGGATGCGGGACGCACGGGACCGGTCAATGTGGCGACGCTTGGGGGAGGCCTATGTCCAGCAGTGGACGTCTTGCGGCTGATATGATGATGATGATGATACATATTAAAATGGCTGTCTTTTGTGCCGTGTTCATGTTTATAGACACGCTTCGATCAACAATCTATTGAACACATAATTATGACACTATATCTTGTGAAAACAGCCCGATTCAAACAGTAAAAAGCCCATAACTTTCGGGCAGAATCAATTTTCATCAAACATAGCTAATAACACTCGATAAAGTCACCTTTCAAACAAAAAAAAACAAAATCAAAATCAGTTTATCTGTTTAGGAGCTATGATACCACAGGCATATACACAAACACTCAGGTACACATGTCAACAATATCAGGATGGCAACCAGTCGGTTCTCTTTCAAATTTAGGGCACGTGAGCAATTTCGCAAGAAGTTTGCAGAATCATTACAGAATTGATTTGATGGTTTCGGTTTCCCTATAACATTGTATATGAATGTATATATCTAAGTATATATTTATAATATAATATCCTTTTTATATATATTTTGTCTCTATTTATCCTTTCATTTAGTTGCACCTGCCTTATTTTGGCACCACCCTAAGGTCGACTGTTAGAAAATGCCTAAGGCATTAAATCCGCCTTTGTACTTGTGCATAAAGTTTTAATAAATAAATAAAATTATAACACACCTCTTTTTCAGTCAGAAAAGCACACACGCACGGTCCACGCTATATTATACTTGTGTGAGTGCATTGATAAATGTTATATGCACTCACACATGCATAATATAGTGTATAACTTACATACTACGTCACAGGGTTAAAAATAGATAACTACTGAAAAGTCACAACTTTTCTGGGTTGCCTGTAAGTGGTCATTCTCTCCAACAAACCTGATAATATCAGCTAATATGAGGTCGTTCCATAAATGTATGTGGATTTTTGGGATCCCCAACATCATGTCGCTGAACGTGAAAATCTCCTAGTCGTAAAATTTGATTGAGGTAAAAGCTCTGCGTATGGCCTTCATAATATTGGTGATGTGATTAGTTAGAGTATTCGCCTTACTATGAGGGAAAGTTGCTTTAAGTTAAGACCAAATACAATAGTGTTAGGGACCTTCTTAATGGATATCGTGCACGTATTTTCTAAGACAATTTCAAGTGAAAATCGGTCGAATTACATTGCATCCATGTAAACGTAATTGCTGTTTCGCTTTGTTTAAATAGCTTATCGGTGCGAAATAAATCGAATTGCGTCGAGATATCAAGAATGTCACCGATACACTTTTAATCATAACTTAACTTTAAAAATTATATCAATTTGTTACATCATTATCTAGCCCTGTATGGAAACAAAAAAGTAAAAAAATAAATTTGAAATTCGTGAGCGTCGAAAGTTCCATATCTCAACACTAATTTTAACGCATCTTTGGGCGCAAATAAATACCATAAGATGAAGGAAAATTGCAAAACAGTCACCATACAGGGATAGATTAATAGTTCAACAATGCAAATAATTTTATTTTGAACATTTAGTCGTTTGATACATTTAGTAGTTTTTTCATGATATCCATATTCCCAAAAGACAGTTTATAAAATTTCACGCTCTCGTTTTCGTCCTAAATCATCATCCATTTCGCTACAAATTTGTGTATTCGTACGCGAACTAGCTTCTTACTGCTCATCACAGCATCTATCCCTTTGGGCACGTGTTGTCGGATGAGATAGCATGCATTTTAACCCCGCGCACAAAATAGTTCGTGCCGTCGACTAGGGCAACCTTAAGCAATGTCTACAAATAAGGGGATTATAAATTACTTGATTCAACGAAAAATCTAAGTATAACATTGAAGTTTATCCAAAAATTAATTGTAAACGAAATTGAGAATTTTTGCGACTAATATAAAGCTCAGTCAGATATCGGACACCAAAATGGCGGAACCAGATCATGCAACCTTCCAAATTCGAACTAAAATAGAACTACTAATCTCGACGCGATCCCTTTAGCAATTACTTCACTTAAACAGACAGAATTCATTGTAAAATGAACTCAAGAATCCCCTATTGACAATTTGGCGCAATCAGCCTTGGACGGGATTAACTTCGTTTAGTATTGGAGGGAACAATGGTGTCCTGGCGGGTTCTATTGATTAAAGGTCCTGTCAGATAAAAAAGGGGGTCAAGCTAATCTGAACTAATCAGACAGGAGTCACGAGACTTCACTTTTATGACATTGTAGCTGGCAATGATATTGGTGATTGATTTTGTTGGGAACATTTTTTTTTTTGAGCGAAATGATATTAGTGGTTAGAACTTATGTTCTGTCGTAAGGACTGAATTGCAATAGCAGGGGACAGGGGAAGTGTTTGAAAAGGTAGAAATAAGATTTTAGCCATCTGTGTGATATAACGGCAGGCTTGTTACGTATCTTGCAATCTGAGAAAAACGATAGCAACCTTTGCGCAATAATTGCTCTTCAATACAGAAGTTTTAGAGCTTTCGGCATTTTTTTATATTTAGAATCAAGTGCATTTGACAAACAGCGAGCGATTAGCAAACGATTGTGTAAGGCCTACGATACCTATACTGTAGGTAATTCCGACTTTTATGACATAAAAAATAATCATAAAATTGATTGCGCGATGATTGCTGATTGCTGTATCTTACGTAATGAACCTGCCGGTTAGACTTTTTATTTTTTACAAGACTTCTGCAAGATGGGATTTGCCATCGATAATAATGACGAACTTTCATCTTATAATTAACTCCTTTAGGAGACGAATTTATAAAAAACCCTTTCTTATAATTCACTCTTGTGCAATATTTCATGCTTCTAGATCTAGTGGTTTAAGCAGTGCGTTGTATCACACATACTCTGTACAAATTCGAGACCGTTGTATGACTCCAAGACTATTATCGACCCTATTAGAGAAATACCCAAATATTTGTTGTAAAATATTTCTGAACTTCCTTTATTTCTATAAGCTTGAGTCTTCAAACTCATTCATTGAGCTGTGTTAAATAAAATTACATTTTGAAGATGTAAACTCACCTAAGTTGTCAGTTATTTCAATTAAACAATAACTTAATCAATATTCAATTCGACATAAAAGGGGTAACATTTAAAATTGTATCAGTATTAAGTGTCAAATACCATTTCAATAACAAAAAGATATGAACCAATAACAAAATAATATCTATTATAATTGCATAAAAACGTTCTAAGTCAACATATTTTTTCTAAAAACAACTTTAAGACCACAATTATAAAGCACAAAATTAGCCAACAAAAGTCTTTAAACAAATATAGTTGTTCTGCTGAAGACCTAAGGTGGCAATACTGGCAATTTAAAGTTTATTGGTCTCGGTCTAGACTTCAACCAACCTTGGGTGTCCTAGACGGCCTTGCCACTACTTAGGTTCTAAAGGGATTGTCTAGAGTCTCTGTAATCATATTTCGATAACGCTGTAAAGATGGCGAAGATTTTATAATTAAAATCTGAGTAATGTAGAATTAATTTGACAGACAAGGGCTCCGAGTGCTTTTGAGTTCTTTAAAGTGACGAAGGACGGAATTTTGACGACGGATCAGAATAATTGATTGTTATATTGAATGGTTTGGGTAGCTATGGACCTGTGTCATGATTGGGAAGTAGCATTTTGTTATTTAGTTATACATTGATGATTTGTGCCAAATAAATCCAAATGACCAAATGTCTAGTACTAAAATTGAAATCTTACGGATAACAATGCCAAATTAACGATAAAAATAACTGTAATAACCGTATAGTTCTGGGCGGATTCACTTTGGGCCGCGAAAACCACATCTCCTCTGGCTCAGCAACGGTTCATTTTGGACCCCAGATTTACGACGACATCCTAATTAACCAAAATCGCAAACTTAATCATTGAAAAACATATAGGCAATTGCCGCAATTATTATTTTTCATACTTAAGAGCCAATTTTTCAGACCCCAGATAACGTTTAATTGAAAAAATAAAAAAAGCGATCTGAAAGTAAAAAAAAAAAAAATGTAATTTTTATTTCTCAGTTAAAATGTGGTGGTTTGACATAGTTATAACTACTATAATTATTCTTCAATGAAAACTTATCCGACTACTGAAAAATCAACCCTAAAAGTTCCAAACTAGGTATTCCCGAGATAAATTGCAGTTACCGACTATGAAAGAAACACTCAACCCCACTTTCCCAGCATTCAGACTCAACCAAAACACACGTAAAGCTTCACCACGGTCTGTAATCTAATTCCACCGTCAATACCTCAGCGAGGACTATTGAATGCCTTAGTGATGGACCGGCCAAGCGAGCCAAGACACGTTGCCAGGCTTAATGATCTAATAAAATACGACTGGTCCATGGTACGTGAGGTGCGAGCCAAGTGTTCCGCGGATATAGAGAGCCACGACTTGGCTGACACTTGGCCCAACTTGGCAGGCGGAGTGGTTTATTTAAATCGTTGGTTGGAGTGTGAAGTGGTAAAAACATTTATTTGGTCGATTAGGTTTTTAGAAAATTTTACTAGTAACAAACATGTATTAAGATAGGTGAGATAGTGGTCAAGCGCGAGCCTATAGGACATTAAAAAAATAAGTATTGACAGCTAAAAGCGTAATTCCGTAGCCAACTGCAGGCAGCAACAGGCGGCGACCTGTCACCGCATTTATTTTTATGAAATACCTTCCCTAATATCTGTCGCCTGAAGTAGTATATCGGCGTCAGTTAACCAACGTGGTTGCTACGACGTAGTCACCGCGCCACGTAGCGGTGACTACGTCGTAGCAACCACGTTGGTTAAATTTTTTCTATTTGAGATAGAGATAGAGATCATTTATTTGTCAGAAACATGAGTATGCACACACAAAGCATGTAAGATGTTAAGTACATTGCAGAAAGGATCACAGTCATGTTTTACCTTAACGGCGCCTTACCTTTTGCTTACGAGCTTTTAGATAATTTCTACAAAATTTAAACATAATTATAAATGCATACATAAACTCAAGCCATTTTCCCATGGGGCTAGGCAGAAACTAAAGAATACCAAATGCTATGATCCTTGCATTCTCATTTGGCTTAATTGGAAATCAAAAAAGGATGAATAGGTACTACGCACTTGACTTTTAAAGTAAAATAGTGTAGTAATCAACAAGTTTAAAATTTTAATTCGAATAGGCTTTATAGTTACTACGCACTTGACTTATAAAGTGAAATAGTATAGTAACCAATTTAAATTTTAAATCGAATAGGCTTTATAGTTACTACGCACTTGACTTATCAAGTGAAATAGTGTAGTAAACAATTTAAATTTTAAATCGAATAGGTTTTATAGTTACTACGCACTTGACTTATAAAGTGAAATAGTGTAGTAACCAATTTAAATTTTGAATCGAATAGGCTTTATAGTTACTACGCACTTGACTTATAAAATGAAATAGTGTAGTAACCAATTTAAATTTTAAATCGAATAGGCTTTATAGTTACTACGCACTTGACTTTTTAAGTGAAATAGTGTAGTAACCAACAAGCTTTAATTTTGGCTTTATAGTAGGTCACTACAATTTATCGGTCGTTTCCAGCTCCGTACATCTGTGTTTCGCAGGCTCATAGTTTGAGACAAGAACAGAGTTGATCGATGTAGCCGCCCAGCCAATATTGATGGAGGGTAGCTGGAAAGCGTTTTATCGAGACCCTATTGTGCTTATTTATTTTTACAATTACAGTGTTTTCTTTTATGGGTATTTTCACGCACGGCAGATCTGTGTAGTGTTGGCTAGATCATATATTTTGAAGACTGCACCACTCCAACATTCTGACGCGTATATAATAATTATGTACATCTTTTGATACTACATCGAAGGGTTAGGTTGGTTAGGTAGAAGAATTAATCGTTTAAAGAAATTAAACCGACCTCCAAAACAAACCACTACAAATCAAAAAATTACTTCCTTTTCGGAAGCCGGTCTTTGGTACCATTTATTTTCGTTTTTGACACCGAATTCTTAAAGGAAAGTTATTTTTCGCTTTGTACATTTTGTTTTAACTCAATAACTACTCGTTAGGTCTTGATCAGTTTTAAACGGGACCACATGACAAGTACCAGCTTTCAAATAACAAACATTAAAAAAAATACAGTCGAAAAGAGAACCGCCTCTTTTTTGTAGTTGGTTAAAAAATAAAAATCTATAAAGGTTAGTTGTACAATAATAGTACATTATGGTACAAGTGTGTAATGTTGGTGATTACCGTTGAGGCGCCATTGAGACCCGAGCCGTCAGGTGAGGGTCTTAAAAGAGCCGAGGACGGTAATCATCAATAGACACATGTATCATACGATGTATTTCAACACACTTGTGAAGAAAATAATACAAAAAAAATCATTTTCAGCAGTGTAAACGAGTTGTGAAAAATGTTTCACAATGGCGGGCAAAATTAATCAGTTTTCCTATGCGCGCGCATCTAACAATGGCGATCGGCCATAGACTAAAAGAATAAGGTTTATTTTTTTCTGGCTTTTCGTGGCAGATTTTTTTATTACAGAGAATTATATTTGAGTGAAAGTTTTATTTATTAAACACGTATACGTTGAAATTATCTATTTAAATACGAAGTTTCATAAAATGAGCAAGCAATAGGTACATTAATTTATTTGTACTATTGAGCACGATCTATTTTGTATCGAAACTTTTTCAAGAACAAAGCAACTCAACCAATAAATTAAAAAAAAAAAATCTCTATAACTCACTTGTGAATAATAGTAATGAAAAAGTCACAGTTTGATTTTAGATGTAATTATGTGCCTAATTGCGGTTAAATTAGAGCCACTTTATGAGCAAATGTGTTGAAAAGTATATAATAAATAAATGTCCCTTCATATATTTTATTTAAAAATAGACTCGCCCCTAAAACACGGGACTTAAACATAATTGGTGAAATGAGGATTGACTAAAAGTATACCTCTAGGCTGCCTTACACTTCAGGTATTACAGGCGTGATGTTTGGGTTATATAATTAAAATTTATATTTCACCACCACATTCTAAAATTCTACAGCCACAACAAACATAAAAATGCCAGAAAATATGTTGGCTTGTCATTAAAACTTCAATCTTTTTACAGCTATCTCACCCCGTGCAGCCCCAAAACTTCCCACAGATCTGTATACACCCCGAAAATACGTCACAACTTTGACAATAATGCCTTAGAAACTTTCGAACATTATTCTTACGTTTGTTACCTAAAATATCATTTGGTTTTTCCCTTCCCGAGTATAAAAACAGCGAATGTCTTAGTAGCAAGAGGTTCAGCCGTGAGAAATATCCAATTTAGCTGCGTTTGCCCTGTAAATTGACGCCATTTTTCATTTAGACCGGTCGCCATGTTGTTGTGGCGGTGTGCAAGATGGCCGCTCCTACTCAAATATTAAACAAATAGTAATAGTAATGTTTTAGAAAATAGTGCTAGTTTGTTTGGGGATTAGCTTTTTTTGGGCAGTAGGCTCGTTTGTTTTGTTTATGAGATCATTAATTTAGAAACGGTACCTTAGTGTAAAATATATTATTAAAAGAAAAAATTAAAAAAAATGTCTTGGGCACAAAGGATTGTGTCTTAGTTCGTTCAGACAAAGACAACTTGCAAAATTGTGTAAAATTAATCATCTCCAAGATAGATGTTTGTATTATACATTTGAACAAGAACAAGAACGCTATCAATTTCACTATCAAATTTCATTCACAAAGTTTTCCATTCAAAGTCAATTTGTCTAATTCTAAAACCAAACGCATTCCGAACGTGATTGGATGCTTAATTCGTTTCACACCTGCCAATCCGGCTGAATGGAAGAGTCCCAATTTGTATACTCCTGGGTTTCCCTCGTTACCTATTGTACTTGGCGGTGTAATACGTTTTATTTATTACAGAGCAATGGGAATTTATCAGACGCATATAATTATTAGGAAGTGGGATACATAGAAATGCTTTTTGTTCCGTTTGGGAGAAAAGGGGTTTCGACAATGAAGTATTCAGCTCTGAATAGTCCTGTTTTGTTCAATATATCCGTGGTTTATTAGATTCTGTTGGATTTTCAGGTTTATCCGTGTAGTCATTTATTAATGGTTATGTTACATATCGGTATGTGGGTATAAATTCCTGTAACCGCAATTATTTACCGTGAACATTGGTGGTTTGTGATCAGGTTATATTCGGATGGAAATATTTGAGGCTAGTTTTAATTTTAGATGTTGAAAATGACGGTAGAAAGTTAAGAAAATAATCTTCGTCTTTTGAAAATAATAAATTGAACTGAAACGCAAATTCGTCAACGTGATACTTGCTTTATTGATCGAAGCTTGCTACGGTTTCTTTTTCTTCTGTATTCTCAGATCCTTTGCATCATTGAAGGCAAGTATATTTTTGCACTCACAAAAGTGAGTAATTTATTTCTTGAATGTATTCTTGCGTACTGGAAGCCCCATAAATATCCATCATGAGAAAATGAAATATTGCCTTGTGAGGCACGAAACACGAGTAGTAAATGTTTTTGTGCTACGAGGTCTGTAGGGCATCGTAAATGGCACGTAATTTAGGAAACCTCAAAAGTATGGGTCTTGTGCTTTCGTTGGAAATGGTGTTCGACTCAATTATTACGAGAAAAAACTTAGTTTGTGCAAAGCTGTTAGGTAAGTAACGGTATATTTTAGACTAGAGAGTTACGGCTTATGAGATAAATGCCTAACTATGATATAAGATTTTTCTCTGACAAGCATAGTAATTCCTTGATACACGAATTAATTTGATATTTTAAGGCTTATTTCACGATGGCTGAACAGCCACCACATACTGAATAAATAAGTAAAATGGAACAGAATTAGTTTGACATTATCTACCAAGGATAAGTGGTTGCTGGCGAAATTCAAAAATAAAACCCATAGCCATGATATTAAATGTCATCAACAAAATAAGAAACCGATCAATTTTCATTTAGTAGAACTTGTTACCTTTAGTATAGGTATTAATATCAACTCATATCTCTAAAAAATTCGAAAACACACACAAAACAATGATATTCTAGTAAACAGATATGTTATGAGCGCGCGCATTGTGAAGACTCGAATTCGCCCTAATTGGGACGTCGTCTTTAGTCTATGTCACTTATGGCGAAGAGCGATACGCTTTGTTGAAACTAAGACAAAATTATAAAAATACCATCGTGTGTATTTAGAAAGTGTACCAATTATGATACCAAAGTACATAAAACAGAAGGGATCTCATACCATATGTAAGTACGCATAACACCTCAATTTACTAATTTACTTCTTTTTTTTTTCTAATATTCTGATATTTGGAGGTTAGAAAAGGAAACTAGATGGTAAATACATTGATGGCCAGAATAATGTTTGTTTACATACACACGCAAGTGACAAACACTAGCTGTCTCTTTTTTTCTTGTTGGTTTTATCAAGCCATCCCTTTCCACTTGAAGTGAAATGTCAGATGAAGGAAAAGTGTGTATGTTTTTTTTGGTTGTTTTGTGAGAGTATAACGTATCTGTTTACTTGAATATCATTGACACAAAATAAATAATTTTCATACACCATCGTTTCCAATACTCATTCCACTTGATTGCTCTTACTAAGAGTTGGATATTTGATGCAATTACAGAAGTCCTAATACTCGTCAAACTTCTTGTAACGAGAAAACTTTCGCCAGTGAGACCAGAACACATTATTTCTTTTTTTTTTACATGACTGTTCGGCCAGTTTGGATTTTAATGAGTTTTTGTTTGTTCTAATTGCTGTTTGGACTTTTTTTTAATTTTATTGTATGGTTTAATGATAGAGATAGGACCTTTTTTGAATATGGATGATGTGGTTTTAGTAAAGTGTAATTTGGCGTTTTTGAGAATTACCAAGCAATGAAGCTTCGAACTTTATCAATTTTTTGTGAATAATTTCGTTTTGAGGGCCTCGTAGCTTAAAAGTCGCAATGCTCAATCTTCAAAGTTAAGTAATATTTGTAAAGGTGGATGGATTTTCCATTGAGACCCCTCCGTGCTCTGGAATGTCATTGGTTCTGGTTATCACTAATTGCAGATCTTTGACAGACGTTACGGGAAATCAAGTCTGATGACCAAGGGCTAGCGTGATAATTAGTTACAGGGGTGAGGAAATTGACACTTTAGCGTATCCGCTTAGACGCTGACCTCGACATAGTTGAAAAAAAAAGTAAATTAAAAAAACCAAAAAGCCCGAATGATTAACAAGTGAACTAAAAAGACATAAACAACAAGAAAATTATGATGTGTAAGTAGTCGGAGCCGTCTTTTCCCATCTAGATTTGGGTTTGGCTGGGATATTAGGTACTTACTTATTCAATCAAATATATAAAAAAAAACCGACTGCTTGGCAAGTGAACTAAAAAGACGTAAACAAGAAGAAAAATATTCTTTGTAGTCCGAGGATACATATGGTTAGGGTCAGCCAGCTCGCTCGCTTTTTAGTTTTTTTTTTCCTTATTACTTTTAAACAAATAAATGTATTATATTTTTGTAATCACCTCTAAAAACCTTTATTTTGATACCCCACACGATAGGTTTCTGATAATACCCTCCTTCGGCAGTCGGCATAAAACCTAGACGGATGAGGTAGTTTGAAATCAATTTGAATTTTGTACGAAATCGTACATTAGTGCTACGAACACTAATTTAGAGTCTTTAGGCAATAATAATAAACATATTTGACGCAAACTACGCTTATTCGCAAACTAACAAATTAACCTATGTACAAATCGATAGTAGAGAAACATCGATGTAGAATATTGCATTGCGAGTCAGCAAATATATTATGTAAGCTAATATTCAAATACTTGCTCTCAATATTTACTCGTCCAAAATAGCTCCAGTATAATGACGCTTATCTTTCTTGTTTTCATGTTAAAATGAACCTTAAGAAAACATATACAAGGCACTTAAAATTTTGTCATAAAGTAACTCCGCTATTTAGTTAATGAGTCTTACGCGTCAAATACAAGACTTAAGATCATAAATATGCATATTAAAGTTGATAGCTCGAAAATATATAGCCGCCATTTAATATTAAACAGCGCTGGTAGATAGCACTTCAATCAAATCTTAGCAATATGGATTGGAATAAATCACACCCTCGCAGAACTCACAAATTTCTACCAGCTCAGCAAAATATGACCGCATATATTCATACAAAACGAGCAAAATCCAGCCTTATATCTACGCAACAAGATCTAACACGACCGCATGTCGAATTTGTATTGCCGGAAAACATTGCCAATATTATTTTCGTGAGTCACAGGGGAATGTGGACTTTATGTCTGGAGTGTAAGGTTGGGTGAAGGTGCATAGGATATTTGGTTAGCAAGGCATTCTATGGCGAATACAATATTAAAGCGAATGATGTTTCTTCATAAATCGTTGCAAGGTGTCGGGGCCTGTGCGGTGTCTTTAAATATTTTGCGTTAGGTTTAAAATATTGGATGCGGCTTTAAGGCTTGCCGTACACTATTAGATTTATCGTTTCGATATCGAAACGAATTTGATATTGGTTGATAAATTGTTGTGTGCACCAGCCTAACGATATTTTAGATTTACCTACGTTTTGTTCGAGCTAGCTAGGCTAGGCTATTTATGCCGGTTTTCACAAAGCTGGGAAGGACGTTTACTTGACAATGTTGTTAACTTGGACGTGAGACTCTGATAACTATAACAAGTTAAGGGCTGATTTTCCAACACAAGGATAAATATTATCTGCAGAATAAATATGCCAGATTGACATGTTTTCTATACAAAAGTTGACTAACTACCATTTTTAAACCACAGCTAAAAGTTATAAGAAGATTGAACAAAATCCGGCCAAGTGCGTCTCGGACTTCGCACATTTAGGGTTCGGTACCAAAGAAAAATCTGATTTATCAACATATTGTTATTTGTTAGTAAAATATAAGTAATAATAACTTATCACCAAATTTAAAGTTCATAGGTCAATGGGCAGTTAAAAATACTTCGAAAAAAAAATTAGTTTCAGACAGACGAACAGACGGCCACGTTGACAGCAATATTAGGGCTCCGTTTGGACCCTTCAATTCACTTGTACGGAACCCTAAAAAAGCCCTTAGTCAAATTATTTAACACAACCAATTAGAGAAACTAATATTAGAAAAACAACCGATTTACTGATCAGATTCTTGGAAAACAGCTTCCAATAACAACGGTTAACGAAGCCTAAATAATTGAATTAATAGATTCCAATAACATAGCTTCACAAAACGAGTGTAGAATCAAAGCAATTTCCAGTAACTTGTCTGAAAAAAATTGTATTCAATTTACAAACCTTCCAGTCGACTGAAAACCTTGTTTTACTGAATTCCCATTCGCCTGTTAACAGCGAAAAAGTTTAAAATAAAAAATAAAGCGTTCCACTTTGCTTTGAACTGCGAAATTATTTTTTAAAGGACCCTAGAATACATAAAACCTAATATGTTTTGACCTTTGTTGGAGTGGTACTGTGTACCGATGGTGGTGCCACCTGGGAATAAAATGGTGGAATGGTGAAGAAGGTCTTAGTAGATTTGCGTTTAGCAGTAGACGTTTATAGGAAGGTATGTTAAGGATGGCTAATGATATGGAAAGGTGATATATTCTTTCGACGAAAAACGACTGTACAAGGAGCATAGGACAGCTCGATGTAGCGACGCTTAACTTGGGAAAGTTCTATGCCCAGCAATGGATGTCTTTTGGTTAGATGATGTAGTTATTTTTGACTGGTCAAATATTGAGCCAAATGGCGAAACGAGGCGACCAAGATACCAACTAACCCCAGTTTGTACTAAGTCAACTGCTAAGTTACGTGGAGTTATGAAGGTAATGTTTTCGTGGCTCCGCTTAACCACAGCACCTGTAGCCAAGTTGACAATCTACAATCGATAACGAGTCATTGGCATGGGAATGATTCATCAGCTCCCCTCAAAAATAAACGTTTCGAATCGAATCTCTTTCTACAATCGTTAACGCCTTCTATTTGTATGGTCTGACCACGTGACTTAACGTTCAGATGTGTCATTCCCATACACTGATTCGTTTCTACTAGCGTTATCGATTGTATATAGATTGTCAACAGACCATACATATACAAGGCGTTAATGATTGTAGAAAGAGATTCGATACGAAATGTAGAATGATTATGCTTTGCTATGGCAGCCGCCACAATAAAGTGATTAATACCGATATTGAAGCACAACTTCCAGTTTAAAATCATACCAAACCAATTGACAATACTAAGCTCAGCTTATAATATCCCTGGACTAATTCACTGCGTTTAACTTCCCTCCTAAACCCGTGACGTCATCCTAACTCAAGTTCCACACAACATGGCGCCGAATCAAAGCGCACTTCCAAACTAACTACATCCAGAATAATAGAAAGTTAATTTAACTAAAACTTTTGGATAACTATGCAAATTTTATAGTTACTGACACTAAAAGTGTGATTTACTGGCATTTGGAGATTAGGACCCGTGTGTTGGGGTCTTAAAATTTCGTGAATGTTGTAAAACTAAATGTAGAATTTACATAAGTTGGGTACAAGTTTGAATGTAATGATATGCTGGATATACGAGTATATTTGTGTGGTAAGTTATCCTTGAGTTGTTTCTCAAATAAGACAAGCTCGTAGATTCTGACAGAGAAACTACACCTGCACTTTACTGGTAACATTTTGATATTGATAGTGCCTTTATATCGTAGTAGTATGATTTTCGTAAAAGAAGTAACTAATGATATACAGTTGACTGTACATAAGTGCAATATTAATATAACTATTACCTACAGTATAAGTTTTCAAGCTGACATGGTCACATTCATTAGAATTAATTTTTGTTTCGGGATAATTACCATGTATATTTTGATTTTGGTTGAGAGCTCGATTATTACCTACAGTACCATTTGTTTTTTATTACCTACAGTTTACTGAAACAGTTTTCAACAAAAAAATACTAAAGCACTTGAAACAATTTTCGGGCTTCGCACTTCTATGAATTAGGTCAGATAATGCTGAGAACAGGGTTCTTACTATGACGTGTTAAAGCTTTCATGAGTCCAATGTGACAGAGAGATGGAGTTGGTGAAGAGCGCTATCCCTTTTAAACAACGGAATCATGATGGGGTTGACACGTTGTGACGTGTGGCAGGGGTCGTACGGCCCCTGCTCGAATATCTCCACAAATATTTGAGTATCTGCATAGATCCAAGCAAATCAATGGGATCAACATCCAAAGAAACGCATACAAAAACAGTCGTCAAACTTTTAACACCCCTTAAAGTTACTCCAACAAAGGCATCGCCAACAAAGGTACCTCTTACTCACATATGCATGAATAGAATCTGTTCGGTAACCAGCACCAAAGAATATTTGCTAGAGATTGCATTATTCAGCCATATAGCCGTATCTGAGACTATAAATAAGTCACAGGTGGGGTCGAAGCAAATGCACCACTTAAATCCAGTGCTCCTTTCTAAATTACATCTGTTGGAAGAACAGGGACGAACTGGGACGGTAGTGGGCGCAATGGGTTGCTACTATGGTGAGCAGATTTTGTACTGTCAATATGTTTTTGTTGTGTAAAAGAAATGATAAATTAGTTTAGGGATAATGACGATTAAAATGGAATATAGTACGAATGCTACTTCTATATTATGTGTCTCAATGGTAACGGCATACAACAGTTTTGGCGTCCATATTCCAAATGTGTTTAAAATAAACAGCGTCCCAATTTTAAACAACCTATGTTTTATTCTTAAATACAAAATTTATGTTTCGATAAAATTAAATTGCTTTTCAACTCATAAAGCTATTAATATAAAGCGTTTATTAATTCAATTTTGTGTTATACAAAATTTATTTTACAGCCATTGGTTTTTAATCTTTGAACAACTGCTAACGTTGTTGCGTGAATATTTTATAGTTGTTTTAAGCTGCCCAGAATGTGTTAGTATTAAAAGCGAATTGAAAACAATAGAGCAACGATGGTGGATAACAACACAGTGAAAATAGGGCTTTATTGTGCACCATTAAATATGAAACGTGTGTGCCATTGTTCTGTGCTTATCAATAATAGCAGCAGGTAATCTCTCATTCGTATTTATATCGTCTGGAGTAATGACTGAAAACTGTTCGTAGGTCCAATTAACGTTAGTGACGAAACCAAAATTCGCTACCCTAATCTGCATTAGGTATATTAATTGAGTGCGAACATGCACCCGTATTCTCGTCCTATTCCGGCCCTGGTATCGCAACTGATTCTTTGGGTATTGTCTCTTCTAGTTTTTTGCCCGTAACATATCGTTGGTACATAAATCGAGATGCTTCTTCTAGATCGAGCACTCTATCCGGCGCCAGTTGTATTTTTGTTACTCCAAGAAAAATGGTAAGGTACCGCTTGTTTCTATAAGTTAACTTAATACAATTTGATTGTACTTTATGGAGTAGGTATATAGCACATTTCACAGTCACAATGTCATCTAAGTGTCAATCAATGATAAAAAAACCTTGTTAGAAATGAAGGGGGAATTAGACGTAATTTGACGATTGCGAAAGAGACAAGAACGCGGCCTTTTTAAAAAAAAAGTAAATGTCTCTCTCATGTAGAAGGAAAATCGCGGCATTCGCTTCACTCACTAAAATTGTTTTTTGCGCCCATATTTTTACTTACCTTATATATTAAATAAAACATTATGCAGACGGAAAGGCGGACATAATGCCTTAGGAATTTTCAACACCTACCACCACAAGAAAACAATGCTCTGTAAATGTTTCCTTGCACCACACGCTAAAGGCCTCGTACCCAGGGACCTCTGGAGACAATTATGCAAAGTGCGCGACCTCCCGATACCGAGACAAAGGCATCTATTTGCCGAGCCTCCTGCAACACCAAGGATTATGTTAAAATCTTCGTAGGGATGTGCCCGTGATGATACGGTTTGTAAATGATACTTTCCTAATTTATTTTAAGGGCACTTTTACCAGTGTCTAAGCATTGCATCTTTACATTTCGACGACATATTTAAGTATAAGAACACACTGTTTATCCTTTAATTTTATCAATAAACACCCCACATTTTTATTATTTTAAAATAATCATTAATATTTTTTTTGCTGGGCAAATGTTTTTTAAGTTAAAATATCCTTGACATCATTTTTATGCTGTCGGTTATCGGTGGTTTTATTTACAAGCACGTTTTGAGGTTAATCAATTAATTTTAGGCTTCTCACACATTTTGCTTTGGAGTCAGAAACAAGTCTACGATTCCACAGTAAAATTATCGTGGGTGTGGAATTTTCTTAAATAATTGATTTGATTCATGTATAAAATTGTTTTAAAGCCCCAGAATATCACAATGCCATTAAGTACAACAAAAGTTAATTTCAGTTTAATGTAAATTAGAAAATGTTAATCTAATTAAGCCAAATCGTTTTTGTTTTAAGCCGTTTAGTTAAAATCTTATTAACGTTAATTATTTGAACTTTAGTCTTTAAAGGCGTTTTACTTTGAGTGAAAAATAAAAATAAAGGACTTTTATATGGCTGGGCTTGTTACAAAGACGCGAAGAGCTTTGAGGTCACAGCTTGACACCAAAGTTCTATGGATCAGTTGTTGTTAAAGTACTTAATTGATCATTAATTTGAGCAATCTTGAGTGTGAAATAAAAACACCCAAATTTCCTCAATTATGTTTATGTTCCAAGTAATAAATTATGAAGTGAAAATTAGGCATGATATGAGAATAAAACCCAAACTGTACCGAGTGTCGTGTTGTGGAGGACGTATTACCACTTGTTGGTGGAATGTGTCATGACCAGAGCTAGGAGAGAGGCTCTGATGAATAGATTTAATATTAAATTAATAGATTTAGACATTTTTCAAAGTATCCTGTCAACGCCTCTGTCGGAAGAAGCCATTTTAGTTTATAATATAATAGATAAGTTAGAATAAGTGTATATTTATGTATGTGTATAGGCTTAGGTTATGATGGGGCTGGCAAGGTCTTAATTGTGACTAAAAGCCCCTAAATAAAAGAAAATAACGAAAAATAAAACAATGAATGTTCTTTCTTCTTTTTCGTGTTTTTTAGCCAGATTAAGAGAAGATTAAGCCACCTCTGGGAACTCCACAGGCATCTGAATTGGCTCTTTCAAACTTACATTAACTATATAAGTCCAGGTTACCTCACGATGTTTTCCTTCACCGTCGCCTGTGATGTCCAAGATAAACTTAGAAATTTCGAAAAGGTCACATTGGTACTGGCCCGGATTTAAACTCATGACACCAAGCGAAGTCTTAGCCACTGGACCACCACGGCCAAATTATGAACTATCTAACTGTTCCTTTTCATTTTTTTACTTCAATGTGTTGGAGAATTACAGCCAGAAAATTTGGTTTCATTACTCTAGCCATAAATTAACCCGTCAAAATAAAATATCGACATTAAAATTCAACAAGCTAATTCACATCACTACAACCCCAAACATACACAAAAGCATGCATGTTCCTTTGCATGTGTGTGTTTTAAACGTCCATGTGTGCGTTCGTCCAATGAGGGGCCTTCGATCCGCGTGTCCCGTTTTTATCATTGTCAGAATGATGAATTAGACTCATTTGTTAGGACAGGGAAGGCCTAGATTTTAAGGCACTTTAGTATAGAAGGTACCCTGTAGGGTAGAGGTATTTTGTAGGCATCGGGGAATAAGTGGCTCGGTTATGTGTTGCTAAAAGAAAAAGTAGGATTAATGGGGGTAGGTGGATGTTATTTATGGGGTGTGTGTTAGAATAGAATTGTATAGGTCGTTTTTTGCTATTCTCAAGGGCGCATCTTGTAATTTTGATAAATAAAATACGATTTTCATAGGAATAGTTGATCTACATAATTATAAGTGTAAAAATAAAAATTCTTTTGTGTATATCGGATTAGATTTTGATTTTAAAGTTAACTAGCGGACGCGTCGCGGTTTCACCCGCGTAGTTTCCGTTCCCGTGATAATACAGGGATAAAAAGTATCAGTATTAGAATTTTTGAAATCGGTCAAGTTTACTCGTTACATACAAAAAAAAAAAAATTGCAAAGAAATACTACCGACTACCAAATACAAAACTACAGAGTAAAAAAATAACTTTACTTTTGGAAGTCGGTGTCTTTCATAGGTACCATTTTTTTGCATTATGGACACCGACTTCCAAAACTAAAGTTATTTTCACTTTGTAGTTTTGTATTTGGAAGTCGGTAGTATTTTTTTGCAAAAAAGGTTTTTTATTTTTCACTTTTTGTTGTACCTACCTAATAGGCAAGTTAGTAAGGTACCTTTAACGCTAGAATAGATTTCATGAAACTTGAACATAACTGGTGAAATGAGAGATCTGCGTACCTCTTAAGAGCGTACTGGCGTAATGTTATGTTATGAAATGGTATAAACAATAAACAAACATGCGATTGCAGCAATCTCGACAGATTTGCCGTTTTTTTTTTTTTTTTTTTTTATTTAATTATATTTTAATACAGAGGTGTTACTTAATTCTATACTCGCCAAACTTTTACGTTTGATGGCGAGAGAAGAAAAGTTCTGTTGTATATCTCCGAAGTTGTTCATCAGATATTCACCAAACTAAAATGGGATCAAATTCAGAATATATTTTTTCAAACAAAACAATAATTTTCAAAATCGGTCCACAATTGACGGAGATATCGGTGAATATAAACAAAAAAAAATCATAATGTCGAACATAGAACCTCCTCCTTTTTGGGAAGTCGGTTAAAATATTCAAACATACAAAAATACAAATCTTTCCTCTTTATAATATTAGTATAGAAGATTATAATATTATTATATAAATAAGTATAATAAGTATTTAAGTATAGATTTAAAGCAAATCATTCGAACAGGTTTCAAAATCTGATGGCATACGGATATTTCAAATCTTGTCGAGTTATCCAAGGAGCATAACATCTTTAAATACAAAATTGATCGAAGAAAATCGGGCGCGAAACCTAATAATTTCTATACGATTCTCCAAGATTTATTACAGGCCATTTCTAAGAGGATGAGAACTGATTCTGAATAGTTTGAGATATTCACTCGATTTATCGTCTTACAGACCGAATTTTACTCGTTATTGTCACCTCACTAGAGGTGTTTGGCGAAGGAATTTGGACTTTGTGAGATACGTTGTAGAGTATGAATTTGTAAGATGTTGTGATGATATACGACTCAAATAAGGACATTTATAATTTTTGGGTTTATGACGTCAGGTGGTATTGATTTGAGGGTTTACGCTGATGCTAATAGGTATTATTAAAGATTTCTATTGACCAACGCCTAGCATAACGCATCTAATAAAATCTAAATATTTACTCACTCCTTGCGTGATCGCATCAGATATGCGGATATCCGCAGGAGAACCAAAGTTACCGACATAGCCCGAAGAATTGCGAAACTTAAATGGCAGTGGGCAGGGCACATTGCTCGCAGAACGGATGGCTGAAAAGCCGAAAAGTTCTGGAATGGCGACCGCGAACCGGAAGACGATGCGTTGGAAGGCCTCCCACTGGGTGGACCGATGACCTGGTTAATGGATGATAGAGGATGCGAAATGCTGGGCAAAGACCTCCCTCTATCGTTTCCACTCAACCGAAAACAAAATAACGCATGCAGTACCTACTAATAAAATAATTAACCATTATTGTGATATTTCGCTCTACATAATCTCTGCTCTACACGGATGGTGCTCTACATGCGGTTGTGACCAGCCAGTCGATGCCTAAAGAGGCTCGACTCGCTGTTGACAACAGCGTGCTGGTGCCTACACTTATGTATGGAAGTGAAGATTGGGTATGGCAATGGATTAATGCAGTAGAAATACGCTCCTTGCGAAGTATGTGTCGTGTAACTTTAAATGATAGATTGAGTAATAATTTAATAAGACAACGTTGTGGTTTAAAAGAAGATATAGGTACAAAAATTGAAAAGAGTACATTAAGATGGTTTGGTCATGTTGAGAGGATGAATGAACGGCGACTAACGAAAGGTATTTACAAGGCAGACGTGAATGGTAACACCGGCAGAGGACGCACTAGAAAGACATTAATAGAACTTATTGGTGATGTTCTTCAAAAAGGCCAGGTGCGTAGTACTCATAACCAGAATGTGTCTATGTCGAGATGAACGTGATTGAAACAAAATAATTATGTAAGGATCGTGTTTCTGCATACCCAATGAGAAAAAGGTGTGACTTTGTATGTATGAATAAGTATTGCTGTAGAAATAAAAATTACTTTGGGGTCTTTAAGTCAGGAATGTATAGGTTTCTTCTAGGTAAGCTTACTCCACCGTCGACCACATCATCGCTTACCATCATAATGGTGTACAAAAAAATATACTTACCTACCATGGACGCTTTTTTGGTAATAATCTTTTCCTACCCTGTGACTAATACCGTTAAAATACATATAAATGACATTTAACTGAAGTGCAATTAAAATGTAGGTATAAGTCACGTTGCTTGATAGATCTAAATATACATCAAAGGAATTTAGCTTGAAATACTTGTAGTCTTCAAACAGACTAGAGTAAATCTCATTTAAAATGAAGGTAGATTAAGATATTTCTAGGAAATGCTGTACCCAGTTAAAGTGTCAGAAGCAGTTTCGACGAAGCGTTAATACGAGTAGTAATTAGTACGAGTACGACCCGTAGGAATATCTGTGTAGCAACGATATTATAATATTGGGTTTCTCTGTGTAGTCAATTTGAGTTAGTATAAGTATTTATAACGTTCCCACTGTTGGGACACTGGACTTCTCTCTGTGATAGGAAGTGGGCTGTAATCCACCACATGGGCACAGTGCGGTTTGATAGATGTTTATATGTCTTCGATTTCCTTCACTGTTTTAGGAGCACAGCATCAATGAAATCACATAACTATATAGACGGCATACTCATTATAAAGAAAAAAACATGGCGGTATTTTACTATAGCTACCTACATAGGACCTATGGAACTTAGAACTTGTTTCTATCACTGAGTAGATTAAAAGATCACAGAGATATAAATAGGACCCCGTCATCAGAAAGAGATAAACATACTGTTCAAAGTTGCAAGTAGGTGTTGAATCGTACGTTCGTGTCGCGGATGACGCAGGACGGACTGAATTCACTCAAGCTGGTCAGCTTGTGTTTGTATTGCCGCGCAGATGTCGGTAAAACGTATCTACCTCAGTATATATATAACATCATTGCATAGCATATTCAACTTTGAATGTTTCTTCTGCTGGGACACAGGTCTCCTCTCTGTGAGAGAAAGTGAGCTGTACTCTTCTACGTGGGCAGATAGGTAGATGTCACATGTCTTAACAATTTTGAATCTAGGACATTTTTCATAACGAAATTTTCCATCACGGTTTTGAGAGCAGTGGTGATGAAATAATTCACATAAAGTCAAGTGCCTGAGAAACTGTCTAAAGTAGAATAGAACTGGTACCCTCAAAAGTGAAATGGGATTGCGAAAGATCATGGGGGAGGTGGCTGGACGAAGTAGTAAGATTTCGCTAGAACTGGAAGGTGGAAGCCCGGGCTCGCGAAAGGTAGAATTAGTGTAGGGTGGTCTTTACCCAGGAAAACACAGAATACGCTACCAAAATAATAAATCTACATCTCGTAAGTTTGGGTTGTTACCACAGGTTACGAGGGGAGGTCCAAAAGTTCGAAGAAGACGTATTTTAAGGATTATATTCCGCGAACTTTTGCACCTCCCTGTATTATAGCAAATTGTACTTGAAAAAATTACTTAACACAAACGAATCGACATAACACTAATTGAATATTACAGCACGCAAAACGGTTCGATACCCAAAGCACCTCTTATTGGAGCTCTCACTTAATTAAAAGAAAGCGAAGTGTTGAACAAACTGCCTGCTTGAGATGCTTTTAGAGGTAGATGCAGCCTGAAGTTGTACGAGTAAACAATTGAAGAATATATTTAAAGGTAAGGAAGGTACAGCCAGAGGGATAGCAAGCGAAATTTAAAATTCGAATTTGGTTTCTTTTTTTTGAAATGTTGCGGTTCGGGTTCAGGTTAAAATAATAACGTAAAACACGCCCGTATGTTGTTGTCTGTTTACAGTGAAGTCAATGATACTCGTATTTTAGTAAACAGACACCTTATACACTCACAAAACACCCGAAAAAATTGTTGCGCGCAGCAGCGGCAAACACATACACACTATTCATTCATCTGACATTTCACTACAAGTCGAAAGGGATAGCTTGATAAAACCAACAAGAAAAAAAGAGACGGTAGTGTTTGTCACTTGCGTGTGAATGTAAACAAACATTATAATGGTCACCAATGTATTTCATCATTCATTTATCACCATCTCTTTCTTTTTCTAACCTCCTAATATCAGAATATTAGGGGATTTTTTTTTTGTAAATTCAGGTGTATTGCGTACTTACATAATGGTATGAGATCTCTTCTGTTTTATAACACTTTGGTATCATAATTGGTACACTTTCTAAATACACATGATGGCTTTTTTTAATATTGTTTTTCTTTCAACAAAGCGTATCGCTCTTCGCCATGCGTGACATAGACTAAAGATTATACGTCCCAATTAGGACGTATTCGAGTCTTCACAATGCGCGCGCTCATAACATATCTGTTTACTAGAATATCATTGAGTGAAGTACAATTAAAGATCAAAACCACTGGCAATGTTCAAATTGAGCAATCGATCTGTCTAAGTATTTTGCAATTACGAGTATGTTGGTAAATGCTTCAAATTAACCGGATACCTATTAAGAATATTTAGTTTGCTATAATTTTTTACTAAGGCAGTTATATAAATGATTTGTATAATACTTACGTCATTATTTGACACTGTCGCCTAAGTTTGTTGCTGGGCAGTATGTTGCTCAAAGCTAATTTTAATAAACGACTTTTTATTACATTTTGTAACAATAACCAAAGCTACAAATTAAAAAATATAATTATGCGGACGGCTCTATCACATCCCCCTTAACTCAATCTAAGTGGAGCACAATCCCAGGTCAGCAGCGCGGATTGTGCGAATGCAAATTAGCTTCGCTTCGCTTCCGAAGTTGCCCGAACGCTTCCGAGCTCACCCGAGCGCAAGCTTGCTTGTCATGTAAATTGCGAATTAAAATTATGGCGAACCGTGCGCGGGACAGATACATCATGATCTATTTGAGTTTAGAATTCGAGATGATTAAACAATTTTAGAATAACAAACTCTATGTCATGCATGACTGATTTCAAATTCCATTGCAATCAATATTTTTTAGGACATTTTTAATGCAAATCGTAACTTGAAAATCTAATAGTGAAGGCCTAAGTCATAAGTAATAGTTGAGTTATTTATCTAGAGTTATTATTTTAAATAAAATAGAATGTGTATATTGGGCTAAGTTTAAAGTGTGTTAGGTTTAGTTTTGAATCTGTACGTGTAATACATATTATGGGTTAGGTTATCACTTCTTGGAGACGTTAAACTAGAATGTGGGTATCGGTTGTGTGTTAAGAATGCGGGTTAAAAGGGCTGTCGTATTAATTTCTTAATCCACACCGTTACTTATTTTGGGAAACTTTGTAAATGTAAGTTGATACCTCAGATCAAATAAAAAGTCAAGATGGAACGTTGCAAACAACAAGGTGACGCCGTTTAAAACTACGCCTTGCCGTATACATAATTATGCTTTTTATTTGATCTGAGAGCTCGACTGACAAGCTAAGGCGTAGTTTCATTGTATGTGTGTGCGTCTTATTGTGTATGTATACGGCAAGGCGTAGTTTTAACCGGCGTCACCTTGTTGTTTGCAACGTTCCATCTGGACTTTTTATTTGATCTGTGGTTGATACCACAATGATTGGTTAGTCAAATATATTTATTTCAACTAGACCTTTAAGCGGCACTTTTGAACGTCGTAAAATTTACACGTAATAAAAATGTTGCACGTAATAAACTTGGGTAGAAGAACGCACAAGAAACTCCATACCTACTCTTTTAAAAAAAAATGTTTTGAAATATTTACATAAGTACGTACATTCATAAATTCATATATGTGAGGCCGATGCACCCAGAATAGGATTTTATACTATACTACATATAGGTATAAAGTATTAAAAGCATTAGCAGGTACGTTCATCAATTTGATAAATAGGAACATGGTTCTCACATACTTAAATATATTGCAAACATAAGTCAAATACCTAATTCAACAACAACTAAACAGTATGTGAGTTAATATTATAAAAAAATGAATACAGTAACTATGAATAGGAATATAAATTAACAAATTTGATTTGGTGATGTCTTCCTGTAGTGACTGTTTGAGTGTAACTAAGATTTACTGAACAATACAGAAACAGTGCAAAAAATTCTCTTTTAAAATTTTTAGGCACTAAACATACGAGTAAGTATTTAGAAATCAATCCGCCTTGCCCGGATTTGAGCCGACCTCAAGCACGATAAGCGAGGTCTTAGCCACTGGGCCAATGTGACTTTTTCAAATTCATATGTACTTTCTAAGTTTATCTTGGACATCACAGGCAACGGTGAAGGAAAATCTCGTGAGGAAACCTGGACTTATATAGTTAATGTAAGTCTGAAATAGCCAAGTCAGAGGCCTGTGGGGTTCCCAGAGGTGGCTTAATTAACTCTGACACCAGAGGTGACCACACGAGAAGAACAAGAAGATTCCGCCTCTATCATATTCATAGAAGATTGATAGAAACAGAACGATGCCGAAGTCTTTTAGTGGTAAACGTATATATTGATTTGTGGTACAAGTGGACCTTAGTTGCAGTTTATGTAAATAAGATTACATTATATCGCTACAAGCACCTCAGTTCTAAGCTAGAATAACGGTAGCCGCTAACTCGCAAACTATCGGTTAACGTTAACTTAAAGTTAAGTTGTTTTAACAAGTTAGGGTCGCAGCTATCGGCAAAGATAGTCGATAGTTTTGTACATGTTAACTTTACTTGTAAGCTGTTGGTTTAATGGAAAACGGACAGGGGGTGGCGCCCTCTTGTGTAACTGTAGCAATTCTTAATACAATTTACTAATTTATCAGCTTAGCAAGATAAACTATTCTCCGGCTTTTGTAATAAGTATAACCTTGATTACAAATAATTAAAAAAGAAAATCGTGTGTGTGTTTATTCATGCTTGAGTTTGACCAGAGACAATTGCATTTTAACGTCTTTCTCAATCTGCGAAAAGCATCTCTAATTTTCCTACATATTGATATTCCTTGTAGCCAAGATAAGATTGCAATTTCAGTTTCGAGAATTAGCCTGCCGAAAGTAAAAATTATAGTTTTATAACAGGAACCGTCAAAAATTAAACATATCACAAACAAGCAAAAACTATCTTCACCAGCACGTATCACCAGCATATGGAAGCCTAATGAAGCCGTGGTTCCGTCCATGCTCCAAGTATTCCGCTTTATCACCGAAGATAGCCGAGTCTGGCCGAAGATTTACGGGACTTTTATCGCGAGTTTAAAGGGCTTAATAATTTAAGCGATGCTTAACTTGTCCAGATTGTATCATTCTCCTATAATAAAATTTATTGCGAAACCGACCACAGATTTTGTAAAAAAGAGAACACTTTGGTACCCGTTCTTTTTAAGGCCCTTACTCCGCTTTAGTACCGTAAATTGGTTACTTTCTAAAGCATACTCCTTAGAAACGGCTAAGATAATAGTTAACCAAAAAATATAATTTACTAGTTTCTGCCAGCGGCTCCGCACGGGTTATAACTGTTTTCTTATCGCAAGGGAACATTGTACCGGGATGAAAGTAGCTTATGTGCTATTCCAGACTATAATCTATATCTGTGCCAAATTTCATCCATATCCGTTCAGCCGTTCTGGAGTGATTGAGTTACAAAAATACATCCATCCAAACTTTTGCATTTTTATTATTAGTAAGTTAAGATTATTGAAAACCACTTGGATGTTTAAAAATATTTTACACAGAAAAATTAAGGTTAGAATTTCTAACCTAACCTTTTTTTTTATTATTTTTGATAGGCTTGCGTTTGACCACTATCTCACCTGATGGTAAGCGATGATGTGGTCGACGATGAAGCACGCTTGCCTAGAAGAGACCTATTCATTCTTGACTTAAAGACTCCCGAGTTGTAGCTATCAGGAAATACAGACTCCGGCAGGGAATTCCACTCCTTTGCTGTACGCATAATAAAAGAATTCCCAAAACGTTTGGTGCGTATGGGTGCGATGTACACCATATACCGATGACGCAACGCCGTACGTCTTGTAGTCCGATGATGGAAGGGGTAGGAGGAATTAGTTCATGCAATTCCAACGCACACTCCCCGAAATGTAACCGATAAAAAACCGACAGACCGAACCTACATAGGTTATGTAAGTAAAAATTGTTTTGCATACAAAACTGTCGTAAAGGAGGTCCCAAATTGATATTCTGACACCGAGCGGGCGCACGATCAGTACTGCGTTAATATTAGAGCATATAATACGCCTTAATACGTCTTCCCCTAGGTTGAGAGTGAGACTTGTTTCAAAGATTTCCTTTTAAAATAGATCTAGCCCATTATTATTTTAACTATTCCCCGATTTCTGAATGTAATAGTATTTGATTATGATTATTCAAATTTACACTGAAACCCTGTGAAAATTTGTCATTAAATTAGGGTTTGATACATTCATAACTCCAAGCACTCAATTCGGAAACGTTGCCTATGAAAATAAGATTAGCCAGAAAATATATTTTGAGGAGCCTGGGGATTTTTATTTTAGTTCGGTTCATATCTTTTGGCTCACCCCTATTTCATGGGACTTTTACATACCTCTGCTAAACACCTTGAAGGGAAACAGCCGTGATTTTTTATTATGCAAAATAATTTAAAATGTACAGGCAAATTGCCTTTGGGTAGAAAATTTCAAACAGTGGCGACAAAACACTTTTTACACAGTTCGGATAATATAAAGAGCTATGTTATCCAAATTGCACCAATCAATATACACCCACTTATGCCTGACTATACGTATAAGTACCAAACTTATGGCTTCGCCAAGTAACTCCTCTCCAGGCCATAAATCTTGGCCATGACTTCGATACTTGGCTGTTGTTAACTTTTGACTTCGACTGGGCTGGACCGAACGACGTGTATGGATGGGCTACGGCGGTTAAGTTTCGGATATATCCGAAATCGGTGAACTATTGGAGATAAATTATGCAATACAGATATAATAGCTCGGTACCGCAATAACTGCATAAGAAGTATCCTCTGAAGATTGTCTTTCTAGGTAATAATATTATTGAGAATATTTTTATGTCTTTAAATATTTTCTATTTTGTGCTACATACATATTATGATAAAACAAGACACAAAAGTAAATTCTGTAAGACATAACCATAGCATATATCCACTCATCGAGACGACAAATTCTTCAAACTTATAATCCCATGGGTCCTATTAAAATCAAAACTTACTGAAATCGTGTCTGTGTTGAAAACGCGAAGGGCTTCAATAACACTGACTTACTACAACACTTCAAAAACAAATCCTATCTACCTAAATCTGGAACACAAAACCTGCACCCTCTCTACCTATCCTCTATAGCATAAACCACGGCATTCAATTGTGAGCTGAATAAGCGTCGGTCCAGAACTTATTCTGCCAGTGTCCGGTGGTTCACGTAAATTAGTTTAGTTCGTCGGGTGAACCGCCGCGGTAATCAAAGCCAGGGCACAGCACTAGTCGACCACAGAGTAGTTGGGAATGCAAGATTACAGATGTGAATTGTTTGTGGCTTAAGTATAGTGAGGAGATGCGAAATGGTTTTCGAAAAAGAAAATGCGGTAACCTGGCATTATAAGTTTTGACTTTTTGTTAGTAAAATTATCAGTGTCTGTGTTGAAAGCGGCAGCAATGCCTGAAAAGTTTATTTATTTATTTATTGGAACTATCTTTAACTTACATTTAACCTCAATCGCTAAATTATGTATTTATTACTAGCTTCAGCCGGCGGCTTCGCCCGCGTGAATGTCGAAAATTATCCCAGGGGCTCATACTCTCGGGATTAAATGTATCCTCCTCTTAATCCGGGACAAGGTCTAAGCGTGTGACAAGTCTCAACCACTCAGATGTTCAGAGGTGGAAAGGTAAGAGATGGAATTTCTTTCGCATTATAATACTCGGTATTAGTATGGAAACATAAAGGCCATCGGCCAATTACATTAGTAAAAGACAATAGTTACCATGTTATCTAATAATACCTATTAGTAGATACTGTCTCTCATCTCAGGATTGTCGCACGTTTGAGGAGCTGAGCAATCACAGACTTTTAAATACGAAGTAATATAAAGGGTTTTTTAATGTTTTTGCTCTTGACTCTAGTCTAGGTCAGAGATGACAGAGACAGAGTCGACGATGGAGTGAGCTTACCCAGAAGAAGCCTGTTCTCTCTAACTTTGAAGAGAGTTAACTCCATATAAAGAACACAACTTTTGCACAAGTATGTACAAAAATATACCGTAGACCTACTGCAGTTAGTTAGTCTGTGTCCCGCTAAGTGAGGGTGGCTAATCTGCAATGCATGCAAGAACTATTTGAGTAACTAAATAGTCGAGCGCAGCGTTTTGCTAAATGGACGCGAGATACTGTAAGTTCCCGCTTTTATTTCTGAAAAGCAGTAAAATATACGTATGTACATTTAGGATTGTTAGTATCTAATTGGGCAATATTATAGTTACTAATTTTTTCAATGAGTTTTTTTTTATTTTTACTTGGAGCCAACCCCAAACTTTTTATAAGGAGCCGCAAGAATTATGAAGTGGATAGTGTTGAAAGAGATATGAAATAAACTAATTTTAGTAATTCCATGACAATTCTTGCGGGTAAAAAATCACGACTCAAACTTTCTTTCATATTTAACAGTCCATTCAATTTGACGATGTGTCAACAAGATAATGCGTTAACGATAAGTTGACCAAAAATGTTATATAAATTGTTCTACGGCTAGGTAAAATAGGTAATTCATAAATCCGAGAACAATTTTGCACTTGTCGCGTCTCTTGTAGATCTAAGGCCTCCGTCTCAGTCCAAGTGTGCTCAAAGTACTAAATAAATAAGGTTTGAATATCTGTCTATATCACATAAAACCAGGATAAAAAGCCATACAAACAACTTCTAAATATTTAAAAAATCGAACGCTGTTTACCAGCGCCTACCAGCACTTCTATAACAACTAACAAAAACTATTCGCTCAACAGAATAGTTCCCACTTCGTTTCTGTTAGCAGCACGTGAGACTCGGCAAAAGGAATGAACGAATGTTGTAGAAATGTTCATTCGCTAAGGAATGGAAATGTTCGTTCAATTCGATTGATAGAATGGATTTGTAGAGTTCTATTGTGCTTTTAGTGTTGGCATTTTGTATTTGAATTAGAAACGTTTTGTAGTTTAAAAGTCGAATAATGTTAGCGTAATAAATAAAAATCAATTGCGAATTAATTTTTTGTCGTGTTTGTATGAAAGAAAAAAAGAAAAGTTATTTTTCTTCATTAGTACACCCGTGCGGTAAGATAGTCATACGTAATTCTACCTATGTCAAACTATTTTTAAACCTTAATGACAAATCAGACCGAAATTCTCAGTAACAATCTGGATTTGTAGTCAATTGATTGCAAAAGACTTGCCTATAGTTGTTATTACATGTTGCATGTAGTTACATGGGATTAATGGCTAAACTTTTGTGCCCAATACTATACCCCTCTACCCACCCTTTCTAGGAATACTGGCGTGATATTATGTTTTTTTGCGTCATTTTTGTTTGTTTAGTGTTAGTTCCAGTAATATCACAAAATACACATTTGATTATTGTATTAACTATTTCCAGTAAAACTATTTATTGGAATTTAATTATGCAAATGGCATTCAATTCAAATTCTATTAGCTTATTGTTAATTCACTAAATATTATGTTTATTTGACAAGCCTTTGTTATTTGTGATTATTGGTTATATTGACGTCAAATTCAAGTTAAATTTATTGCATCCATAATGTACATACAGGTGGTAAATATTAGATACAGAAACAATAATGAACCCTGTCGCGCACAGCAACATTCTAGATACAGTCAGTGTCTAGGAATAGCGCTTAATTTTTTAACTGACTTCCCAAAAGGAAAAGGTTCTATGTTCGACATTATGTTTGTTTTTGTTTTTGTGTATGTTCACCGATATCTCCGTCAAATGTGGACCGATTTTGCAAATTCTTTTTTTGTTTGAAAAAGTATGTTCCGAAATTGGTCCCATTTTAATTTGGTGAAGATCTGATGAAGGACTTCGGCGATATACAACAGAACTCTTAAATAAATAACGGCAAATCTCTCGGGATTGCTGCAATTGCATGTCTGTTTATTGTTTATGCCATTTCATAACATATCATCACGCCAGTACGCTCTTAAGGGGTACGCAGATCTCTCATTTCACCAGTTATGTTCAAGTTTCATGAAATCTATTCTGGCGTTATAGTTACCTTACTAACTTGCTTTAGGTAGGTGAAAAATAAAAAGCGAAAAATAAAAAAACTTTTTTGAAAAAAATACTATCGACTTCCAAATACAAAACTACAAAGTGAAAAATAACTTTTTTTTTGAAGTCGGTGTCCATAACGCAAAAAATTTGGTACCTACGAAAGACACCGACTTCAAAAAAAGAGTTTTTTTTCTATATAATTATCATTTCAGTTATCTATTGGCCTTCTATCTGCTTTTATGTGGTTAAATGTACCAATATGTGTGTGTATGATAAATTATGTATTATTTTTACTTATTTATTCGATACAATTTTTGTTTTTTTTTTTGTAATTAGTTTATTTGATATTCATAGATTATATTTAATAAAATTAATACTTAAAATGTCCATATAAAATTATAATTCTCAATTAATTATTTATTTATGAAAGTTAGGTAACAGTTGTTAGTGTGTTTAATAAAAGTAATACTCAATATGTCCATATTAAATTTTGAGTAATTTGTTATTTTTGTTATTGTTTTAAATACTTTTTCTTCTCGATTAGGTCATTAAAACAGTCAAAATTGCATGTATTAATGTATCTGGGCGACCGAACTCTGCTTGGAGATTCAGAATATATATATATATATATATATATATACAAGAATTGCTCGTTTAAAGGCATTCGATTAGATTAGATAGTAAGCTTGAATACCTCCCTTTTTAGGGTTCCGTACCCAAAGGGTAAAAACGGGACCCTATTACTAAGACTCCGCGGTTTTCTGTTGCCGCTATAACAAAAAATACTAAAAACAGAATAATTTAAATATTTAAGTGGGGCTCCCATACAACAAACGTAATTGTTGTGCCGTTTTTTGCGATAATGGTACGGAACCCGTCGTGCGCGAGTCCGACTCGCACTTGGCCGGTTTTTTTTAGATAATGTCATATATTTATAAGAAATCGCCTATAACGAGTTGGGATACAGTAAATGTAATAGGCACCTCCTTTAAATCGTAAATATTTAAAACTCTACATAAAATTCAAGCCCAGTATCCGGCCAGCGATCAGCGTCCATTTGATTAAAGCGCCTGCATCCCGTGACATCTAAATTTATTCCCGCGCAAAATTAGCGTGTTTCGTTTTAATGTGCACCACGCCATCGACACGCCACTGAGGACACACGGCGCGTGTCACGCTGTTGATAGAGTACTGACAACATGATTGATAATGGTCGAGGTGAAAAGGTTTTATCTTTTTAGGAGAAAAATTGTTTTTTATAATTTATTCAACTTATGTATGTGTATTAGTATTATCGTATATTTTATGAATTAATTGTGCATTAGATAATAGACAAAAAAATATTCTTAACTTTTTCTATTAACAAAATATCGGGTCTGTGGTATTTAGTCAACATCATTTGTGTCTATGTGAGTTATTGTATTGGTAATATACAAAAGTAACAAATTGGAGGTTATAAGTTTTTAAGCTGACAGTTTCGGTGTTTGTTCTTGATTGTTTGTTTCTCAACCAAAATCAAAATATATATGGTAAATATCCCGAAACAAATATTAAATTGGAGGTTTTTGCTAACGATGGTGGGACACGACCTTTTTTATTTACGGCAATAGAATAACTAAAAAAATATGGTTGTCCAGTTCTTGCAAGATTCACTTTCGAAGCTAGCGACGCACGAATCAGGAAAACAATTGAGCGGTTGTTTATTTTTAATTACAACCAATTAAATTGCTAGTTTCCCTGCCTACACAATGGCTTTAATTCTTAATTGCATGTGACCTTTCTGCTACAACAAACAGCGACCCATCCTACACCAACCAGTAACCACAATAAACAAGCAACCCGCAAATATTTAAGGCTACGTACACATTTGTATAAGACTTGATTTATCGTCAAAGATTTGCGTGGGACGTATGAATACGTCTTAATATGTCTCTGGTGCCAGGGGATTAACCCTTCAGCGCCCGATTGACGGGGACAAAGTTGCTCCAATGGATTTACAGAACGACGGTTTTCTAATGACGTTTGAGGGATTTTGACCGTTTTTTTGGGGTTTTAATCCTACTAATAAAATAAATGTTAAAATATGGTTGTCTTTTTGCTAGAAAAAATATTTGTGATTCACTCGCAAAAAAGGCTGAACGGATTTGGATAAAATTTTGCACGCGATAGTTTATAACATATTCTGGATTAACGAAGAGGATAACGTTTACGTTTCATCGCGGTATAATTTGCTAGAAAAACTTAGGATAATGAAACGCTTTTAACGTGGGCGAAGCCACGAGCAGAACTAAGTTTCATATAGTTCACGATAAATTCTATTTTGGAGTATTTGGAGAACGTTTTTTAATTAGTGAAAATGTTTTATATTTTTTGTCGTCAAAGATGTTTTTCCTCTCAGACGTCTAATTAAATTGGAGAAGCCTTATTGAGCGAACTATTTTAATTAATTTTTCGGGTTCTAAAACTATTTATATTTTTTTTGTTGCTGGGAACGTTTTTAAAAGAGACCAAATACACCTCAGTGAAAACAAATATTCTTAATGCTTTATTGTACACCAAGATAATACGTTTAAACAAAGTGTTAACAAAAGTTGAGCTTAACTCCAAATGGAGTTTTCTACCAGCAGTTTAGAGTGATAGAGATCATAATGGAGGGCAGTGATCCAGTGTACAATTTTATAGTTACACAAGCAAAATTAAAAAATTAAGAAACTCCCGAACTCCCTTTTAACGTCTTTCTCAATCTGCGAAAAGCATCTCTAATTTTCCTACATATTGATATTCCTTGTAGCCAAGATAAGATTGCAATTTCAGTTTCGAGAATTAGCCTGCCGAAAGTAAAAATTATAGTTTTATAACAGGAACCGTCAAAAATTAAACATATCACAAACAAGCAAAAACTATCTTCACCAGCACGTATCACCAGCATATGGAAGCCTAATGAAGCCGTGGTTCCGTCCATGCTCCAAGTATTCCGCTTTATCACCGAAGATAGCCGAGTCTGGCCGAAGATTTACGGGACTTTTATCGCGAGTTTAAAGGGCTTAATAATTTAAGCGATGCTTAACTTGTCCAGATTGTATCATTCTCCTATAATAAAATTTATTGCGAAACCGACCACAGATTTTGTAAAAAAGAGAACACTTTGGTACCCGTTCTTTTTAAGGCCCTTACTCCGCTTTAGTACCGTAAATTGGTTACTTTCTAAAGCATACTCCTTAGAAACGGCTAAGATAATAGTTAACCAAAAAATATAATTTACTAGTTTCTGCCAGCGGCTCCGCACGGGTTATAACTGTTTTCTTATCGCAAGGGAACATTGTACCGGGATGAAAGTAGCTTATGTGCTATTCCAGACTATAATCTATATCTGTGCCAAATTTCATCCATATCCGTTCAGCCGTTCTGGAGTGATTGAGTTACAAAAATACATCCATCCAAACTTTTGCATTTTTATTATTAGTAAGTTAAGATTATTGAAAACCACTTGGATGTTTAAAAATATTTTACACAGAAAAATTAAGGTTAGAATTTCTAACCTAACCTTTTTTTTTATTATTTTTGATAGGCTTGCGTTTGACCACTATCTCACCTGATGGTAAGCGATGATGTGGTCGACGATGAAGCACGCTTGCCTAGAAGAGACCTATTCATTCTTGACTTAAAGACTCCCGAGTTGTAGCTATCAGGAAATACAGACTCCGGCAGGGAATTCCACTCCTTTGCTGTACGCATAATAAAAGAATTCCCAAAACGTTTGGTGCGTATGGGTGCGATGTACACCATATACCGATGACGCAACGCCGTACGTCTTGTAGTCCGATGATGGAAGGGGTAGGAGGAATTAGTTCATGCAATTCCAACGCACACTCCCCGAAATGTAACCGATAAAAAACCGACAGACCGAACCTACATAGGTTATGTAAGTAAAAATTGTTTTGCATACAAAACTGTCGTAAAGGAGGTCCCAAATTGATATTCTGACACCGAGCGGGCGCACGATCAGTACTGCGTTAATATTAGAGCATATAATACGCCTTAATACGTCTTCCCCTAGGTTGAGAGTGAGACTTGTTTCAAAGATTTCCTTTTAAAATAGATCTAGCCCATTATTATTTTAACTATTCCCCGATTTCTGAATGTAATAGTATTTGATTATGATTATTCAAATTTACACTGAAACCCTGTGAAAATTTGTCATTAAATTAGGGTTTGATACATTCATAACTCCAAGCACTCAATTCGGAAACGTTGCCTATGAAAATAAGATTAGCCAGAAAATATATTTTGAGGAGCCTGGGGATTTTTATTTTAGTTCGGTTCATATCTTTTGGCTCACCCCTATTTCATGGGACTTTTACATACCTCTGCTAAACACCTTGAAGGGAAACAGCCGTGATTTTTTATTATGCAAAATAATTTAAAATGTACAGGCAAATTGCCTTTGGGTAGAAAATTTCAAACAGTGGCGACAAAACACTTTTTACACAGTTCGGATAATATAAAGAGCTATGTTATCCAAATTGCACCAATCAATATACACCCACTTATGCCTGACTATACGTATAAGTACCAAACTTATGGCTTCGCCAAGTAACTCCTCTCCAGGCCATAAATCTTGGCCATGACTTCGATACTTGGCTGTTGTTAACTTTTGACTTCGACTGGGCTGGACCGAACGACGTGTATGGATGGGCTACGGCGGTTAAGTTTCGGATATATCCGAAATCGGTGAACTATTGGAGATAAATTATGCAATACAGATATAATAGCTCGGTACCGCAATAACTGCATAAGAAGTATCCTCTGAAGATTGTCTTTCTAGGTAATAATATTATTGAGAATATTTTTATGTCTTTAAATATTTTCTATTTTGTGCTACATACATATTATGATAAAACAAGACACAAAAGTAAATTCTGTAAGACATAACCATAGCATATATCCACTCATCGAGACGACAAATTCTTCAAACTTATAATCCCATGGGTCCTATTAAAATCAAAACTTACTGAAATCGTGTCTGTGTTGAAAACGCGAAGGGCTTCAATAACACTGACTTACTACAACACTTCAAAAACAAATCCTATCTACCTAAATCTGGAACACAAAACCTGCACCCTCTCTACCTATCCTCTATAGCATAAACCACGGCATTCAATTGTGAGCTGAATAAGCGTCGGTCCAGAACTTATTCTGCCAGTGTCCGGTGGTTCACGTAAATTAGTTTAGTTCGTCGGGTGAACCGCCGCGGTAATCAAAGCCAGGGCACAGCACTAGTCGACCACAGAGTAGTTGGGAATGCAAGATTACAGATGTGAATTGTTTGTGGCTTAAGTATAGTGAGGAGATGCGAAATGGTTTTCGAAAAAGAAAATGCGGTAACCTGGCATTATAAGTTTTGACTTTTTGTTAGTAAAATTATCAGTGTCTGTGTTGAAAGCGGCAGCAATGCCTGAAAAGTTTATTTATTTATTTATTGGAACTATCTTTAACTTACATTTAACCTCAATCGCTAAATTATGTATTTATTACTAGCTTCAGCCGGCGGCTTCGCCCGCGTGAATGTCGAAAATTATCCCAGGGGCTCATACTCTCGGGATTAAATGTATCCTCCTCTTAATCCGGGACAAGGTCTAAGCGTGTGACAAGTCTCAACCACTCAGATGTTCAGAGGTGGAAAGGTAAGAGATGGAATTTCTTTCGCATTATAATACTCGGTATTAGTATGGAAACATAAAGGCCATCGGCCAATTACATTAGTAAAAGACAATAGTTACCATGTTATCTAATAATACCTATTAGTAGATACTGTCTCTCATCTCAGGATTGTCGCACGTTTGAGGAGCTGAGCAATCACAGACTTTTAAATACGAAGTAATATAAAGGGTTTTTTAATGTTTTTGCTCTTGACTCTAGTCTAGGTCAGAGATGACAGAGACAGAGTCGACGATGGAGTGAGCTTACCCAGAAGAAGCCTGTTCTCTCTAACTTTGAAGAGAGTTAACTCCATATAAAGAACACAACTTTTGCACAAGTATGTACAAAAATATACCGTAGACCTACTGCAGTTAGTTAGTCTGTGTCCCGCTAAGTGAGGGTGGCTAATCTGCAATGCATGCAAGAACTATTTGAGTAACTAAATAGTCGAGCGCAGCGTTTTGCTAAATGGACGCGAGATACTGTAAGTTCCCGCTTTTATTTCTGAAAAGCAGTAAAATATACGTATGTACATTTAGGATTGTTAGTATCTAATTGGGCAATATTATAGTTACTAATTTTTTCAATGAGTTTTTTTTTATTTTTACTTGGAGCCAACCCCAAACTTTTTATAAGGAGCCGCAAGAATTATGAAGTGGATAGTGTTGAAAGAGATATGAAATAAACTAATTTTAGTAATTCCATGACAATTCTTGCGGGTAAAAAATCACGACTCAAACTTTCTTTCATATTTAACAGTCCATTCAATTTGACGATGTGTCAACAAGATAATGCGTTAACGATAAGTTGACCAAAAATGTTATATAAATTGTTCTACGGCTAGGTAAAATAGGTAATTCATAAATCCGAGAACAATTTTGCACTTGTCGCGTCTCTTGTAGATCTAAGGCCTCCGTCTCAGTCCAAGTGTGCTCAAAGTACTAAATAAATAAGGTTTGAATATCTGTCTATATCACATAAAACCAGGATAAAAAGCCATACAAACAACTTCTAAATATTTAAAAAATCGAACGCTGTTTACCAGCGCCTACCAGCACTTCTATAACAACTAACAAAAACTATTCGCTCAACAGAATAGTTCCCACTTCGTTTCTGTTAGCAGCACGTGAGACTCGGCAAAAGGAATGAACGAATGTTGTAGAAATGTTCATTCGCTAAGGAATGGAAATGTTCGTTCAATTCGATTGATAGAATGGATTTGTAGAGTTCTATTGTGCTTTTAGTGTTGGCATTTTGTATTTGAATTAGAAACGTTTTGTAGTTTAAAAGTCGAATAATGTTAGCGTAATAAATAAAAATCAATTGCGAATTAATTTTTTGTCGTGTTTGTATGAAAGAAAAAAAGAAAAGTTATTTTTCTTCATTAGTACACCCGTGCGGTAAGATAGTCATACGTAATTCTACCTATGTCAAACTATTTTTAAACCTTAATGACAAATCAGACCGAAATTCTCAGTAACAATCTGGATTTGTAGTCAATTGATTGCAAAAGACTTGCCTATAGTTGTTATTACATGTTGCATGTAGTTACATGGGATTAATGGCTAAACTTTTGTGCCCAATACTATACCCCTCTACCCACCCTTTCTAGGAATACTGGCGTGATATTATGTTTTTTTGCGTCATTTTTGTTTGTTTAGTGTTAGTTCCAGTAATATCACAAAATACACATTTGATTATTGTATTAACTATTTCCAGTAAAACTATTTATTGGAATTTAATTATGCAAATGGCATTCAATTCAAATTCTATTAGCTTATTGTTAATTCACTAAATATTATGTTTATTTGACAAGCCTTTGTTATTTGTGATTATTGGTTATATTGACGTCAAATTCAAGTTAAATTTATTGCATCCATAATGTACATACAGGTGGTAAATATTAGATACAGAAACAATAATGAACCCTGTCGCGCACAGCAACATTCTAGATACAGTCAGTGTCTAGGAATAGCGCTTAATTTTTTAACTGACTTCCCAAAAGGAAAAGGTTCTATGTTCGACATTATGTTTGTTTTTGTTTTTGTGTATGTTCACCGATATCTCCGTCAAATGTGGACCGATTTTGCAAATTCTTTTTTTGTTTGAAAAAGTATGTTCCGAAATTGGTCCCATTTTAATTTGGTGAAGATCTGATGAAGGACTTCGGCGATATACAACAGAACTCTTAAATAAATAACGGCAAATCTCTCGGGATTGCTGCAATTGCATGTCTGTTTATTGTTTATGCCATTTCATAACATATCATCACGCCAGTACGCTCTTAAGGGGTACGCAGATCTCTCATTTCACCAGTTATGTTCAAGTTTCATGAAATCTATTCTGGCGTTATAGTTACCTTACTAACTTGCTTTAGGTAGGTGAAAAATAAAAAGCGAAAAATAAAAAAACTTTTTTGAAAAAAATACTATCGACTTCCAAATACAAAACTACAAAGTGAAAAATAACTTTTTTTTTGAAGTCGGTGTCCATAACGCAAAAAATTTGGTACCTACGAAAGACACCGACTTCAAAAAAAGAGTTTTTTTTCTATATAATTATCATTTCAGTTATCTATTGGCCTTCTATCTGCTTTTATGTGGTTAAATGTACCAATATGTGTGTGTATGATAAATTATGTATTATTTTTACTTATTTATTCGATACAATTTTTGTTTTTTTTTTTGTAATTAGTTTATTTGATATTCATAGATTATATTTAATAAAATTAATACTTAAAATGTCCATATAAAATTATAATTCTCAATTAATTATTTATTTATGAAAGTTAGGTAACAGTTGTTAGTGTGTTTAATAAAAGTAATACTCAATATGTCCATATTAAATTTTGAGTAATTTGTTATTTTTGTTATTGTTTTAAATACTTTTTCTTCTCGATTAGGTCATTAAAACAGTCAAAATTGCATGTATTAATGTATCTGGGCGACCGAACTCTGCTTGGAGATTCAGAATATATATATATATATATATATATATACAAGAATTGCTCGTTTAAAGGCATTCGATTAGATTAGATAGTAAGCTTGAATACCTCCCTTTTTAGGGTTCCGTACCCAAAGGGTAAAAACGGGACCCTATTACTAAGACTCCGCGGTTTTCTGTTGCCGCTATAACAAAAAATACTAAAAACAGAATAATTTAAATATTTAAGTGGGGCTCCCATACAACAAACGTAATTGTTGTGCCGTTTTTTGCGATAATGGTACGGAACCCGTCGTGCGCGAGTCCGACTCGCACTTGGCCGGTTTTTTTTAGATAATGTCATATATTTATAAGAAATCGCCTATAACGAGTTGGGATACAGTAAATGTAATAGGCACCTCCTTTAAATCGTAAATATTTAAAACTCTACATAAAATTCAAGCCCAGTATCCGGCCAGCGATCAGCGTCCATTTGATTAAAGCGCCTGCATCCCGTGACATCTAAATTTATTCCCGCGCAAAATTAGCGTGTTTCGTTTTAATGTGCACCACGCCATCGACACGCCACTGAGGACACACGGCGCGTGTCACGCTGTTGATAGAGTACTGACAACATGATTGATAATGGTCGAGGTGAAAAGGTTTTATCTTTTTAGGAGAAAAATTGTTTTTTATAATTTATTCAACTTATGTATGTGTATTAGTATTATCGTATATTTTATGAATTAATTGTGCATTAGATAATAGACAAAAAAATATTCTTAACTTTTTCTATTAACAAAATATCGGGTCTGTGGTATTTAGTCAACATCATTTGTGTCTATGTGAGTTATTGTATTGGTAATATACAAAAGTAACAAATTGGAGGTTATAAGTTTTTAAGCTGACAGTTTCGGTGTTTGTTCTTGATTGTTTGTTTCTCAACCAAAATCAAAATATATATGGTAAATATCCCGAAACAAATATTAAATTGGAGGTTTTTGCTAACGATGGTGGGACACGACCTTTTTTATTTACGGCAATAGAATAACTAAAAAAATATGGTTGTCCAGTTCTTGCAAGATTCACTTTCGAAGCTAGCGACGCACGAATCAGGAAAACAATTGAGCGGTTGTTTATTTTTAATTACAACCAATTAAATTGCTAGTTTCCCTGCCTACACAATGGCTTTAATTCTTAATTGCATGTGACCTTTCTGCTACAACAAACAGCGACCCATCCTACACCAACCAGTAACCACAATAAACAAGCAACCCGCAAATATTTAAGGCTACGTACACATTTGTATAAGACTTGATTTATCGTCAAAGATTTGCGTGGGACGTATGAATACGTCTTAATATGTCTCTGGTGCCAGGGGATTAACCCTTCAGCGCCCGATTGACGGGGACAAAGTTGCTCCAATGGATTTACAGAACGACGGTTTTCTAATGACGTTTGAGGGATTTTGACCGTTTTTTTGGGGTTTTAATCCTACTAATAAAATAAATGTTAAAATATGGTTGTCTTTTTGCTAGAAAAAATATTTGTGATTCACTCGCAAAAAAGGCTGAACGGATTTGGATAAAATTTTGCACGCGATAGTTTATAACATATTCTGGATTAACGAAGAGGATAACGTTTACGTTTCATCGCGGTATAATTTGCTAGAAAAACTTAGGATAATGAAACGCTTTTAACGTGGGCGAAGCCACGAGCAGAACTAAGTTTCATATAGTTCACGATAAATTCTATTTTGGAGTATTTGGAGAACGTTTTTTAATTAGTGAAAATGTTTTATATTTTTTGTCGTCAAAGATGTTTTTCCTCTCAGACGTCTAATTAAATTGGAGAAGCCTTATTGAGCGAACTATTTTAATTAATTTTTCGGGTTCTAAAACTATTTATATTTTTTTTGTTGCTGGGAACGTTTTTAAAAGAGACCAAATACACCTCAGTGAAAACAAATATTCTTAATGCTTTATTGTACACCAAGATAATACGTTTAAACAAAGTGTTAACAAAAGTTGAGCTTAACTCCAAATGGAGTTTTCTACCAGCAGTTTAGAGTGATAGAGATCATAATGGAGGGCAGTGATCCAGTGTACAATTTTATAGTTACACAAGCAAAATTAAAAAATTAAGAAACTCCCGAACTCCCTTTTAACGTCTTTCTCAATCTGCGAAAAGCATCTCTAATTTTCCTACATATTGATATTCCTTGTAGCCAAGATAAGATTGCAATTTCAGTTTCGAGAATTAGCCTGCCGAAAGTAAAAATTATAGTTTTATAACAGGAACCGTCAAAAATTAAACATATCACAAACAAGCAAAAACTATCTTCACCAGCACGTATCACCAGCATATGGAAGCCTAATGAAGCCGTGGTTCCGTCCATGCTCCAAGTATTCCGCTTTATCACCGAAGATAGCCGAGTCTGGCCGAAGATTTACGGGACTTTTATCGCGAGTTTAAAGGGCTTAATAATTTAAGCGATGCTTAACTTGTCCAGATTGTATCATTCTCCTATAATAAAATTTATTGCGAAACCGACCACAGATTTTGTAAAAAAGAGAACACTTTGGTACCCGTTCTTTTTAAGGCCCTTACTCCGCTTTAGTACCGTAAATTGGTTACTTTCTAAAGCATACTCCTTAGAAACGGCTAAGATAATAGTTAACCAAAAAATATAATTTACTAGTTTCTGCCAGCGGCTCCGCACGGGTTATAACTGTTTTCTTATCGCAAGGGAACATTGTACCGGGATGAAAGTAGCTTATGTGCTATTCCAGACTATAATCTATATCTGTGCCAAATTTCATCCATATCCGTTCAGCCGTTCTGGAGTGATTGAGTTACAAAAATACATCCATCCAAACTTTTGCATTTTTATTATTAGTAAGTTAAGATTATTGAAAACCACTTGGATGTTTAAAAATATTTTACACAGAAAAATTAAGGTTAGAATTTCTAACCTAACCTTTTTTTTTATTATTTTTGATAGGCTTGCGTTTGACCACTATCTCACCTGATGGTAAGCGATGATGTGGTCGACGATGAAGCACGCTTGCCTAGAAGAGACCTATTCATTCTTGACTTAAAGACTCCCGAGTTGTAGCTATCAGGAAATACAGACTCCGGCAGGGAATTCCACTCCTTTGCTGTACGCATAATAAAAGAATTCCCAAAACGTTTGGTGCGTATGGGTGCGATGTACACCATATACCGATGACGCAACGCCGTACGTCTTGTAGTCCGATGATGGAAGGGGTAGGAGGAATTAGTTCATGCAATTCCAACGCACACTCCCCGAAATGTAACCGATAAAAAACCGACAGACCGAACCTACATAGGTTATGTAAGTAAAAATTGTTTTGCATACAAAACTGTCGTAAAGGAGGTCCCAAATTGATATTCTGACACCGAGCGGGCGCACGATCAGTACTGCGTTAATATTAGAGCATATAATACGCCTTAATACGTCTTCCCCTAGGTTGAGAGTGAGACTTGTTTCAAAGATTTCCTTTTAAAATAGATCTAGCCCATTATTATTTTAACTATTCCCCGATTTCTGAATGTAATAGTATTTGATTATGATTATTCAAATTTACACTGAAACCCTGTGAAAATTTGTCATTAAATTAGGGTTTGATACATTCATAACTCCAAGCACTCAATTCGGAAACGTTGCCTATGAAAATAAGATTAGCCAGAAAATATATTTTGAGGAGCCTGGGGATTTTTATTTTAGTTCGGTTCATATCTTTTGGCTCACCCCTATTTCATGGGACTTTTACATACCTCTGCTAAACACCTTGAAGGGAAACAGCCGTGATTTTTTATTATGCAAAATAATTTAAAATGTACAGGCAAATTGCCTTTGGGTAGAAAATTTCAAACAGTGGCGACAAAACACTTTTTACACAGTTCGGATAATATAAAGAGCTATGTTATCCAAATTGCACCAATCAATATACACCCACTTATGCCTGACTATACGTATAAGTACCAAACTTATGGCTTCGCCAAGTAACTCCTCTCCAGGCCATAAATCTTGGCCATGACTTCGATACTTGGCTGTTGTTAACTTTTGACTTCGACTGGGCTGGACCGAACGACGTGTATGGATGGGCTACGGCGGTTAAGTTTCGGATATATCCGAAATCGGTGAACTATTGGAGATAAATTATGCAATACAGATATAATAGCTCGGTACCGCAATAACTGCATAAGAAGTATCCTCTGAAGATTGTCTTTCTAGGTAATAATATTATTGAGAATATTTTTATGTCTTTAAATATTTTCTATTTTGTGCTACATACATATTATGATAAAACAAGACACAAAAGTAAATTCTGTAAGACATAACCATAGCATATATCCACTCATCGAGACGACAAATTCTTCAAACTTATAATCCCATGGGTCCTATTAAAATCAAAACTTACTGAAATCGTGTCTGTGTTGAAAACGCGAAGGGCTTCAATAACACTGACTTACTACAACACTTCAAAAACAAATCCTATCTACCTAAATCTGGAACACAAAACCTGCACCCTCTCTACCTATCCTCTATAGCATAAACCACGGCATTCAATTGTGAGCTGAATAAGCGTCGGTCCAGAACTTATTCTGCCAGTGTCCGGTGGTTCACGTAAATTAGTTTAGTTCGTCGGGTGAACCGCCGCGGTAATCAAAGCCAGGGCACAGCACTAGTCGACCACAGAGTAGTTGGGAATGCAAGATTACAGATGTGAATTGTTTGTGGCTTAAGTATAGTGAGGAGATGCGAAATGGTTTTCGAAAAAGAAAATGCGGTAACCTGGCATTATAAGTTTTGACTTTTTGTTAGTAAAATTATCAGTGTCTGTGTTGAAAGCGGCAGCAATGCCTGAAAAGTTTATTTATTTATTTATTGGAACTATCTTTAACTTACATTTAACCTCAATCGCTAAATTATGTATTTATTACTAGCTTCAGCCGGCGGCTTCGCCCGCGTGAATGTCGAAAATTATCCCAGGGGCTCATACTCTCGGGATTAAATGTATCCTCCTCTTAATCCGGGACAAGGTCTAAGCGTGTGACAAGTCTCAACCACTCAGATGTTCAGAGGTGGAAAGGTAAGAGATGGAATTTCTTTCGCATTATAATACTCGGTATTAGTATGGAAACATAAAGGCCATCGGCCAATTACATTAGTAAAAGACAATAGTTACCATGTTATCTAATAATACCTATTAGTAGATACTGTCTCTCATCTCAGGATTGTCGCACGTTTGAGGAGCTGAGCAATCACAGACTTTTAAATACGAAGTAATATAAAGGGTTTTTTAATGTTTTTGCTCTTGACTCTAGTCTAGGTCAGAGATGACAGAGACAGAGTCGACGATGGAGTGAGCTTACCCAGAAGAAGCCTGTTCTCTCTAACTTTGAAGAGAGTTAACTCCATATAAAGAACACAACTTTTGCACAAGTATGTACAAAAATATACCGTAGACCTACTGCAGTTAGTTAGTCTGTGTCCCGCTAAGTGAGGGTGGCTAATCTGCAATGCATGCAAGAACTATTTGAGTAACTAAATAGTCGAGCGCAGCGTTTTGCTAAATGGACGCGAGATACTGTAAGTTCCCGCTTTTATTTCTGAAAAGCAGTAAAATATACGTATGTACATTTAGGATTGTTAGTATCTAATTGGGCAATATTATAGTTACTAATTTTTTCAATGAGTTTTTTTTTATTTTTACTTGGAGCCAACCCCAAACTTTTTATAAGGAGCCGCAAGAATTATGAAGTGGATAGTGTTGAAAGAGATATGAAATAAACTAATTTTAGTAATTCCATGACAATTCTTGCGGGTAAAAAATCACGACTCAAACTTTCTTTCATATTTAACAGTCCATTCAATTTGACGATGTGTCAACAAGATAATGCGTTAACGATAAGTTGACCAAAAATGTTATATAAATTGTTCTACGGCTAGGTAAAATAGGTAATTCATAAATCCGAGAACAATTTTGCACTTGTCGCGTCTCTTGTAGATCTAAGGCCTCCGTCTCAGTCCAAGTGTGCTCAAAGTACTAAATAAATAAGGTTTGAATATCTGTCTATATCACATAAAACCAGGATAAAAAGCCATACAAACAACTTCTAAATATTTAAAAAATCGAACGCTGTTTACCAGCGCCTACCAGCACTTCTATAACAACTAACAAAAACTATTCGCTCAACAGAATAGTTCCCACTTCGTTTCTGTTAGCAGCACGTGAGACTCGGCAAAAGGAATGAACGAATGTTGTAGAAATGTTCATTCGCTAAGGAATGGAAATGTTCGTTCAATTCGATTGATAGAATGGATTTGTAGAGTTCTATTGTGCTTTTAGTGTTGGCATTTTGTATTTGAATTAGAAACGTTTTGTAGTTTAAAAGTCGAATAATGTTAGCGTAATAAATAAAAATCAATTGCGAATTAATTTTTTGTCGTGTTTGTATGAAAGAAAAAAAGAAAAGTTATTTTTCTTCATTAGTACACCCGTGCGGTAAGATAGTCATACGTAATTCTACCTATGTCAAACTATTTTTAAACCTTAATGACAAATCAGACCGAAATTCTCAGTAACAATCTGGATTTGTAGTCAATTGATTGCAAAAGACTTGCCTATAGTTGTTATTACATGTTGCATGTAGTTACATGGGATTAATGGCTAAACTTTTGTGCCCAATACTATACCCCTCTACCCACCCTTTCTAGGAATACTGGCGTGATATTATGTTTTTTTGCGTCATTTTTGTTTGTTTAGTGTTAGTTCCAGTAATATCACAAAATACACATTTGATTATTGTATTAACTATTTCCAGTAAAACTATTTATTGGAATTTAATTATGCAAATGGCATTCAATTCAAATTCTATTAGCTTATTGTTAATTCACTAAATATTATGTTTATTTGACAAGCCTTTGTTATTTGTGATTATTGGTTATATTGACGTCAAATTCAAGTTAAATTTATTGCATCCATAATGTACATACAGGTGGTAAATATTAGATACAGAAACAATAATGAACCCTGTCGCGCACAGCAACATTCTAGATACAGTCAGTGTCTAGGAATAGCGCTTAATTTTTTAACTGACTTCCCAAAAGGAAAAGGTTCTATGTTCGACATTATGTTTGTTTTTGTTTTTGTGTATGTTCACCGATATCTCCGTCAAATGTGGACCGATTTTGCAAATTCTTTTTTTGTTTGAAAAAGTATGTTCCGAAATTGGTCCCATTTTAATTTGGTGAAGATCTGATGAAGGACTTCGGCGATATACAACAGAACTCTTAAATAAATAACGGCAAATCTCTCGGGATTGCTGCAATTGCATGTCTGTTTATTGTTTATGCCATTTCATAACATATCATCACGCCAGTACGCTCTTAAGGGGTACGCAGATCTCTCATTTCACCAGTTATGTTCAAGTTTCATGAAATCTATTCTGGCGTTATAGTTACCTTACTAACTTGCTTTAGGTAGGTGAAAAATAAAAAGCGAAAAATAAAAAAACTTTTTTGAAAAAAATACTATCGACTTCCAAATACAAAACTACAAAGTGAAAAATAACTTTTTTTTTGAAGTCGGTGTCCATAACGCAAAAAATTTGGTACCTACGAAAGACACCGACTTCAAAAAAAGAGTTTTTTTTCTATATAATTATCATTTCAGTTATCTATTGGCCTTCTATCTGCTTTTATGTGGTTAAATGTACCAATATGTGTGTGTATGATAAATTATGTATTATTTTTACTTATTTATTCGATACAATTTTTGTTTTTTTTTTTGTAATTAGTTTATTTGATATTCATAGATTATATTTAATAAAATTAATACTTAAAATGTCCATATAAAATTATAATTCTCAATTAATTATTTATTTATGAAAGTTAGGTAACAGTTGTTAGTGTGTTTAATAAAAGTAATACTCAATATGTCCATATTAAATTTTGAGTAATTTGTTATTTTTGTTATTGTTTTAAATACTTTTTCTTCTCGATTAGGTCATTAAAACAGTCAAAATTGCATGTATTAATGTATCTGGGCGACCGAACTCTGCTTGGAGATTCAGAATATATATATATATATATATATATATACAAGAATTGCTCGTTTAAAGGCATTCGATTAGATTAGATAGTAAGCTTGAATACCTCCCTTTTTAGGGTTCCGTACCCAAAGGGTAAAAACGGGACCCTATTACTAAGACTCCGCGGTTTTCTGTTGCCGCTATAACAAAAAATACTAAAAACAGAATAATTTAAATATTTAAGTGGGGCTCCCATACAACAAACGTAATTGTTGTGCCGTTTTTTGCGATAATGGTACGGAACCCGTCGTGCGCGAGTCCGACTCGCACTTGGCCGGTTTTTTTTAGATAATGTCATATATTTATAAGAAATCGCCTATAACGAGTTGGGATACAGTAAATGTAATAGGCACCTCCTTTAAATCGTAAATATTTAAAACTCTACATAAAATTCAAGCCCAGTATCCGGCCAGCGATCAGCGTCCATTTGATTAAAGCGCCTGCATCCCGTGACATCTAAATTTATTCCCGCGCAAAATTAGCGTGTTTCGTTTTAATGTGCACCACGCCATCGACACGCCACTGAGGACACACGGCGCGTGTCACGCTGTTGATAGAGTACTGACAACATGATTGATAATGGTCGAGGTGAAAAGGTTTTATCTTTTTAGGAGAAAAATTGTTTTTTATAATTTATTCAACTTATGTATGTGTATTAGTATTATCGTATATTTTATGAATTAATTGTGCATTAGATAATAGACAAAAAAATATTCTTAACTTTTTCTATTAACAAAATATCGGGTCTGTGGTATTTAGTCAACATCATTTGTGTCTATGTGAGTTATTGTATTGGTAATATACAAAAGTAACAAATTGGAGGTTATAAGTTTTTAAGCTGACAGTTTCGGTGTTTGTTCTTGATTGTTTGTTTCTCAACCAAAATCAAAATATATATGGTAAATATCCCGAAACAAATATTAAATTGGAGGTTTTTGCTAACGATGGTGGGACACGACCTTTTTTATTTACGGCAATAGAATAACTAAAAAAATATGGTTGTCCAGTTCTTGCAAGATTCACTTTCGAAGCTAGCGACGCACGAATCAGGAAAACAATTGAGCGGTTGTTTATTTTTAATTACAACCAATTAAATTGCTAGTTTCCCTGCCTACACAATGGCTTTAATTCTTAATTGCATGTGACCTTTCTGCTACAACAAACAGCGACCCATCCTACACCAACCAGTAACCACAATAAACAAGCAACCCGCAAATATTTAAGGCTACGTACACATTTGTATAAGACTTGATTTATCGTCAAAGATTTGCGTGGGACGTATGAATACGTCTTAATATGTCTCTGGTGCCAGGGGATTAACCCTTCAGCGCCCGATTGACGGGGACAAAGTTGCTCCAATGGATTTACAGAACGACGGTTTTCTAATGACGTTTGAGGGATATTGACCGTTTTTTTGGGGTTTTTAATCCTACTAATAAAATAAATGTAAAAATATGGTTGTCTTTTCGCTAGAAAAAATATGTGTGATTCACTCGCAAAAAAGTCTGATCGGATTTGGATAAAATTTTGCACGCGATAGTTCATAACATATTCTGGATTAACGAAGAGGATACGTTTACGTTTCATCGCGGTATAATTTGCTAGAAAAACTTAGGATAATGAAACGCTTTTAACGTGGGCGAAGCCACGAGCAGAACTAAGTTTCATATAGTTCACGATAAATTCTATTTTGGAGTATGTGGAGAACGTTTTTTAATTAGTGAAAATGTTTTATATTTTTTGTCGTCAAAGATGTTTTTCCTCTCAGACGTCTAATTAAATTGGAGAAGCCTTATTGAGCGAACTATTTTAATTAATTTTTCGGGTTCTAAAACTATTTATATTTTTTTTGTTGCTGGGAACGTTTTTAAAAGAGACCAAATACACCTCAGTGAAAACAAATATCCTTAATGCTTTATTGTACACCAAGATAATACGTTTAAACAAAGTGTTAACAAAAGTTGAGCTTAACTCCAAATGGAGTTTTCTTCCAGCAGCTTTGAGTGATAGAGATCATAATGGAGGGCAGTGATCCAGTGTACAATTTTATAGTTACACAAGCAAAATTATAAATTAAGAAACTCCCGACACATTTATATTTCATTATTTTTAAACTACATAATTTATCTAGTAGTAGACACGCTTCAATCGCGATTGAAGCGTGTCTACTACTAGATAAATTATTTTGTATTTATTAGATTGTCGCGACAATCCATCGAACACGTAATTACGACATGATATCTTACGAAAATATCCCGATTAAAACAGTAAAACCCCCATAACTTTTGAACGGCTCAACCGATTTTCATCAAACACAGCTAAGGACACTCTCGATGAAGTCATCTTTCAAACAAAATCTAAACCAAAATCTGTTCATCCGTTTAGGAGCTATGACGCCACAGACAGTTACACTGTGATTACGGGGTTTAAAAAATATCCGTCACCCCTCATTTCCATACAAACAAAACATTAACAAAATTATTATAAACAACAATTTGTCGTACATAAATCGCGATCCGGGAACAAAGTCTAAAATACAGTTGGAGCTAGGTCTTACCCAACTTGGGGGAGATGGGGGAAGTTATGAAAAACGATGCTACTCCTAATCCCGATGAAAATTTACACAAACATTTGTTTGAAGTTTCATCTTTCCGGGTACGCTTTATATGCGTAGGTATGTTTTCTTGTTTTTGTAACATAACTTTGGCCTCAGTTGGTGGAGGATTTTAGAATATTTGTTTAAAGCTGTATTAGTATACATGCAGGGCATTATGTGATACCTTACTTCGTAAGTACTAATTTGTAGTAAGTACCCGCTCTTGTTTTTAGGGTTCCGTACCTAAAGGGTAAAAACGGGACTCTAATACTAAGACTCCACGGTCCGTCTGTCTGTCTGTCACCAGGCTTTATCTCATGAACCGTGATAGCTAGACAGTTGAAATTTCCACAGATGATGTGTTTCTGTTGCCGCTATAACAACAAATACTAAAAAAAGAATCAAATAATATTTAAATATAATAAAATAAATATTAAAGGGGGCTCCCATACAACAAACGTGATATTTTGCCGTTTTTTGCGATAATGGTACGGAACTCTTCGTGCGCGCGCACTCGCACTTGCCCGGTTTTTTAGTGCAGACATATCTACTCAATCGGCTGTCCGGCCAGATCATCACTTACCTGACGGTGATAATGTATGAAAAAAAAATGTACTTAATCATTCTCAAAACCCTTTAGTATTAATGCCAGTTAGATTAATCATAATTTCATTAAAAAATCCAAAACTGCGCTGTGATTACAAATTCCACTCCTTTATTTAAAACCCATCCTTCAACCCCTAGAACCCCCACTAAAAGAGTGAACACGGACAAATTGACAAAGCGGCAAGCGAATACCAAATTCCTTTACACGTCAAATCAGTCGAACCGTTCGTAGATTGTTGGAGTGCATTACTGGCTCCAAGTGGTTCAAACGCGTCGTCAAAGTCAAGGCGAGTAGGCGAGTGACTCAGGAGAGTTATAGGATTCGGCCGATAGGCTGACATGACAGGTGATGGGACAAGATGGATGGTGGACGAAGTGATTGGTGTACTAAGTCGGCGTTAATTTCAGAGAGTACTGATTGGTTTCCCTTGTAAACAAGTTGGTAAGTTGACTGAGTCGTGATTTCGGTCGTTTGGATTTTAACCCTCCTTTGCTAGAAAATCTTTTGGATACTTACGCCTTATAAAAAAACCGGCTAAGTGCGAGTCGGACTCGAGCACGTAGGGTTCCGTACCATTATCTCAAAAAACGGTACAAAAATCACGTTTGTTGTATGGGAGCCCTACTTAAATATTAACTTTATTCTGTTTTTAGTATTTGTTGTTATAGCGGCAACAGAACTTCATCATCTGTGAAAATTTCAACTATCTAACTATCACGGTTCATGAGATACAGCCTGGTGACAGACAGACGGACCGCGGAGTCTCAGTAATAGGGTCCCGTTTTTAGGAACCCTAAAAACTCAAGTGCCATTTACGGCATTCAACGTTATCTCCTCAACCATCAGAGACAAATATTTTTATTATATACGCTTGTAAACTTTAAATAATCATAAAAGTAAAATCTATTCATCTCCAAGAATTTCAACATCTGCAAGAATTCTCATAGAAACATCTTCAATGTTGAGGGAGACAAAGAAAATAACTCCACATTCTTCAAAGACTCCACTATCCCCGCCATCTTAAATATTACACCCATTTAAGTAACATTGCCACCGCAGCAGCTCGTTTTAATATTCCTAGACGAGAAGGAATGCACATGCGCCTGACAGATTTGAAACACGTTCCAAAATTAAACAACGTCAGTTTAAGATATTTCATCTGTGGCATCGTATGCAGCGAATGCTGGCAGTTTGAAATATTGTCATTGTCACTGCGCTGTCACGTGACTGTCATGGCGACGTCTCCGGCTGCCCGATAGCGTTCCAAATTTGAATGCGGTTTTGATACAGCTTAACGATTCAATGCTCAATCGAATTCGTGTTCGGGGGATGAGTTAATCGAATAATGTTATTCGATAGTCTCCAATTATGATTGCACTTGGAATTATGTTTGGAATTATAATTTGAGAGATGTTGTGTCTTGTTTTCTTAATTGCACGCTGAAAGCAATCACGTTTATTCTGAACTTATTTATACATATAATTATACTGCAGTGTGATCTATATCATACCAAACAATCGTCCTTCAACCAGGCAAAAGGTCCCTACTATTGATATTTTTATTTTGCAACAGCCTTATTTTAAGACGATACAACTTTAAAACATGTACCAATTCTCCCCACGCTCCCCAACAAAGCTGCTATCAACACAACATGCACTAACAACTAATATTTTACAAGTAACACGTGCTGTTCATCTCATGAGCATCTTTATCTCGACTTGAGCTAAAATATAAAGGCGGGGGCTTACTAGCCGCTTGAAAAATGTGAACCTCGGGCTCGGGACATCCACTATTTATTGGCGAATACTTCAAGTGAATGGGGCTCTTAGCGGCGCCCTTAGTGGGAACCGGAATTGTTTATTCTATTTATAATGTGCCCGGACTTTTACAATTGTGGTGTGTTCTCGGGTTTGGAATTCATCGTGGGGAATTGTCGGTAATGGCTAAAACAAGTTAATAGCGTTTAAGTTTGTTTGAACTTGAACTACTTTGGCGAAAAGTTAGACACTGTTTCTGTGGAGAACATGTAGTTTGCCTTAATAGCGTAGTTGACAAAGAATATCTATTTAGTCCGTCAGTTAGATAACCTAAAATATTAGACACGTATTTTTCTTTTACCACGTATACAAAAATATACGACGATACAGTGATTTGAAATATCGTGTGGCGTCATGGTGTGCTACACTTTAAACTGACAAAGTGAGGTATCAAACCCTTCTATAATGACAAAGTTTGTCAAATTTTCAGGCTAAAGCAGAGTTTGATAAACTCAACTTCAAATTCTCACCTCAAAAATGGGGGGTAAGAGTAGAAGATTCTGAATTACTTCTTAATTATCTGCTTTGAAGAGTGTCTATGAAATTTCTTGCACGATCTTCTTCATTGAGATCTAAGTTTAGGAGCGTGCAAATAGTTTCAACTTTCTTACTAACTAATCGACTCTTTCTACAGTTCAAAAGTGCTTGTAAATGCTTGAGTTTGTTTAAAGGCAGAGGTAAAATCAATACTTATGAGAAGCAAAGTGCATACCTGTCTAAATCACAAAGTTTTAGAATTAAATTATCAATACGCTGACCCAGCTTAATTTGGTTCAAACAAATCTACATTACACTGGCGGCCAATCAAACTAATGCAGTTTGGAATTAATTCTCTTTATTGGCATTCGACGTCATCCAACCAACTGTGGTGCAATTATAATTGAAATTGTGCATGTGGGTCAGTAGTTATTCTATGAATGTTTACTCATAGGTACCTTTATTAAAATAAAATATGGCTGAAAGCTGGTACGAGGTGGCGCAAGAAATAGTGTCTGGAAATATATGATAGATGGAAATATAAACAGAATTTATATTTATATATTTAAGCTTTGCCCAGCGGTAGGGCGTTCTATGCAAAAAAAAAAAAAATGTTTATCCTGGTCGTCGATATTTTGGCCACATAGTTTGTGACACGGCCATGTTCAGAAGGCAGGAAACTTAACAAAAATGAACACAATAATCAATAGTATTTTTTCAATCTTGCCCAGAGCTAAGACAATTAATCTGGCGAATACCAATCGTTGGCCATACTTCATAAAAAACAGAATTAAAAATGTCGCAGTCTATCCAGAAAACCTTTCCAACAAATATCAGTTGCTCACAAATCAATACCCAATCATCGCAATCAACAAACATGTCCTTTTAGACAAACGAAAAATCCCATTTACTTGTACCACTAACCCGCGGATGCTATCGATACTTAAGTTATGGCCCACTTCATAAAAAGGCGCAAACACGGCAATATTTCGCCCGGGCCACCAGCAAAAAACCGGGACATGCGGCCGGACCGTACTGGCCGGTGGGCCGTAAGTCACATGTGGCGCCATCTAGTTATTTATCGAGCAATGATTGATGGCCTTGTTACTTTTTATATTTACTTTATGTTTCATGTAACATTATGTCCCTATTATATTTCGGAGTTAATGTCCCACTCCAAATTGAGTTTCGTTTATTTTTCCCGCCGCGTTGCCTTTTGTTTTATTTTTATATATTTTTTCGTGATTGCGGCCCACTTGCGAGTTGTTTAGTTTAGTTAATGGTAACAACGTTAACTTTTGGCGGTTTATGATGATGAATTTTTGTGTTTGAACAAGGAAGTAATTTGGTTTTGAGTTTTTTTTATATCTTAAATATTTTTATCGAGAATTATTTATTTTCCATCATTGGCATACTCATGTATTAAAAGAAATTCAACAATTTATGTTTGCATTGTAGAAACTTCTATAAACAAGTCATTTAATACTTTAGTATTTATGTGTACATTATTACTATTTATCCGCCAAGCCGTTGAGGAAGTTCAGCAACTTCCAAGTTTCTTCGCTAACAATATATTTTTTCATCCAAGAAAACGTTAGAATAGGAAAAAAAGGCTAACAACTTTTTCATGCTACGCAATACAAATCACAAACACGGACCGACCACCATAAATTTCACCTCGGCGTATTTTTCCAAAAAATACTCTGTTATTTATTTACAACATAAGTTCATATTTTCGTACGTACAACGTCTGGTACGGGAAGCCCGCGGAACTCATTTCCTCAATAAATTCCCGGTGGAGCAGTGAACGGGTTAAATTAATGTAGGGGCCTCGCTAAAGATCATTTTTAGGTCAAAATGATACATCGATATTGGCGTGAAGTTTACCTTATGTATATTTAGGGGTATCGCCGAAAATATGATGACAATTACTGAGTTTTCTTTTTTGCTGGGTGATTTTTTGTGGCTGGCGTAGTAAATTATGTTGTGTTCAGAAAAAGTGTTTTTGACATTTTGTTTCATTTGGTGTAGACTTTCATCCGTAACAAGTAAAATTTCAAAATTTAAAAAACCCCTGACACATTTATCTTGCGAAAACACCCCGAAACGCCCATAAGTTTTTAACGGCTGAACCGATTTTATTCAAACATAGCTAAAAACACTCTCGAAAAAATCACCTTTCAAACAAAAAAAAACTAAATCAAAATCGGTTCATGGTTATGATGCCACACACAGACACACAGATACACAGATGTGCTGTGTAGCAACACACGTCAAACTTACAACACCCCTCTTTTTCCGGCGGGGGTTAAAAAGGACATTTCCAAAATGTAATTCACTTGCTTTCTTTTATATTACCTGCAAAGAGGCTCAAGACAAAGGTTTCATTTTGTTCAAAGTGTTTTGGCCCTTGAAAAAGAAAACTAATTAGGTAATGACCTCTTAGGTAAGTGAGGTTATCCAATATCACAGCTATAAAACAAAATAATTTAGATACTAAACCAAAGAAAAAAAGACAATAATTCACGGAAAGATAACTCGGACCGATTGTAGGAAATAAACACAAGAATAAAGGACGTTTTGCGTTATCTAGGCTTGGAGCAAAAAATATGTGATCGGCCGACCTGATACCGAGTCCACCGGCCGCTTTTAATTACTTAGACTTCTTTATTTATGGACATAATGGTCTCTATGTATTTTAGATGGCGTACTGTTATTATTATACTAGCTGTTACCCGCGACTTCATCTGCGTAGCATAAGTACTTCGAATAGCCTATTTTCTATATCGCGTAATAATATTGTAGGTGTGTGGGCGGGCCGCCTTACTTTAAAAATTATTAGTTGACCATACAAACTTCCACCCCTTTCCACCCCTTTGAGTATAATTGCCGGGATAAAACTACTGTAAAATATTTTAGCATCTCGATAATCGCAGGGTTGTCTTTACGTGCTTCTCAATCCAATACACTTTTGACTTTTAAGTTTCGCAGATAAGCGATTTAATTAGGAAATAAAACCAATTAAATCGCTAATTTAATCGTACACAAATTATTTGAACCCTTAATTCTTCTTCATTCATTTTTTTATTTAAAAACTGTGATCTGCCAGCTATGATGGGACAATTCAGGCTAGCAAAAACAAAATGGTCCTTAGAAAAATTGTCATAAGTTGGGTTTGGGGATAAGTCTTACCACGCGTGTATTACGTAATCATCATCATCATATCAGCCGAAAGGCATGCTGGCAAATTGCTGAAGATAGGCCTCCCTCAAGTTCACCACATTGACCGATCCTATACATTTCGAATCTCGTGAATTCCTGCAACCGTAACCAAATAATCCAGTTCACCTAATCACATCACACGTCACATCATCAGCCTTTTAATGTTCCCATTGCTGGGACACAGGCTTCCTCTCTGTGAGAAGGAATGAGCCGAAATCCACCACGCGGGCCCAGTGCGGGTTGGTGGATGTCACATGTCTTCGAATTTTTGGTTCTAGGACATGCCGGTTTCCTCACGATGTTTTCCTTCACCGTTTTGGCGCCTGCCTGAGTTTGAACTCACGACCTACAACTTGTAAGGCACGGCCGTTACCACTGGGCCACTACTGCTAATAGTGCACCCATATTGCGGCAGCAGGACTTGACCCTAATTTAAATTAACAACTCAATCCTATTTACCGCCCAGCAATACCAAACCACAACCAGGACTCCAGATAAACTGCATCCAACTCTCGCCATAGCATTATTCCATATAGAAGTATTGTTAACAACTGGTGGACGAACATACAAGTATTGTTAACAACTGCTGGAGGAACAAAACTAATTTGCATTAACTCTGGCCACGTCGCCGGTCAGTGCGAAGTTGTTATGTATTATAGGAGCTGACGTAATTGGTGTAGACGTATAGTGCCCTAGTTAGAAGCGAGACTCGTTTACGATCAGTTTCGTTGAGTTAAAGTTGCTGTCAATAAAATTGGTGACGTCTTATTTTGAGAGAATTAATTTATAAGATTTTGTATGCATATCGTACAGCAAAGTTCAGATAAAAAAAAAACTACATTCGTGGCAATCCGAATATAGATAACTATGTACGTAAGAAATTGAAAAATCAAATTCAAATCCTAATTACTATGTTACCATAACAACGAGTATCATTCGTAAGCATCAAGTTTAATTATTATTAAGTATTTTTTCAACACACTTGCTCATAAAGTGGCTCTAATGTCACCGCAATTAGGCATATAATGACACCTGTTATCAAACTGTGACTTTTTCATTGCTATTAATCACAAGTGAGTTATAGAGTTCTTTTTTAATTTATTGGTTGAGTTGCTTTGTTCTTAAAAAAAATTTTGATACCAAAAAGATCGGGCTCAATATTACAAATAAATGAATGTACCTATTACTTGCTCATTTTATGCAACTTCGTATTTAAATAGATAATTTCAACTTGTACGTGTTTATTATATAAAACTTTCACTCAAATATAACTTTTGTTTTTCTCTGTAATAAAAAAAACTTGAAATTCCCCATTTTGTACGTGGCTAAAACGCTATCCGCGAAAAGCCAAAAAAAAGAAACCTCATTCTTTTTGTCTATAGTCGACCGCCATTGTTAGATGCGCGCGCATAGGAAAACTGATTAATTTTGCCCGCCATTGCGAATTTTTTTTCACAATTCGTTTTCACTGTTGAAAATATTTTTTTTGTAGTATTTTCTTCACAAGTGTGTTGAAAAACGTCGTATGATACACGAGTGTATTGATGATTACCGTCCTCGAAGAACATCACCCAACGGCTCGGGTCTCAATGGCGCCTCAGCGGTAATCACCAATATTACACACTTGTACCATAATGTACTATTATAGCTGTCAAATCTGATTTCTTGATTATCACGAACTGGTTACAAAATAATCTTTATCAACAGTTTCCTTGTTACAAAGTCTCATTTAAAACCAGAATCGGTTCACAAACAGACTACCCTCACCTAGATTCAAAACTACTCTAACCCCATTACATGAGAGGGCAATAAACCCCACAGAATCTGAGACAAACAGCCCAAACTTTGGGTTTAGTCTTAAAAAGAGTAAAGTTTTGCAGTAAAATTTTATCCAAGTTCCTTCCAGCGAGCCGCAATTTGTGAGGCTGTCGTAAATACTCCATTGCTCGTAAATAATCTTTAATTTTAATATATATTTTTCGTGGGCCAGGATTTTTGGATAAGGTAAAATTGTTTAAAGAAATACGTGCCCAAAGCGTAGACATTTCTTGCTTTAAAATGTTTCACACAACGGATGAAAAGATTAATACGTAGAAGTAATCTACCCTTAACACATGACAAAATCTGATGCTTTAAACAGTGAAGGTGATTATCATATCACTATCAACGAAGAGTAAAAGCCAGTGTTAATGAAAAAAATATATCATCAAAACAAAATTAATTACTCCCCAACTTGCCACCAAACTACGATCACATTACAAAAAATACAACATTTCTCCCTACTCCGTTCCATATGTGGGTCATCGTCCATCGATATCAACTTCAATCATTAACTATCGCATCCCAACACTTTTGCGTAAACTTTTTCAATCGAACAACACGAGGCGGCCATTTGTTATTGTCTGTCGCCACACTGTGAGTGTGTCGCTGGCTTTATTTTGTATTTGTAGGCCTTCTTTTGGTTAGTTTGATCTTTATGAAAATCTGAAGATGTTCGGTGTTCGATGTTATTGATTCGCTCACGAGGTCCATCCTACCGGTAGGCCAATTCTCGAAATAAATAATAGTTCACATTAGAGTCACAATACCATCTCGGCGTCAATCCTAACCTATTTCCTCTTGACCTTATAGACTCCCAACATATTATAAAACAGAGAGATTTTTTGATTTTAGATATTATTTTATTCATTTCTTGGTTGAGACTGAAAATAGTGTGTTTGTGATGATATATATTATGAGGTTAGTCTCTTCTTGGACATGCGAACTAGCATTTATTTTTCCATCTACTAGCTGTTGCCCGCGACTTCGTCTGCGTAGTATTAGAACTTCGAATAGTCTATTTTTTGAAATCGCGCAATAATATTATAGGCGTGCGGGCCGCCTTACTTGTGAAATTATTAGTTTACCATACAAACTTCTACCTCCTGTCCTATCCTCTGTCCTTCCCACGATCTCAAACTATCTCCATACCAAATTTCATCTAAATCGGTTGAGCGGATTTAGCGTAACAGGCAGACAGACAGGCAGAGTTACTTTTGAATTTATAATTAGTATGGATGGCATAAATTGTAATTATAGTTACCAATAGGAAATACAAGGCAAGATGGACGATGGACCGCGGTGTTAGCTCTAGTTTTTTACCGTAAAAACTGTTTAGTGTGTATTTTGGACTGCGAAGTACGTTGGATTTAAGCATCTTTGCCTTTCTTGCGTGACAAAATTCTATACCCACCTTTTGATAAGACGAAACATAGACAAGAGATAACCTAATTATTTAAACTATCTTCCTTAAAATCTATTCAATATCCAAATCTACATTTTTACGACAAGTTCTCAAATAATAGCCAGTTAAGCAGTCTAAGTTACCGTCAAACGGAAGCTTAAAACTGGGAATCAAGCTAAGTGGCTTACTTAGCGCGCTGATGACGGCGCTTCGCGTAAAACTTAACTAGCAATCTTCATTGGTTTAACATTATGATAAAAAGAAAGTGCTTTCACTTGAATTTTGATGACTTCCCTATTAGTTCTTTAAACTAAGATTTTATAGACTCGTGTGATACACAATGCGAGTGCGGTGCCCCTGTGCAGACGAATACGACACACATGCTTGATTGACCCAAGTGCCCATACATCTGCTGTTTTGAGGACTTTTAGGCCCAAAACATTTAAAAAGTTTTCTATCGACTCGAAAAAGAAGATTCTCAAAACGTATTTTCATCCATGAAGGTGTTTCACCAGACTGACAGAATTATATCTCGACTCAACAGAAAAAGTAGGTAGCAATAATTTTCTGCTTGGATGTTTTTAACTATTTTTGGTAACTTTAAGATACTTGATGGCACGGTTGGTGAAGTGGTTGAGCAATCGGCTGCTGCGCTTCGTGTCGCGGGTTCGATGTCCGCATAGAACAAATATATGTATGGCCTAAAGATAGTTGTTCCGGCTCTGGGTGTTTTGTGTATGTGAATTTAAATCTTTCTAAACCCACGTTTTATTAAGTAATTCCTACTCGTGTCGGTCAATGTTTTATCTTAAATAAATATAATAATAAAAGTATATTTACGAACAATTTTCTCTCTCCATTTGAATGGCTCTCCGAAAAAATGGGTAGGTACAGTATTACGCGACTGATTTTTCTGTAATCCAGTTTAAATTTTACGACCAAAATTTCTTTACCATCGCCACACCATATAACCCTTGTACTACCCCCATAAACCCTTAACGGCCTGAAAATTGGAAAATAACCGAATACCATTGAGCAATTACTCGTTATCCCTAACTTATTGCCCAAATGGGATAAAGTAGGCCCCAATGAGCAGCGGTACGGCCCCTAATGGGGCCTCAGTGGTAGACAGGGTCCTATCGGGGCCTTATGCCGCCGTATCTCAACTTTTATCACTGAATACAGCTTTTGGAGTAACGATGTGGTATCGTTTTTTTTTGTGTTATTCATTGATTATGGATGTGGGGTGTCAATTGTATGGTTTGCAGAGAAGGAGATTGAATGTGTGTATCGCGCAAACGAGTGATTATCTTCAAGACTAGGCTGCACGAAAGAATATACCTTGATTTCTAAATTAAGAATTTGAAGTTGAGTATTTGTCAGACTCTACTTGAGCCTGTCAATTTAGAAACCTGTCCTATGACTTTAATTGCAAGATAATTCATTAACAACAACGATAATTATCTTAATTACAGAGATAAAACTACATTTTACAGGACCTGATAAGTAAATGTGTTAAATCCAGACTTCGAAATTCAAATGTAAAACGCGAATAATTCTCGCCATATTCCCTCCCCTAATTACAGAATCAAAATTCTAAATCAAACAAAACGAACTGTGAAATTATTTAAATCAAAATGTTAATTCGCCACCTGGTACGCGATCACGTCTTAACACTGTCCGAAAGTTGGTGGACTCACCCCACAGACTCGTGATTAGCGCCCGTTTAGCGGTAGGGTGAAGTGCCCAAAAGTTGTCCGCGTGGACGTGAGGTAACGAGCCATAAACATTTTTACTCCGGCCACCGCGCACCGCGCGCGACAAGATTGTTTTTAAGCTTTAATTTGAAATCAAATTAATTGTTAACGCGTTGTAAATAAATTGCCGGAAACTGGATTATGTTGTGGTTTGTATTAATGAAATATCCACGGGCTTGAAATTTAATTTATATGGTGTTAGAGAAGTATTGAATTTTTATTGCGTTATTAATTTTTTTGAATGTTTGTTTTTTAACAGATTGCTCAAAAATGAGGAGGGTCTCAATTCGGATGTTTATATATATTTTGTTTTTCCGTCATATATAAACGGATTTTGTCAAATCTCTCGGCATTGCTGCAATGTCACATGTCTGTTTATTGTTTACACGATTTCTTAACATACCATCACGCCAGTATGCTCTAAACGGGTACGCAAATGTGTACAGTTTACCCTGGTACCTACACTCTCATTCCACTGGTTATGTTCAGGTTTCATGTTATTCGTGTAATATATTCTGGCATCACTGTGGGCATTTTAGGTACTTTACTATAGAATTTGTCCATTATGTACCACTAAAAAGTGAAAAATAAAAAACTTCTTAGTGTTTTTTTTGAAAGTCGGTTGTATTTTTTTGTAAAAACGTTTTTTTTTAATAGCTAAACGTATTGCTTTGCTTAATAAAGATGTAGTTTTCTAACTGAAATTTCTTAGTACTAGCTACTACCTACTACCGGAGTCTAGATTTGTGCTGTCCGGTTGATGGCAATAATTACGTCCCTGGCCAAACCTTCTGGCAAGAAAATAGCAGTTATGTTGTAAAGATGTCATCAATATCGCCTAGGTTACAACACTATTGGCAATAGGCTTTTTTCTTAATATTAAGCTTAATGAAAGACCACCGAGCCAAGTCAAAAAAGGGCGTCACACACACATGCACCGCTCATTGGCACACAAACAAACACAACATCAGACCGTACCGACACCACAAATTGGAGCCGTGTCGTTCACGTCTCGCGCAAGTAATTCAAATCAAACATGCCGCATGGATCCGAATCTAATTTCCCACTCGAATTAAATAGCGTCGCGATTCGCTGGATTGGATTAACGTTATGGCAAACATTAGGTGCGGTTACCCTGCTATGTAAATACGATGTGTTTGTAGTTGTATGTCGAGGATGAAACAAGTACTTATACTTAGATTTTCGGTGAATTTACTAACACTGGTTTCTAAAAGCCTGCTTTAGTTTTTAATCAGTACTTAAAATTGGTTTACCAATCTTGTAAACAATTTTCAGGTAAAGAAATTTCACTAAGGTTGAACTTGAAAGATTATTTAAATGTTAAGCAGAATAATTAAAAAAGCCTTTTTTACAAACTGTCTTTGGTTGGTACCAATTGTTTGCGTTATGGACACCGAGTTCCAAAAAGAAAGTTATTTTTCACTTTGTAGTTTTTTAGTTTGGAAGTCGATAGTATTTTTTTGTAAAAATATTTTTTAATTTCACTTTTTAGTTGTACCTACATAATGGGCAATTTTTTTAGTAAGGTACCTAAATAATGCCAGAATAGATTATCCGAATATCATGAAACTTGAACATAACTGGTGAAATGAGAGTATACCAAGGTGAACTGTAATCATCTGCGTACCCCTTTAGAACGGACTGGCGTGATGTTATGTTATGAAATGGCATAAACAATAAACAGACATGCGATTGCAGCAATCCCGAGAGATTTGCCGTTATTTATTGAAGAGTTCTATTGTATATCTCCGAAGTTCTTCATCAGATCTTCACCAAATTAAAATGATACTAATTTCGAAACATATTCATTCAAATAAAAAAAAAACAATATCGGTCCACAATTGACGGAGATATCGGTGAATATAAACAAAAACAAAACAAAAAAGAAATTAAACAAAGTCGAACATAGAAACTCCTCCTTTTTGGAAAGTCAGTTAAAAAGTAAAAATCTTTTTAATACAAGCTCTAAATGAACTAAGAAGTACGAAATATAATAGCGCTTGTCAATACACATCCAATAAGCCCAAACACGGTGGTGCTATTTTGTCTGGTTGAGGAGTTGCTATGGTCACCTTCCGGCTCCATCATGAGACCAGCTCCATAGTACCATGATATTACAAAGTTTCCAAAGTCTCATAGCTACACCAAGTTTCAATTTAAGTGGATGTCAGGAAATGCTTGAAAACGGATAACACTAAAACCCGACTACTGAAAAATAAGTTCCTAAACTAAAACCCAACGAACTAAAAAATCACGCACTAAAAAGTATGAAACAAGAAAATATTCTCATCTGAATTTTTTATGTACACACTATTTGGTGTCGGGTATTAAACAAACAACTTACAGGTAATAAATATTTTATTGTATTTCATTCATTTTCATAGTGATGTTCAGTGTATAAGCGTGGTCGTATGCTATTTTGCAGAATGTATTGTAGGTGGCATACGACCACGGTTATCCTCTCTTCGCGGATAAACAAGACGCTTCCAACGACACCTCATTTGTCAAATTATGCTAAGTAGTTTAGAAGTTAGGAGAGAACAGATGAAAATACATAGGTACATGCACACATACCGGGCAAAAACATTACCCTTTGGTTCGGTGTAGTCGGGTAAAAATAGTCCTTGAACTTTAAATAATATGAAATTCTACCAGTGATAAACCTTGCCAAAAAGTTTAAAAGGAATTGACACACACCAATGGGACTCATAAGTGCTACCGAAATGTCATCTCATCAATCTCTTAGATCGATTCTTCACGGGGCACCGGACGACAGGACGACACGATTTGCGGTCACGAGTTTTACACACGGCCATAGATATAATAAACAATACTATGCACACTACACACTGCAGACGATCTGTCGTCCGTTCGTTTGTTCACCAGACACGATTCTGCAACAACACTGCAGTGCACTTGTATTGTTCTATAAGCGTGTGAGTGCGGTGCGGTGTATCGTGTCGTCAACAAGGCCATACTTGTTTTGTACAGCCGCTAAAACCGTCATGGAAAAAAGTCGCGACGACATAGTGGCATCGACAAACACAAAACAAAAATAAAAAACAGCACTACACGAGACACGATTGACAATCGTGTCGCGTGTAGTCCGGTGTTGTGAACAAACGGTCCATACAAATATGGAGATCTGAATCGTGACCACATTTTGTCGTATCGTGTGTCGCTTCGTGCACAAACTTAAATTTTGGCATTTCATCATCAATTAATCTTAGAGGCCGGTGATTAAACAAATGCCAGGACGACTTTTCCTACCTAAATCTTCCATGAAAGATTTTTTACTTATTTGCATGTACCTACTAAACCGACGTGGTACGTCCAATTTTGATACCTGATTGTCAATTACTTTACATATCTTTGCCAATTTTCCAAATCAAGATATAAAACTTCTGAAAAATAAAACCTCACTTTAAAGCTTACATAAAAATGTAATGTTATCCATCGCGAGTATACCCCTGTCAACGTTTCATTACACAAAGTGCTGGCTTTCGGGACACGGCTCGCCATTTTTTGGTACCAAATCAATTTGTTTAATGCTTCGAGCGGCAGTTCTCGAGGAATCCATGCTGAACACGAGGTCTGGCCCCAGGATTATGGTAAGATCCGATATAGATTGTAATTGGACCTTTTGATCAGGGCGATTTGTGTTTAATTAGATTTTCGTTCGAGAAATGAAGGTTGGCTAAGGTTTTGTACGTCTGCGTTATCAAGCTAAAAGATTAGAGAATATTCTTGTGATAGGTCATTGAACTGGCTCAAGAAATAATGGTTAGACAGGAAGCTTGTATAATAGACGATATTTATATTGGGAAAACTTACCAGCATCCATATTATATGTCTTATTGTTTCTCTGTAATTGCTATGTATGTTATGCTGTTAGTCTACCGAGTAAATAAATATTAAGATTGGTAGTCTTTCTGATTTTCGTTTTACATTTCAAACGTAACATATTTAGACTAATATAACTCATTTATAACACCCTAATTAAGCTACTCCCACGTAAATCTTTAACTAATATCCAACCGTATCATAGAACTAAAACAAAATAACGATAGAATAACTACTTACGTGAACGCAGTGAAAAATTCGCAGCGCATACCGCGAAAACTCCGGCAGCCAACCAACAATATTGTCAAAATTAATTCGTACAGCGAACGCGAAATAAAAAACCCATCAGGCCATCACGTCGTTCGTTAAGCGAAGCCCCTTCGGAATACTCCGCGAAAAAAAAATATCAACTTCGAAAATGAAAAGTCAACTGAGTGAATTTGCAAAAATTGCTGCGGGACCATGGGAGACGAATGTAGCGCACATCCGCGGAATTGCGAGCGTGTGTATAATAAAGTTGCAGGTGCACTTACGTATTTACTTAAAATAATTTTGTTGGGTTACATTTTCGGGGTTTGTTTTGTAAATGGCTGAAGATCGTAATATAAAAATTGTAGGTTTTGTAGGTACTGAGAACGGCTCTGTACTCTGTAAAATGTTTTCAGCATTACACAACAGAATATTTATTTATTTCTAAGCGTGCGATGTAATTATCCTTTATTTCATACATGTAGAATAGAGGGGATTCTGAATCAAGTCTTATATTACCCATGTAGACCAGGGTTCAAGATTACAGGCATATGACCAAGGCGTAGAGTATAGAGTACATTGAAGAAAGCGAGAGCAAGTAATGAAGGAGCCCCAATTTTAACCTACTGGTGAAGACTCACTTGATAAGAGGTCCAAAAATCTGTTTATCCAAAACAACGTCAGCGTATTTGAATGCTTGAGGGTTACAGATTTGATACAGTGTGTAAATTATTCTGTATTCTACCTAAACACTTGTGTATAGTGCAGAAAATTGGCCTCTCTGTTAATTTCTGATCCCAAAACAAAACAATCACAAATACTATCAGCGTAGCACAAAACGAGAAGAAAAATACGAATTTAAATTCGTGGGAAAGATTATCCGTTTGAAACAATTACGTCTTCAGTGGACCGTTGATAATCCTCGTTCTTCTGAAGATGCCAGCCGTATCGCTCATTACATCAGCCGTTGGTGACTTTGGGGGAAAAATTGAATTATTTCGGGGCATCGCATTACATTTCCAATTTATCGGGGAGGGAGTTTCGCTGCTTAATGGACGTATCTGGGCAAAGGTGGCTAAAAATACGTAGGTTCTTTATTTGGCCACGTGATTGATTTTAATTATGGTTATTTCAAGTTTTCTTTTATTATTATGGGTAGGCTCGCGCTTGACCACTATCTCGCCTGATGTTAAGTGATGATATGGTCGAAGGTGGAGCACGCTTGCCTAGAAGTTACCTATTCACTCTTGACTTAAAGACCCCTAGGTTTTAGCCATCGGGCAACACTGACTCCGGCAGGAAATTCCACTCCATGTCATATTGAAAATTATGAATTTTCTTTATGAATGAGAGTATTAACTTCAGCCGCTGTCGTAGCCTGTGCCTTAGCAACCGTGGTATTTTTTCAAGGTAAATAAGAGCTTATAGCACTTAGCAATTGTGCAGCTTTGAAATCAGCTCAGAAATAGTGAAATAATTTTCGTTATCGGTTTAGTAGGCATTCCTAGAGATTATCTCGCACAGACAAACAAACAATTTTATATTATTATTGCTGTCACTCACATGCCTTGTATGTCCATCGTCTGTCACATAATTTTGTGCCGAAGAATTTTTTAAATGCCCATTGACATACGAACTAGATATTTGGTGTTAATGCTTAATATTACGTACTTTTTACTAATAAATACCAATATACGAGTATTCTACATTTGGTACGGAACCATTGAGTACAAGGCCCAAATTGCGGCAAATAAACTGGGCATCCTAAATAAGGTGAAGCGATACTTTACGCCTGGACAGCTTTTAACCCTGTACAAAGCGTCCGATCCTGCATGGAGTATTGCAGCCACCTTTGGGATGGCTCAGCAAAGTATCAGCTTGCCGCGCATGACTCGGTGGAACGCAGAGCTAAGAGGCTCATCGGTGACATTGAACTGGTGGATACCAAGCTTCACAGCTTGGCTCATCGCCGCAAGGTTGCCTGCTTGTCGGTCTTCTAGAGACTGTATTTCGGTGAGTGTGCTCAAGAACTCCACGACCTCATCCCACCAGCCCCCTTCTACCATCGGACATCTAGACGCACTGCAAGTTACCATCCTTACCTTGTTGCCATTCCACCAATTCGCACCAAGCGCTTCCAAACATCCTTCATAATGCGCACAGCGAATGAATGGAACTCACTACCTGCGTCTGTGTTTCCGAACGCATTCAACCCGAATCTCTTCAAAGTTAGAGTAAACAGGCTCCTTCTGGGTAAGCTCACTCCATCGTCGACTCTGTCTCTGTCACCTATGACTTAGACTAGAGTCAAGAGCAAACCCATCTCAAATAAAAAAAAAAAGGAACCCTAAATATGCGAAGTTCGAAAAGCACTTGGCCGGTTTTTTAGGGTTGCGTACCCGAAGGGTCCAATCGGAGCCCTATTACTGTCACTCACGTGTCCCTCGTCTGTCACAAAATTATTTACCGAAGAATTTGTAACTTTCCATTGACCTAATTTTTTACTTTAAATTTGGTGATAATGTATTATACTATAAAAAATACCAATATATTGACAACTTAGTTTTTCTTTACAATTACCGAATTCTTCCTATACCCTATCCGGTACCCTGAATGTGCGAAGTCCGACACGCACTTGGCAGGTTTTGTATTTAGATGAGGCGCCAACTATTGAAATGAGTGACTATTTATCATACTAAATCTGTTCACAGCTTTGAACAGTCAGAATGATCCGTTTAACGTCATGAGGCATACTTCTTAAGATCTACAGAATGAAAAATTCGCGGAAACCCTTTGTAAAGTATCACACAAATTGATTGATTCTCCTCACCCATCCCAAAAAAGGGATGAAAAGAAAAAAAAAAACAGGGACATAAATCAAACGAACTTAGGTCAAAGGTTAAAAGGTCACAGTGTAAGAGTTCTATGATGACCCTTAATATTTATAAGTTCTTATTCCGTACCTAGGATATTTGTATCAAGCGCCTTGTAGTCAGGTGGAGGACAAAATGGGTGAATGTAACAAAGTAAGCCTAGAGGTTCATCATCATCATCATCAGCCTATTAATGTTCCCACTGCTGGGACACAGGCATCCTCTCTGTGAGAGTGGTAATGGGCCTTAATCCACCACGCGGGCCCAATGCGGGTTGCTGGATGTCACAATTCCTTGATTTTTTGGTTCTAGGACATGCCTGTTTTCTTACGATGTTTCCTTCACCGTTTTAATAGCAGTGGTGATAAAATAAATACCTAACTGCACTAACAACTCATAATTAATTTATCTGTCGTGGTGGCCCGGTGGCTAATACCTCGCCTCTCGAGCTTGGGGTCTTGGGTTCAAATCCGGGCAGGTACCAAAGTGACTTTTTAGGGTTCCGTACCCAAAGGGTAAAAACGGGACACTATTACTAAGAATCCGCGGTCCGTCTGTCTGTCTGTCTGTCACCAGGCTGTATCTCACGAACCGTGATAGCTAGACAGTTGAAATTTTCACAGATAATGTATTTCTGTTGCCGCTATAACAACAAAAACTAAATATTTAAGTGGGACTCCCATACAACAAACGTGATTTCTTGCTGTTTTTTTGCGATAATGGTACGGAACCATTCATGCGCGAGTCCGACTCGCACTTGGCCGGTTTTCGATTCAAATGTACTCTTGGAAATCGTTGACAACGGTGAAGGAAAACATCGTGAGGAAACCTAGACTTTTAGTTAGTATTTGTAAGTTTGTGCTTCATTTGCGTAATAACAGCAAGGCATTCCAGTGTGAGGTTAAAAAACAAATTTAGAATAAAATAAAAGCCATTCACCAATCAAGTTTGCGATTAAACCCAGTGAATTCCAATTTAGACATCGGTAATCAATCCTTCCCACCAATTCACCACGTATTTGGATCTGGATCTAATAATACAACATTGCATCAGAATCCTAGCTCCTATTAATACACAGTGTTCCTGTTAACCGCTCAAATTAGGCTAAACATACTTGTAATATGAACAGATACCACGTTAATTATGCAGTGGCTTATATTCGAACACGAATTCTCGGTAGCTCTTGACTGCTATTATCGTCGATAATCAATAATTCGGGCTAGATTCAATTATTAGATATATTCGATACCTAATTGCGTGAGATCAAAGAACGGCGCACTCATGCTACGCGTGCATACATTGTTTCATAATAATGTTCATAAATTCGTCTCTTCGATAGCTAAAACATGCAATGAATACTGTTGAGTTGTCAAATTGAAAGGGAGTGTGCGTGCTTCGTGCTCAAAACGCAAGGGTACTGTAGTGATATTCTGTAAAAAAAAAAATATAAAACAAGCTTTTTTCGTATTCTTCTTAGCAAAACCTTTCATTTGACACCCATATCATGGCAGTGCTCAAAAAATAACTAGACAGCCATCTTAGGCCGTCCGCCATATTGGAATTAGAATGACGTCACTTAGCTTACCATGCATTGTCATCCAAACTAATCGTTTATGCAAAATTTCATCTTAATCGGTGGAGGATAACTGTTTTAAAATTCAGTTGCAAGATTTGACCCGAACACACTTGCATACATACATTGCAAGCAAAATAAAAGCTTGTAAAGATCTTACGATCTTCTTAAGATTTGTAAAGTGAAATTGTAATGTGTGCCGTTCATTCTCATTCAGGTGGAATTAATGCTTACTACAATCTCACTGCATCTGTAGTTTTCAGTAAGAATAGATCGTCTGGGGCTCCAGAATAGAGTCGAATGACAACAATAACGATTTCTGGGAACAACCAAAATTTCTGGGATGACAACATGAAATTTCTGGGATGACAACATGAAATTTCTGGGATGACAACATGAAATTTCTGGGATGACAAGATGAAATTTCCGGGATGACAACATGAAATTTCTGGGATGACAACATGAAATTTCGGTAGCGCTTATCAATCCCATTATATTTTTTTATTCAATCATAGTCACTGGTCTGGGTCATGCAATCACACTAATATTATAAAGGCGAAAGTTTGTGAGTGTATGTGTGTGTGTGTTTGTATGTTTGCTACATCTTCACGCACAAACCGCTGGATGGATCTGGATGAAATTTGGCACAGAGATAGATTATAGTCAGGAATAGCACATAGGATACTTTTGATGCCGGGAATATGTTCCCTCGGGATACTTATCGACTTTCACGCGGGTGAAGCCGCTGGCAGAAGCTAGATTTATAATAATTTGACCTTGGAATCAAGGAGAAATGGGATGACAGCTAACTTCAAGCTCATTTCTAAAAAGTTTTCACTGTGAGATTTCAAAATAAGCGTAATACATGTGGTTTAACAACTCACTTCACCTAAATTGTCACGGTGAGGTCTTTACAGAATAGACCTTATAAAATATGTTGAATACCATGAAAATGCAACAACAAAATCGTTACCAGCAAGTTCAACAAACTAACTCTCGATCATAAATCCCAGCGATTGCATTAAACAGTTGCCGCTTCATTAGCTACCTCATAAATCCTCTCAAATGAACCCGAAGAGTGCCAAACGAAGCCCACACTTAAATCGTCCTAATTAAAATCAATTTCAGCTGACAATTGCGAACACACTGTCAGTGAGAGGCTTATCAAAATCCACAAATCACAGCCAGAAACAAAGGCCCAACACAATAGACCATCTTTACAAAGAAACTCTACTCATTGCTCGAGAAAGGATACGATATCACCAGCGTTGGTTGGTCTTTGCAACTTCATTTCTTCACCTCTTCTGTCGCATGTTTTAGTTCTATGGGGAAAAGAGGGAGAGGGATCTTGATAGTTGGGCGTTAGGTGCTATCGTTGGAACTAGATAATTGATAGATATAGATCTAAGGAGGCTGTATGCGATGCCTTTGCGTAAGGATTGGATTAAATACTGTTTTTTGCAGTGCGATTTATATGAAAAGTTTTTATAGGTGTCTGTTATTGTGAGGCCCTCAGTTTATGGGTATGTCGTAAAATATTAAGCTAAAGTTGGTCGTTGTAAAATGTTTGAAAAGTGTATGAAAATATATTTTGATAATTGTTTTTTTTTTTACAATTTCTTAAAAATAATAATTATAATAAGTCCAATCTGTTCGATATCGTTTCAAATGTGGTTTCAAAACGTGGTTATGGAATACTAAAAACCACGATATATTTCATTTAAATTGAATAATTATAATCATGTTCCACGTTTAGTAATTGGTACCTGTTGTAATAAACGCGATCAATATTTTCTGTTAAATTTATAACCCACACATATCATGCTTAAATTATCGGTAAACCCGCAAAATATTTTGCAATCATATTTATGTTATATGTTTAAATGGTCATCCATCCACGGACCGACCTCCGCAAGCATTGCTTAACCTTGAAGATTGACCTATGCGCCTTTGCTAGCTTCTGCCAGCGGCTTCGCCCGCAAGAAACTCAAAAATTACCCCGAGGGAAATATACTCGGGATGAAAAGTATTCTATATGCTATTCCTGATTATAATCTATCTCTGTGCCAAATTTCATCTAGATCCTTCCAGCTGTTTGAGCGTGAAGAAGTAACAAACACACACACGCACACTCACAAACTTACGCCTTCATAATATTAGTGTGAAGTGTGATGAATTTGATCACACGCACTCTGGGGCCGTACTACATATAACGTGTCAACGCCATCATAATTCTGTACTTCATCTTGTATAGCTCCAAGTCTGTCTCACAGTGAAACCATGAAAAAAAACCTGTAATCTCATTTCTTTCTACAAAGTCACTCACATTTTAAACAAGACACGTCCTTAAAAAAACCTTCGATAATTTTAACGAACAGACTACGGCAATCATTGTTTACATCTCCTAGATTCGCGACAGAAGACGCTTGAGACAATAATACTCGTAGCATAGCCGATGATGCAGTATACGAGAGTACCCTAATGACATCGGATGCGGGCAGAGCCGGGTAATGCAGTTTGCTTAGCAAACAACTAAACTCAGCAAGGTAGAACTGGTTGCTCGATTTAAAGAGGACGTTTTAGAAATCTACCTCTAAACCGTCCTGCAAAAGTGTATTTTTCTTGTTGTGGATTTTTAAAGTACTTGTGAAAAAAAAAATTGTAAAGAGACGTAATTTAAAATACTGTAATCAAGCAGTGTTTTTAAATAATCAAATTGGAAGTAAAAATGAATTGCGGTGTTGTGATATATTAATATTAAGTAAGAAAATTATAAAGTGATTTATTATTTGGCTTGCGCAAGTATGACCATGTCTCTGAATTTCGAACCAAGCTCCAATTCCTATTCGCCTTCGCCGGAATGTCCACATACTTTATTTGCTATATAATGTGCTCTTTAATACTTCTAGTCCTTTTTAGGGTTCCGTACCCAAAGGATAAAAACGGGACACTATTACTAAGACTCCGCGGTCCGTCTGTCTGTCTGTCTGTCATCAGGCTGTATCTTATGAACCGTGATAGCTAGACAGTTGAAATTTTCACAGGTTATCTATGATCTGAATCTATGTCATTGTATATTTTAATAATGTTTTACGACATGGTATGATATTAGTAATAATTTGTGACATTGTATAATTTAAATAATAATTTTGCATGCCTAAACTGGTACAACACAGTGAACTGCGCATTCACCTAACACCTGGCAATGTATATTTATGTACTGTGTTGAGCAATAAAGTTTTGAATTTGAATTTGATGTATTTATGTTGCTGCTATAACAACACATACTAAAAACAGTATCAACGGCTCCCATACAACAAATGTGATTTTTTTGTTGTTTTTTGCGATAATGGTGCGGAACCCTTCGTGCGTGAGTCCTACTCGCACTTGGCTGGTTTTTATCTTAAAGAACGCTTTCAGTTCCTCTGTGACACACATTCTAGGTCCTTGAAATCAGCGGAATACCCAAAATTAAGCATACGTTATTACATATGCATTCCACATCCTTCTTCAACAAATCTTTCACGGTTCAAGCAGGTCGTTTGTGGAATGCATTACCTATTGAAGTAAGGCGTGCGCAAACATTACCTCCATTAAAAAATGGTGAAGGAGTATTTCCTTTCAATGTAACTATTCTTCTCCTTTCTCTGATATTTGATATTTATTAGCATATTATTTTATATTATATGTATGTGTTTTATGTTATTATATTAAGTAATTATTATTTAAGAGTGCGGCGAAGCATGAATTGTTCATACAAACGTAATACCAAAATTATTTGTAATTTTAGCATATCTCCACCATATTATGATGATATTCAGATTGAGACAGTATTTATCTAGGTTCCTACGTCTTCTTTTTTTCTAATTTCTTACCTAAAATGAAGTTTTAGCGAATTCCATTTTGTATATTTTTACAGCGTAAATGATATGTTTTTTTTTGATATTTCTGTATTATAAAAAGCAATATCTATAATAATGTCGTAGTAGGAACATAGCTCATATTATCAAATTACAAATAATCGAACAATTTTTTTTAAAAACATTATGTTTTCATTCATAATTTTTGGTATTACGGAACACATCAAATTAATCACACATTTTCAATAGCTAGTATTGCTGTCGCGACAAGCAAATGTCAATGTGTGCGTGGTCGCACTGCTCACGGTTGTGTTTGTGTATCGTTCGTACGGGGTTTGTTCGGGGCACTTCGGGTGTGATTCGGGTGTGTTTCACTGCTTGTTGTACTATTGTTCTGTCGATTATTTGTTGTCAGTATTAGAATATTACTTTACTATGTTTTATGTGCGTGTTTATTTATTTTCTAAATTAATATTTCTGACACTATTGACTTATGCTATGAACTTGGATTTAGATTTGCCTTGTGATTTGAACTTTGGTATTGAGTAATCTACTTTCTTACGAACTTTGCGTTGTTTACGGACTTTGTTATTATTTACTATATGGTTCGGTTGCCGACATGGTCGCCGAACGTTGGGATGTTTCTCACAGTAAGTACCTATTTCCCAATGACATAATATAATAAGTTAAATTAATACGTACCTTAGTATATCTATACTAATATTATAAAGCTGAAGAGTTTGTTTGTTTGAACGCGCTAATCTTAGGAACTACTGGTTGGAATTGAAAAATTATTTTTGTGTCTATTTATTGAGGAAGGCTTTAAGCTAAAGATACATCACGCTACGACTAGTAGGAGCGGAGCATAAATGTTGTTTTTTGCAAAAACGACCAAAATATTCCTTTTTGAGAGCTTCCGTTGCGTGCGTTGCGTACAATCATGTATGTAGTGTAGACTAGGTAGCTAGATAGGGTAGGTAGGTAGGTAGATTAGTTTAGGTAGCCAGATGACGGGAGCGAAGCCGCGGGGGACAAATAGTTTTGTATAAATAATAATAAATTAGTATTTACCTACCTACCTACCTATTCATCAACTTACGAAGCTTTGTTTTTTCGTTTGTTTATTCATGTCATGAGACAAAGCGGGCGTAGGTAATTATCTCAAGGACACCGCTAAGACTTACCTACATTGCTCCTCTTTACTTACTGTGACGTTAGTTCGGCCAATTGGGCTCACGCAGGATAGGGTGACCATGCGATTGGACTTGCCTGCACAAGTGCGGCTATATGTCCTCGGTCCAGTGTTTGCTAGACTTTTTTGTAAAATTCCTTTGACAAAAAACTAAAACTAAAAAGCCAAATTCGTTCTAGTTTATTTAATTATTCTGGGATTTTTATCTGGACTTCAGTGACCCTTACCCTGGGGTGTTCCAATAACTTTTATAACTGGCTAGCTAATCGACTACATAATAAACTGCAAAATATTTACAGAGCCACGACGATCATGTAAAAAACGCCTTTTGCTATCAATTTTCAGAAAGAAACACTGAAAAAACAGTAAGAAAATAAGCATGTTTAGTGTGGATCTTTGACACTATGTTTTCTGATTACCATTATTGTTTTTTTTGTTTTTCGTTCAGTCGATAATATACTTATGGTCACCCTACACGACTTTATCAAGTTTAAATTTATATTTTTTAAACAGATGAATGATAATCTATAAAGTAAGAACATAACAAAATAAATGTTTATTCAAAATCCTTGTTTTTAGGGTTCCGTACCCAAAGGGTAAAAACGGGACCCTCCGCGGTCTGTCTGTCTGTCTGTCACCAGGCTGTATCTCATGAACCGTGATAGCTAGACCGTTTAAATTTTCACAGATGATGTATTTCTGTTGCCGCTATAACAACAAATACTAAAAACATAGTAAAATAAATATTTAAGTGGGGCTCCCATTCAACAAACGTGATTTTATTGCCGTTTTTTGCGATTGTAAACCCTTCGTGCGAGAGTACGAGTCGCACTTGGCCGGTTTTTTTTAATATTCTTAGCTCAGAGCGCTATTATTTATCTATTCCTACTTATGAGTAAATAGGCATATGTAATACTTGCATTCATTATTTATTATAACAACACCATGTTTGAGGTTCATTAAAGGAATCCAAACTAATATTATAAATGCGAAAGTAACTCTGTCTGTCTGTCTGTCTTTCTGTCTGTCTGTCTGTCTGTCTGTCTGTCTTTGCTTCACGCCTAAACTACTGAACCGATTTGAGTGAAATTTGGTACAGACATAGTTGGGAACTTGAGAATGGACATAGGATAGTTTTTATTACAAAAAATAAAATATAAAATAAAATTTATTCCGGACATACGAAGGTCGTCATCAGAAGTCACTATTCCACGCGAACGAAGTCGCGGGCAAAAGCTAGTACCTACATAAATAAGACAAAAGAACGCGGGCGCCGTTCGCGTCGGCCGGCTTTCGAGTCGATAGGATGATTAGGTAGCGATATCTATCTGCTCACACACACATGGCTACGTACGGCGCACTGCGTGTGCGTGCGAAGAGAGATAGCAATACTCCGAATGAATTTTTCACTCGGCTCGAATTGCATTTGCGAGCTTAGTTTGCCGCGCCCTTAAGATATTTTTTGTACACTGACAGCCCTATGTCTATCTTATCTCGTTCAGTCCATCCAAATATTCATCGTAAAATCCATACAAACATTGTAAACGAGAAAGTTACTCTGTTTGTCTGTCTTTTACCTTTGACGCTCAAAATCGATGAACCGATTCAGATGGAATTTTGTATGAAGATAATTTGAGACCCTGGGAAGGACATAGGATAGTTTTTATCTCGGCAATCATCTTTTAGGGGTGGACAGTAGAAGATCGTAGAAGTTTTTATGTTCTCAATTAAGGTGACCCACACACCCATAATATTATGGCGACCCACACACCCATAATATTATGGCGCGATATAAACAAATTAGTTATTCAAAGTACTAATGCTTCGCAGACGAAGTCGCGTAAAGTATATCGCAATCTATATCTTGTCTTGTCTTGTGTGTCAAAAAGTCCAAAATGTAATGGATGGACTAGGAATGCCAAGCGCTACTATATATCTTTTGACGATGATACTCATCTAAATATAACGAAAAGATTCGTGCGTTCCAAATGAACACAATATAAAACCATTGACTCACACAGTACCAAACCCTTTCTTTTATTCAACACCCAAAACAAAAGAATCCAATCTAAGCAAAAATATTCAAAAATATTTCCTTAGAAACGAAATCGTACAATAAATTTTACATCTATCCAGAGGAATCAATCTATCCGATGGTATCATCTATATTCGTAGCACTTCGTAGCGGCGTAGCAGTTTCGTAGCGCCGTAGAGGGTCTACGAGGCTACGTAATGAATGGGGTGCCTCTATCGAGACCAATCGACGGTGCTCGGGAATCAGTGAAGGTTCTACTTCTTTGTTGAGAATTGGAATTCATGTCTGTGTGACGTCACTGGTGACTGGTGGAATGGTATGTTTCGGGAACGTGTTATGGTTGTTTTTATTTTGTAGCGATGGGAAAAATGAGTCAAATTGATGTTCTATGAGGGATTTTTTGTCAGAAAAATTCTAGTGACTTTAAAATCAGTAAATGTAAAGTAATATTATTGGAAGTACTCATAGATCACAAAAAACCTTGTTGAGTCCACAATGGTAAGTGACATTGGGTACTTTTTCTACCCAAAAAAAACGGAGTTTGAGTGATACACCTGAGAGCGAAGCCGAATGGAAAGGCTAGTTAGTGGGTTATAAAACTGATAGTACTAATTGCATTTTACAGTTTTAACTAATATTGTCAGAGGACCCTAATATGGCTATATTTAATATTTTGGTGTAATATAGCTATATTTAATATTTTGGTGCCAGTTATGTTCACATACAGTCCAGTAACTCAATATTAACATATAACCATGTTTACTTTAGCAAACATACATAACATGAACATGTAACATAATATTCGTGAAAATCAATACTACCCTCTACCCACCCAGTACTACGAGCAATGGACTAGGCTAATGAACGCAGTGTACCAAATATCAATGTTTGCATTACAACGGTGCTATCTGTCTGGCTCATTGCATCATTAAGCCTTCCAGTGGCGCTTACGTCACGCTGTCACGCGGTCCGCCATCTTGGATTATTCTGGGTGATGTGACGTGTCACTGACAGGATTACATCAGATTTGATTATGTATTAGTTATTGATTAGTGGATAACCATTAACCAATAACTCTAATAGGTAACTTTAAAAAATAAAAGTAGCCTATTAATCCGAGGTCTAAGAGTAGTTGGAAAAGATAGATCGGTACGACTAGTACTTCTTCATAACAAACAAAAAAAAAATATGGCGAACTTAAATTATTTCCATTTTACGGGCGGGAAAAGCTTTGGAATACAGCGATATTTCGGTTTGTACACACATTCAATGCGATTTGGTTAATAAATATGACATTCTTGAACAAGAAAGAAAAAGTGAAAAGTGAAGTGTGAAGTGAAAGTAAATAGGTATATATTATGTTTATGCATTGTGTGTTGCACACGTATTTGTTTAGTTTATTTAGTGAGTAAGTATTTAAATTTGTTACGAGTTTTTAATAAGCTTTTGTTGTGCACATGGATGTACTATCCTCAAATGCATATTTCTCTACGCAACTGAGGTTTGCTGTTAGAGAACCCAACTATGGGTTAAGCTCGCCTTTGTACATAAACTGTCCTATTGTATTTGTATGTTTCTATGTTTTGTGTACAATAAAGAATAAGAATAAGTGTTAATACGAAAAACTATTTGATTTTCACTCACAAGGGAATTAATATACATTTAAGACCTCTTCTAATCGATAAAAATTGTCTCCTTTTATTATTAAAATACATAAGCAAATCATAACGACTACATACACATTCACAACAGCACACAAAAGTACACACGCGCACATAAAGCACTCCACGAACATAAATGCTTTGGCTTGAAAAATGCGGTACACTCAAAGACAGAGTTGCTTCGTTGATATTAATCACGAGAATAAGGGGAGCTCAGTACTGCGTGATTCGCACTTTCACGCTTTTTCTCATACATACATTCATTCAAGTCACGTTGGTATAATTATGCCCGAAAGTTGTGCAGAGCTGTGTGTACGTACTATTGTTAATTTACATGTCAGTGACTGTTAAGGCTGTGTTTGCTTTTGGCTGGAGTGGATGGAGACTGACACAAATAATGTTTTCCAATATTTTATGATCGCCTGGTCCGAGAGATTATCTTTTTTGGTACGTGTACATAAATTATGTCAACATACGGTCTCGCAAGCGTTCCACCATTCACGTGACATTATAATATGTATGATCCCGGCTGCCTAAGGGAGTGGGATGTAAAAAAATTGCCACAAAAAATAAATATTCATTATCAACGACCACCAATAAACAAACACGTTGAAAAAAATTGTCGGCACAAAAAAACTGTGTATTCGATACAATTTTTATCGAAAAACACTACAAATTTACATACAAAGAGACAGTCAGCGTGATAAAAATCTCATTTCAAACACAAAGGGTTTGTAGAAAGGCGAGAAAATTATATATAGCGTGACCACATAATTTTGTGATACATGTGTTGGGCAAAACAGTCGGGCTGTGCGGGGCAGATTATCGCCGGCGTGACAAATGTGGCCCCACCGTGACAAGAACACGTGTTTTATAATACGTCACGCCGTTATTACGCGAACAGTTTTAGGGTTAACGTCACCGTGCGATGCTGTAGCAGTTTCGGGTTATTATTTTCTTTGGAGTGATTGACGCTTAATTTTATGCATGGGGATTTTTAGAACGATGTTTACCTGCGGGGAGTCATAGAACGGGGGAGTGTAGTTGACAGTTTATGATCACGTGTGGCCTGTCAAATGCACACTGTGTTTGCAAACTGAGACTGACAGGCTTGGCAAAGGAAAGAAGATTTCTATATTGACTTCAGTCATTTTGATAAGCGTAATATTTAATCGAGTCGAGAATTTTCCAGTTCCATAAATTGTATTTTTGTAATTTTATTGATATGATCATGTAAATAAAATTGCAGTATGTATTTATAACACAAGCATTTAGTTAGTTATGGCGCGAAGTCGACTGCAAATAAATTGAGCTAACTGAACAAAAAGAATGGCAACTGGAAAAGTAACTTTGATACCGAGGCGTTACACAACTAAAATGTCTCCTAACTTAGTTGCCAACAACAACTTACTCCGAACGTTTGATATCTATCTATTCCCAACCAAATCAGAGGTACAATTGCTACACGAACACTTCCCTTTCCAATTCCAACTCAAACAAAAGCTACAAAAAACGAAAACAGACTCTACCCCAAAAACAATAGAATTGTTTTTTCAAAAACTCAATTGGGATCTGCGAAGGACTTAAAAAATGGCAGTCATTAAGAGGAGCAGGGTTCCCTAAATCCGTATAGAGTAAAGTACTAATACGATATGGTTCCGTACACAATTGGAATGTTCTCAAGGAGATTACGGTAAGAGGATCATAGGACAGGACGACGGACTCGGAATATTATTTGTGAAATTAGTTTTCTCTGTATTTCCGTATTGTCGATTGCTTTCCTTTTGTGAGTGGGTTCTCAAGGATTTTGATTATGTTTGAAGGAACTCCAATTGATAGCCGTGTGTGTTTGTGAGAGGTAAGTGGAGGGCTTAGGGATATAGTTTATGTTTAAGTCGATGGGTGTTTAGGATTGCCCCGGGCTGTTTGTTAGTTTACTAAGTGTCTTGTATTGTTTAACTTATTGTTACGCATATACTTGTATTGCCGTCGATTAACATATAGGTTTGGGTTTGTAATAATACCTTCATAACGTAGGTATACACCATATAAACATTTTCATTAATATTTTTTTAGTTTTCTGTTTTGTATCACCATATGTTTGAGTTGCCTACACTTTTCTGTTGAATTGTATTTGTTTGATTAAGTTTAGAAAAACGAAATCTTATAAATTTATTAAAATTATACATATTCGAGACTAAACCATGATTATTGCCTTTCTTTTTCTAATTTTAATCTGAAAATTATGTGTATTTCATACATTCATTAAAAAAAATTGTTGCGAAAATGTAGCAATCATATGATTTTTAACAAATATGTGCATTTTCAGTTACTTATATTAAATTAGGTCTCATGAACACACTCAGATTTTTGCTAGCATGGGGAAAAAAATACTTGTGAAACTTGTATTTGTGTACAAAACAAAAATAAACGTTCGAACATCCGCATACAACCCTCATTCTATCAACCCTTCAAAACCACTTCCCATCTCAAACTGCTTACCCTGACAAGAGGTCCAACATTATCGAGTTAGCGCCTAATATGGTGGGCGTTTACAACTTCCAGGAACTTGGCTAGGCGTCCTAACTTTATCTAGAACATCTGAATGCCCCTCCTAAGCATGTGGCGTAAGTATGAGCTAACTTTAGTCTGAGTTTAAAATAGTTGGGCCTGGTAGGTAATTATTCTAACGGGGAAACGACTTGGAAGTGCTGCGATTGCGAGTAGAACGTGCATGTAGCAAAACAGGAGTGTTTAGCAAAAAAGGTGGTGGCGTTATCTACGCCATTGCCGTCGTAAATAGATTCTGGTAGAGCTTCGCACAGGGGCATGGGGATCGGCACAAGAAAACAAAGGTATATTGGTCAGCAGTAGGCGAAATTGTTGTGTATGATGATGAAATGTTATATGATTGTTGAGTAGAGTGTCATCACCTAGTACCGATTGTAATCTTAAACAGTAATGTTGCTTACTAGTCAAAACTAATGCGATAGCTGAGCCTTCCAAACAGGAAATATCACAAAGAGCAGGAAATGGTCGCTACTGTGTTCTTGCCATAATGACGATATTCCCCATACAACATACGTATCTTGTTGCTATCCCAATTCCGTACATTTCACCATGAAACATAATTCCTTAAATACACGTCTAATCGTATCTCTATACAAAACGTGTTGGAACTACACATTTTTTTGTACAAACAACCAATGGCAAAGTCGAAGCACGCTTCCTTCCAAATAAACCTCAAAATGTATTTTTAGCCGAACATTTTTAGCGAAAATGCCTACAAAATCACAAGTACAGACACTTGGGGGCTCCGGGCCAATCCGTCGAGTCACGAAGTACTCAAATAGTAAGCCTTCGAGGCGAGGACTCATCTAAAAGTTGGTAAAATGCGAGTCACTGAAGGCGTCAGTTTCTTTAGTGATTAATGTGCCGACGGTTCTATTCTGTTGCTAAGGAATAATGTTAATCATTGAGGGTAGTGTTGGATGTGGTATTGGTACCTAGCTCTATTGCGTTGGTGCTAACTAGCGTAGGTTGAGGGGCTTAAGGTTGCACTAGTCGATCATTCTTCCATACAAACGTAGTCTGGCGATTACTCCACTGTTTGACGATGTATGTTCAAAATAATAAATTATATCAATTTGTCTATTAATTACCTATGGAAACAAACAGGAAAAATAGATATATTTTAAAGTTATGAGCGTCGAAAGTCTCATATTTCAACACTAATTTTAACGCATCTTTGGGCGGAAATAAATATCATAAGAAGAAGGATAAATGCAAAACAGCCACCATACAGGGTTAGATTAGTAATTCAACAATGCAAATAATTTTATTTTGAAAATATACATTTAGTCGTTTTTTCATGATATCTAGACTCCCAAAGGTCTGTTCATAAAATTTCGTCCTAAATCATCATCCATTTCGCTACAAACTAGCAAAAGTGCTAATTCGTACACGAACTAGCTTCTTACTGCTCAACACAGCATGTATCTCTTTTGCACGTGTTGTCTTATGAGATAGCATGCATTTTAACCCCGCGCACAAAATAGTTCCCGCTGTCGACTAGGGCAACCCTAAGCGCCGGTAATGACTGATAAATGAATTTCGACATTTATTTGCACCATTGGTGTTTTTTTTTATTTATTGATAAACCAGCAGCTTCTGTATCAACATTTTGAGAGTTTAGTTTTTTCAATTGCACTTTATTGTGTTAAAGGGTATCAAATACTATTCTATTGATTCATAAAATTAAATGATACTGATAGTTCATCTCAATTGGCACATAACTTTCCCTTGACACCGTTTCAAAATCAAATATGAGTAAACCCATAGTTTAATAGTCAACACGATTCAATATTATGTCAACACGGCGTTTGTCACGCTGCGTATAACTGTCACGCTGTCGGCAAAACACAGAATCATTCCGATGGGTAATAAAATGACGGTGGTATGGCAGCCATAATATTAGAGTGCCGTTTGACGTGATATGCACTTGACATGTCACGATGTCTGTCACGCTGCGCGCTGCCTAGAATGTATTGCCAAACACGCAAGTGTGTTCTTTCTATATGAAAAATAATTACAAAATTTTGTTGATAGTTGTTGAGTTAGTTCTGTTGCTAGTAAGTTAATTATAATACCAATCTTAAATTATAATTTCGATTTCTATTTACATTTCGGTCTTTTACACAAAAACCACTTTCTAATTACGTTCCATAATCACAGTTGCCGTTTTAGATTAAACATAAAAATTGCAATTTGGTAAAAACATTTAACTGTGGAACTTTTTGTTGAAAATACATCAATGGCGCCGGTTTTCAGCTCCCAGTAATTACTTTTCTGTACGCTAAGCTAATCACAGGGCGTCCACGAACCGACGGTAACAAATATTCGAATATTCACAATATAAATCGTTCGTATGTGTAAATAAATTTTTTCTTAATGAACTGGTGGGTAGGCAAATGTGTAATGATTATTTTACTTTTTAATTAAAAAAGAGTTTTATAGGCCTGTTTTGAGTGTTTGTGAGAGGTATACTTTAAATACTATAATTATGAATGTTGAAGTAAAGTTACATAATACCTACATAAAAAATATTAAATTCAATTTTATTTATTTCTTCATGAAATTGTATAACTTGAACATTATAATCAAATTATTAAAGCTTGTGTGGAGAGTGTTGTGTGCTTGTGTTAGGTGTGTTTAATAGTTTACCTTTATTTAAATGTTTTAAGAATTTCTTCTGTCTGTTCATATAATCGTTACTTTGCTGTATCACAGTTGGGTACAGTCACAAATTCAAAAGCTTTTTTGTCAAAAAAGATTGGTAAACAGTACATTCTTAGAACGTCTCCCACCAAATCCCCCTCTACATAGTGACAAGTACAACTTGCCACGTACATGAAGATAAATACTTTTCACAAGAGGGGCTGACACTTAAATATTTTGTGCTCAGTCCTAATGAGAAGTAATCTCGACAATTATACGCACGTACGCTTTGGAAGTCAACGATAATGCGGAGAGACCCTTGCTTTTACGGGGAGCGTGATTATCGTTATACCTTTTATTTTTAAACGAGGTTTTTTATTGTTTTGGGAGAATGCCGGAACAAAGGCGAAGACAGTCTTTGGTGCAAATTGGATTTTTCATCGTTTTTTTCAACAGTCCTCAGTCCTTTTTTGCGTGTGGGGATCCAAGGGTCTCTTAATGTCTAAAACCATACACTGCAGTTCGTTAACTATCTTTGACCGGGGCGACAAAAATCATTCGATATCTACCTCTGCATCAGCCTGCACGATATTATTTAAAAATAACGAATAACTAAAGTTAAAATATTATCAGACTAATTTATATAAAAATGCGAAATTAGTATTTAGAATCTACTAACCAGTGCATAATGGTAAAAAAAATAATTTTTAATAAAATTAAGGACCTTTATGCAATCATTTCCGAGTTACAATGACTCCTTAATTAAATACCGGACCACCAGTCTAACAAAACCTCTATTATTTCCTCATCAGCCAAATCCAAAACCAGCAATAATGAAAAATATACAAAAAAAACCCCAACACAGACTAAATTACAATTGGGCACATTCTGTAATTAACTGTAATTCGCGAGGCAGCTTTAGTATAATTTACGAGTTTTAAACTGCTTAATAAATACGCAATAACGAGGCTGTGGGTGACTCTGAAGTAATGGCTCCCAAAGATTATGTTATCATGGCACCCGCTTAATGGGAATATTAAAGAGACACATGACTCCACTAATATGTGTTTATCAATCTTTGTTAAATATTGCGATGTCTGTAATATTAAGATGATTGATTTGAGGATCAGCGCCTAATTTTCAATATTCGTACTGAAAAATAGGTTGTAACTTGGCTGTTTGTCTATGCTAGTTTCATGGCTTTTATGTATTTAACAAATGGCAAGAGTAGACAAATTATTTACAAAAATAAGAGGTAATATTTTTCTGATTTGAAAGATGTGCCTTTGTTTAAGTGGTGTGCCTTTTGTCATTCATGAGAGCGTAATTAGTTTGCTATTTAAAATTAATGGTGGTGGTACATAATGGTTTAGTATTTAAAAATAATTTTCATCACACTTAACGTAAAACGTATCTAAACATACAGGTTAACTTGGCCGTAATGCCCCATATAAAACCCTCGGGCTTTCTTTTTGTCATGAAACCCTAGGGCGGTAAGTAATATTTTTTAATTTATGGCACAGCACACAGGTCATGCAAGTTCAAGCGAGGAGTTTACACGCAATTGAAAAATTGTCTTAAAATGTTATCTAAACAGGAATTTCTTTGCAATCTCACTACATGTTACTTAAATACTCAACTAATGTTTTTAATAATCGATTTTAATAGTTATAGTATGAAAACGTAGAAATTATTTAATTCTTTTTACACTCAGTCATGGCTACGTAAGTATTTGCCCTTAAAGTTTCTGAACGAAACACTGTATAATCTGTGGTGTGGGCAAAAATTCGCCAACCGCTTAAAAAAAATTTCACGTATTTCGTAATAGCAGCTGTGCTGACTTGTGTATTAAAGCTATAATTCATAATTATTACTCGCAAATGTGATGAAAAATATTGTATGTATCACGGGCGGTACGGGCATTACGAACCTCGACTCAGAAAGCCCTCAGTCTTCGACTTCGGGCTTCTACTAGAGTCTCGATCGTAAGTAACTCTGTCTGTCTGTCTGTCTGTCTGTCTTTCTGTCTGTCTGTCTGTCTTTGCTTCACGCCTAAACTACTGAACGGATTTGTGTGAAATTTGGTACAGACATAGTTTGGAACTTGAGAATGGACATAGGATAGTTTTTTTTTTTTTTTTTTTTTAAGATTCCTTGCGAACGAAGTCGCGGGCAAAAGCTAGTATGTAATATATAGTAATGTAGTTGGTTTCTAAGGTGGTGGAAAGGGAAAATAATTAGTTACAATTTCTTTAAAGTAGGAGACAACTCAAATGGCACCTATAAGCACAGTTATGTGGTCTCAACATAATTTAAACGCTGTAATAAGAAGAGGGGTTTTTTTCAGTATTAGTTGGATGCTTTTGTTTACAGAATAAAAACTATAAGTAATTTACGTCACCAATTACTACTTAAAAAAACTCCAAAATGCAACAAAAAATTGGGTCGACAATTCCCCTAGCAGGGCTGACAGTGTGTCATAAATAATAAACGGTTGATCCCTACAATTTGTTAGAATATTACGGCGAGCCGGCGAGAGCGTGACGGCAATTACATCGCGGATTACAGCGGGCGTGACAAACGTCGTGACGGGATGACGGGTAGACGGGTCAAGTGCTGATGACGTCATATGCCACTCGAAAATTATTGCTGTACGAGTAAAATATTTGATTTTACAGTTTTATTGACGTTCGTAAAAGGACGCGCATTTCATATGTAGCTTGTGTGTATGATAATATTTACGGCGTGATAAAAACAGTGACGTGTTATGTGATGATCACGTCAATCGGTACTCCAAAGTTATGGGTCTTACATGCAACCGTCATTTTAGCAAAAATGAGAGATTTTCTGTGTTCTGTACCGACAGCGTGACAATTATATGCAGCGTGTCAGTTGATGATATTATCCTCAGCTGAGATGTTTCTATCTTATATTTAGAACATTGATTTTTCGAATTGTATTCACTTACATTAAGTATTTGACTACCGCAAGTAAAGATTGCAATATGATAAAAAAATATTATTATTATACGAGTAAGTGACCTTATTACCGAACCCTAGACAAACTCCTCAGACATTACAGAGCTCTTATTAAAGAAAATACATACTACACTTCCAAGCCAAGTGTCACAGTCCACAGGCGTCCCGAAACGTGCCAAATTTATGGCACCGGCACGATAAGGGTCCGGATTATCACGTCCCTTGCACGTCCCGGGTGACAGGCGGGTCTGCGGGACACGGCAGCACGGCGGGACATCCTAACTTAGTACCTACTTATTTGATGTGTACTTATTACAGGCTGAAGTGACAGAGACTAAACGCCGCTGTTCAAACGGTGGTATAAATCAGTGGATCTTATTATTTTGGTCGCTCCGTGTGTGAGGTGGAAGGTGTGAAATTTTTGTATGTTTTTTTGGTACGGTGTTTTATTTAGGCCAGAAATTGCCATGACATGCTCCAACCAACTAACTGTAAATACTGTAATATGAGACATCATTATGCAAAACGATGATTTTGATGTGTGAGACAGGAAATCAGTCAGTGTCTCTCTCTTTCTCTCTGTTAAGTAAGTCTATATAATGTTTGAGAAACTAGTCGTACTGAATTTGCCTGGCTCGTAAGAGATATAATAATACAAATGAAAATGCGTCGTCCTCTTTCTGCCTTCCTTGGTCTAGAGCAGTGGTGGCCCAGTGGTAACGGCCGTGACTTACACGTTGTAGGCCGTGGGTTTGAAGCCAGACAGGCAGGCTTTGTGTAATTTTTTCATAACCACTGCTCTCAAAAACAGTGAAGAAAAAGATCTTGAGGAAACCGCCATGTCTTAGTACCAAAAATTCGGAGACTTATGACAGCCACCACACTGGGCCCGCGTGGTGTATTACGGGCCATTCTCACTTAGAGAGTAGGCCTGCACGCATAACGGCCCAATTGGGTGTCTAACTGCGGAAAAGGGAGTCCATCTATCCTATCCTAAGCCATCCTTGATGACTTAAAGAAACCAGAAAGACGAATGTAAGTATACATAATAATCTGGGTATAGATGCCCAATTTGCGAGAGCCGTGTATTTTTTCTGATTGAACTACATAAGGCAAGTTTCTAGAATCTCAATATAGCACAAAGTCCCAATTTATATTCTAATGCACATGAAAAGCTTACACAGGCTGCTCAACACGTTGCCCATCCAAATTCTATTCAATATACCCAAGAAATAATCTTAAACAGATACAAAATTCAGCTAGATACTCAACATCAAAGCTTCCCCGGCAGGTGATCATAAGGCTGGGGCACAATAACGGCGATCTATTAATCTTGGCCCTCTAGCGCTTTTGTTTAGCGGGTCATGGGAGATAAGGGCGCTATTGTCTGTGCCAAGCCTTATAGCTACAGCTGTCAATGTGTGTGTGTGTATCAAAAGCTTTGTTTGTGCGAGTGCTGGATAGATTATTTATGTATATTATATTGAAGTTACTGTTAAGGTTACGGGTTTATTTTGGTGGTCATAATGATGACATCTCACCTGACATACGATTTTCTGGTTAAGAAAGTAAATTTCATTTATATAACACTATATGGGCATATCCTCAATATACAGTGAATTTGTGATGGCCTTATTAGGTAAGATGTTTACCAGATACAAATCCAGACTCAGGCATGCAAAAATATCAAGACCTATAGTCTTGATATTTTTTGCTAATTCTACGTAACGCTCAGCAACAGTGCTTTTGAGGGTTCCGTTCCAAAATGGTAAAAAGGAATTCTTATGGGGCGACTCAGTCTTCTGTGCGTCTGACACAGCTGGATATCTCAAGAACTACTAATGCTATCAACTTGAAATTTGGAATAGTTGTAGATGACGTTTGCCCAACTATTTTGCAAATAAGAAAGGATATTATTTTTTGCCACAGTATCTGAAAGGTTTTCTTAAAAATTCGTAGTGCCATAGTAGCCCATGGCATGTGGAGTATCATGTGAAAGAAACTTATTTGCACATACTTTATAAAAATCACGTTCAAGTTGTAATTGTAAAATAATTAATAACAGCCAGTAATTTAATTATAATAAAATTATCTCTATAACTCGCAGCAGTAGCAAGCCGCTCGCGAAATTAAGCATCAATTATGTTTAATTGTGTCTTCCTGTGTACTACGATATTACTGTCATATATTATCTGATGAAATTGGAATTACGTGATGGAAATCATTTGTAAATTATTCGTATACGAATAATAATATATTTAATTTATTCAGCAAGGTTGTCCGATAGCCAGTACAGAGAGGAAGCTTGTCTAACCAAGCCGTGTCTAACCAGACAAGGAATCGTGGCGTGACGCTGGGAAAAACAAATTACTGTCGGTGGACTTTTATAGATGGATGATGAAAAAGGTTTATTTAGCAATACTATGTAAGGTGCACGCCGTGTGATGCGAACTTAAGAAAGGAAAAGAAGGCCTAGCCAAAGGAACATTCCGTCGGTGATAGTGATTGTCGAAATGCGAAAACAAATCAAATCAAAATATTTTGTTTCAACTAAACCATTACGATACTTATGAATTGTCAGCAAAAAAAAACAAAAATGAAGCTAGTTGCACATTTGCAAGCGTTAGTAGGTCTATATGGAGAAGAACGTGCATATGAACTTACTCGAACACTATTTTTCATTAATAAGTTTCCATAACAAGTATTTGGTTACATCATTCTTGTTGGAAAATTAATCTGTGAGAACGATGTAAAAAGACGTGCACGTAAGAGCGTCTACAGTAAAATAAACAACCTCGAAATACAATAATTAGTTAAAAACAGGCCGAGGCAACCAAGTTATGACCCATTCTAACTGACGGCGCGCGCCCGTTTACGAACATCACGCATGGATTGGCACCATTCAGCTCAACCATCATGAAGGAAACCGAATGATCCAACACATGTACCGCCATCAGAGAGACATTTGAGAGAGCATGACACACTCTTAACTGCCAGGGCACATTCAAGTCCACGAACGACATAATAGCTGCAGTAAATGATAGATTTTCAGTGCATGTCAATTGCATACAATTTGGAGTTTTCGACAGTCGTTATTGCTGTTATGTCAGTTTGTCTAGGACCACAGGCCAAGAAACACTAGTATTTTTTGGCCTGAGGTCCTAGACGTGCACTGCGAGAATCAAATTACTAACGATGGGCTGATAGAGACTGCTGATGAAGAAGGTTGATTAATGAATAGTTTGACAAACATCTCAAGATGCGAAAATTGTAAATCCAAGATGGAAGAAGTCTTCTGATTCACAATTGAATCAATATGGCAGCTAGTTAAATAAGATTGCTATCCTCCTAAATCAAAACTTGTAACTCGTTTAGTTTTAGCATCAAAACCAGAGATTTACTGAGTAAACATGTGATAAGCTATCATATTTAAGATCCCACTTTTCTCACAGTTTGCGCCATAAATTGTGGTTTCTTTGAGGCAACCTTTTGCCAATACCTTCGCCCTTATATAGCCCTGTTACCCTGTACCTCTGTGCCCTGTAGCTGTTTATGTGTTACCCTGCAATCAGGGTTCTGTGGAGCGTGAATGTGTTATACTTGTCAACGACAAATTTGTGCGCGCCCTTAATAAATATCACTATGGCTTAAGTTATAAGAGAAGCAAGTGGCAGGTTTAAGTCGTTCTGATATCAATTGGCAAAGGGTTTTAGTAAAACCCTTACGAATAGCGACCCCGTAAACGATAGTTTCAGTTTTCAATAAGGAGAATCGCCAAGGATATTTCCAGTTTTTTTACAGTAATTGTGTTTTAAGTAAGTACGGAACTAAAAGTCTATTCATAATTATTTTGTTTTTTTGTTTGTATCGCGTTTGTCCAAGGAGGGTGGGTGATGACAATGTGGTCGACGATGTAGAACTCATTAATAATTATTATTTTCAGCTTGAATTGTCCTACTGCAGAGCTTCTGCTCGGCTTTTCTTCTTGGAAGTACCAGAATTTATTTATCAAGTAATTACAAATCATCTCTTGTTTAAAATCGCTGTAATCTATGCAACTATTCAGGTCCCGCTCCCGCTTCCTCTTATAACTTCCACCAACCAATCTTGGAAGCTTACAAATGTAAACCATTTTTTTATCGAAAGTAGGCACATGAAAAGAATTCGAGTCGTTAAAGAAAATGGCCGTGAATAACATAAATAGGTCTCTTTTCGCGTTTTTACTTACTCATGTAGGTACTCGGTATGCCGAATATTTTGCCAACGTATTTTGTTTTGGATGTTGTTGACAAGTCGGAGTAATAATTCGTTCGAGAACTCGTGATCCATCAGTCTCTTTCTTACTACACTGAAATCGGTTCTCTGTCTAGCAAGATGTGAATTAATGTCGTATTGACACTTTGTTCGCTTAGAAAAAAAAAAACTATTTCTAAAATGGATGGATGTTCTTCTTTGTTGTATCAATACAAATATCAAGACGCTCGCCTTCTATCACATAAGAGGCAACATCACTGGTGACATGTATACCGCTACCTAACTCTTATAATTAAAACTGGCGTGATTTTTCATAAGGGATATGAATACATTGATTAAATCTATTCAACATTTTATAGCGATAGTTTTTGGGAGAGACTATGTCCAATCACAAATTTAATGTATTCCCGACAAAGTCTATTTTGCACGATAAGAAAAATAACTTACAACTTTAGCACCAAAGCCAACATTTGCCCCAACTTCCAACCAATTCCACATAACGCTCAAAAGAAACCTTAAGATGAAGTTTCTTTTTAAGGCAAAACAAAATACTTGAGATAAGATTGATCACCTACTGAAGGCGACCGACTAAGGAGTGACTGGATATATCTACGCAATTCCCTCTGATTGATGTAAACTGTATATTGTGAGTCTAGATCGGTTTTTTAGAATGTGTGTCTCTTTATATGGATCAGTCTTAAGTGGTCTTTCGTTGACTTGAATGTGTCTGGCAGTTAAGAAAGTGTAATGCTCTCTCAAATGTCTCTGTGATGATGACACATGTGTTGAATCATACGGTTCCCTTCATAATGGTTCAGCTGAGTGGTGCCAATCTATGCGTCATGTTCGTGATCGGGAACCATGTAACCAAATACTTGTAATTGAACTTTATTTATGGTAAAGAGTGTCCGTTGAGTTTCTTGCACGATCTTCTCCATAGAGACCTACGCTTGCGAACAGTATAGCGAAAAAGTATCATTAAATGGTTTAGATGAAATAAAATATTTAATATGATTTGATTTGATTTGAGGAGCCGTAAGAAAAGATTTATAGAAAGAGAAATAAAGTTTCGTCTAAAATTGGCGTGTAATTATTTCCAAGGAATTAGGCGGAGGTAAAGAAAACTTTTAACATTTAGATAAATCTTAATTTTTTTATTACCATCTCTATAGGGTGGAATCTCACTCGCAGTCACCCATCATAAAATGATAAGCGGCTCTAGACAAACTGATTTTCAATCAGCGCCATCTATTGTTGAAAAGAAAAGATATTGAAGGTTGACCATGTGACAGTTCGGTAGCACTTGCACTCCCATCCATTTTGGACTTCATGACAATCATTATCACTGATAGGATTTTAATTTGTCGAGAGCAGGGGTCACCAAATCATTTCATTTGGGGTCCGTTTTTTTTAAATAATACTACCGGCGCGGTCCGTAAGTTTTAAAAATATACATATATGGCCTTTACATCTTCACGTGTATTTACTTTATTAAAATAATAAACTTAACAACTAGGTATGTCTTAATAATTATGTAAATATTGATACAATATCAATGAAGATTTTGGTGAGATTATTCGTTCGTTGCCAAATCTAATGCAGTAAAGAGCAGGATAAATGATTAAATTACGTACTCAAGTAACCCAATTAAATTATATTGTACTGTTTACATAACGTCCACACAAAATTGATCAGCGGTCCGGATCCGGACTGCGGTCCGCCATTTGGTGACCCCTGGTCTAGAGTAATGTGGCAGTTAGATAGTTTCAATCTTTGCGAAGTTACAATTTACTGGGAATTATTGTCAAAATTGGTATAGTTCTAAACAATTAGGTATTAACTAGGCTTTGTCACAAACCAACCACAAATCTAGTCTTCAAACTACTACTGAGAATTTCTCAAAGCGAGCACCTAATAACCCAAACCCACGCTTTAACGTCGCACTTGTGACAAATAGACCAAAGAAGCAGCTATATTGAAAAAAAATCTAGTTCAACTCACCAACTTTCAACTTTTCCATTAAAACGCTTGCTAAATAAAAACTTAATCTATTACTATTTAAGTGGACTATTACTAAAGGAGATTACAAATAAAAAGTATTTTTAATTTCGCTCGTCTAAGTGGGACCGTAATTATGCTTATTCGAGGCCAACTTGCGGCCAGCCCGAGTTAAAGCCAGGCCAAGTTAAGGCTCGATTTTAATCATAGCTGTAAACAGGGTGTAATGACTTAATCGTAGTTACTATTGCGGTTAAAAGAATATAATATTAACTTTCTTGGAAGATGTTAAGTTGAAACTTGATTGTAAAACTGGTTCAAAGGGTTTAATTATTCAGGGGTCACGACATTTTCCTTTTAGGGCTTTCAATGAAAATTTCTTAATATTTATTAATGTCAGTTATGTTCTTTAGAGTAATGGTTCACAATATCGATGTAAAATGATTAATTACGAATACAAGTAAAATTTCAAAATTTAAAAAGCCCCCGACACATTTATCTTGCGAAAACATCACGATCTAAACAGTAAAACGCGCATAACTTTTGAACGGCTGAACCGATTTTATTCAAACATAGCTAAGAACACTCTCGATACAATCACCTTTCAAATAAAATCAAAATCGGTTCATCCGTTGAGGCGCTATGATGCCACAGACAGACACACGGATACACAGATACACAGCAACACACCTCAAACTTATAACACCCCTCTTTTTCCGTCGGGGGTTAAAAATAGCTTATAAAATGAGAATCAAAACTGAAAACCGTTACTTTTAAATTTTGCCAAAAATAGAAGCAAAGCTGGTTAGTAAAATAAAACAAAAGGCCGTAATTAACCTACAAAATACATTCTAAAGAAGCTACCATACATTTTAAATAAACTTCATCCGTATTCAGAGTATTCAGATCGCCATAAAAAATACTCCGATCATAATAAGTTTTTAATGTGTTTTAACATAAAAAGTTTAACGTTTCAAAACTTAATTACAACTTGGGTTAAACAAAACTTGCATTTTTAATAAACGAGTTGGTTAAGCAATAAGAATATTGAAAGAGATGATTTAAACTGTAATCAGTTTGGTTGAGCTGAAATAAATAATTAATCCGTTTGAGTATCAATTTTACTGAATGGAAAATGCGGTCTATGAAATTTTAAATGACGAAGAAAATAAATGCGGATGAGTTTACTTTGGGAAATAATTTTACAAAACCATTCGTTTAATTATGCTTCAAAATAGCTAAACTCTTTACGAGATCTTTTTTTAGGGTTCCGTACCCAAAGGGTAAAAACCGGACCCTATTACTAAGACTCCACTGTCCGTCTGTCTGTCTATCACCAGGCTGTATATCATGAACCGTGATAGCTAGACAGTTGAAATTTTTACAGATGTATTTCTGTTACCGTAATGCCCCACTTAATATTAAAGTGGAGCTTCCATATAGCAAACGTGATATTTTGCCGTTTTTTGCGATAATGATGCGGAACCCTTCGACACCAAAAAGAGTGTATAAATATAATAATACCTGTAACTGTCCCGCTGTAGGACAAAGGCCTCTTCTCATACAGAGAAGGCACAATAATTCATCACCATCACGCTTTCTTAATGCAGGATGGCGATTTCAAAGTTATATTAAATATAAGGCCAGGTTTCCTCACGATGTTTTCCTTCACCGTTGTCAGTGTTGTCCAAGATAAACTTAAAAGGTACTATGAACTTGAACAAGTCACATTGTACTTGTCTTTATTTGAATCCACGGCTACGACCTCAAGCACGAGATCTGAGGTCTTAGTTAACCAATGGGCCACCGGGTTAGTGAGATCTTTTTTGTGAAAATTACTACAAAAATATTGGAAAATAATATCAAAGGAATCCTACTCATTATACGAGTTAAGCTCTTTTAGGTTAATTAATGTGAAAATGATATTATTTTGGTACTAAATGCGGGCACATTATTACCAAAATAATACCAATTTCAAGGAATAATTCCTTAAGACTGCACCGTGCAAAATAATTCAAAACGATCGTCACAGTTATAGGGATATAATCAATATTATTACCATAATTGCGATAAAAAATATGTAATGAACACCACAATGAATGTGTTAACGATTCTATGTTGGCAAAAATAAAAATATTGTCTAGTTTAAATAACAAAAATACGTAAAGTTAGACAAAAATCTTAAAATAGCATGCTAGTGTTTTAGTGATTTTTGATAGTAAACTGTTGAATTTTTTCACAATCTTTAATTCATATTAATCTCTAATGGTCATACCACAATTTAGTGTTTTAACATTTTCGAAATGTCATTTGGTTATTTTTGTGTTCTTTTTTTTCTTAATTCTCGCGCTGTTTTGAATCATACGCAACGTGCACCTGTCGTCAATTCAGTCGTCCACGAGAGCTCGGCGATAGGTCACGTCTCATCGTGGAGCGACGCGCCGATAACGATAATTCGCGATCTATTGTGTACGTATACATTGCCGCAAATAGTTGAATAAGGTAAGTCATATTTTTTTTATTTTTGTGTAGGAATTTTTATGCATACCTAATATTTACTTTTTATGTTTTTACTATTCAATACATATTTCTGTTTTTATTTTTAAATATTTTTTTTAGTAAATATAATGCCTATCTCATAAAAAGTATGTATTTCAATTTTTTTATTTTATTTCCTTTTTAACCGATTTTCAAAAATGAGGCGGTTTTATGTTCAGCTGTATGTTTGTTTTTTTGTGTATTTTTATCGATTTCATAAATTGTGGACCGATTTTGGAAATTCTTATTTGTTTGGAAGAGTACGTTCCATTTAAATTTGGTGAAGATCTGTTGAAGAATTCTGGAGATTTGCAACAGAACTCCTCAAATAATTACGGCTGATCTTTCAGGATTGTTGCAATCGCATGTCTGTTTATTGTCATATGTTCATAACATAACATCACGCCGGTACGCTCTAAAGAGAGAGGTACGAAGATGTGTACAGTAAACCCTGGTATCATTTCACCGGCTATGTTCAAGTTTTATGTTAGATTTTTTTGGAAAAATGTTTTATCTAACATAATGGCGCATGTAGGTAATCGATTTTTTTAATTGTTTCTCAAATATTTGATATTGGTATCGTTTAATGGGTTTTTACGGATGCCGATTGCAAATCTGACATTCTTTTTAAAATCCAAGATGGCGGATGCAACTTTTTCTCAAACATTCGATATGGGTATCGTGTAATGGGTTTTTAGGGATGCCGATTGCAAATCTGACATTCTTTTTAAAATTCAAGATGGCGGATGCAACTTTTTCTCAAACATTCGATATGGGTATCGTGTAATGGGTTTTTAGGGATGCCGATTGCAAATCTGACATTCTTTTTAAAATTCAAGATGGCGGATGCAACTTTTTCTCAAACATTCGATATGGGTATCGTGTAATGGGTTTTTAGGGATGCCGATTGCAAATCTGACATTCTTTTTAAAGTCCAAGATGGCGGATGCAACTTTTTCTCAAACATTCGATATGGGTATCGTGTAATGGGTTTTTAGGGATGCCGATTGCAAATCTGACATTCTTTTTAAAATCCAAGATGGCGGATGCAACTTTTTCTCAAACATTCGATATGGGTATTGTGTAATGGGTTTTTAGGGATGGCGATTGCAAATCTGGCATTATATTTAAAATCCAAGTTGGCGGATGCAAATTTTTCTCAAACATACGATATGGGTATCGTGTAAAGGGTTTTTAGGGATGCCGATTGCAAATCTGACATTCTTTTCAAAATCTAAGATGGCGGATGCAACTTTTTCTCAAACATCGATATGGGTATCGTGCAATGGGTTTTTAGGGATGCCGATTGCAAATCTGACATTCTTTTTAAAATCCAAGTTGGCGGATGCAAATTTTTCTCAAACATACGATATGGGTATCGTGTAAAGGGTTTTTAGGGATGCCGATTGCAAATCTGACATTCTTTTCAAAATCTAAGATGGCGGATGCAACTTTTTCTCAAACATCGATATGGGTATCGTGCAATGGGTTTTTAGGGATGCCGATTGCAAATCTGACATTCTTTTTAAAATCCAAGTTGGCGGATGCAAATTTTTCTCAAACATACGATATGGGTATCGTGTAAAGGGTTTTTAGGGATGCCGATTGCAAATCTGACATTCTTTTCAAAATCTAAGATGGCGGATGCAACTTTTTCTCAAACATCGATATGGGTATCGTGCAATGGGTTTTTAGGGATGCCGATTGCAAATCTGACATTCTTTTTAAAATCCAAGATGGCGGATGCAACTTTTTCTCAAACATACGATATGGGTATCGTGAAAATGGGTTTTTAGGGATGCTGATTGCAAATCTGACAATCTTTTTAGAATACACGATGGTGGATCACATTTTCTTATAATTGTGAATTTATTTTATTTTTGATCTATCACAAGAAACAGTAGTAGGTATCTATACTACTGTTTTTTTAAGAGATATCAAATAGTAATCAGAAAGTTGCTTGCAACTTGCGCATCGTGCACCACGAGACCTTAAGTCTAGTTTTTGTATGTACTACTGGAATTCGCACTTCCCCCAATATGATTATAAATTAAAGGCTATTTATTATTCTGAATTCTTATGAATGGAAACTTCTCATATTTATTATAGTTTATATAACTGTAAGTTTACAGTACCGTTTTTATTACTGTTTTGGGACTGTATGTTTCCAGTTCTAAGACATGCTTTTTGACTACTTACAATATTTTTATTTTATTTCAGTATTCTTCAAAACATACGGATTCATATTCAATCATTTTGATAGAAGAAGAAACTGAAGATAAAGACGAGATCATAATACATGGCAATAGAAGTGGGTTTCACATGATGCAGTTGAGCTGACTAGAAACACAAGCTACCCATTAAGGTTCCGAAAAGCAGTTAAAAAATATACTTCGTTTGGTTACTGGCGCTGTAAAACATATACATATATGCGCAAAATGACAAAACTTTTCTCAAAAAGTTCTGGATCTGAAGCAGGGTTTGTTGAACGGGCCACGTGTTTGGAAATCATAGCACATGCAAATCTTATTATTGCAAAAAACTGACCGAAAGGGAATCATCGACAGAAGAAAATCTGATTTCAACGATGAAAAATAAAGAGGGTGGCTTTATATTTTCAGTCATATTAAAATTCACTTCCAGGCCGATGAATAATGCTACAAGCTTGATGCATAATGCATAGAGCAACATTACTGAAATTTTTAATGGTATCATAGCGAAGTTTATTGGCGGAAAAATAATAAATTACTCAGGCAGGCAGACATATGCTGGAAGATGTGCCGCATCAGTGGTCTCATTCAATTCGAGACAACCACTGGCATACCCGAGTATAAAAATATTACTCAAGTACTAACAAACTTATAAAACATCTCGAAACCAAGAGAAATACCAAAAGATTGGCGTCAGCAAAACGCAGAGTACATAAATCGTATAATTTAATTTAAAAATTAATTTCTGGAAAAGAGACAAGGAATTAATATTAAACAAAAAAAAACCATAATTGATACTTCCAAGCACAAGGACAACTTCATGTTACACAAAGAAAAACATGCATATTTGCAGTTTGGACTGAATTGGACATGAAGGTTGAACTTATCGAGGAAGAATAGAATTTTGGTCTAAAATGGAAGAAAAATTTAAAACTTTTTATTTTGATTGCTTAATGCCGGAAATCCTTGTTCTCAGTTAGATAGGCAAATGAAACTCAGGGAATGAAATCTCAATGAAAGATCAATGAAAAGGAGAAAAAAAGATTCGAAACGAACACTTGCAACTGAAGAAACAACAAAACGCAAAAGAAAAGCGCAATAAATCGCATGGGCACGTTATTCCGTTATGCACCAGTGGTGGAAAATAACAATAATGTTTTTAAATGTGATTGATATTACCCTTCTTGTCTCTTTTCCAGTTATTTTTATAATCTTTTTTATCTTAACCCCACACAAATTTTGGTCATCTGGTGACAAGTAGTGACAACTTTGTATGAAAAATTTAAATTCTTTTTTGAAAAATGTCTTCGACTTCCCTGGAGAAAGTTGTTCATTTACAGAAGCAAAAGCAATTTTTAAAATATGATCATTCCGTTACATCCTGTATAATAAATATACTACGTTTCCCTGGACTTTTTGTAAAATGGTAAAACACGCATTAGGTAATTATAGTTTTTTTATTACGGTCTGGTTTTATTATACAATATACCTACCCATCTACAGCTACTCCCCTAGCTTACCTACAAAGTCTACAAACCCAGTAAAATGCCCAGACCTACAATCCATAAAGCCAAAATTTCATCGCAATCGGATGAATATTAAGGGAACGGTTATTGTATTACTATAGTACAATACAACCAAACATTATTTTTTATATAATATAGATTATAAGATTTAATTATGGGCTATATGTACATATAAAACCATCTAAATAATAAATATTCGTCATTTCAAGTCACTCAACACAACGACCCAAATTTTAAAAATCTTTAGTTACCAACTTTTGTCATGCAACTGCAAGCGGGGCTCGAGCGAACTTGTCATTGTGTGCGTGACGACGCACACGACTAGCGCGCTGCAGTAAATACCTATTTGCCGCGCGCATCTTTTGCTCGGCCCAGTCTTAACGACGAGTTAAACTCTTTTAGGTTAATTAATGTGAAAATGATATTATTTTGGTACTAAATGCGGGCACATTATTACCAAAATAATACCAATTTCAAGGAATAATTCCTTAACGGAGTAAAATAAACGATATACCAAGAATAACTTGGTGTTTTTTTGAAGTAGAGATTGTTTCTCCATCATTATAATAAGAGTATTTGGTACACCGCATTCATATTATGAGGACGCTGATTTATTTGTTAGCAAAAATTTGTTGTGTCTGGAAAAACGTATCACTCACGCGAAAAACTCAAAAACTACTAAACGGATTTCTATGCGGTTTTACCAATAGAAAGAGTGAGAAATGAAGAAGGTTTTTGTGTATAATTTGTCACGGGCGAAGCCGGTGTGGGTCGCTAGTTTAGTATAAGATACAATACCTAATGCAAGTAAAATTCCGTATGCTATACGATAAATATAGACACGTAAGTATTACGAATATTCCTATAAAATTTGTTAATATTTTTGGCAAAGGTTTACTAATATTAAATCTGAATAAAATATGACGTGTCTATCAAACTCTTCATAATAAAATCTCTGAAAACCTAAAAAAAAACATACAATCAGCGGCTCCAAACAAAAAGTGACAAATCCAAATTGATACCAACCAGGAAAGCATTATATACTTCTTCAACTAATATCTAAATTACTTACTTTATCATAATTTCTCGGTAAAACACGGATAGCTCGTAAACCTATCGAATTTTTATAAATTTTATCGTGAATGAAATATTCTGGTTTTAATTTATAGCGACTTAATAATAAACCGAGATAAATGATAAACTTAGTGTTTTCAATAGTTCTTCTCTTTAAAAATACGGGTTCATTGCAACTTTTTGTCTGGAGCCACTGACGTATTCCCCATTTATATTCAACCAAACCTGAAAAAAAAACATAAATAGGGGTAAAAAAGCAAGCAGCACTGACCGACAGGTCACCCCCGTAGAAGGGGTGGATGACAAACGTCTCGTTGCCAATATGGATGACGCCGGATACTCCGTTGCAGGTGTGGAATGCTGCTGATGCCCCCGGGTAATCCTTTACCGTGCCGTGATAGTAGCAGTGCTCGATTTCCTGGGGACAAGTAGAAGATGTTTTAATAGGGTGAAATAATTATTATAAGACTAGTTAACCCGATAGACGATGTCCTATCACATGTCCGAAAAGCTAAAAAAGAATTTTATGGAAAATTCAGGAACAGTTCCCAATTGTCTAGGCAAATTTATATTTTTTTAACATCAGCTACTCTCAAAAAAGCGAACGAACGGCATATATTTTTTACTTATTTATACATTTAGATTAGACTTTTTATGATACTTAATCGAAATGGCAACTATTTAAAGAAATAGACAACAACAATTTTTTTTTCTTCAGCCTCTGTACAACCATGAACGACCAAACTTCCGGACTACATTTCCTTAATTAGAATCACGTAATCAGCATTTTTATCAAATTTTCTCAGAATTTTGATAAAATCTAGTTTGCGTAAAGACTGTCTGTCACGAACAATTTGTTTATACGATTTGTGTACTACTCGCGCAAAACCATATTCCCAGAGATACGATTTCCAGAAATTTAATCGCAAATCATTACACAAAAGCCAGGATTTCCATAAAAGGCGTTCTAAATATAGCATCGAATATGGTCGCAATATAAAAAAGTGTAGGAATTCAATAAAATATTCTTGTGGAGCAATTTCGTGCGCTGAGAGATCTCCTAATTTGTCATTCACGAGTATCGTCCTTTAACAGAAGGGAAAAAGATGCTATGTAAGTGTGGGGGCCGGGAAGCCAGAGGATATTTGAATGGGAAAATATTTTGTGACTGCTGAGTATTGCAAGTTTTTTATTAATATAGGGCATTGTTATTTTATTAATGAAATAGCTGTGCGGTATATAGGTAGAGTAGGCCCCTAGACCTACCTACCATTTTTTTTGCTAGGGTCTTTCTTCCGCGGGGAAACTCAACATCGCCATTCAGAAACTGACGTCAAATGCACAACGCCATCTATCGAATATGGAGTTCAACGGTGTTGGCAAGCGTGTGTTGTGTTATTTTACTTCTTGAACACTTCAAATTCATCTAACTTTTGATTGAGTGAACCGATTGCGATAAAACAAAAACTAAGTAATACTTCAAGATACGCACAATTTTCTTAAAAGTTATCTATATTGGTTTCGTACATTTTACGTGATGCGTGCACAAGTAAACAGAAAATAAGAGAAAAATGCCAAAAACCCTGAAAATGTGTTCTGTTGGTTATCCTTTAACACGCTGGCTATTTTTTTAAGCGACTTCCCAAAAAGGAGGAGGTTCTATGTTCAACATTATGTATATTTTTTTTTATTTTCTTTTTTGTGTATATTCACCGATATCTCCGTCAATTGTGGACCGATTTTGAAAATTCTTTTTTGTTTGAAAGAGTATGTTCCGAAATTGGTCCCATTTAAATTTGGTGAAGATCTGACGAAGAACTTCGAAGATATACAACAGAACTCTTCAATAAATAAAGGCAACTCTTTTGGGATTGCTGCCATCGCATGTCTGTTTATTGTTTATACCATTTCATAACATAACATCACGCCATTACGCTCTTCAGGGGTACGCAGATCTCTCATTTCACCGGTTATGTTCAAGTTTCATGATATCTATTCTGGCGTTATAGGTACCTTACTAAACAACTTGCCTATTAAGAAGGTACAACAAAAAATCAAAAAATAAAAATTGCAAAAAAATACTACCGACTTCCAAATAAAAAACTACAAAGTGTTAAATAACTGTTAAATAATTGGCAGTCGGTGTCTATAATGCAAAAAATGGTACATACGAAAGACACCGACTTCCAAAATAAAATTATTTTATCATTTAGTAGTTTTTTATTTGGAAGTCGGTAGTATTTTTTTGGAAAAATGTTTTTTTTTTTAATATTTTCTATGTACAAAAATGACTTTTCTACGGATTTATTATATGTATATTTATTATATTGATAACTATGACATGTGGTAGAGTATATTTTATTTATATCAACCATAGACCTCACTGACCTCACACACAAACTCACTGGCAAAGGCCTCTTCAAATCAAGAGATTTTGAAGGAGAAAGAGGCCTTTTCCAAATAGTGGAACACAATATTAGGCTAGTAAAAAAAACCAAGTAATCTTGACAGTATTTGGGTGTTACATCGCGAATTAAAAGTACGATAAAATGTTTGGAATGTCACAAAATGTATTTAAATAAAAATATAATATAATGTAAATTAAAATATTCTGAATATGTATATTTGCATATTCCAATGTATTTACAAACATTCCACGGTTATACGACTAAAAATAATGTATCGGGTCGAAAACGCCAGTATCCTGAAAATTCTACCGAGCTTCCCACCCCGCTAATTTCATGGCCATCACGTAAAAGCCTCACTCGCAATTAGACCGCGTTCTTTTTTTTGCTGAGCGGCGAATGGAACGAATGAAAGACCGGACCGCACGCTCATAAGAAATCGGAAAGGTTTTCATTCATTCAATGTGAATGGTAAACTTCGAGTGACGTTGTTTTGACATTTTTTTTCGTTCATCTACTAATCTTATCTGTGATTAATTATGGTTATTTTAAAGTATCATCACGTAGTAAAGGAAGATAAATAAATGCTGTGCCATTTTCCCGAAAATGGAAACAAGAATGCAATAATTAAAGAGCCTTTGGCACACCGTTCACGTCAGCAAAAAAATATTTAAGTATTTTTAACCGACTTACCAAAAAGGAGGAGGTTCTATGTTCGACTTCGTGTATGTTTTTTTTTGGTTGTTCTCCGATATCTCCGTCAATTGTGGACAGATTTTGAAAATTATTTTTTATTTGAAAGAATATGTTCCGAAATTGGTCCCATTTTAATTTGGTGAAGATCTGACGAAGAACTTCGAAGATGTATAGCAGAACTCTTCAATAAATAACGGCAAATCTCTCGGGATTGCTGCAATCACTTGTCTCTTTATTATTTATACCATTTCATAGCACAATATCACGCCAGTACGCTCTTAAGGGGTACGCAGATCTCTCAATACACCGATTATGTTCAAGTTTCATAATATTCGAGTAGTGCTAACTATAATGCCAGAATATATTTCTGGCATTATAGTTAGCTTACTAAAAAACTTGGCTATTAGGTAGGTACAACTAGCAATGTCTTGTAATTGGCCTGTGACCGTGTCATATTAAAGTAGAAAATAAACTTTTTTTGCAAAAAAGTACTACCGACTTCCAAATAAAAAATTACAAAGTGAAAAATAACTTTATTTTTGGAAATCGGTGTTCCGCAAAACATGGGTACCTACGAAAGACACTGACTTCAAAAATAAAGTTATTTTCACTTTGTAGTTTTTTATTTGGAAGTCGGTAGTATTTTTTTGCAAAAAAGTTTTTTTCCTACTTTAATATGACACGGTCACAGGCCAATTACAAGACATTGCGAAAATTGTTTTTTTTTAATTCAATCATACTTTCTTCCTACATTACTCTTAACATAATCGTAAAATATCTGCAAAACAATTTAGCAAATAAATAGATTTTTTGACAAATTCTAACTGTGCCTAGGTAAATTTATGTTTGCATAAAAGATTCTTAAAATATCTGCTAAACAAAAACCAAAAAACATATCTTATTAAGCTTTATACACGCAATTATTTTTCGCAATTTCTCTTAGCTCCCAAGAAATAAGAAAAACACCCTTAATTTCTCCTCCATTTCATAATACCTTTAAAAACATCATATCTTACTGTAATAAGAGTCTTCTCGCCTGGGACGGCTAGTTATATCAAAATTCTTTCGCTTGCTTCTTCAACGTATCATCAATCATCCTCAGAAGTACTCCGGGTCCTTGTTTTTCTTTTAACACAATATCGCGGGTAGATGTAAAAAATATTTCTTTGGAGCAATTGCTAAAGTGGCCAGTCATTGTATGGAGCTAGGGCGCCTAAATGTTGCGAGTGAATTTGAGATGCGTCAGTTTTGACAACCCTTTAAACCCATGGGTTTTCGTAAAAAGAACTTGGGGATTTGAAAACAAGCTATGAATTATAACCAAGCAACAGCGTTCTTGTGGCATATTAATACGATCAACAGTTGCTATTAAGTACGTAGTGTCAAATTATTTAACAACTTATTCACTCATGATTTTCAAAATCAATTGTTGATATTGTTGATCATGACGATCATACAATTCGGATTTATATATTTGTGACGTATGCAACAAAGTTTATAAAATAAATTCTGCTCTAGTTAGTCAGACTACATAATGTTAGTTTGATTTTTTCTATTATTAATTTCTCAGGGATAAAATAAAAAAAAACTGGCCAAGTGCGAGTTGGACTCGCTCACGAATGGTTCCGTATCATTATTGCAAAAAACGGCAAAAGATCACGTTTGTTATATGGGAGCCCCACTTAAATATTTGTTTTATTCTGTTTTTAGTATTTGTTGTTATAGAGGCAACAGAAATACATCATCTAATTTCAACTGTCTAGCTATTACGGTTCATGAGATACAGCCTGGTGAAAGACAGACGGACAGTGGAGTCTTAGTAATAGGGTCCCGTTTTTACCCTTTGGGTATGGAACCCTCAAAAAACAGTATCTAAAGTAACGCCCAACATATCATACATAAGCTAGAATACATATCCAAGTGTTGATAGCTCTAAGCTTTAATTAAGGATTCGTTACTTAAAAGCCAGGCAAGCTAGAGTTGTGTTCGAAGCACAACAAGTTTCCATTGAAATACAGTGTACCAATTAACAATTAAGGCAGGTGATACCCCGCGTTCTAAATCCACTTACCAAAAAGAATTTCACGCTGTAACAGAGTTACTAGTTGAGAAAACATTTTGTGACGCGACCGCTTCCATTTTTCATCTTGTAAGTACTGTGGTGTAATTATCACCCCCATCCCTCCACTTTCTCTCTTGATGTCCGTTGTAGGGGGAGGGGGAGTTGGTGATTTTCGTTGGATAGTGTGTGTTTAAATTTTTATAGTTGTTGATGAGGTTATGTTATTTTTTGAGTTTGATGGGTATTATAAAATTAATTAAAAGTCACTAATGTATTAATCAATCATGTATTTAGCTGAAGCCGGCTAGATTGGAAGCTGAACTCAAGATAGTTGGTACTAGCCTAGGCAGATTAAATTGTGTTTGAAGATTCTAAAAAGCACGAGCTTTATAAACCATGACGAGGACGATCCTCGTATATCGCTAAGCTTTAAATTTGATTGAATGTTTTTATTTTGTATGGCTAGTTAATCATAATTAATTCAATTCTGTTAAGCGTTATGCTTAGCCTATTTAGTTATGAGTAACCTAACAAAATTTTCAATATGTTCAATCAAGTAGTAATTCTAAATTAACTATTTGCGTGAAACTGTGTCACGTTGCGTACCTCATTCAAAGAGGTACGTTTGTTGAAAATTTTCACTTTCCTTTTACAACTTTTAATATCTCCGTTATGACATCAAAAAATGATTACACAAGAGAACACCCCAACAATATCCTCCAGAATTACCTTCATCATCAATTGAACTGACAATTACAAGAAAAAATACGAAAAAAATAATCTTGGTAGAGACAGAGGGTATCGCACTTATACTAAATTAAACAAGGTGTTGGCAAAATTCAATCTAATCTAAAGTTCCTTCAATCCAATTTGAATTTCCTCACCTTTCGTCCCTCTACCCCTCCTGAATGATCCTCTCCTTGCAATTTATCCTAGTCCTTGCTGTCAATTCGGGCGTTGACTTTAGGATTCCTTACTTGGTACAAACAGACTCAAGTTTAGTATATACAAAATTAAAGTGAAGGTATTTCAGTCGTTGGTATACTAAAATGGACTTGGTCGATTGTTTGAAAAGAGTACGGCTAAAGGTGACGATAAAATGCTTAGGATGTAACTTGGGCAATCCTCATTACTTCTAAACTTACTGTCCGATTAGGTTCTGGGTAGTGGTTCTCGTAAAATAAGAGCCGATATATAACATAATAAGAAGATAAAATTTCGTCCTTTTGATGAGCAAGTAAAATTCAAACATATTCTCAGAGTAGGAAGAAAATCGCTCAAATATAATATTAATCATTTAGTTAAACTTTCCGACGACGACTTTATACGAGCAGTATCAATGAGAAAACATTAAGTAGCCAGGTCCATATGAGTATATTTTAGAAAATATATACGGTCTGTATATGTAGGCCGTTGCAGTTTTGACAATTAAACATAAGTTATCACTATTGAATTCGATTAATATAATTCATAGATTCACCTGAACAAAACCATCCTTTCTAGTCTAATAACAAAACTCCCTTTTAAAAACAGTCCACGTACACCACATATCAATGCTAAAGATATTCTTGTTTACTGAACTACAGTACATTAACTGAACACAATAGTGCAAGAGAATATTACACGTACTGCATGCAGAGACGAATGAACGTATCTACTCGCTGCGGGATCACGTATCTGAATTATAATGTAGTATACGACAGCATGTAGAGTACGACAGTGTATAGATACGATAGTATGCGGTCGACGGTCGCATGTTGTATGTTCGTTGTTGTGTTTTGTCTTACAAAGGTGTCAATTCGTATTGTTGAAGAGGTGTGACTAAGGTATTGATATTGTGGTTTGTGAAGCGACGTTGGTTCTTTCAGGAGGTGCAATTTACATTGCCATGTCTATCTGTTACTAGCTTATTCCTGTGGTTTCACTCGTGTGGCCATTTAATATACATGAACCGCAAATTCACGGGCATTTCATGTATATTTATTTATTTATTTATTATATACTTTATTGTACACCAAGATAAAAATTAATCAAAAAGAAATCTTATAACAAAAACAAACATACAACAGGCGGCCTTATCGCGAACCGCGATCTCTTCCAGGCAACCAAGAATGGAAAGAGACAGCCTGGACACAATATGGGGTTGCACTTGGTGCAAATTTTACAACAAATAATTAATTTATTAAGAATGTAGATACTAAATACAAAATATAAATTAAACAAAATAAAATAATAGATACATAAATACATACATACAACTAATATACAGACAAGAAAACAATTCAGCTTATACAACATTATGATCACAATGACAAGTAGTGCTCCTTCACAAGTCGCTTAAAAACAGGCAGTGATTGCGCGCGCTTTATAGTCACAGGCAATGCATTCCATAGACGAGTGGCCTGGACAGTAAAAGATTTGTCTAGGAAGGTAGTGGAATGCATTGGCATTTTAAGTTTCATATTATCCGATGACCTAAGAACCTTAAGGTGCGAGTCACACAGAAACTGAAACCGTGTCTTGAGATAAAGAGGGGTAGAAGGCAGAAAGAGAATATTATATAGGAGAGAAAGAATATGAGCATTCCGGCGATGGCGAATTGGCAACCACTTGAGTTTCACACGAAATTCAGAAACATGGTCATATTTGCGCAAACCAAATATGAACCTTATACAAACATTTTGAAGCCGCTCAAGTTTATCAAGTTGCACTTCAGTGAGGTCAAGATAGCTGGCATCAGCATAATCAAGGATGGGTAGCAGAAGAGATTGTGCAAGCGCAATCTTGGTTGCAGTCGGCAGAAAATTACGCAGTCTTCTCAAAGATCCAGCAGATGCGAATAGCTTGCGGCTAACTTCCTGTAGCTGGGCAATCCAAGAGAAGTTTTTGTCAAGGAATATACCCAAGTTCTTAACTTTCTCGCTAAAAGGGATAACAGAATTGTCAAAAGAAACTTGGGGTAGAGTCGTCCAGTCGATCCTTGAGACCGTTCTTGAACTGCCCACCACCAAAACCTGCGTCTTTATGGGGTTCACCATAAGTCCGAACCTCTTGCTCCAGTCGCATATACGGGCCAGATCACTATTAATGGTCGAGATAGCCTCAGATAGATTTCCAAGAGGAGCTCGTGAGTAAATTTGTAGATCATCTGCATAAAGGTGGTAGGAAGAAATTAATTCGTTGGAGATTGAGTTAATAAAAACAGCGAAAAGTAAGGGAGATAGAACGCCACCCTGTGGTACCCCGGCACAAGTACTACACCAGGAAGACAAGATCTCTCCGATGCAAATACGTTGTCGGCGACCGAACAGGTAACTACGAAACCATTCAATTACCGTTGGAGATATGTTAAGAGAGCCAAGGATGCCAAGCAAAATATCGAAATCTACGGTATTAAAGGCATTACTAAAATCCAGTAGAGCCAAAACCGTTAGATTTCCCAGTTCCATGGCATACCTTATATCGTCAGTAACATTCAGAAGCGCGGTAGTGGTGCTATGACCAGGGCGGAAGCCGGACTGGAAGGGATTAAGGAGATTATTTTTGGATAGGAAGGCGCTTATTTGGTTGTGGATTAAGCGTTCAAGGACTTTGGATAGGAATGGCAAGACAGATATTGGGCGATACTCGGCAAAGGATGTAGGATTGGATTTTTTAGGTAAAGGAATTATTTGAGCGTCTTTCCATGAGCTTGGAAAGACACAGCTAGACGCGGAAAAATTTAGGATATGGCAAAGGACGGGAAGTATAATGTCCAGAACCGGGAGTAGCATTTTGCGGCTGATACAGTCGCTTCCTACTGCGTTTGACGAAATCGATAGTATGCTCTTCTTAACATCACATGTAGTAAATTGACCAAATACAAATGGAGAATAACTGGGAGTCGGAAGAGATGAAAGATGATTCAATGTATTTAATTTAGTTGTCCTATCAAAATTGGACGAAGCAGTAAAATGATTGTTCATTGCATCAATATCAACATCTTTAGGAATAGTCTCCTCCCGGGTTTTACCGACCCCCAATGACCTTAGAAATTTCCAAACTTTGGATGCGTCCCCATTTTGGACATGATCATGAATATGTTGGCGATTAGCATTTCTACACACCTTATTGCAGTGTTTACGTATTGAGACATATCTCTCCCTATTAGCGTAAGTAGGGTTACGCTTAAATTTCGACTTTGCCGTAACTTTTTTATTCATGACATTTTTAATTTCATCCGTAAGCCATGGTGCCGGCAAATGTCTCACTTTAACTGCCCGAACAGGAGCGTGATGGTCGTAAAGCTCAACAAGCTTAGTGGTGAACATCATAACTTGCTCATCGACTGAAGCAGAGGCAAATACCTACATAAGACCAATCTATGTTGCTGGCATCCTCACAAAGACTGTCAACGTTCATACCTCCAAAATTGCGTTGCATGAGGATTTTGGCTTTAGCCTTAGGTGGACGAATTTTATATGAAAGAAATATCAAATCGTGATAAGAAAAGGCATCGGCTGAGCATTGGCCATGCTTAGCGACGCGATCAGGAGAGGAAACTAAAATCAAGTCAAGAAGTGAAGGAGTAGAGTTTGGGAAATGGTGAGTAGCACTAAGCGGAAGAATGGAAAGATTACTAGAAACTGAAACATTAGTAAGGGAAGAAGAACGATGGTCCTTCTTCAGGAGACAAGTGTTAAAGTCACCCATGATTATGCTATGACTGTATGAAGGGATAAGCATTTCTAAGAGCTTCTCGAAAGATGAAAAGAAATTGACACGTAATGAGGGACAATAATAAACTCCAAGAAGTAATTTATAATGATTTAGCTCGACCTCCAGAAAAAGATGCTCACCAGCACCCGATGGCGGTGGTTGCGCTGACACATTGAGAATAGAGAAAGGAATATGAGCGCGGAGATATATGGCAACACCACCACCACCACCAACAGTCCGATCGTTTCTAATAAGCACAAAGCCGGGCAGAGAGTAATTAGTAGAAGGGAGACAAGGTTTAAGCCATGACTCGGAAATAAGAATAGCATGTATGTTTTTACAGTCAAAACTAGCCAGCATATCGTGGAAATGAGCCGGAATACTCTGAGCGTTGATATGAATAACGTTAAAATTCTTAGGAACATCGGAAAACTGCGCTCTAAGACTGTCTACAAGAGAAGTAACACTCACAAAACTGTCATCACTAGTCAAAGAAAAAAAACTATTACTATCACTGCTTTCATTAGACATAAACATTAACTTATTATAATACTATAAATACTAAAACCCTATCTTAAAAATATAACAAAACAACAAGTTCACCTGCCAGTTGCGTTATTCATTAAAAGAATAAAATAAAATAAAAACATGTTGAATCAAAACATGTTGAATCCGGGCAACAAAAACAGAATCTTTACGAAACACAAGAGAAAGAAAGAAAAAAAACACGCGTACAGGAGAATTTAAATGGAACATACAAAATAAGAATTGACCTTAGTTATGGTACTTTAACTAAGGACTTGACCATTAAACGGAACGCACCGATAAATTCACAATTTGACATTTCAATGACAGTGACAAGCAAGACGTATTATGATTATGACAACATGTGAATTCAGTAAATTTTATTGTAAACAATAACGTTTTGAAGTTTATTATAAACTGTGAAGGTATAAAATAAAACATAATATTACCCGGACCCACATGAAAACATCACAAGGATGAAAATTACTTCTTCAAAGCTGTAGCACGTTTCAGTCTTGCGGTCTTCAAAGAAGCAGCGATCGGACTAGTTTCAGACACCGCCACTTTAGGTCCACTCGGCTCGGGCTCAATGGGAATCGGCGCAATTTTGTCCAAATCAGCGAGTGATTCAATCCGGTGCCGCGTATCTTTTGGACCAAGGACATACACACATCCTGCCTTAGTCCAGCTCTTAGCGACGCCAACTCTTGCCCTCGCTGCCAAGAACACGTCATGCCGCCCCTTTGTCAGGAACTCGGACATAGTAATACCTGAAGCCCTTAGCTTGACTTTTGAGAACCATATCTTATCCCGGATTGCTAGACTGCGCACCTTAAATAAGATAGGCCTGGATTTATTGGCTACTGCTCGACCCATCCTGTGACATCGGCTGATGTCAGCAACAGTGAAATCATTAAGCTGTAATTTGTCACATACCACTTTAGCGATGACTTTAGCGGTGTCTTCCTTTTGCTCTTCACTTACGCCATGTAGAAGCAAGATTTTTCTCCGACCACGCATCTCCATTTGGTCAACAGTACCAGCTAGAAGCTCCACCTGCCGCTGAAGACTGTTGAGAGCTTGCGATATGAATGCCCGGAACATATTAAATTCCACTGCCAGGCCGGAACTTGTGACAGGTGATGGAGGGGTTTTCTGCAATTCAGCCTCAAAGACAGACATCCTTGTGTGGAACAACTCTTTCAGATCACTGAAAGTGCTTGTCAGTGAATCCATTGTCTTGATGTGATAATATTTTGTGAAGAAGAAGTTGTGAGGAGATAACGCTACACTAGCAGGTAATAACTATGAACTATTATAATATGACATAAAATATTGTAAATTATTATTGTATTAAATTAAATTGAATTTTAATTATGAGCGTATTTTTTTAAGTGTTACTGGTACAACTACCCAAAAGCAAAAAAAAAAAAAAAAAAATGTATATTACGCATTTAAAGGCTATTTATTCACATAAATAGCCTTTAAATACTCAGCGATAGTAGGTATCGTTTCTATTAATAAACTATCAAATCTATGTAAGACTATCAATCAAATGTCAAATAAATAAATTTATTTTAAATATATGATTAAATTTATTTATTAAATATATTATTAAATTTATAAATAACATTTATTTATTATTATTTATTTATCAATGTAAGAGCTTTAGTAATCGAATCAATACCTCCAGCAATTATTCAATCATTATTTAAAAAAATGCATTTTTCTACCATTGCCTGGTATCTATCAATGAGCTATTTATAGCATACAGTATATTATCTGTGATTATGAGTACAGCTGAGGAGTGGAATACCCTGCCGGAGTTTGCGTTTCCCGATAGCTTTTTTGTTTGTGAGTTTGTACCGAATAGGCTCCGAAACTACTGGACCGATTTAAAAAAATCTTTCTCTTATGGAAAGCTATATTATTCCCGAGTAACATAGGCTATAATTTTAACGGCAGCGAAGCCGCGGGGGTCAGCTAGTCTATAATAAAAAGCTAAGATGAGTTGTTAGAAATAAAAACAGTATACATTAAATTTCATCGGGCTTACAAACAAAACTTTCTGAAAGTCTAAAATTACAATGGACAGTCCTCAAGAGCCCAATACCATTGAATGGAAAATCCAGCACACCATTAAGAATTTCCAGAAAATTTATTTCATGCTTGTCCCAACATAGTATGATACGTGTAGTCGCAAAGAAATGCAATATAAATAATAATATTATAAGTCTCAAGCACGTATTAGCAGTTAGTCACATCACAACGGTCGACGCACCGTCTTTGTCACCACTCATAAAACCTAAATGATGGGTCTCGAGTACTTTGCTGAGCTCAGTATTTTGTTGAGTTCAGTATTTTGTTGAGCTGTATTTTGTTGAGCTGTATTTTGTTGAGCTGATATCATTCGTAGACGTTATGCTGTATATGTATCTTGTAATAGTATGTGCAGTTTGTCACATTATTTGTTCTTCATGAAAAGTCTCGAGGGACATCATTAGTGTATAAATAACGTAATTCTAGAAGGTGGACACATGTGTTTATTTGTGCAATGTGCGGTCTGCTTGTGATAACAGTTTCAAAGCTTAAACGTGTTACATTTTCTTGGAATGGAACAACAATCTAAATCATTTTATATTTTAAAGGCGTAAAATTGTTTGTTGTTAGATTACATCATATTTAGGGTTCCATACCCAAATGATAAAAACGGTACCCTATTACTAAGACTTCACTCTCCGTATGTCTGGCTGTTTGTCACCAGGCTGTATCTCATGAACCGTGATAGCTAGACAGTTGAAATTTTTACAAATCATGTATTTATAATGCCGCTATAACAACAAATACTAATAAAAAAACTTTTTTACAAAAAAATACTACCGACTTCCAAATACAAAACTACAAAGTGAAAAATAACTTTATTTTTTGAAGTCGGTGTCTTTCGTAGGTATAATTTTTTTGCGTTATGGACACCGACTTGAAAAAATACAGTTATTTTTCACTTTGTAGTTTTGTATTTGGAAGTCGGTAGTATTTTTTTGCAAAAAGTTTTTTTTTTCACTTTTTAGTCGTACCTACGTATTAGGCAAGTTAGTAAGGCAACTGTAAACCCAGAATAGATTTCATGAAACTTGAACATAACCGTTGGAATGAGAGATCTGCGTACTCCTTAAGAGCGTACTGGCGTGATGTTATGTTATGAAATGGTATAAACAATAAACAGACATGCGGTTGCAGCAATCCCGAGAGAATTGCCGTTATTTATTGAAGAGTTCTGTTGTATATCTCCGAAGTTCTTCATCAGATCTTCAAAAAATTAAAATGGGACCAATTTCGGATCATCCTTTTTCAAACAAAAAGAGAATTTTCGAAATCGCTCCACAATTGACGGAGATATCGGGAAACATACATAAAAAAAAAAACAAACATAATGTCGAACATTGAACCTCCTCCTTTTTGGGAAGTCGGTAAAAAAGAGAAAAAAATGAATGTTTAAGTGGGTCTCCCATACAACAAACGTGATTCTTTGGCCGTTTTTTGCGATAATGGTACGGAACCCTTCGTGCACGAGTCCGACTCGTACTTGGCCGGTTTTTTTTTGATGTACTGATCCGATTAATTAACTATTATACTACGATAGAAAGCTACCCAATTAGCTTATGATCATTAAGTTATCCTGGGATTACGAATGCCCAGGATAATAGTAGTACCTACTTAGCAGTAGCCAAGTGCTTAAGGCTACTTTTATCCTGGAAAAATGCATTTAGTAAGGTCCTGTCTGATAAGTCCGTGGAGCGCAGCCGGGGAGAAGAGCTTACCTATAATTTACTATCGCCTTCTTACCTAATCACGGGTCGTAGGTTCGAATCCGGGCAAGTACCAATGTGAATTTTTCAAATTCATATGTACTTTCTAAGTTAATCTTGGACATCACAGGCAACGGTGAAGGAAAACATCGTGAGGAAACCTGGACTTATATAGTTATAATGTAAGTCTGAAATAGCCAAGTCAGAGGCCTGTGGGGATTCCCAGAGGCTGCTTAATTAACTCTGACACCAGAGGTGGCCACACCCCACACGAAAAGAAAGAAAGAAGACCTAATCACACTAATGTTATTAAGGTGAAACTTTGTGAGTGTGTGTGTTACTTCTTCACGATCAAACGGCTGGACAGATCGGGTTGAAATTTGGCAGAGACATAGATTATAGTCTGGAGTAGCACATAGGCTTAATGTATTGTAGCAAATATTTTAACCCGGTATAATATTCCCTTGGGATGATAAAACACTGTTCACGCGGGCGAAGCCGCTGCCGCGCTGGCAGAAGATAGTAGCATAATAACATTAAATGAGTGTTTATGTTCTTTAAGACATAGTAACTGTTGATTTCATAGTAACTAATAATCTTTATTAACTTTGTAAATAAACCTGAATTTCAAACTTTAGTTTTTAAGGAGTATGTGACTCTGTTTCAATCACTACTATCAGAAACTACAGAAGAAAAGGTTAAAAAAATACAAACGACTTCAAAATAAAAAACCAGCCAAGTGCGAGTCGGATTCGCGCACAAAGCGCATTTATATATTAATATTATAAAATTAACCTAGGAGCCAAGCCAAGGAGAAAAAATCATGATAAGCATCAATACGCACATGTTTCATAAGCATGGACATTTAGACAATTCAAACTAATACTTACAGCGCCTACTGAACCATTGATTCAAATAGAATCCTTCATCTTGACGCTAGTAACCTTTGATCCTCGGGTTATCAAGATTTGCTGGTTTTTCATGGTTATAAAAAAAATTATGCTACCGATCTCAGATGCACAATGCAAAAATAAGTGTCATCCTTGTAAACCATAGACATTCAGCGTTCATAGATTAGTAGACGCCTGTACCTGATTTACTTTATGCTACTAATTCTAATATAAGATTTAATCTTTTTGTTTATTAGTTGAATTGCGTGTTTATTCAATTAATTATTATAAACAATTCTAATATATGCAATGGCAAATGCAATGGAGAGGGCTATGCTCGGAGTTTCCTTGCGTGATCGACTCAGAAATGTAGAGATCCGCAAGAGAAACAGGGCTACCGACATAGCCCGAAGAATTGCCAAACTTAAGTGGCAGTGGGCAGGGCACATTGCTCGCAGAACGGATGGCCGATGGGGCAGAAAGGTTCTGGAGTGGCGACCGCGAACCGGAAGACGTTGCGTTGGGAGGCCTCCCACCAGGTGGACCGATGACCTGGTGAAGGTTGCGGGGATTCGCTGGATGCGGGATGCACGGGACTGGTCAATGTGGCGACGCTTGAGGGAGGCCTATGTCCAGCAGTGGACGTCTTTCGGTTGATATGATGATGATGATTCTAATATATTATTTAAATCAAGTTAATTGATCTCATCAGACCCTAACGCCATCAGACCGAAAGACTGTACACTAGTGATACACCTAAAATCATTTTCATCTTTGGCACTAGATGTCGCTAATGACTTCGAAATTAAATTTAACATTATTTTTAATCGTTACACCCTTTGGGTACGGAACCCTAAAAAAACAAACACTACAAAGTGAAAAATAATTTCCATTTCGGAGGTCAGTGTTCCTGTTTTCGTATCTTCGTTTTTTGACACCGCCTTTCGAAGTGAAGTTATTTTTCACTCTGTTGTTTTTGTTTTTTTAGGGTTCCGTACCCAAAGGGTATGAGAGTGTACCAGGGGGAACTATACACATCTGTGTACCCGATTAGATCGTACTGGCATGATGGTATGTTATAAAATGGTGTAAACAATAAACAGACATGCGATTACAGCTATCCCGAGAAATTTGCCGTCATTTATTGAAGAGTTCTGCTGAAAAACTTCGGAGATATAGGTACATCTCCGAATTATTTCATCACATTAAAATGTGGTCCCATTTTGGAATTTGGAATAAATTTCTTTCAAATATTTTGCAAATCCGTTTATATATGACGGAGCTATGCCCGAAAATACAAAAAAAATGCGAATTGAGAACCTCCTCATTTTTGGGAAGTCGGTTAAAAATTTTTAGCATAATTCCTTTACCCACACCCAATATCATTCCCAAGGCTATTTATTACATCCAGACCAACAATAGTTTTCTTATCCGCATCACTAGCTCATGTGCGCCCATTTTGCTATGGCGTTTCAATTCCCACGGGCAAACCCAGTGATTTATCAGTGACGTCACTTTACGTGGCCATAAATTATATAGGCGTTTAACGCATACCGAGACTTTAGTGGTGGTCTGTCAAGATAATTTATTGAACCCTAATCTCGGGCAAGCAATTTAAGTTTTGCGATTTTTATAGTTTTTTTATAGGTATATTTTTATGGATGCAATACGAGTATATGGTTTGTGTTGTGATTTTAAAACAAATGGGTTCTTATTTTTCGTCCTGAACATAACTTTATGCAATCAATATGTCTAGCCTTTTCTCAATTACGAGTATATTGTGGTCGGCTTCTCGGTCTTACCAAATTCAGCTATTTTAAATATCTTACTGTATTTGTTTTATATTTTTTGTATCTATCTTTATCTTTCACGGCACAGTATTATGCTGAGTGGAGGAAGCATTCTTGCTACAACCGTGAGTCCCCACAACATGCATATGTTTTATTTACACGCACATTTATTTTTCTTGTCTTTTTTTACTTTTTTTCTGGTACTAACATAACTTAAGAACTACTAACACTATCGCTAAGGGTTTCGTTTTACCTAAATCTACTTCTACTGTTTTTGTTTTTGCAATGTACTAATGTTTGTTTTTCGTTTTGTGGCAATTAATTACTTTTTCTTTCAGCTTGATTCAAGTGTTTTACATGAAGCGTCTGCCTTTCTGACTTCTACAACTCGTAACTGGTTAGTAAGATAGCAATTGGTAAGACTAGACTTAGATTTCTGGCTTCTAACTGTCTGTAACGGAGCAGTGGTGGCCCTGTGGTAAAAGTCGTGACTTACAAGTTGTAGCTCGTGGGTTCGACCCAGGCAGGCGCTTTACTATACGCATTACTGTAAATTATTTCATCATCACTGCTCTCAAAACGGTGAAGCAAAACATCGTGAGGAAACCGGCATGTCTTAAAAACAAAAATTCCATGTGACATCCACCAACCCGCACTGTGCCCACGTGTTGGATTGCGGCCCATTCCCTCTCATAGAGAGGAGGCGTGCACGCACAACGGACCAAATAGGAGTCTAAGTGCGGAAAAGGGGATCCATTTATAGTCATTATAAGTCTAAGATCTTCAAATGACAGCCGGGACCAATACCTTAACGTACTTTCCAGATAAGGAAGAATCTCGATACATATGGAATAGTCAAGTCACCCATCTACGGACGAACCTTACTATATAACAACAATACCTTTAAATAAAGTAGGTACGGACCGTTTTGAGGATAAAAATATATGTAACTCGGTACCCAAAACAATAAAAACGGACAACTTAATCCAGTTTCTTAACCTTGAGCAAGTTTTTGTCTGTCTAGACATTGGAAAGGGGTAGCATAAAATGTTATAGCTATTCTTATACGGGTACCTAGCTGCGTTGGAAACCAAGAAAGGGTTTAAAAATGCGAACGGTGCAGTCTAAAATGGCCTTGCAACAGGATGAATGTCTTAACAGTTATTGGTAGGAGAAAATTGTTCAATTATTAGGTATATCGAAAGCTGCACCACTATTGCGTAAAATATGAGTACTTTTTAACACAATCCAAACGATTTTGTAGAAATATCCTAAATGATTGCCAAATATATTGTTCAAAATGGTAGACGAAGCTCGTCAATAATGAAATAACATACATAAATAAACTCACGCCTTTTTCCCCATAGGGGTTGGCTGTAACTACAGAACGCCAGCTGCTACGATCCTTACATACTCCTTTTGCTCACTTACTGAAGAACATCACCTATAAGGTCTATTTATGTCTTTCTAGGGCGTCCCCTCCCAGCGTTTCCATTCACCTCTGCCTTGTGCCTTAGTCCTTAACCTTTCGTTAGTCGCCTTTCATTCATCCTCTCAACATGGCGAAACCATCTTAGCGTACTCTTTTCAATTAGTTACTTCATCTTCTTTTAAACTACAACGTTGTCTTATTACATCATTCCTGAATCTACCGTTTAAAGTTACACCACACATACTTCGAAAGGAACGCATTTCTACTGCATTAATCCTACTTTCATGTCTTTTTGCAATACCCAACCTTCACTTGCAGACATAAGTGAAACAATGGAATAATTGTTTTTATTTTATCAAAATGACAAAATAAATGGTGTTTTATAAGACCTTATTGTACTGTCTGGTACTAAACTATAGTATCAGTATCGTAGATAGAATAGTCTTCAACATAATCGACAGTCCAAGGCAATGGAAATCAAACACACTATCTGAACTTTAGCAGTTAGGAAAAAACTACCCGCAATTTAAAGGAAAGTGTATTTCCAAGCTGGCTTTTACCATTATCTATGGAAACTAAACAAAATAGTATTGCTGCCATATTGACCCTATCTCAATTTATACTGGCTATGAAAGTGGCCCATATTTCTTTTTTGTTTTGGTTTTTAATAAACTACATTCTTTTAGTAATGTACCGCAGAATATTAATTGTGCTTTACATTGTTATTTAAGTAAGAATTTTAGTTAAATTGCCTTTTTATCCGACCGCGGCGAAAGCCAGTCCAAAGGAGGTTTACATTTAAGGCAACATTAGCTTTATTAAAATACCTGCAATATTTTATGTCTTATGGTTTCTGATGAATTACTCTCACACTATATCAAAAACAAATAAATCCTTTCACATACCAAAAACACAATAAAAACCACATTCTCTCATACAAACCCTATTAACACTGCCGAAGACTCCACCACAGTCATACGATAACTTCCAACCGATAGAGCTTGCCCAGCCAGCGATACAGTTTTACGATGACCTTATCTACCCATGTTTGCATAGAAAAGTACGAGTTTCTGAGCCGTTTCCCTCGGCAGATGTAGGGTTAGTACTAGGGAAGTTACGGAGCTCTCTCCGATACGTCGAGACTCCGGTAAGTCGGACCTTCCGATTGATTTTACAACTCCGGTTCCGATACTTTAAGACGACAACTGTCGCCAACGACCTTGAGGGAACAAAACGAGCACTCGTTTCACACCCGCGCTACCCTGAATTGAGTAGATTTTTGTACTTTCCTTATTATTCTATGACTTTAAAAAAGCCTCAGGTCAAATGTGTAGATTAACTGCCTTTGAGGTTTTGGTGCAACTGCCGCTTTTTTTGTCCGTGTTAGACATAACTTTACAAATTAATTAGACTATGTTTTACTTTTTTTTAAATCAAATAATTAAGAAAATGGTCTAATATAACATATATTTTTTTCAAAAAATTACGGCTAGCCATTTAGACGTGATTCTCATTTTAAATTTCAGCTACTGAGGCGCCTTAAATCAGAGGATTTTATCGGAGGTCAAAGCAACGGCCGGTAGTAAGCGCCCGGTGGCTTCGGTTAACGTGTACAAACATGTATAGGCATGTCGCACGGAGAACTTGCCTCCCTACGTGCTTTCTGTCGCAGGTTTTATTGAAATTAAAGAGGATGACTGAATAATATGTGTACTATTTTATTTGTTTTGGGTCTGTCGTTTACACATCGCTTTTTAGCCACCACCTCCGACTCCAACTCCGATTCCGGTTACGACTCCGACAAACCAAATTTAAAACTCGGATTCCGACTTCGGTTCCGATAAACCAGCTCCGTAACGTCCCTAGTTAGTACTTTCAAATGTTCGACCGATCGATAACTGTGAATAGAGATTTTTTTAAGAGTCGTACCTATATTCAGTGTGTACAAAGATGTTCGTGATTTGTCAAGCTACGCGCGATTGAGGGTTGAAGTGATGTCTTCAAGTGGAGATTAGAGGGTTATGATACGTTATTGCGAATGATTTCATTGCTGGGTTCGGGGATTGGAAGATTATATTGAAAGTGTGTCAGCTTTTTTTTCGCGGAACCGTTTTTTCGTGCTTGCTTGATGAAAGGAGTGAATTTATATTTCGTATCTATTGTATTGATTGATGACTACGTGTTTGAGAATATAAACCATTACAAAAAGACAGGGTCAAGTTTTACTCGACTGCCTCAAAAAGAGACTTAAGTTTTTCCTACCATTTCCAAATATCTTGATTCAAAGTTAAATCTCACATTCACATAAAATCACGCCTGTATCAAAATCAAAATCAAACAGATTATTTCAAATAAACTTTAACGGTACTTTTGAATTGTCAAACTAAAAAAAAAAAAGGATGACTCTAGTTGAAAATTCGCAAGCATCAGTAGGTCTCAATAGAGAAGAATTTGCAAGAAACTCCATGGAAGCTCTTTGCCATCAGTTTTAATTAAATTTTTTTGGTTACATCATTCTTGTTGAAAAAGTACATATAATATATGTGAGAACAATGTAAAAAGACGTGCACGTAAAAGCTTCTAGAGAAATAAACAATAAAAAAAATACAATAACCGGCCGAGGCAGCAAAGTTATGACCAATCCCAAGTGATGCCGCCCGTTCACGAACATGACGCATGGATCAGCACCACTCAGCTCAACCATCATGAAGGGAACCGAATGATACAACACATGTGCCACCATCAGAGAGAAATTAGAGAGAGCATGACACACTCAAAGTCAACGAACGACACCCAGGTAGGTACCGTGAATGGTAGATTTTCAGTCGGAACATAGTACTCACACATGTGCTGTGCAGTTATATAATACTAAAAGAAATTGCGTTTGTACAATACGACTTCTTAAATTGTAACGATTAGAATCGCATTAATTCCTCCAAGCAAAAAACAAAACAAGAAAAATCAAATCCAATCAGTAAATGCAGATGTCCAACATATTTTTTTTGCACAACCCCTGATTAATCAGGAACATTATCATCTACCTTTTGAAAAACTGCTAAGAGAGCATCTTGGTTCATCCGCCAGCCTCCTGTTACGATCGATTTGTCCTCACGGCAGGCTATTTACCCGGGACACGAGGCGCGGGCCCCGAGCCCCGGGATCCCGGCTTGTCCCGGTTTAATTAAAGTCCGTACTAAGTCGAAGCGATAGCATTGCCTACGTTTAATTGCGACACCGGATTGCGTTCTGTTTTTTTAAGCGATTTGATATTAGCGTTGCGCTTTTGTTTTTGATTTGTTTGTTTGTTTGGTGGTCGTGGATGTGTTTTGGTTGTACCATGGATGTGCTTTCAGTTGCTGTGTATTTGAGAGATAATTCTCTGATTAGAATAGCAAAAGGTTTTCTCCGGTAGATATTGCGATAAGCTTTTTTTCTTGAAATATAGTTGTGTATCTAGACTAGACGAGGATGTTGAGATGGTTGTATGGAGTGACGAGAATGGATAAAGTGAGAAATGAGTATATTAGAGCGCCAGTGACAGAAAATGGTCACGTGATGAGGAGGGATGAAACGCATGTTACTAAAAGAGTTATGAATATAAATGTGGATAGATGGAGAAGGAGGGGACGGCCAAAGAAAAGCTGGATGGACTGTGTGAGGAGTGATATGAAAGAAAAGGGAGTCAGTGATAGCGTGACGGGGTACAGGACGTTATGGAAGAAGAAAACGTGTTGCGCCGACCACAAGTAACATGGGACAAGAACTGGAAGATGTTGATGAGAGTTGTGTAACTAATTTAGTGTACAATAAAGTATATTTTATCTAATGACGTGTTGATAAGTTAGGTAGTTTCGCGAGTAATGGAATTAGGGGTGGCAGTACCTACCTATCGCAGGTACACCTTCATTTCACCACTTATGTTTATATTAAAGAAGGCGGTCTTGAAGGCGGTCTCCGAATGGGGTGATGCCAATCTGGTCAGTTTCAATGCTGTTAAGACCCAGGCGTGTCTTTTTTCCGCTAAAAAGAGCCAATTCCATCCGGCTCCTTCTTTCCGTGGTGTAACCGTGCCGTTAACGGACCACCTCGAACTTCTTGGTGTTATGGTGACATCTACCCTCAACTTCGGTCCATACATTGAGGCGAAAGCTCAGTTAGCTGCAAAAAAGTTGGGGATTCTTGCAAAGGTGAGACGGTACTTCACGCCTGAACAGCTGCTCAACTTGTATAAAGCACAAGTTCGGTCATGCATGGAGTACTGCTCTCACCTCTGGGATGGATCTGCCAAATACCAGCTTAATGCACTTGAGTCGATTGACAGACGGGCCAAAAGGTTTATTGGCAACGATGCACTGGTCGCATCAAAGCTCCAGAGCCTCGAACATCGACGCCTAGTCGCCAGTCTGTCGGCTTTTTATCGGTTACATTTCGGGGAGTGTGCGATGGAACTGCACAATTTGATTCCGCCTAGCCCTCTCCATCATCGGACTACAAAGCGTACGGCCATGCGCCATCGGTACATGGTAGACATCCCTCCCATACGCACAAAGCGTTTTGCTAATACTTTCATTGTGCGCACAGCTAAGGAGTGGAATTCCCTTCCGGAGTCTTTGTTCCCTGACAGCTACAACCTAGGGGTCTTTAAGTCAAGAGTGAATAGGTTTCTTCTAGGCAAGCGTGCTTCACCGTAGACCACATCATCGCTTAACATCAGGCGAGATGGTGGTCAAACGCTAGCCTGTATTTTATAAAAAAAATATTAGGTAATAGGTGACTCTATTAAATGAGTCTTCTATAATATTAATGTGTAAAAGGCGTCAAAACTAACATTGTAACTATTAGCAACTGTAATTTGATTCATATTCAGTAGGCATCTCTACGAACACCAAATTATCTTTCCTAAACATTAATTACTTCAAGATACCAGTTTCCATCTTTCAAAATCAGCAGATAGATACCTCAACATAAAACTCAATTTAATTTTACCTAAAGCTGCAAAATAACTACAGCGATCCATCTTATCAATTAAGTTTAGTTTCCATTTTCATCTCAGACAGATATCTACCTGTCTCCTGTCTAGATGTTCCAACTTGGTCCATTCATCTATAACACAATTAAAATATTGGAGAATCGCTTTTAATTGAGTTTTCAAGAAAATGTAAGACTCACTGTGGATCGAGATTGGACTGAAAGCGATTGTTTTTCGATAATATTTTCAGAATGTTCGTTTTTCGTTGAGCAAAATTTTGATATTTTGAGTTTGATAATGAATGTGTAGTAATGATGCGTGAACAGATATATTAGATAATAGAGTAAGTAATCTAAATGGGCGTGGGTGGGGCAATCTCATCGGATGGTCTAATAATACAATTCAGTAATTTTTTTCCGAAATCAATTGGTTCGATTCAAATTGATTTTTCAATAATCCAATAGTGTCGTTTTAGTTTTCATCAAAATCGGACTCGATAATACTTTGAGCGTTTTACGGTATTCCGCATAGTTTCAGATTTGGGTATCCACGCCCACTTGAAAAATCAGCCTGTATAGAAGCTTGTTGCTATTCCACAGCCATAATATTTTGACTAGGATTTTAAATATGTTACACTGCCTAACCTTTTCCTAACATCGTACTACCAGGCGTGTGGCGCAATCGGTACATGGTATACATTCCACTCATACGGCCGAAATATTTTGGGAATACTTTCATTATGCTTAGAGCTAAGGAGTGGAACTCCCTGCCGGAGTCTGTGTTTCCCGGTAGCTGCAATCTAGGTATCTTTAAGTCAAGAGTGAATAGGTTTCTTCTAGGCAAGCGAGCAACACCGTTTACCACATCATCGCTTACCATCAAGTGAGATATTGGTCAAGCGCGAGCTTACAATGGGGTATTTTAGATGTACAAGATTTATTGGTTTGGGACGATTTGTTCTTTGACTTAAATAATAATAAATATTCGGTTACCGCTACAAAGTAAAATCCGCCCCTAAAACTTAATAATCCCTTTTTGCCCCGTCGAGGGTCGAGTTTTAACAACCCAAATATGTTATTCACTCTATTCTTCCCTTTTTATTTTTCGGATATGTTAGTCAGATTACGCAGTCAGATTCCTCAAAATAAATTAACACCCCTTAACCCTATCTGGGGGTAGTGTTAAAAAACTTTTTATGTAACATTTTGATTATTTACTTCATCCCCAATAAATTAGATTTTTCATAGAAAAAACTTTTACCCCTTTTCGGGGGTAAAGGTTGAAATACCAAAAATTCCAGACCGCAACGTCAAAAACGAAACACTGTCCAGTAAGTTTCTTAGCTTGGGGTTACTTTCCAAAAACTTATATTAACAACCATTATTGTTTACGTAGGTTGGTACATATTTCAAGTTTCAAGTTTATTAACTCAAGACATAAAATTCTTCAAAAAAACTTGAACACCCTAAATATATTGAACATACTAAATTGTATTTTGGGGGAAGTTTCGAAAAACTAATAATAACAACCTTTATTGTTTACTTGGGTTAGTATTTATGTCAAGTTTCAAATTTATAAACCCAAGAAATAAGATTCTGTAAAAATACTTTAATACGCCGTAAATCATCTTTTGGGGAAAGATTCGCAGAACTAATAATGACAATCTATATTCTTTATTTAGTTCGGTACTTGTGTCAAGTTTATTAATTCAAGAAATAAGATTTTCAAAAACACTTTAACAAATCAAATCAAATCAAAATTTCTTTATTCAATTAGGCCATTAAGCGGCACTTCCGCACGTCAAAAAAAAATAAATGTAATAATAATTGATTCTACCGTCCATTCGGAAATGTAGCTTGTTATGGAGAAGAACGGAAAAGAAACTCCACACTTACTATTTAAAAAAAAAATTGTTTACAATAGTCTTGTAGGAAAAATACATATATCGTCGGTGCGCCGACCGAAAGCGATATGTGCATTTTTTCGTTTTTTTTTGTTTCGCTAGATGGCGTTAGTTTGAGAATCTCTATCCGTTACAAAAACCCGTATGTGAATATAAGGCTTAGTTTTCAAAAAACCAATCCAGATATGTGCATTTCTAAAGTCGACAAGAAAACTATGTGTACAAATGCACATACGGAATTTGGCTTACACTCGTAGTAGCCCTGCACATATCTGATTTTTCCGTGAACAAGCAAGCAAGCAAGACTTGCAACCATGACTCATGTACCATAAAAACAAGCCGGAGTTTCCAGTGTGGCATGATAAATGAAGAACAGAGAAAATTAATTTTCCAATACTTTTGGGATCTTGAGACGTGGGAAGCTAAAAAAGCTTACATAAAAAATCTAGTGCGTATGCGTCCTGTGATAAGAAGGCGCAAAACATCTCGCGCAGCATCTTCGAAGAAACAACAAGGATTTGACTGGTTTCTGCCCAATGAAAACAATGAGATGGTGAAAGTTTGTAAAAACTTTATGTTGAGTACAATTGACATAAATAATGACACCCTATGGGATTGGATAAATACTATGTTTGAAGACGAACAGATTAACAGGCCTGGTTCCTCTACATCCCACAAAAGGAGTAGTAAAACTAAAAATGATGCAACATCAAACAACAGAAGTGAACTTCGAAAAGCATCCGCAATCGAGGAATGGCTGAATTTGTTACCTAAGGTACCGAGTCATTATTGCAGATCGAGTTCTACTAGAACCTACGTAGAAGATTCTTTCAGGAATAAAACACACATGTATAGAGTCTTCAAAAAATGGTGTTTATCCAAAAATAAACCATTTTCACAAAGAAAACTTTTCTGTAAAATTTTAAAAGAAAAGAAAATATCAATTTTCAAACCCAGAAAAGACCAGTGTGACACCTGCACTGCGTTTAAAGAAGGTAATTTGGCTGAAGATGAATACAACAAGCATATAAACATGAAACAAGAAGCCTACCTCGCGAAAGAGCAGGCCACTGCTTTATGTTCTTCTGAAGTTCTGGTGGTTACAGTCGATGTTCAAAGCGTACCTACTGCTTTGTCCCAAACTGCAAGTATCTGTCCAGTACTACAAGCAGAAACTTCAAATGCACAATTACACCATTTACTGCAACAATGACGGTGAAGTACATTTGTATGTATGGCATGAGGGTGACGGAGGCGTTACAGCAAATGAGTTCACTACCTGTCTTATAGACTTTTTGAGACAAAAAGCTACGGAAGGCTTTAAAAAAATGATAATAATATCTGACGGTTGCTGCTATCAAAATCGGAATAAAACGTTGTCTTCAGCTCTTCTAAACCTTTCCAGAGAAAAAGAGTTGGACATTGAGCAACTGATTTTGGAAAAAGGGCATACTATGATGCAAGTTGATAGTGTGCATTCAACGCTAGAAGGTTTGTTTAAGCCTCCAATTTACAGCCCTAGCCACTATGTCTCCTTAATGGCGCAAGCTCGTCATAGTAAGCCATACATTATTCATAATGTAGACTACACTTTTTTTAAGAATTATGAAGACGTATGCCAGTTGGATTCCATTAGGCCTGGAAAGAAAGCCGGAGATCCAGTTGTAACTGACTTAAGAGCAGCATTATACAAAGGTGGAGAAATTTTCTACAAACTTCGTCAAACAGATGAATGGCAGCTACTGCCACAACGACTACACAACAATGACAAAGATCTAGTAGATCTATACGTTGAACCAAGAAAAATTGAAAAGTCCAAGTACGATAGCTTGCAGTCTTTGAAAAAATACATGCACCGCGATAATCATTTTTTTTACGACAATCTTAAATTTAACTAAATAAAAACAGATTTTTTCAACAAGACTGTTAGGGACCAGAAAATACAATAATATTTTTTTTTATTTTTATAGAATTAATATAGAAAGAGTACCTATTTTTGAGTAATTTTTTTTTTAGAATGAGCACCTCATAATAAGTTCAATATGATTGTATTAAATGTTTGATCTCTTCGAATTGTAATTAAAAATAACAAAAAAAATAACAAGTTTAAAATAATTATATTTTTTTGATGTTTTTAATAGGTCTAAAATAAATAATATTTCTCGTTAAAATTACGGTACCTAGATTATTTCTTTTTGTAATGCTTAGTCATTTGTAGAACTTTTTTTATTATAAATGTACCTCAAAATTAGTACAATATGATTGTATTAAAACGTTTGATCTCTTAGAATAACTTTGTAATTAACAATATAAAAAAAATTACAAAAAAGTGTTTAGTACATTTTTTTGAAGTTTTTATTGGGTCTAAGATAATTAATATATTGTAAGAACTACGGTCGATTATTTCTTTTTGTAATGATTAGTAATTTGAAGATCTTTCTTTTTTTAAATAAAGGCATAAAATGTACTTTGGTATTATTATTTATAAAAATAACCAATAATAATTACTATACTTCTCAAAATTTTGCACATAACGAAGCCCATTTTATGTTCATTAATTGAATAATAAAAACTGATATGTGTATAACTTGCACATCCTTAATTTGGAAGTCTCAAACCAAAACCGATATGTGCACGAAAAGAGAAAAAAAAATTTGAGCCTTAAACTAGCCAGAACAACAGCTTTTTCTTTAAATCTCCTAAACTTTATATTTTTTGTACAACTTTTCTTATTCATAGATTTTTCTTAAGTAAGACTCAGTTTGAGTAATGATGTTTTTTGAGCCCCCTGAAAAGTTAACGAAATGCACATATCACTTTCGGTCGGCGCACCGACGATATGTGAGAACGATGTAAAAAAAAACGCACTTAAAAGCGTCTAGAGTAAAACAAACAATTAAAAATACAATAAATAGGTAATTAAAAACAGGCGGAGGCAGCTAAGATATGACCAATCCCAACTGATGGCGCCCGTTCACGAACATGACACATGGATCGGCACCACTCAGCTCAACCATCATGAAGGGAACCGAATGATCCAATGTGCCACCATCAGAGAGACATTAGAGAGAGCATGACACACTCAACTGCAAGGGCACACTGAAGTCAACAAACGACACATAGGTACAGTAAATGGTAGATTTACAGTTGGTACATAGTACTCACATATGTGCTGTGCAGTTATATAATCCAAAAAATAAATTGAGTTTATACAACACAAATATACATTATAATTATTCATACAGTCTTCAGCAGGTCCAACAATACTTCAGAACTTTTCTGCTTATCACTTGTTTTTGTGCCCTAGTGGCTGTGGAGCTGGAATAGCGTTGGGCCAAGCATTTTTATCAGCGATGTAATCCCCCAACCTATAATATGCCTGCCTGCATAGTGTGCGTTTTATACAAGTTTTAAATTTCGTCTCATTCAATTCTAGAATGTGTGGTGGTATTTTATTGTAACATTTTATACAATACCCCATAAAAGATGACGCTACTTTAGCCAGCCTGAAACCTGGTTGAATTAATTGGCCCCTATTTCTAGTAACATAACTATGTCTATTGCTGTTTTTACTAAAAAGATGTAAATTCTTTCTAACGTACATGATGTTTTCGTAAATATATTGACAAGGTACCGTCAGGATGTTAATGTCCTTAAACAGTTCCCTTAGAGAAACGCGCCGGCGAAGATTGTATATCGCTCTGATGGCTCGTTTTTGCAGAACAAAAATTGACTGAATGTCTGCAGCCCTTCCCCATATGCCGTAAGACATTATACTATGAAAGTAACTAAAATAGACCAGCCTCGCGGTATCTACATCAGTAAATTGACGAAATTTTCTAACAGCATAAGGCGCCGAACTTAACCGCCCCGCAAGTGATATTAAATGAGGACCCCATTGTAACCTTGAGTCTAGCGTGATACCCAAGAAAACCGTTTTGTCGACGAATTCTAGCTTCTCGTTGTTTAATATAATGTCACATTCATAACTTTTGACATTCGGCAAGGCAAATTTTACACACTTAGTTTTTTTAGCATTCAAAACTAAATTATTAGCAGTGAACCAATTTAGAACTTGCCGCAATGCATTATTTACGTCGGCAACGTTACTCGTACGTCTATTTATGTTAAAAATCAAAGAAGTGTCATCAGCAAATAACACCATGTTTAGTTTGTTTTTCAATAGATGGGGTAAATCGTTAATGTATACTAAAAATAAGAAAGGTCCTAAAATTGAGCTCTGGGGTACCCCCATTTTCACGTTCAACCCCGACGAATTGACACCATTTATTTGAACTAATTGCTGTCTATCATTCAAATAGGATTTTACTAAACTTAATGCTGATTGGCCTAGCCCATAACGCTCAAGTTTCAAAAGCAATGTTTCATGATCAACGCAATCAAACGCCTTCGACAGATCGCAGAAGATACCTATGGCATCTTGTCCCTCCTCCCACGCATCAAAGATGTGTTTTATTAAGGTGACACCAGCGTCGGTTGTACAACGTCCTTTGGTGAAACCATATTGTTTCTCGTGTAGGATGTTTTTCGTATTAAAATAAATGAGCATTTGATTTAGCATTATTTTTTCAAATACCTTGCTGAAAACCCCATAAATCGTCTTTTGGGGGTAGTTTCGAAAAACTAATAATGACGACCTTTATCATTTACTTAGATTACTATTTGTGCCAAATTTCAAGAATTTCGGCCGAAGGTATTAGATTTTTCATACAAACTTTCAACCCTCTTTTCCCCTAAGGGAAATTTCCAAAAATCCTTTCTTTGTGCGCACTTACGTCATTTGAGGAAACATTCTGCCAAATTTTATGCTTCTAGACCTAGCGGTTTTAGCTTTGCGTTGATCGATCAATCAGTCAGTTTCTTCTTTTATATTTATATATAGATAGATAGAGATTTTACAAACATGATAATCTAATTAGATTGACAGATCACTTCAGCACTATTTCAACTACACAGCCTTCCTTCATTTTACATTTCCATTTACTCTCAAATACCTAACACCTACACTAAAATTAAAACAAAACACCCTCCTTTCGCACAAAAATAATAGAACTACTAATTTAACAGTACAAACAATAATATGCCCCGACAAACAAGCGAACGGGAACAAGATAATTAAAATTTTTCACATCGACACAGCTTCAAAAAGGCGTGGACTCGAGGAGCAATTGAAATTAAACAGTCAGTGTTTCAAGTTAGAATCGTTAAACAAAGCGCTTGTTACAACTTGGATATAACTTGGCACTTAAGTTGAATAGTCGACGAGCGGAGCGATGGTCTTACAGACGGCGGGTTAGCTGCGATCGACTGCTAACTTACAAAGAAACTGATATTTTTTTTAAGAAGATGTGTATGGCTTATCTTGGTTTTGGTGTGAAATGGTAAACTAGGAGCGAGATTCACTGGGCGGAGCACCGCCGTGTCCCCGTGGAGGCAATCGGCGGTGGCGACCGCTCGCGTACGGCCCTGGTCTAGGCCATGATACGGAGCGAAAAGGCATGGGATGCTGTCTCCTCCTTCTGCGAAGCAGTAATACTCGCAGAGGAGGAGGCGGAACGCGTGAGGGAGACGCAAGACGCCCCGGGTGTCGGGAATTCCAAGCTGATACCCGGCCACCGTAGGCGCGGGCTTGCGGACGGCAAGTAATGGGTAGCTCCCCGTTCGATAAGGGCCAGGCCTGAGACGTCGGCGTAGCGTTCCTCGCGCGCCTCAAAGAGATGTCAGCAAAACTGACGGGGTCCGCTAAGGCCTGTCGGGGTCGCGAATAAAGTTGAAAGGCAGTTACCGCGGCCCTGGCACAAGCAACTGAGGGAACACGGGTGGGTTTTAGTCATTAAAAGTCTGACACGCCCTCCCGCTTCACCCAGAGCGGGAGAAGTCATTGGATGTTTTCCCACCACAAAAAAAGGAGCTAGATTCACCACCTACAGGTAAGCTAACGGTTAATATATCTGGCCAAATTCTGAGCCCGTTTGATAGACCCACCTTGTCTCAAGCAAGATTTTGATGTATTGAAGCAAGTGATAATTCAATAAATACGCTTCTCTAAGGCTGTAGAGAAAATATAAATATATTAAAGATAAAAACAGTCGATAAGTTAAAATACTTTGGATTCAATCAAACACTTTTTTGACAATCGTTATATCTGATAAAACGTCACTATATCTAGCCCTTTTGAAACTGGTTTTTGCAGCTAATAGATACAAATTTTGCACGGACTTGCCCAGGGTTCACCATATCCTATATTTTGATAATTCGATACTAGTAAGTTTTTAAAGTGTTTGTTTTATTTCATTGCCAGCTAGGCAATGAAAAAAGAACCTAAGACCACGTTACCGAGGACATCGGACGAACGAGACTGTCCTTCGACACTCCGGAAGCGCTTCGAATAAATATAAGGTAGGTCAGATAGCGAGGACGATAAATATTGCATCTAACCGGAGCGGATAAACGGAGGGGGGCAACGAGTGCAATTGTCCCTCCTGGACCTCGACGAAACTGAGTCGTAAACGCCAAATTAGTTACAAATATAGTTTTAATTTATATTTTAATTTGTGGATAATTAGATATTTATACATTGTCATTATAAGTCATTCACACATTCTTGAGTTTATGGCAAATAGGTGGCGAAGGTTGACTAATTGTGTGACTTTTACTATTCGGGGCTTACTTAGAAAATATAATATAGATCCGAGACGTGGTGAAAACATTTTTGAGCCTCCCCCTGATGAAAATCCTGAATCCGCATCTGGCATCAAACGTTGTTACTAGATCAGGAAATATCAGCTGTGTAAAGTTCTCAACAATATTTTAGAGTGCCCGTTGACATTTCAGTTTTAATGCCCAACTGCAAAGCAATTACTTGGGAAAGTGATGGGACTCGGTAACATGATCGGTCAGAACTTAATGGCAAACGTATTGATGTGGCAGGTTCATTGAGGATCGAAAATTCAGCCTATCAGTGTCCACAATTCTGTAAACTTCAATTGTTTCAATTTTGTCGAACAGTTTTCAGCCAGAGTTGAATTTTGAGGGTCATCGATAACCAAGCTTTTCAAATTGAAACTTTGGTCACATTGCCCGAGATATTATATATACAGATTATTTATGATAACTGGTTGTAATAAGAAATATAGACACGCGGGGGTTTACCTACTCGCTTGTGAGATTAGAACCAGGTGATAATGTGACCACTGCCCTGAGAAAAAACTAAATCAGAGTGGATTGCAGCTCCACATGCAGCGAAGCTTTCCAGGTCGGGCAGAACCATCAGTAAATGAACAATATGAATAATGAGATTGAAAGTAATTTCATGTTTCATGGGAAACCAATCTACAGTGCAACAATTTTCTTAATGTCTCTCGGCAATCATCATCCGAATACAAACGAATGCCAATGGATGTCCATCGATTATTAAATTTATCGTGTATGTATAATAATTTCAATTCAGGGGGGTGTCCATAAGCTCTTAGAGTAAGGTTATTTTGAGTGGGTGTAAGGGACAGATGTAGACTTGTATACATCTGTTCCCAGTCACCCCCCCGAACTAAGTACTTTATTGTTATTTTGTTTTGATTTCCGTGTTAAATATATAGAGCTGTAAAAATAACAGCTTTAACAGATTCCCTCCCATTTTTTAAATAAATTACATTATGTTAAAAGAGTATTAACAATTCTATATACTTCCAAGTTGATTGAGAGCGTCCGGTCTGCACGAAAAGGGCAAATGATATAAATCCGACGACTGACGAAACACGAAGTTTGCCGAGGGACACTAAGAAAATGTTTGTACTGTACTGCCATATATTTTCATACAAGAAACGCGCCATAACCACACCTCTTATTTCTAACCTGTACCCAAACTAAGTATATTAAGCTCTCTCTGTTACGTGCATCGGAATTTGGATTTATGAGACACTAATACCTTTAAGTCATTTTGCAGTCGCGCTGCAACTTCCAGGTCAGAGTTATGTGCCTTGTCGCCTCAATGCCGGCTCGTGGTTACATTGTGTTCAATGAATTTCGAATTTATGACACATTACCTGCAACTTGTACCTTGATTTACTTTTTTACGAAAAAATACTACCGACTTCCTAACTACAAAGTGAAAAATAACTTTATTTTTGGAAGTCGTTGTTAGTTTTTTTGCGTTATGGACGTTATGGTTTTTGAAAAAAGGTATTATTTATCACGTTTTAGTTGTAACTATGTATAATCTGTATATACTAGATTATTCGAATATAATGAAACTTGAAAATAACCGGTGAAATGAGAGTGTACTAAGGTGAACTGTACACATCTGCGTACCCCTTAGAGCGTACTGGCGTGATGTTATGTTATGAAATGGTATAAACAATAAACAGACTAGCGGTTGCAGCAATCCCGAGAGATTTGCCTTTATTTATTGAAGAGTTATGTAGTATATCTTTGAAGTTCTTCATCAGATCTTCACCAAATTAAAATGGGACCAATTTCGAAGAATACTCTTTCAAACAATAATTTTCAGTCTACAATTGACGGAGATATCGGTGAAGATACAAAAAATTAAAAAAACTTTTTTGCATATAATAGCACTGACTTCCAAATAAAAAACTTCAAAGTGAAAAATAACTTTATTTTTGGAAGTCGGTGTCTTTCGTCTTTTTTGCGTTATGGACACCGACTGCCAAAAATAAAGTAATTTCTCACTTTGTAGTTTTTTATTTGGAAGTCGGTGCTATTTTTTTGCAAAAAAGTTTTTTATTTTCGCTTTTTAGTTTTACCTACCTAATAGGCAAGTTTTTAGTAAGGTAACTATAATGCTAGAATATATTACCCGAATATCATGAAACTTTAACATAACCGGTGAATTGAGAGATCTGCGTACCCCTTAAGAGCGTACTGGCGTGATGTTGTGCTATGAAATGGTATAAACAATAAACAGACATGCGATTGCAGCAACCCCGAGAGATTTGCCGTTATTTATTGAAGAGTTCTGCTATATATCTTTGAAGTTCTTCTTCAGATCTTCACTAAATTAAAATGGGAACAATTTCAAAACATACTCTTTCAAATAAAAAAAGAATTTACAAAATCGGTCCACAATTGACAGAGATATCGGTGAAAATACGTTAAAAAAAACATACTTCAAGTCGAACATAGAAGCACCTCCTTTTTGGTAAGTCGGTTAAAAAATACGATCAAAATCAAAATCAATTTATTTTTATTTTACATAGGCCTACATGGGCACTTATAAAACGTCGACAAAAGGTGCACGGTTCGGGTTGGTCGTTTCCTATGGAGAAGAACCGGCAAGAAACTCCATGGTTACTCTTTTAAAAATGGCTTGGTTTTACAATATTTCCATGTTACAGCATTAGTACTATGGGGGGACAACGTAGGCCCGACAATAAGTTGTAAAGAACTACAAAAAAAAAGTTTATATAATATATAACAAAGTTAACAAATGTTAATTAACATCTAGAAGGCCTACAATGTTCACACATTCACAAAATAATCGGTAAAAGAGTCTATACAAAGTTAAAAAAATATATATATATATAACTAACAAGACTAAATTTACATGTGGCACAAATGTTGTTATCAGTGCTGTAACTATTCTTTGCAAAGGGCTATAAAGATGATTGCGAACTATTGTAAAAAGTCCAATTAAAAGAAGACAAATAAAAAAATTAGATTGAGAATAGTTAGAGACATCCACATATTTGTGCCGTTTATGAGTTACCAGGGAAGCCGCATGCGCAGAAGGAGCTAAAGCCAAAATTTTTGTCTTCAACGTAGTCCTTGATTTTATAATATGCTTTTCTAATAAGGACACGTTTGATGTGATTTTTGGACTTTCCATCGGTCAGTTCTATAACTGACTTTGGCAACTTGTTATAAAAGCGTATACTGTTTATAAGAAAATAGAACCTCCTCCTTTTTGGGAAGTCGGTTAAAAATATTAGTCCTTTAGGTATAAGTAAGCCACCAAAACAACAGATTTCGTCAAGACAGCACAAGTATTTGTGGTTATATATTTTTTGGTAATCCCACTATTTTTGGTACAATTCCCCAACAATTTGGCATCACAGCCTCATTTCATAAGTCGTGGTCTGACAGCCAAACCGAAAACATACTAATAACGTCTCCATTAGACTAATAAAATTCAATTGACCAACAATATGACTGTCTTCTTATTTCGCTGGCCTACGCTTTTCGTAAGTAAGGCTGTGGCCTCGAAACCTTGAGTTGAGTCCCGCTAGTGCTACTTCAGTCGAAAATCCGTTACGATTTGATGGGCCTCGACATTGTAAGGAATACACATTTTTGTTAAAAGTCTGTTTAGGAAAATTCACTTGGGTGATATAATTTTTCGACGTGTTGTGTTGAAATTAAGTCAGTCTAGTTTTGGACATCTTTTTTATATAAAACGTGATTTTACTTTGTGATAACTATGAAATCCCAACGCAATTTGATTTTCATTTCTATTAAACAAATAGAAGGGGATCACCAAAACCTTCTTATGTAGCATACACTCAGTATATAACAGAAAGCGGTAGACAAACATCCTTTAAATAACAGCCCTTAACCGAACCAATATTCCAACATTAGACCTTTTGCAGCAAAAAAACGAAGATTTCATTCCAAATAATATTCCCTCCTTTGCAAATATATCGCGAAATTCTAATTTCACGCATTTCCTTCGGGGGTGGGGGTTGATCCCACAATAAGAAAGTTGTATAAAGTAGGGGGAAAGATTCTGTAATATTTTTCCGGGACCTCTGAATAGGATGCAAGGATTTGTCAGCTTGGTCCACCTCTATAGGCGGCTTTACGTTTGATATTATAAGGGAATACTGCCGTCTGTTCGACTGTGGACTCGTTTTGAAGACGGCAAAGCATTTTTTATTTAGAACATTTGCTTTTTGAATCTGATTTCAGAGACGGGCAGTAGCTGTAAGAGTTTTATTTCACGTTGGAAAAGTTGTTACTTTCGTGGTTTTTGATTTGATTCTAAGTTATTTCTTCCACTCGACTCAACCTCGGCTATGTTCGAAGGCTTTTTCTTTTATCATGGCGACTAAGTCGATAACAGAGGAGAAATTACTTCAGGAACTTAGAAATATATGTACATATGTGTTGATATTTCATAGAAGGTTGTGAGGTCAGTCCTAGGCCTAGAAAATACTCACTGATCTCTCTTTGTACGTGCCACTACAACTGACTGAGGGCTTAGATATATAGCCGGAAAAAGGTCACTGTCTTTAGCTAGAAACTGTTATATTGAAGGATAACAAGTTTATTTAAATAGTTTGTTTAGGTTTAGGTGCTTACTGATAAATACTGTTTGTTAGGATAGCCTTAAGCAAAGACTGTAAAGATACAGTAAGATTTTTGTTTTTATTGGTAAACAGAACAAAGGTTTCTTTGATCCTTTTCTGTCGTGTTGATTTGATTCAAATTTTGTCTGACCAGTATGTACCTGATAAGATAGCTCTGTAATATACTTCGTTTCGTGATATTACTTAGATTTATTACGATGCACCTAATCAAGGTACAAGCGGAGAGAAACACAGGATCAGTAGATATGACAACCCCTTGGGGGAGACCTATGTCCAGTAATGGATGTTTTTTGGGTCAAATGATGATGATGAATGTCTAATAATGACATATCTACAAGCATCCTATAATGGCATATCTATAAGGATAGGTGTCTGTCACACAAAAACTACTGAACGAATTTTGATAAAACTTTCGTCTGAACACCCCATAATAAGCTATAATTTAAAGTAATATCTATTATGTACTTATTCCACGCTTGTCGCAACTTGTCAAATAAAACACCAAACAATGATACCAAACATTTCCTGCCCACTAAATACAAGAAATCGAGCAAAAAGATAAAAGCAAAAAGGCTTTTATACAGACAAAGTCGCGAGCAGAAAGCAAGTGTAGGACAAATTCCGACGATTTTGTTATCGTTCACCAAAGTTCTCGATTCCGTTCTCTCGCACATTTTGTTAGAAAGAGCAAAATATTCAGCGAAGCATTTCTGTGGCACAAATCTTGTTGAATTTCCCAGATATTTTCCTATCTTTTGTGTGAGACGCTGTTTTTATATCGCTGTAAAATAAATAGTATAATTTTCGTTTACATGTTTATTTTATTTTCTATGTTCTTGTATTGTATGGTGTTCTTGTGTTGAAATGTATTTGGGTTTCGCTCTTTTGTGTTGGTTTTGTATGAGGTAATATATAATAATAGAGGGGCAATGGACTTGTGAAGATTGGTGAAAGGTCGTAGGTTCTAACCCCATGATGTATCTTGGTGACCCAGTGGCTAAGACCTCACCTTTCGTGCTAGAGGTTGTGAGTTTAAATCCGGGCAAGTACCTGACTTTTTCAAATTCATATATGCACTTTCTAAGTTATTAGTTGTAGTTAGTAACGTCTTGAGGAAACCTGGACTTAGATAGTTAATGTAAGTCTGAAATAGTCAAGTCAGAGGCCTGTGGGGTTCCCAGAGGCGGCTTAAATAACTCTGACACCAGAGGTAGTCACACGAAAATGATAAGACCCCATGTTACTCTCATCCAAATCATTATCATTTTGTGTTTTGTTTTAGAATCTACAGTTATTTAATGCTAGTGGTTATAATGGTATTTTCTTCTTTCAACAACCGTTTTGTCAAGGTAAAGCTCGTGGTTAATGCTCTGTACGTATCTACGAGTAATCATCTGACTAGCCTTTGCGCAACTATGTATATTGGGGTCGGCTTCCAGTCTTACCGGATTCAGCTAAGTACCAGTGTTTTATATGGAGTGACTGCCTATCTGACCTCCACAACCCAGTAACTGGGTAACACGGTACCCCTTGGCAAGACTGGTGTCAGATCTCAGGCTTCTGACTACCCGTAACGACTGTCAAAGACCTTTAAATGACAGCCGGGACCAACGGCTTAACGTGCTTTCCGAGGCACGGAGGAAACTCGGTATGTTGAAAATGGTCACCCATCCACGGACCGACCTCTGTACGTATCTACGAGTATTTACATAAAATAAAATAAAAAAAACATTTACATACCTATTCCATCTCAGCAGAAACTAAATTTCAGTGTCTATAGATACAAATATCTATCTGGTAGATACAAATAGAGGACATCAGATAGTAATCAATTCCACTTCAGCTGCAATACTCGAGTCGTTTAGCAGTAAACAGATATCACTTTATACTACAAATTCCGCGAAGCTAAAACATACAGGAGGTTCCAAGAAGCATCGTTTGATTGAGCGCTCACTTACAACTTTGTATCCGACTCGGTTGCAACGTAGTAAGTTTGCAATTACAGAAAACTCCACTATTTTATCTAAAGTGCAGTTTTCTTGCAAGTTTACTAGAGGAAACAATTCATTCGCTGCCCACTTAATCTCCAAGTTGAAACTGTCTGCGAATCGCCAGCGCTGTTTAAAAAGTTTTGATATAAATCCGCGAGGTGGCGCTGTGCCGGATCTGTTGGGTCCGGTAGTGATGTGATGAGTGTGACGATATCCGAAAGTGTTAGCATTTAAACTGAAATAAATGTGAGTCGAAAGTGCAACAGTGTTTGTACAATGTGACTTACATTTTAAGTGGTCGTAGATAGTGAATTTATCCAAAAGGATGCACATTTAAGGCACCTATCTCAGTGTGGCCACTTTTGAAGTTTTGTAGTAAGCTTAACTTATTCCTGCTGCTGATATTTTCTCTAAATAGGATTTAGGTACTTGCTATCATGTAAAAATACTTTGTGTGGAAAGGTAATGAGCAATTTAAACTCCACATTCAAACCAATAGCCCTCAGATATTTAACCGCAACATTTTTTACAGCCCTAAAAATAACAGTTGTCAAAAAATTGCTTGCCCTGTTCAAAATAGAAGTGCTTGCAATGTCACTGGTTGAAGAGAGATTGGCACAGTTCACGGCGTCGACACCCAGCATTGAAATCTGGTCATTTTTTGTTTTTACACTTTTATTCGTTCGTCAAACTTTGTTCCTAGTTTTGGCTGTGAAATGGGCTGGCTTTTGAGCTTGGTTTTTAGCTGTGTGAGAATTAAATGTAGGTTTCTGTTCTATATATTTTTTAATATAGGCTGGTGTGGTGTTTTGTATTGGTGTAATATGTACACACGTACAATAAAATTTTAAATAGGAGAGAGGAAGAGCGCTTTAATAACTTTCTAGTTATCCATTTGCAAAAAGCTAAACCCTTCATCTAAAACGTATTGGGCTCTCTGTACTTAGGTTTGTTTGTCTACAATAAAAATTTCAAAATGTAAAAAACCCCCGATACATTTTTATTTCATGCTACATAATTTATCTAGTACATAGTCGATACGCTTCGATCGGCAATCTATTGAACACGTAATTATAACACGATATCTTGCAAAAACACCCCGATTCAAACAGTAAAACGCCCATAACTTTTGAACGGCTAAACCGATTTTATTCAGACATAGCTAAGAACACTCAAAATCGGTTCATCCGTTTAGTTCCGTTCATAGACACAAAGATACACAGATACACAGCAACACACGTCAAACTTATAACACCCCTCTTTTTCCGGCGGAGGTTAATAAATAAAGAAATATCTTTATTTCAGACTTAATCAGTTTATTGTGCTTACCCATATGCTATGTAAAAGGTATTAGTAACTACTTTTCAGCACACGCACATTACTCATGCCTGCATGTAAGACAATGATGTATGTACGAAAACGAAACAAAAGAGGGTGAGAAGCAGGGGGCGATCAGCGGTTTCTGCTTACCCCTATTGGAAAAAGGCATGAGTGTATTTATTATGTTTCTTTATTGACCAATAATCATCATCAGCTTAATTATGTCCCCACTGCTGGTACATAAGCTTTCTCTCTGTGAGAGAGGGAATGGGCCTTAGTCCACCACGCGGATCCAGTGCGGGTTGGTGGATGTCACAGTCATGTCTTCGAATTTTTGGTTCTAGGACAGGCCGGTTTCCTCACGATGTTTTCCTTCACCGTTTTTAGAGCAGTCGTGATGAAATAATTTACACAAAGTAAAGCGCCTGCCTGGGTTAGAACCCACGACCTTAAGCCGGGGCCGTTACCACTGGGCCACCACTGCTCCTAATATAACCTATATTCACTAATAAGAACTAGGTACAAAGATTTGCTGAATAAAATATAGAGAGACCCGACTCTCTACTCAACTCTCGACTCTCTATTTCCAATTTCAGCACAAAATATAAAGGGCTTTTTTATGTATATCAGCATAGCCATCTTGTTTCATTTTCATCTGAACTGAACTAAAATTGGAATCCAGTCAAATATTTGTATTTAAAAATACCAATATCGGATGATGTTCCCAGAATAATATGGAAAAGCGGACGAAATATTTTATGAATTTCGACGATTTTGAGAGAAACTATGTTTGGTTTAGTTTCGGCAAATATATTTATTTATGGAATACTAGCTACCTGACCCAGCTTTGCACGGGTGTAGTAATGAAGATAATCAACCTTTTTGTCTTTCATATAAACCTTGTCCTGTCAATTATAAAACAACAGAAAAGAATATGCCAAATAGGCGCAGCCGTTCTGAAGTAAGGCGCTTACATGTATTCGGCAATTGATTTTATTGATAAAGATAACATTTATTTTCTCAAACATGCATGGAAATATTGTCATTATTTTCGAAAACAGAACACGTGATGTATCGAATTTATGGACAAAGAAAATCAAATCCATTGCAGGAGCGTTTTTTGAATTTGGAACATTACAACGCTCCAGCAATGTTGTTGTAACTTTTTATAAATTAAATGTATAATATAAAAATTATGATTTATGTCCACGTCTACATTCTTTTGAGAAAACCACTAATACGCCTCGGCGGAAATGGCAATTGCCTGTCTTGTATTAGTGAAGTCCTCGCCTACGGCTCGGCCTTCAATCTCATACTCGACCTGCAATTGCCTATTTCCCGGCGTTTGTTTTCTTAAATACGCTAAACGCATATTGTTGAAATATATTAGTTGCCTATGTCTTTTTAACAGATAGTGATTTGCGTTTAATCGTTTATCTTTCTAATTCATCGTGGAGATTTTTTTTACTCCGAAGCGAATTTGTTTTGTGTCGTCACACGTGATGTATAAAACATTTTGCCTGCCATCTCCTAACTATACATGGTTATTGCTAAAACACAAACAATTTTGCAGGGCTGTATTACTAACATCATAAACAACAACTTTTCTTCTACGACTTTTAAAAATTCAACAAAAAAAACAGCAGATCCATACATTTATGTTCGCGTATCTCAACAGAATGACGGATCAATTGTTTTTTTTGTAGAATTGCGTTAGGCCTAGAAACAGTAGACAACTTTACCTACCTGGGGTCCAGCATTAGTAACGATGGTTCATGCGAGATGAAAGTGCGCCAGAATTGGCATGTATAAGAGCGCCATGTCTCAGCTTGGAAAAATCTAGAGAGGTCGCAACATTTCCATAAAAACCAAAACCAAACTGGTACGGACTCTAGTCTTCTCGATCTTTTCGTATGGCGTTGAGACTTGGACCGACAGACCACAAACGTATCGACGCCTTTGAGATATGGTGCTAGAGAAAGGTGCTCCGTATCCCCTGGACAGCATTTCGGACTTACGTCTCCATATTCAAGAACTCAAAATCTCCTCGTGGCTCTCATCCGAGTGTCTGCGCAGAGTTCTAGAATACTTCGGCCACATTGCAAGGAAAGACGGTAGCAACCTCGAGAGACTCATCGTGACCGGCAAACTAGATGGAAAATGGCCTCGTGGACGCAGCCCAATACGTTGGTCTGACCAGATACGTTGGTCTGACCAGATCTGCACCTCTATTCTACAGTTTACAACGCCCTCCACACCGCCAGAGACAGAAACAGAAGTAGACAGATCGTTCGAGAGAAGGTGATACAGAAGGGAGGTCACTACCCTCAATACTGAGAAATACGACGCAAGGAGGAGGAATACAGCCCTGAAAGGTTATTAGTGTTTTTCAAATACTGATGTATAGATTGGGGTCCGTTTTCAGTCCTACCAGATGAAGCTAAGATCCAGCAGGTATTTCACTTGAATTGATTGCCTATCTGATCTCTACAACCCATTTTCTATTGGGTAATCCGAAACTCTTTGGTAAGACTCACACATGTATTCTGTTGCCTACTTAAAATTAAGATAGGTCTAAAGGTACTTACAGTTCTGATGTCACTCTCGGCACCATTAGCTAAGTATTGGGTTTGTTTAAGATTTGGCGCTAGCAGTTGCCTGTGGACAAGAGAAAAGGAAATATTAAAACACGAATACTTATCTTTACAACAGTACACACGCATATATATTGATAAAAGTTCTAAATCATTCGAGAAGTATTGTAATGAACTAGACCTTGGTATCTAGATAAAGAAATATTCCATGGACTATCAAAAGCTTTTTAACATAAAAATTAAACCGGCTTCCAAAACAAAACACTACAAAGCGAAAAATAACTTTTTTTACGGAAGTCAGTGTTTCTGGTGGCTATTTTTTTTTTGTTTTTGAAAGAATTTGAAAAGAAAGTTATTTTTCCCTTTGTAGTGTTTTGTTTTGGAAGTCGGTTTTTATTTTTCTCTTTTTTGGTTTTGTTAACGTATCCCCCGTGAAAACATGCATTATTAAGGATAACTTAAAAACTAATCATCAATCTTGATCAAATTTAAATGGAACTTCATTAGAATCACCAGCTTTCAAATAAAAAAAAAAATCATATAAATCGGTTCTAAATTGGCGGCGTAATTGCGTAACAAACATTCAAAAACATATAACAACAGTCGAATTGAGAACTTCATTCATTTTGAAGTCGGTTAAAATTTATGAAATTGATATGCGCTACCGAAGTGACACGTGGTCAACTCCTTAGGTAGGTACATTTTGAATTTACGATAGTAATAATTATCGCTGATAAAATGTGACTGTCCGTCTATATTCGCCCCTATCTGTACGACCCGAACAGATGGGGGCTTTCGCAGCTGGAACTACGGGTCCGGCTGTTTGGATCAGGTTACGCGGGGTCAGGTAGGCCCTCCACCATTGCAAGCGCAAAGGTGGTACCTGACATTGAGGTTGGACTCGCGGTGGTCTATGTGGTGGTTGCAGAGGAGTGGCATGTTGTCTGCTCGGCTATGTGTGGGCCGAGCGTCATTCCTCGCGCGCAACAAGTGTCTGAAGTTACCGGCCCAAGGCAAAGGGCCACCTGGTGGTCAGACGCGGGGTTCGTGAGTAACCCTCAAGCAAGTGAGCTCCTGTGAGCGAGCTGCATCTCCGGCACTTTCCTGGATAGAAAGAAGAGGACTACCCGTTGGATTAGTTTTCCGGCAACCCAGCTGTAGGCATTGGGTAGATGCGATGATTTGTATTCGAGAGGTGAGCGTGCTTACAGCTCCGGGACCATTCTGGAGAAATGGGAGCCAGCTTCTCTGGCGTCCTTAACGGGGATTGAATCCGCTAGCACCAACTGCGCTGGTGCTGGTGCTTGCACTAGTGCTGGCGTGCTGGGGTGCGTGTGGTGAGCGGCTTTATTGCTCCGGTACCATTCTGGACAAATGGTAGTGAGTAATCACGGTGCAACTCACATTTTCTCTTGAGTACCAGGGGCGAGTGCTCTCGGAGGCGTGACCTACCGAAGATGGTCCCAGACACCTCGTAAGGGGTTGCCTGGTATAGTGTGCCGCTTTCCATAACGTAAGGTTGGTGAAGGAGGCCACTATAGGAAAACTCAGTAGACAAATAGGGTACGTGTCCGTCTATATTACTAGAAACCCTTCACTAGACAAAGATAGGTAAGAGATAAAGACAAATTATGACACCTAAATAAAAATACTCCAGTCATATTTCAGCCCTGAAAATATCATATATTGGTCAAACATTTAATAACAAAACAATACTACACCAAAAACGTTTAAAACCACACAGCAAAACATTCCCTTCGCACAATCGGCTAGCTGATTACTTTAATTTGTACGAAAACAGTTTTTGTTATAATTTAGGGCCAACCCTTTTCCTTATTTTCATCAATGAGCTATGCGACCTCCATATCCAGAATGGTAACATAATATCATTCGCGGATGATACTGCGATAACTGTTGTAGCTGAAACATGGTCACAACTAGAAACCAGAGCGCAACTTGCATTCAACACAGCACTAAACTGGCTCAATGAACACACCCTTACACTTAATACTTCCAAAACCAACTTCCTTACATTTTCAATCAGTGCAGCCTCCCAACCACGCATCCCAATAACATTAATAGCTCACTCTTGCAATAATCAACCGCAAACTCCTTGCAAATGTCCATCATTAACTTCTGTAGACCAAATAAAATATCTAGGTGTCACATTGGACAAAACTCTAAACTTTAAGTCCCATATAAACATTCTCACAGGCAGAGTCCGGAAACTTATATTCATATTTAAAACACTTCGGAAAATAGCTAAACAAACTGTCATACGCAATGTCTATTTTGCCTTATGCCAATCTATTGTCACATATTGCATTTCATGTTGGGGTGGTGCTGCTAAAACGATTTTAAAACCATTAGAGATAGCACATAGAGCAGTATTAAAAGTTGCTACTTTTCGCCCTATCATTTTCCCTACTAATGAATTATATCGTAAGTGGAATATTCTAAACGTTAGACAACAGTTTATCATACAAGCAGTTCTCTTACAACACCAAACTACGCCATACAAGCCAATCAATAAGCGTAGAAAAGACTTAATTTGTACTGTCCCCCGTACACGTTTTACCTTCATTAAAAGATTCTTTTATTTTCTTGGCCCTTCCCTTTATAATAAAATAAATAAACATTGCCCAGTATACGGCTTGACACATTATAAATGTAAAAAAATGGTCTACTCATTTCTTCTAGACTATACATACGAAGAAACAGAAAAGATGCTTATTTAGGGGTAAGTAAAATGGAACATAGTACACATAACATAATATGTTACACAACACAACACACACACTTACACACATCAAAACACGCACACACACACACATACACACTCGCACACACACATAAGTAGTTTCTAGTTACATTTTGTCTTTTTTTTTTCTTTTAAATTATTCTCACTTAAAGACCTTTTGTATGTTTTTGGTATTTTCCGTGTTTAATTTTGGTTTAACATATCCTTGTAGCAGTAAAATACATATGTACGTAAACTGTAAAATACAAATTCTTGTAATCCATGGGGGATCGGAACTGTCACTCCTTCATACAGGTTATACAGTAACCTAGTTAGGAGAATAGAACTGCACCCACTATAATTGTAGCAAATCTGTAATTTTACCATGTATACATTTTTTATACCCATGTACTGCAATACTTAAAATTGATCAATAAAGATATTATTATATTATTAATTTGTTAGCTGACGCAAAAGTTTTCGGTTTTCGGCGTCGGCTTACGGTCGCTCCTAACTGCGAGGCACAGCCTTGTTTCGATTTTTGGGGTCAGTATAGATTGCTACGGCTGTGAAGGGCTTTAAGGGGAAAGTGTTTATGCCCCTTGGTAGTAAACAGGCCAAAATAACGAGCCAATTAATTGGGTATTAAGGAATGGTGCAAGTGATTTACTTGAAAATGTAAAGGCTTGTGTAAAATACGTAAGGCTCTGCCGACGGTTTTGTTCGCGAGAAAGTAGAAAAATATTCCAAGAAAACGTACTGCCGTAGTAAAAAGTATTGTGTCGTTCTATAAGGTCAAATTCGTCTATATATCATAATTCATTTGGCGGTTTAGGCTTCAAAACGTTAACATACAGACAAAGTTACTTCCGCATTTATAATATTGGTTGAGATTCTACTCATATTCGTTCGGCAATCGTTTTAAACGCATATGTGATGCTTATTCATGAAACTTTATCGTTCAATAGTAATTTACCATTACGTGTTTTGGTGTTAATTGTTACTAATTGACCGATCAAATAATCACTTACCAAAATCTTCATCATTAATTTAATGAATAGAATTTCCAATTCGCGAAACATTACAAAATGTAACTCGATAAAGCCAAAACTGCTATACATTTCAAAATCCCTATTGAATGCTGCTATTAATGAAGTCCGAAGCGTTTCAGTTTAAATGTGATTATTGCGCGCCTTTGTTTTCGCTCCGTGCCTCGATCAGCTGTGATTGTGTATGGCGGCCATGTTGGATTTAGACGGTCGACTCTATGCAAACCGCGCAGCCTGGCGAGGGCGCTGTTTTGTGACCGTATTTGTGACGTGCAGTGTACATAGCTTAGACTATCAATAGTCAAGCTCGACGCGTGGAGGTATTGTGACGAGAATAGGATATTGTGACACGCTGTTCCTAAAATTATTGTCTCTTGATAAGCAAGATGGTTAAAAGTTAAAGTTCACGAGCACATTCGCAAGAAGTTGGCAGTAGTATCGTCACAGCGCTAATGTTTTTTAACCGACTTCCCAAAAAGGAGGAGGTTCTATGTTCGACTTCAAGTTTGTTTTTTCTTTTTTTTTTTTTGTGTATGTTCACCGATTACTCCGTCAATTGTGGACCGATTTTGAAAATTCTTTTTTTGTTTGAAAAAACATGTTCCGAAATTGGTCCCATTTTAATTTGGTGAAGATCTGATGAAGAACTTCGGAGATATACAACAGAACTCTTCAATAAATAACGGCAAATCTCTCGTGATTGCTGCAATCGCATGTCTGTTTATTGTTTATACCATTTCATAACATAACATCACGCCAGTTCGCTCTTAAGGGGTAAGCAGATCTCTCAATTTACCGGTTATGTTCAAGTTTCATGAAATCTATTCTGGCGAAATAGTTCCCTTACTAACTTGCCTATTAGGTACGTACAACTAAAAAGTGAAAAATAAAAAAACTTTTTGCAAAAAAATACTACCGACTTCCAAATACAAAACTACAAAGTGAAAAATAACTTTATTTTTCGAAGTCGGTGTCCATAACGCAAAAAAATGGTATCTACGAAAGACACCGACTTCAAAAAATTAAGTTATTTTTCACTTTGTAGTTTTGTATTTGGAAGTCGGTAGTATTTTTTTGCAAAAAGTTTTTTTATCAATTATTAATCTATTACTATGAGTATATATGTTAAATTTATAGTTTATATATATTTTTTTAAAAAACCATTTTAATATCATTGGGGTGTAGTCTATAAATATCTCTCATGAATGGGCCATCAAACAGAATATTAATATACCACATTACATGAAATGAAAATACCTCGAATTTCAGTTTAAATTTAATTCAAAAAGCAACAAAATAAATGACGCCGTACTTAATAAGATATTTAAGTCTAATTATACATTTTAATCGCGAAACGGAGCTGAAATCTCGTTTTACAGCTCATTAATGGTATTTCAGAGGCATGTGTTGAAGGTTTTTCATATCAATGAGTTGTGATGTTATGCTTCAAAATATTAATTAATCGGGGAACGGTTTATTAATTTATTCACAAAGTGGAATAGTGTTTTGTAAGCTTATACATTTGAGTGGAATATTTGTTGGTAATTAGCTAAGTGGAGAACACGTTTTGATTTGATTATTAGAATGAGGTGTTAGTTTTAACTTCACTTTAGTGATGGAAAAATAGCTATCTACAATACAGTTGGTATCATGGTTGTTGCTGTCCTAGAAGAAAACCCGTAATATTACAGGCCTAAACGACCTTTGATGAGGCATACTTCATATTACCCACTTGGTGGTAGTTCAAGGTAGTTAATGCTAGATTAAGTAGGTACCTATTTAGTTCATATAAATTTCCTGTAAAAGCAGGTTAAGTAGTTCTACAACAACAAAAACTGTGCAATTACATTTTACAAAAAAATCGATTTGCAAAAGTCCTGTTCGTAACATGATTTTCAAGCGAAACATTGCACAACAACCATTTAATTTTTTTAAACAGCGCAGAAATCTCAAAAGCATATTTGAAAACTGTAATTTCCGTTAAAACAGTACCTTAGAGTAATAATCAACTTTGAACATACACGCCGCGAAACCGAACAACTTTGCATGAAAGACCAAAGTCATTGTGTGTTTTAATTTATCCGTCAAAAACATAAATAAAAAGTTTGGACATGTAAACAACTTTTGGCTGGAGGTAATATTTATATAAAATGTATGATGTGACGACGCGACGTGTGGATATTAAAAAGTTTCCTTTTTATTTCTACATTAAAATATGTATGAGTCTCTGTAGAATCTGTAATTTTCTGTATTTTTGTAACTGAGGTTTGCGTTTTTCCTCGTGATAATTTGAAAATAAATATAGTTTTAGTTGGTACAGACACGTCTAGTGCAATGCCCATGTTGTAATGGTTCAAAAATAAGACACCCAATATTATTTGAACTTAGCGTCTGTCTAAGAATATAATTTGAAAGCTTAGGCAATTAATAGTCAGCTTAAAATATATGAAAGTATATCATCGCTCAGCAATCTCTGTATAATCTTGAATACAGCGCGTACCTATCTACATTAGAAACCATTGTTGTGTTATTTGTCAAACAAAATACCTATGGGTTTATAAACGCATCTACCTATCTTTTCCAGAAATAAAACAACACGTATTTATCATATCTCCGTAACAAAACAGCGCTGAACGAAATACGTAGCAAAACAAACGCGATTGTCAATACGCACCGTGAGCCGTGTCACGCGCCTCGCTGCACGTCCGAAGGCAAACACCACCTCTGTGTCATTGTACCCTGGTACCTAGTTACATGAAGTATGTGACAGAGATCAAGCTTCATACAAATGTGATACTTGTAGATTCAACGTATATTTTACTGGACAAACTTTAAAGGCATGATGGGTAACAAAATACAGGTCAATACGAGCCGTGAGCCCCGCCGACGCACCTCTCACCGCACGTCTGATGGCAAACACTACTTCTGTGTTATTATACGCTGGTAGTTACATGGTGTAGTCGTAGTAGTGACAGGTATAGTCTAGGTTCGACAGCATAGTCTCATTTTCCCTTAGCGAAATCTTGTATAATCTATAATCGATTTTGTTCTATACATTTAATCAGTTGTAGACTATTAATTGAACTTCTTCTAAAAAGAAATTGTTGGGCAATTTCACAGGCGTGATGGATGACAAAACATATCTAACGCGGTTTGACACGCGCCGTGAGCCGTGCCACCGGCCCCGATACACGTCCAAAAACAAACCCTTTTCTATGTCATTGCATCCTGGTAGCTACATGGAGTATGAACAGAGATCAGTCTGAACATCGACAACTTTAAACAGTTATAAGTATAATAAATAGGCAAACAAAATGTTTCTCTCAAGCAGTTGTTTGTAACACTTTACAAGCGTGTAGAGTATCAAAACATATCTGGCATGTTTCTCTAGCTGATAAAAGGCTACAGCAGGCTTCTATCACTCGACCGTACTTATGCAGCACTTTCGCGCGGTCCCGGCACCGCTCCGCCAGTCGGTTGTCACCGCTTGAGCGTGCGTTGAGTGCATGGTTGGTAGGCGCGGGTGTCTTAGTTCGAGCAGCCTCGAAAGGATCAACCCTACCGCCAAGGATATTGAGCTCAAAATTGTTTACTTGATATCTGTTAACTTCTTTAATCTCTGGCTACAGTATCTCTTAGTGCTTACTTCTATCACGGGAAAATGGTCTATTTTAGGGATAGATCAAGGGCCTCGAACCGAGGTCGAGGTTGAGCGAATTCGCAAGAAAAATCTAGATGTCAATACGCGCCGCGAGCTGTGAAACGCGCCCCGATAATCGTCCAAAAACACGCACCCTGGTAGTTACATAGAATATGTCACAGAGATCAGCCTCGTACAATTTTTTTAAAGTTGGGAAAATTTTACAGGCGTGATAAGTACTTATATTGAGCTGTACCAAATACTTCGCAAAACAACTAGATTTTTGTTTTGTGCTGTTACATGCTAGTTACATGACTGCGTATGCTATAGAGATCATGATAAAATAGCAAGCGCTTTTTTATTCATATTTATATTCGTTGTCTACCTCGTTGAACTATTGACCGCAACCACTATTTCTAAGTATGAGGTCCTGTGTCGGCCATTATCAACGCGAAATTATAACATAATTATCAGTACATAATTACTCAAACAGTCATTGTTTAATTTCAGTTATCATTTTGATTGAATACGTTGTACATTCGAAATCCGAATCGCTATCGGAAATCAATCTAATATCGATGTCAATAAAGCACATGAAATTCCATATATCGAACAATACAAACGGAAGGTATTTCATACACTGTATGTTCTATTTAATCCAGTTCATTGTCCTATACAAAACTGTGACGTCATATTTATAGCCATATCTAGATGTTCCAAATCACAGTGCATCATTCGGTACATGCCTACGTACGAAGCTCTATGGTAGTACTGTGTGCATTGAACCGTTCTGTGTTAGTCTGTGGTGAGGTGCTGTTTACCTGTGTACTGTTTTCGAATGATGGGCACTCGTTTGAGTTGGGCATTGTAGTGTTTTGATGGTTTTTAGGGGAATTTTGAGGGTATCCAGGGCATTTTGTTGAACGGTTATTCTAAAGCTTTTAAACTAATTAAAAAGTCACTGTCTTATAGGTCAATTGGTAAAACACAATGTACGGCTGTAAGAACATGATGTTCTGGGTTTGATTCCCGGGTCAGGCAGTGTCAATTGCTCTTCCCCCCTGGAATTACTCAGTCGTAGCTCAGAGTCTGGATGTATACCCAGTTGATGGCAATAGATAGGCCCACCCTCTTTAACATGGGACTTAAACACAACTGAATATACAGGTGTCATATAATGTATATTTTCTTGATACATACTAGCCGTGTATGCGGTTTCGCTTCCGTCAACTGCCTACGCTACCCTACTTACCTTACTGCCTCCCCTACCTATCTATCAATTCTTTTTTAGGGACATTCTTTCGCGGAAAGTGTTAACACCACCATTTAGAAAATGACTTGAAATGCACAACGCCATCTATCGAATATGGAGTTTAACTGTCCGAGTATCTGAATTGCGTGTGTTGTGATAATGTTACTTCTTGAACACTTTAAATTTATCTAACTTTTGATAGAGTGAACCGATTGCAATGAAATAAAAACTAAGTAATACTTCAAGTTATGCAAATTTTTTATGTATGAAAGTTATCTTGGTTTCGTAAATTTTACGTGATGGATGTACAAATAAACAGATCAACATTCCAAAAATGCTGGCAATGGGTTCTGTTGGTTATCCTTTAACGCCCTGACTATTTTTTTGGAAAGCGAAAGCGGCTATGGACTTCAGATTCCAAGTAGGTCAGATTCCATATGTACGTCATTTTCCAGCTAGGACATTTTCCAACTAGGTCAGATTTTGAGTTGGTAATTCACAATACAGTCAGTATCATAATTTTCTGACAAGAAATTAAGCCATGTAAATAAGAAATATTTTTATTCGTAGTAATTTATTTTCATATTACTATATTTTGAAACAAAAAAAAACTGTTACAGTAGCATTTATATTCGGCGATGGAGCTCAGATTCCAAGTACCTAGGTCAGATTAAGACAGTAGCAATTCTTCTATGCTTGAAATGATGTGCTCCGAATCTGAGCTTAAAGATACGATCTTAATACTTTGGCTTGCAATTGAAGATAAAGTTGAATCACTTTCTGATTCGCTAACAGCTGCCGAATTGCGCAAGTGAATTCGGCAAGGCGAAGGGTTTGAGCGCCATCAAATCAAGCAATCACATGTGAGATGAATGACGCGATGTGGATTTTCGTCTGTGTGATTGGTCGATTGATAGCGGTCAAAACCTTTGCGTTGCCGTATTCACTTACGCAATATGGCTGCAGAACTGACTCCCGTATCCTGTTCTGTATTTTCTCCTGTAACTTAATTTGGATGCTCTTCTTAAAAATCGGACACAGTTATGTGCCCGTTTTTGCACTCTTCATTTAAAATTTACAATGAGTCATCAAGTTTTCTGTCAACACTTCTAGATTTTTTTACAGGCTTATGTACCTCTGCATATTATATTTTTAAATCATTATTTGGAGTTTACATACATTTAGTGTCATCATTTCTAGACTATAGAGTCCGTGCCACCAAAGAAATCTCGCAGACATTTGGCGATGAATATAATGTGAGTAAGTGTACCAGAAACCATTATTAACTCAAAATCTGACCTAGTTGGAAAATGTCCTAGCTGGAAAATTACGTACATGCAATCTGACCTACTTGGAATCTGACGTCCATTACCGCTTTCAGATTTTCGACGTACAAAAACGACTTTTCTACAGATTTATTATATGTATTGATGATTATTCTAGTTAATAAATCAAAGAAGGGTGGAAAGAGGTGATACTATCATCTCTTTCTACCGTGCTAGCTTTTTTGGATAAACGCCAAGAAGCGCACGGACTAAGACTACCAAGAGTGAAGCAAAGACAGACTCACGATCATTATTTTCATTTATCTAGTACTCCATCGTGATAAGGCGACTACAAGTTTGGATTAAGAAGATAGGCAAGGTTCTCCAGTGGACTTATGCACTCATCTGGCGTAATTACAGACACAATAGTAAACAAGTAAAATTTCAACATTTAAAAAAACCCTTATAGTAGATACGCTTCGATTGGCAATCTATTGAACACGTAATTATCACATGATATCTTGCGAAAACACCCCGATTCAAACAGTAAAGCGCCCATAACTTTTGAACGGCTGAACCGATTTTATTCAAACATAGTTAAGAACACTTTCGATTAAGTCATCTTTCAAACAAAAAAAAAACACAAAATCGGTTCACCCGTTTGGTCGCTATGATGCCACAGACAGACACACAGATACACAGCAACACACGTCAAACTTATAACACCCCTCTTTTTCCGCCGGGGGTTAAACAATGAAAAAAAAGCCTTTAAGGTCACGTTTTTCAATATTATTACATAGGGTTGTCTTTGGATACTATCTCATCTGATGGTAAGCTGTGATGTGATATTTGATGGAGCACGCTTGTCTAGAAATAATATATTCACTCTTGAAAACGAGCAACAGAAGCGTGTTGATTATGGCAAGTTAACCTTCCACCTTCTAACGTAGTACTAGATTAAAAGCTTTTGATATAACCATTTGTGAATTAACAAATATCTGCACCCTAAAATTACGCCATGACAAGCATTTCAAAACAACGACCACCATAGCGCAACTCCTTCGCAACTTATAATCCATCACTCCATTTTGCTCGCATCTCCTACGTAGCTATATTGTTACTCCTCTCAGCTTATTACACCCTCATTTTAACATCCCATAATTTTGGCCCATTAACCGCGGCGCGAAGCAACTTGACGCACAAATCAGTGCAAAACAAGAAAGTAATAAAGCACACTTTACGACACATGCGAGCGACGCGGCCGACGCGACAGTAACGACGCGACGCGGTAAACAATTTTCGACAACATATTTTTCGTGTATAGCAAAATGTAGGTGGTTCGGATGTTGTGGTGTAAGTTATGGGCGATTGGACATAAGATTCGACTAGGATTTGGTATACAGAGTTCAGGATTTAAGAGGCGAATGTAATAAGTTACCTGAAGGAACAGTCTTTATTTGACTGAGTCCTTTTCTTTTCAAGAAGTGTAACATCATCACTGCTAGTTTTCAAGGATAGTCAGAGCACATAAGCCATGCTAACATCTTTAAAATAAAGACACAATGTCGAAATTGCCTTAAAACTTATAGCAGATTAATAAGTACCTAACTATAATCGATTATAAACAAGAAAGTTCATTGTGCCAATCCAAAAGGTGCTGAACGTTGCCTGCCTGAACCTGTAGCCAAGTTGACAATCTATAATCGATAACACTAGTAGAAAACGAATCTATGTATGGGAATAGCACATCTGAACGTTAAGTCACGTGGTCACACCATACAAATAAAAGGCGTTAACGATTGTAGAAAGAGATTCGATACGAAACATTTGTAAACGCTGTTGCCTTTACGAAAACCCAAATCAAGATAAAGCTCTGTCTGTCAACTAAATTGTAAGAGCGTTTCTAAATAATCTTCCACGCTACCGCTTATGCTTTAAATTATTCTGCTTGTCATACATATTTCACGTATTCCTGCCCCGTCGCCGGAGGGATGCATAAGGTACGGAAATCGCTAAATTGATGCCCAATGTAAATGGCTTCTGGCGATTTTTTTAAAGTTATGACGCCATATCCACGCGTTAGTCTTCAATTTGTTTTCGGGGAGCGACCATTTTGTTGGTTACGCAGTTTTTAGATGATAGATTTGATAGTAATCGGATGATTGGATTTATCGGATAGTGAGATGAATCGCGGTTTTGAATGTCGAGGAGTTGTTTGGGACGTAGGGTACCGTGAGAATTGATTATGACACCTAGTGACTTTTAAGTTCAGTCATAAATATAACAACGAGAGTTTCCTGAATTAAATGTTATGTTTCGTACTAAGGTAATTTAAATGCTATTCATAAGTAGATGAAAAAGCTTGCTATCAGTATACATACTTGTAGGATTAGATTAGTGTGTGAAATTCCCTTTTGTGAATTTTGCTTTACGCTTAAAACTCCTTTTTTTTGGGTGGGATATCTTCTATTTCTTCTACCGCTCTAGGTGAGGTGCGCGGGAGGGCGTGTCAGACTTTTACTGACTAAAACCCACCCGTGTTCCTTCAATTTCTTGAACCAGGACCGCGGTAACTCTTTTTCAAATTTATCCGCGACCCAGACAGGCATCGGCCCTCGCGGATCCCGTCAGTTATGCTGACATCTCATTGAGGCGCGCGTGGAACACTACGCGCCGTCGACTCAGGCCCGGTCCTTATCAGGCGGCGAGTTACCCATTACTCGCCGTCCGCAAGCCCGCACCTACGGTGGCCGGGAATCAGCTTCCGACGCCCAGGGCGTCTCCTGCGGTAACTAGGGGTGTGAGGGCGTCTCCGTTGCACGCCTAAAATGGCTGGCATGCCTATTGTGAAACCTCTTGTAAAGAAAACTAATTTCCTTCTTTTCCAATAGATATAGAACAAGTAAAATTGAAAAATTTAAAAAACCCCCTTCTCATTTTTCTTGCGAAAACACCCCGATTCAAACAGTAAAACGCCCATAACTTTTGAACGGCTGAACCGATTTTATTCAAATATAGCTAAGAACACTTGCTACAAAATCACCTTTCATACATAAAAATAATAAATCAAAATCGGTTTATCCGTTTAGGCGCTATGATGCCACAGACAGACACACAGATACTCAGCAACACACGTCAAACTTATAACACCCCTCTTTTTGCGGCGAGGGTTAATCAAAGAAGTAAGTTGTTTCTTTTTTATGTGTATATCTCACAAAAACTTCTTAATTCTTTATTGTAGGTACCTACACCAAAAATAACAAAATACAAAATGACCAGAGAGTTCATGTACAGAGGTGAGTTTAACTCAAACAATATTTTTCTTCCTCTCTGCGTAAACAATTTGCATACATCAGACACATACTCAAATCAACTTAAAACAAGCACTCAGGCTGATGCACTATGTATAACACACACATCAGAGTTAAGCTCGACCTCCTTTATAAAATAAATGATATTTATGCCATTGAACGAAAAATACTTGGTGCATTTGCTCTATACCATAGAGTAACGAGTCGCCCCGGTGGACATTGCTAGAGACAGAATAGCCAAAACTGTTCATATAAACCAAAAGTTTTAAGGTGCGACTTTACCGCGCAACCGTGACACGCGAACGAGGCAGGAGACGCGTGACTGAGGACCGCTAGACGGTCTTGCTCGAAATGTCACTATTAAGTAACAATTTTTTGATTGTCTTCTATATTTAATACGATATTTTTTGGCGTCTAGTTGTATATAATTCGTCGATAGCCTAGATAGATATTTGTTTCTTTTTATAATCAACTTACGGTCAACTTGCATCTTTAGTGAATGTCACTGAGTACTCATAGAAATTGACGCTTCGTGACAATTATGACGTCCTGGCTGGAGGATTTTGTATACTGAAGTCGCCACAGGAAAGTCCGATTAAGAAGTAGACAACTACACAGATTTGAACTGCGAGAGACCAATAAACAAAAAAAAACGTCTTCAAAAGCAAAACACTAAAAAGTTCAAAATAACTTCCGTTTAGAAAGTAGTTTCGAAGTAGTTCCATTGTATACTCCATATCTTGAAAACCGCAGGACCGAATTTTATGAAAATTACACTATTCCGTAAGTTGAGAGATACTCAATCCAACACAAACGAATGATCACGATCCGATATGTAGTTTCGGAGAAATGCGTGGACAAACATACATACATCATACATACAAACAAACAAATAAACATACAAAAAACATACATACACTTATGAAATTTGGCACACGTGTCGAATTGATTACCTTCTTTTTTTTTGAAGTTGGTAAAAAAAATAACTATTCTGACCATGGATATGATATCCGACACTGCAGTGCTCAATGTAATGGCAGCTGTAGTCATTGCCGACGCGACTTTCCGTGCTCTGTGGTCTACACCTACGAGCCAATAAAGAAAATCATAAAGAGTGTGTAACCAAGAGTTATGTGTCTTTAGTTAAGTATAAATCTGTGAGTTTCAGGGGGTTTCAGATAGAGGGGTAGAAAATGTGTGATGGTTTTGTTTGTGAGGTTTGTAATAGGATTATCTGGTAGTTACCTTGTTTGTTCATGTCTTGCATTTTTTGAAACGTTTTATGAACAAAGACCGCACCGTATACGATTACATTCCATAAGTGAAACAACAATATAGTATGAGATCCTACTGCAAAAATCTGCAGGTATTTTGTTTTTGATGAAACTTGATTTTTATGAATGATTCTTATTGATATTATTTTTTTTACTTTATCTAATCTATCTAAACCACATTTGCACAAGGTATAGCAAACAATTTTTGTTTTAGATTTGTAATTTTTTTCATCATCATCATATCATCATATCAGCCGAAAGACGTCCACTGCTGGACATAGGCCTCCCCCAAGCGTCGCTACATTGACCGGTCACGTGCGTCCCGCATCCAGCGGATCCCCGCAACCTTCACCAGGTCATCGGTCCACCTGGTGGGAGGCCTTCCAACGCAACGTCTTCCGGTTCGCAGTCGCCACTCCAGAACCTTTCTGCCCCATCGGCCATCCGTTCTGCGAGCAATGTGCCCTACCCACTGCCACTTATGTTTGGCAATTCTTCTGGCTTTGTCGGTAACCCTGGTTCTCTTGCGGATCTCTACATTTCTGATTCGATCACGCAAGGAAACTCCGAGCATAGCCCTCTCCATTGCCCTTTGGGTGACTGTAAGCTTCCTGATGAGGTCCATTGTGAGCGACCACGTCTCAGAGCCATAGGTGGCAACACACACTGGTCATAGACTTTCGTCTTGAGATACTGTGGTAAGTTGGACGTGAAGATACCGCGCAACTTCCCGAACGCTGCCCAGCCGAGTCGAATTCGACGGTTGACCTCTTTCTCGAAGTTGGCCCTACCCAACTGGATCGTTTGTCCCAGGTAGACATAGTTATATACAAGTTCGAGTGTAGAGTCTCCGACCCTGATAGGAGTGGGTGTAACATGGGCATTCAACATCACCTTGGTTTTGTCCATGTTCATCCTAAGACCCACTCTTTCGGAAGCTCTACTGAGGTCATCGAGCATTGTATTGAGGTCCTCCATAGTCTCAGCCATGACCACTATATCGTCGGCAAACCGAAGGTGAGTGATGTACTCGCCATTGACGTTGATGCCTAGCCCTCTCCAGTCCAGAACTTTGAAGACATCCTCCAGTGCAGCGGTGAACACATTTTTTTTCATAAACTTACTAAAAACACTATAAACTACATAAGATAACGATCTCAGAAAACATAACAGCACAGCTAAGCTTTAACAGAATTATACCGAAGTCAAGACTTGTATATTAAACGACTAAGAAGAAGCTACCTGTCCAAGAATCCATGTTAATTCAGTGCAGAGGGCGCCACTTAGTATGATAATCAAGACATTACGAGTTCTAATACACGGCTTTTAATGAGAAAGCGAGGAGGCGTGGCGTACCGTGACTTACGACTCTCTAGAATGGCGAACGAGAATAAATACTGAGCTGGTTGCAGAGGTAAAATTATGATAATTTTAAGCTGTTAATTTTAAAGAGTGGAGGTTCTCAATTGGTGTGTCTTTCCTTTAAAATATACTCTGATGATTTATTAAACTAGCATTTATTTACCACATAAGTACTCTGCCACATGATTGGACAGCAGGCCGCATGTCAGTAGTAATGAAACCAGTATAAGCTGGCTTTAAATCACCTATTCTATTGAAACTTCCTGCTACGCTAAGTAAGCTCCACGTCACAGCGCTACCAGCACCTGTAGCCAAGTTGACAATTTACAATCAATAACGCTAGTAGAAAACTAATGAATGTATGGGAATGACACATCTGCACGTAAGTCACCTGGAAAGAACAAACAAATAAAAGGCGTTAACGATTGTAGAAAGAACAATAACAATACGAAACGTTTGTAACTTGGATAGGCTGTACCACTAACGTGGGATCTGTATGTACAGCAGTCTACAAGCCTTAAAGAGGTAAGGACCAACCTTTTTCTATCGGAGAAAGAATTTTCGGACTCGGAGGTACGAATATTCTTTCTCCGATAGAAAGTTAAACTTCCGCTTAGGGCCAAAGGCATTGTTCTGAGTATATATAGTCATGATCCCGAAAAAGGCACATTTCCTGTGAAATATGCCACGGAAGCGCAGGCAAATCTTATAAGAATTAGTCATAAATTATTTCAATTCATTTCGTTAGTGTATCCTTTACATGATACAAAAACCTAACCCACCTTTAAAAAATCTAAATATTTCCTTGGTACCAATCTAAAGCACAAGTACCTCACTGTTCTACAAGCAAAACTGAATAGTAAAAAGCGTTTATGAATCAAATTATTTGCTCATCTATCTCCCAGCATCCGTGTGTCAGCAGATGAGAGTGCGAGCCATATATCGTTGATGAGAGGTTCGTCTGCGGCTGCCGGAGATTTTTGCTGGCGTAAGCGCTCGCGGTCTTTTGAATAATGATATGAGGGTGCGGACCGTACGGCCACACTAAGTAGGGAGTACTTATATATTTTAGTAGTGGTATGTGTAGTGTACGATGTTGTAACACTAAAAGGCTTCGGTTAAAATATGATAAAGTAAGTGGGTATTGTTTGCCAAAAACAAAGAATTGTGTGGGCACTTTAAATTAGAACTTTATAATAGTTGCATATTTGTAAAATAAAGCTAACTAAGCCATAAATAACTTAATTATTTGAAGTCGGTGTCCATAACGCAAAAAAATGGTACCTACGAAAGACACCGCCTTCAAAAAATGAAGTTATTTTTCACTTTGTAGTTTTGTATTTGGAAGTCGGTAGTATTTTTTTGCAAAAAGTTTTTTTATTAACACGATAAATAAGCCGCGCATTTGATCAAATTATTTTTCTTGCCTTATTTTTCGATTAAATTATGTCTCAGTGCGCTTTGGTCCTTAATTTCAAAAGTTATTTTTTGTAATGTGCAGCTGTCTTCATCGTTATTGCAATACAAGTTACATACATATGTACCGTATATTTCGTGATAAAGGCTGTGTACGAAGCAAAGGATAAACGGTCGAATTTCATGGTATGACAGGATGTGATGTGCCTCACAGCGCCCGCAGTCAACCACGGTGCAGGTCAGTAAACAGTCGGCTGGCGTTGTCAAAGGGTACCACATGTATGTTGCGTAATATGTATAAATGCTGGTAGACAGTGGTGCTATTTAAATGAAAAACCCTGGAAGGCTTTTTTCAGATATTTGATCAACCTTTTTTGGGTATATTGAGCACACAATCAGGCAGCAACAAAGAACAGTGTAGTAAATGTCAAAAAAAAAGAAGTATCGGCACAACACAATGAAATTTAATTGTTTTACCACTCTTTTCCAGCCTTTTATTTATTCTACAGCATCTAGAGAACCATCGTCTTGCAACTTCTTTAACAAAAGATTGCACAAGTACCCACCCACAAAGGTACCTGTCTCCTACGTCCCGTTGCTTACAAAGCAAGAATTACTCAAAGAAACAAATCAAAAGAGGAACAAAAAAACAGAAAATACTTATACCGTAACCAAGTTTTCTTAGAAGATGTCGGTGTGAAAAAATCACGACCGAAAATTCCCAAGTGGAGGTCCAATCAGATCAACTGAAAAACTTTTTCTTGGGCACCGCGGAAGTAGAAAAAAGAACTTTTGTAAAAAAACTTGGTTGAAAACACCTTTAAATGTGTATGGGAGAAACTTGACGCTACTTCGCGCAACTTGGCGCAACTTGGCGTTTCTTGGGGAGACTTGGCGGACTTGGTGAGGTAATCAGTTAAGTAAATGTTAAGTTAGGTGACGATTGTCGGGAAATTTTCAGCAGCAGGAAGTTTTTTAGTTACCTGAAGGCGTTTGCTTTGTGTTCTTTATTTTAAACTTTATTCAATTCAGGGTTTTTTTCTGTGATGAGTCTATCTTTGGATGATGTTATAGCGAGCTTGTTTTGTTGTTAACTTAGACAGAATCTTGAGTCTTGGCTATTTATTTTTAGATAGCTGCTATTCATTTAAATTTCACGTATATTTCGGGGGCTTTGCGTTGGTATACACATGCAACTAGAATGTATACAGATACATAGGTATTTATAGAGACTTATGTATGGAGCAGAGCAATTCCTGCAAAACAATTACAAAAAAGAAGACACGAATTGATAAAGGTTGAGCTCCAAAGTTTCTATATATATATATAATAATAATAATAAATAAAACAATAATAATAACTAAGAACATAACACCTTTGAGAAGCTTTAATCATAAACGGTTAAATAACACAAACATATATATTGTATTGACATCACGTCACAAAGTCACAACTAATCTTATTCTTTGGCAGGTAAAAAATATTACTATTTGTCTCTGCTTCACCCAAAGGTGGACTGAAAGAAGATACAGAAGGCAATAAGTCCGCTTTTGAACGTTTGTGTGCGTAAAGTATCAAATAATAAATAATAAATAGGCTGTGTATATACACAGCCTATTTACTCCATAGCTAGATATAAATAATCTGACCCTTTACCTTTTACGAACCAAAACAACCTTCTATTATGAGTCAATTCACGTGAAACCTAAATAAAGCCTTTCTGTGAAAAACATAACCCTTCCTTACAGTCGAGTAAAAACCTATTGGCACGTGTAGGCATATCCGTTGACAAACTGCTTACTTAACTCAAGAATCCCTAAACGTGGGGTAGCAAAAATATAAAGAAGATATAAAAAGTTTAGCCGGTTCTGTTTGACGACCGAACTGTTAGGTTGTGTGTCCAGATTGTGATATGCGAAGATTTTATGTGAAACTATGTGATAAAAAACATTAAGCAGTTTATGTGTGCAGAGTTAGGGTCTAAATTCAAATACAGTCCGTCTGTTTAAAGACTTAGGTAAGACAAAGTTAGACTTAGGAACTTTCTCAAAGAGCGTTAAAGTTGTAGCTGGCAAACAAAATTCAAAAATTATAACATTGTAAAAACAACCGAACCAACTTAATAAATAAATAAACTCTTTCAGCTGTAATCGATGTCCCATTCGTGAAAATAGGAAGTTAAGTATCTACTTTTAAAAGTGTATTTGGAGGCAAGCCGAAAGCGCTGTACCTACCTACTTTAATAATAAATAATTACAAAATATTCATCAATTTTACATGTTATATTAGTAAAAATAATCATATACCTTAACTTTTCGAAAAACTTGAAAATAATATGCAACTCTATTAAACTTTTGACTGCTAGAAACGTAGATCCACGCGATACACAATGGATTTTTAATTGTTTCAATTAATTACAGCATTGAACCGGACAAATTATGAAATACCGTTCCGGCTGTGTTATTTCTTTTCGATTAACAATTCACTTTTAGAATATTTTTGTATATCGTAATTTCTTTTTGCCAAAACTGTACGTAAAACAATAAGGTATATTTAAATTAGTTAATCATTTCTCATTTATGTGAAGTAATTTCTTATGGGAAATAAAGACATCTCGAACCTCAATACCATAGCACATCCTCGCCTAGCATAGCGAAAACACTGGAGTACAGCCCTACCCGACAGAATTCAATACACTTTTACATATAATTCAATAGTGTTCTTCCTCTCACATGGTTTGATATCAAAGTCGGTTGCCATGGCAACAGTCCTCTTTCGAGCCCAACGGACTGAGGATAACGTGGCCCGAGGTGAGGCCAGTACCCGTCTTCGAGATTATATGTTTTGAATCGAATAGAAGTGGAAATTGTAGCGAGACTGGATTATAAGCTGTAAGTAGCAATATGGTGGATTTGATAACAATGTATCAGTTCAGATTTAAAATACATTCCTATTACAAAGAAAGGTGTTGCCTAAATATAAGTTTAGGGAATTAAATAAAGCACATCGGTATTCTGTCTTATAAATGTTAAGAACAAAATCTTAGCAAACTAAATGCATTTTCTTTCGTATTCAGATGATTTTTTTACTTCGAAAAGACTCGGTAAATAAACTGATAATCTGACTTGCCATGGGTTTCGATTTCTCAGTAACTTAGTTGTGGAGGTCAGATAGGGAGTCGCTTACCCGCATCCGGTTAGATGAAGGAAATGAAATCCGTTTCTAACGTAGTTAGGAAATTGCTAGGCAGATGAGCATGTTGGAAATATTTTATTTATAGAATCGATTCAGCAACCCAAATCATAAAAGCTAATCACTACACCAACAGTTGAATCAAATACAAAAAAACTTTTAACAATAAATACAACCGACTAAATGGGACCACATGACAAGCACCAGTTTTCAAATAAAAAAAGAATCATCAAAAACGGTCCACCCAGTAACAAGTTCTGAGGTAACAAAAAAAAAACCAAAAATACAGTCGAATTGAGGACTTCCTCCTTTTTTGCGAAGTCGGTTAAAAATACAGTAGACTAAGTAAAACAAGTTGTTATGTTAAAGTTGAAATATTAAGATTATTTTTAATTTGTTTTGTAACACATTTTGAAACTGGAAAACGTTTTTTTTTTTTTGTTTTTTTACCTATTTTTACATGCACTACAGACCTTGGTATCCGTACGTCACGTCCTAGGCGACCACTGAAAAACAGCGCCGTGTTGTGTGTCTTTTATTTTACATTTCTAACATAATTTAAGAACTACTAACACTATTGTTAACCACTATTCTCGTTCTTGAAATGTAATGTTTGTATGTCGTTTTGTGGCAATTAAATATTTTTTCTTTCTTTTTCTTTGCAAAAAATACTATAAAATAAACATCGCTGTATTTATAAAAAAAGTATTCACAAACCAAGTAAACCCTTTTACTTGCAAGCCTTTTACATGGGCATTGACAGATAACTTAATAAACAAAATAAAGGTATGTCAAAACGGAATGGAGAGAAGCGTAATGGGCGTCAAGAGGAAAGATAGAATAAGATTAGATAAAATTAAAAATACAACTAAATTTAAGGATGCAAAGAAAACTTGTAAAACTTTAAAATGGAGATGGACTGGACATATGCTTAGAGATACGAGTGGAAAATGGACAAAAACCATAACAGAGTGGTATCCCAGGAATGGGAAAAGAAGTAAAGGGCGTCAAACAAAAAGATGGGAAGATGACCGTAAAAAGGTGGTGGGTCCAGAGTGGACGAGAACAGCGAAAGACAGGCAGAAATGGAAAGCTTTAGAGGAGGCCTTTGTCGGAAGACAAGCTGTGAAGTGAAACCGATCGTGTAGTCGAGTTAATAAAGGAGTATATTGTATTAACAATAATAAGAAAAAAAAAAAAATTGTAAACTCATAGAACAGCAATAAAGGCTTATTTTATTTTATTTTTATTTATTATATTATCTGTGCCATAACTCTTAACAAAGCACTCTTAGAACTATCATATTGGTGCTACTGTTGATGACTCTGGGATCTTTTCCACGACTAGTAAAATATTATTGCTAGAATTTCTCCGTAGCGGCCGGAGTTTAGATTTGTATTCTAGTTGATTGCAAGAAGCTCGCCTTCTAAGCTCCATAAAATAGAGCCTCGAACATAACTGGCAAAGTGTGTGTGTACAGAAAGTACTTCATCATCTCTGCCTAACGCTTCAGTGACTATAAGCTTGTTTAGTAACATATTTAGTGGATATTCTCACCGTTTACATAAGCCTTTCGTTTCCCAGAACAAGTTACCAGGAATGCTAGTAGTATGCAACCCACAGAACTGGAATTCCTGGTAACTTCCTCCAATAACTAAGCTTATTGCTGAAACTGAAGTCGGTTCACTAGTTTCAAGGGTAGGAGTATACTCAAACAATTTCAGTACCTCGTAAGTGCATTAGCTGTGGAGCTATTTGCGCTATGTTTGTGGAAATTCAAAGGCCATTAGTAAAATATTCAAAATGTGATAAATAGGTATACCGGAGTCTAGATTTTAGCACTTGCCTAATGGCAAGGGAGAATTGGGCACCATTATATTATAATTATTGATTAATTTAATATTTCTTCATCAAAACCAGGTGCCACGATCTGTCAATAACCACAATACCAACGAGTCCTAAGTCACTTTGGTCACATCACCTTGAGACAACCTGGAGAAAATGGTTGTAATGGACAAGATGATCACCTACTCGCTGGTCAGATCAGATCGGGACGATTATAAGACTCATGATGACCATTGCCCTGAGAAGAGCCGAAGACAGAGTGGCATGAAAGCAGCTCTTTAGTGACTACGTCAAAGTTTTCCAAGACGGGCACGACGTACAGCAATGAAGACAACGAATAAGAAGAAAAGATAAAACCTTAAAAACAGTGCGATGCTTTTGCTTCATTTGCGACATTTCAGTATACCATCCGTGTAGATAGACGTCTGCTTACACCTATGGGCTACACATAAGTGATTTCTAGTTGTTATGTAAGTAGGATTTTACACAGGGTAAATAATAAGTAGGCCATCTTACTCGACGGACAAATTCATAACTATACATGTCGCTTTCATTAAGATCGCTTCAGCTTGTGACTTGTACCACACCACTGACGCTGAGTGCGGTGTGGTTGCGAGCCGCAGCGTCATCAGCGATGACGTCATAGCTCACAGCTACATTAGAAATGTGGAGACGTGTGTAATAGAGAGTGCATGGGCGTGCAGCCAATCCAGTGCGTTTATAATGGACTGGCATTTGCCAGAGGCTTTGCTTCCGTGGTATTTCTCACAGAAACCGTGCTCAGGGTTCAATTACATACCTAATTACCCCTTATCTATAATATGAGCTTAGGTGTGAATGTGTGAGTGACCGAGTGAATAACCAATCGAGTGCATTCTTTGCATGTAGGTGTTGCAGGTATTTTCTATTATTTGAAGTAAGATGCTGGCAGATGTGATTATTTGAGCTGTGAATTATGATAGTGAAATAAAAAAAAGAAAGTAATTTGTTTCAACTTTTGTGAAAACTGCTCTTGCTAATAACATAGACGGGACCAAACTACCCCAAGATAGACAAGTGTCGTGCGACATAGCACTTCGTTCCGAATAACATAATAATTTCCCTTATTTTACATTATACGCTGTCGCTTATCCCTTGCACCGTTGCAAGTAGAGTGCGGTGCGGTTGTGAGCCACGTCATCACGGTTGTATGACGTCACACCGCACGAGTACATCGCAAGCGAGGCGAGGCTGCGCCAATAACGAGCCACCGTGACGTATGCATTACTTGCGACCGTAATTGTGTGAGGGGCGGTTTTAATTGATTAAGAGATACATTATTTTGCTGTTTTTCTCTGCAAACAGATCTTTTTATACAGGATTTATATGAAATATTATATTATCATATGCGATTGGGTCGATAAGAAAGGATTTTAGTTTCAATTACCTGTTTTTCAAGATGGTTTTATGATCTTGACTCCATGATGATGTAGAATCTAAAAAGGTATTCTATTGTATCCTTTTTCTATCAGGCTTCCGCGACTCAAGTAAAATAGCCTCAAACAGTAGCTGCATGTGTGCACCATAATATAGTATTACAGTACAACAATTTTCTTAACGTCCCACGACACACTTCGTGTTTCATCAGTCGTCGGATTTCTATCAGTTGCACTTGGTGCAGACCGGATGCTCTCAATCAACTTGAAAGTATATAAAGTTATAAATATACTTTTAACTTAATGTAATTTATTTAAAAATTGACCGGATAGCTGCCAAAGTCGCAGGAAAAAAATAACCCGGCTCTATATAGACCACACAGAAATCAAAACCAAACAACAATAAAGAACTTAGTTCTGAATTAAAATTATTATACACGATAAATCTAATAATTGATGAGCATGGAAATTAGCATTAGTTGTATTCGGAAATGCGATGATTGCCGAGGGACTTTAAGAAAGTAGTTGGACTGTACGTACCTAGTATATTATACTTAGGCCAATATTCGAAGTCCTTTTGAAGAACCTACTTCAAACTAAGCAGACGCCATGACAGAGGAAAACCTGTAAGATTTTCTGACTCGAGTGGCGAAAATTAGTTAACACATAGGTGTTATCATTCAACATACGAGTACCATATTTTTGCTGGTATTTTTTGCACATCTTGAGCTATTCTCTCGCATAGTTCTGCTACTCTTTCTTTCTTTTCTTTATTTGGATACGAGAGAAGGAGAACCACCCCCCCAAAACAAAAGTAAAACTCAAGCTAACATTTGAAATTGCAATCACGTGCCCTGTACGTCATCATACTGCTTCATACATAATACCGGTACGTAATACTAGGTACGTAATACCGGTACGTGTGGTACTCACAGTTCAGAGCAAGAACCCGCGAATACCGCAGTCCGTTTTTAATAATGTTTACTGCACAGACGAAGGAATGAGACAGAAGTATCACTTTAATCAGTTGGTAATTATATCTACAAACTAATATCACAACTGCCAGTGCTATGTTAGGAAGACGAATCAATATCAAATCTGCCCAGCAATTTTACATGAAACATCTGCCTATCTGACGTCTACAAACCCAGTAACTGAGTAACACAGTACTTACCCCTTGACAAGGCTAGTGTCAGATTTTTTGTCTCCTGCCTATCGCTCTGGACCGTTTAAAATTTATAATTCGTTCGTTTTATTTTGACAGACTCTTTAAAGTAGTTCTGTCCAGAAGGCCTAGAGGAAATGATATTCAATCTGTTTTAACTATTGTAAAAAGTTCAAAATGTATGGGATAGACATTTGCAACTGAAATGTCATTTGGTCAATCACAAATATTTTGGGCTTTCGGCTTTCGCTATCACTGATAAAATGTCTCTTTGCTAGCCCCAGGGCATTTTTTTATCAAAGGTACGAACATTACGCCATGTTTTATTATTTTTAACTATTACATTTAAAACGTGTGTCAAATTTTTCTGTATAATATTTTGAATTAACTAGTCCGAAGTTGGTATTCTGTATTTTCTCACTTTGTGACGCAACTGAGGCGAAACTAACAAGTGGTTCGCAGGGTTGGCGAGTGGTAAATTGCGAATTCGTCGTATTTATGGCAGTGCGATCCCAATAACGACCTCCATATAACCTACAACATATACGTAATAATGGAGTATTGAGTGCTATTCCTGTTTCAGGACAAATGTGTTTTGTTGTCGCTATGATTAATGTTCGTTAAACTTAATGAAGTAGTTATAATTAACATTGTATGCTTGCAGAGTTACTATTATATACGTACATACACTCACGCCTTTTCGCATGGGGACAAACTACAGAACGCCAAAACTAATGCACACTAATATTATAAATGAGAAAGTAACTATGTCTGTCTGTTTGTTACATCTATACGCAATATCGGCTGAACAAATTCATATAATTAAACATGGAACACAGGTGAACAATGGTCTAGATTGGGACAAAGGGTATTTTAACCCGGCAGTACCAATGTCCTCTTGGAATAATTTCCGCACGGGTGAAGCCGTAGAAACAAGTGAAGGAAAACCAGGAATATTTACCCATCTTCATGTTATTCAATTGTTCTACGGGAGAATCAATGCCGTAGCCCGACCAACTGTTCGGACGTAGATAGATATAAAGCTGTTCTGGGAACTGACTGAGCACAAAAAGCTTTGTAGTATTGTTCTTTCAGGTACCTTTGAGTTGTCTGTTGTCTTGCTTTGCGCTGAAATCGTTATTGAAAAGTGTGTCTACGCTGAAGCAGTATTCGAAATGCAAATAATATCACACCTGTTTTCTTCAAAGGGTTACGCAGATGTGAGTCTACATAATAGTATCTAAAACCACACATTGCCAGTTTAAGCCCCATTTTAAAAAGGAAGCGAACCTAAGTCGCTGGGTAGCCGAGTCGGGACTCCGGCCTACTACTGAGATATCATCAGCCTTTTTTAATGTCCTCACATCTGGACACAGGGCTCCTCTCTGTGTGAGGGAATCGGCCGTAATCCACCATGTGGGCTCAGTGCGGGCTGGTGGATGTCACATGTATTCGAATTTTTGGTTCTAGGACATGCCAGTTGCAACACGATATTTTCCTTCACCGTTTTGAGAGCAGTGGTGATGAAATAATTTACACATTTTAAGTCGTGGTCGTTACCAACTGGCCACCACTGCTCTCTATTTGAAGATCTTATACATTATTTATGGTAGTCAGAAGCCTTAAAATATGACCACCAGTCTTCTAGTCTTGCCAAGAAGTACCGTGTTACCCAGCTACTGGACTCTAGAGATCAGATAGGTCGCTCCATGTATAACACTGGTACAGGTTTGCACGCACAAAGCACCAAATGGATGTCTAAGTGCGGCAAAGGGGGCCCATCTATCCTACCCTAAGATCTTCAAATGCCAGCCAGAGCAAACAGCTTAACATGCTGCCGGATCATGGGAAGATTTGGGATGTAATGGATGGTCACCTATCCAAGTTCCACCTTCGGCAAACTTTGCTTAACTTTGAAGATCGCCCCTTAGCGACAAGCTTTTACATTTTATTTCACCTCCACCAATTTCATTAATATTTAGAAAAATTGTACCAACCCTAGTTATGAAGCAAAACGAGAATATCGTAGAAAACAGAAAAGCCTCTGGATTTAGAACTTGCAAATAAGTGAGTGTTAAGCGGCGCAGTTTACCCGTGGGCGCATTTAATCTATTTTTAATTTGTTCGAGTTCAAACGAATGTTTGAGGGTACTGTGTTTGTGCAGCCTTTGTTCTTATTGAGAATATGTGGTGAATAAATTGCGTGCAGACTCGGTAATGTTCTAGGTATTTTCTTTTGCATACCAATAAAATGCAGCTACAGGTACATGCTTCGTAGGTAAGCGGTATATTTTGCTGTTTCATTATTATTCGCAGGATTATTTTGGTCATAATATTATTTTATTACATAATTATTCTGTATTATTCCAATACTAATTTGGAATGAATTAGTACTACTTACAGCTGATGAGCTGAAGTAGCAGGCAGTACTAATTTGCCATGGCCATAGGAGCGAAACCACGGGAAAAGCTGGTATGTTATATTAGAAATAATGCAGACCCCAAGTACTGCCTTCAGCTAACAAGACATAACTTCACTACTAATACAGGAGATATTTCAAGAGATACTGTTAATATTATCTACTAATTTAGCCCTACTTGTCCCTTTGAGATACTACACGTCTAGGTTTCTCCTTTGGTCCAGTTAAGAGATTAATCTCCGTCTGATACGCTCGAGTGCAGATCTAAACATTGATGTCTATGAATTTAGTTTCAATGCCTACAGTTAAATGTTTTAACTTAAATTACGCTTAAAGTGTACATTCAAATGGATTTCAGAGCAATTATAGATTGAGGTTTATGTTTCAGAAATAATTTCAATGCAAAGCCTTTAAGTAGCTTGAATTAGTCACATGAAGAAAACTTATAAAGCATTTGGAATGCTATGAAGTTAAGCGGTTTGAAGCATAGCGCGTGCTACGTCGTAGCCCTTTTGCTACGCCGTAGCAAAACGCTACGGGCGATGGCTTTAATTTTAATAAAGTTTTAAGTTTCTTGCACAGTCCTTCACTTAAACCATGCTATTTGAACAGTAAGCGCTTGAAACCAAACATCAATCTGCCTAGCCTTTTCCCATCTATGTTGGGGTCGGCTTCCAGTCTAACCGGATTCAGCTGAGTACCAGTGTTTTACATAGAGCGACTGCCTATCTGACCTTTACAACCCAGTAACTGGATAACACGGTACCCCTTGGCAAGACTGGTGTCAGATCTCAAGCTTCTGACTATTTGTAACGACTGTCAAAGATCTTCAAATGACAGCCGGGACCAACGGCTTAACGTGCTCTCCGAGGCACGGAGGAAACTCGGTATATTGAAATGGTCACCCATCCACGGACCGACCTCGTCAAGCATTGCTTAACCTTGAAGATCAACCCGTGCGGCTGTTATTATTTAGCCACGAGCTCCTTGAAACCAAACATAGCAATAGAAAAAAGGAAACTTCCTATTTATAATACCAAATTATTTGATAATCTCGAGAAGCTTAGGTAAGCTCACAAGTATTATTATCATAGGAGTCCTACTTTAATACAACCCGGATGCAAGGGAGCAGGAGTATGGAATAAGGAAGTCAGAATATGTGGCAAGGAACAAGTCTTGTTTTATTCATAAAACTTTCAGCGCCACAGTAATAACGAGTCGTGACTTGTGAGTTCGCTCTTGGAATATGAGGTTGTTATACTTTTAAAAATAGTAAAAAAATGCAGTTATGTTGAGGATAAACTAGAAGATTATAATAGTCAACATGACAAAATATCTCAATACTTACACGTTGTCGAATGCAAGTGAAGACATTTTAACGTATTTACGCGCTTGTATGCCTGACAATTTAGACCAACTGCATGACGTCAACACCCTGCTACTTACATATATTGCTATCAAACAGGTACAAATCTAGATTTCCAACTGCTACTCAGAAATTCCATATGGAGAACACCGTAATCTCTTTTATCGACCTGCAAATTGGTTGTGACTAGAAAACCAACGAGGCTATTTGTCACGAGAGTAAGTGATTGAATATTGAAAAATATTCATTACACAAGTAATATTTCAAAAATTAAAAATCCCCCCGACACATTTATCTTGCAAAAACATCCCGATTCAAACAGTAAAACGCCCATAACTTTTGAACAGCTAAACCGATTTTATTCAAACATAGCTAAGAACACTATCAACACAATCACATTTCAAAAAAAAAAAAAAAAATCGGTTCATCCAACGGCGTTATGATGCCACAGACAGACACACAGATACACAGACACACAGATACAACACACGTCAAACTTTCTTCTCTTTTTCCGTCGGGGGTTAAAAATGACTCCGTATCATAACGTCGTATTCACAAACCAACACATGAGCAGATCGTCATATTCTCAAAATATCCTAGTAGCAAAATGTCCCAAAAACAAAAGAATGGGCAGTGTACAGTCATACCACACAAATATGAGATTTTAGACGAATAATTTTACGAAACATTTTCTTGAGGCTGTTAATTTAAAAATAAAATAAAAAACTAAAAATAAAATCCAAATGTTAAATATGATGATTTTTTTACGTTCAGTTAGAAAGTGATAACAGTTTAAGTTATAAATCGGTACAAGTGTAGAAATTCTTGTGTATGTTTTCCGCCCTGGAGCGGGTGGAGAGGTCATTCAGACTTCATACCTTAGAACTGGGCGTTGGAGTGCTTGCGCAATTCATCAAACTTCCCCGGCCAGGTATCGGCCCGCATGACTGGATGCGGTTCCTCTCGGAAGGTAAGCGTGAAACACGCGCGGTCAGTAGTGGCGACAAACTTCTCAAGTTTGTCACCCGCGGAAACCCTTTTAGCAGCCGGCCATCATTCCGCGATTTACAATGCCCGTTGCGTCTGCTACGGATAAGGAAGGAGATTGTATCCTCTCGTTCCCTTTCTACCGCCTCCTTTGCGACCATGATTTCCTCGCAGAAGTTGGTGACTGTGTCCCACGCGTTATCACTACCAACCATGGACTGGACCACGACCGGAAGCGAGTAGTTATTCACAGCAACGACTGCCGCAACAAGGTCACGGAGCTGCACAACCTAGGCTGGGAATTTGACGTCATTCGAATAGGACGTTTCATTTAATTCTCAAATTTTCACGGGCGTTTTGATACGGAGTTGAAATAATGAAGAAAGGCTGTCTCATACACCTGCACTTATGATGAATGTGCGCCCAAGACGTCTTTTCTTTTGATTTAATGCGACAATTTTATTTTATGAGGAGCAGGAAATTTCCTAGTGTCAGCTATGTTGGCAGAAGAGGACAGCGATCGTACTAATATAATAAATATGAAAGTTTGGCTAGATGTGTGTGTGAATGTATGTATTTTACTCAATCATGCCAGAGCGGCTGAACGTATCTGTATGAGATTTTGCACAGATATAGATTATAGTCTGGAATAGCACATACTTTTTATCCCTGTATAATGTTCCCTTGGGATGATAGCATTTATATATTTTTAATTGAAAAATACAAGGAAATGGAACACATGATTAAAACACATGTATCTACACGTGTAACAGTCGTAGGCCTTCTTTTTTGTATTTGTGGTGACGCGTGTGATTTAAGTTAAACCAGTCAGAAAGGGTTAAGGTCTATCCTCACATATCAGGGCCGTGCCCGGGATGTGGACGGACAGTGCCCGAGCCCCGTCAGGAGCTTAAAAATCGGTGTGTACATTTTATATAAACTCGTTTACACATGTCCACGCACGAGCGGTGCACGGGCCAGTGACGAAGCTTCAATGCCTAGGCCCGGCTCTGATATGTGTGGATAGACCTTTACTAGTCTTTAAAAAAATGGTTGCATAATTTTAAAGCTTCAGCCCAATGGTGGCCAGCTAAGGATAACTCGTAAAAATTAAGAACTAAAGACAAGATATAAGAAAAAAAAAAAAAACTAATTTTACCAAAAACTATCAAATGATACAAAGGCTAAACACGAAAATACTAAATAAGACTAAACTAGCAATCTTGTTATATAATTTGAACAACATGACCTAATTGAAACTTAACTCACACGTCACATCAACCCGAATCAAATTCAAGTCAAATTTTTCAATATCCACCTGCTTGTGAAACTATCTCACAAACTTATCCAATCTAACCCCTTCATATCAGATCAGCCCCTATTATTAAAACATTCTGATCATGTCACACTAAACACTTGTTCGGCATGTTGCTTCCATAATAAATGCTTGTTCAAACAAGGTCTCAGCGTGAAGGTACACTTCCGAGCAAAGTGGTTCCAGCGTCAATAACGCAGCGACACTGGAAATTCAAAGAAAGAAGGTTCTAACTAGGCGCCGTGTAAATCGCGACCGGGCATAACGGTTTACGCAGGGCGAGCTTCTGACTAGAAAGTAGACAGCTGCTCGCATTGTGTACTCATATGCCAGAAGCTCGACTCGCCATGGCTGTTTACATTATGAGAGTAGCTGAACTGCCTTATCTCTAGCGAGTTGCATGCACACGCCAATCTACAGAACCCTGTCACGACTGAGTGGCGAGCCACTGCCGAACGCGTCTGAACAAATCGATTGATGTGCGAGTATGCGAGTGACGGGGGAAGGCGAGCAGGTGCGTGAAAACAAAACATTTTGATGTTATTCGGACGCGAACTTTTGTTCAATTCGCAAGTGCCAACAATTTATGAAATACGTTCACACAGTGCGAGTTGCTGGACAGCAGCTACCCGATAGACCGACTTGCACGCTAGCTCGGATTGTGTAAGCCAGGCTTACTGTCGCCGCGACAGTGTCGCTGCGATCGAATAGTATCCCATACATATCAGCTTTGTGCCTTTTGGCCTTGTTTGTTCTGTCTCCTGCTTGATATGGAGGGCAGTGGAAATTTGTATTTTCCGCAGTTATTCTTTTATGATTAATTTCGTTGCGGGATCCAAGACAGTTAAATTCATTCTCCGGGACTTCGTCGAGCTTTATTTCCTCGGCGCTTTTCTGGTGGCCGCCACTGTAGAATCAACAGTGGCGGCCACGAGAAAAGCGCCGAGGAAAGGCGGCTTTCAGGAGTTGCAGTGGTTTGGGAATTGTGCGGTGGCAACGTCCCAAAAAAAATCGCTGCGTTAGTGATGGCGGAGCCGCTTTGCTCGGAAGTCTACCTGTAATTATCTTGTTACAGTACGGTGTGACACCAACTTGTCAACTTGGCTAATTATTTTAGTTGGCGGTAAGGGCGGGCTCAGGTGAGGAGAGTAGCTAGTGGCTTTGTGTGAGATGTTTACTTGTCTTAAGGCTGTTGTTTGATATTTTGATGCTGAGATTATTTGATGGAAGTTTGAGCGAAGTCAAAAGATTGAAGCCACATACGAGATTTAAATATGAACATTAAATATTCAGATTTGTTATAGAGTATGCTAAAACGTGAAAACGCGTTTGCCTAAAATAAGACAAGAAAACTTTAACTTAAAGACGGATGTTGTTGTTAAAACAAACTCTTAATCTTTCCGTCAACAGCGTGCAAAGATAACTACAAAATAACGCTGTTTTTTTTTAACATGAGTATATTTTGGGCACGACACAGCAGCATACTCAGCCAGGCACGCAAAACTCTCTACACTACTCACAAACACCAATATTATAATATCCAGTTATAATGCTCTTACCTGAATTCATTTTAATCGCCGATAAAATCTCTAATCCCCTACTATATTATATAATGTATGATATCATCTACTCTACTAGCACAGGAAAAGTAAACTTTTTATCCTCGATTGCTAATCGTGTCTATACGCGTCCTTACTTTAAAACTGTTAATGCGGAAATTCGGCTCCTCAAAGTTGGCTTCGTGATTGGCTTTCAAATTGTCTGGATAACGACTATAGGTATTATAATATGAAAGTTAAGGTAAGTAAGTATGTGTATTTGAATATTAATTTGACCTGGTGAAGGTTGCGGGGATCCGCTGGATCCACGGGACCGGTCAATGTGGTGACGCTTGGGGAGGCCTATGTCCAGCAGTGGACGTCTTTCGGCTGATATGATGATGATGGTGAATATTTATTAATGTTAGGAATATATCAATCTTGATACTGAGATATGTAATTATATTTGTGTTATGCAAATAGGGTGTTATTCTATCTACTATAATTATTTATTACTAGCTGACCCTCGGGGCTTCGCTCCCGTCAACTGCCTACCTACCCTGGCTACCCTGCCTACCCTGCCTACCTTGCCTATCCTGCCTACCATGCCTACCCTGCCTACCCTGCCTGCCCTGCCCCTACCCTGCCTTCCCTGCCTATCCTAGCTACTCTGCCAACCCTGCCTGCCCTGCCTACCCTGCCTACCCTGCCTAAACTGCCTACCCTGCCTATCCTTCCTACCCTGTCTATCCTGCCTACCCCTGGCTACCCTGCCTACCCAGCCTACCCTGCCTACCCTACCTACCCTGCCTACCCTGCCTACCCTGACTTTCCTGCCTACCCTGCCTCTCCTGCCTACCCTGCCTACCCTGCCTATCCTACCTACCCTGCCTATCCTGCCTACCCTGCCTACCCTGCCTACCCTGCCTACCCTGCCTACCCTGCCTACCCTGCCTACCCTGCCTACCCTGCCTACCCTGCCTACCCTGCCTACCCTGACTACTCTGCTTACCATGCCTACCCTGCCTACCCTGCCTTTCCTGCCTACCCTGCCTATCCTGCCTACCCAGCCTACCCTGCCTACCCTGCCTTTCCTGCCTACCCTGCCTTTCCTGCCTTTCCTGCCTACCCTGCCTATCTTGCCTACCCTGCCTATCTTGCCTACCCTGCCTACCCTGCCTACCCTGCCTACCCTGCCTACTCTGCTTACCCTGCCTACCCTGCGTACCCGGGCTCTCCTGCCTTCCCTTCCTTCCCTGCCTTTCCTGCCTATCCTGCCTACCCTGCCTACCCTGCCTACCCTGCCTACCCTGCCTTTCCTGCCTACCCTGCCTACCCTGCCTATCTTGCCTACCCTGCCTACCCTGCCTACTCTGCTTACCCTGCCTAACCTGCCTATTCTGCCTACCCTGCCTACCCTGCCTACCCTGCCTACCCTGCCTACCCTGCCTACCCTGCCTACCCTGCCTACCCTGCCTACCCTGCCTACCCTGCCTACCCTGCCTACCCTGCCTACCCTGCCTACCCTGCCTACTCTGCTTACCCTGCCTACCCGGCCTACCCTGCCTTACCTGCCTACCCTGCCTATCCTGCCTACCCTGCCTACCCTGCCTACCCTGCCTACCCTGCCTACCCTGCCTACCCTGCCTACCCTGCCTACCCTGCCTACCATGCCTTTCCTGCCTACCCTGCCTATCCTGCCTATCCTGCCTATCCTGCCTACCCTGCCTACCCTGCCTACCCTGCCTACCCTGCCTACCCTGCCTACCCTGCCTTTCCTGCCTACCCTGCATTTCCTGCCTACCCTGCCTATCTTGCCTACCCTGCCTATCTTGCCTACCCTGCCTGCCCTGCCTACCCTGCCTACCCTGCCTACTCTGCTTACCCTGCCTACCCTGCGTACCCGGCCTCTCCTGCCTTCCCTTCCTTCCCTGCCTTTCCTGCCTATCCTGCCTACCCTGCCTACCCTGCCTTTCCTGCCTACCCTGCCTACCCTGCCTACCCTGCCTATCTTGCCTACCCTGCCTACCCTGCCTACTCTGCTTACCCTGCCTAACCTGCCTATTCTGCCTACCCTGCCTACCCTGCCTACCCTGCCTACCCTGCCTACCCTGCCTACCCTGCCTACCCTGCCTACCCTGCCTACCCTGCCTACCCTGCCTACCCTGCCTACCCTGCCTACCCTGCCTACCCTGCCTACCCTGCCTACCCTGCCTACCCTGCCTACCCTGCCTACCCTGCCTACCCTGCCTACCCTGCCTACTCTGCTTACCCTGCCTACTCTGCTTACCCTGCCTACCCTGCCTACTCTGCCTACCCTGCCTACTCTGCCTACCCTGTCTAACCTGCCTATCCTACCTACCCTACCTACTAATTTGTATCTATCATCAATAGTTTTCTCAGCGCACGCCAAATAATGTATTTTACAGACAACATTTTGCTACCTTGGGTTACATTATTGCAATTTTCATAAGGATCTCTATTTTTTTTTAAATTATGTTATAGCCTATGACACTCAGGAATAATGTAGCTTTCTACCGGTGCAAGAATTTTCAAAATCGGTTCAGTAGATCCAGAGATTACCCCTTACAACGTCACAAACTCACAAACTCACAAACTCACAAACTCACAAACTTTACCTCTTTATAATATTATTTATTATTGCTAAATTTCGAAAGCAAGAAACAACAGAAAAATTATTTTTTTGATATTGTAATGCTATGGCAAGCTTTATAACTTTCCAGAATGTAGAAATATTGATTAAGCTTTTTATAGAAGAATAGAACAAATATTTATTCAACACAGACGCAACAACATCCAACACAGAGTAAATTAGAACATTTAAAAAAAAAACAAACATAGCTAGAACTTTAATAGAATTTAAGTTATTTGTCATAAGATCTCATCTTTAAGATATTTGCAGGAATCTCTATGATTCAAACGTATTCTATGTCTAGATTATTTATAATATAGTAATTTGTATCTATTTCTATCACCAAAAACCAATATAATACTATATGCTCATGTAATATACACTGCTTCTAATATTAATATTCGTTTCATATTAATATCTTAATAACATAAGTTTGCAAAGGGACTACGTTTGTAGTTGAGGAGTTTCTCAGAAATAAATGATCAGACATCTCATGTTCAGAGTTGAGAAGTTCAGAACATCTTCATCGATCATTCTGGAAACCAAACCGAAGTTTCTTAATGTAAGTGAGATCGTATGTTTCTGAAAGAGAGTAGCTTTAGGTAGAAAATATTAGCGGATCTACAGTTTATTTTTGGGCGGTTCTGCCGTGCAGAAATTATATTATGTCGGTCTCTTTCTTCCTGCTAACTTTATTACGACTTTAAAAAAGGTTGACAACTAGAAAATGCCTTGTTGCATTGAATCTGCAAGTAACACTACTGTACATAAATTTCAATAAATTAAAAGGTTCTATGTTTTTTATATGCTTAGATCTTAAATGGATTGTGATGAACTTTGAAACATGGGTAGATGAAGGCTTGGATTAGAGCATAGGACACTTTTGTCAAGATATTAAAAAAATCCTTTAAGAGAATTTTCAATTTTCATATTGGATGATACCGCTGACAACAATTATTAGTTCAAATGTTTGACTAGCTGCCACCAGTGGCTTCGCCCGCGTGAATATCGAAAATTATCCCGAGGGAAAATATTCCCGGGACAAAAGTATCCTATGTGCTATTCCTGACTATAATCTATCTCTGTGCCAAATTTTATCCCGATCCGTTCAGCCGTTTGAGCGTGAAGAAGTAACAAATATACAAACACACACACAAAATTTTGCCTTTATAATATTAGTGTGATATATATATAGTGTGAAGTGTGACATTAGAAGCTGTTATGTTCTCGTAAAATCAATTCACCGTTTACCACATCCAATATTTCCACCCAAAATCCCCACTGATCAGAAACTGGCAAGGATTATTGTACGAGCGTTTGACAACTGAGCTGCGACCCAACGACCCGGTGAAGCGAGTGATGACAGCTGAACACTGCACAGAAGCCTGCTATTAAAGACTATTTTATGGAGTATGGTATGTGGGGGATGTGTTGGTGGCCATCTAGTTTGCGTGGTTTTATGAATATCAATGGTTCACAAGTTCTACTAGTTGTTAAACGAAACTTTGTGTGGATGAATGGATGGCTGTTTTTTAATCTTTTACGCAAAAACTACAGAACAAAGTAAAAAAGCCGGCCAAGTACGTGTCAGAATTCGCACATTTAGGGTTCCGTACCACAGAAAAATGTGATTTATCAATATATTAGAATTTATTAACTTTAAAACTTTCGCGTTTCATAATTGAGAAGCAATATACCACGGGTATTTAACGCGATGATTTCGATTATTTATTTATTTCGCGTTAAATACCCGTGGTATATTGGTCCTCATATTAGAATTTGTTAGTAAAATTTAAAATATAATACAAATTATCACCAAATTTGAAGTTCATAGGTCAATACGGGAAAAAATATTGTGGCACATGACAGACAGACAGACAGACGGACACGTGAGTGACAGCAATAGGGCTCCGTTTTGAAACTTCGGATACGGAACCCTAAAAAGAATTTGTCAAGAAAATTACATCAGTACCTAAGCCAAGAGACGTTTTCAGCAAGCTATGGCAAGGCTGCGTCACTCTGTGGTAAGTAAATGACTTTCTTGAAAATGCTTTATGTGGCTTGATGCTACAGTATGAAGCCACCTAAAGCAATTCAGCTTTGATCTCTTGATCGGAACGCACAACGCTTTAGTACGTGCCTCAGTCTGACGCATGCAGCGGAACGAAAGGTAATTTTGGACGTTTTTCATACGATTATCTTGTTTATGTCGTGGTGGCCCAGTGGCTGAGACCCCGCCTCTCGTGCTTGAGGCCTTGGGTTCAAATCCGGGCAAGTACCAATGTGACTTTTTCAAATTCATATGTACATTCTAAGTTTATCTTGGACATCACAGGCAACGGTGAATGAAAACATCGTGAGGAAACCTGGACTTATATAGTTAATGTAAGTCTGAAATAGCCAAGTCAGAGGCCTGAGAGGTTCCCGGAGGCGGCTTAATTAACTCTGACACCACAGGTGGCCACTTCCTCACACGAAAAGAAGTAGAAGAAGGTCTGGTTTTATTTTCTCCAGCACTGCATATCACAGCGTTGTGCATTCCAATCAAGACACCAAAGCAATTTTGAGCAATCCTACTAATAGAAAAAGAAAAATCTTCTAACATATTACGCATTTAAAATATTACCAAAAATATTCAGCTATTTCACAAATTGGGTTTCAAGTCCCCAATGCCTCTGATTCCTTCTTATCCGAAAAACCATACTGCTTAAACACAATCTGACATCCCCCTCCACCCCGCTACCCCCATGAGATAGGGGTGAACACAGATAAACCCTTTGAGACAAATTGAATCGACTTACCTTACAGGTATTCGGGACTCAATGCTTGGATCTCTTATTTCGTGTTCTGAAAAAAACCTTTTTTAAAAGAAAACCGTATCATATGTAGTCTTTTCTGGCAAAGCATTTATTTGTTGAGGACAAAATATTTTGAATGGCAAAGATTTTTTTAATGATTTGGAGATGTTGCCAGATATTGAGAGAGCCATATTATTTCAACTGACTTTGGATTGCCTCACGACTCAGTCACCATGATAACGTAAAAACTTACGATTAATCTCAATGTTTATCAAGCTTTAACTGTCAATCTAATGTTTTAAGGTGGAGTTGAAATGGCGGACATGAATTGGAATCACAGAAAAAAGGCCTTCGTTGGAATCATCTTCATCTGCCTGCCCTTGTCCCATGTTACTTAAGGTCATCGCAACACGTTTTCTTCTTCCATACCGTCCTGTCAACTGTCACACTATTACTGCCTCCCTTTTCTTTAATATTATAATCTCACACAGTCCATCCATCTTTTACTTTGGAGGCCATAACTCGGAATATTTGGGTTTGTTTCGTTTTCGAGGTAAAATGTATTTTCAATGGTTCAGTACCACTTGTAAATCCAATTAACTTTATCAGTCCCATTATAATTATTTTATAAGTGAGAATATCAGTTTATGAAGAATTAAATGGAAATCCTATAGTCTTTTTAAATATAATCTAAATAGCACAAAGTGTTGTCTAAACGGCCCACGGCACAAAAACCGAACATACCCCGTAAATCAACCATTTTTCAAAACTCCAATGATTGATCATCATCATAAACTCATGGTACGTTATTCCCATAAATAATGCCCAAAATATAAACAAGAAAAAACGTTCAAACCGTAATCGTAGCTTATTTCGAAAGCCGATAAACCTACGTGGTGTAAGATAGAAAAAATGGCGCCCCAGAGCAAGTCGACGCGGAATATAAATTATGAACCGTGTCAATCGAACATGACAATGTACCCGCTTGGTTTAGAACACCTTTGAGTCTTGTGAGTTGGGGGCGGATTCTGTGATGTGTCAATCTTTGGAACAGTGGGTTGTACTACCCTGAAGGGTTGTTTAGGGTTCTGGAGCCCTCTTTGCCGATTATTTTTGTACGACTGCTTAAATGATTATCTTCTTTGTGAACTAGCAGACCCCAGTTACTGGGTTATGGGGGTCAGATAGGCAGTCGGTCTATGTGAAGAGAGCTAAGGGAAATTACTTTTTATTGTATAGGATAGACGATACGCCTCCAAACTGTCGCATGGTCAATGTCGAACTTTTGCCAAAAGTCAATAGTTATTAATATCACTGATAAAATTTCACTTTGTCTAGAGACATAGTACTGATATTGAACTGCATGCAGTAAGAGTGGAGATCGACCCCAACGGTGAGAAAAGAAAAGTTAATTTAAGAAATCAAAAAGCCCGACAGTCGCACTACAAAGTACGACTATGTAGTGCAGAAGGGTTTTTTATTTTTGCGAGCTGGCTGACCAAAATCAGATGTATCCTCCGACTACACAGCAAGAGTTTCTCATAGTTTACGACTTATTAGTTTGCTTCTAATGCAGTCAGGTTTTTAGATATTTTGAATTAACGTTTTTTTGATTTTAAATTTTTAGTTAACATTTTTTTCATTACTTTTAAACATATTTTTGCAATCACTTCTTAAATCTCTTTATTTTGATACCCCACACGACGGGGTTGAAACAAAAAAAAACAAATTAGGCCCCCACAATGTGGCGCCCAAAATCAGCCATTTTCTTTTTTTAATTTTGATTAAACTCGCAAGGTTAAGACGAATCAACTGACGTAAGAATCATCAACATTGGCGTACGCGTTTGGTCTCTAGAAGGCCTCATAGAAACAAAGATACATACATACATATATTTGTTGGGTTTAGTCAATAGTACGGACGTCAAAACAAATCGCAAGCACGCCATCTGGCGGCAAAGCAAGAACAACTGCGCATTGGCGCGCTTTTACTAAGCGCATGCGCGGTGGGGACAGTGGAATAGAGCAGTCAAGTATCGACAGCCTCAGAGCTAACACGTCGTAGAATCAGTGTCGATCCGTAATATTAGTAAGCAAGATTGTAACTCTGAATATTTGAATAAACCCAGTGTATCGAATAATTTCTGTGATTTCATTTGCACGATTGTACCCAACGACCTGCCCACACACGATGTTTTAACCTAAGGGAATACATCCTGACTTCCCGATGGTTTGCATCTATCGGCCAGCCTTGATGTGGCATATTGATAAACACATTACCCTACTTTGCATCGCGCAGTCGGGTAAAAAACAGATGATGAATGAATATTTTATCAAAGCTATTATCCACCATGTATATTCTTTCATTTTCTTTTTACGTTAAGATAAAACAAATAATCACACTCGTCAATACTTCCCCTCCAAGATTATCAATCACAATACATTTACGAAAAATCGGGTCAAAGTAGATTGAACATCAATTTGATACAAACTTAGTTTTGCCTAACGTAATACAAAAGTTATGTTTGAAAAATGATTTCGTCCGTGAGAGCGCGAATTTGTGCGAAAGCACTTATTTTGTTTACCATTCCGAGTTTTTGGGTGTAAGATAATTAAATAAGTTTTGTGTTGATGTTCCAAGTTATGTAGTAGACGAGGCCTTGAAAATGAAAATAAACAATGTTTGGTGACAATTTGATGATTGAAAAAAAAAATTCGCAATAAGTCATCATTATCTTCTGTTTGCTTGCATATCCTGATCCCGTCTATGTTAAGAGGAAACGGGGGTAGAGAGCGCCGTCTGAATTTCCTTAGTAAAAAGTCATATTTCGAGGTTTGGCTCTCGCCTATTTTCTCCTCCAATATTGGACCAATTTAAAAGATATTCAATTTAAAAATATGTCGGGGGTTTTTAAATTTTGAAATTTTACTTGTTTAAATTAAGCGACTACTTAAGTCACCTAAGTGACCTTCAAACCTATTCATCTATTGGCCCAAAAGTAGTTTTACCACAAATAAAATAAAAATGTTTTAGAGACTAAGCATGTCTACCTTTCTAAGGTCCACTTAAAACTTAACTCAGAGTTAGTTGCTAACACGAAGTTCAACATCATCATTTCAGCCAAAAGACGTACACTGTGTGGTGTAAAGATTTCCTAAAGGCGTTTTCTACCGCATCCTCATCATCGCCATTTTTTATATAAGCTTTTATTTAACTTGCAGATTGCAGAGTATGTATGTATGTGTGTTCGGGTCAAATTTGCAACTGAATTGTAAAGCAGTTATCTTCCACGGATTAAGATGAAATTATGCAGATGCATACAAGTTTAGTTTGGATGACAATGCATGGTTAGTAAAGTGACGTCATTTTAAATCCAATATAGCGGACGGCCCAAGATGACGGACTAGTTATTTTTTGTGCACAGCCATGCCCATGGCCCATATAGGTATCAAATCAAAGGGTTTGCTGAGAAGAATACGAAATTCTATTATTTGGAAGTCGTCGTATATTTTTGTAAAAAGTTTTTATTATCCGTCAGGTAAGAAAGTGGTCAAACGAGAGCCTGTCAAAAACAAAGAGAAAATGAACCTCAAAGCACTTACCTTGTTTACAATCTAAACTTAATCAAGATTAAAGATGTTTATTATTAGGAACAGCGTTATCCTTTCAGAGCTAGTTTTTATGAGGCAGTAACAGTTTGTTATGATCGTTTTTATACATTTAAACTTCATTATTTTTGAGTAGAAACGATACTTTTTGAGGAGGAAGTTTTTGGAACTAAGTTCCTTAACTCAGCTTGCGGTAGGAGTGGCCTGGTAGAAATCGACACGTAACGAAAAAGTGTTATGCCCTCTCTATGTCCGTTGTAGTTCGGATATTATCATCAAGTGATCAAGTGCTGGCCGCCATACTTGTTTTTATCACGTGTTAGTCAAATGTGACATGCATAAGCTTTTTGTTTCTTTGAAGAAGATTGTGAGTTCAAAAAAATGGCGTGAGGACGAAGTTCGTTCCTGACGGAGTCCACCGATCGCACATGTTTATTTATGTGTATTTTTAAGTAAGGTCTGATGTTTCAGTAGTCAGAAAACTTTTATCTGATGAATAATGTATTACGGCAGTTTGACATATTTTCCATTCCAAAGCTGTCAAACAGCCATTTTGATTCTTCAGTTCAAAGTTATCTCGATTATTGGAAAATCGGTAAATTAATATTTTAAATTGAATGCAACAACATGAGTGTCGTGTAATTTTGAGCAACTGAAGTAACTGCTTCGCAAGCTTTTTACAGGTAATATTTTTCTTCTTATCTTGTCGATGGCAAATAAAGTTCTTCAGTATTATGTTTATGCCAGTATCCAGCTACAACAACACTATTCGCAGACGCAGCCCTCACATGTAAATGTGACAGGGCATGCCGCATGCGGTACAGGACAATAAGTTTAGAGTCAATAAGACACTATTTCTGACTCCAGCTTGGAGGGAAGCGGTTAATATGTTGTTCAACTTTACAAGAATTTCTTTAGCACTAGAAAAATTGCCATTAAAAAGTAAATTTCAAAATTTTAATAACCCCCGACACATTTATCTTGCGAAAACACCCCGATTCAATCAGTAAAACGCCCATAACTTTTGAACGGCTGAACCGATTTTATTGAAACATAGCTAAGAACACTTTCGACAAAATCACCCTTCACGAAAAAAAATTGAATCACAATCGGTTCATCAGTTAAGGAGCTATGATGCCACAGAGACACAAACAGATACTCAGCAACACACTTCAAACTTATAACACCCCTCTTTTGCCGGCGGGGGTTAAAAACCAAACCGTGCATATTTTTCTTTTCCGCAAAACGAAAACACTTTCAAACCACAGCCTGCCTGGCAGGCTTACTATCTAAAAAAGCGGTATTACGGCAATAATCGTGGCAATAACATTTGCGCCGTGTTCCGTTTGTGTTCAGACCGCGGATCGAATCTAATTTGTGTGGCTTATCCACGCCGTGAGTCCCAATGTGCGCACTTTAATGAAAATCTAAATTTAGATGTGCTGCTGTTTATGCCACTGTTGTTTTAGGTAGGCTCTAGTTGTAGCTGTGTTACTGTAGTTTTATAGAACACTTCCACGGCGCCACCCTTAGGATAGGTTAGATGGACCCCTTTGCCGCAATTAAACTTCCATTTGGTCCGTTGACCTTGCAGGCCTCCTCTCTGAGAGGGAATGGGCCGTAATCCACCACGCGGACCCATCGCGGTTTGGTGGATGTCACATGTCTTCGAATTTTCAGTTCTAAGACAGCCGGTTTCCTCAGGATTCCTTCACCGTTTTGAGAGCAGTGATGATGAAATAATATACACAAAGTACGAACCGACAACCTAAAACTTGAAAGTCACAGCCGTTACCACTGGGCCACCACTGCCCTCAAGCTTGACCCATATTTTAAATCCTAAACGTATCCTTCCTTCTAATCGAGTCAGTCGCCATGGCAACGGAAATAAACTCTCGAGTCATAATAACTGCCGGGGTCTCAGCAGAGAACGAAGGAAATAGCGGATTGAGCTAGAAAGATTTTGACAGAATGAACAAGCGTGGGTTCGTAAAAGCCCAGGAGTAGGGCTGACCAGGCTTCGCGGATAAATTTGAAAGAGAGTTACCGCGGCCCTGGCACAAGCAACTGAAGGAACACGGGTGGGTTTTAGTCAGTAAAAATCTGACACGCCCTCCCGCTTCTCCCAGAGCGGGAGAAGTCATTGGATGATTTCAAAAAAAAAAAAGGGCTGACCAGGCTAGCAAAAAAAACATCAATCAAATACATCAGTTAAAGCTTATTCAAAAGAAGGAAATGCATCAGAATATGAATACGGTATTATAAATGCTATCCATATAAAAAAAGCAAAAAGTTTGCAAAAAGTTTGCAAAAAGTTTTTTTATTTTTAACTTTTTAGTTGTACGTACCTAATAGGCAAGTTAGTAAGGGAACTATTTCGACAGAATAGATTTCATGAAACTTGAACATAACCGGTGAAATGAGAGATCTGCTTTCCCCTTAAGAGCGAACTGGCGTGATGTTATAAACAACAAACAGACTTGCGATTGCAGCAATCCCGAGAGATTTGCCGTTATTTATTTAAGAGTTCTGTTGTATATCTCCGAAGTTCTTCATCAGATCTTCACAAAATTAAAATGGGACCAATTTCGAAACATACTTTTTCAAACAAAAAAAGAATTTTCAAAATCGGTCCACAATTGACGAAGATATCGGTGAACATACACAAAAAAAAAAAAAACAACTTGAAGTCGAACATAGAACCTCCTCCTTTTTAGGAAGTCGGTTAAAAATAGAAATATTGCAACAGATTTTGAGTAACATTTTTTTTTTTTTTTTAAATCTGATATAGGCTCGCGCTTGACCACTATCTCACCTGATAGTAAGCGATGATGTGGTCGATGGTTGAGCACGCTTGCCTAGAAGTAACCTATTCACTCTTGACTTAAAGATCCCTAGATTGTAGCTATCGGGAAAAACAGACTCCGGCAGGGAATTCCACTCCTTAGCTGTACGCATAATAAAAGTATTCCCAAAACGTTTAGTGCGTATGGGTGGGATGTCCACCATATATCAACGACGCATCGCCGTACGTCTGGTAGTCCGATGATGGAACGGGCTGGGTGGAATTAAATCATGCAATTCCATCGCACACTCCCCGAAATGTAACCGATAAAAAACCGATAAGCTGGCAACTCGGCGACGATGTTCAAGGCTCTGGAGCTTTGACTTAACCAGTGCCTCATCGCTGATGAGTCTCTTGGCCCGCTTTTCGATCGACTCCAGTGCATCAAGCTGGTATTTGGCAGATCCGTCCCAGAGATGAGAACAGTACTCCATGCGTGATCGAACTTGCGCTTGATACAAGCTGAGCAGCTGTTCTGGCGTGAAATACCTTCTCACCTTTGCAAGAATCTCCAGCTTTTTGGCGGCCAGCTGAGCCTTTGCCTCAATGTATGGCCCAAAATTGATAGTCAATGTCAACGTAACGCCAAGAAGCTCAAGATGATCAGCTATTGGCACGGTCACATCTCGGAAAGTTGGAGCCGGGTGAAATTGACTCTTTTTTGCGGAAAAAAGACACGCCTGGGTTTTAGCAGCATGAAACCTGACCAGATTGGCATCGCCCCATTCGGAGACTGCCTGCAAGGACAGGTTTAAGCGCTCCACCATGCCCTCCCGGAGAGACTGGATCTGAGGCCCGGTAGCACGAGCGTTGGACAAGTATCTCTCAGTAACGGTGCTGTCGTTTGCATACCCAAAGGTGCCTAGCAGATCGTTAATGTGCAGCAAGAATAAAGTTGCCGAGAGTACCGACCCCTGGGGGACCCCGGCATTAATATCCAAGTAGTCCGACGAGCAGCCATCGATAACCACTCGAATGGACCGATCTCTGAGGAAGTCTGCAATCCAATCACACAGACCAACGGGCAAACCGAATGAAGGAAGCTTAGCAATAAGGCTTTCGTGCCAGACCCTATCAATAGCCTTCGAGATGTCTAGGGAGACGGCAAGCGCTTCCCCGTGCCTCTCGATGGCCTCACTCCAGATGTGAATGGCATACGCTAGAAGATCCCCAGTAGACCGATTACGGCGGAAGCCGTATTGGCGATCACTAAGGATATCGTTTGCTTCTAGGTATGCCAGGAGCTTAGTATTGAGTACACGTTCCATACTCTTACAGAGTATGGAAGTTACAGATATGGGTCTGTAGTTGGCCGGGTCAGCTCGACTGCCTTACATGACTACCTTACAACATGTTACTAATTTGGCGTTTGGAGACAGGTAACTTATTTTCAATAAGTAGATAATGCCACGTGTGTTTCTTTAACGAATTCGAAAGGTTATTCATACAGTCTACCTTGTCTTATGAACATTATGAACTCAAAGTCATAATGTGAACAGACAGGCTGTGTAACATATTTAAGTTTGGTCCTAAATATGCCAATTGTTTTTTACAGCGTTGCATTCTAGTGGATGACTTTCAGCGACAGAGTAGCTTCCTATCAGTGACAGAGTTTTCGCAAACGGGTCAGAACTTTCGGATGCGAAATCATCCTTTACAACATAGAAGCAATCACACACAATTTTACCCCTTTTAGTTTTATATAAGTTTAATTAACCTAACTACCTATTGGCCACATTTTTCTCAATCCTACATTACACCGTCTTAAAACATCATCTGTACAAAAAAATATGTCAACTATATTTTTGTGTGCAAGGTTTTTTTTTTAGTTGGAATCAAAAGAAAGATTAAAAGGTTCAAAATGCAATAAGTATTCAACAGCATCTTCTCAACCAAACCAATATTTGAACCAAATAATGTTGGGCTCAAAACTTAATTGTGACGTGCGGTTAGAACCGATTGCTTTCAAGCCCTCTGACACAATCAAAAGAGGGCCAACCACACAGCGCCCTCTGCCGGCCGATGTGAAGTGCGCCAGGTGCGTCCCTGTGGCCCACAAAATCGGATCCGACCTCGGGATTTAATTTTGTAATGGGTAGTGGTGTTTGATGCGAGCGGAAGCGGGCAAGGACACTTGTCACTTGTCATTGATTTTAAAGTGCCTCGTATTGCATTTTGATAACTTAAAGCGTTATTTCTTGTTCTTTAAGCTAGCCAAGTTAATTATTTTCATAAACATTTTGCATTTAACAAAGGTCTTCAAAGGCATGCTAGGGCGGGACTTTCATACATTTTGTCCATCACACACTACTGTTACAAGACGATACCTTAGAGCACTTTTTTGTATTGATAAAATGCGTTGTGTTGCAACCAGAAGCTTAGAAGCGGCTAGAGCTGGACAATCGGGTTGTCTCTTCTACACTTGTGTACATAGCATCTAGCAAATTTCATCACTCGCAAGATCCAAGATCGCAAGATAAATACTTTACTTTGTAACATGTTATTCATTGATCGATATTCAATTATGGGCAGACACTGTTTCTCCTAAACACAGGTTGCTTTGCAACTTAACTAGGAGAACAGAACCACACCCACATGATTTGTTATAACCTATACATGCTCATATTATAGATTAAATACCCGTTAATAATGTTCAAATACCTGTTTTTGAAATATACTTATTATATTATTATTATTATATTATAAATGAGAGACTGAGAAGACTGCCCAACAAACATTTTGGCGCTAAGGGCAACCTTTTTTTAGCTCCTATAGTATTATAAATGATATATAAGAGCTCCGATAATAACATTCGATTCTACTATGGTGTTAAGCATAAATAATTAAACCTTCAAGAGGAGTAACAGTTACAAAGTAAAATTGAATTACTTAAGGCGGTAGCATGGAGTTGGTGGGAACCATTATATAGCTTACTCTTATAACTTTAAGAAGCGTAAAAAACTGTAAGCAATTGTAAGGTGTCTACTAACACTTACTAACGGCTGATGTCTTTAAACAGAGTTAGTTGGATGCTTCGTAACACCTTAAGGCTTACTGTAATAGCTTTAAGAAGCGTAAAACACTGGAAGTAATTGTAAGGTGTCTGCTAACACTTACTAACAGCGGATGTCCTTAAATAGAGTTAGAAAATACTTTGTACCACTTAACGAGTTCTATCGAACCCAAAGAGTTATCAAGAAAGCTATTAGTATCATAAACGTGTTAATTATAAATCTTATAGAGCTGGATGCTGCAAGAATCAGAAACCACCTTTAAACCAATAATGATTGTATAATGGGTTTACTCAGCCAACCTTAGGTAATACAGTGGTTTTTAAAATACTTATATACGGCCATAAACAATATCTGCAAACATTATTACTCTTAATTATCACTTTACGTTGAGTTACCGAATTTTATATCACCTAAATGCATCTTAATATAACCTAACCTCAAAAATTATGTTTTGTTACAATATAAGTTTACGCTGTGCAACGGGTTTATCCGGTAATATTTTTGTTTCTACCATGCAACCGTGGAAAGTTAAAAAAGAACCGGTGGAGTTAACAGCAAAGCTTCCAAAGAATTCAAGAATATTATTGGATTATCGCAAAACTAACACAATGAAATTTCATTAATTGAAGAAAAAAGGATGACATTGTGACAAGAGAAGAATTACTTGTAGTTGAGAAACAGTGCTTCGCAAATCAAAGTCCTAGAATAGATTATGATGTGATTCCACGGAACAGTCCTCATATCAATATAATATACAGCATTACAATCCCAGTGACCGACCTTGGTACCGATTTGTATCAAGCGCAAGCAACAAATATACAACAGGGTTCCGTACAACAGGAAACTGATATGACGAAAGATGAGTACAACATTTTGTTTCCTCTCAGAAGTTCAAATACCTCGGACGACGAGCAAGACTGAATATATGCAAAACATAAATGTAATGAATGATTTACGAACATGGGCTGTACAAAAAAATATAAGCCAAGCTGATTTGATTTTAAACAAAAGATTTATAGATATTTTACCATCCGAACCTCGGAACGATTTTGCAAACACCGACAGAAGTTTGTCTTAAAACAATGAAAGGTGGTGAATATTGGCATCATGGGATTATCAAGCCATTATCAAATATACTTGAAAATTGTATACCGCTGCCAAATAATATTCACCTGAATCTTGATGGCTTACCTATTTTTAAAACAAGTGGTTTTCTGTTCTTGATACCTCTTTTACATGCAGTGTAAAAATAAAACTTATTATTCTTTTAAAATGGTTGATTTTATTCAAAATATCTTAAGTATTAGTAGTATTACAAAGGAAAAACAACATAAGTCAAATAGTCAGTCAATGTTTGAACATAATTCCTCAAAAATTCTAATTGTACTGAGCCCTTTTTGCATGATCATTTGTATGGTTATTCGGTTAAAAGTCATTTTACATCTGCGACCTAGCACATTTATTACATTACAGATGTGAAAGGACCAATAGAAATGTCTTCCAAAATCTAAACAAAATAAAAAACTTCAAAAATTATTTACGGCACAATAAACATGATATATCTTCTGATAAACGATAAATATTCAACATACATTATCCATCACAATTAAGATCTTCCTATGTACTCGTATTACGCACTTGTTACGGTGAACAAGCGAGATGTTTCTTAACAGTACGGTCGAAATATCTTGGCGAATCTTAACATAGGCACTGTAACATTCGCGCATGTTCTCACTCATACTCGTCTCATGTCACCATTTGGTTCCTAAAAAATGTTACTGCGCGCAGCCTTCTGCGCGAAATTTGGACTCGCCAAGATATTTCGGCTGTACTGGTACATCGTATCATGGTAGAAACAAACATCTGAACACCGTGATAAAACATGAGCGAGCGAGCGAGCAAGCTAGCGTGCGCCTCGGCAGCGCCAGCGGCGGGCGGTGGTGAGGCGCGAGTGGCGATGCGAATACAATGGTGTGTGACTGGAACTGGGCGCGGTGTCGATTAGGTAGGTTCTTTAACATCACCATCACTTAGATATTTCCCTTATCTGTCAGTTACTGAAACAACAGGATTTTTTGTAATAATGTAAAAATACATACAAGTTAAGATTCTAAAAGTTAGTTTACAAAATACAAAAAGAAAGTTTTGTATTATAGTAAAAGCTTAGGTTACGTTCGTACAGGCTTTTGTTTTCATAATTATTATAAATAATAGATTTTTGAATTCTTTGATTTATTTAGTCAAGTACATGATATGTAAAGGTTTTATTCAAACAATAAGAGAACCCTGAAAATGTTCAGCTTACAGGCTCACATAGAACCAATAAGCAAACTGAACCTATAAAATTGTTGTCTTATCACTTTCAGAATCATATTGTAGAACTGCAAGTGGCATATAAGTGCTGGCAATCGTTCTTTAAGCACTATGTTAGGGATAAAAGAGTTATCAGCATCCGTAAGTAATTACGAATTGTCGCCATTAAATAAATAGTTAACCTATAATAAAAATTAAAGAAAAAACTTTTTCTTTTCGTTATTGCCCCACTTATTTATTATGTTATTGTCAGTTTTCCATTAAAATATCTATAGACAGTACCAGGAACTTTATTTATCATAATTGGAATGAAAAAATAATTGAGCCAGTATTTTATTTTATACTTATTATCATCAAATGCAGTTTATTTCTAAGGCGTTACAAAATTGAGATGAAAACATACATATACTGTTACAGAAAACTTACCATGGCAGTGAGTTTCAATAATTATAACACCATTGCAGTAATCTAAAATACATTAATTGACTTACCTCATAAACATAAAGTCACTTTCAAACACTAAAGTATCACTGTATCGGGGATGAATAATGCGTAATGCTAAATATTTTAACACCATTGACGGTAACAACTCAAAAAAATGATGAAAAGACGTAAATATGTTGGCGCTTTGGGTGATGCTTGTTACTATTAAATACCTACAATATATTCTTAAGGTATATATTGTGTCGAGGAAGCACTAATATGTTACTAAAATAGTTATTAGGGTGGATTTCATAACTATATTACTACTTTATCTTGCAGTTGTAACCTTTGTATAGCTTATAATACACTTAATGTGGTAAGCACTGCTTCAATAGCACTATTGTAGTTCTTTATTGTCACTCATTTATCACTCCTCTACAACTATTAAATCACTTTAAGCTCTAAAATCGTGGGCCCAAATCGGGGTTATAAGGAAGTTAAAACGCGCTATATCACCGAATGTTAGTGCCATTATAGGACCTTAGGTTCTTAAAATTCTCTTAAATAGCTCATGTAGCACTTATTCTTATCACCAAAATGTTACTTGGGTGAAGCACGATGAAGTTAAGTGGAGAACTATTGGAGAGTTCTATATCTTGTACTGCATAATTATGGACTACAGATGATGAACCAAGCTTTATTAGCTTTCTTCATAGATTAATTCCCTATTAATTATCCGCAAAATCCTGTCACTCAGACCACACAGTCATGAATCGTGCCTTTGACACGATCCGGCGCGTATCGATCGCTGTTCACAGTTTCAATCGCTACAACATTGATTAGCAACTTTACACCTTGTTTTTATGTTTACGGCTTCTTTGTACACGTTTAAAACTTTTGTGGGTGTAGCTAGGGAAGAAGATTGGGCACAAGTTTTGATACATAAGATAATAAGACTTTATTTTTCTAGATTTTAAACGCTGTCCTATTTTTACAACTGGAGAAAAATGGTCTTTAGCAAGTAGTGGAAATAAGAAAACTACGTAGATTTAAACAATGAATAATTGACTGATTGGGAATATCTATGATATTTTAAGACGAAAATAAATGATAAACCCGAATCTAAATATTTCCAATTTGTCAATAAATATTCAAATTATTTGTGACTTTTAGTTACCCTCAAGTGAAACCTTTTCATGGATACTTTACAACGCAGGTACTTCTACAAGTCTCGACACTTAATATAACATATTTACTTTCATCAAGCAAAGTAATAAAACTTGTAACATTACAACATTTATCATCGTCACTTCAGCCGAAAGATACCCAGTAGCTTACATTGAACACCAACAATAATGTTTTCCTAACATTGATATTACAACAACAATATATCTCAAACGTTCAAATAGATGGCCCAAGTTTATAACAGGCCAATAATCACGTATCCCATATAACTTGCGTACGCCAACCGATTCACCATGAACGTAACGTAAGCGTTTCACAAACCGTTTCAACGTTGAATCACGTAAGCGTTCCAACGCCACGCAACTCACGACATCTTAAAACGTCCATGAACCGCACCTTAGCTATAATACAACTTATTAATTCAATTTCCAACGTAATTGCCATTAGAACTTCAACACATTGACCTGAGTGAGGAAACCACATATACCCATCTCCCTTACTCTCATACAAAAGCACATATGCGTCATCTCTCTCCATCACTGGCGGAGGAAGTTGATGAAAAGTTTTAATTGCCTGTTCAAATTTTATTTGAAATGCTATATAACATTGTTTTATGGTTATATTAATGTTCGGACGTCATGTTTTTGTAATATTATTGTTAGTGCGGTATTTGTTGGTGTCAAAGCGAATTAACTGATTTCGGATTGAGTTTCAGTTATTTGTGGTTACCGAAAGCTCACTGTAATAAAATATCATGACAATATATATGTACGAATTTAGAGTTGTTATCGTCATAGCAAAGTTCTATTTCAACAAGATGCAAACTGTTTTCTACTTTTCTAGGCAAGTACCCACTTCAAAACACCTCAGCAAGTGCTTCGGAAAGTACCTAAGTAATGAAAGTTAGTAACTGAAATAAAAACCCCCATTACACACTCATACATCACAAGTACGTTTTAAAACGTCATATTGAAAAAAAATATAGGCCATTATGGCAATTATGCAAATATTCACCGATAAAAATAGATAGTATCGGTGTCGTGCGACGTGCGATCCGATCGCACGATTTTATTGTCGTAAAAGCGCAAAATGATATTAATGGACATTTACATTTAAGGGGTAGTTTCGAGGGGTTGTTCAGGGTGAATTATTGGGTCCAAGTCGGGTATTTTTGGTAGATCAATGGGAGTTCCGGTTTTCGACATTTTTATAAATTGTTTTTATGCTAATCTCCGTGGTGGCTGAGTTTTAAGAGTCGATTCAGGAGAATGGATTGTTGGTGCTTTAGTGGTTTTATAAGACCGTTTTCTTTGTTGTTGCGAAAAATACGTCGTTTATTAAAACAAGAGTCACTGTTTTCGACTATTATATTTGTGATTTGGTTCTTTCGTTACTTCTAAGAAGTAGCGCTGTTTGAGTTTTAGTAAGAATTGCTAGACATGTAGACGCCTTTAAGAGTTTTGGAGCGGCATAATTAAGTTTGTGTAAGTGGTATAGAAAAGTTGTTGGAACAGGCATATTGGACAGACAATAACCACTGGTTTTGTTTGGGTTACACAGCAACCAGGGTTACCGACATAGCCCGAAGAATTGCCAAACTTAAGTGGCAATGGGCAGGGCACATTGCTCGTAGAACGGATGGACGATGCGATGGGGCAGAAAGGTTCTGGAGTGGCGACCGCGAACCGGAAGACGTTGCGTTGGAAGGTGGACCGATGACCTTGTGAAGGTTGCGAGGATCCGCTGGATGCGGGACACACTGGACCGGTCAATGTGGCGACGCTTGGGGGAGGCCTATGTCCAGCAGTGGACGTCTTTCGGCTGATATGATGATGACACAGCAATATCATGCTCGTTTACTGTATCTCTAAAGACAGACTATTCATATTGCCAGTTGATTTTGAATGCATTAAATTGTAGCTTCATCCTAATGAATTATTTTGAGGTCCCTTTGTAGACTATCACTAGGTGGGCCGATGACTTGGTTAAGGTTGTGGGCATCTGCGTGCCTAGCCAAGTTACAAACGTATCGAATCTCTTTCTAAAATCGTTAACGCCTTCTATTCGTTTGGTCGGACCACGTGACTTTACGTTCAAATGATTCGTTTTCTAATAGCGTTATCGATTGTAGATTGTTAACTTGACTACAGTGCTGGTGGCTGCGAGACGCACGGGATCCGTCTTCAACACTTGGGGTAAGACTACGTTCAGCAGTGGACGCCTTCGGCTGAAATGATGATGACGATGCCTATGTGACCTCAACAACCTAGTCATTCCATCTGAATTCAAAATAAGCAGAAAATTTCTATCATTCCCCTACTTAATACAATCATGCACCACATTGGTCACATCGATCTCTCGCCAGTTTAATGAGCAATTTCATACGATCCTGTAATATCACGTCATGTTGTAACTTAATTACTGCAACGTGAAATACGTTCCACTCAAATTCGGGGTCCGAACTCGAAATTTATGTTAATCGATTCTTATTACGAATCGTATCGTGTCGATGTATCGACATCGAGTCAACGTTATGGTATGAGTGCGTAATTTTTTTTTATGGATTTTGAATTTAATTGTTCGAATTTATTTTGTGAATTGTTTTAATAAGCACGTAGCATATATTAATTATCGTATCATGAATGTTCGTGAACGGATCCGTTCTTCTTACTAATAGTGAAGTAACATAACTAGAAAAATGTCGGTGTCCTACAGAAATCTAGTTTAGACACAGATACATTCGGGGAATATCAACAGGCGTAGTGTTATGTAAAATAGATTGAACAGTTTGCAAAAAAAGGATCTTTTGTAGATAGATACTAAAGTGTTACTTCTAGAGTTAAGTTTCATTTGTAGCGATGCTTTAAGAAATAATATCCATTTGAAAAATGGTTTTATTTCTGTAAGTTGGTTTGTGCAAACACTTTTACATGGCGATCATATTTTTTAAAACTAGATGAGTTCGACGTTTCCTATCTGACTACTCCGAGAAGAAAGGCCGAAACAAACTCAGAGGTCACAGTTTCTTTTAAAGTGAAATGGTATTTTGAGGAATGAACCAGCCAGATTGAGTGGTCCTGTCCAGTCAGTGCACGCATTTGTCAGTAACCGTGAAGCTCAACTCAGAATGTAAAAAACTCAACGATTCGACGAACAACACAAAAAAGGACATTCGGGTAGGCCGCATAAATAACTTAAACTGCCAGACCATGATTAAAACTGAGGCAAATTAAAACAAAAAGCATAAAAAATGAACCACATACTCTTCACATTCAAAATAATAAAAATAATATAATAGTTTAAAAAGTAATTATTCATGTCATTGCAACAATACCAAAAAAAAACAAAATTCATTAGGGCAGCTCAATCCCAAGTCTTTTTGTCCTCAACGTAAACTTTAACGGTATAAAAAGGTTAATAAAGGTTATTAACAACTTAAGTTTAATGAATGGTTTGAATTTACACATTACATATACTACATAACTTATTGTATACTGTAATCAGCAGTTAAAGGTAAGTATAGACGTAGTTAGTGGTTCATGTCCATCAATCTCCCTAGCCTTTTTCCAACTAATGTAGGGGTCTACTTCTAGCCTAACTGAATGCAGTTGAATATCAGTATTGTACATATAGCAACTGCTTCATAATATGTTGGGTTCAAATTCGCGCTTCACTCGCTCGAGCGTCGACGTCATACACCGTCTATTTTAAAATAAAAATTTGAAATTCGAGCATGCATACTGCATTTCCATTTCCGAGCCGTCACGAAAACTTGAAGCATTTTATTTATTATAATCCGATGACGTAATAAATTGGAAAACAATTACTCATTTTGAGTAATGACGTCACAACGTACTGAATGGGAAATAACGTTTCAATCATTAATGTGTACTAAATAAAATGATTTATTGCGGAAGGCTGCGGTGTTGGTGATAAGCGGAGCGATGAGCGGGTTTTTTGTCAAGTAGTGCTTCTAGCGGGGTTGATGATGGTGAAAATTTTATGTTCACCATCACCAAGATTTTAACCGTAAGACATCTACCTCTCCAAAGCGTCACCACATTGACAGATCCGGTGCTTATCGCATCCAGCAGAGTCCCGTGGCCCTCACCAGGTCGTCGGTTCAATGGTAGGAAGCCTTCCAATGCGCGGTTCCGCGATTTTTTGAAAAATGTTTCGGGGCTTTTAGGTTTTAGGTTATGTTTATCTACCTATCTATTATCGAATCTTTAAGTACATTGCATCAACTTATTTACGATTCAGTGACCTTTTTATGAGAAACTAAAATTAAATCAACTTCTACCATTTTTCATTGTACCTAAGTAGATAAAAAAATCGCGTAATTTAACACCCAAACCAAACCCTAACGCCTCTTGTCCACATGTTCATTTAATTCATTCACTCATTCGTTCAATTATCGCTCTGACAATTACAAAGTGCAGTGAAAAATATTGAATGCTGCCACAAAATAAATGTGTGAATGTTGAATGAAATGCGGGTTTTATATCACATATAATAGATACGTAATTTTGCTTTTATGATTCTGAAGAATTAATTTGGACAGTTTAGAAAGCACTGTTACGATTGGTTAAAACCTGTAAATGGAGGTAATTAATATAACATGACAACTTTTTAAGATCTGAGTTCGTGAAATGAATAACTGTGGCAGACAGTCAAAGTCACATTAAAAAGTTTCTTTTTTTGGCAGGCTAGGGCTAACCCTTAAAAATCGGCTTATCCCATTAGATTCAAAAAATGCACCGGGCAAATGGGAAATGGACCGTCATGTAAATGTCTCTATCAATAAAATTTTCGTTTCAATCCAATAAAGCTAGCTGTCATGGGGGTTTTATGTTAGATGAACGTCATGTGTCCTGACAGCATACGTACGGTATTTTATGGAGACTTGATGTCAAAGTGCTAAGACTAATTGCCAAACTGGATTGGTATAAAAAATATATACTGAAAAGGTTTCGCGGGATTAAACAGATTTTATAAGCATGTTTAATATTCATACAATATACTATATTATTGTCTATAATGACTGCGTGTTGATATGTGGACTGCTTCAAGCCGGTCATGATTTGCGTTTGAGAGGTATGGACGACGTTATTTAATTATAACAATTTTTAAGTATAAAAATATTTATTATTTTTAAATCTACCGCCGTCTGTTTCAAAGACTATTGCATTAAATTTATATTGATCATTAAAGAGTCCTTTGTGTAACCTAAAGATTAAAACAACTATCTATTTTGATTCGTTTTAATAATAAAAGTATCTACTTTTTTATTTTTGTATCAACTCTTTGCAGTAGGCTATTTACCTACTTGAAGAATATAACAACGCCAAAATAAAAGTTTCTACATATATACATAACCTCACGCCTTTTTCTAAGAGAGTAGGTAGAAACAACATAATGCTACCTGCGGCGATCCTGACATAGTATTTGTTTCATTTACGACGTGAATGGAAAGGCTGGCAGGAGACGCCCTAGAAGGACATACATGGCTCTTATTGGTGATATTTTTCAGAAAAGGCAGGCGCGGCATGCGAGTTGATGCGAGTATGGCCAAATCGGAATGTAAAATTTCTAAAAGACAAAAAATTCTTATGAAAATGTTAAACTTTTTTGTCATAACAGTACCTACGTCACGAAAGGATACGGGTTAATTCATCTGTACCCAAAAACAGTACAGTAAAGTAGAGTGGGGTACTCAGTGAAGTAGGGTGGGTTATTTACTCCCCCCATAGAAGGCCACTCCGTCAACTTGCGGAAATAATAAATAAAAGCACCGTGAAACCGGTTATTATCCGGTTTTTTCAGCAAAAATTTTGTTATTTAATTGTGAGGAATAAATAGGTACGTACATTTTTTTTAAGTTTCTGCTTTTTGCTCGTTTGTTATTGTAACAAAGCTTCTTTATAACAAATAATAGAAGAGTTCTTGTAACTTCTTCTAGTCCAAGTCATGGCATTTCACACTAAGAATAATGTAACTTATACTTTTTATTGATTGAAAAGACTGCCCGTGAAGAGACGCTTGCGAATGTGCAACTAAGTTTCATGTTTTATAATGATTGACTGCTTGATTGATTGAAATAAATATTTAGAAGTTGAATTAAATTATCAACAAACAGTTCTGTTACTAATCTAGCTATTATACCTATAATAAACTATAACAGAACAGTCAGAAAATTAATCAGTAAGTATTAAAATTATAAGATTAAACCGTCACTCATTTTGAAGATGAAATTCAAATCCCAGACCGGACCAAAATTTTAGTCCGACCTCATTACAATCTAAATTTATTTTTACAATTTCGTTCAGTTCTCAACCGTAACTAACAAATATACAAAATGACGCAGAAAATTTCCCTTTGAATAAATTTCATTTCTAAGCAAAGCATAATCCTCGTCTTGTTAGAGATAAGGAGGAGCATTAATTTGAATTCATCTCATTACGGTGTTCCCGCCGACCACTTGTTCTGAATAAATTATGAAAGACACGCGAAAATGGTTTATTATCCCTGCCAACCTCCCCTCTCGCTCTCTTTTTGGAGATTTCTATAGGATTAAGCGAGACAGGCAGCCTCAAGTGTTTTGTGTATGTGCTTTTGGCGAGTCCACGGTTTTTTTGTTCTCTTTCGCGTGGTGTAGATGAGATTGGTATGCTGGTCTTGGCTTTGTAATTAAAACAAACATGACAAAAAATGTGCAACATTAACTTGGGGGAGACTGATCAGCAGCTTTGTTCAAGCTGATAGAACACAGTCATCATCTATGTTAATTAGAAGTAAACCAATTTCGGTGTTTTAGACGATATCGTTCAATTAGAGGCTTTATTTTAAATAAAGATTAGATTGTAAAAACACAGTATGTTTTCAATATAAACTAATACTGAGCAAAAGGTCCTGGGTTCCAGGGATGTCCAGGTTGGAAAAAGTGTTATTAGTGTGGGTAGGTGCACTTCTGCTTAACCTTTCAGAAAATACAAGCGTGAAGTTATGAATGTATTTTGTAAACTGATTAGATTCTAAACATACACCATGTTTTCAACAACAACTATTCAAATTCAGAAAAGTTTTCCAATCACTAAGCACTAACATTTGTACAAGCCAATCACAGGCCTAAAGATAATCACTATTACAGTTCCAACAACCAATCAAGTTCATTTGTAGAGGTCATAGTTTCGGGAGCACCCCTTAACTACCAAAGAGTATTAAATCAAACAGAGCTGTCACTCGTAGAGGCTGACAAATTCAATTTCCTGCGGGCCCCGAGTAATTTGTGCGTTGCTTTTAGTTAAAAGAGCCCTCTATTAAAATTTGTTTGCGTTGTAATAAAGAAAATTTTATTTGAATTATGGTTTTAATGTTGAAATGGGGATTTAGGCTGTGGTGGCTGTTTGTCTTGTAATTAATGAGATGATAATACAATCACATTGAAAATTAAACCGCTTTTCCGTTTTAGATCTTCTGAAAAAGGCCTTAAAACTCTTATTATGAACAATGAAAAAAAAACTAACGTAATAACCTGCTTTATTTGAAGTCGATTAAAAAAAAAAAGGAGAAGGAAACTCACTGCAAGTTTTTTTCGTCCCGTACAAGGAAGTATAACACACTTGAAGAAAACTACACTCAAAGAAATACTAAAACGAAAGAAAACATTACTAATCCATCAAACTTCGATAGAGTCCTAAATATTTAGAACTCTGTAAGCCATAAATACGGAAACGACAAAGTTACCTTTGCACTGACAAACATTATAAAAATAAAATCTTGAACAAACCCATCATTCTCGCTATTTACATGGCCGTCCCCACCGCTGTATTGTTTTTCAATCGGGCCCCTTGTCTCCCAGGGAGGGTGACGTCATCGTAAACAATATGGCGCCCACCCGAGACTGTTTTCGCAGAATTACGCTTACACGGTAACATTTTGGAGATTAACCCAAAATGAAGGATGACGTAACGATTTTTTTCGTGATTATTTTTTTAAATGGATATTAAGTTTTTGTACTTTGGGGCGTTTCTCTTTGAAACTGATTGAGTGGTTTCCTGGTACTATTTTTTAAACCCCACCGAAAAAAGAGGGGTGTTAAAAGTTTGACGTGTGTTGCTTTGTATCTGCGTAACTGTGTGTCTGCCGATTTTGATTTATTTATTATTGTTTTCGCAAGATATCGTGTCATAATTACTTGTTCAATAGATTGTCGATCGAAGCGTATCTACTACGTACCAGATAAATTATGTAGCACGAAATAAAAATGTGCCAGGGGTTTTTGAAATTTTGAAATTTTACTTGTCTACATTTTCCTTTAGTTTATTTTCATTAAAATCTCAAATCAATAACCTCTTTTCAGCGTGCGTTTGCTCTGTATTTTTCTCATTTATTTAAAGACAGGTAGTTGCCCCAGTTCAGTCATTATTGAGACGAATCTGTGAGAGGACTCTGAATGACCTACTGACTCAGTTAATCAGAACGTCTTAGCCTCGGGCAGGAGGGCAATTAATACTGCATTCAAACACTATGGATTCCTCGATTGGTGCAGACACTTTGAGAGTGACTTTGCTCCGAGTTGCTGCTTTCAACAGAGTGATATTTAATTTATTGGCAATCTTTTAGGAGGTGAAAATACCCAAATAAATATAAACTATAAACATTTTAATATAGGTTCAACACAGTAAAGTGAAAAAAAGATATCAGCTGTGGGTACATTTAGATATGTTGCATAACTGAACAAAATGTAAGGGATAACTGATTTACTTTTCATAATTATTGGAGTTGGTTTTTTAGTACCTAAAAGTTGTTTATTTTCATGATTACTTTCATCTCTTGGAATATTGCCCTAATTGACAATCTTTCTTCTATATAAATCACCTAGTAGATTTCTGTGCTTCGCAGCACAGAAATCACACACGAACACGAAGCTTAACGAAACAAACGAAAATATCAACAATAACCACCAGCAAAACTTTCAGAAGTATCCTCATTCTTTTTTAACAGAACATCAGCAACAAAACATTCTCTGTCAAATCAAATCAAATCAAATTGTTTATTTGCTTAATACAGGTATCAAACAGATGTTACAAATATATATAAAGTACACTGTATCATTACCTAATAAAGTGTGCAAATATTTATATTAGCGATAATCTATTTAAATAATCATTAAAATAACATCACAAAATAATTACACTCAAAAAATAAAACAATTAAAAATAAAATAAATTCAAAATACTAAAAATGTCAAAAGTGAAACAAAATAAAAATAAAAGATTGTCAGATGAATTAAATTACATGTCATAACCCTATCAATCAAATAAATTATAAAGATGTCAAATTAATGCATGTCACATTATTTTTAATATCAAATTATTAAATGTCAATAAATTACTTTTACTATTGGTCTCTCTCTATCTATATTTTTATCCTGTAGGTGGTCCTTGACACAATAATAACATTTATTAAAGCACTACATAACTAACTGTAAGAAAATAATTTCAAGCTACACTTCCAAGTCATAAAAAAGAAACCTAAATTACTTCTAGCAGTAATAATGGCGGCAGTGTACGAGCTAATCAGAAACGTTTCCCGTGTCACACAACCTGCTGGCGTCGTCTCCATGTTCCAATTTGAGTCCCGAATTTTGAGCCCTTCGGTTTCTGCACCAGACGCGGTGCGAACTCGTCTAGATTGAGTTGTGGGGCAAGCTGTAAGCAGGTTGATTTGGAAAATATTAAAATTACTTATTCAGACAATGATTTATTGTAAATACGTTCACAAATTTAATATTTTTTTTTGTACTAAAACAAAAATCGGCTTTTGGGAGTGGCAGTTATATCATGGGACATATTTCACGTCATGGCTGAGACCATGGAGAGCATCAGTAAAATGCTTGATGACCTCAGTAGAGCTTCCGAAAGAGTGGGTCTTAAAATGAACATGGACAAAACCAAGGTCATGGTGAATGCCCATGTAACACCCACTCCTATCAAGGTCGGAGACTCTACACTCTAAGTTGTAGACGATTATGTCTACCTGGGACAAACGGTCCAGTTGGGTAGGTCCAATTTCGAGAAAGATGTCATCCGTCGAATCCGACTCGGCTGGGCGACGTTCCTTCTCGTCCAATTTACCGCAGTGTCTCAAGACAAAAGTCTATGACCAGTGTGTGTTGCCAGTGATCACCTATGGAACAGAGACGTGGTCGCCCAAAATGGGCCTTATCAGAAAGCTCAAAGTCACCCAAAGGGCAATGGAGAGGGCTATGCTCGGCATTTCCTAGCGTGATCACGTCAGAAATGATGATATCCGCAGGAGAACCAAAGTTACCGATATAGAATTGCCAAACATAAGTGGCAGTGGGCAGGGCACATTGCTCGCAGAACGGATGGCCGATGGGGCCGAAAAGTTCTGGAATGGCGACCGCGAACCGGAAGACGATACGTTGGAAGGCCTCCCACTAGGTGGGCTGATGACCTGGTTAAGGTTGCGGGAAGGCGCTGGATGCGAGACGCACGGGATCGGTCAATGTGCGACGCCTGGGGGAGGCCTATGTCCAGCAGTGGACGTCTTTCGGCTGAAATGATGATGAATGATGATATTTCACAAAATAATGGGGCTACTTTTTAATTCTTCGCGGTTTTAATTCACGAAAATAATTTTGAAATTACATTGTAATAATTCAAGTATGCCAAATTAAATAGAAAACAACTAAAACAACTTTATTTGCCATCACCACACATAGAACAATAATGTAATTTATCTTTACCCCTTTTAACTTGCACCGCACAATCTTACAAGTATTCCACATAAACGCTTCAATAATGTCCCCGCTGCCCACCAATAACTTGCCCCACAAACACATTACCATGGCCGCTGGCTTACGACAACTTCATTAAAAGTGCCTTATAAATAAATTGCACCGGCTGCATCGTACAACGTTTTGCATGCCTTAAATATTGTGTAATTACTATTTTGTTTTCGAGTAACAACATTTCGAATATTCTCTCTCTTCTCTCTCTCTTTAATGTGACATGCTTTACGCTTATTACTTGTGCCATTCTCTCTGGTCGGAACTTCATTAAAAGGTAGATATGTAAGGTTACCCGCTTGTGACTCTTTGTGTTACAAATCTTTTGCACAGTTTCAGAGGAAGACCTCGTTAATATTTGTATTTTGTTGGGAATGTGTATTAATTGATAATATTGAGGTTATCAACATGTTGGTTAAACCATGCTGCAATTAAACAGCTTTCTAGCCTGTTGGAGCCTTTTTGGAATCGCACGGATTTTTATTTTTTTATTTTTTCCGGGTTACTTTAAAAATAGTTTTCTTAATTTTCTTGTTTTAGTCTAGCATTGGCTTCTGTAGCATAGAATACAGCACTCTGAACATCAATATGTATCACGCTTATTGAAACCATTTCTTCACGCTGCTAAAGATCTAGAGCGTGAAAGATAATTAAATCATTCTCCTTCGCTGCTTTGAGATTGTCTCGCGAGTCAAGGCAACTTTATTAAAAGCTACGCGCGAAATTCGCATCAGCAACGTGATGGCTCTTTGTGTGTCAATTTAATATTTGTTTCTTGCGCAACCTTATTTTGGATTCAAAAGTTTCATATTACTTATATTAAATTAAAGTAATCATAATAATCACAAAATTCAAATCAAAATAATAATTCCAAAATGTCATGTCAATCAATGATTAAAAAAAATGTGCAAATGTTATATTATCATTCTAGAATGTCAATAAAATTATTAAAAAAGTCAAAATATTACATCAAATCAGTTCTAGTTTGTCACGTTTAGTCAAATGAATTAAAAATGTCATATAAATAATAATAAGAATACAAATCAAAATTATCGTTCTAGAACGACAAACAAAAAAAAAATGTCAACATAATAAATCAAATCAAAATTATCAAAATAGCAGTAAATTATTAAAAATGTCAAGAATAATAAAAGCAAATAGATTATTTTTTTTATTTAAAACTCACTCAGGTTATAATAAGCTTTATCTGCTAGGAAAAACTTAACTTTCTTTTTAAATGTTAAATAATTTAACTGCTTCCAGCTTTTTGGCAATTTTTTGTGAATTTCTGGAGCCATGCAAAAGACACTTTCACGCATAAGTGCCGTTTTGTGCTGATGTTGACAAATCTAACAGTAACACACTGGCTTATATGTGAATACATTATAATCACATAAGCATATGAGATCAAAAAGCTTGACACACTAAACCTTGACTTGAGATTCAGTTACTAAAATTGTCACGCTGCGAAGCTATTACTACAATGTCCACTTTTATTCATTGAAATAGTGTTTTTTTTTATTTTTGAATAATAATAGAAATAAATGTTAAAATATAAAAACTAGTAGCCCACCGGTATCGGGAACAAGGTCCAACTTAGCAGCGGTCAGATCTCCAGAGAGAGGAACCTCTTTACAACACGAGCCGTGTCCAGTAGTAAAAATTTTCAATTAAGCTCTTGAACCAGTCGCGTGACAAATCTCTTTCAGTCTTATTAATAAAAATGGCGCATTCCCAACTTACTCCGAAGTTACTCTTGGACTAGCTAATGAATAACTAAGGAATAACATAGATCTAGCAATGTTATTAATAAACATGGAATAAACTCGGACTAACTATTCATTTCTTAGTCTTGGATTTACGCGTAAGCTCTGGCAACCCAGTTGAATTTAAAAGTAAAAAGAATGAACTTGTGAATGAAAATAAGCAAGTTGAAGACATTATGTAGAAAAAAAATGACATCTGCCATAGAGATTTGACAGTAAAGGTGAAGTAAAGGTGAAGGAGGGAATTTTAAATTAACTCAATAGCTTTAAACTTAAAAATTACATGAAATGATGAACACAAATCGTATTCGCTCAGTTAACTGGGATGAAGAGGAAAAGGTATGAAATAATTGTGGTTGCGAGTGTTTTTGGCGGGATTTTTTCGAGTGTAATTATTTGCAAATTTATTCCTAGTGGATATTGTGATATAAAATTTTAGTTTTGTGTCTCAACTGTCCACGCAACTGGACAATATATGAAATCATTGACAGAAGCGATCTCGGGATAGTGGAGTGGAGAATTTTATTGTAGTATTTACTACCTCCGCAAAGCTTAGTGGGAAGGCTGACTCGATACAATTTGCTACCAAACACTCCAAAAAAGCATTAGAATCTGTTGCATCCGCATTCTAATGCATACTAAAGAATTCAAGAAGGATATTATGCACCGAAGATGAGGCGGTATGGTTTTAGACCTTAGCCTGCCCGAGAAGGGAAAAAAAAAAATGTGCTCTCCATAGTTACACTACTCTTATTCCGACCTTAAACAAGCTGGCACCGTGGTTTAACTTTTAGTCCGAGACTAGTGTCAGATTAGTATAATCCCTCCTTATTCCGTGTTTATTAATACGGATATCTGTTAGTACCAACCTTATGCTTGGAATAAAGTTAATTTTACCTTAGTCCACGTTTATTAAGACGGCTAAGGTATTGGTCGAGGCTGGTGGCTGTTAAGCAATAGCCACATTAATATTATTGTTTAAATAACACACAAGTGTCTCAATCAGCGTGTAACTTGTCCCGCTCGAGAACCGTCCGCCCGTCGCTCCGCTAGACAACTTAATTAAAAGTGCCGTGCAAGCAAAAGCAGCTGCAATACGCTCGTGACACTCTTTGTGACAATCAACTTTATGCTATTGCACTACGCCAATTAAATAAACGAAACCTGGAAATTTCCAATATCAAAAAGCGTAACGCCAATGCGCCATCGGTACATGATAGATGTATCACCCATACGCACACAAAGCGAATTGCGAATATTTTCAATATAATAAGTCAAGAGTGAATAGGTTACTTCTAGGCAAGCGTGCTTCCCGTAGATCACATCATCGTTTACCATCAGGCGGGATAGTGGTCAAACTCGAGCCCAAAACTAAAATAAAATTTTTTTCCTGCGTTTAATTTTTTTATAAATTGATATCTACTCCCAAAATTGAAAGGGACACAAGATGAACCTAAAAGATGAACACGTATAAAATTAAATAAGCACTTAGCACGCTTCTTAAGCACGTGTTTTTTTTTGCTACTACAGCGTGACACTTTTTTTGTAAGTAATTATTTATTAAATAAGATAGACTTCCAAACACATAGAATTTTCTTCACCATTCAATTAATTATCATTTTTCTCAAGCTATTTTATCTAGCAGCGTGTTACTTGTCCCGCTACAAAATCTCGCTCCACTCGACAACTTCATTAAAAGCGGTGCGCAAACAAAACGCAGCTGCATCATGCCCGCGACACTCTTTTGTGTGCCAATCAACATTTTTGTTGCAAACACGCAGAAATAGTTGTTCTGCGATTTTCAGCGTGTTAAGCATCGTGTGTTCTTTTTCGTGTGTTTCAGTGTATTTTAACGTCTAACGAGCTTGCGAACTTTTGAACAGGGAACCCTGTTATGAAGCTAAATGCTGTACTAAAGAGGTAGTATTCGGAGAAAAGTGACGTGTAGTGCTTTATTTTACAGAGGACGCCTGTTTTCGTAGAAGGGGTTGGTAGGAGCACATCTACAGTTTTCCCGTTACGTTCACATTTACTGAAGAATTCCATGTAATGGAGCACGTGTCTATTTTTTTCGTCCAAACTCCGAACTGCTACGGAGAATTTTGTAATGAAAAGTTCAAACAAAAAACCTGATCTGATCAAACCTATAGGATGATGTCTGTTTTCCCTGATGGGCTTGGCGGGGGATATAGGTGTACACCCTACAGTTTTCTAGTAACTTGTGTTATGAATTCCATATAATGGGAAACGTGCTCATTTTTGTCCCGGAGAAAATGCAGACCTTAACCTACTAGATAATCAATAATTTGCCTGATCCAGGCATTTAACCTCAAAAGCTCAGGCTTAAAGATCGCACCTACCAACTGCCACTAGACTCTCTAGACAAAGCGGTATTCTATCGGTGACAGGATTGCCGAAATCCAAAATGAAAGTGATTAACCACGTCACAATACAATAAAGCATATCAATCCTCTACATTTGTAGGTTTATTTAATCTATATGTCGGGTTTAGTCAATAGTACGGACGTCAAAACAAATCTAAGCACGCCATCTGGCGGCAAAGCAAGAACAACTACGCATTGGCGCGCTTTTACTAAGCGCTTGTGCGGTGGGAACACAGTTAAATAGAGCAGTTAAGTCTTGACAGCCTTAGAGACAAGACGTCGTAGAATCAGTGTCGATCCGTAATAATGAAATCCGTAATAAACGATCGGTAAGCAAGATTGTAACTCTGAATATTTGAATAAACCCAGTGTATCGAATAATTTCTGTGATTTCGTTTGCACGATTGTACCCGTATTATAGTGTGTGTGGGCAGGTCGTTACCTGCCCACACACGATGTCATAACCTAAGCGAATACATCCTGACTTCCCGATGGTTTGCATATATCGGCCAGCCTTGATGCGACATAAACACATCAACACGGTCTAGGGATATTTTTTAAAAAGCGAATTACTATCAATGTGTTAATTATTTATATGACATGAATATATTTAAAAGATACGTTATTTAATATTCTACCATTCTTTGCGACGATCCATGGTTTGACAAAAATAATCTTATTATTAATTTAGATAAGACTAAAATTATGCATTTTCACCAGAGATTGCCGAGTAAAATACCTGACATTAATTATTTAGGGACTCAAATAGAGTCAACTACCGTCACCAAATTCCTTGGTATCATAATAGACAAAAACTTGACCTGGAGACCCCAGACAGAAGAAATCTATAAAAAAAAGAATAAATTCGCATTTGTTCTTTACAAACTGTCAAAGACTGTCAGCATAGAATCGGTACTAATGGCATATCACGGTTATGTTGCATCAACACTTAGGTACGGCATAATGTATTGGGGTAACTCAGTCGATAGAGAAACTGTATTTAGAGCTCAAAAAAAATGTATCAGATGTATGTGTAGCCTAAATAGCACGGACAGTTGTAAACCATTCTTTAAAAGCCTAAACATTCTTACCCTACCATCATTATACATCTATGAAACTAATGTATTTGTCAAAACACACATCCTGCAATATAAAATAGCTTCCAAAAGCTACTATAGAAAATTGCGTGACAAAAATAAGTTAGAGCTCGAAATAACACATGGCAGAACAGCGCTAATGAATAAAAGCACTTTTTGTATGGCCACAAAAATATTTAACAAGCTGCCTGAGACAATAAAATCATTAAATCTGGACAAATTCAAAAGTGTACTTAAGAAAATTTTAATCCATAAATGCTACTACTCAATAAAGGACTATTTGGATGACAGTTCTATAATTCCTCCTTCAGACAATAATCATTAGGTCAACATTTATCTTAAGTTATTCTTGTTTCTTACTTTTTTGTTTTTTTTTTGACTTGCCTGCTTTTATTGGGTATTAGGTAAATATTTTTTGAATTGACATTACACTATAAGTTTTTACTGTTGACATTCTGGATATATTTTATTAATTTTGTACTTAATTATGAATTAATTGACATTATCTATATTTTCTTTACAATTATTTTTTTTGACTTTTATTTTTGTATTTCTTGGATTTTATTGTTGACATTCTTAAAATATTTCATTGATTTAATATTTATTTTGACATTCTTGTATTCATTTGATTAATTAACATTACCCTATTTTTTATTTTTTGCAATTTCTGAAATGTTTTATTTAATTTGGTACTTGTTTTGACATTGTAGTTTTTATTGAAAATTAATTAATTGTCAGGAAAATAGTAACTATATTTAACCATCCAACACTAACTCTTTCTAGTTTTTATGTAATATTGTGCAATTAATGATCAAACATTTGTACGCCTAATGGCAAAGCATAGAGAACTTACAAAATTGTAACATCCCACACACCTGTGTATCTGTAACCTATGTTTACAAATAAAGAATATGAATCTGAATCTTAATAATGGTTAAGGTACTTCGATTAAAATTTCAGGATTTTATGGAAAAAAAATGAAGCATAGACGGAAACCGTATATGAATTAACTTTTAATTTATGAGTAAAAACTGAAAAAAATAGAAAAATCATTTAATTTGTGTTTATAAACTTGAAGTTAGTAGTCTGAGAAAGCGCCCATGATGTTCATAACACATCGGCAACGATTCGGCATGCTCAGAACAAGGTTGTCAATGTCTTGCTGCGGAATATTGTCCCATGTCCTTCTGAGGTGCGCAAAAAGTTGATCTTCTGTAGCCAGATTTTCAGGAACTTCCTTCAGAGCTCTTCTTTGCAGCATATCCCACGCATGCTCAATGGGATTTAGATCTGGCGATTGAGCAGGCCAGTCTAAGGCCCTAACATTGTGTGTATGTAACCAAGCTGCTACCGTTCTCGCCGTGTGTGCCCGGGCATTGTCGTGCATGAGCAGGAAATCTTGCCCCATTTGTGTTCTGTGGGGCAAGATTACGGGCCCCAGCACCTGTTGGACGTATCGTTCTGCCGTCATATTGTCCCGCACCCAAACGAGATCCGTCCGTCCTCCAAGACGAATTCCTGCCCAAACCATAATTGTTCCTACTTGGTATGGGTGAACTTCCTGAGGGTTCTGAAGACGGCTCTATCGTCCAGGAACTCGCCAAACACGCGTCCTTCGTGAATCTGGATGGAAGCCGAACCTGGATTCATCTGTGAACAGCACATTGGACCATTGCTCACGGCCCCAGTCCACGTGGTTCCGAACCCATTCTTATCGTCGTCCACGATTGCCTCTCCGTAAAAGTGGGACCCGGAGTGGTCTACGAGAGCGTAGATTGCTTTCATGCAGTCGCCTTCTTACAGTTTGGTCACTCACAAGCACTTGGTGTTCCACTCGCAGCCTTTGGACCAATTGAGTCGCCGTTGCATTTGGTTGAGCTCGCGCAGTAATTTGCAAAAATCGGTCTTGTCTGGGGGTAGTGATGCGACTTGGCCCCCGGTGCCTCTCCGCTACTTCACCTGTGGCACGATAGCGTGTCCACAATCTTGAAATTATATTTAGGTGGGTCCCTATGGCCTCAGCAACATTACGCTGAACAGACCCAGCTTCCAGCATTCCCACAGCTCGTAACATCTCCGCCCTCGTCAAATGTTGGCGTTGCATGGCTACAATACCTCAATTTTAACTTTATCTTTCGTTTAAAAATGAAAAAAAACTGTAACTAAACGTAATTCGTAGTGTTTTCTAAATTTCGCACAAATGAAAATTCCCTCTCCTACACATCAAGACATTTTATGCCACCGAAACAAAAGAATTTTCAAAAATTTGAATTTGGATTTAGTCTGAGACAAATTACAAACAGATCGGTGTATAAAAGATTCCAATGCGGCCAGTACTTTTCGAGTTATTTAATTAAGTATGAAATATCCCTAGACCGTGTTGATGTGTGTATATATATACAACAGAAACTATGTATGTATGTTTCTTACAGACTCTGAAACGGCTGGACCGGTTTCAAAAAGTCTTTCATCGTTGGGAAACTACACTATCCCCGGGTGACATAGGATAAGGTTTATGCCTGTATTCCAACGGAAACGGGAACTATGCGGATGAAACCGCGAGGCGTCCGCTAATACAAAATAACACAAAGTCGGTATAGTTACACCATTTATAACTCGAGAATTTCTGGACCGATTTTCGTTGGATGCATGTCTACCCCGAATAACTATTAAAACATCAGAAATACTAACAAAAAAAAATTAAGATAATTTATTTTCCCACACGTTTTGCGAACACAGCGCCATCTCAGATACATGACAGAAACAAATCACGAACAATAATGAACATGGCGTTGTATGCTAGTTCCGGTAATGCCAGTAGATGGCGTTGTCGACTTTGCTGAAATTTATCCTTTTAATAAAATAAAACAAAAAATGTTTCTACCTACGTCCACCTATGACCGTTATAGACTTTGAAACTATCCAACCGATGTGCTCCAAACCCAAACATTAAAAAGGCAATAATGGGAAGATAGATGTAGACCAAAAAAATAATTGGTGTGTAGTAGGTATGTAGGGTAGGGTAGGTAGGCTGGTAGGTAGGCAGGTAGGATAGGTGGGTAAGTTAGGTAGGTAGGTAGGATAAGTGGGTAGGTAACCAGTTGAAGGGAGCGAAGCCGCGGGGGACAGCTAGTTGAAATATAATTTTGTCTGAGCCCTAAGGAGTAGAAAAATAAGTAATTATCTTCAGTTACCATTTAAACACAAACCCTCACAAGCATACCTATCCATCTCAATTGAGAATTGGGTCAAATAGACGAACAGGCCGAAATAAAATACCCACGAACGGAATCCCTGAGGGCCGGCAGTATGTAAATATTTTACATAATATTTCCATATTGATTTCCGAAGCAAATTCGACGGAAGTAGGATTCTATGGTAATCAATTGACAAGGAAAAATGTTCGTATGGTTGTTTATTATTCGAGAGGCAAGTAAAAAGAGAGTGATCCTGTTAATTCTGTATGATTATTTTGTTGCCGGCTCGGTCGATGTGGTGATATTTGAGGGAGGTTTATGTTCAGCAGTGGACATTAGGCTGCAATGATACTGATGATACTGTTGTCTGCCTCAATAGTCTACGACATGATCGGTTGCGATCCAGATTCGATTCCCGGTCGTGTAAAATATTATAAGGATTTTTCATCTGGAATTTGTCAGAAGTATGTATCTTGATTTGTGATCAGTTGATCGCAATGGTTTACCCCATGGAACTTAACCGATCGTGTGCCCGTAAATACCAAACAATAGAAAAGCCATTGTGTTTCCCGTGGATCCACGTCTTAAACACACGAAAGGTGGGTGAAATATGACTGTACTGTACATAGGTTTATCTCTGGCTAACCTTTCGGGTAGACCTTCGTGATATTATGTGTACACTGTTGAAATATCAGCTAAATCAAACACTAAACTGTTGTTGTAAGTTCCACTACCAAGCCACTTTATTATTTAAAAATGTTCCAAAACTTTTTTGAGTTACTAAAAAGCCCGTAAGGTAAAAATGGGCTTCAAGTATTTCTAGGTAACCATTCTGTCCATAACCTTTTACTCCCAAATCAACCTCCTTGCCTCAAATACCCCATTCACCTAGCCCAAACCATAATAATATGAATTTTGCAAAAAGTGAACTCTTACAGAATTACAAACAGCTTACCTAGGAAAGAAATCCAGCGATCCCCTCGTAATAGCGATTCCTTGAACGACTTCTTTCATCCTCCCTTTCTAACTACAAGCTTTTTTGTATGTCTATCCCTGTTTACCTTACCTCCATAAGTTGCGATCACGGGAACCCTGTATATTTCATTTAAGGTGTTGGTTCAAACTGTTTTTGAAGTCCTCCCTTGAGTTGGTACAATTTGTTAGCGTTTTGTACCATTCGGGTTCTGTGGTCCGATTGGTGTATTTATTTTCAACAAATTGGAAAGTTTTTCTTTCTATTATTTGGCTCCTAGTTAGGTACGGGTTTGGTATAAATAAGAGTGCTGAAAGGGTCGTGGTTTAACAATTGGGGGTTGGGAACTTATATTTTCGATTAGGTAGACGTTCAGTGTATGAAGTTATTTTTTTATTATAAATGTAGAATTCTCGATGACTGAATCACACACATTTTTGTATAAAAAATCTCCTAATAGCAGACATGCTGAAGTAGATTTAAATTGAAATAGGCATCACCTATTTGTTTGTTTTCCTGTTTCTGTAATTCTTCTAATGAACATTCATGTGTGTACATGAATGTTTCAATAATAGTAATATAATTATTTGTTTGTTCATCAAATAAAAGTATTACTGCAAATGTGTGGAACATTTGCAGTAATACTTTTCGTTCCCCAAAAATAATGGTTTCCTGAAATTCGCAACTCACCTAACGTTAACCGCACAGTGTAACTTATCAAAATTCGCTCTAGACAAAAATCTTATAATTATTACTTACGTGTTAAGCTCAAGATCCAGGCGGAACTTGTGATTAAATGCCTTTATGAGGAGTGAAGTTCGATGAAAGTGTTTGCCAGTCTGAAACAAAGAAAATGAAAATTAGTATCGCTTCAAGATTTTTACAAACACATACTCATGCCTTTTTACAAGAAACAGGCACAAACTATAGAATGCAACCCATACGTCTAGTTATACAAGCACGCCGGTTATATGTATTATTACATGGCCTTTCTGAAAAACATCACCAATAAGATCTGTGTATGTCGGCGAGTGTTAAAATTAATATTAAAGTTGACTAACAGATTTAAAATTCAAAACAAAAAGTACCTTCTCTTTCCACGAAAATTTAATTTACCAAGTAAGATGCCTAACTAGGAAAACAATATATTTAGAAAATAATAACATCCTTAATTTTGCTAGCATGGACCATTTCTGAGAAACAGGATTGAGTTAAGTGTATAAATTTTAATTTAGTTTGTGTAATTAGTTTACTAAAACATAAACTTGAGTTTACTCATGAAAGTTGGTCGGTACGCTGTTATTTTACTTCGTATTTACCCTTTATATTTTATGACAAAAAGATGAATATCGTCAGTAATTTAATATTTCTTTAATTTTATTCAATGCTTATTTTAAAAGACAGCTCTCACAGAATAATAAAGAGAAAAGATATTACATAAGGCTTAAAATTTGGCCTGAATTTGGACTTCTGAATCCGTGATAAGCACTCAGAATTCAGACATATGAAATATTTTTGATTACCATGCATTGCGACTGAAATGCTGTCTGAAACGGTTTGCATTTTATGTCTTATTCTTCTAGAATACGAAAGGTTTTAAGATTTGAGATTTTGACATCTTCTAAAAGCTAATATATCGTATGAAGAAGTCAATGAAAAGTAAATGTTTTGACTTATCAATTTTAAAGATTGAATAAAATTCTGTTGATATTGGAATATAAATAATTAAAGAATCCCAAGTTGCGTTTGTTATCCGAGAATAATTTAAATCGAAAAAGAATTCGTAGAACATCACAATTTACTGTGGTTGATATTTGATTGATCGAACAAAAAAAAAACTTTTAACATAATTTATGTCCAAGTAACGGTGTATGCCCATACATTGCTACCTTTTCCAAAAGCCATAGGGTTCGAAAAAGCAAAGACAACCTGCTAATGGGGAACCATGGTGTTCCCCAATGGGCCAAAGGCTGAACCTAGTGACAACGTGTCATGGCGGCACTGCGAACCCCATCGTATTATTGACGGAAATAAACTTCAGGGAATCGCCGGCAATGGGGTGATGCTTCATAACGCTCATGTACACTGAAGTTGTTGTTTAAATGTGATGTAAAGATGGTGTCAAATTCAGATGCCTCTTGATTTTCAAAAGTTATACTACGTCGTGAACTTTGATTAAGGTTCTTGAGTTCAGCGCGGTAAATGTAAGGCTTTTTTTGATGTGATTAGTTTATTAGTTTTGTATTGTACCTACACCAAAAACCGCATTGAATACAATGTGAAATAAAGTACATGTTCAAAGACGAGCTCAACTCAAAGTTGAGTTCTCTTACGGGTACCCCTAAAGTGACGTAGAGAGAACACAAATGATTTCTGAATTAAGAATTTGTGGCTGATTAATTATTTGTCGAACTCTAGTCTGAATACCACATAGGCATTGAATTAAGGTTTGACAAGTTCTTAACTCAAAATTCTCAATACCAAATTCGTGTGTTAGAAAACATCCAAGCAAGTTCATCACAACGCTAAGAAAAGTAGAACTAAGATTCCCTAAGAACATCATTGCCAATCGATTTGGCATGAAGCCATACAGCTTTACCTTTTACTCTGAAATTCAGTTTTAAAGCAATAAAATAAGTTTTGAATCTTTCATAATTCTTTTTCTACCTTTATTTAAAAACTCCGATAAATCTTTGTATTTTTCGTTTTAACTTTACTGGAAGCTCAGTAAATTATTTTTCTTGGGCACTTTGAATTTTTCATTATTATTTATTCAGTTTCTGGAGATTTTCTTCTTCTTATCGCGTCTCAGTGGTTAACTTATTAGACATTTGATCATCGCGACAAAAACTCTGCTTGCGCGATGCAGGATTTTGTGATTTCGTTCGGCATCATAGATATCGCTACAGGCCCAGAAGGTGGCCATATTGATAGTAGCGTCACTGGCATTCATTGGGTCTTCATGAGTCTTCAAAAGTGTCACTATCAATCTATCAATAATATTAAAAAAAATTGTTAGCAGGATTTTGGAAACGATTAATACTAGCAAGTAATTTTTATATTCTTCTACATTTGTGCCTATTGGCCTTGTTTATTCTGTCTCCTGCTTGATATGGAGGGCAGTTCAAATAATGTTTTATTTTCCCACTCCTCCGTTATTCTTTTCTGATTAATTTCGTTGCGGGATTCAAGGAAGTTAAATTAATTCGCCGGGACTTCGTCGAGCTTCATTGCCTCGGCGCTTTTCTAGTGGTCGCCACTGTTGATTCTGGCTTTAGGAGATGCAATGGTTTGGGAATAGTGCGGTAGGATTGGCCCATATAAAAAGTACTTTATATTCTTTGACCAGAAAACAAAAAGACAACCCATAAAATCCGCACACGATTGCAAGAACGTGTCATACAACACTACCTTAAAGGAAAATCAGCCAAAGAGGTGAAACAAATGGGTCATTCTTTAGGAAAAATAAGTTGTGACGAGTCAATGAACCGTACAGCTATATCAGTTGGCAGTGACGTCACCATTCCGCTGGAAAAAGCAAGTAGGCAAACATAATTATATAAGGTTGACTTCGTGATTGAATTTGCCAGTCCGATTGGCGTGATTTCCATTTTCTTTTTTTATTATTTAGTAGAATTTTTTGGAGGTGTTTTGAGAAATAACGATGATTCAAAATGGCAAGAATTATGTGATATTTTAAATTGAAAATTGTGAATACTTTATTTATAATGAAGTATTTATAACGTAGATGTAGAGTGTAGAAGAATGTTTTCATATATAAAAAATTTTGTTTGACAAACAATAATTTCTTATCTATGAAAACTCTGTTAATATTGTATGACGATCTTAATCATAAATAAAATATACGTCTGAAACTGTGCTAACACAACAAACATTTTACAGATATTATTGTGTTTACTGAAACAAAGAAAGCTTAATATTTAGACAGCAAAATCACCTAACAAAAAAATTCAGAACATATTCTAGACAAAACATTTTTTTTTGTCTTTCAAAGATGTATTATGAGTATTATTTATCCCAAGTAACCCGAATCAAATGACAATTACGAAACATGAAACTGTGACAAACAGAATTTTATACAAACGCCTCCTAATGAGGGAATATTACACGTGTTGTGAAGCTTTTATGTTGAAACAATGGCCGCTCACAAAGCTACAAAAGAATGGATAGCAAGTATAACAACTCTTTATTATAAAATATGTAGGTTATTATAAGAGATTTATTGTCACAATATTGTACCTAAGCACTTAAAGTACTTTACCACATACCCTCTCAATTGGATGTAATATATAAATATAAATTGAACGCAATAAAACATCAAAAGTTTTTTGTCTGCGCAAAAAACGTCGTTGAAGCACTGTGCGCACCGCTAATCGTTTCGTCGCTCTGGAGTGCTTTGTATATATTTTATTTATAATTGTGACCGAAGTTTTTCGTTATATTTTTTCCTCACATTATTTAATTAAGCTGGGGGATATTATTGAATTTTTGTTGGTCCTATTAAATATAATTAAAATGGGGCTTTTTGTGGAGACTATTTTTGGCCTGCGGGCTTGTAGCCAAGAATTTTAATATTGCTTTTTGCTGAGTGTTTTTTTTTTATAATACTATTTACTAATTTATTTAATGGCGAGGGGAGAAGGAGCATTTAGTTTGAAGTAATAACATAACAATGTTATCCGTCATCAATCAGTCTGCTTTGTACAGTGGTAAAAAGTAATTATATGATCCTAGACTTACCGTCCAGACAGATGCTCTACACAAGTGACATTCTAACAAACAAAACGTCACAAAAGCGATTGTTAAAATGTTCAAAATGTATCGGGATTGACAAGCGCTATAGAAATGGCACGTGATTAATCCCTTACATTTCGACAGAGTGACATTGTCTAGAGCCTCTAGATGTGTCGGTAGGTATATATGCTATTTAGCAGACACAATAGAAAAACAATTGTCTTGGGAACCAAAGTTCCCAAAAGGCACTCAACGGGTTATGTGTGACTAGATGTGAAGTTCATATCAAATTCTCGCATAAAATAATAGCATTTTTACAATGTTATTATTACAAATAGGAGCGAATAATAATATGTTACCAACTTTACCTACGTTACACATGCTTCAATATTTGGCTAATAAGCAAAATATTATTACTCCGTACAAAATGCACGTAGTAACAAAAATATGTTTTTGCCCGGCTATAACCCCCCGGGTCGCGGGTTCCCAAGCCAACGGGTATCTGCGGGCGGGAGAGTATGTGGACGATGCATCGGATTATTGCAAGCCATCACAGAAATTTAATAAACCTTCGCTTCGGGCGATGCGCTAACGCGTCAGTTTTGTGAAAAATAAACAACGTAGGGTAGGTTATACCTAGACAAATATCGCAGTTGTAGGTTTTTATTTATTATTTGGATTAGGAATAAGATTACGCACTAATTATCTACGCCGAGATATTTTTAATCTGTAAACCGGTTTGATTTTTCAGAAACATTTTTTTTAAGACATACGTTTACATTACGGGCCGCTCGTGCCTAAATATTTATAGTAGCATGAGTCCATTTTTTTAGGTTAAGCAACGCTTGCCGAGGTCGGTCCGCGGATGGGTGACCATCATCCATACCGAGATTCCTGCGTCCCTCGGCAAGCACGTTAAGTTTTTGATCGCAGGTGTCATTTGTAGACCCTGTCAGTTGGTAGGTACCACAGATATAAATCTTAACTAGATGACGCGATTGTATGTACTTCGCGTGTAAAATTACGATCAATGATCGTACTTTGAGCTTTTCATTTAGCATTATCGGCACCGGAAATCCACCGAAAACTAGAAATATGCGTAATAATACCATATTGAGCTGTAAAGACTATATAGAAAAAGTTGGCCGAGGCATTGGAAATGTTTTCTTTCGTTGGTAAGTATTTTTTTTTTAAATCGTTTTTAGAAGAAATGGCACGCTTGGTTTTCATACAGATGGAGGGACTCGCGTTATCTAGTTAAATTTATATCTGTGTTTGGTACAGATGGTCAGATGCCAGAAAATCAGACACAAGTCTTGCCAAGTGGTATCGTGTTACCCAGTTACTGGGTTGTAAAGGTCAGATAGGCAGCCGCTCCATATTAAATATGAGAGGTAAGATACGAAGCTGCATAACAATTATACTGAAAGTTGGCCCTAAACACAGTTCAGCAAAGTAATCAAAATATAGTTTTATTATGGCTGTGCAGACTTCAAATTAGAACTACTTCTTGAATAAAATAATTGCATACCATGTGACTTGAGCCCAGTACAGCATCTTAGTCTGACACAACGAATAATAAGCAAATCTATAATAATAATTATCACTTCCTAAACATGTAAAAGAACTTGATATCTCGTCACAAAAGCAAAATATACTAACAAGATGCCGGGTGAAAGTTGAACAAATTGTACAAACTTTAGACTTATTCACTCTGGATACTACAAGTCAGAGCGAGACAGCCTTTTTTTCTATAAGTTAGAGTGAGAGACACGTTTTTGAAGTATACCCTGCAGGAAAAGTAGCGCGAATAATGTATAACTCCTTAGAACAGGTTATACGTTGACTTGAACATGATTGTTTGTGTAGAAGTTGGTTTGGTTATGTTTAGGAGATTGTTCAATGGGATCTGCCTTAAAATGGGTTATGCAGTAGCAGGTTCACTGGGCGAACACTTCCAAATGCAGTCGGATAGTGTGTAGGCCTTATATCTATACTGAAATGATAACGTGAGCGTGACGAAAAGCGTAGAACTCCGTGTGGTTTACGTCAGTTAGAGTCTGATAACCCCATTTGTCCGCCCCGTGGCGTAGAGCATCCATAAGTCGGTTTATTTTTTTTGTTTAAAAGTTTTTATTTCCCTCTTTTTACCCGACTGCCGAAGGAGGGTAATGTGTTTATCAGTCTATGTATGTATGTTTGTTCCTATGTGGCGTTCTAGAGACCAAACGCGTTGGCCGATTTTTATGATTCTTACGTCAATCGATTAGTCTTAACCATGCGAGTGTCACTGGCTACAGTAAAAATGGAAAATAAAAAAAAATACGGATTTTAAGCGCCATATTGTGGAACACCAATTTTTTTTTTCTTCCAAACCCATCATGTGGGGTATCAAAATAAAGGGGCTTATGAGGAGAAAATATATAATACTCGTATGTTTAAATGTACCTAATTTTAAACAAAAAATAACTAAAAAGTTATAAATATTTTTTTTTTATTAACAAGTAAAATTTAAATAACCCCCCGACACATTTATCTTGCGAAAACATCCCGATTCAAACAGTAAAACGCCCATAACTTTTGAAAGGCAGAACCGATTTTATTCAAACATAGCTAAGAATAATCTTTACAATCACCGTTCAAACAAAAAATTTCAAAAAAACTAAATCAAAATCGGCTCATCCGTTGAGGTGTTATGATGCCACAGACAGACACACATATACACAGCAACACACGTCAAACTTATAACACCCCTCTTTTTCCGTCGGGGGTTAAAAAAATCAAAAACGGAGGATACATCTGGTTTTGGGTTAGCTAGCTTGCGAACATGTATCCTCCGACTGCACAGTAAGATTTCCTTCTTGTTTCCGGCTTTTTGGTTCGCTTTTTAAGCAGTCGGGGTTTTTGATTTTTTTAATCAACTTTTTTTAGTTTTGGTACTTCAAATTACCATGAAAATCATTTATAGCTAAAGTATATCTCATAAGATTCAAGCGTGTCAGTTAGTGTCAACATTTAATCATACAAATAAGGACCAGTGAATATTCTGATTAATTTAAAACTTGTGTTTAGCGCACATTGCGCGGGCACGTATATTTTATTAGTAAAGGCACCTCTAGTATCTGGCGACAAAGAAATGTGATAGACTTTAGCAAAAAATCAGTAGACATGTTATGGAAATTGATTCCGTTTTAATTCCACTTTGATACATCGAGATAGACTGAAATTGATGAGGTTGCTTTTGATTACGAATTCTATAAATATTGATGTTTTTGGTGTCCCAATGTTGGACTTAGACAAGGTCTTACCACAATGTTTTGTATTTAATTTGTGTCATCATAAAATAAGCGCAAATACACACGTATTCTTTCTGTAATTTTATCGAACTATATTTGCAATATAACAAAAAGAAAAAAAATATGATTATTAAATTTCAAAACCATGTTAGCAGATCCTTTCCTCATATGGTTTAATTTAACACTTCCATTCCACTCAATATTTAAACGAACGAGCTACTCGAAAACCCATTCTATCCTCAATTTAACCCTATATCGCCGCCCAAAATCGTTTTAAATTCGCCCAAACAAATATTGGGCCCGAAAAACCCGAACATTATTGCAGCCCAAAGTCCGGCCGTTGGCCGTCAATGCGTATGTCACCCGGTATTGGGAAGAGGGTCACGATTTAATACACAATTAGTGAGGGTTAATGAGACTGCGCTATAACCAGCCAATTGACGGCCACTGATAGATATTCGCGTAATTGAAGGGTAGATTTGAGATTTGATGACAGTTATCGGAGCGTGTGTGATTTGATGGGCCTGTGATTAGGAAAGAATGTGTTTCAGGATTATAGGGGGAGGATGTCATTTATATTACTAAACAAAATTATTTAATCATTCTCTTCCCGTGACCAGAGGGCTGGCCTTTTCTTCGGCCAGAGAATCAGCATTGCCATCCGACGTGGCAATATTGCCAGCGTTCTGGGCACGTTTCCCATTGACATCGATGTGGACGAATTTTTTGATGTACAATGAGTCCTTTTTCCCTCTCCCCTTTGTATTATGTATATAGGCTTGCTCTTTTTTTAACCCCCGACGGAAAAAGAGGGGTGTTATAAGTTTGAGGTGTGTTACTGTGTATCTGTGTATCTGTGTATCTGTGTATCTGTGTGTCTGTGTATCTGTGTATCTGTGTATCTGTGTATCTGTGTGTCTGTCTGTGGCATCATAGCGCCTCAACGGATGAACCGATTTTGATTTAGTTTTTTTTGTTTGAAAGGTGTTTGTATCGAGAGTGTTCTTAGCTATGTTTGAATAAAATCGGTTCAGCCGTTCAAAAGTTATGCGCGTTTTACTGTTTAGATCGTGATGTTTTCGCAAGATAAATGTGTCGGGGGTTTTTTAAATTTTGAAATTTTACTTGTTAAAATATTGAATTGTATATTATGTTAATATATTTTTTACAAAAATATATAAAAAAGTCATAAGCTAAACATTGTTTTTAGCCTTTTAACTTTGAAATTATATTAATCGTACGTAAGAGACGGCAAAATAAGTTATTCAAATGTAAGGACTATTTATGTGACGCCTGTCATAATTGTGTTATTACTCAAACCTATCACCTAACAATATTAAACGTCAAGTAAAATTAAATGTCATCTTCAACCCATATCATTGTCAAACAATCGCACAGATAAAAAAACAACTCACATATGACAGGTTAAAAACGAAACTCAATTGAAAACAGCCAACTTTCATTCAATGTCACAGAATTTTCAACGAGGTCAATTTTTTTGGGGGTAGTGTAGAACTAGGCTACACTGTATGCCCTTGGGTCACACTACACTTAATTGCATGTCCAAACTACCCACCATCTACAAACTACGAGGCACAGGTTATTACTAAAACTAATTAATTTCGCAATTACAGTTCACGTTCAAATGTTTACATTATCATAGTAACCACTATACATCACTTGTATCTTTGCCGAGATCTTGTCATCCTTGAGTGTTTAACTACCCTTTTTCTGATAAAATTGGTTTTAAAATTCTCCTAGCAAAATGGAGAGTTATATTTTTACCCGACTGCCGAAGGAGGGTAATGTGTTTATCAGTCTATGTGTGTATGTAAGTATGTATGTATGTTTGTTCCTATGTGGCGTTCTAGAGACCAAACGCGTTGGCCGATTTTGATGATTTATACGTCAATCAATTCGTCTTAACCTTGTGAGTGTCACTGACTACAAAATTGGAAAAAAAGAAAAATGGCGGCTATTGGGAGCCATATATTGTGGAGGACACTTTTTTTTTCTTCCCAAACCCATTGTGTGGGGTATCAAAATAAAGGGTTTTAAGAGGTGATTTCAAAAATATAAAATACTTCTATGTTTAAATGTACCTCAATATAAAAAAATAACTAAAATGTTATAAATAAAAATAAAAAAAATCAAAAATCAAAAAACCCGACTGCTTAAAAAGCAGTCGGGGCTTAAAAAGCAGAAAATCAAGCTATGCAGTCGGAGGATACGTATTTGCGAGCTGGCTGACCAAAACGAGATGTATCCTCCGACTGCACAGCATGATTTTCTTCTTGTTTACGACTTTTTGTTCGCTTTTTAAGCAGTCGAGTTTTTTGATTTTTGAATTATTTATTCTAAATTGGGATGATTTTGATGTATTGAGTTGACATGTCAGGGAACTTGTTGGTTAAAATATTTTTGTGTTTCTTGATATAGGTATCATCTAAATGACCTACTCCATAAATTCGGTGGTTAATAAATAACATTATATATAACAAGGTCAACATGCATGCTGGAACTCTTGCAGTATTTTTTAAGAGCGATAACATAACTGCTCTTACGAATTTTTATTCGTAAGAGCAGTTATGCACTACATCCGACCCGAGTCGGTAATTTGAGTTCCGAGTTCTATCCGAATTGAAAATGTTCTGAATTATGTGAGAACCATGTTCCTAATTATAAAATTAATGAATTTACATGTTAATGCTTTTAATACTTTATACCTGTACGTAGTGCTATTCTGGGTGTATAGTCCTCACATATATGAATTTATTAATGTATATACTTATGTAAATATTGTGAGACACCTATTTTTTGTTTTAAAAAAGTATGGAATTTCTTGTGCATTCTTCTCCATAACAAGCTACTTTACCGAATGCACGGTAGAATCAAATTTTATTACTTGTAAATTTTAATTTTACCTTGTGTTTGACGTTCAAAAGTGCCGCTTATTGGCCTAGTTGAATAAATATATTTGACTTTGACTTTATGACGGATAGATTTCGGATTTAGTGCGTAAACTTCCGTGAAGTACTGCTACTTCTGAACAGAAATTTATCGGATTCGGATCGGCCTTACTGTGTCGCTGGATGTCAAATTATGCTACTTTTTAACCCTTGAGATACGCCACACGAACGAAGTCAATTCAATTTTGCTAAATTTTACTCGGTTCGATGTACAGTGTGCGCAGTATTTGGTTGCGTTTCGAAGGGTTCAAAGTCTCTGCCATTATTTACATAGGTACGCCTACTTTAAATGGCTCCTTAAACGGGGTCCTTCGCAAACGGAACCCTTTCGGTTGGGATCCAGGATGTTCAAGCAAATCAGAAATTAGTGGCTTGTGTCGGTCTTTCAGAATTTGGTTTGCTGTGGTGCATCAGCAAGCCTTCGAGGTTGCAATGAAGAGTTGAAATTATTAGGGTTACAAAATGGCATTGATTTGTGGTTCATATAGAAAGAGAAGCATGGCCACGCGTGGCCAATCCTTCAGTAATAGTTTTTTCAGCAATGGCAGCTTTTAATTAGTGAAAGATCATCTTACCAGCGTAATTAATTGCTGTAACCGTGCTTATTGTGTACATTTTTTTTTGTATTGATAATATTGAACTTATTAAATATCAGTTATTAGACCTAAAAATAAATATTATCAGGTATTCGCTTTATTTATATAAAAAACTTAAAAAAAAGATATTGAGGCTTGGGTGTGAAACTTTAATTTAAAAATGTGGGTCTGCAAACCCTATATAATTTAGTAAATTATTCATGTTATATGTTAAAAGAGGCGATTTAGCCAAATTAACATTATTTGATGTATGTTAGTTTACATTTAGAATAAGATCTTTTTGTTAACTTTTTTATACCTTTATATCAATAAAGACCTTTAAAAATCAATCAATCAATTAGTGAAAGAATTTTAGAAATCGGATCAGTACTTCTCTTCTACGTTACAAACAAAGAACTCACCATAAAACTTCCACCCCCTTAAGGGATGATTTTCGGTATAAAAACTATCCTATGTCTTTCCCAGCGTCTCAAACTATACCTATATCAAATTTAATCTAAATTGGTTCAGCAGCTTAAGCGTGAAAAGGTAACAGACAGGGACAAAGTTATTTATTATTATTTATTATTATTGTTACAAGATAGGCCAAACGCCATCTAGTAACGAGAGGAAGAACTAGGTAGTAACTAGTGGCGCCATCTAGTATCGAATAGCGGAACTAATGTTCTCGAAAGCTCGTGTCGAATGGAATTTTCCAGAAGGTTCGAACCGAACATTCTGGAAGTTTCTAGTCGCTTCGGGAACAACAAGTTCGAAAGTCGATTGTTCTGGAAGTTTCTCGAATTATCTAGAACAGTATGGAACGTTCTAGAAACTTCTTCCGTGCTATATAAAGAGCGGTCGGGTTCGTCGTCAGTCAGTTTCGATTGAGAAGCGATACAGAGCGATCAAAGCGGAAAGAAGTGCGAAGTAATAGAATTGTTTAAGAAGTGTTTTTGTAATAAATAGTGATTAATTGAAGTATGCTGTTTAAATAATTTATCCCTGACCCCCAGCTCGTAACATTATATACTTTATTGTACACCACTTAAATAATTACAGGACAAAACATTTATAAAGATAAGTGTACAATGGGCGGTCTTATCGCAAAGGGCAATCTCTTACAGACAACCTTTGGATGGACTGAACGAGAGAAGATAGACTAGAGAATAATATTACTTAGATATAACATAAAATACATATATACAAATAAAATAATATACTAATAAATATCAAATATAGAACAGAGAGAGGAGAAGAATAGTTACAGAGAAAGGAAATGCTCCTTCACCATTTTTTTAAATGAAGGCAATGTTTGCGCACGCCTTACCTCAATAGGTAATGCATTCCACAAACGAGCTGCTTGAACCGTGAAAGATTTGTCGAAGAAGGATGTGGAATGCATACGAATGCTTAAGTTAGTTTCGCATTTATAATATTATTATAGTATATTATAGCATGCGAAACCATATATTCTGATTTTTCTGTTTCGCATTTATAATATTATTATAGTATATTATAGCATGCGAAACCATATTTCCATATATGAAAGCGAACACCATATATTCTGTTACTTTGGTGAGACTAAAGGCCAATATGGGGTAGGTTTCCTCATAAAAAAGCACCTAAAAATAGCATAGAGAGTTTTACTGCAATCAACGAACGTATCTGCATATTACAGCTGAATTTTGAGAACACAAATCTATCCATTGTCCAGGTTCATGCGCCGACCTGTGACGCAACCGAACTGGAAATAAAAGAATTCTATGATCAAATACAAGAATCTCTTAAATATTGCAGTAAAAACCTTATAATCATAGGTGACTTTAATGCCCGGGTTGGTCAAAAAGTTGGAGGCGAAGACAGAATATTGGGCAACTCATGCTTCGGAAAAAGAGACAAGAGAGGTGAAACTCTACTTCAGTTCTGCTGGGAAAACAATTTTTTCGTTATCAATAGCTTATTCACAAAGAAAAGCAGGAACATTTGGACATGACTTTCCCCAAATAAAAATAAAAGCCAGATAGACTATATATTGTCAAATCTAAAAAATCAAATTACTAACATTGAAGTGATTAGCAATCTATCGTTCCTGAGCGACCACCGACTTGTGAGAAGTACTCTATTGTTAAGGACGCTATTACATTTTTCTACAAATAAGAGTGCTTTTCAGGTACAATTTTAATGTATATGCAATCACAGATGTGAAGTTATCATGGTCTTAATTTAAAGATAATATATTCAGCTCCAGATTGGCATCAGAAAAATTGCATGACATCATACAAAATTTTCGCACAAATACGTTTTGCCCATCACGATAATCGCAAAAATATTAAAAAAGTAGGGTCCGAATAGGTCCCAGTTTAGTTAATTTTACAGCATTTTTTATCTTCAAAATTATAAAAATATTGCGGTATATATAGTCTTTTACAGGTTCAGATAATTATTTTTTACCCAAATCAATATATATTTTAATTATTAGCTAAAATAAAAACACTTGCCGACTTCTTCATACATTTTGCACTCGAAGCTTATCATTCCGCGCTCAGAAGCGCTCGTGGAAGGACGAGCGTATCGCTTTTTTGCAAAAAATAAATACGATAAAAGTAATAAAATATTGTAGTGTGCATGCGTGAGTCGTATGTCATGATCGAAAGGAGTTGATATTTTACCGGACCGAAATAAAAGTATGTTTGAGTTTCCTTTTATTATTAGAATGTGATTTAGAAATTATGTTGGGTATGATCGGGATTTGGATAGGTATTGTTAAGCAGTTGTTGACAAGGTTGAGAAATGGATGGGTGGGTTGAAGCAGCTCTTAGTAAGGTTAGGATTTGGATGGGTAAGGTTAAGCTGGCGGCGGTGAAGGTTAGAAGTGGATGGGTGGGAGGAGATTTATGATTTGAACCGGTTTGAATGTATGAATGACGAATACGGGGTCAAACCAAAATACAAGATGGCGGCGACGAAAATTTTGCATCTTTTCGTCACAGGTGTCATTTTCATGTTTTTGGGGTCGCTTATATCGAATATGGGGTCAAAACCAAAATACAAGATGGCGCTGACGAAAATTTGACCGCTTTTCGATATGGGTGTCATTGTCATGGATTTTGGGGTCGCTCATATCGAATACGGGGTCAAAACCAAAATACAAGATGGCGCCGACGAAAATTTGACATCTTTTCGTCATGGGTGACATTTTCATGGTTTTTGGGTAGTATGTCATTAGCTGATGCTCATTATGTAATACTCCAAAAAAAATTGATGGTAATATTTTATATAATATGTAATGCAAAATGTTCAAGTCTTTTTTAGGGTTTCCCCTATTACTAAGACTCCGCGGTCCGTCTGTCTGTCTGTCACCAGGCTGTATCTCATGAACCGTGATAGCTAGGCAGTTGAAATTTTCACAGATGATGTATTTCTGTTGCCGCTATAACAACAAATACTAAAACAGAATAAAATAAATATTGGAAATAAAACGTGTTTTTTTGCCGTTTTTTGCAATAATGGTACGGAACCCGTCGTGCGCGAGTCCGACTCGCACTTGGCCGGTTTTTTAATCCTTGTGACCGGAAATTATTTCGTTTTAGGTATCTACTTATTTTACGTTGCGTTTTTTTAAAAATACCTACTTACTACAACAAAGTGAAAGATAATTCTCTTTTCGAAAGTCGGTGTCGGTATCTATTGTTTTTCGACACGGAAAAGTTATTATTTTTCTCTTTTTAGTTTTTGTTGGTACCCCATATTTGGTAGGTATACTAAATAAATCTGTTAACCCCCTAAAAACGTACACGCGTGATTTTATAGTATGGTATGGTGAAAACAAAACATAACTATACGATAACACTAATCGCAGGTCAATTGCTATTAGTATTGAAGAGTTCCATTGTCTATCTCCGAAGATCTTTATCATATCCTAATATATTATACAATAAAATCTTCCCTGAAAACACATACATTAATCGACGTAAACCCGATAGTATCGGATAAGTTTTAAAGAAAATCGCGGATACATACGGGTCGAATAGATAGAGCACCTCCTTTTTTTGAAGTCGGTTGAAAAATATCTGAAGAAGTCAGGAAGTGTGAAAAAAAGTAAGAAAGAATTATCAACATCAAAAAAATGCATTCCTTGCTTAAAAACGAACTCCACCTGTAACAGAAAAACATTCTCTAGATCTGGAATAATAAAAACTGCCACTGAATTTTATAAGGATCTCTACGCTTGCAGAATGCCGTCGAGTATAGAAACTCTTCCTCTACAGAGAGTTGATACTACAATACAAAGATTCTCTGCTCAAGAAATTTTTATCAAGATTAAGTCTTTAAAGAAAGAAAAAAGCAACGGTCCAGATGGTATACCAAACGAAGCCATTTCAACTCTCCTGGTACAACCGTTGACCACCATGTTCAATAAAATACTAGACGACAGAAAAATTCCTACTGAATGGGCGAAATCAGACATAGTGCTGCTCTACAAGAAAGGAAACCCTAGTGACATAAGTAACTACCGACCAATCAGCCTACAATCAAATCTCTACAAGCTATTTGCTTCATGCCTCGAGAAACGCCTTGCGAAATATACCGAAGAACACCAGCCAGTGGAGCAAGCGGGATTTAGAAGTACGTATTCAACTATAGACCACATCCACTCATTAGAACTAATTATAGAGAAATACGAAGAAATGAAACGCCCGCTCTACCTAGCGTTCATCGACTATGCTAAAGCATTTGACTCTATATCCCATACCAGCATGTGGAGAGCCTTACAGGAATGCGATGTACCATCGGAAACGATAGAGCTCATACAAGACATATATAAAAAAAGCACAAGTAGAGTAATATTAGATAAAACAGGCACGGAAATTTATGTATGTAGAGGCGTTCGTCAAGGTGACCCCCTCTCGCCCAGAATATTTATTACCGTTCTACAAAACATCATGAAAACATTAAAGTGGAAAAACAAAGGTATAGACATCAACGGTCAGTTTTTAAGTAATCTCAGATTCGCCGATGACATCATACTCTTCGCAGAAAATTCAGCGCAATTGGAGTCAATGATAAATGAAATTAATTGTGTCAGCAATGAAATTGGTTTAGAACTAAACACAATGAAAACAAAAATTATGACAAACAGCATAAAGGCACCAATACACATTAACAATGTCTTACTAGAATATGTCCAAGAGTACACATATCTAGGCAAACAAGTGTCATTTAAAAAGTCTAGACATCAAAATGAGTTACTGAGACGTGTAAACATGGCATGGAATAAATTTTGGAGCATGAAAGAAATTCTTAAGTCCAATATTTCAATGAAGCTGAAGAAAATTGTGTTGGACTCTTGTACCTTCTCTCACCTATGCATCCCAAACATGGATTTTCAATAAACAAACCAGAAACAAAATATTAACAACACAAAGGGCCATGGAACGGAGCATTCTAAATCTAAAATTGATACACAAAAAGAGAAGCACAGATATAAGAAAAACAACAAAGTTGATTGATGCTCTAGAACTCTGCAAAAGACTGAAATGGAAGTGGGCCGGCCATATTGCACGTATGAGCGACGACAGGTGGGCCAAAAAGATTACCCCGTGGAAGGGACCTGTTGGCAAGAGAACCAGAGGCAGGCCAGCAGAGAGATGGCTCGATGATATTTTGAAAGCAGCGGGCAAATATTGGACTGAAAAAGCGAGGGACAGAACTATATGGAGAAAAATGGAGGAGGCCTTTACTCTATAGAGAGGTCCTTAATAAATAAATAAAGAAAATCAAGAAAGAAATATAAATATTGAATTGAACTGTATATTAATGGTATTTAAATTGAATAAATGTATAATAATAGTAATTGAATTGAATATTAGTAATTGAATTGAATAATTGTAAAATAATGATTGCATTGAATAATTATATAATAATAATATTTAAAATTAATAATTGTATTGTAACAGTAATTGAATTGAACAAATAGATATTAATTATAATGATTGAATTGAATAATTATATAATAGTAGCGGTTAAATTGAACAATTGTATAATTTCTTAAAGAATATTATTTATTTTATTTTACTAATACATAAATTGCATGTTCTTAAATCGTAATATCATTGTAAATTGAATTTTATTAAGGAAATAAAAAGGCTTTTTTATTTATTTATTATATTATAGCATGGATAAGTTTCATAATTGCAGGTAGGTGCCGTGTAACGTAGGAAATCTACATTCGATATTGCGTCGATATGGATTGAAGAAGATGCAACCAATCAGAACGCTGTGTTTGCATAAACTAAGTTTAGTTGATCTAATCGCGGTAGTTTAATTGGTGAAATCGGCCCTTAGAATTACACATTCCAAAGTTAACAATTTTATTTAGCCTCCAATAATTCGCTAATTGATTCTACCACCAAACTTCCAAATAGAGCTTCAAGACCCGAATCCAGGCTTTAGAAGAAACGTGAAACAAGAGGAAATAAACTTAATTTCGGGTCCTGGACCTTTTTCTAAGGATTAGATAGGACTTAACGCTACCGAGTATAAGCACAGTGAATAAGTTTCTCTGGTAATGGATAAGCGAAGCTGGAAATTTAAAGGAATTTCTGCTTATATTGGCAAGAAACGAAGTTTCGATGCGGTTTAAAGTTCTGCTTTGAGCTCTCTTTTATGCAAATCGTTTTTTTTTGCGCTTGTTAGACTTCGGTGTTCTGTTCTTGTAGTTTATTATGCAGCTAAAGTTGGGATTTTTATGTTTCCTGATTCGATGCACGAATCTGCTATACTATCATCTAAAAAAGAAGGAAATCTTTTTATTGTACTTCTTTACAAATGTAAGGTAGGAACTTTTAAAACTACATAGGGTGTAGGTGGTAGATACCATTGTGTATCAAAACCATTATCATTATTGTACCGGCCCATCCCATACTAAAAAAAGGGAAAAAAAACACATAAAGGTACAACCGACTTCCAAATAAAAACACTAGAAAGTGAAAAATAACTTCAATGGTGGAAGTCGGTGTTCCTGTTTCCGTTTCTTCGTTTTTTGACACCGAATTCCGAAATTGAAGTTGTTTTTCACTTTATTGTGTTTTTATATGGAAGTCGGTTGTAATTTTTTGTTTAAAAGGTTTGGTTTTCACTTTTCATTTGTGGTACATGATATACCAGTTCTATAGGTTAGGTACCTATAATGCTCAAAGTAATACCAGAATAGATTTACGCAATAACATGAAACTTGAACAAAACCGGTGGCATGGCAATATAACAAGGTGAACTATTCACACCTGCGTATCCCTTGAGAGCGTACCAGTGTGATGTTTATGTTATGAAAAGGTGTGAACAATAAACAGACATGCGATTGCAGCTATTCTATAACACTTCAATCAAATCACTCGGGGATTTGCCATCATTTATTGAAGTGTTCTCCGAAGTTCTTCAGCAGATGTTGATGAAATTTAAATGGGACCACATTACAAGTCCAGTTTTCAAATAAAAATCTATCATCAAATTCGTTCACCTAGTAAAAAGTTCTGAGGCAACAACATAAAATAAAACCGGCCAAGTGCGTGTCAAACTCGTGCGCTGAGGGTTCCGTACCTACCCATTATACAGAAAAAGATACAGATAAAGATGGACATAATTGCCTCTAAGCATTCAAAGCATGATTTTCGCGGTTTCTGGAAGAGAGCTAATAAATTGAGCATTCGGCCAGGCCTGCCTGTTAGTGTGAATGGTGTGAGTGATGTGAAGGATATTGCAAACCTTTTTAGAAAGGCAAGGTGGGCACACGTTTCTGTGCCAAATATGTGGCCAGGGTCATCAGGTCTACGTCTAGAGGTAAGTCCCCTGAACATGATGGGCTCAGTAGCTCGAGCGTTTGCAATACGCCGGTCTTCACTTACCGAGGGGTTTGGCACTGCTGTACAATTGATGTTTTGGTCATTTATACATGCCCTATGAGCACGATTGGACGGACGATTGTGGTTTCCATTGTTAAAAGTAAAACATGTGATCTTTCGGATAGGGGAAACTATAGATCTATTTCTCTAGCAACCATAGTCGCTAAGGTGCATGATGGTCTGCTTGATACACAGCTAAACAAACATCTTGGCTCGACAATCAGTTCGGGTTTCGGCCAGCACTTTCTACAGAGAGTGCAGTTCTGTGTCTCAAGTAAGCCGTCAGGTACTACACAAAAAGAGGAACAGCTTTTTTCGCTTGCTTCCACGATCAGTTTAGGGCTTTTGATCTGTTTCCTAAGATATATTATGGAGGAAACTTGAACCTATAAGCTTGTAGCGGTAGAATAAACTTTTATTACTTGTAAATTTTAATTTATATTTTGTATGACGTTCAAGTGCCGCTTTTTGGCCTAGTTGAATAAATATATTTGACTTTGACTTTTGACTTGCCTATCGAGCTTATAAGTATCTTCAGGCATTGGTATGGAAGCAAGATCAACAGAGTTCGGTGGGCGGGTGTGCTGTCGGAGCCTTAGCAATTGGAGTGTGGAGTGAGACAGGGGGGATTGACCTCCCCTGCCCTCTTCAATTTGTATATGAATGCCCTGATTGAGGCGCTTAACAGTCAACATTTCGGTTGTCATATTGACGGTGTCTGTGTCAATAATAAGCTTTAAATACAATGCTGACATTGAAAGGGAACGGAGAGCTCTTTCTGAACGTGCGAATATGATAGCTCGCAGGTTTGCACATTGTACTGCAAAAATAAAGGTGACGCTCTTTAGAGCATTCTGTACCACCTTCTACACTTGCAGCCTGTGGGATAAGTATTCATGGGCGTCGTATGGAGTCCTTCGTGTCCAGTATAATAACCCGTTCAAGCGCGGTGGCTAAGTTTTATAGATATAGGCAAATCTAGATTTTCGCGAAACCTTGAAAGTACCATAATTTACCTTAATGTTCAACTTTTTTTTTTTTTTTTTTTTTCCTTTATTTGTGTTGTAAGACCTTATTTTTTGCCAAATTTCGTGATTCTAGGTCAAAGGGAACTACCATATAGGTTTCCGACCCAAAACCTATTGGTTACTTCCGGTTGACCTAGAAAAAGAAGGTTGAAGGTTGTCTGTAAGAGATTGCCCTGTGCGATAAGACCGCCCATTGTACACTTGTTTTTGTGAATGTTTTCCTGTACATATTTAGTGGTGTACAATAAAGTATATAATAAATAAATAATTCTCAATTTTGGTTAAAAGCAAGGTCTTATAGCACAAGTAAAGGGAAAATTCCGAAAAATTAATAAAGTTGATAATTAAGGTAAATTTTGTTACTTACAAGTTTTCGCGAAAAACTAAATTTGGTAATATCTTTTTATCGTACCTTGGTTTTTATACACCTAATAGGGACTATAGACTTCAGTATCTGGTATAAATTTCAACTTGCTAGGTCCATCCGTTCCTGAGAAAATCGGTGGTGACATACGGACAGACAGACAGACGGACAAGAAAGTGATCTTATAAGGGTTCCTTTTTTACCTTTTGAGGTACGGAACCCTAAAAACAATACAATCGAATTGGTAAACTCCTCCTTTTTGAAGTTGGTTAATGAAGTTGGTTAAAAATCTGTTATATCTAGTTTGAAAAAGTAAATGTTTCACTGCAGCCAACTAACCGTCTTCCCCTTGTCTTCGGCTAACAAGTATCCAATTCCGTTTTGTTTGTACTAAACACCCGAGTTTCTATTATAAATGCTAATAATATTATAACTTCATCCCTAAGCATTTCATATTTTCGTACTTATGTACACATGTCCCTCTAAACGCCCCCTCAACTCGGCGGTCAACCCGGATCGGACCCGACCCTAAACCAAAAAATTTGCAAGCACATTTAACACAAAACATAATGAAATATCCGCATCTATTCAAACTTTTGGTCCTTAGGCGTATTTAGGAATGGTACTTCAGGCGAATTTAGTCGGGAAATTCTCATAGTAACTAGGTACAATCAATTTATTTTTATGAACCCAGAATTCTTTTATCAACCTACATCTCATTGTTGTTTTTATTTTCACCAACTTATCAGAATAGACGATGTACTTCAGTACCATAATACTCTAATTTAATACCTATAGCTTTACACAGTCCGTATATAGTTATTAAACTAGAAGTAATTTTATATTATTTCACAAAAAAACTGCACCTATGTCGGCTAAAAAATCTACCCCATCTATCTCTCTTTAATTTTAAAAAAATATTCCCACACTAGAAATTTCTTCCTGTATCTTGGGTGCGTTTACAAACATATAAACTCACATACACAAGACACCCAGATTCGGAACAACTATCTGTAGGCCATCTCATTCCCAAGTAGATAATTTTCAAGCAGCATTTCTACATACGCCTCCCAGTTCGGGTCAACACAATCGGGTGGCATGCTGATTTAAGTAGGGTCTCTCTACGATCTTTTTAATTAGCAAAGAGCCTATGTATCAAGTCTTGCTTTGTTTCCGCTGTGTGTGTGGGTATTTTTGTTCCCGTGAAGTATGGCTCCAAAGTTTTCTGTTGTTTGTATGAAGGTAAATCTTGGTGGCGTTTTATTGCGCTGTGTGGCTTGGTTGTTAAGAATGTATCTATTTAGAAATATGCTGCTTAACTGTACTTTGACAATAGAATGTTATTGCTAAGACGTTTTGCGAACAGGATGACCTGCTCATAGGACGTTTTGCGAATAGGATGTTTTGATACGGAGTCGTGTGCAAAGGCTACTTAAATTAGAATTAGAATAAAAAAACCCGCCAAGGTCGCAAAAAAGGCAAAACAAACGTTTGTTGTATGGGAGCCCCACTTAAATATTTATTTTATTCTGTTTTTAGTATTTGTTGTTATAGCGGCAACAGAAATAAATCATTTGTGAAAATTTCAACTGCCTAGCCATCACGGTTCATGAGATACAGTCTAGTGACAGACAGACAGACGGACAGTGGAGTCTTAGTAATAGGGTCCCGTTTTTACCCTTTGGCTACGGAACCCTAAAAATTAAGTACCGTAAAAATAGGAGAATACTCATGATGACTTTATAAAATGACTAGCTTTTTTCCCGCGGGGTCGCTCCCGTGGGTGACCCCCGTTAAATTTTTGGAGATAAAATAATATAAAGCCTATGACACTCAGCGATAGTATAGCTTTTGCATAACAGCTTATACAAACTTTACCTCTTTATAATATTATAGTATAGATAAAATCATTTCGCTTTATTGAAAAAGTTACAAAGGTTTAAGCTACATAATATCCTTACCACGTCATACTTTACCAAAATATCCCCACAAGCCCACATTTCCGCGCGATTATCATACCCATTTTCAAGAGAAATTAATCACCATTTTCAAGCGAGCAAATAAACTAAAAGTGCTTGAAAATAAATCTTTCGTAAGCGCACGAAAACAATTTCCGAATGAGAAGCATACATTGCGTGCAATGTTCGAGCCGGCGGTAAATAGTGAAATCCTGTGAGAGTACAGTCGGCAATGTAACAAACACTTAGCGATAATATATTGCTCGTGCTAATGCATAGTGTAGTGGCGGCCGAGATAATGTAGCCCTCTTTGTTGGGGAATAGAATTTACTTATTTGCAGTGTTTTGTGTGCGTTACGGTTGGGATGTCAGTTTCCTTTTTAGAAAATTGCCTAAAATAACTTGATGTAAAAAAAATGCTAGCCAGGTGCGAGTCGGACTCGCGAACGAAGGGTCCCGTACCAGTATAGTTTTTATGGGAGCCCCACTTAAATATTTATTTTATTCTGTTTTTAGTATTTGTTGTTATAGCGGCAACAGAAATACATCATCTGTCTAGCCATCACTGTTCATGAGATACAGACAGGTGACAGACGAACAGACGGATCGTGGAGTCTTAGTAATAGGGTCCCGTTTTTACCCTTTGGGTTAGTGATGGGCGATTACTACTAAAATTAATTGAATTAGTCGATTGTTCAGTTTAGTCGATAAAAGTCGATAACAATCGATGTTAGTCGATTGTTATCGGCCAACGGCGTGGAGCAAGTGACAATGACTGATACGGTTACCGCGTCAACTTTAACTACTAATTTGTAGCGCAGCTCTCCCATTACTATACACTTGCGTAGTGCGTACTACTAAATAAGTAATTAAAAAAGAAGGTGCGGCGGGCATGCGCTGCGCTACAAATCAAATCTATAATCTTAAAAATCTGTGCGCTACTACTTACGTACGACTGCAGCTATTATGCGATTGTAGCTAATATACTATACCATCTATCTAGTAATCTCCAATTCTCCATCAGTTGAGGGAAATTACGAATTGATGGGACTAAAATAAGAATTAGGTATAAAAGTTTTATTTACTAAAATTGTTTATCCACAAGACCAACTAAAGTAAACGAATAGAAGTACTAATACTTATAAACATAATTGACGCAACACCGTCCCGCATGCACCGCCCCGCGCGGCTTTACGCAGTTCAACCCATGTTAGTAGTTAGTAGTTTATCGATTGTTATTCGATTAATAATTGTGAGGAACTACTAAATCGACAATCGAATGAGCAATAGATCAATTTTCTGTCAGTCGATTGTTTTTTTTGCAACAATTGCCCATCGCTACTTTGGGTACGTAACCCTAAAAAAGTGCCCCGTTTGAAATCATACCTCATTTTTGGTCTCGTGCACCAAAAATGAGGTATGATGTTAAACGGGGTTTTTTTTTATTAATGTTGGTTTATTTTTGCGATGCAATTTGAATAATATCATACTGATAAGCGATTTTTACTAACCAAAATTGCAAGTATGTTCACATGGACACTATGCGATGCAATTCGACCGATACGCACTTGAATTTCACTTAGAAAATACTTACGCGATATCACCTATCGACACAATTTAAACTGCATCGCGCCTTCAGGAAAGTGCCTCTAAGGCTCTGACCGTGATACAGTTCTTTTTCTTCAAAATTACTGAAGTATGTTTCCTTCGATAACTTTCACAAAAGTATGCACAGCGAATCTTCAAAACATTAGATAAAGAACATAAATGTGAAAATATTTTATTTTGTTTGTTATACTGAGTGCCTGAAAATATGTTTGGTAATAGATAAGATTCAAAGCCAATATGATTCTGCTGTATTTTGTTATAAAATACGAGTATCTAAATAACAAAGCTGTTTTCGTAAAACCATTGAGTATTACTAGAATCACGTCGTAGTCAACACAACGTACCTAAAATTTTAGAACAACATAATCCTAATTGACAAAAACCTTACAAAGACGACAACGAACAAACAAATCCGTTTTCATTTCGCTCCCAAACCAACAAGACAAAACTCACATTTAACGCAAAATCCCGAAACAAAAACCTAAAATTCATTTCTTCCACTTAAAACGTGGCTGAAACTCACAAATCATATTTCTGGTCCTAAAAAAATAACGCTCTAACAATTTGTCGGCATCGTCACTATAATAACTCAACATTGCAACTAAAATGCAATATCTTCAAGTGATAAATCATCAAGATATCGTGCGGGAAACAGAAACAATAAACGTCCTCGCGTAGTGTTGTCTCGTTACCCGAAATGTGGTACCGTTTTTAGAGATCGCGACCGGTACTGAAATTGGTACCGCCATTCTAGTTTTGTGTCATTTTAATGTGGCGTATGACTGAATTTAAATCAACAAAAATGTAGAGTCCTTGTGTGAAAAGTTTAAAATGATATAAGCTTACTATATTGTACCAATTAAAGGTTTCGGTTATGGTGATAATTTAAAGCCTTGACATACTAACTAATTTTATTGAAAGGGTTTTATAGCATATTTTATTTCTACCGATTAAAACCACATATATAAATCTAACTAGAAGACGTGATTGTATATACTTCGCGTTTCAAAAAAGGGAGTAAAATTACGATCAATATAATGTTTACGTATATTTTACAAAAAAAAACATAAATAAGATTTATCTTTGAAATACCCTCATTCTTCCCCTAAACCCTAAATGAAACCCTAAATGTGCGAAGCCGACACGCACTTGGTCAGTTTTCTTTCTTTCAAAATAACAACTAGGACATATCTTTATTTATTATTTATTTAATACTTCATACACACAAACGTACAGAAGCGGACTTAATATAATAGGTAAGAAAAAATAAATTGTTTGGGTTATTTATTTGGTTGGTTTGGTTAGTTTGGTTTGGTTTTTTGTTTGGTAATTTGGGTTGGTTAAAAAAAAACCGGCCAAGAGCGAGTCGGACTCGCGCACCGAGGGTTTCGTACAAACCTCAGCTTAAAGGTATTATAGAACTGAGTATTTGATATGAATTTCAATTTTATACATCTACGCGTTCATGAGGAAAGGGGTAGTAAGTTTAAAATTATTAAAAATATGTTTATTACTAGCTGTTGCCCGCGACTTTGCCCGCGTGGTTATGAAGATATAAAGTTTAATGATGTTTACACAAACTATTTTTATATTTCAGTCAACAGAAAATGCCTATAACACTAAGCAACATTTTTTAAGGCACCAATTAGAAAAAAAATATGGGGGTTTTATTTATGTAAAACCTCTCTATACACCACATTTTTAGTTTTATTTTCAGGCTGCAGTATATATTACTTATCAGGCGAACTTACTCTAGAACAGGCCACATACAACTGACCGTGAGAGAAGCAATCTTTTCTTAGATCTATGCCAGCTACTTTTAACGTTTGGCCCTGGGCCTTATTAATAGTCATGGCATAACACAATTTCACTGGAAATTGGTGGCGCTTAAATTGTATTTGGTAATCCGATGGTATTAAAGGGATCCGCGGTATAAAAACAATTTCTCCTTGATTCACACCAGTGAAAATGCATGCCTTATTTATTTTATGTAGAGTCTTTATTTGAAGTCTAGTCCCATTACACAATTTAGGTGGGTTTAGAAGCCGTAGCAAAATTATCGGCGCACCTACTTTTAGGTACAAAATATGAGGTGGAATTCCAGGTGGCTCGAGACTATGGAGGAACTCTACAGGATAATGTACAGTATCATCGACTTCTAATACAGAGTCCACCAATTCATATTTCACTTCAGCACCGGGCAATTTCTCTTGCAAGAGCCCTTAGACCTTCATAATCCGGCCCTGTCGCAAAATCCGTTCTTAGCTGACATCTACTAACTGCTGACACAAAAAATGAAGGAGTTTCATACAAACTTGCGAGAGCCCTTAGACACCCTAAATCCGGACTTGTCGCAAAATCCGTTCTTAGCGGACGTCTACTAACTATAAACTACCTTCCTGCCAAATGTTAAGTTTATAACTCCAAAAATTAAGGACTTTAATATAAACTTTCGAGAGCCCTTCGACCCCCTAAATCCGGCCCTGTCGTAAAATCCTTTCTTAGCGGATGTCTACTAACTATAAACTACCTCCCTGCCAAATTTTAAGTTTGCTGCTCAAAAAATGAAGGACTTTCATACAAACTTGCGAGAGCCCTTAGACTCCCTAAATCCGGCCCTGTCGTAAAATCCTTTCTTAGCGGACGTCTACTAACTATAAACTACCTCCCTGCCAAATTTCATTTTATACGTCAAGCGGTTTTCGATATTTCGTGATACGTGAATGAGTGACCTTTCGCTTTTATATATATAGAAGATATATATATATAGAAGATAGATAGATATAGATATGATGTAACTAAAAATTTACGGTTTCGCAATTATTCCTTTATCTGTGCTATAAGACGTTGCTTTGTACCAAATTTCAATATTCTGAGATCACGGGCAGTACCCTGTAGGTTTTGATTCCCTTGCGGGTGTCGAAAATTTGCGGCATAAACGGCTGTATCTTTTGATAGCGTTTGCTTGATTTTTTCACAGCTTTAAGCGACAGTACACCTAAGTATTTGATATAAATTTCAGCTTGATACCTCCACGCGTTCCTGAGAAAAAGGGTCTTGACAGACAGACGGACGGAAGGACAACAAAGTGAACGGAAACAAAAAATAAAAAATGATAATAATAATTTGGTTTCTGGGTTTTTAATTTGACTAAAACTGAAACCACAACATTTACGCACCACTAGCCCGTAGGTTCTTTTCGCTGGCCTCAAGTGTAACCCAAAACAGTTTACGTATTTTTACCCAAAATGTTTTGAATGTCCACCTTGTGTCAGATTCGCCCGGGCGGTCCGAGTAATGCACCTTCGGGGAGCTGTGTGTTTTTATTTTTGTACTGTACCCAACTTTGCGGCCCGAATTTAGGTATTTACCGGGTTTCGGAAAAATGTTTTTATCAAAATTGCATGCAGTGGGGAGACCCACTATTGATTAAACATTTTTGGGGGTTTGCTTGCAGTTTTAATTCATTTAGTAGTTGCATACACTATAATACTACAATGCAACATAATTTCTGGCAAAACTTTACAGTTTCGAACATGAACAATAGTTAAGCGGGTTGTAAATCAGCGTTGACCAGTATTGCAGCTATGCTGCACACTGCTCAATATTTGCTGAGCCCGCTCCATTTGTCACACTGAAAATATATTGTACTTCGTTACAAATAATCTTTGGTTGTTATTATCATTTTAAATTATTGCCAATAAATGTTTCTTTCTTTCAATAATATAGCTAAAAAAAACGTTCATGCTCCTATTAAATTGAATTGCTACCCTTCTCATCAACAATTGCTTAAAACAAATATATATTGTTAATCTCTGTAAGTCGCTCTAATTACAGCCCAATTTATATGTAGAGCAGTAAGTGTATATTATTTATACCTTCTTTATTACACTACACCAAAATCAAGGAGAAGGTCACACGGAAAGGCTCCCCAAAAGCACAAACTGAACATACAAAAACCTCACAATTTTGAACACTGTTACAATTACACCACATTGCAGAATAACACACCGTCGATTGTCAGCGTAACTTATAGTATTACACTCATTGGCGATATAAACTGGGCTTACTGTAATCCCGTGACGTTTTATGAATGTTTATGTGGGCACTACCCGCAAATAGTTTCAATAATTTGCTATCAACGTTCATGCAATTAAAATTGTTGTCTCGTTTGAGGTTTGGGGTTCCGAATTTTACGGCTGTGTGAGATTTTTGTGCCCTGGTTTGTTGTAAATGAAAATATATTAAGCTGCAATGGGCGTATAGCCTGTCTATTAAGCAAAAAAATATGTTGTAATGTGTCTATCTGTTTGTCTACTGTAAAGTAGATACTAAGTGCTATTTTTTGATGACATTTTAATCTTACACAGACGCCTTTACATGATGGGATAATAGCCGCTGACGCTGACCCTGTCCTGATTTTAGAGTTAGGACAGGACGGACCGTGCGTTTTTCTAATGCCATAATTTGAACATACTAGCCCCATGAGACACGCGGTTGGCTATCTTTGGGAGCAGTCGTGTGCGCGAGATAAATTAAAAATATCGTATCTTTACTATTTCAATCTTTGCTTAACTGCCAACTTGAGACTAAAGAAAAAGATTTAACATTATGTGCTTGTAATTTCAGCAGTACATTGCTGTTTCTCAGTTTGAAGACAAGTGTAAAATGTTATGTTTGCACTATACATCAATGTTGTTACGGTGCCCCAACAGTTATATTACAAGAGCTTATCTAGGATACAACTTTTCATCCAAATTATTGGCACATGATATATTCTATTTACCAAACAATAAGCCATTAAGCCAATTTTATGCTTATCAAAGTAACCTCTAACGGTTACCGTAATAAAATATTTGTAACAAGTTAATATTTACGTCTCTCACACTAGTGTCCGACCGAACCTTCGAATTCCGCTTCGGTCATATTCGGTCAGAAATATAACCTTCGGCAAACCTTCGGTTTCTGCCAATTTGCTCCGAAGTTTTGGCCGAAATCAAAGGTTCCAACTGTTACGAATTCACGAGAGAGCGATGGAAGAGGTATAGTGGGCCAGTCACCATCGCCAGAAAACAACCACATTAAAACAAAATAAAAAGCTTGCCAATCTTAAACTGATTTTTCACTTTCGACTTCGGCTCCAGCCGAAGAAGGTTGTCGTGATAACCGACTATTCGGCTTCGGTTTCGTCGTGAAATCAACCTTCGGCAGACACTACTGCATCCCTATAAGGTAAGTTTGAATAGCTGTATGAAAACGGTAGATACGCCCTCATATTGCGAACAATAGGTTTTTGAGCATAGAGGTTTTAGTATTGAGGGCTAACGATTAATTGGTCTTGGAATATGATAGTGCATTGTTCAAGGATAAGCTCGCTGTACGAAGTTGCCTAGAAATTGAGGATTTATTCAGATATGGCCTCCTTTCTGTAATAATGGAAGTCGGTTTTTTGGGTTTAGCAAGTCTTGTCTCTTTTACTGGCTTGATCAAAATAGGAGAGATTTTTTCAGGGTTATGTAGTCAAACTAAGTATTGTACCTGTTTAGTTTTGAATTTTATAAAAAAAAAAAACATTTATTTTATGTATAAAATATACAAATTTATTTATAAATAGGTACCACCACTCTGTAATAGTGCCGCAGAAAAGCAGTTTTTTTCATCAAATATGTATTCGACTGTGTGGTGTGTGTATGGAATAATAATAATAATAATAATAATAATAATAAAATCGTTTATTTATTTCTTAAAGTACAAAATTTACAATAATTTGCTTATGTTCTAAAAAGTGCTGATGTATAATTTGCCTGAACTAGGTAGAACCTGTGCTTCAGGCGTAAAAGTGCTTATTTATATTTAATAATGTAGGTATTGCAATAGATTAACAATTTTAAGTAAAACTAGGACACTGCGGAAATATACATAGTAGTGTTATTTTTAATCATGCTTACGTAGTTTTAATCTAATTTTATTTTAATACTAGAAGCAGGTCTTCAGTCTGGTCTATGACAAACCTTGCAAATAGTTTAAAACAATGCTTTTACAGTTAAAATAATTTAAATTATATATACTTAGTATTCTATTTAATCTATTATATAAAAAGGGCCCTAAAAATGTAAAGAATCTATATGTAAATGCAAATTTAGAGGTAGAGGTTGAACTGCATACTATATCGTTTCGCCTTTTGTTAGTTATATCTAGGTTATATTTAAGCATTGCATGCTGTTTTAGTGTTATGTGCAGTAAATAAATTTGCCGAACAGTCAAGACTTTGCAGGATTTAAATAACTGGTGGGTAGGGAAAAGGAAAGGTAGAGAATTTGCTACTTTTAGAACAGCTCTTTGTGCTCTTTCAAGAGAGAGAATGATAGTTTTTGATGCTCCGCCCCATGAGGTTATACAATATTGAAGTATTGATTGACATAGAGCAAAATAAACTTGTTTGACTAAGTTAGTGTCGGCAATGGAGCGCAGTTGTTTGAAAGCAAACATCAGTTTACGTACTCTAGTAATCAAACTGTCAATATGTTGCCTAAACGAGAGCGTGTTATCAACAAAAACTCCAAGATACTTGAGGCACTTTGTTTCCAGGATCATAGGGCAGGTACAAGAAGTGGCTGACTGATTGTTACATTGGTGTGCATATAAATGGGGATTAGTTTTGTTATTAAGATTGCGCATGTTGAACTGAATATATTTTGTTTTATCTGCATTTAGTGTTAGTAAATTACAACGAAGCCAGTTTAGAACGATGTTAAAACCTGCCTGTGCAACATTATACAGCTCGGAGTTAGTTTTTGCGGTGAAAATAAGCGCAGTGTCATCAGCGTACGATATTATTTTGCAATTTCCTACATTTAAATTACAAAGATCATTAATGTAAATGAGGAACAATGATGGACCAAGGATACTGCCTTGTGGAACTCCAAATCCTAGTGATTTTTCATCGTTACTAGTTATATTTCCTATTCGAACACATTGCGATCTATCGTTTAAATAATCTTCGAATAGTTTCAGCTGTGTACCTCTTATACCTAACGTTTCCAGTTTATTTAAAAGCAAAGGAACAGATACGGTGTCAAAAGCTTTTGCTAAGTCTAGGAAGATAGTCAGGACCTGGTTTCCATCGCCGAGTTCTTGTGCAACGAGGTCTGTCAGCTTTTGAACCGCATCTGCTGTGGACAATCTGCTTCTAAACCCGAATTGTGAAGAAGATAATAAGTTGTTCGTTTCCAAGTAATTGACGAGTCTTTTGTTAATGATTTTTTCTAATATTTTGGATAAAGAAGGCAGTATAGATATTGGTCTATAATTATTCACAACATCTCTATATCCAGATTTAAAGATAGGGATGACCACCGCTTTTTTTAGACTTTTAGGGAAAATTCCTTCTCGGAGGCACGCCTGAAATATACATGTTAACGGTCGGAGTAAAATGTGTTTAAAACGCTTAAGTATTTTATTATCAATATTATCCCAGCCGACTGCACAGTCATCTTTCAGAGCTGAGATGATTAGTTCTACTTCACTTTCGTCCGTATCCAAAAGTGCAAAAGATTTAGCACAGCTCTTGAGAGAAGTCTGAAAGTGCGCGGCAGACCGATAAGACGATTGCCTCAGGAGTGGCTCCGCGAGGGATTGCCCTACATTCACGAAATAGTTATTTACATTATTAGCTGATGATAGGGGTGAAGAGTTAGTGAGCAGTAAACTTGAAACGGGTTCCCGTTGTTTAGATCTGTAAGTCAAGTTTTTAATATGTTTCCATATCTGTTTACTATTTTTGCCTGCTTTCTGCAATTCGTTTTTATCGTATTCAATTTTAAGTTTTTTCAAGAGATTATTACAAAAGTTCCTGTACCTCTTGTATATTACAAGAAGCATTATATTATCAGGGTAGCGTTTGGTTTTCTGATGTAATTTGTCTCTGTGCCTTATACATCGAACAAGGCCCGGAGTAATCCACGGTTTAATATTATAATGCTTCCGATTTAATGTTATTACGGTCGTATTATGTAATATTGCTTGCTGGACGTTTTTAATTAAATACGATAAAGACAAATTAGCGTCAGGAGAATCGTAAACAGGGCTAAAATCAATGTTATGCAGGTCATGTTCTAGTTTGTGCATGTTTAGTTTGGACTTTGTCAGTGGACGATTTTGCTTAGGTAGCGTTAAGTTCATTGTTAGTAGGACAGCATTATGATCAGTAATTGTTGAATTAGTAACTAGGGTAATATATGGTAGGCTGGTTTTTATCATCATGTGATCGAGACACGAGCCACTCTGATGTGTTGGTAGCGATTGAGGTAATTTTGAATTCCAGCATCGCAGTTTTCAGCAGTGATGTTTATGTTAATGTCACCTGTTAGTATGATGTGCTTAAAAGCGGAAAGATTACGACAGGCCTGGTTTAAGAAATATTGAAATGAGTCCAGATTTCTAAACGATGGGGATCTGTAGATAGCTAGTATTGCTATAGTTGTACCTATTTTAATTATAAGGCAGTTACAGTCTTGTTGATTCTGTTCTTCAACTGTGGCTATAAGCGATTGTTTAGCGTAAATCACGACACCATCATTTTGATTCTGGTTAGTAGTGCTATGGAACATGTTGTATCCCGTCATAGTAGGGATGTTTTCTTGGCGTTTTGATAACCAGCACTCGGTTAGTATTATGATATCGCAAGCTATGTTTAGTCTATGAAGAAAAATGTTAAAACTGTCAAAGTTCCTGCAGATGCTACGAATATTTTGTGTTAGTACTGTAAAAGGATTTTGGTATTCGGAAAGATATTGTTTGCAGTCTTCTACCTCACAAGTTTTTGATTCTGACAAAAAAGCGTTATCTATATCAGTAATCAAACTATCCATAAGTAAAAAATGTAAAGGTATGTACTCTGTAAAAATACGTTAGATCTAAATATAATCTAGAGTTTGGCGCTCTTAGGCGCCTTCATAATCTACAGAGTTGATATACCTGTATTCAGCGGCTTTTCTAGCTGGGCAATCAGAATCTCCTGTCTTGTGGTTGTGGGGTTTTTTGTAGCGCTTGCAGGTTGCACATTTCGGTAGTTCATCCTTCGAAGAACACTCCTGAGTCGCGTGGCCTTCCACCCCGCAGTGGCCGCAAGTTGAGATGGCGGATTTGCAAGTCTTGGATGCATGACCGTATTGCTGACACTTGAAGCACCGAGTCACAAGGGTGAAATCTCGTACCGGGCACGACGTCCAGTTTATATAAAGCCTGTTCTGGTTCACTAGGGCTTTCCGGACGCTGGCTGGCACTTCAACAATGTAGTTGCAGCTGTCGGCATCTCGTTTTCCTGACTTATGGCTTAATTTGATTGAGGTCAAAAATGTATCTTTGGTCAGTGTTGGTAGTTTATCGACGATATTTTGCTCATAAATACATTTAAATACCTCTTTCTCTGCCATATCAGTGGGGACCCCAATTATTACAATACGGGGCTTCCGCTTTTGAGGCTCATCTACAGTAAGTCCTGATGTGGAACGCTCGACAGTCTGCTTCAACTTTTGGATGTCGTCCTTGGTCTCCGTGCTAATGATTACACCTCCGTTTCTTATTTTCCGAAGTCCTCGAACCTTCAGCTTCATTTCTTCAGGGCATACAATTTTTTGTATAAGATTTTTGGTCTCTTCACTGGTCTTGGTATTGTCGCTAGGATAAATAGCGACTGAGCTAGTTGCTTGAGGCCGAATAAGGCTTTTTGTCCCCTTCACCATGTCTGCAAAAGAAGTGCTTTCCTGTTTTTGCTTGGTCAGAGTTTCTTCTAATTTATGCTTGATATCAGTCAAACTAATGGCGAGGTCTTCATTTTCCTTTAAACTTTGCAGGGTGGCGTAGTTTTGGAGGGCTTTATGTTTCAGTGACTGATATTGCACTGCCATTTGGGAGACTCCGTGTCCGACTTTACGACATAGGCTACTAATTCTAAGCTTTTGTTCGGAATTCATTTTTCCTTCCGAAGCTATGGTCGACACCTCACTTAGGCACTGCTCAATGCTGGACATCCACGATTGAATTTCAGGAGTAGAAAAAACCTCAACCGTTTCATCCTGTGCTTGACTTCTAGGTGTTGTAGCTGGTGGTGGAGAGCGATGCGGCTGGCCGCCACGATTGAGGGGGCTGCTATCCATATTTGTAAAATAATCACTTACTTTTGACCATATTCGCAATAAAAACTGTATAACACAACAAAAACGTCTATGTCTCTAAAACTAGGTCACAATTAAAAACTGTTAATTTATGCAATTGTTAAGTTGCTTTACTGAGCACGTCTGTATTCGTCGAGTGAATCTACGTGAATGGAAGTACCATGACCTACTATGGCTTTCGCGACACTGTAGATTCATGTTTTTTTTCCAAACATTTTGCACAAATGCAAAGGTGATGCCATTTTAAAACTGCATCCCGACTAGACAGACAACCCCCACACATCAGATCAGCATAAAAATAAAATAAACGACAGCATCCTAGGAACGTCGATACTAATCAGGGATTTCGATTCAGCCAGTACGCGAGCGTTTCATTGGTTGCGTCTCGTACCGACTGAATATTGTTACCGATTTACGAAATAGGGATGCGCTTTCGGAGTGCGGTTGCGATTATCGATGCATTTCGTTTCGAGGATCGCATGGAAATGTGTTTTGTGTAACGTTGAGGGGATGAGCTGATAAAGAATGCCGGGTAAGTAGAAAACTGTTAGAGTTTTCTAATTCACATGAAATTTAACTACTAATTATCGATTTGCACAGTTTAATTATGTGCAATAAAAGTTCAAATTAAATTATTTGTATGACACAGGTTTATAGGATTAGATTTAGTTACATTTGATATCAATGGAGGTTCTGATATGTGTCAGAGATGCATTTGCAAACGCAATCCTGCAAAAGTATGTTTTCTGTGTGTTCAATCGTCTTATGGTAATTTCAAAGTCTTACTTGTTTGTGATACTGATAAGTGACAGAAGTGTGAAATATAATGCACAAGCTGTCCCCCACGGCTTCGCTCCCTCAACTGGTTACTTACTACCTACCCTACTCTATCCTTCTTACCTACCTACCCTGCCCTACCTGCCTACCTACCATCCTACCTACCTCTCTACCCTACCTACCCACCCTACCGACCTACGTGCCTACCCTACCTTCCTACCTGCCTACCTACCCTACCCTACACCAGCAATTTCTTTTTTCATTCTTAAATTAGCCTATATCCTTTCTCTGGATGCCATCTATCTCCTTGTCAAATTTCATTGAATTCCGTTGAGTGGTTTAGCGTGAAAAGGTAACAGACAGACAGAGTTACTTTTGAATTTATAATATTAGTATGGATTAGTTTTATATTAATTCCGATACGCTCCAAGAAAATCAAGCTGCAGAAAGTCATGCTAGGACCGCGGCACAACGGCCTTTTCTACAAAAATTATTTCGGCACAAGAAATAATAAAATGTTTCTACAAAAGAAATACAAGGGTAGCTGTTCCCCTTTTCTCAACTTTTCCATTGTTATATCAATATACTTATATATATATATATATATATAATACATAACGATCTAATAAAATGGAAACTGATTGACGTTGAGCAAAATCTCGAGCTTCCAAGTTACTTGGCTAACAAAACTTTTTAATTTAAATCGCTAACCGGTCGCTTATTGATTTTTTGTTTTGGTTCTACAAAATGGTGAATTATTAAGGCGATTTTGTTTTTTGTTTATACAAATGGATTTTCATCAATCATCGTTTTGGAAATATTTAAATATTAAGCTTGACAGAGTTTTAGAAATGTTGTGAGAAGATATTAATGTATCTTCTCGGGCAGGTTGAGTTGGAAATTGCTAGGTACTCTTATTTAAATCTGTGTGTATTCTACTCCAAATTCATGATATGCTAGAATTCTTTAATAAAGGTGTGTGTGTGTGTTGTGTCTCATAAATCTCTAGTGAATAGTCTTTTGAACTATTAGCATACACAAGTCAAAAATGGTTAATCTATGTCCAACCCTCCTTTATTTGGGACCAGATTCCGCTACTATACCAGTAAAGATCCTACGGCATTCGGCGCACGGTTGGCGCAGTGGTTGATCGATTGACAGCTGCACTGCGTGTCGCGGGTTCGATTCCCATACGGAACAAGACCTACAGATGGTTTTTCCGGGCCGACTCTGGGTGTTGTATAAGTGAGTTAATATGTTTGTAAATGCACCCACGATACAGGCAGAAATTCCTAGTTTGGAGCAAAGTTCTTTAAAAAAAAAGCCCAGCTTTCTATCCGCGAAACCTAAAATAACTTTGGAGTTTTAGATCAGTAGGTAGGTACTTAAAGAGATTAACTTTTACAAAAACTTTATAATTTTAGTTTATGAAGCTCTCGGTAGTACAAATTTACAAACTGGCAATATTATGGCTCTTACCCTGTTAAATTCTTCCTTACATACATAAGCCAAACAGAAACAGAGTATATAGGATGTAAATCCTCCCAAATAACACAATATTGTACGGCCGAGTAGTCATGTTTTAAAGCAATGCAGTGGGCAGGCAGCCACGATTTAATCTGTATTTAATTTTAAATTCATTAACCAGTGGTCGATGTGGTCGCAAGGCTCGTCCGCACTGATACTGAGCGCCATTTTTGTGTGTGACGTCATTGGATGTGAGTCTGTATTGGGTTTATATGTTTCTTTACATCATCGTTTCAGCCGAAAGACGTCCCCTGCTGGCGTCCTTTTTGTCGCCAGTTTGACCGGTTCTGTACGTCTCGCATCCAGCGTATTCCCCCAAGCCATCAGTCCATGTACTGGCAGACCTTCCAACGCTGCGTCTGCCGGCACTCTCTCTTTTTGGCCCTATTGACCAGGCGCTCTGCGAGCAATGTGCCTTACCCACTGCCACTTAAATCGGGATGTTTCTATTAATAAATAAGATAGAAAATCATAATTATTATTATGATAAACCCACATTTACTCACAAGCAACCACAGCCAGTCTATTTAAGGGATATCGTATTACCTGGTTATTGGGTTGTCGATGTTAACTATATAGTCACATGGATTCACGCCTTTGCCACATGGTAGTAGGCAGAAACTACAGAACGGTTCACAAGAGTAAGCCTCGGTCTTTATCTTCGTTCTGTGTAAGGACTCTGAGTTACTTGTTCGAAAACATTTTTTTTTCGAATATCTTCTTAAGATACATAAATCAGTTGTCTAGGTATGCCAAAAGAAAAGATTACATATTTTTCTTGATATTTTACCAAGTGTCGTGGTGGTCTAGTGGCTAAGACCTCGCCTGTCGTGCTTGAGGTCGTAGGTTCGAATCCGGGCAAGTGCCAATGTGATTTTTTTAAATTCATATGTACTTTCTAAGTTTATCTTGGACATCACAGGCAACGGTGTAGGAAAACATCGTGAGGAAACCTGGACTTATATAGTTTATAATGGAAGTCTAAAATAGCCAAGTCAGAGGCCTGTGGGGATTCCCAGAGGCGGCTTAATTAACTCTGACACCAGAGGTGGCCACACCTCACACGAAAAGAAAGAAAGAAAGACCAAATTAAATTCTTGTTTCCTACTCTTGTTCTACCGTCTACTGCTACGGCCGTAGTTAAATGATAAGCCAGATAGCAAGATTTCTATTAAAATGACATTTATTTTGCCTTCCAACGCCTAAGACCAACCCTTGCCCAGTACCAGGAACCATATTCTTGTCTTTATAAATACTAAAAGCACACTGAACTTGGAACACAAAGATGATCAAGCTACTAACCCAGAGCATCGCGTCTCGTAGGAAGGTAGAATCAAGTTTTAATAAGAGCACATTGGAAGCAGTCTTGGCTCACATTTCACGAGTTCTTCCCGTATGCAAACTTCATGTTGAGTATACTGAAACTTTCGACTTAACTCAGTTAAGGGGAGCGCGTTTTCGTTAGGATTTTTTTGCTGAAATTCCGTATTTAAATTTATGATATTTTTTGGTGTATGAGGTTTGTTGTAGGATCTTTTTGATCTTCCACAATTACTAAGTGTTGTAAATGTCATGCTTAGCGATGCCTCGTCCCGCCAAGCAAGCAAATAATACTAAGGATATTCAGGAAAATTCACAGCATCTGTAGTCACCACTTTTACACGAAGAGGTCTTTCTCTTTGAAAAGTTATCTGACATTACCCCTAACAAAAGGCAGGCGTGGTTTCGTTAGGATATTTTATTGCTGAAATTTAAGATTGGAATTTGTGATGTTTTTTGGTGTATGTGGTTTATTTAGGTGTTCCAAATTAAATACACGACTGTTATTTATGCCATATTTAGCAATGCTTTTTCTCGCTTAGCAATCAACATTATGTAACATTGTTGGGTGTCTATTTTGTCCCTCGGCTATGCCTTACTTTCCTCTTTATGAGCAATACCAAGTGCATTATGTCTGCTCATCTTATATTTAAGTGTACGTATGTAATAATGTGTTAAGAATGTCCCAAATAATTCACATTTATTGTATCAGCATTTTACGTAATTTAACACCTGTTATGAATTGCTAAAACTAAACCCCGATTTCTGAATGAAGACAATTTTGGTATTAAAGTTGACATGTTCTTAACTCCAAATACTAAATTCAAAAACTGGCACTTAGTCATAGACACTATGGACCTGATTAACAGTTGAGGCTTAATAAATAAGTAGTTATTCGATAGATTGTTCCCATGGTTCAAGTTGAAGGTAATATTTCTGAATGGGTTTGTTTCACCTTATATTTAACTAGCTGTGGCTACGCTCCCGTGGCCCACCACACAAAACCCGTTTTCGGGGTAAAAAATTGCCTATGCCACTCTGGATTAATGTAGCTTTATACTGGTGAAAGAATTTTCAAAATCGGTTCAGTATATTCAGAGATTACCCCCTACAACCTCACAAACTTTACCTCTTTTTAATATTAGTATAGATAACTGGTGAACAGCTGAGCAACTGAACCTCTACACCTGCTGACGCAACCCAACCCTTATTTGGCACCTTATGTGTCTATAATTTTACCGTTATCCTGCAAAACGCAACACTGCATAAGCAGTAAAAGTATCTGTTTTATACCGACAAACTTTTGGAAAGTTCCAGATCTTTTTTTTCACCACTTGTAGTCTGCCACTCAATTATTGAGCTTACCTGTTAAGTCTACCGACAGTCAGGAAACTTAAACTGGTCACCAAATTTCAAAGCATTTATTTCAATTATACGACTTTTACTTTGACTTTGAAGTTGGTTATGGCTGCGCGGTAGTAAGTCTCATACTAAAACAGCACCGTTTCGTGCCTTGCGCATCCAAAAAGCCAACTCCAGGGCGGCCCAGTAGTTTGGCCAGATCTATACCTATATACGGTTTAGTTGTTTTTTTTTTCCCCTTACTGGCTTTTGGATTATCAAGAACTCAATCAGACAGAAAGATGAAGCTTAATTACACATTCCAAAGCGAAGATCTCTATGAAGAAGAACGTGCAAGAAACTCAGTGAAAACTCTTTCACAAACATGAAAACCTGTATCAGATCTTCTAACCGACACGAAAGAAACTAAAAACATTCTCTCAAACAAAGTAGCAGGGCCACATTTCAGGCTATATGGCCCTGTTGACACGACACACAGTTTGCTCAGGACTGCAAACATATTGCTCGTGCTCCGGGCAATAAGGAGAACGATTTTTAAAAGCCCATGGAAAGTATTGGAGGGGGTATCGTTTTACTAAAAGTTGAGATGCCTTTTTGATTTTTCTTCTGAAAATCAGTTTGGCCATTTACCACGGTCACCTGCCAGAAATTGCGACAGAACCGCAAGCTTATTACGTATGAAACAGCAATTAGCAATAATTGTGCAGAGATTGTGCAATCATCGCGCGATTATTGCTCTACGTCAAAAAACCGACAGGATTATTTTTGCAAAATAATTGCTCTTTACACCATAATAATTATATGACAGCACTGCTAACAATAAAAATCTGTTAACTGAAATTTGCATAAATCGCAAGGTGATCGCGATCATTTCGTATTACGTATGGTTTTTCCTCCTTCTATGAGAGGAGGCCTGTGTCCCAGCAGTGGGAACATTAAAAAGGCTGATGATGTGATGTGTGATGATGGTTTTTGACAGCAGAGCGACAGCCATCGGCGAGCAAATGTGGCTGTCAAATTGCGATTACTTTTTCCCTCGTTGTTGGTCGCTTGCGAATCGCTCGCTGATGGCAGAGTAGGTACAGAAGTTATTAAATTTTTCGCGGCTTTTTAACAGCTTTGTCAACTATTCTGCCAATGTCTAAAGTATATTGGAAAATTCAAATTTACGTTTCAAAGCTCAAATTCGAGATGATGTAGTCTATTTAGTGATGTCCTAATGCGTTATCGATTCGAATTCATAAAACATTCGACTATTACGAAGAAATTGTAATCTATTTTACACATTGGCATTTTAGTCATCCAATTTTTCAAATTAATTACGATATTATGTAAATAAAATGAAAATATCCAAAATTCACTGCCATATTTACTTTTACACAAATGCATCTTCGAATATTAATTTATCGAAATATTGGAGCTAAATAGTAATCAAATTGATTATTGTAAAAAAAACAGTCTCCACGAAGTGTTGCTCTTTCATAAGCTGGTTAATTCATCAAACGATACATTTTATAAATCATCGGATAGATAAAATAGCTTCTGTTAAAAGTGACTGTCAAAAAAAAAAAGACTTGACTTAAAGGCCTCAGTAGCCAGGTCACTAAATTGATCGCGCAATAATTGTACAATTATCGCTACTTGCTGTTCCTTACGTAATAAGCCCGCCGGAGTTAACAAAATTGGAAGATTTGTGATGGAACATGGTATATGTTCCTTTAAAGATAAGCTTTGTAGGTTCTGTACTAAAATCAAATGTAAGAAAAAATATGATTCTCTATTTTCGTATAAGTATTTTGATAGGCTCACGTTTGATCACTATCTCACTTGATAGAAGGCAATGTTGTGATCGACAAATTGTTGCCCAGAAATATCAACAAAGTATTCTCAAAAAAATTGTGCATGAGTCAAAGTATAAAACACATTCACAAACGACAAATTGCATAATGTATTACACACATGTAAAGCCCGAACAAGCCAGAGCTAGTCTTATCTAAGGTTTCAGCATGTAACAAGGACACTAGTGTGTTTATAATAAAAACATAGGACACTCGGAAGCTGCTCTGGAGAAACAACCTGAGGCCGTGTGCAATGTAAACTTGGATATAGGTACATGGTTTAGTTTATGATAGAATGTACTGTTATTTTGGTAGGCAGTGTATTTGTGCAGTACAGTTATGTTTGTAAGCTGTAGAAGTATAGAGTGAATGAAGTAATCATGATTCTGGGTAGGAATCCATCTAAATTATTAGTTGAAAATGGTACAAGTTCAATTTAATATATTTTATGTACATACAAATTTATATTCTTTATAACCGTTAAAGTGATTAATAAAAATCATTTAGAAAAGAAAGTGTTTCAAATTGATTCTTCAAATACTCGCATTTGGTTAACATTTAAGGGGCGACCGCACTAGGGGTAACTGCGCGTCAGCGGAGCGACGCGACAAAATATATTGTATGAGATAAAGTGTAGCGTCGCGTAGTTCCGCTGCCGCGTAGTGCGGTTTATCTCATACAATTTCATACAAAGTTTATTTGGACGTATCGCGTCGCGTCGCTCCGCTGACGCGTAGTGCGGTTTGACCTTTATTGGTTCCAGTCGTTCCAGTCGAGAAGTACAAAAATAGTAAAAGCACGTGTATTGTGCCAAGAAAATAAGCATTTCAAATTATTAATTATAGGTTTTATGAGATAATGAGTAATAAGCTACATTAAGCAAAGTAATTATCATTATAATTACTTCTAAGCATTAAATAAAGACTATAAAAAAGAAAACTATTACAGATACTAAACTTTCTTCATAGACATTTATCTCTTGTAATAAATAAGTCAGTCCAAATATCTTTGAAGAATTATCCCTCGTCAATATAAAGAAGGTTAAGCTCCCAGTCTAGCCAAAATAAAACGAAAAATAATTGCCACAGCAAAACCTAATAAATAAATACACTAAAGCCCATATAATGTATACCTATGATCGTAAACGAAAGTGTAGCAAGAGCAATTATCGTCCAATCTAACGTTGGACAGCGGATAAATATCGACAAACTCTAAATTATTGTCTGTCTGTCTATCGGTATAGGCGTTCGGATGATTTGTGCGCTTTACCGACAATTTTTCATCCACCCTACCAGCTCTAAATCATGCTGACAACTCGGCCCGCCTGAACTATCAAAATCATCGGCCCAAATTCAACCTTAAGGTTTAAACTCTAAGGCCCATTTTCAAGTGGACACATTTTAGGGTAAAGTATCCAAAGGTCGTCCTTATATTTGATATTTGTTTACCGACGTATAATAAAATCCGTGTGAGTTATTACAGGTTGTGTTTGTCCCTTTTGTCTTGTTAAAAATGACGTGAGAAAACATTTATCACGGCTTATTAATCTAAAAACTAAGATGTGTTTTTGTTATTTTCTGTTTATATTGTTACAGATTTCTCTGGTGAATTGTTAGGCCGATGGTGAATTGAGGGGCCGAATATATATTATAATAATAATAATAAAGCTTTATTTATTCCTTACACATAGTTTACATTAATTCTAAACATTATTTGTAGTGTTAGTATTATACTTATTCTAGTTTGTTAGTACATGTTATTAAACTGAGTTAAAGCGTTTTTTTGTAAGGACCGCTCTAGCGGTGAAAGCCTCCTCCATTTCCTTCCATTTCGCTCTGTCTCTTGCCAGTCTGCTCCAGGTATTTCCCATCGTGGCAACTATGCCATCACTTCATCTTTTGAATGGCCTTCCTTTCCGTCTTTTCTTGTAAATAGGGTACCAATTAGTGACAATTCTGGACCATTTGTTTCCTGGTGATCTTTGGACATGCCCGGCCCATTTCCATTTTTGGGTCATTATGGTTTTTGCTATATCTTTTACCTTGGTTATTTTCCTGAATATATATTGGTATAGTTTATAAAAGAGATACAATTATTATAGACCAAAATACAGATGAGTTGCAATGAAAGAGCTCTAAAAATTGACATTGACAACCAAACGCTACAAAACATATACATTCAGACAAACATGGATCCTCCTTATTTTTAAGTAGGTTAGGTAAGACGAAAAATTGAAATTATATAGGTACCCAATTATTAGTCAATCACTTCAACTAACCAACAGAGAAACGATATGAAAACACACGCTATCCCTTACCACCTCACACTATTAACTACCCTATAACCTCATTTATATCAGATATAAATACCCGTATTAATCATAATTGCTAAAAGGATGGAAGATGATTTCCACGTCAATCATATCCCTACCCACCCATCATCCACCTATAAGGATAAATAAATGTTAATTAAGACGAATAACAAAAGAGTTCCTCAGACAAAAGGAAGGTCAGCAAAAAAGGTGTTAACATAACATCACTATATTCCCCTAAGTATTATGCAGATAGTACACCCACATCCGATTATACAGTAAAAGGCCCATAACTTTTGAACGGCTGAACTGATTTTCATCAAACATAGTTAATAAAACTTCTGATAAAGTCACATTTCAAACAAAAACAAACGAAATCAAAATCGTTTCATCTGTTTAGGAGTTATGATGCCACAGACAGATACACACATACTCAAACACACATCAAACTAATAACACCCCTCTTTTTACGTCGGGGGTTAAAAACTAGAATAACAGATGTACTAGTAAAGATAGATCAACAAAAGTGGGGATGGACAGGCCATATACTGCGAAGTACAATGCAAAATGGAGCAAGATAATTACTGAATGAGAATTCAGATCGAAAAAGGAATAGAGGAAGGCAAGGCAAGAGATGGGAGGTTGAGATAAAATTAACAGCCGGTCCCAACTGGAGAAGAGTGGCTAGAGATAGAAAACAATGGAATATGTTAGAGGAGGCCTGTGCCTGAGAGGCACATAGAACTGAGAGACATTCTGTAATACATTATAGTATTTTAGACAGCAACCTTAAGGCCCTTACTTCGCTTTAGTGCCGTAAAACGATTAATTACTTTCTAAAGCATACTCCTTAGTAACGGCTAGGTTAAAAGGTTTGAAAAAAAAACAAAAGATATTATTGATTCATGTACATTATTTGTAAAACATAGTTTTTTCGTATGACCAATACCTTTGCTTTAAAAAATAATTACAAAACAATATTATTTCGCTGCTTTTGCATATTCCTTCTAAACGACTTAGATGTTCAATAATATTTTTACACAGAAGAATTGATGGCTGGAATTTCTTTATAACTGAAATAGCATAATATGTAAACCAAATAATATTTTGTAACCAATACTTTCCAAAAGGAGGTGCAATATTGATATTCTTGCACCGAACGGGCGCACGGCCAGTACCGCGTTAATATTGGGGAATATATACGCCTTAAAGTTTTAGAATGAAAGGCTCATTGATTGATTGATTAAATAGCAGGTGAGCCTATTGCGATCAACAAACACAAATCCACCGGACTGAGAAATTCCAGATGGAAAAACCCAATCACACTTTACCCGGCCCGGAATTCGAAGCTAGGATGTCGTGCTCAGCAGAATAGCACTAGCGACCACCAGACCACGGGCACTCAACGCGAAGAAAGAAAATTTGGTTCAAATAAATTTCACTAGATGGCGTGATATATAGCTTATGATAGATTTGATTGTTTATTGAGTTTTGTGAAATATTAACATTTTCTAGAGACGATCATAAAATAATATGTATTTTCTTGTTTAATTTTCTCTCATACCCACAAAATTAAGGATTATTGGGCTCATAGTACACATTCAAAAGATTATTTGAATAAATAATTTAAAATTGATTCCAATAGATGGCGCGGTTTTAAGTTTCTGAGGCATCCACACAATTTTTTTAATTTGTTTTTTAACACATTATGCTACAATGAAACTGTAAAAACGTGCAAAAAATACTATAAAACAAATCGTGGCTGTATTTAAAAAAAAAAGTATTCACGAGCCGTGTAAATCCTTTTACTTGCATGTCGCTGCTAACACCATCTATATCCGTGGAACGGAACCGAACGCGATCGATGCTCTTAGAAAAATAGTCAGTTTAATCAGGCGAAAAACGCTAGTTACGTCGGCACGGTTTCTTTGTATGGGATGTTTCTAGTATTATATTATCTGTGACCATACTAACGAGGCAATAAAGAAAAATAACCCAAAAGCTTCAAAAGCGAACTATAAAGACAAAAACAAGAAGAAAATCATGCAGTGCAGTCGGAGGATACATATTCGCGAGCTGGCTGACCAAAACCAGGTGTATCCTGCGACTGCTCAGCATGATTTTCTTCTTGTTTATGTCTTTTTAGTTCGCTGTTGAAGCAGTGGGGTTTTTGATTTTTTTAATTAACTTTTTTTATTTACAACTTTTTAGTTATTTTTTTTAATTAGGTACATTTAAATATATAAGTGTTTTATATTTTTGTAATCACCTCTTAAAACCCTTTACTTTTTTATAAATTTCCCCCCCCTCAAAATGGCGCCCAAAAGTCGCCATTTTCTATTTTTCAATTTTCATGTAGCCAGTGACACTCGCAGGGTTAAGACGAATCGATTGACGTAAGAACCATCAAAATCGGCCAACGCGTTTGGTCTCTAGAACGCCACATAGGAACAAACATACATACATACATAAATATATAAATACATACATACATACATTCTTACATACATAGACAGATAAACACATTACCCTCCTTCGGCAGCCGGGTAAGTGTTTAATAAATCTTGCACTGCAGTGCTGAAAGCAGTTGGAAGTAATGGACGCAATTTCCTTTAATTTTGGGTGTCTCCCGTTTTTCTTTTGGGGGAGATAAATGAAGCTTGTAAAGGCTTAGGGCTTTGGTACGTAGTTAACTCAATTATTAGTTAAATATGCTAACCAATGAAAACCTGTTTATTTTTCAGTTGTTTGTCTAACAAATGGTTGAAAAATATTCTCTCTTACTTATTTGATCATTTATGAGGCTAACAATAGACGTTAAAAGACATTTTTACCGAATTTTGAAACCATTGGTTTGCTTATTTAACCATTGTTTGAGTTAACTACTGATCAAAGAACTGGGCCATAAGGCCGGGTGTAGATAAGTGTTAGTACTTATGCTATTGCTTATGTGCGAGTGTTTTATTTTTAATTCTTTTGAATTCAACAAACAGGCACTTTGCCCGTGTGCCGGTCAAAAATGATCCCAAGGTAAGGTATACCTACTGCAAGGGCTGGTTCAAGGTGGCTCGGACAAAGAATACCTGGAAGTATTTGGGTTCAGCAGTGGGATAGTGTAGGCTTAAATAAAAAGAATCCTTAGTCTTAAGTCTACGCGTAGGCCAAATTTGAGTCAGGATTTATTTGGATTTTAATCCACGACCTTAAGCATGAGAGGCGAGATTTTAAGCACTGCGCCACTACGGCAGTAAAAATTCTTCTACAGTTAAAAACAAATTCAATCATCTACTAGACAAACAAAAGGAATCATTCCTTCATAATAAAAAAGCCTTCAATCACAACAAAAATAAATATCAATAACTACAAAACAAACAATAAATTCTTTTGTAACCATTGTATTCAACTTGACCTGGAATCTAGATTCATCATTTCTATTCTATTCTAACCCAGAAACAGTAACACAAAGCTGTGAGCATTACTGGCGATAATTTCTATCATTAGTTCGGCGTGCTGTTTTTGCTGGCGGTACCGATTCATCATTGCGCGGTTGACGCAGTGGGTCTATACGAATATTTGGCGTTCCATCACTCATATTGGCTATTGTTTAAATAACTGTAGTTGTGTGGTTCAAGATTGATAAAATGGTGGCAGACACATCATTATTGATTTGGTGTCCTATGATTTGCTTTGGCACAAAATGAGGACGGAAACCAGCCTCCCTGAAGAGGTAATTAACATTTTTGATTATTGGTACAACAACCAGGTTAATGCAATAAGATGGGCTGGCGTGACCTCCGACGCGTACAGGTTGAGGTGTGGAGTTAGGCAAGGCGGTTTAACCTCGCCTCGTCTCTTCAATCTGTACGTGAACGGACTGATCGAGAGGCTCAGCAGCACCAATGTCGGATGTTCGATAGATGGATTCCACTGGGTCTCGGATGACCTCTCAGACCACGAGGACATTGAGAGGGAGCGCCGGGCGTTGGCTGTTCGATGCAATATGTTGGCTCGTAGATTTGCACGCTGCACCAAGGCAGTAAAGGTAACATTGTTTCGGGCTTTTTGCCAATCTTTTTACACGTGCAGTCTATGGGTCAACTATACGCAGAGGACAATCAGCGCCCTGCGCGTTCAGTATAATAACGCTTTTAGGATGCTGATGGGGCTGCCGCGGCACTGTAGCGCATCGGGCATGTTTTCAGACGCACATGTCGATGGCTTTCATGCCATCCTTAGAAAAAGAGCCGCCTCGCTGCTAAGTCGTGTCCGCGGCAGTGGCAACAGCATTCTTAGCGTTATAGCGGGCCGAACAGACTGCCCAATATTGTGGCATTGTGTTCGATTACATGTCGAGAAGTAATAAATTAATTTTGTAAATTTCCAATTTCACCTCTACTGAACACAGACTTTTAATTTATAAATTTTGCTGAACTTTATTTAATTTAAAAATTTTCTTAATTTATTTTAATTGTTTATTTTTATTTTTTTGGATTTTACAAGGCATTTTGTTTTATTTTATTGACATTAATTTTAAATGATATTACATACAGTGTACCAAAATGCATAAATTGATTTTTCTTTTTGTTTTGATTTTAGTGTACTTTACTTTTGACATAATGTGTATGTATTGTAAGTGTATGTAATTTTATGTGACTAACATAGTATATAAGAATTTGTACGTACTAACAAAACTATGGATTTCTTATCTGAAATAAATAAATAATAATAATAATAATTAGGTATATGCCAATTTGCCAATTAAGGCACTTTTCCCACGATCAGCGAGTAGCGAGTAAAGCTTGAAACTAAAAACGAATTGGCGAGCAATGAGTAGCGAGTGTGTAGTTCCGATAGTTTTGTCGCTCGGCTATTAGCGAGTGTTATTGTGCGACAGGCGATTACTCGCACCACTCGTTTGGGGCAGTCGCACTGTTGGTAGAAATGACCGCTCGCTGGTTGGTCTCTCGGCGTGAGTTCTAACCACCACGCGAGCAACTATTATTATGTGTCTCTTTTATTGACATGGGATCCTGTATCTTTTGCTCGTTTCTTCAAACGGGAAAGCTGCTGCAGCGGTGGTGGGACATGTGCCTGAATGTCATCATTTCAGCTAAAAGACCTTCACGTCACCAAATCAACTGGTCCTGTGCCTTTTACATCCAGCGTACTTCTGCCTAATCAAACCAGGTGATCGGTCCTCCATTTTCTTAAGACCACTACAATAATAGAAATAACCTCTGGTTATTTCTATTGTTTGATCTAAGACCAGATCTCCAACTGCTGATCTTAGTTTTGGTTATCCTCCATTTCAGAGTAGACTAGATTATCAGTAAAATGAAAGTAGGTATTATTTATTTTATACTTTATTGTACACCACTTAAATAATTACAAGACAAAACATTTATAATGATAGAAGTGTACAATGGGCAATGGGGGTATTAATACTCCTATGTTCGTTACTGTTAATGCTAGAATTTACCTGTTTAAAATTCAGTTTATCCGATTTTCTATTTACAATATTACATAAAATTTTGATGCTTTTTGGACTATTCTAATTAACAATACATGTTTTAGAAACTTATAATATAAAATGATTATCGCTGTTGCAGAGACGGTAGCCAAATTATCTAGGTCATAAACCTATACCAAATAATTCCCACTCATCGTTAACACCAAAAAGCTAGGCAGCGAATCATAATTCCTACACCTAATAACAATTAATCTAGCGGGGTGTTTTTGCCAACCATACCCATTCATCATGCTAGCGCGCGATGACGTGATGAGGTCACTGGCATGCCATCACTCACTATCACGCATTACTCTTGTGAACTAGCTACAGTAGATATTCTTGATTCATTTTGTGTTTGTTTTTTAATTACCAGTGACGTATTTGTTCATGGCTAACGAGCATAAGAAAAATTCCAAAATTTAAAAAACCTCCTACACATTTTTATTTCATGCTACTAAATTTATCTAGTACATAATAGATACGTTTCGATCGGCAATCTATTGTACACGTATTTATGTCACTATATCTTGCGAAAACACCCCCATTCAAACAGTGAAACGCCCATAACTTTTGAACGGCTTAACCGATTTTATTCAAACATAGCTAAGAGCACTCTCACCTTCCAACAAACAAAATCGGTTCATCCGTTTAGGCGCTATGATGCCACAGACAGACACACAGATACACAGCAACACACGTCAAACTTATAAACTCACTTTTTCCGGCGGGGGTTAAAAATGAATACGTAAGGATCGTAGCAGGTGGCGTTCTGTATAATTATTTTCTGTCTACCCCCATGGAAAAAAGACATGTGTTTATAGTTTAGAAGCTGCTATTGTGACTTAACTATGATAGTTAGATATGTTCTCTCGCCGTCTTTTTTGTAGGTAATAATGAGAAATTTAATCATGTAGTACATATTTTTTATATATCATCAATAGTTTTCTCAGCGCACGCCAAAGAATTAATTTTATAGGCAAATTTTGCTACTTTGGATTACATTATTGCAATTTACATATGGATCTAATTTTTTTTTTGAAAATCCAAGTCAGGCATAATGTAGCTTCCTAATGGTCAATGAATTTTAAAATCCGTTCAGCAGATCCAGAGTTTATCATCATCATTTCAGCCGAAAGATATCTACTTCTGGACATAGGCCTCGCCCAGGTGACGCCACATTATCCCCTAAAACCTCACAAACTCACAAACTTTACCTCTTTATAATATTTGTATAGATGATTTTTCAATATGAGTCTAGATGACGGATTTTTGCAGCGTAATAATTTCCACTATTCTACGAGTAAAACAGTGAATTGTTGCCTTCCTAACTACTATTTTTTGTGTGTTCATAGGTAGTCGTCAACAAATTAACCTCATTGATAATAGTTTATTTATATCTACCCCTTCTAAATATTCAATATTCACAGAACCCATTTTGATATTTGACTTAGCATCTAGACGAGGTAACTCTACTCTACTTTAAATCCTCCAAGAAATTGTGTCCCCACAAGCCAAGCTAGCGGAACCAGTAAATAAAACCCTTATTCCAACCCAGCTCTTATTTTATTATTACTACGCAATCTAAAGAGATGGCTCTCTTGAAGATTACAGAAGTCTTGCAACGTCAATGGCAGGCTTAGGAGCTGCATCACAAAGACACATTAATTGGAAGCGCTCTCGGCTGATTTGAGACTGCGCTCGACTGTACTGAGAGATGCTGAGACGCTGAGAGATCCGGCTGTGTTTTATGTTATAATTGATTGTGGTTTCTGTTCAGTTCAAATAGTTTAAAGTGGCATAGTTGAATATATCAAATTTTTTGCTCAAAGGTCTGGCTTCTGAATTGATTAATTTAGAGTTAAGAACATGTCTAATCCTTATTTAATGGAAAAAATTGACAGGTTTTTGATCTATAGAGTTTGACAAATACTTATCGTCAAATTCTTAATTCAGAAATTAGAGATTTTTTTTAACAAAGTAGTGCAAGAAAGTCTGATTAGAAGTAAATGGGATACACGGTCTTGGAGGAGGAAGAAGAATTAGTAAGAATTAAGAATCTAAAAGAAATTCGTGCGCACAAACATTAGCCCGAAAGGTAGGTGAATTACTTTAAGTGCACATATATTTTGCCAGTATCTTTTAGAGCCGCATGACAAGACATTTATTAATTGCCGTGAATAAACTATAATCCGAGTCCATTTATTGACAATACCAAATTTTTAAAAGTATGTCTAAATAGCAAATTCAAGTCACGTCTAAAATCTGTCGCCTTCTTAACCTCAAAAAAGAAGACCTCCAAAGCCCTTTACACACAACATGCAGAGATTCTAAAGTTGTGTCCACATGCCAGTTAACACATTCAATTACATGGGCTAGCGGAGCGAGTGCGAACCGCCCCGGCTTCATTAGGCAGCCGCTCGCGACGTCCTCAAGTGTAATCTGGCAGAAAATGACGTTGACGTGATCGGCCATCTTTGACGTGACGTGACGGGCGGACGTGTGTACTGGGGTTTAGATGCAGTTAATGGATTGCATTGTGCAATGTAAGATTAGTAGATAAATAGATGAATCTGTTTCTTACATGCACATATTGGTTCTAAACTTTTACTTAAAGTAATAGGTAGGTACAGAAACCTTTTTTTAAGCTTTGATACCTTGGTGAAGACGAATTTACCAGCTGTTTTAAGTTGTTTAACTGATTTTATTTGTTTGTGATTGATTATTATAATTTGTAATTTTACTTGCATGCGTTGCGTGCATGCCTCCTCTAGGTGAAGCGATGACCTAGTCAAGGCTGCGGGCGTCCGGTGGATGCAAAACGCACAGGACCGATCAGTGTGGCGACGCCTGAGGGAGGCCTATGTCCAGCAGTAGATGTCTTTCGGCTGAAATGATGATGATGATGCCTCTTCATGAGATGCCAATTATTTATGTAAACATTTAAATCTCATTTAAGTCAACTGTATAACGTTATTTTTGAGAAATAAAGATTCTTTAAACATAATAGAGAGAAATTATGAAAAACAATCTAAATTATACAGACTAGGAAGATCTTTTTGAAAATGTAAGCGTAAAAACAGACATTTATTTCATTTCATCTTTAGTGTTCTAGGTATTGGATAATTTATTGAACCTTCAAAACAAAGCCTAACTAACGTCAAGTATACAAGTGAGTGAAACGTAAAAATCAATAATCTTCTTGAGGATAAAAATGATGAGAGATACGAACGAACCAATCGCAGCCTAAGAAAACATAAAAGGAAAAAAAGCAATTAAACCACCAGCCACCTAATCTAAAAAATCACAAGCACATAAAATATTTGCATTCCATTGCTTGCTCAACAAATTTCAATCTCGGGAAATATTGAAAAAACACCGCAGTGAACATCGAACTAGTCGATTTCAATCAGCGATCGGATATCTAAGATAGGGTCGGGACTTCATTCCCCGACACAATGGATATTGAAAACTGATACTGCTCGTCTTTTGTTCGCCATTTTAAATATTTTCGAGGAAATAGTAAAGAAGGGATGGTATGGTGGATGCGGGGATGAGATGAAATTCTGATGTTTTCATTCGATTATACGCAATCAGGGGTAGAGGAAAGAATTTGGTATTTATGGTGTTTGCGTAACATACAAAAAAAAAATTTGAATGTTAAAATAGTAAATTTTGTACAAATTTATTCATAATATTCGTATGGAGATAGTTTGAGACCCTGGAAAGGACATAGGATAGCTTTTATCCCGGCAATCATCCTTTAGGGGGTGAAAAAGGGGTAAATTTTGATTAATAATTACATCTGTATTTTCTGTAAAAAGTAGAAAATATGAAATAGAGTTCCATTAATCAGTATGGCAAATAATTACGTGAATTCTACTATAAACACAAAAGTTTGTGAGTTTGTGTACATCCATCCATAGCTGAGTGAATGGATGTTTGTTACTTTTTAACTCAAAAACTACCTACTAAACGGATTTTGATGCATTTATATGGTTAACTTATAATATATCAGTGTATCACAAAGGCTTATGATTTAAAAATATATTGAGATAAAGTACTAATTCCAAGCATAAAGTAATAATTATGTTTGACGAAAATTTTCTATTTGGTAGAACACCAAAATGTAAATACTTATGCTCCTAATGCTATGATTTGAATTTAATAACAACAGCTATATCTTGAAGCACTCTTCCTATCTATCACAAAGATATCCAATTTTTTTCTCTTTCAATATTTATATTTTCATTTTATTTTCTGTATTTTCACAATTTGGTTTGGTTATCGTTATCGTAACTCCTCATAATGTTTGTAGTTTTAAGATAATAATAATCTACTCTCGCGAATTCTGGGCGAGAGCCTGGTGATCCGTCACACAGGGTATCCTAGTATGGACTCCAGTCTCTCACAAAGTATCATATTTGAGGTATTATTTTTTCTTTGTTATTTAACTTGTTTTATCTTAAAACTACAATCTTAATAATAATGTGATCCTTTGTGAAGAGTAAAACAAAAAACATTGTTATTTATCAGAACAAAACATCCTTTGCAAACCGGTAGCAAGTCGTGCAGAGACCGGTTGCAATAGAAATGTATTGCACTAAACTAATGTTTAAATTCAGCGCATTACCGCTCCGTGTTTCAGGCTTTCGAGACGTTCGCAGCATCCAAATGGATAGGAGATCTCCTCTGGAGAAGCCGTGGAGGTAATATTAACGTTAGCACGTAGAAAGGTGTTAACGTTTTATGATAACGATGCGCTTATATGGAAAACTAATAAGTTACGGTACTTATTATAAATTTTGATTAACCATGCAGTCTTGCCACCACGAAGTTAACGAAGATTTTTATTAAAATTGGATAGAAATTGTTACCATAGATATTATATACTTTATCTATTAAAACTTCATGCAACATTCAGGTACATAGGCGGACTTAATGCCTCAGGCATTCTCTACCAGTCAACCAAGGACGATGGAGAGACGTGGAGACGTGGTGCTGGATGGTGGGGACTTTATTGTAAATCAAAATAGTTACACAACTCTTTTATATATTTATTAATAGAGTAGATGACAAGACATAACTATTTAGTCTGTCACTTAGATAACTTAGAAATATTGAACACGTATTTACAACACATAACATACTCTTTTTATACTGAAAAAGAGACGTCACAGGCCCTCCTGAACTTTAATTTGCTTTATCTTTGTCAATTTGTATTTATTAGATAAAGCGAAAAATAGAGGTCCAATATTATTTGATAAGCTCACTGACGGACTAAACAGAATTATCGTTTTTTACCCAGGAAACATCCCTATTCTATGGATACGATGGCGGTCTTCTCGCTGACAGCGATATCTACCATATAACCTTTGGATGCAAGAATTATATAACCTTTTCTTTTGCTTGAGTCGGTTAAACTTTCAACGATATGTCTGTTTGTTAATGTACTTTAAACTTAGAAGGTAAAACCAGAAATAACACACGCTTATGTAATAATAACCATGACAAAACTGACATTGTTAACAAATCACTATCACTATTGTTAGGTATATAGGTCTCTATGTTAGGTCAATTGGTGACCTGTTGCGGCAATTTCAGGTAAAACGCTTCAATTAGAACTAATTGCAATCACAATCATTTGGCTTATATCAGAGCTGCGTAGTTGAAATACCAATTAGCAAACCGTTCTATCGAAATTCGCATATATTAGTTAATATAACCAAACAGTATTCAGAAACTCATGGTCTATCATATTAAGTGATTTACAAGGCAGATGTTAGTGGCAACTCCCTACAAAGACATACACGGATCATAATTTATTTATTTAGTAACATAATCAATACCTTGTCTAGACTTAACAACGCTGACGGAAAAAAACGTAAATTAAAATAAAACTCTAGAACAAAGAAAAAATAACATGAACAAAAACAATTTGCTACGGCGTAGCCGTGTCGTAGACGTCTGCTACGCCGTAGCACCATCGTAGACCCTTTCTCAAGAAAACGTTATTATTACCGCATTATTACGTAAAATAACAACCTACTAATTTATTGGAGAAGGCAATAAATTAACTTGTCATGTTCGTAATTTATGTCCTACACCTCGGTAATGTAAGATTTTCGTGTACGCTGTGAGAAAAATACTCGTATATAATATATTACATACACTGCCCGCCTGGTTCATGTAGTTTGTAGATAAAAAGGCCGGCAAAAATGTAGCTTGATAACATTTTTATTATGTTGTTGTGCTTTTGCAGTTGGTTGTTTTGTCCAGTGGTGGGTAAATTAAAACATATGGCATCGTATAACTCCCCTTCAAAAATAGAAAGGACCTAAGTTTTCGTAGGTTCTAACAAGTACAACCGTCACAGAATATGTTAGAGAAGTAACATTGTTTGCTGTGTGTAATATGTAATCTCTGGGATTAATGATTTAATTTTTCTTTCTATTATTTAACGATAGGCTCGCTGACCACCATCTCGCCTGATGGTAAGCGATGATGTGGTCGACGGTGACACACGCTTGCCTAGAAGTAACCTATTCCCTCTTGACTTAAAGACCCCTAGGTTGTAGCTATTAGGAAACAAAAACTCCAGCAGGGAATTCCACTTCTTAGCTGTACGCACAATAAAAGTATTTGCAAAACGATTTGTGCGCACTGGTGGCAATGTCTACCATGTATCGATGGCGCATAGCCGTACGTCTTGTAGTCCGATGATGGAATGGGAACGGCGGAATCAAATTGAGCAGTTCCATCGCACACTCCCCGAAATGTAACCGATAAAAAACCGACAGGCTGGCAACTCGGTGACGAAAACGAAAACTATTGCATTGATATAAGCCCTACTATTACTCAATGTCTTAAGAGTCTTTTTAATCTCACAAAAGCCAAGCTGCTGGAAAAGCCTAGTCCATAATAAACTGTTATACATTAAAAGAAGTATTAGTGAAGTTTCTGGTTACTCCAATGGGAAAATGGTGTGAGATAACGTAAGTACTAGCTGTTCCCTTCCGGTGGGTTCCCGCATTGTTGAGGCGGAGGGGCTCAGTAGCCGTGGCTTGGATAACCACGGTGATGCGAAGAGGAACCCGAGGAGGGGCCGCTCGTCAGGGCTTTTACCGATAAGCCGACTACCTAGAGGCCAATAAGTAGGTTGCGGTGCCGTATGGGCGCCATCGCAACTGAGTAAGGCCGCGATGTGGTATGGTAGGCATCGTGGCTGAAGGTTGGAGGCCGAGGCGGGAGAGGAGTGCCTGTATTACGGTGCGCCACTCGCCCTACCCTCCGCGGCCTGAACAGGGTCGCCACCGTCTGATGGCGGACGCGGTGTGCCGCAGGGGAGGAGGAGTGTCGGTATAGCTTTGGACGCTCTCCCTATCTACTAGTGAAAGTCCCGTCAAAATCGGTCCACCCGTTTCGTAGATTATCTAAACAAACACATAGACAAAAATCATAAAAAATGCTTATTTGTTATTAGTACCGTATATACTTTCCCATGCATTCAATAAAACATTGTTATTTTGATATAACATACAGACACTTCAATTTTATTTATTTGTATGGAAGGTATATGGAAGTAAAAATAGTAGGCCCACTAATAATATATATCTCTTCAGTATATTATTTTCTGAATGCCTCAGTACCGAGTATCTTAGATTACAATCTGCGTGGTATCATCCGGGCGAGTCCACAAATCCCTAAGGCAATCTGTCATGTAATTATCTTTATTTCGGCTTTCATAATAATATGTCTATTTTGTTGGGTTATTATTATCTTGCTATGAAGATGGACTAGGTTTTACTGAGATATTATGAAGATAGTAATGATCTTATACGGTAAAATCAGGATTGAGAGAAATATGTATAAGATAACTCTTGAGGTTTTTGTATGCGTCAACAGCCATAGCACATGGTTAAAGATCATCTCAAAACTAACTATTTTTTGCTCTCCACTCTCAGATTACTCTAGTAAATATACATGCATACAAGAGTACATAAAGTCTCCAGACTCTACATAACGCTAACTGATACGTTCTTACTAGTATAGGATCTGGCATTCTATTGTATTTTTGCATGTTTCCTTAAATGTTTGATAAGTGTTACGTTGTTTTAACTGTATAAAGGCATAAGTTAGCTATCAGCAATGAACTCAGTAATAGAACCACAATCAATTTTATAATTAACAAATTCAAAAACCATACGATCACCTACACGCGCCTTATTTCTACTTAACCATCCACTTACACTTATTTCAACAATAATTTACATTGTTAGAAAATCCGTTGAGAGATATAATTTTAATTTTCATTAAAAATCTCTGTAAAACGCGCTACCTTGCCAAGAAATGCTAAGTAAATTGTTGAAGCAGTGCACTATATCAGGCGAGAGTTGAGTTGTCGCTGCTAGCCAGACATTTTTGTGTAGTACCCTACTTTAGACAGTTTTTATGGTTCCGTAACCGAAAGGTCCAAACGGAGCCCTATTTATGTCTCTCATGTGTCCATCTATCTGTCGTCTCACATACATTTTTTTTCGAAGAATTTTTTAACTTCCCAGTGACCTATGAATATGAAATTTGGTGATAATGTTTGTTATTACGTATATTTTACTAACAAATACTAATTTAATGATGAATCAGATTTTTTGTTTGGTATGGAACCCTAAATGTGTGAAGTCCGACACGCAATTGGCTGGTTATTTGTCAGAGGGTGGGTATTTTGGAATTAATTTGGCGATGTGTAACAACATTTTATGAATGAGGTAAGTGGTTGGTTTTCAAATTGAGAATTTAAGTAAATGACGTGTCAAATCTTACTTGAATGTCGAAGTTTGGCAGGTTTTCAAGCTGGTTGTAGTACAGGTTGACGATTACCTAATTTAAAATTAGCGCTCCATAAACGGTAAGTATATTTTGTATCGATACCGAAAAGAGAGTAGAAAAGAGGTAGAAACAAATAAACAGGCAAACTAAAGTCATGAAAATCTAAGAAGTCGGCTTTGACAGCTATAAAAATACTTATTAATAATTAAACTTGATGCTTAAGAATGATACTCTTTGTTATGATGTATGAGTAACATAGTAATTAATTAGGATTATGAATTTGATTTTTCTATTTCTTACGTACAAAGTTATCGCGGCATGTAAAAGTCATCGGACTTCTTAAATTGTCACTATTATATAATAGTCTCAGTGTAAAAAAGGAATGAAAAGAAATATTAATATAATATTTCATTTTCTTAAATTGCAGGTTCATTTCAATTTTCTCAAAACAAATATGCAACAAGAGTTGTTTTCACTCCGATTGATTATTTGAAAACACAATAAAATTATATCAGGAAGAGAGCTCTCCTATTTTCCTTCACAAAAATAGTTATTAGGGGCAAGAACGTAATCATCGCAGTCACTAAAGCATGACATTAAGATATAATACACGGATTACCTGGCCAACGAATAGATGAGTTTCAACCATACACACCAAATTCACCCCTGATTAATCTCTGTTTAACCCCCGAGGGAAAGAGCGCGAACATACTCACTTTGAATATCCCGTTCACACAATCATCAATGATTCAACTCGTGACGACATCTATGATTGAAAGTCTTTTTTCCTCTCTGAGCAAAATAAGGGGTAGAAATAATTACGGCCGAGGACTTTGAACCCAGAGGGGGGACGTAATTAAGAAGGGGGGAGCAGGATCATTTTGTTTTAGGTGTGCTTTTGTGCCTTGTGTGTTGACTAAAATATGCTGGACCGAAAACGTTTGCGCCTTCGCTTTTCGTTTTTGTGAGTTTTCGGCTTCGTGATATAGGAATGAGGAAAGTGCTCTGTGAGAAATAGTTTTAGTTTATTTTATTTCAACTTTTCATGGTTTTTCCATGATGTCTCTATATTTGCGATACGGTATGCCAAGTAATTCAAATGATAATTAAGGATGAAAATTGTGAATGAAGAATTTGAAATGAGTATTTGTCAAATTAGACGTTCTGAAATCCAAATTCTTAATTCAGAAACCGACTTTTAGGTGGTTATTAAATAATAACAGAAATTTATTTAATACAATTCAGTTACTACATTATTATTTCAAATCTTTATTGTGATATTTTCCGCATAGCAGAATCAGACCCATGAGAATTTCTCCTTTTTATCACAAGACTATACTAAGTTTTTTTACTCTCCTCGTCTGCAAAAGACAATAAATCCTGCTTGTAACGTCCTGTCATAACTATGGCAATCTATTATGTTTAAATGCTCCCAAATTCCTTGTAATATAAAAACAAACTTAGTTCCTGGCATTAGAAGAAACTTCTTCACGAGACAAAATAACAAGTTGAGTAAAAATATAAGCCAAGTGCGAGTGGTACTCGCGCACCGAGGATTCTGTACAAAGTTTTAGCTATGTAAATATTTTTTTGAAATATTTTGTTAATGTCAATAGTTCGCCAATCTTTGGTGAGAAACAAATTTAACTTTGCCGTCGGTAAACGGTTGGTCCCATACATTGACCTAGGTCGCGGTTAGGTTATCAGTTGCAAATAAGTTTATAATCGCATTATTTTTAGTGATGTAGGTACTAATTTAAGACATTGTTTCTTGCTAAATTTCATGATTCTGGGTCTCCCGTATAGGTTTTGAATCCCTTCTTAGGGTCATATATTTCTTTTCAGGAACGGAATTCTAAAAACCACTCTTTTGGAGGCAAAAATCGTTTTCTGAGAAAATTAAATTCTAATTAATATCAATACAGACAGTTTACCTGAAAAGGGTTCCAGCTAGGTATGTAAAAGGAAATTTATCAAGTTTTATGAAAAATGTTTTTTCTTTGTAAAATAATTTAAGTTTATCTAAGACAATTATAATGTTGAGAAGCTCTTCAAGATTAAGCAACAGTTGCCGAGATCTGTGGATGGGTGACCATGCCTTCATTAGTAAGACTCCTCCGTGCCTCAGAAAGCATTTTCATTTCATAATGAGTCAGTTCTTGACCTTGATCTCACCTGATGGTAAGCGATGGATGCTGACTACGATCCGGAACCAGAATGCAGGTCCAGAATAGGCTTGCTTTGAAGACTGAAGGGTTCTATAGGTAGTACAAACCAGAAAAAAACCCAATTAAGTCCATAAACTCCTCAAGGACATACTACGATATACTTCCAGTCCAAAGTACATAACGTTTTATGGCCTCACATCGTCACGAGGCCGCAATCAAGAAAGACTTCATTAAATATTACTGTTGGTTCATATTAATAGATTATTCCCTCAGGCTGTGTTTGGCTTCTCTGAATTTTAATATGGGGTAATAAATATAATGTGTAATTTGTAAAAGGTATACTTCGCACGAGTTCTGACATTATCTACCACGTTATATGGTCTTAAAATATTTTAAAGATGGGTAATATAGGTTCATATTAAATTTCACTTGGTATCTGTATCACCACATGTATTATGATACAGAGATGGTGCTATTTGTTGCATAGCTCGATATCTGGACTTCAATCAGCTTTCGAAGAATATAAACTAAAAAACCTTTTAAAAAAAATGCAACCGACTTCCAAATAAAAACACTACAAAGTGAAAAATAACTTCAATTTCGGAAGTCGGTGTTCCTGTTTTGGGATCTTCGTTTTTTGACACCGGTTGTATTTTTTGTTAAAAAGGTTTTTGTTTTTCACTTTTTAGTTGTGGTTACATAACGGACCAATTCTCCAAAGTGAAGCCAGAATAGATTAATCCAGAAACATGAAACATAAACAAAAACGGTGGATTTAGAGTATACCAGGGTGAACTGTTCACACCTGCGTACCCCTTTAAAGCGTGCTAGTGTGATGTTATGTTATGAAATGATGTATACAATAAACAGACATCCGATTGCAGCTATCCCGAGTGATCTGCTGTCATTTATTGAAGAGTTCTGATGTTTATCTCCGAAGTTCTTCATCAGATCTTTACCAAATTTAAATGGGACCACATGACAAGCACCAGCTTTCAAATAAAAAAATAATCATCAAAATCGGTTCACCCAGTAACAAGTTCGAGGTAACACACAAAAAAAAAAAACGAATTGAGAACCTCCTCCTTTTTTGCGAAGTCGGTTAAAAAGAGTATTGTAAATTACCACGAAAATCTGTAAACATATCAAACAAAACTGTTTTTAATGGAAACTTGGTGAATTTTGACGAAGACTTATCTGATGAGATTACAAAAGAACACTCTCCTTTAGCACATCTATTATAGACAGACGTAGAAACAAACGACATGAAGTTCCACGAAGTATCAAACCTTATGGGGACTAACTCAAACTTACCGATGCATTTGAGCAAACTCAATCAAATCCACATCAACTAACACAGGTACATATCTACAGGTCCCTACGAGTCTCTAATCTTTATTTACCCTGTATGTAAATCCACGTGGACTAAGATCTTGAACATCGGTAAAGTTGGGTACAGACAACACGTGGGACTTACGACCCTTGTGTACATAGCCGAAGATGTTGCAAGGCTTGTATACGCCTTAATGTGGGGGAGCGTGTGTGAGGCTTTCGATAAGAATATTAGTTATTCGTTGCATTTTGTGTAAACGGTTGTAATATACACTGGTGAGATATTCGATGGAAAATGCAACAGTAAGGGGTCTGCTAGAAATACAAATTACTGTAATTATGCTAAATGTTTGGAGCATGATATAATTTCAGCTCCTTAATTCCTTGGTGATAGGATAGGATAGGATAGGATAGATGGATCACTTTGCCGCACTTTAACTCCCATTTGGTCCGTTGTGCATGCAGGCCTCCTCTCTGTGAAAGGGAATGGGCCATAATCCACCACGCAGACCCAGTGCGGGTTGGTGAATGTCTCATGTCTTCGAATGTTTGGTTCTAAGACATGCCGGTTTCTTAACGATGTTTTCCTTCACCGTTTTGAGAGCAGTGGTGATGAAATAATTTATACAAAGTAAAGCAACTGCCTGGGTTCGAACCCACAACCTACAACTTGTAAGTCGCGGCCGTTATCACCACTCATCTCTCACATTCCTTGGTGATTGACTTGACTGGACTGCAGTTTATATACGCTGATTAATAGAAACAATATACTTGTTTTATTAATTATTTACTATAACTTACATGAAAGCGAGTTGGCTTTCAAGCTGAAGAGCGTATGACAGTTATTTACAACAAAACAAAAATACCATAGATAGAACTAAAATATTAATAACTTTGTGTTGCCATTAACACTCAACTTTAAGACATCCTTGGGCTCTGCTCTAAATGATAACTTTAGTTAAATATTTAAAATGATATGGTAATAAATATAATATCAATCATCATACATTTTGGTATTTTTGGCAATAAAGTCAGCACTTGGGCTAGGACCCAATAAAACTTTTTCAGTCGATATAATGTACATTAAAGTGGCAAAATGAGCAATAAGACCTTACGATGACTAAAACTAGGATTTTGCATCATCATCATCACCTTCCTGCTGTTACCCCATGTTACTTGTGGTCGGCGCAACACGTTTTCTTCTTCCATGCCGTCCTGTCCCCCGCCACGCTATCACTGACTCCCTTTTCTTTCATATCACTTCTCAAACAGTCCATCCATCTTTTATTTGGTCTTCCTCTCCCTCTCCCTCTATCCACATTTATATTCATAACTCTTTTAGTAAAATGCGTTTCATCCCTCTTCGTCACTTAACAAGATCAGGACAAATGGTTTCCCTTCAACTTTTCTGTCAGTGGCACCACTTTCAAAACCAATTATTATTTCAAATTTATTTCATTTTCCATTCCATTTTATTTCAAAACCTAAACCTAACAAAACCTACCTAAAATAGTGTACTCTACAAACAGGAAAACAACAATCATGGTACTGGGCACCAGAAAATGCAATTATTTTTGCAACTTTTAATTGCAATTGAAGCAAATAAGCTTATCACAAAGAAGAAAAAATTTTTTTTTTCTAAATAATTAACCTAACAAAAGAACCACTGGCTGGTAAAAAAAAGAATGTAAGGATATTTATGTACAAATAGGAATATTCCTGAATAAAAGCGAAGAAATTGCTCCGTGCCTTACAGAGGCGTGCGGGGGAATACTAAGCGTTTAGAATAGACCTACTAACCATGTGATACAAACAGGGTTGGTAAACACCAAGGTGTGGTTTTTTTTAAACCATTCACTGCCTGACTATTTGAAGGTTTACATGGCAACTTACGGGTTAAAGATGTTTATCATTGTGAGGTGTGTGTATACAGGTTAAAACTGCTATGGGTATTAAATAGAGAGCTAAATGTTAGTGTTTTGCTCAAAACAATAGTGTTCTTGTCTAGAGAGCTAAATAAATAGTTAATAAAATAGTTAATATATGTTTTGTTCAGCTTCTAAATTGGCGGTTTTTCTACTAAGTCATGCGTAAATGTAACGCTAACAGTACTATGTTATATTGAGACTTCTCCATGCCTTGGTAATGACAAGAACTGCTAAAATTTTGATTTATAATATTTGTAAATTTTTGACAGTAATTACGAGTAGTCTGAAGCCTGAAAGTTTGTCTGTGTGACTTGTGTGTCTTGCCAAGAAGTTTCGTATACCAACAGGAAAAGGCTAGGTTGACGGTTGCGAAGTACAGGAAAAGGCTAGGTTGACGGTTCTACTATCCCTGGGCTACTACTAAGTCTTCTGCCTCATAGTTATATTTACATGGATGAAACCAGGATTGATGAAAAGTTTCTATGTCATTGTCATCAATTTACCATTTTTATTTTAAATTCTAGCAACCCACGTAATTTAATTTCCAATCTAGCAACCCTAACCACAAACAAGGGCTCCCACTACTCAGTGTTATATGTATTGTATTGTACGTACCCGACTATACAGCTAAAAGGAGGGTGCTGTGTTGAACTAGATGAATTTGCTTTGTATGTCGGAGTGGAGTTATTAGCCCCAGCGATATACTGAGATGTAGAGGAGAGAATTAGTGGAGCAATTTGCAGAATGCTGTGTTATATTCTGGGCTTATTTGTTATAGTACTGGAGATAAATAACTGATGTGGACTATGTTGTGGCTAGACTGTAATTATCTAGGTGAAAGAGCTAAGTTCTAAACCTAGTAAATAGGAAAAAAAAATTTTGCTCACTATTTAAGCTCAGAACGCTACGACGGTTTCTTCACCGTATGAAATCAAGAGTTTTATGTTTTTTTGTTGTGTCATGTCAAATATTATTATTCAGCTGCTTTTTAGGGTTCCGTACCCAAAGGGTTAAAACGGGACCCTATTACTAAGACTCCGCGGTTCGTCTGTCGGTCTGTCTGTCTGTCTGTCACCAGGCTGTATCTCATGAACCGTGATAGCTAAACAGTTGAAATTTTCACAGATGATGTATTTCTGTTGCCTCTATTACAACAAAGACTAAAAACTGAATAAAATAAATATTTAAGTGGGGCTCCCATACAACAAACGTGATATTTTTGCCGTTTCTTGCGATAATGATACGGAACCCTTCGTGCGCGAGTCCGACTCGCACTTGGCCGGTTTTTTGTAAGATGGGAAGGCAGGCGCCATAGTTGGAAAAATGGTAGGCATACGTCAATGAGTTTTACATATTTTTGTGTCGATATTTTGAGAATCAGAAAAAAGTTATTACTTAATGGATAGTAGAGTAGTTAACACCAATTTTTGACAGGTTTTTAAAGGCGTTTCTTAACTTCAGATTGTTTCCACAAACTCACCATAGGTCCCTTATATAGTTTCATCCAGATAGTTGTCCACACTGGACAGTAAATGGTATTAGACACAGATATAAATATAACTAAATGACGCGATTGTATGTACTTCGCGTGTCAAAAAACGGTGTAAAATTACGATCAATGATCGTACTTTGAGCTTTTCATTTAGTATTATCGGCACCGGAAATACACCGAAATCTAGAAAAATGCTTAATTATGGCATAAGTAAGCATTTTTCTCGATTTCGGTGGATTTCCATTATATTGAGCTGCAAAGACTGTATAGAAAAAGTTGTCCGAAGCATTGGCAATGTTTTCTTTCATTGGTAAGTAAATTTGTTTTTAAATTATGTGGGACTTACGCTAACTAGTTAGATTTGTCTGTGGTATTAGGTTTAGGTATCTTATTTAACTTACCAGTAAAAAACTACTCGGACTTAATGCCGTTAAAAATTCTAATCACACAATTTCTCCATTTAGGTATTATTTAATCTCCAAACTTCTAACTATAAGATTCCATATATTTGGGAATACCAAGCATGTTCCATCCACAAGTACTACTTGTCTAATGAAAGCTCGCACCTAGCGTACCTAGGTAGCAGCTTGCATGCCTAATGAAACCAGTCTGGAACTAGGCACATTAATTCTGTTTAAGACTTGAACTTAGAAACCATGGTGAAGTTTGTTTGTTGGATGATCGTTGTGTTGAAGACGTGGGGATAATTTGGATATTTATTCTAAGGTCTTTACTATGTCAGAGATATTAGATAGGTAGGTACTTTCGCATCTATCTCATTTTAAGAGGTCTAGCTCTCCGTGTCGAACAGAGATGTAGACAATATTTTTCAATGTCTATAATTTCGTGGCAGACTTGCCTAGCAGAATAACTGATAAGTAAACAATTCGTGGTGGCCTAATGGGTAAGACCTCGCCTCTCATGCTTGAGGTCGTGGGTTCAAACACAGGCAAGTACCAATGTGACCTTTTCAAATTCATAATGTACTTTCTTAAAAAATCTTGGACATCAGATGCAATGGTGAAGGAAAACATCGTGAGGAAACCTGGACTTATATAGTCAATTTCAAGTCAGAGACCTGTGGGGTTTCCAGAGGCGGCTTAATAAACTCTGACACCAGAGGTGGCCACATCCTCACACGAAAAGAAGAAGAAGTACAAGGCTAAAAGAGACAGCATTTTGCATTATAAATTGGTTACAAATTATTTTTACAGAATTTGTCTCAGCTAAGCGATAAAACTGTCAATGATTTCTTTCAAATTCAAATGCCTTTCCATTTCCTTTACTTGTATTGTGAAAATAAAAACGTTTGCTACATCAAATACATCCTCCTTCAAGCTGCTATATACAACTACACTGTAACTTCGTATGAATATACATATATGCTTTTCCTTGGAGAAAACTATCAATGTAGTGAACCAAAACTTTAATAATGATTTAATGGCATAACTAATCGCTTCCTTCTCCTGCTACCCCCATCAGCCTACAACTATCAAGATCTCAAACAATTGTACACTCTAACAACATAACCGCAAAGTTCAAATTAATTTATCAAAATCCAGTGGCATCTTAATGAGGTTGAAACTAAATACACACGTTTTGACATCGCAGGTGTAATTTATTACTTTAACCGGGTATTCTATGGAATATACATCGTAGTTCTATGTTGAGTGGCTACGTGTATATATTAAATAGTTTTTGTTCTCAAATATCTTTTGTTTGAGATTGATAGCCTGTGGTCTAGATTTTTAAGTAACCTAAGGCTTATGTGTGTTAGTCATTATTTGTTTCCAGTTAACCCTCAAACTAGGCTAAACTTACTCATGCTTGGTGTGGTATCGCGTAAAAGGGGTAACAGTTATTAGAGATTGAATTCATCTACACTTGATCTGTTATTTGAGGCTTTACAGCCTATGTTCTTGAAAAAGGAAAAGAAAATGAGCTATCATAAAAATAAGTGAATCTGTGAGATCTGATTGTTTTTGAATCCGTTTCTTAGGGCTGAATTATTTTATAATTTTTAAATCACTATTTGTCCTGAAATCTATCCTTTCAAAAACTTATCTCAATGATTAATTTATATGTGACAATGCATCAGTATTCACAATATGTCACCTTTTTGGCGATACCACTCTCATACAAAAGTCTTGCCCCAGTCATTAGGTATCTTCACACCACAAACAAGAACACAACCCACAAAATTAACAATATAAAACCGAGCCGCATATTTCAGCCCTCTATAATCTAGCCCAGTGTTTAATTTAGACCTTCACAAGCCAGCGAGCGCACTGCTAATTTGTGAACCAAAACGCTGACAGAATACAACGTACAGTAGTGATGTAACGTAGGCAGAAACAGAACCAGAGACTTTATACAAGTCACGGGGTCCCAGCGCTAACAGAGACAATTTGGTTCAAATAAATGTCACTAGATGGCGCGATATGCATCGATTCGTTATTGAATTGTGTGTAAAATTAAAATTTCCTAGAATTGATCATAAAAAAATTATGTTCTTTTTTAATCAACTTTTCCAAGCGCAAACTTATGGAATATTGGGCTCTTATTTCACATTTCAAAGATTATTTGAACGGATCATTTATTTTTAAATTTGTATTAAGATAACACATTTTGGTACAATGAAACTGTAAAACGTGCAAAAAATACTATAAAATAAATCGTCATAGACATTTGTCTTGTGTCACTGCGGTAAATTGGACGAGAAGATACCTACTATATAGAGATAAATTATAATGTATAAAAAAGAGTTTTGCCACTTTTGTACCCATCAATCTGTTTTGTCCTGCGCCTGAAATAACAGTGATAATGCTCGCCTGAAGTAACAATAATAAGGGGTTACTCCCGTCATAATGCTCAGTTTAAATTTCAGTTTTTAAAGTTGCGAAAGTAGGAGAACAACGCATGACGTATGAAGTCGTGCGGAACTTCCGCAGTTTTCGAAGCAGATGCAGAGATCTATTGCAACACTAACGTACAACATGCAAAACACAAGTCCATGTATGTTTCTACATTAAAAACAGGGGAAAAGTGACTTCTCTTTGAAAATCACGCGTATTATTTCGGTTTAAAGGCTTGGCTTGAAATAGTGGTTTGCGAAGAATATTTTGGTTGCTTTTTTGTTAACTCGTTTGATGTGTATATCAGGCTTGTGTTGCAAATCATGTTCTTTTGTAACATAACTTAATTGTTTGCAAGATCCCTTGAAAATAGGCTAAAATTATGACGCTGTTCTGTTTTTTACTTTAAAAATGAGGAACACAAATCATATATTGTTGGAGTCTGTTAGTTAGTTCAAAGACACGTACTTAAAGCTTATTTTATTATATTTTCTGTCAGTTTTATGGTGGAGAAATATAAAATCTTTGCAATTGGTGTTTGCGAGCCCTTAGATGGCAATAGGAGGAGCCTTATCAAACCAGCAATCACCTTGCTTAAAAATGAATAAACAAATAACAGTGAATGTATAATAATATCACTACAGTAAATATAGTAATAATATCACACATAATTTTTCACCAAACGTTATAATTTTTTCGCATACATGGAACCTGAAAGTTCTTAGTGGAACTATACCAAGTGTCTCCGTAGTTCTTACAACGAAAAGTTAATGATATAAAAAAAATATTGTTCCTCCATGATAACAAGTTATAGGCATGTTTCAGAGAAGACGGTGGATCTTGGTAATTACTTCGAATCGCTCCTGAGGGAAATTCTTGGGGAAGTAATGTCTTTTCGAGGCTTATTTATTTGGCTTCGCGTATCCATTATCTTACCATAATTGTTGTTTTGTCTACCAAAAATTATTTATAGAACATAATATTTTTAATAGGCGTTCGGAAACCCAGAAATTTGAGAGCCGCAGTTTTGAACGTTATACGAGGTATCTATTATATTTAAGATAAAGATGAGAATATTAAAGACACCCTTTAATTTTGGATTTAATTGCAATATTTACTTAAACTTCATACATCACCAAGTTACCAAGGCGGACTAAATTTTCCCTACCAGTCAAACAAGGGTCGAGAGTAAACTTGACTGGAGCATAGTTTTATAAATTGGTCAGTGAAACTAGCATTATTCAAACTCAATCACGTTTCTCACAAAAGTATATTATCTATGTAAAATATCCTGGTATAAAAGATATGATTTTAAATTATATTTAGAACTTACCCTTGCGCGTGATCTCGTGCCCTGTTGATAGTCGTATCCTCTGCCCTGTAACAATAAAAATAGTTTTGAATTAGGTACTGCAGTATGTCGTGGTGCCCAGTAGCTAAGTGGTTCAAATCCGGGCGAACCAATGTTATTTTACAATTCATACATCATCACCAGCCTTTTTATCGGACTGCCGAAGGAGGGTAATGTGTTTATCAGTCTATGTATATATGTATGATTACTTAGCCAAAGTAAGTGTTATGTAACGTTTATCAATTTCGGCCTTACTCCCAATTAATTAATTAAGAATTTGCCAAACTGTAATTTAGCAAACCTGTCAAACTTTGTTATTAAAGTAGGATTTCACATGTTCTTAATTCAGAAAACGGCCTTAGGTCATTAAATATACACATCTACAAAGAATGTAATGTTGGACAATTTAGATGGAAAAAATATTCTAGTTTGTTTTATATTTTCACAGATCGGGATTTTCGTTTTCCAAGAAAACAAAGAATCTTCTAGATTACATGATTACAAAAAGTTACGTAACAGACACAAATTAATAAGACAAAAACACTCAACATCAAAATCCAGACCAACACTTTATACTTCAAGAGTTCAAGAATATTTCATTACAAACGATTTCCTCGCCTTTTGATTACGCCTAGAAACAAACCCGACACCTCAATCTTAAAACAATTATAACAGGGCTAAATCTCAGTGTATACGTAAACACATTATAATTGGGAATCTCAAAGTGCCTACGTACTTTGGTAAGGTAATACTATACAAACTTGTAAGTCTGATAATCCGTAACGGAGCCTATACAGAGAGACGCGTGACCGCGAGTTATGCTAGCGTTTCAATCTTAGATCTGTTTGTCTTTCGTCCTTGTTGTTGGGGAGTTGGGAAGCTGAGAAGCTGAGTGGTTAGCTATTCCGTTTTAAGGATGTGTTACTATGCTCAATTGAGTGCCAATAGAGTAGTTTACTGAAAATTAGTGTTTAACCCCCGACGGAAAAAGAGGGGTGTTATAAGTTTGACGTGTGTTGCTATATATATCTCTGTAACCGTGTATCCGTGTCTCCGTGTATCTGTTTATCTGTGTGTCTGTCTGTGGCATCATAGCTCCTAAACGGATGAACCGATTTAGATTTTGTGATTTTGACGAGAGTGTTCGTGCAGCCGTTCAAAAGTTATGGGCCATTTTACTTTTTGAATCGGGGTGTTTTCGTAAGATCATCATCTGCCTAGCTTTTTCCCAACTATATTGGGGTCGGCTTCCAGTCTTACCGGGTTCAGCTGAGTAACAGTGTTTTACATGGAGCGACTGCCTATCTGACCTCCACAACCCAGTAACTGGGTAACAGTGGTACCCCTTGGCTAGACTGGTGCCAGATCTCAAGCTTCTGACTACTCGTAACGACTGTCAAAGATTTTATTAGATTGCCCATCGAAGCGTATCTACTATGTAATAGATAAATTATGTAGCATGAAATAAAAATGTGTCGCGGGTTTTTAAATTTTCAAGTTTAACTTGTTTGTCCGTCAGTTAGATTAATAAAAAATATTGGACACATATTTTTCTTTTGCCACGTAAACATAAAGTGACGACGATATAATGCGTTGAAATATCGAGTGACGTCACGCCGCTATTACACTTTATACTGCCTTAGTGACGTCACAAGAACCCACACCAGAACTTTGATGCGCTTTAACTTTGTAATTTTTTATTGATTTGGTAAAGCAAAAAATACGTGTCCAATATTATTTGATAATCTCACTGACGGACTAAATAGAATTATCATTTTGCTGCCCAGGCAACATCCCTATTATAATTTAATCTGCACTAAAGAGGGTTCAGGAAAACGCTTAAGGTCTATCCATACATATCAGGGCCGTGCCCGGGACATGGACGGACCGTGCCACAAAAAAATATCGTTTTGTACATTTTATATGAACTCGCTCACAAATGATTGGGCCCGGCCCTGTCACGTCCCGGGCACGGCCTGATATGTGTGGATAGACCTTTACTAGGCAATCTTAAAAGCTGACAGTTCGACACATTTTATACTGGTATTTCTTGTCTTTATAAAATGTCAATTAGCACAGGAGAGTGTGATTATAATGATTGTTTTTCATAAGACCAATGTTAACAGCGGTCAATTTATTTTGCCACTCGTGCCATCAATTTTAATTAACAGGTGAGTAATTTAAAGCAGCCTCAAAAACTACCAAAATTAGTCAATCTAAATATTTAAGAAAAAAAATTTTCACAAAAAATATATAATTTGCCTTTAACATTCATGAGGGACAAAGATTGAGTTCAGAAAGAAAGAAAATTAAAAGTAACGACCAAACTTATTCACCCCTTTAACCACTAAAATATTAAAACCCTTTCGGAAACCCATCCTGAAACGCACTGAAATAACCGTTGCTTAACCTTAACAACCGAGATTGCGCAGTTAAAAACTTCATAAAACTCCGGTTAAAATAAACAAGTAAAGATTGTGGTGACTATGCAAGTAACTGTCCTTGTGAGACGGTGGCTAATGCAATTTGCATGGAGTCAGGAACTTTGGGCCGTAAACAGGGGTTCTCACCACAGCCTTAACCGTGTTTTGTAAACTTTTAATTGATTCCGTATTTTATGTTGCCGTTTTGTTTGAAAATCTTTTAAAATGGCGATTTAAGATGGAATAGTTCACTTTGATGGAAAGAAAACGAAGAAATATGTTTTTCTTCTTCAATAATTTAGGCAGTCTTGTTATACAGGATGAGTTTTTTAAGTGAGGTTGGATGGCCACATCCGAAATCATGAGGAATAGCGAAAAACACTCAAAAGAGACTCGGTGTCGATTTTGATGTCAACAAAAACTACATATTCTGGGCAGTACGAAGTACATACGGCATACTTAAGGAACATCTCATTTTTAACAAAATAAACTGTACGAGTATAGGTACGCCAATTATTCCTTATTGTTACAAAATAAAATGCCGTGCTGAAAAGCCTTTTCATTGAAACCCATCAAAGTACCAATTTTCAAATAAACACTTCAACAGAAGAAAACAATTTTCGCAAAACAATAATCCAGATTACTTTCCACAACTTTTTAATTTAATAACTCTTGTTAGAACTACTTCGCTTATTCTCCAGTCTGACAATAAATTAAACTTATTCTAGAAATTCTCTTTCATGACGAAACGATTTAAAAGAAAATCGCGCACAAAAATATTCAGAAAACTTTGAATGAAATCTATTTGTGGGAGACTTTTGGAAAAACACGTCCCTACGCTTTTTATGTAAAAATTAGCAAACAAGTCGGCCTTTGTGTTAGAAAAAGAAATGATTGTAAATCCATGAAAATTGTCTTTGGAGGCGCAATTTATTCCTCCCCTGAGGAGAACGTGGTACAAGTTGAAAGCGTGAGCGGTACTTAAGATGTTGATGGCTAAAAGCTTATTAAAATAATTGTTTCATTTAGTTACTAGAGATATTATCCGAAATTATATCTATGCTAAACAAGTAGTTTCAAGAAAAAGGATTCTGGAACAAAAAAAAAGTTTTACAAATTATGCTTGTGCCAAAGGAACCTCACCTCATCTCCATGTCAGAAAGCAAAACTTAGAAAACCTTATTTACAATCTACCTAAGAACAACCACCAAGAATATTGCCTAAGTTATTATTACCCCAATCCTAAAAAAAAAGCTATCGATAAGGCAAAATAAATCTGCCCATAATCTCTGTCACTTGTTGAAGACCTGAAAGTAGTACAATCAGACGCCAGCGCAGCTAAATACCATGCACAATAGGGGAAAAGGAGGGTCGACCCCAAGTAAATGTGATTAGGACAAGGCAGTAGAAGAAGAATCACTGATGCTTGATCATTCTAATTAACCTTTCACATAACGCTGTACTCTCTAAACTTGGCACCCAAGAAAAAATCGACGCATTAGTGATCCAGACATTTAGGTAAACAAAATTAGTCGTTAGCAAACGAATCCCTCCTTGCCTTGTTTATCTTGGCAGTGTAATTACCGAAGCCTCTGAACTGGGATTTACGAGAAAATGGAATACTATATATATAGATCTGCGTTTATATTTATATGTATTTGTTTAGTTGTGTTTGCCTCTAGGGTGCACGGAGTCGAGTGTTAAATTGGTGCAGTAGTTTGAAGTAGTAGCTCTGTTTAGAATAAATTAGTTGATGTTAGATGTGTAATTTGACTTTGATAGTTGCAAGATTTCTAGGAGAAGAAGATAATAATCCTATTAATCGACTTCTACTAATATTATACAAGCAAAAGTCTATTTATTCGGGGGCGTTTTAATTCTTTGTATAAAACGCACCAACTCAACTTCATTTATATAATATTTAGTAGACATCTCTTGAGTAAAGTTAGTGTTACAATTGTAATACTATAAATATAGATAAGTTAGATCATCCATTTTATAGATTAGCACGTAGCATAATATTACACACTTCTTTCATAGGGCTCAGTGTTAAATGCTATAACAAAATACCTTGTGATATGTTAAAATTAAATGAGAGAAAATTTAAAACTTTTGTTATAAGCACACTTTGTACACAAGCATATTACTATTTTTTAACCGACTTCCCAAAAAGGAGGAGGTTCTATGTTCGACATTATGATTGTATTTTTTTTTATTTTTTTTGTGTATGTTCACCGATATCTCCGTCAATTGTGGACCGATTTTGAAAATTATTTTTTTGTTTGAAAAATAGGTTCCGAAATTGGTCGCATTTTAATTTGATGCGGATCTGATGAACAACTTCGGAGATATTCAACAGAACTCTTCAATAAATAACGGCATATCTCTCGGGATTGCTGCAATCGCATGTATGTTTACTGTTTATACCATTTCATAACATAACACCACGCCAGTACGCTCTTAAGGGGTATGCAGATCTCTCATTTTACCGGTTATGTTCAAGTTTCATGAAATCTATTCTGGCGTACCTTACTAACTTGCCTATTAGGTAGGTACAACTCAAAAGTGATAAATAAAAAACTTTTTTGCAAAAAAATACTACCGACTTCCAAATACAAAACTACAAAGTGAAAAATAACTTTATTTATTTTTCACTTTGTAGTTTTGTATTTGGAAGTCGGTAGTATTTTTTGCAAAAAAGTTTTTTATTGTTTAAGAAATTGACTCACACACTGTTCCGTTGTTGTTGAATTAGGTAATTTACCTATGTTTGCAATATTTGTAAGTATGTGAGAACCATGTTCCTATTTATCAAATGAATGAATTTACCTGTTAGTTCTTCTAATACTTTATACCTATACGTAGTATAGTAATGTTAGCCTGGGTGCATTGTCCTCACGTATATTATAAAAAAATAATGTAAAACCTTTTTTTTAAAGAGTATATTTCGAGATTTTTGTCCATTCGTCTTCATAACAAGCTACTTTTACGAATGGACGATAGAATCCATTATTATTACTTTTGAATTTAAAGTTTTGACGTTCAAAAGTGCCGCTTAAAACCTAATTGAAATAAAGAATCTGACTTTGACTTCGCATGGGCGAAGCAGCTAGCAAAATTATTTTGGATTTTGCCCGCTGCTTTACTCATGTGTTTAAAACTCACACTAAAGTTGAGCAGAGTTTTAAAACCTCATCAAAATGCTTTCAGAAACATTTGATTAGTCCTCCATAAGTTTTCTTTACTATTATGGCACAACATGACTCGTTCTATGTGCAAAGGGCTTATAAAACTATTTTCACAGTCGTTTTTAAAGATTATTGTTGCCATTCACGAGTCACTGCGGCTTATAAGACCATTAATAATTCAAAATACATGAAATATGGTGAATAAAAAGTAACTAACAAAAAGTATTTATAAGGTAGACGTGAATGGATAGTCGGAAGGGGACGGGAAAGACATACGGTCTATCCCTAATAGTGATGTTCTTCAGAAATGCCAGGTGCGCAGTACTCATAACCAGCGTGCGTTTATAACTAGATGTATGAACGTGAGTGAAGCAAAAGAAGTATGTAAGGATCGTAGCAGGTGGCGTTCTGTAGTTTCTGCCTATCTTATGTATGTATACATACATAAATGTGGTAACTTTTTTAAGGTAACTGTTATTACATACTATCACGGTTGCCTTCCCTGCTGAAGGGTTGGATAGAGGTGCACCTAATAGTTCATCCATATTATGTCTGTTTTCTTTAAATCCCATGAAAAAGGACGATCCTATTGCCATCTACTGGGCACAAATCCAGACTCCGGACTGCTACTAAAAACTCCAGATGGAATAACCAAAAAATAAATATGTATGTATGTGTATTTTAATCAATCTTTTATTATTATTTTTGTTAGCACGTTTTAAACAATGCACCTGCCATGTTGGCTCTTCACCACTCCTGATATACCGGTAGAGAATGGCTAAGGCATTAAAGCCGCGTTTTGTGCATGAAGTTTTAATAAATAACCCAATAACATTTTGTTTCACCCGGGTATAGGGCCCAGGACCAGCAGTAGCACTTGCGACCAGTGGACCAACGAGGCAGTCAGTAACTTTTACGTGATCTACTAAATCTCCTAATGCAACCAATGGTAGCACTTGGGGATAAATCTTTTACTGCACCACCATTACAGCATCCAGGGACAAAGTTTGATATTATTCGCAGCATTTTATTGCTGTCAACTAGAATTATTTGTTCCCGGGTTTCTACGATTATGTTCCTATGAAAAATCATATATGGGATCGTAAACATTTATAAATGGAGAGATGAATCTAGCTATAAGGACATTGGCTAGCAGAGAATGAATAGATATATTTACCTTTGGATTTATGTTACATTGTAGTAACGTTTTTCCTGCTAGCCCTACAACGTTTATTTTAATTAGTGTAATGGGTCTTAAGGTATATTTTATCTAAATGCTTACTTTTTAGGGTTCCGTACCCAAAGGGTAAAAACGGGACCCTATTACTATGACTCCGCGGTCCGTCTGTCTGTCTGTCACCAGGCTGTATTTCAAGAACCTTGATAGCTAGAGAGTTGAAATTTTCACAGATGATGTATTTCTGTTGCCGCTATAACAACAAATACTAAAAACAGAATAAAATAAATATTTAAGGGGGGCTCCCATACAAAAAACGTGATTCTTATGCCGTTTTTTGCTAAAATGGTACGTAACCCTTCGTGCGCGAGTCCAATTCGCACTTGGCCGGTTTTTTAAATTGTCTTAAATTGTGATAAGAAATAATTTATTGATGATAGCACAATGATCATTCTCTTGCAATATTCCCATTTGTTTTGGTTCATCGCGTCATTTCTTCTTATCGATGTTTTTACAATATTGGTAAACAATAATACATATTTGGTGCTAGCATTTTTACTATATAAAACCAAACCTGTAAAATTGCTAGAGCTGTGCCGACTATGATTTTGGCCGATTAGTTGGTTATAAAAAGGCCAAGCCAATCACGGTTTTGGGGGTGTTCAGCAATTTTTGTGAAGCTTCGTTTACAGGTGATTCGCGCGCAAGTCGCAACCGCTACTTGGGAGCGTGTCGGAACATGTTTTGTTTACTTTGCACGCATTCTTTCTTGATTTTTGCTTTTGCACCGGTCAGAGCAATGTTTATGTGTAAAAAAAAATATGAAAATACTGTTATTGTTCATTAAAGTGACAGAGCTCAATAAAAAATTAGCCTCTCGAATGTCTCGTGTATGAATTTTTTTGACCAATTGGACAATGATACCCGTAAAGTGAAAGGTAATCAGTGCCAAATGACAATTTCTCGTGGTGGGCAGAGAAAACCGCAAATACACCACAAATACCGACATAAAACCTTGATATCTCAGTTAGGTTCTGTGATCAAATGTTCGACCACAGACGATTCCTCCTAGGCACCGACTACGAAAGTGGCCGGATAGTCGGCTTTACTAACTAGTCGCCGCTACTGATAAATTACATGCAGCCAAAATCGTACCATTGCACAGTGAACATAGAACAAGAGGTGAGGTGCTGTTGTGTGGCAATAAATTAACTATTAATCACCAACCAACACGCTACCCTCAAGCTTGTCTATCACAATGAAAAAAAAACAGTATAGATATCACTCACAGAACAAAAAACAGGTACTTTTCTCACAAAAAAAGGCCATATTTACCTATACTATGTTCAATTCGGCACATCAAAAGAAGACTATTTTCCGTTCGGTTATGTTTTGCTCTCAAACGATCTAACCCGAAAGCTATTTGCTTTAAATATAGTTCGCACAAACGAGACCTGGTACAAAGGAATTGGTTCATGTGTTTATATGGAAAATACGTATAAAGTTATGCCTAGATTGGACTTTTTTGGGATCCTAATAGTGATTACCTTTTTGTCTAGGATCGGAGCGCTCATCAAAGAAAATATTGATGAAACATGGAAGAGTCTTTGGATCAATTAAAATGCTTTGTCGAAGCTGATTTTTGGCTAGACTACTGCACAAAACATTGTATACATAATTAATATAATGATTTGGAATTGTATGTACCTCAATAAGTTTATTATAAGAATATATTGCAATACATAAACATTGAATAGTGCCTCAAAACCACTGACGTTTTTAAATCTACTCGAAAAGCTACGGATAGTACCTACTCAATTTAACTTAGGCAAAACCAACATACAAATAATAATAACTTTGATTATCACATCAACTATGTATACTATCAATGAAGGTACCAGAACTATTTAAAGAAGAATTTTTAGAAATCTAACCAAGCTAGCAATTTTTTTATTCACTAAAGCCTTCGAACCAAAACGAAGTGAAAAAGAATTACTTAACTAATATTCTCTAAGTCAGGCTTTTCCTGTTCCTCCTGATCAGCAAAATCCCTAATCCCAGACTCAGCATCTGCATACAAATTGTTTTCAAGACACAAATGTCCATAACTTTACTTACCATTATTGATATTCTTTATGTCTGTATGTCCTTCAATGAGTACACTCTTGTTGGTCATGCGATCGTTAGGATCCTAATATATACCCATCTTAACATAATACTTGAGATACGCTCCTGCATTATGTATGGGGCAAAATATTGGTATAAGCAGTGATTGGACCACATCACATTCATTTCAAACCTTATAATAATATAATAAGGTTCGATTTTGCTTGTCAGAAATATTCTCGTGTTTTGGAAAACAATAATAATTAAAGTCAAGCCCTACCTTATAAGTGTACTTCTAGAAGATTCTGAACCTTCGCTGTTATTTTATGATGCTTAGAAATGATTTGTAAGTGATATTTATTTTGTTTCGCTTGATATTTTGGCTACTGACCTATATTTGCCGACAAACAATACGACGGATAATATTTCTTTATTGACCATGATTGTTTATGTTAAGATTCCGTATGGTAGGCACAAACACAATATTAATGAAGAGATGAATTATATTACAGTTATTGAATTAGTAAATACCTAATAGAGGTCTTAGAAAGAGGCACCTACTAACTTAAGCCTCATACGATGCCTTAGTTCACAATTGCACTAACTACAAAATTTTCAATTTTTACTTTTTTAATGCCAAATACACTAAATGTCATGCTCTTTCGTTTCCGCGCATCGAAATACCGTTATTCCGTCTCTATCTACCAAAACCGTGGGTCACAATTGTATTAAATGAGTTCGTTTAATGTTCCATGAATGTGGTATTATACTAATGGTCTTTATTTTTGTAAAACCAATCAAGATATACTTTAACTGATTTTAAGTTTCTCAACTGCATGAAATTTCAAAACACAAACGTATTATATACATTTGCAATATCTGCTCATACTTTTTAGCAGTGCTACAAGAGTGTATTATGTGTTGGTAGTACAAAAGGATCAAGAAAGTTTGATGCCCAAGTGTGCTAAGTACTTTTACTGGGAGGGGCTTGGCAATTTTTTAAGTGCACAAATACATTAAACCGTTTTGAGATATAGTCCGAATTGTACAAGTGTATTAAATAGTTTTACTTGAAGGGGTTTGACAATTTTTTAAGTGCACAAATGCATTTAATCCTTTTAAGTTATATTCCCAGTGTACATGTGAAATAAATGGAAAAGCGGAAATAAACTAAGCCCATTTAATTTAATGTTTATTTCGTAGTGTGAATACTCAAGCGTATTACTTTCATTTAAGACATTTGTGTTTTAAAGATTGATTTTGGCGCGTAATTTTCAAGGAGCAGTGACTTTACTTCGTCATGGTTCGTTCGTTCGAGATCGCATGGTCAGGCGGGGAAGCGGGGGGTAGGCCCTCCGCTTCGTCGCTTGACCGCGTGATCCAGCGTATGCCGCAAACGTCACAAACGTAAACAAGTTTATACGTGCAGAATATTCGTTTGCTCTGCGGAAAGTGAGATAATTTAGACGTTTGAAGGTTTAAGAAGTTAAGATTTACTGTGTTTAAGTTAAATGCCATAATGTTTAGTAAAGGACGTAAACTAGTCGATTTAGTGAATCAAACTGATAGAAACAAGACGAAATCGCAAGACGTGCCACCATCAGTGTCCGGCCAAAAGGCAGACGTGAAGAATTCATCACATAAAATAACCAAAAGTAAGTAAAATAAGTGTTACATTAATTAAATAACTTGTCATTCATTTTTAAATAACTTCAAACGGCTACCTACCGCTGCCGTTGAAAATCGTACCTAAACACCATAATGATTAACATGAGTGACAGTTTAATCTTTTGAGGGATGGTACAGGAGGATTATGATGCCCACAAAAAACGCGAAAATGATGCACTGACTATGAAAAAAGAAGATAAGCAAAGATGCTTGAATTCAGATGGAGCTTTCCGGGCTATAACATTTGACCTTCAAGCTATCCTATCGGTACCTTTTACCGGAGACTGCAAAATCTATTATTTACGTAAATTATCGATGTACAATTTTACTATCCTAGATTGTCATGCTAACACTGGCTACTGCTATTTATGGGACGAGTGTAATGGCAAAAAAGGTTCTACTGAAATCGGATCGATATTGTTAAAATATCTTAGTAGTTTACCCGAAACTGTTACTCATGTCGCATCATTTTCTGACACTTGTGGTGGTCAGAACCGCAATAAATATGTTACTCTAGCGGCTTTATACGCTGTCAATAACATACCTCACTTAAATACGATCGATTTGAAATTCATGGAATCGGGGCATTCGTATTTAGAAGTGGATTCAATTCACGCGTGTATTGAAAGAGCAAGAAAGCATAAAAGCATATTCACTTTACGTGAATATGCATTGGTGATAGGGTCTGCTAGAATCAAGCCGAAACCCTACGATGTTATTATTATGAAACACGGGGAATTCTATGATTTGAAGGGATTCGAAAAAACTTTGAATTCCAATACAACAAAAAATACAAAAAATGAGCCAGTACAGTGGCTGAAAATTAAGTGGCTGCGACTGCAGAAAGAATCCCCCACTTCAATTTTTTACAAATACGATTTGACCGATCCAGATTTCAATGAAATAGACATTTGTAAGACAAAAACAATGAAGAAAAATAAAGACTTATGTATAAGCAAACTAAAGAAACCTCTGAAAGTAGCATATAAATCACTGATTGCAGTTTCACAAACTAAAAAGAAAGATCTGATAACACTTTTAAATGATGGGGTTATACCACCAGAATATGAGCACTATTACAAAGATATTCCATCCACTTCTGCGGCTATTGTTAACAATAATTGTGATGACACTGAATCGTCTGATGATGATCTAGATGAAGAGTCCATTGTTGAAGAAATTTAAGTTTTGATTCAATTTTTAATAACCAATTAGTAAAAATGATTAATTGTTACCTGAAACTGAAGACTGACTTTATTAAAATCTTTTTTTAATGATTCAGAAACTAATTGTTTTGTGAAATAGCTAAAGATTGGCCTGTAATTGGGCTTCAGTCCTTTTATTTTTTTGTTGTGACTTTGAAATTTATTTTATTTGATTGTGGATAAAAACTGTTTGTGTTTTATAATAAAAATAAACATTAAGAATATGGATCACTGGTTTATTATTTTGTCTATTTAATGCAATATCCATAACTATTATTATCCTTCTTCTTGGACCTTGAACCAGCCTGGTAAAGCTGTTAAATATTTTTGAGTTTTTCACTTAATGCCAGTCAGCATAATCAATCTTAGTGCACAAATGTATTAAATGGGGGGTTTTATGTTTATTTGGCCATTTTGAAAAGGTAACGTTTAAACTAATATTACAATATTGAGATATGATGGAGTAAAAGGACTAGTCTTATGAATAGATGCATATTTTTTTTGTTATTTTACTTGGATTTTCTACTGTTCTCGTCTAAACTTTAAAAAACTTTAAAGCTCTCTCCTCAAAAATGAAAATTTTGTAGTTAGTGCAATTGTGAACTAAGGCATCGTATGGTGTGTCCATATAACAGAAAATATAGGATAGGGACGTATAAAGAAGTATAGAATGATGTGTCTGTGTAAGAATCTTGGCAAGCCTTACAAAAATGCTGAAGAAAGCATAGAGTCATTTACTATCCAAATGTAATTAAAATGATAGTTTTTTTTGTTAGTTAGAATTTATACTTTTCAAAACCATATAAATCATAGCTTTTCCTTAATCTATGTATCTATCATTACTAAGACTCCCAAATCACTAAACCCCAGCATCCTACCGATGTCAACACCAAACCTAATCCGTTTAAGCCTTATACAATATGCCCATAAATTGCTAGGTCTTAAAATGCCCAGAAAAGTTTTAGGCCCGAGTCCCTTGCTTGAAAGTGGGGCTATATGACAAAAAGACAAATTAAATCGCCCATTATCCTGGTTCACATACATTAAAGTTTCGGTACCTACAGCATAATCCCCAAAATACTTCAGTTTGAAACTTCGGGCCGTTAGGAAGTTGTCAAAATTTGGATAGTCAAATATATTCGTGGGATTGCCCTTAGCAATTCGGCAGTATTTGTTTAGTTTGTGAATTTGATGGTGTAAACAGTTAGTGGTTATATTTTGGACAACTATTGGAGTTTTAGGGATATTGAGGTGCTAAGTGGTTTAAAGATTAAAATGTTGTTAATAATGTTGTATAGCACTATGTGAATATCTTGTATCGTGTGGTCATCATGATTTTTCTACTTTTAGCCCATTTTTAACACAGTTTCTTCTTCTTGCTCTTCTTCGTCTGCTGTTCCGCTATTATTCACGTTCTTTTCTTTTATGAGTCACCCCTAAATCGATTGGTATACAAATGGCAAAAAATGAATGTTCATGTGATACCAGTTGCTTTGTACAGACATTGGATTTTAGTTATTGTCATTTTAATTAAATATTTTGAAATTTTAATTTATTTTATTGACATTTTAATTTTTTATTGATATTATTATTTTAGTTTTATTAATTGATGTTTTTTTTATGATCTGTTTATTTAAAATATTGGAATGCATAAATGTTATTTTGTTTTTTTCTGTTTTTTATTATTTTTTTACAATTGTGTTTATGTACGATGTTTGTAAATTTTATGATTTTATTATTGTAAGTAATTTGCACGCTTGATTGTAGGCAGAATACAATTAATTTTGGGCTCTAAGATCTTTCCTTGTTGAACAATATATTTTCTGGCAAATTTGAATTTAGAATATAGAAACACGGCTAACACATGTGAAGGTTAACTCAATGGCGTCGTCTCAATAGCAATATTTTAAAAGTCAGACTCAATTTCAGAGTATTTAAAAAACTGCTTTTACAAAGTGGATCTACAATCTCCACTGTCTCTCCATGATGCGACAGAACCCAACTTCCCTTTATAAATAAAATATCTGCAAAGTTTCAACTTATCTCTTCTATGTCCTAATCTGGCGTCTGAAAGCGAATCGTATACTTTTAGCGTCTTCATTCTCTAGATTGCATTTTAACTCGAGGGAATTCTTGAGATATTCCTTACCTCGACTATTTTACTTCCTCGCACTGTCGAACACATCCTATTAAGTTGAATGTTAGCATTCATCGAAAAGACCGTAGTGGTTCAATTTCGTATATGAGCTATCTTGTAGATTGTGTGGGTGAACACTCTCATGATATTGTGTGTTGAGGTTTTAATACGTAGTATTCATATTTTAATATCTCGGTTCTATGAAACCATTTTAGCTCTATTTATTATTTTAGCTATGTTTCTAATTTTATTTCATACAAAAACTACTTTAAAAGTTTTTTAGCTGACATAGTCACAACCATTAGAATTAATGTTTCGGGATATTTACCATGTATATTTAGATTTTGGTTGAGAGCTCGATATTTCGGCACCGTTACAAGCGCCATGATCACGAGAACTAAAGTCAAAAAGAAAGTGTAGCGTGTAGTGTAAACAAATATTAATTCCAACAACTACTTTACCAACTTCAACATTTCGTTTTTTTTGGGTGGGCAGTGCCCAAGTTTTCATAAATGATCAAAATAAGTAGGTACGTGTTCTTAATATAATATCCAACTTCAATATCCAAAAATATTCGGCACGTAATGAGTTTAGGCAAACATAAATATTTACAGACCCTTACACGGTTTACATAGCCTCTTCGAATAATACAGCAAATGAGCTAAACATCGTCAAACGAGCCAAAAACCGAACTTGTATAAAGCAATCAGAATTAACAAACAACCTTAAAGTTCGTGCCCACACGCGCTAACAAGGCAAAAATAGATTCAAAATTAATATAACCGTTTCCAAACAACTTCAGCGCTGTTATCCCTGAGTTCAACAAAATTTACAACCAGACCAGTCATAACAAACTTTGCCAATTTTTACTTTTTAAATCACATGCTCCGAAATGTTCTATCAGGCAACTGTCGTAAACAAAGCCTAATTACTTCGAATCTCCGCAATTTCCTTATTAATCCCACCAGTTCGGATCTCAATATAGCGGAGAGAGAATGTTTATATAATTACTTGGGACCTTTAAAAGGCAGAGGAGCCGATCGAACAATCTTTCACAACTTCAAACAAGTTCGTAGCGAAGTTAAATTGGCTCCAGAACGGATATTTTGTGTGCTCAACCGTATGGGGGTGGAATGTTCGTCGGATGATCTTTATATCGTCGTAAAGGCGAGTAATTGAACCCAAGATACTTTAGGCCTTCGCGCCTTAGAGCTTCAAGACGAGGGATGCCGTTAAATGGGAGTGTATTGTGATATAGCAGGCCTTCAAGATGCTCAAAGTGTCTTAGTTTGCCCCGCGAATGTGTGTGATGATAAAAAGTAATATCGATGATAACGGTTTCAAGTCCCTAGTTTTCTTTTGGTATTAATGTTTAATCTACAGTTATTTATTTTAAGGATGCTCGGACAAACGTTCTTCCTTTTAAGATCTATTGCTTTGATAAGACGTACTTCAAGAGTACCTTTTCATATATATTATTTTACTACTTCATTTGTATTGTTTTTTTAATCGTGTCCAAGTAAAATCTCACAGAGACAGCTTATCTGCACATTTTTAAACGAAGATGAAACTAAATCCCCAACAAGATAAACACACATCTGCTGAAAATTACTTTCTTATCCGAATCGCTTTAAATACATAACACAACTTTGCGTCTACCAAAGTTTCCTGCGCAAGAATTCGGGACTGCCTCCCTGAACTTAGTAAGTGGATTAAAAGTCTGTCGGAATAACCCAGGGGCTAAGTCTGGACTTCTAGGCCAGTCCCTAAAAATCTCTAAAAATCTAGACCTATTTTTGAGTTAATTTAAAACTGATTGACAGAGGAGATGGCGTAGACAGAATTGTAGATAGTGGTGAAGTTTTGTTTGTAAATATACAAATAGGTTTACCAATTTATTAAACTGAATCAGATTATAAAACTGTTTTATTTACTGCATATTTTTAATAGATGATAGCAAACATAGTTAAGGTAACACCTACTGTTACCTACGAAAGATCCTAATAAAAATTGAGACATTAATATTTTTGTTTGAGAAAACATTTTTTAATCTAAATAAGCTTATTGATTGGTTCCAGAAGATTGCAATTACTTTAAATTAAGATAGAAATAAAAACTAATATATTTTATAATGATAAGTTCAAAACTGGAAGCATACCATAATGAATGACTAGCATAAATTGTGTAACACGGTAGCTATTGTTCTTACCATTGAAGCAAGAAGAAAGAATACTGTATCTTGAAGATAGGTGTGTTTGATAATGCCCTGACCTCAATCCAACTATTAGTGACAATAATTTAACTTTTTTTTTCGTTTATGGTTTTTTTACCTAATACAGGACTTTTGGCCTGAGTATTTATAATATTTATTAAGAGTGTTTCAGTAACTTCATTTTTGCAACGTGTTTTTTGCTTGAGCTGAATATACTTTACCTATTTATTTTGTAGATTGCAAGACATATTTCATCTATAATTCCTTACCTTCGGAGTGTTGACCTCTCGCGTGGAGATGCCCATCTTCTCGTGGTGACGCAGCTGCACCGGGTAGATGATCTGGTAGTAATGCGCGCCTATGTTCCGCACTAGCTCCTGGTTCTGTCTGTACTCTCGAAGCAGTCGTTCAACTTCACCTGGAGACAAGAGAGAGGGTCGTGAGGATATTTTCTTGCAACTGTTGCATTTGTGTTCTTAGACCTGAATAATATAAAATGTAGATAGACACTGGATCCTACAACATAGGGTAAACTAATACGACATCCAGTGTCGCATTTGAATATTTTTTTATTGTGGTAAAACCATAAATTGTAAATGAGTTAGTAACTTTTGATACAGCTACAAAGAAATAATTCTTTGTACTACATAATGATAGGCTTGAAAATCGAAAATGATCTCAACGGTAAAAAAATATCTTTGATAAATGTTAGTGTCTGTCTAGCGTGAAATAAACATCAAAACACTAACGTAAAATTCTTTTGAACATTCCTCATTCGTGGATCTTGAGCAACACTATAAAACTACAATTTCGCCTGACATCAAATTACAAATGAAATAAAATTAAGAATACCTCAATCAATAAAAACATCAAGAAAAAAAGCAACAAAACGAAACAAACAAAAAAGAAAACAATGTAACATCAACACCCTCTAACCGACAAAACTCAATTTGCGGCCAAAAATAAAAAGAACGGCCACCTGCATTCTAAGTTTAAGATCGGCGGCCATAAACGGCGCAAAGCTCACGTTTTATGACGGCCTTAAACCCAACAACGGCCGGCTAGATTGGAACTCATTTAGCTCATGAGTGCTACTTGCCGACTCGGTTCAACTTGACATTTTATATATGGAGCTTGAGATTTTTTGTTGTGAGCAGTACTACTACTGTGTGTTACGCTTTTTGGTTTTATTTCAAAATGTTAATAAGTTAAGTTAAGTGAGAATGTAAAATAGTGATAACTCTACCAAAATATAAGAAAGAAAGAGAGCTGAGAAGACGGAAACAAACTTGATGACAATGTCTAAATCTTAGACAAAAGTTATAACTAGGAAAAATATAATAATATTGTAAGCAATCATTTTAGTCAGTCATACTAGTCAGATTTAAAATAAATAAACGGATAATGTCAACAAAATTAATGTAAGAGAGCAAAGAAAACGGAGAAAGGTTGATCAAAACGCTTTAATTGTGGATGAACGTTTTGTCGAGATTCTAGAAGGAATTACATGCTATAATTAATCAATCAATTCATCTAGTCCCGTATAGTCTAATATATTTTAGAAGCTAGGAGAAGAGTAGCGAAATGGCGACACTAACATTAATTTGTTTTTTTACATTTATATACCAAATTCTTTCTTCAACCTTATTAATTTCCATATCAAATCCACCTTCATCTTTAATGCTACCTTTGAATATAAAGCATAGTTTCCTCAACTTCACCACGGTAGGAATTTCATCCATCATTTGTATTCCCTGCCATTTGCACAGTCACTGGTCCTCGAGGCACTTTTGTAAAGGCGTTTTGGTTCAAAGAGTCCGGATAATGTGCCCCGTGATAATGGACGGATGGCTCAATGACTTGGTCGTGGTCTCACCTTTTGAGGGATAAATTTTAGGTTAGTTTATTTTTATTTGAGGTATAATTTTGCGGAAATCTTCTGGTGAACCACAATGTACATGAATAAATTTCTGGTCTCTTATTTGGTAAATCCTGTCTGGTTGCCAACAAACTTGTGTTGATAAACTTTATTTATTTATATGAAGGGGAAAAACAGTTAATCATTATAAATTTCAATAAGAATTACAAAATAATGCCACCAAATGTCCGACAAACCACATTTCTCACGGAATCAGGCTTGTTGTAAGGGAGCCCCACATTTTTTTGTGTTTTTAATATTTGTTGTTATAGCGGTAACAGAAATACATCATCTGTGAAAATTTCAACAGCTTAGCTATCAAGGTTCATGAGATACAGCCTGGTGACAAACAGACAGACAAACAGACCCTTATAGTTTTACCCTTTGGGTACGGAACCCTAAAAAAGGAAAAGAAATAGCAAGCGATTTAAACTTCAACCCCACAATAAACAAAATTATAAAATAAATAAAGAAACAAATATAGATAAAAAAAAAAACATTTAAAACCAGATTAAAAACCATGCATGTAATAAAAACAACACATAGTTAGAAACACACACTATATACCAGGTCATTAAAAATAAACTAAAGATATTGTCCAATTACATAAAAAAATCACTATAAATGATTAAAATTATAAAAAACATGCCAACTTTATGACCACAAGAACTTGGAAAAAAATTAGAAGACTGGCTAGTTTTTTAGTCAGTAACGGCTAGGGACGAAATTTTGGCTGTTAATGCTGTTATAGGAATAGTTAGTATCATTGCCATTATGTAAACGTTGACACTCACTGACACAATTAATTTGTATGAAAAGCTTTGTCAACACCATCTCTAGCAGTGATCTGTGGCAACATACTTAGCTTGTACTACTTCCCAAACTCCGACTAATAAAAACAGATAAAAGATTTCTCCAGCTTCTTATTAAAAGTATTCGTCTTCGTTTCAATTTTATTACTCGTTCACTTCTTTTATATTTCCACGCATTTGAACCTTATCGATATTAGCTACTCCAGTACTCTATGCTTCTATATTTCCATCGACACCACCGAACAAAACCTATCATTCACTTAATTAATATAACATGTCGTGGCATCCACCATAATTAATTATTAATATATGATTGGCAGTTCTGGGACGGCCTTTCATTTGGTTCTATTGAGAGCTCATATATACATTGCTATATTTACAATATGTATATATGTAGGGTGATGTTTGAGTTGGGGTCTGATTGTCATGAATCAGAGTATGGCACTTACAATGAAGGATCGATTGTTGGATAGTTTGCTGGTTTGTTTATAGTGTTTTCGTTTATATCCATTGTTGTTAGTAAGTTTGCTTTAATCGACATTGATAAAGGTTGAATGTACCTAATGTTTTGGTTTGGAACCATTAGCCTTCATTAATTAAGCTTCTTTGAGAAATAATTGGAACTGTCAAAACTATTACGTCGAACTAAATATGTTTTCACTGTAATTGTGTAATATTCATCAAATAAAAATCAAAAATTAAAACCCACCTGCTGGAAATTCACGCTCTAAAAAGTAAGAACAAGAAAATTTTCTCATCTAAAATTGTTTTGTACAAACTATTTGATATGTATCGGGTATTAACCTACCGTAACAAAATAATACATTCTGCAAAGTAGCATACGACCACAGTTATCCTCTGAACATTACTATGAATATGTATGAAATACAATAAATTATTTATTACATGTAAGTTGTTTATTTTTGCTCAGCCACATCTAGATAATGCATAAGTTACAAGAGTGAACTTTGCGACGCTGTGTCTTGTTAAAAAATAGTTTTCATGAATTTGAAGGGATATACGAAGCAAACGGTACGCTTGAAAAAAATAAAAATATGATGTACCCAACCCAATCTTCATTTTAAAATACCTGTTCAATGATTATTTTCTTGACTTCTTTGCCCCCTAGAAGGCACCCTATTCTATTTATTGAGACGTCACATAATCTATAATCAGCGGACAAACAAGACTCTTCTAACGACACCCCATTTGTCAAATTATGATAGTTTAGAAGTTATGAAGGAACAGATGAAGACACATATATAAACATATACCGGTTAAAAACATAACCCTCCCTTTTGCTTCACCGTAGTTGAGTAGAAACTATAAATATCCGAACAGTACATTACCAAAAAACGCAATTCTAGCCTACCTGAGTTTCGCTGAACTCAAAACACGAACCTCTGAATAACAGAACAAAACAAAAAGCGTGTTACGCCCGCAATAATCAGGGCGTGAGTCTCTCGTATCCCTATTTCGTAGTGACTGGAATACGCCGACATTGTCATACGCGAATTGGGGCGTACGCAAACGCGGTGTACTACGAGAATACGCCATCTTGATGTTTTGATGTGTAATTAAATTGACGCTGGCTGCTGCACTCATGTGAGCATGGGAGTATGTTACATATTGTGGGGATTATCTGTATGCTGTATCATATTGTGAAGAGGATGAGCTTATTTCATAGTTGGCTTACAAAATGTCAGGTGAATTTAAGTGGTGACACGATTTTGAAGCTACTTTTAGGACGTTTTATCCTGTGTTGTTGTTATATTTTTTCTGGGAAACTTTAGACTTTCTCCTTAGTTGAACATGTTATTGAGATAAACAGATTAAAAGATAAAACTTAGATTGTTTCTCTTTCATTCAAGAAGTCCTCCGAATTCAAAAAATCATAAATAATAAAAATCCTTAACATGAGATTAACCACACTGTGTTTTTTATAATAGAAGGCTTCGTTATTGAACAACAAGGACATAAAATTCTGTCATCCTAAATAGATTTCGGCGAAATCACTCAATTTCCGCCACAGGTTGCGAGCGACCCACCTTCTAATTTAGCCATGTGACCTAAAAACGAAACTGGCATATTGATACGCAATTTGGTCCACCTCGAATACGAAATCAGGCCCAGGATTAAAGGGGTGTAAAACAAACGAAATTCGTAAATACAACACCCTTTTACATTAAGTCCGAACTAATAGTAAAGTCGGGTAATCCGTAACTTAATTTGGAACAAACTGCGGTTAAAGCGAGTGCCTAGTAACGTGTTTGTGTTATCGAATGGTTTGACGTGGGCGTTTCAGGGGACGTCAATATTGGGCAAGTTTTTTTTTTAGGTGGCAGAGTTACGAAATGGTTTGAAGGAAAATGTCTAAACTCACATCTTTTTCCGATGAAGGTAGTCAGAAACTACTGAACACCACCCACATAGGAGCCCTATATACTCCTGTTGCTTCGCAGTTAAATATGTCCAAATTCCGGTTTTTGTTCTCAACTGCCAGAAATTCGTCCGGAGGTCATTCTTGTACTTTCTATAACATTTTCTTGATCAACGGTGTAAGTGATAATTTTTAAATAAAACCAAAATTTGCGAGAAAATACATTGCTCACAACCACAAGGGAAGATCTATGTCTAAAATTTTGTAATTCTTAGCAAATGATTCCCCAGTTTAGTCAGTAGATAATAGTCGAAGCTTAATATAGCTGACATCCATCACGCGCGAAACACAAATCCTTTTTCAATTTTCTTTTTCCATGCACGTGTAAAAAAAATGCTATCCCATTTCTAATAAATTGTTAACACGCCGATTTAAGAATTCCGTCTATTTACAATACGTACTGAATTCTTATTAGTACTATCAACCGCTCTATAGTTATAAAACTTGAACAACGATAACTATCTTTGCTGCTACGAAATAAGGCTTTGTTACTATGAAGTTGTTACTATAGACGACGTAGATGATTGTACAAAGCTTTAAAAGTAAACATTGCTTAATTATAACCATCATCAATAAATTCCTGAGAAATAGATTCTTAATTCAAAAATCAACACGAATCCGGGACACGTGTAAGTAGAACATTGAGCTTTAAATGTCAAGGAGAATATTCTGCTCTTTCAATTAAGTTTCCATAGGATTCAATTAAAGTTTGAATGCTCGAACAGCCGGCTAAATCTTTTGTGATAGGTACGCGTCGTTGGCTCCTGCCGGCGCGTTTTCAAACATGTGTTGTCAGTTTTGGCGTCTTGGAGACACAATAGAAGAATCGTTGATTTTATGTACGTTTGTGTGATAACAGGGATTAAGTCTTTTTTTTTACTTTGACACGATAAAATAGTGATATTAGAAGTTCAAAGTTTTTAGGAAGTTTTTTTTCTAAAAAGCAAATGACACTAAAACATTGTTTTAAATAAACTGTTGAACCACTTAATGGTACGGCTTCATAGAATATCGTTCAGGATTATTGAAGATAACTTCGGCAAAAATGAATTAAAATTTAAGAAAACGCGTCAATTTCTGTCATGTGGTTCTTTAAGTTGCAATGGAAAAACATCGGGGGTGACAAAAGTTGACGTCACATCGCGTTTGACATACCATGGGCACTTGGGCTGTCAGTCAGTCGGTAAGTCTCACTGTTATCAATCTTGCAAACTAATATCAACAACATCTTCTTTAAAAAGATCTACATATCCACTGAACAACACCAAAACCCGTGAACAAAACCATTGAAATACATATTCATGATCCGGGCTAAGATGAAAATGGAGCGCCCAAACTAAATGATATTCTCGCTGAAACTGTACCAACTTCATCGCTAAAGAAGTAATATCATAATTGAAACTAAACTGAGCCAATTAGCCTCGTATGGAAATAATTAGTGAAGACAGCGTGGAGCCACAAAGTAGATAAACACAGAAGATATACAATGAGTAACAAGGAAAATTTAAAAAACCCTCGCCACATTTTTATTTCATGTTTCATAATTTAGCAAGTAGTAGACACGCTTCGATTGATAATTTATTGAACACGTAATTTTGACACGATATCTTGCGAACACACTCCAATTCAAACAATAAAACGCCCGTAACTTTAGAACGGCTGAATCGATATTCGTCACACGTAAAGTCAGTTTTCAAACAAAAAAAAACTAAATCAAACTCGATTCACCCGTTTAGGAGCTATGATGCCACAGATAGATACAACAAGTAAATTTTTTTATCTTCCGAAAACATCCCGATTCAAACAGTAAAACGCTCATAACTTTTGAAGGGCTGAACGGATTTTATTCAAACATAGCTAAACACAATCACCTTTCAAACAAAAAAAACTGAATCAAAATCGGTTCATCCGTTGAGGCGCTATGATGCCACAGACAGACACACAGATACACCGCGAAAATTCTGTTATTCTACTGCATTCCGTTAGAATAGGTAGAAAAAAAGATAAGGCAGATAATTACTGGTAAGTGTAAAGCTGGCTAAAGTTTGAGATCTCTGTACGTACAAGTCTCAGTACGTGTGACGGTTTTCGCACGTGGTAAGGAGCTGGCCTTCTGTACGTATCTACTCCATGGTATACAAGCAGTGCGAGGTGCCTGGAAGACGTCGGCAAGGCGAGGCGGTGTGAGCTCCGCCTATCAGCGTAAGTATGATATTAGTTCTGAATGAAAATTAATCTACTTGATTGGAATTGGAAGTGTGTATTGGTTGAGAATAATGGTACGTAATTTAATCAAAGCTTTTGTGATTACTATTTAACATTTTGAAAATGTTTTCAAACTTAAGTATTATTATTTTGTTTTTTTATTCTGTTCTCGTGATCATGGCGCTTGTAACGGTGCCGAAATATCGAGATCTCAACCATAATCAAAATATACATGGTAAATATCCCGAAACAAATATTAATTCTAATTATTATTATTTTGTATAAATAAATACCAAACAACACAATGTAACACTTTATTAATTTATGTGCACATAACATAAAAACAGATTTTAGAGCAAGGGTGCTGCTTATTTTAAAATCATCTTTCAGCAGACAGGGAGTGAGAGATGAGAGCTGCAATGCTTGTGTCAGTTTTGTTTAATCCTGCTGCTTAATAAGTTCACTGTTCACGTAACAGACACAATAGTTAAACTACCACAACAGCCCATATGTGGGTCATGGGACTGTGATCCGGTTAAGTTTGATCAGAATGCGACTTGCCTGTAGGTACAAAATTTTTCATACACAGCAACACACGTTAATGGAAAACATAATTTTCACCCACATCTCACACAGCCCTCGTAACACGAAAAGTGCTTAAAAACTAACAAGTCAGCGTACAACAAAAACCCCTTACGCGACTTAATTAACTTTAAACAGATGGAGCCGAAAACATGTACATTTACCCTAAATCTTGCCACCACGACCAGATTTCGGAGACCTTTTGTACCGCAGAGTTTGCCTGATTTTCGGAGATTTTTTGTACGTATAAGGGGGGAGGTGAAGGACTACTTACATTGGTGGATTTGTTCGGTGTGTTTGGGAACTTGAAACGGGTGTTGTTTAGCTATGATGTATTGCTTAATTAAAGATAAGCGGTGGAACAAATGTTATTGCGGTAATGGTTCAGTATCGACGTGGTTTGAGGGTGAGCTGCGGTGATGACAATTCAGAGTTATGGAAAGAAAGAAAAGCATTTGTTTGCGTGAGGGATGACGCATAACATATAAAAAACAAAAGGAAAAATTTAAATACAAATTACAGAGTATGCGTCACAAGCACGCAAAACGGTCATCGCTGAGTCAATAGATTGACGTTGTATCATTTGGTCGTTACTAGTGATAATTGCACTTTAAAGCGACACACAAATAGCTTACAGAGCTACAGAGCGGGGAACCAAATATTCTCAAAGTAATCTGTCACTGCTAGAGACAAAATTGTGATTAGGGAATGTTTTAACTTATTGACATGCCGCAAATCAAACACATCAATAAGTGCCAACATTTACGTATACATTGATGAGCCGTGAACATTCTGAATGATAGGCATTCAGAATTTTCACAGAGCCAAAACAAGTACACAGGTCAATTCATGGTCACAAATATTATTTAATACTATTAGCAATGGTGTCTAGTCACGAGGTTCCGCGCTCTGTGTGTCTGTGAATGTTTTAAAGTTACATAATATGTTCGCCTTTAGTAAGTAACAAACACACTACGACTAGATTCGATTGAAAAACGAACCAAGGAGTTCATCGGCAATGTGGCACTGGTCAAATAAAGTTCCAGAGCCTTGGAAATCGTCGCCGAGTTGCCCGCTTGTCGGTTTTTATAGGTTACATTTAGGGGAGTGTGCGATGCAATTGCATGATCTAATTCCGCCTAGCCCGTTTCATCATCAGAACATGAGACATATGGCGATGCGCCGTTGATACATTGATGGACATCCCACCCATACGCACCAAACGTTTTGGAAAAACTTTTATTAAGCGTACAGTTAAGAGGAAATGTGGGCAGAGATCTCCGACTGAATTGCCGTAGTAAATATTCAAAATTAGATATATAGCTCTCGCCTGTTTCCTCCTCCAATATTAAACCAATTTAAATGATATTCCATAAACTGGAAAAGAAAGATATATACTATGCCCCCTATGTTTTTATTTATTCATTTATAGATGTAAATTTGTACACTAGGATTCTTTTGACAACGCAGTTTGAGCATTTCTTGAGGATTCTGAGTGCTCCTAAATATGTACCATAGGGCCACAGCATATATCTCTCTTTTTCAGTTTATGGAATACCTTTTACATTGATCCAATATTGGAGGAGGAAATAGTCGTGAGTCAAACCTCGAATTGAGACTTTTTACTTAGGATATTCAGTCGGATGTTTGGGACCGCATTGCCTCTTAAGGAGTGGAATTCCCTGCCAATGTCTGTGTTTTCCGATAGTTACAATCTAGGAGTCTTTAAATCAAGAGTTAATAGGTTATTTCTAGGCAAGCGTGCTTCACCGTCGCCCACATCATCACTTACCATCAGGTAAGATAGTGATCAAGCGCAAGAGCCTATTATAAATTAAAAAAATAAATAAAAATGCACATACATTATTTACCTACACATCCATAATTAATCATATCAAAAGCCGTACATATTAATCACATCGGCAGCTATGTTCAACAATATTCGTCATTGAAAAGCAAGCAAACATGACGGAATAGATTCTGAAGCCATTGTGTTCCACACATTGTGTGAGAAGTTTATTTTAAAAGTTATTATTTTGATGACATTGTTAGAATAATTTGGGCTTTGTTAAGGTTTTTGTTAGGTTAATCGGTTCTTGTTAGGTGATGGGGAAACGTGTCCTATATGGTAGTTCCCGTTGATCTAGAATCACGAAATTTGGTAAAAAGTAAGGTCTTAGAAAAATTCCAAACAAAGAAAACTCCAAATATAAAAACAGTTGAAAATAAAGGTAAATTTTGGTACTTACAAGGTTTCGCGAAAATCAAAATTTGCCCAAATCTTTAAAACTTAGCCACCAATAAAAATGATACCAATTTTATGATGGCGATATACGGAACTCTCGGCGCACGAGTTCGGCTCGCACTTGACCGGTTTTATTAATAATAGATAGGCTCGCGTTTGACCAATATCTCACCTGATGGCAAGCGAGTAGTCCAGGCGCCTTTTAAAGAAAAAAAAGGTACTTCTTTTCCAGTTTACGAGCACAATCCGATTGATAAACACCTGACGTGTGTCTTAATTTGTTGATGTAGTTGTTCAAAGCAAGTTAATGTTCCCGAGAAAATCCTATACCTGTCAAACCATCTGCAGGGTATTACGTAATTAAACTCCTACTTATCACCAACTTAAACAGTTACCCATTAACAATAGAATTCACGTTTCGAGTGTGACGTCACCGTTTAATTACTCTGCCTATGACGTCACATAATCACCGCACTTGAACAATGTAACGACTGTTTTGTGCTGAAGTGCTTAGCTGCTGTAATTTTAATTAATTATAATGAGTTGCTGGTGACCTGGTTTGTGCGAAAGTGTCGAGTCAGAGCCTTTTTTGTGTCGGCTGTATTTTGGTTCGTAATGGAAGTGTATATGGATGGAAGTGTTTGTAATGTGTGATCATGTTAGAAATGAGGATATGCGCAGGAAAACCAAATTTACCGATATAGCCGAAAGAATTGCCAAACTTAAGTGGCAGTGGGTAGGGCAAATTGCTCGCAGAATGGATAGCCAATAGGGCTCAAAAGTTCTGGAACGGCGACAGCGAACCGGAAGACCATACGTTGGAAGGCCTCCCACTAGTTGGACCAATGACTGGTGGAATGGTTAAGGTTGCGGGAAGGCGCTGGATGCGCGACGCACGGGATCGGTCAATGTGGCGACGCCTGTGGGAGGCCTATGTCCAGCAGTGGACTGCTTTCGGCTGAAATGATGATGACGATGATGATGGAAGTGTATGAGGTTGTGAATAATGTTGGGAGCTATAGTCGACACTGAAAACATGTTCATTAATTGTCTGCAAAAAAGTTTTGTCGTAGAAAGAGAAACATCTGCCGCTGACGACAACAGTATCTTAGGTCTAGTGCATGAGGTCCTGGGTTTGATGACTGGATCGGTCATATTGTTTCAGTGTTGGGTTTTCAACCTGGAATATCTCAGCAGCAGCCAGAAGTCTAGATATGTGCTAGGTGAATACCAACAGGTTAGCCGTCTTAATAGACAAGTACCTGGGCGACTGCTTGGGTGAAAATAGAGAAAATGACGTTTTCTAAAAATGAAACCTAGCTAGATCGGTTTATCGCCCCCGAAGCCTCCTGAAAAAAAAATGATTACTAGAAAGTTGTAAATAAAGAAGTTAATTTAAAAATCAAGTTCTCGACTGCTTAAGAAGCGAACTAAAAAGCTGTAATCAAGAAAAAAAAATGCTGTGCATTCGGAGGTACAGGGGGTGAGCCCGTTCGTGAATATGTATCCTCCGACTGCACAGCATGATTTTTCTTGTTATACATTTTCAGTTCGCTTCTTAAGCAGTCGGGTTTTTGGTTTAAAAAATATTTTTAACCCTACATTTCCATCTCAAAAACCCTTGCGAAATAGTGCAATATATTGTTCCAAACACCTTGTATAGTACGACAGCTTCAAACTGAACGCATTACCATACTTCTGACATACTTTCATGGTTTTCCATTATCATCGCTCGCTTACACAGCTTTTGACAACGGCAAAGAGTTTTACGCGGCTATGGCGGCACCAAAATGGGGTAATGATTTTTAATGTACATTTTATACGTATATGGTGTGTGAAAAATATGTTTTGTGTGTGATGAAGAAAGTAAACAAAAAAATAAGTGTAATTTTTCGTTTGAGATCAGGGTAGTAATACCCGTATTTTTAATTCGCATTTGCATCTTTCAAAAACAACATTAATTTCCCTATGATTTGACAAGTCGTTGACATTGAATTTGCCGAACGATCGTTCGTTGAACGTTTTTATTAGGGTTAAGTACCCAAAGGGTAAAAACGGGACCCTATTACTAAGACTCCGCGGTCCATCTGTCTGTCCGTCAGTCTGTATGTCTGTCTGTCCGTCTGTCACTAGGCTGTATTTCATGAACTGTGATAGCTAGGCAGTTAAAATTTTCACAGATGCAGATGTAATTCTGTCAGTGGCCGCTATAACAACAAATACTAAGAACAGAATAAAATAAATATTTAAGTGGGGCTCCCATACAACCAGCGTGATTTCTTTGCCGTTTTTTGCGATAATGGTACGGAAACCATCGTGCGCGAGTCCGACTCACACTTGGCTCGTTTTTAAAGAACTAGTAGTGGCCTTCTGAAATAAGTAGGAAGGACTATTAGAATATAGATGAGTATTATATTATTAAGTAGCTCAACTTGGAATTATCATATCAACATTAACAATTTTCACAATTGCTGTGTTTGGAATTATTGTTAAGGCAAAGGGGCTTTATTTGACTATGCCAAATCAAATATAGTGTTCAAGAAATGCACGTCGTTTTCACCACTTGAGAGTGTTCTCACGATTTTAACACGACAGACATCGTTCACACAACATCGCTTCGACCACATTTGGCACAAAGGTTCGTCTCTCACATTCACGGGCATCCACTGAATGTGAGAAGCATGCCGGCCGCTTGGAGGTGCTTATGTCCAGTATTTGTCGTCTTTCGTCAGCGAAAAGCATAATGATGATAAAGGTGTCAAACTTATTCCTAATAAATCAGATAATTGAAATCCAAAAATATATAATTTTCCATTGTTGAACAAACAATTCAGACGTCCAATCCCGACCGTTTTAGAACCGCAACAGGTTCACGTAAACCTAATCGCCAAGAGTTACAGGACAGTTTGACGACATCTACGAGAGTATTAAACCAGTAAGGCAGCCGTAAAACCGCTAGATTGAACCAAACGTTCAGCACAAAAGCTGAGCGCATGAATCGTCGGGGTCTGGCTTCAGTTACAGCGTATAAACGTTGCATCCATTTTTATGGCCGATAGAGGAATCCTATTGAGTACTATAAAACAAATGCATCTTCAGCCAGTTACATTTTTATGGTTCAACTGGGATGTTGTGATGTAGAGGCTTTGTGGTATTGCAGTAAGGATTGGGAGTTATGGGACGATGAAATGGTTAAGATGCACTTTTCAATTTTACAAAGACTTGGTAAAGGATTTCTGCGGTCTATTCACTTAAAGAAGTAGAACTAATGGTTTAAGCTTTGTAGAAAGGCCATTCTGTTTATAAGCTTTTATTAAACTTGCAATTTATGTATCTATGTGTGTAAGCAGTGACTTAAAACGTTGCTCAAAATTGCGTTATAGGTAGTTCAAGTAACGATAATGTGTAACCGTTCCACCAGGATCGTAACAAAATTATCTATTAGCTATAACGTTACTAGCAAACGGAACGAAATCTACAACTATTTAATCAAAATATTGATAATAATAATTATCGTTATTAATGTATTACAACTATATAATAACAATATTAATAATATATCGTACCTAGGTACGATTTATTATTAATATTGTCAAATCTTGCAACTGAATTTTAAAGCAGTTATCCTACACCGATTAAGATGAAATTTTGCATACACGTTTAGTTCGTATGACAATGCATGGTTAGCAAAGTTACGTCATTCTAAATTCAATATGGTGGACGGCCCAAGATGGCGGACCAGTTATTTTTGTGCACTGCCATGATATGGGTATAAAATGAAAGGCTTTGCTGAAAAAATACGAAAAAAGCTTTTAAAACAAGATATTTTAAGGAATAATTTTATTGTTATTTACTTTAACTGTAGAAAGATTTTGAAAAACTTGGCACAAAACCGGTAACAGAACAATGGCAATAACAATAATACACAAGTGGCCTATCGCGCAAGTGTATTACGCTCTAATGTACAAGATCCGACATTACCTTGTCTGTACAACTCTGGCGTTGAACAGACAAGGTAATTCTTAGCACCCTAGATGATAGATTCGCAACCGATCAAACACAATAGGCTCATGTCCAAGAATCTTCTAACACAACTGCCTACACCTCCAAGGAACAGAGGCATGATGATACACAGTCCGTTAGAACTGCTGGTCACACCGACCGCTTCACCACTTCCCAATTATATTCCGACTATCCAAGTCCTATCCCTCCCGCACTCCATTCCCGCTTGAACGCGCACTCAACCCTGCAACGCCCGAAGCATCGCGCAGATGACGCGTGCATTATGCATGGGGCTGCATTTAGTGATAGGGTCTGTGGTCCTACCTTATGTATGTATGCATGTATGTACGTATATTGTTATTCATGTGAGCGTGCTGCGTTCGAAGCGTGCATTGTGAGGTGCGAGGAATTTTGTGTAGAATGTAGGTTTACTTCTGGTGTGAGCGGTGTAGGGTTATGGGGTTAGCTGGTTTTTGTGACGGAATTAAAAGGAGTCAGTGAAATAGCTCCGAAATTTGTGAAAATGACACGAAGTAAGCACTGAAGGCGTTAGCAATTGATGACAAAATATCATCATCATTTCAGCCAAAAGGCGTCCACTGCTGGACATAGGTCTCCACCAAGCGTCGCCACACTGATCGGTCCTGTGCATAAAATAATAAAATAAAATATATCTATGAAGAATTTAAAAGTAAAATGGAGTTCGTTTTGAAAATACATCGCCTAATGGTTCATGGTATTTTCTTTCTAGATAATACCTTCTTTTGTACTAAAAAAATCAGTGAAACTAGAACAAGACAATAAGAAATAAAACAAGACAACGCATTCTGAGGAGGGTCCGGTAACGTACAGCCACCACAAGCGGCACAAGAGGACACCGTGGAGTTTTAGTGGGTTGGAGTCCCACATAACTGCACTATCTCCACCTAGTAGTGCAGTATACATGAGCATTTATCAAATTAAAAAAAATAGGTCTGCTAGCAGAAATCTCTTAAGAAATAAGCTATGTACTTATAAAGGTAATCGTTTGTACGACTTCTCTCTTTTATTGATTTTTATTCGTATGTAGTGGGTACCTATGATGTCCCAATGCTAAAGTAATAAGGAATAATAATATGATCATAAATATTTACTTATTTATTTATTATATACTTTATTGTACACCACTTAAATAATTACAGGATAAAAGATACATAAAGATACGTGTACAATGGGCGGTCTTATCGCACAAGGCAATATCTTACAGACAAACTAAATAGCTAATGATTAAATATTAAAAAACTAGAATCAAATCAAACTCAATGAATAAATCTACTTCAAACACCATGAACAGATCTACTTCAAATTCAACTTATAAAACATGCTAAGCGAACGTCTGTTTCTAACGTACGTAAAGATTAAAAAGCTCGACTTCGTGTAAGTTCGTGTGACTTCGTGTAAGTTCGTACAAGACATTGAATGGGTCCTGAACTTGCTCCTACTCTATTTAAACTTGAAATTGTTGCGTGGCGTTGACGTGACCGGTGCAAGGGTTAAATTAATATTATGTTTGTGTTAGAATATTATGTTGAATTCTTGGTCTGTTTGCTGAGAATTTGAGAAAGCTTAAGGCGATTATAGTATATATAAGGAATTTACGGTCCAGCGGTTCTGTTTTCCAGCAAAATCCTGCGTATTGCATAAGCGGCTCTAGGGAATCATTCCTCAGTACTATTTGTAGATCTTGTAGTAACAGAGATATCTGAAATAGGTTACGTTATAAAAAATACCTTTGATAATTATAGTGTCATCGTGCTTCAATAATAGTGCTATCTACAAAAAAAAACACTTTCTATTTCATCATCACAGTACCTTCATTTTAAGCTTTGCTGTAGTCGGACAAAATCAGCAACCTATTATAAACCAGAAGTGCTATTCTGTAAAGTTCTCACGGTGAACAACGTGGGTAAGTTGAACATGAAAAGAGCTGTCAAATCCATGCAATCAAAGTGGAATGACATTTGACTTCCAGCCCCCTCCATCTAAGTTTTCACGATAAGATATTATGGTTTAAGAACTTTATTTCTCAAAAAGATTTACATTCACTTATATGAGAAAAACTTATTTCTAATTAGAATACATTGGGCGACGTGACGGTTACACAATAGAAAATATGTTACATTATTACAGTACCCGAAGATAGCTCAAAATTTTAAATTTTATATCCGCTGAAATGTGTCTCCTTAGAGATTGTTTGAAAGTGTACAAAGATTTTTGATCTTTTACATTCCGTGGCAATTTGTTGTAAAGCTGTGCTTCTTCATACAGAATCGTACTCCTGTTCTAGGTGCCCGCAACGCTATATCATTTGCTTGTCTAGTTCTGTATCTGTTTTTTATTTGTGATTGTTTTGTTATAGTTATTTGTGTGCTTATGTTTTTATATAAAATTTTATGTACAAATATACAAGTATTAAACCTAAATATCAGTGCAATATTCATGAGCTTAGTGGCATTGTAAACTTAATAATTGCTGTTTGCTAGATTTGTAGATTGTATTTATAAGTACAGCCATACACTTCAATTAGGTAGTCCAAATGAGATGTCACCATGAAGTTCTAAATCATATATAAGACAACGAACAATGCTGCGCAGTCAGCCTGTTAAGGCAGAGAGCTTGTTTTTTATTTTCTCGATATGTACTTTCCACGACAAGTCACTGTCCAGTATAGGTCCAAGGTATTTTTCTGCTTTAGATTTTTCTAGAATTTTACCATTTTTGTTAAGAGTGTGTTGTGTTTGTATTTTTTATTATTTTTAGCTGCAAATATTATGTACTTTGTTTTATTAGTATTGGCCGTCAGTAGATTGCACTGGAACGAATTATACAATGTAAGTAAGTCACCATGTGTCTGTTCCAAACAAAATTGACTTGTATCATCAGCATAGAGTGACACATCACCTCGTAATCCCACATCTGTATTATTATTTATATATATTAAGAATAGCAACGGGCCCAGAATAGAGCCTTGGGGAACTCCGCATGTAATTAGTTGGGGGCTACTTTGACAGTCATCGATTTTTACCACCTGAAATTTAACCGTCAGGTACGATTTAAAGATTTTGTATGCCGCTCCAGTAACACCAATTACCTTCAGTTTTTTTTAGAAGATTTTTTATATTTATAGAATAGACCGGCTGAAAAAATTGTAATCCTTTATAAAATGCCAAAATGCTCTTGTTTGAATGATTATAATGGTATGCTCATAAATAACAAATAAAAAACTCTTAACTAACTAAAATACGACCGTGGAAGTTTTGTTTACGAAAAATTGTGTTGATCCGAAACAGCGATTAAAAGTTGGACGATATGGTCCGTAAGTTCAACTTGACTGACCTCTCGCGAAACATTTAATCCTTGGTGAAGTACTACTTTGTCTGTTCGCTTCAAATTTTCAACGAAATAAACAGACTATGTCTATGTCTGTACGTCATCATCATCATCAGCCATTTAATGTTCCCACTGCTGGGACACAGGCCTCCTCTCTGTGAGAAGGAATGGGCCGTAATCCACCACGCGGGCCCAGTGCGGGTTGTTTGATATCACATGTCTTGGAATTTTTGGTTCTATGACATGCCGGTTTTCTCACGATATTTTCCTGCACCGTTTTGAGAGCAGTGGTGATGAAATAATTTACACAAAGTAAAGCGCTTGTGTGGGTTTGAACTCACCAGCCCTTACCAATGGGCCACCACCGCTCTCTGTCCACCGCTCATCTGTATCTATGTAAGTTTATTTATATGTACTTTGTTGTACATCATCATCAGCTTTCAGCATGCTGGAGTGCCTCTCTAATCGCATGCCATTTACTTAAATAATCGGCAACTCTCTTCCAGCTGCAACTAACCAGTCGAAGATCGTCATTCCACCTAGCCTGAGGCCGTCCCACCTGACATCTACCAATTCGTGGTCGACGGACGGTGTATTGCTATCTAGGTATTTACTTATTATGAACTTTATTGTAAACCGAGATGAAATGACGATATTAAAGAAAGAAATAAAAATATTTATTTGTGACCCGCACAGGAGACACGAGATAAGCAAAACACAAACAATATTACATAAAGATACCTTAAATCTAACTATCTTACCTATAAACATCGTTCAATTTTGGTCACTATACACATTATAGATTTGTAAAGATAAAATTATTATTTTTTATAAAAAAACACAAAAAATAAACAGACTTACAAGGAAAAACACTAAAAAGTGCAAAAATAACTTAAGTTTCGGAAGTGGTCGACTTATATACTGTTTTATCATTTTGTAACACCGACCAAAATTTAATGGTGTTTATCTAGTGGCTCTGTATATTTAATATAATTTTTTACTGTCTATTTGGTCCAGTACCTAATCCTAAGCTCTACTGCCGAGAATAAGGACCTGGGTTAAATTTCCAGGTTGGTCAAAGTGTTATTTGAATTTTCTATCTAAAATTTCTCAATAATAACCTAAGACCGATCTAAGGCCGGTATTCCAGATGCTCATGCTCATGCTAACCCAACTAAAACTGGCAATGGACAGTTGTGATTGGTCGGCTTTTTCTTTTTTAACCGACTTCCCAAAAAGGAGGAGGTTCTATGTTCGACTTCAGGTTTTTTTTTTTTTTTGTGTATGTTCACCGATTACTCCGTCAATTGTAGACCGATTTTGAAAATTCTTTTTTTGTTTGAAAAAGTATGTTTCGAAATTGGTCCCATTTTAATTTGGTGAAGATCTGATGAAGAACTTCTGAGATATACAACAGAACTCTTCAATAAATAACGGCAAATCTCTCGGGATTGCTGCAATCGCATGTCTGTTTGTTGTTTATAACATTTCTTAACATAACATCACGCCAGTTCGCTCTTAAGGGGTAAGCAGACCTCTCATTTTACCGGTTATGTTCAAGTTTCATGAAATCTATTCTGGCGAAATAGTTCCCTTACTAACTTGCCTATTAGGTAGGTACAACTAAAAAGTGAAAAATAAAAAAACTTTTTGCAAAAAAATACTACCGACTTCCAAATACAAAACTACAACTTCAAAAAATTAATTTTTTTTTCACTTTGTAGTTTTGTATTTGGAAGTCGGTAGTATTTTTTTGCAAAAAGTTTTTTTATTTACATTAACGTGCCAAGATCCTAGACGCCCTAATCGTTACCGAATTCTTTCAACTCAAAATCAGTGGAATCGAGTAGTGTTAGCATGTACTTGTTACGTACTCGTACTTGCTAACTTGGACTTTAATTTTTAACCGACTTACCAAAAAGGAGGAGGTTCTATGTTTAGACCGACTTTGTAGTTTTCTTTTTTTGGAAGTCGGTAATATTTTATTGTAAAAAGATTTTTCATTCAATACCTACCACACATTTTTTGTAGAAATAATTCAGTAACGTCTGCGGCGTCTGTACCCTTGCTCTATTGAGTACACATATGTCATGCTGAAGAATCATATGCCAATCTCGAGAGTTGTGATTGGTTGGCAGTTGATTGGCCAATTTTGTGTTGAAATCGAGTATGAGCATCTGGATACGGGCCTAAATTCATGCTTCGTTTGTGGCAATAGAATCACCCACTATTCCATGAAATTTCTACGTAACTGCCGAAATACATATGTGTGTACTATTACTAAATATTCCTCTGCCTTAAGCCTTCGAGAAATCCTGGCGATGTTATGTTTTGTATATTTCCATGCAGTAGGGGATTGTTGTTAGTCGAACTACGCAAAGAGATTTACCTAGCCTGCTGTAGGTTGGTGCATGCTTTGATTTAATTAGTTTTGTCCGAAAATCTACAGGTATAAAATGTGTTTGTCAAATAACAAGTACACACATTTCTGAGAATTTAGCAGAATTATATTTCGCTGTTATCTTTGATTCGGCCTAATAATTATAATAGGTCTGTACGTACGGTAGGCAATGTAAAATTAGATCATCACACTGTAACTTTGTACATTTCAAATAAATCACATAAATTTAGAGAAAACTATCTGTGATATTCTTACGAATATATAATATATTCCATAATCATATTGTTTTAAGTACTCATTTGGACTGGTGACGGAAAAAATGCAATTAAGTAACTTAAATTTTAAGTTTTAGATCATTTCAACCAATCACCATGACTCGACTATCAGTATCAACTTTAGCGTTGCTTTTTCTAAGTTGATCTTTACATTTATGTGACCAGTTGTAAGACCGTAGAAAACTATTGGTTGCAATCGAATTTGAACATTGAACGGTAGAAAATAAAGTATTTTTTTCTATATTTGATAAAGATCTCGAATGCAGGACTCAAATATAATAAAAAGGCAATATTACCACTTATTTGTATTATCATATTCTTCTTTTTGTTGTGCAAGATACAACAGATACTACAATACAATGTAACAACATATTTTTAATATTTCCTAACTTAATTAACAGAACAATATATGACAAAACCGTATAAAAGTACCTTCCTACCCAGGATCTCTTCAGGAGTTTTCAGTGGCTTTCAGGGCTGTAACAAAGTGATCGGTCAAGAGGCCTGCTTTCTCTGCAACCCTTTGTGAGGCCCCACTTGTATTGCCAAGTTATGTGGGGCAAATTGAGTGGTTCACTAATATGTACCAGTTTTTCAGAAAGGATGTAAGTATATAGGAAGTATATATCCTACCGTCCTTAAAAACTTGTACATATACAAGTTTTTAAGGACGGTAGGATATTTTTCGGCTTAATAATTTTGAGAGACATTTCTTAGTAGAGGATGGAGCAGTACCTTTTTTCTATAAATAGGTTCCTGAATATTGAGTGGGTTGATTCTTGACAAGATACGTATTCCCATTCCTCTGTCACGATTCAAAAACATGGATATTTTTATTTGACTGAAAATATTTGCTTACAGTGGTAATTTGCGGGCAGAAATTAAAAAGGTTTCTTCTGGGTATGAGAAAACTTACATAACAAAATATGTGAATTTTGGGAACAGACTCGACAACTTATTTTTTTTACTTACAAAACAAAAAGGAGGCACACAATACCCGACACGTCAGCAAAAATAAATTCCCCAACACATGCACACACGAAAACAATGGAAATATACCAATTAGAGTTTAACAAAGAAAACGTTTACGTAACGTAGCGCGTCGCGTTCCGCGTAACGCGCGCGTTCGCGTTATGCGCCGATTTATATGCGGGGAACAGAGATGCGCTGCGAATTACGACGCCGGAATCGGTTATGTTACGAATAAATTTTAACGACTTAGATCCTTGGGGTTAGTGTAATAATTCCCTGATGTTTTGATTGTGGACAGTTTGTTGCTGATCCGACACAAACAAAAACCTCTTCTCTCGATTGAGTACTTAACATAGGTTTTATTATCTCAAGTGTTTTTTCTGAATGTGAACAAATAGTTATCGTATTAGAAGCCGGGTTTTCCTCACTATGTTTTCCTTTATTTAACTCAGTATCTACAAGCCAATATTTATAAGTTTCAGAATTGAGAAAGTGATTAAAAATACACAACTTAAAAGAAAGAAAGAAAAATATTTATTTGTGACCCGCACAGGAGACACGAGATAAGCAAAATGCAAAAAATAATAAAAAAATAAAATAAATAACCCCGTACGAGACCAAAAAGGCTTCTACCACAGCAAGAAAAAAAAAAGTATTTTTTAAGCAAGGGGTCTTCCAAACCTTTTCACCACCGTGACAGCAATTGATATAACACAGCTTCACGCGATATGCAGATATGTACTTATAGTAAACCCACTTTACCCCATAAAACAATCGTCACCTCAATTTTCACTTCAAATAAGCCTCAAAATTAATGGTTTAATTAGAATACCTCACAGCTTATTAAGTCCAACCTATATTTGCAAATGCCAATCAACAAACCAGCGATGAAGATTAAAAACTACCGTGATAAGACCCTGTCATGTTCAACAAACACGAGAATTTCCTTGTAAATCAATCCAAACCCTGTTGTAATGAAGCTAGGGTCGTTAATCGTGTGTGTGCACATGACGGGGTATTAGCATCTCAATAGCGGGCCGCACAAAATCAATAAATTCAAACGGTTCGTGATTTCAACGCTGAATAGTTTGTGGTAGAACCGTAAGCGGATTTAGGGCTAGGCCTTTTGTCGGTGGGAAATTCTGTATGGAACTCGGTCCTATATGAAGTTTAAAGGTTAAAGTTGGCAACACGTGTCAATATCATACTGTTCTTATTCATACGGTAAAAGAAAATTAGTAAAAACTGTGTGGTATCTAAATTATACAGTAAAATATCGATTGATGCTGTGTCAACGAGACCTTATTGTGGTAACTGCATTTTTGAGTGCCGGATTAAACTACAAAGAATCGCAGCGAAATCATGAATGGGACTCGTACAGACAAGGGAATCATATCATAAAAGGAGGAAAGAAAGAAAGAAAACTAGTTTATTTGGCACACACAGATACACAAAATGTAGGTACAAATAAAACTTAATTACACAACATTTACATACATAGTGTGCCCCGCGGCTGCGCCAAAAAGGTCCAGTTCAGCAAAATGCCAGACCACTGGGAGTTGCCTGACGCTGGTTTTCAACTGAACCTTACGTTGAAGTGTACGGATGTGAATCAGTTTTACGGTGTTAAATATGTACAGGTAAATAAATATAAGTTAGTGTGTTATAAACTATACAGGTATTGGTATGTATAATAATTTGGTGCGAAACATTATGCCATGAGCAGCTGAGCGAAATAGACGGATTGCAAGTAACTTTTAGACCTTGTCCAGAAAGGGCGAATTCGTCGCGAATCACGCGCGAGTCGAGGGTCTGGCGTTATGCACGCGATTTACGCGCGTATATTGCGCAAGCAATTTCGCGACGAATTCGCTTCTTCTGGACAAGGTCTTAATATTAAAAGTTGTTTTTATATTCGGGTAGTTTGAGAAATATTGCGATCAATATGTACGTCATTTTTAAAATTTTGTCAGAGCGGCGAAACAAAGTGAAATAAGGACGTTGGCAGAAGGATAGAAAGTAAGTGTCTGATAGAAGCCAAGTATGTGTCATCCATCAATAATATTAACCAATATTAACCGGAGGAGACCAATATTAAGCAGTGGGTGATGATGAAATAAATGCCACTACAAGCTAGGGCAATGGCGTTATCCAGTGGTGACTGATTAGTGGTTGGAAGGTTACATTAAATTCAAATATCATTTTAACATTAATTTAAATTATGATCGCCTTTTTTTTCAGAGGACGTCTCCTGCGGTGGCATGAGGCGTGAGGGCGTCTCCGTTGCGTCTCCCACACACGTTCCACCTCTTCCTTCGCGAGCATTACTGCTTCGCAGAAGGAGATGACAGTTGCGAGAGGCCTCCACCGCCAACCGCTTCCACGATGACACGGCGTTGCTCCACTCAAGTGGGGCAGAACTCCACCGTATGCTCCTCCATGTCCTCCTGGCGATCCACACAATGGTGAAAGCCGGGCGTTTCCTTCCGCCTTATTCTGAACAGGAACCTCCCGAAACAGCCGTGTCCGGTGAGGACCTGCGTCAGAAGGAAGGTGAGGAAGCCATGGCGCTTCTCAACCCGCTTCTCAATGAGAGGCCTTATCGCCTCAATTGTGGCGTGCCCAGCGCTGGGTTGCGACAGTCAATCTCTCCATGTTACCATGACCACTACTTGAAATCGAGAATGAGGCCAAACATGAACCTGTACCCAACTTTAGAAGCTATTGAAAGCATTTTAACCTAAATCAATCCACAAAGTGTTTTTATCCTCCAGATTTACGGAACCAATCCCATACCATTCCGTTTTATCAGCTAAAGTGTCTTCTCATCTACCTAAAACTACCATAATTCTTTCGACCCAGATAAGATAGGTATGTACCCAGCACTAAACCGCGGACGGAACCCATTTATCGCTATCAATGCCACCTAGAACCTTCGCACATCGGATCTACATTTTCGGAAATAGATAGCCAGAAATTGGAATGGCCGTATAGGCGAAAACTGTGGCCTGGCTGCCTGGCCTGGCTGTGGGGCAGTATGGCTATACAGCCATACTGCCCCACTAAAATGCCAGTATCTGGCAATTGGCAGATTTAAATTTTTTGATGCTATACTAAAATCAAAATTCTCTATTGTCAGTGTAAGCAGTGTTTTTCTACTATTAATAGATCTACTACTAATATTATAAAGAGGAAAGATTTGTATTTTTGTATTTAACTTAAAAACTACTGGACTGATTTCATAAATTCTTTCGCCGTTGGGAAGCTACACTATCCTCGGGTGACATAGACTACTTTTTATCCCTGTTTTGCCACGTCAACGGGCACTGTGCGGTGAAACCGCTAGGCGTCCGCTAGTATCATATAAAAAAGTAAAAACGCAGTTAAGTACTAATAGCTATGTTAAAAAATATATTTTAATAAAATTAAGCCATTCAAAATATTAATCTTGCCTGTTGCTCAAAAGTGCGCAATTGGTTCTATATTTTGCCACCAAAAACTCTCGCATAGGATTTATAGTTAATAAACTGCATCGATTTTTAATTATCTCACGGCTTTTTTTTGTTTTTCGTCTATTATTTAAATTTGATTTTGTCAGATAGTTCCATTTTAGCTAGCAGCACTATGTGGTCATATAGCCGTACTTCGTGTGGTCTGTAATGTATTATGTGTTTATACAGATATCTTACAACATAAATTTTAGTTAAACTAACCCGCTGAAGGATTTTGTACCCTGTGTTTGTTGAACAGAGAATGTTTTAGCGTGAAAGGCGATGTTGAAGGATTGGACACGTGATGGCCAATTGGGAAGATTGTGGGAAAATTATTACTGGTTCGCTTCGATATGGATTGAGGGCTTGCCTTCAGCGATCCAATATAGGTAAATAGGATGGACGAAATAATGATATTGTAAGTTTGTCTAAAATGCTACAGTAGTTTTAATCGACTTCAAAAAAGGAGGAGGTTCTCAATTCTACTGTATTTTTTAATGTGTATTACCTCTGAACTATTTTTAGGTGAGCTGATTTTGATGACTCTCATGTGGTTCCATTTAAATTTGGTGAAGATCTGATGAAGGACTTCGGAGATATACAACAGAACTCTTCAATAAACAACGGAAAATCTCTTAGGATTGCTTCCATCGCATGTCTTTTTATTGTTTACGCCATTTCATAACGTCACGCTGGTACGCTCTAAAGAGGTACGCAGATGTGTACAGTTCACTCTGGTACACTCTCATTTCACCGGTTATGTTCAAGTTTTAAGTTATTCGGGAAATCTATTCTGGCATAACGTTGGACATTATAGGCACCTTACTATAGAACTTATGCTGGCGCATTATGTACCACAACTAAAATAAACTTTTTTTTAGAAAAATACAACTGACTTACAAATAAAAACACTACAAAGTGAAAAATAACTTTAATTTCGGCATTCGGTGTCAACAAACGAAGAAACAAAAACAGAAACACTGACTTCCGATATTGAAGTTATTTTTCACTTTGTAGTGTACTGCCATAGTATATTGTTATAATGAACAAGATTATTTATTTGTTTAACAAAAGTACACACAATAAAGAGACGAGAAGAAGGAACAGAAATAAGGTTTTAATTATAGGATTTTTCCAAGCCGAGCACTGTGATCTTAACTCTATAAATCACCACGCTAGAAGGTAGTGAAACTTGTGATGTGCTAAAATGCGGACTTAATAACTATGCCTTGTGTGGTATACAAATACGCTAGGTCGTGCCACAACTTTTCATGGAGATATCAGCCATAGAAAATTTATAGCAAAATACTTAAACCTGGCTACAATTAAAACCGTTCTAACATAAATCAAGTTAATAAGCCACAATAATCTACCCACAAACTAAACAACCTCAAATTATCCAAGCTCAACATCTTCACACGACAAACAGTCCTTCACACACCCTTTCGGGTGTCACACACCCAAAACGTTCTCTCACCAGAATGCTCAGTACACAGAACATATTTGCACCGCGCGCCCATTTAACGAACATCCTATACCTACATATATACAGGGCAGGTAATGTAGGGATGTTACGGAGGGGGTTTATTGGAACCGAAGTCGGAATCGGAGTTTTTAAATTTGGTTTGTCGGAGTCGGATTCAGAATCGGGACAGGTCTAATAAAAAAATAGTACGAACATTAATCAGTCAACGTCTATAAATGTAATTACAGAATTAACTAAGCTTCGTCAGAATGCACGTAAGGAGGGAGTTTCCCCGTGCAACATGCAAAAACCAGTTCATACAAGTTAAGGTTGCTCTAGTCGATCATTCTTCCATACAAACGTAGTATGACGTTCAAAATAGATAATTATATCAATTTGCCTCATCATTATCTTAGCCTTATATGGAAACAAAAAAAATATAAAAGAAAGTTATGAGCGTCGAAAGTTTCATATTTCAACACTAATATTAACGCATCTTTGGGGGAAAATAAAAGGCATAAGAAGACGGAAAATTGCAAAACAGTCACCATACAGGGATAGATTAGTAGTTCAATAATGCAAATCATTTTATTTTGAAAATATACATTTACTAGTTTTTTTTTTATGTTATCCATACTCCCAAACGTCTGTTTATAAAATTTCGCGCGCTCGTTTTCATCCTAAATATTTATAATTATATATATATATATATAATTCGTACGCGAACTAGCTTCTTACTGCTCATCACAGCATCTATTTCTTTCGCAGGTGTTGTCGGATAAGATAGCATGCATTAACCCCGCGCACAAAATAGATCGTGCCGTCGACTAGGGCAACGTAAACTGCAGCCACCGGGCGCGTACTACCGACAGTTATCCGTTGCTTAACCTCAGATCTAAAGTGTCGGACCCGAAGTCGGAACCGGAGTTGTAACATCAATCTGAAATTCCGACTTATCGGAGTCGGAGTCGAAGCTCCGTAACATCCCTATTGTACAGACAGAGCTGAGCCAAAATGCGTGAAAACCAGCCGAGCGTGGACCTCACTTTACGAGATTTTCTGCCACTCGACGCTGCCACGTCTCCGTCGCTAATTTTCAGGTTAAAAAGGATGAATTGAGTCTTCGAATAGGTTTGTCGTCAGTTTAGCGTAATTTGGAATTAGATTAGATAAGAATATTGTGTTTAACGAAGTAAATAAAACTGTAAAATGAGGAATGTTCTTCAGAAAGTAATTACATACTTAGGACATCAAAAAGTAATTGAAGTCAAATAGTTGATTGCTGTTGCTTGGGAAAGAAACGGTTTTTGAATTTAGAATTTGAAATTCAGAACCTTTATGAATTTGGGCTAAATATTTGATTTATTCTTCGTTCGTCCTGAAGTTTCGACAGATCTCGACTCAATTTCAAATTCTTAATTTAGTAACCAGGGTATACAAAAGTAAATAGACAGTACATTATAGAAATAACAAACTTATGTAAGTTTTAGAGCTGAGGTAAATATTTTAGTCCTTATTCTGTTTATTCCAAAGAACTTAGAAATTGTTAGAAACTAATGTTGTTTGCTTCCGACACGTAAATTATGCTAAGCTTATATTTACTTGGTTTTGTACCTTATACCATACACAACTTCACGCATGAATACTCGTATAATTTGCGGCAAAGTTTAAAAATTGGCTGAAAATAAGCATTATTCTACACCAATTCATTATTATTAATAGGTTTCTGAATTAAGAATTTGTAGTTGATCAGTAAATATTGTTAAACTCTACTTTAGTGAAAAACCTCTCAAACTTTAGTATTACTGTAAAATAGTAAACACGTTCTTAAATGCAAATTCTTCTCCAAGTCTTTATTCTATATTTAAATACCTAACTCCTCAATTCCAAACAAACAAAAAAACAATTTAAAAACGGCGTTCTACTCTTCCATATTTAAAAATCATCGTTATTCTATAACAGAACGCACGACATCACCTAGCGACATCGTTCGCCATCTTGAACGAAAATTTACATGTCAATGCGTTCCACATGGAAATTCAAACATTCATACACGCTGCCACGCGTCGATGGACGTGACCCGATCCCTAATCGATTTCGAATCGGATAGAACGGAATAAGGATGTATTATGTGTAAGCGATTTTTTTTTGTAATTGTGTTGCAAGTTGCTTCATTGATCTAGTGTGGTAAGGGTCGGAGGATTCGGTCAGGAATTCTCAGAATAGAAATTATAGTTAGTGGGCGAGTTTTGTGTCTGGTACACTGGACTTATGATGTGGAATAGGTATCTACTATTTCTGTTTATGCAAAGTGTAGTTTCTATAATTTTAATTTGTAACCAGCACCTAACTTATATTGGGACAATCCCACCACACTATTCCCAAACCACTGCAACTCCTGAAAGCCAGAATCAACAGTGATGACCACCAGAAAAGCGCCGAGGCAATGAAGCTCGACGAAGTTCCGGAAAATGAATTTAACTGTCTTGGATCCCGCAACGAAATTAATCAGAAAAGAATAATGGAGGAGTAGGAAAAGGAAAAGCAGCACCTACAACTTTCTTTTATTTTTTGCTTGAGAGTTTTGTTACCTACACGGGAAATAGGACCTATTCAATCGGTTCTATAACTAGGCAGCTCAGCCCATTACCAACTTATTTTTTCACATATAAATCGTATTGATTTCGAATAGAATAGATCAGAAAAAGGATGTATTATGTGTAAGTGATTTTTTTTGTAATTGTGTTGCAAGTTGCTTCATTAATCTAGTGTGGCGAGGGTAGGAGAGTCGGGTCAGGAAAAAAATAAAAAATAATATTGTGTCTGGTAGGTTAGACTAATGTTAAGGCATATACATACTTTTTTGGTTGTGCTAAGTTTAGTTGTTATTTTATTTTTATGACCAGACGCTCTAGATAAGTGGAATTCAATATCAGTGAAGTTGATAGTCGAAGTGTCAAAACGCTCAGCAGTACCATTTGCGACAGATAGAATATACACATTTTTCTCTCATATTTGTTGAACAAACCCCGACTCATTTTTATTACATGCTACATAATTTATCTAGTAGTAGACACGCTTCGATCGACAATCTATTGAACACGTAATTATGACACGATATCTTGCGAAAACACCCCGATTCAAACAGTAAACAACCTTAACGGCTGAACTGATTTTCATCAAACAGCTTCGAAAACTCTCGATAAAGTCACCTTAAAAAAAAACGTTATTAAAATTCGTTCATCCGTTTAGGAACTATGATGCCACAGACAGATACACAAACAATCTTTACTCTTTTTCCATCGGAGGTTAAAAACAACCAGCCAAAAAACCCGGTCACAATTTTAACAAGATTCCTAAACAATACACAATTTAACTCTGTATGTATGTATGTATATGATTGTATGTGAGGAGTAGATCCGATTCCGAGACAATCTCGAGGTAATGCGATACGTAATAGCTACGATAAAGTCGTGCTGTTTTCAGTTTTCATAATATGTACCGTTTGTGGGCTTAAGTTGGGGAAATAAGCGGTTTAGAAGCTTATTAAGATCTTTATTCCACTTTAACCGAATTATTTATATTATCAAGTAAAATTTTATAATTTAAAGAACCGCCAACAGGTTTTTATTTCATGCAACATAATTTATCTAGTAGTAGACACCCTCGGTCAACAATCTAAAAAACACGAAATCATGACACGATATCTTGCAAAAACACACCGATTCAAACAGTAAAACGCCCATAATTTTTGAATGGTTGAACTGATTATCATCAAACATATCTAATAACACTCTCGATAAAGACAACTTTCAAACGAAATCAAAATCTACGGGCTACGATGCCACAGACAGATGCACAGAAATACACAAGGAAACAGGTACACATGTCATAGTTTTAACACTACAACAACCTCTTTTTCCGTTGGGGGTTAAAAACAAACTAAATCATTACAAATGCATAATATGTGTATATTTTGTACATCACGCATATTTTCTCTGAAGGTTTCGGCAGAGGTTACATAAAGCATACCTACATTGTGCGAGTTGTTTTGTAAGCCTAACCATCGACGAGGTACAAATGTATAATTCAGGCTAATACTGAGATCTTCTTGCAAATCTAGAAATGGAAACCAAGACCTAATGATTTCAGCAGAATAGCTTACTTTACAACGACGTACCAAGGTATTTTATTTGAATGAAGCTACAGTTTTAGAACCACAAACGAATAAAATCAGTATTAAAATGTTCAGAACGGTAAGTAGTTTTGTAATCCATGTTTTTCTTAAAATACATCCCGCACAACTAATGCTACGAAGCTTCTACGGCGTATATGAGGAGCGTAGCAGTCCTCACCTACGCGCTACGCCGTAGCACGACAAATATGCATTTCGTAGCACCTGCAACGCTACGTGCTCGAATACTAATTGTATTAAATGAAATCTATTTTGTATTTGAGGTAAATGCTATTACATTTACGAATGCTACAGAAGCTGCTTTAGTCCCTTTGAAATGCGTATGGTTCGGAATTGTACAGTGAACCAAGTATAGGTATTTAGGTACACGGATGGTGTTATTATTTGTTTGTGTTTCAAATGATTTTAGGAATAAATCACCAATGCTATTTCAATTGCTGTAAGGAGCTGGTTACCACGTACTGGTAATTATGCTTTTGATTTTAAGAACAACCATTATCACGTTCGCTGCCACGGACTTGTCTCGCGCGAGTTTATGCGCGCGAATGGTTTTTTTATTGTTTCAGTAATTACGGCAGCGAACGTGTTAAAATATAATAATTTTAAATCCAACCCAAAATTTTTGATTTCTGAATAATGGTCCTAAATAAACCATGGTCAGTAAATTACAATGCTGATACCATTTTCTTCTCATTATATTCAACACCTTTATTCAAACTTTACATTGGTAAAATATCTTGACTTTTCATCTCTCGGGTTGAAGGAATATTTTGCTGAACAGTGGGACACAATACAGTCTGAATAAAAAGCATAACTAGTTATCAAATCCTTACCTCCTCTAACTTGTACCACCCCCGCCTCGTGTTCGCTTCGCCGTGTATTGGAATGTCTCATCGAGAAACTGTCGCGCGCATGCAAACGACTTGATTCACCTCTCACCAACTCTCACTAGCCTCAGGGCACGGCGACCCAATCGAATACAACATTTCATGAAGACTTATATTAGGTTGAACAACATTTTGTATAATAAGATGTACTTTAGCAATCATCTATTTATCAGACTATGGCCCTTCGTGTGACTATAGCCCTTGGTATTATTATTTTGCTTTATGCCTAATCCTTCAAAAATATTGATTTGAAGTTATGTTTAACATCATGGAAACACATCGACTTGATTGTTTTCTCACCAACTCTCAAGGAGACCAATTGAATACAGCCATACGAACGATAAAGCTCTTAATGTTTTCATACTTTTAAAATTAAATAATCAGCGTTATATCTGATCACATCATCATAAAATGGCGCAATGCACTGATGGTGCAAGCCAGTGAACTGAACTTAATATATGACTGCTCCGCTAGGTTTCGAAAAAAGAAACACTTGTCTGAAAATCTATTTTTATGTCTATCTGTCCATCAATCTCTCAATTTTAAGATGACCCGTGACGTGTATTTTGGTGTCTAGCGAAGGTGAATTTGCTAGACACTCACTTCATTCGGTCACTTATAATTTTTTCACTGATCTTGATGAACACAAAGATGTTTACGTGGTAATCCAAAAATCAAAATCAAAATCAATTTTTTTTATTTCACATAGGCCTACATGGGCACTTATAAAACGTCGACAAAAGGTGCACGGTTCGGGTTGGTCGTTTCCTATGGAGAAGAACCGGCAAGAAACTCCATGGTTACTCTTTTAAAAATGGTTTGGTTGTACAATATTTCCATGTTACAGCATTAGTACTTAGATATGGGGGGACAACGCAGGCCCGACTTATGACAATAAGTCGTAAGAAACTAAAAAAAAAAAAAAAAAAAGGTTATATATTAAATAAAAAGTTAACAAATGTTAACTAGCATCAAGAAGGCCTACAATGTTCACACATTCACAAAACAATCGGTAAAAGAATCTATACAAAGGTAAAAAAAAAATAAGTATAACAAGACTAAATTTAACGTGTGGCACAAATGTTGTTATCAGTGCTGTAACTATTCTTAGCAAAGGGCTATAAAGATGATTGAAAACCATTGTAAAAAGTCTAATTAAAAGAAGGAAAGAAAAAATGAGATTGAGAATAGTTAGAGACATCCACTTATTTGTGCCGTTTACAAGTTACCAGGGAAGCTGCATGCGCAGAAGGAGCTAAGGCCAAATGTTTTTATCTTCAACGTAGTCCTTGATTTTATAATATGCTTTGTTAATAAGGATACGTTTGATGTAGTTTTTGAACCTTCCATCGGTCAGTTCTATAACTGACTTTGGCAACTTGTTATAAAAGCGTTTACTGTTTATAAGAAAAGACTTGCTAGTTTTCGTTAATCTGAATTTGGGTATTACAATTCCGTGCTTACTGCGTGTATTTAAATTATGGAAGTCGCTTCTAGTTTTGAAAAGCCCCCGATTTTTACGGACATACAAAATACATTCCAAAATATAAAGTGAAGGTAGAGTCAGTATATCGATCTCTTTAAATATTTCTCTGAGGGACTCGCGAGGACCCATTTTATAGATTGCGCGGATTGCCCTCTTTTGTAGGATGAAAATTGAGTCAACGTCTGCTGCTGATCCCCACAGCAGAATGCCATAAGACATAATACTGTGGAAATAAGCATAGTATACTAACCTAGCTGTAGCTACATCGGTTAGCTGCCTTATTTTCCTTACTGCATATGCAGCCGAACTTAACCTACCCGAAAGAGTTCTAATGTGCGCGCCCCACTGCAATTTTGAATCGTTAGTAATCCCTAAGAATACAGTTTCCGTTATAACTTCAAGATTTTTGCCGTCAAGATTTAGGTTTAGGTCATGTTGTGGTACATTTGGTAAAGAGAACTTTAGACATTTTGTTTTTTTCGCATTCAGTAAAAGATTGTTAGCTGCGAACCATTTTGAGAGAACAATCAGACTTTCGTTGACATTTAAGACATCCGTATCTTGCCTATCTATTTTAAAAATTTGCGAAGTATCATCAGCAAATAGAATTATATCCGATAATTTGGCCATCATAAAAGGGAGATCATTAATGTAAACAAGAAAAAGGAAAGGGCCGAGAATTGAACCTTGGGGCACGCCCATCTAGACTAGAGACCCGGAGGACGTCGCCCCATTAACATTTACTTTTTGCTGTCTGTTTGATAAATAGGAAAGCACGAGATCAGCAGATTTTCCACAAATTCCGTAGTGGTGTAATTTACAGATCAGTGTGTTGTGGTCGACGCAGTCGAAAGCTTTTGAGAGATCACTGAAAATGCCAATGGCATCCTGGGACCTCTCCCAAGCCTCCAAGATGTGACTGATGAGTTTTACTCCCGCGTCCGTTGTCGATCTACCTTTCGTGAAACCAAACTGTTGACTATGCAGGATCCCATTTGAATTGAAGTGAGACAACATCTGTTCCAGCATGATTTTTTCATAGATTTTACTCAATGCTGGAAGCACGGATATAGGTCTATAATTAGAAGGATCACTCTTACAGCCTGATTTGAAAATTGGTACTACTTTACTGTGTTTCATTAAGTCAGGAAAAGTGCCGCTGTCCAAACATTGATTGAATATGCCTGTTAGGACAGGAGCAATTGAGTCAATAATATCTCCAAGAACCCTAACGGATATCCCCCACAAGTCTTCAGTATTCTTTATATTGAGACTGTTGGTAAAGAAATTTTCTAATGTCTCAGCGACTTCTTGCCTATCAGAAATGGTTTGATTAATTATTTTCAAAGACAACTCATTCTGATCGCGTTGTTGTATCTTTCCAGTTTCTCTATTAATTAATTGCCACACAGTTTTTATTTTATTATTAGAAGCACCAATTTTGTTAATTATTATTAGAGATTTTGCTTGAGCGCAGACTCTTTTGAATATTTTGGAATAGTTTCTAACATAAGTGTGAAAAACTTGATCGGAAGTCAAAGATTTTTCGTAATGTAAATTATATAAGATATCTCGGCTTTTTCTTATGCCCACAGTGGCCCATTCACTAAATTTCGATTTGGAATTGTTGACTTTAACTGTTTTTACAGGACACGTTTTATTGAATTCTTGGCAAACTGTTGAAAACAACGTGCCGTAATTTATATTGGGGTCGTTTGAATCAAAACTGGCGTTACCAAGGTTGCTAAAAACATTATTATTAAAAGAGATTAATTTATTTTTAGTAAGTGGTCTTAATCGAATTGATTTAGCTAGGTTAATTTTTTTATTTGACTCAAAAGATACTAGTTGACCAGTATGGTCTGACCTAACGCCACTAATTAAAAACGAATCTTTTACTTTACATACAATCATCCTTTGTGTTATATTTAGGTTATTTCACGATTTTTAACCCCCGACGGAAAAAGAGGGGTTTTCATCTGTATGTCTGTCTGTGGCATCATAGCGCCTCAACGATTTAGTTTTTTTTGTGATTGTGTCGAAAGTGTTCTTAGCTATGTTTGAATAAGTTTAAGTTTATATGTACTTTGAAAAGTTCAACCTATTCTGCAATGAACAAAAAGGATTTCGTAAAAATCATACTATTAATATGGCACTGTACGATTTATTATCTAATCTTATGACATCAGTAGATAAAACTAATCCAGTATGTGCGATCTTTACTGATATGACAAAGGCATTTGACTATGTGGATCACAAGATATTACTGCAGAAATTACATGGATATGGCATAAGGGGCAATGCTCTAAAACTTCTTGAATCATACCTTAGTGACAGATATCAATACACGGAAATATCTAGAATATGTCCTAAGACAAAAATGCAGATCATATATAGATCAGAACCAAGACACGTAAGATATGGCGTGCCCCAGGGTAGCGTGTTGGGGCCGTTATTGTTTCTGATATATATTAATGATCTGCCAAAAATAATACGACACAAAATGATCCTATTTGCCGATGATAGCACAGCTGTTATAAAGTATAGTAATGTGACCAATTATCAAAATGATATTAATAAATCCCTTCTCAATATCATCCGTTGGATGAAAAATAATAATCTCGTAATTAATTTGAATAAAACTAAGGTGATGCACTTTCATCAACGGCAACCACATCCAAATATTAATGTTATTTATAATAACCATAGAATAGAAGAAGTTAATAATGCTAAGTTTTTAGGTATTACCATCGACAGTAAGCTTACTTGGAAACCCATGATGGAAGAACTTTGTAAACGCCTGAGTAAATCTGCTTATGCACTCTTTTAGTTATCAAAAAAGGTAAATAAAGATACGTTACTGGTAGCATACCATGGACTTGTAGCTTCTGTATTGCGATTTGGCGTAATTTTTTGGGGGCAGTCGACTGACCGTGAGCTTATATTTAGGATGCAAAAGAGATGTGTCAGAGCAATGTGTAATATAAAAACAACGGATAGCTGTAGACCCTATTTTAAGTCTTTAAAAATACTGACTCTTCCAGCATTATACATTTTGGAAACAACGTTGTTTGTGAAAAGAAACACACAATTATTTGAAAAAATATCTTCCACTAAAAAAGCTCCACTACGTGCCCAATACGTAAATAAACTATGTCATCTAAAATGTAAGACCTCATTGATGGAAAAAAGTTTTTTTGGTATGGCACCTAAAGTGTTTAATAAAATTCCTGATGACATAAAAAACATGACATTATATAAGCTTAGAAAAGCTCTTACTAAATTGTTAATTGACAAATGTTATTATACCGTAGACGAATTTTTTAACGACCAATTATTATAATGATGCATTTTTACCTTTTGATAATAAGTACTATGACTATTGTTTGACTTTATTGTAATGTGATGTTGTTTTTTTTTCTTTTCAAGTATTTAATTGATTTAAAATATTTTTTTTTTCTAAGTCACTTAAAATCTATTGACACCTAACATGTCACTTATAAATTTGTATGTCTTAATTATGACAAAACATAGCGCACTTCCTATTTTATGTAAACACCTATGTTTCACAAATAAAATGATTGATTGATTGATTGATTGAATAAAATCGGTACAGCCGTTCAAAAGTTATGGGCGTTTTACTGTTTGAATCGCGATGTTTTCGCAAGATAAATGCGTCGGGGAGTTTTTTAAATTTTGAAATTTTACTTGTAGTTACTTTTTTGAAGTGAAAAACGTCGTTAAGAAAATCTAAGACTAACGGATTTGTTTTAGGATTATTATCTAATACTTATACTAAGTTTTGCAATGAAGAAATATCAGCCAGAGTTTTAATTTAAATAACGCAAGAATTTTCTTCTTTTAATATTGTATCAAGGCATGCACTTGTATATCCCATGCAAGCATACATCCAATAACTTATCGCCCACTGAGTAACGTCAAATATTCATATTTGTGAGAAAACCAGGTTAACATAGCCCACACTACTTTCACCTTATGCCAGTACAAAGGTAGATCCAGTTCTTCATTATTTGATAACCTTCCAAGTGAGCAATTTTATCTGTAATGGAACCGCCGTTTTACCTTCTTTATTTTACTTTCCTTTTCTATGAGATTACTGGAATAGCATTTGATTTGATTTAACTTGCAATGTATGTATGCATAGAAATCTAATGTATGTATGCAAGTGTGTTTGGGTCAAATCTTGCAACTGAATTTGAGAGCAGTTATCCTCAACCGATTACGATGAAATTTTGCATACACTTTTGATTCGGATGACAATGCACGGTTAGCTAAAAAGCTTATTTAAAAAAAGTGTTTTTAATTATAAAAATATATTTCATACATTTTCTTCGTACATGACCTGGTTCATGTCAAAATGGAATTTGTTAGATACTAAGAAGTATAAAGGGCATATATTTTAATGTAAACTTCTTATAATCCTAGAAATAAAATGTTATTATTATCTGATACACAGATATTTAAGTGCTACAAAATAAAATGTTTGATGTCTTACCTTTGTAATCCTAGATTTATCGTTCTCAAACTTCACAATAACTTTCATACCTTTGGACCGGATCCAAGGCATAAACATAAACTGATCTGCGGATCAATTCTCTTGGCAACTGACAATCTAAGGTTTCCTTCAACGTACAGACGTCGAGAACATTCCACGATAAACAACTGCGTGAAACCAGACTACCCCCAGAAGCCACAGCGTTTACATAACACGAGAAACTCTAAACAAACAATCTCTAAACGAAATAAAATCTCCCACTACATACAACCACACGTTCCGAAGCCGGCGAAAACCGACGAAAACCGGGATCGTTACAGCTTCAAACCAGTTAGAACTAGTTTCATGAAATGCTTCGATACACTTTGATGTGGTGACAGAAATTTTAGTTTGTAACAAATGAGTTATTAAACTATGTTGGGTATGCCTTTGTGAAAGAGATGAATAATAGAATGATCAAACACACCATTTTACAAACAAGAGCTCACAATTGTATTTGTGGGTCTCGCCGGTTGACCCCAACTTTGCGGCAGCAAATTTAGTAAACACATAAAATTGTTCCGCTATTTCAAATCTAAATGTCAAAGAACAAGCTTTGGATGTCATGTAAATATTGTAATATGAGTGAGCAACTCAATAGAAACTGGGAAACTCAGTGAAGAAGTTACTCTTTTGTACAAGGTTGCGTTTGAAGATGTCATGGCGAGATGAGTCTGGGTTAAACTTTATTGTGACTTTGTTTTATACACAATTTTCTTCAGAAACGATGACTGGTTTTACGTGTATTGTTATGTCATAAAGAAGGTCCTCTAAAAAGTGCAATTCCATCAGCAAAACCGAATGTCGGAAAGTTAAAATTGTATGGCATTGAAAGGACTATCGAAATTTCTCTTGATTAATCTCTTATCATGTTTTTAACCCACGACGGAAAAAAAGGTTGTTATAAGTTTGACATATGTGTCTCTTTCTTTGTGTGGTTGTATATTTGTGTATCTGTTTGTGGCATCATAGCTTCTATACGGATGAACCGATTTCGTATGAAAGACGTCGACAAATTGTCGAGAGTGTTCTTAGCTATGTTGAAAATCAGCTAAGCTTCAAAAGTTATTCGCATTTTACTGTTTGAATTGGGGTATTTTCGCAAGATATCAGATGTTATTATTACGTGTTTATGTAGTTTAAAGAGATATTTATTTGTTTTTTTTTTTAGTTTTCCTTGTCACTTCAACAATCGCTGTCGCTGATAAAGTAACGCTTTGTCTAAACTCTCAGAACAAAATGACAAAATCGTTAACATTAAAAAATAACGAACAAACAAACAACTACAACAAACAAACTTCTCAAGCATCAAAAAGAAACACTTTATTTCATTGAAACAAAACACTTTATTTCATTGAAAAATTCCTACAGTCACAAATTAATGAACGACAAACAGAAATCATTTAACCGGTACACTATATACAAAAAATGGCCATAATAAAAAATCGTCAAAAACATTGTAGTCGAAAACTGGAATGGTTATGGCCCGGTGCCGGCACGGCTGTGATGTACGCCCGCCGCCGGAAATCCGTCTGACGAGCGTTTTTACATCTCGCTGCGAGTGACAAACATGGCGGCAAAACTTGGGTTCCACCGATGTCGATGGAGTTTAGCTGCGATGATGTTTTTGAAAGAAGTTGTAAATGTTAAGGATTTGAAGACATTTTCTTTGGGTTGGCTTCATTAGACCTGAAGTCATTGTAATACCATCATCAAAAGGTTGATTCACCATCAAATCCTATTCTTTAATTCTTCTTTTTCTTTCAATTTTACTTTTAAAATAAATTGTACAATGAACCACGACGAAAAATCGATAGGATTTTTTAGCATGACTGTACTTTGACAGTAGGTAATTCTGCTAATAGGACATTTTGCCGACAGGTCATTTTGAGAATAGGACGATCTGCTCATATTTTGTTTTGATACGGAGCCTATTTTTAATATCAAAACAGACACTCAAAAAAACCAAGTCATGATGGTCATCATCTAGATAATGGTGAATTTATTAATGAGCTGAAGGTAAAGTTACGCCAAACTCGAAAAAAATTATGTTTAATACTTACATGATCCTGGTTATAATTTTACTCCGAGTTTATTCATAAGGGGGTTAATTTTTAATAGCTCTACTTACCCTAACATATCAGCAAATGTAGTTTGTATGTTTAAACTATGTAAAACTCAAGATATTTTCTATGTTGAATTTAATTATATTACTGTTGTATGTTACTGTTATTTTAAAATTGTCTAGTTTAATGAAACCCATGAAACATACTTGTACGTAGGCACCGCGGCGCGGCGCCGCGGCCGCGGCTTGGCTTTACCTATTCTTCAATTCCAAAATGAAAAATTGTATATAACCGCAATATTTCTAGATATCACTTACCAACTGGGCTTTCTTCATTCCAAAACGAATCGTCGAGTGTGTAATCGGCTTCTGTAACAAACAAATAAACTGTTTTTCAGTATTCAGCTCAATGATTTCAACAGCGGAATTAACAGTATAATGATGATGGATGATGTTTTAGCAGATATTACTGATGGATTATAAATACACAGACACAAACAGAGCTGTTTAAATAAACGGTTACAAAATATCGGAGAGCATCAGAAAGTTATAGTTATTAGTATTTTTAGATTTTTCACAACAGTAGTCTATGAATTCTTATCTTGTCACGCTGCCTGCTGGTGAACGTATGTTGTTTGGTTATAAGAAGTCAAGAAAGCATTGCAAAATTATCATAAATTACCTATATTTTAACAGAATGTCAGTTTGTTAAACATCATATAACAGTACTGTGAGTAGTGAAGTTATCATGTAAGACGGAATTACATGTGACACGTGTCACATGTGATACCGGGGTTGTCATTATATTTATATCAGCTATAGATGACTATAGAATAAAATACAAAATATGAATGTATGTAGTAATATTAAAACTTACATTTTAATTAAACCAAAACATACACAGGTAATTCTCACATATAAATATAAACAACACAAATAAACACGTTTTAATCATTCAAGAGCGTGTTTAACAGCTGCCAGCGTGACAATCTTAAAATAACCCACTCCGTTACACAAATTGAACAAGACACACTACTTATCTAAACTACCGAATATTCATATTAAAAATCTATAATGCCGACGAGCGCGTTTCACTCCCGGAGGCAGCGTGTTAGCGTGATACTCGAAGTAATAATTTTACAAGTTTAGACGTTATCTGCCCTTGTTACGGAGTTTGTCAAATTTGCGCTCGACGCGAAATAATCTGCCTCTAAGCGATTACCCATTTCAGAATTGACGTTATTGAAGTTAAATCACTGCTGGTGTAAGTTATGATTATGTAGGGATTACGGGTTTTGACGTGATGTCGTCCATCGTTTTTTTTTTCAATATAAGATAGGCTGTAGTTTGGTGAAGAAAAGAGGTGACGTAGGTATTCTTTTTGTAAGATCCCAAAAAGTATTCGTGGAATTACGCCAAATAAATACGTTTGCCTTGTAATTTATCTGGATAAGTAGAAGTAATCGTTAAAGTACAACGAAACCAGATCATGTCAATCAAAAAAAATCCGGCCAAATGCGTGTCGAGCCACGCGCAGTGATAGGGTGCCGTAGTTGCAAAATTTTCTTTTCAATGGAAATTCCATAACTTCCATCAGTAATTCATGATTCATAATAATTCATAATCATTTATTTGCTAATATGGGTAATTACATGAAGTTATTAAAAAATATAGCACAATCCGACCATATTACACCTTTTGGCATGCAAATCACAAGCAAGTATACACATTTACTTGCAAGAAAATAATTTATATTTAACAACACAATTTCAATTTAGTTTTGTTTTGTTAATTTCACCGTGTGGTAAATAACAATGAAACATAGCAAATGAAGCTATCAATAATGTCACTAGAAATTAAATTTAACATGTCATATATTAAATGAGAATGTCAAGATATATTCGTAATTAAATGTCAAAGTAATAATATTAAAAAATAAATTAAAATTAAATTAGCGCACCAGTCACATCAACAATATGTCCTTACATTATCTTTTAAGTAATCCTTTATACTATAATAACATTTACATAGCAAGAATCTTTTTAATTTCTTTTTGAATTCATCGATGGATGGAGTTTCTAATATGGTCTTTGGTAAATGATTGTATACACGCGGCGCCATACTGAAAATGCTTTTGGAATATAAGGCTGTCTTGTAAGATTTGCAACAAATTTTATCTCTATGCCGCCTACTTCTGTACTTATCAAAAAGATGTTTGTTGGTAATGTAGTAATGGAACAAAATTTATACTTTTCCTTATTTTTATAAGTTGATCGACTATTACTCGTAAACTTGTAAAGCCTACTTAGTTGTGATACTTAGATAAATTGAAGCCTACTTAGATAAATTGAAACATGGTTTTCACAGACCCATAATATATGGCCTATCCAACGATACCCCAAACCATGGGAAAGGCGAAAATAAAACATTTCCACTTTACACACACGTACGTACAGGTATACAGGAGTTACTTAACCCATTTTTTTTCATGATTTGTTTTACCACTTTGTCGTAGTGCCGCGGTGCTGTCCATCAATCGGATGGCTCGGCCAATGATTAAGAGTCAAAATGGCGGTTCCACTCAAATCCACTCAATTTTCAATAAATCAATAATGAAATTATGCGCGATGTGAATCAAAGCCCAGAAAAATCCCTTGAAACTATTATGATTATTTTCCTTACGAACTTACTAAAATAGAGCAGTGGAAGTAGTATTCACACATGCAACAAAGAACGGTACGGAACATATATGTATATCCATGCCAAATTATAGCATTATAATACCAAGAGTCTCTGAACTAAGCTGCGGACGGACGGACAGACGGACATGGCGGCGAAACTATAGGGGTTCCTTGTTAATTACGGAACCCTAAAAAACGAAAGAATAAGATAGCTCTCAAAGTCAACTTGACAGACGATGCCACATCAGGGTGTGCCGGATCTAAGTTTAAAAATTTTACTTTATTTACAAGCAACATCTTTAATAGTAGGTACCTACTGCATCAACTGATGTCATGAACGCTTATTCAAAAGGAAAAATATGAATAGAAAACGAAAATAGCAGTTGTACCTACATAGCCGAGTCACGCTCTTTAAAGCACAACCTTAAAAACATCTGCCACCCTTCCTTTAACAGATCAGAACCGAAACGAACATCATAAATCAAACGAAGCAGCAAAAAAAAAAGTAAACAGAAAAATAAATAATTACAGTTAGTGACATTGCCACAAATAAATTATACAATGGGCCTGTTTCAAGGGGTGGGTTTTTCGCCCATTCATTGCGGATACATCCATTGTTATTGTAATTAACTCGTTTTTCGCGGCTGAAGTTCAGACAAAAGGTACGCTGGAAAAAATATACATGATGTTAGGGTTGTGAGCGGTCTGAAATTGGTAACCTAAGTGAAATGGTTTCTTCGACAACCATATTTTAAAGTGTGAACTTATGTTAGAATAGCTCTTGCACAGCGGCTTAGTCCGCCTAAAAAGTATTTTCTCATCCCAAGTGAGCATTAATACCGGGAAGAAATGCTCTATTACAGACTATAAACTGTCTCTGTGTTAAATTTCATCCAGATCCGTTTAGCTATTCTGGCATGATTGAGTAACAAACAAACATCCATAAGATGTGAGGAGGAAATCCATCACATAAGTATTTTTTATTAGCAAGCCTTTTATTAACTTTCTTCACTCGTATTTTTAACCGACTTCCCAAAAAGGAGGAGGTTCTATGTTCGACATTAAGTTTTTTTTTTGTGTATGTTCACCGATATCTCCGTGAATTGTGGACCGATTTTGAATCTTTGTTTTTTTTTTTTTTAAATTTTTGTTCCGAAATTGGTGCCATTTTAATTTGGTGAAGATCTGATGAAGAACTTCGGAGGTATAACAACAGAACTTTTCAATAAATAAAGGCAAATCTCTCGGGATTGCTGCAATCGCATGTCTGTTTATTGTTGATACCATTTCATAACATAACATCACGCCAGTACGCTCTTAATGAGTACGCAGATCTCTCATTTCATCGGTTATGTTCATGTTTTATGAATTCTATTCTGGCGTTATAGGTACCTTACTAACTTGCCTATTAGGTAGGGACAACTAAAAAGTGAAAAATAAAAAAACTTTTTTGCCATTTCCATAACGCAAAAAATGGTACCTACGAAAGACACCGACTTCCAAAAATAAAGTTATTTTTCACTTTGTTGTTTTGTATTTGGAAGTCGGTAGTATTTTTTTGCAAAAATGTTTTTTTATAAGTACTTCGTGTCATATGAGTAAGCTAAGGCTTGGTACACATATGTAACTTTGAATGAAATGCAATAATATTGCACTACAGAGCTGGTATGTTTTTATAATACATCTGCAAGGTGGCCATAGGAACACCTCAAGCAAATAAGAAAGCACCATCGTGTTTGTCGTGGATATGTATTGACAAGTGATTATAAATTAGTTAGACAAGCAGTGGTTAAACATGTTTTAAAAAGATTTTTACTTATATTTTACTAGCTGTGCCCGCATTCTCACTTCCGTCCACTGACTACCTACATACCCTACCTACCTTACCCTATAATACCTACCTACCCTACTCTACTAACCTACCTTTTTTAGTTTTTTAACCTTCCATGTATTCTGCCATGTATCAGAGATGGCGCTGAGTTCACTAAAAGTTTGGGAAAATGAAATTCCAAAAGAAAATGTTTCGTTAAGTTTTCCGATATTTTAATAGTTATTTTGTTATTCGGGACGTAGATAAATCGTACCAATTAAAAATTATGTAAATCGGTCCAGCCGTTCTCGAGTTATAAATGGTGAAACTAACCCGACTTTGTTTTATATATAAAGATTTGTAAAAATATTGCGTGACTATTCTTCTTTATGCATTATTCAAATTATTATTTTTTTATTATGTCATCTTAAGGGATCATCATTTCAGCCGGCAAACGTCCACTGCTGGACATATCCCTCCCCCAGATAAGGGATCAAACATATTACAATTTGTTAATCAACATATTCTGTTCAGAGAGTGCTAATCATAATCAAACATCATCAAACATATTATAAATCCTATCAGTAGAGAGTACTGCGTGGGAAGACTATTTGCGATGACGGAGTTCAATTTGTAGAGAAATACAGTGTAAATTGGTCTTCTATTTATTGTTAACAAAGTGAAAGGCTATTGATTTTGAAAACAATAGTGTCTGCTCGATTGTTAATGAGAAAGACTATTTAGTTCCAGTTGAATTTCTGAGAATCTCTTTAGACGTCTTCAAGAATTGACTCGAATGCCACCAGGGAACGATGCAACCAAAGATACGAGTACAATACAAGAAATATATATTTACAAAGTTAGACTTGACAGTCTAATCACTCAAAGTAGATCACACAAAGATGAAAAATTATATTTTCGAAAATCAAAAAGCTACTATGTTTTCAAAAAATCAGCGACCATTTCTGCCAACTAGCAACAACAACAGCTGCTGGAGTGTAAGCGGTACAATGCGAGATCAAAATTACTCTTAACCATTTAAGAGAAAAACAGCATCAAAATAAGTGAGCTATCATACATAACGGACCCTAGCAATATAAAACGACTTAAACAATGATACAGGGAACGCTACCATTAGCTTTTACGATACTATAAGGGAGTTAGGGAGGGGTTTGTTTCACAAATATTGCGGGCCCAAGTAAGTAGATTACAGCCTGAATTTGAAATTGTGTTATGAAAACATTTTTCTAATTTTGTATCGTTTGCCGAGTAAAGAGCATTAAGTTTGAATGTTCAGGCTTTTATAAATGTGATTATTTTATATAATGTTGTTTTAGTGAGACAAGAAGCGAATAAGTAAGACGTACTTTCTAATTTAAGGCAGGAAATGTGTCATCTTTTAATATGATCTTCATGAAAAAGTGGCCGCTTGGTAAGTAAGACGTACATTATATTTAAAGACAAGAAACGTGCCATTATTAAACATTTATATTATGAACTTTATCCAAATGTGACAGCTACAAGTTTGCTAAGAAGTAGACAGGGGTACACGTGTCATCATGATTGATACTATACCAAACAAAAAGGTCTGACGATGAATAATCAAAAAGGTAAATTTTTACTACCCAATACAACTATAGCCATAGATAGACCTCTTAAAATAGAGATATGTAACTATTTTGGTGTACAATAAAATACATATTATGTGAGGAGTGATATGAAAGAAAAAGGTGAAAGGGGACAGGACGGTATGGAAGTAGAAAACGTGTTGACACCAAGTAATATGGTATAAGGGCAGGAAGATGATGGTGATGATGCTTATGTATATATGTCTACTAAACCAAAAGTACCAACTCTGGTACTAGTCACAAACAAACAAAAACAAAACACACACAACTTATTCGCCCCTCATATTTTACAAAACACAGCTTCAGCCAAACACGACATCTATAAAAATATCATTTTTGAAGTCATAACAGCTTGTCGTTACGTATTGTCGGAATAATATTTCTGAAACTTTTACTGCATAACAAGCGTATGCATCAACAAGCATGGCTGGCTAACTTAGCAAAGCAACTTCACGGGATATTATGAATTCTTCGCGTTTCGAGTATAATAGAGGATCCTTGGAGGAGGCAATATTGTGTTAACTGTTTGAGGAAATTAGGTACACGGTGATTTAATAAATTATGTTCTTCTTCCATTATAAAACAGTTCCTTGATCGGAAAATTGAGGCTCCTAAAGCACCGATCAATAGGTGCATCGTACAGTCATAACTACTAAAAATACAGTTTTTTCGATGTAATTATCATTCCTCGTGAAAATCGCTTTTGCTCAACCATACTCCGCAGGAACCTTACTATGTATGAGTTGTCAATGCCATCATGATTTCGCAATGCAACAAAGGGCAAGTACTATTTGTCCTTTATGTCTCCGTCTCTGTCTTACACAGGAACCATGATGACTTTAAAATATTAGATTAAAGTTAGTGTAAAAGCACATCATAATATATTCGTTATTTTCTTCTAGTACTAGGTATTCTTTTAACAAAGGTAGCTCTGTGAATATTTTTACAAGCCCATATTTTAATACAACCACAAAAAGAATGATCACACTAGCTTGATTGACTATGCCTTTTCAACTTCTTTTTTTGTTATTTTATATTCTGAAATCTACAAACGAATACGTAACTCAAAGTGAGTGACTGTACTCTGTACTGGAAAAAAGAACCCAACATTTTTGTATGAGCTTAAAAAATATTGATCCAAAAGTACTGACCTAGAAAACTCATTGGCGTCGAAATAGATGGTTTCCATAGAACTATCATTATTCCTTTAACACATCTTAAGTACTCACAGACACTGCCCCTGTTATTGATGTCATAATAATATAGTCAATGGTGGTTGAAACTCAATTAATAGACGTGTAATTCCCAGGGCGGGCGTTGGGTCACACCGGAAGTGCGGCGGCCATTATTGCAGGACACCGGAAGTGATTTAGAGCAGTAGGTGGTATTGGCGCCCAACGTGGGACCTTATCTATGGTTTGTTGCATTGTTGGTAATGGGATTCGTACAAAGTTATATTTATTAAACTATTTACAAATGATTTTTGCACCAATTAAAACTACATGTATCAAAATAAAACAACATATTGGATAAATGAGTTTTATTGGCGCCCAACTGGGACCTCCGTAAATAATGATCACAAACTAATTTCTCAGTAAAGCGCGAACCAAACAATAAACAAAGTGTTATAAATTACTATAAACAGAAGGCTTTTCTTATCGCAAGGCTCGATCAATATTAGACTCTCACTTTATAAAGCATTTATTATAACTACCCTGCGTTTAACGAAAACGATGTTGACCAAAAATAAGTAGATACCTACTTTCGAAAATGTATCACAAAACTAATTTCCTGTACATTGTTTCAAGCAGAGTTTTGTACGCGTACCCATTTCCTTCAGGTTGTTTTTTTTCTCTTTTTTCTTCCCCCCAAGTGTTTCTGATTAAAATTAATTGCGTTCGAAGAAGTTAATTGTAGCGGGGAATGAACGTTTGAACATAAATTGAGTAACAAATGGAGACGCAGTAGACCGTTATTTGTTAGTTCACCCTATAATTTGTTATGCTACCGTCGAGTTAATAAATCTGAAATGGGGGTAGATTGTGACCTGATAAATTGCACTTCAAAGGATTCCGAAAACCTGTGTTTGTACAGCTCAATACTGTTCGGGAATCTAATTTGTTCATTTTGGTTCAATGGAAGAGGGTCGTTTTTGATTGTAAAATGGTAAATAACCATTTCAGTGTTCCGATTATACGATTTGAACGGGTTAACTCGATTGGTTTTGACATGAGTGTGTATTCAGTATTGATAACGCTACAATATTGCGTAAACCTGATGAGAAATTTATTTCGGAATCCACTGCGTAATAAGTAAATGAAAACTCCTCATAGATATTAATTTAACATCTACAACTACTAACTAACACAACTTTATTACCCATCCTTCGAACATAATTACCTCCACAAAAGAAATCATTTAATTGCCTTAATTATGCCCTGCCATTTACCTTAATTAAAACGAACATCCTTAACAAACTAAAATTGCAGCGCAACTCACTAGAATATAAAATGTGAGGATAGTTGCAAAATTCTACATTTTGAGCCGTCAGCTCTGAATACAGATGAGGTTTTGCGTTTACGCGGCAATTACTAATCTAATACGTACATAATTCGGTGTCATGATGCCGTTGGACGTCTACGTGTGCTGAATATGCAAAATTTTACCACATGAAATGCTAATCTGTTGCAGTTTGTCCAATAATTAAGTGGACACATTGTTATTTTACAATGAGACTGTTGATTACGAATTTAAGTATTGTTGTTATGAATAATTTTCGATGTCACTGTATTTTAAATGCTATGGTAATTCGGTTGTTTAAATTGGGACGAGCTATTTGTGGATTCGTTTGAAATGGGACACAAAACAATTGTTTCAGTGTCAACAATTTTGTTTAACACAACATCAAGTGTTTTCGTGTCATCAACGAAGCCCAAAACATTATTAATCGAACAAGCACTACCAAAAACACGTACAACTTTTTCATTACCATTTTACTTTAGCAACACACATAAGCACTTTTAAAACATTCAAAGACTCTCAAGCTTTTGATATATTTTTTCTGATGGCTCTAGTTTCTAAACTACGTACCACTGCTGGTTTAGTGTTGGCTATTGCAATGAACCTTTCTAAAATATTGCTTACTGCATCTCAAAAAAAAACGGTGAGCCTTACGTCATAACACCTGATTCGCCTGACCTCTCTTCATTCATACTCAAATCAGAAAGACATAAAGAATTTAAATTCACAAAATACAATACACTAGGAACAATCCCGGTGATGGGAGCAACAGATCTTTTCCGGGTTCTCGCGTTCCAAGCAATATCTTATATATTTTGACGCGCCCTCCAAACGGAGATTATTCTAAAAGAATTGTTGGCTCCGCCACCGTGTTGTGGATAAAAATGAAAATCTTAGCGTGATTTTGAGGGTAGAATGATATTTCGAATAATACCCTCGTTCTTCATTTCTTGATGAAATATTGTGTGGGGAATGTTTTGAGAAATGTCGCCACTTATTACGAAAGTAATTTGATGGTTGGCGATATATTTTTTCTGTGAATTGGTAGCAATTTATTGTATAAAGAAGATTACTTATTTCTTACCTCTTGAGATCTTAAATCTCAGCCGTCACTCAGATATAATAAAAGGATACAAACAAAGTATATCATGCATTAATTCATCGTATTTAAGGATTTATCAATATCCCTAAAGAGAAAAACAATTAACTCGAATCGATAATAGTTTAAAATAAAAACACATGTTTTGTGACAATTATTCTTAAAATAAAATTAAAAATATGTAAATTCTTTCAAGCACTAAAAACGCTCTAAAATCGGAATCTCCTTCCGCCGCATCAAGGAGTATTCACTATAAATCGAATTACGGCCATCCAGTAGTTATGTCGAGTTCGTTTTGTTGGCACAATTGTATCAATATTGGACATCGTAACTCGATTTCTGAACGGAGTGCGCTGTCAAGTGACGACTAACGTCACCGAAATGGCGGACGAGAGAGTACGGTTTCAACAAATAATATCTTGTTATTAGTACTAGCGGTCGCAGCCATATGGATCGACCTCCTTACAAAAGTGTCAGTAAAAGACTGGACACAGAATATGGAGATATTGTGGCACAAATTCAGAGTTGCAGGTACGTAATTTGCCAATTTAATCCCATTAAATATCTTCTTATTTGAGTTATTTATTGCTAAAGTATGAAATAGTGTCTGTCCTAGAAAGCTTTGACGGAGCCGCTTACAAGTTGCTTCCAGCGTACTCTGTCTTCGGCCCTTCTCAGGGAAGTAATCAGACTGAATCTCTTTATCGGCTTGATCTGGTCTGACCAGCGAAATTGTGAACGCCCGCGTGCTTTTTTTTTCCCTCTAGTTTTCTTACTATTACCAATTTTTACAGGTTATCTAATTGTCTCATTGCACATCTCTTGGCAATATCGCCATAGTAAATTAAGACTCGTTAGTGTCGTGATAAATTAATAAAATATCCAGTTGACATTACCATAATGGTACCGTGAAAACGTCCCGGTCCTGTATACATAGTTACGGTTACCGGTACGTCGTGTCCCCTGTGGTTACGCCTCGTAACACGTCTGCGTTTAATTATTTTAACGTGTCCCAACGAAATTGTAACTTAATTTCTATGATTAAATTTTATTCGAATAGGATTTAAAGTGTATTCCATTTTATGGAGGCTGTAAAATATTAAGTACGGGTAAATGGAGTCGGGCACATAATATTAATTAATTGTATACTTAGGTTGCAGATTGTATGCAGGTCTGTTTCGTTTTTAATTGATTTTTACCCGACTGCCAAAGGAGGATGACTTGTTTATCAGTTTATGTATGTATAATGATAAAAAAAGGTGATTTCAAAAATATATAACACTTAAGGTCTATCCAGGGACGTGGACGTGGACGGACCGTGGCCCCGTCAGGGGCTCAAAAAAATATCGTTGTGTACATTTTATATGAACTCACACTACGTTCACACACGTCCGTGCACGGGCCGTGCACGGGCCAATGACGAAGCTTCAATGACTGGGCCCGGCCCTGTCACGTCCCGGGCACGGCCCTGATATGTGTGGATAGACCTTTATATGTTTAAATGTACCAAATTCGAAAATAGAATGTTAACTTAAAATTTATAAATAAAAGAAGTCAATTCAAAAACACAAACAAACCTGACTGCTTAAAAAGCTAACTAAAAAGACATAAACAAGAAAAAAATCATGTTGTGCAATCGGAAGAGTCATCTGGTCCTGGTCAGCCAAGGGAGGGGGAGGGGGGGATTAATCACGTTATTTTCAATATCGCTTGTCAATCCCATACAATTTTGCCGTTTTGACAATCGCTATCGCCACGCTTTCGATGAAAGAATGCCAGTTATCTAGGGCCTCTGTGCTACGAGTGTTATTGTCAAAAACGACTTTTGGTTTGACTCGTGGTAATTTTCAAATACGGGGAACTATGATACTATGGATTTAAAGATTCTTATATCAATCTCGATTCTCCATAAGGTGATCACATACAATTTCAGGCATGACAATGACCTTAATTACCAAAACTTTGTGTACTTAGTTCATCAAAACGTACACACCTAAGCCCACTTCCAATTAAGCCTCAAACTAAACCTCGCAACTTAATATTCTGCTCTCTACTATTCATCCCATGTCCACTAAACACAGGGAACCAGCCCGACACAACAGAACAACAATTAACACTAAGTGTGAACGCCGCTAAGCCATTCAATTTATCCGATAACAGCCGATCCGATCCCTTAAACCTAACCGATAAGCCCTAACCCTATCGTAGCCGCTTAGGTGTCAAAAAGACCGAACAATACATTTCCCACGAAATCCGCTCAATTCACAACGCCTCGACGCGGATCAGGTAACAAATCACTAGACGGACTTCCCCCACCAACCTCCCCGTACTCCCCTCTTACGTCACAAATCCCCCACCACCACTCATTTAGCTCAAAATCGTGTCACGTCCACGAGACCCGCTGTATAATTACAAAAACGAGTTTGGATTCCGTTACAGTCCGTATCATGTGTGACTTGAAATATGATTGTTTTATAACCACTTATTTTACTTGTGAAAAGTTGGGCAATATGAAGCGGGAACTAGGAGCGGGGAGTGCAAATAAAAATGTTCCGCCATTTTGTATTTTGAGTGTTTGAATACGGAGTTAGCTTTTATAAATTGAACAAAAGCACGGTTATGGGAATTTTGCTGGGCAAATATTTCGAAATTTATAACTATCTATTCTAGCAATTACAAAATTGTATCTTCTTTCAGCAGCACTGCTAAAATGCTGGTATAATGTACAAGAGTGTGGCCACCTATCCTGAAATTGCTTAATTGACTACATATTGTAATGCTTGACGCTCGACCATCACTCAACTGAAGTGCGCTCGACGGCCGTGTCCACTCAACTAGTTCACACATACCCCACACAACAGATGGCGCCACCATCCTCCTTCGATTTTATTACAAAAATAAATTACGCTCGTCTTAAAACATTTTCCCTCGTCGTATTTAAATTGCAAGCACTTCATCACTCTGTAAAATATATTTTCTCAACTACCCTCTCTCGTCTAAACAATCTTAACGAACATCGACCGATGAATCACTCTATCAAACGTGCCCAAGTTCGATGCGGGCTATTAGAATAAACTGCTGTGTTGTCCCAACTTTGTACCCAAAAATATCTCAAATGCGATATTCGGTTATTCCTTAGGGAACCCGAAGTCCGTAATTATGTCACAGGGGGATGGGGGACGGATATGAAATGACAAAAGACGTATTGGATATCACCGTGATAGAATACCGGCACTGCGACCGGTTTTTCTCCGTTATCGTACGAGATGTGTCAATATTTCCCCGGATTTTTTGTTTGAAACGATAAATCGGTTGGTTTTTGCTTCGTTTTTGGGAAACGGTTTTGGGATTGAAGGCCTGGGCTGGGATTTGTTAGGTTCCGAATTTTGGTGAGTTGCAGCGGCAGGGTTCTTGAATATAGACGTTGTTTTGAGTGCAGTTTAGAATGTATTGTAGGTAAAGAGGTATCCGATAGCAAATTCCACTGCCCGATAATATGTAAAATATAAACAAAGATTTTCTGCTCCAATTTTCAGTCAGACTAAAGATTTATATAAAGTATTTTTTTCTGTTCATTCTCAGGATGGCGTGGTACAGCTGTAATGATATTGTTCGTTTTCAATCTATTCATTCATCAGTATTATCGAGATTTTGGGCCTAAAGTTTATAGCGAAAAATACATTCTAAGTTTATCCATCACTACACTCACACACAACACTCACTCACACACATAATACTACAATTGCAATGTCATGACATACCAACTTATTTAATTGTATCCATTATGAACTGTAATTCGTAATTTTGTATTTTGGGACCAGTTTTTTGATTACCTACTCGTTTACTTAATTCATTAATATTTGCATGCCTAATCTGGTAGATTGTACAAGGATCACAATTGTTTTTTTTATACCTTATGTCACAATTTATGCAAATAAAATTAACTTTACAATCTTTCTAACATAGTACTTCCTAATCCTATCCATACTCACACTCATTACAAAATTATCAACATTCGAACAGAATCACTAAAGTTGCCACAAAACAACGAACCTACAGACAGATCTCCCTACCTATAGCCAGCCCTGTTTCAAACCGCCCTTTATGAAACTTCTCGTTCTATAAACGGATTTAACAAACGGGTATCGAGATTAACTTTTCAGACCTCAGAACTTTCTGTAATTGTTAGGTGAGTGAACTGTCGGATAATTAGGACCTGAGCTGATCCGTTAGACCTTTGAGTTTCAATCTCGTTTAGCTGGTTATCGGAGATAATGAGGGCTTTGTGATAAGAATTCTCTTGGTTGAACGTATTGGATAAGGGCAGGTTGAAACATTTTTGTCGGGGTTGAAACGGCACCACGATAATAAAGTGGCTTGCCGCAGGCAGACGCTCCATATAAAATTTTTGTACTCAGTTGCATAGTTATAAAAATGCTAAGAAGATTAAGATATTGGCGTTAGAGGGCTGAAAAAAATATTTTTTTGTGTACCTTCTTGTACATATTATCATCATATCATTACGCCAGGATTTTCCGTTGGATTAGGCAGAGTTGTGATGTGTGCTGTACACAAGTGTCCTTTTAATAAGAAGTAAGTTATTCAGCTAAAATCCAACGCCCATTAGTTTGGGATAACAAAATATGTAGGTAAGTTTCTATAATCCTACATCAAAAAGCCTTCACCAGGAAAAGTTGGGTACTGCTCAATAAACCGTAAAAACTCTGGCGGAGGTTGTTAAAAAGTTAGGATGTAAGTAGAAGTCGTGTTGGACCCTAATTAGCACGGTTACATAACAATTAATCAAACTTTGAGGGCCCAAAGTTATCTATCGAGGTCACGTTCGGAAATCCATTTGGGTAAGATTTTTGGTAACGGTTTTAAATTATTACTAGAAATTTTTATAATTTTGTACTTTCATAATTACCTAATGCAGTATTTGTACCTATAAAAGAAAGAAAATGATTTAGTTGGTATTTGTGACTTACACAGGACAAAAAAAAAACAAACTAACAACTTGAAAAGAACTGTGCGAAGCAACACGATATGTTCAATAGGTCTTATGTAACTTTGCAGAACTACTGAGTCTTTTATTTTGCTAACGGAAACCTAAACCAAGACAGATTAGGTCTGTATAACGGAACCAAATTTTTTTTACCGACTTCAGAAAAAAGAGGTGGTTCTCAATTCATCTGAATGTATTTAAGTGTAATAAATACCTATGCAAAATGCAAACAAAAATAAACTATTGGGTGACTCATATAAGAGTAGAGTCGGCTCTCACTCCGGTTTCTTTTCGGTTTTGTCACTAAAATCGGTCTTCACATAAAAAGTGCCTTTATTGTGAAGACCTGTTCAAAATACGTTCCTCAGTTGTCTTTATTACAGTGGGAATATAGCCTTCTTCAATACATATTTGTACAGTCTAACAGATAATAATATAATAACGTATTAAACCTCCTTAAATCTAAGATCGCCACATTGTATCTCCATACATCTCCGTATTATTGCTGGAGGTCACATTCGGCGCCATTTTGGATTTGCTGACCTATCCGTATTCCGAATATCGAACACGTGCGATAAATATTAGGAGATTAATATTTATTATTAACTAGCTTCTTCCTGAGGCTACGCCCGCGTGGTATGTTTATAAAAAGTATCTATGTCGTTCTTCAGGTCCTAGGCTATAGAGCCTAGACGACAAAACCAAGCCGCTGAACCGATATCTGTTTAGCGGCTTATGCTTGAAAACATTACAAACAGGCAGACAATCAAAGTGACTTTCGAATTAAAGATTATATTAGAAGATAGATTTTATGCCTTTATGACTACTTCAGTTTGCTTCATTTTCATATTAAAACTTCTAAGAACTCACTGTCTCTGTGTTGAAAGTTATATTCTTCAAGCTTGCCTTCGTTATCATTGTTTATAAGCGATCTTTAATAGACAAGGCAAAATGTAATAGAATAGATAGCTTTGGACCCTTGGGACCAAATTAAACATCTTGTAATTAACCATTTAAAATGCTAAAATTACCGCAACTAATGAGGACTCCCCACTAATTATGTCTACGACCTTGCCTTCACACAAATTACTCGATTTGCCTTTACGCAAAACCAAAATTCTTCTAGTATCGAACGCTCGCATCTTGAAATTATGACCATTATCATGGTTATAGCTTTCAGAATAGGGCCACTAAATCAGGTAACAAGCACGTTCCCTGTGATAAACGAAAGTGAATCGTATATAATTTCGAATAAAGTACACTTTTGATTGTAGGTTCAATATCGTATGTATAAAGGATGATTTGGCCGGTCGTAAGCAATTTCTAAATTGGATTTTGTTAGGGTAAACGCACCCGGGCCGAAACGTGATGTTTCATTAAAACTTGTGACTTTATCGTGTAAGGCCGTGTGATGTGGTTCCAGCAATTATTAGTTGGTAATTATAAATTTAATTATAGTTTAGTGAGTAATTTCATGTAAAAGTGGGGTCTGTCACATAGGCTTGACAGTTTGAGATCTTCTTTGATAGGGTTATTCAAATCTCATACCTATAGAAAAACATGACTGTCGGTCGTACGGACTTGGTGATACGGTCCTTAAACTAGCGCAAAAAATAATGAACTGAATTTCAATATAGAGAAATAAAATTATTTTCTACGACTCCACTTTTTTCAACACAATAACTAAAATCGTAGAAGCATATTCAACTAAGCAATCAAAATTTCTAGGTACTTGATGATTTTTGTTGGCTTACAACAAAAATCAAGTTAGTTAAACTATATCAAATTGACACAATTTATTTGAACAAATGAATTCAATATAACAAAACAAACTCACGTAAAAATAAAGTTGCTGCCTAGGTATGATTGTACAAGTCTACAAAACACTGACTATAATATCATAGATTACAATTACACAGACATAATGAGCTCTCTACTGAGAGACACTGAGATTCTCCCACTAAGATGACATCAAGTAACAAGTAACAAGAAACAAATATAAAAAACCCGGCCAAGTGCGTGTCAGAATTATAAATTTAGGGTTCCGTACCAAACCGCAAAATCAAGTTGGTTGTAATAGGAAAAATAAGGGAATTTGAAAGAAAAATCTGATTCATCAATATATTTGTATTTGTTGGTAAAATATACGTAATAATAAACATTATCACTAAAATTTAAATTTAAGGATGTTAAAAAAATCTTCGGAACAATTTCTTTTTAAAAGCTGCATTTAATGGCTTTTCATTTCGTAGATTAACAAAAAAAAAATACTATATTTATTTACTCAACAAATTCTAAACAACGATAGCCCTATCGATGAGATAGGTCAAAATTCGCGCCTCCTTTTATCTGTATGGGAGCCCGCCATAAAAATATATTTTTGACAATTTTTATGGAGATTCAAATTTTGGCAGAATAAGCATCTTGTTGACCCACAACAAGATGGTTATTCTGCCAAAATTTGAAGACTGCCCCAACCGTTTGGCTGTAAAACCTGTGTGACAGACGACGGACAGACCGACAGACACGTGAGTGACAGCAATAGGGCTCCGTTTGGGCCGTTCAGGTAAGGAACTCTAAAAAACAAAACACTGGTTGTAATCTCATAGATTACAATTACACAGAACATAATCGCCTCTCTGAGATAGTCTCCCTAACATGACATCAAGTAATGAAGCAAACACGAATATTCTTTCATTACTTCGATTGAATTCCTAATTAGTTTGCTCAATTAGTGGAATTACTATCGGGAGACTGGAGGTGACAGAATGGCTAAATTCAGGCAGTTCTGCCAGTGCTTTATTGGAGAAGTCTGGGACTTTTGTAGGACCTTTAATTAGCTAATGATTTTTATGTTCTAACTTTTTTGTAGAATAGTCTATGTGTTTTTGCTGGAGAATGTCTTGACTGACGCTAGGTACAAGAATTCTGCGTTAGGAATTCTTGTAAGATCTGAGTTACAAGTACATTGAATGTACCGTAGCCTAAGTATCATCACCCATCGTTAGTAACTCTGCTGCAGATATCTAGAAATGCCAGAGGAAAAGTTAAAACGTCTTCAAATTAAAGCACAGTTTACGCACAAAGCTACGGTGGTAGTGACTTTTAAAGCGATTCGCTTAAGAGCTCTGGTGCAACTAAACGAGTAGACAAATGAGATTTGACAATAGAATATAGATTGTGCTGCTTATCAGCAACAAGTAAAATTTAAGACCCCCGACACGATATTTTGCGCAAATACCTCGATTCAAATGGTAAAACGGCCAATATATTTTGAACGGCTGAACCGATTTTCATCAAACATAGCTAATAACACGCCCCAGAATGTCACCTCGCAAACAAAAACTACTTAACCAATATCGGTTTATCTGTTTAGGAGTTATGATGCCACAGACAGAGACACTAATACACAAACACACAAGTACACACGTCAAACTTATAACACCCCTCTTTTTCCGTCAGGTGTTAAAATACGTACATCGGTTTCTGAAGCTTATACATACAATGTACTTGCTAATTGTGGTTGTATTATAGGTATACCGTTGCCTAAACCTTCGGGTAACACAAGCGTGTTGTCACGCTACAATAATGTTATAAGAAGAATATAATATGATTAATAACAAAATAAACCTATATACAAAGGGAAGAGGGAAAAGGACTCATTGCGCATCAACCAATTCGTCCACATCGATGTCAATGGGAAACGTGCCCAGAACGCTGGCAGCATTGCCACGTTGAATGGCAATGCTGGTTCTCTGGCAGAAGAAAAGCCCAGCTTTCTGGTCACGTGAAGAGTCGACTTACCGTTTACTTATGTCTCGAAACACGGAATTGAATTCGACTTAAGAGATCAAACACAAATTCAACCATCCAAGTTCTGTATCCAACTCATCTCATCAAAATCTACAGCTACTCAACTGCCAACAACAACAACAACCGCTAGTTGAGCGTGAGACACAATTACACTACGCTAATCAAACGGCACGACACGCGATCTGTCGTGACGCGCCCTCTAACGACGCGCGCTAACCAGAGTGGCGCACGACATGGGTTGTGCGCCAAGTTATTTGCAGGAGCGTTTGTTTTGCACTGCTGAATCGAAGAATATCATTAAAAGAGAACAAAACCTAACACGACGTCACTTTTAACTATTTGGTATTTAACGCAATCATATTTTGGAAGAAGGAAGGAATTAGTGAAGAACACCTTTCTAACCCTTATTACACAAATAATTATATACACGGAGAGCAGTGGTCGTCCAGAGGTAACGGCCTCGACGTACGTTTCGTAGGTCATAAGTTCAAACCTAGGCAGGCGCTTTCCTTTGTGTAAGTTATTTACTCACCACTGCTCTAAAACGGTGAAGGAAAACATCGTGAGGAAACCGGCATGTCCTAGAACCAAAAATTCGAAGACATGTGACATCCATCAACCCGCATTGGGCCCGCGTAGTGGGTTAAGGCCCATCCACTCTTTCACAGAGAGGATGCCTGTGTCCCAGCAGTGGCAGTGGGTATATTAAAAGGCTGATGATGATGATGATGATGATGAATTATATACGCACAGTCAAAGTATGGCGTTTTTTGTCACCATCTGGTGGTAGTACCACCTTTACTGTAACCTGTAAGCATTGTAGCAGTACTTAGTGAACAGGTGTCCTCTGGGCTCGATCGTAACCTAATCCATCCCTCTCCATTAGGTAAGATAAAGGTCAAGAGCTGACTCATCACAAAATAACAAAGCTTGTCTCAGTAATCATTTCTAATGACCTGTTTTGTTTTATAATTTGTCTACTTCGGTTTCGTTATATTCGAATTACAAAATTGACAGCGGTTTCATTATGATACCCATAACGACATCGGGTTGCATTATGCGAATTGTCATAAATTCTAAAACACAAGCAAAGACATTCTGAACATACAGCCAGGTACCTATAATATTACTTCGAAATCGAGACAATGTAAATGATGTTTTAAAAATAGAACAAGTTTAGAACAAAAGTATCGTATACTATTTGGCTGTTGCGGCTACAAGATCTTTGCCTTATACCTAATAAAAACTAAATAAAAAAACAGAAATAAAGTGGACGCGTAATTTTTTTCTGAGTGAAATTTTATTCCAAATTTTATTAAAAATGTCTTCAACATCAAGTGATATTGAAAATACTCCACCAGATATAACACATATAGCAGTTGCGGCTACAAATAATTTACTACCAGAAAAATCAAGACATGTATATGAGAAATGAAATACTTAAACACACTTCCTAAAATACTTATTTGTCTATATCTGTGTTTTATTCCTTCCTTCGTAGATAAAATCTTGTATGCAACTGTACGTTATTGGTATTTTTAACCGACTTCCCAAAAAGGAGGAGGTTCTATGTTCGACTTCAAGTTTGTTTTTTTTTTTGTATGTTCACCGATATCTCCGTCAACTGTGAACCGATTTTGAAAATTCTTTTTTTGTTTGAAAACGTATGTTCCGAAATTGGTCCCATTTTAATTTGGTGGAGATCTGATGAAGAACTTTGGAGATATACAACAGAACTCTTCAATAAATAACGGCAAATCTCTCGGGATTGCTGCAATCGCATGTCTGTTTATTGTTTATACCATTTCATAACATAACATCACGCCAGTACGCTCTTAAGGGGTACGCATATCTCTCATTTCAGCGGTTAAGTTCAAGTTTTATGAAATCTATTTCGGCGTTATAGTTACCTTACTAACTTGCCTATTAGGTAGGTACAACTAAAAAGTGAAAAATAAAAAAACTTTTTTGCAAAAAAATACTACCGACTTTGTCTTTAGTAGGTGCCAATTTTTTGCGTTATGGACACCGACTTCAAAAATTAAAGTTATTTTTCACTTTGTAGTTTTGTATTTGGAAGGCGGTAGTATTTTTTTGCAAAAAAGTTTTTTTAATAACTCGTGCCCACCTATTTCAGTACGCGCTACGCTTGTACCGAAAAATGTCACTCGTATTAAAAGACCGTCCGTAACGTAACAGTTGCATAAATAGCTATTATCTGAAGAATCTTAAGAAACAGTCAAAATCTCACCTAGAAATAAAACAAATAATAAGAATCAAGATTCGACTTTTTTATTTAAGTTTCAAAAGATTACAAATTTAAAGGAACCTCATAAATTAAAAAGCAAATCAGATAAACACAACAGAACGATCCAATCCCGCCACTATAAGGGTCTTAGCATCTTAACAGAAAAAATAAAACGCGGGAGCACACAAGTTGAACGAATGAAATGAATGGAAGAACGAATGGTATTGTTCACGCAATCATTCCCCTGGGTGTTTTTTATTGCGGCGTTTTCATCGTTTTGTTATTGTAGGCATTTTTTATGAAAAAACTCTGATTTAAGTTGCCCATACTTGTTTTCAATTGAAACTACTCTTACAAGAAATACTCGCGTTCCTTTTGATAACAATCTGACGTGGATTTTTTTTTTGCCTATTTTCACTTGAATTCTATTTAGGTTTGATTTGTCTCTCTCATTATTTATGATTTACGTCCGCATTCAGAACGAAAAATTATTAATTGAATGAAAAATTTTTGAATTCGTTTTTTTTATTTATACATATTTAGTTAACATTTTTTTTTCGGTTTAGATACCTTTAAACATATCAGTGTTATATATTTTAGAATTCAACACTTACAGCCTGTTATTTGGATACCCCACACAATGTATTTGGAAGAAAAAAACTGGGCCCCTTACAAATTGTGAGGGCCTAGTTTTTTTCAGCGCGCAAAATCTTTCTATTTTCCGATTTTTATGTAGCTTGTGACACTCGCAAGGTTAACACAAATTGTTTGACGTAAGAATCATCAAAATCGACCAACGCTTTTGGTCTCTAGAACGCCATATAGGAACAAACATAACATACACAACACATTACCCTCCTTCGGCAGTCGGGTAAAAAAGAAAACGGAAAGTTTGTTTATGCAACCTTTGCTTCGGATGAAAGTAAGGGTCTGGCATAAGTGTACCACCCGAAACCTTTTTCCTGATGCTGCTTGAATCTTCTATCTTAGGTATACTTCTCCTAGTATGTGCCGCATATGTATACATATGCGGCACATATTAGGAGAAGTATGTGCCGCATGTATTAAAACTACAGGCTTGCTATTGATCAAATGTATAGGTATACTTTCTGACATTACACGAGGAATCTGTTACTCATAAACCCCATTAATTTCGAAGGTATTAAATCCTTTAGCTTTCAAACCAAACTGAAGGCTTTAAAATGAATAAATGCCATAAAAACTTTTGAAAATCACGGCTGAAGCACCTTGTCTCTCCAACCCACTCCTAATGGAAACCTGAAGTCTTAAAAGGTATAACGACCACCATAATGACTAAACTCAACCGAAACAACATCGTTTTTCATAATTAACTTTAAAAAAAAAACGTTGTATGGAGTTTTATGTCCCCTAATCCCATTGTGGCCATTAAATAATTATCAGGTGGCTCTGAGGCCATTTTTCTTAATTACCTGGACTGGTTTTGGTAAAGTTACATTTGAGTACCCTGACTGAGGTATCTAGGTACTTATCTTGAACAAACTGATTAACGAACTAAAGTAGAGTGCTGCTTGATTATTTTTAATTGATTTTATCTATCAATCTTCTCAGTCTATCAAAGTTCACTGTGTGTAATGGCGCAATTTGGGAGTACCTACATCGCCCAAATTGTGCTACTACAGCCGAATTATGACTTCTGGATAGTCATGTCTTACCAGTTACCAATCTCGAAACCAATTTTTCATTGGATTTTCACCGACTTTCCAAAAAGGAGGAGGTTCTATGTTCGACTTTATGTTTGTTTTTGTGCTTAACGAGAACAATTGGTACCTACCAAATACACCGAATTCCAAAAAGAAAGTAATTTTTCACTTTGTAGTGTTTTTATTTGTAAGTCGGTAGTATTTTTTTTTAAGTTTTTATTATTTTCACTTTTTAGTTGTACCTAAATAATGAATGTGTGAAATAAGTGTCTTCACTTTTTTCACACATTCATTATTTTGTAAAAATACATTTTTTTCTGGGCGTTCGCAGTTTTGTACCCAGTCTTACACCCAATCTAACAAATTCTCATATTAAGTTGTCAACTTCAATAGATTTTGTTCTGTGCAACACAGCAGTTTAGACAAATGGTATATGAGAAAGGAGGTATGTGTAAACGTCTGTTAGTGTGGATGCACCATAAGACTAATTGAGTCATACTTCTAATCGCTTCTTTTGAGCTCTTAGTCAGGTATGAAACTGATAGGCGATAGGTATGTTTCAAACAGTTCAGTCATTATTCGTTAGTTTTAGTACTACTTTATTAGAAAGGCATTTCATTTGTTAGTAGTAAGTAGTAAGGATACTATTTTTCGAATTAAGTGCTCACGGACATAGATAATCTAACACCAGCATACAGATGCCTCATCCCATGCAAAGAAACCGTGCCGAGGTAACTAGCGTTTTTCGACTGACTAAACGGATTATTTTTATAAGTACATCGATCATGTTCGGTTCCATTCCACGGCGATAGATGGTGTTAGCAGTGACTTGCAAGTAAAAGGGTTTACTAGGTTCGTGAATACTTTTTCTTTATATACAGTGACAATTCAATAACAAATTGATGCATATTGCGCCATTTAGTGATATTTATTTGAACTAAGTTTTCTTTCTTAGCTTCGGGACCCAGAGGGCGCAGCGCACGCTTGACCCTGAACTCACCTGATGGAAGCAATGGAAATGGTATAACGAGACCAGAAAATTACCGTTAAATAGGTGGTACGACACACAGACGCTGGGAGCGAGTTCTTTACTTTGACTGTCAATCTGCCTAGCATTTTCCAAACCATATTGGTTAGGTCTTCCAGTCTAACCAGGTGCAGCTCAGTACTAGTATTTTGCATGGAGCGACTGCCTATCTGACATCCACAACCCAGTAACTGGGTAACAATATACCCTTTGACTGGTATCAGATTTTGTTGATGAAAATAAATGTTGGCTGCGTAAAAATTAAAGGTAAATTCAACCAGGACCAATATGTCATTTACTAGTATCACAATTACAGCCAATAACACAAATTACCCCAAACAGTACAAGAGAAAAGCCCATCACTTCCCTTATTATTATATCCGAAAACCCGATTCTCTCATTAAGCCTTCAGCAGAACGGGTCGCTTGTAATACCCAGTTACCCGGTTATTTCTCCAACTTTTTAATTCGACCGCTTCGCCCGGATTACCGGTTGTGACTGGTTACGCCCGGGCAAATTTCCAGGCATTTTAACCTGGCTTTAAATGTCAGTGTACCTTTTTATACTGTGGAAACGTAACCTAATTATGTTGAATAAATTTTTATGTAGAAACTTTTGTGTGAGGGCAGAGTGGGACGGGTGTGTTCTGTATGAAGGTTTTTTCGTTGTTATACAGGTTGAGTTTTTCAAGTGGGCGTGGATAGCCAAGTCCCACTCACACGAAGGAATCACAAGGTCGATTTCGATGAAAACTAAAACTGCATCATTGGATTTTTGAAAAATCTACTCAAAAAACACTTTAGTTTTGAAAAAAACACACTGTATTATTAGATCGTTCGATAGTGTCACTAATAAGGATAAAATTCCGGGAATAGTAAGAGTCAGTATTTTGTTATAATGCCTTTTCAATAAGTTTGTATAAGTCACCCTTTTTAAGACAGATAACCATAAAGCCTCTCAATATTAATTAGAAATGAAGATTTTTGATGATTTAGGCTCATGATACTGGGCTGGGTGGAAGAAAAACGCGCTCAAGACAGAGTTAGTAAGGAAGGCTGTAAGTTGGAGGCAGTAAGTACCGAGCGCTCCATACTGCAGAATACCACAAAACTTGGAGACGCGTCGTATAACAAACGACGACGAAGATGAGAAGATAATTGACGAACACGAAGTACGTGTTTTATTCATAGCAATACTTATGAGATATTTTACTGAAATCTTTATTTAAGTTTTGGGCATAGATCAATATGAACGTCGTAAAAATACATAAAAAGATTATCCAGAAAACGTGTTAAATTCTCATAATATCGGCCACCAAGACATCGACATCGAAATATAAAACTCCTCGATCAGTAAAAGCGAGCTATTCGACACACGCTTTCGAATCAGTCGCGTGCTAGCAATAAAAAAATATCGCTCGACTATGACAAATTCAAATCAGATTTGTAACATTCCTTGGGACGAAACGTTTGGGAAAAACTTTTATCGTTCGAGTGCAGTTGACGGCTTCGGGTGAGTTTGGGGCAGATCGGCAGAGTTCTGACGTTTTCGGTTGACGTTTGAATGAAAAGAATTCCGGGTTCGAAAGGGATTTTATGGTTAAGAATGTTCGGAATGGTGTAAAAGAGGTATTTTCTATATTGCGTGTACAGAATGGGTAAACTTCAAAGTATTTTTGCAAGATATTTTGATTTCAGATGGTTAGGAATACTTATATCTATTTAATATTCAGGTATGCAAAATTCTTAAAATGCTTTATTGAATTATCTGTAGCTGACTGAAAATACAGATAATTAGGTACCTAACATATTAAGGTACCTAGGTGTATCAATTTAATTAAAATGGATTATTTACTATTAATTTGTAACCCGAATTGTCAACATACCAATACAATACATGTTCCCACATATTGTAACAGGTGTATACAAAACCACAATTCAGAAATATTTCCCCACAGCAGTCCTATTATTACGGCAATATTTAATATTACATTATATAGTGGAATACGTTCGGTTCGGAAGTCCGTTTGAAAGCGTGGCGGTCGCTATTCAGATGGATCCCATTCAAATTGATCTGCCCAACAAAATGTATAGCAGTATGTTTGTACATCTGTATTTTACGATAGCTAAAGATAGGAATCCGCTGGATCACAGACGCACAGGACCGGTAAATACTCGGGGGAGGCCTATGTTTAGCTGTGGACGTCTTTCGGTTTGAAATGATGATGATAACAAAAGATAGAATAAAAAGTTTTTGAGTTATTTTAAAGATAACTTGTAAAACAGTCCACCTTATAGCTTGTCTTTCGAGCCAAATTAAAAGCGTTTTTACCTTTTTAATTTGGCTCGAAAGACGAAAACATAGAAGCAACAAAGAAGTAGGTATAAATGTATACTAGGCATTAGTTATGACTATTTAGGATGAAATAAATACAACGTTGTATGAAAAACAAGCAAAGCACTATAAAAATCACCAGTATCTTCAAAACGAAATAGGTATGCTAAACGCCCATTTAAATCCACAAGTTCACTATCCCAATTAAAATCCTGCAACTATCCCCAGAAACTACAGAAATCAAATTATGTTCTTCCCAAAACCAACATAGTAACCTAAGCAACCGAGATAGCTCCTCAACAAACACTAACTACAATATAAATATGCAGGCGAACTTTCCGAGCCATTACGCGAACGAAATCGTAAACTAAACAGTAACCCACAGACTAGGACTACATATTTATGAGGATAAAATATAATAAACAAACCTTCAGCTTCGATTACAGAACCTACAAGAAATACACTCAATACTCAACCTTATGTGGTAACTATAAGGGTGTGTAGTAAGATAATACGAGGGACTATCGAAGTGAAGACAGTCTCGATATGGCTCAGAACGCTCCCTTTGTTTGTTACCGATTGTTTTCTGTCATTGTACAGCGCTGTGGATTTTTAGAGACCCGCAAGTGGGGAGATGACATGGTTAGCTGAGCGTGAAGAATGGATTGAAAATAGATAAGTACCTACTGCAGACCATAATAGCCAGGTTTTCAATAGTTGTACTCCATATTTAAAAGACACTTTTAAGTCTTTTGATTTCCTTAAATGATACGGTAAGCAATATATAATGCACACTGTAAAATTGCATTTATTTCTTTACCAATGGATACATAGATGCAATAAAAGTCACAGTGATACAAAAGGTGACAGTAAAGATACATAAATAATAGAAATATCTCAGCAAAATAAACATTGCAAGCAAATAAACAGCCTGCTACCTAAGTTTTTTAGAATAACTTGAATTTATTTTAAAACAAAACTGTTCCTCATACATTATTTCCTTGAAACAAAGCTCTCAACAAAACTAACACAAGGGTTGTCAAAATCGTAAGAATCACGTACTGCTACAATAATTTCAGCAAACAGTAAATCTAAGAATATTTTTCCTTAAAAGAATTATGGCTTAAATAAAGGAAGTTTCACCATTAAACGCCGTATGTTGTAAATTCATTGGATTTATAGGTGGTAATAATTCTTTTATGTAAAATTATGTAGCTTTTTCTTTTCCAATTTAGTTATGGAAGAAAAGTTTTGGTATACAGCGATTTGTTCTTACGTCACGATTACAACTTTGTACTTTATCATCAGCCTTATAATGTTCCCAGTGCTGGGAACATTATAACAGGCCCTCTTGTGAGACTTGTGAGAGGGAATGGGTCTTAATCCATCACGCGGGCCCATTGCGGGTTGGTGGATGTCACATGTCTTCGAGTTTTTGGTTCTAGGACATGCCGGTTTCCTCACGATGTTTTCCTTCACCGTTTTGAGAGCAGTGGTGACGAAATAATTTACACAAAGTAATGCACCTGCCTGGGTTCGAACACACAGCCTTCTTTGTACTTATGCACTTGTAAGTAAAACTCGTAAAGCGTTTTAACAAGGAAACTCTTTAGGATAGATATCATAATAACAACAATATAATCTCGCACTTGCAAAGCGCTTCCAGATCAAATGCTATAAAATCCTATAAACAACTTCTCTAAGCAATTCATCCACATCTTCAAAACGTATCTCAACCACAATACACAAAACCAACACACAAGTATAATATATATAAAACTGGCAACAAAATACATACGGAACCCTATCCGCATCTCCGTACCTCGACGATATAAAAATGTACACAGCGAGACTCCGGAATGTTATTTTCTTAAAAGTGTTTACTCCACGATTCTCAGTATATGGACGCAGTTTCGCTTTCTTGGGATTTTATACAGCTATAAAGGTTTTTAAAATTAAAAGTTTGTGGTGTCTTATAATAGTGCAGTCCTTAAGAAATTGTTTGCAAGTAGTCGCATAGTTAGTAGCGGTAAATTAATAAAGAGGTTGTAGTTTGAAATAGTTCGCTTGCAGACTTTAGTGGTTTCAAGTTTTTGCTTTATATCAGCTATTATTAAGGATAACTTGGCTTATACGATGTAGTTTTGTTCTTAACTTTTGGTTTTTGCTTGAGCGTGTAACAGCTTTAGTAAGTTTTATTGCTTGGGTTTCCGAGGAATTATTTCTTGCACGGCAATTATTAAAATAATATGAGAAAAGAGAGCTGTATCGCTCTATAGCTATTTTGTTTAATAACTTCGTTAAGATTTTTTTCTATTATTATAGATGCGAAATTAACTCGGTCTGTTGGTTACCTTTTCAGGTCTTGACGTCTAATCGAACTTGGATGAAACTTAGCACTCAGGTAGATCATGTCCTGAATTAGGGAATGGGATACTTTTTACTCCGGTACTATATTCTCTTGGAATATTTTTCTCGTCTGCGAAGCCGCAGGCAGACGCTTGTATGCTTATAAGTTACATTACTTATTTCTAACTAACGCTACAAGATGGTAAACTCTATATCCTCACATAATAAATTAAACTCTAAATGTATCCAGACAACATTTCCACACCGTGAAATGGTAAGCAAGTGTTGAAGCGACGTCTTAAAATGAAAACACATGGCGACATTTATCATCTTGAATGCTAGTTAGCATTGCAGTGCCAACTGGACATAGCTAGACTGGTCTAGACCAGAGACTTTGTATTAGAATAGACTAAACATATTTAAGACGCAATTTCAATATCGGTATTCACTTTCGCTCTAACTGATAACGTCATAAGCAAAAAGAGATAGATATACTTTTGTATCTGACATCTTTTGTACCAGTGTGGTCGAGTATGCTATAGATACTTCTATATAGACGTATATCAGTACTAGAACTATGCCACTGTCACATCGATATTGTATCGAGTGTAGGTTTTGTCCCGATCTAGAAATTTGCTCAATGAATAGTCTGTAAGGAACGATTCTTACAGACTATATTTATGACTGAGGGAATTTTTTTTTAAAGTTTTCTTTAGAGATTCTTTATAATTATTTAAAGAGTGGACGTGTACTACCGTGCATATATGTTGTATAAAATGATAAATAATAGCTGGTGCAAATACTTTGATATTAAAGAGATATTTTATTATGCTCTCGTATAATAAAATATCTCTTTAATATCAAAGTATCTAACATCAAAACGTAAGTACGTAAACTGCCTTAGCTCTAACAGCGAGTGCATAAAGTTTATTATTTCACTAAATAGAACAGTTTAAAATATAAAACTGTACTTCCTCGACGCATTTAGAACTAAGATTACTTTATTCGCGACAGCTGGAATAAATTCCCTGCACAATAATTTCAGTATGCTAGTCGATAACTCACCTGTGGAAAGTTATCCTTTGATTATTGCCTGATAATACACCTATTCTACTCTTGCAACCAATAGCCACACATGCCATAGCTCATGAAGATAATTAATCAACAAAATTCTGCCTGTTAAAAACTAAACAAATGCGTGAAAACAGCGAAAAACTTTAATTACAGCTGGTATCCTAAAGACTACCACAGTAACTTAAAAGTTGTCACTCTGACATTCAAGATTGTAGCCTTTGTCTATGTTTGTCTCTTTTTTTTCATAGAGTTTCTCTTTAAGCAATAACGTATGACCTGACAGTCTCTTTTCCGTCTTAAATACGTTACGTCTATTCTAATACAAAGTCTCTGGTCTAGACCGTCTCGAGGGTAAGCTAGCCTCAGGGATTACACTATCTGGACAATTTACATATTAGATAGTTAGTCAGATGTGTAATATCACTTGTGATGCACTCGAAAATATAATCCTAGATGGAGCCAGCGAAAACTTTGCTAAATCGTCATGGGTGCCATTTTCATCATTTTTGGGGGTCTTAATAACGAAAATGGGCTTGAAATTAAATTCAAGATGGCAACAACGTTTTTTTTACAAATGGACTTTTACATATACTTGTTTTGATAATCTCATGTTAGATAGTCAGACGGGTGACATTACTTCTAAGTTAAGGCATTAAAATTCTAAGATTTGAGATTAGACTCCTTTATTGGTCTTGCGGTATTTGTTTCTGAATTCCTTCTTTTGTTCATCAATATATTTGGTCCGGGCTTGGCAGGTATGTCACTGGATTATTGTAAAAACCATAAGTTTGTTATAAATCATGCTAGATTATAAACTTTTGATGTATTGTGAACAACTACAATATATCACATCCGTGACTTATCGAGAAGAAAAAGTTTATATTCTCGCGAGATTTTTATAAACTTACGCTGTGTGCAACCCCGTGACAGGTACAATGTCAACAGGTGGGACTCCAACTCATGTATTGCATTTCAATTGGTATAATCAATTCAAAACTTAATAAAACATGCACATATGGCACATATGAAACCCCACCAACTGCAAGGACTACAATCCCTACCCACCCTAATCCAGCTACAACTGCAATGATACAGTAGAAAACAGCTCACAATTCCGCCAGACGTCTCATTACAGGCACAATAAAGTCTCTGCGTCCTGGAGCTCAAACAATGGACAGAATCTCGGCCAGATTTCATTTAGAACCGACGGTATTGTCCCTTTCTGTTTATCCCCCTAGCTTGGTCTTAGTTGCATTGGGACTCTTGCCACCGAATTTTATGTGGGCAGTGTTTTATAACGTTTAAGAGATCAACCGAGTGAAGTTTCATCTGTCTTAAAGGCTAAAGAATAAAATATAAAATCAGATTGAGATTGCCTCCTTTTTTGAAGTCGGTTAAAAGGCATAGGTCCTAGGAGATCCTTGTCGTCAAATATCGGAGTCTGATCAAATTAGAATCTAAAAAGACTCGTGTTTTAGTATTTGAAATTCGAATAGATAAATTATTTTTAAAGCAAAAAGAAGAATTATGTACCTTCTCTAAATATTTTACAAAGTCAAAGTAATACAAATAAATATCTATTCGAACTAGGCTAAAAAACAGCATGTAAAAATTAAGGAAAAGCAGTCCCCTAATTTTTTTTTCTGGGGACTGTTGTCCGTCTATGTACCACTATTTTACAGTACAACTATTTTTCTTAATGTCCCTTGGCAAACTTCGTATTTCGTCAGTCGTCGGCTTTCTATCGCCTTTTGCAATCGGTGAAGACCGCACGCTTTCAATCAACTTGGAAGTATATAGCGTTGTTAATACTATTTTAAATTAATGTAATTTATTTTTAAAATGGGAGGAAAGCTGCTGCGGTTAAAAAAGAAAATAGTTTTACAGATCAATCATAGTTCACATGGAAATCAAAACAAAACAACAATAAATTACTTAGTTCTGAATTCAAATTATTATACACGATAAATCTAATAATTGATTGACTTGGAAATTAGCATTAGTTTTTATTCGAAAATGTGATTATTACCGAGGGACTTTTATAAAATAGCAACATGAACTTTAAATAAATAAATAAATCTTGTATCTAGTTTATACAGAATCTAAACTCTAGATACAATAAGATGATAATCAAACAATTCCATAACGAGCCAACTCATTCAGAATACAATAAACCCCACTTATATTTACCAATTCAGACAAAGAACAAACTTGACCAAAAGCAAAAACTACAATACAAATCCGACCCAATTATTTCATATTTAATTATTGTATTCACGTTGCGCTGAATAAATTCATCGAGTTCACGATATTGATTAACATAATTAGCGATTATAAAACTCGTATACGAATCGACATCGACAAATCGAATAGGCGACGCGCAACTTTACGTAAGCGAATAAATAATAAAAGCCGTGTTTTTGTGACGTATGTGACGTCTGTATGACATTCGTAGTGTTGGGAAAATCGATACTAACGGTCAAGTTTTGAGGTTTAGCGAGCTGATATTTGTGCGATTTCTTGTTTATGGTTGATTCTTCTCTATTTAATACCAATAAAATGTTTCTAATTTATTACTTATTTCAAAATAAAAAACTTTTTTTACATAAAATACTAACGACTTCCAAATAAGAAAACTACAAAGTGAAAAATAACTTTATTTTTGGAAGAGAAGTGGCATACTTAGCATTTAGGGATTCCAGTGGCCATCTGTGGTCTTCTTCATGAGTTCCACTTCACCAAATGATACTTTCTGAGTGCAAATGATTCCATTGTTCATGAAAATACAAAAATTGCTTTATATATGCCTATAATATTTGAGGAGTTTCCTCGATGTCTCCAGGATCCCATCATCAGTTTCTGACCTGATGACCCTGGGACCACCTATAAAGTATACCGTTTCAAACAAAAGAAGAATTTTCCAAATCGGTCCAGGCGTCTTTGAGTAATTGTGGAACATATATAAAAAAAACCGAAGAATTGAGGATTCGACATTTTTTGAAGTCGGTTAAAAAAACACTAAACAATTCTGATATATAAATACGAGTATATTTATGAATAAGACTGTAGGTTACACACAAACCACTTTTGACACATTACCCAATGTATAAAATTTAACAGCCTGATAACATCTCGCCCGATGGGGAATAAAACCATTACGGTACCTACCCGTGTTACCCATGACGAGGGTCCCATGAAAATAACACCATCGGGCAGTTTGCCTTGCTAATTAACTTCATTTTCGATTACCATAATCGAGATATGCAGTGATTACACGTAAAATACAATAATTCGATATAATACGTGTTTTACGTACTGTTCGAGGCAATAAGATTGGTATTTCGTTTGTTTTATTATAATCAGCTTATAATTTTCCCACGGCTGGTACATACGCCTCTTCTCTTCATGATCTACATTGCGGGCCTTATGTTTAAGTGTCACATGTCTTCGATATTTTTTTAGCTCTATGATATGCCAGTTTCTTCACGATATTTTCCTTCATCGTTTTGAGAGCAGAGGTGATGAAATAATAACACAAAATAATGCGTCCGCCTGATTTTATTTATTTGAAAGTTGTTGGTGCCTGGGATTGCGACCACATACAAAATTAAACAGCTTATTATACTGGGGATTGACATCTGAAGTTGCAAAATGTATTTTCTTTGGGGATGTTTCACCTGTATGTACATTATGGATGCAATAAATTCAATTCGAATTTGAATTTATAATGTCCAAAAACCTTTCTTGGTGGACTTAAAGGTATACCTAATCACACTACGGTTTTCTTTAAACCAACACTAGCTGCCGCTCCCGGCCCAGCCTGCGTGTTATAAGTACTTTGTCCAATACCTTTATACATTGTAATCTACTAGCTGCTGTGCCCGCGCCTTCGCTCCCGTAAACTGCCTACCCTACTCTACCTATCTACCCTATATATCCTACCTACTTACCTTACCCTACCTTACTTACCCTATCCTAACTATCCTACCCTACCTACCTAGCCTACCTACATACCTATCCTACCTACTTACATTCCCTTCCCTTCCTACCAACCAATTATTTTTTTACTTAATTTTTTCTTTCAGAAGAACCTTCTCCTAACAACAACAAACACAAAAAAAGAATAAGCGAAATCGGTCTAGCTGTTCAGCGTGATGTTGTGACCAAGGGAAATAGTGATTAATTTTTTAGGGATCCGTACCCAAAGGGTCAAAACGGGACCCTATTACTGAGACTCTGCGGTCCGTCTGTCTGTCACCAGGCTGTATCTCGTGAACCGTGATAGCTAGACAGTTGCAATTTTCCCAGATGATGTATATACAAAAACTAAAAACAATAAAATAAATATGTGGGGCTCACATACAACAAACGTGTTTTTTTGCCGTTTTTTGCGATAATGGCACTCAGTCAGACTCGCACTTGGCCAGTTATTTTATATATTTAGAAGATGTGTTATTCTGATGTATAATATTCATCTCAGACATCACCTTTTTAGGTATATCATCTTTCACACAGTCCATCCATCATTTGTTTGTTATTCGCCTTCTCTTTTCAACTTTCCTTACGATATTTACTTCATTAAGATTTAATAAAGAAAATTATTATAATGTGTCATATTTAAACTGTGAGTTAAATTATTTGTCGTCAAGGTAGAATTTGATAGCAGAACTGTCACATTGTCAAAAAACATGAACACACAATCAGCGGAAAACGAATGCGCTTTTCACCCGTTATTCTCACATCCCCACACTAAGGTACAAAACTACTAAAAATAAACTACCTAGAGAGGTAAAAAAATCCCATTTCGTCGGATCATATCTCATTCGTATTAATAGGGGACATTTTTCCGAGGGAAAAGAGAGAAAAAATGGTTAGGCTGGCCAACTGCTCTGGATATATTATATCGTTCTTTTATACCGAATGTATTGTGTTTGATGACCAGGGACTTGGAGCTCCCTCACCCCTCTTTACCCCAACAGTTATATACGGCTAAGAAGATCTCCTACTATGTTTGAAAGATCTTGGCAAACTGGTGGTACGTCCCATCGGTTTCTTCATTACGGCACATGAGATATTATTTTGTAGTAAAGATGATCTTAATGCTCTGAAATTGTGTATTTGTGGTTGCTGTAGCAATTGTTTAAGCCTTGATCATGTATGCTTTATGTATTTTCATGTCTGTATCCTCTGCATAAACGTTGTCAGCACTTGAATGCTTACGTCTATTCATTATTAGGTTGCACAAAGCGGTCACTGGATGTCCCATGCAGTGTTGTCTACTTACAGATAAACGTGACTAGTGAACACCACATTTTATGTAAATTATCATATGTATTACAAGGCAACGGCTCTTATTTTAAAGAAATGTATGTACTTACTTATACTTACTATGTACTGCAGTAATGAACTGAAAATGAGCTGAATATATAACGAAACCAGCACAATTTTATTGATTGAGCTCGATCGAACTTTTTAAAGTTTAACAAAATTGCACTTGTTCTTATCCAATGATGTTTGGATTTGGACTAATGTTCTAGACTAAAATGATAATGAAAATATTTTATTTGCATCAGGTAAACAAATAAATAATCATAGAAAACACTCACCTGATAATGATATTTTTCAAATTGGTGGCAAACTACAATAGCACTGACTGCCATAGGTAGTTTATATGCCAGATAAATTCTACTATAAACATTTAAAAATTAAACCGAATCAAACCCGGATCATTCCTATTGGTCCATTCACCCTCAAACACAAACTAAAACTGCAAATCTGAAGAAACAGCTCAAACAACAATCTGGCTGCTTTACACCGTACTATGACAAAGCTAAAATCTTAAATGCGCACTGGAAACAAGCCAGTTCAGCCTAGCGACGACGCCATTTCTTTAAGCTCTGCAGTTCTACAAATGCTGGATAAATATTAGATACTGAACTGCTGACATAAATTGTACCGAACTTTGCTACTACTCTAGCGGAAGTGTTGTACCTTGGACACTTTAGCTAGAGTAGTAGCATTTTTCCATTAAAACGTGTCTTTCTCAATATCTTTTGTGAATCATTGGTGGAAAATAGGAATGCCTACTTCATTAGGACTGTATTTTTAACCGACTTCCCAAAAAGGAGGAGGTTCTATGTTCGACTTCAAGTTTTTTTTTTTTTTTTTTTTTTTTTTTTTTTTTTTTTTTTTTTGTGTATGTTCACCGATTACTCCGTCAATTATGGACCGATTTTGCAAATTCTTTTTTTGTTTGAAAAAGTATGTTCCGAAATTGGTCCCATTTTAGTTTGGTGAAGATCTGATGAAGAACTTCGGAGATATACAACAGAACTCTTCAATAAATAACGGGAAATCTCTCGGGATTGCTGCAATCGCATGTATGTTTGTTGTTTATAACATTTCATAACATAACATCACGCCAGTTCGCTCTTAAGGGGTAAGCAGACCTCTCATTTCACCGGTTATGTTCAAGTTTCATGAAATCTATTCTGGCGAAATAGTTCCCTTACTAACTTGCCTATTAGGTACGTACAACTAAAAAGTGAAAAATAAAAAAACTTTTTGCAAAAAAATACTACCGACTTCCAAATACAGAACTACAAAGTGAAAAATAACTTAATTTTTTGAAGTCGGTGTCCATAACGCAAAAAAATGGTACCTACGAAAGACACCGACTTCAAAAAATTAAGTTATTTTTCACTTTGTAGTTCTGTATTTGGAAGTCGGTAGTATTTTTTTGCAAAAAGTTTTTTTATTATTTTATTATATTAAAGATCACCTTCTCTCTTTTGATAACCTAATGAATTTCATCTCTACTGATAGTTTTTAACACACAGAATATGCCTAGGTAGGCTTGCCTACTTATTTCTGTTCATGGCTACTTGGCAAGCAGATGAGAACAGGTAAGTCAATATAGGTAACTACGCCGATCTGTTAACCAATCGAAATTGATATCATAAGTAAGATATTTTAATTACAAAACCACAATTAAGTACAACAAAATCAAACATAAAATCGAACATGAAATATTATTGCCAAGCTTTTCGACAGGCAAGTTCACAATCACAAGCATGTTTGTTAGTAAATTACATTTGATAAAAATACGTCTAATCCAGTTATCTGACGGATGAAGGTCGATATTCTCTTAGGCTTATACGTCTCTTAGGCTATCACAATGATTTTATATTATTTATAGACTCGCGTTTCACTACAATCTGACCTGAGGACCTATACAAATGATTTTCTATTATCGAAGGCATGGCGATAGCGATTGTCAAAAAGGTAACATTGTATGGGATTGCAAGCGATATCAAAAATCACGTGATCAATCCTTTACATTTCGACAATCGCCTTCGCCGACATTGAATGCCACTTGTCGAGAGCCTCTAATTGAAAGCGATAATATGGTCGACAATGGAACACGCTTGCATAGAAGCAACCCATTCATTATTTACTTAAAGACACCCTGGTTAAAACTATCAAACAGTAAACAAACTCCGGTAGGCAATTTCACTCCTTAGCTGGACGCATAACATGTCTTATTCTTTCATACTTCTCTACCAGTTCTCAGCCTCTTTCTAGCCTTTTCACACAGTCCATCCACTTCTCAAAATGAATACTACAAATTACAAGCCCAGCTCTCTCGTATAAAGCACCAAATAAACCAAGAGTAATTTATTCCACACGGAACCGACCATTTCGTACGAAAAACAACATCGACCAACTGATTACGGCATTGGCTAAAACGCTTTTCACTTAAAGGGAAAAGGATGCGATTTATCACTTACAATTTGTACCGCGTATCGATCGAATGAAGAATAACGCCCTGGAGTATTCTAGGGGTATGTTCCCACAAGAATCCTAAATAAGTTGTGTGGAACGTATATTTGGGAGACTCTAGTGATGCTGAAAATACCGGGACTGATATTAAAGTGCTGGAAAATCCCGGAATTTGAAGTCTTGTTGGCTTTTTGACAGTCAAGAGGTGGAATTTTGGGATAGTCGACAGTTTTTTTGTGAAGGATTGTAATAAAAATAATAGATTTTTAAATTCATTGTTAATTCTAATTCCCCAAATGATTGTAATAATAATACTTTGTGATACTAATTTTAAATTGTTATTTATAATGTATAAGTGAATAATAAGGAATTAATAAAATATTTTCACTTTGTTTTTTATCTTCAATTCAATTCAGGTAGAATTTTCATAAGCAAAATTTAGGTTATGAAAAATGTTAGAGATTCGATTATGACTTTTGAAAGACAACGTTTATTTGTTAATTTCCTTAACCAGAAGCAAAATACAGAATCTAACACATACTTATCACAGCTGTCACTGCACTTGTCCCGCAGAACATTTTCATCCAAATTCCGGGACATCCCGGGCAATGAACACAACACTAGTGACACTCTTTATTGAGCCAATGCTTGTGTGAAATTTATTGTGTTCGGTGTAAACAAGTTCCCTTGAATGTCGCCGTTAATTTTGTTTATATGCGACACCGAATTTAAGGCTGTCTGGTGGTGTTGTTTTTAAATGCGGTGCGGTACATGCTGATATTGTGTTGTGTAACTTAACCAGGAAATTAATAAATTGCGTGAGTTTTTGTTTTAAAACTGCGCTAAATAAGTGATGCTATTTTTTTGACAATCATCGACTGAATTAAAACAGCTTTATTAGGATAAACATTATATATAATTATGATGGTGTTTAATCATGGCGATCGTGGTCAAAATAATAACAGCCTCACAGGCCAATCTTCGAGGTTAAGCTACGATATCTTAGGAAGGTTCGTGGATCCTTGCCTCAGCAAACACGAATGAATTGAAACGAATGAAATTGGCCATAACTCCCATTAGTAGATCTTTGAGAAACGTGATTCGTTACGGGTGGTTCGAAAATTTGACATCCAGTCTTACTAATGGATTATCGTGTTGCCCAGTAAAATAAGGTAAGATAGAAAAGAGCTTCAGTAATACTGATATTCAACTGCATCCAGTTACTGACTGAAAGCTGAAGACAATACAGTTGGGAAACGGCAGGCATATTGATTGTTTATTTGAGAGAGTGTGCCCTATTATTGATTTCGTAGAGCGATAATCTGTCACAGTTGTCTGTGCCCTGTGTCGCTTTAATAGATTTTAAATTATAAAAGAGCAGCACTAACATTGTATCTACTCCATAATCTGTCTCTAATCTACGTAATAACTTTATCTCCAGAATTTCTCCCATTTGAATTTCTAAGGGGAATTTTCTTCGCTGGTTCTGCAGCTTGTACAATTTAAAGAAACTTCAAGCTCGCACTTTATAAATCACTACATCGCAGTCCGACACCTCAATCCCTTACTAAATCACTTAACAACTCGGAACTCGGAATTCAACATGCAACTCGAGACAGAGCGAAATTTATCAGAGGTACTTGCTAAAATTTATTCAGAATAGGGATAGTTTATAGTGGAAAATATAAGATTTTTCTTATGCGAACATGTACCTGGTAAAATTTGTCTCTAAGAATACCAATTTGATATGATATCAAAAGTGTGAAAACGTGAAAAGTATGCGATAAAAACATAATTATAAACAAGCCATTTTATCCCATTCAACAAAGCGAGAGTTTAGGCTGCTTGGTTACCCTAATCGATCATTCTTCCAAACAAACATAGTATGGCGACTACATTATGCCACTGTTTAACGGTGTACGTTCAAAATAAAAAAAAATATCAATTTCTATCATCATTATCTAGCCCTGTATGGAAACAAAAAAGTAAAAAATAATTGAAATTTATGAGCGTCGAAAGTTCCATATTTCAACACTAATTCTAACGCATCTTTGGGTGGAAACAAATACCATATGAAGACAAAACAGTCACCATTCAAAGATAGATTACTAATTCAACAATGCAAATAATTTTATTTTGAACAGTTACATTTAGTAGTTTTTTCATGGTATCCATATTCCCAAAGGTCTGTTTATAAAATTTCGCGCGCTCGTTTTCGTTCTAAATCATCATCAATATCTCTACAAATTTGTAAAAGTGTGTATTCGTACGCTAACTAGCTTCTTATTGCTCATCAAAGCATCTATCTCTTTCTCACGTATTGTCGGGTGAGATAGCATGCATTTTAACCCCGCGTACAAAATAGTTCGTGCCGTCGACTAAGGCAACCTTAACGCAGAAAGATTCGGAGCGACAGAGGGACAACGATGCGACAGCATGTTATCACAGTTATTTTTTTATAATTAGTCTCCTAGAACCGCTCTAGACCAAATTTTTCTGAAACTATTTCTAGGAAAACGCCTTGCTGCACTATCACGTCGTGTATTTTTGCCTACGCGAGCTCGCCTCAATCTAACAAAATCACTTCACAACTCGAAACTTTAAATCGCCCATTCAACACTACACATATCGGACACAGTCAGCACAGTTTCTCAAAACAAACAGCTATGCATGGGAAAATTTCAAATTGATATAAGAAAAGCGTAGCTGGCTGTCTGCCAGGCCCCGTTTCGGTTGGAGAGGGCTTTTGTGGGCCTACCCGCAACGTGCTTGCCGCCTCAAGAACTGAAAACGCTGGTAAGCAGGCTGAAATAGTTGGGCCTTTATGCGGCTGACCGGGCTGTGAATGGCGGAGGCTTATAATAAGTATGAAATTTTTCGGTTGATATTGTTTTCCGGTTGTTTGTTTAAAGGTATTTTGTATTGTTTGGCAATTATTAGTTTACCTTCTGATTTAATTTGAGCTAATAGCTCTACTACTACATACATGATAATGTCTACAACTAGACAACAAAAATACCGACTTTTGAAGTACTTGGATGAATGTTGATATAATATTGAAAGATGATTGATGATTTGATTTGAGCTAATACGGGCAATCTGACTAATACGTGGTTTCATAGTACCTGTATGGTACCAATAAGAAACTTGCTTACTTTTTTATAGTCTTTATAAGAATCCAGAAACTAAATGGTGATAGCTGCCTTCTTCAGAAGCTTAAAAATGTTCATAAAAATATACTTTCTCAGCACAAGTTATGAAAAACAACAAACCTCCTTTGTTCCACTAATTAGTTCATCACAAATTCACTAGATGTCACATTTTTCAACAATGCAAATTGCAAATCATGGCGCGAGATTAAAACAATGGAGGAATTTCAACCATATTGTGTAGCAAGAAGTCTTAATTTCCTAAGCATGTATTATGTATTAAAGACTTTTTAGACCAGGCCAGGATTAGTGGTAAATGTTAACGAGACTCATTAGGGAAGAAGAGTCGTTATAATGGCCAAATATTTTTTGGTCTTTTCGTTGGCCATAATTGAAAAATGTGGGAACTTTTGTACGGGCTGCCGCCTGGGGATAAAACTAGGAAATATTTTTTGAATACTAAAATGTCCGTAGGGATTGGGATCCGAATCTATAAAAACCCGCCAGTGGGTTGTGTGTGTGAATTTATTTTGAGGATCAATACTTTTGGATACTGCGTCAAATTACTGAAAATGCTTGCGGTGTTTTCACCTATTCTACAATGGCGTTAATTTTAAATGAATATTAAATTTTACATTTTGTGTATTTCTGCACAAAAGTTGGAAACTGAACAAATTCAGGTTGTACCAATGAAAACATTTAAAGCTTGTCCCGAAACAAAAGAACAAGCTGATCGAAAAATAAATAATCTGCTATATTGAAGGATCCGATCCTGAACGCAAATACATGCAAATTAAATACCCTATACATAAATTAAGTTAAATAAGAACCTTTATTTTTTATATATCGTCCCGAAAATAATTTAAAAATGCAAAGAAGGCTCATAACATACCGAATCAATTCCCCATTACTTCCCATGGGTACATAATGGATGAACCTACATACATATTACAGACTTTGTTCCATACAAAAAAGGGGTTCATAGATTTTTTCCTTAGCATCTCTTGTTTATTTTATATTCAAGGAAAAATAGACTGTATACGCACAAGCAATGAGTCCATTTTCTTTAGCTGGTCCGATATATTTTTTACACAGTTAATGTGTTCGCAAATGAGAGATAGAGAGGCATTAAATAGATGACGTCATTGGATGTAGCGTCATAGTGAATACGAAACAGTAATTCAACACGATCGGGTGATTAAGTTTTAAAAATGTTGATTGCTTTTTTTTTGTTGTAATTATCTGGAGCTGTTCTCGTTTGATGTGCTTCTGTGGAATTTATTTATTGATATTTATGTGAAGTATTTTCTATTAATTTGGTTCAAATAAAATTGTATATAGATACAACGGATCAGGATGAACTTAGGCTCTAGACAAGTGGCATTCGATGTCAGCGAAGGCGACAGGTAGTCGAAATGTTAAAATAGTCGAAAAGACATTGATCACGGGATTTTTCGATATGACTTGTCAATCCCATACAATTTTGCCTTTTTGACAATCGCTATCGCCACGCTTTCCATGAAAGAATTTCACTTATCTAAGGCATAAGGCCGGAAAAGATAAAAAATTAAGAACGTTGGTAAACTATGAGATAAACTTTTTTCCAGTAGTGGGTAGTATAAATAACAAAAAAAAAACAATTGTCAGAAACATTGATATTAACGTATTTTAGAAAGTAAGTCTCAAGCAGTTTTCTAAGAAACAAAGCTCCTTAAATATCAAACAAGACCACGCCTATTTAACTCTAAACAATATCACATTAGGAGGGTCAACTACACAGAAATTATTCATCCGCGTTCGACCCAAATATCTTGATTGATACCTTAGAGGTACTTGTACCTCCCCCGCCGATGTGCCTCAAATTATTTCAAAGACGCAGCGAAATTGAGTTACTTTGCCCAATTTACTGTGGGGAACGGAGACTATAGGCTTAACAATGATGGAGTATGTGATATAATATGTATATAATATATGATGAATATTATGTAATACACTCACTCTCAGTATGATTCTGTTGCTAGGGATAAGTAGGTTATGATTGAAGGTCATAGGTACATACTTTGTTTTGTAGTTAGCGATTCTGTTTGAGGGTTTATATTTTCATCTGTTTTGTATGCATAAAACTAACAGGTTGAAATTGATTGCTTAAGGTAATACAAACATTCTTGTTTCTTAGCAAATCAAGGAGTTTAGTGCTTTCAAAGTTTTCCTTAGTAACACTGATACGCTTTATAAGAATCGTTTTGGCATGTGGCAATACGAAAAATGACACATACACTTGTTTCGGTGATCATTTTATCTTCATACTTATGTATTGAGAATTTCGATAAATTTCATAAGGCTTTGACAAATTCTAAGAGAGCAGGCAGGTATTCTACACCTTCCTTTAATCAAGCTCGACCACACAGTAAGTAAAATGCAACCGACTTCCAAATAAAAACACTACAAAGTGTAAAATAACTTCTTTTTCGGCAGTTGGTGTCAAAAAAGGAAAAACATGTAACTGTTTTTCCGACTTCCAAAAATAATTTATTTTTCACTTTTTATTTGTGGTACGCAATAGGCAAGTTCTATAGTAGGGTACCTATAATGCCAGATTAGATACCCGAATATCATGAAGCTTGAACATAACCGGTGAAATGAGAAAATTAATGAAAGAAACTAAAAAGAGAAAATGAAAGACCTTTTGTCAAAAAAATTAAACCGACTTCAAAAAAAACACTATAAGGCGAAAAATAACTTTCTATTCCGAATTCGGCGTCGATAAACGAAAAACTATAGGTACCAAAGAGTAAAAACGTTGGAAAACTCTTCGACGTGAAGGACCAAAAAATACAAGCAAAAAATGTGACAGTTTACTAATAAGTTCCAAAAAGAATAAAAAAATATTTCAAGCATTCACACCTCCTAAGTCTAAAAAGAGCAAACTGATACGATCGGTAGCCGGGTGGTTAGTGAAAAGTTTCAATCCACTACGACAAAGAGGGCTGGCAGGGCGCCAGGTACCTATAATGCCAGATTAGATTACCCGAATATCATGAAACTTGAACATAACCGGTGAAATGAGAGTGTACCAAGGTGAACTGTACACATCTATGTACTCCTTTAGAGCATATTAGCGTGATGTTTTGATAAGAATTTAAAAACAATAAACATTGCAACAATCCCGACAGATTTTCTGTCATTTATTGAAGAGTTCTGTTGTATAATTTGGGAATATACTCTTTTGAACAAAAAATAATTTTCATGATCGGTCCACAAATCGTCCGTCGAATATAGAACCTCCTCCTTTTTGGAAAGTCGGTTCAAAAAGGGCTCAGGCCCATCGAGAGCCAGCTAGTTTCCACTACTTCCAAATTAGTGAACTATTATATTGCCATATCTCTAACCGTGTTGAACAACAAAACTTCTAGTTAATAGCTCTTAATGAGACGCATGCTTTAAAACAAAAAATATGTGCTAAATTTATAAACCTAAAAAGCAAATCCTGGACAAATTAATTAGAAAACCTTGTTAAAGAATAACAACTTCTATGGCTTTGCAATACGATCCATAGTGATCAAATGTTTGAAGCCTCAAAAAGATATAAATACTTCAATACCCTTTTTAGGTTTTAATGGGCAATGTAACTCGATATTGGCTTTTGGGGTTCGTTTTTTTATTATTCTAATATAATTACAGGTGGATTTTCCCGTCTATAAACTACGATTTTGAAGTTTTGCTTTTTATAATATTTTTCATTACGACCGTAATATCTGATTTCATATATTTTTTAATTTAAACTCTAAAATTGAATATTTGGGTTAGTATATAACAGTGACCCTAATAAACAAATTATAACGAGTGAAAACAAATCAAGGCATCTTGATACTACTAACGTTCTCACTAAAGGTTGTATGTAAGAGATTGTCCTGTGCGATAAGACCGCCCATTGTACACTTGTTTTTGTGATTTTTTTTTTCCTGTACATATTTTGTGGTGTACAATAAAGTGTATAATAAATAAATAATACAGCGAATCATTTTATTTTCTGTTTAATGAGGAGAGGTTTTTTTAACAGACTGCCCAAATAGGAGGTGTTTATATTTTCGACTGTATGTATTTCTGTTCTATTTATTTATGTTCACCGATTTCTCCGTCAATTGTGACCCAATATTGAAAATTATTTTTGTGTTTGAAAGGGTATACTCCGAGGGTGCCCCATTGTCACTGAATCAGAATCTGAAGATGGGATTCCATGGAAATCGATGGAACTCCTCAAATATTATCGTTATACATTTAGCGATTTTGGTATTTTTATCAACAATGAATTCTTTTGCATTCAGAGTGTATCAGTTGATGAAGTAGAACTGATGAAGAAGACCTCAGATGTCACGAGTATTAGATATCTCGAATAGCGTTTGACCAATATCTCGCCTGATAGTTAATCGACTATGGTGATGCAAATACTTATAAATAAATGGTACTGATGAAAATAATACCATCGAACTGATCTGATGATGAAGCTGGAAGGTAGGCACTGGAACTCCGTAGTAAAACAATTTATCCTAGTTGTGTTTGGGCATAAGCCAAAGTAAAAAGCACGATGATTCTAATAATAATATAATCGACATAAGATGTACTTTGGCTATTAACGATTTTAATGAAAATTTGAGGTACCAAAACTAAAAAGAGAAAAATGAAAAACTTTTTAACAAAAACACGAAACCAACTTCAAAAAAAAAAACTATAAACCGAAAAATAACTTTCTAAGCCGAACTCGGCGTCGATAAACGAAAAACAATAGATTCCAAAGAGTAAAAACGTTGGAAAACTCTTCGACGTGAAAGACCAAAAAATACATGCATAAAATGTGACAGTTTTCTAATAAGTTCCAAAAAGAATAAAAAAATATTTCAAGCATTCACACCTCCTAAGTCTAAAAAGAGCAAACTGATACGATCGGTAGCCGGGTGGTTAGTGAAAAGTTTCAATCCACTACGACAAAGAGGGCTGGCAGAGCGCCAGGTCCCACCAATCAGCTGACTACTCTAAACTGTATTCGGGAAGTGCGAATAAAATCTCTTGTCATAAGACTTTGTGTTGGCCATTTTTATTCATTTACGATAGGTAGATTTATTAGAGTAGTTATGTAAAAGTTACGTCATATTAGTTTGAAAATGGTGTGAAGAAAATTCATGGTATAAAAAAGTGTAGTAATTGCCACATTACCTGAACTAGGAATAGTGGTAAAAGGGCACTTGCGTGAAAAATTGTTTCACGAAAACAGTAAAACGAATCCACCTGCGTGAAATTTTTTTTGCGAAAGAAACTTGCGTGAAAGACACTTGCAAGAAAGGATACATGTGCGTAAAGATGTTACTCGTCCATTTGTGCAAAAATCTTTCGCGCAAGTAATATTTAATTCCCGTGACCCGTAGGCCTAAAACCTGGGGAGAAAAGGACCCGTTTACTCCTCTTCTCAAAATGAAATGATTATGCAATAAACTTTTACGAACCCCACGCACAAATTCTAAGTAATACACTCATAAATTATTCATCTCCACATATTAGTAACAAATAAATTACCATATATACCTGCCTAATAACATGTAAAAGTGTTCTTCGAAAAATAACTTAAAAAATACAGCCTGATCTATATCTAACATGAGGTCATTAACATATCAACGAAGACTTGGCTTGGAGCCAAAAAAGATTGAAGGTTGAATGTATGCATATCTGCGACTCAAAAAAGATTTATTGTGAGGCACAATGTTTTATGACGGGCCTGGTGGTGGTGACAAAAAATAAAGTTTATCTGTCTCATTTGTTTTTTTACTAAGTCTGAGTGATAAAACCAAAATCTAGAATAATAAAGCCGCGTTTTCACTACTCACCAGAGAAGGAGCAGTTTATAAACCCCACCTGCAGCACTAATGCTAACACAAGTGGGTATACAGACATTGTGTTCTCCAGATAAGGTTGTTTAAGCAGGTTTAGATGACGTCCACTCTCGGTGATCGCTCGTTATATACAAAAAGTTAAACAAAAGATACGAAGCTATAAATTGGTATATAGCTATCTTCCGTTGGACTTCCTGCGATAAGCGGGCTTCGTATGGTTAGTCCTCATAATAATAAAATTGGTAATTATTTTGCAATATCAGCTCTATGTACTTCGTTCAGTACTCAGGAGACATTCCTGCGTCCCTCCTTCTGATCCTAAAAAACGTACTAATATTCCTCCAGGAACACAGCATAAAACCACGTTCGCTAGACATCAATTTGACACGCTTAGCGCACACATTTACAAAAAAACTCACAAAAACCTCGACATTCGAGACCTAAACAAACATACAGATAAGTTTAAGGTGTCGGAATGGCTACTCAAGCAAGACTATTCGCAAACCGAGTCTTTGCTTACATACATTGCTTGATTTGATATTATCTTCCATACTCTGTACACTCATATTTTCACTCAATTCACCACATACACCTTACATACATACACACACCCTACTACACATACGCTTACTTGTCCTAATCTGTGGTATACAAGTGGAATTTATATTTATTTTAATTAATATATTACCCAATCCATGGTAGATCGACTCACTTCACAAGTTTTGCGTAACTATAGAAAGCGAATAACAGACCACTGTCTCTTAAGATACAGGTAACCCTAGTTTAAGAGGCAGGGTTCACTAATTGTGTACAGATCTTGTTCATCCAGCACCTGTCTAAGTCTCTTCTACCAACCAGTTGTAATTTATTTTTATTGGAATTGTTATTGAAATTAAATCTAATTATTATTATTACTTATAGACCATAAAAATTGTAATCTGTAAATCTGTAAATTTTGGTACAAATAAAATTTTATTATTATTATGTCTTTTATTTAACTTTTTCTTATTTATTACATTTTCAAATATTTTTACAAAACACACAAAAAAGAAAACATTTAAAAATATAAAAAATAGAGGCCCACCGGTATCGGGAACAGGGTCCAAGCTACCGGCGGTCAGGGCTCCAGAGAGAGGAACCTCCTAACAATACGAGCCGTGTCCAGCAGTACTGCTTTCTGGATCAGGCCCTTGACCCAGCCGCCTAACGAGAGCCTCCTAAGGTGTTGGTCGAGGCTCGTGGCTATTAAGCCATGGGCTGACACGACTATCGGTACAATGATCGCTGAGTCCACATCCCACATGTCGACAACCTCGCGAGCCAAGTCAAGATACTTGATTTGCTTATCTTTCTCGGCTTTCACGAGGTTCCCGTCATGCGGGACAGTTATGTCAACAATCATTGCACGCCTCTCGATTCGGTCCACCACCACTATATCAGGCTTATTAGCGATAATAGTTCTGTCAGTGATGATGGACCGATCCCAGTACAATGTGATATTGCCATTCTCGAGAACTGGGTCGGGCACATACCTGTAGTACGGCACCTCCGACGCCACAAGAGTGTATTTCAGAGCAAGTTGCTGATGGATAATCCTGGCTACAAGGTTATGCCTATGCAAGTACTCTTCGTTAGCTAGACGAGAACAACCAGAGATAATGTGGCGGATCGATTCACCCGGACGGTGACATGCCCGACAGATGTCAACCGTGCCATCCTTTACAATAAATCTCCGGTAGTTATTCGTCATGATAACTTCGTCCATAATTGCACAGACGAAACCTTCGGTTTCCCCAAAGAGGTCACCGAATCGCAGCCAGGCTACGGACGCTGATTGATCTACTTCGGACCCATGTAGGGCCCGGAAAAAGCGTCCGTGAAGCTCCTTACTCTGCCATACCTCCTTGCGGTCGTTAGTGTCAAGCACTACAGGCTTGCGCCAGTTCTCATTCGCCAAGGAGATCGGGGTGAGTCCCTTGTCCACTGCTACTACATCTCGATGAATACCCACGTCGGTGTTTAGAAAATATTCTCTGAGATTGCATATCTCGCGGTTGTGGAGGTCTTTGGCATTTAAAAAGCCTCGGCCTCCACACTTCCGCGGGATATACAATCTCATGACTGACGATCGTGGGTGATGCATTCGATATGCAGTCAGCAGTGTACGGACCCGCCTATCCAGGGCGTCAAGTTCCGTTTGAGTCCATTTGAGCATGCCGAAAGAGTACATCAGCACCGGCATGACCCAACCGTTGAAGGCGCGCACCTTGTTTCCGCCCGAAAGAAGGCTATTGAATACCTTCTTCAGGCGGCCAAAGAAGCGTTCCCTCAACGATTGCTTCATGTCTATAGTACTGATACCTAACGCTTCCGACATACCCAAATACTTATAGGTTTCGTTTGGAGAGAGGGATCTCAGGTTTATGGAATCCGCAAGTTGAATTCCTACGGATTCCACAATCTCCCCTCGCTTTACATGCATGACCGCACATTTGTCCACACCAAACTCCATCCTGATGGCGCTACTAAAAGTTTCAGTTACCTTTAGTAGCTCCATCAGCTGAAGATTGCTGGGGGCAAAAAGCTTCAAGTCATCCATGTAAAGGAGGTGAGATATAACCTGACCACCTCTCTTCAACCGATAGCCTAGCCCTGAATTCTCCAGCATCATGCTTAGAGGATTCAAGGCTAGGCAAAACCAAAGTGGACTCAAACTATCGCCCTGGAATATACCCCGCTCGATCCTTACAGGTTCGCTATTCCTCTGGATATTTCGACATCCTGGATAGCGAAGGACTGTGCTCCATTGCCTCATACACGACATCAGGAAGGTGCGTAGAGTTGTATCTATTTTATACAATTCTAGCACCCTCATGAGCCATGTATGCGGCTAATGGCCGAACCTGTTGGCTAATGGCCATATCAATAAGAAGTAGCTCCTTAGTACCGCGGGACCCGTTCCTACATCCATTCTGAGAGACCGACATGATGGAGTTATTGTCAACATGTTTATTAATTTTTACTCTCAAAATGGATGTAAGAACCTTATAGACCGTTGGTAAACATGTAATTGGTCTATAATTTTTGGGTTCCGCGGTGCTACCAGACTTGTGGAGCAGGTGGGTTATACCTGTCGTAAGGAACTTGGGTAGCGAACCAGACTCTAAGGCTGCCTGGTACTGAGATGCCAAACGAGCGTGTGACCTTTGTAGCCACTTGATCCAAAAGTTGTGCAGTCCGTCCGGTCCTGGAGATTTCCAGTTCGGCAACGGACGGACTGCACGGGCTACATCTTGGGGGCTGATCGTGATAGCCCCCATTTCTTGTATTGGATCACACGCTCGTTCGACCTCCCGAGTCCATTCACCTTCGGTGTGACTGACAGGCACCGACCAGATGCTGCGCCAGAATGAAGACATAGCGTCATCATCCGGCAGGTGCGTATCAGTCACACCTTGGTTGGGTCGCTCCCAAGCCCGATAAACCCACCTTTCATTACTTTGGAATGTGCGATTCTGGGTGTATCGCTCCACTCTCCGCCTGTACCTACGAATACGGTTTGCCCATGCATACACTTTTTGTTTCAGGAAGTCGATGCGCTCTGTGACATGGGATATATAGTCCCGGGGGCTGACATCAGTCCCCGAAAACGCCCGTCTCACAAAGCGCATCACTCTTGGGCGGCTATTGCCCTCCCTGAAACAAATTAGTTTGCCGATGAGTGCTCTGGCCCCACCAATACGACGCTCGATCCTGCACTGCCAAGCCGGTACGGCTGGTTTCGGTCGTGTAGCTCTGTCATCTGCAAATTTGACATGAGCTACACGACATGCCGCTACAGCCGCGCAGTACATAATCGAATGTGTATCAGTGAGGTCTTCGCAGTCATCAAAATAGTTTGACAACTGCGAATCCAGAACAGCCACCAGCGCCCTATTCTTGTTATGCATGGGCAAACGAGGTAATCGTGGCCTAAGTTCGGGTGGCATGTTGCGATACTCCCGAATAGCACACTCCAAAGCACTCCTCAATTCCTCATTGCACTGGGTACTTACGTTTGTAACCCTGTCACTACTCTCCTCATCAGCGTGGTTGGACTGTGGTAGCACCACAGCCTGCGACGTTGGGGCAGTGACACGGTTACCCATTTCCGTTCGGAGGCGATCAAGTACAGTATCATCCAACATACGATTACGCTGGATGACCCGCACCTGATCCGAAAGTCGTTGGGCCGAAACGTTGACGGCTGGCTCAAGCACCTGAAACAAAGAGAGCATCCGGACACGGTACGCGGTCAGGTTGTTTCCTCCCTCTGTAGCCCCAAAGTATGCGCGCATGACATTTTCGTTTATGGATTGTGTCCATCTCATGCGCTGCACACTTCCGCCGGGTGCTGGGACCCTATCAGAGACCGGTAAGCCTCGAGGTCCTAAGCGGTCCGGCGGCCGGCGTCCTCCCCGTCGACGCGCAGGTGGTGGTGTCGTCGGCGGAGAGAAGTACTCGTCGCTCGAGCTCGACGCAACTGCCACAGCCGGTGTCACAGCACTCACGGTGGGGCTGGTTTCCGGCGGCGGCGAGGCGGAGCTGGGCGACGAGGCCGGAGATGGTGGGCGTGCACGTCTTGCAGCGGCAGCTCTCGTCAACATGACGTAGTTTTCATTTTTCTCATATTTTGTAATTCAGTTTATAAATCGGTCATAATTTTGATAATGTTATTGTATTATGTTTTTTTTTTCTTGGTTTCATTGTATATATATATCTGCACTATTTAGATGGTTGAAATTTTATATTTTGTAATAAATTTGGTAGTAGTTTGTGTTTTTATGCACGTCTTATCGCTAGTTATAATGGTTTTAAACAATTATGCTTATATTATTATTATTCTCTTTTATCCCCCATCACACAATTACTAATTTCATAGCTTTACTCGCAAAATCTCACTCTCCTCCACACACATTTTTGTAATCTTCGTCCAGGGTTCTCAGGGTTTCGGAGGGTGCTTAGTAAATTAAAGTTTCATCGATCTCCGACGGCGGAGCACGCTAGCCTAGAGTAATATATTAACTCTTGACTTAAAGACCCCTATGTTGTAACTGTCAGGATGCACTCTCCTGCAGGGAATTCCACACCATAGCTGTACGCACAATGAAAGTATTCCCAAAACTTTAAGTGCATATGGGTGGGATGCGTGCATTCAAATCGCAAAAAAAACAAAAGTATTCAACAAATATCACCCCATTTCACTTTCCATTCTATTGCCAAGTAGCTTACACAGTAATAAAAATCAAAGTACAACAAAAGTAGAGGACGAACCCCTGAAAGTCATTAAGGCGGTGCACACCAACGGGCTCGAAACTCGTAAAAACATTAAAATAGCGTATAACACGGTCGTAAACACCAGTTAATATGCGCCAAACGCTTGCAACAAAACGACTGTGCCAACTAGCACTGTTACTTTTGTGTTATAGCCTTAAATCGCTCGTGTACACTGTACACTTTCAATTCTTTTGTAGCGTCTTAATTTTGTGTGGATGGTGTAATTTTTATCGTCTTTTGTTTCTCAAGGTATTTTATCGCAGATCTGTCAAGGTTTTAAAACCGACTAAGGATGGTTACGCAGTACATCCGATCCGAGTCTGTGACTTAAGTTCCGAGTTCCATCCGAATTGAAAATGTGTTGAATTCAAACGGGTGGAGTTCGGCTGTAGTGCGTAACTTCCTATAAGAGAAGTACTACGGTTACTTCGGAACCAAAATTTCTCGAATTCGGATCAGTTGCAGTGCGTAACCGCTCTTACGCTTTATTAAAACAATAAGTTAATAATATTTCAGCAATTAGTTTCATACCTGTATATAGAACGTATTGAAAAACATAAAAAACCGAGGCATTTGCAAGATCAACTTTATTTTGCTGTTCTATTTTGGAACAGCATAGCAGATGATTTGTGTGTTTAGTCATCTATATTCTCAGCTTCCATCTAAAGATCGAGTCCCATCATACAAAGTACTTACGTACCCGAATTCACACATCAATTGATACCCAATTAAGGCCCTACCTACCTCCAAGGCCCAAACAAGGTCGCAATGGTACGTACTTTATGTCACTAAAACGTACCACTCGTGCCTAATTTCTCACTAAGAGCATTACAATGAATCTGACAGTGACGGAAGGAGTGCCTAAGCCCTCTTTAACCCTTGGGGAGGATCGGTTAATGTTTTTTATGACGTTTAACTAATGTATCTTAACTTGGGTTAAGGTTATGTAGATGGAAAAAGGTTCTGAATAAAAGTAGGGTTATTAAAAATTCTATCAGAATGCCTTGTAAAAGTGTGATGACAGTTTCAATCACAATCGAATGAAGCTCCTAAACCACAACTTCGTACATTTAAAAATGTCAGTCTTTGAAACAACGTACAAAACGCAATGGATACTGTTGCATTGACAAAATGAAAGAGTTTGCAATATATGACTGAATTTTTGTGACATGCAATTAATCTACGGATTGCCGACCTTGCCTAGTCCAGAGTATGGACCTCAGGCCGTTGGTCGATCTGGGCATTGAATCCAGTACATCAGGCTCAGTAGTCACTCTTGCGACTTTACAAACGGTTGAGTTAAAATCATACTACCTACATGAAAACCATAAAAAATACATTGATGATGGGTAAACGTAAAAATACTCGCTGAGATCCCCTCCAAGTTACATCAAATAAACTTTACTGACTCTCCTAATATCTCTTTTAAATTTTACGATCGAGAGATAGATGAAACGCTATCCGCCGTTTTATTAGCTATAACATCATTTCGAAGTAATAAATTGATAAATGATTAAGATTAAAATGCAATTTCCCTGATGATGGCGGAATTAAGGGGCAGTGGCTTGATGTATTATGTTTTTGTGGTTTTATGGGTGGTGGTAATTTGATGGCTTGTTATTAATATAGGATGTTGTAACAAGAACCCATGCAGGATCGCTTCGTCATCCGTCTGTCTGTAAAGGCAAAGAAAGTTTTTCTTTTTTCGGCAACGTATAGAGGTATTAAATTTAAATTAATATAAAATACGAGTACTTAGGTCTACGGTCTCTAACTGCTGCAGTAAGAAATCAAGCTTTAAAGACTGTCTTTTTTTCGCTGACTTTATATTTTTAAATGTTTTGTCAGTCACAAATAAATATAAATATAGTACCTTTCGTTTTTTTTTTCTTGTCGATACGCTCGCACTTGACCACTATCTCACCTGATGGTAATCGATGATGCGGTCGACGGTGAAGCACGCTTGCCTAGAAGAAACCTATTCATTCTTGACTTAAATACCTCTAGATTGTAGCCATCGGGAGACGCAGACAACGGCAGGGAATCCCACTCCTTAACTATACGCATAATTAAAATGTTCCCAAAAGGTTTAGTGCGTATGGGGGGCTATCCACCATGTACCAATGGCGCCGCACCGTACGTCTGATGCAACGGGCTAGGCGGAATTAGATCATGCAATTCCATCGCACACTCCACGAAATGTAACTAATAAAAAACCGACAAACTGGCAACTTAGCGACGATGTTCAAGGCTCTGGCGCTTTGATTTGACCAGTGCCTCATTGCCGATGAGCCTCTTGGCCCGCTTTTCGATCGACTCTAGTGCATCATGCTGGTATTTGGCAGACCGGTCCCAGAGAGGAGAACAGTACTCTATGCATGAGCGAACTAGCGCTTGATACAAATTGATAGCCAAAGACATGCCGAAATCAAACAAAATATTATACCTAAAATACTCAAAAATACGTTTCACGGTTGTAATGGTTGTTTTTTTTTGCCGGTCACTACTAACATTGTCCATTGGAAATATGTAATTCCACTTAAACCAAAAATAGAGAACAACAACAACTCCACTACACCAATAAAAATAAACATCACTAGAGAAACATTTTCAAAATGATATTCGTTATCTGCTATGATCCGATTTTATCCGCATAAGCCCCGTGATCCTTCAATCAGGCGGGATTATAACCATCCCGACCGTGGCTGGAACATCGCACTGCAATTGTTTTGTTCAATTCTATGAATAGACAATCGTTCTATGTTTCTGTGTAGTTCTTATCTAGTACATAGATTGAGATGAAAAGAATGAAAAACGAAGAGAATGCTATCTTTTGTGGATAATTTATGATACGTATGGAAAAGAGTGACCATTCGTTTAAATGTCTCAGGGCCAACCTATTATCATAGGATCAACTAAGAAAATGATGTAAACCTAAACTTTTTAACCAGGCCAACAGAACAATCAAGTGCACTAGATTATGGCTTTTATTGTGAAATTGATAAGAATGGAAGAATAAAACGTGTTGCGCTGACCCCAAGTAACGACAAGAGCAGAAAAAATATGATGATTGTGAATTTATGAATTTACTGCTAGCTTAGAAGTTACTTATAAAGTGAACTTATACTATTATTTATTTATCTTTTATACAACCCTAACTAAACTACCCAAGTACTAAGTTCTCTCTACAATTTCATGAAAACACAAACAATACAATCTGCCCGCAACAAACAGAAAACCTCATGAATTTTGATAAACAGCGATCCATCAAAATTCAAAAGTACAGCTTCAACTAAAAACATAAAATTTTAAAGCGGCCACAGACGCTCAAAATCCTATCCTTTCGTCTGAGATAAGAGCCAGTGTTTCAAGCTGGAATTAAATGAATTATTATACTGTAGAGGCCCCATTTTGTGACGTTAATGAGTACTCTGTAGACCCTTGTGGAGGTTTCGACATTTCTTTTGTATTCGCGAATTAAGTCCACTACGACGATTGTAATTGAGTTATGGACTTGCTAGTTTCGTTGTGCATTTCTTCGGGTTTTTTTTCCGAGTTAAATGAATTTTGTAGTAGTCCGATCATTGACATTTTGACATACATTCTACTGATAGACAAGAACATTCATGAAAACCTGGTGAGTTAACTAAAGTTCGCTGCTGCGCTAAAAATTATTTATATTGTGTAATAAAACTAATAAAACAGGCAGCGCTAGATCGCTTAAAGAGTTTAGATGACTTGCGATCAAAACGTCGTAATCGCTATGAAATTCAAGACTCTAACGCGTTTTGTTCAACATAGTGTAAAGTGTGGTGTATGGATTGCAGTACAATTTAGGCGAAAAGAGTGAGGGTTTGGATCCCCAAATCTAGTGCGTAGTACATTTACATCGATGGGTCCGATTTACTTGGTGTATTCGAAAGTCATACCTGCTATAATTTTATTGACAAGCTAACAGGTACATGAAAAAAATAACTCGATTTTTGGACTTCAAAGTTGTGTATTTGTCAATCTCTAATTTAGCATAAAAAAAATTCGCAATAGAACTGGAAGCCACCTACCAAGAATTTATTCAAATAGTTCATTTTTCACAAGTCAGAACAGCCTATTGCTTCTTTCAGGGAAGCATTGGACATAATAAACTAGTTGGGAAGTGCCTATTACACAAAACCTCAAGAATAACTGGAAATTGAATACCATTTCAACAGGAAACCCTTGCTTTCAAGTGCGTATAGCATAGCATAAAACTCATTTCCAACTAATCTTAAAGATCTCCTCTCAATACCATTCCGAGACATTAGGTACACAACAAAGGTCACATACAAAACCACAGCCTACTCTAAAGGCTATAAAAACCCATGTGGCCATTACAGAGGAGCAATAACACAACAAAATAGAACTCATTTAAAACACTCGAAAACACTAGAGTGAAATAAACAGGGCCGTTTTATAACCAAAGGAGTTTTTATCGAAAATGTTCGAGCGTTTCGGTGAGAAATTTAAATGCATTAAGTTGAAACCTAGTCGATTTGTGGAACTCACTCTGTTTTATTGCGTATTTAGGAGGGGAAGGTAAAACGGATAACTTGAAACTATTGTTGAAAGGGGCATTGACTGAGGATTGTGCTTAGTAGTGGCAATAGGAGAGAATTTCCTCCAGCACTGAAATAGTAGAGACTGATGGTTCTGTGCTTTAGATGCATTTTCATGCCCTATCCGATCCTAAACAGAAACCCTTGTCGGCTAATCATGGTAAGTATTGGCAACTATAAAGTTCATCATGACAAGTATCGGCACGCCATTTTTCAACTGGTAAATGTCGTGGGGTGACCTAGAGAGAGAATGGAAACTACTGTCATTTGGCTGTGTTTTTAAAGAAACCTACATATATCGCAATAATAACCTATAATCACTATGGAAAATTCTATTGAGAGATCTTAGAGAATATATTCGCCAATGTGATCGTTATAGACTGATAATTTTATCAACTTAATTTCGATTTACAAGTCAAAAAAAAAAAACTGATCTCAAATACTAGATAAAATACAATGAAAGAGTTATAAGCTTAGCTCTACATGAGATCTGATAACTTTTTGACAGCGCGAGCCATATATGGTCTCGTCTTGGCAACATTTTACATGAAAATAATTTTGGTGGGATTTCACTTCCTTTTGTAAGTTGGTTATTTTTTTCATCCCCTAATTTAAAGGGTTACTTGATAAAAATCCTGAAATAAATATTAAATTATATATAACAAGGAGTCTATACCAATTTTCAGACCTCTAGCATCAAAATTTGCAAAAGTCTCATACAAACTTCCGTCCCCTAGTTAAAGGGGATAGGGGTTAAGAGTAGCTAGTTTTTTATAATAATATGATTTTTTTGTTGGTTTTGTACATACTAGCTTACATACCATAAAGCTTTCAAGGACTTCAGTAAGTACCCTAAGAATTTTGATGAACATCAGTGAGTGAGTCAGTGACGAAATCTGGATTTTGTAGATATCAATAAAATCAAAAGTAGAAGAGCTAGGCAATTAAAACTTTATATGTTTAATATATCTACTATTGAAATCATATCCCGAGAATTTTGTTTACCTGGTATAATCCAAACCCAAGTTATGAAGGTTCTAAAAAAACCAGCCAAGTGCGAGTCGGACTCGCGCACGAAGGGTTCCGTACCATTATAGCAAAAAACGGCATAAAAATCACGTTTTTTGTATGGGAGCTCCCCTTAATTTTTTATTTTATTCTGTTTTTAGTATTTGTTGTTATAGCGGCAACAGAAATACATCATCTGTGAAAATTTCAACTCTCTAGCTATCACGGTTCTTGAGATACAGCCTGGTGACAGACAGACAGACAGACGGACAGACCGACAGACGGACCGCGGAGTCTTAGTAATAGGGTCCCGTTTTTACCCTTTGGGTACGGAACCCTAAAAACGGCGTTGCGCTTCGAGAAAAGCCCTTGCGCTGCGCTTAGCTCGTCTTGGCGGGGGCACTACCGCGCCACCAGATAAAAAATAAAAGAAGATTCTTGTCATGAAATAAAAGATCGTAGAAGTTTACAGGGCATTTATCCAACCAATGTCTAATCCTATCTTATAATCCGTGCTTTGGATTATTCTGGCGTAAATCTAACTATTTCGTCGTCTTCGCCTGCAAGCCAGTTAAAGTATCGTTGGACCGATATAGCGAGTTTTATGAGCTGCGTTCTAAAGATTTACTGTTTGCTTGGCTATTTGGTTTTGTATGTAAATTCCTTTCTGTTGAGTGGAGTGGAAAGGATTTTATTATGCGTCTTTGCTGTGACTTTAACAGTACATGGTTTTATTCTGATAGAAGAATATGATAATGCAGCAATATTCAACATTGCTGCATTATCATATTCTTATTAGTGTTAAATTCGATGTTGAATCATTTGTAGACCAACATTTTAAAACTTGAACTAAAATAACTGTGGACCTATAATACCTGTATTACATTTAGATTAACTTTCCTATAACAGCACGTCTTATGATAGACAAACACATTAAACAACATTGCTACATGACAATCTTGATATTACCTAACACATTCTAAGCATTTATTTTTTGGTCTGCGCTATGGTTTCTACAAATGAAATTCCTTTCTGTTTTGGATTTTCCCTTCTGGTCGAATTTTTAATGTGTTTTATTTATTTATTCGTTTTATACTAATACACATACATGCTTTGACTAACCTTCAGTGTTTATACTATTTTGTTATAATTTATTGTATTCTACTTTATTTTAAAATATCCGTTTCCGTGAGTGTGTCCGTGGCGTCAACAGTGGGCCTTATCAGAATATCAGCGCAGCGTTATTTTTTTTTAGTTATCGCTGCACATGCTGAGATAGGAGCCTATCTGGTCTCGCACAGGGTTTTAATTCTTTATTACTATATATTTTTTTGTTTTTGCTTATTTCATGTGTCCTGTGCGGGTCTTAAATAAATATGTTCTCTTTCGTTCTTTTCTTAACATTATAATATTGAAACAACCTTACAAGCTGTTTCTGAAAGACTATTATCATATTTACAATCAACACAAAGATTATCTTTTAAGCCACAAACTTACGATCAAGCTTCATTCGATACATCAGTCATAGCAGTAAACATTTATTTACTCATTTACACATACGTCATAAACACGAGTCTGTTGGCTAGTTTTTGTATCGATTAGGGTGCGGTTCCATTAAGAGCTATTAACTAGTAGTTTTATAGTACAAGAAGAGCTACACCACAATTCGATCTAAAAGGTTTGACAGAAATGGCATTATAAAATATAAAGCGCTTGATGGGACCACAGCCGAGGCCCGATTTCATCAATTGTGTTAGTTATTAAATATAATTTTATTCGTACTATTGGTGCTCCTCTGCCCAGCCCTTCGGGAAATACTGGCATGATGTTATGTATGCGAGACATTTCTAATGGGACATTTAATAACTAACTGAGAATGATGAAACTGACTCTTAGGACCACTTGTACCACAATTTACTTAAAGCATTAAACGCTGAACTTATTTAAAACATTATTTTTCTCTGTCACCTTCAAACGATTGCCAGAAATAGATCGGTGGTTTTTAACTTCTTTTAGCGTTAAATGAGTGACTTGTAATGCAAGTGGGCCTTATAGTCGTTATCACTAACATAAGAAAATACCATAATATGAATGTTTACAAATATTATTGTACTCTTGGATTTTAAATTTTCGGCACTGATCCAAGCGCTGAAAATCCAACACCGCACTTTTATATAGGCAGTCATTTAGATATCACCTAGCTAGTGTTGGTAAAAACGTTGGTCTTTCATTAACCTGATGTAAATAATAATAAAAAAAATAAACCTATATTTCACCAATATCCATTCTTCGTAGCAACTTCTACCGCTTCGTAGCAATTCGTAGCTCGTAACCCGTAGCGCGTAGCCCGTAGCATCTTGAGATGACTGTCCAGCGATTTGGTTTTAGAATCCAAACGCTTTGCCCAAATACTTGGCAACGGTAAAGCGTAGGAATTCTAAACCCAAAAAACTGATTTTCTCCTCCATCTCTTCTTTATCTTCTGAACTTCTTATCTTGCCGTTCATTTGATATGGTAATTCTAAGAAAATGGTTTCGATGGGGTAGCTTTTCTCGGTTCAATGGCCGTTCTTACCTGAAACAAAGACAGAATAGATTTCAATCGAGTTTTCAGTCTGTTTATTTAAGAGGGGTTGATGATTTTTGGGTGTTGTTTTAAGATGGGACTTTAAAGGAAATGGGTACGTAGTTCTAATTTATTTTTTGAGGAAATATTTATTCTATTTAAAAATAATTACTTTTCGCGAATGAAAAAGTAGTTAAGAATAGTATTTATTCTTATTTTGTATTTTTAGTGTCTTGAACTATACACAATATAATACGATTCAAAAGAAACACCACTAATATGACCGTCTAACCGTACTTAGTTGCCTGAAAAAAAGACTTCAGCAAAATAAAATGAGTCATCAAAATCCACATAATACCAGTACGTCGTCTCTCCAATTCCACCACTTCATAACAATAAAACAACCTCTAAAAAAAATAAAATCCCTCAATTTTACAAACATTACTCACAAAATTGTCGCTAAATAATAAAAATAAAACATTTTGACAATAGCATCCTGTCAAATTCTTTACGTGCACAGATAATATTCAGTGGCACAGATAAAAAAGGGGAGCGTTTACGGAGCTCGCCAATTACGAAGCTGCGTTTAAATGAAATTATAATTTTGTACAAAAAGGTATTTATTGCGGACGCTGATAACATCGGGAGCTTGAGTAACGGCCTTCGTAAACATAAACGTTAATTTTTAAACAGGTGGTATTTCTTTTTTGGTAAATGTACTAGAAACCGTGTGTTGTTTTCGTTTATAGCACTGATTTATAACACTGAGGATTTTTTATAGTTTGTGCAAAATTTTAACATTGATTCTTTGTTACCGCATCTTTATAGCACTGATTTATAACACTGAGGATTTTTTATAGTTTGTGCAAAATTTTAACATTGATTCTTTGTTACCGCATCTTTTACCAACCTTTCGAGGCTTTCCTCCTGTGATCTATTCCACAAGAGCATTCCATTAGCTATAACAATTGTCGAAATTTAATAAAAATAATGGGCTTAACACGCCATATCTAAATATTACGTGAGCAATTCGCTTTAGGAATTTCGACAGTCGCCATCGTCACCATGTCACTTGAACTTTGTCTAGAGCCCCAGAAAAGTGCATTGATTCAGGATAAACCGTAGTTTATTGTGATTTTTAATTTCGTAGATTAGACTGACAGCTGTCAATACCTTATTATTTTAATGTTTCAAGCGCGGAGTATAGTGTTGTACTCGTAGGACTGTAGGTAAGGCTCCATCATAAGTGATTCATCGAATCGATGTGACATGACTCCTCAATTTAATTTTAATAATTGGTGTTAATAAATGTTTTGTAATATTTATAAATATAACAGTATTAGTACATACACTTTTATTGTGTTATATAAGAATCAGAATGAGAAATCTTTATTTGTGAGTCATAGGTACAGTGGATGTTAATTGGTACAAATTTAAGTTCACTACAACCAGCCGTTAATGGCAAAAAATACACAAATCAATTAAAATTTGAAAATATTGAAATTAATAGGCATTAAAAACCGTTAATATGTAACAAAAATTTAAATAAATTTAAAAATTAATGATAAAACATGCTTAATATATAAAATAATGATAAAACTCTAATTTAGGAGATGTCAAAGAAAACATTTTTTTTTTTTAAATATTAATATTTAATAATAATTTATTTGGCATAAAAACAAATTACACAAAAACAAATAGTCATGGAACTCTGATGCCCGTGGTAGGTAATGAGAACCTGTATTACTGATTATTAATTAAGATTATAATTAGTCAATAACACAGATGTCCAATACTAAAGTAAAATTAACAAAAAGTTATGTCAGTTTTTGCCTTCCATAAAGTCATTTATGGAGTAGTAACACTTATTTATTAAAAATTGTTTGAGTTTCTTTTAAACATTGTGACATTATGATTCTTTATTTCTCGTGGAATTTTATTATATATAACCGGAGCCATTCCATAGATGCTTTTACGTACAAGAGCTGTTTTGCTGTGATGAAATCAACAATAAAATAAATGCGGTCTATAAAATGAAGTCTGACATAAATGTGTAGAAATTAAATACGGCCCGCTAGTTTCTTAACAAATGTATTTGTTTTGCCGTAAAATAGTTCCATTTTCAATCTACTTCGATATTATTTTCGATAACTCAGGATACGGCACTATTTTATGTAACGATAACGTGGCAACCCCCGAAATGTCAGTTTAGTTTACAAAATTAATAATCAGAGATTATTAGCCTACTCGTATAACACTCAGTGACAGTGTAGTTGTCTATCAAAGAAAAACACTAGCAATCGAATCAGAACTTACTTGAAAAACCATATAAAACTTTAAAACTTAACTACATGTTTAGAACTACATAGCAACACAAATTCTTACAAAACCTTCACTCCACACAGAACCTACCTCCACATTGTAGAGTTGCCACTCAAAGGTCCCTTTGTACACGCTCTACATACCACGAGAGCCTTAATAAAGCCCTGCCCAAACTGCGGCGGATTATAAACGTCCTAGGATATAGAGGATGATAGAGTTTCCAACTTGGGTGTTACCGAGTGTTACGTTGGTCGGTGGTCATTTGAATGTTGAGAAAAGGGACCATTCGGGGTTTAAGAAGTTTTGATGGGACAATTTCGAAGTTTTCGTTAAGATTAACGATATGGGTGAAAAGTGTTGATGTGGGTGTAGTAAGATGTCCAGTTTGTATTACTTAAAATACTTAAAGGACCTCTAAATTCTACAGAAAATAATATCAACTAGCACTTTAGTATTAAAACCATCATAATTCTTGCCTCAAAAATATTATAGTGCTATCGGTCATGTTTCATAGATCTGTTTCTCTCACACACTAGAATCATCTCGACGCACCTGGACCTGAGAGCCTGGATTAGAACTTGTTCTAGTCTGGTTTTTATTTCCTGTGACGACGGTGTCTTTTCTTTATTTTCTCTATAATCTTCACTGCACTGAAAATCTAGGTACTCTCTTGTTTTCTTTCTTTCAGAATGTGTGCACTGATATCATATGCGATACGAAATTGAATTGTAAATTGAGTTACAAATTTATCGCTGTGCACTTTTCTATTCAAACAAGTCTTGCTTACGGACAGAAAATCGAAGCGAGCCATCAAATCCTAACCGAAATCCTCCCCGGATTCCAATTTCGAAAATTCTTATTCCAAATTCAAATTATTACCGAACAGATACCGAATTCCGAGCAGAACCAATATCACGTTATGAATAAAGGTAAGTGGAGGAATTTAAAGACAGAAGCAAATCGCTCGGGTGGGCCCTGCTCATTCGGCCACGGTCGGAAGGATTCGGGATTTAATCTCGCTCAAATTGCCTCCGCCGGACCGCTGCAGGCTTGAAAAAGTTCAAGATAGGCTTGTAGACGTTCCAAGATGTGAAATTTTATTCTCAATTTTTTGCGATTCCTTCCTTATTAGCACTCTTTGTGTCTGATATTAATGATTTTTTCTGTGTGTTTACTTGTCGGGGGAAATTGTTTAAAGGGCAATGAAGCAATTTTCGTATTTTGGTGAAAGAATTGGTAAAAATATTTAAGGATGTTTGCCTATATTAAACACTAGTGTCTTTATTACGTTAACCCTACTTGTGTCCCTACTTTTGAAAAAACGACAAGTAAAACAATACAACTACATTTTGATTATCATATTCACTATTATGTTGATTTGATCGTCATCATCCATAGACCGACTTTGCCCACTGCTGGACATAAGCCTCTCTATTGTTGTGCCAACTTCCCCATAGTCACTCATTGCACCAGAATTGTAACGTATTTTATCCTTCCATTTTTTGGCAAGCTTACCATATTATTTTAACTCCTATACTATTTTATTAAGCCTATTTTGTCCTACTGCTGGGTAAAGGCCATACTCTCCTTGAGGATATGGATGATACGGATCAGGCTTCAGTAGGAGTCGAACTCGTCCAGTCATCTTCTCTTACTATTATATCTTTTCAATCCCGAACCATAATTACCAAAAAAGGCCTATATTTTAAATACCATTTCCCAATCCCATAAGCAATAATTAAAGTAACCCATGAACGTAGCCCATAGATTGGTAAACTGCCCACCATTTGTAGTAGGAACACGTCTCCCCGCAGTTATGCGGGCCTTGTTAGTTCATAAACTTACTGTTATACCTCGGAATGTATTGTTAATGTACCCTCCAGTTTATGTGCCTTATAATTGGACTTTTAGAGGCGTTTTTATGATCTTCTCGGGGTCCTTCGATTTTTTTTGGGGTTTTCTTGCCTACACTGGATTGAAGACGTCACGTATTTTCTACTAGCGTGCATGGCGTTTTTGACAAGCAATGATTAACAACTGATGTAAGATTCTCAGATGTGGTCAAACCTATGACAACATATTATTTCAAGATAAAAGGGCCACAACAACTCAACGTTGCAATCCTTCAAAATAAACAGATGACGTGGTGAGGGGCTGTCGGAAGCAAGAAGTATAGGTCCGGTCAATGTGGTGACGCTTGAGTGCCAGACCAGGCTAGCAGTAAGCGTATTTCGCTTGCAATGATGATAAACTTAAACCTCAAGATGCAATGGGCCAACTCAGAATGTCCTATTAAATAATCGCTATAAGTTTCTCTTAAGGTTACACTAGTCGATAATTCTTACATGCAAACGTAGTCTGGTGATTACTCCACTGTTTGACGATGTACGTTCAAAATAAAAAATGATATAAATTTGTCTCATCATTATCTAGCCCTGTCATCATCTGCCTGATGTGCTTCTTATTGCTCATAACAGCGTCTATCTCTTTCGCACGTGTTGTCGGACGAGATAGCACGCATTTTAACCCTGCGCACAAAATAGTTCGTGCCGTTGACTAGGGCAACCTTAACCAGAAGCATGCAAACACGAACCAAATCCAACTACATATATACGATAGACGAAAGACCAAACCGCATACATCGAGCTTCTGTGGTTCAAAGCCACGTATCTCCCAACCCATAATACACCCAATAACTTGTATCATTCTGTATTATGATTCATAACAATGCATCCAATACCATTCCTCGAAATCATCTCGTTAGTTAAACGGTCCAGATCATGAGACATATCCTGAGATGCGAACGTGAGATCTGTCTCGCATTGCAGTCACGTTCATACCCGCAGTTATGTGAACTCAATTGTAACGTTTGTGTCTGGAGTTACCTTTGTAATGGTGTTATTGTGGGATTAACTAACTATTGTTTTATGGTGACGGGGCAATTAATTTTGTGTTTTGGTGTTCTGTTTATTTTGGGGGAGCCTTGGGCTGTAAACAAATTCTCAAAAGTTCAAAACTTCGGCGATTCACTACAGGGCATTTCGGTAGTGGATGTCAATCCATTTTGGACATTTTGACAATTCATGTTAAAATTGTCCTCGTATAATTAATATAATTTCTTCTGAAATAAAAGTTTTATCCATGGGAAAACAACATATTTTAAATGGTATTATCCGTTCTAGCATGACTTATAAAATACTCCTTGAAGACATTTGGTATAAATATATCGTTGGCTGCATTTCTATTTTTAATATCCACGGCTTCTAGTTGAATCTTTAGTTCTTCTAAAAAACTAAAATCTTAAAATAAATTTAACAAACGCACATGGTATATCATGGCTTTAACTGATTTAATAACAACATATAACTTGCATTTTGCATTTATAGCAAGCTTAAAACTTATATTTTAATCTTTATTTCCTCCATACTAAAATATGAACATGAACTGAACTACTCATGTCTAGATCTCAAATCAAAATATTGTTGTCTACATTTTCATTTCAACACCCCCGATAAATATTTAAATTTTTAGTTCCTTCATACTAAAATCTGAACATGAACTTAACTGAAACAATTATGTCTTGTATAATGGCCTTAATTGATTAGATATGAAAATACCCTTTACTTTCACATAACATGCCATCTCAAAATATAATTTTCCACATTTTGTTTTATAGCACGTTTAAAACTTATACTTTTAGTTCCTCCATACTAAAATCTGAACATAAACTGAACAGAAACACTTACACGTCTAGTACCAGCTCTTAACCCTAAAGCGACGAGTCGTTCTTTAACACAAAGTATTTTACAACCCTCCAAATGTAGGTACCATGTATTTGTAACTGTTACGGGTTAAAATGTTTGACCTCGGAAGTTCTTTCTACGTCTTCTCTTCAGGGCAAACCACGAGGAACCAGAAGGTAAGATATTTAAGCATAATAAATATTATCATTATAATAACTATTATTTCAAATTCGTGAATATGGCCACACGTTAGATACGTAATGGAATAAAAGATCGCACACTTTTAATCCTAATTAAAACCTTTATTATTAGGCTTATTACTGTGGGTTCTGTTTGTGCGTTGCTCTAGGAAACTACAGTCTAAAACTACTCGTATTATGTAGGCTACCTCGACAAGACTGTATAATATTCAAAAGAGGATGACTTTCATTTTGCTTTAAATAACAGAACTTACGGTGACCGCCCTGAGAAAAGCCGAAGATAGAGTGGCTTGAAAGCAACTCATCAGTGAATCCGTCAAAGCTTTTCTAGACGGAGACGACCTTCAGCAATGAAAACAACGAATAATAAGAGAGAGAGATTCAACGCTCGTATCCAAAATGTCACCAACAACACCACACAATACATCAACACGAATACAAACAGCACTTTAGCCTCCACACTACACCAACTATGTATTTTACGACCACCCAAACATGCGATGTATCTGCACTTGTCACGAAATTTCAATTTGCCGCCATAACGCCGCCATGACAGTTTACGATGTAATTTCTTGAATGGCTGTTAAAAACATTGTTGAGCTAGCAAAACGTAGTTTAGTCGACTTGTTAAGTTTTAATGTTGGATTGTATTTGACTGTTATGTGAGCTTTGTTTGATGTTTTGGTCTGGGTTACAAAGATAAGGCGTCAGAGTTTGTTGCCTAATCTAATTTAGCTATCTTGAAAAGATTGTGTCTACGTATGTAGGTACTAGATTGGGAACTGTGCTCTGAATTTTAAGTACAAATGAAAAGCATACCCAAAATTCATAAAGCCCAACTTATATATAATATTATATCTGTGAAAGTTTGTATGTTTGTGTTTCTATCATGTAAAAACGGCTGAACGGATTTGGACGATATTTTGCACACAGATAGTTCATAACCTGGATTAACACATAGGATACTTTTCATACTCGTATAACGTTCCCTTGGGATACTAAAATACTTTTCACGCAGAAGCTTTCCGTCTATAAACGAAATAAAATGCCATGCTCTAAGACCTGCATCTTAGAAAAACATTCAATTACTAAATTTGACCCAAACAAACAAAAAAAGAACAGGGCAAGCTAAATAAAACCGTTTAGAAACAATTTCTAACAAGTATAATAATTCCTTGAAACTTTAAGTATCAAGAACATATTATACCGTAGTTCTCTTCTTGTTTTCTAAGATAGTGATTTCCCAGGAAACGCAGTGAGCTAAGAATCAATTAAAAAGGAAGCTACGAATAGCTAATACATCTACTGTCCACTCAATATCGCCCAAGTTTCTGTACATGCGGTAGATTATAGAGTTGAAAGAAGAAACTTTTCACTATTATATACTGCTACTGATATAAGAAACTTAGTTTGAAGGTAAACTTTAACATCTGTATCAAACGCAATAGACAAGCAAAGGTAGGATACGAATATTTTTATCAAGTTTTAGTTTGCTTTGACTCCGTTTTGCAGTTTATGTTTTATTTTTGCTATATGCTTATATGGTTGGTCTTGCAGATATTCTTATCTGAAACAGAAAATCTTTGCTCTTTTACAATACAGGCGAAATAAGAGCAATGCATTGGGTTATTTATTCTAAAATATAAAATAGAATGTGTATTATCATCTCAGAGGAGCTCGTGGCCAAATAATAACAGCTGTACCCGATATTCGAGGTTTAACAACGCTTGCCGAGGCTTCTCGGCAAGCACGTGAAACCGTTGTGCCCAGCTATCATTAGAAATGTTTTGACAGTCATTACGGTTGTCAGAAAATAGAATATCTGACACCAGTCTTACCCAGAGTCTCTAGTCAATCTCTCATACAATTTTGACTTTTTGATAACCGCTATCGCCACGTTTTCGATGTTAGAATGTCACTTGTCCAGGGCCTCAGTAGGACTTTTGTATTACCCAGTTACTGGTTTATGGAAATCAGAAAAGCAGTCGCTCCAGGTAAAATACCAGTACTCATTCAAATTACCATATTCACTGTTGGAACTGGTCCGAGACCCATAACTTCAGTATAATATAGACAATAGTGATTATCATTTCAGTAACAGTTAGCTAATGTCCATGGCAGAATTCGGCCCTTACAATAAATATTTGAAATGAACCATTTCAGAAGATAGTCTCGTTTAAATTGGGTTAAAACGCTTGTGTACATAACAGTTTAAATATTTTACAAGCGCTCAAAATGCCGACTAAAGACGATTTACTCCTGACTTCGTGCTTGCTACAAAGTAACTAGTACTGTACTAAGATTTATTTATTTAACGCTTTTAAAACTGTATCTACCGTGTGTTATATTTCTTTATGAAAATTCTCATCTACATGAGATTATAGAGAACGCTCATATATCACACTCAAGCCTTTTCCTGTGGAGCCAGGCAGAAACTACAGAACGCCATCTACTCCTTTTGTCTCGTTTTCGTTCATGTGCATGTGGTCCTGGCAGTTGAGTGTGCCATCTCTCTCTGATGGTGGCTAGTTGGATCATTCGGTTCCCTTCATGATGGTTGAGCTGAGTGGTGCCAATCCATGCGACTTGTTCGTGAACGGGCGCCATCAGTTCGGATTAGTCATAACTTGGCTGCCTCAGCCTGTTTTTAATTTGATACTTTTGTATTTTTGAATTGTTTGTTTTACTCTAGACGCTTTTACGTGCACGTCTTTTTACAACTTTCTCACATATATGTATTTTTCAACAAGAATGAAGTAACCAAATACTTGTAATTAAAACTGATGGAAAAGAGTGTCCGTGGAGTTTCTTGCACGTTCTTCGCCATAGAGACCTTTTTTATCCTCTGTAGGCTTGCGCTTGACCACAATCTCACCTGATGGTAAGCGATGATGTGGTTGACGGTGAAGCACGCTTGCCTAGAAATAAGTTATTAACTCTTGACTTAAAGACCCCTAGATTATAGCTATCGGGAAACACAGTCTCCGGCAGGGAATTCCACTCCTTATCTACCTACTGACGCTTGCGAATATGCAACTAGATTCATCTCTGTTTGGTTTGACAATTCAACATACCTTTAAGGTTTAGTTGAAATAAAGTATTTTGATTTTGACACGCACGCCGTTTATGAGGTACTACAAACCAGACCATTCTGTAGAACATAACCATAAACAATACATACACAAACATAAATACATAATGTTGTATATATTTATGTTTTAGTCTAATAGCAGTACACCGCAGACTACCCCCCTTTTATTCTAAGTTTTTTCAGTCCATCCAAAGGTTGTCTGGTAGATATCGCTGTCAGCGATAAGACCGCCTTTGTACCCGTATTAATTAGTTTTTCTTGTAAATGAAATTATAGAAATCAACTCTTGTTTTGCTTGTGTCTTAGCCTTGTTGTCCCACATCAGATCAAAGGCACACGAATAAATTACCATACTTGCACTTGCAAAGGTGTGTTGCCGAAACCAGATTTTACCCATTCTTTATAAAAAAAAATATTCAAGGAATAAATCCATCCTACAATTCCTACACACATTTACTATAACATATTAAACCCTTTAATAACAACCACAAATAGAATACAAGCATGAAATCGAACCAACTGCGAACGCATTTGATAATGCAAGGGAATCATTTGCATCGGCCGACTCGCTTTAAGAGGCTTACTATAATGTAAACCTCACGGATCCTCTGTTAGCATAACTTTGCTTCACTACAACACGCTCGGAGAGTCGGAGACCAGCTCGAATTGTTTATTCAATATTTGTTACCCTGTATTGGTGGAGGTGAAAAATTCTGCGGTAGTGGTGGGATGTGGTTGTTTCTGTATGAAATTGGATAAAATAAAAGAGAGTGAATGAGATAAGGGAAGAAGTTGACGCTGGAACCAAGTAACAGGATGATTATTATAATGGTCAAGAAAGTCACTTCCTTAGTAAGGTTTCCAAGCATCTTAACCCAGAAATGTTTTTGTCGGCACTATCTTCTTCCAGAACTTGTCAAAAACACTGAAAATGAATCTGGAATGCTAAAAGAATACCAATAAGTGACGATACTTTCTTTACACTTGTTAAGGCCCTAGTGCTGATGAAGATTAACACTCGATGGAGATACCAAGATCAGCTTTTCTGGTAAAACTTGTCTTAGTTATGAAAAAGAAGACTTACACGAAAACAAAATAAGGTCAAATCCTCCATCGAAGACATTCTATCGCCATTCAACTGGAGAAATTGAGTTCAAGGGTGGGCTTTTTATCAAATAAAAAAGTTGTCGAGATTAAACTACAACTGATGAGGGTGAAAATACGTAATAAACTTTATGAGCAGCCACGTAGGACAATTGCGTCAAAATAAATGACACCTAGTTAGAACCTAGCCTAGGAGCACATTACTAACGCGTATCCATTAGGCTAAAGCTCCGGCCATCCCTACCGTCTCCACCTCACTATTTGTCTAGCATTCCGGTCTCGCCTATAATCCCCGAAGTGCTGGTTCGAGCTGAATACATTCTGATAGACACGCAACTTGCCAATAGACACATTGAGACATCGAGGTGGCAGGATGTGTGCCTAGCCGTATATGGATAGATTCGTTCGTCAAACCGCAGAGTTTCTTGCCAGCTCTTCGATATAGGGCCCTATAGTTTTAGCATGGTAATAGTGGTCATTGACTAACAACAGTTACAGCCATTTTTACCATCAACAAGTAATTTTTTTAAATTTTCAAGACCCCGACAACTTAATTTATCTAGTAGTAGACACGCTTTAATCAACAATCTATCGAACACGTAATTATGACACGATATCTTGTGAAAATACCTTTTTAAACAGTAAAACGCCTGTAACTTTATAACGGTTCATAAAACATGGCTAAGAACGCTTTCGATAAAGACAGGTTTAAAAAAACTATATCGAAATTGGTTCATCCGTTTAGGAGCTATGATGACAGATATACAAATACACAAACGTGAAATGACACAGACGTGAAAGTCTTTCTGAATCGACGTTAATCGTGCTCCACAACATTTTATAACTGAACGTAGAAAATATCTAGTTTGGGTGGTAAGGCTAGAAACCTTTCTAAAAATCTATAGTTCGACTTTAGAAACGACCAATTAACAGTCACGAATAAAATACAAACAAATTAAATCGGCTGAAACAAAGCAAACCCAAGGTGGAAAAAGCTTCAGCTGATATTTTTCTGCCTTATAACCAATACGGCAGCAATTTTTGCCCTCAGAATAAAATATAAACTTTACAATGCTGTATTTAATTACCAGTTCTTTGATCAGAATTATTGTTTAGTGAAATGTAAAAAGAATTTGCGAATACGAGTCGTGTTAAAACCAAATATACAGGGTACTACGTGCGTACACACATTTGTAGGTGTGACAAACGAGTAGGCACTGAATCGATTTAATCATATAAACAACAATTTGTTTCTTTTATGTGTACGCGTTAGAATCTAAAAGAGGAGAGAGAATTATTTAGTTTAGTTTTATTTAATTTTCAATGTTTATAATTGAAAAACTGTTTTGGTACTCTATATTATTCATTCAAATTATTTTATGTTTACGTTCGGTGTGACATTTCAGTAAGCTAGGCTTAAACATACAGTGTTGGTATAGTAAATTTCAAAACATACGAGTATTTTATACCCGAATCTAAACCTTTCGAGGAATTTTTACATTGTTACCTTTTCAGCTGAATTTCCATACATGATCACAAATAACCAAAAACAATACAGTATCAATTTGAAACAAAGACAAAATTATTTCATTCTCGTCTCAATGTTTGTTTAACGTATACAGATATTTGAAAACATGGTCGTGTTTTATTTATATTTTATTTTCCTTTTGGGTAGCAGCCATTACTTGCGCCAATATTTGTTTAACTGAAAGCCCGGATTGTTTGTGTTTTAACGCGTTATTATGACGTTGTTTTATCGTTTGCTTTCAAATCGTGTTCTTTGTTGTGTGTCTCTTAGACTGTTTAAGGTGTTTTTTGATTCTTGAGTAAATACGAGACGTATTTTTATCTTTGAATGTGTTTGATCTTGAGAGATACGGATCTGATAGCACAAAGATTTGCGGACTCGATTTCTATTAAGTTGCTTTGTAGCTTTTGAATTTTAATACCTTCTTCAGTGTCATAATTATGTCTTCGTTTCTTCATCTGTCTAGATAATCTAAACTAATAGTATGAAGAGTTCTTTTTTTGTTTTGATTGAATTCTTAATTTTGCTAAAGGCTTAATTTTATCTACCGTGGGGTTAACCCCACGGAAGTGAAGACTCGAAAAAAAGCTATTGATTAAAATAATATAAAACCGTTTTAACTAGTAAACAATCTTGTTGGCTCTGAAATCGTGTTATTTCTTAGGTGTCTCTTAGACTTTTTACGGTGTTTTTTGATTCTTGAATTAATACCAGACAAGTATTTTACTTTGAAAACGATTAGTAGTTGAAGGTTGGATTTCTTGCCAAAGTTATGTGCCTAACTTTTTTATTGTTATATTTATATTTTAGTGTCTACCTTTGGGACAAAGACCAAGGAGTGTGGGATTTTTACCTCACTAAAACCACACCGGTGATCACCATCAACACCTGGATACTTCTTAAAAGACCAACCCGAAACCTCTTCTGTGGAACGCCTGTTAGGGCATATCCTTGGGAATACTTTTACTTATAGAAATGTATAATTCCACTGTGCCTTATACAATCCACAGACATTACAGGCAAAGTTCTTGTGGCTTAACACACGGAAACAAATCCACGAGAAAAGGTTTGTATTTTTACGTAAAAAAAAACCTTAACAACCCTCAGACCAACAAAAAAAGATAGACGTAGCGTCGCGAACATCAAAAGTGAAGCCACATTTTTATCTATGTGTGTTTGGAAGGGTTGCCATTTGTTGATTTTTTTCCCTATAAAATGGGTAATAATATTATTGTGTGGGTAGGATAATATTGTTCGAGTAAGATATTGTTGAGTTTGGTATTGAACCTCAAAAGTAAACGATTAAGGTACATTATTAATTATAACTCACGAAAAGAAATATATTTTTTGTTACATCGCAAAATCTATTTAAAAATAAACAATTAGAAAGTGGCTTTACATGCTTATGATTTGGAGATCACCTTTTATGCAATCCTTGCTTGTATTAGGTGACTTCACTCTTCCGCTTAGCAATATCCATTAATTTGCAACTTAATGCAAAAAAAAAATACAAATATAAATAGACAAGTTTTAAATAATAGAAAAAGCAAACTTTATGTGAACGAGCGTTATAAAGAGAAAAAATGCGCGTATTTGTGTGATGTGTGGGAGTATAGGGGAGAGTGCGCTAATGTGTGAGGGTATATAGTTTGTATGAGTTTAAATTAGTATATTTAGTTCTACTCTGGGGTATATGTTTAGGTGTAAGTTAGCTTAGCCTGTGACAGTGTCTTGGGATCGGAAGTAAAATACAGCTACTTCCTATAACCATGCTCATAGAAATTCTATTAAAAGTTATAAGTTGCTGAAGCGTAAATCATAACATCGTCAAGTGTATGAGTCATTATGTAAATTGTTTTGAAATAATATAGATATTTTCAATCAACTTTATTAAATTCAAAAATACCACCATAACAAAATCACTGACTCCAAAAAGTAATACAAAGATAAAGATAAATGTACTATTTCTTCTACTATCCATTTTCTTTTTGTTTCATTATTATTTGGAAATCTAAAATATTAAAATAACATAAAAAAAGAAAACAGGAATATAACTCGAAGTAAGAAATCATATTAAATTTGTTTAATCGAATGGGGTAATTTGAAATCATAATATGGCAACCCACGCACTTTATGTCACTGATTTCGTTCGTTGAGGTTTTTTGTTCCAAGGAACCTAAAATTCATAGTATATTTAATAAATAAACGATGTTATTTGAAGTACTTACATGTGAAATGAGATTCCGTGAGACTTTTTATGTGCTTTGCTATTGTTTTTACAAGTTTTCACTACACAGGAAGGCATAATTCAATTTTTTTGAATATTATGTTAACTAGACGACGACTCGTAACGTACTAAGAGCGATGAGCATAGTTTTAGTGCAGGTGTGTGCGTGACAGTGTATATTTACTTGGAGGAGCATAGTTTTGTGGCTTCACTTATGATGTTCGCGACGTTACGTCTATCTTTTTTTGTTGGTCTGAGTAACAACCAAATAAAATAACAACGTACTAACATAGTACCCACAAAAAAGATAGCCCATGTCCTAACTACCTCACTATCTTGGCAAAAACGCTCCCCGTTCATAGTCTCGTAAAAGCACATTCTGTCGTCAAAAAACCTAGTCATTAGATAGTAAAATAGTCAATAGTGGCCATGAAACCTCGTCTACTACGTAAACAAGTTTTACAGCCTCATTTAACTAGATAACGATATGACTAACATTTTTATATAGTCATTTGTTTTTATATCGTGAAAAACAAACTGATTTTGATGTCCGGAGCGGAATAAATATAAAGGAATTGTTGAAGGGTTATTTTTTTATTGTTATTGCTGTTCTGTCTAGGAATCCCAATTAAATTATATCCTTTGTCTTGTCTACAAGTTATTGTTAGCAAATCACTATATAAATCAGTTTTATTTCTTTATCCAAAATAATAGCATTGTCTCGTAGAATGTGTAATAGCAAAATTTATTCATCTGGGTTGTTTGCATGAGTATTAATTTGTTGTTAAAAGGATAACAAGTGCTAGGGACCAGTTATTTTAGTAAATCCCGCTTACAAAGCAAAATCTTCATCATCTTCCTGCCTTTGTCCCATAATGTTACTTGGGGTCGGCGCAACACGTTTTCTTCTTCCATACCGTCCTGTCCCCCGTCACGCTATCACTGACTCCCTTTTCTTTCATTACAAAGCAAAATATATTTTGTATTTATTGCTGGTCACATTATGGCTAATGTGTTCACATAGGTATTTAGAATGTGAACGTGAATGGAACAGTCGCTTCTCACTATAAACGTTTGTTAAAGATACGGCCGTCCGAACGTTTGCGTATTACACATTCATCATACAAGAAACACGGCATTTTTAATGCCTCGTATACACACACGACCGCTCCCGAAGATAGCCGTCTGCGTGCCGAGTTCGTTTCGGATAGAAAATGGTGCGATTCAATGTCCTTACTATATTTAACTTAATAGACTTGTTCCTCTACAATATTCACACAAGTCTAAGCTCAATGGTCCCAAGACATCCTACGTAGATAAACTATTATCTACTAGGAATTCTACCTCTAGCTTCATTATACCAATGCTAGTCAGTTTTTATACCGAGTGCTTCCAGCGGTCTAACATCCGCAATCCTTAGGGAAATCATGAGTTCAGCATACGAGTTGTTTACATTAAGAGACATGAGTATCTATCGAACTGCCATTGTTTTTTCTATACTGGAATAAAGACCAACCCGGTATGGCTATTTTAGTCTCTTAAATGATTAAAGTAAATATGACTTTCAGACTAGACTAGACGAGAGAGAGATAAGACTTTCAGTATTTATTTATTGCAATTACTCTCTGCACTTACAGTTTGAGCCAACACGTGCAGAGAGTCAATCTATATATATATAAATGAATGCCTATTTCCCTTGGCCACGGCATCACGCGTGAACGGCTGGACCGATTTCAATAATTCTTTTTATGTTGTGTTTGTTATTGTTAGGAGAAGGTTCTTATGAAAAAAAAATAAGAAAAAAAAATGGTACCATACCTACATAGGTAGGGTGGGTATGTAGGTAGGGTAGGGTAGGTAAGGTAGAGTAGAGTAGGTAGGGTAGGGTAGGTAGGGTAGGGTAGGTTGGGTAGGGTAGGTAGGGTATGGTTGGTAGGGTAGGGTAGTTAGGGTAGTGTAGGTAGGGTAGTGTAGGTAGGGTAGTGTAGGTAGGGTAGGGTAGGGTAGCGTAGATCTATGCTTGGTGTTTTTATGGCAAAACAAAGTTTGCCGGGTCAGCTAGTCTATATATATAAAAATGAATGCCTATTTCCCTTGGTCACGGCATCACGCGTGAACGGCTGGACCGATTTCGCTAATTCTTTTTTGTTGTGTTTGTTATTGTTAGGAAAAGGTTCTTATTAAAAAAAAATAAGAAAAAAATGGTAACTTACCTACATAGGTAGGGTAGGTATGTAGGTAGGGTAGGGTTTTTTTTTTTTTTAATGGCGCCTACCTCTCCGCGCAAGGCGGAGTTTGCGAGCTAATGGGTTCCCCGGACATAGTCCGAGACCTTGGGGACTCATTTATTCAAGGTCAATTTTACACTTTACATGAATCTTATTAATAACATTAAATGTCTATTACATATGAGTTTCTTAATTTACCTATTTTATACAGACTTATTTTACCTTATTGTATAGCACGTTATTAGCGATACCTAGATTCTATTTTGTTCATAGATTATGTATCGCTCTGTACGTTCCCATTGTATATATATATAGAATTTCGAGCACTGCTGTAGTTATTTGTTTCTATCTACTGTTCGTTTTGCTGTTTTTACACAGTATTTGATGAAATCTGTACTATACGTTTTGTCTGCTATAAGTTTACTAAGATTCTCAGGTCGTATTGTAATCCCCAGCTTTTCTTCAAGCTCATACCTTTCACGGGCATATACCGGGAAGTCAGTAATTATGTGGATCGCTGTCTCGTCTTCGTCAGGGTCACAAGCGCATGATGGGCTTTCCTTACACTTGAACCTGTTCAGGTATTCTGAAAACCCACCATGCCCAGTCATCACTTGGGTAATCAACCCTGTTGGTCTTAATTTTCTGACGATGTTATAAGCGTCCACTGCGTCCGGGAAGAAAAGTTTCGTCGTTGCAGCTGTGTCCCCCGTTCTGTATCTCCGGTTCCATTCGACAAGCGAATCCTTCCGGATTTGTCACTTGGCGAATGACACCGGACACTTGTCGTAATCTGGCCTCTTTTTGAGGTGTAATGCCGCTTCTTTAGCCAAGTGGTCGGCTCTCTCATTTCCCTCCAGCCCCGCGTGCGCCTTGATCCAAAACAAAGCCACATGCTTGTTTTGGATGCTGCACTTTCTCAGGTTTTCCCTGGTCTCGACTGCGAGGGGATGAGAAGAGCGGTGGTTTGCGACCGTCTCCAGTGAAGATCGTGAATCACTGAAGATGCCAAAAGACCTTTCTGTGTGCTTATAGATCTCCCGCGTGGCTTTGCATATGGCCAGCAGTTCGGCCTAGTAGACCGTGCAGTGGGGTGACAGCATCATTTTTTGGCATTTGGTTTCGGCGCCATTGCTCCAGAGAGACAATGCCGCCCCCACCTTTCCATCAATTTTGCTGCCGTCCGTATATATCTGCACTGCTTGTGTGCAGTGATGTGCGAGTTGTTCTTGGTCTGCCAGGCATATGAACTGCAGACTCATATGTTCCGCCGGGTGGGGTGTCGAGGCAAATGCGGTGCGTCGCTCAACGTCCCTGTCTCCTAGCACTGGCTGAGGTACTCCCCTCCTCGCCTCATACAGGGCAGCTGCCTCTCGTATTCGGAGATCGAGGGGAAGCATCCCAGCCAGCACCAGCGCCGAGTTTAGGGATACGGTGCGATAGGATTTGCACACTTTCTGTGCAAATCCTCTTTGGACCGCATTTAACCTCTTCATTACACACAGCTTGTTGGCTGCGGGTGCCCATGCACTTGCTGCGTACATTATAACCGGTTCGACTACTGCCGTGTACATGGTTCGGATGACGTCGGGGTGGAGGCCCCAGCTGACCTTCGCAGCCCTCGACAACTGGTGGTAAAAACCAATCGCCTTTTTGCACACATTCGCCACGTGCTTATTGAATGTAAGCTTGTTGTCGATAGTTAGTCCCAGGATTTTGATCTCTTGCGTCATGCCAATGGCAACCCCTCCCATGCTCAGCCGCGGGGTGTCGTACAGGTAGGGTAGGTTGGGTAGGGTAGGTAGGGTATGGTAGGTAGGGTAGGGTAGTGTAGATAGGGTAGGGTAGGTAGGGTAGATGAATGTTTGTTTTTTTTATGGCAAAACAAACTTTGCCGGGTCAGCTAGTAATTATATAATTACGTATGAAAAATCATTATTAGTACACATACTAAAAATAGACAGGCAAACCAATTAAACTAAACTATTACAAAAAATCAAAATTAACAAAAAAAACATAATTCAATAAAAATAATTCAACAACTAATTATTTATTTTATTGAATTTTTTTAAACTTTGCCCCTCACCAAGATTTCTTCCTGTATCGTGGGTGCGTTTACAAACATATAAACTCACATACACAACACCCAGAGACGGAACAACTATCTGTAGGCCATACAAATATTTGTTCCGTGCGGGAATCGAACCCGCGACACGCAGCGCACCAGTCAACCACTGTACCGCGCGCCCAAATTCATTAATGTTCAATAATAAAATTCAGTAATAATAATTTAGTAATAGTATATGCGTAGGTATAAAGGTTATAATAAGCAGTCGTTTACAATAACGTTGGTAGTGAGGTTTATTGACTGTAGGAAGCAGGAAGTATTTCAGATACCCTAGGCAAATTTGAGGTGTTAAGGCAAAAACATCATTAACACCAACTATATGAATCAAAATTTTAATGCGAATGTCTCAAGAACAGACGATCATGGTCAGAACACTAAAGAATGGTGGCGACTTTCTTTTTGAAATATCTCTCAGCAGTGCCCCCAAAAAAAAATGTGTTCGTACGTTGTTTTTTTTTGGTTGTAACATCATCCAATGATTTCTCCCGCTCGGTGAACCAAGGGGGTGTGTTAGACTTTTACTTACTAAAACCCACCCGTGTTCCTTCAGTTGCTTGAGCCATGGCTGCGGTAAATCGCTTTCAAATTTATCCGTGACCCAGACAGTCATCGGCTCTAGCGGACCCCGTCAGTTTTGCTGACATATCTTTGAGGCGCGCGTGGAACACTACCCGCCGTTGACTAGGGCTGAGCTACCCATTACTCGTCGTCCGCAAGCCCACACCTACGATGGCCGGGAATCAGATTGCGACTCCCGATGCCCAGGGCGGCTCTTGCGGTTGCTAGGGGTGTGGGAGCGTCTCCGTTGACACACGAATACCTGAGGCTCTAGATAAGTGACCTTTTATAAACGTAAGCATACAATAGTGCTTCGAAAAATGCCAAAATGAGCTATAGAAATATCATGCGATCAATCCCTCACATTTTGGCATTTCGACCATAGCCTTCGCTGACATCGAATGACATTTAATTCAGCCTCATTACAGCACATCTCAACTACTAACACAGATGGAAACTTCTACAAACATACTCTTGATAAATCCTTAACCAAAATCATACAGCAAAGTCTCACTTAATATTGAAGCATCTAATTAGACCAGAAACTTATATACTCCAATAAATTAATTTAAACTCATACACATTGAAAGGTATTGTTTTCAAAAGGAGCTGGAAATTAAATAAGTTTGGCAGATATTAATTTACATTTTGAAGTTGATAAGTCTATGTGGTTTAAATTATTTTGAAATTGCTGTGAGAAAGAGGATTCTATTATGAACTACCTTTTTAACGAGGGTTTGGTTCTGCGACTTGTCGCACAGGAACCGTGCATTATTCCTAATCTCTGATTATTATTTCGTAGACTAAACTGACATTTGGGCCGTTGCCACTTTATCGTTCGAAAGTTGATCGAAAATCGAAATTGAAAATGGAATAAAAATTGTTAATAATCTAGCGGCCCTTATTTAATTTCTATTAATTTATTTCAGACTTCATTCTATCGCATTTATTTTAATTTTGATTATATTAATACTGTTATATTCAAATATATTCATAAAACATTTATTAACACCAATTACTAAAATTATATTGAGGATACATGTCACATCGATTCGATGAATCACTTATGATTAGGCCTTGCCTACAACACTATGCTCTGCAGTTGCAAAATGAAATAAAAAATAAGATCATTGGCAGCTGTCGGCTTAGTACACGAATTTAAAATCACGAAATAAAAACTACCATATCACACTCAGTAATAGTATAGCTTTCTCTCAGTAAAATAATTGTTGTAATCGGATCAGTAGTACATCCAGAGATTATTTTTTAATAACAGAGACAAATAATTTATCTTTTTAACTTTAATATACTCGTAGTTAAGATAGAACTATTCAACCAGCAGCTTTCATAAGCCTGCTTTATGTCAACGTAGTAATTTATCTTGTTCAAAGGCCAGTTAAAAAGGAAAGGTCAACCTCACATCATTATAACAGCCTATAAAGAAACTATATCCGGTGCTAGACGTGAGTCCTTATAGGCAAAAGGCAGGTAAATCAAGTCTGAAGTTTGATACGATTATGTTATATTTTTTTCTGCAACTGGGTTCATCTTTGTTTTTGTTTAGCAATTCAAAAGTACCTATAAGGTTTACTTGAAATAAACTATTTTATATCGATTTAGATTTTTTGGTAACCTCAAAATTTTTATCGGCTACGGCCTCCATCATAGATGGTTGGACAACGAATTAAAACTTATTGAATGACGTATAAATAGTAACCATTTAGTTTAATTAATTGTAACATTTTACTCAGAGATTACCATGCTGGTGTAGAAAATTATGAGAATGAAGTGTTATTTTATGTCTAGCGACAGCGGTCCACTGTCGCACCTACTTGGGCTTTTTACTTATCGTTAATCTAAACAAAACGTTGTTATATACGATAAAACTCAAAAACACGGAAATCCGTACCATTTTTCCAAAACTTCCTACCACACCCAAACTTTAAGTATTTCCCCTTAAAATTGTAATAAATTAACATTACGACTCCCATTTGACTATTTCCACCACACATTTCAAAATGACAATGGACGTGGCATACAGAAAATTACCCAGAAAATTGGGAAAACCACGGCTTTGAAAAAACTTTTTAAGCGGTAACAAAAGGCTGGAAGTCCGAATTAGTTTTGGATGAGAATGGGCTCAATTCTCTGGATGATAAAGTGCATTTTCGTTTGGGGTTGGATGTGACGTGTGAGGGTCGTGTTTGGGCAGAGTGGTCTCCGAAGGCTCCTCACGTCTCGCGTCGGGTACGTCACGTACCCGCCTGGCACTACGTTTATTATTCAATAGCTAAACGTAACAGACATGTTTAAAGTTACGGAGTAGGCTATGCTTAGTAGATATTGAAGTCAGTCGGATCTGATTTTAGTCCAAAAAGTATTGTGAATTTTACGAACTGTGTTATTCAATGTGAATTTAGTTGAGCGTTGGTAGCTGGTTCAAATATTTAGATGTCTGTATTTTCATGTGCAAAGCAAGAGATTTCTCTTCTTTAAGCGCTGAATTTCTTTTTGCTCTTTTTGCGCTTCACGTTTTGCTCTAACGTTCTTGTTTTATATGCGAGATTTTGTATATTTTAAAATTTTTCTTTAACAAAATAATCTTGTGTTGTCTGCAAAACTATCTGCAAGTAACAAAGGTTATTTGAATTTGAAAGAATTTTCGTGTAACAACTATATAGTTTATTCGTGGGTCGTATGAACTTAACTACTTGCCTTTGTGTACTTTAAAACTTCTTGTCTTTTCATTGGCTTCGTCTACTTCTTCATCATTCTCTATTTTATCATTACTTAGTTCTACCAAACTAAATTCCCATTCTCTCCAAAAGATCATTAGTCTATTAAAACGTACCACTGCATCTGAAGTTTCACCAAACTTTGTTCCCGCGTTCGGTTTATCAAGCTCTTATCCGTTTTGTGACCGCAGACTTGAATTATTTGCCTGGAAGTCATTTGTAGCGTTAAACTCAACTTTGTCAGTTTCGTGGAGAGATAGTGGGCCATTGTGTACAGATGCTGGTCAAAAGATCGACGTTTGAGATAGTCGAGTGGTATTTAAGTTATGATGATCTGGAAATAATTATGTGGTGAAGGCAATACTAATGCAATTTTGGGTAGAATTGTCATTGTTATCAAATTTAAGTTACTTTAGAATATTTTAGTCACGGATTGACCATCGAAGAGCTGACTGCAAATTTTCAAAAATATATTATGTTTTTACAATGATGATGTCCCTGCAAGTTAAGGACAAGGCAAATTGCCGATGAGTCGTAGTGACATTTAGCTACATGGGTGTAGTGATTTTACTTTACGCATCAAGAATATTACTCGACATAGCCCGATGAATTCCCAAATTTAAGTGGCAGCAAGCAGGGCACACTCGCAGAACGTATGGCCAATGGGGTAGAAAAGTTCTGGAGTGGCGACCGCGAACCGGAAGACGTTGCATTGGAAGGCCTCCCACCAGATGGACCGATGACCTGGTGAAGGTTGCGGGGATCTGCTGGATGCGTGACGCACGGGACCGGTCAATGTGGCGACGCTTGGGGGAGGCCTATGTCCAGCAGTGGACGTCTTTCAGCTTCTATGATGATCAAGAATATTATGTGTGCTATTGCAGCTAAAGAGTTCCCTCAGAGCTCGAAGCGAAAATCAACATCATATTTTTCAGCAAAGTCACATCTCATTCAATCAGAACCAAGACACCTTATTATATTACTTTATCTCTAACCAGCATTAGACGTCTTAAATAATCCAAATTGGAAACGAGCGTAATAATAAATTAACCCAGTTATTCCAACCCAGTAATGGTTATTTTGGCTCATCAATATTAAGAGGTTACAGGAGTATAATCGCAAGGGTGCTAAGGGCGCCACAATTTATCTACTCGCCTAGGGGGATGAAATAATCAGGGGAGATTGGCTAACACTCTTTAAGGGTAAATATTTTGCGAAGAGTGTTGGTAGAGTAGATAGCAGATTTAGTAAGCGGGATGATTTGAGGTGATAGAGGATTTCCTTTTTGATAACACATTATCTTTAGAAGCACTAGAACCCTCAAAAGATGCTTAAATTTTTTGAACAAATTTGACAACTATAAATGAAAAAAGGAATACATAGGGGCACAGCATAGAAAGCATATATATCTTTCTCTTTCAGTTTATGACACATCTTTTAAATTGGCCCTATATTGGATCAGGAAATAGGCGAGATCCAAAGCTCGAATAATGACTTATTACTTAGGATAGTAACTAATATATATTATCCTCATCTTGCCATGAAAGTGGGCATAATCTATAAAGCAATATGCACGTGCACCGTATAGTTATATATTCTACTTCCTTTCACTTCTATTTAACACCTACAAGCTCCGTGCCTTACCAAGCCATGGCGTTCTATTTATAGCCTTTTAATCAAACATCAGCTCCATCATTACATCGAGAGACTAAAGGTCGAGGTGACGCCTGCTTCAAAGGGAAGCTGCGATCAGTTCCCGGATTTCCGGTCAAATTGGCTCCGTAACAAAGACGGTAGCTTTCAATGAGAGGCAGTGATACACGCTAACGAACGGAGCGGGTGAGGTGTGGCGGTTAGCGGGGATGTAGAAGATACAAAGGATATTATAGAAGAGAGTTGTGAGCCGAAAGTATGGGCTTTGATAGATGTGAGTGAAATTACTCATTGCTGCATCACCCATGCTAATTTGTAAGAGATATTTGATAATATTAATGCTGTTTCATTCCTTAAATGCATTAATAATTCAGTTTTATCTGACTGCGATAATTACAAAAATAGTACTCCAAACATAGATTTAGAGCGTAGTGGGAAACGAATTCATAGTATTTGGCTGCATTTCGTTTTGAATATCATAATCCAGAACGCTTGCGATTTTATAGGCAATGTGCTAATTGTATCTTTGGACTTATATCATATGGATTTTTTTACAATAGAAACCATTGATTCCATAATATCCATTATCTGGTTTGCCCAAATTTATTTTCGAGTCAATATTTATCAGTTATTAGAACCCAGGTGGTAACATTAATTTGTTGTAGTGAGGCGACAAAAATAACGTTGTTTTTACGTTAAAGTACACCGCCATTTCCAATAATGAACAATGGAGCAACTTTGTAATCGCTCAAACTCAAACCCCGCCTAGCACAAGGTGCTAACCAATACATTGGTCCGGGTACAAATTAAACTTTAGCTTTGTACACAATTAACGTCTTCTATTATCTTCTCTTCTATTCTCCTTTGTGCCGGCTCCAGTCTGCAGTTATGCTTAATTATTATTGCAACATAAACGGTTCCAGAAACAATGTTGCATTGTTTATGGAAACTGTTTTTGAGAAGATGTTTCTTTGTAAGATAGGTAAATGTTCCAGTTCTTCGAGCTGTTTGTTATAGTTTGTGCCGCTGTGGTCAATAAATTGTGAAGGTAGCGAAGAACGACAGTACGTTAAAATGAGTAATGAAAAATGTCATCTTAATCTATAAACTTAAACATAACTGCTTTAAAATTCAGTTGCAAAAAGCTTTTGAAAATAAATAAGGATTTCAGAAGGCATGACTACTGAGAATTGTCTACAACCGATCAGATGAAAGTGTCAACGTGCCGTGGATACAATAACCAGAATTGGCAGCCGATACAAAAGTGCCGTGTAACATAAAATAGATTTATCCGTCAGCTAATGTTAGTTGATTTGTTCGAAATAACGCGAGCCTATCAAATATAATAAAAAAGAAATGCAGAGTGAAGTTTATGAAATGGATTCGATAATAATGATACGTTCTCAAATGGATAATTTTCTTATCATTGGACGCTAATGATGTGATGTATGATCTTGAAGATACTATATTCTACTGATACTATACTTCAATGAATGCTTTCAAGAACGTAAAAATAATTTCCACAACGGCAACTCAGGGATCAGGATATACCTACAGAAATTTTGTAAACTTAATTTGGATACTTAAGCTATTTGTCAAGCTAGATCAATAAACAAGACACGATTATCCGAGTCCGATAAGGAAAACGAGCGGAGGATAAGTGTTATATCATAAAATATTAATACTCCGTCTATTGAGCCCACCTAACAGGAAAAACAGAATAAATATATTATAGGAAGTAATTTCTTATAGATAAACGAACAATATTTTCGCCATGACGACAATAGCACTCAACAAGACGATCTGGTATTTATTAATACAATTGGAGCGTCTCAAAAGGATTTTTCTAAGGCCTTCGAATCCCTCACCCATTTACATCAGTTGAAAGTTTACGCTGTGAAGTATACATCGAAGCTATACTTGGTGATTTCCCCGGAGCATCCCGACGATTACGGAAAGTGAAACGCATCCAATTTTTATCATCCACTTACATATCTGTTTCGGCTTTTTGTTAAATTGCCGTGGAGTGGTGAATGATTAATTCAGCTTTGCCGTCAGTTTTTACGACAATTACCATTTTGATCGGCTCGGTAACTTTTTTTTTCACCATTTACATTGAAATGTCCATTATTATGTATTAAAAATGTGAGTTCAGCTCGGGAATGGTTCTTGAGCTCAATTAAGAGGACCATAAACTTCGTACTAAAGCCGATTCTATCATTACTCTGCTTATCTCAGTAATATCGTTTCTTTATTATTTTAACTGCCGTCGTTAGCTTTTATGTTAGTAGTTATAAATTGCAAAAGAAATAGACCCGGAAAGTGGCTATATATTTTGCTACTGTCACAGATTATTCTGTAAGAAACACTGATACGTTTTTGCTTTCTTTAAAAAAACTAAACAGAGAATATTATGAAATTTTATTGAAACGAAAGCAACATTTTATTATGAAATTCACTGCACATTGCAGATTTTAAGATAATCCCATTTTAATCTCGCTTAACTTCAGTTTGTTCTATTTTCTTAGCCGATTTCACCAATCGTTTTTGTGCACTCTCTTAATCCTTGATCGAAAGTTTTAAATTTGTTGTGTTTGGTGTTTCTTTAAATATTTTTTAACAAATAGTTTATCTTCATAAATACTTCCCAAAAAAATCCTAATGTTCACACAAACTCTTCATTCAAAATATACTCAAGACCTATTGCAAATCAAACAACTTGAAAAAAACGTGTTTGAATAGGTGTAATTCTGTTTGTCCTAACCCTACATTGAATTTTCTTTGGCAACCGTCTTATTAAAGTATGTCGCCTAATATCATAGATAGCACTACAGTATTCGGGTACTGCGTTTATTTACAAGATTGGCAACACTTGCGTAACTCCCTCAATTTTGATGACTATACATGGTACTTACCATAAGACTATGGGGCTCCCCTTTCAACATAAAAATCACTTTGTATGCCGCCCATATTTCGGGTGCTTACGACTTGCAAGGCAGCCATCTTCTTATAGTTGTGTCTATTTCACGGCTTATTTTAGGTCAGCCAACTTATCTACATACAAACGACTATATAGCATAATATTTGATTTTCTAATCATAAATATTACAAAGAAATTTGTTACTGAATTTAATTTATATTGAATATCTCAGTAGTATTTTTCAATCAAAGGCTCAGAATCCTTCAAACAAAATTAATTTTCCAGGCATACTAATATTACATTCAACAATACCCTTTATCGTGAAAATACCATCTTGTCCTAAATAGAATCTCTTACGCAAAATCCGATCTTAATCTCCATATTGTGACCACTTCATCATAACAGAATTGTGTAGTGTCAGGAACAATAGAACATTTTACTGAATACAAACTTGGACCTAGATACGGCTTATGGATATCACCAAGTAGCTGTTTACGTAAGCAAGCAAGCATGTCGTCTTATAAATGGGTCCTTATATCAGGAGGTCGATCCTTATGATTTCCCTTGACGCGTATTGCTTCGAAACGACTTCACTATAACTTTACTGCGTCTTCTTGTATGACTTTTATAAAACTAAGTTTTTCAACTATCTGGACGACGTAGTTGGAAAATGGTCATTAGCGAAACATTGCAGAGTAAGTTTTAAATGCGATTCTTGGCAACATTTATTTGTTTGTGCATCTCTTTAAGTTTTTTCTTCAAAGGATCATAACTTGTGTAAGTTGCTGGGCATGATTAAAGCTAAGTGTTTTTGTAAGTTGGTAAGTAAGTTTTTTTATGTTTAAAACATTATTCATATTTTTAAATAATTTACGAGTTTGACTATGCGCCTCTGGAAGCGTGAAATTCTATATAAAGAGTAGATACAGTCATTAATACAGAGTGACTCAGACCACATAATATCGGCTGAAAAGATTTATCGTACGAAAATATAAAAGTGTCTTGAAAGATATTTAAGTAATAAATCCTAAGAACCTTTCCGTTACAGGAAGAGACACTTTATAATTAAACTCAAAATAGATTTAGGTCACGTCTAACACAGAGTGAAACCAATCGTGGAGCTTTCGGAATAGACCTGGCGGGTTGAATCGGCCCGCAAATCGGATGGAAAGCCGATCGCATAGGCATTGCAGGAATCCTGGCGGCGTGCCAAAATACATTACGAGTCGTACACGTCTCGTATACGTGTCGTTACAACCACTGACGTAGAAATAGGCAAGGTTTGAGATAGTGGTGACGTGTTCCTTTTGGCTGTTAATATTTTTAGTGAATATGATCTGATTTATGTGCAAAGTAAGTTGGCTACTGAGTCCGAAGAATAACTAACAAAAATCCGAAGTATAACTATTTCTAAATTCAGAATTTGTAGTTTGGGTATTTGTCAAATTCTAAATTAGCCTGCAAACCTGCCAAACGTTCTGAACTCCAAATTTGAATACGTTGTCTAATTACGAGGGATCAAGACTAGCCGTGAGTCGTTACTTCACTCAGGTAAAAAGAAAGCGATCCGAATACGTTTTCAGACAGTAGATTTTTCTGAAAACGGCAGCATATGCCACCTTTTATTAACTAAGGAACATAATTAAGGTAATAAAACCCGAAGAATTTCAGAAAACCTTTTTTAGCTTTCGACTTTTCCGGGAAAAGGTTATATGAAACACAAACATTTAAGTAACAATACCCTTCAACATTGAAAACAAGGCACACAATACCCCAAGAAACATGGTTAACGAAAATACAGGATGACCTAATTACGACAAATTATCTATTATTCGTCGGACGCCAACAGCTTACGGAAATAAGGTCGTCTAAACAATAGGAAATTAGTACCTTGCATCTGACAAATAACGGTCCAAGTCAGCTTCCTATCTTTGACGGGAACTTATTTTTGACGTAAAAGGGGGTAAACCAACAGCGTAGATTGTTCGCCTAAGGCTGTTCGTAGGTTCTGAGAAACTGAAGCGAGGGTACAAGAAAATGGTCTTTAGGGAAATGTGCCAAAGGATATTTTTGCTTGTATTTGTGAGCTTTATGTTAATGATGAGGGAGTAGTATTGCTTAATCGTATCCGTATAGATGGTTAAGTAAATGTAAATAAGTTCTCAGAGGTATGCGTGTTCATTTACTTGGTTGTTTGTGGTTTGACGGAGAATCTAATGAACGTCGTTTCTTATTTGCTTTTTCTTTAATGAAGTAAAACGCAAAAATGGAGTTTACTTCCAAGTAATAGTGGATTGAATTTGTGATGAGTGTCCTAATTTGTGAACGGAATATACTTTTCCAAATCGGGAACCAGAAAAGGGAACTGTGCAATATTCAAAAGAAATTCAATTTCGGTCTGCATTTTTGAGTCTCTGTGATGTCCAATGTTTGTTCCTTACTTTCATGCTTGATTATTGCTTCTGTAGTGCACGGGCGTGTGCGTATTGCGACTTGCCTAGACTTTCATGGTCGCTGTTGTGCCATCTCTTATAGGCTATCACAACGGTGATCTACTGTGTTTTGTTTTGTATAGTGTCAGTGATGCCAGAGCGTGAGCGTGAGGAGTGATATGAAAGAAAAGGGAGTCAGTGATAGTGTGACAGCGGCAAGGACGGTATGGCAGAAGAGAACGTATTGCGCCGACCCTAATATGGGATAAGGGCAGGATGATGAGTGTGATGATGAGAGTGCTCAATAATGTAGGCGTAAGTTTTACTAACTATTTTTGAGTCATGGGTACACTAGGTACTTAAGAGACATTTTTATATTGCCTTGGAAACTTTTTTGTTTGAAACTTATGTCTTTAAAAGAAAATCTTAAAAGTCGCATTACGAAATACGTGTAATAAAAATAAACTATTTAATTTATATTCCCTTCTAAGACCTAAAACTCGCCGTCTTGGCCATGGTTTATTCTTCAACGTAAGCAGCTTAAAACTAAACCAATTAACATTTAAAAAGCTTTCTATAAATACCATAAAATTTACCCCAATGGTATTAATAATTTACATACCAATAAAAAAAGGAAAATTGGACTCGTGAAATAACGAAAAAAAAATGCATTAATAATATACATCTGCCGAGGTGTTACTCTGTAGATAATAACTTCCCGCCCGCCCTTCGGCAGTTTCCGGTTTGGCAAGGCGGGCGGCATAATCGGGAATTTTCCGAACAACTGTAATAAGAGAGAAAGCCTTTATTTAGAGATGGGAATCGTTTCATTAAAATATTTAATTCGTTTTAAACACTTTTATTACTGAAATTAATGTTGATCGAAAAGTAAATGGAGAGTTTTTTATTTGATGAGTTTTTGTAGGTTTGTAATCAATCTACCTACTAAGCCTTTTCTCAATTATGATCGGATTGGCTTACAATAACTAGATGCAAGTCATCATCATCATCACCAGCCTTTTAATGTTCCCACTGCTGGGACACCGGTCTCCTCTCTGTGAGAGGGAATGGGCCGTAATCCACCACGCGGGCCCAGTGCGTGTTGGTGGATGTCACATGTCTTCGAATGTTTAGTTCTAGGACATGCCGGTTTCCTCACGATGTTTTCCTTCACCGTTTTGGGAGCAGTGGTGATGTAATAATTTACACAAAGTAAAGCGCCTGCCTGGGTTCGAATCCACGACCTACAACTTGTATGTCGCGGCCGTTACCACTGAGCCATCACTGCTCCAGGTAAATAATAGTATTTTACACGGCAATAATAGTATTTTACACTGCTTATCTTAACTGGATAACAAGATATAAATGGAGTATACAGATGGATTATTATTACTACAATGCTAATACGAAGCAAACTAATACTGCCGTAAAATGGGGTAAATAGGGACGCAGAGGTGAAGAGGAACAAAACTTTGAAGGGAATTTTCACGTTATTTAAAAATTATTTGCAGCATTTTAGTATGTACTCCAATATCACATTATCAGTAATATTTTAAAAGCGAAAGTTTGTGAGTGTGTGTGTGTGTGTGTTTATTACTACTTAATGCTCAAATGACTGGACGGATTTGGATGAAGTTTGGCACAGAAATAGATTATATGCTGGAATTGCACGTAGGATACTTTTTATACCGGGAATATGTTCCCTTGGAATAATTTTCGAATCTACGCGGTCTACGCCGCTGGAAGAAGCTAGTATTACATAATATAAAAAAACGATGCTTTTTTTTAAACCATAAAGTGGCATTAAAGATAAAATCCTAATCAAAGTTTTGTTCCCATTCACCCCTGCTTTCCTATTCACCTGTTGTATTGCTTGTTCCTGTTTACCGATAATGCTAATGATTAAAAGATTTTGCATGGACCTATTGCAATCGTTTTTTTTTACGTTAGTAACTATTTCAATCAAACATCTTTACTTTTGAAACATCCAACACTAATTTCAGTAAAGAAGTCAAAACCAAACCAACCTTTTTCCAATTAACCGTCCAATCCCACGCAAAAGTCGAACTTCTCCGACGTTCCACGATGTTGCCCGATGCTTCCCGAGCACGCACGGACAATACCGGACAACATAATGAGTTATGAAAAGCACCCATCGTTCCGAAAGGAAATGAAATCTCGAACTTTCGATATTTACACGCGAAACACAGTTTAAATGGGGATCAAGCCTTTGTTTTCCCAACTTGTGTAACAATTGTTGTATGCAAACACGTATTTGTAATCACGGAGGATTTCCTCGCGCAATATTGTGTGTTTTTATGTTTGTTTGTTGCATGTTAGCTGTTTGCAAGTTGTTTTGTTTGACACGTGTGTATGAAAGTTGAGAGTTGAATTCAAATGTCATGTCATTTGAATATGATTTACATTTGACACGTGCATTAAATCTAATTAGTTTTAAGTTTAAACTTTTAAAGGTCTTCTATTTTTGAAGGGTTTTAGGTTTCTCGAGTATTTTTTAATAGAGGATACTCGCATTAATAAAACTGGGTAAATTTATAGATATACATTGTTATACATTTTTGTTCCAAAAGGAATTCAAATCTCGATATTTACACGCGAAACACAGTTTATATGGGGATCAACCTTTATTTCCACAACTTGTGCTACAATTGTTGTATGCAGACACGTGCTGTAATCAAGTAGGATGTTTGCGCGGAATACTGTGCGTTTTTATGTATGTTCGCTGCTTGTTAGCTGTTTGTAAGTAGTTTTGTGTGACACGTGTGTATGAAAGTTGAGAGGTGAAGTCAAATGTCATGGCATTTGAATTTGGCACGTACAATCTAATTTGTTTCAAGTTTAAATGTCACCTGTTTTTGAACGGTTTGGGTTTCTCGTGTTCGGCAACAGAATAGACGGAAATAAGTGAAACTAAGTAACTTTGAGGTCATCATCATGATCATTTCAGTCGAAAGACGTCCACTGCTGGACATAGGACCAAATCCCCCAATTTTGATGTTATGACAATTAATAGTACATTACTGCAGCGGCCAGCAAAAGAGGCATTGACGGACGAACGTGTAAATGTGGGCCGAGGCGAAGCCGAGGCACACATACGTAAGTCCACCAATGCCTAGTTGTGGCCAAGGCTTGTATAGTGCTTTTCTCAAATAATGCGCGGAAATTAAACCAAATTGGTACCTAGAACTCATTTTGTCAAAATCAATGACGAACAACAATAATCGTTCCCGGGTTAGTGTTCTTTTGTTTTTTTTTTCTAATAAACAGCGTTCTATTTGCAAGCCAGTTCGAAATTTAAATAAAACCTTTGGAAGTTACCTCCTTGTTTAGGAATAAAAGATCGTTCCATTTTTAAATAACACGACAGATATGAGTTTACTATGTAATTTATTTGGCCGCTAGACACGACAGATATGGATTTTCATACAACTTTTGCCGGCCGCTGCTCGGATGTATTTGGCCAGTACAGCAATTTCGATTTATCTCGAAGAAGGTTGTCAAAATAATGCTCACATTTCCAAGCATGTTTGAGAAAATTTAGTTTTACACGTGCATTTAATCGACTGTAAGTTAAACTAAGACTAAGTTTAAAGGTCGCCAATTTTTTAACGATTTTATGGGTTCTCGTGAGACGGAAAAACGGAAGAAATAAATGAAACTTGGCAATTAAAGTGGTATGCATTTTTGTTATTAAATTTTCAATGTGCTATATGTGCCCGTTTTATGGCTACAGGCTCGCCCCCTTTTTCATAGGATTAAAACATGACTGGCAAAATGGGTGTACCTACTGTAGGTGTAATCTACTTAACCCGTCGAGGAAGGCAGGCGTGATTTTATGTACTGCATGTCTGCGGCGTGTTAACACAGTTATGACTCGTGACAGGATCTGTCATTGTTCAAATTAATCACATTAAACCTATTAGATCGGTCGACGGTTCTGACACTGATGTAGCCAAGCGCAAGGGATCTTAGCCGCAATTGCCGAATAGCCAGCCAGCAAGTTTTGGCTGAATAGTATGGCCGTGTCAACGCCATCTTAAGTCAGCTGTGTCAAAAGGATAGTGCTCTTCGTCCTGGATAGCTCCGTCTCTCTCTCATAGTGGATCCATGATAGATTTGACACGTCAGAATAAGGTCCCTGGACCACATAAAAGCGTTGCTCATAAATTGAACTCTGTCTCATTAAACTCAGTATCTGCTTTGTAACTTACCGTGGTATTTAACTTCGCTGGTGTTTCATTTTCAATCCGGTTAGAATAGAAGCTGGCTCCAATATAGTTGTGATAGACTAGGCCATAAAGCTATGCTATAAACAGCTAGAATGGGCTGGGCAGATTACTCGCAGTTTCATTTTCGATGTCGCCATTTGCATTGTATAATATGACATGGTCCTAAGTTTAGACCAGGATTTCATAAGATGTACGAGTACTTAATGATATTTATCATTTAACAATGTGGTTTATTTTGACCGTTTTTACAAGCCTTGCCTTGTTAGTTAGTTATTATGAGATATTCCACATTGGGCACCTGCTTTAACGACATCTGAGTGTATAGCACCTGATGTATTCCACATACGACACCTATCGATATTAGGCTGCTGGTAGTTTGGGTATAAATATTTATAATGTTCAACATCTATATAAAAAAACCAAAAGCGAAAGTTATATTCTATCATGTTATTAAAATTTTTACTGATTTTAATAGATCTTTTGATTTTGACGTAATGAAAAAATAAACGTCCCAACATTAGTGCCTACTGATTCGTAGGTGCCAAATGTGGAATAACATTTTAAAAACCTGCGACCTGCGACAAAAATCGATAGGTGCCGTATGTGGAATACCTCAGATGCCATACACTCAGCCTGCCTGCAGCAGTGTCTAGTCTGTCTGTCAGGGGAATACGTCTTTATTATGTGTGGGTCAAATCTTGCAACTGAACTTTAAAACAGTTTACCCAACTAATTGATCTGAAATTTTGCAAACACGTTTGATTTGAATGACAATGCATGGTAAACTAAAAAACTTTTATAAATGTTTTTTTTATTTGTTAAGTGCTTTTTATTGATTTACACTTAAATGACAATTATTTTTCCTCTTCCGAATAACCAAACATAACCAAATATTCCTTACAAACAGGACAATATAAAACATTTAAAGATTCAAATTTATCCGTATCGTGTTTATCTTTACCCACTCCACCCGGACAAAGTTGATAAAACCCAATATCCGTTGTTTATTTATCCGAAAGTGCTTTTATATCCTGTTCTCATATCGATTGGCGATATTATCCGTAGTTAGTCGATGTTGTTGTGATTCTGGCTCGCTGCGATGTTTTTGTGCGATCTAGGTCACGTTACGGGATCTCTTTGGGAAAATTACTGTGCTATTGTTACTGGAGGCAGCTATAAAAGAGAAAAATCATGTTTGGCGTCTCATAGATTGTGTATGTTATATCAAAGCTTGTTATGATATAGATACACTGTACAAAGTAGAATATGACACTGTGGTTTAACATAATAATACAATAAAATATAACAATATATATTAGTATATTATTTTATTTGTATGGATGTATTTTATGTTATATCTAAGTAATATTATTTAGTATAGTTTTTTACACTGACAGCCCTATGTCAATCTACTCTCGGTCATTCCATCCAAAGGTTGTCTGTAAGAGATTGCCCTGTGCGATAAGACCGCCCATTGTACACTTACCTTTATAAATGTGTTGTCCTGTAATTATTTAAGTGGTGTACTATAAAGTATATTATAATAAATAAATAATAAGATAGAGCATATTAATAGTTTTGGGCAGATGAACCAAACGAAATAACATGAAAATATGTAATCGTTAGAAGCCGCATCAATTTCGTCTATGATAATCAATACAAGACGGCATTGATTCGACTGACACATAGTTGCAGTCCATTTTGTTTTTAGGGTTCCGTACCCGAAGGCTCCAAACGGAGCCCTATTGCTGTCACTCACGTGTTTGTCTGTCCGTCGTCTGGCACACAATTTTGATACGAAGAATTTTTAACTTCCTATTGACCTTTGAACTTGAAAGTACGAATATTTTACTAACAAATACCAATATATTGAAAAATCCATTTTTCTTTGGTGCGGAACCCTATATGTGCGAAAACCAACACGCACTTGGCCGGTTTTTTTGCATACCTAACGCGCAGTTACGAAGTTTTCGGATTCAATTAAAAATGTTCACAAAACTCCAACACACAAGCGGTCAGAAGTTAGGTCACCCCATCAATTCCAACTGTTTACACTTTACTTTTTACGTAATCGAGTTACAGACTTATTACACAACTTCGCCACCAGAGGGCAGCAGGTAGCTAACACAATAATTCCACCAAACTTCACTGAAAATAATTAAGCCATTGAAATGACTTCTAAATTAATTTCGAGAGTTCAGTATATCCGGTGGTGTTGAAATTCCGGTCTTTTGTTAACAATGAAAGTAAGGTAAGCAGATCTGGAGGTTCCACGAGTTTTGGATTAACAAGATTTGTTTATATGGATGAGAACTTTATTTAAATAGATTTTGACGTGTACTGGATTCTGGGTGTTAATTGGAAACGAAATCAAAATGGTTTTGTGTTAAGCTATTAGAATTTAGATGACTACTTTCATATATGTGAAATTTAACTTTGAGATTCTTTTGGCAGATGTTAAAAGAAAATGTTCTTTATTTTTTAAAGGTAATATTGATAGATAACAGTTAAAATGAAAATATAATAACACGTCTACTGCAAATGCAGTAGGGATATTTATTTATTTATTATTATTTATTTATTATATACTTTATTGTATACCACTTAAATAATTACAGAACAAAACATATATAAGACAGAAGAAAAAGGGGAGAATCAATTTTTTTATGTCATTGTCAAGCCAATCGTTTTCAAAATAAATGAGAAGTTATAATAAAACGACAATACACACATTTTTCATACTAAAACAAGAAACACGACTGTAAAACTCTACAAAACCAACGAACCAGAAATACACTAGAAAACCGAAGCATCAAAGCGCTAACGACTCAACACCCCGACATTATCGACGAAGTTACCATCATAAACCCACACCACGGACCATCACCATTAAATACTAGAAATGATTACACCTCCATACTAAGATAATACGTTTTTAAGACAAACTGCCAAATAAAAAGGTGCGCTCAACCAGTATCGTTTCGCTGAGTGTGCCGCGCGAAGCGTTATCGTAACGTTTATAACGGCTATCAAAAGTTAGCAACGAGAACCTATAAACCTCATAGTAGGGATAAGGTATGAGTTAAAGAGGAGGTTTTTGGGGTAAAGCATGCGTGGCTCGAAATTGAGGGTAATTTTCTGACGGATGGTAGGAAGTAGGTTGGAAGGTATGGTTGGCATTTGTATTCGGTATGAGATTTTCAGTGAAAACTGAAAGATTGTAACAAAAAGAGATTATAAGTTTGCCTTTAAAGAAGAAGTGAGTATGAGATTATCAGTAAAAACTGAATAATCGTAACACAAAGAGACTAATACTTTGCCTTTAACAAAGAAAAAAGGCAAAACCATCGACGGAGTACGTTGTCAAACTTTCAAGTCGCTAAAAGTCAGTAATCAAAACTGAAACGAAAACAAAAATATTGCAAGCTGACTTTAATATAGTTGGCAAAAGGCTAGGCAGATTATGATGCATTAAGGTCTGCTGCAAGTGCAACTACTTTGGGTAAAGCAAAAGAAATACTCGTACGACTTCCACATTATAAAATTATATCAATAACAAAAGATTTTTGAAATATTCTGGATACTATCCAATCTCATTTTATTATAACTTGTGACAATCCAGTCCAACTGACCATCATAAGATTTTATCTCTAAATCCGGCTGTACTGTATTAGCTTTTGCCCGTATGAACGCTTTCATGGCAAAAGTTTAAATAGCTACTATAACAGATTCAATTAGCAGGCTAATAGCAGTTTGACTTTACTCATACAGTAATCAATGAGTTCGAGGTCTGTTCGCCCTCAGAGGATATCATTGCAGCCAACATCAATAAGGTATATTAACATTAATGGTGTTTGGGAGTTTGCTGTTTCCCATTGTGAATAGGCTGCATATGGAATAAAAGTGGCAGAATTTTTCGGTAAACTGATATCAGTCATCTAGATAATCTAGGTAGTTTGCAGATAGGCAATCATAATGATAAAATTTATTCCCTTAGTAATCCATCAATATAAAAATGACGGCAGAATTAATCTGCCAACTTGTTTAAAAGCAGACGCTATTGCCAATCAATCACGGTAGTATCAATTTTTATTCCTTGTAAATTTTAATGTATCTAACGTTCAAAAGTGCCGCTTGGTGGCCTAGTTGAAATAAAATAACTTTGTCTTTGAAATCCACTATTTTTTTTAAATAAAGACATACAAACGCATAGACCAAACAAATAAAATTTCTAAGAAATGAAGCCCATATTAGTAAAACAGCATTTTAAAAATCACAATAAAAATATTGCTAGGTAACTTCACGCTGTTACAATGCAGGACTGGCACGATGCCAGCCAGCAGCAATTAACGAAGATATCGCAACACGCCCTCGATCAAAACCAGTTATTGTTAAAACTGAGAATAATAAACACAATTTCAAAATTGAAGCCGACACTTCACTTGATTTGGGAAGCGTAATAGGATTGGAACAAATTGCTGTATTGCCAACTCGCAAACACATAATTATTATTTATTTTTAACGCTGCAATGGGACTACAATTTTTGATTTCAAGGCTGTAAGTTTGGCAAATATTGACATGTACCTATATATGCACCTATATATTAAAACCCAAGACAGAATAAAGTCACCTGTCTTTCTTGCCATGACTAAAATTTGTATAACGATATGGGATACTTCCAAATTATTTTTGCCAAACTTACGATATAAGGGATTGAGAATTTTGAAATTAGTAAGATTTGAAACATAATTAGAGAAATGCATACCATATATACCAGTCATATTTATCACGTGAAAAAACAAAATTGTGGCGCAGTACTTCTAGATAGTATTATGTAACCTATGGCTAAGAATATGCTGCCACAGGAATTTCCAAATAAGAGCAGATAAATATCAATATCCTGAGGCAAATAGTCACTATTCCTTTAAGTCACTATACATAATATCAATGTGTATGTAATAAAAGCAAAATCCGCAATAACATAACAAGCTTTATATAGAGATTCACGGAAAATTATTCCCATCATAAAATCCCGTACATTTTCCAAGTAAATTGACATACCAGTATCATACGTTGCCTACCGTATTCCCACGCAAATAAAATTATCCACCTACCCTCCAATATTCGGTGATAATGTGTAATTTTCAATAATACGAAAATCAATACGAGCTACGTCGGCTATTACGTCACTAATTGAGTCGAGTTCGTCCATTGGCTCCTTGCCAACAGTTCAGCTTTTCACTTCAACGGGATTATGCGGTTCTCTATATTGAATTCGATTGGTGTTTTGTTTCCCAGTTTTCGAGTTAGAAGTGAATTCGGTTGGCTCTTGTGGACTTTGATCCGGAATAGGCGTTTTAAGAGTGTTGTCGTTCTGCAGGTTTTTTTTGTGGTGTCTATGTTAGGTTGATTGTAATTGGTTTGGGTATTTGTGCTGTTTAATTTCATATTGGTAATGATTAGCGAAGCCACATCAACAGTTAAAGTCTCATTCAAATTAGCATTTTATTTTAAACAGACACCTCTTTTCCAATCAAGAACATCTCAAGTGTCCCTAGAAGTTCCTCAGTTAGGACTACTAAGTTTGGATCAATGAATGTGAAATGAGATTCGCAAAAAATTCTAAAATTTCTTAATCATAATTGACGTTACCGGATAAAAAATATGCAAGAAACAAATCCTTCCAGTAACGCCATTATCCAAAAATTTTGCGCGCCAACCGTCCAGAGCGCAAGATCAGCGCATATAAATTCACGGCCTACCCCGGATTAAGCTGAAGACGAGATATCTTCATTGTGTTTTATTGTAGCCTTCTCTGAGGTTTTGACGGTATATAATTTAAATTATTCCATTATGAAGACGGCCATTCCTTTTTGGATGAGCTTCGGGTAATATCGTCGTTTGCTTTATCGTCGTTTTCTGGTTGGCTTCTGAGCTTGAGTTCTGGTTATAACTTTTCTAGAAAAGTGCCTACCTTACGTAGACTACAGAATTTAAATAAGGTAGTATTTATAATGCCTGGGTTCACAAGTTCAGGCAATAATCTAATCCAGTTTCTCTAGCTCGTTCGATGATCAGTTATATGTATTTTATTCAATATTGTTATCATCAAGCCTGACTTTTTTCACTGCTGATACTAAGAACATAATAGAATGTTTTCTTTTCTGATGGGTAGTTATAAATCTGTTTTAATTTCCAGTTAATTCTGAACTTCTAATAAAAAAAACTTAATTTCACTGTATTCATAACCACATAGACAAAATATCAGATTTGCCGCTCTACTAAATTAACTAACCAAACAAAGATTTTGAAGGCAATTATTTTCGCACGTTTAATTTTTATTAGACCAGCAGCATTTTCCGCTCCATAAATTGGGTTTTAAAAATAAAAACTAGACTCTTGCTCTCACCGCGGTTGAATTTTTGGCATAAAAAGATAAATTTGAAGCTTTGTTTGGAGAAAATGAGTGGTGTACCGCAAGGTACTATTTTAGGTCCAGTGTTTATTAATGTAATTTATAAAGATCATTCCTTGCTTTTGCCTTTTATCTTCAACTAATGAATCACTTAATGTTTTCATTAAATATTCGCTGCGAAATCGAAAATTGGTGCTTAGAACAAATGCTGATTCACGTTAATAATTTGAAACACGTGCCACATGTTAAAACAGCTGGGAGCTGTTTTAACGTGTGCACAAAAGTACAGCTATGTGATAATAAAATACACCTACCAATTATTTGATCCTATATTTTACACTGAATTTCACACTATTATTACTGGGAAGGCACGTAATATTGCCCAAAACTATCCAAAACAAGCTCAGTAAGTTGCAACGCTAATCCCCAATGCTTCACGCTCAATTTGCTCCGAACACCGGCCAGGTGCGCAAACAATGATATTTCACACGATATTATGGTCTAATTTTGTAAACAAATAGCGGCGGTTATTAGGAGTTTGTTGTTAAATAACGGCTGTTGTGATAGCCAGCCTAATTGAAGGCAATCTAGCATATTTGTGTGCTGCAATTATGTGTTATTTTGTAAGGGAAAATTGTGATTGTTGTGAATAGATAAAGATATAGCAATACCGTGTTATTCTTTGAATAAAAGCCTTTATATTTTAAACATGTTTTATATTAAAATTTACATTGTCTTGAGAAATAAACTTGTACGCATAATTTCAATTTTAACAGTTCCAACACTCGACGCTTAGATATGTAATCTAAGCGTCGATTCATATCGTTAGATTACATATCGAGTGTCGTTACACCAGGCACCAAGACAGGTAAAACTATATAAGATATTGTAATAAAAAGATCTTCAGTCCTATGTGAGCTGTATAAATTAAATATAATAATGTTATTATTAATAACTATAACAATTAATAATATAAATGTTAAAATTAAAAATTTAATTAAAAAAAAGTCGTGTGGCATTCGGGTACTGCCGCGGTAAAGCTATTGCATAGCATTAATTCTAGATCCAGTCCTGGAAAATGCGTCAAAAAAAATAAAAACGTTAAAAACTCGAAAACGTAGCGAGCCAAACCCGCATTTATTTACGATTAATAAAACTCTAAAAAACAAAACAAAAATACCCTTATTCACATTGAAATAAGGTCGCTTTTCTTTGACAAGCAAAAGTGACCCTTATTCTCATTAGCATAAGGTCCACATTGATCATCATTGTCACAGAAACAGCTCAGAGAGACCGATAAAAGGCAAAAAAATTACGACCAACAAAATTTTTTAAACCCTCATATCTCAGAAACGGTTGGAGTTAGCGCATTTCTGACAAAAAAATTGCCCCCCTGCTGCCTGCTACTTCATCCAGGAGAACAAGATAGGATTTACCCCCCCCCCCCTTAACCGTTTACCTACCCCCGCAAAAAAATTTTTCATTCTAAAAATACCAACACGGAAATCGAAAACACGTGCAACAAACCTCCCCCCTCCGCCCCCCTGCCCCTCACCACTCAGATTCCACAGAATTCAAAAACCTAATTAAAAGTCAAAGTATCACCGCCGTGCCCGTCGGAGTGGGGAGCGTGAGGTTTTTTCGTTACGGAATTTCTGGATTCGGTCCCCGCGCTCAAGGCCCGCGATAGAAGCTATGCAATAGCTTAAAAAAAATAACAAATGGCTAAGCATTTGAGGTACTATTAAGGTCAATAATTTGACCTGGACTAATATTTTTCACGACCGTTCCACAAAGCACTAAAGAAATTCAGCACACTCATATTTAACTATGAGATTAGTGCTATGAAACAGAAAAACAAAAACTATCATTAGGATATAAGAAATATACTTTGAAATCCAAAAAAACAACTCAATAATTTTATACCCAAATAAACCAACTCCTCACCACCAACTAAGGAAACCTGCACATAGATTAGAAGAAGCTTCATTACCCATTAAGAGGCAATAACAGGCAGAATCGAATCCTCCCTTCGTTCTCACTGGGGTAATGAAAACGTACTGCCTGGCTCCGGTAATCGTTTAGTTTGTTTCTTTAATGGCTTTTCTTTCGACTATTTTGGGAGATGTTAAAATTTTAAGGTGTGAAAGTTTGTGAACAACAAATCGTTTGATGCAAAGAGAAAAATTAGGCCAAAATTTATTATTTTAAGCCGGCCTTGTTTTCAATGGTTCCAAAAACATCTAAGGAAATATTTCGTGGATTTCCAGATTTAATCGATTTGTCTCATAATCTGAACCTGGTAACCTCTTTTTGTTGCTACCATCGGATAACAAACGCATACAATTATTATTAGCTACTGTCATTTCTTGAATTGAGGAGATCACTATGGGTATAGCCATATATTCACTTCAGCCATGATAAGCATATAAAGCCCTAGCAATAGTTAAAATGGTTCATATAATAACATAATAAATGGTATGTGTTGTGACAGATATTCGTTGGGACACCTAGAAAAAGGGTCCACACAAGGTGTACACAGCCCCGCATTTTCCAACAACAACGGTTACTCTTACCCCAGGAAAACGGCCAATAAAAACAAGTATATTCCATTACAAGCCATTAACTTTCCAACTAGCAGCACGCAAGCCGTCACTCCACATCCAAAAGTCGCTCAAATCCTGGTTCTTGTAGGTTTTTTGACGTCACGCTGCCTGTCAAGGCCGACCTCCGTCAAACCCGTTGCGAACCGTACGCGCTTTGATTTCTTTATGTGTTTCTTGTGTTCCGCTCATTAATGGTGTGTTTGGGTTTGTCTGGTTGTAGGGAGGTTGATCGTTGTTATAGGACTGCACGTGGTTGTAGTATAAAAACGCCAATGTTACTTGGTTGGGACTTGGAGTTACGATTCAAGATCAGATAGTATGTGAGTACTATGTACCAACTGTAAATCTATCTTTTACTGTACATATTATGTCGTTCGTTTTGTTTTGAATGTGCCTTGGCAGTTAAGAGTGTGTCATGTTCTCTTAAATGTATCTCTGATGGCGGTGCATGTGTTGGATCATTCGGTTCCCTTCATGATGGTTGACCTGAGTGGTGCCAGTCCATGCGTCATGTACGTGACAGGGCCCCATCAGTTGGGAGTGGTCATAACTTGGCTGCCTTGGCCTGTTTTTAATTACTTATAGGTTTTTGAGGTTGTTTGTTAAAGTCTAGACGCTTTTACGTGCACATCTTTTTACATTGTTCTCACATTATGTAAATGTAATTTGCCAAGTAAAATCATGTAACCAAACACTTGTAATCAAGATTTATTGATGGAAAAGAGTGTCCTTGGAGTTTCTTGAACTCTTCTCCATTGTGAATGTACACAATGGAGAAGAGTTCAGAACAGCTTTGTTTTTTTTTTTTGTTTGACAATTCAAAATTGTCTTTAAGTCATTATTTATTTTGATTGATTTGATTTTATGTATTTGATTCCTAAGATATGCTCTAGTAATTGCGAATATCAAGTATAAAACACAGTTGAAAGACCTCAGTAAAACTGTTATTGACATTTTGTTTATTGCAACCGAGTATAGTGGCCTCCACTACTAGACCATTGATAGGACACAATTCCTCTTGACCACGGCTGCTATGTCAAGGGTTAAGCAAAGAAAAAACAGTGGTCTAGCAGTTAATTCGCTTCTCATTTCTAATGTTTTCCGTGAGTACATGGAAGATATGGGTCTATACTCCATCGTGATACAAGCAATCGAGTGAGAGGCAGGTATTTATCTCGGATCTATGCTTGTGTACTCCCCACAACTCTGACAAAACTCTAAGGTAAGGCAAGGCTCTTCTATTCAATAACCGTGGTAAATCAATGTACCCACAAGTAGGTATTCAAAACAGTTTTATTAATTCTGGTGATAGACTCAAAGACAACGCTCTGTGACGTCAGGCGGCAGTAACTCGGGTTTGCGCAGTGAGCTCTATACAGCTCTATGCTCTGTGCAGATCTACCGTGACTCTACAGAGAGAAGTCAAGCGGCAATAATAGGTAGCTGTACCTATCTGCAATTTCTGGACACTTTGTCTTTGTGTTCGAAATAATTTGTCTGTATTAAAAATGAAATGATTTTATCTATGAAGGTATTGTAGTAAGTTCATATTTTCATTAAAGTTTGGATTTGGAGTGAAATCTCTCTACGACCTCATCCCACCGGCCCCTTTCTACCATCGGACATCTAGACGCAATGCAAGTTACCATCCTTACCTAGTTGCCATTCTACCAATCCACACAAGGCGCTTCCAAACATCCTTCTTAATGCGCACCGCAAAATAGTGGAACTCACTGCCTGCGTCTGTGTTCCGAACGCATTCAACCCAAACATCTTCAAAGTTAGAGTGAACAGGATTCTTCTGGTCTATGTTGTCTCCGACATCTATAACTTAAACTAGGGTCAAGAGCAAACCAAACCCAAAAAAAAACACAATTCTGTAGACTGCAAGTCAAAATCCATTAATAAACTTCCCAGGCTGTTTTATAGTAACATGAAATAAATAACAATGGCGGTTTTTATTGTGGCCATTACAACAAATCAGTCTAGACTGTGGTCTAGATGGCTTTATGCTAAAATATAATAGCTCTTAGGAAATTGTTATTCATCAATTCTCTGATTATCCGTCTTTATAAAAAATAAGTAGTAATTTTTTATGGACAATGTTTACTTAATTAATTTGTATGTTTTTTCGGCTAATCTGATTATGAAATCGTGATCGATCAACCAAGGCCCTTATAAAAATAAAAAGAAATGTGATGTTACTTTATACATATATTTTACCACACCTTAAGTTTAAAGCCTGTACCAATAAATGTTTAGTAAGAATCACCAAAACCCACCGATACGAGTATCACTCAAAGTATCGGGCAAAAATTGTATCCCAGTAAACGCCAGGGTAGCCTCGGGGATAAAAAGTAGACTATAATTGAATTGCGAAGGCCAGAGTGCACCGGCTCCGCATAAAATATGATATTCAGCAACATTTTGTTAGATTGGAAGCTGACCTGACCCCAAAAGGTTAGTCAGAACAGATTTATAACCTAAAACAATGTAATATCTCTATGCTATGTATGAGAAGATCATGGCTACATAATAACAGCCCCATGAGTCGATTTTTTAGGTTAAGCAACGCTTGCCAAGGTTAGGCCGTAGATGGGTGATCTCCTTAACATAGCGAGGTTTATCCATGCCTCGGCAAGCTAGGCATATTGGTTGAAAGTTGACTCCAAAAGATTATCCAAAAAAGATTTTATAGCCTAACAACATATTCTTGTGTCTGTTCTATAGGCTCGCGCTTGACCACTATCTCACCTGATGTTAAGCGATGATGTGGTTGAGGGTGAAACACGCTTGCCTAGAAATAACTTATTCACTCTTGACTTAAAGACCCTCGATTGTAGCTGTTGGGAAACACAGACTCCGGCAGGGAATTCCACTCCTTAGCTGTAGCATATATTATTATCTACGATTATAGTATGTATGATGAGATCGTGGCTACATAATAACAGCCCCATGAGTCAATTTTTTAGGTTAAGCAACGCTTCAAGTCAAGGTTAGGCCGTGGATGGGTGACCATCTTAACACATCGAGGTTCCTCCGTTGCCGCTGGTTCTGGCTGCCATTTGTAGATATTAGAAAGTCGTTACGAATAGTAAGAAGCCAAGATATTTGACACCAGTCTTGCCAATAATTGTAGTGTTACCCAGTTCCTGAATGAAAGAAAGATACAGAAAATTTTATCTTAATCGGTTCTAGTCTGCTTTAAAATTCAGTTGCAAGATTTGACCCGAACATCACACTTCACACTTAATATTATAAAGGCGAAAGTCTGTGAGTAACAAACATACAAAACGTTTGTTACTTCTTCACGCTCAAACGACTGGACGGATCTGGATGAAATTTGGCACAGAGATAGATTATAGTCTGGAATAGCACATAGGATACTTTTGATCCCGGGAATATGTTCCCTTGGGATCATTTTTGACATTCACGCGGGCGAAGCCGCTAGTACATACATACATTGCAAGTTAATAAAAAGCTTGTAAAAAGCATTTATTGGCACAACAATCGACGCCTTTAATGGCCACAAATTATGCTTGAACTAAAATTCTTAACTTTATTATTAGTGGTACTGGGTGGTGGTAAACAGATAGGCAGTCAAAGAAAAAATAATAAGAATCAAAGAAATGTCATATACAAATGTACTTCAGATCTGTGTAAAAAATAACTAATAAACGTCAAATAAAAGGTGTAAATATGTATGTCGAATTTCTGTAACATTCATTTTCAAAAATATCAATAATGATCTATGTCAAAATAAACGATTCCGCCAAAAATTCGCTAATATTTAGTTCCCTTCAACTTTTGGGTTATCCAGAACAGATTTTACTACCTAACACCGTATAATATACCTCTATGGTATGTCCCAAGTGAATAGTTTACATTTAAAGCAGTAAAAACATCGTAAATGCTGACAGAGATAAAACGCTAAGGAGAAGTTGTAAAACTAAACTAAAAGAGAAATATTCTATAAAATACCAGCTGCGTGTCAAGCTGGTTTTAAGTTGGAATGGCGAAAATATTTTAACTCGTTCAGAATAAAGATTTTTGTTGGAAAAAACATATTCTACGTATGATGCCAAGGAGTCTGAATTGGGGTTGATAATGGCTGTATTACTCACTAATTTCATCACAGTGTGGTCAGTAAAACTTGTGGCTAAATAATAACAGGCGCACGGGTCGATCTTCAAGGTTAAGCAACGCTTGACGAGGTTGGTCCGTGGATGGGTGACCATTTCAACATACCGAGTTTCCTCCGTGCCTCGAAAAGCACGTTAAGCCGTTGGTCCCGGCTGTCATTTAAAGATCTTTGACAGTCGTTACGGGAAGTCAGAAGCCTGAGATCTGACACCAATCTTGCCAAGAGGTATTGTGTTACCCAGTTACTGGGTTGTGGAGGTCAGATAGGCAGTCGCTCCATGTAAAACACTGTTACTCAGCTGAATCCGGTAAGACTGGAAGCCGACCCCAACAATAATTGGGATATAATAGGCAGATGATGTGGTCAGTAAAACATTTTGAAAAACTTCTTGCTTTTTTGTTAATTACAATGGAGATCAGTTTTCTACAAATTTTCCTATTCCATCATGTTCTATGGTATAAAAAGTGCCATTTTGCAGTTCTGTCAATCTCTGATGTGAAATGGAACAGTAAATACTATAATGAAAAAATAAAATTTAAAACAAGATCCAAATATAAACTGCTTTTTTGATAACCATAAAATAATATAACATATATTTTTTATGTATTCAATCGGAACAATGACGAGTCGTAAACTCTCATGAAGTAGATAGTCTAATATTTAATGCTTTCCAATAATGTTCTGTTTCCCACCAGGGGACCAATGACCTGGTGAAGTTTGTGGGACGCACGGGACCGGTCAATGTGGCGACGCTTGGGGGAGGCCTATGTTCAGCAGTAGACGTCTTTCGGCTGATGATGATGATGAATTAGGATCTCAAAAATAACACACAAAACTAATATATTCACAAAAAAGTCTTCATCAACAGACAAGTTTATAAACTGTCAGAGCCGTCATGAAAATATTCAGCTTGCAAGCAAAAAGTGACAATAATGAGAAGTAAGAGGCAACGTTTATATAACGTCGAGTAAGCTGCGCGGACCCGTGTCAACGCCATAATGCGCTGAATCCACGTCTGAGGTCCATGGACGACCTGGGGCGCGAGGAATGGGAGGTAGCGATTTTTTATGACGGTGTTTGGAATATTTTCAAATTCAAGTCGAAAAATCATCGTGCCGACAATCTATATCAATAAATGTAGGCAAATTAGATGATAATACTTTCCTTCACTTCGATTATTGGTTTGAATTTATAGAAGTATATCTTTTGGTTACATAGAAACTGCATTGTTAACTTATCTAATATATTTAATACCATGAAGTCGTAGAAATGACGTTCGATAAAAATATTCGATCAAATCAGCTCCGAGCGCATCTACAACAATCAACAATACGATACGACTTAGCAGTCACGGTAGATAATTTATAATCTGAATACCGTATCACATTGTATATTTATCCGCTTCCCCACACACAAGTGTTTTGTAAAATTTTAAGATCAAATTAAAACAAACGTATTATTTACGACACCACTTGTCCCGTTATAACTTTATACAGCACCCGGTCGTAACTTAGACCACATAAAAACTGGATTTTCTTATATTCCACTGTTATTTTAGCTCCTGTGTAAAAATATTATGTTTTGTGTCATCGGCAGAGCTTGAAAAATAACGGTTCTGCAAAATATTTTCATGAATATGAAATGTGACTCCACTTAAGATTTTTTGAGAACAGATTTTAAGGTATTTAGTATGCAAATTTTAATTAACTTAATTAGATATGTCTTATCTAAGTAAGCACTTAATTTTGCCTGACTATGAAGTTGTTACACGTAATTTTTTTTATTATTTCTATTAATACATAGTGATCGCAACGAGAGCACTGGTGGTAACAGCCGCGACTTACAAGTAGGTCGTAGGTTCGAACCCAGGCAGGCGCTTTACTTTGTGTAAATTATTTCATCACCACTGCTCTCAAAAATGGTGAAGGATAACTTCGTGAGGAAACCGGCATGTCTTAGAAATAGAAAATCGAAGACATGTGACATCCACCAACCCGCACTGGGTCCGCGTGGTGGATTATGATCCATTCCCTCCAATAGAGAGGAGGTTTGTGTCCCAGCAGTGGGAACATTAAAAGGCTGATGATGATGAATATTGAAATGTTGGCAAATAGAGATAGATGACAAAGACTATTTAGGGTCGCATCTTGCAACTATATAGGCAAGAAGTGCATTGATAGAATTGGTATTTCAAGGGAACGCGTCGACCAAGTTTTAATAAGAGATACAGACGGTTTATTTTGAGAAAGTCTAATGTCGTTAAACACTCAGGTTCATGAGATTAACGTAAGACTTAAATAAATTAAGTAAGCAGCTTTTATGCAGACCAACATTTTTATTTAATGGTTGCAAGATCAGCAAAGATTAAAAGTTAAAGTATAATCGTGCACAGCACCCAACAAATATAATTTACAGTCACATTTTTTAAACTCTATAAATATAATATATTTTAAAAATCGTGCTAACACGGCTCGGTGCTAAGCTGCTAACGATTTATGACGCTACCACCAGATACCAAAGTTGGTTGGCGAAATAAACACCAATATATCATTTAGTTTATTTTATATTTTGCACGCTCGCCCTCGATATGAAATGGCAATTTAATTTCCTTGTAGAATATATTTCGTTTCGTACCTAAATTAAGCTGTCGACAACTATTTTTGTGCACTATTTTATCGTTCTTGCAAAACAGTAAAGAAACTCATTTGTGTTGGGTTGTGATTTGACTATGGGTGGGTTTTGGAATTAAGTATTCGGACTTAAAAACGTGTCAAAACCTACCTCAATGCCACATTTTGACAGGTTTACAAGCTAAAGTAGAAATTGACAAAATAAATCTCATCTTCGAATAATTAAATCAGAAATCAGTTATATATTATAGAGTTTGGATTACCTTTTAGATGCCAGATTCTACAAGCATGGCTAGATCGGCATCAGTGCAAAATATATTTAAATTGAATAGCATAAGACGACATTTTAAATGCCGAATCCTATATAAAAATACAGGTCACGAAAATAAAAGTCACCAAACTAACTAACGCCTTTAAAAACCCAGCAGGAAAACGCCTCAAACGAAGATTAAGACGCGCATAATACACCGAATACCCTCTTTTTGCAGCACCAGCAACGCCCCGCGCATGTTTCAACCAACTTAACTTCAATTAAATCTGCCGCCGTACCATCACAAGGTTTCATTAATTAAACGCTGGTTCTTGACGTTTCGTCCTGAGAGGAGGGCAGCCCTTACCCTCCTTACCCTCCTCTTCGTCACTTGAAATAATCGCCGTCCGAAATATTCCCTTTGATTGTCTATTAAATCCTTGGTCTTTGTTATATAATTGCTGTGGATTACAGATGATTACTGTTGTTGTGAGTCGGATTTGTGGATCAAACGGTGGCTTGATTAAAGATGATTACGGGACTGTGGTAGCGTGGATACTTACATTTTTTATGGTGTAATGAATGAGGATCTAGAGTGGACTGTTTGTGGTGAATCGTCTAAATCTGGGCCCATTTTAATGGTATTTTAAGTTAGATTGACATCTTCAGCAGACCTTGACATCTTCACCCGACATTAACATAGTAGGAAAAAAAAAGTTAAATCAAATAATCAAAAAACTCGACTGTTTAAGAAGCGAAAACATTTAAATATATAAGTGTTATATATTTTTCCGTTTCCAGGAAGTTCCTGCGTATCTGGCCCCCACAACCCGTTAACTGGCTGTACTGGCATTCTCACAATCACTTGTTCATTCATTTGAAAGATTAACCCCCAAACTTCAACCACAGAACCTTATACCCCTTTTCCTCATCTAAAATGCATCAAAACGATCTACCTCACCGATGCAACAGTGTCCCCTCATCCGTCCACGTCCGAGATCAACCGAGGCCAAAGTTTTAAGTACTTTACAGTTTTCCACACATCAACAGACATACATATAGCATGGTAGTAGTTGGGTACGCGAGACAAGTTCGCAAGCCGTCTTCGGGGAAATCTAAGTCTTGATACGGACGAGACTCCCGAAATACGGTCAACGTGTTAAAGCGCTTAGTATCGCTAATAAACGTTATGTGTTTTGTTGAGAATTGGATATGGGATGCTGGAATAAGGGCTCCGCTTCTTAGTGTGCTTTTTCGCGTGAGTAAAATGAATAAGTAAGATGCATCAATTCTTCAGATATTCCTTTTTTGTCGTGTAAAATACTGATCAGTCAGTGGGTTCCGTCTGGTAAGATTGGAAGCCGATCCCAACGTACTCGTATTTGGAAAAGATTAACTAAAGGCGGACTGACTGACTACTGATTGATTATTTTTCTGCCTTAGACAGAAATTGAAAACTCTCCTTACGCTTAGTAAAATCATTGAATATGTGTGCTTACTATTCGAAGGCGACTTTAGCCCAAATGAGTAGAATCTTATCGACGTTTGGCTTCACCCAGTATTGAAGGTGTACTTAGTAAAGTGCATATTTCAACCAGTATGAAATGCAAAGATGCGGCTTCGAATACCTTTAAAACATTTACCAGTATGCGGCCTTGGCATACTGGTAAATCCTAGCTCATTTTCTCATCTTTACACAGGCACCAAAATTTCAGTACCATTACAAAAGTACTATTTTATGATGAGGGCAATAACTCCTCAACAGAAAAAGGCCAACATAACATTCACCAGCCCATACAATACACACGCTAGCCACCACAACTAACTCCGAGGGGACAAGTACAGTCACACACAGCGTCACCTCGCGCTCTGTAGTGGAAGCAAACACCGGCTGTCGCTTACTGTCGATTTCAGATCAAAATTCACCAAGTTTCTTCAGAACGTTTTTCTTCGCCGTTTTAAGATTTTCTGTTACATTCTATCTATAAAAACGTGGCGATAGCGATTGGAAAAATGTCATAAAAGTATGGCAATGTCAAACGCTATCGAAATGTCACGTGATTAATTCCTTACATTTTGTCAATTCGACCATCGCCATCACTGGCATCGAATTAAACTTGTCTAGAAACTCTGGTTAATCCTAGTCCATCTTCCCGTCCTTGCAAGAGGACAACAAAATGATCACTTTTGTAAAAGTAATGTTCTTATATGATGAGGGCAATAACTCCTCCGCACAGAAAAATGTCACCATGAACATTCTTCCCCCTACACAATTGTGCACGCTAGCCACCACAACTTAGAGGAGCGTAACAAAGTACAGTCACACACAGCATCACCTCGCGCTCTGTAGCGGAAGCGGACACCGGCTGTCGCTCGCCGCGCACTCTGCGCTTCCGCGGCGCTTTTATCGCTACGACTGGTGTGCGCGAATGTACCAGTGACTCATAGGTTGTTATAATAGTTTCTTCTGTTGGATGGGCTCCTTTATGTGTGGTATCGTCGCGTTTAAAGGTACTTTATAGTGTTACGACTACTTCTCACTGTGTGTGAAATTCGATAAAAAAAAACTTATAACTCCTACTCAGGTCGGACGCTATTTTAATTCAGTATTATCTAAAATAACACTGCTAGTATCACCAAGACACTTACTAATGCCATTATTGGGTCCATCAGGCATCATAAAAATTTTATAGTTATGTAGGGTACATTGTCGTTCCGAATGGATGTAATTCTTATCTATACGAGTATTCAAAACCAGTTGCAGTCCAAGAAATATTTTTATTAGTCCTACTTATTATAAATAGGTATTTGTGTCTATTCAGACATTAAAACCTCCATTTCATTTGAACTGCACCTGACGATTGTACCAATACTGCATAAAAGTTCCATGTAACACTCGATTTTATGCCCGAACGACTCCTGTGCTCCCCAGTGCAAGTGTACACGAGTGTACGTCGTCATAAAATTGTAAAATTGACGTCTGATATACTCCGAAGTGCTTCTGCGAATGATTTTATTATATCGCCCTCGTGCAAATCACATAAAAACATAAAGCAAATCTTTGAGTGTGCGAATATACTGGCGACATGTTACTTAAATTATGGTAGGTGTTTTTGATGACGATTATTTTTAAATCATTTACGTCATCCAAAAGAGCGGATAATAGTGCTAAAAAATTAATGCAGCATTTGACGTGATTTTTAACCCCCGACGGAAAAAGAGGGGTGTTATAAGTTTGACGTGTGTTGCTGTGTATCTGTGTGTCTGTGGCATCATAGCGCCTCAACGGATGAACCGATTTTGATTTAGTTTTTTTTTTTGTTTGAAATGTGATTGTGTCGAGAGTGTTCTTAGCTATGTTGAATAAAATCATCAGCCGTTCAAAAGTTATTGGCGTTTTACTGTTTGAATCGGGATGTTTTCGCAAGATAAATGTGTCGGGGGGTTTTTTTAAATTTTGAAATTTTTCTTGTTAAAGTATGTGTTAGTGTCCTTTATGTTTACCTCTAGGCATTTTTAAATTACAAATAATGAAATATTGCTTTAATCAAAATTGAAATGTATTTAAATATGGCACCGGAAAATCATATTGACAAATTCAAACATACCCACGATTTTTTACTAAGAATTTGAAGTTGAGTATTTTTCAAACTTTATATCCGTCATATAGAATCCGTCAAATATTGGCACCGAATTAAGGTTTGACACGTTTTTAGCTCCTCATTCTCAATTCAGAAACCGACCGATAATTACTTTAAGGGATTTTAATTCATGCCGCAAACGACCTGAATTTTTCCAATCCTAATAGCCAATGCAAGTGAATTGGCTAAGCAAAGGATTAATTGTGATATAGGTAATTAATTTCACATAGGTTATATTGATTCGAAATAATTAAGTACCTATTATCTGTCCTTTGAATTTCAGATCTCAGATATTGCCATTTCGCGTTTATACGTTAACATTATTTAGTAGATTAGGTGGTTAATTTAATTACAATTAAGATAGGTACTTGACTTACTAAATTGCTTTTATACATGGTGCCATTTAATTTTAATAACGAAATAAACGCGGGTGGAACTTGGATGCGAGCGTGGGGATTAGTAAAAGAAGAGAGAGTTTAAGACCAGCGCTGGGCAAAGTCGGGCTGTAAATGACGATGATGATACATAGCCCGACTTTGCCCACTGCTAAATATAACGCATGGGGCACCAAAAACATTGCACACTCAAATGAATGCCTGCTTTGTGCTTGGGGACATAAATATAATATAGGTATTAAATCAGGAATATAATGTTATTGTGTTATAAATTGCCGTACCATCTACAAAAAAATCATTAAAACTTGAATCCAGAATTAATGTGACAAACAGCCAATCACGACAGATAACGCCTGCTTGATAATTGTCACATTAATTCTGCGATAATATTGAGCTGAGAAACTCGGGTTTAGTCTAATCTAAATGATTGGACTAAGTACAAGTTTTAAAGCATTTTTGCGAAATTGTAATTGAGAAAATATATTTATTTATTTATTAAAATTTCATGCAACATAAAAGTACATAGGCGGATATAGTTTTAGTTGATACTTCACATTGTAATTTTATTGTTTTGCTGGAGGGACACTGATTGGCAAGATAAAGGCAACTGCCTAGTTTGGGAATCAGGGTTTCAGTGTCTGTTTTAGCCTTTTTCTGTACATCATACATCATCTTAAACTGTTTTTCTTTGTAAGGCATTTATGAATAAATTAACTTATTATGTGAATTTATTTATTACTTATCTTAAGGTTAAGCAATGCTTGACGAGGTCGGGCCGTGGATGGGTGATTGGTCCCGGCTGTCATTTGAAGATCTTTGACAGTCGTTACGAGTAATCAGAAACTTGAAATCTGACACCAGTCTAGCCAAGGGGTACCGTATTACTCAGTTACTGGGTTGTGGAGGTCAGATAGGCAGTCGTTCCATGTAAAAGACTGGTACTCAGCTGAATCCGGTTAGACTGGAAGCCGACCCCAACATAGTTGGAAAAAAGGCTAGGCATATGATATGATGTGAATTTATTTATTTAGACTTCATGTACAAAGGTACAAAGACGGACTTAATGCCTTAGGCATTCTCTACCAGTCAACCAAGGGTGGTGAAGAGACAAACATAGCAGGTTCATTGTTTAATAATAAAAGGCTAGTAGTTATTATACTAAAATAGGTAAAATACAGGTACATAATTATATTGAATATAATATATACATATATATATACATATAATATATATTTATGAAGTAACAGAAAAGAAGAAAGTGAGATGACTCTGCTTATTTGTGTTGAAAATAAATCCGCAATATGGCTGAAAAATTCACAAAAACAATGTAGATATCTGATTCATTCTTACACACGCGTTGGGAAATAAGTTAATTATTATAATTTATAGCTATGATTACGCACCCGGCGCCGTTCGCTCATTACAGTCATTTTACCGCGTTCGTAATTGTAATTATTGCCATAAATTGCAGACTTGTAATTTGCGGGGTTATTATTTTCTTGATTATGTAGGTATATATATATACCGTCAAAACCATTTGTTTACATTAACCAGTCTACGACGTCTGACAAAGGCATGATTATGTTCATGTTAAACATACTTGTGGGCACATTTACAGGATGCATCACGACCGATGGTCCAGGACCGTCAAACAGTTGGTGTCTGAGGACAGGCGTCTTAGCCAAGTTAGACTTATAAAACGCTGGCGTGACGATTTGGATTCGTTCTGGACGGGTTGGCTGGAGAAGGCGAAATTCAAAGAAAGTTGGGAAACTACACCTTTTTGCGGTTCAAATTTTTTCACTTATTTCACGTATTCCAAAAGTTTCTCGCACTTACTAACATGAGAAAAGTTTGCAGCAAAAATATCATTCATTCAAAAATTCACACGCTACGAAAAAGACAATTGGCACATGAAACAATCAGTTTCTAATCTAGAAACCGGCACAAAATCTTCTTTTTCTACAAACCGAGCTGCACAATTTATAAACCTCAGCACACTATCATCGCCGAACAGAATATTGTCACAAACTCACTTCACTTGAAGATTGCAAGTAAGATCAAAAATTCTCTAAAGCTGCGAGAACTAGCCAATTTAAGAAGTTACCCACTTCTCCGTAACATTTTACAGATTTTTCAGACATTCTCATACACTCCTGAAACTTTTGCAGTCTTTCACATAGTCCGCAGTTTTAAACCAAGTGTGGTTGAATTTAGATTTTGGAATATATGGCTTTCTTGGCGGAGATAGGTGGAATAATTTGTTGAGAACAAAGGCTTTATATCTTTTGGAACAGCCTCTTAAATTTTTCGGTGAGATGGCTTCAGCTTTTCTTTCAAGTCCCACTTTTGTTTGAGACGAAAATATATACCAATTTGTCATGCCATGTTTCTACAGTAATTCAAGCACCAACAATTTTTTTATCAAAGGCTAGTTTCACTAAACCATCCATACCAGATGCGATCTCCACTCAAATTTGACTGACACAGAATCAAAGTGAACCCACTCGATCCATCGCATTATTAATTTTAATAAGGACCTTTTCAAATTTAAAACAAACAAAGAGTACTCGAGAGCTAATAAAAAATTCAAAGGCGTATAAAAATATTTATACATCAAAAGGGAATTAACGTTTCAAACATTTTTTTTCTATCCACAGTTTGTCTAATTGGACCAAGTTTTTGAGTCCTCCGGTCCAATTCCGGGGCATTATTGAGCGGGATTTCCAATTTTATTATGAGAAAAGGGACGGAGATGTCAGGAATCTTGTTATCCAAGGGTCCTACCTGTCTTGGTTTATTGAATCAGGTGTTGCTTGGGAGATATCATATATACGGGATCGGCGACGAATTTGCTTATGAAGGCGGATGGGGTGTTCAGGGGTATCGGAATATGTATCGTTTCTGGATGGGTGTAGTTTGGAATATTTTTGGAGGGTCTTCTACCTATTTTAATCTCAACACCCACCCTTTATTCTCATATGAGCATGAGATATACGAGTAATAAAAACATGCTATACAGAACAAATTTGTTCGTTTTCAAGGTTGTAAGTAACTGTTCTGCTTCTGGGTACTTTCAAATTTGTCAAGTTCTTTTAGTATTCCAACTTCGCAACACTTTTTGTGTTTATTTTGTAACCATGTATGAGAAAATACGTCTATGATGTAATTATTTATTAGAAAAATAATATCTATTAAGCACAATCATTCTTTGGTCAAAAAAATATCTCAAAATACACATTCGGTTTTTCCGCAAAATAATTTAGCAACTTCACCAATACCTATCAACCGACTTTAAAAGTTAAGACCTCAATACATCAACTCATCAAAATGTTTCGAAACCAAAATGATTGGCAAGTGACGACGCAATCAGTGGATAAAATACGAAAAGTTCCGAACTTTGCCGAAGTTGGTGAAAAAATGTTTCTTTTCAAAATGCGTGCCATGAGTAGGGTGAAGATGTGTGTAATTAATTTTTGAGACAGTTACGAAATTGCACCGTATCAAGATTTGATAAGGGTTGGTCGTGAATGCTGGACAAATTTATTGATAGGAATAAATCTACTGAAAATTAAGACAATAATTTTATAAATTAATTTAAGGTTAAAAAGCAAGTAAACTTTTAAATATGAAGTTACAAGAAAGTTAATATATGAATGCTTAGACTTTTATAATGTTGGTACATAAAAGTTTATTCCAACCGATAAATCAATGTTTTTATAATTATTATTGGGGTTCAGACATCATACTAATCACTTCTTACAATATTTTAAACATAATCTAAATCAAAATCTATACTACTAATTCCCACTGAAATTTTCGCCCTCACGAAACCGTCACCTTCAAGTCACCCACTGACCGACCCAAAAATATTCGTCCTCCACCATCCCAGTCTCAGGACAAATCCGTAACAGCGAGAGCGGATGGCGACCCTAATCGTGACGTCCCGCGCCCCCTTGTGTTGATATTTGACAACTTTATTGGATCCATAATTGAATTTTCACAAGCTTTTATACTGATAAAAATTGGTATATTGGAGAATGTTCGAGAGCCTGCTCTAATTTCGTCGGGCGCTAAAAAGAAAATGGCAATATTGACAGACACCGTACAGACAGCTAATTTGATTTTTCTTGCAACGTCAGTCGGTTTTTAAATATGTTTGAGATTAATAATTATGGTTCTAAATACATTTTTCTAAAAAAATCTCCCTGAAAAACTGTTTTCACATAGATTCGCAAAATATAATTGCTGAACACACTAACAGGAAATGATAGTCCCAATGTCTAAGCCTTGAAATATCTATAATAATTAATAGTTTGCCCACTTATTGGACAACAGATTTAAATCTGAGTGTACCTATTATAAATACATATTGCGTTGTGGAAGTGGTTGTTACAATTCGATAGATGAGTTCATTCAAAAGTGTCCCTGTAAATACACACAGAATGTATGTCTTATTTAACTGTTAAGTAGACACATAGATTGACAAAATATTCGTACCTAATAATAAATATCATAAAGTGTAAAATCTTGTACTTTTGCATGCTATATATTGCCAAATGTGTGTTACAAAAAATTGTATATTAGAACTTCTTGGTACTTACCATATTTGATGCAATAAATGAATCGAATTGAAAAGAAAAGCAAATAGTTCTATTTCGCATAATAACGGTGAGACCAAAAACATCCGCAGACGCAACTACAACATCATAATCAAAGAAATTAAAGATTATCCGAACTGAACACTAACTAGATTCGCCACACTTTTATATATTCTAACAGACTGACACACCAAGAACACGGCACTGTAAAGTCCCACTTTAAATCTAATAAAACGTTAACTCTCCATAAATTTGTTGTTGACCAACTCTAGGCATTAAAAATTCAGATGCACTTAAAATCCAGGTGAATTTTTGTTGCAGCTAGGTTTATATCCAGGCAAAGTTTAGCACTAAACTCCGCAACAGAATACGGCAGTTTTAAAAATAAAGTTTAACTTTATACTTTTTGGTTTAGTGAATCTGTAAGTTGTTTTTTAAGTGGCGAAGTTAAGCTGCTAAGTTTTTGTGGAAGTAATTTTGAAAATATGCCAGAATTTTTGGGGCAAGTGTTCTAGTTAATAAAACTTTTAGGTATTATAAAGTTTGGTTTTAATATAAATAGATTTTCTTTTGGAGCAACTGCATAACTACATGTAATTTGTGTTATTCTATTTTTAGGGTTCCGTTCTTCAAAAGGAAAAAACAGGAACCGTTATTCGGTAACCACTAGCATTTAGGGTTCCGTACCAAGTGTAGAATATATATTGGTATTTCTTAGTAAAATATACGTAATAATAAACATTATCACCAAATTCCAGCCGACGGACAGACAGATGGATAGACGGACACGTCAGTGACAGCAATAGGTTTCCGTCTGGACCCTGTGGGTACGGAACCCTAATAACCAATTCTGTAAGTACTTCAGTAAGAGACAACTAAGCGTCGTTAATACTCAATTCAATCTGCCTAGCCTTTTCCCAACTATATTGGGATCAGCTTCCAGTCTTACCGGATTCAGCTGACTACCACTGTTTTACATGAAACGACTGCCTATCTGACCTCCAAAACCCAGTAACTGGGGAACACGGCACCCCTTGGCAAGACTGGTGTCAGATCTCAAGCTTCTGACCCGTAACGACTGTCAAAGATCTTCAAATGACAGCCGGGACCAACGGCTTAACGTGCTTGCCGAGGCACGGAGCAAAACTCGGTATGTTGAAATGGTCACCCATCCACGGACCGACCTCGTCAAGTGTTGCTTAACCTTGAAGATCGACCAGTGCGGCTGTTATAATTTAGCCACGAGCTCCTCATCATTAATAGTCAATTACCATAAAGTTACCAATATCTAGTTATATCAGCACTCAACCCATCTCCTAGACTAAGTAGAGCCTATATTAATGCCTCCTATAGATGAGTATCTACCATCTGCATGTAGTGCTAGTACCGCAGAAACCACGTATTCGCTGTTATCAGAATATTACCATAATCTGTTATCAAAAGCACTTAATGGTAATGACAAGTAGGTCTAATTTGAGTCTACCAAGGCAGTAGTTTATTATGTACATACAGTAACATGATACCATCGTAATTGGTTTGAATGAATCACTTAATAATTGTGGTAATACATAATTTAAGATGGTCAGTAGTTTTCTGTGCATAAGAAGTGACCTCTGCATGAGAAGTGGCCGTGCTTAAAAATCTGCTAGAAACAAACACTTGATTTCATAAACTAGTAATAGTACATTGTGTATTAAGGGCGGTAGGTAAGGAATTGCGATCGAGGCTCTCTATCTAGGTAGAAGCCCGAAGTCGAAGACTGAGGGCTTTCTAAGTCGAGGTTCGTAATTCCCGTACCGCCCGTGATACATACAATGTTTTTCATCACATATGCGAGTAATAATTATGAATTATAGCTCTAATACACAAGTCAGCACAGCTGTTATTACGAAATACGTGAACTTTTTTTTAAGTGGTTGACGAATTTTTGCTCATACCACAGATTATACAGTGTTTCGTTCAGAGACTTTAAGGGCAAATAGTTACGTAGGTATACAGCCATGACGGAGTGTAAAAAGAATTAAATAATTTCGACGTTTTCATACTATAACAATTAAAATCGATTGTTAAGAACATTAGTTGAGTATTTAAGTAACATGTAGCGAGATTGCAAAGAAATTCCTGTTTAGATAACCTTTTAAGACAATTTTTCAATTGCGTGTAAACTCCTTGCTTGAACTTGCATGACCTGTGTGCTGTGCCATAAATCAAAAAAATATTACTTACCGCCCTAGGGTTTCATGACAAAAAGAAAGCCCGAGGGTTTTATATGGGGCATTGCGGCCAAGTTAACCTGTATGTTTAGATACTTTTTACGTGCAAGTGTGATGAAAAAAAATAAAAACTGACTTCCAATAAAAAAACACTACAAAGTGAAAAATAACTTTCTTTTTGGAAGTCGGTGTCTTTGATAGGTACCAATGTCTTTCGTTATGGACACGGACTACCAAAAAAAATTTTATTTTCACTTTTTTGTGTTTTTATTTGGAAGTCGGTAGTATATGTTCTGTACCTATGGAGCCAGAATAGATTATCCGAATATCATGAAATTAGAACATAACCGGTGTACCAAGGTGAGCTGTACGCATCTGCGTACCCCTTTCAAGCATACTGGCGTGATATTACACTAAGAAATGGTATGAACAATAAACAGATATGCGATTGCAACAATCTCGAGAGATTTGCCGAAACTTATTGTAGAGTTCTGTTGTATATCACCGCGAAGTTCTTCATCAGATCTTCACCAAATTAAAATGGGACCAATTTGGGAACATACTATTACAAAAAAATGAAATCAGTCCACATTTGACGGAGAAATGCGTTAAAAAAATACATAAAATCGAACCTCCTCCTTTTTTTAAAGTCGGTTAAAAAGTAATTTTAGATCGTTGGGCTTACAAATACAGTACCGTATTTAGATCTTAGGAAATGTAGAGATGGTTTTTATCTAAAACGTCCAATAGTATGATCTTATTTAAATTGTCCTAATATCAATTTACAATGATGACCACCAAACATCAACCTAAATTTCCACCAAAAGGAAAAAATAACTGATCGGAAATAATTTCCTCAACAGGTACCTACCTACCTACCTACGCTTCCCCAAATAATTTACGGTGCCAACAGACAGGACACGTGCGACCATGCGTTGCTCAAGATCCTCTCCCGCCCAATTTGTTTCAAGTGTCACTTACGACATTTCGCCCCGTTAATGTACCAAGTGTCACTTACGATAACTCGCCCGTTAATGGGGGCCATCAAGATCGTTTAAAGGGTGGCCTGAGTGATACATGCTGTCTCTTTCACTCGCTTGAGGAAGTGCTATCGATTCAATTAATTATGTTGGCATATTTTTATGTTAGGTAAGTGGTGTTGGACCGGAAATGTCCATCTTATAGGTTTATTAATAAGATTTTAAAGAACGGAACCATCCGACAAATTGTTAGTGAAGAATAACAAAATAATGTGGAAAGTAAAGCATAGACCAAGAGCAGCATAGCCCGTCTTGTTAAGAATGGTCGCATTCTATATCTCAGCCCCAAACTGTAAAACATAACTCTTGTTTACCAATTTTTTTGTTGTCATTGTATGTCACTAAGATGAAATTGCGACTAACCTGGTCGCAATTTCGAATTTAAAGAAAGACAGTTGTTGAGACGATAATAAGTATCAAAGTAAAATTTCAAAACTTAAAAAAAACCCCGAAACTTTTTATTTCAAGCCACATAATTTATCTAGTACATAGTAGATACGCTTCGATCGGCAAACTATTAAACACGTAATTATGACACGATATCTTGCGAAAAGACCCCGATTCAAACAGTAAAACGCCCATAACTTTCGAACGGCTGAACCGATTTTGTTCAAACATAGCTAAGAACACTCTCGATATAATCACCTTTCAAAAAAATAAAACTAAATCAAAATCGGTTCATCCGTTTAGGAAATATGATGCCACAGACAGACACACAGATACACAGCAACACACGTCAAACTTATAACACCCCTCTTTTTCCATCGGGGGTTAAAATAGATTAGCATGGATCGGTTGAATGCCATTATTACCGAAACAATTAAAAAGCCTTTGGTGTCTCGCGTGGTCACACGTTTCAGGCACTCAATGTCTTGGACGTCTAAACTGGACCCATTTTAAACCTCACAGCAGTAATTCAAGCAATATCGACGTGAAGCTAGATTTTTCTAGGAGACATTAGAGAAGTGGATTACAAAAGGATAGCACGGGAGCCGGCGAAGGCGGACTGGATTTAGCTTGGCGACCACGGCTTAGCGGGATGAGCAGTGAGCCAACGTAATACATATTAAATAAGACTACAGTTTGTAGCTGCAGAACTAAGTATGAGGTCGTTTTAATTGTGACGGATTGAGGATCACTGATAAAAGGACTATTTTGTGATTGTGGTGACACAGAAGCGTGGGGATTGGCACAAGCAAAGAGAGGCTATTTAGTGGATCATAATTCAGTACTAAACATTTATGCCTCGAGAATTGGCAAGATGAATCCAATTGAATTAAGAGACATCGAAGGAATGGGAGAGGCCTTCCTCAGAAGAAGGAAAACTCAGGATAAAAAAAAAGGTGTAGGCGTTATGGAGCATTACTGACCATAGGCAATTTTCAGAATGCAAAAAATAAGTGTTCATTCAAAAAAAGAAAACCGTGTAACTCTCTGATAAACAATAAAATCTAAATTGTAACAAAATATAAAGGTTTTTTTTAGAATAAGCCAGCTTTGCAGATCAGAGAGGTTAAGCGAATTTAAAAACCCAAAAATAAGAAAGGATATTTAAAATGCCGCCTATCCCTAAATTAAATATAAAGGAAAAATATTTAAAACACGAAGAGCACACTCGTATAAAATTCGCATAATACCATAATTTCTAAGCCAAGTTTTTATGCCAATTGGCATAAAAAAGGCTCGGTGCGCTATATTGTTTTGAGAGAAAAAGGGTTACTGTAATTGATAACCTGAACACGGGAAGGGTTGAAAATAAAATTATGTACAAAAAAATATGCTTCCGGAGCCATAATGTAAGGTAAAGAGGGTCTCAAAGGGTCTGCAAAACCAGGGTCCGGCTAGTCTATTTTAGTAATGAGTTGTAATATTCTGAAGTCTTTTTTGAATATATTAAAAAATGTTTAACCTTGATGACGGAAAAAGAGCGTGCCTAATCGTAAAATGACTATTTTGTTATATTCTGTGCTTTCTGTCTACTCCCAAAAAGAAAATAGTGTGAGTATAACAAGTATCCATGACAGTCATAGAGTCATAGATAGAATAGTGATAGAAGATAGTTAGATATTATGTATTCTTGTTTTCTTTTGTCTAGTTTCATCAGCCTTTTAATATTCCCACTGCTGGGACATAGGCCTCCACTCATCATCATCATCATCATCATTTCAGCCGAAAGACTTTCACTGCTGGACATAGGCCTCCCCCAGGCGTCGCCACATTGACCGATCCCGTGCGTCTCGCAACGTAATAACCAGGTCATCAGACCACCTAGTGGGAGGCTTTCCAACGTATCGTCTTCCGGTTCCGTCAACGGTCTCCATTCTAGAACTTTTCGGCCCCATCGGCCATCCGTTCTGCGAGCAATGTGCCCTGCCCACTGCCACTTAAGTTTGGCAATTCTTCGGGCTATATCGGTAACTTTGGTTCTCCTGCGGATATCATCATTTCTGACGTGATCACGCAAGGAAATTCCGAACATAGCCCTCTCCATTGCCCTTTGGATGACTTTGAGCTTTCTGATAACTCCATCACCTCCACTCTGTGGGAGGGAATGGGCCGTAATCCACCACGCGGGCCCATTGCGGGTTGGTGCATGTCACATTTCTTCGATTTTTTGGTTCTTGGACATGCCGGTTTCTACGATACGTAAGTCGGCGCTCACTGGGCCACTACTGCTCAGTCTTTTTTTTTTTGTCTGGTTACTTTTTCTTATCCTTTTTTTTTAGTTTAGTTATTTTTGGTTTTTCTATGACTAAATCACGAATTATTGAAGTCAAAAATATTGCTATCTCTACCAATATGTTGAAATAACTTACACATCGACACATGTCTGGCTATTCCGTGTATTTTTTTAATTAAAACCTTTTAACAAATTGCGCCAGTTTTTGGTTTTACTTTGCGCCATATTTGCTTTGAAATGTATCTGAATAAATCCGGCACCAGCCAATTTAAAATTTACAAAATAAATTCACCACAAATCTGGCAATCCCGTTCTCAGTTTAAAATGGAACTCTGGATTTAACCTTGAGTTGTCAATACCAGTTTTCTTGAAAATAATTATTTTTACAAGTGAAAAAGAAAACAATTTAATTCTTCACTTTAGACCGATAGATCTCGACTCTCTGGCAACGCTCCAATTTAAGAAAAACAATTAAGAGCTTACTTCACTTCGTTTTTGCAGCTCACAATGATATCTTCGAAAACTAATTGTATATTTTTACATAGTAATATTTGGAACGAAGCCTCAAAAAATAGAATAAAAAGTGATTTTTCTTTTTGTTTTTAAATTGAGTTTTCAGTAAGTATTCTTTGTTAATCACATTAAAATAAGGTTTTTTTGGTATCACCCTCACCGTCTGTCGTTCTGTCCTCTCATTTATCATTTTATTTTAAACTTTATCGTTTTTGAAACTGATTGAATAAATTTAGCGAGTTCGCTGGTAAAATAAATGACATGGATTTGCTTTTGATAGATTCACAAACGAAATTCATATTAATATAATAACTTTCACATCACTTCATAAAGCAAAAATGTTAGATATGGAGATTGGCACAATTTCTACAAAAACCAACCAAAAAGTATCACAAATCTATTCAAATAAATCAAATCGAATTGCATTCGGATACGCGTCCAGAGTCGTGGCAGTACAGAAATTCGAAATTCAAAAATGTTCTAAAAAAGAAAATAGAGAGTCGCTGTGTGATTTATAAACGTTAGAATAGTCATGGCCGCTGAGGACTGGGAACCATTTAGATTGATTTTGAATTTATTGGCAAACTGCTGGCAGACGGAGATATAGGGTGCTTTCATCTAAGACGGACCATTTATCTTGCAAGCCAGTGGAATGGAATAGAAACGTATACATGTATCTTTTGTGATGCATTCGGATACATGATACACGGAGTGCTGGGATTGTTTATGGTTTTGTTGGCTATGGTTTGCTATGGATGTGTATGTTATATTTATCTCAACTGTATTGTATAGATTTAGATGATTGATATATTTTAAAAGTGTTCAACAAGATTAAATGAAATATAATTTTGAAAACAATGAGCACCTTGCTTCTATTCTTACGATTCAAAGAGAGTGTATAATAAGAGCAGGTACTTATCTAAATTGAGAATCTAACATTAAACAAGTGTCAAACCATACTTACTGCCAAATTTTGACAGGGTTATAGTGGAGCTTGATAAATAGTCAAATTCTAATTCTTAATTCAGAAATCAAGTGTTAATCTTGACTATGTATTCTTGAAAATTCATTGGGAATTCCTAATAAAACATGATAGTTATTGTACAACTTTTCTTAATATACACTTACCGTATATCTCCAAAACCGTTGAAATAAAACTTGCCTGATACTCGTGTTTCTGAGAACCCGACTGATATTTCTGATCAAACATACCTGAAACAAGAAAGTTCGTCATTAGTTCTAATTGAATACAGAACTCGGCAAATGATATAATATTGGTGTAATAACTCAGTTTCTTTCAGTCCATTGCGTGGAAAATATCCATTTCCTTGACGTAATCTAATTGATACTGTTTCTTATTGAAATAGACGTAGAAGAAAAACGGGGATAATAGGTGTCTATCATGTTACGAATTGGGTATTAATTTTGGTAATATTCTTAAGTAATTACTTTTTTATTTATGGTATGGAAGATTGGAGTCTTTAATAATAGGCCCTGGCACAGCTAGGTGGGGTCGCGGCAGACCGAAGAGAAGACGGGCGGCGGGAAGCTTTAGATGGCTCACTCGACATTTGGCGAAATTTACCTCAGCACCAAAATAAATGGCAAACGTTTCAGGCAAAACACAGAACACGGCATCAGGCAGTGACTAGAGACACCATTACTTATAATATTCATGCCCGTGTAATGTACACTATGCACAAGTTTCAATACTTCCATAGCCGTATTCATAATTGTCATGGGCCGTACACTCCTATTTACGGTTTCAATCACTGACACGCCTGTTTTTTCCAACTTCAAAAAAAGGAGCTAATCAATTCGACACGTATGTATGTACTATTGTTGGCATTGCACAATATTCACATATGTTACTTTGTATGGGCTTCTAAACACGTGTGCCAAATTTCCCAAGTGTATGTATGTTTGTATGAATGTGTGTCAGTACACGGATTTCTCTGAAACTACTTATCAGATCGTGATCATTTCTTTTTTATTGGATTAAGTATCTCTTAACTTAGGGAACAGTGCAAGTTTCATCAAAATCACACCATCCGTCTCTATCAGCTGTTATTCGTGTGCACTCATTCAATGGGCCACCCACTGCAGACTTAATCTGGTCGGTCCATCGCATGGGCGACATGCCGCGCGCTCTCGTTCCTTCCCTGAACTACAGGCCGCTCTATATAGTCGTTGCCTCGTCGGGACAAGTGTCTAAAGAACTGGAGTACTCGAGCTTGGACTATAGCCGATAGACGCTGCCTGATACCGAGCTCTTGAAGGATGGATATGTTTGTGCGAAAATCTGTCCATGTGTACCTATAATAAAGAATTAATAATAACAAAAATAATTATAAATTACATGTACACTTATACCAACATAAAAACTGAAATAAAAGTCGCACTACTAATCCAACGGCCATTTTTTCATCCACAAATAGTAATTAAGCGAAAAGAATTGGACAGAGCAATTGATATTTATCGTAAATATCTCGTTACAATGATTTACCGAGCAATTACGTCGAGCAGCGTCAAACAAATTTGTTTTTTGTTGGATTAAACATTTTTGGGACGATGAATTAGGACGTGTTCGTAATTAGGGGTGAATGTTATTTAATTACTAAACGACCCTGCAGAAAAACTGTGTTTTTGTGGAACTAATATTGGAGCAGATTTTTAAATATAATGTGATTATTAGACTGCTTAGGAGGTCTAGTGGTTGTAGGCGTTGCTGCAAAGAACGAGATCCTGGGTCCGATTCCGCAGTTGACCACGTGTTATTGAGTTTTTCTATAAAGATTTTTTTTAATAGTTCATCGGCGTTTTACCAGCTAATGGCATGTACCTGGGCGACCAAGCTATGCTCGGGTGAAAATAGAGAAAACGACGTTTTCTAAAAATTAAACCTAGCTAGATCGATGTATCGCCCCCCTGCATACTAAATTTCATGAAAATCGTTTGAGCCGTTTCCTAGATTCAGATTATATATACAAGAATTGCTCGTTTAAAGTTATGGCAATGTAATATCAATGGAATCAATAGAACACCTCTGCCTTACCCTTCAGGGAAATCTATGATGACTTTATGGACGTTTATGTACAAAATGAAATATAAAATGGTTTAATTCACCAAAATCTAATTATCTTCTGTCGAACTAGATGGCAGTTTGTTGCTAGACGAGGCTGTACTCGTATTAAGTATTTTTTGCGATAAACCTATAAAAAAACCACTGATATTTGAAACATATCTCAAATTCCTCAATAGAACCTCAACCAACACAGCAGAAACATAGGTAGCACACACACAAATAAACCTACGCTCACAAATACTTAATCGTACAAACACGAGTTGCCATCAAACGCCAGTTGCTCGTACAAAGATGGTGGGAAGTACCCGCAAACCACACCCGCATCGCTGCTAGCCTGGTACCGCGAGAGTGGCCACACGATAAATACGTCAATGGATTGTCCTGCATTTTGTATGTAAATCGAGTTGGAACTGGCTGCGATCTGCGATTTGTCGCAATCTGTGCTTACGTGTTGCCAATGTCACTTTCTGTTGCGTAGACAACACGCAGGATATTTATTGGTTACTCTTTATTTAGCAGCATACGTAGTATGGCCAATACGTCTTTGTTACCGGCAGTTAGTGTCATATTTTGTGACGTCATTAAAATGTTTACCAAAACTATGCGACGACATTACGGTAGATCGAGTTGTAGATGGCGAGACGAGCTCGATTTCTACCGAAAGGACTGTTCTCCATAAGCTTAAAACCGAATTGAGCGGGAATTGTTGTTATCTCCAATATTATTCAGTGGTTTTTGTCAAAATGTTAGTTAAAGGAAATCTTGAATGACAATTTAAAGCGCTCTTCAACTGGAATTTGAAGAACTGATTACTAAAAAATACTTGATAAAAATATTATAATTTAAGATGTATTTATCGGCCATATATAAACCCCGAACAGCTTATGGAGAGATATATTTTAAAATAGCTTATTATTTTCCGAGTGACTAATAACTTAAAAGTCGACTAAATGTTTGCAACTAATAAAATAAATTGTCAGCGATTAAATATTTTCGCGACTATTATATTATGTAAGGTTCAAACTTAAGGGTGTTATAAAAACTAAAAACTAGCAGCTGCGTTTAGGTAGCAAATAAACTATACCAGTCAATTGAAATATTAGGCGAGGAGCTATATATAATGACTTGGCGACTAATAATGTTAGTAGGGTGGCAAAGATAATATATTACCAACTATTTCGTGCCGTCTAAAAACCCACTTTCAGGCTTCGCTTTGCGGGCAGCTCTAAATGTTAAAACGAGTACAATAAAAAGGAATAAGAGTTAATTATTAATATTTTTTTATCATAATTACATGAAAACGGCGGAAGGTGCGATGGTTGGATATCTGTTCTGTGGTTGGATACGAGTGTAGTGCGAGGTGGCGGGGTGCGTGCGGGTGCACTGCCCTTTTCTTTTATAGGCTATATTCACTTCATTTTTTTTTTATAGGTTGTACTCATATATAGAAAGCTTTTAACAAATTTTCAAGACTCGGAAATTTTATGTTTTTTTGTGTGTTTTTCGTGAGGTAAAAATATGAGAATTGGTCCAGGAGCGAGCGAAGCGAGCTCGGGAGCTTAGGGCACCCCGACACGGACAGGTTAGGTTCGAAGAGATGACGGGAGCTGAAGTGAGCGAGCAAAGCGAGCGAACTCAGCTCCCGTCATCTTCTTCGTGTTAGGTTACTTTAGACCCTTCAGACAGAAATAGGAGCCCCGCGCAGCGGGGCTCCGTCGACATTGTTGTTAAATAGTAATTGTAAAAACTTTAACCATGAATATCTCCTTAACCATGGGGTTCCGCGGGGTTGGGATGGTACAGTGGGGTAGCCCCACTAACCCCCACTTCCCTACCCCCCTTCCCGCCCCAAAAATCGATGGACTTTGATAGAAATTTTGATTCTAAACTAAAAACTTAAACCATGGATATCTCCATAACCATGGGGCTCCGAGTGGTGGGGTTGGTAAGGGGGGGATAAAACCCTTTTTATTGTGTAACTTTAATACTAAGGTATAACTACTGTCTTCTATGACTTTTTAAAAATAAATAAAAGTAATTACTCTTTTTATGTTTTTAATTTATTCACCTATAATTTTGAAAATAAAAGCCGCAAAATATATTTTCTTCATGTCATTTTAGAGTTTATTTAAAGCTATTAAAAGTCACACAATATATGTATAATATAAGCTAGTTTATATTTATTCTTCATACAAACAATTTTAAATAGAATCTGATTTGTATTATTTATGAATGCCCATTTTCTATTTTATTTTCATCATTAAGTTTTCGCTTAGATATTAATTCAGTTCCCAAAAGAAAAACTTGATGCTAGTTTAAATTAAAACGGAGCTTATAACTGATATATTAATATGCTACCTTTTACTTATTACGATACTCCTTATTAGCTGCCAACCCATTATTATATGGTACACACTCTATTATTTTTTAAACCTATATTCATTTTACTTAGTTGCTGCATTAAATACATGCCTTTTAAAATCAATATAATTCCAACATATTTAATCCTTTCTATCCCTTAAAACCGTTCCAAGATGGCTACCCTACCGGGGTCTCATAGATGTATACAAAAGCGCACATGAAGGATTTGAGCTGTCTTACACGATCAAAAGGAGAATTTCTAATACATTACGTTTTAAATCTATGTATTCGAAGGACTTTGATGGGCTTTAGAGTTTGAGCCACATCACAAGCAAGCGGTGAAATGAATGAATAATGTGTTTTTGTTATTTTGATGGAACATGATTTAAGTCTATTTACTTTTGATTTATGAGTTACGGAAAATATTGCGAGGCAACTAAACTAAAATTTCGAACACAAATGACCAATACGGACTTATATTACATACGGGCTTGCTTCTCAAAGAGTTTAGGCCTGTATCCCAGGAGTTGGAACGCTATGTGATGAAACATACTATGAAATTATGCTTATGTTATGAGTGTATTTACTTGGCTAGATCAATATCTATTAATATTGTAGATATCTTATTTTTGATACTTATTTACGATGACTGTTTCCACATCTACATTTTTTTCCTATTTTAGTACGACGGATATCTATTCCCCTGTCCTGCATAAAATTTTCCCAACAACTCAACATATATTTCTCACATTTGACGAAACCAACAAAAAGTAAAAAAGTGTTCCATCAAAAATCGCTAACAATAGATTCATATTTCGAATACCTACACTCAAAACCCAAACCATCACCGCCCACTAGTGTTCTACACACTTTTCCAGAATCCGACCCATATTTCTATTCAGCCCAATTTAAAATAAAATGGAATAACACAAAACGTAGCGAACTTTAGTCCATATCTCTTTATAGCAGTGTCCACATGGAGATCGGACACAATGTGATTTTCCGTCTCACTGACTTTCAACGCGCGCCAAATTTGAAAATGTCCTGAAATTCACAACTATTCTACAGCCGGAGACAAAAGGTATCATTTTGCAGCTCATATTATATAAGCTTTCAGTTATTTAGAGTTATGGTTGTAATTAAACGTATTCTTGGTTGACATTTTGAAATTGTGTTGATTAAAAGACAGGTTAATGTTGAATAAAGCTGCGTATGATATGTTTGTGTTATATTTTACACTAGCTGTCCCACGCGGCTTCACTCCCGTCAATTGGCTACCTACCTACCCGTCTACCCTACCTACCCTACATGATTGATGCCTAACTTAAACCATTTACGCAGCGCACGCAACGGAAGCTCTCATATAGGAATATTTTTTCCCGTTTTTGCAACATTTTTCATTTATGCTCCGCTCCTTTGGGTCATAGCGTGATGTTATAACCTATAACCTTCCTCGATAAATGGACTATCCAATACAAATAGAATTTTTCAATTCCTACCAGGAGTTCCTGAGATTAGCGCGTTCAAACAAACAAACAAACTCTTCAGCTTTATAATATTAGTAAAGATTTGTAGTAAAAATAAATAATTTAAAAGTGGTAATTTGTTTTACGTATTTTTGAGCATTTGTTTTTATCTTGTTCGTTCTATTGAATTTGTATTAATACAGGAATCTAGTTTATTTTATGCGTTTCGAAATATAAAACAATAATTGCTTAAATAAATATATAAAAAAATTGCATAAAAAAATTATGTTCGCTATATTCGATAAACTGTTGCCACGGTAAAAGTTTGTACAACAGCGTATAAAATGATGTTTAGCGAGGTTCATATATATCCATCTGAGCTATAAATATAAAATATTCATACCATATTATTTTCAAAAGATATCTTACCAGAACTTTGCTGTTGAATTTCTCCAATATAATTTTGCTTTCGATTGTACCGTTCTATCATGTCACAGCCTATTTTAATTTAGATGTTCAAACACATGACGTCATCATTGCAATCAGTAATTGATTGATAGCCAATACACAGGTAAACAATGTTTTTCCATCAATCAGTTAATCCCGGCTTACTAGTACATCAAATGTTATTACAATATAGCACAGAGCACGTTGTGACTAGAGCCGCCATTGAAAATAATAATAGAGGCCATGCAATTATGCTGAGAATAGGTTTCAGCTGTCAAAGAGGGATGTTTCTTGGGTAGAAAAAACATAATTCTATTTAGCTCAGTCAGTCAGTCAGTGAAATTATCCCTTATTTGACCCTTATTTTTGCTTAAAAAAAAAAAAAAACTGACAATGATAAAGCACATCAAAGTTCTTGTTCAAAGTGGTTTGTGACGTCACTTTGCCAGAATAAAGTGTAGCACACCGTGACGTCACAGGATATATCAACGCACTGTATCGTCGTAATTTTTTGTTTACGTGGCAAAAGAAAAATACGTGTCAAATATTTTTTAATAATCTATCTGACTGACTAAATTTTTTTTTTATCAACGTCCCTTTTGTCACGGTTCGTTTATGGTGATTCTTGACACTCTTGGTTTGTATGAAAAGTATTCGACATCGTGCTGAGATAGATAGAGATAAAATATACTTTATTGTAAACCAATATTTTACTCAACTTTTATACAATATACTTATGTATATGGGTACAACTACGAAGGCGGCCTTTTGCTGACAGCAATTTCTACCAGACAACCTACCGTGCAATTGCCTTGCGCACGAGTTTCGGCTTTCATAGCTATAGTCAAAATTGTCAAGGACCATCTATTTTTATGAGTAATACTGTGACATTTCCCGTGCCTCTTGTGAATGCCCGGCTTTGTGATTCTAAGCTCTGTGCAATATACGTATTATAGTGTCGTATGTACACATAATGACATTAATACCCAATAATTACCTATTGATTCTTGGGCGGATTATTACCAGTTTGGTTATAGAGTTTACTGAGAAATGCTAGTATTAGACGTCGGAGGTAAACAGAATGGGCTATCTTTACACCAATACTATGCTGGTTATTGGAGAAGTGGGTTGATAAAAGTTGTATTTTTTACCATGTTTTAATGAGAGCACGACGTTTGGGAATCGCCTCTATTTTATTTCTCATATTGATATGTTGCTTTTATTAGATACTAATATGTGTCCGTGACCTATTAAGTATATAAATATTTGATTGATATATGAACATAAATTGAAGTTATAGCATTTTCTATAGGTCTATCGAAAATATTGTCGTATTAAGATTGATTTTGGAGTTCTCAGTTGAATAAAACGTTTTTGAAGTTCTAATTGAGATTATACAGCTAAGAATTGGAATGCCCTGCCGAAGTCTGTCTCATGATAAGTAAAATCTAAAATAATTTAAGTCAAGTGTGAATAAGGTTGCTTGAAGACAAGCTTGTCTTTTTCATCGACCACATCATAGCATATCATCGGGTGACATAGTGGTCAAAAGCGAGCGTATCAATTAAAAAAATACTGGCCAGTTTTGTCGAGACTTTCTCTCATCAACTGAGAAAAAAACACTGTGATTCCAAGTTAAGTGCACAATCGCGTGAAAGACAACAATTTGTTTAACTCAGAGATAGCCAAGCAAGTAAATGTGTACTACTGCTTATCTTGGGTACGTTAGTAGGGGAAATAATTGCTTCTTTTACTTATACAAGCTACCTTTTGTTGTAAAAACTAAGAATCCCGGATACATCCAATTAATCGTGCGGTAGCTTATTTATTGGCTCATGTATCTTGTAGTTGAAAGCGTGGCTGCTTAGAATTTGTAGCTGAATTGGATCTCTGGGTCGTTTCAAATTGTATTGTGCATGTAGGATTTTTATTTCGTTTAAGTACCTATAATTCACCAGTATTGTATAATTTATTCATAGTTATTGTATTATTTTTTTTTAAGTAATTGTCTGACACGCTGTTCCGTTGTTGCTAAATTAGCTATTATACCTATGTTTGCAAACAAAAATAAGCATGTGAGAACCATGTTCCTATTATTACTGTTTATCAAATGAATAAATTTACCTGATAGTGCTTGTAATATTTTAAACCTTTATTTAGTTTTTCTGGGTGCATCGTCCTCACGTATATGAATTAATATGTGTATGTAAATATTGTAAATACTTTTTCTTAAAGAGTAATTGTTATGTTTCTTGTCCGTTCTTCTCCATAACAAGCTCTTTTTCCGAATGGACGGTAGAATCAATTATTATTACTTGTAAATAAAATATTTTGACGTGCAATAGTGGCGCAGTTTTTTTAATTTCTATTAGGCGAGTAATCGCCTAATTGAAATAAAAAAAAATACTTTGACTTTGGTTAAATAATAACAGCCGCATGGTTTGATCTCTGAGTATCGAACCATGGATACAACGCAGAGGTCGATTTGTGGCTGGATGACCATACATCACACCCATATCAGAAGGTCGGGAAGAGTCTGTCTCTTCCGTGCGTCGGAAAGCAAGTTAAGCTGTTGGTCGCGGCTGTTACTTGTAGACCTTTGACGTCGTTACGGATTAGATTTCAGGTATTTCCAGTTACTGGGTCGTGAAGGCCAGATAGGAAATCACTCTATGTAAAATATTGGTACTAACATTCAGTCTAACTGTATACAGTTGACTGTATCCAGTTAGACTGGAAGACCAAACCAGGCCTGTTTGTTTACGCTATAAACAGCCAATTTCACCCGGCTCCAACTTTTCGAGATGTGACCGTGCCAATAACGAACCATCTTAAGCGGTACGTAGTCATCGACTCTCAATTTTTATCCGTACATTAAGGCAAAGGCTCAGCTGGCTGCCAAAAAGTTGGGGATCCTTGCGAAGCTGAGAAGGTACTTCACGCCGGAACAGCTGTTTAACTTGTATCAAGCGCAAGTCCGATCATGCATGGAGTACTGTTCTTATTTCTGGGATGGATCTGCCAAATACCAGCTTGATTCAATGCCAGCTTGTCATACGCGCTCATCGTTTTGGGAATACTTTTATTATGAGTACATCTAAGGAGTGGAATTCCCTGCCGGAGTCTGTATTGCTCGATAGCTCTACAATCTAGGGCTATTCAAGTCAAGAGTGAATAGGTTATTTCTAGGCGTGCTTCACCGTTAGCGCCCACATCATCACTTACCATCAGGTGAGATTATAGTCAAGCGCGAGCATATTTTATTTAAATGAATTTAAAAAAATATAATTGGTGAAAGGCTTGGCAGATTACTTTGCAACCATCAACACTATATTCCATTCCTCCCACAGTGAATCATAACATTGGCAAACTAGGAATCGGAGTCGCTATTCACAGCGGCTTATCGTGACTGAATACACGGGTGCATTCTGATAATATGGACAGAATGAATATGTTTGAACCGATGCATCGTCATATCTGCAGATACAATTGTTACGTCATCTTTTAGAGACATTGTTTAGCTAGTGAGAAAGGGTTATTCTAGGTTTGCATTTAGAATGAGATGACATTTCGAACTTAATCTGTCTTTGGCTTCTATTTTCATGAAGTTTATGACATTGATTGTCGCTGAGCAATGACGAGCATATGACCTTTAGATAATACGGAGCCTTGAACAAGACAGATCGAATTTTAGAAAACGTTCGACTTTGTACGTAGTGTATTGCTTCGTAAACAACTTTCACTCATACACTGTGATATCTCGGGTATAACGCACATCTTTGTCCATGTCTCAGTGAACCCGGCAGGATAAAGTAACACTACGCGCATAGATTAAGTGGCTGACACCACTCTCTTGTACCAGATATAAAACGAGTTTAGAAAGAATATTCTTATAGTGGATTGTTGGCGTATATTTAGAACAGACGGTTTGTACTGTGAAAGCGTGGCGAGTTTTAGAAAGCAAAGAAGAGGGTCAATAGTTAATAAATATAGTAATAATAATATAGTTAATAGTTATTTTGTGTTATTAACGATCTCTAGTTTCATTTTAAAGGTTGATCGAAGAATAGGTTTGTTTCCTGGTTGGAAAAATGATAATTCTATTTAGTCCAAATAAATAAAAATTGCCAAAGATAAAGCGCATCAAAGTTCAGAAGTGGGGGCTTGTGACATCACTTTTACAATATAAAGTGTAGCACACCGAGATTTCAACGCACTGCATCGTCTTCATTTTTTGTTTACGTGGCAAATGAAAAAATACGTGTCCAATATTTTTAGGTTATCTAACTGATGGACAAAATAAATATTTTTTGACAACTACCCTATTGTTATTTATTTATTCATTTCAATTACTCTTTGCACTAACAGTGTGACCCTACACGTGCAAAGAGTCAATGCTAAGATAATTACATTCAAACAGACAAACAACACACAAATAATTTACCACTCGCACAAACCAACATTGTATTGTGCTTGTTTTGCATCCCTAAATTACATAATTCATTTGAAAGAAGCTACATGACTTTTTTGCCTGTTTATATTCCAAAAAATAATAAGTTACGTTTCTCTACCACTTTCATAAATGCAAAATCTGTACGCCATCCTCATCTTACCGTAAATCCAAATATGCCCGTACTGACACCAAATTACCTACCCAGCGTTAACCACCTACTTTACAACGTATAAACTTAAACTCACAAATTGGTCGCACAGGTAAATTGATACCGGTCGGCAAATTATCGGCGATTCCACTAATCACCACCCCGTAATGCGCTGTACCGCGCTGTTACCGCGGCCGGAATTAGGAAACCTGGATGGTTTATGCACCAATTATTGTGATAAAGTAGTTTGGCACCTATTTAGGTAAACACGACTGGTAAAAAATATTGACGTTGTGTAAAAAAAGGTTTATAACAACTTTAGCTGGAAAGTATCAAAATTTTCGACATCAATGTTTTATAGCAAAGTGACAATGTATGAGACGTTTTTACGGTTGGCCTGTGTCAGAATATAACTAAATGAAACCAAATTTAACAAGTAATCTATACAGAATTCAGTACAAAAATTAACGCAAAACAATCTTATCAGATCCTCAATAAAAATTAATTGCAATTAAATCTTCTAGCAACAAAAAATTACAAAAACGGTCAAACAGAAACTTCACAAATCAGAGAAAAATCAATCAATTCAATAAACGAAACCTGAGAAAGGAGGAAATAAATAAATTGCCTTTCTAATTAAGGAAAATATAAAGATTTTTGGACAGAAAATAAATTTATTGATAACAAACGACGCTGACGGGATAAAAAGGGAAATAAATTGAGAATTTATGTTTTCCGTTCAATATGTATATTTTTAATAGCGTTTTAAAATACAAATATAAAATGGCCACGTTTTTATTCCGGACGAAAATAAATTTTGTCGTCAATAGCTTTTTCGATACTGAGTTATGTCATTACATGATAAAAATGTCATCAGAATATGAATAGTACAGTTTTACAGCAGAATTACTGAATGAACTATATATGTATATCGGAGGAAGGTATACGAATAATAATCAGGAAAAAAAGAAATATCAGGGGTGTCTATAAAGGCGCTCTGAGTGGGTTCTTCCACCATGATTTCGTGGAGTTAGAAAAAGGAGTTAAAAGAGTTGTGAGGAAAAGAGTTGAGATACAGCCTAAAGTGGCGTGAATAAACTTGAAAAAGTATTTTTTGTTGAGAGAAAGCGAAACGATTGGTGACCGAATCCGCTGCTTTGATAAAATTGGAACAAGGACTATCTCTAAAACTGCGTAAGTTACCCGCTTTGCATATGCATTACCCACGTAAGCCCACACGATCGAGGGTATATTGAAAATAGCCTTCATGTTTTCGATATGTATATTGATGATTGGCTCTTGGCGGGCAGTTGAAATACTATTAATACATTTGAGACTTGGATTACGAGCGACGTGGTCACTTTGAGATACAGTCATTCTGATACCAACACGCGACGCGTATTTTACTGCGCTTAAGAACTTCTTGCCGGGCATTCCCAGTGTCGCCGCTTACGTTTAGTTCCGTAGCGAGTGCGTAAAGTATTTTTCTAGGCTCCGATGTGAGTATATGAGCCTGAACCTTGAGTAGGTCAGGCATACCCTAGGTAGCCAAGCCATTTTGCAGCAGTAGACTTGGTAAAAGTTGGTGGAATTTTGAGGAATAACATAAAAGAAAAGGAAGTGAATAATAATGATGACGGTTGACAGGGGAAAACTAAAAGAAAAACTTGTTAATGACGAGCGTAGACGGGCTAGTGTTTCGACAACACAGAAAACCTTTTCTTGTATAGAGATTATTTTTGCCATCATGTCGAAAAACACGTTGAGTCATAATGCACGAGTAGGCGACGATGTGTACTCACTACCTAATAAATATTATAACGTTAAAAAACCGCCCATTTTACTCCGATAAAATTGCCCTCAAAAATTACAAGTTTTCCAATAAAATTCGCAGCCAATATAAAGCTGCAAGTATTACAAGGAGCCACTTGCGCAAGCACCCTTCATATAAAGGGGTTATTTGCAAGAGCTTGCGGCCGAGCCTCTCGAATGTCGCAGGTAAATGGTGAGAATAAACCTAGTGTGATAGTAACAGGATTATCAACACATATAATAAATCTGAAGAAAAGACGCTTTTGTACATCGAACATATTTCCAAATAAAAAAAGTTATTTTTCACTTTGTAGTTTTTTATTTGGAAGTCAGTGGTATTTTTTTGCAAAAAAGTTATTTTTTTCGCTTTTTTGTTTTACCTACCTAATAGGCAAGTTTTTTAGTAAGGTAACTATAATGCCAGAATATATTACCCGAATATCATGAAACTTGAACATAACCGGTGAATAGAGAGATCTGCGTACCCCTTAAGAGCTTACAGGCGTGATGTTGTGCTATGAAATGGTACAAATAATAAACAGACATGCGATTGCAGCAATCCCGAGTGATTTGCCGTTATTTATTGAAGAGTTCTGCTGTAAATCTTCGAAGTTCTTCATCAGATCTTCACCAAATTAAAACGAGACCCATTTCGAAACATACACTTTCAGATAAAAAAAGAATTTTCACAATCGGTTCACAATTGACGGAGATATCGGTGAAAACATATTTAAAAAAAAAACATACCCCAAGTCGAACATAGAACCTCCTCCTTTTTGGTAAGTCGGTTAAAAAATAGCCAAGGTGTTAAACCTGGTACCTTGTTTTTATATAGCTCTTGTAAATTGTAATTTTAATTGTGATTTTGTGTGTTGTGCTGTGTCTTTTGTGTGCTCTAAATAAATGTTTTTATCAACCTAACTAAAGGATAAGCAACAGAACTCATTTTAAGCAAGAATTTTTGTCTGTTTATCTGTTTAGTTGTGCACGAATCACGTAAAATGCACTAAACCGATGTAGATAACTTTTATACATATAAATTGTGCGTAACTTGAAGTTTTACTTAGTTTTTGTTTCAATGCAATCGGTACACTCTATCAAAATATACATGAATTTAAAGTGTTCCACAAGTAAAATATTACAACACACGCAATTCCGGACAGTTGGACTCCATATTCAATATATGGCATTGTGCATTTAAAGTATTTTTCTGAATGGCGGTGTTAAGATTCTCCGCAGAAGAATAGTAGTAGGTAAGGTAAGGTAGTCGACGGAGCGAAGCCCCGGGCACAGCTAGACGAAACAATTTTTCTCTCTTTTCTTACTGGCGAAAGTAGTTTTATTCGCATTTAAAATGTTTTTTTTATCAAGATTATATGTAATACTAGCATAGCATTACTTATACATAGGTGCGCCTATCCGTTTAGAGAACATGGTTGTATAATTTTATGAATTTTAGAACTGCGTTTTTTACTTAACTTCAAGGTTATATCGTTTTAAAAGTATATTATATTCATTTCCAAGTAGTTCCACACCCTTAAAGGAGCGTCCTCACTGGGAGCACTATTCGTGAGCATTTGTAAACGAGCAATCGTAGGTGACAATCAAATGCTTCCCAGCGAGCTCAGCATTCACGTTCGAGCAAAACTATGAACGTTCGAGTTGAACATTCCCTTGCGAGCTTGGAGCATTCGAATACGATCTCGTTAAATGCCATTCATTCGACACAAACACGTAAGATCAAGGAGCTGTTCCTTGCTTTATAAGAGGCCAGTAATATTGGTACATACATACTCATTGATTTCATTATCTGAGTACTCGCTTTCGAGCGTTTTATTTGCGTGAACATTCGAATGCGAGCCGTTTCCGCGAAGTTCGTTGCGACGTCCTCACCGGCCGAAGTTCGGGCTTGCATGTAAGCTTTGTAACGCTCGGCTCAACGTCCACAGCAAAATATTCGACGTCGAATGCTATCAGTGAGGACGTTACTTTTGAAGGAAATTAAAAGTTAATTGCTTCTCTTAATTTATTCCAGTGATTTTCTGCTAACAGTAGAGATGGAGAAAAATCCTGAACATTTTGATAATACCTACCGTAAACTGTAACGTATTTACTATGAGATTGGACTGTGAAAATAAACCATGGGGTGACAATATCCTTTGAAAAACAAGTATCTTTAAAACATCAAAGAAAAACACAGCCAACGAAAACAAATTACCAATTCAGTCTTCCTCAAACGAACAGCCTGAAACACAGATCACAGTGTACAAGACGTTTCAGCAACTCATTTGCTATGCTTGAAGTTTCAGGCCGTGGCTCTGGCGACTGTAACCCCGGATTTGTACTAAGACCTCAGCGGTGCGTGGCTTTTGAAATTTTTATTCGTTACACGGCACTTGTGGGACTTCAAAACGAGTTTAAACGTTATATGGGACGCGGCATTTTATTTCGCTTTATATGGGTTGAACTGGGTAGGTTAGGTGTGGTTGGATGTTTAGTGAAAAGAAAATGTTTTTAGAACGTCGATAAAAGTTTACTGGTTTAGTTTAGTTTTACTGCAGGGCCTGGGCCGAGGTGACTCAAGAAAACTTGAAAGGATTTGGCGATAGACTTCGCGCAGCAGTGGGACAGTACAAGGTACTGTAAAAATATAATGAAAAGTTGATGGTTTTCTTGGTATATGAATGACTTGGTAACTGTATTTTTCGTTTCGGGGTAGAGTCATTGTTTCATGGTTAATGATAAAAACAATGAGAAGAACAATGTATAAATAATGGAGATACTTAAACGAGGTATCCGTTTAAGTATCTATATTGATACACCTGCACCTACATAACCATCTTTTCATTTCAATAATCTATAAAATGTAACCCAAACACAATGAATAAAAAAGAAAACATTTTTCCATTTAATTTCCCTTTTAGCTTTACCAGAAATCCCTAAGCATGCTAATTGTAACAACGGAATAGTTAGAAATTTACTTCTATTCCAAAATCTTTTCCAGAAAAACTCAATTTTTCCTCTTCCCCTGAATGTTAACAGAAAATAAAGGGTCGAACCAAATGGCTCGGCAATACTGTTTTCTAATAATCCCTACAAGGTCTGTTCTTAGGGCCTCTTAATTAAAACATAAACGACTTTCCTATGGGGATGTTTTTACGAGGGTGGTATTACGAACGTGAATTGCATTTTTTTTCCCTTGAGTCCTCTTGTTTTTGCGAATGACGTGCTTATTCTGAGTCGATTATGGTTTAGTCTTGTATATTCGATTTTGTTACAGTTACCTCGCCCTTTTCTAGTGGTAAAAAACGATAAAGCTTTTACTATATTGATACAGGATTTGACTTAAGTTCAGCATATAATGTTTCAATTGATAGGACTAGGTACTCCTCCCTGTGAGAACCAGTAAACTGTAATCCACCACGCGGGTACAGTGCGGTTTGGTCGATATAACATGTCTTCGATTTTATAGTTCAAGAACATGAAGAATATAATTTCACAGAATAAAATTAACAAAAAGTTAAGTATATGTCCCGGCCATATAAAGTCCCGGCTGTTGCACTGGTTTAGGCCTCCCACCAGGTGGACCGATGAACTGGTGAAGGTTGCGGGGATTCGCTGGATGCGGGACGCACGGGATCGGCCAACGCTTGGGGGAGGCTTAAGTCCAGCAGTGGACGTTTTTCGGCTGATATGATGATGATGATAATGTTGCGCTGGGCCATCCTGCTATTTTTCCAATTCGTTTCTTTCTGTTACTAAAGGACCGAAATATAATCCAGCCAAGTCTCAATAATAAAATAAAATAAGCCTGGGCAAGAATACAAAAAAAAAGAATTGCAAAATACAAATTAATTAATAATAAATAGCAATAGAAATCAATGTCAATAAAAAGAGAAAACCAACCGTGTTAGTGCCTCTATAAGTATTTATAAGAGAACAATACACTTAAAAAGGCATTATTTTGCTATCAGAATGATGCCCAGAAACACGGGTATTATTCAAGAATACGTCAATAATTTTCCGGCAATTCGAAAAATTGCCTAACACGGTGTTACCTAGAAAAATAATTGTTTTCTCAAAATAATTAGTCCTCAGTCCAGTAAAGAAGATACAATACATAACAACTCCGTTACTTTAACTCCTTTATACTGTACTTTTTTATTTAAAACGTGCATAGCTACAACCAAATAAATAGAGTTAATTTAAGTATAAAGCTGCTCGGCTTTTTAAGCTTAATGTAATTTGTATTGTATTAAACTTTTGTAATGTGTTTTTAAACATTCAGTTTCAATTTTAATAATACTCGTACAAACCGGGTGAACATAAATGTTGAATTTTCGGATAAATTTAAGTTCTGAAAAACATTTTAAGAAAATATAGATGGTGTAATCAGATGGTAGAAACAAATACACGATTCTATGCATACCATGCTAACAAAGTCGTAGAGATACGCCTTGGCAGAGAGCTACGCCGTAGCATTTTGCTACGCCGTAGCATTTTGCTACGCGACAGCAGAGTACTACGCCGTAGCAGACAGATACATCTTAACTATGGCAAGACCGCAGGATCCCCACGTGTTCGGCACAGTTTTTACGATGTTGTTTTGCGTAAATCGAAGAAAAGTAAAGTGAGGGACTACCGAGACATGCCTTACACAAAATATCAAAAAAACAACATTTCGCATCACACCTGCTTTCCCCAGAGGATTAAGCCGAGGTGAATCTAACCCCCCCTCCTCCACATTTCGCCAGCTATGTTTAAATTCTATCAACCGAACCCTAATCCGGACTCGAATCAGATTTAAAAACCCAATTTCACTTTGAGAAAATCTATTTGACTTTTTACGAAGAAAACTAATGATTTAAAATCAGTTCCGTAGTTACTAACAGCAGTAATTACATCACCCATAACATAATTACTTCTAATTTTGTAACTAACACCTTGATGACCTTAATTAGAAGTCAGAACTTAACTGAATGGTTATGGCAACCCCAAACAGGTGACTAAAGGTAGTGTGGTCGCTGTTAGTTTGTCGTTAGTACTAGGGTTACATGACTTGGATGGGTAAGATCTACCTTAATGTATTCTGGCCTTAAGGATAATCTCTGGAGATGAATTCTTCAGAGAAATGCTTAATTTTAAGAAATTCTTCAATTGGATTATACCTGTAGCTAAACCATTCTGTATTTTATGAACAAAAAAACGTTTAGTAGAAACTATAACCCGACTACGGTTTGTTTTAACCTTTGTTTCCCGGGCCCTAATAACGAATCGATTGAAACCTTATTCATCAAAATTGGATAAATAGTTTAAGCACTACGGAGGAACATACGTAAATACAAGCATACATAGACTGCCAAAATCATAACCCTTCCTTTTGGCTTCACCGTAGACGGGTAAAGAAAAGTTATGAGCCCGATGGGACTTTCCATCAGCACAGATAATATAATACTAGCATACAAATGCCTTATCCCATACAAAGAAACCGTGCCGACGTAACTAGCATTTTTCATCTGATTATACCGATAATTTTTTGTAAATCTAGTGCTAAAATTTCAGTCTGTTGAAGTTATTGCCAAATTAAACTATATACATACACTCATGGGGGTACCTTTTCCCAAGGGGATAGGCTGAAGGCTAAACTACAGAACGCCACCTGCTATGATCCTTACATACTTCTTTTGCTTCACTCACATTCATACATCTAGTCATACACGCACGCCGGTTATGAGTACTGCGTACCTGGCCTTTCTGATGAACATCACCAGGGTCATTTCTAAATTAAAAAAAAATGTAGTCTACATAATAACTAAACAAAACTACTTTTAGAGGTATCTAAAACATTTATTTTCCACATCTCCCTCCATAACACTCATTCCTCACTCCGCACCATTTCATATTTTTCTCCATCTCACGAAATTATCACGCAAATATGGTAGAAATGTACATTCAAGTAAGTTCTTATTGCACCCCCGGGTATTATTGCACAGGCCAACATGTTTACCTGGGCCATAAAATATTTTAACTCTTAAATTATTCTCTTTTCGCCCATGAGCGGGGCGCATTTACGCATTGTGGCCCATTCAATAAAAAGGGAAAGTTGTTTCTGTTGGTGTCGTAAATGACAAAACAATTTAGTCTTGCAGATAGATATAGGTATATAATTGGAGAAATTAAACTGGGTTTCTACAATTTCGGCGATTATGATGAAGTCATATTTAAAATGATAATTTACATTTCTATAATTGCATCTGGTGGTTCATAAACCACTCCCCAATTTATCTTCTAGTGTCCTTGTAAGTATTTTCGTAGTAATCATAATTATACAAGAATATTTACAGTAATTTTTCAACCTATTGTATACATTCTAGTTTCTCGAATATGTTACGGTAGAATCATCGATTAAACAAAAAAAAAATAGTTTAGGTTACCGGAAAAAAGGCTTGGTAAAATCATATGACTTTATGAAACCACTTTCAATAAAATATGCAGCCAAGCTAAAAAAAAAACAATTGTATTAAGGGAATTTTCCTCAACAAAAAACTAGACTTAAAAATAAATTCTTCCTTATACACATGCCCTCCCATCTCAGCAAACAAGCCCACTACTAAGGGGTTGCCCTATAAAAAAATAATATTTTATTTACCCTAAGTGCTACCCAATGATACCTGCTAACTTATTCATGTAATCGTGTACTAAGAAACTCCCCTTGCTGTATCTTTCTACTGAATTTGTAAGGTTCATTGTTGGGGCAGATAAACATAAAATGGAATAAAGGGACCCAGTTTTAAGTTAGTTGTATTTATTTCGACTTCTAAAAAAAAACTTTATTGCAAAAATTTACTACCGACTTCCAAATACTAAACTTGAAAGTGAAAAATAACTTTATTTTTTGAAGTCGGCGTCATTCATAGGTACCATTTTTTTGCGTTATGGACACCGACTTCAAAAAATAAAGTTATTTTTCAGTTTGTAGTTTTGTATTTGGAAGTCGGTAGTATTTTTTTGCAAAAAAGTTTTTTTTTTTTCACTTTTTAGTTGTACCTACCTAATAGGCAAGTTAGTAAGGTAACTATAACGCCAGAAAAGATTTCATAAAACGTGAACATAATCGGTGAAATGAGAGATCTGCGTACCGCTTAAGAGCGTACTGGCGTGATGTTATGTTATGAAATGGTATAAACAATAAACAGACTTGCGATTGCAGTAATCCCGAGAGATTTGCCGTTTTTCATTGAAGAGTTCTGTTGTATATCCCCGAAGTTCTTCATCAGATCTTTACCAAATTAAAATGGGACTAATTTCGGAACATACTTTTTCAAACAAAAAAAGAATTTTCAAAATCGGTCCGCAATTGACGGAGATATTGGTGAACATACACAAAAAAAAACAAGCATAATGTCGAACATAGAACCTCCTCCTTTTTGGGAAGTCGGCTAAAAAGGAGTTATTAGTTCGACACGTATGTATGTAGTATTGTTGGAATTGCACAATTTACACATATGTTACTCTATATGGGCTTCTGAACAAGTGTGCCAAAATTCATAAGTATGTATATTTGTTTGTATCTGTGTATATTTGTCCACGCTTATCTCCGAAACTAGTACACGAATCGTGATCATTCTTTTTTATTGAATTAATCCAGTTTGTTCTATTTTCAAGTATGTTGCTGATATCAGAAAGTGCTCCTCTCTCATCAAATATTCTCCTTATTTCCAAAAACTACCCTAACTAGAAGAATCAGAAATCTTTTTTGTGCCTCACGAAATCCATTGCAAGGCAAATATAAAAATAGGGTAATAATCCAAATAATCTGGCAACAACCCATCTCTGAATGGTTCCTATTAGCCCGAATACACTCACATGCCTCCTGCAGCCTTCAACGCAAAGCATTTGCTTACTTCCAAACATACACACAAAGCAAAAAACTTTCGAGGCAGCTTATTAAATTTTCCCTCTGGAACGAATTCAAATTTTATTTATGGAAGACTAACTGAATGTGACTCCTGTTCGCTGAACCATTATTTTTTTCGTTCATTGTCTTCATACGTTCATTCATTGGGTAGGAATGAATGAGTGTATGGAGTATTTATTTGTTTGCTTGCATCCATTTTGTTGCATTCTTCGTTTCATGGCGAGGTGTATACTTGGTGTTCAGTGGCCGTGCGATGGGCGGTTAATATGATACGTGTTCAATTATGATGTTTACATTGTGTTACTAGACAATTTATCACTTTTTGCTATTATAAGAAGGGGTATGTAGCGTTCGGCAGTTTCTGCTCATGCTCATGGAAAAAAAGGCAGGGTTTGACGACAATATGTTATGGACCAAGTGATTCTCTTACGTCATTATTCATAAAGCCCAGATAATTTGAAAAATGCCCAATAAAAGTAGAATATGCAAAAAACTTTTGAAATAATTAAATTGACCGGGCTTTCTCGGCCCATAACTTATAAGGCCGGTTAAAAAATATGTTTTATTTAAAAAACTAATGTTGGCGTTGACTTTAATATAGAATAGGTAAGTACGATTACTATTTAAGCAACGAAGTCAAAGTCTAACATGAAGGAGATAACCTTACCTATCCGTGTTGGGGTGTCCTAAGCTCCCGAGCTCGCTTCACTCGCTCTTGAACCTGTTCATAAGACCGTATCAACTCGAATAATAAGTGTCACACAAACTTCTTTGAACCTCATATTTATTGTAACTCAACTGAATCTCTCAGGAATATACGCGTAACACTCTTTTGTTGGTTCAGAAAACACCGACACTCATTTCGGTAACTCGAAAAACAAACAAAGAATCCACTCGTAGCCGCCCAAAAGCGCAAACAAACGACAAATCACTGCAAGCCGCCTTTTCCTCAAGCACCTGATATACCAACAACGCTAGGAAATACATCCAAAAAAATAATGACGAAAAATATAAAATATTTCTTACAAAAACCTACCTCTCGGTACCCTAATTTGAACACTCATCACTTGGACGGAGTACGGAAACAAAGAAAGTTATTAATGTCTGTACCCATTGTCTACATTTCTGACTGCCACCACTACACCAAGACCTCTTCTCCACAACCAAGTAATGAGACAAGCTTAAAGAACGGCAGCTCTACCTCTCTGGTCCGTTTCGTGGGGTAGAATGTTACAGTTTCTTTTGTCCCGCGAGAGATTCTTCTTACAGTTTATTTTGCCCGTTTCAATTGCAACGTTTTGTCTTTATAAATTGTGTTGATTGACGCTATGGTTAATGAACGGTGTTACAACGTTGATTGGGAAGACAAATATTTTTAATCAAAAACTGTTTATGGCTCTCGAATTTATCCTCTAGAATAATAAGTACAGTTGGGACGACGATCGGTACTTTCACCCTACAGTTATAATGCAAGACGCATAGACGACAACTGGGAGTTTCGCCCCATAAACTGAATATTGATTGGGATTTTAATAAATATCTTTATATTCGAACTTTGCTCTTTGCAATAATAATAAAGTCAAATTCGTTTTCTTCAGTTCTCATCATCATAAAATAATATTGGAGACGCTGTGAATTCTATATTAGTTTTAGATATCTTCAGTTCTGTTCTAGACTCTTCGCATATAAATAATAACTAGATATTGTCCGTGACTTTCGTTCCTGTACAAGGGACTTTATAATCTTTCATGCTTATATTTTTATGTTCAGCATTTCGAACATTGTCTGACATAAAACCATTATCGCCCAATTTCTGAATTACGAATCTGAGTCAAATTCTACTTTAGCTTGAAAACCTATCAAACTTTGGCGTTTAAATGGGATTTGGAACATTCTTAACTTCCAAATTCTCAATCTAAAAACCTACCCTAATCTATAGTTGAAAAGGGACTCTTATATCTTACAGTACCTAACAATTAATAATAAATTTATGGTTGTCTATTATTGGGAGGCCTATGTCCAGCAGTGGACGTCTTTCGGCTGAAATAATGATGATGATGTCTATTATTTGATTCAAACTTTTTATTTCGCAGAAAATACTAGATTTCCTTCAAAATAAGCATATTTTTCAAAAAAGACTTTTGGAGCAAATATACGGTGTAACGAATTTCGAGGCCGCGATATTCAATGAACTAAAAATTCTGCGTATAATGTTATGGCAATCAAAAATTGATGAAACTAATTTTCTTTATTATATCTGATTGCAAAGTATTTTCTAGCTAATAAAAATAATTATGTACTACTGGGTATAAAAAGCGCGTCAAAATATCCGCATCGCTGTCAATAGGAAAAGAGCCCTAAACAAGTAGGTCTTTCAATTTAGACAATTATGCACAAAACGCCAAGCAAAAATTTTAAAAACCCTCGACACAAATACCTCTGTTAACTACGTAATTTATCTAATAGTAAACACGCTTCGATCGATAATGCCTCAAATTACGTTATATAACACGATATCTTGCCAAAATACCTCGATTCAATGAGTTAAATGAGCAAAACTTGTTTTCTTAGTTGTCGATGTTCATCAACGATAGCTAAGAACACTCTCGATAAAAACATATTTCTAATTAAAAAAACACAAAATCGGTTCATCCGTTTAAGAGCTATGATGCCACAGACAGATACACAAATACATAAAAGCACCAGATACATAGATACACACTTCAAACTTATAACACTTCTCTTTTTCCACCGGGGGTTAAAAATGGGGGTTTCAGACCCATCTGAATCCAGATGTGAGTACGGTGCCCCTGTCCAGAGCATGCCTATACACATAGGATGACTTGAAGAACGACACTGATGCCACTATGAACGTGGACACCTACTGGGCCCAAACAGTCTTAGGGTTAACAACCATCGACTCGAAAATTTCATAAACGAACAAAACACCAATTTCACTGCTGACAGTACCAAACATCAGAACACAACACAAAAGATACTTAACCACAGAACCCACTAAAGAATTTATCACGTCATCAATCTTTTAACAAAGAAACATCCACGAGAACTAACTACCTGCTAAACTGCTTATACCCTTCGCATTAACGGCGCAATAAAGAGTAATATATAGTTAGTAGCGTAAACTGTGTTGACCCTTCCGATGAGACCAACATGGCCGCGGTTATGGCAATATCTTGGGCAGGAGGTGTAATGTTCTGTGGAGCCCTGGTCTACAGGGTTTTGGTCTTAAATTTGAGTTATTTTGGATTGAAAATGGTTTAACAGGTAATTACAAGAATTAGAGTTCAGTGGAGGATAGACACTATAATGGAGAATACAATTTTTCTATTTGCCTGCTAAATTAGAAAAATATTAGCAAGTCTAAAATACGAGTAATATAAATAACTGGCTGATTGCCACGGGTTCACACTCATGTCCAATTCCACAAAGAGCCGTGCTTGTTTCGAACTAAAAACATAGTCTTTCGCACTCATCGATTGTGGATGTTGATGTCAATTACCCATTCGCCATAGAAGAAGTTTGCGCGCTCTAACTACGCTTTTCTCCCTACTCAACTCTCCCATCCCACCTTATTAACTTATGTCTCATTTTCCATATTTAAGTTCTTCACACGCTAGTAATCTACGTTCCTTTTAATAATCTTCTCCTAAACACGCTTGCACTCGACATAGCCGGCCACCAGTCTGTATACTTTTTAGCGTAAATTGCGATTGCTAACGTAAAACGTAGTAAACGTTTGTGTATTAGTACAACCTATTATTAGTATTTCTTTGTTTTACTGTTTTGCTTGACACAGTTTAACAGTTTGTGTTCTTCACCACCACCATTGTTAGACTGGTAGAGAATGCCTTATGTATTAAGTCCGGCATTGTACCTTGAGCATGAACTTATAATATATAAATAAATTGTGTTGCTAAAATACTAAAAAACAATTTCATCGGTTTTCTGATTACACCTGTAGTAACGCCTGGCTTTGCCCACTATTCAGAAGAATTGGGGCAAAAGCCAAGCCATAAGATGAGAACAGATGTATATGAATTTGGTATTAGTAGATATATTATGTCACGCAAGGCGCATGTAATACTAAGCAAGCCTGTTATGTGTCGTTGGCTGGTTACAATCCGGGCTTATCAGTCTATCCAGTACCAGTACTAGCCCTGAACTGCGTTTGGTAATCTACAACTAACATACAACTTAAAACCAGTTTTCTTGTTAGCCTAACGTTCGAGCAAATCTTACCTAGACTAAGAAAGGCTAAAAATAACTCAATACCTTTAAACATATACTGTATAACAACTAAAGAACCACTTGCTAACAAATCTTAGTATTCGGTAAATACCTAACTCGCCCTTTGGAAATAGTCTCAAAGCAATTTAACCTTAAACGTTTTGAAAGGATGAAAGGGCCTCCTTTGCTGGACTATGTAGACTGGGTTTCGATATTAGGGAAAATACTCGATAAATTTCTGAAACCCAAAAGATTAGGAGACATGGAAATTGGTATTTGGCTTTCAAATTAGTTATTAACTGCTGACCAAATAAAAATCTTATTGCAAAAAAATACTACCGACTTCCAAATACAAAACTACAAAGTGAAAAATAACTTTATTTTTTGAAGTCGGTGTCCATAACCAGAAAAAAAAAGCCAGAATAGATTTCATGAAACTTGAACATAACCGGTGAAATGAGAGATCTGCGTACCCCTTAAAAGCGTACTGGCGTGATGTTATGTTATGAAATGGTATAAACAATAAACAGACATGCGATTGCAGCAATCCCGAGAGATTTGCCTTTATTTATTGAAGAGTTTTGTTGTATATCTCCGAAGTTCTTTATCAGATCTTCATTAAATTAAAATGGGACCAATTTCGGAACATACTTTTACAAACAAAAAAGAATTTACGAGATATCGGTGAACATAAACAAAAAAAAACATAATATCGAACATAGAACCTTCTCCTTTTTGGGAAGTCGGTTAAAAACGGTCGACAGATTGAGTGGCTAGGAGGGAGGTAACTGTTGAGATGGTAGCAAATGTAGATTTATAGAAGAGGAAACATGCTGAGCCGACCCCAAATAAATTGGTTTAAGACAGGAGGATGATTTAATGAAGACGATAATGAAACGAAAGACAAACTAATAAATAATAGTGCGAGTCCCAAATAAAATACATAGTTTTCTTAGACACATGAGAGCAGTGACATCGTGAGGAAACCGGCCTGTCCTAGAACCAAATATTCGAAGGCATGACATCCACCAACCCGCATTGGGCCCGCGTGGTGGATTACAGCCCATTCCCTCTCACAGAGAGGAGGCCTGTGTCCCAGCAGTGGGAACGTTAGAAAGCGTTATAATAATGACGATGACTGAGACGTGATTATTATTATAGCTAGCCCATGCTGTAGTCCTACTGCTGATGTTCCATTTTCAAAATAATGTCTGTAAATAACTATTTTCTTATGATATCGAAACGCACAAAACGTTTTGAGAACACTTTTATTATGGGTACAGCTAAGGAGTGGAATTTCCTGCCGGAGTCTGTGTTTCCCGACAGCTACAATCTGGGGGTCTTTAAGACAAGAGTGAATAGGTTATTTCTGGGCAAGCGTGTTTCACCGTCGACCACATCATCGCTTACCATCAGGTGAGATAGTGGTCAAGCGCGAGCCTATTGGATATAAAAAAAAAAACTATAAGTAGACTAAAGATAAAACAAACAGGCCACTTAAAACCAAAGCTACGAAAAACTACAAAAACAAACACTACCGGAAAACCGTTTCCAGAATAATTCAGTGTTTACTACCGTGACAACAATTCTTGCTAGAAACAAAGGACTGCAATAATACCGTGTTAACGAGCGCAAACTATTGTGGGGTGACCATTATTACGGTCGGGACAGTCCGGCCGAGGCTATATCGAATAATGTTTGACAGGAATTAGATGTTTGAAAGATCATAGGGTTTAGGCAAACTAACATTGTCAGTGGTCACGGTGGTCCAAAAAACTTGGGCTGTCAAGGACATGTGGCTAATCCTAATAATATAATAATAATGTAGTAATTTTGACTTTTGGACAATCGATATCACTGACAGATTGTTACTTCGTCTTAAGGCTATCTGGACTTTCCTTAAGTTTCACGTTAGAAAAAAGTCTGAATATATTGCTTTTTAAACTGTCATGTCTTTAAAATCAATATCGAAAGAGATTTGGAAATGCTATTGGAGAGTCTTGTCCAGTAGAATATTATAGAACACTAAGTTTACTAAGCTTCGCTGGAACTAGACGTACTGGTGTTATGTAGGCGTGAAAAGGTCCGTTGACCCTTTAAATCATCAAAGCACACTGAGTTCTAAAAATAGATTTAAATCTGTATTATGTAAAGTGAAGTGTTTTTTTATTAGGACGAACGGATCCTATCAGCCTTACCCCAATCCTTTATTGACACAAAAAATAAAGGTATAATTAAATCAATAACAGAACCAAAAAAAAGCTTTTAAACAAGCCATTTCATTCCCCTTTACAAACACTTATAAATAATATAGGCTTCTCTTTTACCGGTATTTTCATCATACGATTTTACCGGTAAATTTAATTTTACCCATTTCATATCGAAATAAAGACCAATATTATGTAACAGGGAAATACATCAAAGAACATGTCAATTTGTCTTTGACAGACCCTGATCAAAGAAAAATGCAAACAAGCACGTCAATATGGTTTCCTGTCGGCCATTTTTGTTCAACGTAAAATTATCGGTAAAATTTTAAAATAAGTGTCAGTTAATTTTGTTTGGGTAAAGGAATTGTTCATTCATAAATCCACTTTTGGATCTTCATATTTATTTGAGTCTTTAGCTGTTTTTATAGTGTCAATGGCTTTATTATTTTTCGAAAAACGAACTAAAAAGCTGTTCTGGCCAAGCCAAACTGCTGCAAGCAGCTGCTGCTGAACACCCGCAGGCTTATTACGTATGAAACAGCAATTAGCAATATTTGCGCAGAGATTGTACAATCATCGCGCGATTATCGCTTTACGTCAAAAAATTGGAAGGCTTATTTTTGCAAAATCATCGCTCTTCTATCGCGAATCCGCATTATATATGAGCTATAGCCAAACCATAATAATTTAACGACAGCACTGCTAACAATAAAAATCTGCTAACTGAAATGTGCATTTATCGCAAGGTGATCGCGATCATTTCGTATTACGTATGGTTTTTGACAGCAGAGCGACAGTGATCGGCGAGCAAATGTGGCTGTCAAATTGCGATTACTTTTTCCCTTGTTGTTGGTCGATTGCCATTCGCTCGCTGATGGCTGAGTAGGTACAAAAGTTTTTGAGTATTTGGCGGCTTTTTTCGTGTGTTATTTTGTGGCTACTTTAATTATCCGCAAATTGGAATAATAATATAAAATAATATTGAAATAACAAATTCCTAGTGAATATTGTAATAACAAATTGGTGTTGACACAAAATGTCTCTAATGTCTACGCAACTGGACTATTTGTTGAATCATTGAAACAGAAGTGATCACGGTAAAGTGGAGGATTTTTATATACTGTAGTGTTGGCTACCTCAGCGAAGCTTGTATGTTTATCTACTAAATACTTACAAACACATTAGATTGTGATAAGTCCGCAATAAGCATCTTCTAATATTAATTTACCGGTATATTGGAGCTAAATAGTAATCAAATTGACTATTGTAATAAAACAGCCTCCACGAAGTGTTGCTCTTTCATAAGCTTGTTAATTCATCAAATGATACATTTTATAAATCATCCCTATAAAATAGCTTCTGTTAAAAGTGACTGTCAAAAAAAATTGGCTTGACTTAAAAGCCTCACTAGCCAGGTCACTAAATTGATCGCGCAATAATTGTACAATTATTGCTACTTGCTGATCCTTACGTAATAAGCTCGCCGATTGTACCGCATATTAATTAATGCAATAAAAACAATGATATTGTGTTCTTAACTATTGAATCAATATTTTATGTCCATCTGTTCATTCATAGCTTTGCCACACTAAAGATCATTTTTATTTTTTTTTATTTGAGATGGGTTTGCTCTTGACTCTAGTCTAAGTCATAGGTGACAGAGACAGAGTCGACGATGGAGTGAGCTTACCCAGAAGGAGCCTGTTTACTCTAACTTTGAAGAGATTCGGGTTGAATGCGTTTGGAAACACAGACGCAGGTAGTGAGTTCCATTCATTCGCTGATTGCATTTATCCCTTTAGCTAGTTATCATGAGTTGAAAATATACACCCAAACCTGGAACAACTAAAAGAGAACAACTTTCTTTTAGAGTTGTGAAATTGTTTTGGCGTGCAATAAAATATATTTTACTCTATTCTAAGTAAATACAATAATGTATTCCGTGAGATGACCTTTCAAGGTACCAAGCACAACAAAGTACTCCAAAACAAGTTTCCAAGAAACTTAATCAAAAATCCAACAAAGAAAATATTCCGCGAAATATACTCCGAACTGACGGACACAGTACCCTTCACGTCCACTTTTTGCGAACAGCTCCTGTTTATGATGTTGTAAAATTGTTTTCTCTCGCTCTCTTTAGCGATACATTTTGTTTTTACTATCTCCAACACTTAATGGTTAAGTGTTAGTCACTTTTAGTTTCTCTTGTGATCCTGTTTCCGTGCTGGGAATTTAATAAGGTTTGTGAATTTTGTCGAATATTGAACGATGCTGTTGTGAATAAATTATAATGTACATTTTTTTCGATGGAGTTGTGATTCCTTATGATGGAATGACATGGATTAGGAAATAACTTACATCATGGTTTCCTATTTGTATGATATTTGAATAAACCGTGTGTATCATTAGAGTTTCACTCTGCAATCAGTTGGTTTTACAACTTTTTGGAACGTATATCTTTCTTTGGCATAATCCACCACATCATGCGTATTTTGCTACTAATAAAAAAAACTCATAATTAAATATGCACTGAACTTCGTGTTTTTTATGTATTCCAAACTAGATTTTTAAATAAATAATTGAAATTGAAAAAACTTACTTTTACGCTCCAATTTTATCTTTAAACTCTCACTTATATTTTTTATATTATTCTATCGTCAACATTAAGTTTTTTTATAAAAAAATCTCAAATGAAGTGGATAAACAATTATTTATGTATATTTCTTTATTTTTAAAGCCTGTTGCATAATTCTTTAAATGTTTTTTATGTCAAATGGTAATGTTTGAAATGGGGTATCACGGGCAATAAAAATACATTTGATGAGAAGATTGTTATTCAGAGGGATCCAACGGCAAAAATATTTGCTCGTGGTACGCTAAGGTGAACTAGACTGGGGGACCACGGGCAAGTACTGATGTGAAGGTACTGTTTTGTAGGGGGTCTGTAATAGGCTGGTGTTGCAATCTAAAACATTTTTTTTTTAAATCAGTCAATATATGCACAAAAAACATTAGATATTTGTATCTGATATTTGATGTACTTTTTCTAAAACTAACTTCAGTATTGCCAAAGGATATCATGTTAACCAGTTACTGGATTGTGGAGGTCTGTAAGTCAGTCGTTCCATGAATAATACTGGTACTCAGTTGCATCTGTTTACAAGGGGAGCCGACCACAACACGGAAAAAGGCTAGGCAGAATGGTTAAAATTAAATGGCGAGTTTCAGACCCACCCTACTGAAACTCTCTGTTACCAATCCCCAGATGTAACCCTATCGATACAGTTCACAATTGTCTGCCATCTATCTCTGAACGTTATCTATAGTTAACCCTCACCCGCTTGCCTAACAATCGCCGTCCATTTGATCTGCGGTACAAGTTTGATTGTTACATTGCGAAACTGTGCAGCAGGAGGAGGGTTAAGGTGTTAGTTAGAAAGTGATCTTGAGGTTCTGTAAGTTCTGAGACTGAGTAACGGTTGGACATAGTGTTGTATTCTGTTCTGCAGTAGTTGTCTGTAAGATGGTGAATTCATGTCGCATAATGTGGCTTTGATATCAAAGCTTATGTAAGATTTACTTTGGCAGGTAGAAAATATTCGTAAATGGGATTATTAACAAAATATTGAAAGAAAAAAAAAGAGTTTATTTGCGCCAGGCACGACGGATACCATAAAAAACAAAAGGAATAAATAATTAAATCACGAATACAACTAAGTATGCGTCACAACCTCGCAAAACGGTTATCGCTAAGCATAATGCGGGGACTGCGCTGGTTTTCAGTGATAGCAGTTGTCGACTGGATAACGCTGAACGCAAACTAATGAAATCTTAGGTGCAAGCTTGGTGCAAGTGACGAAACGAAAACTTTTTTTTATAAATAAAAAAAACAAAATAGTAAACATAAATGTGTCATACTCATCTATATATAAAAATGAATCCATATTTCCCTTGGTCACGGCATCACGTGTGAACGGCTGGACCGATTTCGCTTATTCTCAAAGACTTCAGCAGGGAATAACACACCTTAGCTGGAGGAACTTCTGCCAGCGTCTTTGCCTGCGTGATAGTCGAAAATTATCGAAAGGGAAGATATCCTCGGGATAAACATTGTCCTATGTGCTATTCCAGACTATAACATATCCCTGTTCCACATTTCATCCAGATCCGTTCAGTGGTCTTTGCATGAAAGAGTAACAAATATACAAACACATTTACACACTCGCAAACTTTTGCCTTTTTAACATTACTAGCTTCTGCCAGCGGCTTCGCCCGCGCGAAAGTAAAAAAATATTCCTTGGCAACATATTCCCGGGATAAAAAGTATCCTATGTGCTATTCATGACTTTAATCTATATCGGTGCCAAATTTCATCCAGATCCGTCCAGCCGATTGAACGTGAAGACAAACTATCAAACTTTCGCCTTTATAATATTGGTGTGATAGTGTGATGTGATACATCTGAATAACACTTAAGCTATAATTTATAAAGATACTAGCTGTTGCCCGCGACTTCGTCTGCGTAGCATTAGTAAATTGAATAGCCTATTTTTTATTTCGCGCCATAATATTAAAGGTGTGTGGGCCGCCATACTTGAGAAATTATTAGTTCACCATACAAACTTCTACCCCCCTGTCCACCCCCTAAAGGATGATTTCCTAGATAAAAACAATCCTATAATCCTCCCTCTTTATCAAATTTCATCTAAATCGGTTCAGCGGTTTAAGTGAAAATTAACAGACAGACAGAGTTACTTTCGCATTTATAATATTAGTATGGATTGGACAAAGTACTAATACCTCGCGGGCAGAGCCGCGGGCGGCAGCTAGTACAAAATAAATTGCCAAAAGAAAACATAGAAATATCGAGATGGCACAAGAAAATCTGGATTTCAAAATTGGTATGCAAACGGTGATTGGGATTGGATCCAATTAGACTGCCCCAATTTTCTTGAAATTCATACATTCCCATCCGCCCCCAAATGACCAAAGTAAATATTTTCATAAATTAACAGATTCAATTAATATTTTAAAGATTGCGTCTTAACAGAACCTTGGAGAGTTTACAAGGTAAATACCAATTAAATTTCAATTTCTGTTTTACGAAACTTGTTTAGGAAGATTGTACTTTAATGTCCCAATGTTAAGGTACAAATTGTGTTGGGGGGAAATGGGGCACTTGTAATTAATTAAACATTATTGGAATGTTCTTGTTAAGGTGCTTGCAGAGGGTATTAGGAACATTTTTAAGTGTCATCTCGCTGTTTATTGGGAGTAAGCTCAAGTAAGCGTGTTCTATTAAAAACATTTTAAATTTATTTTAAATCTTTGAAAAAGGTTTGAAAACTCTCCATCATTCTGTAAAAAAATGTTTAAGTGCGGACTCTACCTTTAAATTCTGCTAATAATAACCCCAGATTTTATTTCTTGGCGGGCAGTCAGAACTCTGACATATAATTATTTTTCAGAACTGTGGTCTAAATCCGAACTTATTATAAAAAGAGTTAATAAAATCTACTTTTGTGTGTAGGGGAGGGGTAATATCTGAATTAATCCAATCACGGGTTTTTTTTTCACAGATGGAAAATTCTAAAAAAATATTTTAACCAGCAACTTATTTTTTCTTTGTTTACGTGGGGAAACCTTCAAAAGGTGCCTAGACTTTTGGGGAAAAGACCAGGTAGTGTGGGAAGTTTACCTCACTAAAACCACCCCGGTGATCACCATCAGTACTTGGAAGGGGCCCCGTAACCTCTCAAAAGACCACCCGGAGCCGAGGGTGCAACGCCTGTTAGGGCACATCCCTGTGGACACTGAAAAAGCACTTCCCCTGAAGGAACTACTACATAGGTTAACAATTCCCCCATTAGTTTAATACGGCACATGATAGAAACGTCTGTATTTTTACAGTCAAGTAAATTGCTTACTATCTACTTACTAGTCGTAAATTTTACGACCTCTATAGCTTTATGTATGAATAGTGTCGTGATCAAATTTGTTACTGTAAGCGTGTATTTATTTACATACTTTGCGCTTATATAGACAATATGTAAAGTAAAATCACTTTATTTCTGTGGAATCGCTTGTATTACTGTAAATAGTACATATATAGAGGTCGTTAAGCATAGAGCGTCCACAAAAATTGGACCAGATAGGTATACTTAGCATCCAAGGAAAGCATAAAAGAGTGGATGATATATAATATCACTAACTCCGCGATAGGTACAACAAAATTAAATTTTAAAAAAACTCCGACACAAAAACCTAAAAAAAGGAAAAAATAAGCCATACTTTAGCGGTTCCCCGACGCGAGTACGAGGCTTATGTTTCGCTTTTTAGAGCTTTTTGTGTCTTGGGTATTTTAAATTTAATTTTTATTTCATGCTTTTTAAACTACATATAATATACCTAGTCGTAGACACGCTTCAATGAACAATCTATCGAAAGACGTATGATGATATTATGACATATCTTGCGAAAAAACCCAGATTCAAAGAGTATAACAAGTAAAATTTCAAAATTTAAATAACCCTCCGAAACATTTATCTTGCGAAAACATTCCGATTCAAACAGTAAAACGCCCATAACTTTTGAGCGGCTGAACCGATTTTATTCAAAAATAACTAAGAACACTCTCGACAAAATCAACTTTCAAACAAAAAAAAACTAAATCCAAATCGGTTCATCCGTTGAGGAGCTAAGATGCCACAGACAGACACACAGATACATAGATACACAGCAACACACGTCAAAATTATAACACCCCTCTTTTTCCGTCGGGGGTTCAGCAACAGACCATTACAAGTTTCTCATCATAACAAACACCCGTTTAAATAAAAAATCCTCATGTCTTTCTTAACAAAAGAGAATTAATACCAATTTGTTGCGTGCCCAACCGGCGGCGAATACAAAATACCCCGGATTCCCCCAATTTCCCGTGGGTGTTGTAACTGGGGGTGTGTAAGGATTTATCTAGATAAAAACATCTAGATAAATAAAACCTGGTAGCAGTAGGTCGGATGTCACTTTGTTCAACAGGATACAACGTTTTATTGAATAAGAGAGTGCTTGTTAGTATGAAAATAGACCTTTCTTTGAAAACTAAAATGAAAGGCCAAAGCTAAAATGTTATTATTATCCATTATTAAATATATATTTTTATCTTCTCTATATTTAGTTAAGGTATATGTATAGTTGTTAGTCAATTTTATGTTTCCTTATTTCCTCCTACACACAGTGTCTTCGTATATCATCTAACTTTCCAGTTGCAGGTCAGCTGAAATAAATTTCTATTGAAATAAGCAGTACCTTTGTGCTCTTCTATCTGTGTTATTTATATTCACTGTTAAGTGTTTTGTGTGTACATAAATAAATAAAATGTCATAGTTGAAAATGTTTTGGAGGTTACAGTATGTTGGTATCATAACACAGCTATTGCATAAACATATGTTATCGCATCCAAAAATCAATCTGAAATCCTTTCTATACTTATTTTCTATGCAGAATCCAATCGTCAAAAGCACAGCACCAATCAGATTGAATGCCAAAAATCTGTATTTTAGTAGTAGCTCAAGTATTGTTTTTGAAGTTTTGCCAAAACAATTATTTTTCGATTTCATTTGCGTAACATACGTAGGTAGGTACAGATTTTATCATAAAGCCCATCTTCAGCTTACAACGAATCAATTTCCTCGCTTTATTAGAATGCATTCTCCAAGCTCTTATTATTTATTTATTATATACTTTATTGTACACCAAGATAAAAATTATTCATAAACACATCTTACAACAAAATAAACATACAACAGGCGGCCTTATCGCGAACCGCGATCTCTTCCAGGCAACCTAGAATGGAAAGAGACAGCCTGGACATAATATGGGGTTGCAATTGGTGCAAATTTTGCAACTAATAATTAATTTATTAAGAGTAGATACTAAATACAAACAAATAAAATAATAGATACATAAATACATACATACAACTAATATACAGACAAGAAAAACAATTCAGCTTATACAACATTATGATCACAATGACAAGTAGTGCTCCTTCACAAGTCGCTTAAAAACAGGCAGTGATTTCGCGCGCTTTATAGTCGCAGGCAATGCATTCCATAGACGAGTGGCCTGGACAGTAAAAGATTTGTCTAGGAAGGTAGTGGAATGCATTGGCATTTTAAGTTTCATACTATGCGAAGATCTAAGAACTCTAAGGTGCGAGTCACACAGAAACTGAAACCGTATTTTGAGATAAAGAGTATAAAATGCGTTACCCATTTCCGATAATTTATACGGCTAATAACAGGGCTGTCGACGTACGAAACGATCAACATTTAAGATAAAAATAAGAAATCAAGCAACGAAATGGCATAATCTTCTTAAATACTTCAATCTGTGGTTGATTTGTCTCTAAAAGTAACAAATAATTATGCATCCGCCTTTTAGATTTTAAGAAAAACAACAACATCCTCAATCCATGCTAAAACAAACCTAGAACCAAGAAAGCCTAACTTAAAATCATCACCAGAAATACCCACCAGTAACCAACCAATCAACAACTCAGGTACCAATCTCTTGTAAATCAATCTTATTCACAACATTACCAATCACTCGACTTCATAACAGAACAGTTTAATTACAAGTAACGTTTTAAATGTACCTAATAATTACTAACAAGTGCCACTCGTATCGCAAAACGCCCGCTCTCAGGCAGTTTAATGAGACATCGTGACATCGTGTGCTCGGATAACGTAATTACAATTATTTTGTATCTGTACACTTTTGCCGCCATTACTGTTGAGTTATGCTGCAAGAACATGGATGAATGCAAATAAGGAGAGATTTGAAGTACCTACAAGTTTAGGTGTATGAAGCTTTTGTAAACGTGTCTGGTAAAGTTGTCAAATTTGGCTCAAACTGCCTACATTTATAACAGGAGCATCTACAACTTTACAAACAATTATATAGCAGTCAAAAACCATTGTGTCAACAAGTAAAATTTTAATAACACCCGACCCATTTTTATTCCTTGCTATAATTCATCATGTAGTAGACATGCTTCGATCGACAATCTATTGAACACGTAATTACGACATGATATCTTGCAAAACACCCTGATTCAAACAGTAAACCGATTTTCATCAAACATAGCTAAGAACACTTTCGAAAAAGTCACCTTTCAAACAATAAAAACTAAATCAAAATCGGTTCATCCGTTTAGGAGTTATGATGCCAAAGATAGACAGGTAACAGGTAGGCACTATTTTTCTTTCGGGGGTTAAAAATGGCTAGCAGAGAAGTATTGAAGAAAAAGCCATATTGTGTTGACCGCAAATAAATTGGTATAAGAGCTGAAAAATTATAATGTTACGAGTATAAACCAGAAGCTTTTAAATATAGAGAACATTAAAAGCGAAAAGGAAATCATATTTCTCCTGCGAAATTAATTCATATTAAATTAAATTTCCTACCTTTTGACAAAAACTTCAGCTTCGTTTGGCCGTCATATCGAATTATTTGACGTCAGACACACGCGCCGTTTACGTGTTAAAAATATGTACGGTTAGCAACGACATTCTACGTACGAGCTTGGAGGTAAAAACTGGTAAAAATACGTGTTAGACACGATTTTTTGAGGTTTTTGCGGGTTAAAAAGGTGTTAGCTGAAAATCCAGGCGTTATACGATACGATTTCGGTGTCAGATAAAAAGTTTATTTTATTTATTTAACACTAACGTACAAAGGTGGAGGCATTTTTTGCCAGTCAACCTTTAGGTGATGCAGAGGCAAATACAAATTGATAATGATTTAAACATAAGGTAGCGTGAGGTTAACATTATGCTGAGACAGATCTAGGGCAATATGCTCGCTCCTATTTCGGGACAGAATTGCAGCTTCAATAAATAAAAACCCTAACACTCGGAAACTTCGAAAGTCGTTTAAAATGGTTGCATAAACAAAGAACCCGTTCCAGTTTTTTTTAATAAACTTTTTTATTTGTCACTTTTTAGTTAACATTTTTCATCATCATCATCAAATCAGCTGACAGACTGCTGGACATAGGCCGCCCCCAAGCGTCGCCACATTGACCGGTCCCGTGCGTCCCGCATCCAGCGGATCCCCGCAACCTTCACCTGGTCATAACATTTTTACCCGACTGCCGAAGGAGGGCAATGTGTTTATCAGTCTATGTATGTATATATGTATGTATGTTTGTTCCTATGTTGCGTTCTAGAGACCAAACGCGTGGGCCGATTTTGATGATTCTTACATCAATCGATTCGTCTTAACCCTGCGAGTATCACTGACTACATAAAAATTGGAAAAGAAAAAAAATGGCGGCTTTTGGATGCCATTTTGTGGGGGGAAAAAATATTTTTTTCTTCCAACCCCATTGTGTGGGGTATCAAAATAAAGGGTGTTAAGTAGTGATTTCAAAAATATATAATACTTATATGTATAAATGTACCAAAAAAAAATTACTAAAAAGTTGTACCTACATAAAAAAGTTAATTAAAAAAATCAAAAAACCCGACTGCTTTAAAAACGAACTAAAAAGACGTAAACAAGAAGAAAATGATGCTGTGCAGTCGGAGGATACATCTTATTTTGGTCAGCCAGCTCGCGAATATGTATCCTCCGGCTGCACAGCATGATTTGCTTCTTGTTTACGTCTTTTTAGTTCGCTTTTAAAGCAGTCGGGTTTTTTTGACTTTTTTTATCCTCTTCTTATTCGTTGTCTTCATTTCTGAAGGTCGTGCCCGTCTTGAAAACCTTTGACGGAGTCAACGACGACCTGCTTCCAAGCCACTAGGGTGGGTGGTCACAGTCAGTGGTATATAAAATTTTTAGGTAAATAAGTGTTATATATTTTTTAAATCACCTCTTAAAACCCTTTGACCCCGCAATATTGCACGCAAAAGCCACCATTTTTAACCCCCGACGGAAAAAGAGGGGTGTTATAAGTTTGAGGTGTGTTGCTGTGTATCTGTGTGTCTGTGTATCTGTGTGTCTGTCTGTGGCATCATAGCGCCTCAACGGATGAACGTATTTTTTTTTTGTTTGAAAGTTGTTTGTATCGAGAGTGTTCTTAGCTATGTTTGAATAAAATCGGTTCAGCCGTTCAAAAGTTATGCGCGTTTTACTGTTTAGATCGTGATATTTTCGCAAGATAAATGTGTCCCCGACACGTTTTTACAACACCCGAATTTGTTTTTAAAATTTTGAAATTTTGCTTGTTCCACATTTAATGTAGCCAGTGACACTCTCAAGGTTAAGACGAATCGATTGATTTGAATCATCAAAATCGGCCAACGCGTTTGGGCTCTAGGACGCCACATAGGTACAAACATACATATATACATACGAACATAGACTGATAAACACATTACCCTCCTTCGGCAGACGGGTAAAAAGACAGACAAGACGAATCATATTATGAAGATAAATTTAGGAACTTCAAAGTCAGTCTATTCCAACCATAATCTGACATGATAAGGGATCCGAGAAAGGTCAACTGTCAGAGATACATGTTTGTCAATGACGGTATTACGGTTTTTCGGTTGTCAAAACAGAAATAAGACATAAGTACCCTATTAGATACCCAGCGAGCGACTGTCTGTCTAACCTTTACAATCCAGTTTATACATCTGTAATACCAAAGATAAATATACGGTTAACTCTGCAGTAGTCGCGTAGACTACGTATGTAGGCCACTGGTACAAATACAAAAAAAATCTCTAAAACTGTAAGCGTTAATTTTCTTGCGCCGATAAGTACTTATAAATGAATAATTGAGAGACGCACTCAGTCTTGTCCGTTCTTCTCCGCGTAGGCTTTTTCCGAACGGATGGTAGCATCACTTTATTAAGATCCATCCCTAGTTGTCCCCCCAGCGACGCCCTGAGCCGAGGTTCGACCCCACAGGGGATAGCCCTCAGCGTGGTCGCTGAGGTTTAGCACTTGTGCCTGGCTGGAGGTCACAGGATCGCCCATTTAAGCAGTAGCCAATCATTTGGATTGACCTGCAAGACGCGTCACAAAAAAAAATACTACACACGTAGTCCGCCGGACTAATTGCGTAAGTATTTTTTATTTTATGTTAAAATTCATATACATACCTAATTTGAATTGAGCTATATTTTATTATGTTCTGTTTTTGTAAATTCATGTAACTTTATGTTTTTAGTATAACAATTTACAATCGACAAGCTGCACAGATTGAAGCGTGGTTGAAGGAAGCTGATAATGTCAACGAAGATTTCCGATCTAAGTCAAGCTCTGACAATTTAAAGAAGTTTTTTATTTTTATTTATTAATTAAGACACAGAGGTTATGATTAAATTGGGTGTACCCCATTGTTGCCTGTATCTAGCTAAGAAAACTGCACTGATTATATTGTCATTACTAAAATAAATAAATAAAGCGAAAATAATTTTTTGTTTCATTTTAAAAATGGGCTATATATGTAGTCCAAGCGACTATTGCTGTCTCATATAGATGCCCGACTCCTGCAGGGTTAAACTGGAAACCGACCCCAGTATGTAAAGGCAAAGATTATAGGTAAGTAAATAATGATAAGGAATACTTCGGAACTGAATTGTTAACCCTGCTTCTAACAATGCTCACTGATAAATATAATAACTACATCATAAACTATCTTCTAAAAGCTGACACAGAATAATAATAGAAAATCAAAGCATAAATGTCAGTGAAATCCATTAAAAAGCGAAGCATTTTTCAAGATAAATCCTACCATTCACAAAGAAACCGATGACATTAAAATCCCTCTTCCTATCAAGATTCTTTATTCAAAAGTATTATCATAATAGATGATGATGAAGCTCTTAGGGCAACGTTATTTCTAGTGTGCGTAAGGGACAGATGTATATGACTTGTATAGTTATAGTTTAATCTATACTAATATTATAAAGAGGTAAAGTTTGTGAGGTTGTAGGGAGTAATCTCTCGATCTACTGAACCGATTTAGATGAAATTTGTCATGGAGATAGTTTGAGACCCTGGGAAGGACATGAGTGTTTTTTTTCCCTTGGGATGATAAAACACATTTTACGCGGGCGAAGCCGCAGGCAGAAGTTAGTTATCAATATTGTAGAAAAGATAGCAATTACGTAAAAAAACATTTTATTTTTAGACGTGCTTTTTAGCTTATCGTGCATTGTCATCCAAACCAAACGTTTATGCAAAATGTCATCTTAATTGGTTGAGGATAACTGCTTTAAAATTCAGTTGTAAAATTTGACCCGAACACACATGCATTGCAAGTTATATAAAAGATTTTAAAAAAGTTCTGTTTGTAAGCCAAATAATTTATTAATTAATGTTTTTTTTTTAAAAAACAAGCTTTTTTACTATTCTTCTCAGCAAACCCTTTCATTAACCGACTTCCCAAAAAGGAGGAGGTTCTATGTTCGACTTTATGTTTGTTTTATTTTGTTTATGTTCACCGATATCTCCGTCAATTGTGGACCGATTTTGACAATTCTTTTTTTGTTTGAAAAAGTATGTTTCGAAATTGGTCCCATTTTAATTTGGTGAAGATCTGATGAAGAACTTCGGAGATATACAACAGAACTCTTCAATAAATAACGGCAAATCTCTCGGGATTGCTGCAATCGCATGTCTGTTTGTTATTTATAACATTTCATAACATAACATCACGCCAGTTCGCTCTTAAGGGGTAAGCAGATCTTTCATTTCACCGGTTATGTTCAAGTTCCATGAAATCTATTCTGGCGAAATAGTTCCCTTACTAACTTGCCTAGGTACCTACGTACAACTAAAAAGTGAAAGATAAAAAAACTTTTTGCAAAAAAATACTACCTACTTCCAAATACAAAACTACAAAGTGATAAATAACTTAATTTTTTGAAGTCGGTGTTCATAACGCAAAAAAATGGTACCTACGAAAGACACCGACTTCAAAAAATTAAGTTATTTTTCACTTTGTAGTTTTGTATTTGGAAGTCGGTAACTAGTATTTTTTTGCAAAAGTTTTTTTATTTGATAGCCATTTATCATGGCAGTGCACAAAAAATAACTAGTCCACCATCTTGGGCCGTCCGCCCAAGTCACTTAGCTAACCATGCATTGTCATCCAAACTAAATGTGTATGCAAACTTCCAACTCAAGCGATGGAGGATAAGTGCTTTAAAATTCAGTTGCAAGATTTGACCCGAACACACTTACATACATACAAATATTGATATAAATAGCTGAAATTTTGCGTGAACACATCTAATAATAGGTACGTATCATAAGATTGGTAGACAGGACTTTTAAAATAAAAATAAACATTTTTTTCACTCCACCTTATGGTATACATTTATCCCTTTTTCACAGTCGCTCCATGATATTTTTGACACGTCATGGTACGGGGGCAGTTCTCGATATCATTACTTATCTTAAAACATTGATGAAGGTGTAGGTATGGGTAGGTAGGGTTACGAACCATACTCTAATATACATAGTGTATTGTACCCTATTTTGCATAGATGTATTTTATTACTTTATAGTCTACAAAAGCAATGGAGTACGCTAAAAAAACTTTTTGCAAAAAAATACTACCCACTTCCAAATACAAAACTACAAAGTGAAAAATAACTTAATTATTTGAAGTCGGTGTCTTTCGTAGGTACCATTTTTTTGCGTTATGGACACCGACTTCAAAAAATTAAGTTATTTTTCACTTTTTAACCGACTTTCCAAAAAGGAGGAGGCTCTATGTTCGACTTCATGTTTGTTTTTTTTTTTTTTTTTTTTTGTATTTTCACCGATTACTCCGTCAATTGTGGACCGATTTTGAAAATTCTTTTTTTGTTTGAAAAAGTATGTTCCGAAATTGGTCCCATTTTAATTTGGTGAAGATCTGATGAAGAACTTCGGAGATATACAACAGAACTCTTCAATAAATAACGGCAAATCTCTCGGGATTGCTGCAATCGCATGTCTGTTTGTTGTTTATAACATTTCATAACATAACATCACGCCAGTTCGCTCTTAAGGGGTAAGCAGATCTCTCATTTCACCGGTTATGTTCAAGTTTCATGAAATCTATTCTGGCGAAATAGTTCCCTTACTAACTTGCCTATTAGGTACGTACAACTAAAAAGTGGAAAATAAAAAAACTTTTTGCAAAAAAATATTACCGACTTCCAAATACAAAACTACAAAGTGAAAAATAACTTAATTTTTTGAAGTCGGTGTCCATAACGCAAAAAAATGGTACTTACGAAAGACACCGACTTCAAAAAATTAAGTTATTTTTCACTTTGTAGTTTTGTATTTGGAAGTCGGTAATATTTTTTTGCAAAAAGTTTTTTTAGTTTTGTATTTGGAAGTCGGTAGTATTTTTTTGCAAAAAGTTTTTTATTTTTCACTTTTTAGTTGTACGTACCTAATAGGCAAGTTAGTAAGGGAACTGTTTCGCCAGAATAGATTTCATGAAACTTGAACATAACTGATGAAATGAGAGGTCTGCTTACCCCTTAAGAGCGAACTGGCGTGATGTTATGTTATGAAATGTCATAAACAACAAACAGACATGCGATTGCAGCAATCCTGAGAGATTTGCCGTTATTTATTGAAGAATTCTGTTGTATATCTCCGAAGTTCTTCATCAGATCTTCACCAAATTAAAATGGGACCAATTTCGGAACATAATTTTTCAAACAAAAAAAGAATTTTCAAAATCGGTCCACAATTGACGGAGTAATCGGTGAACATAAACAAAAAAAAAAAAAAAAATATAACAAACTTGAAGTCGAACATAGAACCTCCTCCTTTTTGGGAAGTCGGTTAAAAATACGCGATGATGTGGTTGACGATGAAACAGACGCTTAAAAGTAACCCATTCGCTCTTGACTTATAGACACTTAGGCTGTAGCTATCAAGAAACACAGTACTCTTGATCTATCCTCTCCAAAATCATATAATTTAAATGAATAAAATAAATTGGTAACCCTAGTATGAAGCGTGGTACACCTGGCAGACAATAAAGTAATGGACGCTTTACATTGCGCGCTACAACCCATCTTCTGATTAATGGATCGCAGCAGGGCCGTCGATCGATACGATAATTCGAGATTGGCTCGGTTGAAGCTGATATATGGGTAGGGTGAACTCAGCACTGAACTTGCTGAGTAATCTACATTTTCTTAATCTGTTTTTTCTTTTTTTAGGTGTGGTGTTAGTGAATTGGATAGCGGTTTTAATCTTTTATTTATCTACATACAGTGTTACAAGTAAAATTAAATAAACATTGCAGTTTCGTAGAATGAAATTGGTGTTTGTGACTTTGGTAACGAATAATGGTAGTTGGTGTTTATTATGCCATATATTTATTTGAGTTTGTGTTCACCAGGGTCTGGATTTATGTCAGATTGATGGCAAATAAGCTCGCTTCCTAATACAAGGCACTTAAACCAGTACCGGCAAAAACAGCAGAGTAGTAGATACACCCAGTATCTACTACTCTTTTGTTACCATTCGTGGAAAATATTCTGATATATTTATAATTGGAATTCAAGAAAATTTTTCCAGGTAGGCGCTACTCGTAAAACACCATTTTACTGTTAATATTTTAATCGCCTTGAAATAAATTATATTTTGCTGGTAATTTAAGCTTTTTCTGAGAATTCTGATAATACCCTAGCTTGTTATACCTTGCTGAATACCTAATGAAACGTAAATGTTTTAAGCACATTTGCAGCATGACATGACGTAAAAATTTTTTTTTTTAATTTTATATCTACCAATCGTCTACTACGACCCAGTTGGTTCAGTTAACTGCAGATATAGTGTTGAAAATCTATCTACTTCACAAAAATTGCAAACACAAATAGACCAGAGGCAAAAAAAAATAGACCAAAAGTCAGCAATTTAAAAAAAATACATCAGCCTCCAATATCTTCAAAACGGTTATGTTTGGGTTATTTCATAGTCAAATTAGTCAGGAATGATGGAAACTACAACATGTTAAAGGATCTAGGTCGATCTAACCGGTAGCCCTGTATATATTGATCCCCATTCTAACAATGCCTAAACCTTATGATTTTCTTTCCCAAGCCCTTTTTTCCACCAACTTTGGCCTTCCCAGGGACTTCATCGCAGATAATACGGTCCTCCCCAGGCCTATTAACATTCCTTGGGCCTGCACATTATTCGCGAGGCCGATCTCGCTTCAAGATAAATCTTCGGAGCTGGTGCGAACTTCATTAATAGTGGAAGCAAGGAGCTCATATTTTTTCACTGTCGACTCCCCGTGGCCTGTGTCATCGAGAAAACGTATTTAGATATGGCCTGATATATTGAGGCCAAATGGTATTTGGGTGAATATAGGGATTTAATACTTGTCTGAATTGCGTGTGTTGTGATATTTTACCTCTTGAACACTTTAAATTCATCTAACTTTTGATAGAGTGAACCGATTGAAATGAAACAAAAATTACGTAATACTTCAGTTACGCACATTATTTATGCATAAAAGTTATTTAAATTAGTCTTATAAATTGTACGTGATGCGTGCATAACTAAATAGATAAACAAACAAATAGACAGACAAACAAACAGACAGACACACAAAAAAGAAATCTGGAAATAGGTTCTGTTGGTTATCATTTACCAACGTGGCAATATTTTCTGAAATATTTTCGATGTACAAAAACGACTCTTCTATTTTTTGTTATGTATTGATTGATGATATGCAAATGTGATATATATTTTTATATCTTCTTGTATTTATAACCGGCTGCGTGTATGACTAGATGTATGAACGTAAATGAACGAAAAGGAACATGTTACATGTTAGGATCGTAGAAGATGGCGATCTGTAGTTTCTACCTATCCCCATGGGGAAAAAGTACGATTTTATTTTTTGTATCTTTGAGTCTTTGGTCAGCTGGACCCGCTCGCTACTGGACCTGCGAGTCCACTTAACCACGATTTATTTTCTGTATTTTATTGGTTAATTGAACCCACATTCAAACTTAAAAAGATATCTATTGTTTAAAGCTACCCGTGGATACAGTCAAGCAGAAGAAAGGCAATAAGCACCTAATTAGAGAGAATAAAGCTGAAATACGCACCAACATTTCTAGTAGGTAATCTAATAAGCCTGTTGTAGCCAAGCAATTGGTTCAGTGCTCTAAGCATTGAGCTTGCAACATAAGTAGAGGGATTAGTAAAAATATTTATTGCTTTAATATTGGATAAAACTAACATGGCTGAGTGATGTTTATAGCACTCCCGTATTCTAAACTTTCAGTAACTCTCCCTTCAAATCATCTCATACTAGGTTAATTTTCAATGAGCAGCCAAATATTTTTGCAGGAATTAGGTTCAAATCAAAGAACGGTTTATGCAACAATCAACTCTCAAAAAAAGAAATAAAAAATCACGAATCATTTAAAATTAACCTGGTTACTGAATTACTTCACTAACTCATCCTACTGCTACCATTAGTATGTAGGCTAGCTACATAAATATAAGAGTTCAAAGACACAAAAAAACACAAGACAGTTTCAAAAGCTAATTCAACCATAAATCCAGTTTAAAAACAACCCCCACAAAACGTATTCATAACCCAAAAAAGAGGTGCGAAGATCATAAATTTTAATAAAAACTACATACATTTTTAAATTCTCGCATCGATCTTCTTTTTCATTTTTTGTTATCATGGCAAACAGGGCTGGGATTCCATTTTGGCATGCAAGCTCGCACTCCTGGTTGGCAATGCTCCAGGCACGTCTTCGAGGTATTCTTGTATGCCGTAAGGTGCGAGCGTAGCGTTTGAGTGAATGGAATATTAAGTTAGGTTTAATCTGTGGGGTATATGGGGGAGGCTGGTGTGGTTATGACCTATATATTGTTTGTTTGAGATATGAGACACACGTTTAATACGTTTTTAACCCCCGCCGGAAAAAGAGGGGTGTTATTATTTTTGACGTTTGTTGCTGTGTATCTGTGTGTCTGTCTGTGGCATCACAGCTCCTAAACGGATGAACCAAATTTTAATTTAGTTTTTTTTTGTTTGAATGGTGATTTTGTCGGTGTCTTGTTATTTTAAAAGGAAAATGTGATGTGAGTTTTCTTTGCAATTAAAGCTTACTCGTAAGTATACCATTCTGGGGGACAACTTGAGCAACTAAATTGACAAAATCACAAAACACCTTTCTCTTAAACATAATCGACATAACTATTCTCCGAACGGTAAGGTGCATAGTTTGGCCTTATTTGCCCAAAAATCACAATTCACACATTCTAGGAATACGTTATAAACCAATATAACCGCTGCGCAAACCCAGACTCCGGTTTCCCCGAACGGAAAGGTTGAAAGGTATGGTTAAGCCCAATTTTCCTGGTAATTGTATAAGTTACAAGTAATAGGGTACGAGGGTATTGCTATTGACCTGACCCAAATCTAGACTTAGTGCTGTTACTGAGAATTTTATACAATCAAGAATAATACACAAAATTATATTACGTAGAATGCATCAGAATAGATGGGCCAGAGTCATCATGCAGTGCCAGAAGAAGAGGATCGTCGTAAAGGAAGGCTTTGGAAACGCTGGCGGGACGATTTAGAACGTGCCAAACCTAACTTCAAATTCTTCATTCATAAATCGAGGGTTAAGCATTATGACCGCATTTGTATAGTGTCTTACTTGTGCATAAAGTTTTAACAATAAATAAATAAATCCAAACTTGCTACTATCTCACAACTTAGGTCTCACTCAGCACAACTCGACGCATTCGGACAGACGGACGCTCGCACTCCGCGGACTTACTCAAATTATTTCACCCATTCTTGTAATATAACGTAAATCATTCCGGTTTTGGATAAACGAGCGGTAAAGGACGTTCAAATGTGTAACGTTGGTACAAAAGGTGCTGGCTGTAAAATGGGCAAGGATTTAAAATATTATAGAAACTAGAATTATGTGTAATGGAACATTTTGTATTATTTTCATACGAAAAAAGATAGTGATAACTCTGAAAGGAAAAGGATATCCTCTGATCTATATTGGTAATAACTTTGAAGAGATCAGAATAGATGTATGGTAAGAACTCGCAAGCAAAAACTGCTTGAAACTTGATCCACTGGAAAAGGCGTAAGAATGCATGACTTGTTAAGATCAAGGCGGACTGCGCGTTTTTCGGCCGCCACAATTTGGTCATTAATAATACTACACGGAAGCAAACTCGACTCGCGGTCGGTTATCTTCGGGAGAGGCTGTGTGCGCGATACATTAAAAGTACCGTGTTTCTTGTGTGCGGCTGTTTTAAGACGGCTGTATCTTTAAGTACTTACTATTTCAATTTAGAGATGCGGAGCTAGGGAGCAGTAATGGCCCAGTGGTATCAAATGACAAGACATGTGACATCCACCAACCGCACTTTGCCCGCGTGGTGGATTACGGGCCATTCTCTCTCACAGAGAGATCTGTGTTCCAGCAGTGGGAACATTGATAGGATGATAATGATGATTTCAATTTATAATGCAAATAAGCATTGAAATTACAGAATAATGGCGGACGGTATCAATTTAATTGTTTGTGTGTTTGTTTTCAATCTTACATCATCCTAATTACTTTACTTCAAATCCATTTCATTTAAACCTTTATAAAATACCAATAAAGGTAAGCTCGTTGAGCTAATTCACAATTCATGTTCTCATTTGCATACATAGAGATTGGTGGGCCCAACAAAACATGGCGGTAATTTACACATACAAGCTAAAACAAATATATTCTACATTATTATCTTTATTTATCTGTATTAGAGTTAGCTGTGGCTACAATTAAAGGGACGTCTTGTACGTACAGGTGTAGTTAGACTGTCTGCGAGTGATGTCGAAGGATTTGTAGAACTGTTGGTTGTCTGGCCGGTGGCGAGATGTTCAGATGACACTGTTGCCATGGGTAGAACCTGAATGAGACTGGCATGGATCGACGCGACATAAGAAAGGCCTACCAGTAAGTGAAGTCGGATTGGTGATGGCGATACAAGAATGGACAAGCAGCACCGCTACCTTACGAACTGGATAATTTACCACGGACCATTCTGATAATTCCAATACAAGTGAATGAGTTGACTGACTGAATTTGCAATTTTCTTAGTAACGGGGAATTTCAAAGAAAGTTAAATCTCTGCAGGCTAGTTAATAAATCACCAGTACGCATAAAAATATTTAGCAACACATTCATTGTATATGTCTAGCTGTCGGAAACCTGAGAGTTGAAGACTCAAGCGAATTTATTACTTCTGGGTATGCGTGAATTATTGCCTACCACAATATCACCGCTTATCATCAGTTGAGGTAAAAAACTTTGAGCCTTTCAAGTATGAAACATAAGAAACAATTGATTGGATCTGTATGAACTAGTTCCTCCTAGCTCGTTCCATCATCGGACTACAAGACGTACGGCGATGCGTCATCGGTACATGGTGGACATCCCAACCATATGCACCAAACGTTTTGGGAATACTTTTATTATGTATACAGCTAAGGAGTGAAATTCCCTGCCGGAGTCTGTATTTCCTGATAGCTACAACCTGGGAGTCTTTAAGTCAAGAGAGAATTGGTTTCTTCTAGGCAAGCATGCTACATCGTCGACCACATCATTGCTTACCATCAGGTGAGATAGTGGTCAAGCGCGAGCCTATCAAAGATAAAAAAAAACCATCAAGAGTTTCAGCTAACTTTTTGACTACCATAATAAAACAACAAAGAAAAAAGCACTCGATGATCTAAATGAACCACCCAGCTCAAAGCTGGCCACATTAACTTGTTAACTTACAACGGCCTCAAGCACTCCGCAAGAAATTTACATACTTTACATTTTTTTCATTATCTTTTAATTAGTTACTCGGACATCTTAAGGTTGAGTTTAGAAGTAAGAAAGAGGGGAATAAAAGATGGCCGTGGTGCTTCATTAGTTGTGCCATTATTTTTGGGGTTCTGTTTTCAAAAAGTGAGGAAGCTTTGTATTTTCGGTAGACAGATGACTGTCGGACAGACAGAATGAAGTACGTAGATTGGTAGCTTGGAAAATAGGTAGAAAACGGCAAAACAAAACAATTATTGTCTGTAATCTTTTATTTTATTGGTTAGGGATTTAAGATTTTAAAACTTAGGAGTTCATTTGAGAGAATTGAGAATTTGGAGTTAATAACGTGTCATACCTTAATGCCATTTTTTTACAGACTTACGTTAAAGTTGAATTTGACAAACGTCGTTTTGGTTTTTAATAGTTTCATAGTCTTGGTGGGATACTGTATTGAAAACTATATCATCTGCAGTTTCATACTTAACGTTTCCGGGTTTGTAATTTATTGATTTAATAAATAACAAACCCGGAAACACGTGTCCAACCACACACGCCACTTATCCGACCCCCATATTATTATCAATTTCTGCATTAAATAATATTTATTGATAAAAGGTTTCGTGTAAATATCAATTCAGCACGTTCGCGGTACCCGGGTAATATAAAATATAAGGAGAGGGATTTATGGGGCTTGCTAAGGCACCAGGGACGATTCCGAAGCCCACCGGTGGGATATATAAATCTCCTGTTGTGTAATACACTGTTTCTTATGTAATTTATGGTGTTTGCAGGGTGTGATTAATTTCTGTACGGATTTGCAGGGAAGTGTGGCGTCAGGTGTTTATTCTTTTTGTATAAGCTGGATATATGGGGCGCGAGGTTGAGGGTTTTAAATGAGTAATGTGTTTTCGGACAAGGTGTTTAGTGTTGTTTTCGTTTTTAGGGTTCCGAACTCGAAGGGTCCAAACAGAGCCCTATTGTTGTCACTCACGTGTCCGTCTGTTTGTCCGTCTGTACACAATTTTTGCTCCGAAGTTTTTTTTTACTTCCCATTGACCTATGAACTTGAAATTTGGTGATAATGTTTATTAATACGTATATTTGACAAAAAAATACCAATATATTGATAAATCAGAATTGTCTTTGGTGAGGAACCCTAAATGTGCGAATTCTGACACGCACTTGGTCGGTTTTTTAAGGATATATTGTAGTCCAGAGTATTTAAGTTCTGACCTGTGTCGAAGTAAAGGTAATACTTACATTACTTACTCCTTTACTTTACTAGAGGACAAAACTGACAGAACCTATTTTACAAGAGCGTGTCCAGCATAATTCTTATTTCCGACTACTATATCGGCAAATATATTATTAAATCCAGTAGGCAAAAGATGCATTATGACAACAGAGTGTTTGTACGATAAGATAACAGGAAAAGCACTTCTTTCCCACCAAGAAACGGGGTTTATTTTTTAAAGAGTTCCAAGATCTGTAGCCACATTGTCGTCATCAAAGCATGAGTTTAAACCTACTTCAAAAACATGTGAAACTAAATACTACTACTACCTATTTCAACTTCCTATCTGCGACTGTTGCCGAACTCATTCAACCCGAATCTCTTCAAAGTTAAAGTGAACAGGCTCCTTCTGGGTAAGCTCACTCCATCATCGACTTTGTCTCTGTCATCTCTGACCTAGACTAGAGTCAAGAGCAAACCCACCAAAAATAGATGTGCTGTGTTGTATTCTTCCCAATCTAAAACATTTATACACGTTACTGCTCCGACTGCAGATGTAAACTCTAATCTCCTCCGTACTATTCTTCATCGTAAACTTTTTCCTCAGCTAGTCGAACTTAAAATTACTAGCTGCTCCTAATTAGCTAGGTAGACTACAAAGTCCTTTATCTATGACGTACCTTGTTTCTAGTTTCACAGGAAGCAAGTCATTTGGCTTGAGAGGTCAGGTAACTGTCGCTACTTTTAGAGTAGGAAATTTGTGAGTACAGAGATGTTTATTAGCAAAGTCTTTTGTGGCATGCATATAGAAGTACCTACTTTTTAAAGGGATTGTTAAAGTTTATATACGGGTATTAAAAAAATATCATGATTTAATCAAAATAACCTTGGTTTCAGAGATTTAAAGGCAGCTGAAGGTAAAGTAAGGAAATGAACGTTAATTCCACTTACGAAAAAAGATATGCCTTTCAGGCAAGATACAGGTAACTGGGTTGAAGTGATATTCAATCAATAATTTCGATTATCAAAATTTAATTCATAGACCACATAACATTTTAGTAGTAGCTGTCAATCCTCTATTGAATATCACTTTGTCGAGAATCTCTTTCTATTCTTTTTTTCTGCTTTCTATGCATCCTAAATCAAACCAACTACATTAAACAGACATAAAACAATGCATATTTCTCTTAACTGCCATACAACCGTTCATCATAATTGTCAGTCCATCTGTGTCCAATAAATTGCACGATGTGCGTGGTTCGTTCAAGGCCCCGGACAGGCTGATAGGCTTGCACGGGCACGAAGTATCACACATAATGAAAACGTCGTTTGCAGCCATACTAAATTGACAGCTGACTAGCTAGCGAGCGATTGTATGTTGTTTTACCCTTAAGGTACATGTATAGCCTCTACTACCCGCTAAAAGATCATAGCACACATCAACTTGGCAATGGATCGTCACCGTATCGCCTTTCCCCTCACCGTCAAACAGTCGTCAACCTAACGTAAGCACGTAACCAAAGCGGATCAGCAGCTCCGGTACGTTGACTTGGCTACGGCTAGGTGACGCCGCGCTTACGGCTCGCCGACCGCTGGTTGACCTGGCTCGCACCAGATCAGTTTGAAAGACGTAAGCGCTGGATCTGCAAGTTGACCACGCACCACACCGCCGGTCAATGACCACAAGGAATAAAATGGGTCCTAATACGCTGCCCTGCAGTACACCATGTGTAACTAGAAGGTAGGTACTTTTGTATTTGCTCACACGGACACACTGCTTTCGCCCAGACAAATAACTTTCAAAGAGTTTTAGCTGAGTACCTCTAATGCCTAATTTCTCGAGTTTAGTCAATAAGAGGGAAACAGGAATCGTGCCAAATGGCTTGGCAATATCGAGAAATATTGAAAGACATTTTTTACCTTTAGTGTGCCGGTCATCGATAAGTGTGATATGACCTACTTTAAACCGCGATGCACTCAATCTGTCTAGCCTTTTCCAAACAATATTGGGGTCGACTTCATATCTGACTGGGTGAGTACCAGTATTTTACATGGAGCAGCCCTCCACAACCCAATAACATGATAACCCTTGGCAAGCCTGGAGTTCAAAATCCTGACTTTTTAATCCGTAACGACTGTCAAAAATTAACGAGTCACAGCCGGTAGGTAACAACAACAAAACTTGCTTTCCGAGGTACGGTTGTCTGGTTGGGATGTTAAGATCCCACGAGGAACCCATCTTTGGACCGACTTCGGCAAGTGTTACTTAACTTTAATGATCGACCCATGCATCTGTTATTATGTAGCTAAGAGCTCCTCAACTCGGGGTGTACTGAGGCCACTAAATCGCGCCCGCTCCCACCTTAGTAACCGCCAAGTTCACTCTGACAGAGCCTAAATTCCGCTCATGTGGACTATGCGCGGACAAAGGCTATGCGTTAAAATGGCCGCTCCAATATAATAGAGAGTTCGATGGAATTTAATTACAGTTTTGTAATAGACTTGTGACATGCGTGGATGGGTAAAGGCTGTGATAATGTACTTGTTGAAGTTTTACTAAAGGGTATAATTAAGCTGCTTTGTGGAGTGTAATGATGCAAAGATGTTGACTATGTTTCGAACATCGTGAGGAAACCTGGACTTATATAGTTAATGTAAGTCTGAAATAGTCAAGTCAAAGGTCTGTTGGGTTCCAGAGGCGGCTTAATTAACTCTGACACCAGAGGTGGCCACATCCTCACACGAAAAGAAAAATATTCAATTACTTAGTAATATAGATTTTCTTAATTTTGCTTTTCTATCTTTCTTTAATTTTCACTAGCTTCTGCGATCGAAGTGTAATTAAAAAAACACGCTGGCAGAGTCGTCTCTGTCACCGTGTTTTTACATAAGACATCTGTTAGACCGGCTCTAATGTACGGCGGCGAAGCCTGGGCGATGAAAAAGACCCACGAACAAAAACTTCACAAGACTGAAATGCGTATGCTACGATGGGCAGTAGGAGTCACACTCAGAGACAAGGTACGCAACGAACATATTAGAGGGAGCTTCAAGGTTGCAGAAATCGCGGATAAAGTGAAAGAGTCCAGACTGAGATGGTACGGTCATGTACTTAGACGTACAGATGACCATGTCGTGAAAAAGTGCCTTTCCATAGCAACAAAGAAGAGGGGAAAAGGAAGACCTCAAATCACATGGATGATGAAGGTCCAAAAGGACATGAAGGAGATGGGACTTACGGAAGATGTGACCGAAATAAATGGCGCCGCATGATTGGAAAAGCTGACCCCGCGTAACGGGAATGGGCGAGGCGAAAGAAGAGGAGAAGAAGGAGTTAACAGTGGTTTCTATCTGAAAAAGACAAGTACTTTCAGAGATTACATTTTTAGACATACAAACATTTTCACTTCTTTTTATTACATGTAGCTCAGATCTAGAATTTGGGCCTACCATATTGGAAAAGGAAAATCTTGTTGAAAGAATTTTAAAACAATAGGTTTTTTAAGGCATATCCTGTCAATACTACATTCAAATCGTACCCATTACAAAAATATCCACCTACAATCTTTTATTGTAAACTCAATAGAAAAAGTCTCGTTCAATGGACATTTCCATCCGAAAGCCGAACCAACTCGTAAATCCCGGCGCCAGCAAATCTATGCTTTCCGTTACACATTGGCATGCAAAAATTCCCATATATAATAATGACAAGGTATAAATCCGAAAAATCTTTTGTTCAAACCTAAGTAATAACGAATATCAGAGACAATAACATTAAATCATCCCTTTTTCGTTTTTAGGGTTCCATATCTCAAAAGGGAAGAGAAAGGTTCATTTTAAACAGACGGACGACGAAATAAACGTAGGTATAATTTGTTGTCCGTCTATTTGTTTGTCAAGACCCATTTTTATTTTCATTTACGCTGTCTCTTAAGATACAGGATACCCTAGTTTAGGAGACAGAGTTTAATCTATTGTGTACAGATTTCTGCAACATCCAAATGTTTAATGTAATTTTTTTCTACCATAATTATATAAAAAAATTGTAAACTTAAAGTACCTACAATAATCTGTATTTTTGGGAAATAAAGATATGATATTATTATTATTTTGCTAGAAGTACGTGATGGTTTCAAGTTGAAATTAATATCTGGTATAAAAATAAACTTTTAAGTCGCCGAAATTAGAAAATGCAACCATTTACGACACATATTTTGGCATTTATATCGCCATTTATAAAACCTGTATGGTTATGATGTAGGAGAATTGACAGTGTCGTTTGTACTCGTATATCGGTGTACGGAACCTACGATGCGCGATTCAGACTCACTCTTAGCCGGTTTTTTATAACCCCTTACTGTGGAAATAATCCTGGATCGTATTTTTTTTTTCATCTGTAGCAATAAAAGTTTCGATGACTAAGATTTGGGGATTGAATGAGCTCTTTTGTAAGGTTCTTTATTAAATCTTCTAGAAGGCCGTGACTTTTTGTATCTGATCAGACTTGTGAGTTATTTGGCTGAACAAGCCTATTGTAGCAGAAAGCCTGAGCGGATTTAGATTTAGGCTTATTTAAGAGGGCCTAATTTCGAATACTCTTGAGTCAGTTGGCAGTGAATTGCATTAGGTAATACGCGTATAATTATTGCTATTAAGTGATACACTGGCTAAGATTACAATGTATGTATTAATTTGTAGTCCATTTTAGAGTTTTCAAATCTTCATGGCAGACTAGATAAACTTTATTGTACACCAATTTAGATACCAAATTAGTGTTTCTAAAAACCACAATACAAGTATTACGGATGTTAACCAAAAATTAGTTTTTTGTCCATCAGGTAGAATAAAATAAAATTACAGTACACGTACACGTAAACACAAAGTGACGACGATATAAAACGTTAAAATATCGTGTGATGTCATGCCGTTAGTACACTTGATACTGACCTTTGATCCACTTTATCTTTGCCAATTTTTATTGATTTTGTAAAGCAAAAAATACGTGTCCAATATTATTTGATAATTACACGGATGGACTGAATATAATTAACCTAGGAAACATCCCTACCAAAGGATAACTATAATGACATAACCACTGTAACTCTATTCGACACTGCCTCGTTGATCTAATGGTCGTAAGCGCACCTGCTAAGTATGCGATGAGAGTTCTTTGGAATAAAACAAACAAGTCCGCGGCTCAAGGGTAGCCCAAGGGCCACCCCGCCGCACTTTAGCCCAATTAATTTGAGTCCTTATATGAAATATATTTAATTATATATTTTAAGCTTAGATAAAAAAAATTCAATGGATTCAAATCGATTTTAAAATTTTGCATTTTAATTTCCGACGAATAAATATTATGCATTAAATATTTATGCAATTCCAAATTATGGCAAAACAAATTAGACCAAATGACAGCTATGCAACCTTTGCATTATGTCAATGTATTATTATGCTGATAAAAGTTATGCGAAAACGTTATGCCGAACAACATTATGCCTAAAAATATATGCCAAGAGAGGATTCCCCCCCTATGGTACCTACACCTCCTGCAGTAATAAAGCTGTGCCTACCCCTTAAAGGAAGACAGCCGTGATGTTGTATGTGTGTTGTGTGATGTTGTGTATTTCTACTCGACAACAACCAGACTTCCTCAACAATACGTCAACTTGGCAGATGTCATAACACCAAATCGAGGTAATTTTACTTAATCGCATCAGCTTACGCGCGATTTGCGTGAATTAATTCCAATCACTCGTGTGATAGAACATTTGTCGTATTAACAAACGCGGCTACGGACGTATTGCGTGCTTTGGCGTATTGTGTTCACTAAAGTGAAAGTTACACGGGACACTATTTCCGACAACTGTTGACGGAGAAAGTAAAATCAACTAAAACCTCTATATATCTGTTTTGGAAATACTGCCTTCGTATATCTAGCATGATTATCATTTCAGCTGGAATCGATTGATCCTGTGTTTGTTGTGTCTTGAGAACGCCCGAGGGCCTCTCCAGTTCATTCTCATTGGTCAACGCTACGCGATCAACAATCGATAACGATCTTCTGGTATGCGACCGCCACTACAGAACTTAAATAACTGAATACATAGTGTTCCGTAATACTAATATTGATGTATTGCCTAAAAGCTTACTAAGTTGCTCAAAATGATGTGGTGGTATCTCTTAAACCTCTCTCTCGGGGATTCCCACAAAATAATGAATACGTTTAGGTACTCGCTTAGAACCGAGAAGGTGAATTGAATCTCCTGCATGAATCAACAAAAAAAAATAACAGAATACTTACTTACATTAAAAGAAAAATACAAGTACCAATTGGGTAAGAGCTTTGCTTACTTTTGCTGACAAGGGGCAGGGGGGGGGTTAATAATTGTAATAAATCTGCTTACGTAATCCCCCCTATCTATGCACGTTATAGAGTGCAAACCACATATCGGCAAGGGTGATTTAGCTGGCCTCCCGACTAGATGAACAGACAGTAATTTTTTTGATGTTTTCGTAATGTCTATTATTTTACCAATACATACATTGATAAACACATGGCTTTCTCCCATAGGAGAGGCCATATAACAAGGCATAAACAACTGCATTCAAGCTTCTACGTGCCTTAACACTCCTCCTCTTTCACACATCACAAATATTTATCACAGTTGAGCAACTTTAGTTGCCCGTATAAGCGCCCCTTAACATATTGCGTTGCGTTATATATTAATTGAACACGAACGATCGGAGTTTGTTCCATCGATTCTAATTAAGTTCTATTGTTTGTTTTCAATGAGGACATCTGTTTCATTTATAGGTACAGTAGGTTTTGCTAGCGTCAATTTTGAAGCTTCTTTTGCCTCAGTCTCAAGACCTTGAGAACCTGAGGACTTAAATATATCTGGCGAAATGAGGGTGTACTAAGGGTTTTCTCGGTACGTGACTATTTTTCTTTAAATACTGTGACAATTTGTTTTATTGTATTTTTTGCACGTTTTTATAGTTTAATTGTACCAAAATGTGTTACAATACAAATTTAAAAAAATCGAGTGCCATGCCTCAGAAATTTAAAACCGCGCTATCTATTGGGATCAATTTTAAATGATCCGTTCAAATAATCTTTGAAATGTGAATTATGAGGCCAATATTCCATAATTTTGTGCTTAGAAGAGTTGATTAAACAATAACATACAATTTTTAACATCCATTCTAGAAAATATTAATTTTACACACAATTTAATAATAAATCGATGCAAATCGCGCCATCTAGTGATATTTAGTTGAACCGAATTTTCTTCGTTATCGCTGGGACCCCGTGGCTTGGCACTTGGTCTGCAACTGGGGTTAAGCTTGAACCATAAACTTTTTGAGTAATGTAAATGTAAACAAAAGCAAATATTGTTGTATCTATGGATGTAAAAAATTGGCTAGCTAATGCGTCTAAGCAGAGTTATCTGTTGGCTGTTTTATTTTCCAGTGAGCTTTATCATTGGATTACTGGACTTAGTCGACTGCCAAATAAAATTGTAAAGATTTTTATGTCGATTGACATGACGTCATTAACTCATACATATTTTGATAAATTCTCAATTACCTCTATAGTTGTTATAACAAGACTATTTTTTTAAATTCTCGGCAACCTCTCCGTCTTTTTTTTCGTTTTGTTCCCAACTAGTTACCCACTACACATCCATTCCCATAGTTGATAGCGTGTCGATGTGCCAAGACCGGGAGCTCTCGTTATCAACTACTTAAGTTTAGCTCCTGCACGCCATCTATCAGTGCAGCCTCCACTAAGATTTATACACTGCACGCTCTGACGCTTAAGAACCTCGTGTGGGGTGACGGCTTGATGGAAATGACCTTCAAACTGTGGGCTAGGTTGGTCAGTGGAAATGTGCTAAATTATGTAATGGACTGAGAGAGTTAAGAAGAGAAAATTGAGAGATGTTTTGGACCTATTATTGGAACGGAGTTACTTATCGCACGTTTTAGGTCTGATTCGTTTGCGGGCTGAGAGGCTAGACCGAAAAAAGTGTAACAATGAAAAAACGACACCAAAAACGACACATTTTTGCAGTGATTTTTGAGGCACTTCGATTCGAAACTTTTTTCAATCGATTCAACTTGCCGCCAATTTTGATAATATGCAAAAATATTTATAATTTTAATGTTTAAATACCCATTTTTTATTTATATAAATAAATATAAATAATCATTTTTAACCCCCGACGGAAAAAGAGGGGTGTTATAAGTTTGAGGTGTGTTGCTGTGCGTCTGTGTATCTGTGTGTCTGTCTGTGGCATCATAGCGCCTCAACGGATGAACCGATTTTGATTTAGTTTTTTTTGTTTGAAAGGTGATTGTATCAAGAGCGTTTTACTGTTTAGATCGTGATGTTTTCGCAAGATAAATGTGTCGGGGGTTTTTTAAATTATACTTGTTGCGTGATAAATTGTGCGAGGCACAGCGTGCTGCGTGCAGAATAGTACAAGCGAAGATCCGCACAAAAGAGAGATGCGAGGAGAGAGCCGGAGGCGCACGAAGAATACCGAAGACGTAAGAGCGCGCGCTGACTTGACACATAAAGTACCTACGTGTGTGTTTACACTGAACATGAGCTGTGTTGTTGTTATTTCATTTTATTTTGTTATTTCAAACTTTTTTACATAGCAACGTGCATCCGTGGCACCCAACCATATTTCTACTTATTTATATAATACCTACATTTACACTTTGCACTAACATTTTGACCCAATACGTGCAGACTCTAACTGGGCGTTTTGCCCCAGAAAGAGGGTAGTGTGGATAAGATTTATCACGCTTTGACGCTTAATAACATCGTGTGATGTGATGAAAATGAACTTCAGTGGCTGTGGTTGGTCAGTGGAAATGTGTAAGATGAAGGAGAATGTTCAATGGGTGTAGCGATGATAAGGCTAAGGCGATAAAGACTTGTATGTACTAAGATTTATTTGAGAGTTCCCGTGCAGTTTTATCTCACTTTTTAGAGAACCTAACCTTTAAAGTCGGTGTCTTTCGTAGGTGCCATTTTTTTGCGTTATGGACACCGACTTTAAAAAATTAAGTTATTTTTCACTTTGTAGTTTTGTATTTGGAAGTCGGTAGTATTTTTTTGCAAAAAGTTTTTTTTATTTTTCACTTTTTAGTTGTACGTACCTAATACGCAAGTTAGTAAGGGAACTATTTTGCCAGAATAGATTTCATGAAACTTGACCATAACCGGTGAAATGAGAGATCTGCTTACCCCTTAAGAGCGAACTGGCGTGATGTTATGTTATGAAATGTTATAAACAACAAACAGACATGCGATTGCAGCAATTCCGAGAGATATATGCCGTTATTTATTGATGAGTTATGTTGTATATCTCCGAAGTTCTTCATCAGATCTTCACCAAATTAAAATGGGACCAATTTCGGAACATACTTTTTCAAACAAAAAAAGAATTTTCAAAATCGGTCCACAATTGACGGAGTAATCGGTGAACATACATAAAAGAAAAAAAAAAAAAAACATGAAGTCGAACATAGAACCTCCTCCTTTTTGTGAAGTCGGTTAAAAACTTCATTACCAAACAAACTTTTCTATGTGGATGCAACTACAACGGTTGAGGTTGCATAGGTTACGTATAAATGTTGTTGGCTGGATAGGGCGTCGTACGTTTTTGGAATCATATTTAAATATATTGTCAAAAGGCAAATTTTGAGAGCCCCCACAGCGCATAGGCGCATGCGTTTTTATAATATTGTTGGACGTAATAACTCGAATGGGAATAAACCCTATAACAATTGCAACTACATTATTTAGTAGGAAATTCTCATTAAATTCCTGCACCACTCATGCAAACTCCCACAAAAACAATGAGCCACACACCACACTCACATTTCTCTCGCATCCAATACGCTAAGACTTCTCCCTGCAAGCTGCGTGACACTCCATTTGTCACGTCTCCACATTTATACAGTGTGAACGTCGAAGCACCACAATGTACACGTACCTACGGAACACTTGATATTGATGGGTCCGTACGTTTTGCCTGAAAAATTGGGCTCGAAAACCGCCTGGGGGTGTTGGATAAAATTGGGTTTAAATTTGGCTCAGGTGTCGGTTTAAACTTGTTTCGAAAGACATTAATCTGCTGGAGTCAAAATGGCAATGATATTATATTGGCCATTACTTATGTAAACTCCAACTTTTTCCAGGCAGACAGAAACTACAGAATGCCATCTGCTACGATCCTTACGTACTTCTTTTACTCGACACAGCATGTTTAACAATAATTTGGCATTAAAAGAGCCACAAGTGGTAACATTTATGTAGGTCCGGAATATAGATATACAATATAGGCTAAAAAGGTGACAAAAATAATATGCAACTATGTTTTATCTCAAAAGACTGATTATGGTACACCTATGCATTTTAGATGCAAAGTGACCTAACTCAAAAATTACAACTTGTGGGAAATGAGCAAGAAGGTTTCCAAAAAAGTATAATGTTGAGGAAATTTAAATATATCTCTTCTTTTGCGGCTTTATATATTGATTTTTTATGTACAGATTGGAAACATTATATTCAATTTAAATATTAATTTGGACTTTAAATATAAATTGTTTCAAATTAAGTCAATCTATTGCAAAAAAAATTGTATTTCTGGGACTTTTTATAAGTTAAGCCTCTTCAGACTTGTTCAGAGTTTATTTCTAAAAGGAGTCAGTTTAGCAAAAATAAGAAATTGTACCTACCTGCCTAAACTGGAACAAATCGAGCTCAGTAGATGTTATACAAGACTACTCGAGAGCACTTCTGACGCAATATTGATTCGGTCTTTATTATAACATGCATATATGAAAAGCGAGTCAACTAAAGCGACCGATGTCTTAGGCTCTCTCTTTCTTACTTATAATTCGGCCTCTTTTTCACCACAGGGTTTTAGAGTACGCTTTTTAAGGCCAGTTTCTAGCAAAATCAGAGTTTACAGACATTTTGAGTTAAGTCACCTTTATTCTAGGGGTGCGTATGATTATAATACCAGCCTGCCTTTTAATAATAGCCAGACTAAATACATAATTCTGGGTAGAAGTATTATAAACATCTAATACTTGTTACTTGGTCTTAAAAAATCGTGAGGAAACCGGCGCGTGTCCTAGAACCAAAAATTCGAAGACATGTCACATCTACCAATCCGCACTGGACCCGCGTGCCTTACCTATCTCACAGAGAGGATTCCTGTGTCCCAGCAGTGGGAACATTATAAGGCTGATCATGAATATTTGTTACTTAGCCTGTATTTAACTGGAACAATAACAGACCAAGTAAACATCTAACAGAAATTCAAAGGGCTATAACAAAACAAAGTAACAGCACCGTCCATGTTTGAATCGATGTGTAACCTCATTGTTTTGTTCTTGACCAGCTCCGAGCGGGCAAGCTTTCGCTCCATTTGTCAGCGTCACCCGACATGACTTCGCAGCCGCCTGCTGACGTACTAACGTCACTAAGTAAAGGGAGAGTGCCGGTAGTTTCTGCGGAAGCGTATGTAGGGATATTGATTGGTAGAAAGCATTGCTTTGTGCTTTGTTAGTGTTTGGAAGAGAAACTAACACATACGACCAATTCAATTCGTACACTGACATAAAGTAATAGTCATAAGTGCCCTCGTAGCTTACTGCAAAATAGGGATAGGTGAAAAAGGATTCTTGGACTCTCGACAAAAAACATTTGATTAGAAACAACTATTGTCAATAGTACAAAATGTCTGTGATTGCTCAAGTGATATTTCGGTAGCGCATGGCAATCCCATACCATATTACTTGTCTAAGCCTTGTTGTAAAAGATAGTAAAGAAAGAGGTTTGCAAACTGAAGGCCCAAAGACATTACTTTAGAAATCTCGATTGAGTCATGCTCTCTCTAATGTCTCTCTGATGCTGGCACATGTATTGGATCATTCGGTTCCCTTCATGATGGTTGAGCTGAGTGGTGCCAATCCATGCGTCATATTCCTGAACGGGCGCCATCAGTTGGGATTGGTCATAACTTAACTGCTTCGCCTGCGTAATTACGTACTTATTGTAATTTTGAATTCTTTGTTTAACTCTAGACACTTTTACGTGCATTTCTTTTTACATCGTTCCCACATATGTATTTTTCAACAAGAATGATGTAACCAAATAATTGTGAAAAGAGTGTCCATGGAGAGTCTCTAGGTCTCTATGGAGAAGAATGTGCACATTACTCACGCTTGGGAATATGCAACTGGATTCATTTAGGGTACCTGTATAAGGTATAGTTGAAATTAAAAAAAAAGATTTTCGTTTAATAAAATATATTGCGAAGCAGCGATTCATAAATTTATTTGTTACAAATTTACCAAAACTCGTCCGCTAAAAAGTGGATTTATAAATTCAGCCTCTAAAAAAACACATACGTCTTTTCTTTCAATTCAAATACCACCTTCCATCGTTCACCCGACCGGAGCCCTAAAATGCCGTGTTTCACTACCAATTCACCGAAGGCTGAGGCTTAGCTGCACCACCGTATACTCAATTTGTCACTGACTCGTACCGCAAAGCGTTTACAGCGCTGCAAGCGGTGAAGCACCGCAGTTTAGCTATAGCGCTGCAGCGCTGCACTGACACCGGCCATTTGTTTGATTGGGACACCAGTGTTTGTGCTAAACAAATTCGGTGAATTCTTTATTTGGGTGCGACGATTAGTTTAATAGTTGTGTGGTGTTTTAGGGACGGTTTTTTTATGGCGTGTGAGGTGGAATCTACTATAGTACTTAGTAGGTAGGTAGTTCAAAGTCAAAGGTAACTTCTTTCTCGAGCCTTTTGTAAGCTGCTGTCGTTTACTTCTATGTTCTCGACAAGAGAATGTCTACTTTGCATAAAATTAACTAAAGAATAAGAGAATAACTTTTGTACCTTCTCTTAGGTATATCCTTTAACACTCTTCTCAGAAAAGAAAGAGAGAGGTGTCTTATGGACACTCGGTTGGAATGGAGTTCGATTTATTCAATTTACAGTCTTTCAGTTTCTTTAAGTATAACGAAACTGAAATAACAACAACACAGCTGATGCTCAGTGTGTACACACAATAGTGGCTGCTAGCGTAGGTACTGTATGTGTCTAGTCAGCGCGCGCTCGTACGTCTTCGATTTCTTCGTGCGCCTCCGGATCTCTCCTTGGCGTTGTCCTTTTGTTCGGATCTTCGCTTGTACTATCATGCATGCAGCACGCTGTGCCTCGTATAATTTATCACGAAAAAAATATCATTTATATTTATGTATATTAATAGAAAGGGTATATAAACGTTAAAATTTTAAATATTTTTGCATATTCTCTTAATTTGCGGCAAGCTGAATCGTTTTTGTTTCCTAGGTGATCGGGAAGTGCCTCAAAAATTACTTCAAAAAGGTATCGGTTTTTGGTGTCGTTTTTAGGGTTCCGTACCCAAAGGGTAAAAACGGGACCCTATTACTAAGACTCCGCGGTCCGTCTGTCTGTCTGTCACCAGGCTGTATCTCATGAACCGTGATAGCTAGAGAGTTGAAATTTTCACAGATGATGTATTACTGTTGCCACTATAACAACAAATACTAAAAACAGAATAAAACAAATATTTGAGTGGGAGCACGTTTGTTGTATGGGAGCCCATACAACAAACGTGATTTTCATGCCGTTTTTTGCGATAATGGTACGGAACCCTACGTGCGCGAGTCCGGCTCGCACTTGGCCGGCTTTTATATTCATTATTACACTTTTTTTGGTCTAGCCCCTTAACCCGCAATAAAGTTAGAACTATTAACTTGCGATAAGGAACTCCGTTCCAAAAACCGTTGTTAGGGCTCTGAAATAACACTGAGTAATTGTAAAGGAAAACATCAATGGTGACTTAGATTGAATAGTATAAAATCACTTCCATATACTGAGGAAGCGTGACTAAAGTGATAAATATCATTCATTCTCTGAGTAAGTAAAGGTTAGGTTAGAGAGGAATAATAAAGGTAATATGGATAATACTCACAACCATATATTGCATGTAATTTGATTTGCCAATGTTAAATTGGTTATAATTATCACAAATTCTACAACCAGAGCACAGATTTATATCAATGATAAACTGTTGTAATAAATTGCCAATAATCTGCTGTAAGCAAATACATTAGCGTCAACTATGATTGATTTCAATAATCAATTTCATCTTTCGCAATAACCTAAAACTTATTACCTTCTCTGTATCAGAAGAGGCCTTTGCTAAGGCTGGTATTATTAATATCTAAGTAAAGTAGGTTCTCGAGATTTAGTAGAAATTATGGCTTTGAAATTAGATTAGACGAAAACTTTCAAACACGTCAACTCAAAATATTCTGCTTAAAACACACTTAAGCTGAGATGTTATCTAGATTGACAGCTCCACAACTATTTGATGTTTTTCATATTAAAATTCGGACGGAGTTTTTTTTTTGCAAAGAAATAAAAACATTTTTGATACAGATTAGGAGACACAGTAGTAGGATACAGTAGAAAAGTGTGTTCAATATTAAAGTGTGCATGTTAATTTTGGAAAAATCCTTTGCAATAAAAAAAATAACGGACGAAATAACGAACAGAAAAACAAAAAAATCTAGATTTTTTGTAATCGGACCACCCTATTTTTTTTAACCCTTTTATATCCCACCGAATTGAGAATTTCCTCCTTTTTTTTCGTCGGTTAAAAATATAGAAAGACTCGATGTCGGGTAGAGATCTTAATTACATCGGAGTTTTATAAATATTTATTAGATATAATATTATTATACATTTCGTAATCATGAAGGGATACTAATATAATATCATAGCTAATTGGTTAAAACAAAACAGATTCAGAGCGAATATTATTCGCTTTCATTCAGTAAATCTTACTCATAAGATTCAAGGTCAAAACCGCGCCAAGAAACCTCCAAGCATAACACAATAATCGCAATGGCTCTTAGTCTAATCTATTATTTTATCAGCAATCTGTAGCTGTGTCATGCAGGGAATTACGTTAATGCAGCCGAAGCCACCAGTCATGGTGATGTGCTTGTGCTCTACCATCTATTACTGTCTAACTATCGGTGAGTTCTGTTGGAGGGAGAGGGATGGAGGATCTGAAATATGGTAGCTTACAATGTCGATGGATAAAGTACTAGATAGATGTTACAACGTCGTACATGACCTACTGGACTTGTAAGTTATTAAAGAAATATAAATGTTGGTCATACAATAAGTAAAAAAATAAGTAGCTATACTTATTCGTAGTGCTTTTAATTCCAGGGAAGGCAAATATCCCAATAGAAAACGGTATTAAAAAAAACATTTTTACAAAAAATTCTACCGACTTCCAACTAAAAACACTACAAAGTGAAAAATAACTTTCTTTTTCGTAGTCGGTGTCTTTGGTAGGTACCAATTTTTTTCGTTGTGGACACCGACTTCAAAAAAGAAAGTTATTTTTCACTTTGTAGTTTTGTATTTAGAAGTCGGTAGTATTTTTATGCAAAAAGTTTTTTTTATTTTTCACTTTATAGTTGTACCTACCTAATAGGCAAGTTAGAAAGGTAACTATAACGCCAGAATAGATTTCATGAAACTTGAACATAACCGGTGAAATGAGAGACCTGCGTACCCCTTAAGAGCGTACTGAGAGAGAGTTGCCGTTATTTATTGAAGAGTTCTGTTGTATATCTCCAAAGTTCTTCATCAGATCTTCACCAATTTTGGAACATACTTGTTCAAACAAAAAAAGAATTTTCAAAATCGGTCTACAATTGACGGAGATATCGGTGAACATACACAAAAAAAAAACAATGTCGAACATAGAACCTCCTCCTTTTTGGGAAGTCGGTTAAAAAGGCTAAAATCGCAACGCATTATATGGTCTGATTTGTTGGTATGTTGTATAGATTAGTTAGGGTAGTCTGAAACCAAATTTGCGACTGCGAAAAACCAGGTGCTCACTGCGCACCTCGCCTAAAACTGCGAAATTTTGGGTCATTTTCGTTCTAAAATTCGTTATTATAAAGTCGTAAAAATTTAAGCTCCCATAAACCCTTTAGAAAAAGTGAAAAATGTCCCAGTATTTCAGATTTTCGCATGGTGTGCAGTGGCCACTCGTTTTTCGAAGTTGCAATCTTGGATTAACACTAGGTACCCTAACCGGCCCTTAAAAACCAGAACTATGTACATCAAGCAATGCGATTTTAATGCCGATTTCTACTGGGCTAAAGATAAACTGATATGCTTGGTGTTTCATTGCGAATCAAAAATGAAAAGATCCCCATGAGAACCAATATTGTTTGAAGACTTGTCAAACTGAAGTTGCTCGCAGATGCAGCCTAAGGTCTTACATAGGGTACGGACGCAGTGGGCAGGCCGTGCGCGCACAATAGCCCTAGCAGCAGCAGTATCAGCAGCGGGCGCATGCCACATGACACTGCTATCCCCGCGCACCGTCGTCGTCGTCACGCTCGTCCTCACTACTCACTACACACTCACCTCCGGACGCGGCGAGCAGGCCGTGCGCGCGCAGTAGCGCCAGCAGCAGCAGCGGCAGCAGCGGGCGGCGCCGCATGCCGCGCGACACCGCTGCCCCCACGCACCGTCGCCGCTCGCCCCCGCGGTCGCCCTCACCTGGTAACAAAGAGAAATAAAATAAATAAAAAAAAAAACTTTTTAAAAGCATCATTTTTTTGAACCCCTTCATTTGATACCCATAGGGCTGCATTAAAAGTAGTTGATCCGCTATTTTTAGGAGTTCATGATACCCACAACATCATGGGTAAATAAAAAATAGTTGGACCGCCATATTGGATATAGAATAAAGTCACTTTAGCTAAGTGACATTTTCATCCAAACCACACATGTATTTCAGATCAATCGGTTAGGGATAACTGTTTTCAAATTCAGTTGCAAGATTCAGTCCCACTGTATTAGTAAGATTAGTAACACTGCCCGACCTGGAAATTGAACCCCAGGATCTTAAGTTAGTAGGTAAAGTTGGCAAGGTCTTGGTTTTATATATCAAGTCTTTGTATAAAATACGTTTAATTAACACATAACATAAATTCACAACGCTAAAATGATTTCATTATTAACACTTCAATTCTTCTCTCGAAATACACTTGGAGACCAACAAAAGGAGCCCTCAAAAAAATCATTACAGTATCTTTGTTCAATATTATTCACATGGAAAAATCTGCTGTCTTTCGACGTAGGTATGTATTACTTTAGATTGGAAATTCGATGAAATTCCATTAAATATTTGTGCCAAGGGTTCCGGGAAAACGAATTCGGGGTCTGGTTAGTACCGATAGTAGCGATGGCGAGAGCGGTTTGCATGACTTAGAATAAGTTTTACTTGTGTATTTGAAAGTTTCAATGATTACTCGTTATCATATGTAAAAGAGGCTCAAGATTAGAACACATTCTATCAACAAAAGTGTCGCCATTGCCATTCAATAGGAAAAGAAGAAAAAAAAATATTCCCGACACATTTTTATTTCATGCTACATTATTTATCCAGTATTAGACACGTTTCGATCGACAATCTATTGAACACGTAACTATGACACTATGACTTTCGAAAATACCCTGATTTAAACAGTAAAACGCCCATAAATTTAGAACGGCTGAAACCAATTTACATCAAACATGGATAAGAACACTCTCGATAAAGTCACTTTGCAAACAAAAAACGAAATCAAAATCGGTAGATTATTTTAGGAGCTATGATGCCACAGTCGGATACACAAACTCTCTAGTACACATGTCAAACTTATAACACTCCTTTTTTTCCGTCCGGGGTTAAAAAGTCAAAATGTATGAAAATGCCAAGCGCTTCGAAATGTAACGTGACCGATACCTAGCATTTTAGCATTTTGATCATCACTATCGCTTATTGAACGACACTCGTCTAGATCTAGACATTCTGGTTTTATTAAAAAAATAAGTAAAATTCTTTATTTTATAAAGAGAAAGGACAAACATTGATCAACGCTTGGCAGATTCACAAATAAGTATTACAGACAATTTACTAGTGGCTCTGTGAGCTGTAGACCTCGACCTCTTTTTACTCGACTGCCGAAGGAGGGTAATGTGTTTATCAGTCTATGTATGTTTGTTCCTATGTGCCGTTCTAGAGACCAAACGCATTGGCCGATTTCGATGATTCTTACGTCAATCGATTCGTGTTAACCTTGCGATGGTCACTGACTAAATTAAAATTGGCAAATAGAAAATTGTCGGCTTTCGGGCGCCATATTGTGGTGGCACATTTTCTTTTTCTTCCAGTCCCATCGTGTGGTGTATCAAAATAAAGGATTTAAGAGTTGATTTCCAAAATATATAACACTTATATGTTTGATAAATGTGACCTGTGGAGGAGAATAGCCGGACATCCGGACATACGAAAGCATTTTTGTCCAAGCTGAAACGGAGACGCTTCGCGCTCGCTCGATCAATCAACATTTCTCACAACCGTAGCTATTTATATTTATAAAAAACCTTCAACATAATAATTAGATCTATTTTGATATTCAATAATTATAATGAAAGCAAAAGATCTCTGATGATAACAAAATAGTCCGATAGTAATCTAATACACTATATTATTAGATATTTCCGTTATCAAGATGTCTAGTCTTCATTTAATAAGTAGGTCGCTTTATTTTTATACAGAGTTATTTTTATTTAATAAGGTTCTAGGAACCTTCCTTTGTGCTGTTTTTCATTGGAGTAAGTATGAAAAATATGATACTAAGTATATTTTTTCGCTTGTAAGAGTAATGGCAGATTATTATTCAAAGCGTTTATGAAATAAATTGCTAGGTTTATGAACAAGACTTTCGTTAAATGAAGACTAAAAACATTTTCTTTTTCATTGACTAACTAAACTCTTATTTAGGGTAGTAAGAAGCTAGAAAATCTAACACAAATATTGGCAAAAGGTAATGTGTTACCAAGTTGCTCGGTTGTGGAAGCCTTATTAGAAGTCGGAGCAAAAGGTAACGTGTTATCAAGTTGCTCGGTTGTGGCAGTCAGATTGGAAGTCCGTGCGAAAGGTGACGTGTTACCAAGTTGCTCGGTTGTGGAAGTCAGATTGGAAGTCGTTGCAAAAGGTAACGTGTTACCAAGTTGCTCGGTTGTGGAAGTCAGATTGGAAGTCGGTCCAATTCTTTTTCTTCCTCCTTCCCTGGTCCCATTACTTGGGGTCGGGTCTACTCACTGTCCTGCGCCAAATTCCATCTTGTTATCGCTCCATCTAATCTTGCTAACATAATAAATGTGAAAGTTTGGATGTTTGTCACTAAATCACGCCAGAACGGCTGAACGGATCTGGATGAAATTTGTTACAGAGATAGGTTATAGTTTGGAACAGCATATGGGCTTTTCATCCCGGTAAATGTTCCCTTGGGAGAAAAAAATACTTTTCACGCGGGCGAAACCGCTGGAAGAAGCTAGTAAAATAAATAAAAATAAATATCAATCGACCACCAGTAAGAAAGGAAGCCGATCCTAACAATAGTTTAGTAAAGTCTAGGGAGATTCTATTAAAAGATATAATTAAATAACTTTTAATAGAATTCCACGCGTTTGTGATACACGTGGACGTCTATCAAGATTTATAAATAACACAGATAGATATTTTTCCTTTGATCTCGATAACTGCGTCATCCCTTTTATTCAGGAACTTTTCAATTTATGGCACTATATATAGGTACCTATTAGTATGTTGGATTTTTTCACAGATATAAATATAACTAGGTGACGCGATTATATGTACTTCGCGTGTCAAAAAAAGGGAGTAAAAGTACGAGAAATGATCGTACATTGAGCTGTTTCATTTAGCATTATCGGCACCGGACATCCACATATATCAAGAAAAATGCCTAATTATGCCATATTGATCTGTGTGTTGCCGAGGCAATGGAGATATTTTTTCATTGGTAAGTAAATTTGTTCTTAAATTGTGTGTGAAAAGTGGCACGCTTGTTTTTAACCCCCGCCGGAAAAAGAGGGGTGTTATAAGTTTGACGTGTGTTGTTGCTATGATGCCACAGACGGACACACAGATACACAGATCTGTGTGTCTGTCTGTGGCATCATAGCGACCAAATGGGTGAACCGAATTTGATTTAGTTTTTTGTTTAATAGATGACTTAATCGAGAGTGTTCTTAGCTATGTTTGAAAACCGATTGGTTCAGCCGTTTAAAAGTTATGGGCGCTTTACTGTTTGAATCGGGGTGTTTTTGCAAGATATCGTGTCATAATTAAGTGTTCAATAGATTGCAAAGTACTAGATAAATTATCTAGCATAAAATAAAAATGTGTCGGGATTTTTTAAAATTTTGACATTTTACTTGTTCATACTTTTGGAGGGAGTTGCTTTCCTAGTTAGATTTATATCCGTGCATTTTTCCATCTAACTGAGTTGCAGCCCGGTGTCTGGACTGTTGCCCGGTTGATAGGAATCGTTTCGCTCCGTATAACATGAAACTTAGATATAAATGGCAAAATGTGAGTATGCATTAGGTGGACCGCTGCCTAACCCTTTCGGGAAAACAAGCATGATGACATGTGAAAGAAAGAATAATTGTATTGTTTTGGTTGTGGTGTTTTTTCTCCGGCCCAGTGGTAACTGCTCAAAACTGTGAAGGAAAACATTGTGAGGAAACCGGCATGTCTAAGACCAAAAATTCGAAGACATGTGACATTCACCAACTCGCATTGAGCTGCGTAGTGGATTATGGCCTATTCCCTCTCTCACAGAGAGGAGGCCTGTGTCCCAGCAGGGGGAACATTAAAAGGCTGATGATAATGATGATGTGTATCTGTAGATCAAATATTCGTCTCTACGGCAAAAATTTCCACAATTCACAATTCCGGGAAAACGCACATAATCACAGCCCACATACCCAAATATTCTCTTTTGAAAACAAATCAATCCGACTCTTTGCAACAACACAGATAGGGCGCCCTCCGAAACTCACACACCCCATATTTTCTTTTTATCAAGATAAACCCAAACATGTTTGTCCAAATCAAATGCCATATAGAATGTCAAATCGAGTTTGTAGCAGATAGAGAGAAAAACCGGCAAGTGCTTGGCGATCCGTGCACAGTTAAGGGTTCCGTAGTTAGGATAAAATATACACTGCAAATGTAAGTTTGTGTTTCAATTATTTCTCAAAATATATGAAAAGCATAGTTATTAATTTGGTTTGTAAAGTTAACAAGAGCAAATCTACTACTATTAACATCAATCAAAATAAAAGTTAAAACCATCAAAATCTTTTGAATTATAATAATTAATTTTAATTTTAAATCATCCATGCTTAAGAACTGGCAATACAATATAAGTTTTTAAGCTGACAAGGTCACAATAATCAGCTCTCAACCAAAATCAAAATATACATGGTAAATATCCCGAAACAAATATTAATTCTACTGGCAATACATTTATTTTATTTCATATTTTCACTACCTCGTTATTTAGACATACTCAAATGAGGGTTTTGACCCCATCAATCGACCAATCACATGCGAGATGAAATACGCGATGTGGATTTCTGTCTATTTGATTGGTCGATTGATGGGGTAAAACCCTCTGCCTTGCCAAATTCACTTACGCAATTCGGCTACTGGTCTTCCTTCAAATCATCGTTATAGTGCCAAATGTTTCCAAATAAAATGGTTGTGAACCATTCTTATTTTCATTGTGCGCACAGCTAAGGAGTGGAATTCTCTGCCGGCGTCTTTGTTTCCTAATAGCTACAACCTAGGGGTCTTTGGGTCAAGAGTGAATAGGTTACTTCTAGGCAAGCGTGCTTCACCGTCGACCACATCATCGCAGATAGTGGTCAAACGTGAACCATTAAAAACAAAAACTATCAGACCGGACAAAACTATGGGGGTTCCGTTTTCCCATTCGACGACGGAACCCTAAAAAAGCTCTGTACAGAAATGGTACATTGTCTGAATCAATCGGCGGGGCTCAATATCGGACAGTAGAGTACAGCCTGTTGTTTGTAATTGAATTGTCAGTTTATTGGCCCCTGGGCGGAGATCGGACGCCAGGACTTGAGGCAGAGGCGGCGGCGGGCATGTTTGGGAGACTTTCTGATATCAACTTGTCTGACGTTCCTATAGAGTTGTGCAAAGATATAAATAGTTGATCTTAGTAATGCTGTAGTAGAATTAAATGGGTGGTTCCTAAGTATAAACTGAAGTACTATTCTGTAAGAATCTCACTCACACCGTGTAAACTTACGTGAAGGAAGCACGGTTGGCGCAGTGATTGAGCGCTTGACTTCTGCGCTACGTGCCGCGGGTTCGATTCCTGCACGGAACAAATATTTGTATGACCTACAGATAGTTGTTCCGTCTCTAGGTGTTGTGTATGTGAGTTTATATGTTTGTAAACGCACCCATTATACAGGAAGAAATTTCTAGTGCGGGGCAAGGTTTAAAAAAATCAATCCAATTAAGGTGGAAGACAAGGGTGATTAAGGAATAGTGGTACTTAGAACCAGCATTTTTATGGAGGAATGCGAAACGGATAGTCTGATTTGAAAATTATTATAAAATAAACAGTTGGATTTGACACAATAGATGTTTATAGAAAAATAACAACATCGTCAGCTAAATACAGTAAAATTTCAAAATTCACGTTTCCCTACCCAAATAACCATACACAAAATCAACATCCAAAATCTTCCATTACAAATCGAAGTCGCACCCTCCCAAAACTTGCCCCGACACGCGACCCTTTGGTGAAAATCACCTTCAGATAAAAAAAGAGATTCTGTAAAAAGGTCCCGCTGCTAGGGGCTCTAAGACATTGTTGTATAACTGTTTAACACACTTTCCGGAGACCCTGCCTAAAATATTTCCATAATATTTTGTCAAACAGGGAATCAATGGCAAAAGATTTGGTGGCCGAAGACGGCAAAAATGTTTTGATAAAATCTTCGGTTGTGTCAGTTGTGTGCTTTTCTTTTGTTGAAGGGACAAGATGGACTGAATAAATATTGGTAGTTTGTGATTTAGAGCGAAAGGTCTGTAAATATTTAGATAGTACAGTAAAAGTATCAGAAGACGAATTTGTTGAATAACTTTCGGTAAATAATAAAATCTCAATAATTTCGGACAATAATATATTATAATTATTTTATTATTATATTTAAGACAAATCCTATGAGACAAACAATGTTATCAATTAGATAATTTAATTAAAATGTCAAAGTAGATAATATAAATACAAAATGTCAATAAAAGCAATTTAAAATGTCTTCAAATTAAAAAAAAACAAAAAAAATAAGCTTTTGGTCTAGTGTTTTGAGTTGGCGCCAAAAATCTTGCAAATTAATTACCTAAACCGTGGAATAATTGTAGCTAGGTTGGTCTTCGTTGATGGTTTTTTTTGGCGCCGCCTCAAAAAGCTAGACTAAAAGTTTATTTTTATTTTTCCCTTTTCAGTTCCTTATTTCTTCGGTTATTTTTTTGTTAAAAAGGCTTTTTTCGCTTTTTACCTTTAGAGGTGGATTATATTTTAAAATTGTAATGGGAGAAACTTTGAGGAATACTATTTAAAAAAAAAATGTCTTAGGACCACTCTATAAAAAGTTATGCGTGGTCATACATAAAAATATATATGTCGAATTGAGAACCTTCTTCTTCTTTCGTCGGTTAAACTAGACTCTTGACTAAATCCAAACTAAAGCTAAAGTATTTATTTATTTGGCCAACCAACAATTGTATATACATTTAAATTTCAAGTTTGTTTATGTCTAAGGTTATTATTACAATTTCTTAATAGTTAGCACCGCATGCCCCATAAAATAATAGAATTAAATTCTAAAGGAAAATTTAAGTCAAAACAAAAACAAAATTTAAATCAAATAAGCATCAACAGCAATCAAAATTAAAATCCAAGTCAAAATTAAATTAAACTAAAGGCAAGCAAAAATTATTATAAAATCTATGTAGATCACTAATAAAAATATTGGCCTCTAAACGCCTTATAATTTAATCAAAGCCTTAAAAGAAATGACAGCGTTGACATTGAATCTTTTTCGAAACTCTCATCTAATTACAAAAGTTGAGAAAATAACTTGTAAAGTGGAACTATAAAAAGTTATAAAAAACTCCATCAATCTTCATTACAAGTGACATTTATGACTAATATGAGTAATGACACTAAATGTCTTTCTTCCAAATAAACTAATATAAAAAGAAATTGTTTTAAGACAATTTATTACGAAGAAAAATGTTATGTCTGTGGGATTGTTTCAGCAAATAATAATGGAAGGAAAATATTACGTTGGAGTCATATTGTTTTATTTGACTAGGAAATTGAATGAAAATAATATATAAAATATCGGATACCAGTTAACACACACAATCTCACATACGTTTTGATGAAGGTCAATATTGTGTAACAGAACATTTATTTTCAATATACGCAAGCGCACTGCCCGTGTTGGTTTTATGAGTTCTTAGTATAACATTTATCTTAAATAATGAAAAAAATATTTATTAAAGATAAATGTATAAAAAGAATACCCAAAACTAATCTGTTTTATTCGCCATATTCATGACAAATGTGTTTTTTTTAGATAGTTAAATACAAACATTATGAATCGGTAAATAAACTGTTATAAAAAATATGAAAACGCTCTTGAGAATTTATTTATTTATTAGTTTATCCTCGCATGAGAAGTATGTTTTGGTTTCTGGCGACTTATAGGATAATTTACAAGAAACAATAAAATACAGCTAAGCTTACCAATATCTCAGAATTAACTTAAACTGTATAATTATAAAGCCTTTAACGTTAACTTCATAACTTTACTTCTAATTTTTGTATTTTATAAAGTTTCAGTTCATTCTTTTAAGTTTTTTTTTTATGGACACCCATAAAACAAAAGAAACATACTTTTCCAAAAACAAACCGACTTATAAACGAAAATTCGTCACAAACCTGCATACAAACGCGCCAATTCTTCTCAAATAAAAAACAAAAGTCCAGAGCTCCCCACATTATTAGGCAAATCACCTCTTACCAGTGAAAGCTGACTCGACTCCAGACCTGATGTATGGCTGATGAATTAATCATATTCGGCCACAGCCTCCATCTATGTGGAAATGAAGGAGAGATTCTTCAAGGACCAAAATGTGCGACGATGCGGCGTATCAAAGGACCAAAGATTTTCAGGACTATCCGTGATATTTCTTTTGTTTGATTGGGGAATTTTGATGAGTTTTGTTCGTATTGATTTAAATTGTGAGGGTTTTAATTAAAGTAAGCTTTTGATAAAAATATTTAAATGTATTAACGATATGACTATAGTTAATATTAATATGTGTTGTGCAGCCAAAATGTTTTTGGAGTTTAATTAAATCAACGAGAATTTTTTAATTCTTTTCTGCACTCATAATCTTATATCTGTTCTAAAGTTGTCTACATTGAAGCTTCGACTAAACGACTACTATTCTTTTATTGAGTACGTTTACCATATTTTTATATTAATTGCAATACTTTTTTCAGAGATCGATATTTTATGAATTCCTAACGATTGTATAAGATATTCGATTTCAAATCTCAAACGTGATGAACTATATAGTAATAAAAACAACAATAAAATTTGAGCAATAAACCTATTTAACGTAGTCAAGAGACGTTATTACCGTTACTGTGGAACAAAGGACACAAGTTGGCTAATAACGTACCTACTAAGTATGTTACGGGTTTTGACTTCCAGTAGCAGACGACTAATACGAGTTGTTTAAGATTATAACTGTTTGTTTGTGTTAATTTTTTATATTTGGATACAGATACGTAAGCTCATGAATTTGTCTCTTGAGGATAGGCTGAAAGAATAAGATTCAAATAAGTATGTTATACTGAACGCGGCAAGCGTTGTACGATCTTTGCGTATTTCTAGCCCGCACGTGAATAATGAAGTGCCGTGCGATCGAAAGGTACTTTGGCGCTTTTCTGTATAAATATCACCATGATATCTGGGCTGAAGTGAGAATAAGAAACCTTGAGGGAACAAAACGTGCACTTATTTCACACACGCGCGACCCTAAATTCAGTAGTTTTTTGTACTTTCCTTAATATTCTATGACTTAAAAAAGCCTTGGATCAAAATTTTGATAGTTAAATTGTCTTTGAGATGGTGAAAATTTCATTAAAATACGCCCGGCTAATGTTTTGGTGCGATTGTCATGTCTTTGTCCGCGTTAGACATAACTTTACGAATTCATTATTAAGAAAATCGTCTAATGTAACATATATTTTTTCCAAATAGAAATACAACAGGTCGTTTAGACATGATTCTCATTTTAAAATCAGCTACTGCGAGTTTCTGCGCTGACAAACCTTAACATCATGCTCACTACACCTAAGTTTCTCGGTGATTTTTTTTACAGAATCAACCGAATGGTCCTAGGTCCTGTACTGATGAAACAAATTTATTTTCAAACGTATTATTCATACGCCCATCACAACAAAGCATTTCAAAGTTAGTAATAAACAAATGTAATTTACCTTTTTTTATTTATATTTTTTTGTTTCATCCACGTCCGTACTTCGAAATTACCAATTAGAATTCGAATTGCCCACGTGGCATTTCGGTAGCACCAGTCAATCCCACTCGTTTCAAACTTTCTGAAAATCTTTGATAGAATATCAATTTGTCTACGCCTACTAGGTATAGAGACCATGCACGTATTTTATTTCTTTTTGTTACCATATTCTATTCTGAAAGCAGTTTGAATACCAACAAAAATTTTGTTAAAACATAAAACAGACTTTTGGGTTATTAAGCCCATTTATCACTAGTAGAAAAATAATAATTGGTGAGAAACATTGCATCTTATATTTGCCACAAGAAAAGACATAATTTTGCCCTTAAATCTCTAGACACCAACAAACCTCCGCTTTTTGAGATTTTGAGGTTAAGCATGTATCAATTTCTAATCTTTGATGGGGATTCATGCCTAGAGCTTGACACAACCTCAACATGAAATACTCTATTCAAAAACCAGGGCTTAGGTATTGGGTGGCGGATAAATTTGAAAGAGAGTTAACACAGCTCTGACACAAGCAACTGTAGGAACACGGGTGGGGTTTAGTCAGTAAAAGTCTGACAAGCCCTCCCACTTGACCCAGCGCGGGAGAGGTCATTGGATGATTACAAAACCAAAAAAAAAAGGCTGAGGTACTAACCTATACTGTGTAGACCTTCCATCTCAAAAATCTATCAAAAAATACAAAGAGATAAAATAATTTTGTATAACAAGATTACTGATAGCTGTCAGTCGAAAAGTTAGGCTTTCCTACAGACCTAGTGAAAGTCGAGCCATTTTATCGCTTCTCATTTCATCATGAGTACTTGTCTAGAACTTTTTGCTAAGGCCGGCCCTCCAAATTGTCTGGCACTTCAGTTTTTCCAAGACTAGTATCGAGGTGAAGAAGAAATTCTTAGATCATTCGACGATCTTGTGTTTGACATGAGACGTTTCATGTTTCTGAGGACCTTTTTCATTACCTAAGGTTTTTAGGCTTCAACATTCTTCAACTACAAGTTCAACAGCGTTTGACATGTGTAAGAGCTTGTCACTCTAAAAGACTATTTGGATAACTGTCTCAGAAAAGTAGACAATATAAAGTGTTATGCATGAAAGCAAGTTGGGCTTTCAGAATATTATTTATGATAATAAAGTCACAATTTGATTACAACTCATGTGTTTTTTTATAAACTTTATTACTTCACAATTAAATAAATGACATTGCAAGTGGCAATAAAATTATAATATTTGTACAACAATAATCTATCTGAATATGCTACAAAAGAGTGAAATACACTATCATCTAATAATTCTCTTGACACTACGAACAATCTACAGTTGATATTTTTTTCTATATATGAATCCACCCAATATAATAGTCGTCGTCGGCGACTTTGAATGTAGTAATAAGCCAAAATAACGTCATCGTCGTTCAACGGCATTGTCACAAAAAATTAAAACGTACGCTTGCAATACGCCTAGTGGTCAGAGTTCTGTACAATCAACTGCAGAAGCCCTAGGGTGTATTTTGAAAAGTCTATGAAGCTACGCCTCCGTGGACAGTAGGCTTTACTCTCACATGCCAAGAACTCAGGATTGTATCCAAGAGCTGCTTAGTTATGAACTGCCAGAAAGCTGTTACAGCACTCCTACTCGTTTTAGAAGTTATTGCCGGGATATCAAGTAATTAATGATGCTGTTATTCGGTGAGAAAAGTGTCTTAAAAATAACCTATAAGCAGAGGAAATTTCATCATATTACTTAAAAAAGAAACTACTCTTAACTTTGAGAAATTCTTCTTGTTGCAACGATATTACGAGATGGCCTCATATTAAAAATCTTTTAAGCAAATATATTTTAAGAGTACTATTTACTCATAAAGATCTGATCATAATATTTTTTTGATTTCAGAGCACCTATATAAATTAATAAATAAACAATATATCAATATTCAGCCAATCAAGAACGAAAAACATAGAATTCTTTTGAATTTATTAATGAGGCTGACCACCATCAAAGCACTCAATCTTCTTATTATAATAGTGTTTTATTTATCTCGTGAGTGGAGGCGCGTGACCATGCATACATTATCCTTGATTTATGGGGGATGAGTAATGCATAATTATACAACTTCGATTCTGCTGAAAGTTCGATAATAGAATCCCAACGAAAGAAATTATAGCCTAGTTTGAGGGATTATCTGTGGATTTAATTTTTCTCACTAATAGGAAACTATAGGTAGTGTCATAAATCATTTATTTCGGAACAACATACTGACTTACTTGACTTGATCCTATAGCCCCTAGCTGGGGCATAGGGCTTCCACAGTAATCCTCCATCGAGACCGGTCTTGAGCTTCGCGATTCACCTCGCTCCACGCCATTCCGATTCTCGTCGCTTCAGCCAATACGATGCGTCGCCAGGTTTGACGGGGACGGCCTCGCTTTCTTTTTCCTTGAGGATTCAAATCCAAGGCCTGTTTAGGAATGTGATCGGAATCCCACCGGAGCGTGTGACCAATCCAACAACATTTACGCCGCTTGATCTGGCAGTCGATCGGGGTCTCGTGGCATCTCTCCAACAGCTCTACATTAGAGATGATCTCGGGCCAGTAAATTCCGAGGATGCGACGAAGACATCGGTTGACGAAGACCTGGATTTGTAATTGGACCCGAAGATTTTGAGTTTAACCCTTCGGGTCAGTTACCGCGATTGCCACACAGGTCTCAGCTGTGCGAAGGTAGCTCGCGCTTTGGCGATCCGTGAAGTGATATTCTCTTCAGTTCCTGCAGTCTCTGACACGACACTCCCGAGGTACGTGAATTTCTGGACGCGTTCCACAACCTCTGTGCCGATTAACATCGGTGAAGAATTCCTCACACCTGTACGCATCTGCTGGGTCTTCCGGATGTTAATTATGAGCCCAGTTTTGGCCGCATGTGTATGACTCAGCAGGCATAGATCATTAGCATAGTCCAGGTCTTCCAAGACGTTGGTCAATCCCCACTCTATCCCGCGATGCCTACTATCGTTAATGCGCAACATGATTCCGTCGAGAACGATTATAAAAAGGAGGGGCGAAAGAAGACAGACACCAGCGTGCACTGCGATGTCCTCTGAAATGAGGCCTTCGTGGAACAACATACATTGTGTAGAAAATTTGTAAACTAACACATAAAAACGTAAAACAGCGTCATTAAAACATTCCAATCGGTAAAGAAGAATTTAGAGAATAAAAAAGTCACAAATAATATAAACAAAAACAAATAATATGACGTATATAAAAAAAAAAAATCTACATTCCATTTAAAATATTATGTAATACAAAAATAAAAATAGAAGTCGAGTATTAACTTTAAAACTTTCGCGTTTCATAATTGAAAAACAATATATCACGGAATTTAACGCGATTATTTCGATAGTTTATTTACCTATTTCATCATATTACGAGTAGATCTGATGTTACAATTTTGCTTGTACCTACATGATTTGAACCCAATTTTTGTTTTTGTGTGCAAATCTGTGATATAAAATGTAGCTTTCTACTGGTGAAAGAATTTCCAAAATCAGTTGAGTGCTTTTTGATTTTATCCATTACAAGCAAATTTACAAACAAACAAACAATCAAATCTTTCCTCTTTATAATATTAGAGTAAGAGTAATTGTTTTATTTTACTATTGTTTTCCTATTGACAACAGATGAAGGAATATGTGAGTTTTGTTAAAACTGATTTGTTTGTTATTGTTAATCTACGCTTGTTTTAATAATTTTACTATGACGTCAAGTTTCCTTCGATATATGAATGTCATAATATTAACTACTACCTACTGTTAATTTAATTAAGTTTCTCTTTAAGTGAACTGTAATTTGTTTTTGAGAAAATAAATATCTCTAAACCGAAATCACAATCACCGCTTACTTTCCAAACAATTTCACAATAACACAAGTCTTCACTTGAAAACATCATCTTTCATTATCAACTTGAAAACAAAACAAAAATAAAATCTCAATTACCCAAGAGCTTACAGCGACGTCCACATCCGCTTTCAAACTCAAACACAAGTCAGGTGCTCGCACCATCTCGTCTTGGTCTTAAACCCGAGTGTAATGTAATCGCAAATACATTACACTGATGCTAGGAGTAGCAACTTGGTTTAATTGAAATTGTTCGAAGTGTGCTTATGGTAATGCTGCCGTGGCGGAACGGGACTCTTGAACTACTCCAAAGTGTTCATTCACACGCTCTGTACTTGCTTTTGGAGATTATTAAGTAACTAGTTGAAGATGATGGGGCTATGATTTTCCATGCTTGCTATACCTATCCCTTCTTTGTTTCAGTTTTTTTAATAGCAAAAATTTACATATTGGGAGCTTATAAAACCAATACCACATAATCTTAAATATTAGGAAAAATATAAACCATAACTCTGTCTAGCTAAAGGAAGTCGTTCAAGTTAAAGAAACTAAGAGTATTCGCTAGGGGTCCTAAGGAAAATCTGTTCTAGATTGAGAATAACTTTTTCTACTAGGTTTGTCATGGGTATTATAGAGATAAACTGGTAAAAAACACTATGGAATATGGAAAATTCAGTCCTTTATAAAAAATAATACAGTAAGGCTGCTTGGTGACTAAAAGAGGTATGGTGTTGACACCTTCTTTCACGAACAAAAGGACATCATTCAACGAAGAACTTAAAATAAACGAGTGTCATTTATCATAGACTGCGTCCACACGAATAAAACAACGATCCATCCACACCAACAGTCAAGTACTAAAATAATACTTATTGTTATTAAAAATGCTTTAAAATTCACAGTCGAAATAACTCGAAAAGCATCTGCTACCGTCCTCTGAAAGATATTTTTCATTATTTTAGTGAAAATAAAAGATTTCTTTCATAATTCTGCCAACAAAGAAACTTGCGGCCGCGGACATCTCAATAACATTCAAGGTGCTTTTTTTAACAAAAAGTGGGGCTCGCAATATTTCTGTCGTTCGGAAATGTACCTGATATTTTAAATGATAGGTCGGTACGTTTTTTCGTTTCTTTAACTTTTTTTTGGTCCTTCGGTACGCGTCTACCTGAGAGTTTTCAATACGTATTACGGTTTCTTGTTTCGTGTACACGTGTAAGTTTTTCAAAGAGGGTGTCGTGAAATAGGACATTTATTTATTATTAAGAGATTGCGATAAATGTGTAAGAATTAAAGTGAAAATTGCAGTCTTTTTTTAGAAGATTTTTTGAGATAGATGAAACGTTCAAGCAGTTTTTAGAAGGCTGTATTTTCAGCATTTCATATTATTGGTATTTAAAAAAGATTATTTCAAGTTTAAGTGCAATAACCAACAACTCCTTATCATCCCTATATTCAAATGACATATCTGTAAACATACAATACAAATTAGAAGTCCGTAGCGCTTCACAAAGGGGGCGCTTTATTCAGGAGCCACAGACAGGCGACCATTAGCGGATTGAGAGCGGTAGCATAGTGCTGTACTCACTACCTGTACCTACTGGGGATTGTGGGAGTAAAAGTTGGCTACAGGTATTAATAGAAATAAATTGTGTATTTGTATGCTACTTTGTAACGGCATGACATTTTGGTAAAACGTTAGAGGAATCTTGTAGTAGGTTGACTGAAATTGGGCAAAATATTTCTTACCTTTTATTGCTCTTCGACAACAGCTACTCATGACACAATCAGTTTTTTTTCTTTAGTTTATAATGTCCCACACAGTAAAGGTTTCTGCCATCGCCTTTCACTATAAGAATATGAGGGAATGTAGACTAGCACACTTTTCTGTCTGTTGCCTTGCCTTCAACTACCATATTTTCTGAACAAAATTTACTGATCAGAAAATCAAACATGAGGTTGCGGCTCCACCCGGGTTTGAATTTCTACTGCCCTCAATTACTTTATATATTGTAGCTTGTGTTATTCTGATATATAAGCTATATTATTTAAAAGCTTCATCAAAATCCATTCAGTAGTTTTTGCGTAAAAAAGTAACAAACATCCATCCATCCATCCTTACAAACTCGCGCAAAATTTGATAACGCGTGTCTAAACCGGCAGGCTTATTACGTAAGAAACCGCAATCAGCAATAATCGCGCGATCAAACGGTTTATATCACAAAAGTTGGAATTACCTACAGCGTAGGTATAGTAGGTCCTACACAATCATTTGCTAATCGCTCGCTGTTTGTCAAATACAATTATTTAAAAAAAAAACCGTCAAAACTCTAAAACCTCTGAATTGAAGAGTAATTATTGCGTAAAAATCGCTATCGTATTGCTATAAGCTTGCCATGTCGACCATCAACTTACAAATCTAAAAAGCTGTCACCCACAGCACACCTAAACAAAATGAACTCAAACCCGAGCAACTCCTAACACTATACAACTTGTCAAAGCAACAAGAATATATAAATAAAACATTATAATGACTTGGAAAACTTGTTGTAACAAGTCCAAATCTTATTTGTAACCTAGCAAGCGCTGTAACACTGTAACCTAGTTACAGTTTCGGGCTGTAACATGCCTACTGTAACCTTCAGAGTCTGAACGAGGAATTACGCAAATTTCTTGAGTATGAAACAACTGTTGTGGAAGAAATGTGGCTGCCAAAGTTGTGTTTCGTTCGAAGTTCGAGATTTTGGCTGGAGACTTGTTTGCGTCTAGTTAATGTTGTTGAGCGAAGATTTTATTTTGCAGGTTTAAGATTTGATACGTGTAAGGAGTGCGGCGAAGGAATTTAATTTGATAGAGACAGATTTTAAGATATGTGTCAGATGTGGGTACTTCGATTTCAGAAAGCTGATTGGCCTGTAGTATGTTAACTCAGTAATTTATTTTAAACTAGCTTCTGCCAGCGGCTTCGCCCGCGTGAATGTCGGAAATTATACCAAGGGAATATATTCTCGGGATAAAATCCTATATGCTATTCCAGACTTATAATCTATCTCTGTGCCAAATTTCATCCAAATCTTTTTAATATTGATGTGATTATGCAATGTAAAATGTGAACAGTGGTGGCCCAGTGGTATTGGCCGCGACTTACAAGTTGTAGGTAGTGGGTTCGAACCCAGGCAGGCGCTTTACTTTGTATAAATTATTTCATCACCATTGCTCTCAAAACGGTGAAGGAAAACATCGTGAGGAAACCGCCATGTCCTAGTACGAAAAAAATGTGGAACATCCACCACCGCGCACTGGGCCCGCGTGGTGGATTACGGCCCATTTCCTCTCATAGAGAGGAGGCCTGTGTCCCAGCAGTGGGAACATTAAAAGGCTGATGATGATGATGTCGCAGTTTCTCTTGACTTGGCATAAATTGAATGACTTGAATGGAAAATATCCCAAGAAAACCAAAATTCGAAGATATTTGAGTTCGTGGTGGATTAAGGCCCACTGTCATAAATAGGAGGCCTGTGTTGCAGCTGATCTTTCTATATGAGAGAAGAAGAAGAAAATTTTCTAAAGATAAGCAAAATAGTAAAGTTTGAAACGGTAAAAAAAAATCATCGGAATCACTGCAAATCTTCAATGTTTCAATATTGAAACAGTATTTATCTGTTCAAGACAGTGAATATGTAATGATCTAGGCTATAATGTTCCATTCCGATCCACTTCTCTCGTATTTGTCTTAATAATGCGATTTAAATATTGTTTTTGATTGCATAATTACTATGTGGCTACGAGCACAGCGGTTTCAGAAATGCCAACACACCAATAAGATGACTTTTGCCTAGGTTTTGGTAAGCGATTTCACCCGATGGTCAGCTTCTGAATAGCATAATATTTTCAAAAATGATATCAGCTAGTCACATATTGAGTGTTATTTAAATTAAAAAACGCCTATTCCTGCACGATGCTCTCCACTACACAAAAGAGAGGCACAGATGGCGCAAATTGGTGAAGGGAAATTTATTTTCACGATGACGGGAGAATCACGACCCACAGTAATTAGGAACAGGAGACAGAGGACGGCACACATAATACAAGATGCAAAACTTTGTCACAAAGTTATAAATTTTAATAAAACTGCGTTCATTACGTCTATAATCAATATAATTGCAAATAGATAATTGGCATAAGGAATAAATTCCACCTAAATACGCAGAATGATTACCCAAAAATAAAACCAAATACGCTAATTTCATAGCCCCACATCCCTCGAGAGCCGTAAGCTTATTAAAGATGTCTCCACAAAGACTGTCTTAATTCAACAAACGAGAGCCATTATTATTCCTCTGCTGTTTGGTGAGCTAAACGATGCCGGGGATTAGCCAGTAGGTGTCAATTCTGTAAAGATAGAAGATAACTATACAAGGATCTTGAAGCAGGTGGTTAATCTTGCTTCAATAATATATTTCTTTCTTCTCTTTTTTCTTTATTTCTTTCTTCAATCAATCTGCCTAGCCTTTCCACTACTATACTAGGGTCGATTTCCAGTCTAACCGGATTCAGCTGAGTACCAGTGTGTAACATGGAGCGACTGCCTATCTGACCTCCACAACCCAGTAACTGGGTAACACGATACACCTTGGCAATACTGGTGTCAGATTTTCTGCTTTTCCACTACTCGTAATGACTGTAAACGGTCTGCAAAAGACAGTTGGGACCAACAGCATAACGTGCTTTTCGAGGCACGGACCGATCTCGGCAAGCGTTGCTTAAACTTGAAGATCGACGTGTGGCTGTTAATCTTATTTTTTAATATCGGTAGGCTCACGTTTGAACACTATCTCGCCTGATGGTAAGCGATGATGTGGTCGACGTTGAAGCACGCTTGCCTTGAAAAAAACATATTCACTCATGACTTAAAGACACCTAGATTGTAGCTGACGGGAAACACAGACTGCGGCAGGGAATTCCACTCCTTAGCTGTACGCATAATAAAAGTGTTCCCAAAACGTTTTGTGTGTATGGTTGTTTATTCTTAAATTGTTTATTCTTTACAATTTCACAAATGTTTGATGCCGCTGAGAAAACAGTGAATGCAATTTTTTTAATAAATATTATAGAGTAATTTCGACATATTAGGTATCTTCTTTAGAGTGAACTCTAATATAAATCTAGCAATGACCTGTGATAGAGTATTCTGGTATGGTCATGTGATGAAGAGAGATGAAAAGCATGTTACTAAAAGAGTTATGAATATAAACGTGGATGGATAGCGAGAGAGGAGACGGCCAAAGAAAAGATGGATGGACTGTGTGAGGAGTGATATGAAACAAAGGGGAGTCAGTGATGGCGTGACGAGGGATAGGACGGTATGGAAGAAGAAAACGTGTTGCGCCGACCCCAAGTAGCATGGGACAAGGGCAAGGAGATGATGATGATGATGACGCGTGATAGAATGACGTACACAAGATTGTCGGCTCTTTAAATCTGTTCCACGTGTAATAAGCAAGGTGTTTATTTCCTGCCTGTTGTTTTTAATACATTTGATATGAAAGCAACTTATTTATAAATAATTACATGCTTGAAATTATTGCTTGTCCAGATCAATTGCGCTTGCAAATAAAAAGCTCGAACTAATTTTAGTAGACCAACTCCTGATTTTATAATTAAGATTTCTAAAGTTGATTTTCCTGAAAATCAACTTTAGAATTAGGGTTAGGGCATTGAAGTAGGATTTACCCGTTGTATACTCCAAATACTCATATCAGAAACCGTCCTGCAGGTGAAATATTGAAGGCACATATTTACAGTAGTTGACTGTTTAATACACGAAATAACTACAACTGAAATTACTCACAACAATACATAACTCTAACAAAGCCATTTATCAGACTATCTCGCATAACAACAATAGGCCCAGGGTTTTACAGTAGCCCATAACTTTAATAGCGTAATGATAAGACTGAAACTCATAATCAAGCGTCAGTTATAAGTGTTATAACTATTATTTTCAACATCATATAGGTTTGAGATCAAAGAATGAAGCATCTGTTGACAACATAAAATTATAATTATTGTTCATATAGATATTTACGTTTTACACTGTTTCTTTAGTACTTACATGAAACATCTTTATTTTTAATTGTTCTAGAAAAACAAATGGGGTAACTAAATTAATATGCGTCAATAATACTTTATGTGTAGCACTAAATATATGCCTCATTGGATGTTATAAGTTTTAGTGTTCGTATACTTGTTAGGAAATCTTGTCCTAAATAAAGGTCTGAACTCACATTTTTGAAATCCAAAACAGCAAAGACGAAAAGACAAAGACTTGTTTTCAGACAAAGAATTCTTTGTTTCAACTAGGCCATTAAGCGGCACTTTTGAACGACAAAAATATAAATTTTAAGTTAATAATAATAGATTCTACCGTCCATTAAAGTAGCTTATTATGGAGATGAACGAACAAGAAACTCCATACTCACTGTTTAAAAAAAAAGTGTTTTACGACATTTACATACCTACATAAATAATATACGTGATGACGATGTACCCATCACTACTATATTACGTAATAAAACGCTATAATTTCTATTACCTATTGCTGTACTTTCTTATTAAAAACCCCCTATCCAGTACTAAGAAAAGAACCAGAAATCAACGGTCTTTACATAATTTAAATATTGATATTTCTCAACCGACTTCCAAAATTCCCAAGAGGGATTTCGCCAAACAAGATGGTAATATCACAATTGACGAAAAAGCTGTTTCAATAAAGCCATAACGACTTACTAACCGATCGCTGCATAGTTTACAAGATACCCCTAAACATCCCTCAGCGCCAAACCGCACCATTATCATTTATACCCATTCGTACCCCTATTTACCCCTATTTGATAACTCATAGCTCAAGCCAGGGGTAAGTTTCCACCCGCCATCAATAAATGTCGGGGGGCGCATTAATTACAGTGCTCAGGTGCTCAGACAGAGCACGATAGAACTTCTAAATAAATACGGATATCTATCAATCTGTTAGATTAGACTTTTTGTAAAATAGGCTGGTTTTGCAGTGGAAATTCAGGGCAATTTTTTTTAACTGTGTGACTTAAATTTTTTACAATTTTTGATTCCTTGCTCCGTTATCGGAAAATATATTCGATCTTATACCGCGCTAATTAATGATTTTACTATTCTTCTCTTTTACTTTGTGATTGTTGCTGCTATGTTGTGTCTGTGTCGAATAAATGTTTTCTATTCTATTCTATACTAAGCCAAACCAGCAAAAATTTCGCCAGCACAGCGAGAATTTGAGAGACCATAAGTAATACGATTATAACTTGTAGCACAGTGTAATATTTCGAATGAAAACAAACACCCTAACCATACTGGACATGTAAGTATACCAATCTACTCTACTCTAAAATCAATAAAAAAATTCATTAAAATACTTTTTTTTAAACAAACTTTCTTCATATTCTTTCCAACAAACCCTTTCATTTAATACACATATCATGGCAGTGCACAACAAATAACTAGTCCACCATCTTTGGCCGTCCCCCATATTGGATTTAGAATGACGTCACATAGCCAACCATGCATTGTCATCCAAACTAAACGTGTATACAAAATTCCATCTTAATTGGTGGAGGATAACTGCTTTAAAATTCAGTTGCAAGATTTGACCCGAACACACTTACACACATGCATAGATGCATATATACATATATTGCAAGTTAAATAAAAGCTTGTAAAAAGGTCTATAGCTGAAAACAAATTGCAGTACAAAGGCATCCTACTCAGGCTCAGACAAAAGGGAGTCTTATACTAAACGAAACAGGTTATCACAAAAACACAACACCTGAAACAAAAAGAAGCAGAATCTAGTTGGAATAAACCGTTTGAAGAATGTTTTTACCAACAAAACACTTCCACCCACATTTGTACCTATTTTCTGTTCCTTCTTCTTGTCTATTTATTATGTGTGTGTTCACTAATGGTTAAATAAATAAATAAATAAAACACTTCCACCTCCTTGCATTGGAGATGTAAAAGTAAAAAGTTGTTTTAGTATGAGATGCCACTGCAAAAATCTGCATGTACTACATATATGTTTTTTATAAATCTTGTTTTTTATTAATGACTAGCTGTCCCACGCGGCTTCGCTCCCGTCATCTGGCTACCTACCCTAGATACATGATTGTTGCGTAACTTAAACCGTTTACGCAGCGCACGCAACGGAAGCTCTCAAAAAGGAATATTTTTTCCCGTTATTGCAACATTTTTCTTTTATGCTCCGCTCCTATTGGTCGTATCGTGATGTTATATAGCCTATAAACCTTTCTTGATAAATGAACTATCAAACACAAAAATATTTTTTCAATTCCAACCTGTGATTAGTGCGTTCAAACAAACAAACAAACAAACTCTTTCAGCTAGTATAGATTCTTGATAGAAGAATATATTGCTGCAGATTTGGCTGAAAATATATAGCCGCAATAACCTCAATAACATACGTTGAAATTTACGTTTGATAGCTAACCCCAGACATAATAGGTTTTTCAAGTGAATTCATCGTCATTCGAAAGAAAGTTATGTAGAAAATAGGAAAACATAAGGTTTTCAGCTCGCGGTTACCCAGAATCTGTCGGTTGCCAGTTTACTGGCTAAGGTTTAGCAAACCATAAATTACTGAGAGCTAGAATATGTTGCATACGCACCCACGATACAGAAAAATCCTAATATAGGGCAAAGTTAAAGAACAAAAAACAGGCAACCCGCAGAAATCTATTCTACTAAGAGATGTGTGAAAAAACGATTATTATTCCGAGATGAAAAAAAAAAGTTAAAAAAAAGCATGCAAAAAAGCAGTATTATATCTGGAGTAGGTTTTTTTTAAGGGTACGAAAATAAAAATATGGTAAGTAGTTATCGTATATGAGTTGATATTACATTTTCTTATAAGAATATACCATTTGTTTTTTATTAAATAGTACATAAATGTCTTAAAATAATTGGCAACACCCACTGAAGTTTACCAATTACGGACGGGTATTTTCCTAATTACAAAGAGAAGATGATTCTGATTGTAACAAATTAGGTATTTTCTAAGTTCATAATAATAGGTACCCATTGATTTGAACATAATTTGTCTTGAATTAAAACAAAACAACCAAATTTAGCGTTTCACTTTTTCTGAAAAAAAAAACAAATGTAGAAAAAAACGACGGTGCCAAGTTTTTTTCAATTTTCGTCTCTAATTCTACTATCAAGTATCATGAAAATTAAGTTTAATCAAAATGCATGTTTACCTGCAGATTTTGCCGTGGGATCTTAGGCTATTTGATTCCAAGTGTATGGAGTTAAAATAACGGCCTGCATTCTAATTAAGTATCGGTCGAATTTCGCGCGACTCACGTTTGCTAGGTGCAGTGTTGATTTAGTGCTGTGTGATCTAGGGTGGAAGTTAGAGGGGGGAGGAGCGGATGTGTTAACTTCCAATCTCTATTCTATTCCTATCCAACCTATCCTATCCTTATTGGCTCGTCTAGGTTATCTGGTAGATATCACTGTTAGCTGTAAGACTGCCATTGTACCCGTAAATTTCTTCCAATCTCTCTTTTCCACACGATTCTGTCTTTTGCTAGCACGTTCAATATCTGATATTAATTTTATTCAAGATTCTAGTGATTTTCTGACTATAAACGGACAATAAGGAATCAACAAAGAATATAACATTAAAACCAGTGCGGTTGTAAGGACCACAAAACCAAAAAACAGCGTGAAATAGAAGATGATAAAACCTGCAAGATTTGCGTTAAAATAAACATCAAAAACCTACGTAAGTATGAATTTGGAATAACAAAATCACTCAGCTTTTCGCTTTTGCGGCTAAACCCCACCCTTGCACATTTAATTTAAATATACGTGTGAAAACCACGATGCGACATTTTCTAATGATAAAACTTCACTACCTTATTTCAAAACCTGATGTTTTTTTAAAGCGTCTTTATGTGTATATGCAATGATAGCGTCTTGCATTTTGAACCGTGTGTTTTAAAAATTATATATTGTATAGTGTTTAGTTACGTACGTTGTAGGAACTATTAGTGCAATATGTGTCTATTTTTTTCCGATTTCACGGTGTCGCGATATCGGCATAAAGTAGCTTCGCACCACATGGTTTATTTTTTTGATATTTTGTAATATTATGATAATGATAGGATTATTCAGTTGCATTATTTTAGATTGGAAGCCGTCCCTAATATAATTGTAAAAAGGCTCTAGGCATGTTGATAGATATCCATAGGATTATTAAATCACTACCAATATTATAAAGAGCTACAAAACATAACATATTTATATACAAACTACTAGCTTCTGCCAGCGGCTTCGCCCGCGAGAAAGTCGAAAATTGAAAATCGAAAGGGAAAATATTCCCCGGATAAAATGTATCATATGTGCTATTCTAGACGATGATCTATCTAGATGCCAAATTTCCGTTTAGACACTCTGGCGTGATGGAGTATCAAACATACATCCAAACTTTCACGTTTATAATATTAAGTAAGATTTGTAAAATATACAAATGCGTATAAAAAGGGGAGGGCTCATTGGGCGTCAATAAATTCATCCACATCGATGTCAACGGGAAACGTGCCCAGAACGCTGGCAGCATTGCCACGATGGATAGCAATGCTGATTGTCTGGGCGAAGAAAAGGTCACGTGAAGAGTCGACTAACCGTTTAAATATCTCTCGAAACACTCAATGAGCACTCAGACCCCGTGGACCTAATGTTTCAACACCAAACGGCTCAAACATATAGCTACCAGTAAGTTCGTTGTATTTGCGCCGTTTAGCAGCAGCCGCCCCAGCACAGCCCGCCGAGCTAAGAAGATGGGAAGGCGCATGGGTGTCGACACATGTTGCATCCCACACCAAAGGCCTACCCAACTTCTAAGGCATTATCGTCATCCCACCTGGCCAAGCCATTGGATTCTACAGCAGCTGGCTCGAAGAGGTACAATAGTTTCCAATTATGAAAATTATTTCAAGGACAGAAAGTTACACTGTCGGTGAGTGCCATACATTTATCCAATATTTTATTCCAAAAAACATGCTTTCTATGGGATAGACTACATGAGTAAAGCCACGGGAAAAGCCAATATTAAGTAAGATCAAAAGCACGTCCCATTCTAAAAATAACCTTACACATTCTAAACCAAAATATTCCACGCCACAGCGAACACTTCTCCTCAAACATATCTCATCTTCCGTTTTCGTCAGAGGTGCCTTATTCCTCCATTCGTCGACATTTTCTTGTATTTTTTACTAATTACTCACACGTGTGTAACGTTCCCCTTGCTGAGATAATAAGGAGTTGGGTTTTATTCGAGAAAGTCATATTTTTCTTGTCGAGTTTTGTTATTTCGTCTTGCTTGCTCGCACTTGCTTGCCGAGTTTTGATTTTATATTCTGACCTATTTTTCTGTTACCGTGTGGGGAAGGGGTGCGTGAATTGGAAGTGCTTCTTATGTTGTTTCAATTTCTTTGGAAGTTTTTGACGGAGCTTTCTTGTGAATTATGAATCTAAATCTAAAAAAGGAAAGGATAATATTGTTCTTGGTCTTGGTATTTTTAGCCAGGTTTATAAATTTTATTGAAAATGGCGAGCAGCATTTAAAAAAATATTGTTGCATTTTCTCTAATCTGAGCATTTAACATACTAGGTGAAAGAAAACATCGTGAGAAAAGTTATGATAAATCAGAAATTGCCAATTTGCCTTTAGCTTGAGCTTCTCGGCATGAAAAAAGACCATTGCCTTGCAGGAGAAGAGGTACAGACTAGTTAGTAATATTATTGAATTTAAACTAATTGGAATATAATTCAATTTACCCACACGAAACAACAAACACTAACAAAGAAAATCAACCTCCGAAAAGACGATTTATTTATTAAAATCCACAAAAACACTCGACCAAATTAGATTGCTCAAACGCTCACATTTCTCATTACTATCGTCATATAATTTGGTCCCCGGCGTCAAATTAGAGGCGTCTTAAGTTGCTCTCTGAATAACACACTGTCTTTGATCTCGAAGTATTTGATGTTGGTAATTATACAATTTGTTTGCTGCAATCATTACTCGCACCGTTACGTAAAAGTATGAGTGTTTTGTGGTATTTATAATTAGATATTTATTATGATGTTCTTGATAGGTTTTGAGAGAGTGGTAAGATGTAAAGTAAATACTAATGAGCAGATTGGGAGAAGATAGCTGACAGTGGCTGAGGATTGAAATCACTGGGGTTTATTGGAAATATGGCCTAAATAAAAGGCTATGCCTGCACACATACAAGCATTTATAGCTGCAACAATTACCAGATTTTGTCGTCAACATTGCCTTTTGCTTCAAATTGCTTCACTTAAGCTTGCAATAAATTGTCGAATATTGAAAATGAATACCTATGCGTAGTTTATTAAGTGTGATTCTTCCTTACTGTTCCAGATGTTGGAAGCATCAAACAATGGAAAAGGAATTATCGATTTTTTTTCTGTATTGCTGTAATGTGTAGTTCAATACAATTGCAAAGAACTGCGGAATTCATATTGTTGCTTGTATAAATGCATCCTCGGCTTCACACAAGGCACCGTACCGCATTTGTTTTACGTTACCGCGTTACAACCAAAACAAATACCACATATACCTCTCCTCGCGAACTCCAATATCAGCGTGTACTCCTAGTATCATTAACAACAACGCGAACAGAGGCTTGATACTCAAACGTCGGTTTAATTAAAATTCATATGCTTAAAGCCGCAACGAATGAGCATACCATAGATTAGAAACAGTCAAATGCGTAATGTGTATCGTCAAATACATTCGGTTACATCCTTGAGCTAAGGGAATGGAACTGTTACTGGTATGGCTGATATTTGGATTATGGGTATTTATTATTGTGGAACTATTATGATACTTTAATTATTGCTGTTTAAGTGCTTTAAGTGTATTTAAAGAAAAATTATGAATGTAACGTCTTTCCTTGGCTATCTATCTAGTATATTTTGCCCAACTGATAATATGAAACCACAAACCATACCACCAAAAACCATACCACCAAAAACCATACCACTAAAACCATTGAAATATTCTAAAAACTTAAATTCAAAGTTCCAATTTGTAATAGGGCGTGAAAAATCATACTGCTTTTCACTCATTGTTATTATAGACTACCTCAAAATTGCTACAATATCTACAAGTCGATTGACTTACTCATAATGCTTACTTACATATTTTATATTACAACTAATAATTACATTATACTAATTACATACATACATAAACTCACGCCTTTTTCCCACGGGGGTAGGCAGAAACTACAGAACGCCACCTGCTACGATCCTTACATACTTCTTTTGCTTCACTCACATTCATGCATCTAGTCATACACACACGCCGGTTATGAGTACTGCGCACCTGGCCTTTTTGAAGAACATCACCTATAAGGTCTATGTTGAGACGGCGGTGATGCTCGCCACACACCACGTCAATTGTTCTCATGGGGCGAAAAGCGAGCTGCGGAGTGTCGCTTAGCTACGCTGAATGTGATTATACTAATTATGTTTGAATAATTCTGCTTTATAAAAACAAAATAAAAACCAGTTATTTTAACTGTTCCTTAGAAACACGTTCTTATTCCAAACACTTTGACGTGTCACTGTATGGCATATATACAAAATTCGTGGTGTTGCCAAACTCCTAATGAACCGGCTAAAATTAACCCCTACATCTTGTTACCCAGCAGGAATTTCTTGTATTGAATTCCGTATATTGGATAAGGAATTTCCACTTGCGCCTTTGTGACGTCGTTAAGTTCGGTATGCTTGTAATTTCGGCTATTGAGTCGATAGCTAATCATAAATCTGCTCTAATTTACATTGTAATAATGGTGTTATGTTGTTTAAGAATTGATTAGAGTGGTAGATACTAGAACTTGTTGTTTTAGTTAGTTTTTTAGAACTTTTGTAAATTAGAGTTGTTACAGGATGCAAAATGTTATCTTGAATTTTGGGTATTTTTGCTCATCTTTTTATTAATTGCCTCGTCCGTCAAAAAAAACATGTGCTCAAGTGCTCGTGGCTAAAGAGGAGCTCGTGGCTAAATAATAACAGCCGCACGGGTTGATCTTCAAGGTTAAGCAACGCTTGACGAGGTCGGGCCGTGGATGGTGACCATTTCAACAAACCGAGTTTCCTCCGTGCACGTTAAGCCGTTGGTCCCGGCTGTCATTTGAAGATCTTTGACAGTCGTTACGAGTAGTCAGAAGCTTGAGATCTGACACCAGTCTAGCCAAGGGGTACAGCTGTTACCCAGTTACTGGGTTGTGGAGGTCAGATAGGCAGTCGCTCCATGTAAAACACTGGTACTCAGCTGAATCCGGTTAGACTGGAAGCCGACCCCGATATAGTTGGGAAAAGGCTAGGCAGATGATGATGATGCTTCCCATTGTATAATGGATTAAACCAACCACACCTTCCTAAATACAAAAATAATCATTTAAATACGTTTTCAGCTGCCAACATAAAAAAAAAACGTCAAAATTCAAAATTAATTATATAAATAAAATAAAAAACCCGGAATAACAATGGGATTACCGCTTCATTTGAGTAATGGGGTTATAATCCTTCACAGAATTTATTTTTCCGTCTCCCATAAAGTTTTATTTGCCTGGAACACGTCCAGCCAGGCTTGTAAACGTGGTAATTTTTAATAACTTGTTTATTCCTGTCCCGACCTGTCCTGTGTGTTTTTGTGTTAATTGCAGATTTCTAGGTCAAAGTTGAAGTTAAATATCTAGCATAAAAAGCTCGTGCGGTTGGTTAACTTTGCAGCAGTATGGTTGTGTCCACAAAACCGAAGCCACCTCACTTGGTACGTCTATCTTTCTCGGTACCCCCATGGGTAAATAGCGTACCTACGTTTATGTATGTGTTAATATGTTTATAGTATTAGGTACCTAGATTGGAAGTTGACTGTATTTTCATATAAATTACTAAGTTACTTACATAAGCAGACACGATCAAAATAAACACAATTAATGTTTGAAAACACTTTGTTACAAATATTTAAATTGGAAAAAAACCGGCCAAGTGCGAGTTGGACTCGCGCACGAAGGGTTCCGTACCATTATCGCAAAAACCGCGAAAAATGCACGTTTTTTGTATGGAAGCCCCACTTAAATATTTATTTAATTCTGTTTTTAGTATTTGTTGTTGTAGCGGCAATAGAAATACATCATCCGTGAAAATGACAACTTTCGAGCTATCACGGTTCATGAGATACAGCCTGGTGACAGACGGACCGACAGACAGATTGACAGACGGATCGTGGAGTCTTAGTAATAGGGTCCCGTTTTTACCCTTTGGGTACGGAAATTTAAAAATAATTTTAGAAGTTATTTTGAATTGATAACACGCTAGCGATCACATTTAAAATCTGCGTAAATAAGATCAGTATTCTTGATCAGAGGATTTGCACAAGAACAGAGACAGGCTCAGACAAATGCTCAATACGGTATAATGATAGATGAACAATTTATATCCCAAAAACAAACAAATAAGTACCAAAAATATCCACACATCCCTTTGATCGACACCGACGAAAACAATAAACACTTTTTGGTCCACAAAGTTATATTTCCAACCCTCAAACGATCGATGGTCGGTCGGCGGTAGGTGAAATTCCATCGGTTTATCCGTCGGATTAATGCGTGCGCTGGACCCAACTATTTGGCGTTACAAAGCCTTCGCTAAATGCCAGGTGAATATTTGTTCCGCAGTGGTAGCGTGGAACTCCAAAACAGACGTACGTTTTACCCTGGTGTGATGGATCAAAGTTTTGTGGGTTGAAGGGGAAATAGGGATTTAGAATTTGGAAACAGTGGCTACTTCTATTGGCTTTAGATTTAAATAATTCGCCGGAATTCAAGAGAGAAGTTTAGATGTGTAAAATAGCCGTATTTATTTTTATGTGAATGAATGAACTTGATAGCAATAATCTAAGGATCATAAACCATTGAATTAAAACAACCAAATGTACTAGCAGATGTCAGTTCTTTTTTATAGCTTACAGGCCTGCGCTTGACCACTATTTCACCTGATGGTAAGAGATGATGAGGTCGACGGTGAATCACGCTTGCCTTGAAAAAAACCTATTCATTCTTGACTTGAAAACCCCTGTATTGTAGCTATCGGGAAACACAGACTCCGGCAGGGAATGCCACTCCACGCTGTACGCATAATAAAAGTATCCCGAAAACGTTTTGTGCTTAAGAGTGGGATGTCCACCATGTACCTTTGACTTTTATTTCATTTTCAGGGGTTGAAAGTAGATTCTCATGAATATGAAAAACTCCAACTCGATACGATACCTAACATACTGAACATTTTTGACATACCTAGATGAGTATTTTTAGTCCATGAAAGATGATTTTCAATTAACTAAAAGTGTATTGCTGTTCATGCATTTAAGGCCAATCAATTTGCAGTAGGTCATTTTTATAAACACTTTAATACATTGTCCAAAAACACACGCGCTAGCCATAGTAGACATTTTTAACCAAAAACAACAGAGGCAACAAAAACCACAAAACAATAGACGAAATTCCCAACACGAATTATCCCTAGATAAAATCATCTGACGTCAGAAATATCAAACACAAAACAACCGCTTCCCACACGAGCCCATTGAATTGGAGCCCAATTAGATTAATAATATAATCAATCAGGCCGTTCCACACAATTGAATCAATATCGGAGAAGTACCAGAATCAACCCAAACGTTGGTACCTGACCCGTCTAACCGTTGACATGGGTATCTTAGTACCGTCTTCTCCTGTTGGAGAAAGAAATACTTATGAATTGTGGCGTTAGGAAAGAATAAGAAAGGGTTTTTCCAATTATTGTAAGGAAAGTAACGTTTCAACTATCTTTTTCCCAACTTATACTAAAACGAGGTATTTTTAGGGTTCCGTACCCGGCCCCATCGGGTACGAAACCCTAAAAATACCTCTATAGTTGTATAACGTAGTCCTATTGTTGTCACTCATATGTCTATCTGTCTGTCCTTCGTCTGTCACACAGGTTTTACAAGCAAACGGTTGAAGCTACAGTCTTCAAATATTTACAGTATAAGCATCTTGTTGATCCAAAGCCATAAAAATTGTCAATCAAATGTTTTTAAGCTGCCCATACAGACATAAAGGGGGTGCGAAAAAATGTTGACCTACCCCATCGAGTGTGGTATAGTTGTTTAAAGTCACTAATTAGATAAATATTGTATTTTTGTTTTAAAAAATATTGGAAAACAAGGGAATGAGAAGCCACCAAAGTCAGTTTTTTTTTACAAAATTATATTTCTAAGAATTGAAAGATAACTTTCCATTTGATCTATGAACTTGAGTGATAATGTTTATTATTACATATTTTTTACAAAAAAATACCAATATATTGATAAATCAGATTTTCACTTTGAAATATTTCTAGATTCCCTAATTTTTAACCGACTTCCCAAAAAGGAGGAGGTTCTATGTTCGATATTATGTTTGTTTTTTTGTGTATGTTCACCGTTATCGCCGTCAATTGTGGACCGATTTTGTTTTTTTTTTGTAAAATTTTGTTCCGAAATTGGTCCCATTTTAATTTAGTGAAGATCTGATGAATAACTTCGGAGATATACAACAGAACTCTTCTTAGAATATATCTCGGGATTGCTGCAATCGCATGTCTGTTTATTGTTTATACCATTTCATAACATAAAATCACGCCAGTACGCTTTTAAGGGGTACGCAGATCTCTCATTTCACCGGTTATGTTCAAGTTTCATGAAATCTATTCTGGCGTTATAGGTACCTTACTAACTTGCCTATTAGGTAAGTACAACTAAAAAGTGAAAAATAAAAAACTTTACTGCAAAAAAATACTACCGACTTCCAAATACAAAACTACAAAGTGAAAAATAACTTTATTTTTGGAAGTCGGTGTCCATAACGCAAAAAAATTGGTACCTACGAAAGACACCGGCTTCCAAAAATAAAGTTATTTTTCACTTTGTAGTTTTGTATTTGGAAGTCGGTAGTATATTTTTGCAAAAAAGATTTTTTCCTATTACAACCAACTTGATTTTGCGGTTTGTTACGGAATCCTAAATGTGCGAAGTGCGACACGCACTTGGCCGGATTTTTTCGTTTATATTATGTTTACATGTGACCCGCCCCAGCATCGAATACAAACCATCCTCATTTAATCCTATTAGTGAAAATCCGTTGCTTGGCTTAGAAGAAGTAATCGGAAAAACAGAAAGAGGCAGACAGTGACGTTGTTTACTACTATATAGATAGATTAGAAGATCTGATCCGAATTAAAAAAAAAAACTTTATGAAATAAGCTATATTCAAGCCCCTTAAACGACTTTAGTAAAATGTTACATATATAGTAAAATGAAGGAAGCCTTTACTCGAAAAGAGGTCCTTAATCAAGAAAATATAACTAAATTTACATGATTTACTAAAAATAACTGATTTATTGTATGTTAAGGATAAATAAATGGCTTTAATAAATAAATAATACTACTTTATATGCAAAAAAATGCAGGGTTTCTATGAAATTCGTCACGGGAACGAAGTTGCGCGAAAACATTATTTGTTAGGTAATATGTACGTAGAAGAACCAGCAGGTTTAGTTCGATTTACAGAACCAATAAATTCAGAATATGTACGACGATACCTCAATAGCAATTCCTAGAACGACCTCTGTTATACGAAACTCTGATACTGGTTAAATTTACAAATTGCATTTACGGAGGGATAAACCGAATATCGGAGCGGGCTTATTCCCAATAAACCACGCAGAGATTCATATTATTCATACTGAGAATTTCCTAATGGAGAAACACAATCACACTTTTCTATACTCGAAAATCGAACCCAGGAGTCCAGCTTCCGACATCATTTTTATAGTTTTGCTGCCCGATATACCGAACGGACATCAAACACAATAATAATTTTACTACAATTTCTAAAACCTGCGTGGTGTGGTTACTAGAAGACCTTATTTCTCTTGGGGGTCGTATAAGACTAAATGTACTGTCGTAAAAGGAAAGACGTGGAAACCGAACGGAGTCTTGTCTATAAATAATAATAAGTGATGCTTTGTAGACCTGTACGGTAATCTAGGTTTTTTCTTGAACCTCACAGTGCTATGTACGGTTTAAGAAATTTTTTTCGCTCCAAAGGAATACAATTATTCACTACTATGAGGAAAAAAAGATACATTATAATTAAGATAAGCGACGGTTAAGCTTGGTAATAAACGAAATTAATTTATAAGAACGGTAAAAACATAAAATTTATACAATATTCAGGTGGTGCTTTAATAGCCTTTTAAAAGTTCGAAGTGATTTCGATTCTTTGATTACTTTCCTCGGTGCTCTTAAAATGATGTGGTTAGCCTGCCTTGTCATACGCTTTTGAATGTGCATTCTCTTTGTAAATGTTATTTATGTATGTATATCTCTATTCATTATCTTACGTACAAGTATGCAGGTGTTATATTTATAAATATGATCATTATTGTTACTTTTATATAAAACCTTTTGAGAAGATGTTAAATAATTATAATTGAATGGGCCTTTAATAATTTTATTTTGAGATGTTTGTAGGTTTTTAAGGTGTGTTTTGGCAGCACTTCCCCATATTTCGATTAAGTAATCGAGATGTGGTTTAACCATCGAATTATAATAGTATAATATCTGACCTGTAGTGACAATTCCTCTAAGAGCACCAGTCACTGATGATATCTTTTTTCTTACTTTCTCGATGTGAGGTTTCATTGTAACTTTATCATCAAGAGTAAGACCTAAGTAATTTCTCAGTATTTGTCTTCAATAACGATTGACCATTTATATTTAATTCACCATGTGTATGAAGCTTTTTATTGTTGGCACTAAATATCATGTATTTGGTTTTGCTAGCATTTATAGTAAGCAGATTGCATTGGAACCAGAAAGATAGTATATTAAGATCACTCTGCGCTTCTTTAATAATATCCTCTATATTACTGCCGAAGTAAAAGAGACTAGTATCGTCGGCATACAGTGAAATAACTCCATTAAGTCCGATTTCATTGATATTGTTGGTGTAGATAAGGAATAATAGAGGCCTTAATATAGAACCTTGTGGTACTCCACAGGTAATGAGTTTTGGTTCACTTTGATATTTACCAATATCAACTACTTGGTACCTATTAGTAAGATAAGAATTTAACATTTTTAATGCAGAACCAGTAAAACCGATACTTTCTAGTTTTTAAAGAAGAAGTTTGTGACTTACAGTGTCAAATGCCTTCTTTAAATCAATGAAGATCCCAAAAGCTATTTGTTTTTTACCAATGTTAGTTATCAAGTTAGTAATAAAGTCAATAGTCGTGGATTTAAATAAACTTGCAACCTATTATGAAGATTTTTTTCGTATATTTTAGTTATAATCGGTATGTCAATAATGAAAAACATATTTATATTTTTCTTGGCCATGAATTTTTCCAGGAAAGATTTTGTTAAAAAACCAGAGGGGCAAATATCGTATCTTGGTCATTCGCATTCAGTCTAAATCAATCTATTTGAATTGATCGATTTTAATTATAAGAATGATTGGCCTTCTGGTTACAATTTATTGTAGTAAATTATAAATTATCTACCAATATTTAACTGAAATAAGAAACCCAAGATCTTTAACACCCCCCTAATCATCTTTTAGGGGTAGTTTCTAAAAACTAATAATTATATCCTTTATTATTTACTTAGGTTAGTATTTGTCCCAAGTTTCAAGTTTATTAATCCAAGAAATGAGATTTTCCATTCAAACTTTAACATCCCTTAAATCGTCTTTTGGGGGTAGTTCCGAAAAATTAACGTTACCTTTATTATTTTGCCCAAGGAATTAGAATTAATTCCAACAAATATCTCTCAATATACTCTTGGCAATAATACAGGCAGAGCTGTAGAAGATACTCGCTCTTATTATTTTACAAGTAAGAATTTATAACGGTAGAAACAGGTAAGTACAATTTTGCTCCACGACCTTTATCAAACAACTCCATTTACGAGAAAATATGAAGAAGTAAAACGAAAGACTCAACAAACAAATAAACCTTGACTCGAGGATTAAATTCTATAAACAGAGAGAAAATTCGCAATAGCGTCATTCAAGTCTTGAAATATCTAGATTCAGGATAAATATCTTAGCCGGTATTTCTAGCAACTCTGGCTTATGTAAAACGAAGGAAACTCGACACAGAGCAGTAAAAAGTGAAGAATGGAATGTACCGTTATCTGGATAGCCCAAAGATTTTGATCACAAATAATGCACAGTCAGGTAAGGCGTAGATTTTTATCAACAAAAACTGTTCCAAGAATACAAATAGTTTATTGGTTGAATTAAATTTACTTAACAATGAGCAATTCACATCCAAACTAATATTATCAATGTGAAAGTAACTTTGTCAGTCTGTCTGTTTGTCTGGTACGTTATGACGATTTGGCCGCTGAACCAATTTGCTGAATTGTGGTATAGAGAGATATAGATTGGACCTTGAAGATGGACATAGGATTTTTTTTCGCGGAAGTACGTTCCTTAGGGAGGATATTGATAAAAAAGACATCCTCAAATACTAATCACTTTGGACATGAGGCAACGCAGCGTTGTCCTTCTCTAATGACACTTTTAAAAGCAACCGTCAAAGCGAGTCTCTTAAACAAAACGTTGAAACAGTATCTTCGGAAACATCTCGGCAGTACATAAAACAGTGTGTATATAAAAATAGTAATAATAATCAGCGCACACAGTGATCCGGGCGCACGTGACCCCACATAATCAAGCCGTCTCAAGTGAGACCAGAACGCTCTGTTAAGCGGCGCAAGCGATGAGCGAAGAGCGACGAAAACATAATTTTCAATACAGTTGTTAAACATGGCGTACTTTCAGAGGCTATAATTATGATTCGAAAATTAAATCTTTCGCATAGGCAACTTTTTGTTACGCGGTCGTGACTTTTGTTTACGAGCTCGATCATTAGTTTCGCAGTTGAGTTTTAAATTTATAAGTTAATTTAAAAAAGTTTAGTAGCAAGGAGTTTTCATACATAGAATAAAATTGGATAGATTTTATACGAGGAAAACTGAATGATTCCGTACGTTAAAACGCATTGAATTCTCAAGAGTCTTTGAAATGGTTGTTTAATATATTTAATTAACAGTTTTAATTTAAATATTTTCACATCAATATTTGTCAAAAATCGAATAGGATGTATAGGCTGTTTCCGTTGCAAAAAAAAGTCGTGTGGCACTCGGGAACTGCCGCGGTAAAGCTATTGCATAGCATTTATTCTAGATCCAGTCCTGGAAAATGCGTCAAAAAAATTAAAAACGTTAAAAACTCGAAAACGTAGCGAGCTAAACCCGCATTTATTTACGATTAATAAAACTCTAAAAAACAAAACAAAAATACCCTTATTCACATTGAAATAAGGTCGCTTTTCTTTGACAAGCAAAAGTGACCCTTATTCTCATTAGCATAAGGTCCACATTGATCACCATTGTCACAAAAACAGCTCAGAGAGACCGATAAAAGGCAAAAAAATTACGACCAACAAAAATTTTAAAACCCTCATATCTCAGACACGGTTGGAGTTAGCGCATTTCTGACAACAAATTTGCCCCCCTGCCCTTCGCTACTTCATCCAGGAGAACAAGATAGGTTTCCCCCCCCCCCCCCCCTTAACCGTTTACCTCCCCCCGCAAAAAAAAAATTCATTCTAAAAATACCAACACGGAAATCGAAAACACGTGCAACAAACCTCCCCCCCCCCCCCCGCCCCCGTGCCCCTCACCACTCAGATTCCGCAGAATTCAAAAACCTTATTAAAAGTCAAAGTATCACCGCCGTGCCCGTCGGAGTGGGGAGCGTGAGGTTTTTTCGTTACGGAATTTCTGGATTCGGTCCCCGCGCTCAAGGCCCGCGATAGAAGCTATGCAATAGCTTAAAAACGCGCCAATTTCTGTTTTTTTTTCAATAACAAATCTAATTCTTTGATTTGTTTTTGCTTTTTTCCACAGCTGTATTGAAAAACGTCGTGTGATACACGGGTGTGTAGGTTATTGCAAACTCATGTCATTAAAAACCCTCGCCATAACCTACTTTCCACCTTTGTATCACAATATACTATTGTTATCAGCTATAGTTATGGCTTAATCTTGCAGAGGTAACAGGAACCTCCTGTTCTTTCTAAAAAAGCTTAAATTCTAATCTATACTATATAATATTATAAAGAGGTAAAGTTTGTGAGTTTGTGACGTTGTAAGGGGAAATCTCTGGATCTAATGAAGCGATTTTGAAAATTCTTTCACCAGTAGAAAGCTACATTATTCCTGAATGTCATAGGCTATAATATATTTCCAAAAAAATTAGAGATCTTTATGAAAATTGCAATAATGTAACCCAAGGTAGCAAAATGTTGCCTATAAACTACATTATTTGGCGTGCGCTGAGGAAACTATTGATTATAGATAAAAATTTGTAGGTAAGTAGGCAGGGTAGCCAGGGTAGGTAGGGTAGGCAGGGTAGCCAGGGTAGCCAGGGTGGCCATGGTAACCAGTGTAGCCAGGTTAGCCATGGTAGCTAGGGTAGGCAGGTTTTGGGCAGGGTAGCCATGGTAGCCAGGGTAGGCCGGTGTTGGGCAGGGTAGCCAGGGTAGGCAGGGTAGGGGCAAGGTAGCCAGGGTATCCAGAGTAGCCAGGGAAGCCAGGGTAGCCAGGGTAGCCAGGGTAGCCATGGTAGCCAGGATAGCCATGGTATCCAGGGAAGGCAGGGTAGGGGCAAGGTAGCCAGGGTAGCCAGAGTAGCCAGAGTAGCCAGGGAAGCCAGGGTAGCCAGGGTGACCAGGGTAGCCAGGGTAGCCAGAGTAGCCAGGGTAGCCATGGTAGGGACAAGGTAGCCAGGGTAGCCAGTGTAGCCAGAGTAGCCAGGGAAGCCAGGGTAGCCATGTTGGCCAGGGTAGCGAGGGTAGCCAGAGTAGCCAGGGTGGCCAGGGTAGCCAGAGTAGCCATGGTAGCCAGGGTTGGCAGTTTTGGGCAGGGTAGGCAGGGTACGCAGTGTAGGCAGGGTAGGCATGGTAGCCAGGGTAGGCAGGATAGGGGCAAGGCAGCCAGGGTAGCCAGTGTAGCCAGAGTAGCCAGGGAAGCCAGGGTAGCCATGTTGGCCAGGGTAGCGAGGGTAGCCAGAGTAGCCAGGGAAGCCAGGGTAGCCAGGTGGCCAGGGTAGCGAGGGTAGCCAGAGTAGCCAGGGTAGCCATGGTAGCCAGGGTAGGTAGGTGTTGGGCAGGGTAGCCAGGGTAGCCAGAGTAGCCCGGGAAGCCAGGATAGCCAGGGTAGGCAGGATAGGGGCAAGCTAGCCAGGGTAGCCAGAGTAGCCAGAGTAGCCAGGGTAGCCAGGGAAGCCAGGGTAGCCAGGGTGGCCAGGGTAGCCAGGGTAGCCATGGTAGCCAGGGTAGGTAGGTAGGTAGCCAGATGACGGGAGCGAAGCCTCGAGGGTCAGCTAGTTCAAATTAAATTGGTTGCATCCATAATGGACAGTACACGGGCGACCGAGCTCTGCTCGGGTGAAAATAGAGAAAACGATTTATTCTAAAAATGAAACCTAACTAGATCGATTTATCGCCCCCGAAACCCCCTGCATACTAAAATTCATGAAAATGGTTTGAGCCGTTTCCGAGATTCAGATTATATATATATATATATACAAGAATTGCTCGTTAAAAGTTATTAGATTAGATACAGGTGGTAAACATAAATTTCAGAAACAATTATGGACTCTGTCGGGCGCAGCAACATTCTAGATACAGTTAGTGTCTAGGAGAGAGGAATAGCGCTCAATATTTTCCTGATTAACATTTTAGTTAGAAATGCCCTATGTACTCGTATCTGTTTTTTATTGGTTTAATGTACTATAATGTATATGTATTTTTATGTTAAGTTATATATTATTATTAAATATTCATTTATTCGCTTATGGTTATGTATTACAATTAGTATATTTGTTTTGCTTAGTTTATGTTTGATAAATTTAATACTTATAATGTCCATATTTTATATGATTCAATTAATTATTAATGTAATGTCATTTTCCTTATCGAGTTAACAGTTATCTTTATTTTTATTCAATTTATCCGTGAGATAAATAATTTATATACAATCTAGTAGTAACAAAGCGGAAACTTGTTAATGGGAAAACTGCTTCAAGTTTTCATGTCATAATAGCAAAGCTAAAAGGAATCATAATTTATGAACCTTTCATTATTTTAACCCAAACATTATTGCGAAATTATTTGTGTTTTAATGACTAAGTATCCAATTGCCTTAATATCCCACATAAATAAATATACAAATTGATTAAATAACACAAGAAATTAAATAATTAAGGCCGTACCCTGACCAAAAAATCAGCATGAGATATGAGCATTCCTATTGTTCTAGCGGCACTGGTGGCGCATGAATTACAGTAGTGAATACGCCCAGATTTTAGAATAAAATCTTTATAAAATCGAATATTGGTCTTTTGAAAAAAATAAATCTACCGAAATGTTCGTTATCAAATTGTCTATCCATTAGTGTTAGTACAAAAAAATATTAATGAACACTTTACGAGGAGATGCATGCTATCAATCATTATTTGTCATTTTTATGGTTTTGTTGGAAGGAGATTAGTAAAACATATACTACATAAAAAAAAAATACAATTTTGGAATCAAGATATTTCATTTAAAATAACGAGCTCCTAAAAACTGCTCGAAAAACGGCTGGCGCGGCGTTTTGCTCGGGGTAGCGCCTTAATGGATTTTTTAAATCAACAACTAAGTTGAATTAAGACAGTGCTTTGCTCCCAACAGCGTAATAACTAAACAAATTCCCGGCATATGTTTACAAGCGCTTCTAGTTGGCAAATATAGATGCCTCCTGACTACTGGCCCCAGGCCCAACACTGTCACGTGGTGCGATCACGTGTGGCCAACGATCGGAGATTATAACTAGGGTAAGTGAAAACAAACCAATCTGGAAGTTAATGTTGTTATAAGATAAGGAGGCCTCAATTATAATCTGTTAAACGAGTAAAGTTAGGCTGGTGATTGATTTTATGAAAGCCCATCTATGCTTTGAACTTGCTGTGCACTTTTTTAATCACAGCAAACCAATGCAAATCGGGATTTACAAATAACAAATCGAAATCGGGAGTTAGTGTCTTATTGTATCTTCTATTGTTAGAGACAGGCAATTCTAGTTCATTTTACTTAGTTGGCAGCAACTTAGCCACTGCTACAACCGGGTTAACTAAACATATTTTTATGATTGTATCAGCTAGATATTCTTGTGTATACAGTTTGTACCAATACGATAGAAGATTTACACTTTTTGTTTATTTTCATTAACCCCCAATAACTTAAAGCCCATAACCACCTATCTAACAGGCTATATTTTTACCATGCCACGACATTTTGGTCCAAAAACTCCAATTCCCTAAAAACCTACATCTCCCCTTCAACCGCCCGTCACTCTTATCTTGGACCCCACACCCGCGCCGCAGGCGTCAGGCCCAGTCATCTCAATCCGTGTTTGTAGGACGGCCCCCGCCCCCCACCGCGCTACGACCCTCTAGACCCCGCGACCGATTCAGTCAGTAATCAGTCCTAGGACCGCTCTAGAATCGTGTAGGTCTAGATTATCAGTAGCATTGCTCTGACAATTGTGCGATTGATACTATCTTGTTAGACTTGGAGTGAATAAGAAATATAGATTTTCTTTGTAGGTTAGTTTTGACTGAACGGAATTAAATAAATGGTTATGAAAGAGATTGATAATTTTTATGTTTTACTGCAGAGATCAACGCATGGAATGTAAAATGTTTTATTTTTCAGACTGATCGACTCGAGTTTAATAAAATTATTTAGGGTGCAAGGCGTTGCTAACTTTTAAATTTTCCTTAACTGAGTATTTTCTTCATACTAACTATCCGAGAAATCACCCGATAAACTGTTGAAATAAAATAATATAAGGTACTGATGAATTTAAGAGTCAGTAAACCCAGCTCAAACATAAGGGATTCACAAACTCTCTGCCTATATTGGCTAGCCATGTTAAGCTAACTTACTAAATAAAGGAGATTAGACCTGTAAATATAAATAATGACCTGAAACTGAAGGTTTGGTACACCTTCAGTTTATTTCATTGAAGATTTAGGTCTAGGGTAATTTTTCGTCTAATGACGTCTGACAGGATCCCTACCCTTTTTGAGACCCAAACAAAGATAAATCTTGAATTTCTAAGCTGAAATAAATAAGGTTACAAAGAAATGTTTATCTTTCAAAACACTGAATACTGAATTATACTAATACAGTGACAAAAACAATAAAAAAACTTTTATGTAAACAAAATACTAGCGACTTCGCAAAAAAGCTTTTTTATTTTTCACTTTTTAGTTGTACCTTCCTAATAGGCAAGTTGTTTAATAAGATACCTATAACGCCAGAATAGATTTCCCAAATATCATTAAACTTGAACATAACCAGTGAAATGCGTACCCCTTCAGAGCGTACTGGCGTGATGTTATGTTATGAAATGGTATAAACAATAAACAGACATGCGATTGCAGCAATCCCGAGAGATTTGCCGTTATTTATTGAAGAGTTCTGTTGTATATCTTCAAAGTTCTTCATCAAATTTTTGCCATATTAAAATGGGACCAATTTCGAAACATACTTTACCAAACAAAAAAATAATTTTCAAAATCGGTCCAGAATTCACGGCGATATCGGTGAAAATACAGACGTAATGTCGAACATAGAACCTCCTCCCTTTTTGGGAAGTCGGTTAATAATAATATTTATTATAATACATGACAAGTATTAACTTATGGTTCAGTAGATCCTGCAAGCAGATTCACCGCATGAACGTCAGAAATTATTCGAAGGTATCGTAATCTCTGGACAAATATACCCAAGTCCTTCTCAAAACGTATGGAAAAGAGTGTCCATGGAGTTTCTTGCACATTCTTCTCCATAGAGACCTACTGACGCTTGCGAATGTGCAACTGGATCCATCTTTTCTTTTTTTTAGGGTTTCGATCCTCATAAGGTAAAAAAAAAGTAGTGTGACACTCGGGGACTGCCGCGGTAAAGCTATTGCATAGCATTTATTCTAGATCCAGTCCTGGAAAATGCGTCAAAAACGTTAAAAACTCGAAAACGTAGCGAGCCAAACCCGCATTTATTTACGATTAATAAAACTCTAAAAAACAAAACAAAAATACCCTTATTCACATTGAAATAAGGTCGCTTTTCTTTGACAAGCAAAAGTGACCCTTATTCTCATTAGCATAAGGTCCACATTGATCACCATTGTCACAGAAACAGCTCAGAGAGACCGATAAAAGGCAAAAAACATACGACCAACAAAAATTTTAAAACCCTCATATCTCAGAAACGGTTGGAGTTAGCGCATTTCTGACAAAAAATTTGCCCCCCTGCCCTCCGCTACTTTACCCCCCCCCTTAACCGTTTACCTCCCCCGCAAAAAAAAATTTCATTCTAAAAATACCAACACGGAAATCGAAAACACGTGCAACAAACCTCCCCCCCCCCCCCCACGCCCCCCTGCCCCTCACCACTCAGATTCCACAGAATTCAAAAACCTTATTAAAAGTCAAAGTATCACCGCCGTGCCCGTCGGAGTGGGGAGCGTGAGGTTTTTTCGTTACGGAATTTCTGGATTCGGTCCCCGCGCTCAAGGCCCGCGATAGAAGCTATGCAATAGCTTAAAAGGAACCTAAAGAAGAACACAAGATCACTTTCTTGTCCGTCTGTCCGTGTGTCACCATCGATTTTCTCAGGAACGGGTGGACCTAGCAAGATGAAATTTATATCAGATACCTCATTATCTGATATGAATTTTTATAGTCCCTATTAGCTGTACACAAATTAAGGTCCTGATTCAACACGATAAAAAGATATGGGCAAATTTAGATTTTCGCGAAAACTTGTAAGTACCAAAATTTACCTTAATTTTATTTTTTTTATTTTTCGGAATTTTCTCTTTACTTGTGCTGTAAGACCTGGCTTTTAACCAAAATTAACAATTCTAGGTCAACCGGAAGTACCCTATAGGTTTTGGGTCAAAAACCTATATGTTAGTTCCCGTTGACCTAGAATAACGAAATTTGACAAAAAGTAGGGTCTTACAGCACAAATAATGAAAAAATTACAAAAATATAAAAAAAAGTTGAAAATTAAAGGGTATCCTCTTAACATAGTTGACGCCACCCTGGGTACGGAATCCTTCGTGCGCGAGTCCGACTCGCACTTGGCCGGTTTTTTCTGTTTTTCAATTCAAAAGTACCTAGATTAAGAAAGTCCTATCTATCGCTATAACAAAATTTATATAAATTAGATCAGCAATTCTGGCGTGAAAACATAACAAACAGACAGGTACTTTGGCTTTTATAACATTAGTATGGATAAGGAATGTAATACGGTAGGTACATATTAAATATTTACAGTACAGCCACCTGTTAGGAACCATTATTGTTTGGTGACCACGTTATCACCGTATGTGGCTAACAACATTGCCAACACAACGACCGATATTTGTGACCAATATGGTACCATCAAATGATGCGGTCCTATAATATTATTATTATAGGACCGCATCATTTTGGAATGAAAATTAAAAGGTACCTGTTTAAAATTCCGATATCAACTTAACTGAATAAAACATAATATTAATCTGCAAATCTTCCATGTAAATAATGTACGCTTCTATTGGGTCTATTATTTGCCACTGCAAGTCACTGCAGGCACTGTATGTCTGTTCTTTCTTTAAATAGATACTTTCGTCACTAATTGTTTTTAAATTATTTTAATTTAAAAGTTAATACTTTAGAACTCTACATATTGCCAACAGTTTAGTATCTACAACAATAATAATCAACACAAAAATGCTTATCTAGTGACTCAAATCCACATCATATCTTTAACTTTGTAGTATACGTAGTTTATACTTATAACTCAAAACGGAGTCATACCGAAGAAATTCCCAGCAGGAAAATTAGCAAACTACAAAAGGCAAACAAAAACTTATTCAACGATCTGAATATTAACCTTTCCCTCAGATGATTACCCCCCTATTAAAGCAAGGATCAAGGTTGTCAGACGATCGCCTAGAGGCACTCTAAAAAATAGATTTTGACCTCCACCCAAAGACTTCACTGGAGCCCTCAAGGCAATTTAAAAGGTTTCAGAACATCGTCTAGGTTAACTTTGGAAGCCTTTTTTATTGAACAAAAGGTTTGATCAAACAGTTCTGATCTAACGATGTTAGGTTATAGTTAGTCCTTGAGACGATTTTATTCAGAATTAGGATTCTGATTCTTTATCTTTTAGATTGGAATGAAGTTTTGAATCTTTGTAATAAATATGTACAGTAACAAGCCCAAAGAAGGGTAAATATATGCTTGAAATGATTTATGATAATTACCCCTGCCACACTTGACTCTAACAAAAATAAGCAATTTAAAGCTTAATTCTACGCAAACGGATCCCTGAATCGAAAATAGGTTTCACAGACCCGTAACATTTTTGAATGGCCTATCGAACGATATCCCACACCATGACAAAAAAAACATCCCCACTTTACCTGTACAGGAGGAAAACTAAAAAATATGGTTTTATTTTACCACTTTGACAGCGTGATTAATATGTATATCCATGCAAAATTATAGCTTTCTAGTATTAAGAGTCTGTGAACTAAGCTGCGGACGGTCGGACAGATGGACATGGTGAAATTTTAAGGGACTACTAACCCTAAAAATACTTGTAATTGTTACCACAAAACTATCCTCGACAAAAACAGTGAAAATCTTTCAACCCAAGAAGCTTCTTGTATTTCAATCAGCCATGCGCCGCCATCGGTGCAGAAGCACAAATACACTCTGATTACGGCCGACCCTGGGCGATTAATCAATTCGTTTGTTTCCCTGCGGGTATGCTCCACTGACGACTATGTACCGCTGATTGACTCCTTTGATTATCTTGCCGGTGAATGAATAATAAACATTTGGGAATACCTATCGTATGTTTTCGGTTGTGTGCTGCGATGTGTGTGAGAGTGAATCCTGGCGATATGTGTCTGGTTTCTTGAATAAAGGTTGTGGTTCTTTTGAAAGATGCATGTAGGTCTAGGTATGGGTAGAGATTGGTGAGTGTCTAGCTACACAAAAATAAAAAAATAAGCCCCACGTTGCGCAAATCAAATTGGCTAATTCTGTAAACACACTAATATTATAAAGGGGAAAGTTTGTGAGTGTATGTATGTGTATGTTTGTCACTTCTTCACGCTTAAACGGCTGGACCGATTTGGATGAAATTTTCACAGAGATAGATTATAGTCAGGAATAGCACATAGGATACTTTTTATCCCGGGAATATGTTCCATCGGGATATTTTTTTTACTTTCACGCGGGCGAAGCCGCTGGCAGAAGCTAGTATTAATTATTCTCAATATTGCTCCTACCACTTTTTGTCTGTGCATCATCAAAATGTTGATTGGCAGAAAAAGCCTGCAACATTAGGTTTGCCTCTTTACGTGTATGTGCTTATAGTACTAAAAAAAAAACTTTTTAACAAAAAATACAACCGACTTCCATATAAAAACACTACAAAGTGAAAAATAACTTCAATTTCGGAAGTCGGTGTTCCTGTTTTGGGATCTTCGTTTTTTGACACCTACTTCAGAAATTGAAGTTATTTTTCACTTTGTAGTGTTTTTATATGGAAGTCTTTTAGTATTTTTTGTTAAAAAGTTTTTTTATTTTTCACTTTAAGTTGTGGGTACATAACGGACCAATTCTCTAAAGTGAAGCCAGAATAGATTATCCCGGAAACAAGAAGCTTAAACAAAAACGGTGGAATTAGAGTATACCAGGGTGAACTGTTCACACCTGCGTACTCCTTTAGAGCGTGCTAGTGTGATGTTATGTTATGAAATAATGTTAACAATAAACAGACATCCGATTGCATCTATACCGAGTGATTTGCCGTTATTTATTGAAGAGTTCTGATGTATATCTCCGAAGTTCTTCATCAGATCTTGATCAAATTTTAATGGGACCACATGACAGGCACCAGTTTTCAAATAAAAAAAGAATCATCAAAATTACGGTTCACCCAGTAACAAGTTCTGAGGTAACACACATAAAAAAAAAATACAGTCGAATTGAAAACCTCCTCCTTTTTTGCGAAGTCGGTTAATAAATAAAATCAAACTGGAAAATATTAGTGTTTCCAAACATTTAATTGACTAACGAAGTCAAAGGATCCCTACTCACATTGAAACTTATCCAACATTATAAACACATGTATTAACTTTAACTCCCTAAAACGAAATCAATAATTAATCATCACAACTAAAAACATTTCTCCTACCTATAACTCTAAAACACATCAAATAATACACTCCAGCAAACACACTTAATGTTCCCCATAATTACTTAATGAAATCTCGTTAGCACTCAACTCTGAATTTTATTATTCAAATCAGATTGTGCTGAAAACAATTAATCAAGCCACTGGGATGCAAATGCATCTATCAACGACACGACGCCGCCCGTGTTCGTCTTAAAATTCTACAAGAAATGCAATCAACCGCTGACTCGCTTAACAACAGGTTACAAGGAGTAAGCGATAGCGGGTTATGAAAGTATGCAATTAAAACATTCCAATTTATTGGCCTACTCTTGCCCAAAACCGGGGGAAATGAAACAAATTCTTAGACATAAGCATAATCTTGACTAATTTCAGCTACTAATAATACCAGTCTGCATCTTCAAGCGTGTCAAACCCTTACCTATGTCCGTAATGTAATTAGACCCCTTCCAAAAGATAGGAACGGAAACAAGTAGATGCTGTTCAGGCAGAGAGTCCCAGAAGATACCGTTCACGCTACTGAAAACTTCTAATCAATGATAATATTATCATACTTTTAAGGTCTATCGAAAGCGTTGGAAGGCCTCCATCTAGGTTGAGCGACAACCTGGTCAAGACTGCGGGCGTCCGGTTGATGCGAAACGCACAGGACCGATCAATGTGGCGACGCTTGGGGCAGGCCTATGTCCAGCAGTGGACGTCTTTCGGCTGAAATGATGATGACGATGAAGGTCTATCGCTATTTTTGATAAATACTGGAACAACTGGCAGTTTAACTACTTCTATTAGAAATTTAACGCTGAATAAAGAGTTCCTTTCGAATTTTCACCAGCTGCCGCCACCGCCTATCACTCAACTCCCTCCTCAACAGTGTCCGTCCGTCGGCCATCAGTTGCAGTACGTAATGTAAACAAGTTTTTCCCCATTGTACGGAAGAGGTCGTCTTTGTGCCACAAATAATAGACTTAGTTGCTCTACTCCTCCACTTTGTATCGTATCGCGACCCATAGACGAATATTATTCGTTTTTATATTTAAACGCTAGAACTTTCTCAATATTAAATCTTTTGTAGTGGGTTTATTTAATATTTTTCTGTGTATTGTTGTTCCTTTGAGCTAACTGTGTCAGATGTTTGTTGATTATGCTCTGTTCTCTGTGAGTTGTTTGAGGGTTCTGTGTTTGAATATTTCAAGGGGTCCTAGATATTTGTAGGGTTCGTGGAATTAATAAGAAAATATTACGTGCAAAAAGCTAAAATAGGCTTAAAGGGAAAAGGTATATGAAAAAACATTGAAGTAGAAAGCGGCGAATTGTAACAATAAAACAATAAAAATTTATTTTTCCAAATTTTATTGAGGCTATAGCAATTTACATGAAATACATAAGTAAAATATAACGACAATCTATCGAACACTTAATTATGACACAATATATTGCGAAAACAACCCGATTCAAACAGTAAAACGCCCATAACTTTTGAACCACTGAACCGATTTTCATCAAACATAGCTAAGGACACTTGCGATAGAGCCACCTTTCAAATAAGATAAATTGAAATTGGTTCATTCGTTTAGGAGCTATGATACCAAAGACAAATACATAAACATAAAGATACACACATCAAACTTATAACACCTCTCTTTTTCCGTCGGGGGTTAAAAATACAAGCTCCACTTCAAATTAATTGCAATCAATAAAGAACTCGAGTTTATTATCAACTCAACTGCTTCGTAAACAAACCTATTTCAGGAACGGATAATAGCTTAACGCTTACACAGTTACCCCATGAATATTGCTACTATCAGTACTTAAATCATTGTTATTTTTACTCTTAATTACAGCAAAGGAAAAGCAAAATTCGATACTAACAAACAAAAGCTCTTATCTCAACATCATGCAACCCTTATTTACGAAAAAGGAAACCGGCAATGCGTCACCTCTTACGCATCTAAACCCCAACCAATATACCGTGAACTCTGCCCATATCTTAATCAGTACATATTGTTCGACGATTTCGATAATCAACGCGATCGGTGGGTTCAATATAAAATGGATGGTGGGAGCATTTGGAAAGTATCCAAAATGTCTAAAATGGCGCTAGTCACGGGTCTCTGTTGCGAGGAAGTCAAATAAATAGAGGCGTATTTACGCAAGTAATGCGTTCTTTTAAAATGGTATATATTTGGCTATTTGTCAGTATAAAACTATAGGGAGGTGCCAATACAGACTAGCTCTCGAAACTGGCTTCTTGAGAGATAAATCTGGCGCAAAATTTCCACTTTACAAGGTTTTTTTGCATTTGATTTACCGGTAATAACTTTTTACAGCGTGAGAGGGCTGGAACTAAGCGGTAAAAGTTGCAAGTTACTTGTATCTTTTTTAACATCCAAGTTTAAATACTTGTCACAGGAAATGGCTTATTTTCAGATACAACCGAAAGTCATGCTCAACAGTCCTATGTTACAGTTAATAAGTTATTTGCTTTTTGCAATTATATACCAATAAATACTTTAACTACAAACATCATAAGTTATTTATTCATTTACAATAACTTTAGGCTGAATATACACGAACGAAACTAACTGCTAATTTTGGTAAATTATAAAACTTAACAATAAATCATTATTCATTATAAAATCTTTTTTCAAACCAGCTTTTTTCGTATTCTTCTCAGCAAACCCTTTGATTTGATACCCATAATTATCACGGCAGTGCACACAAAATAACTAGTCCACCATATTGGATTTAGAATGACATCACTTAGCTAACCATGCATTGTCAATTGTCATCCAAACTAAACTTGTATGCAAAATTTCATCTAAATCGGTTGAGGATAACTGCTTTAAAATTCAGTTGCAAGATTTGACCCGAACACACTTACATACATACACTGCAAGTTAAATAAAAGCTTATAAAAAGTAGTTAAATAGAAAGAAATACCGCCTTCCAAAATAAGTACTTACTATATCCATACAATACATCAAAGCCCTATTGAAAAGGCAACCAAAACGCACTGACGCACCTTCAATAGCTGTTCTCATCAATTTTATGAGCAGCTACCTACAACCTACATTACGCCTTTATATGCCAATTTAATTTAATATTACACTCACCGGTAAAAGGAGTTGTGACAGTAATTTAATTCCATACGCTGCGACAAGACCCGTTTTTATTATGGAGTATCTGGTTGATTTTATTATATGTAGGTAGGTCCTACGTGCCGGGCTGTCAGCTTGTAATGTTAAATATGAGCTGTTTCGTGATTGGAAGGTAATAAGTTTGTAAAAGGTAGTTTTCAGTGTAGTATGCAACTTCTGCTTGGATTATGGAAATAACTATCACACAGGAAAATAATATAGTTTTGTTAAACGACATAATCGTTACGTCGTCCCAGAAATAAGACAATGCAAATTTCAATTGACGTACTTTAAAAAAGGTAACTTTTTATGTGTTTTCTCATTTAACTGCTACTTAGTCAATTAACCCATTGAGCGTCTAATTACAGAGACAATAGCTTACGCACACATACATGGTGTGCGAACGACGCGTCAGGGGTTCGCTTCTTAATCCAAAAATTCCTTAATTAACCAGAAAAGTTGGTATTTTTTTGCTATTTTGTGAAAGGTAGTTTTCAGTGCAGTATGCAGCTTCTGCTTGGATTACAGATTGCCTTGAAAAAATGTGTATTAGGATTAGACAGTTTGTTGAAGAACATTATGAGAGCTAGTTCTCATACTTCAGAAGCGTTTGCTAGGATTACAAATTGGCTTTGAAGTATGAGTGTTGCGATTGGCAAATTCTCCCTTTTACAGGGAGGAGGCCTGTATCCCAGCATTGGGAACATTAAAAAGGATGATGATGATGATAAAGCAAGGCTAGTGTAAGATTTCATGGCTGGATTGGTAAAATGTATTGGTATATATTATGGTTTAGATTATGTCGTAATCGTGTTGAGTTTTTCAATACAATGTGGACTAGGCATCGCTTTATAGTTCATGCATACAAGTCTCGCTTATTGCACTATCGATGCCCAAACCCACTCTATCGAAACACAGATCACAGAAAAAACTACTGCTAAATATGAAATCGACCACATACAATAAACAAACGCGGTAATCACTTTATCCTTTAATTTACTGGCTTTAGAACAACACAGCCATAACCGATATAATACAATAGCTAAGGATGAAAAACTCCTTGCAGGAGTCTGTGCTTTTCAATGAAAGGATAATTGCCGCATTTTTGAGAATTTACACATTTTAATAGATATCAGACTCAATCTGACAAAAAACAGCTACTACCGATTTTTTGGTAGTGATGTCGCTGAGATGAAATTTGAATTTGAGCGTTATAAATTGATCTTCTGAGAATTTTCAAACTTCGAGTGAATTAGATCCTTCTCGACAAGTTTTACTATCAACACTCTTTCTCAGATCAAAAAATTATGTTTTCGTACCACTTGCTCAAAAAAGTGTCATTCAATGCCACAAAAAGCGAACATAACAATAGTCATTTTTAATCTGTTAAAAACAGGGAAAGAAAATTGTACTGAATTTCATTCATCCTCTAGGGGGAGAATGTGATTTAAATTTGGAATACTTACCGAAATGTATACTGAACTACATCTGTGTTTATACTATTGAGTTTGTATATAAAGCATTATACATCTTTTTGAAAAAGGAATACGCATTTATTATGCAGTTATGATTATTAAATAAAATTACGAAAACCGAGGAGGCCGTATGAACTTGATGCCTTTGCTTTTCCGACAAAAAATATTAGTCTAGGAATATGCAGCGTTTTTGTTTTCTTCAAATATTATTGTGTTAATTTTTTCGCAAATGGTACGAAAAGTAGAGTATTTTCCTCGGTAATAAAGCTGTCTTAGTCTTGGGTGAACTTAAATCCCTCGCTACACTCAGGACTCGTCTTAAATCCCTCGCTTCGCTCGTGATTTAAGTTTTTAACACCCTCGCTACGCTCGGGAGTAAACCTCGAGTCCTTCGTTATGCTCGCGATTTAAATCGTCACCCGCGACAGAAGACACTGCTTTATCCCCTTGGTTAATAATCAACTATTTCTTTTTTTCAAGTCGACCAAACCAAAAAAAACAACCCAAAAATCTTAACCGTCGCGACGGTTACAGCATCGGTGTATGTAATACGGATATTTTCTGGGTAGAAAAATGATAATTCTATTTAGTCCGTCAGTGAGATTGTCAAATAATATTGGACCCGTATTTTTGCTTCATCAAATAAATAAACATTGACAAAGATAAAGCGCATCAAAGTTCAGAAGTGGGGGCTTGTGACGTCACTTTGTCAGTATAAAATGTAGCACATCGTGACGTCAAACGAGATTTAACGCAATGTATCGTCGTCACTTTATTTTTACGTGTAAAAAGAAAAAAATACGTCTCCAATATTTTACCTGACCTAATTTTCAGTCAACTACCCTATTCACTAAGTCCTCTAAATTGCAAGTGTATAAACTGGGGCGTAAAAATAATCGATTGCAAACCTAATAAATGGAAAAAAAACAATACTTCCCCAAAGTGTCACATTTTCGCCCCAAAAATAGCTCAAGTATGTGAATGCATTCTATTTCCCGAAGGTCACCGCATAGCGTGCGACACGAATAGCGACAGTGCAGCTATCTACTCAAACATCGCGTTAATAATATACGTCATAATATTATGTTATGTGTGTGCATTTTATCATATTGAGCAATGGTTATACTCGGCACTTTTTCCAACATAATATGGTTTGATGTAAGTTTTGGATAATATACAAACACATACAACCAGACTTTAAGTGTTATTCTGTTTACAATATCGATCCGTATGTCATTAAAGTGCCGGGATTCAAAAGGGAACTAATTCTTTCTGGAAATTGACTTTGATTAAACTACAAACACTTTAAAAATATATTTTTTAATTTATATATTATTCCAAGGTGGCAAATTGTAATTTGTATGAAGTCATACTCCGTTTTTTACAGTGTCTTTTTTATAATTGCGCTACTACTATAGAAATTATACTGAGTCACACAATGCTTTCCAACAACGCACCGCCACACATCACAAATTTGGTAATAGTCGTGTAGTGCAACTTAGTTTTACAATTCACCTTTCAACCTTTGAATTTACGTTTACAGAGTAGCACTAAAACAAAGCCAAAATGGGCATAAAGCTGGCAGCTCGTAAAGCAAAGTTTTCACACTCTCCTTTTCGTGTTTTTCGTAGTTAGGTGTTCGGTTTTGTTTTTGAACACTTTTGGGTGTAATACCTCTGCAAAGTATGGAGATTATTGCAATAATGTTGGGTCGATTTTGGTAGGATTTTGAAGACTTATCTCCAGTCATTTGTTACCTGCATTTTATATCTTCTTTAACCATCCAGTTCTAGACTTTTTAACCCCCGACGGAAAAAGGGGGTTGTTATAAGTTTGAGGTGTATTGCTGTGTATCTGTGTGTCTGTCTGTGGCATCATAGCGCCTCAACGGATGAACCGATTTTGATATTTTTTTTTGTTTGAAAGTTGATTTTGTCGAGAGTGTTCTTAACTATGTTTGAATAAAATCGGTTCAGCCGTTCAAAAGTTATGGGCGTTTTACTGTTTGAATCGGCATGTTTCCGCAAGATAAATGTGTCGGGGGTTTTTAAATTTTGAAATTTTACTTGTTTATTTAAACTAATTGTATAAAAAGGTAAAATGATTGTTAGTAACATGTCTGTTTTTTTTAAATCTTTACCCTACCCTAGGAATTTCTTCATGTATCGTGGGTGCTTTTTCAAACATATAAACTCACGCACACAAACACCCAGAGCCGAAACATCTATATGTAGGTCATACAAATATTTGTTCCGTGCGAGAATCTAACCCGCGATACGCAGCGCAGCAGTCAATCGCTCAACCACTGCGCCAACCGTGAAAAACCGATCCTAAAATTCTCTTACTGAAACAGAGCAATACTATCGCCGAGTATTATATTTATCTCAGTAAATACACGGCTTATGATGGTTAGGCTACAAGAGCAAAACCGCGGCAAATAGCTAGTTCTTCATAACCTTATTATGACTTATACGTGTGACATTGCGACAAAGACAATTCAGATCTTATTACTTGAGACAAATAGAAGATATCCAAGAGCCTCCTAAGTGGCTCCACTTCAGTTTTGCTACTGATATTTATTGCGTAACTGAAACACAATTTGAGAAACATTGTTTTAATTTTTTTCTTCGTAACAATGATCCCGAATTATATAAGGAGCTCTCCTTATACAAAGTGACAAGATGTTAGCGATAAAGACTGTCTAAAATTGGGAAATGTATGGGATTGACGTGTGATGATGAAATGTAAAATGGCCGACAGGGTCCATAATTGTTTCTGTTATTTATATTCACTACTTATATATGGGTGCATTATCGATTATTATGCAAGGAGGATGCAATAAGTTTAATTTGATTTGTCAGGTGCACAATACGACATTTTAGAATTTTAATAATGGTTATTGCTAAAAAAAATGCCACTAGATCTAACCCCGCCTGCATGATAGGCAGGTGGGACTCCGGAGTCATAGGCGGTCAGATTGGGACAGAAAAGACGGTGGGACAGTGATCACGTGCTGCCGTGCATAGTGTGGCTCAAGGAAAGTGCTTTAATTCTCCCCAGGGATGTGCCATAACGTACTGATGGTGGTTTTAGTGAGATAAAAATCCCACACTCCCTGATATTTTCCCCAAAATTCTAGGCGCCTTTTAAAAGTTCCCCCAGTAAACAAAAAAAGGTTTTCAGAACTCAGATACGACTGCGCTAGCATTGGCCTCGCAAAGAACTTCTATTTTCATAACCATCACAATCCATTGCAGGGTATTTCAAACAGTACAAGAACACGTTATTAAATCCTCAAAAAGTCTAATCATATTTCTAACAAAAAGACGAACAAACCCAAAAACAAACCATCATATTTTCCTCGTTGCCCAAAGTCGCAAGCCAATTTATTATCAAAACTACAACAGCTAACGAAGCACAAAGAAATAGTAACCAATATTCTGTAGTGTAAGACAATCATGACAGAGGGCCATGCTCGGAGGTAATTTACGGCCCTCAGAGGCCAAAGGCATTACCCTCGCCCTTTTATTACACACAGCCTTCCCACACGATTGGGGAAGACTTGTAAAAATATTTTATTGGGTGTAAGTTGACATTGTGTGGGCTCTTACAATAGTAGAGTCTTGTTCTCATTACAGTGCTTGTGTAGGTAGATAAAAGTGTTAGGGCACGTGTGTAGGTATCCTTTCTTGGGACAAGGTGCCCTTTAATTGTAGGCCAAAGGTTTCGATCTCTTCTATGTTTCTTAAGGAAGAAATAGAAAATTCTCGATCTCAATTTCGACTGCACTCGAATCGACTCACGAGTTCTATTGCAAATTTCCAAGATCTTTCTTTTGACTTGGATAAGAAAAAACAATATGCTTATAAAATCAACTTTGGAAGAGTATAAATCAATGCCCCTTTAAAAACAGGAGTATCATTCTACTAGCTACCTTAAACAATAACTTTATACATTGACCGCCTTTGGCATAGATAAGCAGACACATTTTACCAGACACAGTAACAACGAATTAGTCCCAAGTGCACAAGTTTACAGCCATTTACGGGCACAATTCCAAAACATTTTATTCGATCAGAAAAAATATTACTTTTTGCAAAACAGTTCTTAAATTATACACAGCCCATATGTCAAATCAGTCTCCAAAAGATAAAACATAAAATAAATATAAATCACACTAAATAAAAATTGTCGGAGACACTTTACTCTTGAAATAAAAGTATCGTATATATTTGTCTTAACAAATAAGACATAAAAAATAATGTCAAAGTCAGAATGTCAGACGAAGAAGTAATAATAAGGCTCTATAAGTCTGCAGTCCTATGTACGGTGCGCAGTAAAATCACGTCGTAAATTCCAAGTTGACGGGCCCACACGTCTCAATGTTTTTGCGAACCCTACTCTGTAACATTTACGTTATTTAAATTATGAATCATATTTATGGCACAGGTAAGATAAATGTGGGTTATTTCTTCATATTTCTTGAAGATTAGATTTAAACCCTATATGTGTTGTAAATATCTGGCGTTTTTTGTACGATTTATGAGACAGACGTTTTATGGATTGCTAGCGTTAGCAATAATGGGCCTATCTAAATATAAAATATATATGTAGGTTTATCGGTTTATTACCTAAAGGTCTTTGATGATATTTGAAACTTTTTCGCATACTACGAATAATGGATCGATGATGGAGTAATATTATAACCTCATTACTTTATTACAACTCAGAAGCTGCTTGCTTTTGATAAGTAATCTTTCAATACTTATCTATCTAGTACACTTATCCATTAGCCATCTGCGGATGTGTGTCACAACAGTTGTATCCGATCTAAAGAATCAATACTTGGCTTCGACAATTTTATTCCTTTTTACATTTTATTTTAAACTCTACTCTACTATATAACTTATATTTACGGTGATTATGCTCTAAACTAAGCAAAAATTGAGAAACCATGGTGATACTGTAGTTTACTGGACTAATAACTGCATGAAGAAATAATAAGTGAAATTTTCTTCTGTGACTAATACGATAAGAGAAAGTTAAAATTATCGGAGAGATATAGAGGTTATAATATAACAAGAAATCCAATAGGACTATCCATACTAATCCGTCCATATTAATATTATAGAATGCGAAAGTTCGTCTGTCAGTCTTCCCGGGACTAGGTTCACTTGGGATAATTTCCAAGTCCAGGCGAACAAGCCTGTAAAACATGTATCAAACAATACCTGCCTCAAAAAGGGCCAAAACCTTACAAATACACTTATTTATTTTTTACAAAATCAAGGTGGAGAATTTCACTGCTATCGAATGACAATTTATGTGCCCCTGATATTGGCAAGCCCCAAAATTTTATTACCAGCGTAATGCTGTTATGAAAATACGGCAGATTCTCTTGCCACCAAGATTTTGTGAACAGTTTAGATGTCAGAGACGGGAGAAGGAATTTTTTCGCTTCAATTTTGCTTGGGCTCAAATTTTTAGCAAGATTTTCAAGGCGGTTTTGTATGGAACACGTGACATTATTCTGTAATGAAGATGCGGGAATGAAGTACGGTGTCTCATCGTTTCGCATGATTGAAATACTTTGAACACAGGGTTATTTTGCATAGATGCGACAAAATAAATTTGCTCAAAGAGTACCTTTCAAACACAAAAATGATTTTCTAAATCAGTTTACAATTGACGGTCGAAAAACACACATACAGTCAAACATAGAACCTCCTCCTTTTTGGGAAGTCGATTAATAAGAACACCATAAGGGTAATTCTTTGTTTTTAAAGATCGGTTGTATTCTAATCCCTGGTATAATCTGCGAAAAACTCCTATAATTACCATTTATACATTTTGGCAAGATTTTGATAACATTGCAACATGAATTTGAACGTTTTTGAATATGAGAATCGGCTTTCTGGTTTTGGCTAACGATTATCAAAACCTTATTTTTTCAATAATCATTCTTTTGACCTTGTTTTTGCATGCATGGTATAGTTTTCCTTTAAATACTTTTTAACGTTACCTAATTATAGACAAAATTTTATATCCTAGCATAAACTGTCAAATAAAATAAAACCAATTTACACACCAATAAAACTTGTCCTAAGCCAGCCGAATACAATTTTTTTATCGTCAATTGTAGTCTAAGTGCCTCTGGACTGAAGTAACTGGCTAGGCAGTGCCTAATGTGGAACCTAACTGCGGCAGAACGCGGGTAATGCTGTCGTTAAGTTAGGATCCGTTCCGGTTGAGAACAGACGTTTAGGTGATTACAATGATGGTTAGATCTACCTGCTGGTAATTGGTTTAGAGGTTTGGTTATGAGGTTTTTTTGATTGAGTCACTTATTTGAAAGAACTTGAATCACAAAATAAAGGCTTTATTTTTTTAAGCTGAACAATACGTAAAATACTGCGATTAATTCTCAAACCTTTAAAACAATGTATTTGATCGTTTTTACAAAGGAGTTTGTGTATATGCAATTTTCACATAGTCCATTGACTATAATTTCAATGTTGCAAATGACACTTGCATAGACCTCGTCCTTAAATAAAAGTTGATTTATAGCCTAATTGTGATCAATTAAATTATCAAAAAAAAAATGTTCTTTGTGGAAATAAATATCTTTAAACCGAATTAATGGTGTGTAGAAAATAAAACATATAGACTCACTCTATTAAACATATAGAATTTTATTTTGCGTCGGTATTCAATACCGACGCAAAATAAAATTCATCTATCACAACCGCTTGAGACTTTATTCACTTTCTAAAAAGTCAAACAAAGCCCCAAGAACAAAATAACTTAACGGCATGTAACAATTTCACTAACACGAGAAAATCTAGCGCAATTACACTGTATGCGATTAACGTAGCGCGCTACGCCGTAGCACCGTAGCGCCATAGCTCCGTAGCACCGTAGCGGTGTGGCATCGTAGCACTAATCGCTACGGAGATTAGTTCCTGGGGAGGCACGGATTGTTTTGTACGTATGTATTTCGTGGGAAAGATTTTCTGCTGAAATTTCACTTTTAGCGAACTAATTATTCGGTCTTAATTGTTATGAGTTAATTTCGCTTTTAGAATCTGTTTGAGTTAGAAACTGTTTTAAGAAGTAGATGATGATTTTGAAATGTGTTTTTTTTTTAGGAGTGTTGAAGTTTGAGAATTTTCGCTTCAACGAACAACTTTTTAGATTCAATCTTTGCTAAAAAATATAATTATTTTTTGAAATGTCAGAAAAGCACATTTCCTTTTTCACCCTTCGCCAATATAAAACAGAAAAGCTCAAAATTTTCTCAATTAATTTATTTGCCAAAAACCATAATTTCGAAAATATTTAAACAATTTTCCTCATCATCCGAGCATCTCGTTCTAAACGGCCATAATTACGTAACGTAGCGTCTATGTTGCTACGGCGTAGCACTAATTGCTACGCAACTCGTAGACCGCTACGGTAAAGAGCGTAGGTTAATTGCTACGCCGCTTTTCTGCTCAACCCCGTGCGGTTGGTGATAATATTCACTATAAGGCTTGAAACTAGGAAAAATGTGAGAGTGAATTTCAGGCATTTTCTGTAGAATTGGAAAAAATATTTATTTTTGTAACTTTTGAGTTTTGAATTAAAAAATCCAGTTTCATTCCTTTCAACTAAATTGTTGAGCTATTTTAACTGAACTTTTATAATTACTTATTTTATTAGAACACTAAGATATCCAGCTTTTAATAACCAAAGAAGACGTAATATTTAATTTTAAACTTTAAAACATACGTATCTCACATTTTTATACAAAATCTAAAACTAAACGGCATGTATCAAAAAGTTTAATAGATTTTCAAAAACTCTAATTCTCTATTCACTTACTTCCATTTATACAATTTAATACAATCACAAAAGAAATTAAACTGATTTAATAAACTTACCAATTTAAAAAAAACCCATTCAAAAAAATCTAACTACTTAAAAATCTAATTACTCACCGATGATCACTATAAAACCACAGAGACGTCATTATAATACATTTTTTCGTTCACAAAACTACTTTAAAAATTTTCAAACAATTTAGCGTAAAGGCGACACACACTTCCACTGTATTCGTTCTAGCCAAACATCACGTACTCGTGGACACAGTCATTTCGCGCGAGAGTCAGTTCTCGTCATAACCGGCCGCGCATGACGCGTGCGTCTCGCGCCGTAGTCGGCCGCCGACTGCCGCGGACTGCCTGGGTTGCCACCCTTCGCGTGGAAAAGCTACTAGAAAATTTCTACCGTTCTCTTTTGGTTTGGTAGTATTTTCTTTTGGAACTAGGGAGTTTTTGCAGTGAGTGGGAAACTTGACACGTTTCAGTTGCAGTTTTTTTTTATTAAGTCCATCTCAAAAACTATGTACAAGATTAAAAAATTTTTGTTCCTCTGTTATTGTATAATTAATATGGTCTCCGGCAGCTATGGACAGAGTCTTCATGATTAGGGAAGCTTTTGTCCAGTAATCGGACAATACGATCTAGTAAAAAACAGATATCAAAATATACTAAATTTAAAACTACAAAACAATCGCGTATAATCAAAACAGTAACAACACATCACACGAAAAAGCAAAAAAAAAAAACCGAAATCACATAATCATTTCGTCCTCAAAGGTGCTCGACGTCAAAATACATTTGCCAAGTACTTTAAAATTAAATTCTCAACAAGTAATTGTTCCCGGAATTATGGGGAAATCGTATTTCAGTGGGGAATACATGGCGGTTGGTACGCATGCGCGGGGGAGCCCCGCCCTGCCCGGGTTACTCCGGCAACTTTCCCCGCGACGGGTTGGTCGCCGGTTCGGTTACCCGGTCAGGTACTGTGACGTCACTGTGACGGCGCTCTATGATGCTGTTTGTTTGGAGTACTTGCGTATTGATGGGTGACGTTTTCCGGGTGATTATGTGGTTTTAAATGAGGATAGGGTTGAAAAGCAGTATTTATTAGCTGTTTTAAAGTATTTTGTTTCATCATCAGCCTTTTAATGTTCCCACTGCTGGGACACATGCTTCCTCTCATAGAGGGAGTGGGCTATAGTCCACCACGTGGGCCCAGTGCGGATTGGTAGATGTCACATGTCTTTGAATTTTTGGTTCTAGGACATGCCGGTTTCCTCACGATGTTTTCCTTCACCGTTTTGAGAGCAGTGGTCATGAAATAAATTACACAAAGTAAAGCGCCTGCTCGGGTTCGAACCCACGACCTACAACTCGTAAGTCGGGACCGTAACCACTCGGCCACCACTGCTCCTGTTAGCTGTTTTAAAGTATTTTGTTTAGGTAACTTAAAATATCGAGAGAGTTTTGGCTGTGTTTCGATCGTCTTTTTTTTAGTAATTTTTACAGTGAGGTTATTCTCACAATTTCAACATTTTATATCTTTTTTCATCTAGGCTTTCTGAAAAACAATATCAAAAAAAATTCGTGTACATCCTTCTAGTTTTTCGAGCATTCCTCCTCTCAAATTACCAAAACATCTATGCATACTCTTTTCATTTTAATTCAATTCCCAAAAAGGCGGCGGTTCTATGTTCAACTGCATGTATTACTTTTTTTAATGTCTGTTCACCGATTTATCGTCAATTGTGGTCCTATTTTGAAAATTCTTTTTGCGTTTGATAGTATACTCCCGAGGGGGTCCCACTGGCACCCAGACAGAATTTGATGATGGAATCTTATGGAAATAGAGGTAACTCCTCAAATAATATAGGCAAACATATAGCTTTGGTATTTTCATCAACATTTGCACTCAGAAAGTATCATTTGGTGAAGTGGAACTGATGAAGAAAACCACAGATGGCCACTGAAATTCCTAAATGATAGATATGTCACGGGTATAAGTTATCTTGAATAGTTAAGCGAGTATGATGAAGCAAATACAAATACATAAATGGTACTGGTGTAAATGGTACCATTGAACTGATCCGATGGTGAAGCCGGAAGGTAGGCACTGGAACTCCGTTATTAAACAATACACTAGACGTGTTTGGGCTTGTTGGAATCGTCGTCTTTGGCTATAAATGATTTTCATGGTAATATGAAGTACCAAAACTAAAATGAGAATCTCGAAAAATGAAAAACAATAGGTACTTAAGACACCGACTTCAGAAAAGAAAGTAATTTTTCGTTTTGTAGTGTTTTGCTTTGGAAGTCAGTTCATTTTTTTGTTAAAAAGATATTGTCACAACTTTTTTTAAGCCACAACGTAAGCTTGTTATTATTTTATTTTATATTTGTTAAATTTCTTCGTCTGTTCTGGCGTAATAAATTAAGAATATTTTTTTTTTTTTGTTCTTTTTTTCTTGCTTTAACGTTATCTTACCGCATCATTCCTCAATATATCATTCAAAGTTACTTCACTACTTTGCAAGGAACGCATTTTTTACAACATTTATTCTACTTTCAAATAGAAGATGAAGATATCTGCAATGCAACCGTGCAATGCAACAATACAGTTCTACATAGATACAATTTGTCTCCCAAATCGTACCGAAATTATTAGAGCGTACTACGAGAGATGTGCACCTTCAAATTTGTGTGACGTCATAGAAACTGTATAATGTACACCAAACTTTAGGAAGGGGTATTATGTACTGAAAACTTTAAGCTTTAGCACGGGACGAGTACTTCTCGGCTTACTACACTAAAACTAAACTTTTGAGTAACTCTTTTGTGTTTCATAAACATGTATCCATTACGGTAAAATCTTTTGAGAGTTTGTTATACATATAAACTGTATTCTGTCTTCTGCTTGATATGGAGGGAAGTAGAAATTTTGTTTTTACTGCTTCGCTGTTCTTTTTCTGATAAATGTCGTTGCGAGATCAAAGAGAGTTCAATCGTTTCGCCGGGCCTAGCCGAGGTTGATTGTTTTGGCATTTTTATAGTGATCTCCCCTGTTGCTTCTGGTTTTCAGGAGTTACAGTGGTTGCAAATAGTGTGACGGGCCTGTTCCAAAAAAAAATCCTTTAAGTATTTATCTACTTTTGGATTTAAATTCATAAAATGAGTATGCACGGCGCACTTAAGGTCAAAAAGCATTCTCACTGATATAAAGTGAGCAGTGCCACCTGTGGACACTTAAATTACCCAGGGAGTCGATGGCAATCGTACCTGTAATATTGCCGGGACCAAAAGCAGAAAATATGTAAAAAAATTGTACAAAGACCTGCTTATACGCAAATGGCTGGCATTAGGCTTTGTTTTGCAATAAAACCTTAAGATGGACAGACTGATGCGGTTACTCCCGGTTTTAGCTGTTGTGACAAAGTCGGTCCATCTTAAGGTTTTATGGCAAAACAAAGCCTAATGCCAGCCATTTGCGTACAAAATCTACAGTACTATACTGTACTGTAGATTAAACCACACCGGTCTCTTTTAATCTACTAATACTGTACGATTCACGTACAGGCTAATTGCTAACGCCGCGACCTAATTCCCCTTTCATTTTATTTTTATAATTATAATTATTTGGTTGATCAATAGCTGTCGTAGTACTATAATCGCGGATTAGCATCCAACGGAACTTTTGTGTAACTTTTACGAATAAACAAAATTATAGGGAAGTCTGTGGTTTTCGTCAACTCACATCCAACAACTCAACTATAAGTAACTGGCTATCTCTGAGCCATACAAATACTAAGATGTATAACTTTTATGGTGTACAATAAAGTATATTCTATTCTATTCTATTCTATACTATAAATGTGAACGTCTGTATTTTGGGATCTTCTTCTTTTCGAATCGATGGAAAACCCTTTAGATATTTTGGGAGCAGTATGCAGCTACACCAATAGCAGCGTCAGTGGCGTTCATTAGGTCCTCCAAAGTGCAAGTGTGTGGGTATTTTGGGATATTTGATACGAACTTGGAACATGGATAGACCATGCCGTGAATTGGGCATACTTTTTATCCTCGTGGGACAATTTTTGATATCCCCACGGTTAAATTGCTGGCATAAGCTAGATAACTAGGTTTCTAAACGCCGATACAATATATTCAGTTGAATTAATCCATCCTTTACCAACCTTATACAAAATAAACCTTAATACTAAGCGTATCTTGTTAGAAACTCGATCGGTATTCTACAAATATTTGTCGAAGTAAATTAGAATATCATTAGTTTGCTTGTTATCAATAATATGGTAAGCAACGTCTTCAAATGTTATTTACAACATTTATTTTACTTGATTCTACTAAATTGTGAATAATAAAATTCTTTTAGCTTTGGCGGTATTTACATAAATAGGTACCCAAATATCTATTGTAAATAAAATACTTTGCATGGCGGAATTAAATTTAGCTAGAGGTCTATTTTTTGTAGTATCAATGTCGGTTTGTGTTCAATCTACATCAGCTTACTGAGTTATTAGGTTGAATTGACATCCAACGGTAAGTATTATTTTTATTTTCTTATTAGTTATTGTTATAAAGTATACTTAGATGTGAAGACTAGGCTTGACAAGCATGATTTTATTCAACACCTACGGGATTTGAGTAAGCAATGGAACTGGCACTTCGAAATTGAGCTGAAACTGAATACTTCAGCCATCATTCTCTTACCCTCATCCAATTAATTTGGAGCATTTTATTTTACATTAATTTTTATTTTTTTATTATATTGTTTGTGTTTTGCTTATCTCGAGTCTCCAGTGCGGGTCACAAATAAATATTTTTCTTTCTTTATTCCAAATATCACTAATAATCGTCATCACAGTATAGATACATATTTGTTCTGTTATGTTAGTCTTACTCTATTAAGTTGCTGTGAATGCCAGCGTCAGGCAACTCCTAGTTGTCTGGTATTTTGCTGAATATACTAAATAGGTCCATTTGGCGCAGCCGCGAGGCACACTATGTATGTAATTGTTGAAGTTCCCTTTTATTTATACCTACATTGTGTGTATCTGTGTGTGCCAAATAAACTTGTTTTCTTTTTCTTGCTTTCAATGCACTAAAGTGAAGGTAAATATATAACAGTCTTATATATCAGTATATATTGTCCCTGAATGGCAATACATACACAGTATACTATATATCCCCGGTGGTGGTGTATCTATACATGGTAGTGGATTATGTAATAAACATTTTAGATTTGATCACAGTTATTTATTTATTTATTACTTGATGCAAATTTTAACAAACAATTAGTTGAATAGAGAAGGTACTAAATACAAATTACTAAAATAGATATAATAGGTTATCTTCATATAAGACACGTATTACAATGTAAATTAACCTTAAGAATCAATCACGTTATTAAACTAGCTGTGTGCTATGTCAACGTAACGAATGTCCTCGCTGTGACGTGGGCACGCGGCCGCCGTTTTCAAACACAAAAAATATGTGTGGAGAATAGTTCTGTTAGGACTCGAAATTAGCTGTAGAAGTACCTATGTCATTATTAAGTATGTAGGTATAAGTGCTATTCTTTTTTTTGTATTTATTTTAATTGCTATTCAGAGACAGAAAACTGGAAGGAAATGGCCTCCTTCTGTGACACCGTGATGTCCCAGAAGTGTGAGGAGAGTGAGGACGCCGGAGAAGAAGGCGTCGGGAAGGCAATCGCCCCGATGCCTAAAACGCCGAAACACCGATGCCTAAGACGCTGGGTCTGGGCTCTCAGGTTGGGGAATCTGTCCGCATCAAGTCACTCCAGGAAACACGGTGGCACGTTGCAGTGAGCAGAGCATGTGCTGCCGTGCACAGCGAAGCTCAGGGGAGGTGCTTTTTCAGTCTTCCCAGGGATGAGCCCTAACAGGTGTTGCACAGAAGGGGCTCCGGGGTGGTATTTTGAGAGGTCATGGGGTTCTTTCTACGCGCTTATGGTGATCACCGGGGTGGTTTTAGTAAGCTAAAAATCCCACACTTCCTGGTATTTTCCCCAAAAGTCCAAACGCCTTTTGAAGGTTTCTCCCCGTTAACAAAAAATAAGGTAAAAGTGCAATTGCCAGCCAGAAGAGGAGTATGAAGGCAGAGATGGCAATGCCTCTGATATTGCAGGTATTAAATGGAGACAGCAACTGTGTAGTTTGTTTTCCACCCATCATCATCATCATTTCAGCCGAAAGAGGTCCACTGCTGGACACAGGCCTACCGCAGCCGTCGCCACATTGATCGGTCCATCGTGCATCTCGCATCCAGCTGTTTCCCGCAACCTAACCTAGTGGGAGGTCTTACAACGCATCGTCTTTCGGTTCGCGGTCGCCACTCCAGAAATTTCAACCCAATTATATAAAATCTAGCTTCCACCCGCGGCTCCGCTTGCGTTGTATTAGTACTTCTATCTTGATAAATTTTAGTAATTCTATGTGTAATTCTGTTCTCAGTTTCATAAAATGCGTTCAGTAGTTTTTGCTAGAAAGTGTGACAAACATCCATCCTTCCATTCTCACAAACTTTCGCGTTTATAAAAATAGTAGGATAAAAAAAAAAAAATATGGCAGAAACTTGTACACTTTTACAGTAACTCTTACATAGGGACCTCCTTTTAAGTGAAAGATATACGTGTGTAGGTATATAGGAATGTAATATAATAGCATAGGAAAATGGAAGAAGTATACATACTTTTGTACACCACAATTAAATCCTTGAAACAACAAATATCAAGAATTACCAAAGAAAATGCTCTTAAAATTGTATGTAACACAGAATGCCCGCGCCACCCCTCTGAGGGCGTACCCCCTCACCCCTACATACGCGATCCGAATATCTAGCGCCAAATGTTTTAATGATGGCGCTTTGATTGTGGAGCAAAAAACGTGAGATACGAACAATTTTGAACACGTTTGGGATTGTTATGAACGATTCTTGGAACAGGAAAGGTTGGAGCTGTGGGATTAGGAAAGGAGTGGAGTTGTGATTGTAATTTATTTAACATGTTTATTTTAAATATTTTTTTAGAGTTTGAGGTTATGCAAACTTGGTAATAATAAGCCGGGCTTCCCTAGGTAATTTGTTCAACTTTAAACAACCTTATCGTTTTACAATTTTAAAGGTTTTTTTTGAAAGAATAAACACTTTTTCAGGCCACTGGAGTCAGGAATTGTTAAGACACAGCAAGCTTACTGGTGTATAATCACTTGTTTATGTTCCAAGTTACTTAGCTCTTGCCAACAGTTTCGTGCACTAAAAATTATTCCAAAGTAACATACTTCCGGGATAAAAAGTTAACACGCAGATGACTTGGATGGATATATTATACCGGGTTGGCAAAAAAGCGTGGATAAAACGAAACAGGACGATAGTTGGGGTTATTTGCAACAAGGTCCTAAAGTACCAACATTTTTTTTTTACTGAAAATTAACTCCTACTATGGCCCGGTTTCGTTTGATCCACGATTTTTTGCCCACCTTGTATATACTACAGTGATACTGCGTTGGGTTAGATATAAGCCGCTATCAGGAGAGCTTACAAGTTTCACCTAATAAATCTATTTTTATGTCTTAAATCTGTGTCTTCTACAAAGTTTTTCCCCGTTTGGGAAAATAAAACAAAATAATAGGGGAATAAATCACAAGTTTTAAGACAACATTCTTAAGCTCTATTTTCCTTTGAGAAGAATATGATTCATGAAAAATTACGTTGTCAAGCTACCTTTTTAGGGTTCCGTACCCAAAGGGTGCAAACGGAACCCTAATGCTGTCATTCACGTGTCCTTCTGTCTGTCCGTCTGTCACACATTTTGTTCCGAAGCATTTTTTAATGACCATGAAATTTTTCACCATCATAATTATTATTACGTATATTTTACTAACAAATACCAACATATTGATAAATTGGTACGAAAGCCAAAATGTGCGAAGTCTGACACGGACTTGGCTGGTTTTTTAAAAAGCAACCAGTCAAAAAACATCTATATGATCACGTGTCATTTCTATAGCACTTGACAATCCCATATATTATTGCAATTTTAGCAATCACTATCGCTACGCATTCGTTGACATTTTAGCAATCACTATCATTACGCATTCGTTGACATTTAAGCAATCACTATCGCTACGCATTCGTTGATAGAACTTCACTAGTCTGGAGCCTCTGGTCATAAACGCACGCCGGTTATAAAAACACCTCCCCTTTAAATCAATTAGTGATCCTATTACACCTCTATTACTCTCACTTCCATCACTACAGACTCTGGGCCTGCCTTCAGACCGCCCACACATCTAAACACGGATCCGCCACTAATTCACAGCCAGATACATCTACTTCCAATCTACTCACCAAAAGGTACCGTAGCAATATTTTGCGAGCAGAGGCACAAATTGATTGTGCCCCGACACGACCGGAGGGCATTGGCACAGGCGGAAATCGAATCCGCTACCCGATGGACACCTGCGCGAGACGCAAATTCTCGTTCCACCAATAAATAGAGTGACGTATACGTAGGTGGGTATGTTGTGTTGTGATTAAAAGTTATGTGCGTTGGCGTTGACAATGAATGAGGCTAAGGTTTTGGACAAAAGATTGAGTTTGTAGCGCAATTTTTTTAAAGTATTCATTCTGCGACACATGTTATCCTAGTGCAGGATCCAGTGTCATATCTTAAGGCTAGCTTTTCCCTACGAAGTAGGTATTTATCGCGCCACTGTTACCGCGAAGCGAGCGGCGCGCTCGCGTTAAGTTGACAAAAAAGCCACAGTAAAGGTTTGTAGAGAAGGTATATTTTACTATTGCTTTTAAAAGTTACTAAAATACGAGAGTTACAATGCGTGGTAAATAAATAATAACTTATAGTGTCTGTGTGTGTGTGTGTATGTAAGGATCGTAGCAGGTGGCGTTCCGTAGTTTCTGCCTACCCCCATGGGAAAAAGGCGTGAGTTTATGTATGTATGTATGTTATAGTGTGTACTTTAGTTTAATAAAAATGGCATATATCGTATTTTATTTATTCAATTATTTGATTACCTAACTATTTATGTTTTTGAAAACATAAACGGACGGACTAAAAAGAAACAAAACGAAAAAAAAATATTAAACTGTTGTTGAATCAAAATCCAAGATGGCACCGATCGAAATTGACAAAAATTTAAAACATGGGTGTCATTTTTGTGGTTTTTGGGATCGCTGAATGCGAATTTGTGGTCAAAATAAAATTCCAAAATGATGCCGACCCTAATTTTTGAAACGTTCGTCATGGGTGTCATTTTCATAGTTTTCGTGGTGGGTAATTGTGAATACGTGGTAAAATGAAAATATAAGATGACGCCAACCGAAATTTCTGAAAGTTTCGTCACGGGTGTAATTTTCAGGTTTTCGTGGTCGCTAATTGCGAATTTGTGGTCAAAATAAAATTCCAAGATGGCGCCGACCGAAAGTTTTGAAACTTTCGTCATGGGTGTCATTTTCAGGGTTTTCGGGGTCGCTAAATACGAATTTGTGGCCAAATAAAAAGCCAAGATGGCGCTGACCGAAAGTTTTGAAACTTTCGTCATGGGTGTTATTTTCGGGGTTTTCGGAGTCACTAATTGCGAATTTGAGGTCAAAATAAAATTTCAAGATGGCGCCGAACGAAATTTCTGAAATTGTCGTCATGGGTGTAATTTTCAGGGTTTTTGGTGTCGCTAAATCAGAATTTGTGGTCAAAATAAAATTCCAAGATGGCACCGACCAAAGAATTTCAAACTTACGTCATGGGTGTCATTTTCAGGGTTTTTGGGGTCGCTAAATGCGAATTTTGTGGTCAAAATAAAATTCCAAGATGGCACCGACCGAAATATTTCAAACTTTCATCATGGGTGTCATTTTCAGGGTTTTTGGGGTCGCTAAATGCGAATTTGTGGTCAAAATAAAATTCCAAAATGGCGTCGACCAAAATTTTTGTAACTTTGGTCATGGGTGTCAGTTTTAAAGTCAGCTCCATCTTATATTTTAATTAGAACCATGAAAATAACACTCATGACGAAAGTTTCAGAAATATTGGTCGGCGCCATTTTGTATTTTCATTTTGACCCCATATTAGCATTAAGTGACCCCAAAAACCATAAAAGTGACACCCATGAAGAAAGTTTCAGAAATTTTGGTCAGCGCCATCTTGTATTTTCATTTTGATACTATATTAGCATTTATCGACCCCAAAAACCATGAAATTGACACCCATGACAATCATATCAAAAATTTCGGTTGGCGCCATTTTTAATTTTTATTTTGACTAATATCCGCAATTTTTTTATTTTATTTGGTCTAATAACCCAAAAAATACAAAATAAAATACACCCATGACGAATATTTCAGTCTTCTTTGAAGTCTGTTAAAAAACTTTCCTAACCTACTTATTCTGTTACACTTTGGTCTCATAATAAATCGGTCGATAGATTAGCGAGAAGTCCAGCACGAATAAAACTGGCATAGGTCCTGCCTCGTCAAGGCCTCGCGGGCGACTGAAGAGCCGTACGGCGGCCGTTGTGTTATATATAAATTTATTATTAAAACAATTAAACTATTTTATAAATTCTACTCTGAGAATAAAGTTCTATAAGTTGTTAACTATTTTAGATATGTTTATTGGGAGTAAATATTTCATAATCTTCAAGAAAAATAATATAAATCAACAAAAAAACATCGTTTCAGCCTCCTATTCCGTTTTTTTTTGATCGAGTGAAGTTTTTGATATCATGTTTTGAGGCTCAGAAATGAAAAGGTCATATAGTGAACTACAATATATATATTTTTTTGCATTTAAAAAATCACTATTTGTTTGTTTAATATTGAATCAAAGAGATGTAAAAGTCGGGCTACCTGTCCTTAATACTGTAACACTCTTTTATAAAACAATAAACTTTATTTTATTTATAAGTTAGGTAGGTGATATATTGTTTTTCAATTATGAAACGCGAAAGTTTTAAAGTTAATAGGTAAGTATATTCCGCCATTAGCAGCTATGAGCAATCAGATAATTATTATGCCCCCGGTGAAATCCAGGTAGATGATGATAATGATGATGAATCTGTAATATTTTTTTTTGGATGGGAATACTTCCAATGACTTCTCCCGCTCTGGGTAAAGCGGGAGGGCGTGTCAGACTTTTACTGACTAAACACCTGCCCACCCGTGTTCCTCAAATTGCTTGTGCCAGGGCCGCGGTAACTCTCTTCAAAATTTATCCGCGACCCAGACAGGAATCTGTAAAACCTAAACAGTATACAATTTGAAATTACGCCGACACCAGAAAATATTACTACTTTAAAATAACATAGATCCTAAAACGTCAGTTACAGTTACGTAGATTTAAACAATTTTCAAAATGCAGAATGTCAGAACAAAATATAATTTGTAACGACATTTCTGCGAAATTGCATAATTTAACATTGTCTACAAAAAAAAACTATACCGATAAATTTGCCTATAATCTATTTGAAAAGCTGCCCCCAACAATAATTAGCTCTCTGGCAGTAAAGGCACCTGACCGGCGGCTTTCCAGCTGACTTGCTCTCAAATCAGCCGTGTGTCGTCTAGTGACTGCCCGCGAATGTCCCCCATTGTACCATCGATGCGGCGGCATATGGTGTAACTTATTATTAGTAAAGCTTTTACTAATTCCTACAAGGTATCAACAGTTTCTATAGAACTAGTAGCAAAACGCCTATTTTAGCACTGACTATCAACTAAAAGATGTCTCAATTAACCACATAACACAGAGACGCCTCGGTGACAACTACTAGAAACGGTAATTGTTAACATTTCCATATAGACCGAGTGTGTTAGTGAGTGTCACCGTTTACTCATAGAAAATTACAGTTCGCGGCAATAGGGACTATGAATATTTTTGTTTTATTTGATAAATGAAATACTTATTAACTGTAGAACACAAACATGAAAGATATTTTTAATATCTTCATCAAAGACGAAGTTATAAAGCTTTATAGTTGAGCATTAGAAAGAGAAGTCAGTCGTGCCATTTGACGTCAAATAGCACGACGCCCATACAACTGCCATAGAAAACGGTGTTGAAAGAGAGAGGAACAGATATATTTCTTTAAATTGTTATATCTCGATCGTTTTTGTATCAATTTTGATTCTGTTTTCTATTACTATTAATATTCTATTTTAATGTTTTGATGGATAAACTGGTCGAATAACAAATATTTTTTTCATCCATGTATACACACATATTTTGACTATGGCGATGAAATCAGCGCTTATTTCGCGAGTTTTTTTTCTATGTTCTACATATATGCTCGCGCGCTTGACTACTATCTCACCTGATGGTAAACGATGATGTGGTCAATCTGTTAAGCCTTGTCCAAACTAAGTCGGGATCGTCTTCTAGCCTAGCCAGATACAACAAAAAACCAGTATTTTGACATGGAGCATATACGTCCAAAACCTAGTACCGTAGCAGCTGGGTGATACCCCTTTTCAGATGTATTTCTTCTGACTACCCGGAACGACAGCCAAAGATCTAATAATGACGTGCGAGCATGAACTTTACTTATAATGTCTTTTCTAGTCACTGCCAGGGAAATGATTCGGAGCTCTATACCCCTGACAGTAGTCTGCTTTCCAGCTGACTTGCTCTCAAATCAGCCGTGCGTCGTCCGGCAAGCTCCGTCAGTCCCCCATTGTACCTGCGACGGCAGCTGGTGTAACAGCCAACTAGCCCCGAGGCTTCACTGAACATTCATAAACGGGAAATTGGGAACGATTAGAAGTTAAAATGGAAAATTTTGAGGTAGTTTTTGAGTAAAATCGTAGCTTCAAAAAGTTGCTTTACCGATTGAAGGTACAAACGTAGATTTTTAAAATAAATCGTAGTTTTGTTGTGTTTGCGCGATCAGTAACTGTGCTGTAACTTTAAGCCTATCCTTCATATAAAAACCCAGCCAGCGAACGACCAGACGTAAGATAGAGCATGAAAAAGCATTTTTGCATCGTTTTTTGTACCTGCTCTACCGCTTTAACGGATGCTTTCAAGGTTTACTTATTTTGTTTTGTTTTGTTTTCCTTGATAGTGGCCATTGTAACCCGTGTGTTGCGAATTAGCTACCAAATAAGTTTAAAAGATACAGACCTATTATAAACCCACAGACAAGCAGACAAAGTTAGTAGGTAGGGCTACGGTACGAACCCTTACAATAACGCGCAATGTTATTATAATCGCGGATTAGTTTATTGATAACCTGAAATTGAATATTGTCTAGTTTGTATACCCTTGAAAGTTTGCAACATTAAAGACGACAAATAATAACGTAGATATAGATGACCTAATAAAACATACATAATATTTAGTATATCCTATTTAACTTAATACAAAATTATAATTATAATTTCTACTACCTGAAAAGGATGACATTAATATTGTTGAATAATTGTATTAAAGAACTTTGACAATCTCGGGACACTGGGGTACCGGTCCTTTGAAAGGCGTTCGAGGGGCCGAAGCCAACTCGCAGAGGCCTTGTTAGGCATGTATGGGAAATGTGACACCAACCGACAATTATCCATGTATGCACTACGCAAGTGCTCCCAAGGGCAATTCCCGCTTGCAGGACTAATGCAAAATATGGAGAAAAATTATTGGGCTATGGGTTTGGTAAGATTAGTGGATTAAATTAAATTAAGTATTTAATTAATTATTATTGACATAACTATAATTTCTCAATTTAATTGTATTAATGTAAAAGAAAATAATTAAGTTGATAATAATAATGCTTAATGCATGCCAATTTAGAATGATAAGGACAGGCGAATGATAATTGCAATGCTTGTAAAAGGCTGCTAAGTCATAAGTACTAACATAACATAACACTAACATTATACACTTAATTCGCTATAAACGTTTTGACTTTGACATTAGAGACTTTGACTTTGACAGAAGACCCTAATTTTTTAATTTAAATAATAAACAAAAACCTATTGCAACTATCTACTTACACATGTATGTAAAACCCCTTCAAATTGTAATAGTTGTTATCTAAAACATTTGCGAATATTTAAGCGAACTACGAAACTATGCGAATCAGAGGTCGAGACCTTTTGTCAAATACTAAAAGGTCAACGTCAGGTAGTAACGACCTAAAGTATGTTGTTCCCGGCATTTAGGATAGCGCTAATACTGTTATCTACTTATTCAAATGACGAAGTTTAAGGAGGTTTTGGTTTTCAAAAACAATTACAGACATGTAAACGCCTACGTGTGTTTTGTTTTTGTATAACACGTCTGTATTTCTCGAATGGTTAGGAAGATATGTACCCACATTTCAGCAGTTATGATTTTAAGTCCTTGACCCATGCTATAAATACAGCTAGCTTATTTCCAACATTAAAACAACCAGTGTCATAGCAACCATACTAATATCATCCAAACGAGTGTTATAATGTTGTAATAAATTCTATCATGCAACTCCTTTGCTTTTTCGATCCCTTCCTTACTCACCAAACAGCCACATTCTCACTACTCAATTCGTAGTATATTTATGAGTTTCAAAAAAGAACAATTTTCATGCACTTGCGTTTCACTACCACAGCGAAGTAATTAAAAAAAAAAAAATTGTTTATTTACCATAACACTGGAACGCCGTACAGCAATTACACCAAAGGAGCACAAACTTACAAATACTATAAGTCCAGGTTTCCTCACGATGTTTTCCTTCACCGTTGTCAGCGATGTCTAAGATAAACTTAAAAGGTACATATGAAATGAAAAAGTCACATTGTTACTTGCCCGGATTTGAACCCACGACCTCAAGCTCGAGAGGCGAAGTCTTAGCCACTAGGCCACCACGACATAAAATGAATTTACATATAGTTCTTACAACACTGTACAACACCCTATGATTTCAAAACCTTTTATAGAGGATTCATATCATGGGAGTAGATAAAGCCTTGTATGCAACTGTAAATAATTAGCTAATAAAAAACGCATGTGATACTATTATCACACGAGGTGAAGCCGTGTGTGATAATAGTATCACATGAGTGATTTGCTTCACCTCGTGTGATAAACCCACTTTCGTATTTTATTACCCCTTATTATACAACAGTTGCTTGAGTAACTATTGTAATAGGAGTGCGCCTATTGCTTTCAACATGGCGCAAGTCTAGAGTCTGGGATGCCACTGAGAAATTGCATATAATGGAATCCAATAACACTTTTCTCTATCCGGGCATTGAACCCAGTAGCGCTTACGAGCACCAGACCACGAGGCAACGAAGAGACGTATAAATAGTTATATGTTTGGTATAAATAGTCAAATAATATATACAATTGAATATGCCTAATCTTATGACTAATAACAAAAAAAAAAAAGCTTATTGCGCATCAAAAAATTCGTCCACATCGATGTCAATGGGAAACGTGCCCAGAACGCTGGCAGCATTGCCACGTTCGTTGAATGGCAATGCTGATTCTCTGGCTAAAGAAAAGGCCAGCCCTCTGGTCACGCGAACAGTCGACTAACCGTTTACTTATGTCTCGAAACACTGGGTGAGCACTCGGACCCCATGGACCTAATGTCTCAACCCCAAACGGCTCAAACATATAACTGCCAATAAGGTTGTTATATTTGCGCCGTTTGAGGTTTTCTGCACCAGCAGCAGCCGCTCCAGCACAGCCCGCCGTGCTAAGAAGATGGGATGGCGCAAGGGTATCGACACATGTTGCATCCCACACCAAAGGCCTACCCAACTTCCATGGCATTATGGTCATCCCGTCCGGTCTCTTCCCATCGTCGCGCGCCAAGCCATTGGGTTCTAAAACAGCTGGCACCCCGGCGGTGACAAGAGCTCGACGTATGATGTCATTAATGCTGGCGTGCCGTGCTAACCGACCAGCGCTCCTACTGCAGGATAGGCCATGGTGTCCGAGGCGGTCGACTGCTTCACCACATTGACAACGATGTGGAGCTCCGCTGGGAGTACCTAGGCGCAAACATGTAGCGATCCGGAAGGAACTGTCACTCAACATTGTTCCTATGTTGGGTGACGGTAATGCCTGTAGCCAGAGGCCCGACTCCCACTCACCCACAGCCAGTAGGCGAGCACGCTCAGCAGTATTGGTGGACGTATTTATGAGTTTATTCCGTACCAATCTGCAGAGCGGCTCATCCCACTGTCTTTGGGAAGATGGGTTTTCGGGCAACGCCGTATTCGGGCAAGCCACTTTCCAGGCGCACACTGCGTCGGTCGAGCACGGCACTTCATAGTCAACCAGTGACAGGGATAAAATTTTAGTGGTTAATGTTTCAGTGCTGTGGACCGAAGACAGGAACGCCGGTAGGCTTATACTAGAAATTTTGCGGATGCCGAGCCCACCGAAGCGAATGGGTAGCGTGGCTTGCGTCTAGGCTCGGTCATCCAAGGCCATATTTAAGATAGATGTCAGAGTGCATCGAATAATTTCGTCAATTTTTTCCAGGAGAAGTGGCTGCTTCCACAAAGGGGAAGAGCGGAGAAAATACATAAAATTTGGTCTAAAAATAAATAGTTAGTTTAATATTTATGTTACCTGTGTACTTACATATATAGTTATTTGAATATAGTCTCGCGTATGTAAAAGATAAATACAATTAGGACTTATTTTGTTATGCTTGAAGTAGTTTTTGTTTCTAACAAAACAAAGAAGTATGTAAACGAAAGTTCAAAACTTTCGACATGAAACAATGAATTCAGCAATTTTTTTTTCCCAATAAATAACAATTGTTTCTTTGGCGAAGAAATAGAATACTATCCATAACAAGTCTCGAAGGGTTATCCAAAACCGAAATACGAAACATACAGCTAATCTCAATATATACGAAACATACAGTTAATCAATGATACCTCCTCGGCTGAACAGATTTGGATGATACTTGGAGAAAGAGTAGACCATTACGTAAATTAGCATAGCAAATGTTTACCCTGTTAGCTCTTTACCGCTGACATTTAACAAACCCACGCGAACAAAGCCGCTTGCAAAATCCAATAATATCAATATACACTAATATTATAAACGTGAAAGTTTGTGAGTGTGTTTGATACTTCTTCACGCTTAAACGGCTGGACGGATCTGGATTAAATTTGGCACAGACATAGATTATAGTTTGGAATAGCACATAGGAAACTTTTAATCCCGGGAATATGTTCTCTTGGGATAATTTTTGAATTTCACGCGGGTGAAACCGCTGGCCTAAGCTAGTATCATAATATATCTCAGTTGAATATTAATTTAAACATTTCTAGTAAAGCCGGCACGCCATCAAAATTAACTTCTAAGCTGACAATATACTAAATACCAAAACTACACGAAACTAATTACACGGCTCGATATGTGTTTACCTTGCCATGTACATGGTGTTTGTTCTATTAATTAACAACAATATCCTCGAACAACATCCTGTAGTTACCGTGTAGTTTACGGGAAATCATTATGAGGTTCCGTATAAATTACTATTATTAGTTTTATTATATCTGTGCAGACTTCCGGGGTTATTTGAAACTTGCTATTTCTTAGTACAATGTGGTTATTTTAAGTTTTATTAAGAGACAGATTCCTTTTCCATTGCACTATAGACGGGTTACCAGGGAAGACTTGTGTAACTACATATAATAAAAACCTTTCTAACAAAAAATCTAACCGACTTCCAGAACAAAACACTACAAAGCGAAAAATAACTATCTTTTCCGAAATCGGTGTCTTTTGTACCAATTGTTTTCCGTTATTCGACACCGACTTCGGAAATGATAGTTATTTTTCGCTTTTGTTAAACCAACTAACTTTTCTCAAACCACTATTGTTTTGGAAGTAGGTTTGATTTTTTGTTAAAAGGTTTTTTATTTTCCTCTTTTTAGTTTTGGAAGGTACCTCCAATTAACATGAAAATCATTTATAGCCAAAGTATATCTAATGACGATTCCAATGAGCCCAAACACGACTAGGATACACTATTTTATTTCGGCATTCAAGTGGCCATTGTGGTATTCTTCATCAGTTCCACTTCACCAAGTGATACTTTCTAAGTGCAAGTTATTGCATTATTGATGAAAATACCAAAATCACTGTATGTATGCCCATAATATTTGAGGAGTTCCCTCAAAATCTCTAGGATCCCATCATCAGATCCTGGTTTCCTTATCATGGTACCACCCTTGGTATATCTCTTTCTAACAAAAAATAATCATCAAAATCGGTTCATAAACGACGAAGTTATCCGCGAACACACATAAAAAAAAATATATACGGTACAATTGAGAAACCACCTCCTTTTTGGGAAGTCGGTTAAAAATAATGAATATGCACCAGATTGCAGGACTTTGAACAGGATTACCTTTGTAGAAATGGCTTGTTGGTCTCAACAAGGGGTCACTAAGGTGTTTAGAGTCCCAGCTATTGATCTTGATCACAAGAGCCAATTTTTTGATCCGTAGTTAACTAATCCAATGAATACCGAAATTTGAATATGAAACCATTGGTTACCATATTTAACCATTGGTTACCATAATTAACCATTGGATGAGTAAACTACGTATCACAAACTCGGCCTAAGTTGTCCACCAGACCAACAAGTCAGAAGTTCAAAAACCAGGTTTGGGGTGTGGGCAACACATTTTTCTACCACTTCAGGAAATGTAGACGTGATGTCGGGATGTTACATTCATCAAAACATTAATGTATGGATTGTATGTATGTGGCGTTCTTGAGTTTCTGCCTACGCCCATGGGAAAAAGGCGTGAGTTTATATATGTATGGAAGCAGAAGACAGGCTGTGCTGATCCCAAATAAATTGGAATTGGGCAGCAGGATAATGATGATGTTATAAGTATATTGCTCTGCTTCATTTGAAATTGACTCCTGTCCTTTCCACTTGATCAATCCACTACCAGGACCTTAGGGAATGCCTCTTTTTCTACCTATTTGTACAACCAAAAAAAGGCAATACCTCCTCTTAATCCCCAAGCCAGATAATTACATGCACATTAAGTAAAACACTCACATATCTCTGACCATCATTTAATCCCGAACTAAAACGCACGCTAACCGATCGTTAAGTTCGGATAATCGTTTCTTTTTATTGCCTGTTTACCTTTCACCCGGTCGTTGCTCCGAGGCGTTATCTTTTGTCCGACAGTGGTAGCTGGCGATATCTTTTATAAGACAGTGGTAGCTGGAGGTATCTTATGTGAGGCAGTGTGTAGGTGGTCTTAAATGAAATTAGTATTAAGTATAATTGAAAGCGAAGGTTGGTTATTGGAGTAGAAATGTCAGAGGTGAACTTTTTGTTTTGTTTGGTGATTTCTGTTTGCTAAGTTTCTTTTCTGGATATCGATACTAATTTCAGATTAAATTTTTCTCTGACTAATAAGTAGGTAACTAAGAAATATCAATATTATAATAAATGCAGCAGTATACGCATGGCAAGCTTCTCGGTCTTCTTCTTCGCACGACACTCGCTCAAATTTGTTTGGCCCAAAACTTAGGCACTTCCATGGAATCATCGGTCGCAGCCAATAGATCAACCTGGTTGCATGTTTTGGGCACAGAGGACAGGACAGCAGGTGATGCATGGTTTGCGACTCGGCACCACATGCACACCCTGCTGCTGTTCCGTCGAAGTAGCCCCATTTTGCGAGGTTGGAGTTACATCTTCCAACTTGGGTTCTGATGCGGTTTAGGTAATTCCAAGTAAACCACGGAAGATTGCACCCTGCGGGAAGATGCTCGCTTGGTGGTAAAAAAGTGTTGGTGTAGGAAAAATATTCTGCCACAGTTTGCAATGACGTAAGCAGGGTCTCCTAACAGGGGAACCGATTTCAGGAAACTGTGTCTGCTTTGCAGCCGTTGCGTCGGTAGCTTGCACCGAATAATGGGTGTCTGGTGTCACGCTCATGTTTTTATGTTTCATAACTGCAACAACTTCCCTTCGGACGATTGGAGGTGCTATCCCGGTTGTGGTGTACGCTGACCGGGGTCGGTTTAAGGCAATCGGTGATCGTACGGCATGTTTCATTTAAAGCAGCGTTTACTTCCTTGGCGTGGGTGGAACGGTGCCACACTGGACACGCATATTCGCCTGCAGAGAATCAGAGTACTAGGCCAGTAATCCGGAAAACGTGAGGTGATGTCCCCCAGGTGGTTGATGTTAGGCGCTTGAGTAATAATAATCTTTTTAATTTTAACAATTTTTTTTTTGGATATATTTTCAGATCTATTGAAACTCAACATCCCTAATGGCATGGTTATCCATCATGAAAATTTTCCCCTTAACAGCATATTTGTAAAGTATACACGTAGAACTTTTTTAAAACATTCCTTATTCCTAAAAACCGATCTCGTGTCATAATTCTCACTTCCATCATTCAATTTCACACGTGAAAACAATACCGTATTAAATCCCTCTACTAACAAAGCCTGTCTCAAACTGCATTGTGAAATAATTAAAAGTTTTTATTTTATTTGTTATTTACAATAAAAAATAAGACTAAGAAATAATGTAAACTATATTCAAGCGCGTATAAAAGAGGGCAAGGTACACATTGCGCAATAAAAAAAATTGTCCACATCGATGAATATTGCGCAAAACGCTGGCAGCATTGCCACGAATCCACGATGAATAGCAATACTGATTCTCTGGCCGAAGAAAAGCCCAGTCCTAACTGCATTTCACATAGAAAAATTACAGAGCCAAAAATTTTTGGTGCGAGCTCGGAATTTTTCGGAATGTTTTCCATTCTCGGAATATTCCGTAGTCTGAACATTGTGGAAGGTTATATTTGAGTGAACCGTCTACCGTACGTACGTGTGTATAATTTAAGAGCCAGCAATTTCCGCACGTCGGACAGACCTCCAGTCCGATGTTAAGGCGGGGGCACACTCGGATGTGAATGTTTTTATTTATATTTAGTTCGTGTCAGTTTGGCAGAGTTTACGTTTGGTTGGTTGAATTTTGAGTTTATATGTTTTTTATTGTGGAATTATGCATTTTAGTTATGTATTGTACTAATAAATTTAGTAAAATACTAAATAAAAATATCCTTATACTCGTAAAATATAAGCACATAACTAAGCTTAGGTAACAGACTAACCAAGAGGGAAAAACCCGGCAGTAAGGAAGACTTGCCCGCGTAGGATTCCATAAGTCAAGAAAACTGGCATGGGATATCAAAATTACTAATAATGTGACATGTCAATGCATAATTTACGAAAAAAAAAACAACTTGTTTTCTCCTTATAGTAAACACGTGAAAATATGTTAAAGCCCACAAAATTTATGAGGAGGTGTATTTGAATACTGAAACGACAGGCAACACGCCTCTATGACATAGTCCCCTCCTTCTTATGGGCATTTGTTTAAGGGTTCGTCTTTTGATGATGTCTCATAACTGAACATACATGAGGCCGAAACGTTCTGAAAGTGAGATAAATTGGGTTGTTTTTGTTTCACACACTGATAAAATTAACTTCGTGCACAAAAAAAAAGTAAGTTTAAACTTTTTGAAATATACAGCCGTCCGAATGTTTGCTTACGCGTTCATCATACAAGAAACACGGCAGTTTTAATGTCTCGTGTACACTACCCCTGCCAAAGATAACTGACCCCGTGGCGAGAAGATTTGGTCTAGTCTATGACCAACTTTCTATGATCAGTGTGTGTTGCCAGTGATCGGGACAGAGACGTGGTCGCTCACAATGGGCCTCAACAGTAAGCTTAATGTCACCCGAAGGGTAATGGAGAGGGCTATGCTCGGAGTTTCTTTGCGTGATCGAATCAGAAATGAAGACATCCGCAAAAGAACCAAGGTTACTGATATATCCCGAAGAATTGCCAAACTTAAGTGGCAATGGGCAGGGCACATTGCTCGCAGAACGGATGGCCGTTGGGACCGAAAAGTTCTTGAGTGGCGACCGCGTACCGGAAGACGCAGCGTTAGAAGGCCTCCCTCTAGGTGGAGCGACGACCTGGTCAAGGCTGCGGGCGTCCGGTGGATGCGAAACGCACAGGACAGGTCAGTGTGGCGACGCTTGGGGGAGGCCTATGTCCAGCAGTGGGCGTCTTTCGGCTGAAATGATGATGACGATGACCAACTTGTAACGACTGGAAAACGCGCCCTGTCCTTTCTATAAAAGTAAATGTATAACAATCATTTTTACTTTATTTTTTACTGCACTCGTTCCTATTATTATCATATAAAAGGATACCAAAAGAATCTCATAAAAGCATGCACTATGTTTTACATTGAATTATTAAGTAACAATGCTTTTCATATTAAACCTACGAACAGACTACAAAAAGAGATTTCCCGAGAACCGTGTTTATTAAAATAAAAACATATTTACAGATAATTCCTCTTCATAATATGTTTTATATTAAGCTGGTGAAATCCTCTGTGTGACCAAATTTCCGGGCAAATAATAATGTATGTCATTTCCAGAGAAATAATAATTATGTTTGTTAATACGGTAAGTTCAGCTATAGTGATGATATAGTCGTTTATTTCCACAAAAATATGATATGATATGTTGTGGTGGTCCAGTGGCTAAGACCTTGCCTCTCGTCGTCTCAACGACCTCACGGGTTCAAATCCGGGCAAGTACCAATGTGACTTTTTCCTATGTACCTACCTTCTAAGTTTATCTTGGACATCACGAGGCCTATGGCCAGAGGCGGCTTAATTAACTCTGACGCCAGCACACGTAGCCAAGTTGACAATCTACAATCGATAACGCTAGTATAAAATGCATCTATGTATGGGAATGACACATCTGAACGTTAAGTCACGTGGTCAGACCATACAAATAGAAGGCGTTAACGATTGTAGAAAGAGATTCGATACGAATCGTTTGTAACTTGGCTAGGGGGGAGGTAGCCACATCCTCACATGAAAAAGAACGAAGCTATAATTATCGATTTGGTGAGTTAACACTCGTATATCTGGGGATTGGATGCGGATGTTATTGGCGTGTAATGTACAATGGTACAGGTAATAGATAATAACCTATTTGATTATTAGCTCTCCACCCACGTGGAATAAGAATTCCTATAGATACTGTGTTATTCTTATGTATAAGCTATATTACTGTATCATCATCATCATTTTTAACCGACTTCCCAAAAAGGAGGAGGTTCTATGTTCGACATTATGTTTGTAATTTTTTTTTTTTTTGTTTCTTTTCACCGATATCTCCGTCAATTGTGGACCGATTTTGAAAATTCTTTTTTTGTTTGAAAAAGTATGTTTCGAAATTGGTCCCATTTTAATTTGGTGTAGATCTGATGAAGAACAGAACTCTTCAATAAATAACGGCAAATCTCTCGGGATTGCTGCAATCGCATGTATGTTTATTGTTTATACCATTTCATTACATAACATCACGACAGTACGCTCTTAAGGGGTACGCAGATCTCTCATTTGACCGGTTATGTTAAAGTTTCATAAAATCTATTCTGGCGTTATTACGACCTTACTAACTTGCCTATTAGGTAGGTACAACTAAAAAGTGAAAAATAATAGTACATTATGGTACAAGTGTGTAATGTTGGTGATTACCTCTGAGGCGCCATTGAGACCCGAGCCGTTAGGTGAGGGTCTTAAGAGAGCCGAGGACGGTAATCATCAATACACACGTGTATCATACGACGTTTTTCAACACACTTGTGAAGAAAATAATACTATAAAAATAATTTCCAACAGTGAAAACGAGATGTGAAAACTTTTTCGCAATGGCGGGCAAAATTAATCAGTTTTCCTATGCGCGCGCATTTAAAAATGGCGATCGGCCATAGACTAAAAATAATGAGTTATCTATTTTTTGGCTTTTCGCGGATAACGTTTTTGCAACGTACAAAATGGGGAATTTCAAGTTTTCTTTATTACAGACAAAAACAAAAGTTATATTTAAGTGAAAGTTTTATTTATTAAACACGTACAAGTTGAAATTATCTATTTAAATACGACGTTGCATGAAATGTGTTGCATTTGTACTATTGAACACGATCTTTTTTGTATCGAAACTTTTTTAAGAACAAAGCAACTCAACCAATAAATTAAAAAAAAAAACTCTTTATCTCACTTGTGAATAATAGTAATGAAAAAGTCACAGTTTGATAACAGGTGTCATTATGTGCCTAATTGCGGTGAAATTAGAGCCACTTTATGAGCAAGTGTGTTGAAAAAAATCTTTTTTGCAAAAAAATACTACCGACTTCCAAATACAAAACTACAAAGTGATAAATAACTTTATTTTTTGAAGTCGGTGTCCATAACGCAAAAAAATTGGTACCTGCGAAAGACACCGACTTAAAAAAATAAAGTTATTTTTCACTTTGTTGTTTTGTATTTGGAAATCGGTAGTATTTTTTTTAAAAAGTTTTTTTTTGCTGAAAAGCTTCAACTGCTGGACATAGAGCTCCCTCAAGTATCGCCATATCGACCGGTCTCGTGCTTTATTTTTATATACTAGCTTCTGCCAGCGGCTACGCCCGCGTGAAAAGTGTTTTCTTATCCCAAAGGAAATTCATACCGGGATGCAATGTCTATGTGCTATTCCAGACTATAATCTATCCCTGTGCCAAATTTCATACAGATCCATTCAGGCGTCCTGGCCTGACTGAGTAACAAACATCCATTAATCCAAACTTTCGCATTTATAATATTAGTAGGCCTACCAGTATTACTATGTAGTTTCATCAAAATCCGTTAGTAGTTTTTTGTGTGAAAGAGTAACAAACATCCATTCATCCATACTCACAAACTTTCAAAATTATAATATTAGTACGTACCTATACTCGATGGAATACTTCGAGTATTGTATTTAAAACAGTCTCACTGTTCCAGTTGAGTGATGGTGTCTATTTATATAGAACATGTTTGTGCATATTCCTTACACAAACGGATATAATTTGCGGCAAGAATAATTATATTGTCAAATTACGCCCTTGAATATAATTTTAATGGTCGCCGAAAAAGCATTTTCCACAATCAAATCCTGGTAACCCCATAACTCACAATGACTTTGCCCCATCTTAACCCTCGTTGTGTTCTTAACATAACAGTTCGCGATTTCACGCAGGTGTTAGAGCGCGCAAACTGCAATCCCCGCGTATACAGACAAACATGTACAGTTGTACACCTTTTTTTAAGTACATTTGTATACGTAGACGGCATGTATCGTCTAAATGTCTAAATACTGGACAATCGTGCTGAATTTACGGTAGGTACAATTAAGACCAACATATTTTTAGTAAGACTGCCTTATAAATATTAACGTACAAAAGTGAACATTGTTCAATTCGACAGTTATGTGAAGGTACACATGATGCCCCACCATACCGTACCCATGAAGTTTTAATTTTAGAAATTACATTATAAATTATATTATATTCTTATTCGCAAACCGAACGATGTAGCGTTGAAAGACCTCCCACTAGGTAGACCGATGGCCTGGTGAAGATTGCGGGAATCCGCTGGATAGGAGACGCACGGGACCGGTCAAAATGGCGATGCTTGGGGGAGGCCTCTATGTCCAGCAGTGGACGTCTGAAATGGTGATGATGATTTTAATCTTCTGAAGTTATGCCACATTATTGAAGGTCGGCGCAGCCAGTCTTTTCTGCTTCCTTGTATCTCTATTTGTCATCATCTAAATATTCATCCCATTTCACACAATCCATTCATCATTTTCTTGGTATTTCTCTTTCTTTTTAATTTTCCAAAAATCTTTGTCACTGAGTAAAAAAATAAATTTCTCTTTTCTTTCTCATATGCCTTCAAAAGATGCAAAGATATTTTTCATATTATTTTATCAAAAGAATAAATAGATAACAGAAATCACCAGCAAAACTGCTTAACAGTTTTTCGGCAGTATTCTTCTGGATACAGTCTGCTTAAGAAATCTTGGTACTTAACTACTAGGTATAACTATTCCCCCACTAACTACCCGATATCCAAATCACCCATCGAATCCCCGAAAACCCACGAATACAAAACACACAACAAAACAATTCAAAACAATTTATATACCCTACCCCATACCCAGTAGTCTTAAACCGTCTCTATGCTCAGCCATCCCCCAGTGTATCTCCAGCGTATACAATGTGGATAGTTCTGAACGTGCACTATCCCCCGGCGACGCTCCATACACACGTTTGTGATGTAGTACGTATGCAACCTCTATTTCAATGTGTGTAACCAATATATAAGTCATAGTATCAACATAATAAAGGCAGTCTTACACCACATTTTGGAATGTTTTATTATATCTGACACCCGACCATACATGGCGACCCTGCCACTAAACGGGGCTTGAATCATGTACGCGATTAGTATCGGTTTTGCTCAGTGTGGCAACTGTTTAAGTGAAAAATATATTAAAAGTGACTTTGAAAAATGTGCAACTCAAAAGTAACTAATGAGGAGGTTTTTCTCAATCAAAATAGCGCCGCTAAAAACACAGCGACGGTAGAGGAATTTAAATTTCATTTATCGGCCATAAGTATCGTGTTAACAATAATTTGCACGATATTATTCATCGGTGCACTATACTCCATCTTTAAAATTTACAAAAGATGTCATGAGTCCTGGGCGCGAGAGCAGATAACGAGACACATCTTAAGGCGTTCTGTGGATCGATCCAGAAGGTGTCGCGACGGTGCTTGTAACGTGTCTGCAGGCGAGGAACGTCGGGTCCACGCTTCCAACAAGAATCCCTGACAACACAGAGGCGTGTAACAAATCATACAATTCGGCTAGTGTTCTTGTGAGTTCCGTGTTCTAATGAATGTGAAAGTGTGGTAATTCTAACATGGGCAGTGTATGCGTGCAACAGTGGAATCATAGTCGCGATATGAACTTGCATTTGGTATATGAACTATAAAATTATGGACAGTTATGTATGACGAATTGTTACAGATATACAATGACCTTGGTAAGATAAGAATATATTTAATAAAAATAGGACCAAGTAGACGAAAGGGTGAAATTGTTTTGAAAAAACTAAAAGAGGCCGATAAATTGCTGAGTAATTTCAATGAGAGCTTAGACCATTTAAGGCTACTTAAAACCGGATTAAAAGACGAGGAATTATGTAAATTTAATAAATTAAACAAAGATTTTGTTAACCTGTATGACAATATTTTAGATTTGTGTAATAATTCATCGACTGAAGAGTCAATTATTGAACAAAATATGGCGAAATTCGATTTAAAAATCGCCTTGAGCTTATTACCAGTTCTAAATGACGACGGCACAAATACGAAACAGCTCATTGATGGCGTAGAATACTATGAAACGGAACTTGACGTAGACGGACAAATTAAATTGATAAATTTTGTTTTAAAAAGTCGACTTTCGCAGTCTGCTAAACTTAAACTTAACGCAAAGTATGACAGTGTTAATGAGTTAGTAAAGGCTATGAAAACATGTCTGTTACCAAAAAAATCAGCAACAGCTCTACAACACAAATTGTACAATTTGAAACAAAATGATCTTACTATAGATGACTACGGTAAGAAAATAACTGATTTGTTTGTTGACTTGACGATTTCCCAATCTGAAGGCAATGAGTCTAGCTTCGATATATTGAAGCCTATTAACGAAAAATCAGCCATTAAAAGTTTTGCCGACGGATTAAGAAATCGTCGACTAAGCACAATAATAGCAGCACGACAGTTTACATCTTTAAGTGATGCCATACAAGCAGCCATCGATGAGGAAGTTTCAACACCGTCCACGTCAGGTGACATTTTATTTATGCGTCGTAATAACAATTACTACCAATATAGGAATTCCAGAGGCCAGGGGATGTCACGAGGACGAGGACAATCAACGCCACCGGCGGAACGGAGGGATGATCGAATATCGCAAACAGGTCGCGGTGGATGGAGATCTCGTGGCCGCGGCACATTTAACCGTGGAGCTAAAGGTAGGATTTTTTTTAACCAAGCTACTATTCACCAGGAACAGCAACAAAATACGCATATTTTGACAGATTCAAATCCGCGAGAAAATCAATCTGAAAATAACAATGATAATAATAATTCAGAAGAGTTTTTTCGTGAATAAAAGCGTTATGATGTCATGTAGTAGCATATATCATATTTCATTACACTCTAAACATAACAATCTTACATATACGTGGCTAATCGACACCGGTGCATCCATATCGGCCATAAAATATAAACACATTGCTGAGTTGAATGAACCCATCCAAAAAGGAAAACTTGTTGTAAATGGTATTGGTGGAAAAATTGAAGCGATCGGTTTTGTTTATCTTGAATTAAGAGCAGGTGAACAAATTCTAAGCCATAAATTCTACGTATTTGAATCCTTACCCTGTAAGGCAAGTGGCATTTTAGGCCAAGACTTTTTGAGCAAATATCATTCGATTATTAACTTCAAAAATTACTCCTTAGTTATGTATAATAACAATAAAGAAATTTGTGTGCCTATTACCAAACATAACGAGACGCTAACTATACCCGCTAGGTCCGAAAGCACACATTACATTACGACCGATATAACAGAAGATTGTGTAGTTTGCGCAGAGCAGATAGGAAACGGAATATTTTTAGCAAGTACAATAGCAAGCCCCGCGGACGGAAAGCTACCAATAAGAATTTTGAACACAACAGAAAACGATTTTTATGTACATAGCATTAATCCTAAAATACATAAAGCAAGAGATTATAATATCTGTATATTTGACAAGCCAAAGAAACATGCAGAACGAGTCAAAAAACTGCTTCCCTTATTAAAATTAGATCATCTAAATAAGGAGGAAAAAATCAGCATTAGGAACATATGCGCAAAGTATAACGATATCTTTTATCTCGAAGGAGACCAACTCACTACGACAACTATATATAAACATTCAATAACAATACAACCCGGTACTAGACCAAGTTACAGCAAACCTTACAGGCTCCCACATTCACAAAAAGGGGAAATACAGAATCAAATTAACCGCATGCTCGAACAAGGTATAATAGAACCCTGTAATAGCGAATGGTCTAGTCCCGTTCTATTAGTACCAAAGAAATCAAATGGAGAGAAGAAATGGCGTCTAGTCATTGATTACCGAAAGTTAAATAACTGTGTTCAAAATGATAAATTCCCACTGCCAAATATTCATGAGATATTAGACTCGCTATCTGGTTGCATTTATTTTACGCACTTAGACTTAAGCCAAGGGTTTTATAACGTGGAACTTGAACCAGATAGTAGGAAATTTACAGCTTTTCATTCAGGTCAATATCAAATGACTAGAATGCCAATGGGTCTTAAGACAAGCCCGAACTCATTTGCCCGAATGATGACAATGGCAATGGCGGGCCTTAATTATGAAAAATGTTTATGTTATCAGGACGATTTAATTATAATGGGACGGGACTTATCAAATCATAACAAAAATTTAATCGAAGTACTAGAAAGATTACGCAGTGTCAATTTAAAATTAAATCCGATGAAATGCGACTTTCTTAAAAAGGAAATGCTCTATTTAGGCCACGTCGTAACAGATAACGGTGTACTACCCGATCCAGAAAAGATTAGTGCTATACAAAACTATCCAATTCCCCAAAACACAAATGAAGTAAAGCGTTTTGTAGCCTTAGCGAATTATTATCGCAAATTTATTCCAAATTTTGCTGAAATTGCAAACAGTTTAAATATTTTGTGTAGAAAAAATGTAGAATTCATTTGGAATAGCGACGCACAAAAGGCATTTCAGACACTTAAAGAATGTATGTCTACACCACCAGTTCTCCAATATCCGGATTTATCAGATAAAAATCAGTTTATTGTACAAACTGATGCGTCAGGGTACGCGATAGGAGCGGTTTTATCCAACGGCAATGGTCGGCCAGTCGCTTACGCCAGTAGGAGTTTAAACAAAGCTGAACGTAATTACCCGACTATTGAAAAAGAACTCCTGGCTATAGTATGGGCCGTAAAACATTATAGACCCTATTTGTATGGTCGTCCATTCAAAATAGTAACTGACCACAAACCACTGGTATATTTATTTAGTTTAAAGGAGCCATCAAGTAGACTGCTCAAATTTAGATTATGTTTAGAAGAATATGACTATTTAATAGAATATGTCAAAGGTCAACAAAATGCAGCCGCCGATGCTTTATCTCGAATTCCAATATCATCGAAAGATTTAAAGAACATGCACGAAAGTTTATTTGTAATGACACGAGCACAGATAAAACGATTAGAACAAACTTCTCATATTCCGGAAGATACCGCAGACAACTGTGTCCCGGATCAAGAAGATCAAGCAAGGATTGTGGGAACAATTAACAAGCCTAGTAATGCAGTAGAGCTGCAATTCATTGATAAAACAAGTCTAAACAGGCTACAAAAAACGAATAGAATATATAAGGGAAATAATATATTTTCATATGATCAAGCAAAAATGATGTTGTATATAAATCCATCTGCTCGATCACAACTGACGCCAGCCGCATTTGTGAGAGCGATGTGCGATTTCTGTAAAGTTAATGATATACATGAAATATGTTTCGTGAAAAATAAATCCCATAACTTATTCTTAGGAAAAATAACTAATGAGGTTAAAAGATATACTAAATGGGAAGGACCGCGATTGTGTATTTTAAATAATATAGAAAAAGTAGATAATTTAGAAGATCGGAGAGTCATTTTAAATGACTTTCACTTATTACCCACAAGTGGCCACGCAGGCACAAAAAGAATGTTTAACAACATTAAAAAATATTATTTCTGGCCGGGTCTCGAAAAGGATATAAATAACTATGTTAAAAAATGCCCTATATGTCAAAAACAAAAGTATACGGTTATGGTAAAAGAACCCATGGTAATAACCACAACGGCACAATCATCATTTGAGAAGATATTTTTAGACATAGTAGGGCCTCTTGATAGAGATTACTATAACTACACGTATATTTTAACACTTCAATGTGAACTATCAAAATATGTATGCGCTTTTCCACTAGTGAATAGAACAGCAGCTGAAGTCGCTCGTGTGTTCGTCAACAACTTCATCCTCGTGCACGGTGTGCCTCGGGAAATCGCTACTGACAGAGGAACGGAGTTTATGTCAGAGACATTCAAAGCGGTATGTACAATTCTTAATATTTCCAAACTGAACTCAACAGCCTATCATCACCAGAGCATTGGTGCACTGGAGAATTCTCACAAAACCCTAGGGGCCTTTTTAAGAATGCACATCAATCAAAGACCAGACTCATGGAGTTCATGGTTACCTTTTTGGGCCTTTGCATACAACACCACAGTACATTCATCGACAAAATTTACTCCCTTCGAACTTGTGTATGGAAAGAAATGTAACTTACCAAGTAACCTTTTAAGAACAGTAGAACCACTATACAATTATGACAGTTATCCCCTTGAGCTTAAATATAGATTACAGATTTCACAAACAGAAGCACGGGAAAACTTGATTAACTCGAAATTAGAAAGGAAAAACAGATATGATAAATATGTAAGACCTGTAGAATATAAACCAAATGATAAAATATTGATTAAAAATGAAACTGGTAATAAGCTCTCAAACCTTTATACTGGTCCCTACACTGTTATTAGAGATTTGTCGCCAAATGTAGAGGTAAACATTAATGGAAAAATTGATGTTATTCATAAAAACAGAACGAAGTTGTATTACTCATAAAGTCATAATATATTGTATACTTAGCAACAATACCTAGGTTACTGACCTTCGTTGCGATCGTGGCTGTAAAATGATATGCACTCGTGATGCCCTGAATGAATGGTGCCAACAAAAAGTACTTACATGTTTTATTTGTAAACACAGAACTCAACTGTAATCTTAGGTATAAGTTTGGAAAAAAAAAAAAAAAAAAGGAATTCGCTTGTTTGTAAACACAAGCGATACAACAACTGTAATCTTAGTTATAAGTTGTTTATTAATATACTTATATAAAAAAAAAAAAAATATATAAAAAAAAAAAAAAAACCTGCGAGTAACTCAAACGCATAACCATTACTCATAGATAATAAACAGTAATTTTACATTAAATTTGTAACCACATTACGTAGTTTTACATACATAAAAAAAAAAAAAAAAAAGTATCCATGCAAAGGAATATTTTTTTTTTTTATTGCCTTGGGAGGTGTGATGTAGTACGTATGCAACCTCTATTTCAATGTGTGTAACCAATATATAAGTCATAGTATCAACATAATAAAGGCAGTCTTACACCACATTTTGGAATGTTTTATTATATCTGACACCCGACCATACACGTTATTATGTTCATTCAAATTTTATGAACTGAAATACTTTAGATTAAGGAAGGAAAATGGGTTAGTATGCTTTAAGAAACTATTAAAGTGTTGTTCTTTCATGATTATTATAATGTATTTTACAAGCTTTTATTTAACTTGCAATTTATATCATCATCATCATCATTTCAGCCGAAAGACGTCCACTGCTGGACATAGGCCTCCCCCAGGCGTCGCCACATTGACCGATCCCGTGCGTCTCGCATCCAGCGCCTTCCCGCAACCTTAACCAGGTCATCAGTCCACCTAGTGGGAGGCCTTCCAACGTATCGTCTTCCGGTTCGCGATCGCCATTCCAGAACCTTTCGGCCCCATCGGCCATCCGTTCTGCGAGCAATGTGCCCTGCCCACTGCCACTTAAGTTTGGCAATTCTTCGGGCTATGTCGGTAACTTTGGTTCTCCTGCGAATATCATCATTCCTGACGTGATCACGCAAGGAAATTCCGAGCATAGCCCTCTCCATTGCCCTTTGGGTGAATTTGAGCTTTCTGATAAGGCCCATTGTGAGCGACCACGTCTCGGTCCCATAGGTGATCACTGGCAACACACACTGATCATAGACTTTTGTCTTGAGACACTGCGGTAAATTGGACGAGAAGATACCACGCAACTTCCCGAACGCCGCCCAGCCGAGTCGGATTCGACGGTTGACCTCTTTCTCGAAATTGGACCTACCCAACTGGACCGTTTGTCCCAGGTAGACATAATCGTCTACAACTTCGAGAGTAGAGTTTCCGACCTTGATAGGAGTGGGTGTTACATGGGCATTCACCATGATCTTGGTTTTGTCCATGTTCATTTTAAGACCCACTCTTTCGGAAGCTCTACTGAGGTCATCGAGCATTTTACTGAGGCTCTCCATGGTCTCAGCCATGACCACTATGTCGTCGGCAAACCGAAGGTGAGTAATGTACTCGCCATTAACGTTGATGCCCAGCCCCCTCCAGTCCAGAACCTTGAAGACATCCTCCAGCGCAGCAGTGAACATTTTCGGAGAAATGACGTCTCCCTGTCTCACGCCGCGCTGGAGAAGGATTGGTTTCGAGGTCTGATCCTGAAGACGGACTGACATGGTGGCGTTTTTGTACAAACACTTCAACACCTCAATGTACCGGTAGTCGATCTGGCACCGTTGGAGAGACTGCAGTACAGCCCAAGTCTCTATCGAATCGAAGGCTTTCTCGTAGTCCACAAACGCTAAACAGAGAGGCAGGTTATACTATTCGGTCTTCTGTATAACCTGCCGCAGCGTATGTATGTGGTCTACGGTGCTAAAGCCTTTTCGGAATCCGGATTTGAGGATTATCGAGTCCTCCCCCTCTCTTCGGACTTCAGATAACCCTATAATACTCCATCGCAACCTGCTCAATTCCTCCTCGAGTTCGGTGACCTTCTCGTCGGTCCGAAGTGTGCGCGTGTTGTACGTTGTCAGGTCCAGTCGTCGGTGATTGTTGGGGTAGCCGGATCTCGTCCGGAGATTCTTAGCACCCCTTGCCATGCCGTAGCCTCGACCGCTACCGTAGTCGAGGGTAGGCAAGCTGCCGGGTACCAGGGGCCATTTTTTATTTGTGCTATTCATTGGGGGGGTTTTGCCATAATCGCCACGCTTGGCAGGCGGGTTGGCGATCGCAGTATGGTTGTTATAGAAGCACAGAGAACGCTGCTGCCCATTCTCTGGTTTGTCCCTTAGTCGCCTCTTACGACACCCACGGGAAGACATGGGATGGTGAAATTCTTTACGTCCGGCACCATACGGAACAAATTATACAACAATTTATATACGTATATATAATTGTGTAAACCAGTTATCCTCAACAGATTAGGATTAAATTTTGTATACACATTTAGTTTGGATGACAATGCACGGTAAGCTCAATAAAGTCATTCTAAATCCAATATGGCGGACGGGCCCAAGATGGCGGACTAGTTATTTTTGCTGCCATGATATGGGTATGAAATGAAAAGATTTGCTGCGAAAAATACGAAAAAAGCTTATTTAAAACAAGTTCTTTCGTTAAAAAGAAAATGAATAATTTTATTATAAGTTAATGTTAACACTGACTTACTTGTAAAAGAAAAAAACTTATTGGGGTCCATCGACTCGAGGTAAGCCAGTGCTCGCCAAGCTGGCCTAACTTGGCGGTTACTTCAATTTGGAAATAGTATGCCCGAGTTTATCCTCTCTGGGTACAGTTGATTAAATTAGATTAACCCGATAACCCGATATTTGCAAAAAAATACTACCGACTTCCAAATAAAAAATTACAAAGTAAAACATAACTTTATTTTTGGAAGTTGGTGACTTTCGTAGGTACCAATTTTTTGCGAGGACACAAGTTTTTTTATTTTTCACTTTTTAGTTGTACCTACCTATAGGCAAGTTTTTTAGTAAGGTAACTATAATGTCAGAATATATTACCCGAATATCATGAATTTAATTAAGCAATTAAAAGAGAAATTCATCTCTAACATGTGTACACGAAAATTTATATATAAATAAAATAGACATACACGTGACTTTTAAATAACTCTTGTCATTGCCATAAATTTTGGATACCCAATTACCTACCAATCTGCATGTATTAATCGAGCCCAATCATTGCACTTCGTCTTGTAAATTCTCTCATTGTGGCTTTGAATTGTAGTGTTTCTGGCGTATCACTTTTCTATAATTTCTGGGTCTCTATATATACAAAAAATAATTCCATTTGTAAAAACGATTTCCAAAAGTCCAAAATATAAGAAATTGACCACTTTACATACTTTGTGGCCTTTTAGACAATCATTATGACTGTGACATGCACTTATCTAGAGACTATAATAAAAATCAAAAAAAAATACTATATGATATCGAAAACTATCTGGTATGCAGCCATGATGATTAATATCAGTTCCTTCTAACTATGTAAAACATAAGACTTTGACAATTAACGATTTATAAATGACATCCAAAATGATCTACAAAACTTGCACTGTATATTTAAGAATTGCATCCCTGATAATTCCATTAAGGCAGTACTATTTTAGCCTTTAGGACAACTAACGCACGTGTAACTGAACAAACATACAACATAGTAAGTAAATATACAAGTATTTGCATATAGTTGGTACACTTGCATGATCCCTGAGGACGCTTTGACCCTCTATTATTGCCATACATATTTGAACACCTTCTGGGATGGTTTAGCGATAATAAGAACGATCGTGCGCTAAAAGAGTTTGAAGGTTTATATGTCGTTTTACGTAATTTATTGTAGAATAGCTGAGCCGCGGCTTCGCTCCCGTCAACTGCCTACCCTACCCTACCCTGCCGTACCTATCCTACCTATCTATCAATATTTTTCTAGGGTCATTCTTTCGCGTAGAATCTTAACACCGCTATTCAGAAAATGAAATCACAGTGAAAACACAGCGCCATCTATTGAATATGGCCGAGTTTCTGAATTGCGAGTGTTGTGATATTTTACTTCTTGAACAATTTAAATTCATAGACCATTTGATAGAGTGAAACGATTGCCTATCAAAAAAAAAGTTACGCACAATTTTATGTATAAAATTTATCTATATTGGTTTCGTAGATTTTACGTGATGCATTTACAACTAAACAGACAAACATGCTGGAAATGGCTTCTGTTGGTTATCTTTTAACACCCTGGCGATTTTTTTTTCAAAATATTTTCGTTGTACTAAAACGACTTTTCTACAGATTTATCATATGTATTGATATTCTCAACCTTGAATGTTTATGGAGGGTGAGTACTAAGCAGAACATATTTGCTACTAAGCATGTTGCGTACTAGAGGAGTCGTACAATGGCAATAATAGAATGATCCTAAGATGTAAAGAACAGCCCATGGATATGAAGTATTTTTCTGCTAACAGGGAAATAGTAGACACCTAGTATCACAATATTATGAAGAATCACCTAGGCCATTTAGAGTGGATCAAGGGAAGAGGGTATTCCGTACATGGCTGAAATTATGATAAGATAAATCACTAATACCAATTACTAAAAACTATAATTTCTAAATAAATTCTGTTGCTCTTGTTTTGATGAGAAAAGAATGATGGTTTATAAAACCAGAACATAAAAATGCTAGATCCAATTCCACTTGCTATTTACAAATCTACATATTTCTCAGAAAATGTTTCCAGTATTGTAATAATATATTGGTAAAGGATTCCTCAAGTAATATCATGCTATATTGCGTTACACGGCTCTTATACCAGCCTCAAGTATTACTGTGAAGTGAAGGACGCTTGTGGTAGGTACCTATGTGTTCCTAGAATACATTTTATGAGCATTATATATGTATATCTACATTATTGTAATTGTCGTGAGTTTGTTTGGCTTAACCAGTTGAATGCCGTTACTACCGAAACAATGAATTTTATTGTGTCTCGCTTGGATCCACTTTTTACGCACTCAAGGGATTAACGCATTTTCTACAGTCATAAAATAAGACCACGTATGATTTGCGCACGTATACAAGACATACATTCCTAAAACCTGACAAATAAATTAAAATTACAATGTCTCTGAATTTTCGTAATAAAACGAAAGAACTCGCATTCTGTTCTAAAAATATAAGACACAGGGTTCCATATAAACAGCTACATTCATCAAAATAAATAGGTAACATTATTAACGTTCACAAACAATAAAAAACACCGAACATTGCTATAACGAAGAGGCATAATTAACTTTGCAGTTCAAAAACTGTTGTCATCTTACATCAATATATACATATTTTTTTTACTAGACACACTTGGTCCAGTCTCTCGTGTTGAGTTGGTGAATAACCCATTAGGCAAATAGTTTTGATATCGTCCGCAAGTAATTTTTGTACGGATAGCGCAAGAACGCTTTATTTTGACTGCATTTTACAGAGAAATGCATGATATACAAAACTGCTAACCCATTTAGGAAAACAAAGGCTCGTTTGTCTTGTAAATGACATTAATGTCATTCACAAGACACACGAGCTAAATACCCACTCTTTTTACTCTAAGTCTGTTATTAAAGCTAAAAAGAAGTAAGTAAAAGCCATATTTCTTTTAAAACGCTTCCCATCGAAGTTCCATGGGAGTTAATATTAACGCAGCCCCGACCACGTTATAGAGGAAACTCTAGACCCGAGGCGCTTCTGATTTAAACGAAGTAAATTTATCTTCTCAAGTTAGGAAATGTTACCACCTTGGTCTTTGAGGGACTTTAAAACGTTGCGTTAAAGTTTCATAATGTGGGCTAGGTGTTTGAATTGTTTAGTGTTGCTAGCTTTAAGAAAGGCTTGTGTCTTATAATGAAGTGGAAAGAGAGTAGATTACTTATGTTAGCGTGCTGCATCGTCGGTTGCATTATCGCTATATGTATATATCTCTGGTTAAATAATGTTCAAAGAAAATTCGATGCTATGTATGTCATCATCTAAAAGGTCTGATGTCTTTATGACCACATCATCGCTTACCATCAGGCGAGATAGCGATCACACGCAAAACTATAGTAAAAAAAATAATTAAGTTATTTCAAAATCATTTGTTGTTTGTTTTTACCCGACTGCCGAAGGAGGGTAATGTGTTTATCAGTCTATGTATGTATATGTATTTAGACCAAACGCGTGGGCCGATTTTGATGATTCTTACGTCAATCGATTCGTTTTAACCTTGCGAGTGTCACTAAAGACATGACAGTACTCAAAAATCACCTCAGTGACCACCAGAAGTCATACTACCGAAATAAAAAGGAAACAAAAGTCAGCGAACTAAATAAATTCGCCGATTTTCGTTTTTTTTTTTAAAGTTAATGTATGTAAATAAATCATTTGCCTAGCATTTTTCCGAATATGTTGAGGTCAGCTTCCATTCGAACCGGATATAGCCGAAAACCTAGCCTTTTTTTTAATAAATACTTTGCCCTACACTAGGATTTTTTTCCTGTATCGTGGGTGGGTTTAAAAACATATAAACTTACTTACAAAACACCCAGAGCCGGAACAACTATCTGTAGGTCATACAAATATTGGTCCGTGCGGGAATCGAACCCGCGACACGCGGCGCAGCAGTCAATCACTCAACCACTGCGCCAACCGTGCGCCCATTTGCTATGTAAGTACCTAAAAGAAATGATAAGATTGCTCCGCCTGCCTTGTCATCAGTTTTATTCTTAAATTTCGTCGGATGCAGCGTTTTTTACAGGTTTTATAATATGGATTAAAGTATGAAATTGCCGTTTTATAGGTACTTCGAATTGACATAGAACCTTCATGGTTTGAGATTTTTGTGAAACTTTTTTTACATGGTACCTATGAAGTTCTTCTTTTAAAAAATGTGCAACATGCGACTTTTAGTTGTTTTTTTTATTCAGCTTAGACAAGATAGATGGATACTTCGAAAATTCGAGTGATTTTTGAATACGGGTTCCGACGCGTAACTAACGCGACAGAAAAGGCTCGCAATATCAATGTTGCGTTTGGAGAGGGGACTGCTTATGAACGCACCGTGAGATTTTGGTTTAAACGCTTTCGTGATGGATATTTGGATTTGAAGAACGAACCATGGGGAAGACCGCCCACACAGGTGAATAACAATGAATTGAAAGAGATGGTGGAAGCCGATCCGAGCCAAACTACCCAGGAATTAGCGGCATGGTTTAACGTTACCTTACCAACAATATTGACTCATTTGCGTTAAATCCATAAAATAAAAAAAATATTAAAAATGGGTGCCTCATGATTTGACTGATCTGCAGAAAGAAACGCGTGTTGAAACTTGTGTTGCCTTGCTGAATCGATACAGAAATGAAGGAATATTGGATCAAATTGTGACATGTAATGAAAAGTGGACTCTTAACGATAACAGTAAGCGAAAAATGCAATGGCTGACCCCAGGTCAAACGCCGTAACAGTGTTAAAGCAAAGCTTACCAATAAAAAGGTAATGGTAACTGTTTGGTGGTCTCAGCATGGTGTTATTCACTATAGCTTTCTCCAATCGATCTTCACCATTATTGCTCCATGATAACGCGAAACCTCATATTTTTTGAACAATTTTATACGTGACTAGCTGACACCCGCGGCTTCGCTCCCGTCAATATTATAGCCTATGTTACTCGGGAATAATGTAGCTTTCCATAGGTGAAAGAATTTTTAATATCGGTCCTGTAGTTTCGGAGCCTATTCGGGACAAACAAACAAACAAAAAAATCTTTCCTCTTTATAATATTGGTATAGATAAAAAGTTTTCTTGTCAGGACACAGTACAAAATGCTTTCACACGGTTTGTCGAATCTAGATCACCAGCATTCTATCGCAAAGGCATAAATGAACATCCTATTAGATGGCAGCAATGTATAGATAATAATGGTAATTATTTTGATTAAATAAATATGTCAAATTAAAAAAAAACTTTTTAAATTTTTCAGTACAAATCGGTAATTTCATACTTTAACCCATAATATTAACCATGCTTTTGTTTGTGTGTGTGACAACTAGTAATCCGTTTTCCAAGCACTTTCTGACAGCCGATGAAGCTGAAACTTGGTGTACTTATGTATCTTTGAATAAATATATACTATGGTCCTACGGAGCTGGTCTCATGATCTAGCCGGAAGGTGGCCATAGCAACATACTCAACCAGACAAAATAGCACCATCGTGTTTGGGCTCATTGGATGAGTATTGACAAGTGTTATTACATTTAGTACCTTTAACTTTAAGAAACTTGTTTTAAAAAGAATGTTTACTGAATACTAATTATTTTACTCCAACGATGCTACGGTACAGAACTTACCCCGGTCAACATTATGCTACAGCATTTTTGAACAATTGGTCACACATCATCATTATCATGAGCCTATTAATGTTCCCACTGCTGGGATACAGGCCTCCTCTATATAAGAGGGAATGGGCCGTAACCCACCACGCGGGCCCAGTACGGGTTGGTGGATGTCACATGTCTTCGAATTTTTGGTTTTAGGACATGCTGGTTTTCTCACTATTTTTTCCTTCACCATTTTGAGAGCAGTGGTGATGAAATAATTTACATAAAGTAAGGCCTTGGCCCGAACCCACGACCTATAACTTGTAAGTCGCGGCCGATCCTACTGAGCTGCCACTGCTCTCATTGGTCACACAGTCCCAAAGAATTGAAAATTTTGTTACTAATATGGCGAAACACTTTCTCAAAGAAAGGCTACAAAATTTTCTAATCCCCAGAAACAACAAATAACAATTCAATAAACCTCACATTCTCCAGCACTTACTCGTATAACCACAAAGCTGCGCGACTTTTGAGATGAAGTAAATTTACCGAGTAAAGTCACCCCAGTGTGGGAACCCTCCAGTTTACGACAAGCTTTATTGCGATATCAAATGGGGTTTAATTTAAAATTTTAACACCCCACCATTTATGGGCCGCAAGGGCATGTTATTGGGCAGGTAATAGAAAAATTATCGGTCGCCTGCAGGTTTATATTGAAACAATATATTGTGGGTATCGGAAGTTTTATCTTCTTTAAGCCCAGTGTCTATAACGAAAAGTGAAAAAGTTAAAAGTACGGCCCATTACTGATGATCAATAAAAATATCAGCAGAGATCACAATGTAGAATTTTAAATAGTCTTTTTTGAATAGGATAGTATTTAAATGACCGAAAATAAATTAAAATTAAAGTTGTCAAAAATACTGAATTTGCTGAAATACTAAGTGGATGACAAAACAATGTGCGAATACAAATGTTTAAAACAGTGACATGGGGGCTCCTTTTTCTGTCTGCAGAGTCTAAAGTAACCTAACATGAAGGAGATGACGGGAGCTGAGCTAACTCGTTCACTTCAGTTCCCGTCATCCCCTTTCAACCTAACCTGTCCGAGTCGGGATGCCCTAAGTTCCTGAGCTCGCTTCGCTTGCTTTTGGACTAATTCGGTAAAACACGAATTTACCCGAACTCCCGCGCTGCATAGCGATGTCGCCTCGTCGATTGTTCTGCTATTTTTAAAATAATAATTTATGCAAACATGAAAAATATAGAACCCCGAATATAATTAAAGTATGTAACAATATTATTACCACAGCTCACAAAAGCCTCCTAAAAGGTATTACGCAAACCGGAAAAATAGTTACTTACTTAGTATAATAGTCGCCCATTCAATAAATTTTTCGCCTGGTTAATAATTTTCCTTTTGAATATTTTGATACAAATACGTTTAAGGACTTCTATTTTCAAAACAGACATTGAGAATTTTATTATTAACGTTGCTTTAGAGCCTGCTTTATCAAACTTTTATGACGCTTAACGTCTATTAAACTTAAGCAACTTTTATTTAAAAAATACTATCAAAAGATTAAGGAAATTACCTAAAATTTAAAATGATGTCTGGTATTTTACCCATAATTATATATTATTTTTAAGAGTTGTGTAACTATTTTAAGTGTGCAATAAAGGTAATTCATTTCTTTGGATGATGCACATTATCTACACCCAATTTAAACAACCCCCATCCTCCCAAAAATTGCTCCCCACAAACAGGCGGTGTATCAAAAGGTCTATAATATACCTGCGCCATGACACCTCGCGCACAAAAGCGGGCTATTTCGGCGACACAAGGCTGGCAACTCAAATCAAGTGCCCGCTGACAATGTACGGGAAATAAGCAACAATAGCCTTCTGAAGTATGGCCTCTTAGCCCGGAGATACTATACGTATAGCCCTATAGATTATAAAGAACGGCGCCTAATAAAATTGGATGGAATTTTAAAAGGAGGATGATACATCAAGATGGCGTAATAATATTAAATTAAGAACAAGGGGCCATAAATAAAGTGACGTTATATCAGCGATTGCTGTTTTAATTATTTTTTTTGTTTATCTGTCAATAGTCGTGTTTCAGTACAGTCAAGTGGCCAGTATTCAATTTCTTGTTGTGTCGTAGAAACTTCTTTGGGTAACCTACACATTTTGGATGGGATTATTTAAGGAAGTAGATCAATCAAGATGGTATGACGTAATGAAATAAACTTAAAATGGGCATAGAGAAAGTAACGTTCTATCAGCGTATCCGGTTTTAAAAGTGGTCGTACTTTTGACACTTTGGCGTGGCGAGGGTGACGAATCGTTTAGATTAATGATATTTTTTTTTACTACAGTTTGGTTTAAAATACACTTTTACCCATCAAATAAAGATGTTTTAAAACTAGATGAATTTGGTGTTACTTATTTGACTATTCTGAGAAGCCTATACTTCATAAAAGATAACTTGACCTCTGCGACAGCTATCAATATCAATACAGTAACAATAGAGCTCGACAGGCTAACAATAGCGTAACAATAACGTATACGTTAGTTTGACATATGTCGCAGAGATCAAGCTATCTTGTATGAGGTCACAGTCTCTTTTGCAGTCCAGACATTATTTTCGTCAGGACATATTTATGAGGAGCAGACTTAGTTATACAGATTAGTGTATGAATTAGCATGAGGTGTTCTGTATTTTCTGCCGATTTCCATAGGATAATGGTTATGTAGAAACCACTTTATTCTTTGTAACTACCATATTCGCTGACAAATGCCCGGTCTCTGTAACAATTTTTATATCGGCAGTATCCATATAGTTTCGGAATCAAATCGAAGTGCGGGTTTGTGTCAAAGTGGAACAAAAATGTTTTAGAGTAGTTTGCCAGGTAGAGTGCATTTGAAGAGCCTTTACAGTGACGATATTGTATAAATGATCGTATTGCACAACTAGTGGGCTTCGATAAAGTGACATTATATATTGATAACGATTGTTGTAAACTCCAAAATATATTGCATTGACTTACGCTACCAAATGTCAAGTGGCAATTTCACCGTCTGTCGTCGTGACTTGCATCTTGATCATTGTTATCGCTGCTAGGTTGACTTTTTATAGAGTCCCAAAGCTATACAATTATTATACTACAATCCTGCTGGCTGTTTTTTTACCTCAATATGAACTATTTTTGTGTAGCTCATTTACACAAGGAGAAGACAGAGCGAATGTCATTTTTGAAAAAAATCAAGGACCTTTTAAAAGATATTTTATCTACCTAAATATCTCAAAATAGTCTAGTGATATTCATCGACACATAGTGCACTTAATGACAAAAATATTGTAATCAATCATAATAAATCGTAAATACAAAACCTTATGTGAATTAGTCCATTTTCTGAATCGAAATGTAAAATTAAAATGGACGAACCTGCACCACGGAATGTGGAAACGGTATGCATCGCTCACCTTTACAATTCACAAATGAAAATAATATTTAAATATCGGGAAATTGAATTGAAACAATGGATAATAATGCGGCTGATAAGAGGAGTTTTATTTGCCTTTTAATCTGGAACTGATGAAGGATTTGTCTGTGAAAATCATGCTCATAAAGGCTGCTTTTTAACCGACTAACCAAAAAGGAGGAGGTTCTATGTTCGACTTTATGTTAGTTTTTTTTTTGTCGGTGTCCATAACGCAAACAATTGGTACCAACGAAAGACACCGACTTCCAAAAATAAAGTTATTTTTCACTTTGTAGTTTTTTTATTTGGAAGTCGGAAGTATTTTTTTGTAAAAAGTTTTTTTGTACTTTGAAACCTTATTAGTTACTACTTCTGTGTGAAAATTTGCATTGCATCTTTTATTATATATTTTATTATTGCATTTTTCATATAATATCACCAAATTTGACTGAATGCGTAGGGCGGATCCAGGTATTGTGGCGCATTTGATTGGCTATTGGCTAAGATGATTAACTGATTTTATCAACGAAGCTAGTTTAAATTATATTTTAGTAAATAACCTACTTTATATTATATACTACTGCTGCACATTCACCTGACATCTGGAAGTGTATTTCTAACCCGCGCCGGAAAAAGAGGGGTGTTATAAGTTTGACGTGTGTTGCTATGTATCTGTGTATCTATGTGTCTGTTTGTGGTATTATAGCTCCTAAACGGATGAACTGATTTTGATTTAGTTTTATTTTGTTTGAAAGGTTATTTTGTTGAGAGTGTTCATAGCTATGTTTGAATAAAATCGGTTCAGCTGTTCAAATGTTATGGGCGTTTTACTGTTTGAATCGGGGCTTTTTCGCAAGATATCGTGTCATAATTACGTGTTCAATAGATTGCCGATCGAAGCGTATCTACTATGTACTAGATAAATTATGCAGCATGAAATAAAACTTTGAATTTATAGCAGGTTACTTTAATAATATTGAAAGACTTTCATTTGCTCACTATCTCACCTGATGATGGAACATACTTTCGTAGAAGTAATCTCTTCACTCTTGACTTAAACTTTCCCAGATTGAAGCTACTAAACTACGATGAGGAATTCCACTACCTAGCTGTACGCACAATTAGAAGTATTCCCTAAAACGTTTAGTGCGTATGGGTGGGATATTCAGTTTTGCACCATGTATCTATTGCGCATCGCCGAAACTTAGAAGATTATCTAAGTTTTTTGTAACATGCAATTTTGATTTCGTTGGCAATCACTTTCAAAGCTGTATCAGTGAACGATACTTCAGTACCCATTCAGTTTGTCTAGAATGTTAATTACGTGCGATGCCTACGTGCATGTATTGACGATGATGGCAATGGAAATGATATACAGACGAATCGGGCGGTAATTCTGTGCCATTTATGCCAATTCACAGCCTCTGCAGCACGCACCGAGTTATTTAACAGGACCGAACTTGTCACCCGGCAGTGATGAATGGGTGACAACCGATGGCGATGTTACTGATAAATGTCCAGGGAGACTAGTGGCACATTTAATACGGACACAATAGGTTTTATTTTGAATAGGTACTTTTTTTGTTGAAGTGTTGATGTGTTTTTATATTTATGTGAGCACTTTATTTGGCGATGATGGGCGTTGATGTTGTAATTATGAAAAGTGGGTTTTGAAATTGAGTGGGCGTGATTTTGTGCCTTGACTTCTTTGACAACTGTTTGCAATTTCTATAATGTTATTAAACATCTTTTAACACAGTAGGATGTCGAGAAAAATATTCTTTATTAACATCAAATACTTTCACTATATTTCAGAAAAAAAAGGTTAATCAATCGAAAGAAATCGTAGCACGGCTACGGCGTAGCTCGCAATGTGCTACGAGATAAACTAACTTGGTCAAAGGCAATTGGAGGAAGTGTCGTGGACATACCAGCTATTATCAAATGTGATTCTCAATCACTTTTAGCATTCAAGGGGATAAACAAGGGAAACCTATAGGTTTATAAAGAACTCAACATGTAATAATTTATAAGCAAAGTAGCAAATTTTTGAGAAAAATTGTGTTGCTGATTTAAAACTATCTATAGTCGCAGTTAGGAAATACCTAGAAAAACACTATCAAATATAACGTCAAACCAATCACAAAAGTTTGAGCCTTCCACGAACCTGGAAGTATGGCACTCTTCCCACCTTTTACACCTCCCGATACATACAAAGTAAATACGAAAAATTCGCGTCTATGCAGCAATCAGTCGGAATTCGGTCGTTTCGCGAAATCCCCGCTCGAGACGCGTCGACCCGTGAACGTACAAACTTGCCTACATACCCTCATTAGGTGTTTGTCCTCCTTATAAAAATGTGCCGCCTTTAAGGCAATATTTAACTGAATTTAAGCCATTATGGGCAATATTACCTGCCTTTATTTTTGCCTTTGATTTTTTAGGGGAATATTTTTTAAATGTTTGATGGGGTGGAAAATTTGATTAGGTTTATAAGTGATGCGATTTTCCAGGATTTTTTTTATGTAATAGACAAGCAAGCAAGCTGTCTGAAATAAACGGTCACCGCAGCCGAGGGAAGCCTTGGGGGTCGAAGCTCAACTTGCAAATTAAAAAGTGGTTTTCTTGAAAAGCCCTTTTGTGATGGAGCTTTTCCGCAACTATACCCATGCTAAATAGTAAGCAAGTAATAGGTATATGTTTTGTTTAATACCTGAATTTCATTTTGTAAACTAGAGTATTTAAGTAAGTGATAAATGTTATTATAGGGCTTTTATTAATTACACATCAAATTAATAATCACATATCGATTTATTTCCATCATTTATATACTTTTTTATATCATAGCGTACATGCGTTATACTCACACATATAACAAAATAAGTCCAAGAAAGAGCGAAGTGAGCTCAGAAGCTTAGGGCACCCCGTTACTAGATCAGTTACTGGTCACTGTTACTGGTCCTGGTATCTGTTACTGGTTACTTTACATCCTACAGACAGAAATAGGAGCCCCCGCAATTGTTGCTGCAATAATAATATTTTGAGGTAACTATTTTGCTGTGCACTCAGTATTTTTGATAGGAATTCAGATATTTTTTTAATACTAAAAGTTTTTTTTTTTAATTTGCATTTAAATACTACCCTTTATTATATTGTTGTTTGTTAAATTTTCAAGATTTTTTATACCAAGAATACATTCTCTTTGGGTAATTTCCGACTTAAACGTGGGACAAACCTCCAAATTCAGGAATTTTTTTTTATCGGGGCTGAAGTAAACAAAACATCTACAGACCAAACTGACTTCCAGATTCTTATTCTTTTTAACCGACTTTTCTTTCTCCACAAAGGATCAAGCCTAGTTCGTCCACGCGACATCTCCCGCTCTAATATCTTTCAATAAAAATCTTGTTTCCTCCGATACTTATTAGCTCGGTGGAATATATTAAATTCCTCGCCCGGCCGAGTATTTCTCGCAATATCCATATTTTTCATATCTCGCTGTGTATTATGATTTTCTTTGTGTTTTTACGGGCTGCTGCCTGCTTGCTCCGAGGATGTTATGGGACTAGGAATAGAAATGGTGTGCGTTTCTAGGTTTACGTTAAATAGAGGTTTTTTATTTACCTATATTAACGCGGGGTCTATATAAAGAGTTTTCTACAACATCTAGACGCATGTCTCTTGCCACATCCCTTTGAATCAAATATAAATTAGAATTCTTAAATCGAAATTTGAATATTGAAAGTTGTAGCACCCCAAACACAGATTGCCACAGCGGCCACTGCTAGAAACAGTATTGTCAATACTTTCCATATCATACAAACGAAGCACGTCCGCGAGTGTCACTCGTCATACATAAAAATTGACGGCCCGTGACAATTCTTATAACAGCCGAAATTTGTGGTCAGTGCACTTGCGGGGCCATGAATAGTATAAGCAATCAAAATACACTGAATCAAACTACTCTGAGTCATGCTCTTTAGCCAAACTATCAAGTTAAGAGAATTATTTTTAGTTTAGTTGACACCATATGTAACGAACACACAGCCTTCGAGTTTAAATTAACTCAGAAGTTTACTTTTCTTAACATGCAAGTAAAATTTAAAAATGTTTATATGTGTGCACATTTTTATTTCATGCTACATACTTTATCTATTTTTCTTTACACGCTTCGATAGAGAATCTGTTGAACTCGTAATTATGACACGATATCCTGCGAAAACACCACGATTCAAACAAAGAAGCTTCAGAACGGCTGAACCGATTTTCATCAAACATAGCTAAGAAACAGCTGGTTTTTTTTGACAGAAAGTCGAAATCAAAACCGGTTCATCCGTGTAGGGCTGAGATGCCACAGACAGATACACAAACAAACAGATACACACGTCAAAATTATAACACCCTTCTTTTTCCGTCAGGGGATAAAAATAGCTTTTATTACTGAGAAGTAGAAATATTATTTATTTACAGTTTTGTTTATGTATGTGTCGGGTTTAGTCAATAGTACGGACGTCAAAACAAATCGCAAGCACGCCATCTGGCGGCAAAGCAAGAACAACTACGCATTGGCGCGCTTTTACTAAGCACTTGCGCGGTGGGGACTGTGGAATGGAGCAGTTGAGTGCTGACCGCCTCAAAGCTAAGACGTCGAAGAATCAGTGTCGATCCGTAATATTAGTAAGCAAGATTGTAACTGTGACTATTAAAAATAAACCCAGTGTATCGAATAATTTCTGTGATTTCATTTGCGCGATTATACCCAACGACATGCCCACACACAATGTCTTAACCTATCCTGAATTCCCGATGGTTTGCATCTATCGGCCAGCCTTGATGCGACATCAGAATTGGGATTCGATCGTGCTTATGAGATCACACGTAAAAACAATACTATCAGTTGTATATCAGTTTCCCTGCTTATTGCTTTATCATGGTGATCGACGTAGTACATGTTAGCTACCTGAATTGCTCAGTATCGTGGTTGAAATTGATACCGCTGTTCTGCATCTACGAACACTGTAATATTCATTGCAGATTCTCGGCAAGATAATATCTTGCCTGGTAAATTGTTTACTTGAAATGACCAGAGACCATAGCTTGTTTGCACATACTTAGGTGTAAGTAAAGTACATAAAATAACGAAGGGGAAAGGAATCGTACAATTTTTACATCTTATTTGGATTTTTTGTAAAAAGACTTGGATCTCATTAAATTACCTTTTTTACTGTGGTACTTTAAAAGTAGCTCTAATACAGGACAAGTTGACGGGAAAGTAGATCGAGATGGTACGGACATGTCAAAGACAGAACAGCACGTCGCCGTGAGGACGGTCCTGAGCCAACTTGAAGGCAAAAAAGGGCGAGGACATGGTGGACCAGCATCATGAAGCTTCTTAAGAGGAAATGCGGGCAGAGAGCTCCTTAATAAAAAGTCATAATTCGAGGTTTGACTCTCGCTTATTTCCTCCTCCAGTATTGGACAAGTTTAAAAGATATTCCATAAATTAAATGAAAAACATATATGTTGTGCTTCTATGTTTTTAACCGACTTCTCAAAAAGGAGGAGGTTCTATGTTTGACATTATGTTTGTTTTTTGTTTGTTGACCGATATATCAGTCAATTGTAGACCGATTTAAAAAAATATTTTTTTGTTTAAAAAGTATGTTCTGAAATTGGTCCCATTTTAATTTGGTGACAATTTGTTGAAGAACTTCGGAGATATACAACAGAACTCTTCAATGAATAACGACAAATCTCTCGGGATTGCTGCAATCGCAGGCCTGTTTATTGTTTGTACCATTTCATAACATAACATCACGCCAGTGCGCTTTTAAGAGGTACGCAGATCTCTCATTTCACCGGTTATGTTCAAGTTTCATGAAATCTATTCTGGCGTTATAGTTACCTTACTAACTTGCCTATTAGGTAGGTACACCTAAAAATCGAATGAAAATGAAGTCCATAACGCAAAAAATTGGTACCTACGAAAGACACCGATTTCAAAAAATAAAGTTATTTTTCACCTTGTAGTTTTGTATTTGGAAGTCGATAGTATATTTTTTGTAAAAAAGTTTTTTTATTCTCTTTCATTTATAGTTGTCAATTTTTTACCCTAGGCCCCTGTAGACAGCGTAATTTTAAGCATCTTTTCAGGGGTTCCAGTGCTTCTAAAGATAATGTATCTTCAAAAAAAATGGGCACATTATTTTATTTTACCTACTGCTAATATTATAAACGTGAGAGGTTATTGATTATAAACATTCAAAACTACTTACTAGGATGTTTTATAATCAACTAGCACTCCGCCCGCGACTTCGTTCGCGTGATTTCGTTTACGCTATAAATGATTTTCTTATATGCAGTTAGTGAAGGCGACCAAAAATTTGCTATTATTAAAACAATAAAAACTGGGTATCGTAGATATACAGGGTTTATTGGATTGGGACGATTCGTTATTTGACTTAAATAATACTACATTTTAGGTTACCGCCAAAAAGTAAAATCCTCCCCTAAAAACTTATCAACCCCTTTTTTCCCCGTTGAAGGTCGAGTTTCGAAAAACTTAAATATGCTTTTCACTCTTTTCTTCTCTTTTTTATTTATCGTTTATGTTAGTCAGATTGCGCAGTGAGATTCCTCAAAATTTTAAAAGCCTTAATCCTATCTGGGAGAGAGTTTAAAAAATGTTTTATGTAAATTTTGAGTATCAACGTTATCCCCAAGGAATTTGATTTTACATACAAACTAATTTTTACTCTTTTCAGCTCCTTAAAGGTTGAATGGCCGCAAAATTGCACCTTAGTGCTCCCCTAGAAGCCCACGTCAAAAACGAAACCCTGTCCAGTAAGATTCTTAGCTTGAGTTAGTTTCGAAAAACTTATAATGACAACCTTTATTGTTTATTGAGGTTAGTATTTATGTCAAGTTTTACGTTTATTAACCCAAGATATAAGATTCTTCAAAAAAAAATAACTTCTCCTAAATCATGCTTTGGGGGTAGTTTCGAAAAACTAACAATGAAAGCCTTTATTGTTTATTTAGTTTGGTATTTATGTCAAGTTTCATGTTTATTGATCCATGAAATCAGATTTTTTCATACAAACTTTCAACCCCCTTTTTACCACCTTAGGGGTGGAATTTCCAAAAATCCTTTCTTAGTGCACACTTACGTCACTTGAGGAACCTTTCTGCCAAATTTCATGCTTCTAGGCGTAGCAGTTTTGGCTGTGCGATGATTGATCAGTCAGTCAGTGAGTCAGTCAGTCACCTTACGCTTTTATAGATATAGATTACACCACAACGGCTGAATGTATTTTGATGAAATATATGAAAAGTCCTATTTACTTCGGTACCCTGTTAACTTTCATCCCTGTAGTACTTTTCAGTGAGAAAAAAAAACGATTTACATCCGGGCGAAGCCCTTTGATTGGCAAATGCTAGTCTGATATAAACTTATTGAATCGCAAAATTCATCAGTTAATGCCTCCAGTCTAACTTGTCTATCAAAGCCTTTTATGTTTGTTACCAACAACAAAACTAAAGGGTCAAGCAATGTTTAGTTAATTCAAGGCATTCTCAGTAAGTTGTTCGTTAATCGTTTCACGCAAGTATAAGTAGGTCTCTCCCAGCTCCCGGCGGACAGATCCCGCTCGATGATAGATGCTGTTGAATAAATTATGCGGTGGTTAATCGAAGCTAGTTCGAGGGTTGTAGTTCTGATAGCTCATTGATTACGTGATTAGGCGTAAACTGTTTTGGAGATACGGGAAAAGACGAAAGTGTATCGAAATCTGTAGGTATAGTAGCATATCAAATGCTTAAAAGAGTCCTCTATGAGCGACGATTTTACCTAAGTGTTTGTTCAGATCGTCGAACGCGTCACCAATTGCTGACAAGATATTGTTACCGCAGCATGGCCATAATCTGGGCACGCCATAAATGCAGCGATAAGGTCCCGATTTGAGGAGTGGCTTAAGAGGCGCCACGGAGTCTTCACCTGCCGCCAGACGCAGGTCCTCACCGAATACGGCTTTTTCAGGACGTTCCTGCTCAGGATAAGGCGGGAGGAAACGCCCAGGTGTCACCATTGTATAGATCGGCCGGAGGACACAATGGTGACACCTGGATCCTCGTGTAGTCGATCGGCGGTAGCGACCACTCGCGTCCGGCCCTGGTCCATGCCATGGTACGGAGCGAAACCATGGTATGGAGGGCATGGGAAGCTGTCACCTCCATCTGCGAAGTGGTAATGCTCACGAAGGAGGAGGCGGAACGAGTAAGGGAGACGCAACGGAGCCGCCCTCACGCCGCTAGCCACCACAGGAGACGCCCTAGGCGTCGGGAGTTGCAAGCCGATTTCCGGCCACCGTAGGCACGGGCTTGCGGACAGCTAGTAATGGCTCACCGTCCGAAAATGACCACGCCCGAGTCGTAGCGTAGTGTTCCATGCGCGCCTCAAAGAGATGTCAGCAATAACTGACGGGGTCCGCCAGGGCCTATGCTGCAACCCTGGCATAAGCAACTGAAGGAACACGGGTGGGTTTTAATCAGTAAAAGTCTGACACGCCCTCCATGAATCCAATGAATTCACCCAAAGCGGGTGAATTCATTGGATGATATCTCAGCCCAAAAAAAATGCATGACCATAATCTTAATATAGTAATTAATATATTACTTTATTGTAATATAAATCAAGGGCAGATAAGAGAGAAGAAATGGCGGATAGCAAGACAATCCGCTAGAAGATGGAGTAGATCTATGAAAAAATTGCGACCGAAGTGGACACATAACTATACAGTTATGTATATTCGCTATAGTAGCTACAATTAATATGTACATCCATGCCAAATTATAGCTTTCTAATACTAAAAGTCTCCGAGCTAAGCTGCGGACGGACAGACGACATAGCGAAACTAAAAGGCTTCCTTGTTGACTACGAAATCCTAAAAACCAGTTATCATAATCAATTGTTTTGTCGATTGTGAAATCTACATGTTAAATAACATTTTATAATTGCTTTTTGGTAAAAAAACCATACTTCTAAAGTTTCACCAACGACTCTTAAATGTTATTTCTGCTTCAGAACATAGAACCCTGGCCAAAGTTTAGGTCAAAAGGCACTCCTATATGGTGTGTGAAAACTTGATGTTTTTCTTTCAAATGTTGTTTGGAAAACATTTCTAAGTTCGTGTTGCAAAAAGTTATTTTAAGTTTTGTTCATAAGCTTGAAGAGTGTATAGTTTTAATACTTAACACACATTGGTTATTTCGATCCATCATTGCTAAATAAATATTCTTTTCAACACACTTGCTCATAAAGTGGCTCTTATTTCACCGCACTTAGGCACATAATGACACCTGTTATCAAACTGTGACTTTTTCATTACTATTATTCACAAGTGAGATAAAGAGTTCTTTTTTAAATTTATTGGTTGAGTTGCTTTGTTCTTAAAAAAGTTTGGATACAAAAAAGATCGTGCTCAATAGTACAAATGCAACACATTTCATGCAACTTCGTATTTAAATAGATAATTTCAACTTGTACGTGTTTAATAAATAAAACTTTCACTTAAATATAACTTTTCTGTAATAAAGAAAACTTGAAATTCCCCATTTTGTACGTGGCTAAAACGCTATCCGCGAAAAGCCAAAAAAAAGATATCTTATTATTTTTAGTCTATGGCCGATCGCCATTGTTAGATGCGCGCGCATAGGAAACAGATTAATTTAGCCCGCCATTGCGAAAAAAAATTCACTACTCGTTTTCACTGTTGGTTTTTTTTTTTTGTATTATTTTCTTCACAAGTGTGTTGAAAAACGTCGTATGATACACGTGTGTATTGATGATTACCGTCCTCGGCTCTCTTAAGACCCTCACCTGACGGCTCGGGTCTCAATGGCGCCTCAGCGGTAATCACCAACATTACACACTTGTACCATAATGTACTATTTTGCAATAATAAAGATCGGGACTAAAGAAATTCTAGACGGACGTTTGTCGGAATATAAATGCAGACTAACGACAAACGACGCCGACAGTTAGCGCAGTGGTTGAGCGCTCGGCTGCTACGCCGCATGTAGCATGTTTGATTCCCCCACGGACCTAATATTGTTTCCAGGTCATATTCAGGTAATATTAGTGTTTGTGAATTTAAACGCACCGCGATAAACGGGATACTCCTAGTGCGAGCCAATATGCTTTTATAACCTACTATTATACTATGAGTAATTCCAACCAAGAGATAATATTGACGCATTATTATTTTAATAGTAAATTGACTCACTTGACTGTGATAGCATTGATGATGTTGGTGTAAGCAGACATGAATCTGAAAGAAGAAGAAATATAGCTTAGTACAAAAGAAAGAGACTTATTAGCACATATAGGAAAGGTAGTAAAGTCTACGGTACCTCCAACCAGTTTACGTGATACTTAAATAAATCAGTACATTACGTAGGAACGTGTGATGTACAAAATCACGGCAAGAAAGACTTGAGAGTAAAATAAAAATAAGGAAATAGCAGATACAGGTATTTGATGATGAGTTAATGGCATAACAGTGCTAAAGAAATACCACAAAGTATGTAAGCGGCGCGGCGGCGCGAAATACAAACAAATATGCTAGCTACAGAAAACATGTCTTCTCTTGAAACTCTCAATAAGTCCTACAAAACAACCATAATAACCGAACGACAAATCGGCCTTTTTCGTCACACACGACAAATTTTAATCACACCACAAAAAGCTCCCGGTACCACTCACACACACAAACACTAAATAATTAGTAGCACGGGGAAGCCACCGTCGCCAGATTCACACAACAGTTCATACATAAAGCGAATCACGTCTCTGGAGGGAAAAACAATCCATCAGTTGTTGGATCCCTCAAACGGTACTCCATACACCGCAGAGCATGCACACATTCGCACACGACATGAAAAAACACACACATATACAACCGTCACATATTCCCACGTACACACAAAAATGTAGGGAACACACCACACACACACAGTGGGTGTATCGACACACATTGCATCTCAACGGAGCACACAAACGCAACACAATACTCAGTTGGAATACAAATGTGTGTGTCATAAAGGCGTTTGCAAATGCCAGATTCTACATTTGAACTAATTGTGGAAATGTTAATTGAGATTTAAATATTCCAACTCAATCATGTCGGCACATTTATTTCTGTACTTGTAATTTAATTATAATAATTTCCCTGGTGTCGAGAATTGCACTTATTGATATAACAGTATTTATTTGATGAAAACATTTCTCGCTTAATTGACGTTAATCAAATAGTGCAAGCTGCTTCGAAACTGTAGCGTATTTGATTTGCGACGAAATTGAAAAAGTTCAACAGATTTTATGTTTGCAAAATAAAAAAATCTGGCAACATCAGAACGAAATTTTTTTTGATATTTACCCGTTCCGTATCAACACTTTCCCAGAAATATGGCGTAAAAGTATTCACATTCGCAAATAAAAAAAATACATATACACCGATAAATTATGATCATTATATGCCGTGGAGGATCAATCCGGTATATGAAACAGTATCGATTTGTAAAGATATAATTAAAAAATAATAAAAAGTTATCACAAAAAATAAACCGACTTCCAAAGCAAAACACAAAAAGGTGCAAAAATTACTTTCGTTTTGGAAGTCGTGTCATTGGTACCGACTTCCGAAACGATAGTTATTTTGTCACTTTTACCTAAGTTTCGCCTGTTGTCTCATGTAATAGAGAAGACCCTGTTGCCTAAATAAACCCTATTGCCAACCCTATTGCCTTTCTCTAGAGCAGTACACATTAGTTTGGCGAAACGTCACCGCGTGATACACGGTGCGGATCCGCAAGCATGCAGCAAGCCTAAAGCGCCCCTTTCCGAGTTTCTCTTGACCCACATTGGGTTGCAGGGAAAAACTTGTAGATTATCGGGTGCGGTGCAAGTTGGACGCAGCCCGTAATAACGCTGACCAGTTTGCAGTTAGCACTATGTACTGCCTGCGCGAATCATTTAGGGATGCTGTGTATATATGAGGGCTGTATAATCGTTTGCGGGGTACTTTGAGTGCAGAACAAGTTAAGGTGACAGTTATTGGTTGCATCGCAAATAGTAAAAACTAGCTTGACAATAATTGTCAAATGTCGACATGTCATAAGAGTCTGTGTATGATAGTCGTGTTATGTGGATAATAGTGACCGAGCATCAAGTAACTTGGTTTGCGATTGGGAGTGCCATGCTCTTTGAACTTCTGTAGGTGGATTATAATGATATATTTGTGACAAATGCATTGAGATTAACTCAATATAACTCAAAATAACAATAGTCATACGATAACGCGAGTTTGCGTTGGAAATCTTGAAGTATTCCCGTTTGAGCACCTATTTTTAGAGCACCTATGCTTAGAGCACCAAAAGGTACTCCCATTTGAGCACCAATCAATATAATAGCTTGGTGCTCAAAGGCAGGTCAAATAATATTTGACTTTATTCCCCATTGAGCACCTACGGTGCGGTAGCTTCTAGTGATGGGTAGCTTCTAGTGTATAATACCTTTATCATTATTTTAACTTGACATTATGTGCAACAAAAACAACTGCGTCCATTTTGAAAGACCACGATAGGAAAGTAAAGATCGTTGTCAGCAGAACTAAGTCAACCGGGCGAGCACGGCCTTTGGGATGGATTTGGCTTGAGTCACGCATTTTATCACGGTTTTTGCTCCCAAACTGTGATAAAAATGTGTAACTAAAGCCTGTCACAGTAGGCCGTGTTCGCCCGGCAGCTGTAGTCAAGAAAACAAGAATTGAATGAATTATCATTGGAAGGAAGAAGAAGTGGCTTTATAGAAAAATAATACACATATAAAACTCTTCCACATGACCCATCTAACCAAAAACAAAAATCACAAAAATAAAAGTACAGTCACACACAAAAACATCAATGCAAGAAACAAAATTCGTGTAGTACCACCGAGTGACTCCATATTAATTTTCCGGGCGGCCTGCCACAGACGGATTCAAAGAGAAACTTTGATACCTTCAGTTTTTTATATGTAACTTGAGTACCTCAAAGTAGACGGGGGTACTCCAGGGACCCAGCTATTGCCAATCACTTTTAGTTTAGCATTATTAACGATACAGCGAACGTACGAATCTCTTGATCCTTTTTTCGGGAATGTGGGTACTTATGTATGGAAATTGCTGTGTGTAACGTGTAAGTATTTTTAGAGAGTTATTTTTTCGAATTTGGTCTCAGGCATATAAGAAATCCGGGTAGGTTGTGTAGAAATAATAATAATAATGTAGGTTGTGTAGAACCATATAGTCGAACTACCGAGCAGGTATATGATAACAAAATTTTCTTACGTAAATGATAGATTTCAACAACTCAAGGCTATCGTAGCCAAGTGCTACGGCGTAGCAGATCACGCGCTACAGCGTAGCGTACCAAATGTAGCATAGCGCAGCAAATAAATTAATTCAATCACGGTTTATTATTTGAATGAATTATTCTCATATAGTTCGTGCGAATAAGAGAGAAGATGAAGAAGATTAAAATAGTTGTACTAAAACGTACACAAATATAAAAAATACTCGTCCTTTGTTGACGCACTCAAGTTTTCAGTTACCCAGATCACATTTAGTCTGAAAGAGTTTATCTCAGACATGTCTCCTAAGGGAACTAAAAAATACAAAAGTATTCAGAAGTAAGTCGTAAGCGAGGATGCTAAATTAAAACTATTATACTGAAAGCATTTCAAAGAAAACTGACTATGCGACCATTTTGTTTTTTTTTTTTTTAAACCATATTTCTTATGTGGAGGTTTTTAAGAGGACGGACACCTGTGGTTAATATTTAATGAGTGAAAATTGGATACAACAAAGTAAGCTAGTCCAGGTATAAATAATGTAAGAAATAATAATGTGTGTGTAGTTTGTAATGAGTTCTTTTTTTTGCAAATGCAATAGCTAAGACAAAACATACATTATTCTTTCTTTTTTTTTCTTTCTTTTTATTTCAACATAAACACATTTTTACATTAATGATCAAGCAAGAAGATAAGTTGAAAAAGAAAAAAAAAGAAAAATAAATCGGCCCAATTTTTTACCCGACTGCCGAATCTATGTATGTTTGTTTCTATGTGGCATTCTAGAGACCACAAGCGCGTAGATTTGATTTTGATGATTCTTACTTCAATTGATTAATTGAATCGATTCCTTGCAAGTGTCACTGATTACATTACAATTGAAAAAAGAAAAATGGCGGCTTTTGGGTGGGTTTCATAAGCAATCCATTTTTTTTTTAAACCTGTCTACATATTATAAAACAAAATTCTCCGCCGCGTCTGCTGCGATAAACTCAAAAACTACTGAATATTTTCATGCAGTTTTCACCAATAGAAAGAGAAAGAAACGAGGCAGGTTTTTGCATATAATTTGTCACGGCGAAGACGGGGCGGGTGGCTTTTTTATAATAATAGTAGCTTCTGCCAGCGGCTTCGCCCGCGTGAAAAGTGTTTTCTTATCCCAAGGGAACATTATACCGGACTGAAAAGTGCTATTCCAGAATATAATCTATCTCTGTGCCAAATTTCATCCAGATCCGTCCAGCCGTTCTGGCGTGATTGAGTAGTAAACATACATTCATCCATCCACCCAAACTTTCGCATTTATAATTTTATAATAACAATTATGATAATCTGATGATGACCATTTGTTCCCAAGGATACACGTTTATATTGATGTTTAAATAATAAGTACTTATTTTAAGTATTTGTATAAACATATGTTTAGATGTTCATAGATGTGTGAGTGTGTGTACTCCGTATTAAGGTCTATCCACATATATCAGGGCCGTGCCCGGGACGTGGACGGACAGTGCCCTGTCAGGGGCTCAAAAAAATATCGTTGTGTATATTTTATCGTTCACACACGTCCGTGCACGGGCCAGTGACGAAGCTTCAAAGATTGGGCCCGGCCCTGTCTCCTCCCGGGCATGGCCCTGATATGTGTGGATAGACCTTTATTGTATATTGAAGAACCACCTCACATCTTTTTTTTTTTGGTTGGGAAATCATCCAATGACTTCTCCCACTTTGGGTGAAGCGGGAGGGCGTGTCAGACTTTTAATGACTAAAACCCACCCGTGTTCCTTCAGTTGTTTGAGCCAGAGCCGCGGTTCTCTTTTTACCGTTTTATTAACCTGTAAGAACACAACCCTAAAAACATCTGCCTTTACGACCACACCTTAGTCCAATAAACGAACCAAACTGAAAACAAACCAATGACACTTACACCGCTCAACACCCTCAAAACTGAATAAAACCTCACGAAAAACTGTCCACAACATAATCCCTATAAAGTTTATCACGACGAGTAATCGATCATGACACATTTGGTCAGGGGCGGCCTTAACCGCTGCGAGGCTCCGGCCGTAGGTAGATATTTCCGAGGCCCTTGCTTTTTGCAACGAATGTGATGATATGAAATTTTAATGTAGTAATAGCCCAGTGGCTAAGACTTCACCTCTTGTGCTTGAGATCATGAGTTAAAATCCGGGCAAGTATCAATGTGACTTTTTCACATTCAAAAAGACTTTCTAAGTTTGTTTTGGACATCTCAGACAACAGTGAAGGAAAACATCTTGAGGAAACCTGGACTTATAACTACATATTATAAAAAAAAGTCCTCCAGCGTGTCTGTCTGTCTGTTCGCGATAAACTGAAAACTAAAGAAGAGATTTTCATGCAGTTTTCACTAATAGATAAAGTGATTCATGGGGAAGGTTTGAAATTGAATGTCGGTAAAAGTCAAGCCGCCTGGGAGCTTTCATCGAAAACGCTGCCTAAACCTTTTGAGATATAAAAAAAATATATGGTGGGATATTCCTCTTTTATAGGTCTACAGAGAAGTCTTCTAAAAAATCTTCACTTTCAATGCGGAAGTTGGAAAGCTATTTATACGTATACAGTATCAATCCTTATCAACTTAAATACGTAATTCACCTTAAGCATTTTTTGCACATTATGATAATCCTTTACACCAATGATTTTAAAACTGAGGGAGTTATCGCAAAATTAAAACGAACGCGCGTGACAATTAATTCAAGCGCGTGTCTCACACCGATGTGTCTCAAGGACGCATTATTTTTTAATTAATGGTAGATAGACACTTATTTTAAGAAAAATCATTTAAGCATAATGTTCTACTACCTGTACGAAACCGGGGCAGGTCGCTAGTAATTAATATAAGTCTGAAATCGACAACTTGGTTTGAGCAAGCGTGGTGATTAATGCAATTCATGCATTATCTGTATAAGAAGAGACCTCTGCCCTGCAGTGGGACAGTAACAGGCTATAACGGGTATTATTATTATTTAATGATAAACTAGAAATCCCAAACTTGGAATTCATTATTATTAATACTTAACCAACTTTATTTAATGCCACGACTAACTGTTTGCAAAGGATAAAATTTCAATTGTAAGATTTTTGGGTTGTCACGCGAGGCTCTTGCAAGAGCGAGGCCCCGGGCGAATGCCCTGCTCGCCACCCCCGGCCCCCTAAGGTCGCCACTGCGTCGCTGACCCTTTCAAGTAAGATATAGGTTATAAAATGGTGGCTTGTTTTATAGCGTTAGATGCTCAATGGAGTCTGAAGCATGGAACATGATTTCCTTCTGAGTTTGACATTAAAGAGATGAGGAATAAGGAAGGGGGAATCTGTGTGTCCGTAGTTTTGTGTATGTTTTGTTGTGTTTGTTTTGAGATGAAAGTCAGTGGATGAAACAGTCTTAGGGGCTTGGCAAATAAGGTGGATGCGTAATAAAAGGGATAGGAATATTATTAAACTATTTGTAATGGTTCGTGTGAGGGATTAATAAGATAAAAGAGGCAGATTACAGAAAAACAATGAAAAAAAAAGTTAATCCAAAAAATCAAAAAACCCGACTGCTTAAAAAGCGAACTAAAAAGATGTAAACAAGAAGAAAATGATGATTTGATTTTCTTCTTGTTAACAACTTTTTAGTTATTTTTTTTCGAATAGGTACATTTGAACATATAAGTATTATATATATTTAAAATCACCTCTTAAAACCCTTTATGTTAATACCCCACACGATGGGTTTGGAAGAAAATAATAATTTGGAACCCCACAATATGGCGCCCAAAAGCCGCCATTTTTCTATTTTATTTTTTTTATGTAACACTCGCAAGGTCAAGACAATTTTTTTATTTATTTATTTATATATATATATACATATATTTTTTTATTTATTTATTTAAGTATTTATTGGCCTATCTACAATTGTTACACTGATTATTCTAATAATACAAGCAATATGATACAAGCATAGTATACAATATGATGCGATAGACACATTGACGATTGACGTAAGAATCATCAAAATCGGCCGACGCGTCTGGTCTCTAGAACGCCACATAGGAACAAACATACAATAGACTGATAAACACATTACCCTCCTTCGGCAGTCGAGTAAAAAACAATGTGTTAATTTTTATGTGACTTTTAATAACTATTTTGGCTAAAGCCAAATAGCCCTCCTTTTAAATCAATGCTAAGTACGTATTACATAATAACTGGGTTATAGAGTTAATCTTTTTTTTTGTTTAGCCGACTTCAAAAAAGGAGGAGGTTCTCAATTCGACGGAATCTTTTATTTTTAATGTATGTTCCCCGATTACTTAAAGACGCCTGGACCCATGTGAAACATTTATCATTTGTATGAAAGGGTATATTTCCCAGGTAGTCCCGTAGTCATCTGGTCAGGATCTGATGATGATATCCTGGAGAAATCGAGGCAATAATTTGGTGAAGTGGAACTGATGAAGAAGTACACAGAGGGTTACTGGAACTCCGTAATAAGATATCTTGAATAGTTAACCGACTGTGATAAAGCAAATACTCATAAATAATTGGTACTAATGAAAATGGTACCATCGAACTGATCTGATGATGAAGCCGGATGTTAGCACCTCCGAAATAAAGTAATCATTGAGAAGTTTAAAAACTTTTAAACGAAAAATCATATTTCAAATAAAAAAGAATCGGTTTGTAGTAAAAAGTTTTGAGGTAACAAATAAATAATTTGTCGTTTTGAGAACCTCCCCCTTTTTGAAACCGGTTAAAAATACTGCTAACTGCATCCAGTTTGAGTGGAAGCCGAGCCCAACATACTTGTTTAAAAGCTTATTGGTGACCAACATACGAAATTAAAAGAAACTATAATTTTTGCGAGATTCTAGGTATTATACGAATGCAAACGAACGAGGTGCAAATGAAGTCTAATTCTGATTTCATATTTAGTGCCTTTTCTTTTAGAATTAAGTAAATTATTAGTTTTATTAGGATTTATATGTAATTATTGTTCTAAAATTATTGATGATTTAATTTCTGATTCCCGGTAAATTTTAACTAAACACTTCATGTGTTTTTAATTTGATAATAATGTGGTTTTAATCTTAATTTTGATGTCTTTTTTTTAATTTTTAACCTGTATTATATATTATTAATTTTATTGTAATTACTGGTATGGATTATTGTTTATGTTTTTGATTATTTATTTTTAATGCTATTTAATTAATTGATAACATTGTGCTGTGTCACACAGAACTTTCAACCTGTTTATTCCTAATCTTGGGCCACCAAGACACAGGCTGTGCCTAGTTTGGGGCCCATGGCCATTTCCTTTGTGTTAGGGTACTTATTTTTATTTTTTTCAATTGTGTGAATTGCTTTTGTAACAACTTGCGTGTGATAATAAATTTAAAAAAATGAATTGATACTAGCTTACATACCAATCTACTAACTAAACTCCATAACATCAAAAATACCATACATAAAACGCCTAAATCCACAAAATTATCTTAGAATTTTCACCTCAACCAAGATTTCTGGCCACAAGACGGAATAGCATCCGACACGGTAACTCGATTGACCTGTACCCACCTACCCACCCACCTCGAGTGTAGCAGTATTTAGTATACACACATGCCGCCAGGTGGCTGTCGCAGCATGCATTTAAATCGAATATTACAAAACGGATATCCTGTTATAACCGCCTTGAGGTTCTTTAGCTTATCTGGTGCGGCTGCACTTAATAAGAGAATAGCTTGTGGCAGAATGGTGCAGAAAAATAAAGGGGGCTTAAGGTTATTTTAATTATTTGTAATGAGTCTATGCATATATGAAATGAAATGCACCGTTTTTACATTAGGTAGGTATGCTTTTTGTGAAATTTCTTCTATAATGTTTAGATCAGCAATGAGGCACTGGTGGAGTCAAAGCTCCAGAGAGCCTTGATATCGTCGCCGAGTTGCCAGCTTGTCGGATTTTTATTGGTTGTATTTCGGGGAGTGTGCGTTGGAATTGTGTGATCTAATTCCGCGTACTTCCCACCCATACGCATTAAACGTTTGGAAAATACTTTTGCTCAAACATGCATGGAAATATTGCAATTATTTTCGAATAATGAACACGCGATGTATCGAATTTACGGACAAAGAAAATCAAATCCGTTGCAGGAGCGTTGTTTGAATTTGGAACATTACAATGCTACAGAAATGTTGATCAAATCCATTTCAGGGGCGTTTTTTGAATTTGGGACATTACAACGCACTACAAAGCACTATATATACCTTGGCGGAAATGGCAATTGTCTGTCTCGTATTAGTGAATCTCATACTCGACCTGCAATTGCCTATTTCCCGGCCTTTGCAATAATGTCCTATTATTATGCGTACAGCTAAGGAGTGGCATTATACAACCTCGGGGTATGTAAGTCAAGAGTGAATAGGTTATTTCTAGGCAAGCTTGCTACAATGTCGACCCCATCATCGCTTACCATCAGATGAGACAGTGGTCAAGAGTGAGACTACATAAAACAAAAAAAAACAAAGTGCAACACACAGACAAATAGATCGTGACATAAGTGAGCAATAAAAATTAATTGATTATATCTTGTATAACATAAAACAACAAGGCATTTGTGCACCCACCCTAACAAACGTATTCCCGTAAGGCCGCAGTAATGTTAAGTGTGTGACTGTACATGAAAATATATGAAAGTTAAAGGACCTACTAAGACCTTACAATCCTTACGATACATTCACTTAAGATCTTTAAGACCGCCCTAACTTACAATATACCTAGTATGTGATAAATAAATATAAAGATGAGTTCAGAATGTGTGCACCATGTGACCTAATGTTACAGACTGATAGTGGGCAGGAATTCCAGGTTCCCGTAGACTCACGAGACTGATCAGCGATGGCTAAAGGTGTCTTGGCCACAGTGACGGGTAATGAGACAAGAATACAAATTCAAATCTGATTTATTAACAATATTTTACAGCTTATATACTATTTTGTCTTAATACACACTAATGTACAAATTTATAATAAATAGCACACAGCTATGCGTGTAAGATGCAACCAAACAGTATTTTATCTGGGCCACCCGACAGCCGGACCGAGTGCTGAGTCAATGTCCATAGGTAACATATATTGAACAGCATCTGTTAATGTATCAGTTAGATAAGTTATACTGTAGCCCTGGGTTCATCAATATCAGTCTAATTGATGTCATAAACAAATAAAAGTACCTTATGGTACCTTAATATGTTCTCCTGCCTTTCTCCAACACCTACCACTTGATTTCAGTTTCATATTTTCACCTTTAAAACGATGAATGAAAATCGTGAATAATCTGACACGTTCTTAACATATCGCGTCTTGTCAAAGGCGTCGAGGAAGGAGATAAAATGCCGTGGAAACATCAAGATTCCAGACATTTACCCAACGCTGTGCTGTGTGCCATCAAATGGATAGATTGGCTCAGTTTTATGTCGATACACAAGCATACGGCCGTTCTGATTTTGAACTCTTTAGAAACAACAAAGATACATATATTTTGATCTGGTTTTTTGAATGATACCATAATACACACATCAACACGGTCTAGGGATATTTCATACTCAATTAAATAACTCGAAAAGAACTGGCCGCATTGGAATCTTTTATACACCGATTTGTTTGTAATTTATCTCAGACTAATTCCAAATTCAAATTTTTGAAAATTCTTTTGTTTCGGTGGCATAAAAATGTCTTGTCATGTGTAGGAGAGGTAATTTTCATTTGTGCGAAATTTAGAAAACAATACGAATTACGTTTAGTTACAGTTTTTTTTCATTTTTAAACGAAAGATAAAGTTAAAATTGAGGTATTGTAGCCATGCAACGCCAACATTTGACGAGGGCGGAGATGTTACGAGCTGTGGGAATGCTGGAAGCTGGGTCTGTTCAGCGTAATGTTGCTGAGGCCATAGGGACCCACCAAAATGTAATTTCAAGATTGTGGACACGCTATCGTGCCACAGGTGAAGTAGCGGAGAGGCACCGGGGGCCAAGACACATCACTACCCCCAGACAAGACCGATTTTTGCAAATTACTGCGCGAGCTCAACCAAATGCAACGGCGACTCAATTGGTCCAAAGGCTGCGAGTGGAACACCAAGTGCTTGTGAGTGACCAAACTGTAAGAAGGCGACTGCATGAAAGCAATCTACGCTCTTGTAGACCACTCCCACCTTTACGGAGAGGCAATCGTGGACGACGATTAGAATGGGTTCGGAACCACGTGGACTGGGGCCGTGAGCAATGGTCCAATGTGCTGTTCACGGATGAATCCAGGTTCGGCTTCCATCCAGATTCACGAAGGACGCGTGTTTGGCGAGTTCCTGGACGATGGAGCCGTCTTCAGAACCCTCAGGAAGTTCACCCATACCAAGGAGGAACAATTATGGTTTGGGCAGGAATTCGTCTTGGAGGACGGACGGATCTCGTTTGGGTGCGGGGCAATAGACGGCAGAACGATATGTCCAACAGGTGCTGGGGCCCGTAATCTTGCCCCACAGAACACAAATGGGGCAAGATTTCCTGCTCATGCACGACAATGCCCGGGCACACACGGCGAGAACGGTAGCAGCTTGGTTACATACACACAATGTTAGGGCCTTAGACTGGCCTGCTCAATCGCCAGATCTAAATCTTATTGAGCATGCGTGGGATATGCTGCAATGAAGAGCTCTGAAGGAAGTTCCTGAAAATCTGGCTACAGAAGATCAACTTTTTGCGCACCTCAGAAGGACATGGGACAATATGCCGCAGCAAGACATTGACAACCTTGTTCTGAGCATGCCGAATCGTTGCCGATGTGTTATGAACATCATGGGCGCTTTCTCAGACTACTAACTTCAAGTTTATAAACACAAATTAAATGATTTTTCTATTTTTTTCAGTTTTACTCATAAATTAAAAGTTAATTCATATACGGTTTCCGTCTATGCTTCATTTTTTTCCATAAAATCCTGAAATTTTAATCGAAGTACCTTAACCATTATTAAAAAATGGTAGAATATTAAATAACGTATCTTTTAAATATATACATGTCATATAAATAATTAACACATTGATAGTAATTCGCTTTTTTAAAATATCCCTAGACCGTGTTGATGTGTTTATTTTGAAAAGGATGTCATTCTCTTAACTTAAATTGGCATTGACGGTATGGCCAAAACTGTATAAACCATAGATTTAATACAAAAGATTTAGGCGCTATGATGCCACAGACAGACACACAGATAGACAGCAACACACGTCAAACTTATAACACCCCTCTTTTTCCGGCGGGGGTTAACAAACCAAGCTTGTCAGTGAGTGTCACCGATTACTCTTAGAAATTGATCTCCGGTAACAATTCTGTTTATAGCTAAGACAAACAAAACTTGTGCTCATCGCAATTATATGAAACGGCGTCCCAAGCTCTGCTACAACGCAGAGTTTGGGACGCCGTTTCATATAATTTTTTGATTCTACGTTTCAATGCGAGTTTAATTCGATATTTTTTTGGCAGTGTGTGACCATCTGAACATTGCCGACTGTTGCAATATTAAGTTCGTTAGTGTATTATTTTCTACCAAGTATTTGCATGATTTATTTATTTAAAACTTCACGCACAAAAGAACAATGGAAGTCTTAAGGCCTTTCTCTATCGGACGACCAAGGGTTGTGAAGAGATAACGTAATAACAATGATTTTGATAATAAATATAAAAAAAACGATAAGATAAACAGAATTGAGGGACCAAATTAACTTTGCCGTTGGAAAACTGTAGTCCCCATACATCGACATAAGTCGCAGTCAGTTTACCAACTGCAAATAACCTTCTTAACCTTCTTAATTCTTTATTGTACACAAAAAAAAAATAACAACAAAAAACAACAACAAACTGCAAATAAGATAATAATCTATTTTTTATGTCGGTACAAATTTTCGGATTTCGGAATGTTCCTTTACTTGTGCTATAAGACATTTGCTTCTTGCCAAATTTCATGATTCAAGGTCAACGGGAAGCACCCTGTAGATTTTGATTGCCTTGCGAGTGTAAAATATGCGTCATGAATGGCTGTATCTCCTGATTGCGTTGATCTAGAAGTTTGATTTTTTCTCAGCTGCAAGGGGTTGCAAACTTGAGTATACGATATTAATTTCAACTCGATACCTATACGAGTTCTTCGCCTTGAAAGACAGGCGGACAACAAAGTGATCCTTTAAGGGTTTCGTTTTTTTTTCTTTTGAGGTACGGAACCCTAAAAGTGATGACAAATTAATTTTATATTTTATGAGTGTCTGCAGTCTGATTGTATGAACTGTAGTTCCAATAAAACATCAGTATAATAGCAGGGATAGTAAATTTTATAGGATTTTAAACTACAATGATATAATTCTGTCGTAAACTACGGTTTTATCGCCCATTTCCAATACTATCGAGTAACTTTTGTGGCAGGATGTACATTTTGATTAAAACTCAAATTTTACGACTGGCAATCGTAAACCATTTGACATGCCAAATCCTGTATATCAACGTTGGTCAGGAACCGAAATCAAACCCATTCACGTGGTGTTTATCAGCCACAAACAACTGCATAAGTTCTAGGCAAGCAGCAATATATGTAACTACAATCGGATGGGTTAGTTTTCAAATTTGGGAATATCTGTTTATTTATTTAAGGAGGTGATACTTAAATAAATAAATAAATATTCGAGTGTAACAAAATAATAAAAAAAAACAAAATATATAAATTGATACACCTTAACCAATGATATTCAAATAAATAAATAATAATAATTTATTTGAATATCATTGACCTTAACATTATCCTGTAACTAGCTTCTATTATCGGATTCGCCCGCGTGAAAAAAGTTATCAGGGGAACGATACACCGGGATGAAAAGTAGCCAGAGGTTCCAGACAAGTGTAATTTGACGTCGGCGATGGCGATGGTTGAAATGCCAAAATGGATCAATCCCTTAGGATTGATTAAGTGCCATTTCGATAGCGTTTGACATTCCCATACATTATTGATATCTTTCCATTCGCTATTGCCACGCTCTCGATGGTAGAATGTCACTTGTCTATGGCCAGTTTGCTCACGATGTTTTTCTTCACCGTTGTCAGTGATGTCCAAGATAAACTTAGAAAGTTTATATGAATTGAAAAGTTGTTACATTGGCAGTTGCCCGGATTTCAATCCACGATCTCAAATATGAAAAGCGAGGCGAGGAAATGAAATAAATAAACCTATTTTATAATATTTGTTTAGATTAGAACAATTCAAATTCTCCACACATGATAATTACCTCAACCAGATAATTCACCTACTAACAAGCACAGAGGTAGGTCCCGAAACAGACAATTAATTCGGCCAATCTCAGCTGTCTCCGAGACAAATCAGTTCGAAACTTGCGGAACTCGTCATCCGGAACGGATACCGTCCGGATTATAAACGGTTGTCAGCGGAACTAATGTGTTGAGCGGATCTAAAGATTCCGCTGCTTATAGATACTGTAATTTAATATTATAATAACAATACATTTATTTTAAAATGCACTACATCCCAATTTTTTTCAATTACAAAGTTAAAAATAACTTGTAATAGAATACATCAAATAACAGTAATACATTGTAATAAATACTTTATAAAACTCAACAAGTTAAGTTCCCTAAGTTTGTTAAGTTTCCTTTTATTTGTACCTACATTGTGTGTATCTGGGTGTGCCAAATAAACTAGATTTCTTACTTTCTTTCTAAATTATATTGATAAATTAAACTACGGTTATATTTTTAGGGTTCCGTACCCAAAGGGTAAAAACGGTAGCCTATTACTAAGACTCCACGGTCCGTCTGTCTATCTGTCTGTCTGTCGCCAGGCTGTATCTCATGAGCCGTGATAGCTAGACAGTTCAAATGTTCATAGATGATGTATTTTTGTTGCCGCTATAATAACAAATACTAAAAACAGAATAAAATAAATATTTAGGTGGGGCTCGAATACAACAAACGTGATTTTTTAGCCGTTTTCTGCGATAGTGGTACGGAACCCTTCCTACGCGAGTCCGACTCGCACGACTCGTTTTTTATTGCTGATAAGCCCTCGTTTGACCACTATCTCATATGATGATAAGCGATGATGTGGTCATCGATAAAGATAAAACCTTTGTCTAGAAGTAACCTATTAAATTTTTACTTAAAGACCCCCAGGATGTAGTTATCGGTAAACACAAACTCCGACAGGGTAAACAAAAAAGGTGTTGCAAATATTGATTATAAGATCCGTGTCTGTTTAAAAACATACTCAATGACGTAGTTTCCGATAACTTGCAGGAGCGAGGCACACTAGAGAAATTGAATATTTACAGGGCACGGGTGCGTAATAACGGCTCTCCGCAAAGTGGCATTTCTTCGAAAAATTTTACGTAAAGACCACGCGAGATTTTGTTAGCCCTTGTTTTTACAATTTTCGACAGTCAATATCGCAGAAAGAATGTCGAGATCTACAGCAGATGTCGGATCTTCTTCATATGTGCTAGAGTTGGCCACTGAGTTGGTTTTAGTCTGTGTAAGTTCGCACATGGTGCAAGAGTAGAATTCCTTCACAGGATATAAGTATACCACCTTCTTACCTACCATGGTATGCACAAACACCTGCACCTTCCACGACATAAACGAGGCCAACGAAAGAGCTGTCCAGGTGGCCACATTGTGGTTAGACTCAAATTTTGTCCAAAACATAAAGAAAAAGAAGTATACCTGAAGAAGACCTGCGATTCTTTCGAAAAAAGGACAGTCAAATAAAATTGAGAAGAAATAAAGAGCACAATTATGTCATATTTTTACCCTCAGTGAAATAAATACGTAAACACACCACTACTCAAATAATATTTCATTTAAATAATTTCTTAGTAACAAAATTAATGTTGAAACTTTAATTTTCTTTCTAATTACTTTTTAATGACATTCTTATAATTACAATTTGTAATTCCGAAACTAAAAACCTTTAATTCCGAAAACGTTAATATTACATATTTTTCTTGATTCCCTTTCAAGTTTTAATACGTTTTCTCTGAACAAAAATTTTACTTTTATTTTTATATTTTTAATTATATCTGCCATATTGGATTTAAATGAAAAATGGAATTCGTATCTTCGAGTTCATTAACTTGTCATAAAATGTATTTATAATATGTGTATACTAGCTTCTCCTAGCGGCTTCGCTCGCATTTAGGCTGGCAATAATGGCAAGGGAACGTATTCCCGGGATAAAACTATCCTATTCTTTCTCCAATATTCTACCAAAATTGGTTCAGTGGTTTAGGCGTGAAAAGGCAACAAACATACAGAAAGAGTTACTTTCAGTTTTATAATATTAGTAGTATGGATGGATAGTTTTACTTATTTACAGAACTATAGTAAGTATGTTTTTTTTGGAGCAGACGTAAGACCAATAAATATTTAGAAAAAATAGAAAGAAAGAAAAAATATTTATTTGTGACCCACACAGGAGACACGAGATAAGGAAGAACACAAAAAAACAATAATAATAAATAATAACCCCGTGCGAGACCAAAAAGGCTCCTATCTCAGCATGTGCAGCTATATTTAAAAGAAAATAACGCAGCGCTGATATTCTAATAAGACCCACTGTTGATGCCATGGACACTTCTTCATCACTTGATGTTTCACGGAAACGGAAAAAACAATATTTATTTTTTGTGTCATTTATATACATATCAATATTACTTAGATACTTTGATTTCGAAGCATAAAGGAATGGAATGTGGTCAAGTCGATTCGCTTCTAGGAGCAAGGGACTAACCAGTTCTAAGTAAGTCTAATATTACGTCAAATACCTTTCCGCCCGATTGGTTTAAGACTAGGCTGGAATTAAACAGTTTCGAAGAGACGTTTTCCAAGAAAGTTCTATTAATACTTTAAATGAGAAAGTCTGCATATTTCTTCAAATCAATCACACTTCAACAGCTGAGACGAAATTTGTAACACGGGCACATTGCGGGCAAACAGGATGGTCGATAGCTCTAAAGTTCTGGTGTGGTGACCACCTACTAAAAGACGCAGCGTTGAAAATCCTCTCACTAGGTGGACCGATGACCTGGTTACGGTTGCGAGAATCCGCTGGATACGAGACGGACAGGAACCGTCGAAATGAGGAATCTGGGGGAGCCCTATGTTAAGGCGTATATATTCCCCAATATTGACGCGGTACTGGCTTCCACCTGCTTGGTGTCAGCATATCAATATTGAATCTCTTTTTGGGCAGTTTTGTTTGCTAATTATTTTTTGATTTACTTATCCTATATAAGATAAGAAGAATTTTTAACTCTAAATTTTTCTGTGTAAAAATATTTCAAACATTCAAGTTTCTTTAGAGGAGGATGCAAAAGCAGCGAAAAAATATCGTGCTGTTAATTATTTTTTTAAAGCAAAAGTATTAGTCATACCAAAAATTCATGTTTCACAAATAATTTACATGAATCAATTACAAATAGGTATATATTTTTTTCAAACCTTTTAACCTAGCCGTTACTAAGGAGTAAGCTTTAGAAAGTAACCGCTATACCGCACTTAAACGAAGTAAGAGAGAGGAAATACGGGCAGAGACCGGTGACTGAATTTCCTTAGTAAAAAGTCATAATTCGTGGTTTCTTACTTCGTTTCTCCTCCAGTATTGAATTAATTTAAAAGATAAATAAATTGAATAAAAAACATAATGTTGTGCTTCTATGCTTTTCTTTTTTTTTCATTTATAGTTGTCAAATTTGTTCACTTGGCCTCTGTTGAAGGCGCAATTTTGAGCATTTTGTGAGGGTTCTAGTGCTTCTAAAGATAATGTTAGTTTATGGAATATCTTTTAAATTGGTCAAATATTGGAGGAGGAAATAGGCGAGAGCCAAACCTAGAATTAAGACTTTTTACTCAGGATATTCAGTCGGATGTCTGCGACCGCGGCTGAAATGATGATGATGAGGGTAAACCATGACCTGCATTAAGATGTAGGATACTTATAGTAAGTACCAGCCCAGTAGTACACTCTTCTGGGATTTCATGCAGGCAAAGTCGGTACCAAACATTAGTAGATCAATCAAAATTACGATCACAAACATCAATCATTTGTCTATATATGTATTTATATTAAATACTTAGGTAAAGTTATTACCATACTATACATATTCCCTCTTACATAATATTCAATATAAATTAATCAGAACGCGAACTTAAAGCAAAGGTACATAATTAATTCATCCAGACACAAAAGTTCCTAAGTGTTTCTTAAGCAAGGGCTTATCGCCGACTTCGTAAGGGCTTGCCTACACTATCAGCGATGCTTTTATAAATGAAGGTTTTCTGAAATTATTTGCACTAGGCTACTTAACGTCATGTTGATGTTGTAAGTTACGTTTTCCAAATAGGAAACCTCTAGCCAGAGTGGCACCAACTGTTGGCGTCAATTTTCCAGAAAACCCTCATTGTGTTGATAATCTATTGAATTGGAATCTCCTGTCTTAATAATATGCTAGTGTATTAACGTCATCCAAACGAATTGATGAACCTCATTATTGTAAAGAGGTTGTACAGTTGTTTACATTTTAATAACAGTACTGATCAGATTTCGACATTTCTATCTTTGATAAAAAGCTACAACACCGCTGAATGTGATAGTCTACTTTTAATCACAGAAAATATACCCCGATATCGAAGGTACAGGAAAAAGCTATAAAAAGTTAATAAAATTGGATGTTTTTGCATTTTAGACAAATCAAACCAGCTTGTGGCAACACTTACTTAATTTACATTTTTTTCAATACTTTTTTGTGTTCAGTTTATTTTTATAAAAGACTGAATTTATACACACATAATGAATACAGCCAGAATATTATTTTAGTTTTTGAATAAACATTTTTACTCAGTAGAAATTCATCGCGTTACTAATGTATGCTTTTTGGATACTCATCCATATTTATGGCTGATTCTTTTAGAAAAGCTTTAATTTTCGAGATATTCTTCGTTTTTGGACAAACATGATGAATTATTAATTTATGAGTGATCGTTGAATTAATTTTTCATGCTTATACCTACGTACGTACTATGTAGGTATGTTGATTTTGGATTAGTTGCCATCAGATATGTAAGTAGAATTTTATGAAGAACGGGCTCTCGACCCGGATCGAAAATATATTTTCTAATACGTGGGTCACACTGAAAGTTTTTAGATTAGGCCAGTAAGTAAAGCAGCCGAAGAAAAAAAAGAAAAAAAATCGAATTAGGAACTCTTTGAGAATCTGTAGACTGATGTGTATGAATTCTTTTATTGGGTTGGACCACAAAAATATTTATATAAGGAGTTTTTGGCGGGCTTTTTTCGGGTGAAGTTCAGCGGCTGTTAATATTATTTGCAGATTGATTCCTAGTGGTTATTGTGATATAAAATTGTTGTAGTTTTTTGTCTCAATTGTCTACGCATATAGACAATATGTGGAAATCATTGACAGAAGTGATCTCGGGATAGAAGGGCGGAGAATTTTATTGTAGTATTGACTACCTAAGCAAAGCTTACTGGGAAGCCTGACTCGATATAATTTGCTGCCAAATACTCCAAAAAACATTAGAATATGTTACATCCGCATTCTAATGCATAATAAAGAATATTAAAACCCATTTATACGTGGCTAAAAGGTCCTAGCAACCAGGCCATAAAACTTACATAAAAAAATAAAAAATAAATCTTTTATTTGTACAAATTGGCGGTAATTTAAAAAGTGTCTGTCGTGCGCCAAAATGGATTTGACTAGAGATTTTTAGAAGACTTTCGTTGCGGTTGTATTAGTATTTTATGATGAAGACCCATCCCGTGCCACTTTTTACAACTGGTTCAATGTGTATAAACGTGGTCGAAGCAACCTCTCTGAAGGTTCGCGAGAAGGACGTCCTTCTACGGCGACTAATGACGATAATGTGAGTGCTGTGCAGCTAATGATAGAAGCTGGTAGAAGGGTGACATGTAAATCATTCCGGTTTTTATTTTCTAAAACCTTTCAAGGTGACCCCCGTATATATTAGGATTTTCGTAACAATGTAAAACACTGATGTTCAGCAGTAGCCCTATATAGTTGGGAAAAGTTTAGGCATCATATAATTTACTATAATAATAATCGTATTCCAACTTCATCTTCTAAAAATATTATCGCTTCACCTCTTCAGTGTGAATCGTACCTAAACCGGAATTTATTAATTATTGTCTCAGGTTTGATACTAAATTGTGCACGCGGCTTCAGTTATTTATTAGTTAATTAAAGTGACAATCTTGCAGCCAGTTACGAACTCACGTTAAGTTAACGGCCCGGTTAAATTATGACGGTTCTGTTAAAATTTAACTTGGATGTCGGCGTTTTGGAGGAGTACTCCGAATTGAAATATTGACAGTAACAGTTGCTTGTGTATCGCAGTTAGTCTATTGAAAAGTTAATTGCTTTTTGGTACTCATTGGCTTGTAAGCTGCTTTGAACTTTCATTTTAGGGGTTAAGGTTCAAAATAGGTTTATTTTTATTTACTGTAACTGTACAGCCATGAAGGCTGTATTCCCCGAAGCGTTTGTCAGTGGTATACTATAGGTAGGCAGTGTCCCACATTTCGTCAGTTATGTTTAAGTCTTATGTTATTGAAAGCAAGCCTATCGTCACCAACTACCAACAAACTTTCTGCGAAATTCCGGGTTGGAAAACCCAAGTACTTTTTCTTCAACCTACGAGTCGAACCTCATGGTCAGCATTAAGGCTTAATGTTTATGCACTCATACAGGCAATTGTCGCTTAGATGAGCGGTTCAAATACTATGTAGCGCGTAGCCATATTAAATATCTTTAATTTCAATATTCTTCAATTGCCAAACCTTCTGATAACACCCAACCACACACTTAACGGCAAAACTAGTTGTAGTAAAAAAACTTATGGAAATGAACCCTATTTATATACGTGTAATTGTTAAAGTTTACATTTAGACGGAGACATGAATACATAAACTCAAACCATTTTGCCATGGGGGTAGACAGAAATTATAGAACGCCAACTGCTTCCATGGTAACATACTCATTTTGCTTCATATAAGTTCATACTATAGTACATCTAGTAGTGCAGTGTGGTGTGCATAGCGTTATCATCATCATCATATCAGCCGAAAATCGTCCACTGCTGGACTTAGGCCTCCCCCAAGCGTCACCACATTGACCGGTCCCGTGCGTCTCGCAACCAGCAGAACCCCGCAACCTTCACCGGACATCGGTCCACCTTCCAACGCAACATCTTCCGATTTGCGGTCGCCACTCCAGAACCTTTCTGCCCCATCCAATGTGCCCTGCCCACTGCCACTTAAGTTTGGAAATTCTACGGGCTATGTCGGTAACCCTGGATCTCTTACGGATCTCTACATTTCTGATTCGATCACGCAATGAAACGCCGAGCATAGCCCTCTCCATTGCCTTTTGAGTGACTGTAAACTTTCTGATGAGGCTTATTGTAAGCGACCACGTCTCAGAGCCATATGTCATCACTGGCAACTCACACTGGTCATATACTTTCGTCTTGAGACACTGTGGTAAGCTGGACGGGAAGATACCGCGCAACTTCCCGAACGCTGCCCAGCCGAATCGGATTCGACGGTTGACCTCTTTAACGAAGTTGGCCCTACCCAACTGGATCGTTTGCCCCAGGTAGACATAGTCGCCAACAACTCCGAGTGTAGAGTCTACGATCTTGATAGGAGTGAGTGTTACATGGTCATTCACCATGACCTTGGTTTTTTTCATGTTAATTTTAAGATCCACTCTTTCGGAAGCTCTACTGAGGTCATCAAGCATTGTACTGAGGCTCTCCATGGTCTCAGCCATGACCACTATGTCATTGGCAAACCGAAGGTTAGTGATGTACTCGCCATTAACGTTGATGCCTAGCCCCCTCCAATCCAGAATCTTGAATACATCCTCCATAGCGTTATAGACAAGAAAAATAATAATTCTCGTGCACAATACCAGGTAAGTACAACCTAAAGCAGCTTAACGTTTTCATTCCAGGAGCGTACCTAAACTTAACAGCTCCAACAAGTTTCCGTGGAACAGTTAAACCGTTTGTCTGTGACGTCACTTGTCTCTGCAATAAAATCTCTATTAGGTTCGTAGTCGCTAAGATATTGTGCTTGGAAGATGCCTAGATTTAGTTGTTAATTTCAAAGTAGCTTTTATTTTGAAAGGTTATTATTCTGCTTGTTATGTTGAGTGATTATGATTAAGACGTAACTTGTTTAATTGTAGGTACAAGGCAGACATTAGTGGCGAAACGTCAAGGGGCGCCCCTAGGAGAACATACATGGATATTATTGGTGTGCGTTATGAACGTAATTGAAGAAAACCGGCCACGCGCAGTACTAGGGTTCCGAAGTTGCATAATAATGCAGACTAAGACGAGAGTTTTGTTGTTGTTACATGAACATTAAAACGGTTTCAACGGCACACAACGTCTAAAAACGGGCCCACATAGGATGATGTTTTTTTTAAATCTATATGCTCGTGTTTAACAAATATCTCATCTGATGGTAAGCGATGATGTGGTCTACGGTGAAGCATGCTTGCCTAAAAGTAACCTATTCACTCTTGACTTAAACTCAAGAAGGACTAACTGATAACTGAAGAAGGAGTTATAAAATCCAACTACGCAACTGAATTAGAAAAATATTATCTATTTGAGTACCACCGCAGGTGCGAATTGCGAAAGGAGCCTATACGAGCGCTTTAGAGCCACGGGGAATGGTATGTTTCATTCCTGCATCCTTGCGCGCACGCTCCTTGTTTATTTCTCTTTCGGAATTTGAAAAATTTCGTATGTATTCACCTGTAATCAGCGGTATTCACTATTTCGTTCTGGAAAGTTTTACGTTACTCAATTAGTGATGTAGTCGGGTCGAATATTGACTTTATAGATGGATTTATATCGACAAAAGAAAATAAGTAATTTCCTTGGCAATCGAATCTAATTTGACTTTAGATTACAAAAAGTCGAAAATACTTCTGCACTAACACAAAATAGACTCCCCTGCGCGCATGCGCTTTATGAACTACGGACCGGTACTGCCAACGACTCCGGCCACTCCAATGCGTTATTCGAGTTTAAACATTATTTATTTAGAAATCATTATTATTAAGGACGTTATGACTGTATTTTTATATATTTTACATGGTTCATAAGCATATATTTACTATCTGTTTAACACAGCTAACAACGTTATTTTGGTAATTTTTCAATGGCATTTATACAAAATTGTCACTATTCCAAGTACATTTTATAAGTTGGTCGACTATTACTCGTAAAATTGTAAAATTCTTATCTGTGATAGTTTTCCTTTTAATTTCGTTATATTTACTACAGCCGTGAATTTTTACACATAGCCAACCATTTCGCTGACAGGGGGGGGGACACTTGACTCTAACAAAAATTTGCAATTCAAAGCTTAATTTTACGTAAACGGATGTTTGAATCGAAAAATGGTTTTAACAAACCCATAATATTTTTGAATGGCCCATCCAACGATACCCCCCACCATGAGATAGACGAAGAAAAAAAACATCCCCTCTTTATGTCTATAGCAGGAAAAAAAAAAAAAAAAAAAAATTTTACCTCTTTTTTGGAATTATTAATATGTATATCCATGCCAAATTATAGCTTTCTGGTACTTAGATTCTCTGAGCTAAGCTGCGGACGGACAGACGGAGAGAGCCTAACTATAAGGGTATTGTTTACTTCGGAACCCTAATTAGGGTTCCTTGTTGACTTCGGAACGTAAAGATTGTAGCAGAGGTTCTGTAGTTTCTGGCTACTGAGTTTATTTATTATTGTGTCATTGAGTCCTAATTCTTATCTCTCGATTTTGTGTTTATTAGTCATCATTTTAAATCTGCCGCATACAATTGCTTTTTTGATCCCCTATTTCATGGATTTGTAGGTCTTAAAGTACATAACTTGCTGACAGGCTGTTATATAACCTCTGCCAATCTCATCAAAAACACAGGTGTAATGCTTTTAAGTCATAGTATAAATAACCAATTATCCAGCTAGGTTATTTTGAAATACGACGTTTTATCAGAACAAACTTCAGCAATTTACCCCTTCTTTATCAAAAGTCATTCCGGTGTGCGCAACTAATTTCGTCGCATCAAATGGTTCCCAAAAACGGTACAGATGGAGAGATCGGTGCAATATTCCCTCTCAAAGTACTCGTAGATCTCAAACGATGCTTTTACTTGCAGTCAATATTTAATGTAGGTATATTTGAATAGGTACAACATCTATGTTAGAACATAAATTAGTGGTACGAGTATATCGTCGACAGTTTGTTGATACTATTGCTATTATATATCTAATAATATAGCAATAATACCTTTAAACGAGCAATTCTTGTATATATATAATCTGAATCTCGGAAACGGCAAATTTAGTATGCAGGGCCTTTCGAAAACGATAAATCGATCTAGCTAGATTTCATTTTTAGAAAACGTCGTTTTGTCTATTTTCACCCGAGCAGAGCTCGGTCGCCCAGGTACATTATTCCGGACCAAATGACATGAAGCTAAAGGATTATGTAAGAATAATTGCAGGTGGCGTTCTGTAGTTTCTGCCTACCCCCCATGAGAAAAGGCACATAAGAATCTGAAAAACATTGCCATCTCCTTTTTGATATGATATACTCGTAAACAGTAAGACCCCGGAGAGGTAATTCCTGTTTGATGAGGCACCATACAATAGAACATAATTATCATCATTATCATTTCAGCTGAAAGACGTCCACTGCTGAACAGAGGCCTTCCCCAAGCGTCGCCACACTGATCGGTCCTGTGCGTTTTGCATCAACCGCACGCCCACAGCCTTGACTAGGCCACCGCTCCACCTAGAGGGAGGCCTTCCAACGCTACGTCTTCTGGTACGCGGTCGTCATTCTAGAACTTTTCAGCCCCAACGGCCATCTGTTCTGCGAGCAATGTGCCCTGCCCACTGCCACTTAAGTTTGGAAATTCTTCTGGCTATATCGGTAACCTTGGTTCCCTTGCGGATGTCTTCATTTCTGATTCAATCACGCAAGGAAACTCCGAGCATAGCCCTCTCCATTGCCCTTTGGGTGACTTTAAGCTTTCTGATGAGGCCCATTGTGAGCGACCACGTCTCTGTCCCGTAAGTAATCACTGGCAACACACACTGGTCATAGATTTTCGTCTTGAGACACTGTGGTAATTATAAAATTCAAATCCATAATTTGAAAAACAACTTTGAATTGTAGCCTTAAAATGTCGCGGGATGTTGCGGCGCTGTCTAAACTGCGACAAGTCGTCAAACTTCTCTGTCAGCTAATCAAACTTTCAACTGACGAATAATAAGCCGAGCCTTTGTCAAATTGCCCGGTTTCACTTCAAGTTTGCTGCTAATGATTATAGAGATATTGTTTAAAACAGTGTAAATAGATATTATAATATGACTATCATGACTCAAAGAATATCTCCATTAAATTATTTCTGTACAAAATAGAGAACTTACATTTTAAAAATGGTATATATTGCAGCGGTACCTACTTAAAATGTTGTAATAATGAACATAAAGGTCATGTAACTTTATTCACAATAAGGCATTATCACAATCTTTGTGACTATAATGCAATTTGATTAAAACCTAATTCAGTTCTCATTAAAGAAGAAACTCTGCAAAATATGTTTTTCTCAATAGGGCAAAAGACACTCCTCATCTTCTTTCAAGTCCGAAAATGTATTTAAGCGATAAGCAAGCACTTTACCTACAAGTGCGCTTTTTAAGCCAATCACGCTTCACCTACATATTGTCTCGAGCGCTGCCAAAATATCTTGTGGAGCTTAATTTGTACGATAAGGAAGAAAGCCTGAAATAAAAAATATATACCAGGAAGGCACGATTTGTAGAAATACCAGCAATGTACGAATTGAGGCAAAAAGAGGGTAGTAAGCGAATGTTTGCTGGTGCAAACTATTGTAAGTCGGTCCTCACGTGATCTGGGAATTACGTACATAATATTGGAGCTTTGAATGGGGAAAATGTTGCTAAGGAAAAGAACCTAAGTACCTAAGTTCTGATATAGGAGCGGCACCTCATACACCTTCTATAGACTAACGAACAATTATTATTATTATAACTGGGGCAACTCGTCAAGTTAGAGGCAAAAATGTGGGGGTAGCACCTCTGACTCACCCATCGGGGCATACTAGCGTTATGTTATATGGTTAAAGCCTAAAAAGCAATCTACAGCTGCCTTTCCTCAAGTTGAAAATCTCATACATATTGTTACAAGATTAGGCAACGCTATCTAGCGACGAGAGAAAGAACTAGGTGTAGCTAGTAGCGCCATCTAGTATCAATTAGCAAAACTAAACTTCTCGAAATTTCGTGTGAATTGAACTTTCCAGAACTATCGAGCCGAATGTTTTGGAAAGTTCTCGTCGTTTCGGGAACAGAGTATTTTTAGGTCGAATATGCTGGAAAGTTCTCGACGCATCTAGAGTATGGAATGGTCCAGAAACTTCTCCCGTGCTATATAAAAGGCAGTCGGGTTCGTCATAGGACAGTTTCGATTTGGAATCGATACAGTGCGATCTAGAAGAAACGAAAGAGTGCGAAGTAATAAAATTGTTTAAGAAGTGTTTCAGTAATAACGTGTGATCAATTAAAGTCTGCTGTTCAAATAAATTATCCCTGAACCCCAGCTCGTAAAAACATTATACTTCGACTAGAAAAAATGAAGAAGTCAAGAAAGCCTTAGCTCTTTGGGTAGGTGGGAGTCAACAATTCTTCAACACAATGTATTTCGACACAATGTATTTTGTTAAGAAATAAATGACTTATGACTCAATGCATAGTACTGCACAGTAAAATAATAGCAAAACGTAACGTACACAAAACATATCATGTTTATGCCTACTGCAAATTGTTCAACTCCGATCGGGTCAATTTATTTCAGTTTTTGTTTGAAAAAACTTTTCTAACAGGAAATAGAATATATCTTCACAACCTGTGTTGTTCTAATACGTCATTCGAGGAATTTCGGGGGAAGTTTTCCGCTGAGCTACTGAAAATGTACGAACCAATTATATTTTACTTTAATTGGAAGTGTACAGCCATTTCATAATTGGTCGTCGAGTTCTGTCGTGTTATTTTTGTTTTGGTGTTTATGTCTTGAAAATCACAAACTAAAAGTAGAGATGAATGTTCGGGAATGTCATTCTAGAGTTCTCTAATTGGCCTCGGATCCGTATGTGCTCGGTATTACTAACTTGAGACCCACCCCTTTTTTTTTGAAGGTGGTAAAATGACACCAATGGCTCTTCCCCAACATCAATTACAAGACAGACATTTCCATATAAACCAATATTGCAGAGCGTTATTAGCTAATTAGAAAATAATCCCTCGATCAATGCTCACTCGGGTTGAGTGTACTACGGCTTTACGAGCATCCCCTGCAAATACGATAAAAATACAAATCTGAAGGCTGGGCCATAGAATAAGAGTGTATAGAAGCGACACTGCCTACAGTTTTAGGGCGTAAGAATTATTCAACCACGTTACACACCAAAAAACGATAGCGATCAAACGCTTTATGTCATATATGTTGGAATTACCTGCAGTGTAGGTATGGTTGGTCCTACACAATCGTTTGCTAATCGCTCGCTGTTTGTCAAATGCACTTATTTAAAAAAAACCGCCAACAACTCTAAAACTTTTGTATTGAAGAGCAATTATTGCGCAAAAATCTCTATCATTTTGCTCTTGCAAAAGATACGTAATAAGCCTGCCGGTTGTTATTCATAGATGTTTAAGAGTTGGCAGAAGCCCGAAAGTCTGATTACCAAACTAACCGAGGTTTATCGTTTTACCTAGTTACTGGGTTGTGGAGGTCAGATAGGTAGTCGCTCCATGTGATATACTGGTATTCAGCTGCACCCGGTTAGGTTGGAAGCTGACCCCAATATAGTTGGAAATAGATTAGGCAGATAGCTATAGTAGGGAGGTAGGCATTGTGGCTTGCCCACATAACCATCGATATTTTGAAAACTTTGCTCTAGCTTGTACGATTGCGATAGCGGGGTTATAGAAATAATACGAGTAGGTAGGTGATTATTTTGGCAGCGTCTGTGTACGCACAAAGGCCTTTCGCCTCTGCATGGTGTCTTTAGTCTATGATCTGATTATTTATCTTCACGCTTTTCCCCAACGAAGAGCTTCAAGTTGTAGAGTTTCTAATTAGGTCACGATTAGAATGATTGAATAAATTCATGATAAGAATTTTTATTATGTTAAATTCAATGTGTTTAGTTTATGATCGCGATACTGAAAGAACAATATTTGTAGTTGATCAAGACAAACCCTGTAAATCTAAAATGTACCTGTTTCCCAAAGCATGTAGAAGAGATGAGAATGTTGAGATGGATGTGCGGCGTGACGAGATTGGATAAAGTGAGGAATGAGTATATTATAGGAAGTTTGAAAGTGACTCCAGTGACAGAAAAGTTGAAAGGTAACCGTTTGTTCTGGTATGGTCATGTGATGAAGAGGGATGAAACGCATGTTACTAAAAGAGTTATGAATATGAATGTGGATGGATGGAAAGGAAGAGAAAGGCCAAAGAAAAGATGGATGAACTGTGTGAGGAGTGGTATGAAAGAAAAGGGATTCAGTGATAGCGTGACAGGGGACAGATTGCGCCGACCCCAAGTAACATGGGATAAGGCCAGGAAGATGATGATGTTTCCCAAAGCAAATCAACTGTCAACAGATTCCTTCCATAAACACATACAAATAACTGATAAGGCACGATCTTTTTCTGCCTGATTACGAAAACCTTATCGGGTTTTCCATCTGGAATTTTCAGTAACACCCTGGAGTCCTGATTGATTGCAATAGTCTCTGCCCTGTTACTTGGAACTTAACTTAACGGGTAAAATTTAGGCGTACTATAAAGATGTACCTCTGTCCAACCCTTCGCAGAATATAGAAAATGTAAAATGCTTGTAATAGGATGAACCACAGACATAAATATCTAACTAGATAATGCAACTCTCTCCATTTGTATGAAAACCAAGCGTGCCACATTTTCACACACAATTTGAAAACAAATTTACTTACCAATGAAAGAAAACATATCCAATGCCTCGGAAAACTTTTTCTATACAGCCTTTACAGCTTAGTATGGCATAAAAAGGCATTTAACTAGATTTCGGTGGATATCCGTTGCCGATAATGATAAATGAAAAGCTAAAATTACGATCATTGATTGTAATTTCACTCCGTTTTTTGACACGCGTACATACATACTGTTACAAGATAGGCCAACGCCATCTAGTATTGAATAGCGAAACTAATGTTCTCGAATGTCGAATGGAATTTTCCAGATGGTTCGAACCGAACATTCTGGATGTTTCTAGTCGCTTCGGGAACAATGAGTTCGAAAGTCGATTGTTCTGGAAGTTACTCGAATTATCTAGAACAGTATGGAACGTTCCAGAAACTTCTTCAGTGCTATATAAAGAGCGGTCGGATTCGTCGTGTATCAGTTTCGATTGAGAAGCGATACAGAGCGATCAAAGCGGAAAATAGTGCGAAGTAATAGAATTGTTTAAGAAGTGTTTTTGTAATAAACAGTGATTAATTGAAGTCTGCTGTTTAAATAATTTATCCCTGAACCCCAGCACGTAACAAATTGGTGTCAGAAGTGCGGGATAAATTATGCCGGTTCTACCGAAGGATGAAACGGAAGGGATGCGCACCAGGAGTCAGCGCCAGCAAGACGTAGACCAGAGGCGCTTTGGAGACGCTCCCTCACCGTCATCAAGTGGACATCGAGACTCCGCGGCTGCAGCGGAACCAGCTCAATCGTCGGCGTCGCCTGACCTAGCCGCCCTTATAGCATTCATGCAAGAGCAGGCTCGCCGTCAGGAGGAGCAAGCTCGCCGCATGGAGGAGCAGATACAGCGCGACAAAGAGGAGCAGGCTCGCCGTCAAGAGGAGCAGGCGCGCCGCTTAGAGGAGCAGCTGCAGCGTGATAAGGAGGAGCAGACCCGTCGTCAAGAGGAGCAGGCTCGCCGTCAGGAGGAGCAGGCGCGCTGCTTAGAGGAGCAGCTACAGCGTGATAAGGAGGAGCAGGCCCGTCGTCAAGAGGAGCAAGCTCGCCGTCAGGAGGAGCAGCTCTTGGTGATTAAGGACCTCCGCGGAGCAATTGGTAAGGAGATGAAAGAGGTAAAGGACCAGATCCAGCAACATGAGACCCGCATCGTCGAAATGGAGAAGTCAATACGTGGCCTCAAGTCTGGGGATGGGATCGGGCCAGCTGCGGTAGTGGCAACTTCGCCTCGTGGTTTTAAAGTGCCACCATTTGATGGCTCATCGTCATGGTCCGCCTACAAAATTCAGTTTGAGGCCGTGATGAAATCGAATGGATGGACTAAAGAACAGGCCTTGACTGCTCTAACCTTGGGCCTTCGCAACCAGGCCTTGACTGTGTTAGAGGCGCTGGGAAAAGAGGTCACTTTCGAGAAGTTTCTGGAAGCATTAGAAGCTAGATACGGCGACGCGCACCTGGAACATGTGTTTCGGGCCCAACTGAAAGACCGGTCGCAACGGGTTGGTGAAACTCTTCAGCAGTGGGCTTTGGAGGTGGAAAAGCTGGTTCGGAAGGCTTACCAGTCGTCACCTGTGCTGATCGACGTGAACCTCGTACAGGCGTTCACGGATGGGATCCGCGACCTGGAGGTTAGGGCTGCAGTAAGGCTAGGTCATTTCAAGGACCTCAAGGATGCTCTAGCCCATGCTTTGGAGGTGGAGGCAGTACGGCGGGACGAACGGACTCACCGAATCAGGGAGGTTGCAACTTCACCCCGATGCTATGGCTGCGGAGAGAGAGGCCACATCCGATTGAGCTGCCCGAAGCGAAGGCCTCCCCACGGTGGTAAGCAGTCGCCATTGGTAGGATCATCTGACGTCCCTGCTGGGCAACAGCAGCAGGGAAACGAGTAAATGCCAGGACTAAGGGGCGGGTGCTGGCTGGTTATGGAAGAGCCCCAAGGATCTCGATCTCACAATCCTGTGACGGAAACAGCTTGATCATCGAGGGCGAAATTAACAGAACACCATGCAAGCTGACACTGGATACTGGGGCTTCTCGGACAGTTGTCAGTTTCCAACTAGCTAGACGGTTTCTTGGGGACTTCTTCGGGAGCCATGAAGGTGTACATCTGAGAACAGCCACCGGTCAGCACATAACCGTCCGAGGTGAGAAGGAGGTGGACATGAAGTTAGGAAACAAAGTTTACCGCCACAATGTTATCGTGGCCGACATAGTGGACGACTGCATTCTGGGTTTGGACTTCATGCGAAAACATCACTGTGAGATCGACGTTTATCAAGGTGTATTAAAGTGTGGCTCAGAGGAAGTCTTCATGGAAGGTGCAGCATCGGGAAAAGTGTATTGCTTAGAAAAGGTTATTCTTCGTCCAAGGTCAGAAACAATCATACCAGTTTGTCTACCAAGGAATTCTGGTCAGGAAAACCGATGTGTACTTATAGAAGGTTTAGATAACGATGCTTCATGGAAAATTGCACGCACATTGGTAAGAGGTACTAGTGGTTCATCAGTACGCGCACTCAGCACAAGTGACCAGGACCTGGTGCTCAAGAAAGGCACATTATTAGGCACTTGTGACGGAGTGGTTTGGATGCGTAGATGCCACGAACACGCAACCAACACCAAAGTTAGTGCAAGATTCGATGTGTCATCGCTTTTGAAGAACAGCCAGAATAACTTGTCGGAAGATGAAAAGAACAAGGCTAAGAAGATGTTAAACAAGTTCGCCGACATTTTCTCGACAAATGATGCCGACATAGGGAAGACTGCGTTAGTACAACACAGAATAAATACAGGAAATGAGGTACCAATCCGCCAGCGACCAAGACGTGTTCCAGTGGCACGGGAACGGGAAGTGGACGACATGATCAAGGGTATGGTAAAAGACGGCGTGATTGAACCTTCATCCAGTCCATGGTGTTCACCGGTAGTATTGGTGAAAAAGAAGGACGGCAGCATGCGCTTCTGTGTAGACTATCGCCGACTAAACGACATCACGAAGAAGGACAGTTATCCGTTGCCAAGAATCGATGACACGCTGGATACGCTATCGGGAATGAAGTGGTTTTCCACCTTAGACTTAAAGAGTGGCTACTGGCAGGTCGAGTTAGACCCTCGAGATAAGGAAAAGACAGCTTTCTCTACAGGCAAAGGATTGTGGCAATTCAACGTTATGCCATTTGGACTGTGTAATGCGCCTGCCACCTTTGAGAGATTGATGGAGCGGGTACTTACTGGGCTGATTGGTGACGCCTGCCTAGTCTACTTGGATGACATTATAATCGTGGGACGGACGTTTGAAGATCACCTCCGCAATTTGGAACGTGTGCTGTCAAAGATACGAGGAGCCAATCTAAAGCTAAGTCCAAAGAAGTGCGCGTTGTTCAGGCGGCAAGTGAACTTTTTAGGACACGTGGTTTCCGAAGAAGGTATTCAAACGGACCCGGATAAGCTCGTTGCCGTTAAGGATTGGCCAGTTCCGGAGAACAAAACGCAAGTCAGGGCATTTCTCGGTTTGTGCTCCTACTATCGGCGGTTTGTGAAGAGCTTTGCTGACATTGCCCGACCTCTTCATAAGCTAACTGAAGACAAGATACAGTTCTGCTGGAATGAGAGCTGTGACGTTGCATTTCAGAAGCTAAAGGAAGATCTGTGCAATGCACCCATCCTAGGCTATCCTGACAATGAAAATGAATTCATAGTTGACACAGATGCCAGCAATACTGGAATCGGCGGGGTATTGTCTCAACGAAAAGGAGATCATGAGGTTGTAATTGCGTACTTCAGCAAAGCCTTATCCAAACCTGAGAGGAACTACTGTGTCACTCGAAGGGAGCTTCTAGCTGTAGTAAAGACATTGCAGCATTTCAATAAATATTTGTTGGGGCGGAAATTCCTCCTGCGAACGGACCACGCTGCTTTGAAATGGCTACTGCAATTTAAGAACCCAGAAGGACAGGTAGCAAGATGGATTGAGCTACTGCAAGAGTTTGATTTCGTAATTCAACATCGCAGCGGAACGTCGCACGGTAATGCTGATGCTCTCTCGCGAAGACCGTGTCCAGACCAATGTAAACATTGTGCGAGACAAGAAGCTAAGCAGGTAACGCTAGTGCGGGTTTTGGGGACGGATCTTAGCGAAGAGTGGAAGGAAACCTTGCAGAGTGCTCAACAAGAAGACAGAGACCTAAAACCGATCCTTGAATGGAAGAAATCAGGTGCTCCTAGGCCTCACTGGAGTGATGTCGCAGCAACCAGTTCCATCACCAAGAGTTATTGGGCACAGTGGGAAAGCTTGGTTATCCAGGATGGAGTTCTGTGCAGGAAATGGGAGAACGCTCGCGGTGACCAGTGTCATCTACAAATGGTCGTACCTAAAGTTAAGGTGCCGGAGATCCTACAGCTCTACCACAATGGATGTTCAGGGGGTCACATGGGAGTTAAGAGGACTTTAATCAAGATCCGAGAACGATTTTACTGGATCCATTGTCGAGAGGACGTTGAGGAATGGTGCCGCAAATGCACAAGTTGTGCGGCTGTGAAAGGACCACAAACTCGTAGCAGAGAGGCACTAAAGGTTTACAATGTTGGTGCACCGTGGGAACGTATAGCATTGGATGTTGCTGGACCATTTCCAGAAAGCCAAAGCGGAAACAAGTACTTCTTGGTCGTCATGGACTACTTCACGAAATGGCCGGAAGTGTTTGCAATCCCCAATCAAGAAGCCGTTACGGTGGCTGATAAGTTAGTTCACGAAGTTTTTTGTCGGTTCGGGGTACCCTTGGAGATCCACAGTGACCAAGGCCGGAACTTCGAGTCAGAAGTGTTCAAGGAGACGTGTCGTGTGATGGGTGCTCACAAAACCAGAACTACTGCTTATCATCCGCAATCAGACGGGATGGTTGAACGATTCAACCAGTCACTAGAGAGATATCTTGCAAAGGTTGTGGAAAACAGACAGAAGGATTGGGACAAACACATTCAACCATATCTCATGGCATATCGCAGTGCTGTTCATGAAACTACAACGGTAACACCAGCTTTTGCTAATTTCGGCAGAGAACTACGATTACCTGCAGATCTAATCACCGGTATCCCGCCTGAGTCTCCACGCAATGTAACAGATTATGCGAATGAGCTACGAAACAGGATGGATGATGTATATGAGCATATGAGACAGACAGGTCAACAGATGTCTGAGAGGATGAAGACCCGCTACGATCGGAAAGCGAACAATAAGGGCTTCGATGAAGGATCTCTTGTATGGTTACATAACCCGGCACGGAGCAAAGGAAAATCGCCAAAATTACAAGCAAAATGGGATGGACCTTATCGCGTAGTTACCAAGATCAATGACGTTACCTACCGAATTAAAAAGGGACCCCGAGGTGCATCAAAGGTCGTTCATGTGGATCGGTTGGTCCGTTATCATGGGTCTAACAATGCTCGGGACGAGCATGTCTAAGAGGGAGGCAATGTTACAAGATAGGCCAACGCCATCTAGTATTGAATAGCGAAACTAATGTTCTCGAAAGCTCGAATGTCGAATGGAATTTTCCAGATGGTTCGAACCGAACATTCTGGATGTTTCTAGTCGCTTCGGGAACAATGAGTTCGAAAGTCGATTGTTCTGAAGTTACTCGAATTATCTAGAACAGTATGGAACGTTCCAGAAACTTCTTCAGTGCTATATAAAGAGCGGTCGGATTCGTCGTGTATCAGTTTCGATTGAGAAGCGATACAGAGCGATCAAAGCGGAAAATAGTGCGAAGTAATAGAATTGTTTAAGAAGTGTTTTTGTAATAAACAGTGATTAATTGAAGTCTGCTGTTTAAATAATTTATCTCTGAACCCCAGCACGTAACAATACATACAGTACATACAATCGCGTCATCTAGTTAGATTTATATCTGTGGGATGAATGTTTGGTTCCAGTAACACCAATTAATAATTACACATAGAAAACAAAATAGTTTAACCCGATACCGAGAACTAACAAAACAACAACATAAAAATAACCCTCCATTGCATCGACAAATAAATACAAAAGATCACTAGGTGTACAACAATATTGACAAGCATTAACCCTCCGACTGCAGCCCCTAGTTAGCTTACATACGATAAGCGCCTCCCAGCGCCGCTCGCATGTTTTCCTTCCATCGGCATCTCGTTGAGCAGCGTATTTGCATAAATCAATAAATACAGGCACTCCACATAATACTTGGATGCAGGCGAGCTTGTTTTAAAAATGTAACGAACGTAGTTACATGCTGTACTCGTAGCTGTCAGGAAATAGGGCGCCATGTTTTTGTGGAGGTGAATTTTTGGGAATTACTTTCGTATGAATTGGGTTTGGAGATTATCTAGTTTTGTTACGCTTTGGGGAAAGCTGAATTTTCAGTAAAGTAATACTACCAACTTTTATGCATGACTTTTAATTAAGTCAGGTATGGTATGAATGAATTGTAGTTCGTAGGTAAATAATAACAGCCTTATGGTTCGATCTTTGAGGTTAAGCAACGCTTGCTGAGGTCAGTCCGTGGATGGGTGACCATCTATTACATCTTGAGACTCCTCTATGCCTCCAAAAGCACATTAAACCGTTAGTCCCGGCTGTCATCTGTAAATCTTTGACAGTCATCACAGAAAAGAAAAAAGGATCTGATACCAGTCTTACCAAGGAGTACTTTCTAGGAGTGTTCTTTCTTTCTTTCATTATTCCATTCTTTCTTTCTATCTTTATTTTTTCATTCTTTCTTTCTTTCGTGCTCTCTGACTTTTAGTTACTGGTTTGCGAACGTCAGTCACTCCATGTAAAACATGTTGGTACTCAACTGCATCCGAAGACTGGAAGCCGTCCCAAACATAGTTGGTTCAGGCTAGGCAAATTTATTGATGATATGATGAAATGGCAAAAGTGCCGTAACACAAATTTGTAACCATTGGAGAGCAGTGCTTGCCCAGTGGTAACAGCCGCGACTTAAAAGTTGCAGGCCGTGGGTTGGCTGGGCAGGCAGTTTGTGTAAATCATTTTATCACCCCTGCTCTCAAAACGGTGAAGGAAAACATCGTAAGGAAACCGGCATGTCCTAGAACCAAAATTGGAAGACATGTAACATCCACCAAACCGCACTGGACCCGCGTGGTGGGTTACAGACCACTGCCCTCTCACGTAGAGGATGGTTGTGTCTCAGCAATGGCTAGCATTTTAGCATTGGTTGAGATAACTACGGATAAAAAATACGCTCTTGGGTGATTGATGCTTGAAGTTACACCAACCCGATATACAAAACAATACATCACGATTATGGCATCGACCTTTGCTTAAATAAAATCAAGACCAACAGCCTATTTTTCTCAAAACCATTGTCCTCTTATCAAAAAAAGAACACACAAATCTCTAAAAGATATCCCATTTTTAACAGCCACAGTATTCAAACAAACATGAGAAATCAGTCAAACATGACCTATAAAGTGCAATACTCGCAAAGTGCCCGCTCTTTCACAGTACTAGGCTACAGCCAATAGGAAGCTCCCTTACCTCTGTACCAGCCAATAGGAGAGCGATCCCAAATCAATTTCTACATTTCACGTTATTTTGTTACCTTTTCAATATTTACCATCTCTGGTTTTTTTGCCGGATGAAGTTGTATTGGGTGTTACCTGTGTGCTTATGGACGTAATCTACGGTTTATGAACGCACGCTGCCGAACCGTTATTAATTCTGTCGGTTTAGAATGTTTGAATATTAATTATTTGTTTGTTTGTGCTTCGATGGAGTTGTTCGGTTTTTATGTGTGCATAAATGTGAGCGAGGGGTGTTTTTTTTTCGGTACACATATTGTTGTTACGTTCCTATTTGAAGTTGTTTTTTTTTGTCTGTATATTGAAAATGAATTTTACAATTGAAAATGATATAAAAGCTATAAATATTTAGCTAACCGTTTGTTTTTACTTTAGTTTTGTAAAATAATAATAATTGCTTAAATGTTTGTATGAAAAAACAACTGTTTTGTACTAAACATCAACAACAACATCGCGTCAAATAGTAAGGCTCGCATTGTTTGTTTAACATTTCAGGCGTCACTAACTGCATTTTGTTTTTATTACCAATAACTTTTATCCTTTTGTCTATTATTTTTATAATTTCATACGAAAATGTCCACGTTCATCAAACGGGTCATAAAACGCGCCTTCAACGTTCATGGTGCCTAAACCAAATGCAGATAATTTTTACTGGGGACATTACTGTAGGTACAATAGTAAACCCTCTTGACGAAATCATTTAGGTACATACTTCAACCACGAACATGAAATTTTAATCTTATCAAAACCGTATTTCATTTATGTGGGCGAAATCCAGGCAAACAAGCAAATGAAAATTCGGGTCTAATTAAAAAAAAACCGGCCAAGTGCGAGTCGGACTCGCGCACGAAGGATTCCGTACCGTTATCGCAAAAAACGGCAAACAAAACACGTTAAGGAAGGGGAGGGGCTCCCATACAACAAACGTATTTTTTTTTTTTTTTTTTTTGTGTTTTTTGTTGTAGCGGCAACAGAAATACATTATCTGTGAAAATACTACTGTCTAGCTATCACGGTTCATGAGATACAGCCTGGTGACAGACAGGCAGACAGACGGACCGCGGAGTCTTAGTAATAGGGTCCCGTTTTTATCGTTCGGGTACGGAACCATAAAAACTATTATTCGAACTACAATAAAGGCTTAATAAATAACTGAAATTATCCATGAAACTCTTCGTAAAATACAACGAATATTTTCACTAGTTAATACGGCTTAATTTAACAAAAAACGTTTTGAATTCTCTCGAATTATAACTTCAGCATTATTAATTTAATATACTAGTACTCGAAACGTATGAGTAATTTATGTAACGTACTTTTGTTCATGTTTACCTAGGCATTCATTAAATGTATGTGCCTTCAGAGGGTTGAAATAATAATTATATCAACTTGTAAAAGTTAACTATTGTAGGTATACAGACAACGAAGATCTACAATGACCGAAGTCATTGTAGATGGTTAAAAGTCCAGAGTGCCAGAACATTAAAATTACAGGCGGACACATACTTACGTGGAGTATGCGGCTATGACGTCTTCATCATCATCATCATATCAGCCGAAAGACGTCCACTGCTGGACATAAGCCTCCTGCAAGCGTCGCCACTTTGACCGGTCCCGTGCGTTTCGCAACCAGCGTATCCCTGCAATCTTCACCAGGTCATCGGTCCACCTGGTGGGAGGCCTTCCAACGCAACGTCGTCCGGTTCGCGGTTGCCACTCCAGAACCTTTCTGCCCCATCGGCCAAACGTTCTGCGAGCAATCTGCCCTGCCCACTGCCACTTAAGTTTGGCAATTCTTCGGCCTATGTCGGTAACCCTGGTTCTCTTGCGGATCTCTACATTTCTGATTCGATCACGCAAGGAAACTGCGAGCATAGCCCTCTCTATTGCCCTTTGGGTGACTGTAAGCTTTCCGGTGAGGCCCATTGTACCACATCTCAGAGCCATAAATCATCACTGGCAACACACACTGCTGGTCATAGACTTTCGTCTTGAGACACTGTGGTAAGTTGGACGAGAAGATATCGCGCAACTTCCCGTGCACTGCCCAGCCGAGTCGGATTCAACGGTTGACCTCTTTCTTGAAGTTGGCCTTACCCAACTGGATGGTTTGGCCTAGGTAGACATAGTCACCCACAACTTCGAGTGTATGACGTCTTAAAACTAAGATAATTCCGGTGCGAAAGAGAGGCGGAGCTATACTGAACAAATAGCACTATCCCTTTTTTACAACGGAGTCATAATGGCGTTGGAACACATTCCACCCACACTACACCAATGAAGCAATTATTGAAACCTAGTTTATTTTTAGGATTCCATACACGAAGGTTCCTAACGGAACTCTATTTCTGTCACTCATGTGTCTGTCTGTCCGTCGTCTGTCACAAAACTTTGTTACGAAGATTTTTTTAACTTCCCATTGACCTAAGAACTTGAAATTTGGTGATATTGTTTGATATTAGGTTATCTATACCAATATTATAAAGATGAAAGATTTTTTTGTTTGTTTGTTTGTTTGTACCGAATAGGCTCCGAAACTACTGGACCGATTTCAAAAATTCTTTCACCTATGGAAAGCTACATTATTCCCGAGTAACATAGGCTATAATTTTGACGGGAGCGAAGCCGCGGGGGTCAGCTAGTTACGTATATTTTACTAACAAGTACCAATACATTCTATAATTGGTACAGAGCTAAATGTGCGAAGTCCGACACGCACTTGGTCGGCTGCATATTCTGTCTGACTACCCATAAAAGGAATGCCAATATCCAGATCCAAGCTCAGAACTATTTTAAAGTCTGTATAATATTCCTGGGACTGCAATATTTGTTAAAGATTTTTTGTAGTCTGTTTTATTTAATTTTTGTTCATGTTTGTTTTTTCATATTTTAAGTTTTATAAGTTTGACGTGTGTTGCTGTGTATCTGTGTGTCTGTCTGTGGCATCATAGCGTCCAATCGGGTGAACCGATTTTGATTTAGTTTTTTTTTAAAAAGGTTACTTAATCGAGAGTATTCTTAGCTATGTTTGAATAAAATCGGTTCAACCGTTCAAAAGTTATGGGCGTTTTACTGTTTGGATCGGGGTGTTTTCGCAAAATATCGTGTCATAATTACGTGTTCAATAGATTGTCGATCGAAGCGTATCTATACTATGTACTAGAATAAATTATGTAGCATGAAATAAAATGTGTCGGAGGTTATTTAATTTTTGAAATCTTTACTTGTATGTAATATATATACACATTGAGTTGCAATCTCAGATCAAGTAAAAAAAGGTAGATCCCGCACGGCCTATAGTTTAGGTGAAGCCACAAAACTCAGCCGATTCTTGTAAACACACGCGCTCACGCACACACAAGCAATAAAACTACGCCGATTTTGTTAGTATCTCACGGACCGTCGTGCAATAACTTTGCCTTAAAAATTCCGTCCTGTGTTGTCAAGTGGTGCAAAAACAACACCATAGTAAACAAGAAGTCTTTAGGAGTATCGTTTCACACGTAAGTACACGCAGAACTATTTGTATTTTTGGTTTTCCAACATAATTTTGAGGTTATTCGGAACAGATAATGTTTTTCCCCGAAAATGACATATTGGGAGAATGTTGCCAGTAATTCTTATTTCTAATTGCCCAAAATGTGGGTAAGTTGGCAAAGTCAAACAAAAATAATTAAGTTGACCTAATTAATGTTTATTTTCTATTTAAATCACATGATTTTATGTATTATAAATAAACCAAAGTCAAGGTAAATATTTAGTTCGTAACTAATTTATTTTTGTATAAATTCATGAGTACCTTCTATGTTGCTATCAAATATTATGGTTTTAGGTTTCCAACGAAAAATTTTTTTTAGTAAAAAAACTTGTTCTGAGCTGCTCGGTGTTCTTACACACGAGCGACTGCACGCTTATATTAAAAACAAACAGACAGATTACCTTTCACATTTGCATATAAAGTACTTACTTAAAATTATGAAATTATTATTTAATCCCATTTAAATAATTTGAGGGACTTTTTTTTTTAAAAATGTCAACACTCCAGTGACTCACACATAGTTAAAAAAGTGGCTTCACCTAAACTATAGGCCGCGCGGGATCTACCTTTTTTTACTTGATCTGAGGTTGCAATGCAAATCCTACTTGGTCAGTGAATATAACGAATATGAAAGTTTTATTAAAGTTTATGAGGTGTTTTGTTATTCTTTCACCCAAAGTGTAAGGATATATTATAAGAAACTCTAAGTACAGTAATATAGCTTATACATCAGAATAACACAACCATACTTATTTATAGGGGTTAAAGCACGGAACAGAAAAAACAGTGGAAATGCAAAGTAGGCGTGGCACGCGTGTCACTAATAGGCGCTTCCACGCAAAAGCGAATCCAGTCGTGTCCTAACATCGCGTCGAGTTGCTAGTCTCGCGACAAATTTCTTTTTACGTAACTATGCCGTTTTGTTCCATTTTGGAGTTCAAAAATGACAGTAGGAGAAAGAATCTTAAAAATGGAATTATTTCGTATCATCGGTAAAAACGAGTTTATTTGTTTTCTAATAAAATCTTAGTACATTTCAATTAACTAATAATTTAATAAAACGTCTAGTTAAAATCAACATTACGTGATTAAAATAAAGTTTATTTTGGATTGAATGTATTCACTATTTCGTTCTCGAAAGTTCTTCGCTACTCAATTAGGGATGTAGTCGGGTCGGGTATTGAGTTTTATAGATGGATATCGATAATAGAAAATAGGAACCTATATTTTCTTTTATATTAGGTGGAATAAATTTACCCAAAAAAAAAGAAGTACGTTTTGCACGCATAATAATTATTACAATGCTTGTTTGTGCAGCAATTTCTTGAAATCACTAAATGAAAAAGCCTTCTGATTTTTAGATTTCCCAAAGACGCTAGCGTCAAAGAGGATAGATGCAACGGATAGAGTTAATTGGATGCCATCCAAATCAAGCACGATATGCTCTGAACATTTTTTAGAAGTTGATTTATTAAGCCGTTTTTGTTTTTTAGCGAGACTAACGGACAGTAATAGATTTTTACACATATAATATTTTATGTTTAAATAATACTACGCCATTCATACTACAGTTTTACTAAACTCCATACAAGGTTTATTTTTTAGGATTAAGTAATTCGGGTATCTATCGATATCGATAATGTAATTAAAAATGCAAGGTTACTTCCCTGGTCGAGTAGCAGTGGATATCGACCTATGACACGAATGTCAACCTTACATTAAACACAATAAAGTTTATAATTGCAACCACTGAGAATACCGCCATCTATGGTCGGGTAGCGGAATTTACTTGGCAATTGAACCTAGTTTGACTTTAGATTACAAAACGTCATAAATACTTTCTGCACTAAAGCAAAATAAATCCTATTTAAAGAGCGTGAAGATTTCTTTCCAGATGTAAGATCTGTGACTTAAGCTTGTTTTGAATAAAATTAAAACGATCGGCTTATTTGTAGTGCATTATACGATTATCAGTTTATTTGTGTTAGTTTGGTGACACCGGTTCCCTTAGTAATTTTGTTGCATTGCACTTCCACTGGTTTTTTCTGTTCCGTGGGGTTAAAGTATGAAATTGCCGTTTTATTGTAATAGGTACTTCGAATTGACATAGAACCTTCATGCACAAAGTACATAAGCGGCGGCGCTCCGCAGACAGAGAGTCCACTGCGAACAAAGCGCCATTTTGAACGCACACATTGACATTTCAATTTTACAGGGAATAATGGGCAATATTGGACCGAGCTCAGTCGCGGCTGTCACGAGTGCTTTGTGCGGGCGTTTGTCAGGTCATTCATACATAAAGTAGGTACTGTAAAGAGGTTGCATTGGTTGGGTTACCAATATTAATTGTTACAGACCGAATATACTTTAAATTAATCAATATAATTTTAATTCGTTCTTTAATTCATTTTAAGTTATAAAGCTTATTAAATTTTTCAAGATGATTAGTTAGAAATTAAATATCTAGGAAAATAATAAATTATTTTAAGTCCATAGACAAAATTGGAAAAGATAGAAACTTGTCATATTAATATGGTTTAAGTTTAAGTCATCTAGCTCATAAATATGTTTCTTCCGATTGCAAAGCATAATTTTGTTCTTGTTTGTATCTACATCTTTTTAGTTCGCTTCTTAAGCAGTCGGGTTTTTTGCTATAATTTAAAAAAGAAACCCATTTATATTTTTGTCTAGCTTGGTGCTTTTCATATTTTTATGTTTTTGGTGGGATCATTATTACACCATTGTTACGTCTTTTTACCATCCAACCTTCGTCGTATGTGGAGTCTTGATCTTTAATGGATATTTGATGCTCTGTCTACCCTCAAAATCAAGTAAGCGTGATATGATGTATGTTTAGACGAATCGATGTATTTATGTTTGTAACTTAAACAACCTGCTCATTTTTTTAATTCGGTATCAATATAGTAGCAACCTTAGTGAGTCTGTCAAGTTTAGCTGTCAATTTTCGAAAATACGGGAGTGGCCCTTCTGTATACTTTCTATTTTGTGCTTCATGTTTTGAGATTTTTGAGTGAACCTTTTTTCACACGGTACCTATGAAATTCTTCTTTTAAAAAATGTGCAAATTTCGATTATCGACTTTCAGTTGTTTTTTTTATTCAGCTTAGACAAGAAAGATGGATACTTCGAAAATTCGAGTGATTTATGAATACGAGTTCCGACGCGTACCTAACCAACGCGACAGAAAAGGCTCGCAATATCAATGTTGCGTTTGGAGAGGGGACTGATATTGAACGCACCGTGCGATTTTGGTTTTAACGCTTTCGTGATGAAAACTTTGATTTGAAGAACGAATCACGTGGAAGACCGCCCACACAGGTGAATAACAATAAATTAAAAGATATGGTGGAAGCCAATCCGAGCCAAACTACCCAGGAATTAGCGGCATGGTTTAACGTTACCTTACCAACAATATAGACTTATTTGCGTCAAATCAATAAAAAAAAAAAAAAAATGAAATTGGGTAGGATAGTTTTTATCCCGATAGTGTGTATGTGTATGGCACCATAAAACATTTATTACGTGGGCGAAGCCGCGGGTAGAAGTTAGTAGGCTAACATTTATGAAGATTGGGCCCAGTACTAATACATCACGGGTGGAGTTGTGGGTGTTAGCTAGTAAATGTATAAAAATGGTTCATTTGAACACATAACATGACAAATTAGAACGCAACTAGAAGGGACAGTTTTCAAAATAATAAAACTTTATGACAAGTGAATAGGGCCACCATGTTGTACCAAGTTTATATATATTTGGACGTTGAACACTTTGTACCTAATTAGCTTTGTACTACTTTTCACTCGACCTTAGATTTTTCTTTCTACCTTCATCTATGAGCCCTTTTCTTTTTGTCAAGTGGACGCAGCAAACTGATTCTTAACTTTAAGAGCTCTAAAACAAACTTTATGGACCGTACGTACAGTATGTAGATACAGACGTAAACTTACACTTATTCCCAAGTTGTAAGAACGTCTGCCGGAAGACGTTGCGTTGGAATGTCTCCCACTAGGTGGACCGATGATCTGGTGAAGGTAGCGGGGATCCGCTGGATGCGAGACGCACGGGACCGATCAATGTGGCGACGCCTGGGGTAGGCCTTTGGCTGATATGATGATGATGAAGAATGCCTGTGTGCTGCTATGATCCTTGCATATATACCTACTCCTTTTGCTTCGTTAACGTTCATACATCTGCTCAAACACATTATGCACTGCTGGCCAAAAGCATGAAATGTTAAAAATAAATCATGGAAAATTTAATTGTCACATCGTCGTATTGCCTATTAGCTTTAAAGGCTGGACCAACAGGTGCAGCAATAGGCAATTATACGTCTAATAAAAAAAATACTTCTTTCATTTTAAATATTTCTTTACCTTCCAAGCATTTTGTTCTGTCCTTAATTCACCATAAACATACGATTCCTACCAGAGCTACGACCTCCGGCAGTAAATCCGACGTCTCTGCCCTCTCAATCGAAGTGTTTACGAGTGACTCGGACTCAGTGCTCATAGCTAAACGCTTTATTGTATAATAAACACTGGAAACGTCTCTACGTTGTCAGCTCTGTTGAGACTGTATATTGATAGATGGAAAGTGAATGACCTGTTGTAGAAATATTCATTTAAAACATTTTAGACTATCAAATATCTACACATAACAGCCGAGATCACCCACTGCTTAATTTGGTTACCGATGCGCGTAGGAATCTCGGTAGTTAATGCATGTTCAACCGTCCACCGACATCACATCGACGACGTTGAAATGACAGCAAATACTATTTTTCAAAACTGAGTTTCACAGGCAACAAAAAAAAATCATATATTTTTATAAACTTAATGGACAGTTGCTTAATAGAGTTATTAGTATTCAAGAGCTCGAAAAAAATCTAGATATAAATAAATATCAATTGCCGAATGTATGTAAGTGCATTTTTTCAGAACGACTGTACCAGCCTATTTGCTAATTCTTATTGTAATTGCTAGGCAAAAGTTAGTATGAAAAACGACGCACGAAGAGTTCCGTACATAATCGCAAAAAACGGCAAAAAAATCATGTTTGTTATATGGGAGCCCCACTTAAATATTTATTTTATTCTGTTTTTAGTATTTGTTGTTATAGCGGCAACAGAACTACATCACCTGTGAAAATTTCAACTGTCTAGCTATCACGGTGCATGAGATACAGCCTGGTGACAGACGGACAGACAGACATACAGACGCACCGCGGCGTCTTAGTAATAGGGTTCCGTTCTTACCCTTTGGGTACGGAACCCTAAAAAATCAACCGACTTCCAAAATAAAACACTACAAAGCGAAAAATAACTTTCTTTTCGGAAGCTTTAAATTGGACCACATGAGAAGCACCAGCTTTCAAATAAAAAAAAATGGAGCCGTCACGGGACGCCTGGTAGATGTGAAACATCGACGTTATTTCGTAAAAGTAGTATGCAGAAAAGAACAGATTGTGGTAGGAACTAAAAATGTCAATAAAATAAAATAAAAAATATAACGATTTTTTTTTCTAGATAACGATGATTTTTTATTAAATAAACATTCATTTTCATTAAATACAAAAATTTACATATTTATTTTAAATCGAAACTACTCAATTAGTTTAATCAGTGACTTCGGTAATAGTTACATTCGATGTTGCCTCTGAGAACGGTATTACTGTTACAGCAATTGTTTTAATGCATTAATTTCAATAAGAATGAAATTAAAATTAATAATTAATTTAAAAACATGATATGCAATGAAATTTATGTGAATTTTAATCTACCTAGAGAGTAGATTTTACATTTACTGGCGCTCAATACACACCAAATATACGCGTGCTAAATGCACAGATAAATGCATACTTTAATTATAAAAAATATAATTAACTTACTGATGACTTGATAATGTGTCATAGTGTGATTTTGCTTTCTTTGCAGGAGGCTGATCACTTCCACTCTCTAAATTATCACGGTCAGACATTTTATTATCAGAACAGAAAAATGATTTATTTACCAGAAAAACACAGGTTATGAGTACTGTAATAAACAGAGTATACATTATAGGTATCCGAGCTCAGTGGAGCGAAAGAGATGGCTTAACGCCGGATCGAGTGAGAGAGAAACGCACAGTCGATTTCTGGCGTGGCGACGCGTCGCCACGCCAGAAATCGGTCTCACGTGCGCCTATAGATGTTTCACATCAAAAATACATCAGAATCGGTTCATCTAGTAAAAAGTTCTGAGGTAACAAACATAGAAAAATACAGTCGAATTGCGAACCTTCTCTTTTTTGAAATCGTTTAAATAAAAATTGTTTACGTGATACGAAGTTCACCGGATCAGCTAGTCTATACTAATATTATAAATCTGAAGAGTTTGTTTGAACAAGCTAATCTCAGGAACTACCGGCTGGAATTGAAAAAATATTTTTGTGTTGCATGGTCCATTTATCGAGGAAGGTTATAGGCTATATAACATCACGCTACGACCAATAGGAGCGGGCTTAAATGAAAAATGTTGCAAAACGGGCAAACTTATTCCGTTTTGAGAGCTTCCGTAAACTGTTTAAGTTACGCAACAATCATGAATGTAGGTAGGTAGGTAGGTAGTCAGTTGACGGGAGCGAAGCCGCGTGGTACAGCTAGTAAGAAATAAAGCTAAGTTACGTTTATTAAACACCTAACTCGAAACTCTAACTACGTTAAAAGCCTAAAATCGGTATGATATTTGGAATGATGTTAATTATGATAGAACCTGATAAATTCTATATTTAGAATTTAGGGACGGCCTAAATTCTAAATATAGAATTTAGGGACGGCCTAAATTCTAAATATAGAATTTATCAGGTAATACGTGATTTCGATAGCTGCTGGTCCCTAATTAGGCCTGCTAATCATAATTATCAATAATTGGTAGCAATATGCATAACTGGTAACCAGATTACCTCGTTGTGTAATTAGATGTAGGAGATATTCGTCACTAAATCAGGGAGAGCTATAATGATATTAATAAATCAATCTGCCTAGCTTTTTAGGTCTAGCTTCCAGTGTTTGGATGCTAAATACTATACTCTGGTTTTAAATTTCGTAGACTAAACTGACAGCTGCCAATGACCATATTTTTTTACCCGACTGCCGAAGGAGGGTAATGTGTTTATCAGTCTATGTATGTATGTATGTTTGTTCCTATGTGGAGTTCTAGAGGCCAAACGCGTTGGCCGATTTTGATGTTTCTTACGCCAATCGATTTGTCTTAACCCTGCGAGTGTCACTGGCTACATTAAAATTGGAAAATAAAAAAATGGCGGCTTTTGGGCGCCATATTGTGGGGCACAATTTTTTTTTTTCTATCCCATCTTGTGGGGTATCAAAATAAAGGGTTTTGAGAGGTGATTTCAAAAATATATAACACTTATATGTTTGAATGAATATTTAATAAAAAATAAAAAAAGTTAATTCAAAAAATCAAAAAACCCGACTGTTTAAAAAACGATCTAAAAAGACGTAAATAAGAAGAAAATCATGCTGTGCAGTCGGAGGATACATGTTTGCGAGCTGACCAAAGACCAAAACCAGATGCCGCTTTTTAAACAGTTGTTTTTTTTTTTTATTAACTTTTTTTATTAAATGTTGCAAGCGCGGAGCATGGTGTTGTAGGTAAGGCTAAATCATAAGTGATTCATCGAATCGATGTGACATGACTCCTCAATTTAATTTTACTAATTGGTGTAAATAAACGTTTTATGAATATAAACGTAATATACTTAAATATACCAGTATTCAAACACACAGTACATAAACTTTTATTGAGTTAAATATGAAATCAACAATAAAATAAATGCGATCGATAAAGTGAAGTCTGACATAAATGAGTAGAAACTAAATAAGAGCAGCTAGTTTTTTAACAAATGTATTTTTTTTGCCGTGAAATAGTTAAATTTTTCGCCTTTCTATTACTTGATATATAATAATATGTATATATATATATATATTTATGGTATGTTTATTTTAGCTATATATATCTACTATTTTACCCATTTTAACTTTTTTTTGATGTGAAACATCTATAGGCGCACGTGAGACCGATTTCTGGCGTGGCGACGCGTTTTATGCACCTGCCATGTTATCTCTCCACCACCCTTGGTTGACTAGTAGAGAATGCCTCAGGCATTAAGTCCGCCTATGTACTTTTATGTTGCATGAAGTTTTAATAAATAAATAAATTTTCGCACTACTTCGATTTTCGATCAACTTTCGATCATTCAGGATAGTCAGGATAGGTAAAAAATAGTGTATTTTTATGTAACGATAAAGTGACAACCCCCGCAAATGTCAGTTTAGTCTACGAAATTAAAAATCAGAGTATAGTATAATACATGAACTGATATACCCGATGAAAAGTCTTGTCAGGTTTTGAGCTTGATTATCCGTAAGTGCTCGTTCATACAGAGATCCGTTTTACAGGTCCGCTTTATTGTATACGTTTTTATTCGGCGCTGACGTATGTAGTTGTATGAGCGAGTTCACACACATGACAGTATTCCACATCCAGCCAAAAAAACTGATCCGACAAAATATACAGCAGTCCATTTTACAGGTCCGCGTTTTATTCGGCAATGGCCTTGATAGTTATATGAGTGAATTCACACACACTGTGTTAAAATACTGAACCGTTTTGTTTGAAAGTTGGTGGTGCACTGAATAAATGTTGTGTAAACATTACCACCAGTAGCGACGGATCCGTTAACAACGATCCAGGAAATACGGATGTTCTGTGTGAACGTACCCTAACTGTCAAAGTTACGAGCTCCGAATGACAGCGGGGTTCAACGATTGCTTTAACTTGCTTCTCGAAGCACGTAGGGGTTTTGGTTTGTATTGGATAGTCAACCCATCCACGAACTGACTGGGGCAAGCGTTGCTGAACCTGAAAGAACGATTCGTATGGCTGTATTTTTTTGGCTAAGAGTCCAATGATGTGATTTATAACAAATCAAAAATGTTATTTCCGTACCCAAAATACGCGCTTCGTCGTGGAGTTGCGGACACCAGCCCGTCGAAACCAAAACTAACAAACCAAAATACTAAAAACTTTAAATATTCCCCTTTGTGATCTGTAGGGGAATACGCTATGGTCATAAACACAGAGGTCAATTAAGGATTTAGTTTCGTTTTAATGGTAATTTTCACACACACATATAATCCCACACAATTCCTTTTACTCCCGCTATAAACCTCTGTAAAGAGCACTGTGATGAGAATTTTGCTACCATCACCACGCATATGTCAAGATGGTGATGACCGTAAGTTGATAGCGCAATAATACTGTCACAATCACGACCTTATTATACATTTTGATAAATGTATGCCTACTTAGATACTTATTTATGTTCGTGATTGTTCATTTTAATACGAATAACATCTTGCATGATAAACAATATGGTTTCACCAAAGGACGTTGTACAACTGACGTTGATGTCACCCTATTAAAACACATATTTAATGCGTGGGAAGAGTCGCAGGATGCCATAGGTATCTTCTGCGACCTGTCGAAGGCGTTTGATTGCGTTAATCATGAAACATTACTTCTGAAACTTGAGCATTACGGGCTAGGTCAATCAGCGTTAAGTTTAGTTAAATCTTATTTGAATGATAGACAGCAATTAGTTCAAATAAACGGTGTGAATCCGTCCGAGTTAAACGTAAAAATGGGGGTACCCCAGGGCTCAGTTTTAGGTCTTTTCTTATTTTTAATATACATAAACGATTTACCCCGTTTATTGGAAAACAAACTAAACATGGTGTTATTTGCTGATGACACATCTTTAATTTTTTAAATAAATAGACGTACTTGTCAGATTGACGACGTAAATAACGCGCTACGACAGGTTCAGGATTGGTTCACTGCCAATAATTTAGTTTTAATGTAAAAAAACAAGTGCGTAAAATTTTACCGAATGTCAAAAGTACTGATTGTGACATTATAATTAACAAGGAGAAGCTAGAATTCGTCGATAAAACGGTTTTCCTGGGGATCACGCTAGACTCAAGGTTATAATGGGGTCCTCATTTAATATCACTTGCAGGGCGGCTATGTTCGGCAGCTTATGCTGTTAGAAAGATTCGTCAATTTAGTAATGTAGATACCGCGAGGCAGACCAGCCTCGCGGTATCTACATCACTAAATTTAAACTTTTTAGTTACTTTCATAGTATAATGTCTTACGGTATTTTACTATGGGGAAGGGCTGCAGACATTGAGTCAATTTTTATTCTGCAAAGCTGCGAGCCATCAGAGCGATATACAATCTTCGCCGGCGCGATTCTCTACGGGAACTGTTTAAGGGCATTAACATCATGACGGTTCCTTCTCAATATATTTATTAAAACATCATGTACGTGAAAAATAATTTACGTCTTTTTAGTAAAAACGGAGATATCCATAATTGTATTACTAGAAATAGGGAACAATTAGTTCAACCAGGTTTCAGACTGGCTAAAGTAGCCTCATCTTTCATGGGATACTATACAAAATGTTACAATAAAATTCCTCCCCACATTCTACGTATAGAACTGAATGAGACAAAATTTTAAACTTGTATAAAACGCACACTATGCAGGCAGGAATATTATAAGTTGGGGGATTACATCACTGATAAAAATGCTTGGCATGGAGGATTGTTGCACGTGTTTTCGGTTTCCGTGTTGGTATTTTTAGAATGAAAAATTTTAAACGGTTAAAGGGGGGGGGGGGGGGGGTAAATCCTATCTTGTTCTCCTGGATGAAGTGGCGAGGGCAGGGGGGCAATTTTTTTGTCAGAAATGCGCTAACTCCAACCGTTTCTGAGATATGAGGGTTTTAAATTTTTTGTTGGTCGTAATTTTTTTGCCTTTTATCGGTCTCTCTGAGCTGTTTCTGTGACAATGGTGATCAATGTGGACCTTATGCTAATGAGAATAAGGGCCACTTTTGCTTGTCAAAGAAAAGCGACCTTATTTCAATGTGAATAAGGGTATTTTTGTTTTGTTTTTTAGAGTTTTATTAATCGTAAATAAATGCGGGTTTGGCTCGCTACGTTTTTTGTTTTTTAGAGTTTTATTAATCGTAAATAAATGCGGGTTTGGCTCGCTACGTTTTCGAGTTTTTGACGTTTTTAATTTTTTTGACGCATTTTTCAGGACTGGATCTAGAATAAATGCTATGCAATAGCTTTACCGCGGCAGTCCTCGAGTGCCACACGACTTTTTTTTATTTCACATACGCCTACATGGGCACTTATAAAACGTCGACAAAAGGTGCACGGTTCGGGTTGGTCGTTTCCTATGGAGAAGAACCGGCAAGAAACTCCATGGTTACTCTTTTAAAAATGGTTTGGTTTTACAATATTTTCATGTTACAGCATTAGTACTTAGATATGGGGGGACAACGTATAAGTCGTAAGAAACTAAAAAAATAAAATAAAATGATTATATATTATATAAAAAAAGGCAACAAATGTTAACTAGCATCTAGAAGGCCTACAATGTTCACACATTCACAAAACAATCGGTAAAAGAATCTATACAAAGGCAAAAAAAAAAATGTATAACAAGACTAAATTTAACATGTGGCACAAATTTTGTTATCAGTGCTGTAACTATTCTTAGCAAAGGGATATAAAGATGATTGAAAACCATTGTAAAAAGTGTAATTAAAAGAAGGAAAGAAAAAATGAGATTGAGAATAGTTAGAGACATCCAAATATTTGTGCCGTTTATAAGTTACCAGGGAAGCTGCATGCGCAGAAGGAGCTAAGGCCAATTTTTTTTATCTTCGACGTAGTCCTTGATTTTATAATATGCTTTTTTAATAAGGATACGTTTGATGTAGTTTTTGAACCTTCCATCAGTCAGTTCTATAACTGTAAATCTACCATTAGCTGTACCTTTGTGTCGTTCGTTGACTTGTGTGTTCCCTGGCAGTTGAGTGTGTCATGCTCTGTCAAATGTCTCTCTGATGGCAGCGCGTGTGTTGGATCATTCCGTTCCCTTCATGATGGTTGAGCTGGGTTGAGCCGATTCATGCGTCATGTTCGTGAACGGGCGCCGCCGCCGTCAGTTGGGATTGGTCTTAACTTAACTGCTTCGGATGCTAATGTTTTTCTAGTACCTATTATGTAACTGCACAGTACATGTGTGAGTACTTTTAATACTTTGTACCTGTACGTAGTATAGTGTGTAGTGATTCTGGGTGCATTGTCCTCACACGTATCAATTTATTGATGTATTTGCTTATGTACCTAAATATTGAAAAAAAACTTTTTTTTTTTTTTAAGTATTTATGGAGTTTCTTGTGCGTTCTTCTCCATAACAAGCTACTTTCCGAATGCACGGTAGAATCAATTTTTATTCCTTGTAAATTTTAATGTATCTAACGTTCAAAAGTGCCGCTTGGTGGCCTAGTTGAAATAAAATATCTTTGTCTTTATCTTTGTTCACTATTTAATGGAATTGATTGGAATCAAGATGGGCCAATGCCCAGAGACTTTAAACAAGTCTCATTCGATGTCAGCGCTGGCGATGATCAAAATGCCACTCTGACGCAATCACGCTGGACAATCCCATACATTTTGTCATTCCTCCAATCACTGTCGCAACTCTGATAGCGATTGAAATATTACAAAAATGCATGAGATTGTAAAGCGCTATCGAAATGTCACGTCACTTCATCAATCCTCTACATTTTTGATTTTCGATCACGGCCATCGCTGACATCGAATGACACTCTGGTAAGGGAAGCGGGAGTCCGCTGTATTCGAGGAGCAAAAGACCGGCCAAGGTGGTGACGCTTGACATATGCCAGGATCCAGCAGTGACGTTTCGGCTCAAATGATGATTATGAACAGAATCTCAGTCTCCTGGGACTACAGTCTCACTATTCACAGAAATATTCAGCAGCTCTCTTACTAGTTAAGTATCTGGGAGACCGAGCTCTGCTCGGGTGAAAATAGAGAAAACGACGTTTTCTAGAAATGAAACCTAGCTAGATAGACTTAAGGCCCCCGAAACCCCCCGCATACTAAATTTCATGAAAATCATTCGAGCCGTTGCCGAGATTCAGATTATATATATACATAAATTTATACAAGAATTTCTCGTTTAAAGGTATTAGATTAGATTAGATAAGCCATAAACATAGAAAACAGCATCAAAACAAACAATTTATCGCAACTGCCTAAAATAACAGTTCTCATGTAAAAAAGTGATTGAAAAATAACACAAAACTAGTTGTAGGTGGCCAAAGACAAATTTATGAGAGCCAATAAATATTTATTGAAGTCTTTGAACCACATCCCGGGCGGGGATGAAACGGGATGAAAGGGGATGTAAGGGGATGAAACTGGATTCGTATGAATGAGAACGAACCAATGCATTGTATTATGAAATTGCAGCATTTTAAAATTTTATTTGTAGTTTAAAGTATTCCTTGGGGATTTTTTCAATCGTTAAGGGGGTGAAATTGTTATTTTATTGTAATCGTTTTGTGTTTAGAACTTTAGAAGTTTTATTGTTTCCAATGAAATACTTATAAAAGATAACTATGGGATTCTTCTTTGCAATAAAAATAGGTAGATAATGAATTTGGTAATTAAATGAAAAGAATTCACCACTTCATTTCATGATGGCAAGTTTGTTTTTTCAGAGTTCCTATACATAACCAACTAGCCTTTTTCCTACAACGTTGAGGTCGATATTCAGTCTATTATTATATTATATACTAGCTTCTGCTATCGGTTTTGCCCGCTTTTTAGTTGGATATTATCTCAAGGCAACATAATACCGGGTTAAAAAATAACCTAATGTACTATTCCAGACTATAATCTATCTCTGTGCAAAATTTCATCCAAATCCGTTCATCCGTTCTGGCGTAATTGAGTAACAAACGTCCATCCAAACATTTGCATTTTATATTATAAAAAATATTAATAAATATATTATATTATAAAAATCGGTACTAATACTTCTGCCAATGTCTTTATAAATTATAGCCTATGTGTTATTTGTTATATTTCTGTAAAGATTCATCAAAATCCCTATTTTGCGGGCAAGAACCGACTACCCGTAACAACTGTCAAAGATCTTCAAATGACAGCCGGGACCATCTGCTTAACGTGCTTTCCGAGGCACGGAGGAATTTCGCTTTGTAAAGATCCATCCACTGACCGACCTCAACAATTGTTACTTAACCTTGAAGATCGACCCATGCGGATGTTATTACAAGCTTTTATTTAACTTCCAATGTATTTATGTATGTAAGTGTGTTCGGGTCAAATCTTGCAACTGAATTTTAAAGCAGCTATCCTCCATCTATTAAGATGTCATTTTGTATACACGTTTAATTTGGATGACAATGCATGGTTAGCTAAGTAACGTCATTCTAAATCCAATATGGTGGACTAGTTATTTTTTGTGCAATGCCATGGTATGGGTATCAAATGAAAGGGTTTGCTGAGGCTTGTTTTAAAAAAAGACATTTTTAATGAATAATTTAATTATTTTGCCAATTAATAGAAGTCTATTTACTTACTGATTTCAAACAGTGGCCTGCGCAACAATAGTAAATACCTACTTCTTTATTTACGTTTCATAATCAATCCTTATCATTTTCATAATTTCTGCTCGATTTCCTTTACTAATTCTCCAATCGAATGAGCACCCATTAGAATGATAAGGTATTGATTTAAAAACTGTTTTTAATCTTCTTACGTATGACTTGCATTAAATCTAAAACTATTGAATTTGCTTTAAAAGATAATCTACTAAACATACTTTTTTTTTTTTTAAATCGTTGCCCCACACAAGGAATTTCTTCCTGTATCGTGGGTGCGTTTACAAACATATAAACTCACATACACAAACACCCAGAGCCGGAACAACTATCTGTAGATCATACAAATATTTGTTACGTGCGGGAATCGAACCCGCGACAAGCAGCTCAGCAGTCAATCGCTCAACCACTGCGCCAACCGTGCGCCCATTGAAGTGACAACTTCTTTAGCCGCGTTGAGACATTTTTGGTAGCGACAAAACTTATGGATTCGCGTCAGCGACATGCTAATCTGACAGAGTCATTCATATGCTAACGTGACACGTGAACACATAACTGTGTTTTTAGAAAAACTTATTCGAAAGTTTCAAGTTTTCACTTCTGTAGGCAGACCCCATGATTGGCAATTATTATTTCTTACTTGCTTTCGTACAGCAGTGTCCGCAGAGATTTCTCCTAAGTCCTTTGAGGTACAAATGATAATGTTCTTCTTCCAAACAGGTCTAGGAATATTATAAACAAAATATTTATAATATGTTATGCTATCTGTGCCGCTATGCGCTCAACAATAAGACGATAAAAGTATATCTCAACGGGTCGGCTAATAACAATAAAATGCAATCAACGCTCCATATTTCAATAACAAGGATATTGTATGAAACTAGGTGTGAACTACAGTTCATGTTATGTATGATACAGGTAGGTATAATATAATTATATGTATGTAGATCGGTGTTTCCGCGATAACGCTCAGGGCCACGAGCCATTTGATCCCCTTTTAGCGCCAATCCGACATCTAGCACTACACAAGTATCTCTTTCATTCTGATAATTAGACTACCCTTGCTAAACGTTTTACCGCCTGTACAGACAGACCGAATAAGATGGTCTTTTGTTTTTAATATTGCTGGGCTTCACCGGACGGATTGCAGTTTGGATGCAGTTTTTGTGTAGTTGACTTATTTGAATGGAAAGAGGCAACCGACTGTCATTAGGACTGCATTGCAACTGTATGCCTGTATACTAACTGCATGCGGACTGCGCGGTCGATTTTCAACCTACTATGACGTGTTAATTACATCATGATTTCAATGTTAAAAAGGTGTACCGCTATTCGTCCTGTAGAGCCACGTATCATGGAATTATGAAGGTGTTGACGTGTCATGGTAGGGTCACAGATAATATAATATTAGCATACAGATGCCTCATCCCATACACAGAAATTATGCCGACGTAACTAGCGTTTTCGTCAGACTTAAGTGATTATTAACCGACTTCCCAAAAAGGAGGCGGTTCTATGTTCGACTTCAAGTTTGTTTTTTTTTTATGTTTTTTTTTTTTGTGTATGTTCACCGATTACTCCGTCAATTGTGGACCGATTTTGAAAATTCTTTTTTTGTTTGAAAAAGTATGTTCCGAAATTGGTCCCATTTTAATTTAGTGAAGATCTGATGAAGAACTTCGGAGATATACAACAGAACTCTTCAATAAATAACGGCAAATCTCTCGGGATTGCTGCAATCGCATTTCTGTTTATTGTTTATACCATTTCATAACATAACATCACGCAAGTACGCTCTTAAGGGGTACGCAGATCTCTCATTTCATCGGATATGTTCAAGTTTCATGAAATCTATTTTGGCGTTAAAGTTACCTTACTAACTTGCCTATTAGGTACGTACAACTAAAAAGTGAAAAATAAAAAATCTTTTTGCAAAAAAATACTACCGACTTCCAAATACTAAACTACAAAGTGAAAAATAACTTAATTTTTTGAAGTCGGTGTCCATAACGCAAAAAAATGGTACTTACGAAAGACACCGACTTCAAAAAATTAAGTTATTTTTCACTTTGTAGTTTAGTATTTGGAAGTCGGTAGTATTTTTTTGCAAAAAGATTTTTTATTTTACTTAAAGTAGATCGAACGCGTTCAGTTTTGCCCCAAGCGATAGATGGTGTTAGCATTGACTTCCAAGTAAAAGGGTTTATTTTTAATATACTAAGATTTGTTTTAGATCCGTACAAATAATCTTTGAAATGTGAAATAAGAGCCCAATATTTCATAATTTTGTGCTTGGGAGAGTTTATTAATTAAACAAGAACATACAATTTTACTATCAATTTTAGAAAATGTTTATTTTAAACAAAATTCAATAATAAAATAGATGCATATCGCGCAAATCTTGTGAAATTTATTTGAACCAAATTATCTTTCCTAGCGTCGGGACCCCGTGGTAGGGGGCTAGGTCTACTTAGAACCTTCAAAAAGGCTAAATATGCTCAAACTTAGAATGTCAATGGTAACCTACTCTATCCTAACACCAACGGAGCTGGTGGAGATTACCGATATTATTTTTACACCATTATCAGTTGAAATTCGAAAATGTTATCAAAATCACGCAATAATTTACTACAACAGATTAATTAGGAATTTGATTGTTTTATTTTTATCTTATTATCTAACACGCCTTGGTCTTGGACGATAAACACGGATTTTAACGACATCGCGTCGTTATAACAATATGAATACAATTCGATATGCCCAAGGTCAAGGTTAAGGGACCAACTTAGGTCAATGGAATGGGACCTTTATAGCTACATCACACTCGCTTTTTTCTCATTGATCCTTACACACAATAATCTCAATACCTACACCCAGTATGAAGTCTGATCACCTAATATCTAGAACTATTTGAATCATTAAATTGCCGAAGAAGCAAGACACATTGCTCGCAAGACGAATACCCGATGGGGCTGGAAGGTCTCAAAGTGGTGAGGGTTGCTGCATGGAGTCCGTTGTAAAAACCAGGCACGATCGATATGGTGACGCTTAGAGGGACTATTTCCAGCAGTTGACTGAAATGATTTTGGTGAAGATCGCGATGAATTTTATATTTACCTTCATGTAGATACTAAAATAACACAAGTCAACCCTACAAACATTTTTTACCGTATCTATCTTCATACTCAGTTGTTTTCCTCCTAGATAAGTTTCAGAACAATCTTACCACTATACAGGGAATTTTTCAAGTAGGCGTGGATGCCTAAATCCAAAACTATGAAGAATAACACTCAAAGGAGTCACGAGCCCGATTTTGATGAAAAATAAAACTGTATTATTGGGTTTTTGAAAAATCAATCGTCCTAGCCAGGAATGGAACCCGTTGACTTTGAAAAAAATAACATGATGTATTACTAGACCATTCGATAGTGGGAAGTAATGATATACAGCAGACACAAGGAAAAGGCTCATATTTTTGCAGTAGAAATCTTTCCTGTATTTTGCACGTGTACGGCTCACGTACCTACTTACTTCCTTTAATAGGTACGAGAATAAATTATTTTTCTCCTCTTAAACTCAATCAAGCTTCCGCGAACACTTAATAGATTTCCGTTAAAAACAATTCTGAATAAAATTATATTTTTCCTGTATAATATCACTCAATTATCCTATCTATTATGAACGTTATGAACTCCTAATGGTATGAATGTACGAAGTTAAGAGGATTCAACGTAAAATCTTTTCTAAGAACTAAACATTTTCCTCCTTCCCTTAATACAATGAAAATAACAAGATATACCAACGCCTAAAAAAATGCAAAGGTATAACTCTCGATATCTTTAACACTCTTGTACATAATATACAGCATCTGCATCTAAAACTGTGTCACTCTTATCTAGAGCTGAAACTTTATCTCGAACACTACATTGTCAAAGGTGATAACGCACATAACTGATCGCGCGATAACGTGATAAACTCACATTATATAGTATCGCGCGCCATGTATGACGTGGCTCTAGTCGTCGGCGCCGCCAGCAACCTCGGCTACCAAGTCCTTAAAAGATTGACAGAAAACTACAATGGAAAAATTTACTTCACCGCAGAAGACGACTCAACAGGATTCAACATCCTCAAAAACCTGGAGAGAGAAAACTTAGATCTGAACTTCCTGCAAATGGACGTGACCTACACGAAGAGTATTATAAAAGTGAGACATCATATCCAGGATTTGGATGAAAGAATAGACTTGATCATCAATGTCACAGACTACGTGCCAGAGAAGAGGATATCACACGCAGAAATTGTAAGAAGAACGCTCAGTGTCAACTTTTATGGATACATAAATTTCGGAAAACTTGTCTACCCTATTCTGAACGAGAATGCAAGAGTGATCAACGTTTCTGGTGCAGCTGGCTTACTAGCAACAATCGAGAATGATGAAATTAGAAAAAGAATAAGTGATTCCAAATTAAACGAAGATGAACTGGTAGCTATTATGCAAGAATATGAACAGGCTGCGAGAAGAGGGACTGAAAAGACAGAAGGATGGGGAATGAGCGTGCATTCAGTCAGCAAGGTCGCTTTGAACGCTGTCACTTTTCTACAACACAGAGAATGGGCAGATCAAGGAGTTATGATTAACTGTGTGAACCCTGGTAACCTCAGCAGCAGAGAAGGGAGAAAGACAGCTAAGATGTACGAAGAAGGTGCCAAAGCGATTTTGTACTTGGCCTTTGAAGCGCCTTTGACGCTAAAGGGTAATTTCGTTTGGAGCAACTATTCTGTGATCGAGTGGAACTCTGACCCTTATGTGGAGGTCACTACTGTGTGAATGAGTGTTTATTTATTAATAGTGACAGTTATATAATTTGTGTTACTAGTGTTAATGGTGCTGATAAGAATGGCTCGATAGTAAAATTGCAGTCAAGTCTATACAATACGATGGGTGTTGAATATATTAGGTTTAATAAATGCGAGATTATGTAAAAGTATTGTATCTATGTATGTATAATGCAAAAAAAACAAACCAAAGCATTTGTGAAAAATGAAATTCATTGCCAAAACAGATAATTCTAATCGTATCATTAGATACGACCAAAACACTATTTAGCTTTTTTAATAACAATCTCTTTCAGTTAATTCTCATTTTATAAGTTCATTAAAAATGTTATTTTAATGCTATATTTTCTCATAAACAATAATTGAAAGTACTTAATGAAGCAATAACTGTTTCATCAAAATGTTACAGTTTTATTCGATAAAATTACTAATTGACGAAGTGGAAATTGGTCAATTGCCGTACTTCATAAATATAGGAATAAACTGAAAATATATTTATTAAAAAAGTGTATTGGATTTCATTTCAATTATGAGAATATTTTCATTTCGTATTAATTGAATTTATTTCGCTTCGACTAGGTTTTAAGTGTGAATGCAGCAGCTTTAATAATATGGATTAAATTTTCAGTTGAAAGATTGGTCTTTCACATTTCCTAGAAAGTAAATAACAAACAAACTCTAGAGTTTTAAAATATAACTGGAAATGTGTTTACGTGTAACGTAATTGGGGCTTGTAACGACCTAATAGTATTATATAGTAGGCACTTTTCCAGTATCAGAAATATCATCAATAATCAATGTCAACTAAATTATAATATAGTAAAGGTTGATAATGTTAATTTTGAAAGAACTGACTAGAGGGTTTCACAACAATTCTCGAATGTTTAGGACCTTTTGCATTTGACAAAAACAAACGATAATCAACTCTACTACAACAATTGTTTTTGACATTGTTTGTCACCGAGACGATATTGCAACTTGAATTGGATCATTTTATTTTTAACTAGCTTCTGGCAGCCTGCAAAGTGTTTTATTATCCCAAGGAATCATTATACCGGGATAAAAGCAGTAGCCTATTGTGCTATTCCAGACAAATTATATCCAGATCCGTTCAGCCGTTTTAGCATGATTGAGTAACAAACATTCACACATCCATCCAAACTTTCGCATTTATAATATTAGTAAGATAGGTACAATTTGCCTTCTGTTATTTTGTCTCGCTTTTTAAAATACTTCTATGTTTACTTTGAAGTGGTATTTAAACAACTCAGCTGTTCATTGTTTTTACAAGGGTGTCTATATTTACCGTTTTAGACATTTTCAGTGGGACCTGGACCTAAACAAACGTTAGCACATTACATTTTATTACTTTGTGTAAAGAATGTATCAAAATAGCCTTGTGTGTGGTGATGTCAAACATTATACATTGTTGTTTGGGTCTCTTGAGTATAATCCGTCACAATATCTTAACATGGTGATAAAGATCTGACGTGATATATCTTGTATCTTTCCTAACATATATTATACTATACATATTGCGAAAATAATTCTGGGGCCGTACTCTGCCGTGTCTAAATTATATGAATAAATTATTCATAAAAAATGTTTTTTGTTTTAAACAATCTTTTTTCGTATTATACTCAGAAAACCCTTTCATTTGATATCCATATCATGGCAGTGCAAAAAAATAACTAGTCCGCCGCCTTGGGCCGTCCGCCATATTTGATTTAGAATAACGTCACTTAACTAACCATGCATTGTTATCCAAACTAAATGAGTTCGCAAAATTGCATCTTAATCGGTGGAGGATAACAGTTTTAAAATTCAATTGCAAGATTTGACCCGAACACACTAAAATTGCAATGTATGTATGTATACATTGCAATTTAAATATAAGCTTGTAAAACAAAACTTTTTTGCAAAAATATTTTCTTGCATAAAAGGTTTTTTATTTTTCACTTTTAGTTGTACCTACCTAATAGGTAAGTTAGTAAGGTACCTATAACGCCAGAATAGATTTCATGAAACTTGAACATAACCGGTGAAATGAGAGATCTGCGTACCCCTTAAGAGCGTACTGGCGTGATGTTATGTTATGAAATGGTATAAACAACAAACAGACATGCGATTGCAGCAATCCCGAGAGATTTGCCGTTATTTATTGAAGAGTTCTGCTGTATATCTCCGAAGTTCTTCATCAGATCTTCACTAAATTAAAATGGGACCAATTTCGGAACATACTTTTTCAAACAAAAAAATAAATTTTCAAAATCGGTCCACAATTGACGGAGATATCGGTGAACATACTCAAAAAAACCGGCTAAGTGCGAGTCGGACTCGCGCACGTAGGGTTCTGTACCATTATAGCAAAAAACGCCATAAAAATCACGTTTTTTGTATATGAGCCCCCCTTAAATATTTATTTTATTCTGTTTTTAGTATTTGTTGTTACAGCGGCAACAGACATACATCATCTGTGAAAATTTCAACTGTCTGGCTATCACGGTTCTTGAGATACAGCCTGGTGACAGACAGACAGACAGACGGACCGCGGAGTCTTAGTAATAGGGACCCGTTTTTACCCTTTGGGTACGGAACCCTAAAAAAAACATAATGTCGAACATAGTAAGACGTAAGATAATGCCCCTGTTTTTGTCATAGGAATATTTATTATTATTTACTATTTATTGTACGCCACTAAAACATACAGGACAAACATTTACAAAAACAAGTATACAATGAGCGGTCCACTAGACAATCTCTAACAGACATCCTTTGGATGGACTGAACAAGAGGAGATGAATTTAGGGCTATATATACTTTCCGTACCCTTGAGAATTACCTACATTCACGTGGCCGAAACCGCTGGCAGAAGCTAGTATTATATATCTACTGGTTATTTCCCAAGAAATTCTTTATCTAAATCCATCTTTTACTCACGTACCCCTCTTCAACTGCGACAATATAAAGCGGTTGTCAAAAATAATCTCCGCACCAAAACTGTGCCAAATTCTCATGAAGATTGAACGTTAGTGTGTGTCCTGCATTCATTGTGCGCTGTCCACGTGTTTATTGCAGTGTTAACAGTAGACACACGTCAATGTACAGCCCAATAGCCTTTTCATTGTAGATCGAAGGATACCGAGGTACCTAAGCTCTCGTAAAATCACTTTTTACTACCTACGAAGGTAATTTCGCTGATCGTTTTGTAGAAGTGCAGATTGTCTCTAAATGTCGCAGTTTTCTTAAGCTAGAACCTTAATCTGAAGCAGTAAAGGCGATTTTTGAAAGACACATTTCTCTGTAACTTTCAATTAAATGAGAGGATTAGATTATTTCTTCAGTTAAGTTGTGTCTTTAATTCGCTGTACCTGGGTTATGCTGACTTTGAGAGTTCATTTAAATGGAAGACAAGGCTCGTTTTTCAAGAATTCCTTGCATATTTGCTCTTGAAACCTTAGACCGACTTAATGTTCAATTGTTCAGCCGACCTAAAGGTCAACTGAAAAAGTCAAACGGAACTTTCATGAATTGACATCAAGGTCCATTGAGATAATATGTACTAGAGAAGCTATCCTAAGTAAAGGACATGCTCCATTTTGACAAGAGTTTAAACTAAACATCGCTGCAGCGCTGAAACAATAATTAGCCGTCTAACAAAACAGTATAAACACGCAGCGCTAGAGCGCTTCTAATGTATAGTTTTCTCGCGATCAAAAAGTCGGAAGCGCCGTGATTTTCATGGCGCTTACGCGTTTCGTTCAACATTCTGCAACAACTTGTCACTCATATAGACTAAACTGCTGAATGACTACAGAAGCGGTTCCTACATAGCTTTATACCTAACAAGCTTCATTAGAAATCACACATTTTTACAAAAAAAAATATTTGTTGAAATACCGTTAGTAAAGTAATAATTAATTTAATATTATATTTATGTACTTCTTTTTTGGGACATTCCCACAGCACTATTCCCAAATCACTGCAACTCCTGAAAGCCAGAATCAATAATGGCGACCACCAGAAAAGCACCGAGGCAATGAAGCTCGACGAAGTCCCGGAGAATGAATTTAACTGTCTTGGATCCCGCAACGAAATTAATCAGAAAAGAATAGTGGAGGAGTAGGAAAAAATTAAAATTTCCAGTTCCCTCCATATCAAGTAGGAGACAGAACAAACAAGGTCAATAGTCACAAAGTGTCATTTACATCTGGGATAAGCCCTGGCCCAGTTGCCTGACACCACGGATAAAAATTAGCATTAATATTAATGGGTCCTAACATTGTGAGGTGTTACTCGTATATTTGATTCCAATAATAAATAGGTATGGCAAAAACGTACTCCCATAAGATATGATGTGCAGATTGTACATATTTGCAGTCAGATGTAGAATACTGACATAAAGGCGAGGCAACGAGCTCGAAGGAAAATTATTTACTTTTAAAGTTACCATGCCCTGTGAGAAATTGGGCAACACAGTGATCCACCTCCAGCCACATCCTGGCCTGCCGCACGCGAACAGATGGAAAGAACTGGTGGAGGTGTCGGCCCTTGATGGAATTATCCCACCTACAGTGCCATTCGGATAAAAGTTCCTCCCAGACGTCAATATGTGGTTCAAATAATCTAGAGATTTTCTCACGGTTTCTCGTGCTGAATACATTGCAGCACATCGTTCAAGCAAGTACCGGTAAGGTCTCAGTACTAACCCTTATGTTTGTTTTGCATAAGAATATCAAAGCTAAACGCTGACTTTGAAGTAATTTACGTCGTCCCATTTATTTAGGTACTAGCTGTCCCCCGTGACTTCGCTCCCATCAACTGGATACCTACATACCCTACCCTACCCTAGACACCTACCCACCTATCATAACTACCAATTTGTTAAACTATTTATTTGAATAACCACAGTCAGTTCCTTTCTGAATATACTTAAGATTGTTATTTTCCGCTATAAAAACCAAAGTCAGCTAATTTTACCTATACTTGTTACACAAATTGTCACATCTTATTTTTTAGTCTATATGAGAAATGAGGCAACATGGCGTCCACCAAATATTTCAATTTAAAAATGATTTTCTAGTTACTCATTGACGAAAAGTTATTCCTTTGCATTTCGCCGTATTAGTTGAATTATAAGTGCAATATTGTAAAACACACGACAGCATATTTAATGCGTTTGAACGTTTTTTCGTTTAAAAACAAACAATGACATAGGCGCTCAAGATCTAGCAAGCAACTGAGTGAAGTGCGGCCGGCCGACCCCACATGAACTGAACACAGCAGTGATGTGTGGTGACTTCTCTAGTGCGTAGTACATTATTACCTCAATGTCAAGGTCAAGGTTAATCTTTAATTCTACTTATACCTGTCCCAATCTGAGTTTAAGGCTCATTAGGCAAACCCATAAGAATTAAATAAGAAACCTAGTGTCGTCTGAACTTCGAACGTGTGTTTATTCGCGTTCACCATACAAGAGAATGGCATTTTTAATGTCTAGCGCACACGACCGCTCCCGAAGATTGTCGAACACGTGGCGAGTTTCCTTCAGACTAGTCGGGCATATTATGACGGGTGAAATAGTGGCGTCAGAAAAACGCACGGCACATGTCCTTACTTGATAAGTCAATGACTAAAATAAACAAGATATATTTCTTTTATGAGCACAAAAAATCTCTGAATAAAAGCTGTAGGCACTAAAAGGTAACAAACATAATTATTTCTTTGTATTTTGCAAAAAATATCCTTTTGTGGACACAACAGTACCTTTTTTTAATTAGGGTAAATTTCGTTAAGACTTACGTTTCTTAGGATTAATGTTGTAATTGCAAGTTTAAGAATTCTCCTCTTGAGTGGGGTTATGTTTCTGATTTAGTTAAAACAAGGAAGATATTTTCTTTTATTGCTTTTAAAGTTCCTTAAATATTATTTACATAAAAAAGAGGATGTGTCAAGGAGAGTGAATGCAGAAGATAAAAGGAATGGCGCTCTACATGCGGTTCTGACCAGCCAGTCTATGCCTAAAGAGGCTTGACTCGCCGTTCACAACAGCGTGCTGATGCCTACACTTATGTATGGAAGTGAGGTTAGGTGTGGCAAAAAAACATGAAAGTAAGATTAATGCAGTAGAAATGCGTTCCTTGCGAAGTATGCGTGGTGTAACTTTAAGGAATAATGTAATATACTTTGCTGACGCTAGAGTCGATGAATTTTATGCCATGATGCGCAAGAAAATTGCTTCTCTGATGCGTCGGATTCGGGGGAGCGACAACGGAATCCTAAGGATGTTTTCTGAGAGACCAGAATCTGAGATGCTGGGGAGAGTCATCCAGCTTCACGTGACGAGATGACACTATAACAATAAGTTGAATAACATAGTTTTAAGACCTTTGTTCCTAACAACTATGGACATGTAATTAGTCTGCAATAAATGGATTTAATTTATTTTAATAAGACAACGTTGTGGTTTAAAAGAAGATCAAGTGACTAAAATTTAAAAGAGTATATGCTAAGATAGTTTGGGCATGTTGGGAGAATGAATGAAAGGCGACTAACAAAGATTTAACTTAACTTTTGAGATATACTCATGTTAATGGACAAGAAGGAGCTCAGTTATCAGTTTTTAGATACAGAAAGGTATTGATAAACAAAATACTGCATTTCATTTTACTTATCATTACTTGAAAAAAGGCAGGTGATTACAGATTCCCCAACGTGCATATCTATATACACTTTATTCTTCTGTTATTTTTGCATACCTAAATAAAAACAACCAATCCACACGTAAATAGAGAAAACAAAAAAAAATGCAATTTTATAAACACACAAAACCTCAACACCTTTTTAATCATATAACAAAGTGAAATGTCGCCAGTGTTTCTAAATATAACAACAACAACGACCGGCCGACAAGGCGGCGTTAGACACAAAGGCAGTAATGACGCGTCAGCAGCACGCGACAACGCGGCGTAGCAGCGACAACGCCACACCGCCCGGTATGCCACTACGCCAAGTCTGGACTGGACATTATTTTTGTTTGAAAATTAAATGAGGGGTTACATTATAATAGAGCCAGTTTTGAGAGGATATTTTTATAGTTTCAAAGGACTGTAGGCAGAGGCACATTATTTCTATTATAGTTATTATCAGAAGTCCAAAATATATGGGATCACTCCGTGACATAATGCGCATATCCCATACATTTTTTATTTTTAACCCCCGACGGAAAAAGAGGGGTGTTATAAGTTTGAGGTTTGTTGCTGTGTATCTGTGTGTCTGTGTATCTGTGTGTCTGTCTGTGGCATCATAGCGCCTCAACGGATGAACCAATTTTGTTTGAAAGGTGATTGTATCGAGAGTGTTCTTAGCTAAGTTTGAATAAAATCGGTTCAGCCGTTCAAAAGTTATGCGCGTTTTACTGTTTAGATCGTGATGTTTTCACAAGATAAATGTGTCGAGGGTTTTTTAAATTTTGAAATTTTACTTGTTGACAATTTTATTGTTGTTTGCTTTAGTTACAACTTCCAGACGAAGAACGTTGTTTAATTACGTAGTTTGAATTGAAACAGTTTTTCAGTAGATTATGGACCGTATTTTACAACTGACTAAAATGACACCTGTCTCCAAACATCTCGACCTGGATACATAATTCAGACTTGAATTTTTTTTACGTAAATACTACAAACAGATGTCCTCCACCCTCTAGACAAAACACGCCATCTCATTTATAACACAAAATAATACCAATAAATAAAGTACACGAACCAGCTTAGATAAGTGATTCGATCCAAAGCGATCCGTGCGACTTTCTTAACTTTTTCCCTGATGAGTTAATTAATTGAAGTTCCAGACTACCCTTTTGCTTGGGAAGGCGATTCTGTTCACGGGAGAAGTAATTGGTAGCTAAGATAGAAGACTACTAACGAGAATGCAGTTCTTTGTTTAATGATGAAAATTTTATTGCAATTTTGTGATTTGTCATGTCACATCATAAGTAAGAGTACGTACACACAGAACATCCGTATTTTCCAGTATCCGTCGCTACTGGAGGTGATATTCACACCGCATTTACAGAACTATTTTAACGGATCCGTCGCTACTGGCGGTAATGTTCACACCATATTTAGTCAGTGTACCACCAACTTTCAAACAAAACGGATCAGTATTTCAATACTGTTGTGTGTGTGAACACGCTCATACAACTACCTACGACACTGGCGAATAAAATGTATGCGATAAAGCGGACCTGTAAAACGGACTGCTGTATATTTTGTCGGATCGGTGTTTTGTACTAGATTGGGAATACTTTCATATGTGTGAACTCATACAACTACATACGTTAGCGCCGAATACAAACGTTACGATAAAACGGGACCTGTAAAACGGACCTCTGTGTGAACGAGCACTAAGAGGTGCTAGGTTTTTTTATTGTTTTATATGGGTTTGATCTTGATTCTAGTCTAGGTCAGATGTGACAGAGACAGAATCAATGATCGAGTGAGCTTATCCAGAAGAGGCCTGCCATGTTCACTCTAACTTTGAAGAGATTTGGGTTGAATGTGTTCGGAAACACAGACGTAGGTAGTGAGGAGTTCCACTCATTCGCTGTGCGCATTATGAAGGATGTTTGGAAGTGCTTGGTGTGAATTAGTGGAATGGCAACCAGGTAAGGTAACTTGCAGTGCGTCTAGATGTCCGATGGTAGAAGGGGGCCGGCAGGATGAGGTCGTGGAGTTCTTGAGCACACTCACTGAAGTACAGTCTGTAGAATACCGACAAGCAGGCAACCTTGCAGCGATGAGCCAAGCTGTGAAGCTTGACATCTACCAGTTCAACGTTGCCAATAAACCTCTTAGCTCGATTTGTTCCGGTCGAATCCCCCGATCTGATCCCCTTCTGCGTTCCACCTTTGACTTTAAACCAACAACAAGCTGTATATTTTGATACAGTAGCAGGCCGAAAAAAGTCTATTGATTGTAATCAGCTCTCATTGAGACAGTAAGTAGCCAGGCTAATATAAATAATAAGATAAGATATAATATTTAGAATCTGCTTATCAGTGTTTAAACTAATAATAAGATCAGTTTTTTTTTTACAAAAATATTATCTCTCACACAACCAATCCATCATTCCTTTGGTAAAACAAATTAATAATAAACAACCATCAACAAAGCCTTAAAAATGCCTGAACCAATCCTGCATTCCCGTAGGAGCTAAAATATTCCATGTTTAGAACAAAGTGGTGTCAGTTTCATGCAGAATTCATTCGATGGCGCAATCCTCTCCCCTGGGCTGGAGAGAAGTGCACAGAAGTGCACTGTGCATTTTGATCGGTATATTTGCGAAATTGCGCACAGGAAGCGAGGCTATATTTCCTATTAGGGCCATGGAGTAGTCCAGGTGAGTGTATTGGACGATTACGTGGAGACGGAAGGAAATGTAAATTAGAATTAGTGAAGATTAGGTAGGTGTAGTAATTTAACGTGCCTAAGTTAGTAATTGAAACTGTCATAGTTTCAATTACTAATTTATTTATTTATTATTTATTTAACCATTAATGTACACACACATAATAAAGAGACAAGAAGAAGAAGGAACAGAAAATAGGTACAAAGGTACGCTTATTTCAAAGAAATCTCTTCCAGCATACCTGCGAGAGGAGAGTTGAAAATAAGATATGTAGATACCGTGTGTAGAGGGGCAATAAAAAGAAAAACATCAAACAATTTACTATAAAATAGAAAAAAAAATAACTAATTAATAAATACTCTCATAAACATACATATTAATAAATTAAATATATATATATAATATATATATATATAATAATAAATACTAAATAAACAAATAATAGGTATTGCATGATTATTTGCAACTATGACGGAATGGAAAGATAGTGCTCTTTCACACTCTTTTTAAAAACAGCAAGGGTTTTGCAGTCCCTAATGTCAGGCGGTAAAGAGTTCCACAACCGCACCGCGTGCACAGTAAAGGAGTAGGAGTAAAAGTCGGTAGTGTGGGAAGGGATTTCAAGGAGATGCTTAAGATGCGACCTGCACAGTGCATCGGAAGGACGGGAGTAGGAGAAGCGTTCGCGGAGGTAGGAAGGCGTTTTAGGGTTGTGGAGTACATTAAATAGCAGACACAAAATCCGAGAGTTCCTGCGAAGTCGAATAGGGAGCCACTTGAGCATCTTGCGAAAGCCTGAAACATGATCATACTTTTTAAGATTGAAAATAAAACGAATACATATATTTTGCAAACGCTCAAGTTTGTTTAAGAGCTCCTCGGTGGCATCCAAATAACAGGCGTCGGCGTAGTCGATGATGGGCTGAATAAGAGTTTGGGCAAGGGAAATTTTGGTGTTCAAGGGCAAATAGCTCTGGAGGCACTTCAGCGAGTGGAAAGTATAGTGTACTTTGCGACTGACTTCAGTGACATGCGCAGTCCACGATAAATAGGAGTCCATGGTTACCCCCAAGTTTTTGGCCGTCTTAGCGTATTCAATTTGAACTCCATTCAACCTGAGTGGAGACAGCGCCGCAACATCAAGCCTGTTTCGCATATTCCTACCGCCGATAATCATGGCCTGAGACTTCTTAGGGTTGATTTGCAGTCCAAAGGACCGCGACCACTCCCCAATCAACTCCAGGGCACTGTTAACGGCGGACACAGCGGCTTCCGCATCTTGAATCAGAAAATGATGGTAAAGCTGCAAGTCGTCAGCATAGAGATGGAAATTACATGAGATGACTCTAGTGACAGAGTTAATAAAAATAGAAAAGAGGAGAGGAGAGAGAACGCCACCCTGAGGTACACCCGCAGTAAGAGAGCACCAATCCGAAATAATCTCATCAAGGTGAACCCGCTGCGAGCGGCCCCCGAGATAGGAGTCAAACCAATCAATAGAGGAAGAGGAGAAGTTGAAAGATTTAAGGATCCCAAGAAGGATATCGAAGTCAACAGAGTTGAAAGCGCTGCTGAAGTCGAGAAGCACAAGTAAAGTAAGACATTTTTGGTCCATAGCCCGGCGGATGTCATCAGTAACTTTTAAAAGAGCTGTGACAGTACTGTGACCGGGCCGGAAACCGGATTGAAAAGGACTAAGAAGATCATTACTAGAGAGAAATAGAGACAGTTGCTGATGGACAATGTGCTCAAGAACTTTGGAAAGATAAGGAAGGATGGAAATAGGTCTGAAATCGGTCAGTGTGACCGGGTTAGGGATTTTAGGAAATGGAATAATATGTGCTAGCTTCCAAGCATCAGGAACAGTGCATGAAAACAAGGAAAAGTTAAAAATGTGGGTTAAAATGGGAAGTAATGTGGAGAGGATGGGAGAAATCATTCTTGAGCAAAGTCCGTCATTACCAACAGCGGAGGAGGAGATAGCACAAATAGATTTTTTGACATCACTTTCACTCACAGGTCTTAAATCGAAAGACGAACACCGCGGCACTGGCAAGACGGAAAGTTTATTTAGAGTAGCTGATTTGACGTGTGGAGCCAACGTAACGGGTGGGAGTGAAAAATGTTTGTTAAGAGCACACACGTCAATGCCTTTGCTAGAAGCGACAGGGGACTTACCAATGCCGACAGTTTTCAGAAACTTCCAGACTTCAGAGGAGTTCCGATTGTCAAGAGAATCACGGAAGTAGCGTCTCTTTGCATCTCTACACATACGACTACAGCGATTACGCATCTCTCTATATGAACTCAGGTTGTGCTCGGATGGACGGCACTTTAACCTCCTTTTGGCTCGGTCTCTAATTGCCATCGCATCTTTAATAGCAGGAGTGAGCCAGGGAGCCGGCACATATTTTAGTCTGACTCTACGGATAGGAGCATGACGATCGTAAAGGCTAAGTATTTGAGAGTTGAATATATGAACCATATCGTTGATACTGGAACTCTCCAAAACATCCGACCAATCGATATATATTTAGCAATAGCAGAGAAAGAATAACTTTTCAACTAAAATAATAATTCAGTTTACTTTACTTTTTCTGTTTTATCGCAATATTGTATTCCGATTAGGATTTTAAAAGGAAATATGTCCAGCTAGTAAACACTCTTCCTCTCATTGAGAAAAGGGTTAGAAAAGGATGTTCACTGCTGGGACACTGTCTCCCAAACTTCATAGATTGATTATCCTATGGTCAGTATGAATAATGCCATTATTAGGTACCTAGCTTGTCTAGCGAATTTGATTGATTGTTAAAGAGATATTATTAAGTGCACATCAAATAAATAATCAACTATCAATTTATTTTCATCATTTATATACTTTTTAAATCAAAATAATTATTGTAATGCAAACAATACAAATTATTAACAAAACTAGTACTAAAAATAATCCGAAAATATGCTTCAATACTATATTATATTTTTTCCTCTAATTCACTTAAATAAATTGCCATATTCGTAAAAAATAATAGAAGCTTTGTTTTAACAAAATTGTATTACAAAATTTATTGTGCATTCAAGCGGAAATTGCGGTTTTATTTTCAGCACAACTAAGAAGATTCATGTCACTTTCTTCTTCTCTGTTACTCATAGATATAATAAACAAGTGTTACTTCATAAATATATATTTAATATAAGTATATATTATATTCAATTTATATGTACCTGTATTTTACCTATTTTAGTATTTTAATAACAACTTTTTCTTTTTAAATTCTTTGAATAATGCACCTGCCTTGTTATCTCTTCACCACACTTGGTTGACTGGTAGAGAATGCCTAAGGCATTAAGTCCACCTTTGTACCTTTGTACATGAAGTCTAAATAAATAAATAAATATTATTAGATATGCGTTCATAAAAAAACCTCAGTTTTTCAATAAATAGCGAAGCGTCACGAAGTCAAATTATTGCTAAAATAATAATATTTTAGATTGATTGAAAAGCAAAATAGTTACTATTTCTTTTCAATCAATCTTTTTGACTAGGATTCTATACTAATATTATAAAGTGGAAAGATTTGTATTTTTGTATGTATCGAATAAATTTAAAAATTATTTCACAGTTGGGAAGCTACACTATCCTCGGGTAACATATACTACTTTTTATCCCTGTATTCCCACGGGAACGGGAACTACGCGGGAGAAACTGCGAGGCGTACGCTAGTTTTATATAAAAAGGAAGATTTTTTGATTTACAGTTAAATACTAGCCATTGTTAAATTATTACCTACCACAATTATATACAATTTAAAAAGCATGTAATTCTAACAACCGTATCTCAATTGGACTAATTACATATGCTAATAGGCATTATTGAATTTGACAGATGTAATCTCAATCGACACCAATTTAATATATGGCATACCAATTAATTGTGAATGCAAGTCAAACAAAGTTTATAATTTCGCATTGAATTTGTAATTTGTTTGATTAAAAAACTTTTAATTTCGTTATGAAAAGTTTTTCGATTTAATTTGTTAACGTATTTCGTATTACTTTGACAAATTATGTGCCTATGTGTTAATTACAAGTTCAACAAATAAAATGAGCTCGTGATTGTAATTAGAAATGTAATGCTTTAATCAAATAAGTAGTTCAGTAATTTATCTCGCAATGGCCAAGCCCGAAAAGTTGTCAAATAGGCGATTAATGAGTGAGAAGTAGAAGTTTTAGTAAAGTTTAACAAATAATGCAACTTCAAATTCTTAATTCAGAAGCCGGCCACAAATCGATTACTTAGATCCTTTTTCTGACCACGAACTTGACATTTGGTCTACAGTAGGTACACTGTCAATCATAATAATATAATCTTCACAAAATGACAGTTTACACCATAACATACCCAACTCAACGCTCCCTCTATTCCTCATCCAAACGGAACACGAACACAACGCAATAACATTCCTAGAAAGCATAAAATTCAACGCTTGAACGTCATAAATTCCGTAACTGAATAGGGAGCAAACAAAAAGGAATCTGTGCCAACAAACTATGCGAAAGTGTTCGCAACTCAAACACTTAATGATGACGTATGGCAATTCGTTGGCCATCACAATACGTGATACGTCAGAAGGTTGGAGTCGTAATAGAAAAACTTGGGTCGTTTGTGTGACCATTGCTTTGTGGGGCCTAGTTTTGTGAGAAGTATTATTAAGGGATCTTCTTCTGATATTAATAACGGCTGCATTTTTTTCTTCTCGTAATGAGAAGATATAAATCTAGACTTACAGTTGACTGGCATAGGTTGTATAATAACAATATGTTTTCGGAGTTCGATAAAAGGCAGGAATTAGTTGCACATCCTAATTTGAGCATTCCTACAGCTGAGAAAATTGCATAACCCTCAAAGTATAGTTTTAAGTACTAGTACTAGTAGTAGTATTCCTAATAAATAGTATTTAGAGATATCACGCGTCATGTTCGTGAACGGGCGCAATTAGTTGGGATTGGTCATAACTTAGCTGCCTCCGCCTTAATTACCTATTTACTGTATTTTTAATTGTTTGTTTTACTCTAAGCGCTTTTACGTGCACTTTTTTTTTACTTCGTTCTCACTTATATGTATTTTTCCAACAAGAATAATGTAACCAAATACTAGTAAAACACATTTTTTTTAAAAGAGTATGTGTGTAGTTTCTTGTTCGTTCTTCTTCATAACAAGCTAAATTGCCGAATGGACTATCAAAAGTAATAACATTTAATTATTTTTTTTTAAGTTCAGAAGTGCCGCTTAATGGCCTAATTGAATAAAGAAATTTTGATTATGATTTTCTCACATGCTTCATTTTTGCAGACTTTACCTATATTATTGACAAATCATTTTTTACAACACTAAGCAGCTGCACAATTTGAAGAATGTTACAATCACCGATGTATCTTACAACGTCACAGAATAAAATCTATCTCCTACAATAATTATTATTTAGTCAGCAATAGTTTCCTATCTAACGTATTATCTATAAAGCAATAGATAGATAGGTGCGTAAAACAGTATACTATTGGCTAGTTATCGCTTCTAGTTTTTGCCTCTAGCCTTTAGCAAACGATTGCTGGAACAATGCGAAATAAGGTTTATCTTGTGACCAAATCTGTAGATAGGAGATTGTGTATCTTCTACATCAGATAAGTTAACAATAATATTGTTTTATGTTCATAGGAAAATTTACACTTCACGAACATAAAAGATACTAGCTTTTGTCATCAGCATCGCCCGCATTATAGTCGGTTTTTATCCCACTGGAAAGCATTACTAGGACAAAAAGTATCCTATGTTATGTACTATGTAATCCAGGTCTTGATCTACTTGAATACCATATTTTATTCAAATCTTTTCAGGAGTATTGGATTAACAAACATCCACACATCTAAATAAACATATTTTCACAATTTCAATTTTGGTACAATTTACTAGAGTTATGGATGCTGTAATATAGCCTTCATAGTGCATAATTTTACCAAACTCACCTGTCAACTGCTCATATATTTCAACATGCCTATATTTGGCCGTCTATACGCATCGTCGCGCGATTACCGGCAATTTCAGGAGGGCTTTAGGCCAGTTACACACTTACACATGACCGACTTACTAGTGCAATTAGGCGGTGCGCCTGCCGTGCTAAATCGCACTAGTGCCGAGGTGAGTTGACGTCACAATGTACAGTCAAGCAAGTTGATGTATAACCCTTACAACCAACAATTCGTTTGAAAACTTCTAAACATTAAAGTTTTTTTGATAAACCACCATGGTACACTTAAGACGTTTTAAATAATATAAAAACTGTGTCCAAAACAATATTTCTTTCCAAAACATATACGAACTATTTCGGTAAAAGAAGCTTATTTTTAAACTAAAAGAAAATTGCCAACTAAATATGGTGGCATGTCATTTAAATGACAGAAAGATGGATAAACTAACTGACACTATCTTATTAAATCGATAGAAAATTTGTTGCCAAGGAAATATTTGCTTATGGTCATAAATTAATCTTGTCGACCGTACCTACAGGTAATCTGAAGGACGAATGGGTAGACTGGACATATTGACCAGGGGTGTCTAATTAGCTACTTGTCTACCTGATACTCGTATGGGATAAATCATGTTTTTTAATGTGTACTCAATTCTGTACAGCTGATGATTAACACTTGTCTCATCTTTGCTACCAGCCAAGTGTTAATGTAATAATAGCGACTTTTTTTCAGAGACAGTTTACAAAACTACACGAATAGAATCACGAACCCCGAAAACTGTTAAACAGTATTTTGGTCTTAGAAAATCCTTATCTGGTGGCCTTCTGTGTCGGAATCTGTGTTCCGTGATAACTGTAGCATGAGGTATTTCAATCAAGTGGATAGGTAAGTTTTAGATAAACTTGCTTGAATCCTTTGTTCACGAAACGAGAGCTTCATTGATTCGGCACTGTTCTTTTGATCACCACTGTTGATTCATAATTTCAAAATTTGCAGAATGCTTTATAGAAAAAAAGTTAATTCAAAAATCAAAAACCCGACTGCTTAAGAAGCGAACTAAAAAAAAAGACGTAAATAAGAAGAAAATCATGCTGTGCAGCTGGAGGATACATATTCGCCAGCTGGCTGACCAAACCCAGACGTATCCTCCGACTGCACAGCATGATATTCTTCATATTTACCTCTTTTTAGTTCTTTGTCGGGTTTTTTGAATTAACTTTTTTTATTTATAACTTTTTTAGTTAGCATTTTTTTTCGAACTAGGTACATTTAAACATATAAGTATTATATATTTTTTAAATCACCTCCAATTTAAATGTAGCCAGTGACACTTGCAGGGTTAAGACTAATCTATTCACTTATGAATCATCAAAATCGGCCAACGCGTTTGGTATCTAGAACGCCACATAGGAGCAAACATACATACATACATAGACTGATAAACACATTAACCTCCTTCGACAGTCGGGTAAAAACAGAAGATAATACCACCCTAAAAAGAGAGCCTATACCTAAACATAAAAGCACTCAATTTCCTAATACGTAGATAACAACATAAATACTACAGAAAACATTAGGTACCCTTTGTTTCAGCGAGCAAAGTACTGAAGAATATGTTATTCTACTGCGGACCGTTTCTTACAGATAATTCATGGAGATATATTGTAGCATTGAGTTTTATAGCCGAGAGTTTTGCTCTAAGTACTTGCGAATATATCTTGTTGTTGATCGGAGTGAGGACAGTTTGTCAACTGCGGATGTATTGGAGAAGACGGAGATAGATGGAGAAGGGAAGAAATGATTCTTGTCTTGGCAATGTTTGGTAGAGTTTTTTTTTTTAAATAGTATTCGTGGCTACACTTTTTTTTGTTAGCAATACTCTTCAATCTCACCTGATGGCAAGCGATAGAAGAGATATATAATGGAAAGAGCTAACCCAGAAGATGACTCAAGGGAACGCAGAGCTAAGAGGCCCATTTGCATTTGCAACCATTTGCAAGGTTGCCTGCTTGTCGGTCTTCTACAGACTGTTCTTCGGTGAGTGTGCTCAAGAACCCCACTCATCCCACCGGCCCCCGTCTACCATCGATCATCTAAACGCACTGCAAGTTACCATTTTTACCTAGTTACCATTCCACCAATCCGCACCTTCATAATAAGCACAACAAAAGAGTGGCAGTCACTACCTGCGTCTGTCTTTCCGAACGCATTCAACCCGAATCTCTTCAAAGTTAGAGCCATGTTTATGGCAGGCTTCTTCTGGGTAAGCTCAATCCATCGTCAACTTTGTCTCTGTCACCTCTGACCTAGACTAGAGTCAAGAGCACACCCATTTCAAACAAAAAAGTATGATAAAAGAAAAAATGGCTAGTCATTCTTGCTTTGAAGGCTGTTAACTCATAGGTTGTAGCAGACATAGACGCTGACAGAGAGTTTCATAATATAGCTGGCGCATAATACACAGGTACATAAATGTGGAGAAGAAGCGTAATGCTGGACCGTCAGTACGTCAATGGGTGTCGTCACCTTTGGCATGGATCCTCTCTACGCCTTCCAGAGGAGTTACTAAACACACATACCTACCTTATAAGTTCATTATTTCCAGTATAAACTAACCTCTCATTGTTCAAAAAGTCTTCGGCCTAATGGAAACATGTAGCTTGGTATGCCATGTTAACTGTAATCTGTAAGGATCGGTTTTCATTCAAATATTTAACAGTCGTTAATGGCACATACCTAATTCATAATATCTTGATAACTTAGGTAAGTTTGCAGACGCAGAAAACAAAAATATATTGCCCTTCCAAAACAAAGCTTTCAAGTTTAGTAGGAGTACTAGTATGTAATCCTAAAATCAAAACATGAAAAATACACAATAACATCTTAGCATAAACAGTATGCCAGAAAACCTGGCACTTTACTTCATGCAACTGGAAGGTTTTGACTTGTGGGCCGTCAGACTAAAACTTTGCTTACACAGGAGCGTAATATTTTGTAAATCTGACCTCGTTTATGTTACACTCATGACTTATCAGTTTTTCTTGAATTTTTTATTACAAGACATTTTTGACCAATTAATTAAGAGTATTAGCGCCCTGAGGGACCGATTAAATTTTAAAAGTCATTGTAATAAACACTCTCTTTCTTTCAAATAAAAACATTATCAAGATCTAACTTTCCTGGGTAGAAAAATGATAATTCTATTTAGTCCGCAAATATAACAACCTTATTGGCAGTTATATGTTTGAGCCGTTTGGGGTTGAGACATTAGGTCCATGGGGTCCGAGTGCTCACCCAGTGTTCCGAGACATAAGTAAACGGTTAGTCGACTGTTCGCGTGACCAGAGGGCTGACCTTTTCTTTAGCCAGAGAATCAGCAATTTTATTCAACGTGGCAATGCTACCAGCGTTCTGGGCACGTTTCCCATTGACATCGATGTGGACGAATTTTTTGATGCGCAATAAGCTTTTTTTGTTTTGTTATTAGTCATAAGATTAGACATATTCAATTGTATATTCAATAAATTGATTCTATTAGGAACATTTAGTCCGTCAGTGGGATTGTCAAATAATATTGACCTGTATTTTTTGTTTTATCAAATAAGTAAAAAATGACAAAGATAAAACGCATGAAAATTCAGGAGTGGGGTTTGACACTTTTTTAGTATAAAGTGTAGCACACCGTGACGTCACACGATATTTCAACGCACTATATTTTCTTGTTTACGTGGCAAAAGAAAAATATGTGTCTAATATTTTAAATTATCTAACTGATGGACTAAATAGTTTTTTTTTGTCAACTACCCTGTTGGGCTCTCGCAGACAGGTGCAACGCCATGATGCGCTAGTTTTTCTACCGATATAATACCCGCAGAAAAATGTGAATATCCAGTTTTTTTTATCGCTCCTAACGAAAACTTTTGAAATAAAATGTCACTTTACAACTAGTCCATATGTTTAACGAGTACATACAAAATAGGCAGTTAACCAGGACACCAATACTGTTTTTAAATTCCATTAAAAAAACTTCAAAAACTTTACTAGAAAAATTTGAAACGAGCACCAAACACTTTATATATTTCCGCAGCATTACGTGACCGTGTAACATACAGTTTGACGTTAAATAAAACACCCTGTATGCAGCACAGGGAAAAATAAAATTTGTTTACGACGCAGGACAGGACCAGGTGATAATGCAGTGCGGCAACACTCAATAATGCAGGTCGAACCGAGAGCTGTATGCAGTTTGGCCGGACAATTTGGATAGTGGTCGAGCAGTTTAGAGAATACCACGATCTTGGTACGTCTGTGGCTTGTATGGAATGTATTTTATTTTCTGGCTAAGTTTAATATGCAGCTGAACGCAAATTTTTGGCCAAATTTGTGGCAAACATTTGGTGAAAAACACTTAGTGGTCCAAATCGAAGAGGATAGTTTATTCTGTAATTATTTTGGCTAGCAATTTTCATTGTGAGAATTTTGTGATAGCAGCTGATTCGAATTAACAGCTCAATAGAAGATTTAAATAATACTAACTTGCTTTTCTTTAGTTTTTCCGTATTTTACATCAGATCCGTGTGTATGGTCGCGGATAAATTTGAAAGAGTTATCGCGACCCTGGCTCAAGCAACTGAAGGAACATGGGTGGGTTTTAGTCAATAAAAGTCTGACCCGCCCTCCCGCTTTACCTAGAGCGGGTGAAGTCATTGGATGACTACAGACCCCAAAAAATATATATATTGATACACATATACTTTCTGCAATCCACCACGTCACGTACCTACATACATTATAACATCTTTTCACGACATTCTTACTATTACAACCGAACAAAAACATTCAATCTCAGCTGTCCCGAACTATTAAATACAACACTAGTACAAGACATCCCCACAATATTCCGGCCTACTCACGGAATATATAAAAACGCAAATTTCAACAAAAAGCAGTCGTTCGTCGCGACGGCAAGTTTCCACTGCGGTGGCTTAAACTTGCTCGTTGGAATTAGTGCTGGGACGATCATACAAATCCCGGGACCGGGATTTAAAAAGTACGGGACTTTCGGTTACGTGATGAGCGAAGATTAGGGCAATGTCATGGAATGTTGCTGCGTTCGGGAATTTCTGAGCGATAACTCACAATGTGTGAATTTTTATCCACATATTAAATTAATACGATAATAAAGATTATCTGCCTCTCTATTATTTGCGTTATGAGGTCTACTACAAAACCGATTTTAATTAAACACACACGTATAGATATGACTTGGATCGGGCCATAGGATACTTCTACTTCATCCCCGTAATAAGTTACCTTGTGATAACAAAACACTTCACGCGGGAATAAGCTAGTAGTTTATAGATATATAAGTTTCACAATAACGAATTTCATGTAAACCGATAGAGCTCAGCTATTTCGTGAAAACATCAAAGATTGATGTTGAAATATCAAGTCAAAAATCCGTTCATGAACAACACATTATGACGTGTATCATTGCCCGACTTTTGATTTACAAATGAACAACAACACATCCCGTTACATACAAACTAACATATCCCGCGTTTTATAGCCACTAATCCCGCGATTACTCGCACACGTACCCACACTAGAGAGCATCTTCATTTTTTCAAGCGCTGTCGGCTAAATAAAGGGCCAACTTTTAATGGAGGCAGGCTATCGACTAAAACTGAGAGTCATCGGGGCTGTAACGAGTTTGGCTGGGTATTGTTGCCAATGTGTGAGACAGAAACTCGTCTTTTGAGTACGTGACACCTAACTTTGGTAATTACTGAAAAATGGCGGAATTTAAGCTTTATATGACTTTGCTCATACAGATTTATAGATCTACTAGCCGACCCGGCAAACTTTGTTTTGCCATAGAAACACCAAACATTCATCTACCCTACCTACCCTACCCTACCTACCCTACCTACCCTACCCTACCTACCCTACCCTCACCAACCCTACCTACCCTACCCTACCCTACCTACCCTACCTACCCTACCTACCCTACCTACCCTACCTACCCTACCCTACCCTACCCTAACCCTACCCTACCTACCCTACCCTACCTACCCTACCTACCCTACCCTACCTACCCTACCCTACCTACCCTACCCTACCTACCCTACCCTACCTACCCTACCCTACCTACCCTACCCTCCCTATCTTCACTACCCTACCTACCCTACCCTACCTACCCTACCCTACCCTACCTACCCTACCTACCCTACCTACCCTACCTACCCTACCTACCCTACCTACCCTACCTACCCTACCTACCCTACCTACCCTACACCTACCCTACCTACCCTACCTACCCTACCTACCCTACCTACCCCTACCTACCCTACCTACCCTACCTACCCTACCTACCCTACCTACCCTACCTACCCTACCTACCCTACCTACCCTACCTACCCTACCTACCCTACCTACCCTACCTACCCTACCTACCCTACCTACCCTACCTACCCTACCTACCCTACCTACCCTACCTACCCTACCTACCCTACCTACCCTACCTACCCTACCTACCCTACCTACCCTACCTACCCTACCTACCCTACCTACCCTACCTACCCTACCTACCCTACCTACCCTACCTACCCTACCTCCTCACCCTACCTACCCTACCTACCCTACCTACCCTACCTACCCTACCTACCCTACCTACCCTACCTACCCTACCTACCCTACCTACCCTACCTACCCTACCTACCCTACCTACCCTACCTACCCTACCTACCCTACCTACCCTACCTACCCTACCTACCCTACCTACCCTACCTACCCTACCTACCCTACCCTACCTACCCTACCTACCCTACCTACCCTACCTACCCTACCTACCCTACCTACCCTACCTACCCTACCTACCCTACCTACCCTACCTACCTCCCTACCTACCCTACCTACCCTACCTACCCTACCTACCCTACCTACCCTACCTACCCTACCTACCCTACCTACCCTACCTACCCTACCTACCCTACCTACCCTACCCTACCCTACCTACCCTACCTACCCTACCTACCCTACCTACCCTACCTACCCTACCTACCCTACCTACCCTACTACCCTACCCTACCCTGACCTACCCTACCTACCTACCTACCCTTCCTACCCAACCTACCCCTACCCTACCTACCCTACCTACCCTACCTACCCTACCTACCCTACCCCCCCTTACCCTACCTACCCTACCTACCCTACCTACCCTACCTACCCTACCTACCCTACCCCTACCTACCCTACCTACCCTACCTACCCTACCTACCCTACCTACCCTACCTACCCTACCTACCCTACCTACCCTACCTACCCTACCTACCCTACCTACCCTACCTACCCTACCTACCCTACCTACCCTACCTACCCTACCTACCCTACCTACCCTACCTACCCTACCTACCCTACCTACCCTACCTACCCTACCTACCCTACCTACCCTACCTACCCTACCTACCCTACCTACCCTACCTACCCTACCTACCCTACCTACCCTACCTACCCTACCTACCCTACCTACCCTACCTACCCTACCTACCCTACCTACCCTACCTACCCTACCTACCCTACCTACCCTACCTACCCTACCTACCCTACCTACCCTACCTACCCTACCTACCCTACCTACCCTACCTACCCTACCTACCCCTACCTACCCTACCTACCCTACCTACCCTACCTACCCTACCTACCCTACCTACCCCTACCTACCCTACCTACCCTACCTACCCTACCTACCCCTACCTACCCTACCT